>OW121752.1:30197311-32697311 GCA_933228765.1 Miltochrista miniata | reverse complement strand
TTGTCATACTCTGTATACTGTGCCCAAATTATATGGTTAAACAAGGATTGTTATATCGTTATATGAAGTCTTCACTTACATTGTATAAAGAGTTTGAATGGAAGCAGGTAATACCATCGGAACATCGTGAAAAAATTATTTCGGAAAATCATGCGGCACCAACAGCCGGTCATTTTGGTATTTTTGAAACTTACAAAAGACTAACGTTACGGTACTATTGGCCGGGTATGCATTCGGACGTGGTTAGGTTCTTGTCATTATGAGAGGTTTGCTTGGCTCAGAAAGCACAAAATCACTCTACTTTGGGCCAAAAGGGAAGACCAAAGAAGTGTACCAGACCTTTTCAAGTGCTCAGCATAGACTTAGTCGGTCCGTTAACGACTACACGTCTCCAAAACGCCTATATCTTGGTAGTATCGTGTTGTTTTAGTAAATACTGTTTATTGCTCCCAATTTAACGAGCATCGGCCGAAATAATTACTAGATTATTAGAGGAAAAGGTTTTCCTAGTTCATGGCATTCCATCCACAATTATAATGGACAATGGGAAGCAGTTCGTTAGTGTCACGCTTAAACGTATGCTAGAAAAGTATAAAATTCCTAAATTGCATTACACACCCTATTATTCGCCACAGGTTAATATGGTGGAACGTTACAACAAGACAATAGTTACCGCCATTTCTTCCTTTATTAATGACGATCAGAGAGGTTGGGATAAAATTTTTCCAAAAATACAATTTGCGATAAATAGCGCAGTAAACGAAGTTACAGGATTCACTGCAAATTTTCTGACATTTGGCAGAGAATTGGTTAGCTGTGGTTCTCATTACATTGATTGTAAAGGCAATGACAGCATAGTTCTTCAACCCCGAGACGAATATGCGGAGAACCGACCACGGTTCTCCGCATATTCGTCTCGGGCACCAGCCTTGTCACGGGACATCCTTCCTGAGGGCTTACCCGGGGCTCTCAAACATAGGCTGTTAGGCGTGGCGTGAGGTTTTTTAGTCGGTAAGAGTCCGGCATAACATCCTATGAGGATTTTCCCACACGTTAAACAAAAAAAAAAAAAACCGTGGTGCCTTGTCTTTAATTTTTGACAAAATTCAATCACGTTTAATACAGGCACATAGTAGAAACTGTGAGCATTATAATTTACGTAAAAGACAAGCAGAATTTAACGTAGGTAATGGTAATATAGTGTGGAAACGAACCTTTTATTTAAGCGACAAAGATAAACATTTTTCGAAGAAATTATACTCCTAAATATATAAAATGTAAAATTATAGGAAAACGATCTCCTTTAGTTTATGAGCTTGCTAATGAATTTAGCAAAAACATTGGAACTTGGCATATAAAAGATTTTAAACTTAATAATTACAAAGAATAATTAATTATAATCTTCATAAAATAATTCCAAAATTTATCCTCATAACTAAAAATATTTTCTAAGTAAATCGTAGTATCGTTTTGTTTTTCTCCTAAGTATGGGTAGTTGTGAATATCATGTGAATATCTTTAGGGTGCTTACAGACTGCATTTCATAAGTCCATAAGCGTAAGGACAGGATACAGTTTTAATGGATAATGTTGAGATTTATTATAAAACTAAGCTAAATTCTCTTGTATATAAGAATCGCGTAATCCAAATATTTGTAATTTAAACCATTTTATCTACTCTGATACTATAATACAAAGATTATAAAATTGAAATCAATACTCTTATGACAAACATTACGCACAGGCCAAAAAAAAAGTTTTATTACGATACAGGTCTTGTATGGACACCTGTATCATAATAAAACTTTTTTAATCATTACGATACACCATAAACAACCTCCAGCTAGAAAAAGAAGTTTGAACCTCTACTTTAAAAAAAAATGCGGCTCCGCCGCCTGAAAAAAAAAAGAAACACGCATGCGCAATCGATGTTTGCGCCTTGGCGCCAACATTTTACATTTAAATTAAACAAAGTTTGGTTTTGTTTGTAAAATAAATTAGTTTTTGTGTAAAAACATGTCTTAAAGCGAGAATGGTGGTGTACCACCAGACATTCTGGAAACTGCGTCAAACATGACCATGAACCTGTTACCGGCGAAATCAAGGAGCAACTATATTATCACATATCAGATATGTGATATCAGGTATTGAATCAGGTATTATAGTATGAGAGTAGATAAAGTAGTGTATGACACTGTACATAACTTGGTCTTATAACACTCGTGTGATACTATAAAAAAACTCGCCTACGGCTCGTTTTTTTAAAACACACTCGTGTTATAAGAACCCTTATTATGCAACAGTGTCATAAACTACTATTAATAATGTTTCATTATTTTTTTAAAGAAATATAATTATCTAAATAAAAAAAAATATTCAAATATGTAATAAAATAAAACATTAGTACAAAATCTCCCCGATATCCCCTTACGGGTCGCGGGCGCCCAACCACAGACTATAGAGTACATTTTCCTTGTTTCATTTTCATTATGCTTGCCGCCATTTTATCGATCCGAGAAAATGAAATAATATTATTATTTCTATTGTACTTACGCATGAAATGACACGTTTTTATTTGAACAGTTGCTGTGTAGCTTGTGTATCATCTGAAGATACATGAAGGCATGTTTTTTCGAGTTTTCTTTACTAACAGAATTTAAAACAGTGCTAATAGAACTTTCGCTAACCCTACAGCCGTGTCACAGATTTTCAGGTAATTACCTGCTTTACGTGTTGCCATTTTCAAGTGTCTATAACGTATCTATAGTTTTTATATCATTGGCATACACATACACTGCGTCGCTAAAAAATTTAGTAGGTTTTTTTTCCCTATTGTTGAAAACAAAAATAGCGTCATTTTGTTTTAGATGATATCAAGTTAAATTAGAGTAGTTATGACAAGAATAGCAATGTCATGTCAATTATTTAAATTTGAGTGTTAATTTTCTTTTAGATGTTGTCGCGGACAAACAAACATACAGGAGAAATTTAATCCGTGTGTAAGAGACCTTATGAATAATTGTTGAAATTTATGAGGGTAGCTCAAAATATTGTTAAGCTTAAGGTCACATTGTGAATTCATTGTCATGATAAGTGAAAGTTATGCCTATACGTGCTGTGAGTTTTGTAAAATTACAGCTATTATAATTACGAAGTAATGAATGTTTTATGCACATGCAGTATGTTAACAGTGATGCATACGTTTTGAAAACGTTATTATAATATTGGATATCAGTGTTAAATGTTAAGGTTGGTACATTTGATTTTTTTTTCTGGGTTGTTTTGTTTTTTTTTAGTTAGACTTCTTGTAGGATGATTCTGTAGGTATATTCAGGCTATAATTCTGTTTCTTGGTTTTTTTGTAGTAAATTCTGCCACGCGGAAGCTGTAAGCTTGCCCTCGTAGATTTACGTAGTACTTAATAAGAAGCTCTTAAAGGCTTGCTTATTATTATGCAAATATATTGCATTCCGTTATAGACATAGTACAAGGTAGTTAGACTTTTGTATATATGGTTATCTAACAAATTTTCTACTCTGAGACGGTTATAGAAATCTCAGTCTTCAATTAAAGCCATATTCTATATTACATTCAGGCGGTTCGTATTACCTGGATCTATTAATATTAAGCCTTAAATACGTCATTCTTCTATCTATCTTGTGAACACCATCAGAATTACTTTATGGCAATAATTAGATGAAACATTTATCTACTAATTCAGTTATAAGAGAATATAATTCAATCTTGTTAAATTGAATTATTCTTTTTGGTCTATAGTTACAAAATTTTCTCTTGGGAAGGGGATATTGTAGCGTGGCATGCAGGTCTGCTGTAATACATAGGTATACATAGTTGTATTTAGGTAGGTATAATGGGCGTCTAGGATACGCCCTAATGTTAAGGAGAAGGGTTAGCTTGGAAGGGATAGGTCTCTATATATATACGGTGCACCTCATTAAATGAGACAGGAATTATAAATTTATTTTTAAAAATAGTAACCAGTTACTACCAATATATAAAAGTTAGAAAATTGAGCAACCCTGGCGAAAACCACCGCCATATCTGCACCAGCCGCCTTTCTCGTCAAGTCCACTGCCACCACAGCGTGTACTTCAATTACACCGTGAACATGCGCCACCCCGACGCCCGCCCCGCCAGCATCCTGCTACCAATCAGCTCAACGGAAACCCACCATGTGTAATAGCCCCCTTACATTTTGCAGGTAACTCGAGATCATCGCATCACCCGGACGTCAGGCCACGCAAGCGCAAGTTCATCTCAGATGATATCGACATCGACCAGATGATACAGGAGCTACTGATCAAGCCATTCGGAGTGGAGTTTCTCGACTTGGAGCGGCTCAAAGCGGAGTTCGAGGTGTACTTACCCTAAGGTAAGAAAACCTTGACTTCTCATATACAAAAGGCCCTTTTCAGGGCCACAAAGTTGTTCTAATAAAAGATGTTTCTGTAAAACAAAAAAGTCTTACATTGTATACTTACATACAAGAACAGGCGAAATAAAAACAAAAATCAAAATTTTAACAGCACGGATAGGTATGAATGAAATCTTCTGTACCTAACGAAAAGTCCGTGGTGAAAGTTCAGTGCGAAAAATTTTGAATTAAACGTTTATTAGATTACTAGCTGAGCCCGCAACTTCGTTTACGTCACATAAGGTGTATGAAAGGAGAGGTACTTCTTCATCAGACTCATCAAGCAGCGTGTAAAACTGCCCTGTTTTAAGATTAAGTCTATTGTATAACAATACAGTCCACGCCTTCGGCGCGGACTGAATTGTTTTAAAATACCCTTAATCATTAAGCTCTTTTATGATTAAGCCAACGCACCAGTTTAGATTAACCCACTTTTAGATTCATAAGTCTATGTATGATTCTTTAAAGTGATAAAACTTTTTTATACATAAACCGATTGACATGAAATAAACACTAAATGTTAAGCGGAGCTACCCTCAACACAATAAAGAAAACAGCATTGCAATCGGTTAAGCGGTTGCTGAGATTAGCGTGCACTAACGTACAGACAAACAGACAAAAATTCTAAAAATCATTGTTTTGGGTTCTATTGCGTTCATAAAGCCCCCCTATAATATTTTTTCTCATTTATCATTCATGTACAGACAGCGACCTGTTACGATTTTATTATATGTATTGATTGATGATGATATTGATATTGATGATATTGATTGATGAGTAGGTACCTATTCACTCATGCAGTTTTACAAGGCATTAAAATTCATTTTTGGCTTGTATTCTTTCGGATGTTTCATAGTCGGAATTCATTTTTATGATAGGTACATTAGCTGACCCGCGCAACTTCGTTTGCGCCACATAAGAGAGAGTATTACCTGTTCCCGTCGCATTTACTCCCGTCACGTTGCGTTTACTCCCGTAGCGCCTCGTCGTTAATATTCAATACTACGTGAGAGAGAGAGAGAGAGAGAGAGAGAGAGAGAGAGAAAGGTTGTTGTAGCTCCGTCGCATTATTTTTAAGAACAATTTTGTTTACGAAAGAGGTATCCCGTGGCATTATTGTAGAAAAAATTGATTGCCATTAAAATGGTTATTGTGCACCAACCCAAAGATAGACACATGCTATCGCGCAATTTTTTTAAGAACTTTTTTAAGAGAAACAATTTTGTAGTAGGTACATATTTTTTACATAACTATAAATATTTACGCAGCACACGCAACGAAGCTCTCAAAAGGAATAACTTTTCCACCGTTTTTGAAACATTTACTATTACTGCTCTGCTCCTATTCGTTGTAGCGTGATGCTATATAGCCTATGACACTGCACAATAACGTGGCTTTCTATTGGTGAAAGAATTTTTAAAATCGGTTCATTAGATCCCGAGATTACCCCTTACAATTTAACAAATATACAGGCTCAACTTTAGATTGTCTGACGTGGAGTTTGGGGTTCATATTTTTTTTACACAAAGCTAATATTATTAGAAGCCTCCACACGAAGTTTTAACTTGCGGAAATTAATGGTTAACGAGAAAAAAAATAATGAAAATCATTAAAATTCACCAATAATTTGTCACTTTTCACCACAGAATACATACACTCTCAATGCTTTTGACATTCGGCTCGTCACTATACGTTTCGTTTTCCGTAAGGTTAAAGCACAACAATGTTTTACTTCATTTAATAATTAAACAAATAATTATATTTAGTAACAAAGTAAAATTTTATGCATATTTTATAATATTACGTATATTTTGCTGATATAAATGAATGCTATTACTTAAATGTATTCTTGCCGCTATGTAAAACTAAACGTAAAAATTCGTCGAAACGCTGTCACTGTTACTTTCTGACAGTTATATTTTTTTTTTTGTAATATATATTTTACGGCCTTTGGCTTCAGCCTTTTAGCCAAACTATTGTTGATTATCTTATTATGGTTAGGTTAGGTTGGAACTGTGACCATAGACGCGCGAAGGCGAGCGAGCGAAGCGAGCGTGCCGCGGCAGCGGCCGCCGAGCGCTTTATAATATTATTTTAACAATTTCGACCTTTATATCGATGTCAACACAAGACAATGCGAGTGATATTAAAAAAATCATAACTCAAAAAGGGGGGGCTTCCGCAACTTTTCCTTCAGGGGGGGGTTCTACAACCCACCCCTCCCCCCTTTCCACCCCCTCCCGCCCCTTAAATCGTGGGACGACAATCCGAAGTCCTACCTGGAATTTAGTTATAAGTACATCGTTTTTCGAAATATCGTAGCTATCGCTTGAATTAATATACAAATCGGACTTTTGCAGTTCATGACTATGTTTTTCGGCATTAAGTTTTTCGTACCGCTCGACGTGATGATTATTACATTTAACAACTCTTATTACGAGAATACAGCATAAAAAACAACTAACTCGACAAGCACAATGCACGGCGCGCTGTGATTGGCCGAGCGCATGGTCCGAAACGCACGCAGTCAGCGGTCACAAAGCGGCCGATGCGTCATATAAATAATCCGAATTATGAGTTTAAGCTTCATTCAGCCGGTCGCCGCCCCCGCACCCCGGGGAGGAAGGGCGAAGGTAAATAAAGACGCAGCCGGCTCACAGGCGCAACTGACTGCATCCACAAGGCAGGCCGACAAGGGAAGGGACGAACGCAGCCTACAGGCCGACCATCCGATTGCCTTCAGAGGGCTGGCGATACTTATTCGGCGAAGAATCGTGCACCAGCCACTACCCACACCGGATACCACCTCTATCTACACGCTGGGTGTGGAGCTGTACTTGGGCGGGGCCCACTTGCAGCTGTACGCCACGTACAGACCCCCCGGTCACGTATTTGACGTGATCGACATATCATCTATATTGAGAGCCCCGGCCCCCGTGCTTATAGCCGGGGACCTAAACTGCAAGCACCCAGCGTGGAACTCCGCGGTAACGAACCCTGCCGGTGTGCGACTATTCGCCAACGCCGAGACTCGGGGGTACTACGTATCGGGGCCCGAAGTGGCAACCCGGTACCCGGACACCCTGTCCGGGGCCCCCGACGTGCTCGACGTAGTGGTATTCAACAGCCTTCTGAAGGACTCTGTCACACAGTAGGTCCTGGATGATCACCTGGGCTCTGATCACCAACCTGTTGTGTTGACTCTTACCTAGCAGCCAACGCGCGCCGTCCCTCCGGCGCCACGCTCCAAACCGGATTGGGCCCGGTTTGAGGAAATACTGGACCACACTACGCCTACACGGCCCATCAACACTGCGGCCGACGTGGAAGACCTAGCAGCGAGCCTTACCGCCTGCATCCGTGACGCTCTTGACGCGGCCAAGACATCCCATCACACCCAGAAGCGATCAACGCGACTGTCGGCACACATATTAAACATGATGGCCGCCAAGAAGCGTCTACGGAGGCACTGGCAGAGGACTCGCTGCCCTACAATGAAGTCCGAACTGAACCACCTAACGGAGAAGGTCAAGGACGAGATCCGTTCCTACCAAACCGAGAGCTGGGAAAACCACATCGTGTCGGCGGCTAGCAAACACCCCTGCTCCGGTGCGGCCCCTCCTCCACGAGGACGAAACGTCCCGTTATAGAGCAGCAAACCGGGCGGACATTCTTGCCCGCCACCTGGAGCGTCAATTCACGCCTAACCCAACTGATGAGTACGACCACGTAGCAGCTGTCGAAGAGCACCTTCGACGATACTTCGCGCCGCCGATAGCACCCGAAGACCACCCTATCTCCTTCTCGCCCGGTATGGTGCAGCGTACCATTCGCCGCGCCAAGAAGAAGAAGGCCCCGGGAGTGGACGGGATTTCCAACTGTGCCCTCCATCATCTGCCGTACCGCACAACAGCCGCCCTGGCCCGCCTATTTACTGGCAATGTACGCACCGGGTCCTTCCCTTCCATTTGGAAGGAAGGGCGGGTGGTTATGCTGCCCAAACCGGGCAAGAACATCTTGAAACCCTCCGGTTGCCTCCGTGCCACCTTTTTCTTTTGAATCGCTCTTCTTCTTTCTTTCTTTTGAAACACTCTTTGAACTTGAACATCTTTTGAAACGCTCAGATCTGGTGAAGATTCTCTCCACTGTGTGTGAGTGGCATCTTTGC
The DNA here is from genome assembly GCA_933228765.1 of Miltochrista miniata. Classification (NCBI taxonomy): domain Eukaryota; kingdom Metazoa; phylum Arthropoda; class Insecta; order Lepidoptera; family Erebidae; genus Miltochrista; species Miltochrista miniata. The sequence goes on along the minus strand of OW121752.1, from coordinate 32,688,709 downwards.
CCGGCACGCGTTGTTCGTGATCGGAAAGGAGAGGGTGGGATCAGGTTTAAGAGCTCTTCAGAACCTTCGCCGTGATACATTCGATAGAAGGCAGCCAAGGACGCTATGGTTCTTCGCTGCGCCAACGGTTCGAGGCCTCCCGTCACCTCAGGGCAACCAATTATTTGGATAGCACGTCTATGCATAGCGTCAAGCGCGGCTAGTAAGTATCTCGCGGAGTCATCCCAAAGGTGAGGACAGTATTCGACGCAGGGACGAATCTGCGTCTTGTACAGTAAACATCTCTGATGTGGCGTGAAGTACCGTCTCAACTTATTTTGGACTTCTAGTTTCCGCGAGGCCAGCCCAATCTAATCAAAACTCTCTATGTAGTTTTTGTGATTGAGCTCACGCCGGACGTCTACACCGAGGATCTCCAGGTCGTCCTTTATTGGAACCGTAATGCTTTGAAGAGAGGGTAGGGGTAGGAATGGGGACTTCTTAGCTGTAAACGCACACGCCTGTGTTTTTCCGGCATTGAACTCGACCAGGTTGTCTGAACCCCACTTTTTTTTTTTTTTTTTTGATTTTTCCGCGCCTCTGCCATGGGCAAAGCCTAGCGATAGCATTTTACTTACTAGCTAAATACATTTTTGAAATCTAGCCCCTCGGGGCTTAAAGAACTACTTCAAGAGATGGCGGGGGCAGAGGCACATGTGCCGAGAGTTAAACCACCATTGTGGAGTGCCTCGGTGGACCTTTGCCGCGTCGTGCACGACTCACAGTGCCCAATACTCGCCAAACCATGCTCAGCGCCCCTGGCTCCCGCCATCTCGAACCTAGCTAAACTATATCCTCTTTCACCCAGATTCTCTTTATCATTCCAGTTCTATCAAGTATGCTTCTCGCACTTCCACGCTATCCCGACCTTTCATTCTTAAATCTAAACTAGCTAAACTTAAATCTATCGTCTTTCATTCTTATTCCTCTAGTACCATACTCGTCACGCTTTTATGCCTCTCGCACTTTCACGATGGCCTTTCATTCTGGGGATGTGGGGTGTCATACGTTGGGTGGGGGTGGTGGTATGTTGTTTGTATTTATTTTATTAGAAAAGAAAATTAACCTCCTTTTTACAATACTTACTTAAAAGTATACTTTACTACTATACATTATTTATTTATATACTTTACATTATGTAATATTCTATAGTTTATTACTATTTTTGGACTATTTTTTTTTTTACTTATCTACTTACTCTACAATTCAAGTAACAATCTAATTTAAGTTTATAACACTATTAATTATTTCTACATTAAATAATTGTTAAGACAGCTCTTGTCTCCTTTCTTTTATCTTACTATCTAATGTTAATTTGTACTAGTACAATATACAATTATATTGATAGACAAAACATTTCCTATTACTTATTTCTCTTATTGACTATTTTTATAATTTTCTCGGAAAATTTTAGAAACTGCCCTCTATGTTCTCTTATTAATACTGGAAAATTTTGAGGCGTAATTTGTAACCCAGTTATTTGTTCCAGATCGACTCTATCCGGCGAGTGGATGGGACAGTCTGCTACCAGGTGGACCACATTTTCGTTAACCCCGGGCTCACAGGCGCACGATGGGTCCTCCTTACACTTGAAACGTGTCAAGTATTCGGAGAACCCACCGTGCCCTGTCAGCAGTTGGGTTGTGGTGCCGGCGATCGCCATCTTCCGGACGACACTGTATGCCTCCACTGCGCATGGGAAGAAAAGCTTGGTGACGGAGGCCTGCTCGCCCTCACTGTACTTCTTGTTCCACTCGCCAAGCGTGTCCTGCCTGAGGGCACGCTTCACGAATGAAACAGGGCACAGTCCGTAGTCCGGTGCTCTCTTCAGCCTCAGAGCCGCCTCCTTGGCGAGCTGGTCGGCTCGCTCATTGCCCTCCAACCCCGCGTGAGCCTTGACCCAGAATAAGGAGATTTCCTTACCCTGGGCCATGCCTTGGTGAATGGCGGCTCGGGCTTTAACCGCCAGGGGGTGAAGAGCGTGACGGTTTATGACCGTCAGGAGAGCGGCTCTGCTATCACTGAAGATGCCAAACGTGGACGCGCCTCGCCTGAGGGCCTCACTGGCCGCTTTGCATAACGCCAGGAGCTCGGCCTGATAGACGGTGCAATGGGGCGACAGAGCAAGTTTGAGGGCCTTAATTTCGGCCCGGCTATCCCAAAATGATAGCGCGGCACCGACACGGCCCTCAATCTTGCTCCCGTCCGTGAAGATGCGAATCTCAAAATGATTCGCATCTTCCAGCTGCCCCTCGTCTACCAGACTGGTGAACCCCATGGCGGATGTTCCGCGGGGTGAGGAGCCTCAATCGCTGGAGACATGCGCTCGACCTCCCTGTCCCCCAGCCATGACTGGCCCACTCCTCTCTTGGCCTCGTATAACGAGGCCACCTCATGAAGTCTGAGGTCCAGAGGGAGCAGACCAGCCAGGACCAGCGCCGAGACCGTGCGGTATGCCTTACACAGCTTCTGGGCGAAACCGCGCTGTACCACGTTCAGCTGCTTTTGGACTCCAAGCTTTTTTGCCGATGCGTGCCAAGCACTGGCGGCGTACAGTATCGTTGGCTCCACGGCCGCGACGTAGATCGTCCGGATCACCTCGGGGTGAAGCCCCCAGCTGATCCGGGCCATCCGCGCCAGCTTCCGGTAGATGCCGATCGCCTTTTTGCATACGTTAGTAATGTGTGTGTTGAAAGTGAGTGCCCTGTCAAAGGTCAGCCCTAGGATTTTGATCTCTTTGGACATGCCAATGTCTATCCCGCCCATGCTAAGGCGCGGGACATCGTACTTTAGCCTCCGCGTGATAACCATCGCACTGGTTTTGTGCGGTGCGAATTTCAGCTTGTTTCCGATGCCCCACTCCCGCTCATGTTCGAGAGAGGCATTGGCGTGTCCCTCGATTTCCAGAGCTGAATCTCCGTCGAACACGAGCACCACGTCGTCCGCAAACGCCTGCACATACACTCCCATCCGCTCAAGTCCTTTCAAAAGTGGGTCTAAGAGCAAATTCCACAGCAAGGGACCCCCGATCGACCCCTGGACGCACCCTTTGTCGGTGGAGCGACTATGCTCCTCACCGGCGTACCGAACCCTCACTCTCCTCTCGCTAAGGTAGCTGCTGATTACTCGCCTCAAGTTTGCCGGGCACTTTTCTTCCGCCAGCCGTACTTTTATAGCCGGCCACCAGTCGCTATCGAAGGCCTATTAGGCAATGTGACCCAGGTCCCGGTCGAGATCCGCCTCGAGTTGCCGCCTCTTCTCCTCCACGCCGCCCGGCACCTCCGCTGGACGGCCAGAATAGCTCCCATGCAGAGTTCTATCATCCGCATAACAATGAATGCACCCGGGGGACAGCATGTCATTGATATGCAGAAGAAAGAGAGTTGGGACAATAGCGATCCCTGTGGTACTCCGGCATTTACCTGGTTTGCAAGTAAATGCCTGAGTACAGGCAGGAAGCCTGACCATCACAGAGGACTGGTATTGTCCCCAACTCTCTTCCTTCTGCATATCAATGATATGCTGTCCCTCGGTTGCATTCATTTACCTGCTTTTGCAGGTAAATGCCGGAGTACAGGCAGGAAGCCTGACCATCACAGAGGACCGGTATACGTCGCCCGTGCAGGAAGCTGGCCAACCAGCGGCACAACTGAGGCGATAGACCGTATGCCGGCAACTTGGAAAGAAGCGACGCATGCAGTACCCTATCAAAGGCTTTAGCGATGTCTTGGCCAATAGCCAGAGATTTGCCGTGCCTCTCCATAACCTCACCCCAGGTGTGTGTTATATACGCTAGGAGGTCACCCGTTGATCGTTTCGGCCTAAAGTCATTTTGAAGATCGTTAATTAGCGACTGATCCTTCAGGTAGCGCATGAGCTGTTTGTTTATAATTAGCCCGAATACCTTGCAGATGACGGTGGTTACGGCTATGGGGCGATAGTTGGCTGAATGCGACCGATCCACTTTTTTGGGTTGGACGTTCGCCTCCTTCCAAGCCTCCGTCCGGCACTTCCCCCAACGAGTAGGAAAGGCGATACAGGTGTGTGAGCGCCAGAGACAATGCGGCTGCACGGTAAAGGAATGCTGCATGGTAAAGGAAATGTATTGAGTACAATCTGTAAAATCTTTTTAATTATTATTTCAGTAATAACTAATGGAATCAGGCGTTACATGGCGGAAATCCATCCTAAAATGATAATAAAAGGAGGGGAGGAGGGGGGGGGAAGAGGAACCCGCCTCACACCCTCGATTCGTCAATCCTAACTTACAACCGTTAAGGATAACCACAACTAATTGTATGGGAGGAATGACGAACCGAACTCCTCAGGAAAGGAATTTTGGATGTGGGATAAGTGGGACTGGGTGGGGAGGGTACAGGTAATTACCAACAATATGAAGGATTTTTTTTTACGTGTGGAAATCCTACATGAATGCTATGCCGGACTCCTACCGACTAAAACCACACGATGCCCTACAACTGTCTACGGCCGGGAGTTCCGGGTAAGCCTTCTGAAGGATGTCCCAGGGTTCTCGGCAGATATTGGCGAACACTTCAACCTCGCCTATGGGGTTTGGGTGCTATCCCGCGTCTGGAAAGACGGTTCGGGTGTTAACCCGCTACTTGGGGAAGGGGGGGGTACTGTCCCACCACTATCACCACTATGAGGGGCAAAGAGATATTCACCATCGTCTTTGCCGGCTTCTGTAAGAACGGCGAGCAGCCAGCTCACCGTTCTCAGGCCCCCGGTCATGGAGGTCGGTAGTCTTGGGCGTATAGCAGCCTGCGACGACCTCGCCGCCGACTGCGGAACTCGGGAGGGAGAACAATCTGGAGGGTACAGGTAATTTTTCCTATCCCACATCCAAAATTCCTTTCCTGAGGAGTTCGGTTCGTCATTCCTCCCATACAATTAGTTGTGACTATCCTTAACGGTTGTAAGTTAGGATTGACGAATCGAGGGTGTGAGGCGGGTTCCTCTTCCCCCCCTCCCCTCCTTTTATTATCATTTTGTTTCAGTTATTGTAAGTCTCTTTAAGTACTTGTAATCAGTGTACATAATTTTATTGTATTCTGCAAATATAATGATAGACCAGTGCAGATAGCTCTAAAAATGATGAAAAATGTAAAAAATTAGTAGTAGAATGAAACCTATTGTAAGAGAATGTGACAAAAATAACAGGAAAAATAATTTGCGGGCGATCTGAGGTCGTGAAGTGAAAAAAATGGCGGTTTTATGGGGGGAAAAGGGGTTTTCTCGATTTCCGACAAAACTACAAGTCCTATAGAAAAATGTTTAATGGCAAAGTTGTAGGAATTAGAAAAATCTACAACTTTTAGATTTACACTTTTGTGACATAACCTCAAAAAGTACATAAGACTCAAAAACCCAGATTTTGAGTTTTTGATTTTATCTATTACAAAAATGTTCGTTTTGTCATGAAATTTAGCAGAAACTTTTCTTTTTATGTTCCTAATGCACTGTATTTTTTTTTTATTCAAAATGTTTATTTTTTCTCCTTTTATTGACTTGATATCGCAAAAGCATTGCAATTTTCAATCGAAAAACCACCTGTCAAAATATCAGATATTTTTTTAAAAATTGGTGGACTTTTTGTTACTTAAAATCTCTTCTTTCTGATGATGTAAAAATATATATAAATAAAAAAAAATAAAATATAGGTAAAATTTCTCAGAAAATGCAAATCATATTTTTCTATTTTAATCATTCATGTACAATTTTGAGCTATTTATTAATATTTACTTTTAAATAATTCGAAAAAAGGAAGATTTTATGGTACTTTGATAAATAAAATAGAAAAAAATCGACAAATGTTTGTGATAATATAAATAAATAGCTCAAAATTGTACATACCTGTACAATACGTCGTCGTTCCGAGCAGTGGCGGATACAGAAAAATCTCAAGGGGGGGGCGCAAAAGATATTTTGAGTTTTGAGCTACCTTTAATAATAGCGCAATAAAAAAGTAATCAAGTCACATGTGAAGTTTATGAAAATTTAATTTGAAATGGTATAATGGTAATACAGTAAATATAACAATGTTTAAGTTTAAGGGACCTAACGAAATACACGTCTTATGTGGGCATTCCATTAATTCACCGTGCGGGCACCGCGCCGGGTTCATAGCGTGGTACAGAGAGAAATACTGTGAGGGGGTCTTGGACTTGCGACCCATTTGAGTAGGTTTAGGGTGGCCGCCTTTCTGTACGCATAAACGTTCACAATGTTCCCTGCCCACTGACCTGTAATATTATCTGGACTGGTGATCGGTTTCATAAAAGTGTGCCTAATTGAAAATCGCCATTTGGCGCTGACGGCAGCTAGCGAATGTACTTGGAACTAATACTAGTGATGTACAACACCTGTCTTGGTGTCGATAAAAACTTTACCAGATATCGACTACAATGTTAATTTTACTTTTGTACCAATGATGTTTATATGAATTACTACTTTAAAGTACCTAAGTAGGCTAACCATCAGGCTCGCGAATTCAGTTTGGCGAGCTTAATATAAAAAAAAAAGTGTTTGCTTAAACAGTGTTCGCAGGTATGTTGCCAAAGTAGTGTTACTATTGTAAATCGGCTGAAAAATGACACCGGACACAGCCCACACAGTCATTGGTTGTCTTTAATCATAATTGGGTCATGTTAGAACTTAAAGCTAGGCGTCTAATAGGCGGATGGGCCGTTCCGGGCCGCAACGCAAAAATCCGCATGCCATACGTTTTTAATGAAACTGCGTTTCGTTGCGGCCCGCCTCTAGTAAAGGCAGATGCTACACAATTTCATATGAAACGTACGGCACGCGAATTTTTGCTCTGCGCTGCGGCCCGGTCCGCCTGGTGGACGCCTCGCTTAACGTGAGCCGTGCGAGCGTGCTCCCCGAAGCAGCCAATGCCAACTTGCTATTCCGCCTCAATGGCAACTATTTCCCATTTACTTCCCGAAGCAGCCGTGCCCAGAGAGGAATTTTGTTAAGTGACAGGTTAATTAGGATTAGGATTTATTGTAGTTTTGTTTGTTTGCAGTAGGTAAGTACAGAGGAGGGTAGGTATTTAAAAAAAAATATGAAATCACACATTTATTACGGTATATTTTTAAATGCACATCTGTATAATTTTTATAAGGAAATTATCTATATAAATATATCACATATTTTAAAAAGATTGAAAAACAAAGTAGAATCTCTTAAAATAGGCTTGTGTTCACTAAGAATAAATCTGATTGATGTGTGTTTCTAACGACTATGTCCAATATATAAACAACAAAAAGCAATATAAATTGGTACACAAATTAAGGATTAGGTACTATTATTTTTAGAAAATAAGATTGGAATAAATAGGCATTCCGTCACGTCACATCAAATACCTCTATCAGAAAGTGTGACGTAACAGTTTGCTACTTTGATGTTTGACGCACTCTGGCAGTCTTGAGTCTTGACATCTTATGTCACAAGTCGTGTCATCTTGTGTAATTGCTTAGATTCTCACACGTTTTCATAAAATACAACAGATTTCAACAGTAAAAGTTCACCCCTAAACGTTTTTTTTAGTACTAAAACTTTTTAAAAATCTAAATCACAAAACAAATCATTGAAAGGACTCATAAAAAAATTATACACATTTTCTTTTTGTTTTATTTGGCAACAAGTGACGTCACACGAGGCACCATGACAGTTTGGAGCGTTTTCGATACAAATTTAAATTGGGATATTTTTAAATGTAAATCTATATATTTTTTCTGCACACTAGGTCACACCACTAATTAACTGAATGCACAACAGAAATCTGAATGCTGTACCGAAACCAAATTGATTAACTAAGCATGTACTGCTTAAAAAAACTAAAATTTTACACAAAACGAGATGACCTTTTTGTATCGAATTCACACCAAAAATTTGGTTTGTACACCGGATAATTATATGAGTTACTTAGCAAAAATACGAATTTCTTATCAAAAATACTAACTTACACTCTAAATTGTACAATCTTATAAAGGAATAGGTTAGGTTAGGTGAGTTTTTAATTTTTGATTAATGAAATTTCATTTTGTAAAGATGACTGATTAAAGAAGATTTTTAATTAGAATAAAGGATGTTCCTAAAAGTAAATTAGGGAATGGTTTTCCTTAAAAAAGTTTTAATATGTTTGTTAAGCTAAGGAATTTTTAGATATACTATTTTGATAATAGTGATTTTTTCAGTAAAATAGTTCTGCAAATACCATTAAACAGTATCTTGAATTTGATTTATTTAGTGTGCAAGTCAGTATTTTTGGTTTAACTTTGTAATATTTTGTTCGAAAAAAGGGTTTAAACAGATATCGATTTAAATACATGCCATTAAAATTCATTTTTTAAATCACAAAATATACTAATGTAAATGATTGTTGTAAATAAATCAAAGTATTACATTTCTGTGATCATATAATCAGCAGATCATTGATAGGGTCGGCAGCGCGAGTGTGGCGCCTCTGGTGTTGCAAACGTTCATAGGCTGCGGTGACCACCGGTCCTTCTGGTGGGCCGTATGCTTGTTACCTTAGTGGTATAAAAAGAAATATAAACATAAAGCTACAAAATTAAACAATTTTTAAAATTTAGGACACCAGCCTCTTGTTATTGCCGATTTAAAGAAAAGTAAATGAAGAATGCTTTCACTTGTTAAATCAATATGATAATTTTCAAACAAAACTTTATAACCGAATGCTTAAAAGCGAAAGTACCTGTAATAAAAGGAACATTTAAATATTATGAACAAGAGTAAATAATTTAATTAATAACAAAAAATAGTCTCACTAAGTGTTATAATTCAATGTTAGTGCTAGAAAGTTATATTTCACACGCTAGTTAGTTACTGTTTCGATTATCAACTACAATTTTAAGTGTTTATTAATAATTTTAATATGTTCATTAAATTATTAAAGAACTTTTACCATGCCTCTTGTTTTTTAAACTACGAATTTTGGTATTGGACAGAAAATTATCGATATACATTTTGACATCCCTATTAATCAATATAGGTTATAAAAATATTCATAAAATCCCCGAAACTCGAAGGGTATTCGCTTATGATAGTAAAAAAAAACCTAAATTATGGTTTTATAATAATTGTTTAAAAATTAGATTCTTAGATTTACTTACTTGTGAAAAGAGACGCCACAGCCCTTCTCGTATCTTGTTTTACAATATACACACGATCTCATGCTAAATATCTACTTAATTACACTATGAACTAAATTTATACATCAAAACACTTCAAATTTATACCAATCACAGTAATAACTTAAAAATATTCGAAATTTTACATATAAACTCCTTCTGAAATAAACAAACAACGGCCATTTGCAAACTAATTTAGTTCTCAGTGCACTCGGCAGAGGCGCTTTGAATCGGCCCAAAAAAGTAGCTGTCATTTTGTATGGAATAGCCAGTCCAGCGATTATTATTACAGGTCAGTGTCCCTGCCTAACCAGATTTGATAAGATTCTAACAATGTCGCTTTGGATATTCGTTTTAATGAAGAGTTTACTGGAGCTCTTGACAATCCTAGGTCTTTATTTAGCTGGTATTCCCCTTGCTCCTACTTCTAGGTTTCATTATAACGTAAGAGTTGACTGCTCTAGGTGCTAGATGACGCTGTAACTATTAACGACAATAACTCTTTCACGGCCACACAGCCAGAGAGTTTTCTGCATTGGCTGCTTGGTGGCACTGGTGTCCTCAATACGTAAACTGACCATTTATTTTTTAACTAAAATGGAACATAAGTTTTTATAAATACCCCAGATATAAGGTTAATGCAAATCGACAGAAATTCTTTATTTAGAAAAAGTATTATTTAATGACTTTGACTTTTGACCGTGGCTGTTTAACCTGTACATGGACAGTTGTTTGAAAGAATTGCAAGAGAGTGCGTGCGGTATAAAACTGAACGAGCTGACCATCAAATGCCTCCTATATGCCGACGATCAGGTGATCTTAGCTGCATCGGCGGAGGAGTTGCAGTTGATGGTTAATATTATGCATGAGGCGCTGAAAGGTAGAGGAATGAAAGTGAATGTAAGTAAGACTAAAGTAATGGTTTTTGAAAGATAGAAATGTATGACGAATTGCCCTATTATTATCGAAGGGCAAAGAGTGGAACAGGTGAAAGAATTTGTATACCTGGGTTCAAAATTTACGAGGGATGGAAAGTGTGTCCAGTATATTGAGAGAAGAGTTTTGGCAGGAAATCAAGTGAATGGGGCGATGCATACCTTTATGAGCAGTCAAAACGTGTCTAAGAAGGCAAGAGTGGCTGTGCATAGGGGTGTGCTTATCCCCACACTTATGTATGGTAGTGAAAGTTGGGTGTGGCAGAAGAAGCATGAATGTAAAATTAATGCAGTGGAAATGAGAAGTCTGCGAAGTATAGCTGGAGTGAAATTGATGGACAAAGAAAGGAATATCGTGATTAGAAAACAATGTGGTATAACTGAAGATGTAGTGACAAAGATAGAAAAAGGGATGCTTAGATGGTTTGGACATGTTGAGAGGATGGATGAAAATAGACTGACTAAACAGATCTATAAGGCGAGAATGAATGGGCAAGCTGATAGGGGTCATCCTCGGCGTACGCATGGTAACCAAATTGATGACCTGCTGGAAAAAGGCCAGGTCAAGAGTACCCTTAACCGGCGAGCGTGTATGAAAGCACTTATGAAAGTAGAAGAAGCGAAAGTGGTATACCAGGATCGTAGTAAGTGGAAAGCCATAGTCTCTGCCTACCCCGATGGGAAACAGGCGTGATAATATGTATGTATGTATGTATTATTTAATGCAAATTTTAAGGGTGGAAATCCGTCAAAGATGCTGGGCCGGGCTCTTACAGACAAACCACACGGTGTCCTACCACGGCTACCACTGCCTACGACTGGGAGCCCCGTGAAAGTCCCTCGGAAGGATGTCACAGAATTTCCAACAGACTTTGGCTACCACCGTGTCCTCTTCTAGGAGTTCGGGTACTAGCCCGCATCTTTAGGGGTTGGTTCGGGTTTTATCCCGCTTATTGAGGGGTGAGGCGTGCTTCAAACTCTCTCATCATGCTGCCGTCTTTGGCCTGGTTCTGTAAGGACGGCGAGCAGCCCTCCCGCCGCGCCGCGCCGTCCTCAGGCCCCCGGTCTTGGAGGCCGATAATCTTGGCGAAGACAAGTCTGCGGCGCCTCCGGAACTCGGGTGGGAGAGTACTCTCCCGTTCCCTCCTTGCTGCCTCTTTCACGAGCATTACCAGCTCGCAGAAAATGGTAGCGGCGACCGGCCCATTTACTCCCGCCAGAGATCATTGCTCGCACCAAGGTTTCCAGCACGAAAATCTCTATGTCCTGACCTGTTGTGCTGTGAAGGACAAGGCGCTGTTGCGCCCACGCTGAGCACTCCACAATTGTGTGGAGCGCTGTGCCCTTTCTGCGTTCATTGCAGTGGTGGCACTCAAGTGTGGTCTCCCGGTGTATTCGCTTCAGATAAGTACTTACCGAAGCAACCATGCCCGAAACTTATCTCTGTAAACCGGAAGGAGAAAGCGCCGTGGTTCCGTTCCAGCCACTCGTCCATGACGGTCTGATCGCCCCGGTTGTGCCGTTTTCCCATCTTAGTTGCTCAAGTCGCACCTTCCAAATCTCCATGATATCCAGTTTTATTCCATGATTAAAAATAGTATTTCAATGACTGGTACATTTTTTAAAACCTCTCGAATGCACGCATAAATATAAGTCACCTTGTTTTACTATAGCCGAGCATTTAGCAATGTTCTATTTCAGCTTCAGCGCTAAACTCCTTTAGATCTTCAATTCGAACCGTGTAAATATAAAATGAAGAATATATTTTTACCACAATACATTCGTAATAAAAAGGTAGACCATATACAGCAGATTTTATTACATTGTGAATCAAATGACGCAGCGAGCTATGAAACGAGCTATGTTTGGAATATATTTGAGGGATAGACTTCGAAATAAGGGTTATCCGGCAGAGAACCAATGTTTTCGACAATAAGCACACCGAAGTGGCAGTGGGCTGGTCACGTCTGCAGGAGTGTGACGGCCGATGGAGAAAACGGGTTCGAGAATCAGCAAATGTAGTGTAGAACGCCGACCCGCCATGCCAGATGGACCGACAACTTGGAAAAGGTCGCAGACTGGGACTGGATCCGGAAGGCGCAGGACCGTGTATTGTGGCGTTAATTGGGAGAGGTCTGAGTAGTAGAAGTAGTCCAGCAATAGACTGCCATAGGCTGATTTGATGATTAAATCAAATGGGCACCACATCCAACGTTCAATGGTGTTTTCAGAGATGATTGTAACTTTGCTAACACATTATAGTTCCTCTCCTCGCCTATCTACCACCCCCAAAACTTAATGTAAATAATCCACAATGATATCTGAGGTTTCACCAGAATATCTTTTTTTTTGTTGTCGCGGGGAATACAGTTGGGCACCGTCAATGCAGTCACGAGGGCAGCAGGAACGGCATGTGGGGCACCCGGTGTCGGATAGGGACCGTCCTACCCACCAAACCCTGCGGTGTTCCTTCCTCCTCCTGAACTCTCTTCAAAGATTTCAAATTGGGCCGGGGGCGCCCTGCAAGTTCGTGGCTCCTCCAGGGAGCAAGGTGTGACACCCCCGGAGCTCTCTAAGGAGTTGCCGAGAAACCAAGCCCGCATGATACCGCTCTCAACCGCTTCTCTGCTTGAAGAAGGGGCAGAAAGCTACCGAGCGGGTAGGCACTAAAGGCATCTCTAGAACACGGGGATGTGCCTTTCGTCAGATGATTTTATGGAAGTCTAACATTTTTTCTTTTATACCTTCTGTCTATGGATTCCCCGACCACGCGTGTCTTACGAACTTCGTTTAAAGAAATTCCCGGTGTTTCGGAAAACGGGACTATTTAGCGTCCCGGCATTATGTTCGGGGACACCGGGACAGGTGACCGAAAAAAGGGACAGTTCCGTTCAAAACGGGACGTATGGTCAGTTTATCAATACGTCAAGTGTGTGCCCGTCAACGCTTGTCGCATTCGTAGTATTTCATACACTGTATCTATCCTGCTCTAACTGATGTTACCCAAGCACCCAAGGGGGGGGTGCGCGCCCCCCGCGCCCCTACCCTGTATCCGCCACTGGTTCCGAGTGCGTTTAGAGTGGTAGTGCTGTCAGTTTATTCGATAAAACGATACAAAGTGTACAAACAGTTATCAGTCGTAGTGCCAATTCACAGTGACTAAAATCGCGCGTGTCCTATTGTTTACTCATCGCCGGTCAACGCGCACAGCCTGCCGCGCGGGGTTCCCACCTCACCGGTGCGATAAAGGATAGCCATACTGTTCGTCCCTGTCGTCCTGAACGAACAAATAAACATTGCGAGATGGCCACACAACGGACACCGCCGAACAGATTTTCTTCCGAGGGCGATATACCGTCGTCGATGGAAATGGACCGCGAAGATCCATATGTCAATACTCGAGATAGAAGGCGTACCGTGAATTCTGATCGGGATATGATATTAGAGCTCATTGAAAGTAAGTTTGAGAAGCAAATGTCACTCTGGAATAGTAAAATTGCTGAATGCATAACTTAAAACTGTGGCATCCGCAATTAGTTCCACCGTCCCTCCTGAATTATCGAAAATTGCTTCGGAGTTATCTATTATCAATACAAATATTACGCAACTTTCAACAAACTATGATAATCTACATAAATCTATTACCGATGTAGAAAATGCGCTTCGATTCACCATGGACAGGCAAGAAAACGTTGAACAACGGTTGACAAAAGTCGAGGAAAACGTTTCTCAATATGCTTCACCAGTATCCCATATTCAAGCATTAGAACAAAAGATAACATCTTTGGAACAACAAGCCAGGCAGTGTAACTTAGAAGTGTCCAACATACCAGACCGCCGCGGAGAAAATCTCATAAACATATTGGAATGTCTATGCAACGTGGTTAAGTACCCGATAAAAGCGGCCGACATCGTAGCGGTGCACCGTGTTCCTCATGCCGACCAAAAGGACTCGCGCCCGAAAAATATAATTGTGAAGTTCTCTAATAGAATGCTTCGAGACAATGTGCTCGCCGCTTGTCGCGCAAGTAAGGGTTTGGATACCAATATGTTATCAATTTCCGGATCCCCACTAAATATTTATGTCAATGAGCATCTCACGCTAAGTAACAAGTTACTCTTTCGTCAATGCCGGGAAGCTGCCAGAAAAAAGAATTACAAGTATGTTTGGGTTAAGCACGGAACGATCCTTGTACGTAAAACCGACACTTCACGAGCTATGGCGATCAGATCACCCGCGGATATTACAAAAATTGACTGATCATTATGTAAACAAAAGTTATTTACAATCGCAAACATTTATAACGGTTGAAACAAACAAAAAGTATTATATTTTTTACAACTATACTTTACTTTCTATAATTTCCTTGTGTTTTTATATAGAAATAGTGTTTTCATTCGGTTTTGTTTTGTTGCAGTGTTGGATATCAATAGTATTATTTAAGGTGAGTGCTACTGCACTGTATTGCAAAATCTATCACAAGCCTATACAATATGGTGCATATTCGCATGATTTTTTTCTGAGACGGGCCCATGACTATATAAGTATGTTTTCATTGCATAATTTCTACCTAGAACAACTCACAGCGGCAACTATTAACTGTGCGTATACACGAAAATAAACATACATAGTGCGTACTCTGTAAGTTTTTATGTCGGACGTGGTTGCGTGCTTGATACTGTTAACAGATATTCATGTCGGGATGAAGTGAGATACATAACGTGTGAGCCTTGTTTTTCTTGTTATAGCGTTACTACTTTTAACCTAATACAATTTTATAGTTTAACAACAGGTAATGGATAATAACCTATCGGTATACTACCAAAACTGTCGCGGATTGAAGACAAAGTTGCACAAACTTTACATGAATATCTTAGCACACAATTACGACATAATTGTTTTGGTTGAAACGTGGCTGCATAGCGGTATTTATGATACAGAACTGCTCGACCCTAGATATCAAGTATTTCGCTGCGATCGCGACCTATTAGCGAGCGGGCGCGACGATGGTGGAGGTGTGTTGGTGGCCGTGCGCCACGGTATTGACGCGAGACGACGACGGGACGGATGCGAGGCTGCGCAGGCGCACGCGTCGCCCTCCCCACTGTTAGATCATATTCTCGTAGACCTGCGTAGCCGTAATCAATGTTTTCTTATTAGCGCCGCATACATACCGCCCGGAATGAAGTCGGACGTATATACCCCGCATATCGAATACTTAACCACGCTACTTCAATCCACAAATATAGATAAGTTTATAATAATTGGTGATTACAACTTACCCACCCTAGAGTGGCGCGACTGTGGCACACACTCAGAGCCCGTTATTCATAGTAATTATAGTTCATCTAATAAACAGATAATTAGCTTAATTAACCTCCTCAACGCCTATCAATTAAACAAGTACAAAAATTCCAAGGATAGAATTTTAGATTTACTTATTACTAATATTCCTGATTGTAAGTCAATGCTTGCCCCAGTGCCACTAGTGCCACCTGACTCTTTACATCCTCCTTTTTTTACAATCTTGCCATTCAATGACTGTTTGGTACCACTCACTGTTAAGTCAAGGTTCCAGTATAATTTTAAAAAGGCTGACTACTTGGTAATTAACAGCGATATATCTCAAACAAATTGGGACAAGTTATTTCTTGATCTTAATGCAGAAAGTGCTGTGTCCGCTTTCTACCGACATATTTTCTCCATAATAAAAAAAAACGTACCTATGAAAATAATTAAATCTTCTAAGTTCCCAATCTGGTTCTCACCAGCGCTCATCCACATTTATAAAAATAAAAAGAAGGCCTGGATTAAATGGAAAAAATATCAAAATTTATCTGACTATAAATGTTTTTCCATGTACAGGGACAGATTCAGTACCGTATCACAGGAATGTTATAGAATGTATTTGACTTCGGTTGAGGACAGCATCAAAGACAATATAAAGTACTTCTGGGCATACATAAAAAATCTTAAAACTAGACCTGACATTCCTAATAATATATCATATCAAAATTCAACTTCAAGTAATACTGAAGAAACATGTCATCTTTTCTCATCATTTTTTAAGTCTGTATTTCAACCCTCCTGTGTTCCTGTTGGTTACAGTGATGATAATATAGCTGATACTGATCAACAGTCCGATCTAATAATTAGTCATATAAGAATTACCAAAGAGGCGGTTCTTAAAGAATTGCGAGCTCTTGACGTAACAAAAGGGTCTGGTCTGGACAATATTTCTCCTTTTTTTCTTAAGTCAACTGCAGACGCTTTATATAAGCCCTTACAATACTTGTTTAATATATGTCTAAATGAAGGTGTCTTCCCAGACGTCTGGAAAGCTGCTCGTATCATACCCGTATTCAAGGGAGGCGTTAAGACTAAAGTAGAGAATTACCGTCCCATTTCTATCTTACCAGCTATCTCGAAGCTTTTCGAGAGGCTTGTACACAACATTATTTACCCGTCCATTCACAATATAATCATACCTCAACAACATGGTTTCCTCAAACGTAGACAAACACAAATTTATTAATTTACTTAACTAATCTCTTTGAAAACATGGATAAAAACATTCAGACAGATAGTGTGTACACGGACTTTCGAAAAGCATTTGACAGAGTGGATCACAAAATCCTGCTAGACAAACTCGCCTTTAATGGCATACGTGGTAATTTATGGCGGTGGTTCAGCTCTTATATTAGCAATCGCACCCAAAAGGTCGTATTAAATGGATTCGAATCTGACTTTGTACCAGTAAGCTCAGGTGTGCCACAGGGCTCGATTTTAGGCCCTTTATTGTTTATAATATTCATTAATGACATACCAAATTGTTTTAAATTTTGTAACTACCTATTATACGCAGATGACCTTAAAATATTTCATACCATTACCAGTAATGACGATCTCACGAAGTTTCAAAGTGATCTAGACAGCTTCTCTGTATACTGTGTCAATAATAAATTAAGTTTGAATCTAAATAAATGTAAATCCATAACCTTCACAAAGAAAAAACATATATTTAATTATAGGTACACACTGTGTGGTTTGCAACTGGACAACGTTGAATCAATTAGAGATCTGGGCGTCACGTTAGATGACAAGCTGCAACTTGAATTACACATTGACAATATAGTAAACAAGGCGTTTAAAATGTACGGCTTTGTCATGAGAAATACCAAAAAGTTCACACAACCGCGGCTACCTATCTTCATCTTTACAAATCTCTTATACGACCTCAGGTTGAATTTGCGGTGTACGTATGGGATCCGTATTATAGTAAATATAAACAGGAATTGGAGTCTCTCCAGAAGAAGTTCATGCGCTCGATGCAATACAGATGTCATCATAACTATTTACCATACGAACAATCACTTCAGGAATATAATATTCTCACACTCGAAAATAGACGTATATTTCTCCAAACAATGTTACTGTATGATATTTGTAATAACAGATATGATTGTACAACCCTAATCAATAAAATGGCATATAGAATAACTACTAGGACGCATTGCCGTAAACCGTGCAAATTATTTGTCACATACCGCTGCCGTACTAACGCAGGGCTACGTTCTCCGTTGTACCGCTTAGTAGACTTGTACAACAGTAATTTTAACCATATAGAAATTGCGGCAACGCGGCCTAGTACCTTTAAAAATAAGATTGTTGAATGTTTTAACTAGTTCTATCACTCTCATTTGTTTTTCACGCACAATATATTTACGACTACTTAGCTAAGCTGTGGTAAATGTCGTTGGTAACGCAATTGTAAAATGTGTATACAATCCAACTACAAAAATTGTATTGTGTTGCTGTTTATTTACCCAAATAAATTTTAAAAAAATAATAATAATAATTAAACTAGAAAAATATGATTGGAGTTCTTTTGCATTTTCTGAGAAATTTACCATTGTGATGTATATATATATAGGGAAAATCCTCATGGATGTTATGCCGGACTCCTACCGACTAAAAAACCACATAAGTAATTAATAATTTTCATATCTATGTATTAAATTTTAACATTATTATGTCAGAAAGGAACTGAGACGGAGTGTGTGAACAAATAGATCACAACAATTTACAGCTTATGTACCATACTTCAGCAAATAAATTACTTTCTAGTCAGTTTAGGGACCGCATTATACAAAAAAAAATGTGATCTGGTAAGGCCCCCTGTCAAAATTATTTTGTATCCTACTTCGTAATCAATAAATTCCAAAATACACACGCACGTCCATAATAAGTATCTACCTACCGCAACGGTGCACGTCCGTGATGCTATTTGGTTACGCTCCTCGTGTGTGTTCGTTCGACTAGTACGCCACTACTGGTACTGGTAGGTACTCTCAGATAGTGAATTCGGAGGACAGGCGACGCGCTATCTTGCCGCACGCCAGTACATCTACGAAGGGTGGACTGTGGCGGCGCAACCATGAGAGCTGTATACTTGGTCTAGGCTAGTGGAGCTACGTAGGGTAGTCTCGAACTGACAGGTCTAATCTACCAGCGCAGCCGGATCGTGTTTGTAAATAGCCCTGTGCTGACGACCGGCGCAGAATCAAAAATCAATTGTCTCAAGGGTCACCATACGGTAGAACTGAAGACACGCTTCCGACACAAATTAGAGATAGTACAGATAGAAACCTACATACTAAATTCGCTGAGGTTACGCACACATAGACAACGCTCACTGAGTTCACAGACACGAGGTCAGGCAGTTCGAGCCGAGTTTACGATACTGATTTGTGCGCGAGTGTGTGCAGCAGAGGGTAGATGTAAAATAAAGTACATACAAGATATTTCCAACTGTACTATCTCTAATTTGTGCTTTCGACGACTAACGGTTGACCTGCACAGGTAACCTCTCCGGTAACCTCTCCGGTAAACCATAGCGCAGCTATCATATGACGTGCTTTTTCGCAATCAAAATGTTACCAGAATTTGAGTGTATTGAAGTTGATATTGTCCGGGAACCACTTCTTGGTCTACATAGTCCAGGATGCAAAGTCTGCTGCTATATACCAAATCTAGGTATCTATCAATGAAATAAAAAAAAGGCAGTTTAGCAATAAAATATTTTATTTCATTATAAACAACTACACTATTACAAAATATTGCCTGTAAAAAGTACTTTACAATTTACCAAATAGTAGATACAGTTCGTTCACTATAAATTGTCTCCTGCTAATGGCAGTTGGCGCCCGACTTTAAGTGGCAGTAGGCCATATTGCTCGTAGAGCTGACATGACGGCTGATAGGATCTTAGACCATATAACACGGGACTAGCCTTTGCGAACCACCGCATACAAAAATATTCTGCCAGTTTTCATACAAGTGAAGGGGGAAACACAAAGACATATAAAATTTCATTGCATTTAAAAATGTATTAATCGACAAACGCGTAATGGCTGTTGTGTGTTAATTGTTATTGTACAGTCAACTACAATGTAATGTACTAGTTTAATCATATAAAATGATGTACTGATGTACAGGCTTTTCATAAAGCCAAAAGACCAAATGGTCATGTGCAATGGCAGAAAACAATGCTTAAGTAAGGCGCATCCTGTGGTTAGATAATCTAAGGATAGGATTGAAAATTGCTGGAATGGCGTCCACGTACCGGAAAACTCAGAGTTGTGGGCATATGAGCACAGGGCGGAAACTTTTTTTTTCAAATCTACCCTCAGCTAAGCACAAATTAAACTACACCAATAGCACAAATTACGTAGGTAGTAATACGTAATGCAACGCAGTGACACTCTCTCAAGTACTGTCACGGCAATAGACACATCGACTTTGGTGGGGGGATGGGGAAGCTTACTCAGCGGAAGGCAGGGAGTTGCCGATCTGTATGTTATACTATTATATTATCTTTGATATGAGCTAAAGGTCGCGGGAGCCTGCTTGATGCGTAGGATGGTGTCGGAGTCTTGATAAAACAATGGATATCCGTACCTAATTATATATTATCTCTGGACATACTATAGCATGTATCCGGTTATCCACCCCATAGTGTGGATTTCTTGGGGTGGATTAACGGACTGATTCAATAACCGAAGTTTATAGTAATTTTTGTGGCAAAATTACATTTTTGGGGCACATGATATAAAGGGACAAACTATAGTGAACGATCTGTAGGTATAGGTAGTGTAAAAAAAATATGGTAATAATCAGACTGAAAATTTGGGGAAATTGAGTTAGCTTCAAATGACAAATGTCTAAATAGTAAAAAAGAGATACTAATTGTTTAAGTATAAAGCACATTTGAGCATGAATAAATGGAATGTAAGATTACATGGAATGTGTATGACGTAACAATTAATATTTTGTTACTTTTATATTATCTATATAAACAAAAACTCCATACAAAATACGAATTTTAAATTTCGTAACCAATATGATTGGCACGATGAAGTGCTAGTACCTATCTGAATAGGTATTTACCGTGAAAAGAGATTCAAGACAAATAAGGAACATGCGTCTGACAGTATTTTATTAGCAAACCTATCATAGTATAAAATATTTAATAACTTTGTTCACATTCATAGTGCATTCTACAACTCATTAAACATTAATTATGGCAATCTGATACTAGAGAATATCTAAATAAAGCTTTCATTTAATATTCCACTAATATCGTACATCCTAATCTAACCGCTAAACGTGTAAAAATCTATATATTTACAAAATAGGTGGACTCTTCGTTAAAACGCTAGCAATGCACGCAACACTATTTACATACATAACTCGATTTCTTCGAATTTGAATCGATTCGAATCTAAAACAGCAACCAGAAACAGACAAACAAAAAGAAAGGGCTTTTATAAATCCCGATTTCAAACGAATACTGAAGCGCTGACATTAATAAACAAGTACGTTGGACTAATATTGTATTCTCTAGAAACTGACAGTTGCTATTTTTTACCCTTTTGGCGATACTAGTTTCCATCTACACCAAAGGCTCAGAGTGGATGACAGAGTTGCTTTTTATTTTTTCATTTTGGCGATACTAGTTTTCGCGCTTTTGTGAGTGTACAAGGTAAAAGAGAAAAGTAGGTAACTAATTGCCCAAAATCCAAGATTCGTGTTTTAGTCCATTGAAATGTTACATGAGCTTTGCATTTATTAGAGGACGCAATTTTATTTTCGGAACATGTGTGGGGGGGGGGGGGTCAATAGAAGCTTAACCTCAAGTTTGTGGGGCTGCCACCCTTGTCCTCCGGCCGCCATCTTGAAAAGAGTGGGGAAAAAAACACTTTTTTCGCAATATTTCGGAAACTATGAGTCTTACAAAAAAATAGTTGAGGCATAATTTGTAGCACATTGTGTTGCCTACAAATGTGTATATAACTTAACAAAAAATTTAGATTTTTTTAATGAAAATTTTCTTTTTTGCTCTATAACTTTTTTTATACATTTTACAAAAAAAATACCTCAGACTAATCTTGTAGATGATCTTTTAAGAGAAATTAAAAAAAAAACGCCCCAGAGCAAAAACGAAAATTTTTATAATTTTATTTTCATTTTTTTGTTTATAACTTCTTTAATTTTTAATTTAGGGCAAAAATTTGTTTCACATATTTGTAGGCAAAGCAATTTGCTACAAATTATGATTTCACAAATTTTTTGTAAGACTCATAGTTTCCGAGATATTGGGAAAAAAGTGTTTTCACCCCTTTTTAAGATTGCGGCCGGGGGACAAGGGTGGCGACCCCACAAACTTGAGGTTAAGCTTCTATTGACCCCCCATACATGTCCCAAATTTTTTTTTTAAAATTGCGTCCTCTGAGGTTAAGCTTCTATTGACCCCCCATACATGCCCCAATTTTTTTTTTTTAAATTGCGTCCTCTAAGAAAAGCTTAACCTCAAGTTTGTGGGGTTGCCACCCTTGTCCCCCGGACGCCATCTTGAAAAGAGTGGGGAAAAAAACACTTTTTTCGCAATATTTCGGAAACTATGAGCCTTACAAAAAAATTGTTGAGACATAATTTGTAGCACATTGTGTTGCCTACAAATGTGTATATAACTTAACAAAAAATTTAGATATTTTTTATGAAAATTTTCTTTTTTGCTCTATAACTTTTTTTATACATTTTACAAAAAAAATACCTCAGACTAATCTTGTAGATGATCTTTTAAGAGAAATTAAAAAAAAAACGCCCCAGAGCAAAAACTAAAATTTTTATAATTTTAATTTTAATTTTTTTGTTTATAACTTCTTTAATTTTTAATTTAGGGCAAAAAATTGTTTCACATATTTGTAGGCAAAGCAATTTGCTACAAATTACGATTTCACAAATTTTTTGTAAGACTCATAGTTTCCGAGATATTGGGAAAAAAGTGTTTTCACCCCTTTTTAAGATTGCGGCCGGGGGACAAGGGTGGCGACCCCACAAACTTGAGGTTAAGCTTCTATTCTATTAGTCCCAAATTTTTTTTTTAAAATTGCGTCCTCTAAGAAATGCAATATTCGATCCTTAAATTGCAACATTTCAATGGACTATTTAAGGCTTGAAGGAAACGTGGATACGACGTCAACAGTTGCTTTAACATAAGGATCAAGGCGCCACAGCGGCCGTTAAAGGTACTAAAATTGACATTTGATTACTTATTAAAGTAATCAAATGTCAATTTTAGTACCTTTAGCAAGCTAATTATAGCTTGCTAAATTTTTTTTATGGCGTTGGTAACACATAAGAGTTACCAACACCAGAATAAAAAAATAAAGTTCTTTACAAGCAACTCGGGGAAGAGCAAGATACTTTTGAAAATGTTAATCGACAGTGAATTTATTACATTTTAATTGAATCGTTGTTTCCACTACCACAGAAAATTGTCATTTGTACTAAACGATATTTCTGTACTTAATACAATATTTTTGTCATGTGATTGCGACAGGTCCGTACAAGAACTTATTTAGTCCAACGACCTTGTATAATAAAGATCAGTGCTGCAAAGTCATACCGAATAACCATCACACCGCTTTCACACATTAAGGAAATTCTAATTAATATCAAAGATATCTTACACCTTACATCTAAATACATTGTTTACAAACGATACTTTTGGTTTTCTTATATAAAAATAATAGTTATTCATATTTTGCACTATATAATCTATCTTCGACAAACTTTCACTTACATTTTTCCTAGGATTACTTTATTCCAAAGATTTACATACCTTAGAGCTCAGCAGCACGAGTGGAGGAATTGTTGTATCTCTTTTAGGTGAATTACAATTTTTAGTCAAAGACTATGAGTGCAAATAAAAATACACTTGATACTTTTCGATACGAGCAGTGCGCAGGCCTATCTATATAAATCTTTGGCCGATTCAAACTTTTAATTTATTTATTTACATGACTGACTTGGAATGTAATTCTCGCATTTTGAACGTGCTTATTCTACTTTCATCATATGCCAACTGTTCAGGCCTGCAAACTGAGCAAGCACCTCTATAGTAGGCCACCTTGCTTAAATCAATTGATGAATATTTTCTGGTACCTTAATACCTGCCTACCTAAAAAAATAGAAGTAGTCACTCATTTGACAATCATACTCCAACATTGTACCCAAAAAAATCTATAATAGATTTTTTAGAACACATACTATTAATCAGAAAATTTATACTTAACTAAAAGCAGACTTATAAGGCGCTAAAACTCATTAAAATTATGAGCAATAATTTACTAAGCACTACATCAGTTCCACACTATATTTTCTATGATAGCATTCTTAGACAAAAATCAAAATAAATACTCATTATTTTACACTATGGCAGTGGGTACCGAGTGAGTGACAGTCTTTGTTTAAATTAACTCTAATCATTACAAAAGTCTAGTATAAAGTATAATGCTATAACTAATTGAGATTCATTGGAAATCTTGTACTAAAATGTTTTTATACTCGTGTCTCCGCATCGTCTTCAGTAGTAGATTTCCTGTAAATGAAAGCAATATTTAATATACGTAAGTCCAAGTACATACCTGTTTCCTTGCGTTTTTATCGAGATACGATTTTTTCTATACTAATAATATTATAAAGAGGAAAGATTTGATTGTAACTTTGTTTGTTTGCATCGAATAGGCTCCGAAACTAATGGACCGATTCAAAAAATTCTTTCACTGTTGGAAAGCTACACTCTTCCCGGTGGACATAGGCTATATTTTATTCCCGTATTCCCACGGGAACGGCAGCTACGCGTGACGTCCACTAGTTAAAAATAAGTATATTGTGAACAGTTTTTACAGAAGCCATCTAGTTAGTCCATTATCTCAGCTGTTTATCGCTCAATGCCTGGGCATAGGGTTCCCCAAATATAACTACAAAGGTTTTGGATCCCAGTATTCAGCATTAATGGTTAGTTTATATCGACAGAATAAAGCTAATTTGAGCTAATGCTATAGTACCTATACAACTAATCATGCGTACCGATACCTAAGCTAATATACTAGATATAAAAACTATAAAATCTACAAATAAAGAAACATATCGTTACCTCTTCCCTAAAATGGTTGAAGATGATTTCGCACGCGGCCACACCATAGGTTAGCAAAGCAAAAGATGATTTATAATGAGTGTTTCTCATACAACCGCCACCATCTAATGACAAGTTCATCTTAATAATTTATTGTCAACAACATAACAGTGACCTCTATAATACAAAGAGCTGGACTTCATACATTCAACAGAGTGCGTAGTGTAAGTTTTTGCGAGCGCCTAACGTGATTCAAGGTGAAGCGCGTATTCGTGAATTATGGAGCCGAGAAAAGTTCCCGTGTTTACAGCTAGGTGGCCGTGACTCAATTCCAAACAAATCGGCGTTAACGCAAACACCGTGAATGTCGATAGGCGCACGCCTAAACTCTCATTTAGCACTCTGAAGTCATTTGATATTCGCCATTTTGGCGCTGTTTATAGTTCCGCTGCAAATATTACTTTTAGTACCAAGGACGCTCGCAATGGCGCTTTGACACGGCATAAAAAGCTCACTTTGTACGATAGAGGTCAATGCGACACAGTATTGGAACTAGGTAAATATCAGGCAGTAAAGGGTATTTACTAAAATTATTTTACTATTCATAAGCCAGGTTACCAAGAAGTAATAATTAGGAAATGTGTCCATGTAACTGGAACCAACCCAAGGGAGCGGAGCGGTCCTACTAATAAATGTCACTTTTTCTATTCGTTATTGTAAATACGGATATATTAATTGGATTCTATGAGTGTTATGGGGTTCGTATTCACTGACGAAATCGTGGGGTACATTCAAGGCACATCAAGTTTTCCATAAAGTATTTTCGGCAGAGAGGCTATAGATTTTTTATATTATTTTAAACTGCAAGAATACACACTACTTCCAGTAAATATCCCTTATTTTATCACCATTCAGGATTCAATATTCCATCTGTTAAACATCAGCCCCCTTAGACAAGTGGCACAAGCGTAAATCTCAAACGAAAGGACCTAAGCTCGTGATGCCACCGCGGCGCGCGCGTCTTGCGCCGGCGACGAGCTTGGGTGGGATTGGTCGATATAATAATATTCTATCCTTTCGTTTGCGATTTACGCTTGTGCCACTTGTCTAAGGGGGCTGAACTCCTTAGATTGGATGTACCGGTCGGTATGAGGCCTTGTCGACTAAAATGTGGAATATGGAATCCCGATTACCTACCCGAAAGAAACATGCTCAAATGATATTCATGCCTTGAAGTAAAATAAATAATACTTGGAAAATATAATGCAACTTACTCGCTAGTTTCTCCCATGCTCGCTAGAGGCGCTCCCAATTGTTGCTGAGACTCGCCTAAAATAGTTGAAAATTTAAACTTCCATTAGAACTGTATGAAGTAGAAAAATATGTCGACAGCCTATCTAAATGACAGTCACTACAAAAAACTTAAAAGGACTAGATTAAAAAGAAATCTTGACTGAACGGATGATAGCTAAATTTAGAACATATTTCACCTCCCCTCCACTTCCTTGAAATTGATCCAACTGGATGGTTACAGTAGAGCCACCATACTGTACCGTGATGTATTTAGTCAGCGCTCGTATGCCACAGGGGACCCACGCCGTTGTACTACGAATCTACATCAGGACCGCATAAGGATTTTGTATGCAACTTTATGACTGATGCAACGAAACAGGTCCAGTACGGTCATCATACAATACCAAGCACGGCCCTCGTACGAATATTGTAGGGCTATAATGGATCCCTACTATTGTAACATAAATAAACTTTTAAAGGATTTAATTTCGACGTAGTGTGTCATTATACTCATGGTAAGAGCCGAAACACAAAACAGCGTTGTGGCACCATACCGCTGAAATCGACAGTGCCGCGCGCCGCTCAATGGATAACTTACTTCCCCGTCGTCTATTTAAATTAGTGTTATGTCTTCATAACGGCAATTAACGTTTATAGCGATGCAGGGCAGAGATATTTCCACCAACATTAAGAATCACGAAGAATTAGTTGCCCTATCAGTACGGCCGTACAACGCTTTATTTTGATGCGCCGCACCGCAACGCTCGGTAGCCCGTTGGGTTACGTTGCGGCTATGTGCTTCAGCCCTAAAAACATAATCTCGTCGACTACACTACTAATCAATGAATAGTGAATAAAACCAAAAACAAAGGTTATAAGCGTGTTTACCTGTTTGCGGCTCACTACTATGGACGTGCGGCGACTGGCTGATAGCACGCAAGTGCGCGTGGTCCTCCTCAGCTAAAGCAAGCGAAACAATAATGTCAAAAGCAGCTTCTTATAATGCTAATAGGCTTGGGAGTGTCAAAACAAATAGAATGAAGCACACTCGAAATAAAAATCACACAGAAATTGGAGTTTGTACTGGTATTTTGTGCTCTGTGAATGTTGGGCGATTTAAAGGTCCATTTAAACAGGGTTGAGGTAAGGAAAACCATCTCCTATGGGAGAAATGAAAAAGTGGTTAGCGGTATGCTATAAATAACAGTCAAAAACTGGCCAAGTTCCGTACTAAAAGATATCAAAAAATGACGTTCGTTGTATGGAAGCCGCCCTTACATATTTTTTTTTTAATTTTAGTATTTGTAGGGCCTCGTGACGGATAGACAGACAGACGGCCGGCGAAGTCTCAAGAATGGGGTTCCGTTTTTACCCTTTTTTTACAGAACCTTTAAAAATCACCCCAAACCGCATTGGATTAGACACGTTTAGTAAATTTGCCAAGCGACAGTTTGAGTCGGAGAACTAGCGTCTAATTTATGCTATAGGTACATAATGTGTCCCATGACGGCAGCGTGACGTGAGCAACTCACGCACGCCCCCCCCCCCTTAGAAGCGGGATCACACCCGAAACCCCCCATAGACGCGGGACAGCACCCGAACCACCCCCTGGGCGAGGCCGCAGTGGCGGCCGTGGGTCTGTTGGGAGTCACGGGACATCCTTCCGAGGGCTTACCCGGGGCTCACAACCATAGGCTGTTGGGCGTGACGTGAGGGTTTTTGGTCGGTAGGAGTCCGGCATAACATCCATGAGGATTTTTCCTCACGTTAAACAAAAAAAAAGGATGTGATTAACAAAATACAAAGACACCACTCGAAAAAATAACAACATTTACAAACCTGTATAAGGGAATAGATATTTGTCGTGTGGATGATGCTTGTCCGATCCTTCAGACATTCTATCATTATAGTCACCACCATAGTGACTATCCATCTTCCTTTGATAGTCATTCTTCAACATAGTCGCTATCCCCGAATCCCTATAATCTCTCGGTGGGTACCCATCATGTTCTCTTGTCGACACACCCGAATCCCTAAAATCCCTGGACCCGTAGATGTTCGTTTCAGAGTTTAAATATTTCGTTGGGCTATAACCATAGTCTGAGGTTCTTGACGCTAGGTAGGTTTTTGAGCCGTAGGGATTGCCGGGTAGTCGGTACATTGTGGGGGAAATTGGGTAGTTGGGGTCGTAGGGTATTTGTTTTTCTGTATCGTTTGGTAAAACGCCGTACATTAGCTCGTCTTCCATTACACCGTATCTGTGGAAAATGGGGATCAATATTAGTAGTTTAGGTTAGCTATCTACAGAAATATACCACAAAAGTTTCTTTACGAGGTTCAGTACAAACTGCTTTATATACCTCTAAGGCTTAATGGTAGTATGCAACTAATGCGGCTATCATTGCTGAGGTTTCAAGTTAAAATTGTGGTTCGGAATAAATAATATTTAAAGGTTGCCTGGCAAAAATTGCTTCTAGCAATAAGGCCGCCCATTGTACCGTAGAATACCTCCTATAATTTGTTAATATTTATAAGCATTGTACACACAATAAAGAATATATTATTATTATTTGCTTATACTCTGTAAAATATAGCTTGATCCCTGTGACAGTTATATTAACGTAAACAAAATTGACTTTTATTTCAAAGGCATAAAGTTGTTATTTACAGTTTGCACCTCTGTGTTCTCACTCTCTGCATTTCAACCACAAAAGCTTTATGCCGCTGACATAAAGTCTATTCTTGTTTGCGTTCGTAGAACTGTCACAGAGATCAAGCTATATTTTACAGAGTATAGGTTAGTTTTGAAGCAAAACATGACTGGACGATATTGATAAATTATACCTATTGCATGCTTTTGTATGTATACTCATGTTGGTAACAAATAAAAAAAAATAAAAAAAAGACAATCGACATTTTTACGTCATTTTATGCAAAGTCGTATTAGAAAAACTTACCCTTTTAATATAAAATTTTTAACGTCAAAAAAGACAACATGGTAAGGACGGGACTTTTATCCGGGACATTTGCCTACCCCAGGGCAATGCTTTGCAAACTGAGCTACAGAACCGTACCGAAACAGTTTGAAATTCAGATTTTTTCAGATTCAGATTCAGATTCAGATTTTTCATTTCGTAAACATAGGTATAATACAGGTGTTACAGCGAGTTTAGTGGTCTACTATGTTTTGCCTGGAGGCATACGAAACATTAAAAATAAACATATTAATTGATTGCATGCAAACAAGAAACAGAGAATTTATGAACTCTCAATATAAAATACTTCAGCACTATGTTAGACAATTATTTTGGCAATCTTACTAATTATTAGTGAATAAATGTCAATTTAATTAATTTTATAGTTACTGTAATATGTCATACTAGATTACATAATAAAAAAAAAATAAAAAGAGTGTGGCACTCGGGGACTGCCGCGGTAAAGCTATTACATAGCATTTTTTATCAACTATGCTAGTATAATTATTTCTATATAAGAATACTAGCTGATGCCCGCAGCTTCGCCCGCGTAAAATTTGTTCCCGCGGGAAGTTATTCCCGGGATAAAAGGTAGCCTATGTGTTATTCCAGACTATAATGTATCTCTGTACCAAATTTCAGCCCGATCCGTTCAGCCGTTAGAGCGTGAAAGAGTAACAAACATCCACACTCACAAACTTTCGCATTTATAATATTAGTAAGAAGTAAGATTTTAAGGCCTATGTTCAACAAAGTAAAGTAGGTACCAAGTACCTACTTGACTGTCGACATTTGGGCTATTGGACTTTTGGACTGTTGGACTTTTGAACTTTCGGACTTATGGACTTTTGAACTTTTGGACTTTTGGACTTTTGTACTGTTGGACTTTTGGACTTTTGGACTGTTGGACTTTTGGACTTTTGAACTTTTGGACTGTTGGACTGTTGGACTTTGGTACTTTTGGACTTTTGGACTTTTGGACTTTTGGACTTTCGGACTTTCGGACTTTCGGACTTTGGACTTTTGGACTTTTGGACTTTCGGACTTTTGTACTTGGGACTTTTGTACTTTTGAACTTTTGGACTTTTGGACTTTAGAACTTTTGGACTTTTGGACCTTTGGACTTTTGGACTTTTGGACTTTTGGACTTTTGGACTTTTGAACTTTTGGACTTTTGGACTTTTGGACTTTTGTACTTTGGACTTTTGGACTTTTGGTTTTTTGGACTTTTGGACTTTTGTACTTTTTTTTGACTTAAAAGTCGTACCAAAAGTCCCAAAAGTCCCAAAAGTCCCAAAAGACCCAAAAGTCCCAAAAGACCCAAAAGTCCCAAAACTCCCAAAAGTCCCAAAAAATCCCAAAAGCCCCAAAAGACCCCGAAAGTCTTTGCTTAAATTCTGCAACACTTTTCAGTACTGCGCCATCGAGACGTATCGCAGGTACACGGCAAGGCTTGTTTTTTTTTGTTGAATATACCTAAAAACTTTAAAATAATTATAAAATATTCTGGTGTTATCGGCTTTCTTCAGAGGTATCCATCCTCGATTCTTCAATCCTGACGTACAACAGTTACGGATAACCAGGATAGGATTGACGAATCGAACTCCTCATCGGAGGAAATTTGGATTTAGGAGAAGAAAAATATCTGTACCCTCCAGATTCTTTTTTGCCTGCCTCGGTGGCATTCGGTAATATAACTGACTGTCGTGCAGGGGTCCTGGGTTCGATTCCCGGGCAGGCCAAAAAATCGTGGGATCTACCAATGTTTGTTTCGAAGATTTGATGTTTTCTAAGTATAATAAGTATAAATAAATAGATAAATTCTTTATTGCCATTTCTTGTGTACATACATGAAATTGGAATTCCCTGATACCTGCGCTAGTACAAACTGTGTTGCAGATATCAGTGTTCTCCCCCAAAATATTGACACTTGACAATATGTTTACACAGAACTATTAAAATATTAAAATTGTTTCCTACTAACACCAATACAAAATCTTAAAGCATGCTTAGGCTTTCGTGTGTGTGCGTGCGTGTGTGTGTGTGTATGTGTGTATGAGTGTCTGTGTGTATGTGTCTCTCTCTCTCTCTCTCTGTGTGTGTGTGTGTGTGTGTGAGTGTGCGTGAGTGTGTGTGTGTGTGTGTGTGTCTCTGTGTGTGTCTGCGTGTGTGCGCGTGTGCGTGTGAGTGTGCGTGAGTGTGTGTGAGTGTGTGTGTGTGTGTGTGTGCGTGTGCGTGTGAGTGTGCGTGAGTGTGTGTGAGTGTGTATGTGTGAGTGAGTGAGTGTGTGAGTGAGTGTGTGTTAGTGTGTGAGTGTGTGTGTGGGTGTGTGTGTTTATTGCATGTATGTTTATGCGAGTTGATTTTTGAGTGTGTGTGTGTGTGTGTGTGTGAGTGTGTGTGTGTGGGTGTGTGTGTGTGTGTGTGTGTGTGTGTGTGTGTGGGTGTGTGTGTGTGTTGCATGTATGTTTATGTGAGTTGATTTTAAAGAACTTGTAGAAGGTCTTCCACAGGTTCATATTCCATTGGTTTTAATCACTCAGTTACTGTCGTTTTAAATTCTCCGTATGTATGCATACCTACTTAGAAATTATATGAGTATGTATTAAAAAGTTTTAATTAGATCGCAAAGAAAATGTCCAAAAGCCAAAGTACCTACTTGAAGCAAAGTCGTTGATATACCTAATTAGAGATAATAGAAAAACCTCGCAGAACTTCAGAACAATACACACTCACACAGTACTGTTTTACGATTACCGATTATAATTATTTAAAGTTAAAGTTCATTTTTAAATAATTTATTATACTATTAAACTAGGTAATTGTTGTCAAACTGATTATGATTAAACCTCTTTTCATAATCAATAAGCGAGTACAACCGTTAAACAAGACTATGCCAAAGACAAATAAGACTGAGAAAAAATAATTTAATGACAAGCAAGAATGACAGGTTTAAATTTTTATCATTGAAGTATTTTTCATGAAATTATTCTATATTCTAAAGGTAAATTAGTGTCGAAATGGCCGCATAAATCTAACTATGGTTCCTTAAAACGAATATGATCAGGATTGATATTTAAATGTAAGTAATAATGGAGAGTCGAGATCCAATCTGTTTGTTTACTACATTGTTTGAATCTGTTGAATTCCACTATATTTGAAGTGTGAGATACACGAACGTGGCCGAAGGTAGCCGAGAGTGTGATTCGTTTTCGTGACAGAATTTCTGGATTCGGTCTCCACGCAAGGCCCGCGATAGAAGCTATGCAATAGCTTAATAATAGTAATTGTCAATAATGTAAAATTGCATATTATATTATTAAATTCTTCACTATATTGTAAGCACCACTGAGTATTGGCACAGTATAACGAGAACTGTTGGCTGTGGTATAAGGCAGAGTCATCTATCAAGGTGTTTACCACTTTTATAACAAGAATTCTTATTACCTACTCAAACCTGCGTCTGTCCATTTCAACACGGCAATAGGCTCACCACCTATTACGTGGGACATAACACTGTAGGGAGGAGTGTGGGAGTATACTATGCCTCTGCCGGCGTGATTATATGTATGTATGTACCTACTCAAAACGTTTTAAGCTTTGAACAAAATTCAAAAGCAAATAATAAAGGTCCTTACCTATTATCAAGTGGTAATCTTGAAGCATCAACACTGGCAACATAAGTATCGTGTACATTCTCCAGAATCGAAGGCTTCATCCGATGTCGACTGAGTTGGTACACGTCCGAAGTGAGATCCGGATTGGGAAGTGGGTTGGGCGATGGTGAGGCCATACCGGCGTTCATGCCTTCGTTGTCTGAGCCTGTTTCTTGCGACCAGCGACCCATTTCTGGCCGGTTTGGATCTAAAAGGAAAAATGACATGGTATTTTGCTCGAAACCATCGTAGATGGATATTTTTATTGTTAGATTCATTTAGTAATAACGGGATCAAATCCAATATGTTTATACAATTTGCATTGGTTGCTGCCTCATAAAGGTCCAAGAAAGTTTCAAGTCCACTGAGTTTAGGTACCTCTGGCCAATTTCCTATAAATAAATATTCACGGACATCTCACACAACGTTATCTGATCCCAAAGTAAGCTAGGAATAACCTGCTTGTGTTATGGGTATCAGACCACGGATATTAATACTTATATAATTTTAAATACATACTTATCATACATAGAAACACCCAGACTCTTGAGACAAACATTAATCGGTCACACAAATATTTATCTCCGGTGGGAATCGAACCCACGACCTCCAGCGCCGCAGGCGGTATCACTACCGACTGCGCCACAGAGGCAGTCAAATGTTCTATGTCAAAAAAGTCCTATGACAACCAAATATGTATTACATGGTCGTCCACTAGTCCTACTTCCCACTTCATATTATTAAAGTGTAAATTTATGAAGATGTTTGGATGTTTGTAACTCAATCACGCTCGAACGACTGAACGGATCTTGGTGAAGGGGTAGGCAAGGTTATAGTCTGGAATAACATATCTGTTTCTTTTCATCCCTGAAATAAATGTTCGGGCGAAGTCGTAAGCGTCATTTAGTATAATAAATATAATTTACTATGTAGATACCTTCTCTAACGTGGGCTGGCCACCTCGGCGGTATGGCTAGAGGAGCTCCTTCAGTGATGTTTGGCAGATAGTTGGACGCACTTGTGCCGCGATCTCCTGTGAAAAAAATTATCATTGGAACTGTGCATAAAAGAAGCATTCGTAGTGTATTAATGTGCTGTTACTTTACTTACTCGAGTTTATATTCGGTATCGAAATAGTTATTTATGTCACTGTCAAGCAATGATAGCTATTGTAACACGAGTGCAAGCTGAGTGGCACAATAGATCAGCACGAGTGTTACAATAGCTAATTGCAGCAGTGGCATACAAAACTTTTTCTACGACCATGAAATAAATAGATACCTACAAAAAACCGTCATTATTTTCAATTTTCAAAGTCAATCAATTTTAATAAGCCATTTAAAATTACACTGTGCTAGTCACTATCCGTCTTTTCAGCAGCTTTGTCACCTCTAGTTTTGTCGTTCCTTTAGACTTTATAGTCTCCGACGACTTTTCTCGAGACTGCTTAGTCTGTGATATTATATACATGTGATATGTGTATATTGACTACTAGGGCAGAATAATAAGGCTAATATTACATAATACTTACTTGTAGCGCAAGGCGGATGGCTAGACCGTCTCGTAATATCTTGTCATCGTCGTAAGAGTGACTGGAGGCTAATTTAAGGCTTCGTGCACTGTTCACGTCACTGTCAGTCCCTTCAGTAGCTTCGCCGCCAGTTTCGCCTGTGGTTTCGCCGCCTATTTTGACTATAGTTTCGCTGTTCCTAGCTCACTATCTCGAGACTGTCTAGTCCAACTTACTACTATATTACCAGGTCGGAATAATAAGGCTAATACTACACAATACTCACGAGTAGCAGAAGGCGGATGACTAGACCGTCTAGTACTGGTCTCGTCGTCATCGGAAGAGTGACTGGAAGCTAGTTCAAGGCTTCGCGCGCTGTCTGAGTCGCTGTCCGTCCCTTCTGTAGCTTCGCCGCCTGCTTCGGCTGTGGTTTCGCCATTCCTTGCAGACTTACGTCGTCGGCGACTTTCATCTGGTTTGACATTTTGTTTTTGAAATAGGAGAAAAAGGTTCAGTGAAAATTTGAGAGAGATCGCTATATCGATTTAGAAGCCCAAAAACCCCATAGAGAGCAAGAGAGAGATAGAGAGAGGTACACAGAGGTACACAAAGGTACACAACATTTTATCTTATTTATTTGTACTAGCGGAATAACCCTCTACAATTATATCTGTAGACGCTCAGTATCAGTAGCTATCAATGCAATTATGGCGCAAATCAAATACATACCTTCTTTCGGTTCAAAATAGATAGTATTTACGCGAATTTAAACGCGTGGCCTCTACCATTTTCTTTTTAACCGACTTCCAATTTGCATTTTTTCTTTCGTCTGCATTTTTTTACTTGTTTAAAATCCTTCATGGATGCTATGTCGGACTTTTACCGACTAAAACCGTGTCTTACCACTACTATTGCTTACGAATGGAGCCCCGGAAGGATGTCCCAGAATGGTTTTTTATATAGATCAAGCAAAGGGAGTCTTACCGTCTTTCCTAGTGTGTAGCGAGGAGTCAAACCCTCGCAGGTAGGCGGGCATGTCACTCGCGCTCGTGTTGTAGTTGGATGTCGAAGTGCTCGTGTGGCGTAGTTGGCCATCGCTGCGACTGTGTAAGTACAATTTCATTTTGTAAAAGCTGTCAAAATATAATATGCCCGTTTTGACATTCGAGAAAGCGCCTCTCACTCTCATTGGCATATTTTGGAATTAGATGGTGAGAGTCCGTTTAGTGTCGAAAATCTCCGCCAATGAGAGTCAGCGCGATAGCAAATGTTAATACGGGTCTTTACATTTTTTCGTCTGTAATTAGATACAGTTCCCACAGTGCTACGTATTTGAGGATTATTAGAATAGAAAACAACGCTCTGTCAGCTTGTGGAAACCACATAGCCGTGTTGCATAAAGAACTTTTAAATAGGTTAGTGCCAAGATGGAAAAGAATTATTTTCAATCGCAATTGACACCATTTCCTCGAACACTTCCAGCCAATTACAGTTTTGAGGTGACACTATCGATGTGTCTTGTGTGATTTTTAAGACTTATAAGTCCCAGTACAAAAATGCCTAAATACACCCTAAGAAGTTTCTACTTCAATATAAAGATTACCAACCTGTAAGGGCTAGAGCTAGTCTTTGTGGTAGACCTTGAAGTGGTCGAAGACGCAGATATACCAATGTTCCTCAACTGGCGGCCTGGCTCCGTACTACTGTGATACGCTAAGGCAGACCTGTGTAGTAATAAAATAATGTTATGTAGATTTTTTTTTGTCAGAGCGTTGCTATTGATATATGTACCTATTAAAACTTTCATGGTCACTGACATTAGTATTAAAGTTATCGGGATATTTACCGTGTATTGTTGAGAGTCCGTTTGTGTATAAATAACCAGAAACAGTTCAAAACAAAACCACGAGTAGATACTGTGAGCATTGTGTGTCGTGAACGTAGTCGAGTTAGTGAAATCGAAAGTGAAATCAGTGGTAATGGTGTAACGCGTAATAAACGACCGCGAAGGAGGGTAGATCGATATATATGTGCTGAGACTTTCGCTTTCAACCGCCAGTACTTCAGTTCCTCCGTGATCATGGTGCTTGTAACAGCGCCGAAATATCGGAAACTCACAACAATACATCTCAACAATATCCCGATAACTTTAATACTAAAGTTGCTATTGATAGGCAATTGTGCTTTAATGGCTAATCTTCCTTTAGGAAGGTTGTTTTTAATATTAAGAACTTATAATTGAGGAATGAGAATTGCTCTAAAACAAAATCCATTGCGCTCACCAAACTTCAAAACAATCACACTTACCTGTTGATTTGCGACAAATTTTGCGCACTGCTGCTTACTATGATGGAAGTGTCGACAAGAGGTACTTTCTTTCCCATGCACCGTAGTACAGTCCTATTAAAGAATACAATTATTAGTATTATTAGATTTACATTACACTTCAAAGTCAAAAGTTAAACGAAATAGGCAATTTGCGTCTCTGTTGATATGAGTCAAAAGGAAATGAAATGTTTTATAGTTCAGAATGGATGGCATAGAAATGAGACCTTTTTAAACGGATTTATTCAGCTTGCCCTGTTTGTATATTTGGGTCAAAAGTCATTGAATGAAATTTAATATTTGGCACACACCTAGGTATAGTTCTGAAAAAGATTATAAATACAAAATTGTCAACACTAAAAAATTGCTGTTTTAACTCAATTTGAGTATCACATGAATATAGATCAAGTTGAAAAAACCGCTCAACTTAAAAAATAAATTTAAAGGTTCTTATTTCTAACCGTGATTCACGCTGGGTTTTTTTTTATGGAGTCTAAATTCATACCTGCGCAGATTATCCCTCACGCGAACATTGAAGGCGATGTAACCAAGCGCTGCAGCAGCCGCGTGGGCTGCCACTGCAGCGGCCAGCGCTGCACTCAGCGCATCACGTCTAGTGCCCCACTCGCTGCCGAGCAGTAAAGCGCTGGCCCACGATACGCATACTAGTGGCACGCATATTACGCTTACTGCTAGTAGTATCCTGTATGAACAAAAATATTTAATTGTAAAGGGTGTGGTCCAGGAGCCACCGCCTGTGTTTTTCATTGATTAATAACAGGCTGAATCTTTGTGAGTAGTTTCCGTTCGACGAGACGCCCAAGTTTTTCCTCTGTGAAAATTCTCGATAGAGGTAGCTAATAAAGTGCGCAGCTATAAAACATGTCGATTTGATTGAGTGTTGAAATTGTCTAACTAACCGTTTATTTTTTATTACAATGTTTAAATAATTGTATTATAAACTGGGAGGGATAATTGTCCTACAAAACGGATGGTTTGTTTGAGAGCGTCCTCCACTCCGAATATGTTGAAACGATTGGGCCATAAAAATAATTAATAACAAGCTGATTTTTTGTATGCACCTTTGTAAATATTGTTAGAATGGAATGACCGTTTAGTCCTACAAATTTAGTGGTAGGATTTCTCAGTCCGACACTTCGAAGTTGTCAATTCTAAGGTAATAATTTTTTCATTAATAACCGTAGGACAAAAAAACACATCATCAGTTAGTGCATCCTTTGCCTAAATCAAACAGTGTCCTACAAAAAAATGGGTATGTATCGCTAGTCCTACAAGAAAATAAAAAATATATGACATTATTTCGTTGCTGTTGTTTTGGTGCTTGGAGACATGTATTCGCAAGCTTGATCAATACATTTTTAAACAAAACATTTTTCAAAAATGAAAAAATGAAAAAAATTAACAAGCCATTTCGACCTTATCAACTTGCCGATGGCCGATAGTCGTTAGTTCTATCTAGGTACTTTTATTTGTTGTATTGATTTCAATTTGTTTTAAAAATAAATATATTAACTGCCAGAGAACTACTGGAAACAAAGTCTCGTGCGCGGAACTATCCAGGAATAATCCAAAGTAATAAATTATAATAAAATAATCCACCTGAATAAACTGCGAATTAGTTTAGTAAGTACAAGTTGATAAACGAACGACACGCCAAGCGTTGATACAACGTATTCTATCTCAATCAACTGTTTATTATACGTAACTACATTCAATAAATACAAAACCAGTTGAAAACGTTAACCGTTTTTTTAACCGGTTTATTGTTATCTGGAAACGGTTTCATTTCGTTGAATCAAATTCCGTCAACGACCCACTCCTACTGGCTTGGGAAGGGAACCCAAGGCCAGATGGCCGGCACGGCTTCTTTCTAGATCTTTCTCAGTTCCCGCTGAAAAATCCCTTGAATGTCCCCACTCAGCTGCTTACAATGTGTTGTAACTAGTTAACCCCAATTTTACTGTAAATAAGAGTGCGGCAGCTCGCGCGCTACGCTTTTTTTTTTAACTTGGCGTCGAGCCGCTGCCGCGTGTCTTGATAAATATTCTCCGAAAAATAATTAGAAAAATAATAAATAATTAATGCGTCTTAATTTTGACAATTTGTGTTCCCCGATTTAAAAAAAAATAATTCTCCAAGGGATCGAACACGGTACCTCCGCAACGAGAGTCCAGTTCTGTTCCATGCTGCTAATCGTGCTTATTCCAAGAATAGTGGAAAATGGTACATGCTTATCAGGACCGCTTGATATATATTTAACTAGCTGACCCGCGCAACTTCGTTTGCGTGATAAATGAAGAACCGCTTGACCGATTTTGTGCAAACTTCACATAAACCATCTACTAAATAGTCCGAACAAAGCCTAATCATTTGGTTTGTATAGATGAGCCCGTTCTTGAGTTATAAAATAACAACGAAAAGTGGCATTGATTTTTATATATATAGATTATATACAGGGTGGAATTTAAATACTGTAGTTGGAGGGAAAGTACCCTTAATATTGACAATGGCAAGTTTTGCTGAAAGGAAACATTCCTTTATTTTCAAAAGTAAGTAAAACTGCATTTAAAGATTTTTGTAAAATCACCTTCATGAGCCGGGAATCGAACCTGGGATATGTAAAAAAAAACATCCTGTATTTTATGAAACCAACCGAAAGAGTCTTTAATAAGGATCAATTACTTTTAAGCAACATAGTATCTTAAATTAAAGGAAGATCAAGTAAAATATGTTTTTATTGTGAAGCTTACTCACTATGTGAAGAAAAAAAACAGTATAATTGAGAACCTCCTGCTTTTTTTTTGAAGTTGGTTGGTTAAGTAACCTGAACGAATATTCCCATTCACATAATCTAGAACATTTTTACCAACTTAAAAAAAAAGAGAAGAATCTCAATTCGACTGTTTTTTTTTTCTTCAGATAGTGAGTAAGCTTTACAATATAAACACATTTTACTTGGTCTTCCTTTAATTTAAGATACTATGTTGTTTAAAAGAAATTGATCCTTATTTAATACTCTTTCGGTTGTTATCATAAAATACAAGATGTTTTTTTTTACATATCCCAGGTTCGATTCCCGGCTCAAGCAGGTGATTTTTCAAAAATCTTTAAATGCAGTTTTACTTGCTTTTGAAAATAAAGGAATGTTTCCTTTCAGCAAAACTTGCCATTATCAATATTGAGGGTACTTACCCTCCAACCAGTGGCGGCTGGTGGGTCCTCTATCTGGTGGTGCACTTTACCTACTTTCTTGTTTTGAATTTAGGTAGTAAGCGTTAATTTTATACCTATCAACTTTATTTTGAAAAGTTTTGTATAGTTTTAAGTACTTAGGTGCTTATTTATTGTTTATGCTCATTTTCACACACTCCTCACACTTTGCACGCAATATAGAATAGAACTAAGAACAACATAAAACAACTAACAATTTAAAAATCAAAACATTAAACAATCAATACATAATATTTAACGCGTCACAGGTACAGCGAAACAATACCGGGAGAATTCGAATTTCGTCATCAACAAAACATCGAGGACTCTCGGTAATCTTCGGATTGCCCGAGCGCGTGCGGCGCACGAAAAGCGACTCATTGCCCGGTACATTTTCTATGAACGAAGTTTTGTCTCACGCGCCAGGCGTATTAGCTCGTATCTAGTACAAGTTGTATGAGCAGCTCTCGTGCACTCGGGAAAGCGCACGCCGATTTTTGGTTACAGGGAATCTAGGCTTTAGTAGTGTAGCAAAGAGCTTAAATTGTTTCGTCATAATTAGACATGTTATTAGTTTTGAGTTTTTATATGGTTTAATAAAGAATAAGTGTTAGGTGAATAGGTACCTAATTGTAAGTAATTTATTAATAAATTTTGTTATTTTCGAATCCTTTGAGCTGGTGGTTCACTGCACGAGCGCACTTAAAGTACAGCCGCCACTGCCTCCAACTACCGTCTTTAAATTCCACCCTGTATATACATACTACTTTTTTGTAGGTCAGTGATAAAATAGTGTTCTACACTTTATCCCGGATAGGAAAAAATTTAAACTAGGCTGTTATTAATGAAAAAAATATTACCATAGAATTGACAACTTCGAAGTGTCGGAATGAGAAATCCTACCACTAAATTTGTAGGACTAAACGGTCATTTCATTCTAACAATATTTACAAAGGTGCATACAAAAAATCAGCTTGTTATTAATTATTTTTATGGCCCCGTCGTTTCGACATATTCGGAGTGGAGGACACTCTCAAACAAACCATCCGTTTTGTAGGACAATTATTCCTCCCAGTTTATAATACAATTATTTAAACATTGTAATAAAAAATAAACGGTTAGTCAGACAATTTTAACACTCCATCAAATCGGCATGTTTTATAGCTGCGCACTTTATTAGCTACCTCTATCGAGAATTTTCACAGAGGAAAAACTTGGGCGTCTCGTCGAACGGAAACTACTCACAAAGATTCAGCCTGTTATTAATCAATGAAAAACACAGGCGGTGGCTCCTGGACCAGTGTTATGCTTTGCCAAAAACATAACAAAAGAATGAGGAATTAATTAAATTTTCTTCTTCAGATAGCTTAGCACGCAGTCTGCCTCTCATGGACGCGGCAAATTGAGGTCATATTGGAAGAAAGGGGCAGTACCTCTTGTGTTACCACGACGACCTAGGCTGCCATGATTTTATTCATTAATCGCAAGCTTACAACATACACTGTAGTCTAACAGTAGGCGCACACTGAGCGACATGTCGTGGCGACAAGATGCGGGCGCCAAATTACATACAGTTTGTTCTAAGCTCCGCACACTGGGCGACATGTCGCCGAGTCGCGGCGACACGGCGACAGTCACCGATCGACAGCTTTTTCGCAGCACACTGCGCGACAAATCGCCACGACTATCGACCTAGAGTGCGCCTATAAGTGGTCATCGACGATAATATTGCCGATATTCTCTCGATCAAGGAAACCCCTCCAGACCATGCAACGATGCCTATTAATGATACTGTTTAAAAATAAAGAAGGCAATTACCTCAAATTTCCAAATCCAATGACGTGATCTCGAACAGTGAAGGCAGCTCTGGTGGCCCCCGCGAGGAATACGATAGCGGCGCCCGCGTACACCGCGGCGGGAACCACCACCCACCATACTACTGGTTCGTGGCAGCTTACCCAGCAGCTGATTAAGGCATTTGAAATTAGACGAGTGTAAGTGTAACTAAGATTAGTGGTATAACAAATATACTCACAAAAAAGAAATATAATACAGTCATTTAGGTCTTCAATTTATTGATTGTCCTTTATGAGACGAATGCTGAAAGTATGTGCGACGAGCACATATTTTCAGTATTCGTTTCAAGTAATAATGGAGGAAGGACGATATAGTAGTAAGGTTTGGGATAGAGAGCAAGCGAAAAATTCCAAATCTATGGAGAGCATGATAATTATATATATCTAACATTTTTAAAGGATAAACAACAAAAGGCAAGGGTCGAAAGACAGAGGACGAAAATCTAAAAGCCAAGATGAAAGTACAAAGTGCAAACAATACTCACAACAGCGCATTTCCATACTGATGCTGATGATGACTAGCAGCCAACGCGAGTATAACCGCAGGCGCAGCGTACGCGGTTGCAAGTTGCGCGCACAACCCGCCGTGGTTGACGTCACGCAACTCGCGCACTAAACGGCGCAGTTGCCAACCGTCGCAGGCGCACCACGCGAGTGACGCCACCCACCAGTAGT
The DNA here is from genome assembly GCA_933228765.1 of Miltochrista miniata. Lineage (NCBI taxonomy): Eukaryota > Metazoa > Arthropoda > Insecta > Lepidoptera > Erebidae > Miltochrista > Miltochrista miniata. The sequence goes on along the minus strand of OW121752.1, from coordinate 32,646,552 downwards.
GGAGTGACATGCCGACAAGTTTGCACGCGAACTGTGGACATACGTACAGACAAATTTGAGAATGCATGGTCAATCCGAAACGAAATTGCCTTGCACTGAGAATTGACGCCATCTCTCGGATAACATTGATAACATGCTGAGAAACCCACTCGCTCTGGAAAATTGGGGGGAGGAGGTAATTATCCCATAGGCGAGGTTGAAGTGTTCGCCAAAGTCTGCCGAGAGCCCTGGGACATCCTTCCGAGGGCTTACCCGGGACTCCCAGCCGTAGACAGTTGTAAGGCGTCGTGTGGTTTTAGTCGGTAGGAGTCCGGCATAGCATACATGTAGGATTTCCACACGTAAAAAAAAAGGAGAAAAAAGATTATTTCTATATTGGTAAGTTTGGTAACTATTAATGCAGTGATATAACTGTTCTTAGCTGAGTAGCTTGGTGCGTTTATAACCGCGCGCACCACGCGAGAGAAGCTACCAGAAGTGGAGCGTCATGCCGACTAGTTTTCACGCGAACTGGAGGACATCGTACTAGTTTTTGAACAGTGGATATTCTCTCCATCTTACGTACTCTTAAAATAATGGAATGGAGGAATGTAAAATACCACACGCTTTTTACGATTTCAACAATGCGGTTAAAAGAAAGATTTATTTGTATAGCAAGAAGACACCCATTCTGGATGGATTCTTCTTGGGTTTCAGTCTTTCGCTAGTTACCTCCTTTCACTTTTACCCAATTCAGTATATACAAAACTCTTGAAGATACACTAAAGGACTTGTAAAATAGCTTGACCATTCAAAGTAACCTAAAATAGTAGTTTTCGATACAAGTGTGGGATTTCTGTTATTACAACGAGTTACGACAGGTGTTGACCCGAGCCGAAGGCGAGGGTAGACAGTCGGAACGAGTTTAAATAACAGTCCCACACGTTGTATTGAACAACTATTTTTAATACAGTTGCGAAAAAATTAAGCAATTTGACAAAATAATAAAAACACAATAAACCTGAATATCCAAAATGGCGCCAACCGTATAAGAATATATACCTTCCTAAACAGAGACTATGGCAATGCACTTCATACAGCCAACTTTTTTTATATTTATAAATTTAATTTGGCCGATACTTATATTAATTTATGCTTAAATTTTAATTAAAATTACTTTTAATTTGATATTGAAACAAGTTAGTATCTTTTTTTTTGAAATATTTGCATGAATCACAGACATTGTTTTGACAAATGGGGAAAGAAAACGCACGAGTGCGGGAATGGTAAAGAAAAAGCACGGGTGCGTAATAGCCCACATCCCGAACGCTAAACGTCCCTGTAATACGCCACTTTTTGAGCAACTGTATTAAAAAAATGTATCTGACAATTGAACAGAAAATAACATAGTTTTATACATACCTCATTCTGAACCAGCGTAGATCTAGCCTTCAAGGCGATAAAATAGAACAGTTCAGCCATAAACACACAGAATATCAGATGTTTATGTATAGAGTTGGATACTGTGGCCGCTCCACCTCGCATGAGACATAACGCCGCCCATGTCACTAGGAGTAGTGGCAGAGATATGCTGAATGCCGTGTATGACGTCACTGATTCCAGAAGTGATGGTTCGGGAACGAACTGTTGACCAGAAAATATTAGATTACTAAATATGTTTCAATAGTACAACCTCAATTGCAAGTTTTGACTCAACTGACTAACGGAAGAGAAGGGAATTTCGAAACAAAGTCCTATACTTGGGTTGGCCAATATGGTACAATAAGGTTGTCATGCCCCTGCCACGGTGTACATGATCAATGGCTTAACATGCCTTCTTGGAAACGCTCGTAAATGGAAACGTAATAAAGATCGTTCCTCTGTCGAACTTTAAAAACTTGGAACGACCTGCCCGCACACGTTTTTCCCTCATCTTACAATCTCGGGTTCTTTAAGAGAAGCGTGAAGAGGCACATCACAGGGCCGCCAACTTGAGGACCACTGTCAAAAGTTGCCCCCAATCGCTAGATGCGTCACGGCTTTCCATCAGGCTGGTGGCGACGTCAATTTGGCGTGCTGAATATAAAAAAAAAACGTGGTAACTGTGGTCTGATTTGAGATGGGGGATCTCCATCTCAAAACATACCACAGTGACAGAGCTTTCGCTACGTGAAACGGACGCACGCGGCGGACGTCCGAAGTGTGCTCCTGTTTCGCCTGCGTCTACGCGTGCGCTATAAGTTGAGACACGCTAGTGCAGAAACTTTTCCTAACCGCGCCTCAAATTATCACGCGTTGTACCCGCGCCGTGCTGTCCTCACCCGCCGGCGCCGCGCGTATGCCAACCCGTCGTATATTCCTCAATACAAACACGCTAGGCGGGAGCCCGCCGCTTCAGTTGCTTTAGAAAATATTTCACCCTAAATGTAGCTATTGTTGCGGTGTATAATAATTTGACCTGTCTTCAATACTTACTTCAATATCAACTTCATCTATAAGTACAGCGAAGGTTGAAAGATGGTTGCACGTGCAGTTGATGAGAAGTGGCACATCGGAGTAAGGAGACCAGTCGTAGTCTATTTCTGTGTGACATCCCACGCGTGACCATTCGCCAGACCTATGGAAAAGTAAAACAGAAATTGGAATTAGTGCAAGTTTTGGCCTAGATGGGCTCTGACGAGGTTCCGGGTTCGATTACTGGGTCGGAAAAAATATTGAAATCGATCAATGTTTGCAGAGTTTTCGAGCTTACCAGGTATGTATTTAGAATCATATCTGTATGTTTATCAATTGTCGACGTCTCATTGCATAAGTTACACGACTACTACTACTAAACCACCTGTCGGTACTAGATTATCAGTAATCTAGTACAGAGTAATCTAGTAGTAGTTAGGTAGTAGGCTGAACAACACAGCAGTCTAGTTGTAAGTACAAAATAATAATAAAAAACCACTCACCCTCTCAAAGTAGACCAATGAACACATTGTGGGTTAGTCCTCGACCCAAAAGTTTCTCTATTAATATCCAGCCACATTTGCAACCGAATCGGTCTATTAAGTCGAATTCCACTAAGACTTTTATACATCAATCTCTTCTTACTACCAGTCAAATTCCCACTTTCACTGATCAGCGCCATAGCACTTGGCCCTTCTAAGCTTTCCAGTTTTTCTGCTACGAATAAAGACTCGTTTTCTTGTAAATTTTCGCTGGTATAAGACTTATCCTGTTTTTTGAAAGCTGGTTGTATTAGAATAGGACCGTGGTGGTCTTGATTTTGAGTATGGTCGGAGGTCCAGGTGTTTTGTGGTGAGGCTGGATGTGACTCGGTTTGGTGATTACCTTTATTGGCGTATACGATACCTGTGGAGTATTTTAAAGTATTAGTAGGTACTTATACAAATTGAATATACTTGGTGGTATGGTTTTTAATATTATCATCATCGTAGCGCATACCCACTGCGGCCCTTACTCCAAGGATCAAAACTGCCCCTTTGGGGAGTAATTTTGGCACGCCGGCCATACAGTGATAGTTTGACTTTATGCTGTAGTTATTTTGACTTGGTTTGGTGAAATTTTATACTTAGAGTATAAAATTTCACCAAACCTTATTATTAGTTTTTAGCTTGGCCACCAAAGATTTAGAATCTTTGGTGGCCAAGCTAATTCAGCAAGTTAGTATGGCTGCTGAGTACTAATCGAGAATCAGTTTCAGGTGCCCATAGCGGGGTTGAGAGGTCAGTCCATACCCTCAAAGTTATACAGCAAGCTATGGTTGAAAACTCTTAGAGGGATAATCTACGAAAACGAGGTTCTCCGTCATAGAACCAAAGTGGTTCTCACAGCGCACAGAATAAGCAAGTTAAAGTGGAAATTGAGTAAAAACCACCAGTCACAAGGACGGATGACCTGGAGAAGGTCATAGGGTGGGATTAGTCGTGTAAGGTCCAAAAAAACAATAAATTGTGAGCGCCACGAGACGCCTGGCAGATATGAAAATATCTAAATTATTTTGTGAAAATTCAAATTCCCAAATTCAAAATTCCTAATTCCGATATAGGTATGCAATCTAGCCTTGCCTATCTAGGCTATGCATGTCTGTCATAAAAAATAAAACAGATTAAAAGTAAGAATGTCAACAAACCTTCAACATCTTCAACATTATTTTCAAGCGAGTTCTCTTCAGTACTACCACTTGCTTCCTTTGCCCACACATACTCCGGTACGAACAACACAAGTTGTATGATGGGTGATCCAACGCTGACGTTCACTCCCCATCTTTGGCTGACAGACTCGTCCATACGTAGAGGCATCAGTTGAGAAGTGTTCCTCGAATATTGGAGGTAGGAAAATACGGCGCGTGATTCGTAGTTCAGTTCGAGATTTTCTGAAAATTATGGTGCATTTTGATACATTGCAGATATTTCAACGTATGCATTGCAAGTTATGAGTGATGTAATTGAAAATGCAGACATGTAGCACCTAATTAGATGTTGAAAAAATATCTTTACAAACACTTCAAGATGCTACAGTAACAATCTGCAGAGGCCTATAATAAATAATGTCCAAGCTAAGGTCTATGATTTTTTGGTGACTTAATACATCCCGCCTTTCCCCCCCCTCCCCTGAGGAGGTAGCCAGAGGCATACTATGCTGTCACATTCATCTAATAGTATTGTGTCCCAAGCAGAAATTTTTTAAAATCCCAATTTGGCCTAACAGCTACCATTTTTCTAGCAGTCCGAACAACCTGGCTTCGGTTTAGCATGCCTTTCGAGTTTCTTAACCATGGAAATCCACCATATCGTAAGACAATTATTGCAGTAATCTCTTACTTATCATATTGAACAAGGGATTATGAGTGCTTTTCAGTAGTATATAAAAACTTACCTTGTATATTATTATTAGTAATTCCAAGTAGATCCAGCGGCAGCAAAACTCTGGTATATTTATCAAACTTATTCTTATTCTTCACGTAATTATTGTACTTCGGGAAAGAAACTGTAGGGCTTGAAGGTTTCCTATGCTTGTTGGCTTTCCCATTGCTGTAGTAGACGGGCGATTGTATGGGAGAATGTATGAAAGTGGATGTATCTGGTAGGACTACTCGTTCAGTCGTGATGGTTTCTTGGTTGAAACGATTGAGTTGGGTCGGTTCGAAGCCGTATATTGATTCTGCTGTTACGATGTCAACTCCGATTACTAAAACAAGTAGAAATGGTTAATTTTTTTTCATAATTCAAACAAGTATACATAAGTAGTGTAGGTATGCATTTTTAAGTGGCAGTGGGCTTGCCGCATCTGTAGGAGAATCGATGGTCAGTGGAGCAAACGGGTTCTGGAGTGGAGACCGCGACTTGATACACGTGGGGTAAGACGACCCCCGCTAGATGGACAATAGACCTGAAAAAGGTCGCAGGGACTGACTGCATGCGTAAGTCGCAGGACCGTGTATTGTGGCGTAATTTGGGATGGCCTACGTCCAGCAGTGGACTGCTTTAAGCTGATTTGATTGAAACAAGTATACATACATATTGTGGCATTTTGTTCATTTTTTATTAAAGGAGGATGGGGTTCTTCAAAAGGGGTCTTAGAAGGTTTTTACAGGTTCGGCAGCGCGAGTGTAGCACCTCTGGTGTTGCAAACGTCCATAGGCTTTTTTAAACCCACAGTAGTACTTGTAGTATTTTATTGACGGTTACGAAGTAAAGGGACTGATCTCCAAGTTTTGAAAGAGTAACAATCGACACTCGATTAGATTCGTAAAGGTCAAAATTATCGTTCATCGCCTTGACTTCTACTTCGATAAGGATTTGTCAACCAGGCGTCAATGAAGGGGGTCCAACATGAATTGGTACTTTTGTTTTTGAATGAGGACGCTCTTTCCTGGATTTTCCAAGGGTTTCGTCCCAACCGAGTCAACAGGAATTTAGGCATATCGGACTTGAAGTAATTGGAACCACACAGCGATAAAGGTCGCCAATATTGTCAGCAAACATTTGTCTTTTGAGATAAGATGAGTAGAAAACGCAATCACTTACCTAAATCGCTGGTAACAATCTCGAATGGATTGGTATATGTATCGTGTTGACTCTCAGCTAGTACACCGATGTATTTGTCAAACTTTTCTACCAACAATTCAATCCCATGACCGGTCAGCTCTCTGATGCGACGCCATTCCCTCGCGTATTGCTCGTCTAAGATTATGTTTGCTGATTTTATTACGTTCTGAAACAAGTGATTCAGTTTATGATTGACTCCGTAGCTGGGCTGAGATGGTAATGTTTGATAATAGGGTTAATAAACATTGTCTGATTTTCGCAATGTGTGTAAAATATCTATCAAAGTAAAGCAAAACTCTATAAAGTATAGAAAAATAGAAAATATTATATAAGCATGTATGTCAGCTATTTAGATCAAATATCACAAGCTTATATTAGCTTAGTTTGCGCTAGAGAGGACTGTGTAAAAATGTCTCAAAATAGCTGTATTAACACATCCTTCAGCGCACATCCTAAACCATAATCTCCGAAGGCATACCGGGACTCGGCCGTAGGCAGTGGTAGGCCACTGTGTGTTTAGTCGGCAAGAGCCGGCATAGCATCCATGAAGATTTCTAAACAAAAAAATCCTTACCCGCACATAATCCTTATCCTGACTATGAGTAAGATTCAAGCCAGCCTGCTTCAGTTCATAATTTAGCAACTCTAGCAATATTCCTTCCGCTATCAGAATATCGGCGCCGTATAGGTGAGGTGTGTTGGTACAAGCTGACGTGACGTCGGCAGCTAAGCGTACTCCTACGAATGTGTTCACTGAGAGCTCGCCGGATTCTATCTTGCTTAGCTGTGGAAAGAATGGAGCGGTTAAAATCTAAAGTCGTTACAGAAAGGCAGAAAAAAGAACTTTTCTCTGTCTTTTTGCCATAGAGTTATAAATATTACTTTTTGCAGTTAACCTTAAAGTGATTATAGAAAGACGTTTAAGTTTATTTTAGGTTTTTTTTTGGTCTAACTGTGAATTGATCTTTACCATTTTCCAGGTCAAATAGTGTCAGTATACCTAAATGCTAACTTATAATACAGAATTGCATTCGGATCTCACGTTCAGTATCACGGCCATTCAACTTATGTATTGTATATGTATAGGTAGGTATATATGCCTATTTCACCTTAAAATTGTAGAAAGTTTATAATCTCGCAAGGTAGATGGAGAACTGAGAAACCGTTAGATTGTCAAACGGTGTTCACAATGTTACGGTGACAAAAAACAAACAACACACCCAACTCCAAAGAAAATGCAAGATTATTTAGTACATACCTGTTTCCTGAGCTGGTAGAAGGTGGACGTGGTACAGTTGAACATGTCCGGCTCCTGCCACGGCACCACTTGCGTTTCGTCACACATACGAGTGCCTTTGCCGCTAGTACCTACAGAAGACAATATACAGTTATTTCAATGCCTTTATAAAATGACTGACGGACCAGGCTTTCCTTCCGAGGCCTTACTCCCAACCGTAGGCTGTTAGGTAGGATATGTGTGGTTTTTAGTCGGTAGGAGTCCGGCATAGCATCCCTGTAGGATTTTCCTTATATTAAAAAAACCGGCCAAGTGCAAGTTGAACTCGCCCATGAAGGGTTTCGTAGCAGCAAGTAACTTAGTATAAACGTTCTTGTAGTTCGTTGTAACTTTCATTGATGTTTTAACACGTTCGCAGTGGTAGTGATTTTTCTCGGCGAAAATTGCGGTTTATGACGTATTAAAAAAAAACTACCAATTCGATTTCGTTCAAACCAATCTTCGTTGGTAGATTTTATGGCAATGTACGTCATATATTTTTTTTAGATTTATCATTCTCTTAGTTTAGAAGTTAGAGGGGGGGGGGACACACATTTTTAAACTTTGGAAGTGTCTTTTGCGCAAACTATTCACTTTAGAAAAAAAATATGTTAGGAACCTCAATAGCATTTTTGAAAACCTATCTATAAATACCACACACGTTTGGGTTTGATGAAAAAAAAAATTTTTTGAGTTTCAGTTTTAAGTATGGGGACCCCCAAAATTAACTGTTTTTTTTCTAGTTTTGTATAAAAATCTTGATGCGGTTCACAGAATACATCTACTTACCAAGTTTCAACAGCATAGGCTGTGACACACGGACGGACAGACAGACAGACAGACAGACATGACGAATCTATAAGGGCTCCGATTTTGCCATTTGGCTACGGAACCCTAAAAAGACCTTTGATTTTATCAAAGGTCTTTAGTTCAAATTATCTTCTTCGAAGTTCATAATATCCCACAAATTCACAAAGAAGACAAATGCGGACAAAGCTGAATTGAGTCGTACTAATGCACTCTAGTCGTTCTAATGCACTAATATTATTCTCTGAGTCCTGGAACATCGTTCCGAGGAGCTATCCCAGGCTTTCGGAGCTAGATGGATGGAACAGTGTGGTATTAGAACGATCACAAACCAACACATTTCTATTTTATTTTTCTTTTTTTCACATCCTTAGAAATTATTTTGTGCAGTATGAACAGTCTAAAAACATTTAAAAAATCATATTTTGCAAGAACCTTTTATACAGTTTCATTCAATGACTTACCAGCAGGACAGTCTGTGATGGCTTCAACACCAAACTTAGTTCGCGGCCACCAAACACCGTGCGTGAACGACCGAGGGCAGCCATCGTACACCACTAGAAAACAAACATTAAAATACATGTAGAGAATTTTTATAATGTCACTAGCTGATGCCCGCAGCTTCGCCCGCGTAAAATTTGTTCCCGTTCTCGCTTCCCGTATTTTATCCCCTTGGGGGTAGAATTTATCAAAATCCTTTCTTAGCGGATGCCTACGTCATAACATCTACCTGCATGCCAAATTTCAGCCCGATCCGTCCAGTGGTTTAGGCTATGCGTTGATAGATCACTATGTCAGTCAGTCAGTCACCTTTGAGTTATATATATTTATAAGATTTAAGATAAGATTGTTTGCACCTAATGTCTTAATCTCCTTCAAAGTTTATTGAACATTCGTTTACACTTGAAATTTATATGAAAAAACTAGCTGAGCCCGCAACTTCGTTTACGTCACATAAGGTGTATGAAAGGAAAGGTATTTCTTCATCAGAGTCATCAAGCAGCGTCTGAAACTGCCCTGTTTGCTTAATCATAAAAGAGCCTTCGCGCTTAAAAGCGCCTTCGGCGCGGACTGAATTGTTTAAAAATAGTCTTAATCATTAAGCTCTTTTATGATTAAGCCAACACGCCAGTTTAGGTTCACTCACATTCAAAGAAACACCTACAATTAAAATTTTCAAAATATCTGATTCTTAAAAGTGTTATAACTCTTTTATTTCTAAACCGATTTACATAAAACAAACGCTAAATGTTAAGTGGAGCAAGCCTCAACACAATAAAAAAAACCGCATTGCAATCGGTTGAGCGGTTACTGAGATTAGCGTGTACAACCGTACAGACAAACAGATATACAGACATACAGACATACAGACAAACAGACAAACAGACAAAAATTCTAAAAGTCATTGTTTTGGGCTTTATGAACGCAATAGCGTTCATAAAGCCCCCCTATAATATTTTTTCTTATTTATCTTCAATGTACAGACAGCGACCTGTTACGATTTTATTATATGTATTGATTGATGAGTGCAACGGCGTAAACGGCAATCTGTAGAGGGATTTAAGAAATTTGAGTAGACCTATAGAAACTAAATTTTTGCCATAATTTTATTAGGTTTTGCCTATAGAAACTAATTTTTTGCCATAATTTTATTAGGTTTTGCCTATAGGTACGGTCAGTTGAAAAAGTGGTATTTAAATTAAGATATGGAGGACTTACAGCTTATATTATCGGAGCACCACACATTCATAGATTCAGAAAACAAAAAACCATGTCCTCATTTACGAGTATAGCAACACATTAAATTACAAAAAGTGAGCAAAGTTATTAGTTAGTATTTGATAAAAGTTTCTGTGAGATGAGATAAAAGTTACCGTTAAGGTTAACTTGGCTAACGGAGTTTAAAATAAACTGATAATTCTAACACAATGCGGAAATTTTCGACGTGGGTTTTTTATCCAAGCGGTTAGGCGGTTGGTAGGGCTAACGACTTTGACCATACAAAACGCGCGTCCTTTACGCTAGGAAATGTACTATTTTATAGCTTATTTAAGCTGTAATAAGCTAATACGCACACTTATTCAAAACCAATTTACAGGTGTATAATTTCTTCATATGTTGGCATATTTAATTATTTCGCGTCGATAAAAATTTGAGCCGTAAAATGCATTCATCTAAAAATTTGGGGCTGACTCTATGATGGTTTTACACGTTATGTATTATTAGTATAAAATTTACCACAAAACGATATTTGACACACGTCTTGTAGATTAAAAATCTATTTTTGGCTATAATTTTCCATCCATTTATGCAGACTAAAAACGCTTTCATTTGTCCCTCTATTTCGTCATTTTATAAACCAGTCCTCTTAAGCGAGACAGTAGTGGTAGCCATAGTCTGTCGGTAATGCTGGGTCATCCTTCTGAGGTAGCACAGACTAGCACTAGACGGATAGGTAGGGCCGTGTAGCTTCAGTCGGTTTACGTCCTGCATGAATCCGTAGCTATTTCCAAACGTTATACAAAAAGAGAGGAATTTTGATGAGTTTTGTTCACCTACGAAAAGGCCCTAAAACATAAATTTCAAATATTATAATTTAATCTTACCTTCACAGCCAGTATTAGGAGCGACCTCCGCATACAAGTTAGCGCAGGAATCACAGGCCCGACCAATGACTCCGTCCCGACAGAAGCACTGGCCTGAACTGATATCACACGAGCTGTTCATAGAGCCCGCCGCGTAGCATGTGCAGGGGAGGCAGGCAGAGGTACCTTCGGGCTTGTAGTGGTTTTCCTGAGGGGAACAATTACTTTATTAAAAAACTTGTATATGGACCACGTCTTATTTTAAATGGGTGATTTTAGTAACCGTGTAGTACTTGTAAATGCCAGTATCATCATCACGGTCAATCTTTTAGATTTCAAATAGAAAGAATCAGGATATAATTTTATTAGTATTATATTTTTCAAGTTGTATTTAGGTCTTTCATTGAGTTAATCCCGATATTCCTCGTGTCTCTTTTAAAGGAGTAGGAAATTGTGGGAAAAGGACACTAAACACAAAATGGTGTCAAGGACAACCGCTTCGCGACCGGGGTTGGTCAACCTAACACTGAAATACAAAGAAGCTCGTCAATCAAATGCCATTCTCACACAATCTGTTTATTTACGGCTCATAAATGTTTCAGTATTACATTAACAACCAGTTTTCTATTATTTGTATACGTCACCTAAAATTGCAGTTACAACAGGCAGACAGGTTAGAACAGTGACCATTAACGTGCGAAGGCGAAGGAATGAAACGAGCGTGCCGCGGTAGCGGCGATCGAGCACCAGATATTGCAATCTTGAGAGATTATTATTATTTGGTGTTTACAATATTACGGTGACATACACTAGTATCGAATGAAGAGTACCTTGCAGTGACAATGTCCGGTGGTCACATGGCAATGTGGATGGTAGCCCCTGGTGACGTCACAGTCGCACGGTCCACAAGCGCCGCTTGATCCGCCCCACCACCCGCCGGGACACTCTTGGGCTACGGCTTGTATACATCCAGATGCTGAAAAAAACTACATGTGTGATAGTGCTCTTCTTGATGAAGGTCATAAGAATAATATTATTCTTCTTCGTCATCTTAGTGCATGGGTTTGAATCCGGAGTTCCAATTTTATTGGGCTGCTGGAAGAAGCTATCGTTTGGATTCTCAGTGTTGAGAGCGAACGATTGTCTTGTGTTCTTTCAATAGGATGCCTCGTTCGTTAGTCACAAAGTGCACCGCTCGCAGATTAAGTTGCTTGGGCATCGCAGATCTGGGCGGGGCCCTACACTCTAGGACTAAATATAATAGGTGTAGGTCAAAGATTAACTAACTCATAATAAATTGTTAATACAAATAAGTTAGAATTAAAATCCAGACATGAATAGACGACACCAGGCTTCACTGAATCCTAAATATTCCATTATCGACTTTTACGACTCACTTTACAAAATTAGCAGATGGCACCTTATTCGCCGGTTCATCAAATAAAATGTTTGTGAAATACACCCAAATTTTAATGTTCACTTACCTGTAAGCATATAACCCTCGTCACAAAGACACCGGTACCCCTTGTCAGAGTCATCGTGAACGCACGTGGAGTGAGCCCCGCAAGGGTGCAAGTCGCACGCTTGAATACATTGCGGACCCACGCGACCGCGTTCGCAGGCACACTCGGTGTTATCCCATGAAGTTACGCAAGAGCTCTGGAAAGAAATGTTATCAGTTACTAAATGTTACCAAAGATCCACTTCCTGCCCCCATAGGTGTCATATATTTGGCGCAATCAGGGAACGTTTGTTAAACCTTAGTGGTCACACAAACTTTCAAGCTCTGTACAAACATGACGTGTACTTTAGTGTAGGTGGCAGAATTGAAAACTAATGTTTTCAATTCTGCCACCTACACTACATTTGTATGGAGTTTCCGCCCTGTGATTTTACTTAAGTAAGATAAGTTACGCTCCTTTTGAGAATGAGGGTTTCAACCTAATTTATGGTTGTTGGAGATACGGTTCTTCTGTCACGGTCGCCACATGTTTGGAAAATAGTTTTCGGTATTTTGATAAAACGAAAGGCGCGCATCGTTCAGTCTTTGCTTGAGACTTTTCTCACGTTTAAGGTATAATTTTCACACAATTAATCGTCTAATCAATTTCCATCATCAATTGTTAACCTATTTTTGATTTGACTACTATCTAACGAAAATATTCTTGAAAAAAAAACATCTCAAGATTTAGAACCTGACGAAGGACTGTATGTTTTTAATAACAAAGCTATGTTTCTTGAGTTATCTATACTAATATTAAAAAAAGGAAAGATTTTAATTGTTTGTTTGCATATTCGATGCACTCCGAAACTACTGATACGATTTAAGAAATTCTTTCACTGTTGGGAAACTGGTGAACATACGCTATATTTTATTCCCGTTTTCCTACGGGAACGGGAGCTACGCGGGTGAAACCGCGTGACGTCCGCTAATTTGATTATATATGACTGGGTAATGGTAGTTACTTACGAATGGAGGACAGATGGAGAGCATACAGTCGGCCCGCGACTGACACCCGTCTCTGACATTCTCCCTCACCGTGGGTCGATTGAGAAGGGATTGTGCAGTGCCTACTCTTACATCCTGCAATGATATAAAAAAGTATGAGACATTATTACCAGGTTAACTTACAATCTTCCAAGCCCTTTCTCACCCATGGTTCAACTATTTCGTCCACCTAAGTCGTAAGTTGGAATGAGCTCTGAACGAACGTATAACTCGCTTAAATACCTAGAGTTGCCAAGAGCTTCAGTAAGCTCTTTACTAAAATGAAATTCAAAACAGCACTGATATGGTCTCATCTGGTTGATAGAGAGGTGAAAGTGAGCGCTGATGCATTAGCAAGCTGACCACGTAACCTACATCTAGGTCGCAGGTCCCAAAGACCGATACAGTTCTCCCCTCTGTACCACGCTATAGACCTGGCACCCAAATGGTGTAGCCATAAAATAAGAAGATTTAGGTCCTTACCTGGATTTCAACCAATTCTTACCTGGACTTCAAACAATTTTTACCAGGATTCAAACAATTCTTACCTGGATTCAAACAATTCTTACCTGAATACAGCCTTCAAAATATCCAACTTCGGAAGCCAGCAATCCAGCAGTAGTATCCGCTCCTCCAATCAGAATCTTGCCAATATACTGTCCCTGTATTTTGTTAGCCAGCATAGGCAGTAGTGACGTCTTTAGGCCGTAGTCTACGCTCACTGAGATGTCTGTTCCAAGCCATTTGATTTCTATTCTGTGCCAATCGCCATCCGATAGAGTTGTTGTTGGGAGGAACATTGATTCTCCGTTGTATGCGTAATGTAGGTTTCCGGATTTTAGCTGCAATAATTTTATCAGTATTTTGAATATCTATTATCTATACTTTACTAATAAAATTTATTTCTTGAATAAGATACAAATTTACTATGTGATCTTAATAAATTATATCTTTTTAAGCCAACATATTCTACACAAATTATATTATTTACAACTTATATTATAATTTATTTACAATTATTATTATAAAATATCTACAAAAGGCTAAAACAAACAATTTAAAAAAGAACTAAGAATTTTATTATACATACCTACATACATGCGTCGTAGTATTCCTCCACATCATCGTAATAAATAAATACACACTTACCGTGATCAATATTGTGCTGTTCTGTCCAACTTGTATCGACATAAGAAACGCGTCCTGAACCCTCGTTCTAAGCGAGAACGCGTTAAGCCAGGGCAGCTGTATGGGCCGCAGTAGAGGGTTGAATGAGAGCATGCCATCTCCGCTGAATCGCCATGGCGGACTCGTGGCTGCAATAAGTTTAACTGTTTTCAAATTGATTCTAAAATAATATTTTTTCCTAAAATAAGAATTTCATGTGGGTGGAGTAGTGATCGTCCTCTAAAGGTGCAACTCAACGCGTAGTAGATCGGAAAAGAGTAGTGAAAAGTGACAAATATTTTGTGTGACCCATAAATGTTTGTCGCAAGAGTCTGGGTGTTTCTATGTATAATATGTAGGTATTTAAAAAAAAGTATATAAGTATTAATATCCGTGGTCTGTTACCCATAACACAAGCAGGTTATTCCTAGCTTACTTTGGGATCATATAGCGTTATGTATAATGTCCGTAAATATTTATTTATTTATTTATATTATATTTTATTTGAAAGCCCGCTCCACCCCAATTTCTCTGTTTCCACTGATGTGGAATGGATAATACGAGCATTGTGACCGGGTCCACTCCTATCTACACCGCCAAGCATCAAGTGAATGCAAACATACCCTAAATAGAGTAAATAATCAGCTAAAGTTACTCACAATCAGCGCAATCCTTTCCAGTATACCCTTCAGTACAATCGCATACATAAGTGTCCCACAAATCTCTACACTCAGCTCCATTATAACACGGCGCAGAGTTACACCTAGATCGTTTCTCTGGACATCCAGCTAGGGTCCCGTTATCGGATACGTAGGAATTAAGGTCGATGAACTTGTGGTCAATGTGTAGGTCTGAAATGCAGCCGACGAAGTCTTTGTTCTTCACTTGGAAGCTGCTAGGGATGTTGGGGAGGCCGCCGATTTGTAGAGGTCCCGTTAAGTCGAGGAATCTGGAAAGAAAAGATTTTTATATAGATTTTCATTATACTGTCAAATGAATATAATATAATTATACTTAAAAACTACTCAAATAACTCGGCCCTGACCGTTTCCGGCGCAAAGTGCTCATTAAACTCGCTGCGTTTCCACGCTGAATTGCAACAACCAGCCTCTGCACTAAAAACGATCCGGATCGAGAGCCACCAGTCGTCTCTGTGAGCCTTTGTCTTAACTGCCTTACAAAATGTTTGAGTTTAGCCATGCCCCAGCAGCAGATTGGTATTACATATTTTTATTTTTGCAAAATGACCACGCGTTATCTTAACATCTGGCCTATCCTGAAGGTCACTAGAAGGGAGGTGGAAGTATAGACAGATCCAGCGCCAGTTGGGAACTTTACATAAAGCCGTCAAGAACAATAAATGGTTCAATTCAAATGCATTCCAAGATTCGTGCATAAAGCTTATGCATGCTGCGTAGAGGACGCGATTTTCCATCCATCCATGCATTTTAATTACTACTTAAATATCTGAACTATGTACCTGAGGATTTTGTTATAAAAAAATTATATCCAGATTACATTGAAAAGTCGATATTGCTTCTATCTATGTATTACTGGTTTACCTGTGACAGGTTTCCGTGGGTATATCGCAGCGAGGTGGCAGGATCTTCGTACTGTGATTGGCGCAAGCGTATCTGCTGCTTAGTTCTGCAGCACCAGCTAACGCCAGTGCCTTATCACAATGGTCCAACACCAGTGTGACCGTCTGTGGGATTGAAATATTCGTTGAAATGGCGCCACTATACTTGATACCTATCTGAGAATAGTCTGTTCCTAGACTGGTGTCAAGTAACAACAGTTAGCAACATATTGGCTGAGATATTATTAAAAGGGTATTGGGAGCGTATATTTGATTGGTTTCTTTTTAACTGACTAACAATAAATAAATTGAAACTAGTTCTAAGCGAAGAAAAAACCATCAACTATACTATAGCTATATCTTTTTACACTAGTAGTAGAAGAGTCATTTGTCCCATAATAGAAGGATAGCTTGACTCTTTATGAGGACTGACATGAATTATTCATCTCACACTCATCTATACATATAATAAAACTGTAGAGGGTCGAGAGTCTGTACATGGAAGATATTTTGAAAATTTTAATTCGATACTGAAGCCGAAAATGTAATTTAAACTTTTCATGTCTGTCTGTCTGTCTGTATCCCGAATAAGTATCACGCTGAAACTACTGAACCGATTTGAATGATACTTGGTACATTCCGAACTTATAGTCCGAGGAAGGTTCTAAGATACTTTTGATCCCGAAGTTTTGCGCGGTTCCTGCGGGAGAGGGGATGAAAGATAAAATGGTTTTTCAGTTGTAATTTCTCAACGCGTGATGCGATTTAAAATATTTTTTTAGTATTGGAAAGGGAGTACTTTAAGAATTTTTCGACCCAAGTTTCAAGATTGAGGGGTTCGTAGTTCAGAAATTAGAGGCATCTCAACTTTCGCCAAACCTAGAATTCAAGGGTTCCTTTGAATGAGAGGGTAAATCTAAACGGGCGTTTTGGCATCCATCCACGCCTTCGGCGCGGACTGAATTATTTTACAACATACATAGAATACATACATACATCAACAGCCTTAATAATTAAGCTCTTTTAGATTAAGCAAACAGGGCCGTTTCACACGGTGCTTGACGAGTCTGATGAAGAATTATCTCTCCTTTCGTGCACATTATGTGACGTAAACGAAGTTGCGAGGGTCAGCTAGTTCAGGAATAAAAGTATACATGTATTACTCTACTAGATTATAATTTTATAACCTATCTCTCTACCAAATTTCAGCCAGATACGTTCAGAATTCAAGCGTTAGAGCGTGAAAGAGTAACTAACTTTTACACTTATAATATTTGGAAGGTTTCTTTCCAGTTATTAAACGACATAATTATGAACAACTTACCCTATTATAATACTCAATCTCAACAGTATGCCAGTTCCCATCAGCCACATTTCCTTCAACCGTCACATCGACCTTGGTGCCTCCCAAAGCGAAGGTAAACCGCAGACCAGCTTTCGAGTGTGTTCCCGCGCCGGAGCTTATAGTCTCGAGAGCGAGGAAATCGTGGCGTTCGTTGTACCGACCGTTGTATAGGAGTAAGCCGTTTGGAGTTATTGTTGAGAACCTGTTGGAAATGTTATTGTATGGTAAAGAGTTTTTGTATGAGAAGGAATAAGAGTCGCTAAGCATAATGACATTTTCATTATTTCATAAATAGTAGGGGGAATAATAGTCTCTAAGCAACATTTTCATTATTTCATAAATAGTAGGGTGTTTATGTAGGTCTTACTTCCCCTTCATGGTCAACTGAGCTCACATCCCATTGAGCCCGCGGGCTCAGTTGACCACGTTTGCTTTTTTTGGGAGTAACTCAGCCCACTAACCAGCCAACTTGCCCTGCGGGCTCAGTTAACCACTTGCTACGACTATGGGTCTACTCAGCCCGTGGGCTCAGTTAACCACTTGGCACGGCTAAGGGTTTACCCAGCACACTGACAAAACAAAATATCCATTTAAACTGCCGATTCTATCTGTCATTGAATTATTGCTCTTTTTTGCATAAATTAAAACATTTAAACAAACAGCGAATGGTTTTTTATTTGAAATTTATTTAAATAAAAATAATTAGGATTTACTTTATTATCCATATTTTATTTCTTACCCTAAAACTAAATAACTACAATCTAGCTATTTATTGACGCAATGGCATACTGCGATCCATTCAATCAGCCCAGGGAAAGTAACTACATTCTTAAATGCTCAATACACAATTCTGAACTTTTTTTCCTGTTTCAAAGTCCGTTAGTATCTCTAGTAACTGATAAAATTATAGATAATTTTATCAGTTACTTCGATGTTTTCATTTCTTCTTTTAGTGAAATTATTGCTTCTTATTTTGTTCACATCCTTTTTTATTAACCGTTCTAATACTACCAGGAGTTGTATAATATTTGGTTTTGGTTTAAGAAGCTTATTAACTTTGCTGTGCCAGCCGTCGATTACATTATTCGTGCGATTGAATTGTCTGTAACAAGTCCACGTAGCAAAGTTAATTGATTTTGGGTTCATCCAGGTATCAAAAAAGTACTGATTAAAAATATTCGCGGTTTTCGTTTTAGGACTTTCCTGCAAAGAGTACAGCCAAGCATCTAGCAACTCCTCAAAAGGTAAATGTGCCATTGCAGATAACCGCTTGATATGAACCTTCTCCAATTTTGTCTTACTAAGGCCGCATTCCTTTGCCTTCCTCCACAGACAGACAGACAGTAGATAAGTACGTTCCTGATAGTAATAATAAAATACGACCTCATGTTATGCAAACTTCCTGCACAGAAAAGATAATTATGACTATTATATAATTTTTAATTATTGAAAGAATCTTATAGTAATTCCCTAAATCTGCCAATTTGCATATTGTGTCCGCGCACTGGATGTGGGCTGGGTAAACCCTTAGCCGTGCCAAGTGGTTAACTGAGCCCACGGGCTGAGTAGACCCATAGTCGTAGCAAGTGGTTAACTGAGCCCGCAGGGCAAGTTGGCTGGTTAGTGGGCTGAGTTACTCCCAAAAAAAAGCGAACGTGGTCAACTGAGCCCGCGGGCTAAATGGGATGTGGGCTCAGTTGACCATGAAGGGACTTAAACACTTAAACATAGCTTATCGTAAAGAACAGAACGCTGACATGTACAATTCAAGCGACGTAAAAATCAATTTGAAGGATAAATGCTGAATTTTTTAAATAAATTACGACACATTATTGACGAAACTGTGTTATAAGGTTATTCTTCAAAGAATAAGACAAGTGCTAGACACTTCTATATCTGTCAAAAAGTCGACGAAAGAGCGACCTTTAGATTCGAAACTAGCTGTAAGCGATTTAAGAAAAGAATTGAGCGCATCTTCGTAAATGGCACGACCTATAACATTATACCAGACGGCTAAAAACACTTACTTAAGCTTCAAATGCAGTCTATTCCTCCTCTTCAACCCGGGAAATGTCAAAAAAGAAGAAGCTGGGAAGCTTCTGGCCCTCAGTTCACACAACGGCGTCGTATGTTCCACGTCTAAAGCACAGGGTTGACACAGCAGGCCCCCTTCCCGGGAAGATATGCATTGCGAGCCGCTTCGGCAAACAGCAGATGACATGGAGCAAGTTGCTGATTTTAGTTGAGTTTCGCAGTTTACGCCTAAAAATAAAAATTGAATATTTTTAAAATTATATTTATTTGAAAAATCAGCCAATTGCGTGTCGGGCCACATACAGAACAAGGTTTGGTTACATACCAATTTCTATGAAATTTTTACTTCATTAAAGTAGACATTTGGAAAAGGAAATTTTAATTTATCCGTTATTAATTTCTTTGTATTTCTTACTACCAGATATTTCTTCACAAGCAGAAGAACAGTTTAGTTTGTTTGGAGAGGGTGAGGGAGGGGGGGGGGGGGGGTTGTTGAGAGCACGCTCTTGAATATTTTTGAAAGACTTCTTTACTCAATTTCGAGCATTGATTTTGTTAGGCTTTTTACACAAAATTTATATAAAAAGTCAGTAAAGTATAAATTACCTGTATACCCAGCAGGACACACGCAGCTGTATCCTCCTTCACGTCGGATGCAAGTGCCATTGTTGACGCAGGGCGAAGAGTAGCACAGGTCCACTTCTGTGTCACACATGTAGTGTTCCCGAGAACCTGTGAAGAAAAACAAATACTTATATCAATGCCGTCTTAAGAACATAAATACTAAAACTGCAGTCCATCGTGACAGAGTATCATATGTTTTGTATAATAAAAGTATAAGTACATAGATAGATATAATATAAGTATACATAGTGGATTACAAAAATAACTTCGTTTGTAATACTACAGGCGTTACAATTACATTGCCAATCTTGTAAAACCTTTTAATACCCTTATGAAATAGCTGCTACAAAGCGGAGAGTAATCGAACTACTTAGACTTGCACTGTACTGATAGACTCGCTGAATTTAAAAAAAATCCAAACTAGAGACCAAATGAGAGAAAATGTAAAAGGGGAAAGTCGTTGAAGGTCGATGTATCTAACATTCTACATTTTAAGTGCCACTCATAGTGCCAGGTCGCAACTCATTGTTCGAAAACTGCTGCATAATGTATAATTGCTTTGGAAAATCGTTGCAGTGAGCGAAATCACTATAATGATTAAACTAAATCGGCTTTATTACAAAACATGGTTTAACTAAGTAATTTAATAAATATGTAGAAAAAGAATGTATAGGGCTTCCGTGCCATTCTCACAAGTTTATTTAGTCTCAAGATCGGGGGTTTTTAAGGATTGTTGACCAGGATTCCAGTGCCAGGTTAAATGATGGTGATGATCATCAGCATCATGAATGCTGATGATCAACATCATCCAACCCGACAAACTTGTAAGAATGAAGAATGACACGGAAGCTCTATACATTCTTTTTCTACATACATATTTAGTAGAGTACTATACACATGTTTTGTAATAAAGCCGAATGGGTACAGCTAGTTTAGATTAGGATAGATATTTTTATCTTACCAGTAAAACCATGCGGACACTGACAAGTAAACGAAGTAACAGGGTATATTGGTCGAAACAGTACAGAGTCGCTGTTTATGAACCCGGACGCGTTGCCGAACTTCAGCACAGTCAAGCACTCTTCGTAGTTGAGGCACGGCTCGTGTACGCAGATGTTGTCGTCGAATGGTAGCACCTGACAGAAAAAAAAGTTTGATTATTGTAATTAATCTTTTGATTATTGCAATGACTTTGTTTGGCGGTCGGTTAAAGCTTATACACACGTTCGTGGCCACTAAGCCTGTCCAAAACAAGTGGCCGGCCGCGGTTTCACCAACGTGATTTACCTAGCCATTTTACCCCGTAAGGGTAAAGTGACGTTTCGCTCGTAAATTTCTGTCCACGCATTCATCTCGTATGAATCGAGGATCGGCGCCCTGTTACGATATTGTTCCGATATCGCCAATAGAGCGTATTAGTTTATCAAACTTTAGTGCTGCCAAGTGCAGCGGACTTAAATAACTTAATGAAACAAATTTTTGACCGGGTGGTACACTTGAGTCTTCTATCAATCTTAAGGTATCACGGTTGACAGTTTAACTATCAAGCGACACTCGTAGCTGATAGAATATTTCACTTTACACTTCAGTATGCAACGCATTACGCATTTTGCGAATAAAATTCATCTCATACAGGTTTAGAGACGTCTCTGCATAGCGTCAAGCGCGTCTAGTAAATACCTCGCGGAGTCATCCCAAAGGTGAGAACAGTATTCGACGCAGGGAACATTTTCGTATTTTTTTTGTTGATTTCAAATTGACAGTGCCGATCGGTTCTGTTATCGAAACTGTGCCTAACACCTTTCCATTCCAGAACGACTATAAATTCAACCAGTATATTATCATGCATTAGAATATAAGTACCTGTAAAGTAGCAAGCCGCGCCAACGTAGCCCGATGTAAGTACACTCGTTCCCGCAAGTGTGCAGGCGAGTAGTACGGCGATGGATCGCTTGATGCTCCCATTTCAGGCTCTGGTCTCCGAGCGGAGAAGGATACGTTAAGGATGTTGCCTGTCACGTCTGTGTCGTCCTGCAGATATAGGTAATGTTAATATGCACAGATAATTGTAAGATAATGTTACACCATTGATATACTTTGTACCACATAGTACAAGTCAAAATATTTGTAAATTATAAAAAATAAACATTTTGTTCACAGAGCGTGCCCCAAATGTTGGTTTTCTTCGATAATAGAAATCTCTATGGATATCATGGCCGCCCGAGCCGTCTACAGCTCGAGCCACTTAACTTAGCGTCTATGAGGTTCGTTCGTTCGCGCCGTAATTATGCACCAGTTATTAGGTATTATAGGGTAAACCACTGCTCAGCTGAGGCGGGAGGGGCGCCCCTATCAACTCAGCAGTAGTTTATTGCATAAAACTCAATAAAATAACGCATAATTGCGGCGCAAATGATGAACTTTATAGACGCAAGGTTAGGTGTCCGGGTAGCTTCTCGGGAAAGATGTCTCAGGATTCCCGGCAGACAAGATCGGGTTTTATTCCAGTGTTGTGTAACAAAACTAAAAGAGAAATACCGATAGAACTTCCCACGTATTCAAAACAATTTACTTCATACATACCTGCACACTGAACACATAGATGTTCTCCTTAGGACAAGGTATGATGGCCGCTAGTCCGTCTACGAAGAAACCAAACAGCGGTGATAGAAAATGTTCTGCAGTCATGTCGTTAAGCCTCACGGTGATGGAGTTGAACAGCATGTTTTCAGTGATCAATCGGACGGAGAGCTGCATCATCGCTTTTACTTCGTTTACGCCATCTGTTTGAAATGTCAAGTATTTTCAATTCAATTCAATTCAGTCAGGGAGTCAGTTCTTTAGGCGAGGCCGCAGTGGTAGCCGTAGGTCTGTTAGGAGTCCTGGGACATCCTTCCGAGGGCTTACCCGGGGCTCCCAACCGTAGGCTGTTGGGCGTTACATGAGGTTTTTTAGTCGGTAGGAGTCCGGCATAGGATCCATGAAAGATCTTCCCTCACGTTGAAAAAAAGGAGTCAGTTCTTTGTAAAGCGCAATTTAAAATAATTGAAGACATTAGAATTTTGATATTTTAACGTTGAAGATTGCGATAAGGATAACTGGTAACGAGCGTTTATTATGGAGGTAAAATAATGGTGGTTATTTAGCTACTGCAAACTGTCAAATATCATTTCAGCAAGAGTCTAACTAGCCAGTCAAGGCTGTTTTCTTAGCGGATATTCATTTAAGTTAGTAACAAATGGTTCAGAACGTCTTCTTGTATTTTTATGGTCCCTCGAGCCGGATGGCTGAACCTACTCACATTGAACTGCACGATATAAAACTATTAAACAATTACCTGAGACGGAAATCTCCATGGTAGCTAGTTTGGGCACATTGGTGTTGAGTTGCGGCGACAGTGTCATCTCTCCCGACGTTTCGTTCAGGAGTACTAAGTTTGCGTTGTTGCCAGACAGGATGCGGTATTGTAGCTGATGGAAAATTACACATTGAAGTTAAGTCTAGTAGGTAGTGAGTGGAATAAACACAATAGTAGTAGGTATCACGACATTATTAAATAAATACATATCGTTAAGAGTCAGTCACGCTTTTACTTCCAAAGAAGTATGCAGTGGCATATTTCAAGCCCACATTTTACCGCTTATATTTCTTATGCCACGTAATTATTGCTGTGTATTTTGTACAATCCTAAAAAATGCAAACAGTCAACGCCTTCTTTGATGCCCAGAGTCAATGTTTTTTCCTTTGCTTTGACTGATTTTGGAAGCCGAAAGCGTTTAATACCCACCTCTATACAAGCACTTAAGTCAAAGCCTTATTTGAATGCAAACAGGTGCACCATTAGCAAAGGAGGTTGTATGTACCCCTTCACATGCCACAGGGTGAAATATTACACTAGCCACAACAGTAGCTCGATAGCTTAGCGGTTTAAATTGCTTTTTTTTGAATTGGGAGAAATCGCAAAAAAATAATTGTGAATACTGTAAATTATGAGATAAAAAGTCATAGAATTGTTAGGTTTATATGCGTAGCAAGCGGTATAAACAATTACCTTGTCAGTAACGTCAGCATCATAAGCAGGCACCCTCCCAAACGGGCCAACAGGGAAGCAATCTTTGTAGTTATTGAAGATGACCTGAAAGTCCTTCATCATAGGCGCATTGTCATTAACATCAGTCACCATGATTTCTACTCTGACATCATTCCACAATGGTGGACTGGCTGCTCGAATGATCAGCTCGTATTTCTTGCGAGGACTTTCGTAGTCGAGATCTACCATTGTAACTAGTTCGGCTTTGTCGGAGCCTTGGCGAGTTTCTAGTGAGAAGCTGTTTGAATCGTCTCCACCTGTGAGTAAAAGATTAGATTTAAGATGAAGTAGTAATAAGTAAGGTATTATCGCTTTAAAACAGTTTTTTTTTAATTCTATAAAATTCCAGCTTTTTATTGCACTTATAGAACCTGCATCGACAAGTGGTTTGAATAGCTTTACAACTTTAAGCCTACCCACTTTATAACCACGGATGGGACATGTGGTGGCGTCTATCTTGTGCATTAAATAGAATAAAAAATTGAGTTATTATTTGTGGTACTCGAGTTATTCCATTGATAATATTCATTTCAAGACAAAATAGTGCCCGCAGTACTATCCGCGTGAAATTATGTCCCTGTGTTGGGGACATCTTCCTCTCGGCCATAGGTATGTATTTCATAAATAAAAAGAATCCTATTTGTATAATCTATCCGAGTAATTTCAGCCAAATTCATACAGCCGTTAGAGTGTTAGAGCATGATTAAATAGGTGTAGGAAACACAATCTAGACAAGCAGTAGCGTGTCCAGCCAAGTTCAATAAAAAGAAACTGGCGACGCAAGCAGCTCTTTTAGTCCTTCATATAAATAAACGGACAAACTGACCTTTAATAGAGTAATGAACAACGGCATGGGGTCCTTCGTCGGGGTCGTGTGCGTATATCTCTCCCACAGTGGTGCCGATAGGGCTGTTCTCTGAGATATAGAACGTGAGGCAGTCACTCTCGAACACCGGCGGGGAGTCGTTGATATCTTCTACTTTTATGTGGACTATTACCTGAAAGTGAAATTGTTTTTTAAGAGACTACAATAGAGATTTAATAGTTACCTATTTTACTGCTATTTTTCAGCCTAGTTGCAAAAAGTCTTTAGGCGATATCAATTACTTTTTTTTTTGTAAGTAAGTTATAAAGTTCGCCACGAGTTGCTTTTCATCAATAATTTCACTGCCTTTGAGCAATATAATCTACGATTTTTGTTCTACTGATAGGATCATAAATCTTTAATCACGTTCGCACATTAAATAAGACAAACTATAGATCTATGATTCATTCATAAGAATAAATTGAGAAAAAAATTGTACAATCTCTATTAAAAATATTGAAACTTACAAAAATTTGGATTCAAATAATCACACTACATTTACAAGCACTGAATTAAACATAATCTGATTAAAACTTACAGTAGAACTCAACGGCGGAGTCCCCCCATCAATCGCGAGCGCCCTCAGATCATACGTAGCCACAGACTCCCTGTCTAAAGCTTTATTGGTCCGAATGACCCCCGACGCGGGGTCCACCACGAATGACCCCTCCTCGCGGTCCCGGGGGTCCAGCTCGTAGTGGACGCGACCGTTGAGGCCTACGTCGGCGTCGGTCGCGCTTACTTGAGTTACTGAGGTACCTGGGAAAGTTTAAAGAATTGAATTACACATTTACCGAGTATCGTGAAAATTAATTGTAAAATACGAATAAAAAAACAAGCGAGATTTTAGCCCGTCCTAAAATAGAGACTCAAATTTTACTCCTCTCTCTTTCACTCAAAACATAGTATTTTAGGCTTTGTCTCGCGCATACAGTTTTGAAGTACCTATACATTCTTTATCGATCAGTCAAACCAGCCTATGGTAGTCCACTGCTGGACGTAGGCCTCTTCCAAAGTACGCCACAACACACATCGCAGGTTGTAACTAGATGAGATGCGGAAGGAGCAGGACAACAAAATTTAAAGGACTTTCTATTATCTGTTTTATATTTGTTCAGGCTGTGTGTGACCTGGACCAGGATTTTTTTTTTATACCACTAAGGTGGCAGACAAGCATACGGCCCACCAGAAGGACCGGTGGTCACCGCAGCCTATGAACGCTTGCAACACCAGGATTATCATTGAATGGAAATCTCTGTCACCCTGATTCGCAAAGTCATTCTTTGAGAGGGATTTTCTGTGTGGACCTATTTCAACTAATGTCAATCGTAGCTTTTCTGTTAAAGATATAATAATAATTTATTCCATAAGCCAAGAACTTACCAACTAAAGAATCTTCCACAATGTTGGCGGTATACAGTTGTTGCTTGAACACCGGTGCGTTATCGTTCACATCAACTACTGATATTTCTACATCTGTTGTATCAGACAGGGAGGGTACCCCGCCATCACGAGCCGTCACTGTCAGCAAGTAACCTGCAGAGAAAAGAAAGTAAAGAATGTTTTGGTAGCACAGTACTGGTGGGCCTTTTTTAAGTTTTGAAATCCTTCTGGATGGGCCTGACTTCTATCGAATAAAACCACACAGCGCCCTTGTGTTGCAGATCGTTCGATCTGCTTTCAACTGACAGAATGCTATCGTCACATAGTCAGCTGGTTCCGTCATTTTGACCACGGTATATGTATTACTGTAACACTTAGATCAAGATCGTTACACTACCTAATACAAAATTAGATATCTCCGAGCTGAGACCGTACGAGATCTGATCATACTACTATAGTACCTACAATACCCTTGCTTGCTCCAATTTAGCTGTACAAATGACACTAGACCTTAAAACCTTCAACCTAAAGCCCACAATCCAACACACTCACCACTCATAGTCTCCCTGTCCAGCAGCTTGTTGGTAGTGATGGCGCCGGTCTGCGGGTTGATGACGAACTCCTGGGCGTGGTGCGCCACCGCCTCGTTAGATATCTCCGAACTGAGGCTGTACGAGATCTGGGCGTTGATGCCCACGTCGCTGTCTGTGGCTGACAC
Source organism: Miltochrista miniata (assembly GCA_933228765.1). NCBI lineage: Eukaryota > Metazoa > Arthropoda > Insecta > Lepidoptera > Erebidae > Miltochrista > Miltochrista miniata. The sequence continues at coordinate 32,619,553 of OW121752.1, read as the reverse complement.
TACAAGTACTGTGGTGCCTATTGGGGCGTCTTCGAATACCTGTGGGATATTACATTTTTAATTTTTTTATTTATGTGAAATTTAGCTTTATCAATTCACATTAGGGAAAATAAAAAGTTTTTTATTTTCACATTAAATCAACTCAAATCTAGGAAGAAGATAAAAGTATTAAATCTAAATAATCTAGGTAAATAAAATTGACTAAAATAATGAAATTACACTAACACTATTATTAAAATTAAAACGAAAACTACTAAACTAAAATGCATCATAAAATTTCTCCGCATTAGGGATGAATATTTAAAACATCTTTTTAAGAAAGGTCTGGATTTTCTGCAAATTTCTACTCCGATATGAGGGATCCGCCTGGGTGTTAATAGGCAAGTCGCCCATAATATAGAGTCAAATAGGCCTAATTACGAATAAACTGTACCTAAAGGAAGGTGGCGACGCTATCGCAGGGCTAGATATTGTATTTGTATCGGGAGTTCGGAACTCTGAATTAAAATTTGGATTTGGAATACGTTAAGCCTGTTATTTTGCCAACAACAGGCTTACAATTATTACTTGGGACGAAATACCACTATGTTAAAGTTCTTTATTTGCCGAAAGCCCGGAACCTGTTTTGAGAATATAAAAACGTAGAGCACTACGTTCTTCTATTTGGTAATAGTATCCTCTGTTTTGTCATTTACTATAATATAGAATTTGTATTTTATAAGACGACAGCGTTACTTACCGAAGCAGTATACGGTGCATTTTCAAACACAGGCGCATAGTTATTCGCATCAGTAATATTGATATGCACCATAGCAGTGTCGGCTCTCCCGCCGCTATCCGTAGCGGTGACGGTGAGGACGTAGCGGCGTTCTTGCTTGAAGTCCAGCGGCTGAGCCACGGTGATAAGACCTCGCCCATTTTGGGACGTGATGGAGAAGCGACCTCGTGTGTTGCCGCCGGAGATCTCGTAGTGTAGTCTGTGGGACAAATCATGTAGTTAATATTTCTTATACATTTTTCATAGTCCATTAACTTCAGAAGCCGTCGCTGATCGAGATTAACAAGAGCCCCTTCCTGTTCCTAGTACTATGGAAGCCGTCGGACAAACAGCGCGCCCGGATGTGATTAAGGACACCGCGAGCAAGGATGACTGGGCATGCTTCAGTAGGCTTAAGGATGTTAACATGTTGAGCTTGCTGTAATGCGTGCCGTCCCCAGAAAACACTATTTCGTTTGTTTTCCTTCTTTCTTTACCTGTTATCCTCGTCAGCGTCAGTAGCGATGAGCGTGACGACAGGCGTCCCCGGCGGTTCATCTTCAGCCAACTCAACGTCGTACTGCGGCGGCGAGAAAACCGGGTCGTTGTCGTTCACGTCCTGAACTACTACCACTACTGAAGCTGTTGCTGATCGAGGTGGAGAGCCTCCGTCTGTTGCTGTAACCTAGTGAAGAGAATGGTATACATTTTAGATTTCCATACTAATATTATGGAATGGGTTTCGAATGCCCAAGCCTGCAGCTTAACGGACGAGGACATAGTGAAGAGAAGGAAAACTCGAAACAAAATCCTGTAAGTATAAACCCGTCTGGTCCAAAGTGCAAGAGAAATAAAAATATCTTTATTCACTTATATTACAAAGTAACACTTCTTATGAATTTCAAAATTCTTGCTTCTAACTTTACATTTACTGCCAGATTCGCAATGCAATAGGCTGAGCCTGTGCGGAAGAACCTGGCAAGAAAACTCACGGCAAATCTCTGCAAATAGTCTAGCAGTAAGTTAGGTACTTAATACAAAAATTAGATTAAATTCCAAGCAAGCCATCTCTTCACATCCACAAATATTGAAAAGGTCTACGTCCAGAAGTGAACTGCGAAGTGATAAAATGATTACCTATAAATGAGAAAGTTTTGCTGTCAAACCCTTATCACACTAGAGAAAAGGTTTACAGTTTAGTAAGCAGACATACCTACAATACAATCACGTCTATATCACCGAGAAAAAGGTAAATTTACCTACACTCCTACAGTTTGTTATTAGTTGTTGATCTCACTAAAGGGGAAGCAAGCCTGTTGCCGTCATCAGGCACTATTTTTGGAAAAATCAACAGGCTGACATTTACGAGTACCTCGAGGGAGTAACAAATGAAACCACTAGTCTTCTAATATTATAAAGAGAAAAAAATTGTATTTGTATGTATGTGTGTGTGTGTATGTTTGTAACGAATAAACTTAAAAACTACTGTGCCGATTTCAATAATTCTTTCATCATTGGAAAGCTACATTCACCTTGAGTAACATAGACCCCATTTTAGTACCATACTAGCTGATGCGCGCGGCTTCACCCACGTGAAATTTCGTTTCCGTTCCTGCTTCCCGTGGGAAGTGGAAATATTTTCCAGGGATAAAAAGTAACCTATGTGTTATTCCGGACTATACTCTATACCTGTACCAAATTTCAGCCAGATCCATTCAGCCGTTAGAGCGTGATTGAGTAACAAACATCCAAACATCTTCACAAACTTTCACATTTATAATATTAAGTAGGATTCTCACGGAAATACTCACCATCAGCTGGTACTTGGCTTGAACTTCTCTGTCCAAGGGGCCGGACGTGTAGACCCAACCGGACCTTGAGTCTATAGCGATGGGCAGGTCCGTATTGGTGTAGTATTCCTTATCCGTCAAAGAGTAGGTGATCTCTGCGTTCATACCTTCGTCTGCGTCGTATGCTTGTACCTGGGAATTATGGTATTATTAAATTACTAGCCAAATTTGAAAGTTTTAGGTCAACGGAAAATAATCGTAGAAAGTTTCAATATTTTGATAATTATCGAAACTAGAATAATGTAAGATTGCTTTGCGTGTGTGATTAATGATCACACACGCTTTTCCGATTTTTTTCTTTGTATAACTCTAAATAAACAAAATTGAACGTTGCTGAGTCTGAATTCTAGATCGGAACCAAATTATATGTTCCGTAAATGTCTATAACGTAGTTTGGATGTTTCCTGCATAAGTATAGAAACGAATAAAAGAAAAAATAATCCTGAATTTCGAAGACGATTTCGATGCTTTAATGTGCCTTAGTTTATAGTTATTAAACTTCAAGTTACTAGCCGTACCGCATCAGTTTAATATCTTTAGTAGGCAATAACTCCTTTCTTCAAACTAAAACAAGATGGCTGCCTATAAACCAAGAGCAACTTCATAATGTTACATTGTAGTCGCCCGCATAAAGCAGTCACAATCGCAATGTAGAGTCCTGATAACACTTTTATGTGGTTAAAGTGTTAGACATTGTAGTGATAAATGACTGCATAAATTTACAGGTGTAAGCCGTAAAAGCTATAATGTTGTATAAATGTTTTGAAGAACTCTATAATAAAGGTAAAGGTATTAAGATACATTACCAAGGCACTGCGTAACTTCAGCTTAGGCCAAGTAACATGAGATGACGGATGACATTTAGTGAAAACGACTATGCAATCAGCCAGAAAGAAATAAAGAATATTAGACACAATGTCCTGTCCCATTCTGTCGCTTGATATACGAGAAAGATATAGCATGTGTGACCAGACACTCGCTGGCTTCCTAGATATTATCAGGACAGAAAGGGACACGAAAGGCATAGGTACCGGCATAACCGGTATAATTGTCCTTATTTTCAAGAGTGTGTAGTCAGGGAACCTGGACCATTATCGAAAGGAAATACCAGCGGCCCTAACCATCCTTGTAGCTAGATTTGCGCTGGCAAATGTAAGGACGTATACCCGCCATATGGACAGACTGGATGCGTTTGTCGCAAGACCGTGTGTTGTGTCGTGAGTTGGGGAGCCCTAAGTCCAGTTTAGTTGACTGCCAATGACGATTTGATTGATACAGGTACTTACCCTAACAATACTGTATCCTGTAGGAACGTTTTCACTGACAGATTCCTGGAACAGGCTGGTGTAGAATCTGGGAGCGTTGTCGTTGATATCCTTCACGTTCACCAGTAGCTGGGTCGTATTTGAACGGGAAGGACTACCTCCATCTGTAAAAAAATTCAAAGTAAAATTCACCGCTAAGTTATTTTAATACTTATTATGAACTAAAATACAACAAAAATATTAGGTAGGTAATTAACTAGATAGTTGTCCAAATACTTGAAGACAATGCATGAAACTACATTGACACTTTTATCCCGAAATACAATCTTCTATACAATATTACAGAAAAAGAAGAAAAGGAAAGGAACGCTTGTGAATAGCGCACTTACATACAAAGTAACTACAGCCTAAAAAAAGCTGTGCCCCCAGTTTCATCTGTGATTTAACTCCGATAAACTTTGACCCCCTATAAACTTTGACCTCCTATATATTTTCTCCTTAGGGGAGGAACATGGAAAAATTCTTTCTCAGTGGATATCTGCATTATAAGTTTCCAGGCCCAAGAGTTTCGGCTGGGCATTGATAGCTGAATCATTCGGTAATTTTGATAATATAGACAAGGATAGATAATAATTACATACCTTGCGCCCTTATAACAAGCCGATAGCTCCTGACTTGCTCATAGTCCAAGGGCTTCACTAAAGACACGTCGCCGCTCAAGCTGTCGATAGAAAACTGCATCTGCGTGTTGCCGCCGATGATGGCGAAGCGTATGGCTGCATTGGATCCTACGTCTGCATCGGAGGCTCTGAAAAAGGCAAGAAGTAGTAGAATATCGTATAGCATGTTATGCTATCCGTGCTTCTGAAGTCAAATTGCAGTCGTTATAAGCCAAATTAAAGCCTTATGGATGTGCGCGCTGCGCCTGTCTATTTCAAAATGGCAATTTCTGAAAGATCTGTTATTAGAGTTAACGGGATATTTACCATGTAGAGTAATTTCGGGTAATATGGCCTGGTCGGTCAATATGGCCTACTGCGATTTCTCTGAACTGAATGAACACTTGCGACCGCTTGACTCGGCAAACCAACGCACCCCTTCCTCTCACTTCCTCAGTCAACTCGCGCGAAACGAAGTGTGCACGTGTGTCCCGTGCGGGCGCTCGATCGAAAATTATGTAAAGTGATCTTATTTTTTGGTAAGTTTTACTGATTAGATTTCTTGAAATTGTAGTTATTTTTACATTGGTACTACACAGATTTGTAGATTAGCTATTCTTATGTAGTATTGTGATAGATTTTAAACATATTTCTTGCTCATTTTTAGGCTAGACTTTTACCTATTAAAAACGTTCCCGCGGCCAATATGGCTCACCAGATAAATGGCTAATATGGCACCAGGCCATATTGTCCCCATAATTTTATATTGTTTCTATTATGTTTTTCTTTTTTAGATAATGGCTCCACGGAAACCACATTCGCAAACAAAATGACAAATTTGCTCCGCAAAGTAACACAAAATTTATTAGTTACTGTTATATTTCTGGAGGGCAATATAGCTCACCTGATTTGTGGCTAATATGGCCCAGGCCATATTGCCCTTCCATTTTTAAAATTTGACAATTGTTGAAGGTCCAGATTTTGTTTTTTGGAAATTATATCTTTATGTTGATTGTTTTGAATTTCTAATTATTTATTCTTTATTAGTTCTAAGACTGAATTGTAAAATAAAAACTGATAGATCTCAAAAAAAAATTGATTTATTACCAAAAAGGCCTATGGCGTCCCATATTACCCGAACTTACTCTATTATTGAGTTTTTCCGATATTCCGATCCGATCCGATATCCGAGAGAATAATACATGGTAAATATCCCGTTAACTCTAATAATAGTGTTAGTGACCATGAAAGTTTAAAGACTAATAAGGTGAAATCTGGCCATATTATTTGCCCTTGTCTACCCCTACGGGAATTAAGGTATGAACATATGGCCATATTGTACGTGTACAGTCGGCAAAGGATATAAGTAGGTATTATAAGTAAATGGCAGCCAAAATCTTTATAGGTACCTAGGTATATATTTTTCTGCCAACGTGATGTAAAAATCTTCGTAAATATTTAGGAACCTATTTTTCAACCTATTTTCAAAGCCACTTGATTCCGGGAAAAAGCGTCAGGTATTTGAGAATCAAAGAATACACTTCAACCAAATTAGTTAGGGGTTAAATAAACATTCAGTTACAAACATTTTCACAAATTTTCTCATTTATAATATTAGTAACATAAAATCTTCGTCCCCAATTCCCATACTAATTAAACTAACTAACAAACTTCACTTTACGATCATCTTCAAAGCATATTTATAAAATGAGCGCAATTGAATTGCTGTTTACTAAAATAGTCTAATGAAATATGTAATAGCTAAAGTCTCGGTAAAACAATACATAAAAGTTTCAGAAACTATTTCAATAACGATTTATGACAAAACAAATTGTAGACTCCAGACGGCCCGTACATTGTACCTAAGCCAGGAAAAGTAGGAAGCTTGCCAAGATAGGAAAGTTATAGCTTTGTAGGATTCCAGTAAAAACATACTTCGGATTTACCTGAACGAAAATATATTTAAGGTAGAAATATTCCTACTGAAATTAGGTACATCCCTACTCCCTACTAATAGATATCTATTAATTTTTTTTTCCGCGATAACGACTTCTACGCGGTCGAAGTCGTGGGTAACTGCTAGCAATATAATTAAGCGAAAGTAACTCTGTGTATTACCACAGATTACTAAATAGTTACTACGTGGTATTACGCTTTTAATCCTGAACCACTGAGCCAATTTTGATGAAAATTTGTCCAGAGATAAAATGGAACTTGGAAAACTAGATCAAGCTAAGGCTATCTTAATATATAAAACTAGCTGATGCCCGCGGCTCCGCCCGCGTGGAATGTTATTCCCGGTTCCCGGTCACTTAGGGGTATGAAAAATAGATCTTGGCCGATTCTCAGACCTACTCAATATGCTCACAAAATTTCATGAGAATCGGTCAAGCCGTTTCGGAGGAGTACGGAAACGAAAACTGTGACACGAGAATTTTATATACTGGGTGTTTCTTTTAGGGTGTCAAGCCGCCACTGGCTGGTAGCAGGGTTCCATACCTATCGATTTAACCCCCATGTATGTTCTACGATTTTTTGTAGTTTTCGAGATATAATTTTTTTTCGTTATTTTTCCACGTGGCTTTAAATAATTACAACTTCTTTTTGGTTCGACTTTTCTTGAATATTTTTTTATTATTATAATGCCTATTGATTGCAGTATTATGGACAAAATAATCTCCTTCCTAACTTTGATACAAGATGTAAAAATTTTAATCGATAATAAAAAAATAGGGAATTATGCAGAACATTATATCTCGAAAACTACAAAAAATCGTAGAACATGCATGGGGGTTAAATCGATAGGTATGGAACCCTGCTACCAGCTAGTGGCAGCTTGACACCCTAAAAGAAACACCCAGTATAAGACAAAGACGGGTTTTTTACAACACTTATAACTCAAAAACGGCCGTACCGATTTGGCTGAAAATTGGTGGGGAGGTAGCTTAGAATCATTAGACGGACATAGGATACTTTTTATCCCGTTTGACCTCACTTTTTTTTCGCTTTTTTTGGTCGATTCACTATTCTGCTGGCGACGTACACCGGTAGTCCACGTCCTATGCATGAACATGCGCAATTTCTACAATAATGCGACGGGAAACATCTATCGTTAACAAAATTATTCTGACGGGAGTAAATGCGACGGGAACGGGTGATTTACTCTCTTATGTGACGCATACGAAGTTGCGCGGTTCAGCTAGTATACATATATATGGCAGAGCTGTATTTCGAAAACCTGTTCCCGTTAGGAACGGGTACGGGGAAATTCACTAACACACGAAGCCATAAGTTTCAAGAAAGTGCAGGAAAGAATAGGTACATACAAACATGATGGTCATGCTTTTATCCCTGAAGGGGTTGGCATAAGCAGAGGCATACCTACTATACGCCACGTACCTAAAAGGTGATGAGCCATATTGTCGTGTTAAAAGCAGGAGCAGGTTCTGACAGCGAAAATTGCTTACTACAGTGGTCGTTTACAGACACTGAGTTCGTGGGGTCACGAGCGCTTCTAGAAAAGGTGTTGAAATATCAGCCCCCTTAGACAAATGGCTTTGACGTTAGTAGAATAGAATTTTCAATGTATGAGATTGACACTCGTTGTCGACATGTAGTGAGACACAACGCATAGAATTCAAATTTGGCAGCCAAGTGTACAACTTTTCTATACGTTGATAGGAAATGACAGAGTAACACGCTAATGGCCATAGAAATGCTAGCCAAGTGGCACTTTTGACTGACGTTTACGTTAGTAGAATAGAATTCTCTATGTATGAGACTGACACTCGTTATTGACATGTTAAGAGACAACGCATAGAATTCAAAATTGGCAGCCAAGTGTACAACTTTTCTATACGTTGATAGGAAATGACAGAGTAACACGCTAATATGCAAGCCAAGTGGCACGTTTGACATATGAATTCACCTTCTAGCGATTATACACGAAGCAACACGAAGCGTGCGCTCGAACCTTGTAGTTATCGCTAATTTAATATGGGCTCGCGATACGCTCAAACGTAACTTGACAAGTCTGATAAATATGCATGAAAGTTGCTTGAATGTACGTGATTTCTTTGCATGTTTGTCAAGTACTGTTTGACCGTGCCGGGAACACATAACAAAATAGTAGTGACCGACCGAAGTTTCCGTTTCGGTTTCGGTTTCGGCCAGTTTCGGCCAAAAAATCGAGTTTCGGCCGCAGTTTCGGTTTCGGCCAAAATGGGCCGAAACTTTCGGCCTGGCCGAAACTCACGTGTTCATGAATTTTGAGCGCCTAGCTCTGCTTGTGACGTGGTTAGGGTCAACCCACCCAGTCAATATGTTACTAACCGAAGATTTACAGATTTACAAAGGATTAACTATTGATTGGAAATCAATAGTTATAATAATACAATTTTTCGGAATCCTAAAAAGGTGATCTAGGACATTACATAACCCTACCCCTTTGTTGTCGGTTCCGTTGTCTTCGTTGGTTGTCTGTCTGTCTGTCAGCAGACTCATGCACCGTGATAGTTAGCCAGTTTAAATTTTTACAGATGATGTATTTCTGTTGCCGCTATAGCTACAAATAATAAAAATAGACAAATAGACAAACAACAATTTTTTTTGCTGATTTTCTTGTACGGAACCCTACGCGCGCTCACTGTTGTCCAGTTTTAGTTATATACTTCTAGAATGTAACCGAAACCAGCCAAGAGCTTGTAGCAGGGCACCTATGAGTAATCCACACGTAAAAGAAAAAAACTCATGTTTAGGTGGAGATATTTCTAAAATGAACACTTGAGAAGATTTATTTATACCGTTGATTGATGGCACTTGGTGGAACTTGCTGCACCTATTGAAAAAATAACCGGCCAAGTGCGAGTCTAACTCACACACGGAGGGGTTAAAGCCTATTAACGAGACATGAGGCCTAGTAGCCGACCGTCTGTCTATTAGTCACGAGGTTGTATCGCTGGAACCGTGCTAGATATAGGCCTAAAATTTTCACTGTACAGTAGTCCTACCGACTAAAAACCACGCGTATCATACCTATCAGCCTACAGTTGGGAGCCCCGAGTATGCTTTCGGTATGATTCCTCCCCGCCGTCTCGTTTTCGAGCATGACCTGCTCACAGGAAGAGGCCTATGGCCCCGCTCCAGCGCCTCCTTGCGCCATTTTAAACAATGATGCAAGGGCCCTTGCTACCAGGTCCCATAGAGGGGTCCCGGCCAGAAGACATACCGCCTCAACTGAGATCGTGCGGTATCTCCTTATCACCCTGACAGCCGTCGCCTTCTGCGAGCTAAGCAATCTAGCCGCATCGCTGGCCATCAGGATCTCCGCCCATACGGGGGCCCCATATAGGGCCATGCTCCGCACGATCCCAAGATACAGTCTCCTGCAGGGAGCGTTGGGTCTCCTGATATTGGGCAACAACCGCGACAGTGCGGCTGATGCCCCCTGCTATGGGACCAAGCTTCGGAAGTGGTATCCGACGTTCCACCGGCTATCGAGTACGAGCCCCTGATACGTCATCGAGATCTCGATGCCGATGCTGACGCCCCCTTTATGTAAGCTGGATCCCGCAGGTGGCCTCAGGGCTGCGTCTCGGTGAGTTGCTCCTCGCGCTGTAATGAGGGTGTCGTCGTAACTAACACGTTACGCACAAAACACGTTACGCACGGAATACGTTACGCCGACACCTCTGAGCAACAGACCACGCAGCACCCAATCGTAACCGATGTTCCACATCCTAAGACCGACCCCTATGGAACACAGAACGACACATCTTGCGGACCTAGCCTAGCTCGGGTAAGTTATGGCCCTCTCGGAACGATGGGCCCCGACAATTCGACGGAGGTATGGAGGCATTCCATGGTAAATTAGCGCCTCCCAAACGCAGCTCCAGGGCAAGAGACACTGCCACCACCACCTAACCCTGTTCTTATGCCGATAACAAAAAAATACCTACTAAAATCAGAAAAAAGCATCAACACAACAAACGTAATATTTGTGCCCAATTTTTTTAACGGTACCCTATGTGTGGAATCCGACTCGCACTTGGCTGGTTTTTTTTTTCAATATGAACACGTGAGTTTCGGTTTCGGTTTCGGTTTCGGCCGAAACTGACCCTGGGGCCGAAAGTTCGGTTTCGGTTTCGGTTTCGGCCGGAAAAGCAGTTTCGGTCGGACACTACAAAATAGCGATAGTTTAATAGTTTGAAATTGTGAATGTAAATTCAAAATGTGGTGGAGCTACACATGAATCTTTTATATGGGCATCTAGCCAAGTCAAACCCTTCATGCGTGAACATCATCAACATGGTGAGTGAATAAACTTGGTAAGTGTGAGTAGCAAATTTTATACATAATTTTGATATATATTATATTGAAACTCAACAAGATTCTCCAACCTTTTCAGGTGATTCTGGATATGCTCAGAGGGTTTTCGTAATGACACCAATGTTAAATGCACCTGGTTCTCGGCAAGAGGTATATACTAACCGTCACATCCAAGCTAGAAATATTTTGACATTTTTGTACTAAAACAATAGACATGCATTAATTGACACGAAAATGAACACTCTACGCGGTAATAAAATCAAAATAGGACGAAAGTATGCTGGCATGCCCATACATTTAGTAGGTACCTACCTACCTATAATTTATAGCGTTCTTTCTCATTAAGATTATATTACAATACCTGTCAAATTATATCAAAAACTATTTGTTCTGATCGCCGCATCTAGTACGTAGTACATATAGATCGATGTTTCTATCGACATCCGGTATTGACTGAGCGTTGAACGAATCGTTTCTATCCAATGTTGAAGTTTACGCGGCGACGTCTGCGTTTATAGAGATAAAATTGACATGAAGCGTTTGCCACTTGTCTAAAGGCCCAGGTGATAAGTGATAACTAATGGAATCAGGCGTTACATGACGGAAATCCATCCTAGAACGATAATTAAGGAGGGGAGGGAGAGGAACCCGCCTCACATCCTCGATTCGTCAATCCTAACGTACAACAGTTAAGGATGACCACAAATAATTGAAAGGGAGGAATGACGAACCGAACTCCTCAGGAAAGTAATTTTGGATGTTGGATAGGAAAATTACCTGTACCTCTACATTGCTAATAATAAGCACTACTCTGCTTAACAACGCGACTAATAAGTCGACACGTGTTTCGCCTACACACGAGGCATCTTCAGGACTGCATGGCAGCAAAAGATTCATCAATCGTTTAATATCTGGTAACTTACTTAATATGTGCTATAACTGGGTTATCAGCAACACTGATGTCTTCATCCACGGTGACGGTGTATGTCTTCTCGCTGAACTGGGGGTAGTTGTCATTGTCGTCCAGGATGTTCACATGGACCGTGGCTCTGTGGAAGGAAACAATAATTACAATTGATGGAAGGATGGTAGCGACAAATTACATTATACTGTACACATAGGCTATGGTTACTAATTTTTATCAGGTGGGATGTACGTCATGTACGATTGTTTGCCCGCTTAGTGGTATAAAATACTATACAAGAATAGGTGGAATTTATTGCAGTTATCCCTGTAAATTAAATATATTTATTATACATTTCATGAAATGAGACTAAAACAAATATTATAATATATCTCCTTTTCACTCCGCAGTTACGTGGGTAGGCGCAAATAAAAAGGACATTTATAATGGCGGTTAATATTCTATATTTGACAATTAACATTTAATTTACAATGCTTTTATGACAAGGATAACGAGGCAATGGCTTTCAAAGAGATCCTCTGAGCTTTCGCCCTGTTGTTTTGTATGAAAAGGTCACGCAACCTCATGTATTTTAAGGGCTTTATGGAACATTTCCTTTTAAATTTATTGAGGTAGGTTTTGTAGATCAGATGGATTAAATAATATTATATAGGTATACCTATCTATATTGTTGGTCATTGTTATTTAAATTCCCACCTCAGGACAGTGCCATAGTAAAATCAGAATCGATTCTGGTATTGCTGCATGGAAATTCTTATTTTTAAAGCCCACATAAAAAAATGTCAAGTTCAGTAGGTAATGTGCTAAAATACGTTTACTTTGTCCTTACACAATCAATGGACGAAATGGGCAGTAGAACAGACGGTCGGATCTTTCGCCCGGCGATACGCGTCCCAATCCAAGAAAATAATACACGATCATTATTGCATAATGTGCTTTGGTGGGGCCTAGGTGGGTGCGCAAAAAACGATCATCTTAGAAGTGGAAATATCCCAAAGATACTAAAGACTGCTCAAAAAGCCATCAAGGATATAAAGATATAAAAATTTAACGGTATAAAGAATGGAAAGTTCTGAATGTACAGCAACATAATCTATACTAATATTATAAAGAGGAAAGATTTGTTTTTTTGTTTGTTTGTTTGTAAAGAATAGGCTCCGGAACTACTGGACCCATTTAAAAAATTCTTTCACGGTTGGAAATCTACACTCTTTGCGGTGGACATAGGCATTTCATTCCCGTATTCCAACGGGAACAGGAACTACGCGGGTGAAACCGCGTGACGTCCGCTAGTCATTGACCCGTTTATTCATTTCGTCTTCATCAACGTGGTAGCCGAGGCTACTACGTTCGGAGAAGAACCGCTTGCATTTACTAGTTTCTGCCAACATTTACATATAATTATGTGGTCATAATTTGAAGAGTTTCAGTAGCATTAAAAGACATATTTTTCTTTATACTCACGTGCTGCTCAGCCTGTCAGACACAGGACTAGCCTGATCCGTCGCCTTCACAATCACAGTATACCTAGCCACCTTCTCCCTGTCCAAGGGGGCTCTTGTCAACAAAGCTCCACTCCTGCCGTCTATCCTGAACACATCTTGAGACTTAATCGGCTCTGTGTCGATGGATTCGTTTGTGTCTTCAGGATTCAATGTTTCTGCAGTCACTGATTCGATTGAGTATTCCACCTGTAAAGTGTGTTAAGTTTGAGAGACGTCATAAAACGCTAACGATTTCAGTACTAGACTAGGGATAACATTTTTCTATACTGAATACGAATATAATATAATGAACCCGAATAAGAATATAATAATTCAGAGGATTGATTGAAATCATATCTCAGAGAGAACTTTATTGATTAACCTCAACATAACTTGTACTGTTTTTTTTTATTTGCAATAAAGTCGTTTCACCACTTGCACCGTACCAAAAATAAACAAATCAATCAACCAAATAAGTTTTTGGCAGTCTATTGCTAGACACAACACACGTTTCTGCCCAGTCCCTGCCTGCGACCTTTTACAGGTCGTCGGTTTATCTGACGGTGTCTGTACTCCAGAACTTGTTTGTTCCATCAGACGAGGCAACGATATAAACGCCCGTGTAGGTATAGAGTTAGGAGGTCATCCATGGACAGATTTCAACAATGTCGAGAATAAAAAATCACAATCACATTCAATACAATTCAGTGGATTAACGGACTAATTCAAAATCAAAATCAGCACCATAGAAGCTATTCCAAGCGAGCAATAAAACCGAACCCCAGGCTTCGAATCAAATTTTAAACCAGCTGTAAACATACTAAGTTGAAGAAGATAAGGAAACTTGCCTCCGCGTTCTTCCCAATGTCTTGATCCGTAGCTTTGAGAGTCAGTACTGTGGTACCGGCACTGGCGCCTTCTCGCACCGACGATTCGTACTGCTGCATTTCGAACACTGGCGAGTGGTCATTGCAGTCCAAAACGTTGATCTGAGAACAAAGAATTTGTAATTAGACGAAATCCAGCAACTTCTTTCCATATACCTCCTGCGCTGCCTGCTGCGCTGAGGTCCTAGATTCGGTTCCCTAGTTGATCCAAATATTAGTGTGATCTACAAATGTATGTTTCGGAGTTTGGGTGTTTTCTATGCAAAATATGTATGTATTTAGAAATATATAAGTATGTCTATCAGTCGTCTAGAACTCTAGATCCCAAGCACCAGCTTAATTTGGGCTAGATGATGCTGTGTGAGAATGTTCACTAATATTTATCTCTCTCTCTCTCTCTCCTTTTCGATTCCGAACAACGCGTGATGGGCAGTGATGCCACACATACACAGTGAAGAAAATCTTCGCCAGAACTGAGCGTTTCAAAAGATCGTTCCTCTGTCGAACTATAAAACCCTGGAACTACCTGCCCACACACGTATTTCCCTCATCTTATAATACCGGGTTCTTCAAGAAGAGCGTGAAGATGCACATCACAGGGCCGCCAACTTAAGGACCACTGTCGAAAGTCTGGTTACGTCCGCACAGGCAGGCGGCTTGCTTGGCGCCTAGCGCCTAGTGGCTTGCATCCTGGCTACTTGCTAGGATACACGGTGGCCGCACTGAAGATGGTTTGCGTGGTGGGTCGCTAGGTGCTTTGGTCATTTGCTTATCGGCACGTTGAAGAGATTTCACTTTCAAAAATAGTATATAATACTGCTCTATATTGGGTTCATACATATGATCACGCCTTTTATCTACGAAGGGGTAGACAGAGGCATTTTAGATGCCCACATTTCACCTTTGAGATTTTGTTTCACGTAATAGGTGGTGAGCCGTATTGCCATGTTGATATGGACGGGCGCAGGCAAGGACTGCCAGCAGTGCCAGCTGTTAAAAAATTTCAAGCCGCCTAAAAAGGCCCTCAACTTGGCTTAGGTACTGCCTCGACTGCTATTTTACTGGCAACCGGGACCAAGGACTTTTCGAAGCACGGAAAATAAATGTCACACAGTGGTCACGAGACGGTCACCCATCCATGAACGGCCACAGTAAATGTTGCTTACTACAGTGATCGTTTACACAACACTGAGTCCGCGGGGCCACGAGCGCTTCATATTGGGTTCATGACATAAATAAGACACGGTCAAGTCATGGGGATTTTTTTGTTCTATATAAGCAATTGCATAATTTTCACTAAAAAATTACGAAGATTTGCGTATGGCCAGAGACACATTTGATCTACTTCTCAGTAAAGTTAAAGGAAAATTAACTCATTCGGATACTCATCTATTTATGACTACCTAGCTGTGTCCGCGACTTCGTCCGCGTAGAATGTAATGAAAAAATTTAGTTTATTTAGTTTTTTTTCTAAAATAAAAGAATTTTTCTAAAATAAAAGTAGCCTAAGTTACTACTTATTACATAAGCTATCTACCAGTGAAAGTCCCGTCCAAATCGGTCCAGCCGTTCCAGAGATTAGCCGGAGGCCAGAACAAACAGACAGACAAAAATTTTAAAAGTAGGTATATGTATATTTTGGTATGTGTACCGTAATACATTCATATGCATGCAGTAGAAAGCGGTTATTTTAATATTACAAACAGACACTCCAATTGAATTTATTTGTATGTATGGATGCGATTAATATTTCGTATATTTTTTTCTTCAAAATGCCTCGCGCCTGGCGACAAAAAACCAACATGTTTGTTTACTTGGATACACGCTAAGCTACTCGCTAGGCGCCAAGCGCGCAGTGCGGCCGGTCGCGAACATTCAAGTATGTCCGTTTTACTAAGCGACTCGCTAGGTGACTCGCTAGGCGCTAGGCACCAAGCAAGCCGCCTGCCTGTGCGGACGTAACCTTACGGACTGTGAGACTGGCCCCCAATCACTAGATGCGCCACGACTTATCATCAGGCTGACGGCGACGCAGCGGCGAAGGCTGAATTTTTTCAAAAGGAAAGCCGGTGAAAAAAATAATATCCAGTTGGTCACACCTGTAGTGTAGGTATTTTGCGTATTTATTAAATGGTGGCGCGCGGCGGTGTAATGCCTTTTGTGTTTTGTTTGCCACCTGTACTATACTCGTAAGATCCATGTATTTAATTCAAAACAATGTCTTACGTGCATGATAAATTGGCTTATATAAAAGTATCATAAATTATCTACTGATGACTAAAAAGATATTCAAATTTACACTAACTGAAAAGGTCATAACCGACCTTAGGTGTAAATAATAGACTGTATATCCTTGTACTAATTTTAAGCTATTGCATAGCTTCTATCGCGGGCCTTGCGTGGAGACCGAATCCAGAAATTGTGTCACGAAAACGAGTCACACTCTCGGCTACCTTCGGCCACGTTCGTGTATCTAGTCTAGCAATTCATATTTTTTTTGTTTACGTCAATTATGAACTCTGCAGTCGTTATATATTATTATTATTATGTCAAATAATCCAAAAATTGATGCTTGTACCCAGAATCGATCTTGCGCCTTCTGCGTACCGATCCGCGTCTTAACCACTCGACCAAAGTTGAATTAAGAGTGTTGGTCGAATTTAGAGTTCGTAATGTGAAATGACAATTTCGATGCTGTCAATTACATTAGTTGCTGTCAATTTACTTCGTCTAAATAAAAATTCGACTATAGGTGTATAGGTATTCATCATCTATGTACAACAGTGAACTGTACTCGAATAATTTGTGTAAAAAGTGTTTTAAATATAAATAAACAAAGTGCATTTATTAATGTAGAAAGTCACGAAAAATAGTGAAAGAAAATGAGTGAGTACTCTATATACATACATTTTATTATTATTATCACCAATGCAGTATCATTTTTTGTTTTGTTAATTTATATATAATACTGCTATAAAGATAACCAAACCCGGGAGTACGTTCCCATGGGAAGCGGGAAGAAAATTTCACGCTGACGTAGCCGCGAGCGCCATCTATCCCATACCTATGTACTTTAAACGTGTCATAAAAGTCACAACAATACCATACATGCATATTTCAAAGAATGTCTATTATTACCATAAAATTTGTAAAAATAGTTTTTAAGTAGAAAGAAGAAACCTATTGTTTTATCTTTTAACTAGCTGACCCTCGCAACTTTGTTTACGTCACACAAGGTCTATGAAATTAGAGGTATTTATTAATCATACTCATCAAGTAGCGTGTAAATCTGCCCTGTATGCTATATCAAAATAGAGCTTAATGGTTAAAACTATTCCTCAGTATAGAATTTTCCTCAGTATAAACAATTTACATACAAACACCGGCGTGTTAGAATTTTATTACATGTATCAATGTAGTAGACGTAACGTGTATAAAATGACATCAATCAAATGTCATCAATATTGTGAAAAAGAAATTAAAAATAGAGTTCACAAACTCTTTTGAAAATACATACTGTACCTACCTTAGAGGATCATTATGAAGATAATAGGATAGTTAACAACCATCCATAGAAAATAGATGGTATAATGCTGAATACCGCAAAGAACAATCGGCGCGGCATAGAATGGGGCCTATACTAATATCCTGGAGGATATTAATGATGCCGATGTCCTGTGCCTGCTGAGGCACAGGACATCATGTCTGCATCATGTCTGCAGGACGTGCAGGATGTGATGTCCTGCAGACATGCATCCGTCATGCATGTCTGCAGGACAACGTGCAGGACAACGAGCAGGATGAGGCAGCGAATGGCTGGACTGAAATTAAAATCGACAGACGCAAGAGATGTGGTGGAGGCACTAATTCACGTACCTCGGGAGTGTCGTGTCAGAAACTGATGGAATAGAAGAGTACCCTACATCATTTCGAGTCTCGCCAAGGCCAGAATAACCTTTACACAGCTGCGCCCCGTAGGCAGTTGCGAAAATAGACACGAAGAGTGAAACTCAAAACAAAGTAAACGTTAAAACTGTACTGCTAACTGCTATACGGATGCGAGACATGGAAGGTCACTAAAGTAAAGACATTTCGCACCAGCTACCAGCTATAAGTCTTCGTCAAACGCTGCCTCCAATGGATCCTCGGTACATATGGGCCCGAGAACATCACGAACGTAAGACTATTGGAACGCTGCAGTGAGACCCCAACAGATCAAACGTCGGAAGTGTAGCTGCTGCGCTGGATTGGACACACGCTGCAAAGGGACCATGAATCACATCATACCAAGGCAAGCCTTACTGAAACTACTGGTAGGCTTTCAAAAACTGTTCGATAGTAAGTAGGTACATTTATTGATAGTGGCTATAGGCTACATAACATAATGCGAAGATTAATAGGAGTGGTGCAGCAATGAGGAATGCAAAATGCAAACATTTAATCGTTTTATGAGTATCCGTTGCGCCTCTGCGTAAATGGTTGAAGTTACATAAAAATAATTTATTACAAAATAATTGTTCTTCTTAAAAAGTTCTAAAACAAAATTCCAAAAGCCCAAATGTCCACAGTCAAGTAGGCACTTGGTACTTTACTTTGTTGAACATAGGCCTTAAAATCTTACTTCTTACTAATATTGTAAATGCGAAAGTTTGTGAGTGTGGATGTTTGTTACACTTTCAGCTCAAACCGCTGAACGGATCGGGCTGAAATTTGGTACGGAGATACATTATAGTCTGGAATAACACATAGGCTACCTTTTATCCCGGGAATAACTTCCCGCGGTAACAAATTTTACGCAGGCGAAGCTGCGGGCATCAGCTAGTATTCTTATATAGAAATAATTATACTAGCATAGTTGGTAAAAAATGCTATGTAATAGCTTTACCGCGGCAGTCCCCGAGTGCCACACGTCTTTTTTTTATTTTTATTAAAACAATATTCACAGCTATATATGTCTGCTCAGGTAACGAAACCATACCGCGATCTAGATACTATATACAAAAAAGTGATGCCATCTAGTTACATATCTTGAACTAAAACATGACTTGAACACTAACCATGTTTTGAAATTATTCTACTACTCTCTGCAAGCTCATACCTACCTATTTCAAATTGTCTCGATTGAAGTTAATTGAAAATAATTCATAAATTTGGGACTTAGAAACGAAATAGGTATAGGTACTTCTAATGTTTTTAATAATATGCATGTACTAGCTAATGCCCGCAGTTTCACCCGCGTAAAATTAGTTCCCGTGGGACGTTACTCCCGGGATAAACAGTAGCCTATGTGTTATTCCAGACTATAATGGATATCTGTATCAAATTTCAGCCCGATCCGTTCAGCCGTTCGAGCCTGAAAGAGTAACAAACATCCACATTCACACTCACAAACTTTCACATTTATAATATTAGTAAGATTTCAAGTACCTATAGAGTATTAAAAACCGCGATATTTTACAATACAAAATTGAAATAAAAACATACTTCTTATCTATTTTTTCAAAAATATCTGACAAAGTGATTCTATGGAACAAAACTGCTTTATTATGTTATAAACTATTAATGAAACATTCAGCCAAAATAAAGATTATTAGGTATCCCAAGCCATTGAACTAATATCACTAGCGTATTCTGAGATACCTACTTGATAAATATAAAAAAACACTGACCTTTATTTTTTATCGAGCCCGTAATACCGAAGGCCTACGTCCATCAGTGAGCATTATGTGACTCCAAAACAATAATCATGTGTACAGAAATCACAACAAAATACAGAACACAAAACACAATTTTACACACTTTCACGATGTATTTAGTACTTGAAGTAGATAATTATTTATAATTAACTAATAAACAGCACAATACTTTATAAAGTCAATTGAAACTATGTTATGTTTTATTATTATTCACGGGAAACGCATGTGAAATGAAGTAATAACAACACATCAAATTAAAAACACACTTCGATGCAAAACGTTTCGACGTGCGTTAGGTGCATTTAAATTGGTCGAGTTTTCAAGTCAAATACGTTGTCCTTTTCTATTAATATGACTGTCTCAGGTGTAAGCCACGAACTCATGGCTTACTTTAGGCGAAAATCCACGAATCAAATCTTGAAAAAATGTGAGAGAATAGGACGCATATATACATTTGCGTAGTACTAACGAAGCAGACGCAAAATGATCAGGAAGCCGGGCTTACCGCGTGATGTCAGAGATAGGGTCTTTGAACTTTGACTCGAAAATTTATTGCTATGACTTTTGTAGCAGGGGTTGAGACGAAAATGCCGACTTACCATGTAAATTTGCAAATATTTTTATATTTGAATGAGTGTTCGAGAATGTATAATTGTGTTTATTAGTTATGAGTAAATATTACATGTCACTGCCCGATCTGAAAAGGGAAGCCACAAGGAATGGGCTTCAATGGACAATTCGCCACTGCGGCGACGTCAATTTGGCGAGCAAAATATAAAAAAAAATATCCTCCAATATGACATGTACTTACTAATACTACAGCGCAACGGAACAACGCCTATTAGGACTGGCTACCATTACCTCGTGTTACCAACAAAGCAACTGGTGAAAAAATGCCTCTACCTTCATCGTTAGGATATACGAGTATGCCCCTATTATGTTGCTCTAAAAAATGTCAGCTAAAGAAATACACTGTTACGATTTTTATAGTCCACACTTTAAGCGTGGGTAATTATATTGTAGCGTTACGTGGTTAGGCGAACTTCCTCTTCCGGGCATCTACCCGTAACGATGCACAAAGGTAATGGAACGGAAGTCACCCAGACTCAGAATTATTAATGTCATTGATATACCCAAATATTACATTTTGATATCAAGATTTTATTTTGATGAATAAAATTACATGACAATGAAATACTCATCTCTTGACTCTTCGGCTATATCAATAGCTGTAGTCACAGTAGACAGTTTACTTGTGACCAACATTATTGTCAGCCAATATCCAAATAATAACTCAAACACGACAAAGAAAGCACCAGAGCTCCTGGGGACGTCCACTGTACATAACCTCAGGGCTCCCGGGTGTGCCTTAAAAGGGATGTCTTTAAGTACGCAGGATCACCACGTACAGTACTATCCCGTGGTCCATGACGGGATTTCCACTACACACTTTTGTAAAAAAATGTGAACCGTCACGGAACGCCTGACAGATGTGTGAAACATTGAAATTATTTTGTAAAATCCAAACTCCAAATTCAAAATTCTGATCCCTAATAATCTTGCTTTATAATAGCGTCGCCAATGCAAAAACAATTTACCCCTCGGATATAGATTTTTCACATCAAAATCCACCAAAATTTATTCAATTTCTTACCTGTAAAGTTGTAGTACCACTTCTCGGCGGGAAGGTGTCATCTTGCGCCACAACCCTAAAGTAATGGACATCCAGCCTTTCTCTGTCCAGTCTGGCCTGAGTGGTCACCACACCAGTTCTGGTGTCCACAGCGAACATACCAGCGGAGCGCGAGTCCAAGAGACTGGACATTGAGTATGTCACAGGACTGTTTTCTGGGTCCCTGTAAAAAGAATGTAATTTTAGGGAAGTGTTCATAAGTACGTAGGTGTGCAATACATTAAGTACCACCAAGGCACTGTATACCAAGGTGTCAGAGAAGCATTTGCTTCACAAAACCAGTGTTGCTACCCTCGCGCTGCCGATGTATTAGTAAAAGCCAAAGGCCTTCAAAGATATCTCCTAAAATATAAACGTTCGGGGTAACGTTTACATTTAAGGGAAGGGAGTTCATTCGACAGTATGGCCATATTGCACGGTTCCACCATATTCTGAATCTAAATTTACATCTACTACAAAATAAGGCATCTAGTGCGCACAAAAAGCAATAAATCATCAATATTTATTTATTTTTCTTAGCTGCCCACTCAAAAATAAAAACCATTCTTCATTTGTAAAATAAAATCAGGACGTGAACATGAATTAAAACTTTTTGACGATGAATTATGATTACGAACATTATTTATGGAACAGGTGTTACTAAACGTACTATAAATCGAAACAAAGAAAAAAAGGAGCATTCTTTTTAAACTCAAAGCGCTATTCGATGGATGCTCACAACAGCTGTGCTTTTTATCCGAAGCCACGGAATTATTAAAAGTATAGAGATATGATATCAAAGAGGAGAACCTCTTTCTTGAGTTTATATTTGGCTCCAAGCGAAAAATTCTAAATCAATGGGCTATATAAATTATCATTTTAGGTTCTGAATTGTTTTAGGCTGTGAACTAGTAGGTACTAGTAACTATATTAGCGTAAACATATTTTTATCAATAAAATTCTAAGAGGCTATATTCATATAACCTTTGCCAATAACCATGGCTTAATTTAAATGAGTCAGGTTGACAGTTTAATATAAATAAGAATATTATGAGAGATATTGCAAATTGCTGAAAGGAATGCAGCCCTCTTTCTCTAGACGGCAGTATAAATAACAGGGGAGAATGCTCCCGCTCCCCTGTTGTTGTGGGGTAATCAATAAAGGTAATCGAAACCTAATGTTCGTTGCACCGGGAAAATACTTACAAATTTTGCCACGATTTTTAAATGAAAGGGAACTTCAACTTGCTATGAAAATGATGGTCAATTTATATGTTTTGACGTGACAACGTCTTATAATTCAATGGAGCCGGCTGCACGCACAAAAAAACATGACGTATGCGGCGTTACCTCGCTCTGAGGCGTTCCATTTAAGGCTGAGTGGTCACGTTCAACTATCGTCAGTAAACCGACTTTACAGACAACCGATATTTATATCGTGTGGAAATCCCCATGAATGTCATGCCGCACTCGAACTGACTAAAATCGTACTGCCCCTACCTAACCTCTATCGTCGGAAACCTAAATCTGTCAACGCCGGGCGCTGGGTTCTTTTAACTCCTCGGAAGGGGTAAATTTTTGTATGACAATAAAAATAGGTTACATGTTTCTGGTACTTTCACATGATATAAATGGCGGGAATTTGACGTAGATTTTATCTGTGCACAGTTCAGTTCTTTCCAAAACCACACCACGCAGGCATTAGACTCACAAACCACACAGAAAATAGTAGATGTCAATGTGGAAGCAGCCGTATTCGAGTTACGTGACACTTTATATTAAACCCCTAATCTAGTAATGAAATTTAGAAAGCCTGTCCATCTCGTACGTACGACTCATCATCCTCATAAAAGCGGTTCCGGAAATCGTAAAAGAGAAGTCCATAGATTCTCGGAGTCAATTAAAACGGACGCTTCATAACTAGGTGTCGTGTTCGAATGCACTTTAGTGATGTTTGGTGGAGTAATGATTGCATCCTGTTTATGAAGATGGTATAACCGGTTATTAAGAAATGTAAGTCGTTTTTAATGATGAATGGTGTAGGTACGTTCTAAAAATGGTCTCCATCTTTATATGGAAATTAATATGTCGTCTGCCCGCTTGGTAACCGATGGGTGAATAACGGATTTTTTTTATTCAAACTGACAAAAACAACATTATAGTTAAAATGATTGTCTTCAGTGTCGTGTCATCAAAAATATTAGAAGTAAATTGTTTGTGTATTACAAATACATGTGTGAATGTGTTTGTTTTTTTGCTCTCGTTTTCAACCGAAATCCAGATTTTTTTAGCTACCACCGATAATATACATTGTCCAATAGATAAACAAAAAAAGTGGAGTAGTAGCACAATTATCTAAAAAAGTTCCAAAAGTCTTACCGAGCTCTGACAGTAGTAACAACAACTCCCGGAGGTTGTTCTTCAGCCACCGATGCAACGTACAACGCCTGCTCAAAGTAAGGAGACTGGTTCCGCAACTCCCGCTTGACTCTCCTAGCTATATCTGTGTTGTTCAACTCTTGATGATGGTACACTATTTTCAAACGATGATCAGAATCTATTATGCTCACGTTGTCACAGTTAAACGTGAAAAGTACCGACACCTTCCACATTGGTTCCAAAATACAAATATCTTCACTAGCCACCAAGTCACCTTGACTGGATTCAATCATGAATCTTGGATCGCTCACATCTAAAAACTGCACTTTGCACATTTTCTGAACAGTCCTTGGCAAGAACGCGGTAAGGGAATTCACAAATTGCGATCTTTTCAGACAAATCCCTTGCCATCGATCCGTTGTCGGTATCGCAAAACTGGCGTATGTTTCCGAAATCCACTGCTTCGCTTCAGCTATTTTTACATATATGGCCATATCAAACGGCACTAAATTGTGAGATCGTTTTCTCCTACTCTTGTTACTCGCTACGAAGTCTTCGAACATGGCGTTCGACCACGGATATGCCGTGGACAATACATTATACTGACTAGAGACCAGTTCGTCGGCTTCCAGCAACCTCCAGTCTATACTCTCTTGATATATTACTTCTCTTTTATCTCTAGTAACAATTTCGTCATCATCATACTGCAAAGCTGAATCACTTTGATCATAAACTCGATCGAAATCTATATCGTATAAATCAGCATGTCTCCGGCTGCAGTCTTCTCCAGTGACGAGAATTCGGATAGGAAGACTGTAGTAATCGATGCCCCTAATTCGATCCGAAGTAGAGTCGACATAGAATGTGAAGAGGTTTGGATAGAGAACTCCATCGCATCGGAGTCTTTTGCGGAGAGTGACAAGGCCGCTGGTTCTGTTAACTACGAGTATGTGGTGAACGAAGTTGGCCGTTCGATGGACGTCGATGTTGTATGAGCGTTCGGAGCCGAGTTTGTAGACTGCGGCATCGAGGACAACGTATCCAGGGGGTGCTGAGTCTGGGACGAGGATGAGGTAAGCGCGAGCGGTCGCCAGCGCTAGAGCGGCGACCACCGCGTGCAGCCACACCCGCGCCATCTTGCGGACGGTTCACCTACAGCGGTGCCGCCGCATCCCCCAGTTGCTGTGGTTGTCCATCTGGAAGAGAAATACTTTTATTAGTTTTTGCTACTTTTAGACTGAAGATAAGTAAAGAGTATAAAGTTCACTTTCTTTGTAAAGGTGGAAGTGTATTGTGTAATGTGTTAGAACAGGATTCAATTGTGATGTATCACAATAGTAAGTATTGGTCACAGTGTAATGAAAAATAAAACGAAAACCGGCAAATCAATTAATGGTAGGTACTTTATTGTACACGGTTTGAACTTAAATAAAACGTTAGACCGTTAAAGTTGTAAAAAATTACAATTACCTTTACTAAAAATAACTCAAACATCTGGTAACACAGGTTTTCTAAAAAAACACGGGGTAAATGGTTCGGAAACAGCGAAGGTAGAACGTTTGGTTACTACGGACGAAATTGAAAGAAAATAGAGACACCTGTGCATCCAGCCATTTGAGCTTAGGTTGAATTACTTATTGGACAGACAGCCTTTGTTTATATTAGCAGTACAGAAACAATCTAACCTTTCAAATATTGAATAGTCCGGTATTACAAAATAAATATCCCTGAACAAATGTGTAATGTGCCGTGAACCAAACGAGGAACATAACAAATAACGTTACTTTACTTGATAGGCAAAGGCAATTATATCCGTTCGGTATCCTTCGGGTATTTCCGTGACCCATCGGGTAGAGGTTACGGTTACGTTCAAAAGATAAATGGCGTCAATTAATAGGGTCGGTCCCTGTACAGGCAATATTCGCGTTTTCCAATTTTCCAATAGGGGAAAGATCATTTTACACCTGGGCCAGTGTTTCGATAATATTGGTGGTGTTTAATTAATATCACAGATAAATTGTACGCAGCATGATTTATATTAATAGCCGTATTTGTTTCTAACAACGTTCTGTTTTTAAAATCGATTCTTTGATAGATTATTTGTCTACAGCAACTTTTATTACTTACGATAACAGTCTTTTCTATGAATGAAATCTACTTTTGCTCTACCTATTTGGAGAGTGAAACTAATGATTACTCTAGATGTGTTTCATATGCATCATTAGTACCGAATAAAGGCACTTTCATATTTCTAGAGGCTATTTCAAATTTGCATCATCATCATCATTCAAAGTGACTGATTAGTTAAGGGGACAATATGAGTTCATTCTGGGTAATTTTCAATACCGTATTATTAATAAGATAAAACTAATATGGTGGTCAATCAGCTTCGAGTGCTCAGCAAGGTGCGGCAGCATTGCACTGCAGAGCATAAGTCACCTCAATATTTGACGCAAGTGCGGCTACTGATGGATTCATACTATATCAATCAAATCAGTCTATCACAGTTCACTGCTGGACGAAGGCCACTCTCAATTTACGCTACAACACCAAAGACTTCTATATAAACTGAGGTAGACGCGCCATACTCTAACAAACGAGATTTCAAAAGCAATCCTCAAATACACACATTAATAAGACTACACTCACTTATAAATATTTTTTACGTAATTGTCACCACGCACAATAGCAATATACGAATAGAAAAAGAGTAAAAGAGAAGGCGATTCTCCGATTGCAAGTCGAGCACCTACTTGCGAAGTTTTGACTCACAACAGTGCGAGCAACGCTGCTAATTAGCTCAGTTTATAGGTTTCAAAAATCGGTGCGTAGGGCATGTCTACCTCAGTTTATATAGAAGTCTTTGTACAACACATGGTCCTGCGCCTTTCGACTTCAGCCCCAGCCTGCGATCTTTTCTAGGTCGTCAGTCCTAGTTGATTCTACTTATAGTACTCCAATTTTTTTAGTACTTTACCATACGTGTTAAGACTAGTCTTTACACATATTAGTAGTACATATTAGTCTTAACACGTATGGTAAAGTACTGAAAAATTTAGAGTACTATAAGTAGAATTAATGGACTGGATTTTAAAAAGGGATAGTAACGTCATATGTGTTAAGACTAGTCTTTACACATATTAGTAGTAGGTACATATGACGTTACTATCCCTTTTTAACTGGAAACTTAAACGGGCGAGCAATCAAGAGAGTGTATTGTTTTTCAGAACTGTATGAAAACCTTCCCTGAAATAATTTACCTAAAAGCCTGTTATTTGAAATGCACTCACGTTACGGGGGTAACATAAAATTAAACTGTTCTCTTTGGTCAGTGGTCTATGGTCGAGGAGTGAGTCATAGAGACGTTGTTTACCGGAAACGTGAGTTCCCTCAATTGAGAAAGGGATCGTTGATGACTAGGGTGACATAATTTTAGAAAAACAATGGAGTATTTCTTCTGGTGGGTGGTGGGTTACCTTATTTTTTTTGTGTAACGTGAGTGTAAATCCATCATGGATGCTATGCCGCACTCCTACCGACTAAAAAACCTCACATAACGCCCAACAGCCTATGGTTGGAAGCCCCGGGTAAGCCCTCGGAAGGTTGTCCCAAGACTCCCAACACCTGGACTCCCGACAGAGTAGGTATACTTCCGGTAAATTTTGCAGAGGCAAATTATGTAAATGAATTTTTTTTTTTTATACTACTTAGGTGGCAGACAAGCTTACGGCCCACCGAAAGGTTGGTAACCGTAGCCTATAGACGTTTGCAACACCAGAGGCGCTACACACGCGCTGCCGACCCGGGCGCAGGTTGTGACGACCCACTGTTGAAATTTTTCAAGCCGCCCGTAAGGCCTTCAACTTGGCTTAACGACTGTCATTTTACCGACAACCAGGACCAACGGCTTATCGTGCCTTCCGAAGCACGGAAACGCTCGTAAATAAATGTCACAAAGTGGTCCACGTGGTGGTCACCCATCCATATCCGGCCATAGTAAATGTTGCTTACTGCAGTGATCGTTTACAGAACACTGATTTCGCGGGGCCACGAGCGCTTCAAAATATTGAATACAGTTGTTAAAATGAACAAAGAGTGATTTTTCATATAGGCCAAAATACTACTAAAATGTGATACTCATTTTAGTATTGCCAAAATTCGGAAAATTTGATTTTATCCATTAATGTTAACTAGCTAAGTCCGTGCCCATGACATATTTCGTATATTGTTAATTTTTTACATAGCGTTTCCTCGTTTCGACCTACAGTCTACACAACAAGGTTAGCAGTATATCTAAAACTAAAATATTCTTTGAATCCAATTCACAATGGGATTCACGGATACGTCATGATAAGGATAGGAATACTTGTCCGATTTACAAAAGAGATATATCAACAAGTAATGTCTTTGAACGTTGTTCTACAACTAAGTTGCCCTAATATTTTACCAATGAATTACTAAAAAAACAATTTGTCCAAGAAGTCTAGTTTGAAACAAATTTTCAGCAGGCAAAGTCCATATCAACTAAAATCAATAATCCCACAATTTCGTAAGGTAGTGGACACAGTAGTGCTAATAGCTCTATCAATTAAACGTGCCACGAAAAGCCGATTCGATTCCCATTCCCGGTCCCTTTCAGCTATTCCGTTTGGTCCATATAAACTAGGTATAGGTTATTTATGTATGTATGTGTAATAATGGTGTTTTGGTACATTGTTATCGCTCATTTTGGATAAACGCCGCTGTTATAATGGCGTAGGTATTTGTTGACAAGTAGCCAGAGATTCGATTCTTGTGGTTAAATTTCTTACATGAATTTACGCTTAAGATAATACTTACGAGATTTTTAATAACGAAAATGTAACTAAAATTAAAATATAACAACCACTTCCGGTCTAAACTTCAATCGGAACTGCCTAGAATACTTGAAACTGTAAACCCATTTTTCAGATATAAGGGAACGAACGCACGTTAGCTAGACACACTACATAGTCTGCTTGCCTTTTGCAAACAGTTTATACATACATATATTCACGCCTTTATCCCCGAAGTAGTAGGCAGAGGCATAGTATACGCCCACATTTCATCTTATAGTTTCATGTCCCACGTAATAGATGGCGACCCACAGTTGAAATTTTTCAAGCCGCCCAAAAGGCCTTTAGCTTGGCTTAACGATTGTCAAACAGTTTTTGTAGTCAAAACTACAGAATATACGTGAATTCAGGCCCTACAATTTTATTTTTTTGTCTAAATAATATGAAGAAAATAGTTTTTTATTTTACCTTTCACACACTTTGTTATTCTCTTAACCACTAAAATATCCTCCCTCCCTCCACTTAAAATATAAGTTATTACATATTCTGTAAGTTAATCTTTGAAACTGGCTTCAACCGGGAGGCACCATTCATTAACGAGTTAACATAGAAAAATGGTTCCCGCCGCAGTAAATTTAATTACCTACGTGACTACACATTGAGCACATTTCTTTCAAGCCCACACATGCACTTTTATAATCAAATTTAAGATTAGAAGATCACACTTACTTCAAATGCATCTTTAGTCCACTTTGAACTTAAGTTATCTGTTCAAATTAATCTTTTAATTTTAATTACAAATAAAACGCATTTTCATGTATAATAAAGTGCTGTCCTTTCATTGCCTATTAACATGGTCATAAAAAAAATTAACAAAATGTTGTCCGTTATTTTATAACCTATTCATGGTCATATAATTACTTTTTTATCAATGAGGAAGATAGGATTTTATTTTACCGGTAGAGTATGTACCACATATCGGGACTTAGAAGAGGCGATGTCTAAACGCTCTGCCTGAACTGGACTGCTAGGTAAGGTAGCCCTCCTGCTGTACACGGTGACTGTCGTTTTACCTGCTTATACCGGCTAAAAACCACAAGTTTCCTACCTACTGCCTACGGTTGGAAGCCCCGGGTAAGAATTCGGAAGGATGTCTCCAGGATTCCCTACAGACATTGGCCTGCCGCCTCACCTAGGAGGCTCGGGTGCAATCCCGCGTCTTTGGGGGATGTTCTTCCGTTCCTGCCACTTACCTTTGGTAAGTTTAGCAGGAACCTATCACGAAATTACAGGCAATAGTTAGCCGATTCTGTTGGGAGTCCTGGGACATCCTTCCGAGGGCTTACCCGGGGCTCCCAACCATAGGCTGTTGGGCGTTACGTGAGGTTTTTTAGTCGGTAGGCGTCCGACATAGCATCTACGAGGTTTTTCCCGCACGTTAATAAAAAAAGGCAATAGTTAGCCAATTTTATAAAATTTGTTTTAGATCCAACGGGGTATCAGTATCACCATAATATTGGCGCGTGCAACAGTACAAAAACAGCGCAAATGCTTAACAATAGAACACGGTAAAATACCGTATTGAACATGAAAGTTTAAACATTTATTCTTAAAATTATCATTATACTAGCTGACTCGCGCAACTTCGTTTGCGCCACATAAGAGAGAGCATTACCTGTTTCCGTCGCATTTACTCCCGTCACGTTGCGTTTACTCCCGTAGCGTCTCGTCGTTAATATTCAATACTACGTGAGAGAGAGAGAGAGAGAGAGAGAGAGAGAGAGAGAGAGAGAGAGAGAGAGAGAGAGAGAAGGAGAAGGAGAAAGGTTTCTCGTCGCGTGTATTCCCGTCGCATTATTTTTAAGAACAATTTCGTTTATGAAAGAGGTATCCCGTGGCATTATAGTAGAAAAAAATTGATTGCCATTAAAATGGTTATTGTGCACCAATTCAAAGAAAGACACATGCTATCAACTTTTTTAAGAGAAACAATTTTGTAGTACATATTTTTTACATAACTATAAATATTTACGCAGCACACGCAACGAAGCTCTCAAAAGAAATAACTTTTCCCCCGTTTTTGAAACATTTACTATTACTGCTCCGCTCCTATTCGTTGTAGCGTAATGCTATATAGCTTATGACACTCCACAATAACGTAGCTTTCTATTGGTGAAAGAATTTTTAAAATCGGTTCAGTAGATCCCGAGATTACTCCTTACAATTTAACAAATATACAAACACACAAACTTTACTTCTTTATAATATTAGTATAGATATATTAATCAATACGACTTTATTTATTCCCCAGCTACAAATGGTCAATCAAAAGTTCTCCATAATGTTGTGCTGTTACGGGAGTTGAGTGCACATCTAAGTTATATTTATAGTCAAGCTATCTTCTCATAAAACATTGATGATAACTTTTATAGGATATAAAATATTTAATGAAATTCAATGATAAATAATTAAGTTCTACTGATAGTCAGCGGTTTAGAATGTTTTAAAGACAGTATCTTTATGGTCTTCGAGATAGACTAAGTTGAGAATAAACGTCTTTTTAAAAGATGCTGGAAAATGAGGAGTCTCAGAATTTAAATCTAGACAGACTGCATCAATATAATCTAAAACGGTGCCTGTAAATATCTCGAGAACCTATTTTGCAATGGATTTCATTTCGTTCGAAGGTTTCAAAGTATTGAAAACACTACAGGCACTGACTGTGTACACTCTATGTTAAAAATATTTTTTTTAAATAAAATATTTACAAAAACAAACCATTAGTAAGTTTGTAACCTTGACCTAAATCCTTTTAAAATAAAATCGGAGCTGCGACGCTCTTGAAATCGAAGTTTGATTTAATGTTCGGGATCAGAATTTACTCCTAAGAAATTTATGATAAGCAAGTTTACTTTGACTGAATACAAAATGAAGCTTTCTCGGTAGGTAGGCTTTCGCGCTCTTGTAACGTACCTTTTATTTTAGGTAGGATTTCTGCTTTCTCATCCAAGTGTCATCTGTAACAAAGAAAAAAAGACATTAACATTGCGTCTTCAGACAACCACTTTTGAGTTTTACATCTTTGTTTTTATCAATAGTAGGATAGAGCAATGTGTTACCAACATATTAAGTTATTCTTAATACTCTACTAGCCTGTTTTAAACTTAAAATAATTTAAGTTATAATCATATTTCTACAACAACAAAGATCGAACGAAAAACCATATCCAAATTAAGTACGAATGTACTTATAAGCCAGTTTAATTTATTTTCCTATTAATTGGCGGTTACGAAAATAATTGGTTGGCGCAAGACAGCTAGCAGGTAATTCTGACAAATGAGTGAAACCAATTGTGTACTTTGTACGGAGATGAGTTTGATTAATGAACCCAACACGTTACCTTATGGGTATATTATGGATAGGGTTGCGGGCTTGCGGGTTTGTAGGTAATTTAGTGAGGTTTTCACATTGGGCTGATTTTAAAGACGCTTACATGATCTATTGTTCTTGATATTCTCAGTATTGTGTATGTTTGCATGTTCCTGAATAGGTACTTACTCAGTAATGTCGAGCGCTACACAGAGAGTATGCGGAGATATAGCGATAGTTAGAACGGCATAATACCTTAGTATGCCTTTTATGTGTACAAAACGAGAACTTGTTACAATGCCAGAGAGTTTTACTATAACATTATTTTTAACGTTATTATAGTCATATTTCGTATGTAGACCGATTCCAACGTAATTGTCATAATACACTATTTGATTACCTAGTTTTGAAATATTAAAGCGCCTTTGTACTATATAACGTTTATAGATGGGGGAATAAATCGCAACAATTTATGATGACAAAAGTAATTACACAATACAGTACAAGACGTGAGTGTTGCAAATTCCTTTGAGCCAGCAGTTCTCAAACTATGGAGCCCACAGGTGACAGGTCTCGGTGGGTCTCGACTACTCTCGAGCAAATATTAAGTGGAACCTAAAATACAGGACGATACATGGATCCTTAATGAGTCTCAAAAATTCCTTCCTCTAAGGCAGTGAAAATAAAAAATACATTTAATTCGCATAATTCTAATACATAGGCACTTACGAAACGTCAGGAATACAAATCAAAGTTAGTACCACCACTTTGGAACGCGGCCCGCTTGAGAAGAACTGGCAAGAAACTCGGCGGGCTTATTCTTTTTAGTGCTCTATTTACAATCTAAATCTAAATAAATATATAACTCAAAGGTGACTGACTGACTGACATAGTGATCTATCAACGCACAGCCCAAACCACTAGACGGATCGGGCTGAAATTTGGCATGCAGGTAGATGTTATGACGTAGGCATCCGCTAAGAAAGGATTTTCATCAATTCTACCCCCAAAGGGATAAAATACGGGAAGCGGAAACGGGAACAAAT
Source organism: Miltochrista miniata (assembly GCA_933228765.1). Taxonomy (NCBI): domain Eukaryota; kingdom Metazoa; phylum Arthropoda; class Insecta; order Lepidoptera; family Erebidae; genus Miltochrista; species Miltochrista miniata. The sequence continues at coordinate 32,586,423 of OW121752.1, read as the reverse complement.
TTTACGCGGGCGAAGCTGCGGGCATCAGCTAGTAATATAATCGAGTTGCGGGTCTCAAGGTAATTTTTTTGGTAAGATGAGCCGAAAGGAAACTTTGAGAACCATTGCTCTTCTAAGCGATTAGTCAACCATTTCTCAGAGGCGACGTTTCTTAACCCTCCCTCAGCATAAGAAATTTAATATCATTCCTAACCCTCACACATGATCTCGACATTGTTCTAAATGTTAGCGAATAAAAAGTAAAGATGAGCCAATCTGCATGCAACAGAGAACCTCGCGATCGTTACAGAACCGCAGATAAAACGATTTCACTTCGGTATTAAACTTTTATTCGCGCATTTTATTTTATATCTATATTTTTATACAGGCAACACATTTATGTCAGATATGTACTGTTAGGGCATAATGGGTAAGTCATGTTAATAAGTGGGGTATGATACCGCCTGGGGTGTTGTAAATATAAGTACTTAACAAAAATATTTAAAAAAGAAACAACCCTGTCTTACTACAGTATAGAAATAATGTTATTTTTAAACTATCGCGGTTTTCTATACTCATACTTATAGAATTCGGGACTTCACGCGAAACACATTTACTTACATTTTCACACCGACGTTCAGTCCAACCGCGACCACGGGCGTTGCAACGTGCTCGAAACGTCGGTGTGAAAATGTAAGTAAATGTGTTTCGCGTGAAGTCCCGAATTCTATAAGTATGAGTATAGAAATAATTATTTGTATTAGTTCAGCTTTAACATAATATACATAAACTCACGGCTCTATTCTCTAGGGTGCAAGCAAAGGTGAATTCGACACCCACACTTTTCATGTCGGCATCTTGACAAGATTACATACATACATATACTTACACCTTTATCCCAGAAGGGGAAGGCGGAGGCACATTTCACGTTATAGTTTTATGTCCCACGTAATGGGTGGTGAGCCTACTGCCGTGTTGTAACGGACAGGCACAGGTTGTGACGACCCACAGAAGAAATTTTCAAGCCATAAGTCATTTTACTGACAACCGGATTTAATTTTGGTTTTAGGGTTTTTGAAGCGCTCGTGGCCCCGCGGACTCAGTGTTCTGTAAACGATCACTGCAGTAAGCAACTTTCACTATGGCCGGTCCATGGATGGGTGACCATCCATGCGATCACTTTGTGACATTTATTTGAGCGTTTCCGTGCTTCGGAAGGCACGTTAAGCCGTTGGTCCCGGTTGCCAGTAAAATGGCAGTCGTTAAGCCAAGTTGAAGGCTTTATTTCAACAGCAGGCAGTCACAACCTGCGCCTGTCCATTTAAACACGGCAATACGGCTCACAACGTATTACGTGGGACAAATTATAAAAAGGTGAAATGTGGGTATATAATATGCCTCTGCCTACCCCTTCGGGGATAAAGGCGTGATGACGAACCTGAACCTTCTCAACGCAATGGATCGTTTTGCGAAAGTGTTCCTTAGTTGCCTCACACGACACTCTCGGGATGAATTTGGGTGCCGACATTTTTAACTCTTTCCCGTCGCCACACGGGGTGACACGGGGACAAGATACAACATAGTTTTATTGTAAAGCGATGAAAATAAAGCTTTCATCTAAAGTGCAGACCACTTGATGTATTTTTGTAGAGCGCTGAATAAAATTGCGGCGCAGTTGAATAGTTCACTACTTTTAAAAATTTACAGCCGTTTGTTATTCTGCTCACACACGTTTCCAGCTAACGTATAATACTGTGGTACGAACGGAAAGAGATTTAGGTGAAAATCGTACACTCTAGCTATCTATTGGTGCAGTTTTATGGAATGTAATGAATTTCATTCAGAAAATTCCGACGACTAGCGATTCTTCGACAGCTTTCCTTATTTGAAAATTGCTATCTAGGTCAATACTATAGTGCGCCTTCACACTAGCGTAGGCGTTCGATGGACGTATGCGCGGCGTATACGTCGCGTATACGTCGCGCACGCCCGACGCTTTTTCAGCGTACTCATGTGTTCCAGTGGAGACGCCGCGCCAACGCGGCGTATACGTCGCGTATGCGTCGCGTCGGCGCCGCGCATACGTCCATCGTACGCCTACGCCGGAAAAACGCTAGTGTGAAGGCGCACTAAGAGTCGACTGGTTTCTTTGTAAAGGGGCATGTACACTACACTAATTAGAGCCTCATTAAGCCATTGATCCATGTTTTATGAAGAAATAACTTTCACACAACAAAAAAGTGGGTAGTCTGCTAACACCAGTCTCATAGCCTTATACAGCGTGAGCTAAAGATTAAACCATCTCACGTGTGTTTGATAAATTGGAACATTTCCTGAGAATGCGATACGTGTGAATCTCCGTGACAAAATTACTAGGTACTTGATTTACAATTTCATTTCCTGGATAATGTGGAGTTGGATTATTCAATTATGGCTGTGTGCGGAACAGAGTATTCAATTTCGTGTGATAATGACTAGATTTGGCTGAGGACGAAGGCTCAGGGATCCCTCATAGCGAAGGACATAATGACGACTGGCACACTTTCGGGGTTGCCTTCTCGACGCTTACAGAGAGGCGCTCAGAAGCGGTACGATGAGAGCTTCAGGACATTCGGGGGCCCCGTCAGCTCGTGGCGTCCTTTTGCCCATGATCGTAGTAACCTCGTCCTATCTATGGGTTAGTGACGGTCCCTCCCTCAAGGATCTAGAGTCCCACACGAAGACGTCCTGTTGCCCACGCCACACTACCACGGAGAGCGTAAATACAAACCAACCTAAGCCATAAAATCCCCACCTATATGAAAACGCAAAATGATTTAAGTACAATCGTAAAGAAATTGGTTGTAAATTGGTATTAATTCAATAAAATTATGTTCAGATGGCTAGGCAGCAAATTATAAAAAGTAGTTTTTCAAAGAGGTTAAGACAGTATAAAGTCGGGTTACAATACTGGTTTGACTATACTTACCATTCCCAGGACATACCCACATAATGACTGAACTGTAAATATGTATGAATGCCGAGTTGATGAGGATAACGATTTGGATTGGAGTTGAAGGTTAATAAATGCCCCTTTATATTGTACTTATTTCGTCCCACGGGCGTTTTGGAGAGACTATATTTTATAGAAATTAGATGCCAAAAAAATTGAAAAATAAAATTAACTTAGCACAAAGTAATAGCGCCGATTTCAGTATTACATTCAATAAAATCTGATATAAAACTAAATATACTACCTATTACTTTGTGCTAAGTTAATTTTATTTTTCAATTTTCAGTTTTTGTTTGAAGTCGGTTTTTTTTTGTTAAAAATATATTTTTTTTCATGATTTTCAGTGACGGGTAGACTGAAATTATATCTGTCTAGGGGTAATGTTCTCCCCAATACAAATTAATCAAGCCCAAACACAAGATAACTGCTGTAAATCGTTAAGGAATTCCCTCGATTCGAGGGATTTCTTCGATTTCTCCAGGATCCCAGCATCCGATTCTGACTTCCTGTATATTGGACCACATGGGAAGCACCAGCTTTCAAACAAAAAAAGAATTTTCAAAATCGGTTAACTCCTTCTAGCGATTTGCCGGTAACAAACATAAAAAAAAAAAAAAAAAAAATACAGACGAATTGAGAACCTCCTCATTTTTTGGAAGTCGGTTAAAAGCATTGTAGTCCTAGCCTCTTTTGTAGCTTTTGTATCGACTATTTGCTATGCTGGGCAGACATTTGTTCATCGAACATAGATTGTAGTACTTACTCAAAAAGTATAGATATCTAGTCTAGGGATAAAATAACTTTTATCGCGACTATTACTATAGGTACTCGACTAATTTATGCCATGCAAGTCAGCAGCGAAGTTGTTATCATACCGGCGGGCGGCGGCGCACCCCTGAAAATTTTGTCGTTAAATATGTTAGGGTTAGAGGTCTAATCTTATCGAATACAATGTTTACTAACTAACATTATGACAATTGAGATAGGTTTCTAAATTATACTAGCATTTTAAACTAAAGATACAATCAACATGTTTGTTTTCGAATATCCGTGCGGAACCAACTGTATTGGTGGACAGTTTGTATTTTGTACTGTTTGTATTTTATAGGTACATCCATGTTTATAGGTTGTTCATTTAAATATGAAGAAAACTATTTGGTACAAATTGCAATAAAACCGGCCAAGTACGAATCGGATTCGCGCACAGTGGGTTGCGTACCAAAAATCTTCAAAAATACGTTTGCTATATGGGAGCCCCTTGGTATTTTTTTCTGTTTTTAGTTAGCTGTTAAAGAGTCCATAAAAATTATTCTATAAAATTTTAACCGTCTAGCTATTTTACGGTTCATGAGATACGGCATGGCTTTAATCCTCTTTCCAGGTGTATTCCTTAGGCTCAAAACCTACTTAAGTGGAGTCATTTTAATAGTTAACATTTGACAATTCAATTTTGTGTTCGAATTATTTTGCACCTTAAATTTATATAAGAAAAAAATATAATAATGGGACAGGGAATCGCCTCATGATTTTTTAAATTTTCATATCTTTCAAGTTCGTATCGATTCATTCACTTACTCATTCATCATTCTCATTATGAAGATAAAACTGACAGACGTCAAATGTTACCTATTAAAATGACGCTACTTTAATGCAAATCCGACCCCTAAATAGTTCATCCACCGATTTATTAAACCTCAAAATCAACAAAATGAGACCACTTCATTTGTCCTCAAGCATAATTAAATTCCCTTTAAAACATCGCGTCGAAATAATTTAATGCAATTCAATGGACCTGGTCCCAGGTACTCGTTGCAGTAAAAAACATAATATTTGGATGTCTTAATACCGGGAACCACTTTTATAGCTCTGTTGTGATATTTTAATAACTTGTTTGTCCAGTTTTGTAATAACTACATACTGTCAACGCGTTTCATGTACCTGCCATATAAGTACCGTGGCAGTGGCACTTAAGACATGAACAAATACTCTTAAGGTCTAGAATATCCCTTTTATCGTTCCCTCTTATTTTTGGTGTGGAAATCCTTCGTGGATGCTATGCTGAATTTTTTTTAATTAAAACCACCCGGTAGCATACGACCGGGAGTAAGCCCTAGAATAAGTCTAGAGAAATTTAGAAGGGCCGTTTTTTTTCACGGTTTTGTGTTGCCTAGGAACCCGGTATACCCTCGTATTGAGCATTCTGAACTGAGGTTCCCAATTCATCAAAAACCTCTTCATATAAAGAGAGGATGGATATTAAAAAAAGTGGCTAACGGTAATGGTGATAAGACATACGTATAGCGAAAGCTGGCAGACAAGTATACAGGCTGATAGAAAGTGGTTACCACAACCTCAGCCAAGTAATGCGAAACCAATTTCAGAAGCTAAAAAGCTTTGTCTGCATATTTAGTTGTAAAGAATGCAAAAAAAAAAAAACATCAACAAAAATAGAACAACCTCTTCCGACTCATCATTGCTCAGTTCAATCGAATGTAAAACTATTCTATGGTCAATAGTGATGTGCCGAAGGTGAAACCGACATAGTTATTATAATATCGACCGATGGGGTCGCCGGCCTATGATTACCGCCGTTCTGTGACTCAGTACTTACATTTCAAAGACCAATTAAGTGTTCATTATTTATAACTAGCTGATTCTCGCTACTTCATATGCATGCTACTATTAGTGAGTTTATAGTAGGTTGAATATTATTTTTAGAAAAGTTCGCTAGTAAGAATTTCATGCGGAAGGCGCACGACAGTGTGTTGTGGTGTAAATTGGGTGAGCCCTACGTCAAAATCAGAAAGTGGACTGTCATAGGCTGATTTGATTGATATTATTTGCGAGAAAACCTTATAAATATTCTAAAATGAAAGTCTAAGTTCTCCCTGTAAGTATTCAGCCATTCGGATGAATACCTATACGGAAAAAACAGACAGAGAAACATTTTTTGATTGCTTGGAAGGTTTCGCTGATGCGAAAGTGCATTGAGCAAGGCGATGTTGCAGTGTGTGCATTGGAGCCTCACCGAGATTATTGTGGCCCAAGACAGTCTCAGTGATAGGTACACCTGCTGCTTAACGAACGAAGTCATGCCGAAGAGAAAGAAAACTCGAAGCCAAACTCTCTACCAACCCGTAAAGCAAGTGTGGTGTAGACCAATCACCAAAGCTCTATATAGAATTCCGTACCCATAGGATATAAACGGGACCCTATTCATGAGACTTCGCTTTCCATCTCTCTGTCCGTCACGAGAATTTTCACAGATGATGTATTTCTGTTGCTGCTATAAAAACAAATAGTAAAATTAGAAGAAAATGGAGCATTAAGGGGGACTTCCATCCAACAAACGTGTTTTCTTGCTGTTTTTGGTACGATTCCGACTCGCACTTGGCCGGAGGACCAGACGTTTGCAACACCGGAGGTGCTAAACTGCCGCTGCCGACCCTGCGAAATCCTTCTCAGATTCCTTCTGAAGAACCCTAATGGTTGACGGTCTATGTGCAGTAGAGTGCAATAAACTGATTTAATTTATTGATTGATCAAAACTGAAATAACCTTTAAACAATCACGATTAATAGCCTTTCTTAAAGCTCAAAGAGGTTTTAAATTAAAATTAGTACTCGAATTTCATAACTGCATTACAGCTTATTAGATGCCATTACAAGTTTTTATTACACAGGAGCCCACTACGATATAATAACTAATCTGCAGTATCCGAGAACAAGTATAATCTTACAATAATTTCACGTAATTGTACTGTGGTTCTCGGGTCATTGGCCGAATGACGTTTCAGTGGCCAGTCTGTGGGCATAGTACCTGTGGTACTAAGCAGTAGGGTCAATATTTACTGGAGCTTTTTAACACCGTGATCAATTGACTGTTCTAAGAAGTTCGACTATTATCACTGGTGTACTATAACTATACCAATACACGTTTATTCAAAAATACTGCTGTGGGTTGTGGTTGTAGACAAACTTTCTTTTTTGTCACATATGGTGACTTAGCTAATGAACGCGGCTCTGCATGTGTGGTGAGGTTTTCTTATACCATGGTCTGGATCTAGGCAATTCATAAAATATGTAGACATCAAAATATGGCCAACCAAGATTTTGTTTTAAATTAGAGGTCTAATTTTATAGAAAGAAAAAATATTTATTTTGTTCCCAGCAAGAACACATTATAATAAGATCCTTTATCGCTGAATTAATTAATTCACTTCCATCTAATAATCAACAGCTGTGCAAATTACGATGTTATAGACACCCGTTAGATTAATTAACTGCACTTAGAACTTAATGATTAGATTCTAGCTACTGTGCACGACTTTGTAAGTGTGAAGTGAAGTATCCATCTACTTAAGGGCCCCACTCACTAACAGTTTACCGGACGATATTAATCGGTCAGTTAATTGCAATAGCCCACACACTAACAGTTCTGTTGAAGGTTTTGGACGGACGACTAATACGAACTGATAGTGTGTGGCCGCTCGACGATTCCGTTCAGCGCCGACAGATATCGGCCGGACAGTTTATAGCCTTGCGCGAGATTGACCACACATTAGCAGGTAATCGGCCGGTGGCCTGTCGATTTAAGTCTTGTATCAGTTGCAGGCCGACAGTTTTAAGTTTTTCGACTTGTTTAATTTTACCGTCAAAACGGACAACAAACTTTAATTTGAGTCTACGTTTATTGAGCTAAATAGAAGTTTCCCATGTTTATGGAAGGTGAAAGATGATTGTTATCACCAAATAAACGATTGAAGGATGATGTTTACAACAAATTATTAGCATATTATCAAACCACAATACCTTCGGCAACAATTGACAATGTGAAAAGTAAAAATAATAATCTTAAAAGCACATTCAGAAAAGATTGATTTTACTCTTAAATGAAAATCGCTAAATACGCTTTTTGGTAGGTAGTTATCTAGAGGGATAAACCTATAAATCTTATAACTATCTATAATTTACACAGATTAAAAGAACATACCTACGTACTTTTAAATTATTATAAATTTAAATATATAGGTATTTAATTATTTATTATTATTATCCAGTTTATAATAGTTTTGTCAAGAATTTTGGATAAAAATATGGTGAGTCGTGAGTACGTACCATATTTTTTTTTTATACTTATTAATCAAATATCCATCTATAAAAAATAACATGTTGACTTGTAATCATTTGAATGTAGTGTATGGACCCTCAAACCGATATCAGACCATGGCCGACGGGCGATCGTACGGTGGGAAACTGCCGACTCTCAACTGTTAGTGTGTGGTCGCAAGACTGACAGCAGGGCCTTGCCGGCAGGCCAAAATCGCTTTAGTGTGTTGGCGCTATTGGTCTAGGACGGCAGGCCGTCCGATAGGACCAGAGACTGCAGGCGGACTGTTAGTGAGTGGGGCCCTTTAGAAACGGTATATAAGATAAGCATAGCATTGAAAAGCAACTAACGGGTCAAAGAAGTTGATGCTTTAGTACCCGAGTTGTAGTGAGTTAACCTCTGGCGTATCCTGCTGCCCGGTTATAGATGCCGTAGAGTTGACCACTCACTGTGGTGCCTTAGTGGGTAAGACGGCCCCACTCACAGGACCGTGGAGATTCAAATGAAGCCACCCTTTGCCCTGTAGCAGGACCACGAAATGAATGAATCCACGCGTTACAAAATAAAACCGCGGTTGCCGCTGATGTCATTCAGCACCATTTTCTTAGGAGCAAGCACCGCGACCGCGTCTCGGCAAACGTGGGGTAGGACGTCCACCCGCTAGATGGACCGACGACCTGGTAAAGGTCGCAGGCTGGGACTGGATGCGGAAGGCGCAGGACCGTGGATTGTGGCGTAAATTAGGAGAGGCCTACGTCCAGCAGTGGACTGCCACAGGCTGATTTGATTGATTGATTGAAGCACCAACTTTTCCACCTTCAAAGTGGCTTAACAATTGTCATTTTACTGGCAACCCGTATGGGCGTTACATACCTTCCGCAGCACGGAATGCTTGTAAATAGCAATTCAGATTCAAAGCGGTCACCAATCTCAAGACCAGCCCTAGTGTACAATGCTCAACGCAGTGATCGTTTACAATACACTGAACTACCGGGGCCATTATCGTACCGGTATTACACGAAAAACCAATACGCATCTAAATTGTAAATGTCATTAAGTACGCATACTTTATTCAGTATTTTTTTAATCAAATCAGCAGAATCTTGGCAAAAAGCCAGGAGCCATAAAATACGTTTGGGAAATTGAAATGAAACTTTCACGGGATTGTATTGTAAGGTGATCGATTGTGTTTGATTATAAGAAGTGGCCAGCACTACTGACGCTGTTTGTAACTGTCATTTGCTAATCTCTACACTATCTTAGAAAGCTCTATGCTTGGACTTCAGAGATTGTATTTTTATACAATTTATGTATTTATATTTCGTTGTCTAGATCACATAGCACAAGCTTATATTACATTAATTTGGGCTAGAAGATGTTGTGTGTGAATGTCCACAAACATTTATTTATTATTTATTTATAATAGGTCCTTGTCCTTGGTTCTGGCTATTGGAATTCTTGTTCGTTAGAGAATGTTTGAGTATAGATTTCTCTTGTATCTTATAGGAAGTCAACACTTTTTTTATTAGGTAAATGGGTACGTGTGGATGTAATCATGACATAAAATATAGCCTATGTTCACCGAGGAGAGTGAAGCTTCCCTACAGTGAAAGAATTTTTCAAATCGGTCCAGTAGTTTCGAAACCTATTCAATGCAAACAAACAAACAAACAATCAAATCTTTCCTCTTTTTTATATTAGTATAGAAAACCACACAGTGGCCTTCCACTGCTTAGGGCTGGGAGCTTCAGATAAACCTTTACAAGGATGTCCCAGGGTAAAAGTATTACGTTCACAAGGTCACTTTGTATAAGTTTGTGCAGCAATTAATCGTGTTATCATGAGAAGGAAGCGCCATCTTGTCAAACAAACGGTTACTGATACCGACTGTGATGTGACTCTATATCATTTAACCAGAAATATTGCAAAAATAGTGATATAGTAAACAAGCTTGAAAATTTCTACAAAACAAAAATCTTACGAAATCAAAACTGTTTTGAATGTAGGCTTATAAATAATCCTGGGGATATCCTTCCGAGAGCTTACCAGGGACTCCCAACCGTAGGCGGTAGGTAGAGAACGTGTGGTTTATAGTCGATAGGAGTCCGGCATAGCATCCATGTAGGATTATCCTTACATTAATATAAAGCTCTCTAAATTACACCTAGAAGTCTATAAACTTGCTTTATTATCCCTACATACGAAAAAAAGTTGCGCGAGAGCTAGTTAATACAGATATCAAGAATATCTCTCAGTTCATAGCTACAACAACATCCCGTTTCTCAAGACTATAACGGTATCAAAGCCAGTATTCCCATAATAGGTGCCGACTGCCGACCAATCCATCGGAACTTTTCCACTTATTAGCTGAAGTAATCTAGACTTAATTGAAGCGCAATAAGTGCTAGAAATGTAATGGGCGGTGAAATCGTATAAAGGCGTTCTCACAGACGAGATGAATTAGTTTGCTGATTGTGTGATGTGATGAGTCGATAATTTACAATAAAGCTTTTATTTTCTAAGAAATTGGAACTGCTTTTGATTGCACGTGTATTAGAAGTAAGTATTTAACATTTATTTAATGATCGAAATCTGTTACGTTGAGAAAATACTACTATAGGTAGTCACAGAACTATGTGCAAAATTGTCATTTGTAAAATCGACTGATTGTGTTTGGACACAAAAAAAGAACAGACTTTTAAGTTATTACATTAGCTTATTAGCTGACGTAATCTAGACTTAATTGAAGCGCAATAAGTGCTAGAAATGTAATGGGTGATGAAATCGTGTATAGGCGTTCTCACAGACGAGATATGAATTGGATTGATGATTGTGTGATGAGTCGATAATTTACAATTAAGCTTTTATTTTCTAAGAAATTGGAACTGCTTTTGATTGCACGTGTATTAGAAGTAAGTATTTAACGTTTATTTAATGATCGAAGTCTGTTGCGTTGTAGAATTACTACGTATGTAGTAAATATGTGCAAAATTGCCTTCATTCCCAGTAGTTCCGCGGCAGTAGTTCCGCGACGGAACTAGTGAGACTTTTTGTCCCAATAGTTCCGTGGCGGAACTTGTGAGACATTTTTTTCCCAGTAGTTCCGTAGCGGAACTAGTGAGACTTTTCAATTCCCAATAGTTCCGTAGCGGAACTATTATTGTCGTTTGTAATATCGACTTGTACATTTTTATAAAACTTTCAGATATATCTTATTTAGGAAAAAAGAAGAAAAAAGAAACAGACTTGCTTTGCTTGTACTGTTTCTACACTGTGACACTCATAATTTTTACACTATGACACACACTTGCTATCTGCACTTGACATGAATGTGTCATGGACACGTAACCTTTTTTTTTATCGCACACACACAGAAAAAATTACCCCCATTTTCATGTATGGGGTTATTCTTTCGAGGTCTTACCCGGGAATCCTGGCCTTAGATAGCAAAGTACCGTGTGGTTTTATTCGTTAGAAGGGCATGGGATCTATGAGGAAATTCCACATAACACGCTAAATACTTAGAGGTTATTTCCGTACTTTTTAAAATCCATGGCTAGAGCAAAGAATGTTGACCGCATAAATATAAAAATCATCCAGAGCTGTATAAATTCACAAAACGTGGGCCAAAAAAATGTGAGTAAAGGTTATGAGATATATTTTTCACTTTCCCTAACTTATGATGGAAATCTTACAAAGAGCCCGCCATGCGAAAAGATATAATAATAGCAATGGCGGGAATCTTTTTACAGCAATCTTTTTCATGGCGATTTTATAAAGGCAACGGATAAGGCTTATTCAGCTTGTTTTCTATTGTAATCAAGCGAAAATGTTATTTTAACATTAGAATAAGTATTGGTGAGGTTAAATTTTCTTTTTTTTTTAATAGTCAATGAATTAATGGCACTGAGTGTTAACTATGGAGAGAAATAAGAGTTTCTTAGTTTTTGGGAGAAGTATACGTTCTGCAGTGGACTGCCATAGGTTGATTCGATTGATTGTGTCGAGTGCCTTTAGCCTACTTTATCAAAGCTGCTTGATAAAGTAGGCAATAGGGTCGGAATTTAGAAGAAAACCCATGACAAACAAAATAAATAGTCTTTACAAGTCTACGAATAAAAGATTTTTAAACTTTTTAGTTTATGGATGGAATCCTACACTACGAGTGGCTTGACACGCACTTTGACAGGTGTTATTTTTTGGGATAACACCTTGCGTTACTTAAGTCTTATCTATGTTCCGAATTGACAATAAATATTTGAACAAACATTCAGCGATCTCAGCAGTCCGTCGACAGATGAGTCAGTCACAGTTGCCATATAATATACCTATAGAAAAGAAAACATAAACATATCATAGGAAGAAAAACAAACTTTAATAAGCGAGAAAGCTTCATTATCTCAACGCAAACGACACGTCTGAATGGACTCATTCGACGCTGAGAAGCGTTCGTATCGCCCCTTAATTATGAGCCCCGTGGAGTGGCCTGAAAGCGAGGTTAGGACTCAAACGGGATGTTAGCGACGTGCGAGGCGACAGCAATTTCTGCGAGAGCGCGACGCTAGAGTACAAGAGAGTACGCAATTTCAAACAAACGGCCTGGCCACGGGGATCGGGGCGGTGCGAACGGCGATGCGGCGGGCGAGGCGACTAAGGGTCCGTTCACACAGACCGGCTCGGAGAGCATCGGCGCGCACTTTTCTTTTCACACAGACCGGATCGTATACGCTCGGAGTTGGTCGGAGCGGAGCCGCCAACTATTTCACACAGACCGGCTGAAAGCGGGTGCGCTCGGAGCCGGTCGGATGCGCTCGGAGCCGATCGGATGCGCTCGCAGGCAGTCGGATTCATCGAGTGCATCGATTCACTACAAAGGCAGTACCAGTATTCCAAGTTTTGTTTTCGGTGTTAACGGGTGCTTTTCGGAACATGGTTTTAGATTGCTCCGATGAAGAAATATATTAATTTTTCATCAGTCATGTTTTCGTATAAGTGCACACAACTGTTCTGTTTAAATTGTGCTATCGAAATGGCGGTCGGCGTGGGGCAGCGCGCACGCAATCGGGAGCCGATCGGCTGCGCGAGCGGGAAAGAGCACGCAATCGGAGCCGATCGGCTGCGCGAGCTAGAAAGAGCATGCAATTGAAGCCGATCGGCTGCGCGAGCGAGAAAGAGCAGGAAATCGGAGCCGAACGGCTGCGCGAACTAGAAAAGTACGCGATCGGAGCCGGTCAGCTCCTCTTATTATTTCACACCAAGCGCGTTCAAGCATTCTTACTGACAAAAGCAGTGCACATGCAAGAATAAACCTTACTTCAAATAATAAAAGCTCTGTTTTCAACGTGATAAGAATCTGCTCTGCTCTCCGAGCCGGTCTGTGTGAACGGACCCTAATATAGTAGTCGCGTTCGCCGACGCGACCAGTAATTTGATCACTGGCCTAGTCACCGCGACTGCCGCCCGACGCCGTGGCTCGCGCCGTACTGATTCATGCATTTGTTCCACTCGCACGCCGCACCGCTCGCCAGTCGCATCGCCGTTCGCCGTGCCGCGTGGCTTGCTCAGTACATTTCTAATCATTTGTTTGAGTCGCAAGACGCTTCGCCGTTCGCGCCGCAGGAATTTTCGCTATGGCGACTGTCCCGTGGCCAGGCCAAACGATAACAAACGCACCGAGCGCGGTTTGTTTGTGTGCGAGCGCAGTACCGCCGTACTCTCTTGTACTCTGGCGCCGCGCTTTTGCCGCATCGCCCCGCTCATCGCTGACATCCACTTTGAGGCCTTAATTATGAGCCCCGCGGAGTGGTCTGGAGGCATAGTTAGTGGTATACAATGCATAGGCACCCCGCTTGCACTGAAGGGGCTTATTGTTTGTGGATCGCTTTCGCATTTCCACCTGAAGTGAGCTTGAGCGTGAAGCGAGAGTGAGCAAAAACTTTCACGGGTAGACACGTTTGTGCAATTACTTTAGGTAGTGGAATGAGGTTCCTGCCTCGATTTTTCCGAACGTATACAGCATGGAGATTTTCAAAGGGGTATTACACAGTTTTTGCTTGGTACCACTGGTATTGCAAACGTCCCTAGCACATAGAATCAATCAGGACGTATGTGAGCAATCAGCGCTGAGGTGGACCCAAGACTGCCTGTCGAAAAAGGCCACAGGGAAGGACTCGATACAGAAATCGCATGACGGCGATAAGCCGGTTCGATTGATTAGAAATGAGATCACATCACAAGTATCACATATTTCCAGTAATTTCAAAACATTAAAGAATTGTTATAAGTATACATCATTCTGTACCATTATAAAAAATTTTCAATAAAAAATACAACCGACTTCCAAGAAATCCTAAAAAATAGAATTTACTTAGCACAAAGTAATATGTATTTTGATTTATCAGATTTTTTATTCAATATCATATTGAAGTCGGCGCCAAGTAAATTCATAGGTTTAGGGAGGTATTATTCTCATGGCACCAACTTCAATATTATATTGAATAAAATCTGATAAATCAAGTACATATTACTTTGTGCTAAGTAAATTCTATTTTTCAGGATTTCTTGGAAGTCGGTTGTATTTTTTTTTGATTGAAAAATTTTTTTTCAATGTTTTAAGTGACGGGTGAACCGAAAAATATATCTATCTAGGTGAAAGTTCTCATGAATACAAATTAATCAAGCCCCAACACAAGGTAGCTGCTGTAAATCGTTAAGGAATTCCCTCGAATCTCTTTTGGTTCCATCATCAGATCGACTCCAAACCTTTATTAATGGTAGTACATTAAAGCACTGAATTAAAAAGTTAACAAACGCACTAGTTGTGCCTATAATTTTCAGTGGTTGCCCTCGATTTCTCCAGGATCCCATCTTCCGATCCTAACCTGGTTATAATGGGACCACCTCAGAAGTAAACCCTATTCAACAAAAAAAATTAAAGCCGTCTATAATTGACGGTGAACATACATAAAACATTGAGACCTTTCTTTTTTTTTTTTGAAGTTGGATCTATCAATCTAGGTGTATAGTTCTCACCAATACAAATCAATCAAGCCCAAACACAAGATAACTGCTGTAAATTGTTTAGGAATGCCCTCGACTGTCTTTCGACTCTATCATCAGATCGACGCCATACCTTCATTAAAGTGTAGAACATTAAAGCACTTAATTAAAAAGTTAACAAGCACACTAGTTGTCCCTACAATTTTCGGTGGTTGCCCTCGTTTTCTCCTAGATCCCTTCATCAGATCCTGACCTGGTGAAAATGGGACCACCTCAGAAGTAACCCCTTTTCAACAAAAAAAAATTTTGAAATCCGTCTATAATTGACGGAATTATCGCTTGACATACATAAAAAAAAATACATACAGACGAATTGAGAACCTCCTCCTTTTTTTGAAGTCGGTTAAAAAAGAGAAGGACATCATAACATCGATAATGTATTTTTTTTACCCATTTTAGCCAAAATATGTCAAGATGGCCTATAAAATTTGTACAAAAAAATGTAAATAACATCTAACAATGGACATAGCATATTTGTTTTCCAGTTTACCCAAAATATGATATAATGTCCGTAAGCGTCAGATATAAATCGGGTATTTCAACAAAAGCGTCCAATTCCCTTTGTGTTAAGCAATTTTGTGTGAAAATCATATCAGGGGGTTCCTTTTGATACGTACCTAGGAGGGTTCAGCAGAACCCATTCATACCTTAGTTACTTTTCGCGTTAAACCAATATTGCTCTAGGGTTGTCAAGGTTGATTTTTGACAATTCATTTTTAAGGATCTAAATATACATAGCTAGGATTCTTCATTTGATAAAATCTAAGAGGGAAGAAGAATAATTTGCTGCCTTTATTAAGTTGTTGCCAAGAATCTATAACGACGCATTAATTTTGGAATATTTTTCTCAATGAGAGCATATTACATTTACTTACTGTAATGATCATGAGATTCATCACCCGATATTTTAGTGTTATATTTTTCTGTTAAGTAACTCTGAGAGATTTGAGATTTCATTAAAGATTTAGACATTCGTTTACAATTTAGAGATTACAAAAATTACAATGTAGGCTTCTATGCCTACATTGTAACACACTTGTTACATCACTTCAAAACTTTTTAGCGGATAATGTTTTCACTAGTTGACTATCAGATTCCTATAGAAGCATATTTTATAGCACGTCAACAGAGATTAAAATAAAAAATTATCATTTTATTCCCTATTTGATAAGCGACAACCCTAACGAAAGATGGACCACGATCTCGATGGAAGTGTCGTGGTACAGTGAAAGGCGTGTGGTGAAGTGAAAATATTGGGTGAAAAAGATAGTGCATGTAAGGATTTTTGTATTAGTAGACGCTTTTGTAAAGAATGTTATGTTCAGTGTTTATGAGTTTGTGGCTCGATATGGATGTTTTCATGGTGAACTGAGAAGTAAATTTTTCTTACATATTCTTGGCAGCAAATATTCATGTTCCAAAATCGATTTGACTTTCCATCTCTTGGCAGTACTAGGTAGGTGCCTAAAATAAAGTGTATCTCTCTAGAGGTTGTAGCCAAAATAGCTTTGGAACTATCAGTCATCGGAATCTCAGGGGATCAAGATGTCCACCGTCAAACGATTTGGACTTCATAAATATTATATTGTAGGTACCTAACACTTTGGGTCTGTTAATAGCCTTCTAATAGCCCAATGGAATTGATCAGCTTACATCAATGGCGTTAAATGTTTTGACTTCTATTATTTTCAAATCGAGGTATTTTGATCGAATTCGAATGGTGTAGGTACGTGGAGATCTATTCCTCCCCACCATTACCTCATACTAATAAGCCACAGCACCATGTTGTGTTGATAGGGTTGAGGTTGACCAATCTGTAAGAGTCCGATGTTTGATGAGCAGACGAGTTCTGGAGTGGATTCAAACTTAGCAACTTTAGGTAGGGCTCCTAAAAAGATGGATAGACGACCTAGAACAGGTAGGGGGGATGTATTTAATTTATTTATTTATTCATCTATCTACATTATCTACATCTATCTATCTACATTCGATCTTTACAGGCTCTTAACCTAATGCCACATGTATTTAAGTACCGTATATTGTGGTAGAGGACAAGCGCAAGGCCGTATACTTATACTATACTATGTTCATGGCGAAAATTGAAAGACGAAGGCCTATGTCCAACACTAAAGCCCTGGACGTACTTGATTGAAATACAATAGAGCTTACTTTTACGAGTAAAGCCCTGCAATAACCCGTATTTAATAATACAATATCTATTAAATATTATGTCCCAATAAAACCATACTCGTATGGTATAATAACAGCAGTTTCATGAACAAAGGAAGTATACACGAATATAAATCTTTCGCACCTCGATCCGCAATGATTGGACAAATTACATGCCCATAACTCACGTCCAATTTAACCAGACCTGCTATACAACGAACAATTTCCCCTCTTTCTGTAGAAGTGTTGTGGACTTAACGGGGTGGGGAGACCAATGGTTAATGGTGGCAGTACGAATGGCTGGCATTCATGGACGGACAATACGCTCAATGGGATCTTTCTTATACACAATAGATGAAATCCGCAAAATGCTTTTCAAGATATTTTCAGTTAATGTATTGAAGAAATTGTCGGGGATTTCGCGGTTCTCATAGGATATAGAACTTATTGCTGCACGGGAACGAAATAGACAGTTTTGTGAGAAATTTACAATAGGTATAGACCAGCGTAACTTGTTTACGTTAGGTCAGATTTTCAGAAAGTACGAGTATTATAATATAACTAATATAAGTAACTTTATTTTGGTATGTATCGAGTTTTATTTCGAAGTTTCCTTCCCCAAGCAAATTTATTTCCAGTCAATGCATATTCATAGATTACTGTATAGAATAGAGTCAACGGCGTAAATATTAACTTTATTCAAGAGTGCAAACAAAACCATTACTGCTAAAATAATGAGCAGAAAGCGAAGTAAATAATCCTAGATTTGTTTACAAAAAGTCAAATTAACGCGAGCTAGCATAAAACGAAACGATTGTGTTTGCGTCTGTACCACACGAGTAAAATTTGAATTTTATTCTATTCCAACAACGAATATAATTATCTAAATTTAAACCTTATTTTAATGCACATAAGGTTTAGTTTCATACGTTGTAGCAAAATTACGAAAATTGGTATTGAAAATATTTTCTTAGGCATTATTTTCTCTGAAAATGTGGGCTATAAACTGAGCACTAATAAAGCTAGTTTATGATGAAGACTTATTATAATATTCTAAATATGCTTTAAATTGCTAGTTCTAGGGTTTCTAGTCTGTATAACGTTCAAATATAGCATGTTATACCCCACAGAACTGGGTCCTCATCCGAACTTGGTCATAATCTCTCTCTGGCCTACTAAAGAGAGTTACTTCCAGCCCCGCGACTTGGACGCGCCGGATGAGAGTTACCCCAGTGAGAGATAGAGAAGGTCACTCTACCCTTCCTGGGGTTGGGTTAACGATCTCGTATGAGCCCGAGACCGAAGCCGTAGCCGTCCATAGCATACAATCCTTCCAAATAAAAAAAAAACTTAGCTTAGTAGACACAGTAGGTTTCTCGTTTTAAAGGTATGATCGCGTTAATACCCGTTTTAAATAATTAGTAATTAGCTTAGTAGAATTCGTTTTCAACACTTACAGCAGGAACCTTGACATTATACTTTTCATGTACCTAAGTAAGATCAGAGCTCAGCCAGATCTCTTTAGTGCTTGTAATATTTTAATTTCTACCCCCACTAATACATATTATGAATTTGAACTTGTGTGAAGATGTTTGGATGTTTGTTATAAAATCACGGTGTAAGGGCTGAAATATGGTACAGGGATGGATTTAGTGTGGAATAACACAAAGGCTACTCTTTATGCTCTAGAACACGTCGCGATGGGTGGACCGGAACATACGAGGACATGATTGTGAGTGTGGCGCCTCTGGTGTTGCAAACGTTCATATGCTGTGGTGACCACCGGTCCTTCTGGTGGGCCGTATACTTGTCTGCCACCTCAGTGGTATAAAAAAAAAGACAAAAAAAAGACGTTCATAAGCTGCGGCGACCACCGGTCCTTCTGGTGGGGCCGTATGCTTGTCTGCCACCTTAATAGTATATATTATAAACAAATTACCTACATTGACGCGGGCGGAGCCGCGGGTTTTATCTAGTTTCTAATGTTAGTCATTTTCTTCTCCTGATTACCTATCTACTGTGTACGTACTGTGTCCTGAGAAATGAAAAATTTTCATTGGACTTATTTTTCAGCCATTCTTTTACATTGTTTTGTTACATGAAAAAGACAAAATAGGAAGCGGAGGATGAAAAATATAAAATGCTCCCTAATTTCAAACGACCACTTCTTTTTGAACAAATTGAATAGAATTTTTTGATATTATCTCAGTATCCATTTTTCCTTTTATTTATGGAACAAGGAATTCGCAGGAGCTATGCCGGAGGTGGAATGTTTTGTGAAAATGTTATTTTCTTCAATATTTTTTTTTTATTTGCTCTTGTAGAAAATGTAATGTATGTAACAAATGTAAAATGTAACAGACTAATATAAAAAATGTTAACTACAAATAGGTTACAATATTGCTAACAACAAGCCTCCATTTTTAAATAAGTAATTAACTATAATAGAAATAACTATAAATAAATACAATAATAAAGAAAAAAGAAAAAGAATATTTCAAATATAAGTATCTACACTACAACAGATAAATGTTCCTCAACAACATAATACTGCCTACCTACTACTAAATGTCTCAGCTCAACAGTACAACGGAAACAAAGTTTACATCAGTTTTCCACGGAAACACATAGCAGCAGCAGACGCATCTTAAGCTAAATATACATATTATTATAAACATATTATATTAAAAAAAATATATATTCTACGATTTCATTACAGTTATCCCGCGTCTAAAGCCCAAACTGTGAACAAAATAAATAAAAAAGACTGGTTTGGTTGGCTCATACTGGCTTAATAATTTATGTAACCAAAGCTTATAACAAATGTATAAAAAAAAGAAAGGAATGTGCCTATGTCAGTCAATGGCACATGTCATGTCATTGTCATCCTCGTCTGACGTTGATGCCGTCTTAAAATTACTTTATAAAAAAAAAAACAAATAAATAAACAGAACGAAAAAATAAACAGAATATTACGGATTTGTTCAATATTATTGTGCTTTAGGGTCCGTTCACACAGACCGGCTCGAAGAGCATCGGCGCGCACTTTTCTTTTCACACAGACCGGATCGTATACGCTCGGAGCCGGTCGGAGCGGAGCCGCCAACTATTTCACATAGACCGGCTGGAAGCGGATGCGCTCGGAGCCGGTCGGATGCCCTCGCAGCCGATCGGATGCTCTCGCAGCCGGTCGGATGCGCTCGCAGCCGGGTGGATTCACTACAAAGGCATTACCAGTATCCACGCAGTCCAAGTTTTGTTTTCGGTGTTAACGTGTGCTTTTCGGAACGTGCTTTTAGATAGCCCTGATGAAGAAATATATAAAATTTTCATCAGTCATCGTCTAAGTACACACAACTGTTCTGTTTAAATTGTGCCATCAAAATGGCGGTCGGCGTGGGTCGGCGCGCACGCAATCGGAGCCGATCCGCTGCGCGAGCAATAAAGAGCATGCAATTGGAGCCGATCGGCTGCGCGAGCAAGAAAGAGCATGAAATCGGAGACGAACGGCTGCGCGAACTAGAAAAAGTACCCGATCGGAGCCGGTCAGCTCCTCTTATTATTTCACACCAAGCGCGTAGCGCGTTCCAGCATTCTTAATGACAAAAGCAGTGCACATGCAAAAATAAACCTTACTTCAAATACTAAAAACTCTGTTTTCAACGTGATAAGAATCTGCTCTCCTCTCCGAGCCGGTCTGTGTGAACGGACCCTTAGCAACGCTCAACCGAAATATTATTTTAAGATCACCGATTTAGTTATTCGATCTGTGGTTTGAGAGTTAATTTGGCTAATCAGCCATTGGGTTTTCTCGATTTATACTTACATCTCATTCCCTATTTTAGCCCCTTCAAAACTTTTGTGCCATAAAAGGTAGCTTATATACTTTCGGAAGCTCTACTCTGTAAATGTCTTTAAAATTTGTTCACTGGTTGTTACGTACTCACGCTTTGGCGTGACAGAACAGATAATTATACACTTTGATACCCTCATTTATAGTAGAGAATAAAAGAAGAATCGCATTTTTTCGGTGACTGTACAATACAATGTCAAAAAACAACAACAATAGCACCCAAATCAAAGCAAAGGCTACCACATTATACCGCCTAAGTGTCGACATAGCAAATGTTAACTTTCTCAATGGACACTTCAGCTTTCAGCACTGAGGATTGCGCAGGACTAAGGAGGGTGAACCCACACTTGACATCGCGAGGAGCTCTCAATACCCGGCGTCCTTTACACTCGAGTGTCTGAGATACTTTGTAAAACCGGCGAGAAACACTTGTGTGAATGAAAGTAGGCATAAGCTAATAATGCCGCACTGTGAAGTTTTATTGCTAAAGCAATTTCAGGTATTGTTATTTTTTTTGTCTACGACCAAAATGCGTTTGAATTCCTTGGTCAAAAGAAAAAAAAGTGGCCAGATGGTTGTAGTAAGAAGTGTAACTGAGTTAAAAATTAGACATAACTAAAACGGAAACGAAACTGCAAACTTCAATATTCCTTTACATAAAATAGCATCTTATCTATAGGTAGATATAATAAAACTGTAGAGGGTCGAGAGTCTGTACATGGAAGATATTTTGCAAATTTTAATTGCAGGGCGTTCTCTAATCGATACTGAAGCCGAAAATGTAATTTAAACTTTTCATGTCTGTCTGTCTGTCTGTATCCCGAATAAGTATCACGCCAAAACTACTGAACCGATTTGAATGATAGTTGGTACATTCCGAGCTTATAGTCCGAGGAAGATTTTAATAATAATAATAATAATAATATATTCTTTATTGTACACCAAAGCTTATAAATAATAACAAATTATAGGAGGTATTCTAGACGGTACAATGGGCGGCCTTATTGCTAGAAGCAATTTCTGCCAGGCAACCTTTAGATGGACTGGACTGTGTTATATTTCAAAAATGGGGTTTGGTGTCACACAATACTTATTAGCAAAATAAAATAAAATAAAATCGATCAATATGTAACTACATAAATACATACATACCTACACATATACACACATAAATACAAAATATACATACATACACACCTATACATATACATACTTAAATACATATATACATACAGACATACAACTATACATATATATTATAAACTTCCTACACATATAATATACGCACAAAAACTCTTTATACCGGTGGTTTAAATTGAAAGATAGTATTCTTTCACCCTTACTTTAAATGCGCCCAACGTTTGTGCACGCCTGATATGGACCGGTAGTGTATTCCACAGCCGTACTGCTTGAACAGTAAAGGATTTATTGGCAAATTTTGTCGAATGTGCTGGCATATGCAATCGCAAGTTCTTTGAAGACCTCAGGAATCTGGAATGAGTATCACACTGGAACTCAAAGCGTCCCTTGAGGTAGGAAGGAGCTAGTGGATTAAATAAAATAGTATAGAGCAAAGAAAGAATATGAGTATTTCGTCGAAGGCGAATTGGGAGCCACTTGAGTTGATTGCGGTATTGAGAAATGTGGTCATATTTGCGTAAACCAAATATAAACCTTATACAGAAGTTTTGAAGGCGCTCAAGCTTATCTAGTTGCTCCTGCGTGAGATCAAGGTAGCTGGCATCGGCATAGTCTAATATGGGAAGTAGTAGTGATTGTGCAAGCGAAATCTTCGTCGGTATCGGGAGAAGGTCACGCAATCTTCGCAAAGAGCCTGCCGAGGCAAACAATTTGCGATTGACTTCCTGTAGCTGAGGCCCCCAGGACAGAGTACTATCGATAAATATACCCAGGTTTTTCACTGTATCACTGACAGGTAACGGCATGCCATTGAAGGTAATTTGTGGTAGCTGTGGCCAGGGAACTCGAGATATCATCCAGTTACTACCTATAAGAATTACCTGAGTTTTTGTTGGATTCACCTGCAAACCGTAGCTATTACTCCATGCACATATTTGTTCCAAGTCACTATTGGTCGCGCTAAAAACCTCATGTATGTCACTAAGTGCAGCCTGTGAGTAAATTTGTAAATCATCTGCATAAAGGTGGTAGGATGAAACTAGTTGCTTTGTGATGGAATTAATAAATATTGCGAACAAGAGAGGAGATAAAACGCCACCCTGCGGTACACCAACCGAGATATTGTTCCAAGAAGAAACAGAGTCATCAATACAAATACGTTGCCGGCGTCCAGTCAGGTAACTGCGAAACCAATCAATCACTGGCGGAGATATGTTAATAGAGCGTAGAATCTCAAGCAGAATGCGGAAATCCACAGTACCAAAAGCATTACTGAAGTCCAGTAACGTCAGCAATGTAAGCTTTCCACTCTCCATTCCCATTCTGATGTCATCTGTAATATTTACAAGGGCAGTAACAGTGCTATGCCCCGGGCGGAAGCCCGATTGGTAGGAATTTAGAAGACAGTTTTTGTTGAGAAAGGAGTTAAGTTGAGTGTGAACAAGGCGCTCAAGGACTTTAGATAGAAACGGTAAGATAGAGATAGGACGGTAATGAGAGAAACACGAAGGACTAGATTTTTTAGGTAAAGGTATAATTTGAGCTTCTTTCCACATCGATGGAAAAATGCCACTGGAAATGGAATGGTTCAGAATATTACAGATAATTGGTAGTAAGACATCTAGAATCGGAAGGATCATCTTGCGGCTAATACAGTCATTACCAACAGCATTAGACGCTATAGATATTATGCTCTTCTTAACATCACAAGCGGTGAATTGATTAAAATTAAAAGATTGATATTCAGGAGTTGGTAGCTGTGAAAGGCGAGTAATAGTATTAGTTTTGGTACTAGCGTCAAAACTCGTTGTATTTGAGAAATGCTTATTTAAAGCGTCGAGGTCAATATTCCTAGAATTAACTTCTTGTTTTGACTTACCAACTCCCAAGGTTCTTAGAAATTTCCAGATTTTAGCTGGATCTCCGTTTTCTATGGATATTTGAATGTGCTGGCGTTGTGCGTTCCTACACACCTTATTGCAGAGATTTCGTATCCTAACATAGCTTTCGCGGTTAAATTCGGTGGGTTGATATTTAAATTTGGTTTTAGCTCG
Organism: Miltochrista miniata; assembly: GCA_933228765.1. Lineage (NCBI taxonomy): Eukaryota > Metazoa > Arthropoda > Insecta > Lepidoptera > Erebidae > Miltochrista > Miltochrista miniata. Next base: position 32,562,068 of record OW121752.1, on the reverse strand, counting down.
ACCTTTTTTATTAATTAAATCTTTTATTTCATTAGTGAGCCACGGCGATGGAGGATGTTTAATTTTTACTGGACGGACAGGTGCGTGAATATCGTAGAGGCTGACCAATTTGTTAGTTAAAAATCGAACCTTGTCGTCAACTAGACCACAATTGTACAACGAAGCCCAATCTATGCTATTTGCATCTTCTCTAAGTTTTTCACCATTCATCCGACTGAAGTTCCGCTGCATTAACACCTTAGACTTTGCCTTGGGGGGGCGAGCTTTATAAGAGAGAAAAATAAGGTCATGAAAGGAGAAGATATCAGCCGTGCATTGGCCGTGTTTTACCACAAGCTCAGGAGACGAAACTATAATGATGTCTAGAAGGGAAGGAGCACAGTCAGGAAAATGGTATTTTAGGATATTTTTAATCCCGATATTTTGCGCGATTCCCGCGGGAGAGGGGATAAAAGATAAAATGGTTTTTCAGTTCTAATTTCTTAACGCGTGATTCAATTTCAAATATTTTTTAGTGTTGTGATGGGAGAACTTTAAGGATTGTTACACGCTAGTTTCAGGATTAAGGGTTTTGTAGTTCAGAAATTAGAGATATTTAACTTTCGTTAAGCCTATAATTCAAGGATTCTAAACTGGGGTGTTGGCTTTACCATAAAAGAGCTTAATGATTAAGGCTATTGTAAAATAATTCAGTCCGCGTCGAAGGCGTGGACTGAATTGTTTTAGAATGGACACCATAACTGACGTAAACGAAGTTGCGAGGGTCAGCTAGTGTTCAAAATTAAATCAAGAAGAAGGTATAGGTACTTACCGAAAAACCATTTTGGGAACCTTACCAGTCCAACATAGATGATAGCAATCATTGTTCTAAACCTAGAAAAGGCTTCGACAGTCTTTTACACTGTTTCACCCTTCCATCCCCTATGACTTTGTTTTGAAAAAAAAAATATTTACTTAGTTTTGGCACTCTATCTATATAAAAATCGAATTTAAAAGAATTCGGATATTGGATGCTATCTAAACATCTCAATAAATCACATAATTTAAAAAAAAAAAAACCTAATTTGAAATCAGAACGGCTGTCATCTGTCATCGACGAAATGATTCATTCGTCAAAGGTCGTTCCAAGCTTCGGAGCATTCCAGAATATTAAACTGGTATTTCATTACGTGAAGTAGATATTTGGTTTTGACAGATAAATGCTACGAATTTATATTTCGCACTACAAAATTCTGATAATTGCAACCTTTATTCGTTCTTAGCCTTACGATACGACCTGAAATAAGACAGGATACTTTCCAATCCTGTACTAATATTATGAAGATTCTTTTATAAGTACCTGATCATAAGTGCTTTACCAAAGTCTATGTACGTTTGGAACACCTTCGGCCGTGTTTTTTTTTAATGTGAGGGAAACCCCATCATGGATGCTATGCCGGATTCCTACCGACTAAAGAACCTCACGTAACCCCCAACAGCCTATGGTTGGGAGGCCCGGGTAAGCCCTCGGAAGGATGTCCCAGGACTTCCAACAGACCCACGGCCGCCACTGCCCCTTCAGCCGTGTACCCCATACATATTACACTCGTATACGATGTTGAAAAGAAAGAAACAGGTTGTGGCAAGTTGCTGTTAAACTTAGCCGCCCATAATACCTTCACCTTGTCTTACAGACTGCTAAAGGCAAATGAAACCAACGGCTTCACAAGGTTTCGAAGCCTTTCGTTCTTCAGAACCATGTTAATGGAAATGTCAGAAATGGTCACACATCTCAGGAATAATGTCTAAGCCAAAGAATAATGTAAAGTACATAAACACAAATCTAATATGTGTGGATTGGAGTTATAAGTAATATTGTACTATGAAACCCCTGGCCATTACCTACTAAAACCAGTAGCCAAGAAAAGGCAGGCTCAATGCAATCCGCTCCTCAGTGACATGGAGTAAAAAAGTAACCGGTTTCTGGAATACGTGTAATCAAGTTAGGGTTGTCAGATATACCTATAGAATTCGTCGTATTTTTACTTCCATTTATCACATTAAGAATCTTGAAGTCTATATTGTATCAAGATTAAGGTTTTTGTTAATCACTTATTTCTTGACACTGTGATGAACTTCTACCATGATGTAGTATGTTAATTTTGATGGTATTTATAGCTAATTCTGTAGATATTATGGCTCCACACATATTTATTTATAAAAGTGGCGTCTGTAAGTTTTATCTTCATAATGAGAATGAAAAAGTGAATGAATCGATACGGACTTGAAAGAATTATGTGAATTTTTAAAATCATCAGGCGAATCCCTGTCCAATTATTATTTTTTCTTTCGTAAATTCAAGGAGCAAAATAAGACAAGTACCTACATAATTTGATTATCAAATGATTGTGAAATTGAATTGTCAAATGCTACCTATTAAAATGACTCTACTTTAGATAGAGATCAATACAATTTAAGTTACAATGTGCAAAATATAATAATACACTATGTTATGCGCATCAATTACGAATGGTATATAATAAAGAAATGTAAGTTAAGTTTATTTCCTCACAAGTTCACAAATAATTTCCGTCCTCTTAGAATACTAAATTCCTTTTTCAAAGCTGGCAACCCTAACTTACACCACAGCCACACATCTCTAAAGAAGTCTTTGCACACGTCCGACGTTATTATAAGTAAGTACCTATGTATAAATATTTGTTCCGCCGCCGGAATGCCCTGATGAGTTTCATGAGTTTTGCTCCGATCATCAAATTAAAAATGAAAAAAAAAAAAAACTTTTTATTGAAATATTCAAGTGTGTTGAATTTTGTGTGCATTTTCATCAAGTTTGGTACTGAGCCGTGAAAATTTTTACTTTGTCAACAAAATTTCTGTAATCCATCTGTATTCCTAAGAATGAAAATCTTTATCATTTAATGAAGCTTTGAATGAGTTGTGTCATAGTCCTTACCTGTTTTATGATTTCCACGATAAATTGTACCATAAGTATCATAATGTCATCACCGAAAGTCTAAAGGAAGTGGTTACGATAACGGAAGTCAACAATATCTATTTAGTTATCGAAGTACCGAGGAAGGTGAAGACTTTTTGTCATGTAATTTAAGCTTCACAGCAATAAGGCTTCTAAGGATCAGGTGGAATGTAAGACGAAACTATGCAGTCAACTAAAACTGACCCAGAAATGTAGGTTAAGACTTCCTTTTCTTTGCGTTGACAAAGTTCGTATGGGGCATAATGACCTTTTTAATTTTACTCGTTAAAATGGGGCATACAAATGACATTATGCAATGTGTAAGTATTTTTCAGTATAAACGCCGTTTCTTGTTAACAGCGGTAAGTACAGCTGAAATTTTTGAATAGATTCGGTTCAAAAGCACATAGATCCTACTAACTTTATAAATATCAATTTTTTCTTTTTTCTGTAGGAGGTATAAGAGGTACGGGACAAATATACTCGGGCGAAGACTGCCTGATTGGTAGTCTATATCGGTAGATAGTGAAATGCACTGTTGGGTAAATGTTGGTAAGAAATTAGCATGAACATCTTCCACTAGATTTGTTAAACAATCAAGTCAAATAATATTAACATGTTTTGGCTTCCGAGTGGACCGATAGATCAACCGGTTGGCAACCCCTGCTTTAGGCGGAGAAAAAGTCCCTACAAGATAAATGACGCAATTGCAGTAACAATAAAACAACACCGAGCAAGGGACACAGTGCATAAAGCACCGGCCGGTGGCCAAGCTTGACAAATCGGTGCCCCAGGATTGTCCTTTCAATGCGGTAAATTACATACACCCGAGGATTTTTCTTGGGGCAAAACATCGTCAGGACAATTTGAGTGGTTATTTATTTAGTTTCGGATTAAAATTCGAGAATTTTCTTTTGTTGAAATTTGTTGTTGAGTTTTTTGAGTTTCATATTTGTCATTTTTAGTAGTGTGAAAATTACTTTTTATGTCACTCTTGCTTTCATCGGATTGATCAATCGTCAGTTTCATACAAAATGATGGATAATCCTACACTATTAATAACCTGTGACGTGAAAATGACGCCTAATTTTTCAAATGGAAAATCGATAAGTTTTAATAAATCTGAGCAGTACGCGGGTATAATTTTGATGACTGGTTCAGAAGCAGAAAGCGTATTGAAAATAACAATGGGATCATGCAAGATGCACGATAGTGAGACCAGAGTCAGAGCTAATGCGGGGGACTATGTAGATCAAGGAAATTGTAAACGTGACAGTGAGAATGATGACTTTAGGCACTCCTGGGCTAAATTGAATAGCAAAGTATATAGGTATTATGAGTTATTAATTTTTATCTTGAGTTGCTTTGTCAATTTTTAATTGCTTTGCCGAAAAACAGACACACTTTTCCACCCACCTACTTATCTCACAAATACAAGGTTTTCACTGAAATCTCACCACGAATGACAATCTGTTAGATACTCGTAAATGTGCCCCTGGTAGTGCACTAAGAGCCGAGTGGGAGCGTTCAGAAGCTACTTACAGAGTTCCGTAAAATGTCCTAAATTTTATTGTGACTAGATGACATGTGCATCCTACATCCTATTCATACACGTAGTATAATAAACAAGAAGCCGTCCATGAGACGGTCTCACTCAACTGCCCCTCCGTAAAACATTTATTGTGAAAGTGAAAGTTCAATCCGATTGACGTTGTCATTTTTGTTTTATTTCAAACTTTGAACAGATGATCCACGTGACCTAGTGTCGTAGTTTAATGCAACAGAGTCGCAGACTACAGACACAAGTCTCGCCATAAGCCCCTCTGCAATCTATTTTATAGAGAGGGGCTAAAACTAGCCAATATCGCTGTCGCTTCATCTCATCCCTTTCACCACTTTAATATAGATGACATGTCGTTTGTATAAAAATTGCCAGCATAAGACCTCGGATAGGGTCACGCAGGAAATGACCCGAGCAGTTTGCGACTTCTTAATGCTGCTTGAGTTGGATCCTGTCAAGCCGGGTCATTGGCAATCTTGAGCCTCATTTTTCACTCATAGGAGATTTAGTTGATATTTGGCGTTTGGTAATATTTGGAAATGGGATGGTAGGGTATGATTGATGGGACTTGGTTGATGTGTTTATCAAACTTAAATATGGCTTGAGCTATATAAGTTTTGAAGGTTCTTTAGACGCTTTGAACATTTATGAGATGGGTAAAAGCATTATAAACTCGCGACATCGTCATCGTAAGCGACGCCGTTGTATGTGTATAATGTACATATATTGTGTACATGGACAAACAATACACATTATATTTTGGCACTTTTTGAAGTAGTAAAAAACCATTCAATACGCGATGTATGTAGCTACCTGACGATTTAAAATACACACGAAACTGTTCATCACCTTATACTGTTGTTGTTCATCACTTGTACTTCTGGAGTGCCACAGGCTTTTTTTAAATAAAACTGATTTATATCTATAACGCCTATATAATTGAACACCGTCTGTATAATACCGACCCATTGTCATGTCATTGTATTTCAGGTCGTTATGACCGACATGGCGCTCAATGTCGAACATTAGGTAGGGGTTTCCATATTTAATGCCGGCATTAAAACACAATGCAGTTTGATTTATTTATCCTGAATTGTAATCAAAATTACTGATCAAACTTTATGAAAGACAACAAAATTATGAGATTGACAAAATAATTCATGTTTTCCCCATTTTATAATATTCCAGAGAGAAAACTAATGGCACGTACATAATATAATGACTAGTTTTGACTCCCCGAGGATATTAACAGGTTTAAACTACACGCAAGGATTTTGGATTCCATTAAAATTATCATCCGAAATAAGGCAATTGGTGCACGCGAATCCTTGCATTCCTGTCAATCATATCTCTACCTTATTTCTAACATTTTAAAGCATAATTTGCTTTGAAGATAGGAGATTTTTTTATGTGGTTTTAATGGTAAGGGCTTGGTTACCTTCTTGTGTTTACCTGCACGCACTGTCCATCATTTTTTTTTTCTTTTTGGGTAACGTCATCTCGTTGGATTATTTGAGCTTATTTGGTTTTACTGGACGTGAGATGGTTATCGAATAGAATGAGATTTTTTGTAGACACTGTGGTCTGTGGTTTTGAATGCAATCGATTGCGTTGGTTTTCAATATCGATTGTATTATTTTATTGGTATGAATGAGAGGTCGAGATGATGATCATCAGGGTACAAGTCTTACCACTTGACTTGCAAGTGTTAAAGCGTCTTAGCTATATCGATGTTGTGACTTAGATAAGTTTCGATTAAATTAAGTAATCTTAAGAACTACTTACTTGTACTTAGGCGTATTTGAAGTATGTGACGGACGAAGTCGTGAAGCACAGCTAACACAATATGGTTATCCATAGTAATAAACTTTATTCATATCGGAAAATTTGTAAGTATGGATGTTTAGATGTAGGTACCTATGGATGTCTGTTACTCTTTTACATAATTTGTAGGTACAGGAACAGATAATTATGGCTGGAAAAACACTATGCTTAATAGGCAAGAACTCCACACAGGCGCCATCTTAGTAGTTCTCTATTCTTGTAATTTAAATGCAAAAATAGTTAATTAGGTTGGTAGTCAGCTAATTAGGTACGTATAATTGAAGGGTAGAAGCTGTTACTACTTACTTGAAAGAAATTTACGTGATCGCCATTACTACGACACTTAAAACATCGTAGGTAATTTAATGGGTGCTGAAGTTTCTTGTACTTAATTTTTATTGTTGCTATTTTATCGTAGATAACTTTGCTTGTTCGTTTTGTAATACCATTACTGCGTTTATGCATCTTACTATATGGTTGCACTAGCTGATGCCCGCAGCTTCGCCCGCGTAAAATTTGTTACCGTTCCCGCTTCCCGTATTTTATGCCCTCTTGGGGGTAGAATTTATCCAAATCCTTTCTTAGCGGATGCCTATGTCATACTCATAACATCTACCTGCATGCCAAATTTGCCCGATCCGTCCAGTGGTTTGGGATGCGCGTTGATAGATCACTATGTCAGTCAGTCACCTTTGAGTTATATATATTTAGATATATTCTGGAAAAATAAAAAAAGTAGGTCTAATGGGGGCCGGAAAAATTTTGGCTACTGTAAGTGGGCTCTGGGCCGCCGTAAGCTTGACTGCCAACTCAGTATATATCTACAACTATATAAAATAATAGCGGACGTCACGCGGTTTCACCCGCGTGATTCCCGTTCCCGTGGGAATACGGGAATAAAATATAGCCTATGTTCACGGCAAAGAGTGTAGCTTCACAACAGAAAAAGATTTTTTCAAATCGGTCCAGTAGTTCCGGAGCCTATTCGATGCAAACAAACAATCCAATCTTTCCTCTTTATAATATTAGTATAGAAAATTCTGGGTTCTTAAAGCGGAACGTGAAGAGACACATCACAGGGCCGCCAAATTGAGGACCGTCTATTGTCAGTGGTCCTCAATTTGGCCAATATGGCCAAGAGAGAGTGGCCAGCAATCGCTAGATATCATTATGGCTTTCCATTAGGCAAGCGGCATCATTTTTTGGCGAACTAAATAAAAAAAAATGGTGATCATTCATGACCTTTCATTTCAAGTACGAGAGAGACTAATAAACAAGAAACATAAGTCAAATTAGAAGCGCATGTAGCCCCAATATGTCTCTAATCATTTCATTGCTGCATTTTAGCTCAACACCTTTTTTTATACCACTAAGGTAGGCAGACAAGCATACGGCCCACCAGAAGGACTGGTGGTCACCGCAGCCTATGGACGTTTGCAACACCAGAGGCGCCACACTCGCGGTGCCGACCTTGTAAATACCTTCTAAGTCCCTTTCGAAGAACCCCATACTGTAGGCGTTTGAGAAAACCGATTAAGTATACAGTACCTATGGTATATCTTTACATACCCCTTTGGGGATATGGGGATAAAGCACCTTTTATGGTTTACCTACAGTAACATATATCCATCTATTATTTCGAAAGAGCTTTGACGTCATCACAACACAAGATGTCACTAGGCACGCACCTACTACGGAACAACTTCTTTCACGTACGCACGTTAGGTTTCAAGAAACCCTCTGACAATAAGGACCGACTTATGTTCTCTTACTCAATAGCGTGATCTGAATCTTAATGAAAATATTTATAATGGTTAGGACTCTAAGGTCTTAGTACACAACATTTCTCGTACTCAAGGAACGCTTGAGCATCTCTACTAGTAAATGTGAATGTTACTTAGTCTGTAACGGTTTCACGAAGGATTGACTGAAACTATTGTGATGAAATTTAGTACTGAGATTGACTAGAGCTTAGAGAAGGAACATAGGCTTACTTTAATTGCGAAAAAATACTTCAAGAGGATGAAAAAGGGGATGAGATGAGATTTTTTAATGAGAATATTATATTGCACTAGCTGACCCGCGCAACTTCGTTTGCGTCACATGAGAGTGAGCAAGAGAGAGGTATGGTATTAATGTTTCGCGTATTATAATGTTTCCCGTTGCATTTAACCCCGTGGCGTCGCGTCGCTTGTATTCATTAGAGCTGAACCGCATATCTTCGATTGCGTCACATGAGAGTGAGGAGGAAAGAGGTGTTAAAGTGATAAAATGTTTCCACTTCCACCCATCCGTTTTTCGGTATGGAACTCATCGTGTGCGAGCCCGACTCGCACTTGACCGGTTTTTATCGTTCAGTTGACTGGCTGCCACTGCAGACCCAGTTTACTCCCGTAGCGTCGCTCATACTTTAAAACTTAATAAGAGGGTTATTTTAAGTGAAACTTAAAAGATAGGCATATGCAGTTTAGGATTTTTTTATAAGTTTTAAGAGGAACAATTTTGTAGTACACAATTTTTACGTAACTTTAACTATTTATGTAGCGTCCGCAAGGGAAGATCTCAAAACAAAGAAATAATCCCCGTACTCGAAACATTATTCATGGCTGCTCCGCGCCTATTCGTCTTAGCGTGATGTTATGTCGCCATTAGTCAGCTTCAATAAATGGACTATTAAACTGTAACATAATTATTGAAATGCAACCAGTAGTTTCTGAGATCCTAGCACAAACAAACTCTTCAGTTCCATTTTATCGTGAGCGCACCTTAAGAGATACAAATTAGGTTATTGTGTGCCAACCTTAAAAGATAGACATATATTATGCTGTCGCGGGTTTTTTTTAGAACTTTTTAAGAGAAACAATTTTGTACTACACAATTTTTACCTAACTGTAACCATTTACGCAGCGTACGCTTCGGAAGCTCTCAGACGGTAAAAAATATTCCCCGTTTTTAAAACATTCTTGATTACTGCTCCGCTCCTATTCGTCTTAGCGTGATGTTATATAGCCTATAGCCATCCTCGATAAATGGACTATCAAACTGTAAAAGAATTTTTGAAATCCAACCAGTAGTTTCTGAGATCCTAGCGTTCAAACAAACAAACAAACTCTTCCGCTTTATAATATTAGTATGGATGTAGGCTAATACTGCCCGTTCGCTCTAACTTTGCCGCTCGGCTCCATACTAAAGTCGAATTTTTAATTAGACGAAGTAAATTGACAGCAACTAATGTCACTTCTTCATACAATGTTGCTTATTTTCTATGACCAAGTGACATTAGCTACTGTCAATTTACTTCGTCTAATTAACAATTTGGGTATACGCCTCTACGCCAGCGGCAAAGTTAGAGCGAACGGGTAGTACAAGTTTAGTGTTTATATTCATACATACATACCTTCATGGGTGCAAATATCTCGTACTTCTTCACAAAGATCATGAGAAGATATCTCGTCTTTATTTAATTAATACCTTTACTGAGTTCGCAACAATCTTACTAATATTATAAATGTAAAAGTTTGTGAAGACGTTTGAAAGTTTGATACTCAATCACGCTCTAACGGCTGAACAGATTGGGCTGAAATTTGGTACAGATATAACTTATAGTCTGGAGTAACACATAGGCTTTTCATCCCGGGAAAATGTTCCCACGGGAAGCGGGAACGGGTACCGAATTTCATGCGGGCGGAGCTGCGAGCATCATCTAGTACTAGATATTTGGCACGAACATTAGCCACGGGGTGAAACCACACAGCAATCTGTTTCAAATACTATTAGGTCCTAAGGGTGATATTCCACCAGAGATGTGCTATGCTACCATGCTATGGACGCGTTAATATCCACCAATCACATTCGTCGGTCTACAAGTAACGCTGACCGTTTATATTGTCAAACTAGCTGATGCCCGCAGCTTCGCCCCCGTAAAATTTGTTCCCGTTCCCGCTTCCCGTATTTTCTCCCCTTGGGGGTGAAATTCATCAAAATCCTTACTTAGCGGATGCCTACGTCATAACATCTACCTACATGCCAAATTTCAACCCGATCCGTCCAGAGGTTTGGGCTGTGCGTTGATAGATCACTATGTCAGTCAGTCAGTCACCTTTGAGTAATATATATTTAGATTTAGATTGTGCGACCGACGAATGTGATTTTCAAACGCATCCATAGCGACGTAGCATAGCACTTCATGGTGGAAAAGCACCCTTATAGGCCCTAAACCTAAACCCAGCCTTACCCGGCACGCGGTCAGACTCTCAAGCTCGTTTAAATACGAAGTTAGATACCATTCGGAATGAAATACATAACATAAATTTAATTTCGAAAGCCTGGATTAGTTGGAATTGAAATTTAATTTTCATTACGTGCTTACGTCACTGGCATCTCAAACTGGTCAAAATAGTTTGTAATTTTCGGCACAAAGGGAGCATACCAGAATACCAGATGGCTATACAAATAATAATCTATACTAATATTATAAAGAGAAAAGATTTTGTAAAGGCAATGTACGCGAATGTACCTACCCATGTAACGCGCTTAGCGATATATATTTTAGTGTAAGCTTTTACCTAAGGCAGTGCAGTACAGACAGTACAGAGTAGACAACCACCCGTGACTAGTAATTGTCTACAGCGTCACTTGCCGCTCTATGTAAGGCACTCGGTCAAGTTTGCATCGAATAGGCTCCGGAACTAATGCACCGATTTGAAAAATTCTTTCACCGTTGGGAAGCTACACTCTTTGCGGTGAACATAGGCTATATTCTATTCCCGTATTCCCATGGGAACCGGAGCTACGCGGGTGAAACCGCGTGACCTCCGCTAGAACTGTTATAAACAGAGTTAAATTGTCTGTACCTATGTAGTATACAAGAACAGTCAAGGTACGAAGCATCCCTGTTTAAAGTATACCAGGCACCCGGTCTATGGTTTACCAGGCACCCGGTCTATGGTTTACCAGGCATCCCTGTATGGCATACCAGGCTGCCTCGGCAATTTAGAGAAGAGCATCCTGTGTTTTCAGTACGTTCAAGCAGTTCAAGCCCAAAATTTTACCCCCCTCTAAATGTGGTGGGACTACACGCGTATAAAAAGAGATATCAGCACCAGAGTTTCATTCATTACTCAGCAGAATGTATCCAGCTAGTAGATAAAGTCTTTTTCTTCTTAAAAAGATTAGTTATGGTTTCCAGAAATCTTAGGACGCCTTGTGTAGTGGTTTCTGCTTGATACCTAAATTATTATGCCTTATTACGCCTTATTTGATTTAAACATGTTCCAAAATATTTTATATCTAACGAGATGAATCTCAAAAGTATCCAATTTACCCTCTATATTCCACTAAACATGGCGAATTTTCCAAGTTACAAGAATATAAAGTCAGTTTTAATTAGTTCGACATTTTAATTGGACTAGTACTTGTTCAAATCTCGTCAAATTATCGCCCCAAACAAATACGAGGAACAACTTTATGTACTTGTATCTTGAAGACTGAAGTTATCCCGTAAAACTTGGCTAACTTAATCAAAGTTAGGCTCTACGAGACTTTACTACCGAATGACCAAAAGCAAAGCCTCCACACAGTTGTTTAGTACTTAGGGCACGTTCTCATTTAACTTATATTACGTCATATTTTTAAAACGTTCAAAGGTTTTACACATCAGATACGCACATAATTTTATTGAATAAAATTATAAATATACTAGCTGATGCCCGCAGCTTCGCCCGCGTAAAATTTGATCCCGCAGGAACTTACTCTCGGGATAAAAAGTAGCCAATGTGTTATTCCAGATATAACGTATCTTTGTACCAAATTTCAGCTCTATCCGTTCAGCGGTTTCAGCGTGAAAGAGTAACAAACATCCACACTCACAAACTTTCACATTTATAATATTAGTAAGAAGTAAGATTGTAGGCAAGTAGCTTTCGGAGTTTTCAGTTGTCACAACTGCTAATACTAGTCTATAGAAGTTATAGTTGTATAGTTTATACATTTTCTATTTGTTATATGTATCCAACACATAAAAAGAAGTTATCATTAAATATTAGAATTATGAACTAGGAATTAGAAAACTAAATTATTAAACTTCAGTTTTCTCGCTCAGCGATGAGGTATTGCTATTCAAAGGGGGAATGCTGCTAGTCTCTTGGGCACAATGCCACGGGGGCCTTATTTAGGTTTAGTTTAGATAGTAATAATGTAAATAATGTAAATATATAGATATGTAATATTTATGTTTCTCTGTAATTTTGTGGAATGGATGGAAATGGAATTAAATATTTATAGAAAAATGGAGAACAGGAATGTAAAAATATGTAGTAGAATAGATAGGTTTAGTTTAGTAAAAAGTTGTGAAATTTTAACACACGTATAGTTTGCTGCCAACTGATCGCATACTCGGAACCTATCTTTATGTTATGGAAGGTGAAATGGAATGGCCGTTAGATCGTAACATGGTCCATAAACATGACATGTAATCGACATGCACGGGAGAGACCATTGGCTTTGTATGGTAGGTACAGTCAACATCAGAAGTAGATGAACATAATCCTACGTCAATGAAAATTCGTACTTTCAGTTAATCAATATTTCAAATGGCAGTCCACTTTGAATGTAGATCTCTTCCAATTCACACCATACACAAACAACACACTTGAAAATCGTCATAGGCAGGGACTGAATATAGAAGGCAAAGAATTCAGACCCTGCCTGTAATCTTTTCCAGTTGTGTTATGGTATGAATTGGAAATGGCCTACATTCTATGTGCACTGCTTAAAAAAGTACTAGACCAAAACTTCTGTAGTCTTTTTTTAAGAATCAAGTCTGTTTAAGATAATAATGTTTATGTATTTAGTTTTTATAAATAAAATAGGTACATAATATATGTATAGTAAAGCCTTTTTGAAGGTGTAGGCAGAGGCATTCTTACTATACGTCCACATTTGACCGCTCATCTATACTAATAAATAATTAGTGACCGACCGAAGTTTCGGTTTCGGTTTCGGCCAGTTTCGGCCAAAAAATCGAGTTTCGGCCGCAGTTTCGGTTTCGGCCAAAATGGGCCGAAACTTTCGGCCGGGCCGAAACTCACGTGTTCATGAATTTTGAGTGCCTGACTGTTTGTGGCGTGGTTGGGGTCAGCCCAACCAGTTAATATGTTACTAACGGAAGATAACAGATTTACAAAGGACTTCCAATCAATAGTTAAAATAATACAATTTTGCCGGAATCCTTAAAAGGTGAATATATCGGGATATAATGTCCTAGACATTATATCCCGTTCGTTCTAAGTTTGCCGCTGGCGTAGAGGCTAATGTTGAGGCGCAGTATGGGAAGCGACCGGCAAACTTAGAGCGAACGGGTAGTACATAACCTGTTGTCCGTTCCGTTGACTTCGTTGGTCGTCTATCTGTCTGTCAGCAGGCTGTAACTCATGCATCGTTATAGTTAGATAGATTTTACAGATGATGTATTTCTGTTGCCGCTATAGCAACAAATAATAAAAATGGACAAATTAATGATATTAAAGGGGCCTCCCCATACAACATACGTGATTTTTTGTCGCTTTTCTTGTACGGAACCCTACGTGCGCTAGTCCTGCTCACTGTTGTCCAGTTTTAGTCATATACTTCTACAATGTAACCAAAACCAGCCAAGAGCTAGTAGCACGGCACAGTGTGGTTTTAGTCGGTAGGAGTTCGCAATAGCATCTATGATTAATTCCACACGTAAAAGAAAGCAACTCCTCTTTAGGTGGAGATATTTCTAAAATGAACTTTTGAGAAGATTTATACCGTTGATTGATGGCACTTGGTGGAACTTGCTGCACCTATTGAAAAAAATAACCGGCCAAGTTCGAGTCGAACTCTCGCACGAACGGGTTAAAGCGGGACCCTATTAACGAGACATAAGGCCTTGCCATCCGTCTGTCTATTAGTCACGAGGTTGTATCGCTGGAACCGTGACAGATAGAGGCATAAAATTTTCACTGTACAGTACTCCTACCGACTAAAAACCACGCGTATCCTACCTAACAGCCTTCAGTTGCGAGCCCCGAGTATGCCCTGGGAATGATGCATACTGCGGCCGCGTCTTTGAGGGGTTGTTCAGTTGTTATCCCGATTCTTGAGGGGGGCGTGATGAATCTCTTACGACACGCTATCGTCTAAGGCCTGCTTCTGTAAGGACGGTAAACAGCCCCGTCACCGTCCTCAGGCCCCTTGTCATGAAGGCTGATAGTATGGGGCGCCTCCGCAGACTGTGGAACTCGGGTGGGAGAGTTCTTTCCCGCTTCCTCCTCGCCGTCTCTTTGACGAGCATGACCTGCTCACAGAGAGAGGCCTATGGCCCCGTTCCAGCGCCTCCCTGCGCCATTTAAACAATGACGCAAGGGACCACGCTTCCAGGTCCCATAGAGGGGTTCCGGCTTGAAGACATGCGGCCTCAACTGTGATCGTGCGGTACGCGGTATCCCCTTATCACCCTGACAGCCGTCGCCTTCTGCGGGCTAAGTAATCTAGCCGCATTGCTGGCCATCAGAATCTCCGCCTATACGGAGGCTCGTATAGTGCCATGCTCCTCACAATCCTAAGGTACAGTCTCCTGCAGGGAGCGTTGAGTCTCCTGATATTTGGCAACGAGAGTGCGGCTAATGCCCCCCTCCCTTAGCTATGGGACTAAACTTCGGAAGTGGTATCCGAAGTTCTACCTGCTATCGAGTACGAGCCCCAGATACGTCATCGTGATCCCGATGACGATGCTGATGCCCCCTATATGTAAGCTGGATCCCGCGGGTGGCCTTTAGGGCTGCGTCTCGGTGCGTTGCTCCTCGCGCTGTAATGAGGGTGCCGTCGTACTCGTTACGCACGCAACACGTACGCCGACACCTCTGAGCAACGGACCACGCAGCACCCAATTGTGACCGATGTTCCATAGAAGCGGTCCTAAGGCCGATCCCTATGGAACACGGAACGACATATCCCGCCTATCCAGCCCTAGCCAGCTCGGGTAAGTTTTGGCCCTTTCGGAACGATAGGCCCCGACAATTCGACGGAGGTATGGAGGCATTCCATGGTAAATAAGCGCCTCCCAAACGCAGCTCCAGGGCAAGGTGTTGAAAGCGTTGGCGATGCCAAGAGACACTGCCACGGCTGCCACCCCCACCTCACACTGTTCTGTTGCCGCTATAACAAAAAATACCTACTAAAATAAAAAAAAAGCATCCACACAACAATCGTAATTTTTATGCCCAATTTTTGTAACGGAACCCTTTGTGCGGGAATCCGACTCGCACTTGGCTGGTTTTTTTTCTGTATGAACACGTGAGTTTCGGTTTCGGTTTCGGTTTCGGCCGAAACTGACCCTGGGGCCGAAAGTTCGGTTTCGGTTTCGGTTTCGGCCGGAAAACCAGTTTCGGTCGGACACTACTAATAATATTATAAAGAAGTAAAGTTTGTGTGTTTGCATATTTGTTAAATTGTTAGGAGTAATCTCGGGATCTACTGAACCGATTTTAAAAATTCTTTCACCAATAGGAAGCTACGTTATTGTGGAGTGTCATAGGCTATAAAGCATCACGCTACAACGAATAGGAGCGGAGCAGTAATAGTAAATGTTTCAAAAACGGGGGGAAAATTAATCCCTTTGTCTCACGTAGGTAGTATTGTATATTAATGACGAGACGCTACGGGAGTAAACGCAACGCGACGGGAGTAAATGCGACGGGAACAGGTAATACTCTCTCTTATGTGGCGCAAACGAAGTTGCGCGGGTCAGCTAGTGTCTAATAAAATCAAACTTTCCTATTTTCGTTGCTGACTGTACCGACTAGGGATGAAAATTAGAACAAATGGTTTATAGAGAGACATAACTATTTCATGGTCTGTGAAGTACACAGTACATTACGTTCTATATATTCACACCTAAACATTCCCTAAGGGGTAAACATTGTAGGTGGCTCTAACGCTGGCGCTTCTCTTTACAGGATAATTTGGTTTGCAAGAAAAACAGAGGTCGACAGTTAATATTTAATTCTATCAAACAGTTATCTTCCCCTTTTTTTCGGGTTCCATCCAAAGTTATAACTAGCGAAAATTTCTATATCTATGGTAATAACTAAGAAATACTAAAATCAGAAAAATAATAATTAGTAGGTATTTTAAGGGTAGCTCCCATACAGCAAACCAAAGACTTCTATATAAACTGAGGTAGACGCGCCGTACTCTAACAAACGAGATTTCAAAAGTAATCCTCAAATACACACATTAATAAGACTACAGTCACTTATAAATATTTTTTACGTAATTGTCACCACACACAATAGCAATATACGAATAGAAAAAGAGTAAAAGAGAAGGCGTATGGACTCCGATTGCAAGTCGAGCACCTACTCTCGAAGTTTTGACTCACAACAGTGCGAGCAACGCTGCTAATTAGCTCAGTTTATAGGATTTCAAAAATCGGTGCGTAGGGCATGTCTACCTCAGTTTATATAGAAGTCTTTGCAGCAAACGCCGTTTTTTGGTAGGTAACCCTCCGTGCGCGAGTCCAACTCGCATTTGGCCTGTTTTCTGTCAATATTTTGTTTTTAAATGCTAGATTTTTATTGCTATGTACTTATTTGTTATTTTAAAGCACAAGCGGAAGAGGAAATCATTAGCTGTCTTGTACTCAATACTACCAACACACTATAAAAAGTATGTCATCTACGAAAGTCATGAAGTAATTGGTATAATCGATCGACTATGTTTGGTATTTCACTTATTGGCCGTGTCTGTGACTTATGGTTTAATTAAATAATGGAATGGTTGCACAGCTTTCCCATGATACGATTGGAATGTTTGTAGTGAGATTTTTATAGGAAATACGCCGCACACATTAAAGGAAAGTCAACCAAGGGGTAGAATCGCCACAATCGCGGCGGTCAGACCGGTCATGGACGAGTGGCTAGAGATAAGCCACAGTGCTCTCTCCTACCGGTTGTCACAGATGCTTGCCGAGTACGGGAGCTTCGGTAAGTATCTGTGGCGAATACACCGTGAAAACACGGCCGAGTGGCAGCACTGCGAGGAGCGCAGTAGGCATGCGCAAAACGTTACACTAAAAAGTAATGTCATATGGCATTACATTTTGTGCCGCGTCACATTACTTTGTACTATGACTTTTATCATGACAATCTCATGCGGCGGCACAAAGTTCTAAAATATTAATCGCGCGCTGCGTGCGCGCCAAATCCAGCATTCGTTCGCATCACATTACAGTCACAGGACGAAGTGTCGTACGTTGTCTTAACTGAACGTGACTTGGCTAATGCGAATGTACGCACGCACGTTAAGGTGTAAATAAAGTAACGTATGATGTGGTTTATGTGTAATTGTATGCAGTAAAGTAAATTTAATAGTGTTCGAATAGATATTATGTATATAATAATAGATCTAATAAACTTAATTGAAAATTGTTAGTAGTTAGTTTTAGTTTGGTGTGAATAGGTGCAAGTTAATGAAGTAAAAAATACGTTATATAGGTATGTAAAAACCGTTGATCTTCCTTCATACTTTATGTACCTACCTACTGAAAGTAATCTTGTTTTGTTGTAGAAATCAGATAATAAATTGAATTATTATGAATTAATCTAAATTGGTTAAACAATCTAGATACATTATAAAACTAAAACATGTGACTAGTAGTAGGTAGGTATGTACTCCAGGCTTAGGACTGGCAATATCCATGAATTATTAATAATAAATCTATTATTATTACCCATGAACACTATTAAATATTTTTAATAGTATATATTATGATGTATTTAAAAATCAACTTTATTTATAATGATCGTGCTTTTTTTTTGCTTTTTTAGAATAGAATGCGCGGTTCTTCATTATTATTAAACGCTAACTAAACAAACTGCAAAGTATCACAGAGTCAAATATAGGTAGGTACGTAACGTAATGAATACGAACGAAGCAGCATTGAGAAAAAATAGACCTTATTGTGTCAACGTAAAGTTGAAATAAACTTGTCGCCTGCCGGTCGTGCCGCCCGCGGCCCGAGTCGAGTAACGCGTGGCGGCTAGTACTAAACAAATGACGCTTTTTCGCTCACACACGTGCGGAACGGCAACGTGTGACGAGTGACGATTGCATGGAAAGCGCGCGAAGTAAATATCGACATTCAACACCGCAGACGGCACGTTTGTCCCGATTGTACTATATTTTGTCATGATACATTTCGTCGAGTAACGTACACTGTCATGGTACTCGAGCGAGTCACATGACAAGTAATGCATTACGTACGTTACTTACACATGCCTAGAGCGCAGCGAGGACACAGCCCTCCACACATTGGTGAATGCACGGCGTGGGCGCAATAGCGCCAGGATCTCGTGGCAGGTCTGGACGTGGACATTCTCTCGCTGAAGACCATGATGCGAGCCATGATCTCCGGCGGGAGTAAGAGGGACTCCGCTGCCTCCTTCTGTGAGTAGGTCATGCTCGTGAAAGAGGCGGCGGGGAGGGAGCTGGAGAGAACTCTCCCACCCCAGTTCCGCAGTCTGCGGCAAGGGCACCGCAGTCGTGTCTTTATCCAAGACTATCGGCCTCCATGACCGGGGCCTGAGGACAGTAAAGGTGCTGCTCGCCGTGCTTACATAGCAGGCCCTAGAGTCTAGACGACAGTGTGACGTGAGGGATACACGCACGCTCTCCAAGAACGCCCGAACAACCCCCCAAAAACGCGGGATAGCACTCGAAACTTCACAAATTGGAGCATTGGCGCCGACAAATTATTTAAAATTGTTGACATTATAATTACTTACATATCTATTAACTTCAGAGTGTGACTGTGCATGTATCTTTAAAGTCTGCACCTCTATGTTATCTAAACTCCGTAGCAAATAGCAATGCCGAAATTAGAGTGCATAAAAATAGATCACAAAAAAAATATTCCGGCTAACCCCTACCTCCAGTTAAGCGATATTACCAGAATATTACTTAGAAATTGCAACCAGCAAAACCTCTTTGAACTAATTTAACCCTCACCAATGAAAAGCAAACGCCAACGTCAATTTTATGCCATCAGGCACCATTAAAGACTTGGCATAACGTTTCCTCGTCACCCATTAAATATGTACGAGTCGAGAGCTCTAGTTACACTGGACACGTACGCTCTGGACAGACAGGTACGTATGCTGGAATTAGATGAAAGCCTTCATCCTTTAATTGGCTCTATAATTAAGTAGCTTAGCAAACGCATTGCTCTGTTTGAAGTCTGTGGTTATAGTGACAAACGAGAATATTATGACTTGTTAGTAAAACGTTTACGTGCTACTTATTCCAGTGGGTTGACCTGAGAGTGTTGAGAATTTTAAACTCTCATAGGCCCTTTTACAAAAAATTGTATCTGTAGCCAAATCGTACCAAATACGGTATATTTTAACAAAAATTGTAAAAAAGTAAAAATGTGTAAATTTAAAATTAGATCAGGTAGCACGGCAGTGCCCTCGCCTAGTCGAGCAAAAAAAAAGGTACGGCCGTACGATCTTTTTCTCAAAAGAGAATAATCTATATTCGACCCCTAAGCCTTTCGTGGATAATGTTAATAAAGACTAAAAAAATTGTCTCATAGATTTTAAACGGTAATGTTATTAATTTGTAAGAGGAGGATCAGTTTCCTTTTACCTTGGTAGTCGGGGTGGTATAATAGAAAATAAATTGTACCGAAAGGCTGGTAAGTACTGTGGGGAGCACAGAATTACTAATAGTAATAGGTACAAGTAAGGAAAGTCGGTAGAGAGGTAGTGAGACCACGTTATTCGTTCGATCGGCTATATATTATATGTAATTGCGAGCATCATAGCCACACACTTGTGGTGGACGCATTCCATTGATGATGGATCGATTTCGTGTCGAGAGCTCGTTAGGATACGTCAAGTTTGCGTCTCAAGACTGTCTTTCATGAAGCAAATACGAATAATCTAGTGTGCGATTAGAGTAATAAATGACAAGAGAGGGCATGAGGTTGAGGATATGTCATATTAATCATCACGAGATATGCCCCATTCATAGGGAATGCAGTGACGTCTCCAGACGACCCTGATGGGTGTCTCTATCTCCTGATCATGGTCGGGGTAAACCAAGAAATTCAGGAGTGCCATGTGATACAAGTCCTTTGTCTCTCCAACCGAAAGCAATTAAATAAAATTCAAAGGTAGGTGCTTGGCGCAGCACAAAAATATTCGAATTCCAGAAAACGATGAACCGTTGTAATTTTCCCAGATTAATTTAATTTGAAATAGTTCCATAAAATATTCCAAAACCAACCTTGTGATACATTCAAATTAACCGAACAATATCACGCAAGAGTTACATAATTAAAACGTTTCGCTCGTAATCAATTTATCGGTCAACAACTCGTAATAAATCGAAGCAAAACAATATTTAATAAGTATAAGAAATGAAGAGCTATTATCGGTTATCCTGTCGGAGCATAAAATTGGATATTGTATCGTTTCAATATCGATTTGATATCGTGATTCATAGAGCATCGGTCGTGTGAATGAATGATTGCAAGTACCGTACCTACTCTCGTGGTAACCCATTCTAGTTTAAATCAAAGACTTCTATATAAACTGAGGTAGACATGCCCACGCTCCGATTTTTGAAACCTATAAACTGTGCTAATTAGCAGCGTTGCGCGCACTGTAGTGAGTCAAAACTTCGAGAGTACTCGGCTTGCAATCTGAATCCATACACCTTCTCTTTTACTCTTGTTCTATTCGTATATTGCTATTGTGGAGACAATTACGTAAATATTAATTAAAAGTGAGAGTAGTCTTAGCAATGTGTGTGTTTGAGGATTGCTTTTGAAATCTCGTTTGTTAGAGTACGACGCGTCTACCTCAGTTTATATAGAAGTCTTTGGTTTGAATACGTTCGAAGTAGCTTCACGAATTAGAGATAGTACAGATGGAAACCTACATACTAGATTCGCTGAGGCTACGCACACATAGACAACGCTCACTGAGTTCACAGACAGGTCAGGCGGTTTCGGCCGAATTTTCGATACTGATTTGTGCGCGAGTGTGTGTAGCAGAGGGTAGGTGTGAAAAAAAAGTACATACATTAGTTTTCCATCTGTACTATCTCTTATTTGTGGTAGCTTCGTAGCGTATTGAAGGACCAATTACGCCTATATACCTACCTGAGGTGGTAGGCGGAATAGAATTACACACCCAGAATATGCACTTATTAGAGTGTAGGCCTACTTATGCCGTCGTAGGCACTACATAAGCAATACTTTTGGACAAAAAGTGTTGCTTATTTGGTGTTTCGGTTTGAAATATTTATATGATACGCAAAAGTTTGTTTTCTAATTAATTAAGTATGGAGAAAAGTGGTGCCTATAGTACAAGCTTCTATTAGCTCAATTTGTCATAGATGGGGTCTCGTGATAGAGTCCCAAAAACATTAAATATTGAATTTATTTTATACGAGCAAAGCCTGGGGCGTTCTAACCATTGTTGTATATTATTAGTTACATTACCTTCATGAGCACACATTTCATGAAAATAAAATTTCTATGCGTAGGATACCTTTTGAAATTTCATGACATTCTTGTTATTGTACTTGGACACCAATTTACTATCAATAAATGCTTTCTTTTGATCATATTACTTTTTATTTGAATCGTTAAAGCTATAATATTCATTCACGTTAGATGAGCCGACTAGTGACCGCCTGCGGCTTTTTCTGCGGGGTATTTACAGTTAAGTTGTCAAAAATAATGGGCCCGTTTTGACATTTGAGAAAAAGTCACTCTCTGGATATCATATCTGGATTCGGGAATCCGCCAATAAGAGTCGTCATGATGACAAGCGTCAAAACAGGCCTTATATTTTACGAGTATTTTTTATAAAATACTAGCTGACCCGCGCAACTTCGTTTGCGTGATAAATCAAGAACCCCTCGACCGATTTTGTGCAAACTTCACATAAACCATCTACTACATAGTCCAAATAAAGCCTAAACATTTGGTTTGGATAGGTAGGCCCGATCTCGAGTTATAAAATTACAACGAAAAGTGGCATTGATTTTTATATATATAGATATAGATATAAAATCGATAATCTTCTGAGAAAAGGCCAGGTCAAGAGTACCCTTAACCGAAGAGCATGTATGAAGACACTTATGAAAGTTGAAAAAGCGAAAGTTGTTTGCCAGGATCGTAGAAAGTGGAAAGCTATAGTCTCTGCCTACCCCGTTGGGAGACAGGCGTGATGTTATGTATGTATGTATGTATAACCCAAGTCACAAATAATTAGTACGTGAAAAAGATCTGTGGGGCGAGCACGAATAATTGTGAAAAAGTATTCGTATCGTCATCGACAAAAAATTGTATGAGATTTGTACAGCGCCCCTATCGTGCGTAAAGATAACTAAATTTGGTAACACGAATGATTTTAATTTGCTTTCGTATCGCAAGCGTATCGTCGAATACTATATCCTCGATATTTGACACTTTATAAACAAACTTGGCAGCACGAACATACATTTTGACATACGGTAACGTAAATTTCAAAGGCTGTCTATCGAGTAAGACGAATTTTTATACACTTAAAATTTGTTGGTGTGAAAAGTATCGAAACTTTTCAAACCACGATTCAACCCATTTTTAAAGTATTTCGTGTTTATTTTGTGTTGTGTTAGAGTGCAAAGACCGCCACTTTACTCATATAATCCTAATTAATACGTTCTTGGTGCAAATTTACTTCAAAATGTTTAACAATGAAAATCTATGTATGGCTGAGAGTGATATTGGTGGAACTCATAAGGAAATGGATCAATTATTTCAATGTAGAAAGCATTTTTATTGACGGAATGTTCTAATGTTTGATATGTGTTCAGTGATTACCGAATTATTTATGTAAACAAGATATAGAAGGGACATTATTGATGCTTTATTTGAATAAAAGATAAGATAAACTTACGTATTCTTTTTATTTCTATATACATAAGTAAAGCTTCACATACATAGGTACACCGTAGAATATGGTGTCCGATTTTAACAACAGTTTCATTCAACACCTTTTTTAGTTTTCTTTGGGGCAGACTAGATACCAGCCGTCTTCCAAGCGGGCATAGTTCCAATAACACTATACCTACATAGCGAACTTTGCATCCTTTCTTTTCACTCGCACAACCACTCTCAGAATTAGGGAAAAAGACCTTGTTCTCATTATAAACACAATCCGTGATTTTTAAAGAAAGTAGGTATAACCTTCAAGAATGTAAAACCAAAACAAACTTGACCTTGTCAATGGAGAGAAGTACCTAGTGTCGTTCGGAAACCATATTTTATAAAAATGTTTCCACATATTGTTTTATTTTTCAAAACTTAAAGCATTTTATAATCTCCCGTAACTTAATCACGTATTTTCTTTAATCATGCAACCATTTTTTGTTGATTTGATCAATATACAAGACATTTTGCTTGAAAATAATAAGATATTTATAGTATAATTTAGTTTTCGAACGTCAAATTAATCTCACAAGTTCCTCACTATTTACGTTAGGATGACGTCACTGACGTTATCGTATCGAGAGCTCGAAACGATAGCGTTAGTGCTTCGTGCTGCTGCATAACGTCGTTCTCTGTTTACGTATCGTGGACTCGATACCTTTACGATACGATTGCCGTCATTTTTCGTGCTCGAGGCACTGGGTGCTATGAGGTCCTACTGATATTTTCAAGGTTTAACCAAGACCACCTCACCTGCAAGCTGTGCATCCGTGGGAGGTGCGCAGCAGGTGAGGTTCTGATTAGTAGCGGGCAAAGTCATAGTGAAAACAAGGAAATCTCAAAATAAAACTATAGTAAAACTAAAGCAGACTGCGTGCGATAGACTGGTTAGATTGAGTGATTGAAGAAAGACCACCAAAAATCACAACGAATTCATCAAAACACCTAATTTCGAAGCTCTCCCAAAAGTTAAAATTTTCATCTCAACCTATAAATCTACACTAATAAAATAACGAGGAAAAATTTGTGTGTGTTAAAAAATTATTTCACCATTGGAAAGGTAAAATCACCCCGAGTAACACAGGTTTTATTTTATTCCTATATTCCCACGGGAACGGGAGCAAAGCGGGTGAAACTGCGTGACGTCCGCTAGTTATAAATATACATCTACCCACAAAACTCAGTGAGTCGAACGCCTAACAAATACATAGAGAGCTCTACCCGCCTGTTGGCACAAGTGTTACTTCCCTGACATGACATTAGGCAGGCTTGTTCAAATTCATTGCAGATAATCGCTACGGTATGGCAATTTGACGGTTTTAATTTCAGGATAGCGAATAGGAATGAAATTTGAAATGAAAATGGATGAATCTTCATTTGAAAGCGTATTCGGAAATATACCTACTGCTTTAATAAGAAAGCAAAACATGAGATATAAGGCATTTTTGTACCTGTATCTTTGCACGTATTATGTCCCCCATGAAAGGTAGGTTTGCCACAATAGTGTGGAAAAAAAAGCTTGGGCACATTCTGCAGATCGTAGATACACTTCGTATATATTTTTGCCGTTTTGTAATTTATGAAAATGAAAATAGCACGATTCTTATTGTGTTATCACATAGGTAATTATTATACTTGTTCAAAAATTGGAAATAAAGTGAAAAGAACCCGTAATTGGATTGTTTTAATATGTATTTTTGATGGTTGTACAGAAATAGACAGTATTTTTAATTTCCGAAGGCTTTGCCCGCAGGCGTCGCTCCACAAGTTGAAACGAGGCAAATCGTCCGGAAATAAAGATCTATTTGTATCTTTGCACCGCTTCTGATCTGTGAACAAAATGGTGGGAATTGATGAACGAAAAGTTTGTTCTACAATAAACCTTGTTTGTTAGAGAACATAATTAATTTCTGACTACTCTAAATAACTATGTTCAGTCAAACTAAAACCAAGGACAGGGCTCGCTGTGACACAGTTCTAAACTAATGTGGACCTTATCATACTGTATTGTACTCCTGTTTTTGGTTCCAATAGAGATAAAGAAAAAAATCTTATACCTGTGAAATGCTGTAAGGATAGAGAGTACACAATGAAAAACATGATTTGAAGGGTGGATGAGCCGCGTGGTTAACACAGATATCATAGATTCTGATTTCAATGTTGGTGAATCATCTAGCTCAATCTAAAGCAAGTAGCAGAGACTACGATATAATTCACATACCTACGCAAGCAGAATCTAAAGAGCTTCAAACGCAACTGTATCACCAACTAAAGTACGACTAGTACTTGATTTGGAAAACCTGTAAACCGCATAAAACACCTCGTACCGCTACTTTACCGGCAGTACTAGCTATAAACATTTGTAAAAGATACGATACGATGGATGCTGATTGGCTTATCGCTAAAAGGCATCTACACGTAAGTAAATAAGTTATCTTTAACACGAGAGGAAGTCCTTTCTCATTGAATCATCATCCTTTAGAACAAACCTGTTGGAGTGACAGTATTCAGCAATGGGAATACTCGTTGTAAAGCTGATTTGAATATGACACTCTGAGGTTTATATTTATATTAATTTGTTTCCATAGTTACTTGTGTCGTAAAAATTGTGCTTCTGGGTAGCAAATTGTGTTTCTGGGTCTGTCTAGGTTTTACTTACTAGATATAAAATATCGTCAGTAGGAACTGGTTGGGATTGGTTTTGCGTTCTACAAGTCATGGTGCTGAGACGAGTACAACATTTAGAGGAATTCTGCGGTAAAGACATTATTTCAACGTGGTAACATGGTAATAGCAACATATATATACTGTGGTAATAGCATGTAAGTTGCGACGCGACCGCCACATAATCAAAATAAAAGTACGAGTACCTAGTAGTAGTACATCGAATCTAAGAATATTGCATCTGATAGTTCTTGCTCTGAAGAATGGTAAGTAGGCATAGCAGCCCAAAATCAACCTTTGGACCGTTTGCGATAAATCAGGCAATTTCCACAACATACCCCGCACCCCGTACAAAATACAACCTCGTACAATATATACCTAGTATAGACAAACGCATTACGCACTTTTAAAATAAACCACCCCTCTCGCATAATAAAACAATGTTCCAACGCAGAATTATCATAAACTTCTCAAAACCTCTTACGGCATTGTAGCAGTCGCAGTATTGAAACACATACAAACTCACATACGAACGTATAATAATGAGTTTATGGCTGTTTACGGACTACCATTTGCATGTTGAAGAGCTGCGCCGTAGCAAAGGCGCTAAACTCTAAAATTATCATTTTACGCGATCGTAAATTCGAGAGAATGGTTGACATGAATTTGGTAAATGTAGTACTGTATTGTTGCGTGAATTTTGTGACCGTTGACGGGTTTAACTATCAAAACGTGCCTGAATTGTCATTTTTGTTGGTTTCATTTTGTAGTTTGGTCGATAATAACGACTACAGCTACGATTGAATGTTTCACAGAATTAATATAGTGGGTGCTACATAGTACATAGCATATTGTTTTTTTATTTGTAGGTACAAGTATCTACGTAGATACGTGGTCTAATCATCTAATGAATTCTTTAGCTCTATGATTTTAAAATATACAGGTAGATGTTTATTTTAAATTATGAAAGTGTTTGTATAGTTTAGAAATTTACTGCGGTATTAAGTTAGCAATAAAGTTATTGTGAACATAACTCTATATGAATCGTTAATTACTCTATTAGAACAATTATATTTATGTTCCCACCTTATTATTCTAAGTAAGTTATTCTAAGCCGCTAGCGAGTAAGTAGGCTTAGAAAATACAGCTATAATATATCTGCTCTAAAATAATAAAGGGGAAACATTTTATTGTTTGTTTGTTTGCATGCATTCAGATTCATTTCGTGGCACACTTTTCAATCTTATTCATTTTCGCATTAAATAAGGCTCCGAAAGTACTGTACCGATTTGAAAAATTCTGTCACTGTAGGAAAGCTACACTATTCCCCGTTGACATGGGCAGTTTCAATTCCCGTCGTCCCACGGGAACGAGAATTACGGAGGTGAAACCACGTGCAGTCGGCTAGTGTATTACAAAACCCTTTGACTCAATCTAGACACAACAAGTGGTTAGTCTCTTTAGCCAATTATTAGCATATCCTGCAATTATACAATACCAGTCTAGGGGCCCGGACTACTCTACTACATTAATTTGACACTAAATATAAGGACGCTTTGTTTAACAGCATCCGTTTTATTCAGACACTGGCTGCTCCACTGCTTTATCTGCTACTAGCGGATGTCACGCGGTTTCATCCGCGTAGTTCCCGTTCCCGTGGGAATACGGGAATAAAATATAGCCTATGTTCACCGCAAAGAGTGTAGCTTCCCAACAGTGAAAGTATTTTTCAAATAGGTCCAGTAGTTTCGGAGCCTATTCGATGCAAACAAACAATCAAATATTTCCTCTTTATAATATTAGTCTGCTATAAACTTATGCCCGCGGCTTTAGTCACAAAAATCTTGCAGTAGATATTTTTAACACCATAGACTTCAACTTGGCTTTAATAACATAATGGACGAAAGTTACTTTATGTTATACTGTATTTCAATAGCTTTGCGCAAAAATGTAAACAAACACATTTGATCCTATAATATATCCATAGTTACTTGCAATTGAGTATTCACCCTGATTATATTCCAGTATCCAGGAGTCATACAGTGTTCTTACAATCATTTCGCCACAAAATAACTTCTTTATGATAGTTTATTTTCATTTAAAATACCTACTCAGGATAGTAAAAAATTCAATGATTTGTCATACTATATTTTTCTACTAATCTGTCTTAGACAACGATTGTCAAAACATGAAATGTTTACATTATTGTCGGATCGGGCAGGATTGGACTTATACACATTATGTTTGTCAGTTGTCTGCCTCTACATACAGACATGTAATCACGCCTTTATTCCCGAAGGAATAGTACAAGTATACGCCCACATTTCACCTTACACTTTTTGTCCCACGTAAAAGGTGGAGAGTCTAATTGCCACGTTGAAATGAATAGGCGCGAAAGTGATTACCCATCCGAGGACATAACAAAATTTGCTTACGACAGTTGCCCTTTACAGAACACGGATCAGCAGTTATCTAGATCCTATAATACAAGTTTATCATAGCTAAGTAAGCTATTAGGCTAGCTGGCGGAACAAATAATATGCTCAGCTATGACAAATTATGCTGTCTCTAATACAGCTGTAACGTTGTAATCAGTATTGTACAGTCAATTACCATAAAATGTACTAGTTTAATCCAAAATTATGTAGCCCAGCGAGTGCCATAATGAACTAACCAAACATGGTATCCGCTGACCTCGACAGTAACACATGTATGCGTGTAAAGAGCAATAATTATTTATCCCAATACATGTTTTTTTTTTATTTTAAAGTTGACTGAGAAATTCAACTTTGAATAAAATAATTAGCATGCATAGCAATCAATACATGTTACTGTCAAGTTCGGTGGATGTTTGTCACAATCTTTGATTAGTTCATTATGGCACTCGCAAGGATACATCATTTTGTAAGATTAAACTAGTACATTTCATTGTAGTTGACTGTACCACTAATTTCTCAGTAATGCTCCATTCGGGCACACAAAGCTAAATCCCGGCCATAGCACATGTTCCCGGTTAAATTGGCCACATCGTCTGTACCCCCACCATGAGGATAGGGTACAACCAATTTGCATGTATAACGGGAATCTTGTTACATTTGCATAAGATAAGATAGTTTGATGTAGTATTTCTTTGAAGTTTGAAGTTTGTAAATTATTCTAAACAAACTACACTCATTTGCAAAAAAAAACGAGCGGTTTTGATTTTCATTCATCTTTAAAAAGATACAATACCAAAAAGGTTTCAATCGTTTGTACACGTTACTGGCCGGTTTTAAAAATGCCGTGGTATTTAAAAAAGTACGTTCTAAATTCAAATTTTCATTTGATGCTCATTTTTATCCTACATTTTTGGCGCGAAGTTCCAGAAGTTAACATCGACTTTCACAACTTTTATTCAATTGTTATCGATTAATTTCATATCCTTGACTGTCAAAGCTTTATTTATTGCTGTTTGGCTGTATCAAAAATGGTAGATAAAGTGGTAAAAGCTACCAAAATTATCGCGCTGCTTGAAGAGGGTTGCAGCCAATGTTTCGTGGCTAGGAGGCTAAATGTTAGTCGCTCGACGGTCCAAAGGACCTGGCAGCGATATCAGGAGACTGGTTCCGTCGAGAGAAGGCCTGGTTCTGAAAGAAAACCATATACCCAACCACGGGATGGTCGTTTTCTTGTGAGTCGCGCATTGAGAAATCGCAAATCTTCGTATGTGGATCTTAAGAACATCCTCCAAGACGTAAGAAATGTGCATATTAGTCTATGGACGGTCAGGAGGAGGCTTCTCGCTGCCAATATACGCAGTCACCGCCCGGCCCGCGGCCCCAAATTACTCCGTGAGCACAGAGTTCACAGGCTTAGGTTCGCTAGAAATTGTGAATCATGAGTCCATGATGAGAAGATTGGAATAGGGTTTTGTTCTCTGATGAAGCCAGGATATCTCTGTTCGGTGAAGATCGACGTCGGCGAGTGCTAAGAACACAAGGAGAGCGCTTTGCAGATGCATGTTTCGAAGAAATCACACCTTATGGTGGGGGCTCTGTTATGTTTTGGGCAGGAATAAATTCAATGGAACGTACACAGTTAGTCTTCATTGAAAACGGCTCACTGACTGGGCATCGATACATAACGGAAGTTCTAATTCCTCATGCACAACCCGCATTGGCCGCTCTAGGTCAAGACTCGATTTTTATGGACGACAATGCTCGCGCCCACCGATTCCGCGATGTTCGCGTATGTGCAAGAGGTCGGCATTCGTCGTTTGAATTGGCCAGCTCGAAGTCCCGACCTCAATCCCATAGAACATATCTGGGACGTTCTAAAACGGCGTGTGAGATCAGTACACCCGGCTCCGCAGACCATCAGAGAGCTGAAGAATGTGATTACTGCGAAGTGGGAACGTATTCCGCAAGCAAGTATCCGGGATATACTCGCTAGCATGCCCAGACGAATTCAATATGTGATTTTAGCTAGAGGGGGTCCAGGGCCTGATTTACCCATAAGCTAACTAAGCTGAAGCTTAGGGCGCCAGGACCAAGGGGGCGCCTGGCGTCTCGGGCTCGGCGCTGAGCTGTGTGTGAATTAAGTACAGTGCTCCCACACTTATTTTTTTTTTAAATAATGGGAAATAACATTAGTGAAAATGGATCACTTATAGTAACTTTGGTAAAAATTATCGAACATTCTATCCCAACATTATTAAATGTTTTCATGTAAGATAATGTTTATTAACAAATTTTCAACAAAATTTCATCAGTGTGGGAGCATACAAAGCATCTGCCAATTCTTAACAGAATGTAACAACTCCTAACAATATGTTTAAAATTGTTACTTAGTTAAATTTGAGAATACCATTATACTGAAGTACCTACATAATAATATTTGGTAATTTAGTGAAAACAAAAATACCTAAGTGCATTGAAAACGAAATTCCCAGCGTGGCAGCTGGGCGGCTGGGCGTAGGAATTAAGAGAAAGTACGACAGCTCCACCCGTGTCGCGTTCAAGGCCGTCAAGGCACCCCGGAACCAAGGGTAAGACGGCACTGTTGAGGCGGTGAAACCGGTCAGAGATGAGTGACTGGAAAGGCACCATGGCAGCCTCATCTACCGAATGCCGCTGATGCATACCGGCGCACACAGCTGAATTCAACGACCGTGTGCTAGCACTGCGGTGACTGCAGCGATTAAACAGCACTTCATGCACTGGCGGAGTGCTCAACATGTGCACTGCCAGCGTTGGGCTGGCCGTACATTCAGGGTGGCTTTTGCCAGCCAGGCCCCAGCACGCGCAGGCCCCCCACGGGCCTGTCTTGCGGTACTTCTGGCATAGTAACAAGTCACTCTTTCATCTTGGGCCTGCTTATGTAGGACGACGAGCAGAAACCCTTCTTCCTCAGGCCCCGGGTTATGGCCCCGGTCTTGGGCGCAGACAAGTCTACGGCGCCCTTGCCGCAGACTGCGAAGCTCGGGTGGGAAAGTCATCTACCACTTCCTCCCTGCCGCCTCTTCTGCGAGAATGGGCTGCTCGCAGAAAGACTAACTCACTAACTCCCTCTGATGATCATGGCTCGCACCATTGTCTCCAGCGCGGAAAATGCACCTCCAGACTTACCACGAGAACCTGACGCCTCTCCCGACTCGTCCGTCTGATCACCCCGATTATGGTGTTTCCCTACCTTAGTTGCTCAGGTAAAAACTTATGTCTCTACAAGTTCCAAGCGGAGCTGGAACCGCTGAGCCTCGAGTTCTCATGGGGTGCAGACCTTTGGCTCTGCTCCAGCGCATCCTTGCGTCATTTGAACAATGGTGCGAAGGCCCTCGCTTCCAGGAAACATGCCGTGTCAACGGAGATATTGTATGCGATACTCTCTTATAATGCTGACGGCCATGGCCTTGTGCGGGCTATGTAATCTAGCCCAGTTGCGATCGATAGGGTAGACTGACTAAGGCTGACTAAATGGTAGCGCGGAATAGGGCTATACTCCGCATGATTCGGAGGTAAAGTCTTCTACAGGGAGTGTTGGGTCCCCATATGTTGGACAATAGCCGCGGGAGTGCAACTATTTGCCCAGCCCCCTTTGTGTTATGGATACAAACTTCATAAATGGTTTCCGAAGTTACATCGGCTACCGAGTATGAGCCCCAGAAACTTCATCGAGAGGCTCGATGCAATGCTAACGCTCCCTACGTGTCTTACTGAGGTCCGTGAAAGAACAGAGCCTCGGATTTGTTCAAGAAACTATCAGATCGAACCGCCGTATTCGACCCACGAGTTGAGCAACACCTCGGGATACCCAACTCCTTAGTAAATTACAGGATAAATAAACCATGTTTGGTTCATTAGAACAGTCTCAGAATCGGAAGTTAGGTACCTATGTAGGATCAGCTTAGTAGACTCTCTTTTGTAGGTACCTACTTGTAATTTAATTAGTTACAGCTGGGGGCGCATATTCATAGCTAGCTTAGGGCGGGCGGAACCCAAAATCAGGCCCTGAGGGGGTCACACTCGATACTAAACATTTATCTGCTTTTACTTTATTAAAGAAAAACAAACAAAAAAACTTTTTTATTTTAACTTCATGAGCATATGCACTACAAGCGAACATACACTACTAGCGAGGTTTAGCATTATTTCCCATAAATTGTAACAAAATTTTATGAAATACTGATGAAAACAATTATATTCTTATTAATTTACCAAATTGTGAGGATAAAACTACCTATAATTATCAAACAAAGCAATATTAACACTTGAAATGGTTCATTGTTGAGGTGCCCGTTTTTTTTTGCAAATGAGTGTACTTTCTCAACCATACTGGCACTTATGTTTTAGTATTAGCAAGATTAATTTATAATAGCACTACACAGAATAAGGGTTTCATTGTATGATGGCATTATTTGCAAAAAATCTGGTTATGTGCGAGTAGGGCTCGCGCACAAATGGTTCCGTTCCAAAAAACGTCAAAAATTACGTTTGTTGTATGGAAGCGTTTCTCAATTTAGTACCTACCAGCCTTTTTGCTGTTATAGCGGCAACAGAAATACATCATTTGTGAAAATTTCAGCTCTCTAGCTTTCACGGTTCCTGATATACGGCCTCGTGGTCGACAGACAGTCAGATAGACAGACGGATGGACGGCGAAGTCTCATGAATAAGGACCCGTTTTATACCTTATGGGTACGGAATCCTAAAAATGAGCAATCGCTCGTTACGTGTGAACACTGAACAGCCGCGTCATACATAGTATTCACTTTTGGATTTAGTATTTGCGTTCTTGGCCTCTTTTTCTTGTTCGGAAAGAGTCATCTGCCGTTAGTCCCATAATCCGAGGTACTATGACCGGAGGCTTGAGGACGATAAGGGAGCTGCTCACCGTCCTTACAGAAGCAGGCTTTAGCCGGCAGCGTGATGTGAAGGATTCACGCATTCCCCTCTAAGAAACGGGATGACACCCGAAAGCCCCCCAAAGAAGCGGGATAGCACCTGAACCACCCCCTAGGCGAGGCCGCAGTGGTAGCCATCGGTCTGTTGGGAGTCCTGGGACATCCTTCCGAGGGCTTACCCGGTGCTCCCAACCGTAGGCTGTTGGGCATTACGTGAGGTTTTTTAGTCGGTAGAAGTCCGGGATAGAATCCATGAAGGATCTTCCCTGACGTGAAAAAAAGTGTACCAACTTCATACATCATAGCAAAATGCTCAACGATAAAGAAAGTGACACATGAATAACTAGTATCACATTTCTCAATGTGACAAGAAAGATGGTATCTGCTATCTGGTATGGTAATGAGCGTGAGATGAATTCACGGATGAACGAGATTTACTCATAATATTATCGACGCTGTGTCGATGTCGTTCTGGTAATTAGTTATTTAGAAACTGTTTAGTAAATAGCCTTAAGTGATTAATTTTTTATAATTCCGTTACAAGGAAAGTTTTTTATAGCACTAAGGCAGATAGACAGAAGGCCCAACTGATTGAAAAATTATTTGGACCTCATGTCTATCTGCCTTAGTGCTATAAAAATACTTAAGATTTATAGACGTTTGCATATTTTGGAGGATAACATACAAAATCAATTTTGCTAAGTGAACCTCCGATATGCTTTTTAAATAATATGAAATAAGACAACTTTTTTCAAACCCCCTTTTCTCCCCTCAACAGTCCACGATGTGAATAATTTTGAATAATAAATCAATTCAACTGCAGCTTACATCTACATAAAGTTGAAACAGCTTGCTAAAAAATTAAAAATGATTAAAGTCTGGCAACAAGAGGTGCAGTAGAATTGTTTTTATTTGAAGAAAACCTTTTTACACGTTTAATGCTGTCGGGGTTGCCAGTTTTAGATCTTTTAATTCGTTCCGGTGCCGACTACCGCCTTTAAAAAGTGTACGTAACTTTTAATTCCAACGAATTGCATTTTTATTTCTTTTCGTTGAAAGCATTTCATTAAAAAATTATGATTGCTTTATTTCATTGCTGCATTGCTCTACTTGTACAACCTTGCAAGCCATGCAAGTTGATGCAGGGATGCAATCTTCTGACCCCTATCCGAAATTTGGTTCACAAAATAAATGAGGGAGCCCTACGTCCAGCAGAGGACTGATAGGCTGATATTATTAATCGATTGTGAGATTTGAAGAATGGTCCCTGATTTATAAACTTTTAAATTTTTATAATGTACAATTATCTGGAAAAAAGAAAAATAATGGTTAGTAAGTTTCAAATGTCGAAGGACAGTTACAGCAAAGTAACAGAAGCTATTTCAATCAAATTCGAAAAGACGTGAATTGGAAGGACGACGTACGGTACTGTCAAGGACTGCCCTTTTATATTATTAAGGTGGCAGACAAGCCTACGACTCCACCCGATGGACTGTGCTCACCGTAGCCTGTGAATGTTTGCAATAGCAGAGACGCTATGATACTCGCGCTGCTGACCATCTTAGATGGAGGGGGAGGGGACTGGGGTTCTTCAAGAGGGATCTTAGATGTTTTGTTGCTGTTTGCTTGCAGTATGGGTACTGCAAGCAAACTGAGCCTGGGAAATCATTCCACAATCTAAGCCTTCACGGAAGAAAATCTCTTTCGGACTTTACCGTGCTCGAACGCTCTGGACTGAAGGTGTGAGAATGAACACAATAAAATGTTTTCAAAAATTTCAATGAATAATGATCTACTAACTCTATAATCACGGCCAGAAGTAAAATACTAAATTACAAGTTAATCACAAAGCCCATGAGAGACACAATCATTCTATTAAAATCTATTTCCTGATTCCACTCCAATCGTATAAATTATTCCTATGCTATAAGGACATTAGCAAATGAAATGGCTCCCTGTACGATCGTTCGAAATGCCGGTAATAGATCATATTATGAGGTGATATTAGATATTATAGGTCCAACTGTATAATATCCGTTGTTTTTCATAATAATATAATTTTATACGGAAATGTATCGATTTTCAGTACCTTGCTTTACCTATTTATACTACGAGTATGTTTAGCCCTCTTTTATTTCAAGAGTTTAAATCGAATGAGTCAGTGATATGAGTTATGGTAATGAGATGTTGTTTTGTAAATTCATGAGCTACTCTCATACTAATTCAGATAGCAACATGCGTTAGTACTGTCGCCGCCAGTCAATTTAGTCCCCCCAATCCCTCCCCTGTTGCCGAAACAAAAGGCGCAAGCATAAAGAAGGGGCCTTAAGTACATCGAATTGAAGTCGATGTACAGTGCCGATAGCGATGAGGACCGAAGCTGGGAAGCTGAACCAAACAGGCCAAAGGATTTATAAAGGAGATTGGACAAAGGCTCACAAAGATTTCCCAGCGGTCCCTGCTCCACCAGGAAACCGTGGAGACATGGAAGGTGCGACTTAAGCTACCAAAGGGGGGATTCGCCATAATCGCGGCCGTCAGACCGGTCATGGGCGAGTGGCTGGAGAGGAGACACGGTGCTCTCTCCTACCGGTTGTCACAGATTCTTACCGGGCACGGTAGCTTCGGTAGGTATCTGTGGCGAAGACACCGGGAAACCACGGCCGAGTGTCAGCACTGCGAGAACCACAGTGATGACACAGCGCTCCACACGCTGGTGGAGTGCACGGCGTGGGCGCAACAGCGCCAGATCCTCGTAGTGGGTCTGGACGTGGACACTCTCGCTCGAGGCCATGGTGCGAGCCGTGATCTCCAGCGGAAGTAAGTGGGACTGCGCCGCCTCTTTCTGCGAGCAGATCATGCTCGTGAAAGAGGCGGTGGCGGCGGGGCGGGAACGGGAGAGAAGCTATCACGGTTCCCGAGATACAGCCTCGAGATGAACAGACAGACAGAAATATGGACGGCGAAGTCTCATGAACAGGGTCCCGTTTTTACCTTGAGGATACGAAACGCTAATAAATTGTAAAAAACGTGCTAATTGTAGTAATATTTTAAAATTGGGAAAAAAGGATAGTAGGTAAATTCATGACTGAAACCACTCTGATCAACCCTATGTTTACACTCAATTTTATGGCTGAATAATTAGCTAACATGTCTGCATTGTTTGTTTGGGCTATTGTAGATAGGCCTCGATCATAGAGCAACGCGACCAGTACAAGGGGAGTAGATATAGCATGTATATCTGTCTGTCATATGTTGTGGGGGGAAAACGTATTCATAAACACCACTACAAAAGCAATCGGCTGTCACTATAGAACTTACACAAAACAATAAATTCACACATCTTACTAATATTATAAAGGTAAAAGTTTGTGAGTGTGGATGTTTGTTACTCTTTCACGCTCCAACGACTGAATGAATCTGGCTGAAATTTGGTACAGGGATAGAGTATGGTCTGGAATAACACATAGGCCTTTTTATACCGGGAATAAATTCGCACGGGAAGCGGAAAAGGGAACAAATTTTACGCAGGCGAAGCTGCGGGCATCAGCTAGTAAGTTATATTTCTTGTAAATGTGTGTATACAAGCGTACTAATGTTCGGGGTACGTTTTGACAGAGGGGAAAGTCTCAGTTTGGTGCCTGCCTCCCCTCCCAATAGAAGTCATAGATCGTGTTGCTCTACGTCTACGGCCTCGATACATAGGCGTTCCAATTTACTGTTTTAATTTTAACCAGAGGGTGCTTATTTAATGAAGTTTACTGGAATTGTTTGACTTTACCAACTCTAGATGGGTATCCGAAAACTTGAAAACAATACCAACAATACTAACAATACTAACTTGTAAGATATAATTTCAGTGGCGTAGTACTTTAATGTAGGGCAAAGGCGCGTACGGTTCTAAAATAATAACAGTTATACAATATGTGTGTATTTGGGACAGTGCCACAAGTTAATGTAGAAATTAGGGATTGTGTTGAGGAACTACCAACCAAGTTTTGTTTAGACAGCTGGGACTATGGTATCTCGTTAAAAAAGCTTCGCTGAAAGTTATACGATGCGAAAGCTGGATATATTTTCACTTTTAAAAGCACTTTTTGCATACGAGTAGTAGGTACTGCAAATATCAGAAGGTTGCGTAAATATTCATCCCACCAAACACATCCCTGTTGAATAGGAGGCCAAGTTCCTATGGGCTAATTGTTCGCCTAAAAAAGGGTTGAAATCCAATTCAATGCCAAGTTTAGATGCACTTTAAAATCGATCATAATCATCTTCATCAACAGCCTAATCCACTGGTAAACATTTGCAATTCCCAAGACTCGCCACCACACTCAGACCTCAGCCTTCCGAATCCAGCCACTACCCACTACCGCATTCACGTCAACGGTCCATCTGGCCGAAATTCACTTTACCATACACCCAACTTAAAATATGGTGTAGTTGTGAAAATACGTAGGTACCTACTTGGTTAAAAATATCTAAAATAATGATACTTCTAAATTAAAACTTGACAGGGATGTTTTTGGTGGGATTTCAATACTTTTTTTCAAGAAACCGTATCTATTTTTTCTTTAATATGCTTTAAAGTGTGCATTATGTATACATGACATTATTTTATACCAGCCCCCCTCCCCCCTCCTCATTGTATTCTCATTTTATCACTGATTCATAAATATTTTTATAAGAATTTAGATTTTCGATTAAGCCAACTCAAGCGTTATAATATAAAGTCCACGTTTAAAGCTTACAAACTTCTTAATAATATTGGTACAAAATTTTCAGTTTAATCAATCCAATAGGTTAAACGCAATTGACATAGTTTATTAGCCTTCTGCTTACCCCCAAGGTTATTTAGTGTGATAATATATAAATGTATATTAATGTCATTTTATTAATATATAGCTTATGTTTAGAATAAAAGGATGACTCACGCTACACCGTGCCGGGTCCGAGCCGAGTGCCGGCCGCAGCAAGGTCAATTAATATTATATATAACTAGCTGACCCGCGCAACTTCGTTTGCGCCACATAAGAGAGCGTATTACCTTTTCCCGTCGCATTTACTCTCGTAGCGTCTCGTCGTTAATATTCAATACTACGTGAGAAAGAGAGAGAGAGGAAGGTTTCTCGTCGCGTGTATTCCCGTGGCATTATTGTAGAAAAAAATTGATTGTCATTAAAATGTTTATTGTGCACCAACCCAAAGACAGACACATGCTATCGCGCAATTTTTAGAACTTTTTTAGGGGAAACAATTTTATAGTACATATTTTTTACATAACTATAAATATTTACACAGCACACGCAACGAAGCTCTCAAAAGGAATAACTTTTCCCCCGTTTTTGAAACATTTACTATTACTGCTCCGCTCCTATTCGTTGTAGCCTGATGCTATATAGCCTATGACACTCCAAAATAACGTAGCTAGCTATTGGTGAAAGAATTTTTAAAATCAGTTCAGTAGATCCCGAGATTACCCCTTACAATTTAACAAACACACAAACTTTACTTCTTTATAATATTAGTATAGATTTGTGTGAACAAACTCACGTTAACCCATTACAGCATAACGTCCGATAAATCGGACGCTAAAACATTGAAAAAAATACAGAGAAATTATTAAAATAATTGGTATGTTTTGGTTTTGAACGAATGATAAACAGTGTCTTTATACGAGTAACCCCATAGAATAGACTTTAGTATCATAAATAGCCTGTCATATGTCATTTGTTGAAAAGGGCGAGTCGCGGTCAGGCAAATTTGATACTAAGGTAAAGTTTATTTTGAATATTTTTAAATTGTTATGGTAAAAGTAATAAATAGTATGTTCAGTCGGTTGAAATATTGTATATCTATCTAGAAATATGCTTTATTTCATATCAAAGTCTTTATTTTTTTTATCAGGCGTGTGTTTTTGATGGTGTACGATATATCAGACGCTATGCATAGCGGGCTCTACAGTTACTGTTTCTTAGTGCTTTGCCAGCTTTGGAATGTGGTGTTACTAATGAGGAGACTAAGCATATTATTATTTATTTTGAACCGCCTATGGAAAAAATCGGCAGGCAACGTCTTTAGCATTGATGAGACTTCTGAGAATTGGGATAATAAGCGACTAGTGCAGTTCGGGCCAACCTTGTTGAGAACTGTCCGCTAACAGACATCAACCAGTTCAAGCGCGAAGAAAGCCACATCACACATTCTGTTATGGCTTTGATTACAGAATATCTGATTATGTTTTTGTGTGTTGCTGGTATGACAGCAATGTGGTCACTGTTTGTGGCAACTAGGTAGTTTCTAAACTGAATCTTAGCATCTGCTACTCGTTGGTGTAACAACAAGAAAGCAAAAGTCTCGATCGCGCAGCCCTCACTGATTACGAGCTACGAGCATATGAATAGGGTGAATAAATACGATCTAGCTGTAGGTAGAGAATCTTCGCACTAAAATGCGAATAAGGATATGGTGGTGGCTGCTTTTGGCCTACTTCAGGGATGTGACGCTGGTAAATAGCTGGTTACTTGCTAGGATGAAAAAATGGCTGCGACAATGAGAGTACGTCGTTGATTGCATTCAGAAGGCATGTTACTTGTCCCACATGAAACGTACTTCACCGCATCAAGGTCAAAAACCAGATAAACCACTGTCAAATACACGGTATGATGGCAAATACCACTAGGTGGTAATGGTAACTATCAGTGGCTTATCAATGTGGAGGAAAATCAAAGTACAAATGCTTGA
The DNA here is from genome assembly GCA_933228765.1 of Miltochrista miniata. Taxonomy (NCBI): domain Eukaryota; kingdom Metazoa; phylum Arthropoda; class Insecta; order Lepidoptera; family Erebidae; genus Miltochrista; species Miltochrista miniata. Next base: position 32,521,912 of record OW121752.1, on the reverse strand, counting down.
AATGCGATGTGGGCGTAACCCGAAATGTTTTTTGGATTACCTACCATGTACCTAAAACATCATTTACTGTAATGGGCTTCAGAGACGGTCAATGTGATTTGACAGGTCTGCTAAAATATGAATGAAAAATTCTTTGCATGGGTACTTATGTGCATCAACGTGTATGTACACATGATAGGTACTCGTCAAGTCGCGTTGACCGTCTCCAGAGCCCATAAAATTATTATTTCATTCATTTTTTTATTTTACTAACTAATAATAATTCTAAATACTTAACCGTCTTATTTTTTGAACTGTATACTACATCCAAGGAGCTTCAGGTTCCATAGTGCATAGCGTCCGATGTATCGGACGGGCCATAAAATTAAACTCGCATATATATGTCGTGTTATTATTGATGAAGCCTTTCAATTAACCCCCAATTAGTCCCTAAAATACATTAAAATCATATTATGTGCAAAAACGAACTTTATGCAGTAATGGGTTAAACCATAGATTTAGAATTTTTCGCGCTAAATCTATGCGTTAAACCGAGCGGCAACTGAGTGACAGCTGAACTACGGAAAACGCTTGGAAACAACTCGGTCCCGCCTCGGCTCGGCCACGGCCCGTTGCATGAATACAGTGCCACCTAGCTTCGCCCGAGCAGTCGTGAACGCAACCGGCTCGGTGACCGTGCTACAGCCGACACTCGGCTCGGACCCGGCACGGTCTAGCGTAAGTCGTCCTTTAGAATGCTTGCTGATCTCTAAACTACTGGACGGATTTGATCCAAATATTTCACAAATATGAATAACAATATTCAATGTACAGTATTGACTTTTCCATAATTTGTATGTATAGAGTATTTGATTGATATTAATCAAAACATTGACAACATCTTTTTTGAGTTTTAAACATGACATGTGTGAAAATAAAAAGTAAATTAAATGAAAAGAGTCCTCTCATCACTAAAAAGTATTGATACAAATTCGAATCAAATCCCCCCGAAGACAACAATTGTAACCCCTTTTAGCCATGTTCTGGAATGAATTTCTATAAAATACGAAACACATCTTCCATCAATTATGTTAGAGATGATTTATGCAAAATTTGAAGAAGATCCGACCAAGGAATCCTGTGGTCCCATACAAACTTTGTAACCCTTTTCCAACTCACACTTGACCGATTTCTTAAATTTCTCAATTTTTCTTTTATCTACATATAACACCTGATCTGTGTGCCAAATTTCATAACGCTAGGACAATTGGAAGTGGCCTAGAGGTTTTGATGACCGGTCAGTGAGTAAGTCATTCAGTGCCAAAAATAGCTATATTCACAGGGTCATATTTCAGGATCTACTGAAGCTACATCTATGAAATTTAGTACACTGCCTTAGTACTAGTATATGAATACGTACGTACAATTTTATTTCTGTACTTGCAATAGGCAAGGAGTCTTGTAAAGGAGTTCACGCAAAAATTGTTGTTAAAGTGAATAGTGAAAGTGGAAGACCAATAATACAGGTCAGTTATCACTGGGACAATTACCTATTACCTATATTAAGTGATACAAAAAGTTTTGAAACATATTCTGTAAAAGTATATAACCTATTTACCTAAAATAAAAATCACCAGCCACCCACCTGGAAGAAGAAAAATATAAACAATACTTTGAAGTGAATTTTATTCAGCGCCATCTATTGGCGAGTAGCACTTTCGAAAATAATATAATTGGTTTTACTATCTGTCGCAAGAGGCCGTTACTTGGACAATAACAATGGAAAATATTATAAAAGCTCTGGAAAATATCCAAAAAGAATTAGCAGAGCAGAAACAGGATATAAAAAATATGGAACACAGTATTAAAGAAACTATTATTAAAACAATGGATGAAAAATTTTTGGTAATTGAAAATAAAACTATTTATTTAGAGAAAAAAATAGAAAACCAACAAAAAACCATAGAATTTTTGGATAACATACATACATACATATACTCACGCCTTTATCCCCGAAGGGGTAGGCAGAGGCCTATACCGGCCCACATTTCACCGTGTACAATTCGGTCCCACGTGACAGGTGGTGAGCCCATCGCCGTGTTGAAATGGACCGCCGTCGTCAGAGCCTCGTCCGTTGTTCAGCAGGTGCACGAGCTTGCACGTGAGGTTGACTTGGGCCCGATGGTGTTGGTAGGGCCCCACTACACCCATTTTTGGATAAGCAAATAAGAAAAAAGAATTTGGTTTTCTTTGGGGTCGAGGAAACCGAAAAAAATTACGAAGATTTGCTAGAATTGGTTCTTAACGTCATTAACAGTAAAATGGGCATACCATGTCCAAAAATGGAAATTGAAACTGTAATTCGAATCGGAAAAAACATTGGAAAGGTGAGACCAGTTGTAGTTACGACAACCACTACATTACGGAAAATAGAGCTTTTACGTAATAAACACACTCTGAATAACACTGGTATCTATATAAAAGAGGACTACTCCCCACCGTGCTACAGAAAAGAAAAAGTCTCCAAGAAGAATTGAAACGGGAGCGAGAGGCTGGGAGTAAAGTAGCATTACGTTACGATAAGATAGTCAGGCTTGACGGATCTCAAAAACGATTTAACCAAGAAACATTTTTTAATAATAAAAGATTACCATCAGTGTCACCAGAGAGCATAAGACGACAGAGACTCACGAAAATGCTGGAAATACGAAACAATTAGCAAAGAAGAACAAGTATCAAAACATAACGAGTTACATGCGTCCATCATTAATGAATTCCTCACGATTCCTGGAAATGACGAACTCCTAGAAAACCAAAAAAAACTGAGTGGTGCCCCTCCACCTCTTCCAAGCCGGCCGGTCACCGTGGAAGAGTTAGACCAAAACCCCCTAAATCTTAACAAAATTAATGTCAAATTAAAGAAAGAGAGACAGACGAGAAATTTATATATAGCTAGTATCAATGTAAATACCTTACTTTCAGACACGAGGCTTGTGGAGCTCTGCCATGCTATAAAGTCACTTAAGTGGGATATCATGGGTTTATGTGAAGTAAGACGCAAATATGAGACTATCGATGAGTACCCAGACTTCATCCTTTGCCATACTGCAGGATCAGAAGGTAGAAATGGAGTGGGATTCTTGGTTAGAAAACAATGGAGAAATAATATCATGAGCTTTAAGTCAGTGACAGACAGAGTGGCGATTTTAGATATTAAATTTACCGAAAAGTCGACCTGGTCTTTTGTGCAAATTTACGCCCCTACAGAAGTATATTCGGAGGAAGATATGGCGTTGTTTTACCAGTCAGTAGATGCCGCTCTTGACTCTATACACTCGAAAAACATTATGATTCTCGGAGACTTTAATGCAAGAGTAGGGCAAATGAGGGTGGGTGAAAGTCATGTTTTTGGAAATTTTTCGTCGGGAATTAGAAGTAAGCATGGTCAGACACTAATAGATTTTGCACTCGAAAAAAATTTTAAAATAATAAATAGCATGTTCAAGATGAAAACCAGTAAAAATTGGACCTGGCGACACCCGAACGGCCGAAACTATAATGAAATTGATTACATGCTAACTAATCGACCTACCCTTGTCCACCAATTTAACATCATAAATAATTTAAATTTCAGTACCGACCACAAAATGATACGATGCAGGATATCGGTACAAACTGATAGAAATCGAAGACTCATAAAATCAAATATCAAATACACAAGAAATTTACCTTTAGTTACAGGAGAAACTGCCAGGTATTGGGAGAGTATATTTATGAATTCTATAAAATCAGGATCCGAAATTCAACTACAGTATAATAAATTAGAAGAAGAACTTAAAAACTTACTAACGCAACTACCGAAACCTGTGAAGAAATCCAGAGAGTATGTGAATGAAGAAACAAAACAGCTTCTGATTGAACGTAAATTATTATATAGAGCAGAAAAAACAACAGAAACTAAATCAAAAATTACAACTCTAGGTAAAGAAATCAACAGAAATATCAAGTTCGAAAAGAAAAAAATAAGGCAGGAATTTTTAGAAAAATACATTAATGAGACAGGTGCGATACAAAAAGCTTATAAACATCTTAGAGAAAAGTCAGAATGGGTTTCTAATATTAAGAATAAATACGGTAGTGTGTTATACAAACGTCCGGATATATTGGAGTCGGCAACAGGCTTTTACAGGGAGCTCTACAGTTCGGACAGAAGTGGGTCAGAATTAAGCTACAATATAAATTTCCCAACACACTCTACCATCGAACTAGAGTCACAGGGAATTCTAACTTCGGAAATTGAAAATGCTATTAAAACTCAGAAAAATGATAAGACTCCGGGAAATGATAATATTGCAAATGAAGTATTAAAGTCTCTTTGTGAACCACTACTAAAACCTCTACAATTATTTTTTAACAACATTTTAAACTATGAAAATACTCCTGATCAGTGGTCGAAATCTAACATTACCTTATTATACAAGAAAGGAGATCATTCGGATCTGGGAAACTACAGACCTATCAGCCTCATGACCAATATGTATAAGATATTTTCAAAATTTATTCTACAGAGGATCACCAAAGCTCTGGAGGAACATCAACCACGTGAGCAAGCTGGTTTCAGAAAGGGGTTCTCAACAATGGATCATATCCAAACAGTCACGCAAGTACAGTTTGTCTATAAAGTCGTGACATGAATGTTTGAGGAACTAAAAATAGTTATGTGTGTGGCAACACTGGCAACACGAAACATATGTACGTCAGTTGTCAATGCTATCGTCGAATTTCGTTTACTCTCTTACGTAACTTTAATGTTTGGATTAAACTGCAACAAATTGAGATCAAACTACGCATAAAGGTTTGAGAAATGAGTAAAGAAAATCGGAGTGGTGCGCAGGAAGTGATTTTTAAAGTTTTCCAGTGATGTTTCGCGGAGTACTAAGCTGGACAATATTGTTGTGCGATTTTGAGGATGTTTATGAGCGAAAAGCATCTTTGGTGGGTATGTAATCGTGTTATTGTTTGTTTTGAATCTGTCTGAAGTTACAAATTCACTGAATTTACGATTTGGAGACAAAAAAAGGCATTGTTTACATATTTTTAGGTTAGAATCTTAAACTTACAATCTACCTATAATGTAAGTCAGTGGTTAGAACAACATGGTTATTTTATAGTACGACCTACATTTTTGATACTCAGTTCAATCTGGTTTTCTACCAATTTTTATTTTGAATTAATTGCTTTATGGCAATAGTTGGTTTCCAATATGTAATTAATTTTCTTTTTTTACTCTTTTCAGGAAAATCAGAGAGTACAGTTAGGCGAATAGTTAACGAAGGTTTTAATAATGAAGGAAAGTTTGAAACTCCTGGTAAACACAGAAAAGGTCGGCAAAGAAAGAAATAGACGATTTTAATATTTGAGCACTGCGCCAAAAAAATCCTTGTCAGATGGGGGAAAGTTACAGATAAAACATGTAATTACATGATTGTGGCAAAGCAATTGGGACTGCTAGGCACCTGCTGGTGGGTTGTAAGACGCTATTAGACCGGGGCTTCTGGATCTGGTTCAATAACTTTATTCTGGATCTGATTCAATAAAACAGAAACAAAATTAAAAATGTATAATGTGTTTTATTTATTAACTCACTAGCTGATTCGCAGCTTCGCCCGTGTCGAATTTGTTCTCGTTAGGAACTTATTCCCGGGATGAAAAGTAGCCTATGTGTTATTCCAGACTATAATGTATCCCTGTACCAAATTTCAGCCAGATCAGTTCAACTGTTCGAGCGTGAAAGAGTCTCACATCCACACTCATAAGCTTTCGCATTTATAATATTTGTATTGTTCCCGTTCCCGCTTCCCGTAAGAACTTATTCCCGGAATAAAAAGTAGCCATGGTTATTCCAGATTATAATGTATCCCTGTACCAAATTTCAGCCAGATCCCTTTAACCGTTCGAGCGTGTAAGAGTAATAAACATCCACACTCACAAACTGTCGCATTTATAATATTAGTAAGATTTTACTCGGAACGAACTCCTCGTATCAAAATCATTTTGGTCGTACTATATAGGGTTGCATACATGCATTCAGCAGCGCCCTCATTTAATTTCACGACTTTATAGACAAACTGTAATAGAGAAGGCAAATGAATATAGAGTCACTCTATATTTGTGCTTTATTGATTATAAAAAAGCCTTCGCTTTATTGAAACATGAAGCAATTTGGGCAGCGCTTACGCATCAGGCCGTTGATGTAAGATATATTCATGTCATACAAAATATTTATTCGAAGTGTTATGCTAGAGTGAGGCTTGAGCGTGAGGGTACGGAATTCCCAGTACATAGAGGCGTCAGACAAGGTGACCCAATATCTCCGAAAATATTTTTGGCAGTACTAGAATCCGTCTTTAGGGCACTCGAAATGGGAGACCAAAGGAATAAGCATTGACGGAGAGACACTGAGTCACCTTCGCTTTGCAGATGACATCGTCGTGTTTGCCGATAGCGCTCAAAATCTAGAGACTATGGTAAATGAGCTGACAAGAGAAAGCAAGAAGGTAGGGCTGTCACTCAACCAATCTAAAACGAAGATTATGACTAACGGCACTCATGAGACGGTAACTGTAGACGGCGAAACAATAGAGTACGTACAGGACTATATCTATCTGGGCCAACTGGTATCCTTCGAAGACCAAACAGAAAAAGACATACAGCGAAGAATTGCTTTGGCTTGGAGAAAATACTGGGCATTTAAAGAAATAATGAAAAACAGAGAAATCAGTTTAAATGTAAAGAAAAAAGTGTTCGACATAGCCATACTTCCATGTCTATCATACGGATGCCAGACTTGGGCCTTAAGAAAAGAAGACGAAGAAAAATTAGCTATATGTCAAAGAAAAATGGAAAGAAGCATGCTTGGTTTAAAAATAAGTGACCGAATCAGTAATGAGACTATTAGGAAAAGAACAAAAGTTATTGATATAAAGAAGCGAATAAGACAGTTAAAGTGGAGGTGGGCGGGGCACATCTGTAGATTGGAAGGTAATAGATGGACAAAAAAGATAACTGAATGGATCCCGCTGAATGGGAAACGAAAGAGAGGCAGACCTAAAAGACGATGGAGAGATGTATTTTCACAGAGATGTGGTCGAGATTGGATAAGAATGGCAAGGGTAAGGGAGTTGTGGAGAGATTTAGGGGAGGCCTACGCCGTGGAGGCGACTATTGCAGATGAAATCTGAAACTTGTCATTTTTTTAACAGAATTTTAATTTTATTAGATATAGATCCATATTATTTTTTTGCTAAACTGTATGTTAGTATGCAATAGAAATAAAGGCTTTTTTATTTTATTTATTTATTTACTTGCAATAGGCACTGAGCTACAGGGGGGTCAAAACTGGGTCGAAGCGGTTCGTGTAAATAGAGTACGGCATGCGCTCGGCCTGTTGCTAAAACTTGGCCTGCGCACTGCCGTGCGCTTAGATGTATATCAGTATACAGCATGTTTGAATTTAAAATCCACCTACCACTGCAGACGTTCGTCAACGTATACTAACAACAGACTTTAATCTTTCAACCAGGCGTAAACTTAAGCCGTAAAGGTGATTAATTTCCTCAGAGGTACGTTTTACCGCCTGAAATTAGTACCTTCATAAATTCAAACAACATAATCTGACAAATTTACATAATATGGAGATTCCTATTCCCGCAGACCTCACGTCGCGAGTGAGGCCTGCTGAGGCCTATTCTTAATTAGAACCACGACAAAGCTTACTTTCAGTATTGCTGACTTCGAAAATTAAATTTTCCTTGCATGCTTTCTGAAGCGCTCGTGGCCGCACGGACTCAGTGCTCTGTAAACGATTACTGTAGTAAGCATCTTTAGCTATGGCCAGTCCTTGGATGGGTGAACATTCATGTGATCATTTTGTGACATTTATTTGAGCGTTTCCGTGCTTCGGAAGGCACGTTAAGCCGTTGGTCCTGGTTGCCAGTAAAATAGCAGTCGATAAGCCAAGTTGAAGGCTTTATTTCAACAGCAGGCAGTCACAACCAGCGCCTGTCCATCTCAACATGGCAATACGGCTCACCACCTATTACGTGGGACAAATTCTAAAAGACCTCTTCGGGGATAAAGGCGTGACGGTATGTATGTATGTTGCATGCTTTCTTAATATTAACAGCCTTTGCTTTCCTTCACCTGAAGGAAAGCAAAGGCGATTGGGAGCGACTCTCACAGTTCACAAGACTATTATTGACAGTGGCTCTCAAGTTGGCAGCAAAAATGTAAAAGAAATAAAAAAAAATACTTTTAATGACAATTAAAGCTAAGAATCCCGAGAATAGATATTTTTCGTAAATAAAATTGGATATTTCCAGATAACGTACCCTTAAATCAAACTGACAGTTACAAGTAGAACACAATTTGAACAGCATACACGGAAGAATATGTGAAACAATCTGCACGACCTGTTGCCGTCGGCTAAATAACTCGAAATTTTAATATATTCGATGCATGTAGAGCAACTTCGGAGTCTGTAAAGGAGCATACATACTGGTCTTGTCAGTTTACCGGGACTGCGACAATAGAGGTATATTGTGGAAAGGTGAGAATAGTGTGCAAAATAAATAAGTGACAGATATCTTCCAAGAGTGATCAGCTAATATAGGTTAATGAATTATAGTTTTGGATTTTAGTATTTTTGTCAAATTCATAACTTCGGAAGCCGAGGTAATGGACAAGCAGCCTAGTATATTTTTATAAGACTAAGGTCCGAAGAAGTTTCAAAGTTGAACATTAAAGGTCTCTCTCACGATACCAGCTATGGAAATCTAGATAATTTCCATAGCTGGTATCGTGAGAGAGACCTTCTATAGAACTCATTCGAATTTGTTTGCAATACAGAGCTATCGGGGCTGCCAACCTAAAAGGCGTAAATTACACAGTCCGCGACGTAAGTACGGTTACCGACATAAAAAACTGAAAATAAGTGTGATCCAAGTGCGAGTACGAGTCGCGCGCGGAGTGGTACTTAAGAACGGCAAAAAATCACGTTCGTTGTATGGAAGCCCCCCCCCCCATAATCCCCCTTTTTATTTGATTTTAGTATTTATTGAAATACATCATCTGTGTAAATTTCAGCTCTTTAGCTATCGCTGTTCCTGAGATATAGCTTCGTGACGTCTTAAGTCTCATCAATAGGGTCCCGTTTTTACACTTTGGGTACGGAACCCTAAAAAAGGAAACCGCACCGGTATTGAAATTACTGTGTATACGGTCCCTTCGTTTGAGGCTTCTGTGGCGGGGTGGTTACAAATTGGCAAGTTTATTATATTCGTGGCAGGCTTTTTCTATAATCAAAGTTTCATGCTCACCGGAAATAAATTACAATTATAGGTATTGTACCCGTTTTGCAAATTTTTTTTTTCCTTTGGGAAATATTTCGAGTGATTTAGGTGCTTTTGCTAATGAGAACTTTTGTTTAGGATTATCAAATAACTCTTCTAGATTCTCTAAACGTGAACCCTGGGGTTAACATTGCGAGAATTACCGAATTGTGTGTTGAGGTTTTTTAGTCAATAGGAGTTCGGCATAACATCAATGAGGATTTTTCCTCACATTAAAAAAAGAAAGTTATCCCTCCTATTCCTATTAAAGGAAATACGTTCACTTCTAACTTATAAAAAAAACCGTTGGTCCCGGTTGCCAGTAAAATGGCTAAGTTGAAGGCTTTATTTCAACAGCAGGCCGTCACAACCTGCGCCTGTCCATTTAAACACGGCAACACGGCTCACCACCTATTACGTGGGACAAATTATACAAAAGGTGAAATGTGGGCATATAATATGCCTCTGCCTACCCCCTTCGGGAATAAAGGCGTGACCATATGTCTGTCTGTCTGTAACTTATCAAGCAAGCAAAAAAAAAAGCAACTGTTATCATCCTGCATTATAATCTCTATCTCAACACCATTAAACCCCGCCAACAAAATCAATCCCATTAAAAACCGCCACTTAGATGATTACTCTAATCAGTTTACATGGCTAATAGTCATTTATAACGCTGATCGGGCAATTAGCCGGGCATCTGTGCACAGCTGTGACTCGAACCCACGCCCCTGGGGTGGGTATCGGTTGGAGATGTCGTTTGTCAATGTCTGGACCTATTATATACTTACATGTTATAAAATGAAGAGCTCCATCGCGACTGAGTTTTCAATATAAACTCAAGGATATTTGAACGAATTTTCATTTGGGTATGACGAAACGTTATTAGTGTTTCGTTTGAAGTTAATATCGTTTTTTTAGTAATATCAGTGTAAGTATACTAATGTTATCAAGAAGAACGATTTTATTGTTTGTTTGTTTGTTTGAATTAAATAGGCTCCGAAACTACCTACTGAACCGATTTAAAAAAAATCGCTATTGGGAAGCTACACCTAAACCTAACTAATATTATAAATGCGAAAGTAACTCTGTCTGTCTGTTACGTTGTCACGCCTAAACCGCTGATCCGAATTTGAATAAAATTTTGTATAGAGATAGTTTGAGTCAAAGGAAAGGACATAGGCTACTTTTTAACTGACTGCGCAAAAGGAGGGTAGTTATTTTACGCGATAACGACTTCTACGCGGACGAAGCTGTAGGGAACGGGTGGTAAGCTATATATTTTATTCCCGTGTTCATACGGGAACTATGAGGGTGAAACCGCGTGTCGTCCGCTAGTGTATATATAACTTGTACTTAATTATTTAACAAAAGTATAATTAGGTACCTATCAATTATTCCCTTGATAGGAGATAAGTTTTATTCTACGAATTATTATTTGTAGGTTTTATCATAATGTAGGTATAAGTAGGTATCTCTTAGTTCGTACAAATTTTCAAAAGGTTTACTTAACAGGAAAGAAGAAAACGAAACGCGTCCTTTCTCTTTCCTATTAGGAAACGTTCAAAACTCTGCTGTGTAATACAAACTGGGTGCTTACAAAAATTTGCATAAAATGAACTTAGGCGAAGGTTATGATGCAAGAAATTCCTAAGGTATGCCGTCATTTATAACGTAAATGCGAAGGGGTTGCTTTGCGCCGTCTAGCAATTTTGCCACTAATTAGACGCTGGCTTATAAAGAGCTACCAAGGCGGTTACTTGCATATTTTAATACCTTTATCAAAGTGTTCGTGTCGTAATCGCAACGGGACACCGCTGGGTGACACACTGGTGTATAGATTGGCAAACATCACAAAACTTATATCATTGCCATGGAAAATACTTATGCTGACTCATTGATTCATCAACGCATGGCTGGTCTAGCTCTCTAACTGACATACATGCTAAGTACACGCATTTATCTCCGAAGGGGCATATTATACGCCTACAAATCACCGGTTTATTTATCCCACCTAATAAGTGGTGAGCCGCTGTTATCGTCTTTCACTGACTCCGTGATTAAGTACATGAACCTTAGAAAGGATTTACAGAAATTAATCTACTTTGAATTTCTAAGATCTGTTTTAATTTTATCATGTAATATTACTTACTGAATAGCTACACCACAATTATTACAACAGATAATAATCCTTTAAAAAAATTATAAGTACCTAGAACCTATATTTTAGAAGAACTTGCACTTTTTAAACGAGCTTTACCAAACTTTTCTAAGTACACATAGATATTCTTCTATCGTACTTACGCGCCAACTTACTGTACAAACGAAACCTCCCTGTGTATTTCACTTATCGTAACTTGCAGATAGAGTTTCCCCTTCACAGCTATATTTCATACAGTTTCCTGGTGCGGCATAATGAAGCTATTGGAGAAGATATTTAGGACTACCCCCTACACATGTCGTTAAGACCCGCAATATGTAACGTCGTTTAATTACTGCTGTAAACTTTGATAGTGTGAATTAAGAAAGAATCCCAGCTGTATTTAATCATTACTTACCTTTGCGAACGAGTTGACATAGAGTATATAGGGGATGGTTGGGCTATGAATCCGTGATCATCACGCATGCTGCGTATACCTATACCTGTGGTATAGTAGTCGTCTGATTATAGAAGGATCTATCCTCTATAAGAAAGCTAGTTTTAACTCTATATTTAATAGTTTCTTTTAGTTTAAAAAGCATGTTAAACCGTTGGTCCCATTACAACATTATTATGGTAGTCATTAAACCAAGTTGAACGCCGCGGGTGGTTTGAAAAACTACAGCAAGCAATCTACAGCAAAGAAATACCTGTATGTTTCAACAGAGCGACGTGGAATAAAATACTACAGGTGAAATGATGACGTATAGTATTTGGCCCTCTATCTACCCCTTCGACATAACACGGCGTGCTATATGTATGTAGGTATTAGAATATTTTTAGTTCATTCTACTAATAAAACTGGAAGTAAATTCTCCAGTAATCAAAGCTTTCATCAGTCCCTGTCATTTGCAAGAAATCGTTTGCTGTCAATGTTTTGTCTTCACTACTTCCTAATCGATCGAAATTTTCACTAGGGAAAGTCTTGAGCTATAGTAACATTGGAATACGCATTGAACTTAGAAAGTGCTTCATCATAATGCCTGATAATGTAGGTATGCAAAAAGAATTTTACACTCAAGAGCAGGCAACAGAAGGAAAACCAAAATCGACTTGCATTTTCTTGCATCTTCTTCCATGACGGGGAAGTTGCATTATACCGCTAAGCTATCGAAACATGCTTGGAGCTGATGAAATACTCCATCTTATTACGTTAAAGTGTCAGTGGGCTGACCACGTCTGCAAAAGAACCGACGGCCGATGGAACAAACGGGTTTTAGAGAGGAGACAGCGACTCGGCAAACGTAGGGTAGGACGCCCACCCGCCAGATGGACCGAACACCTGAAAAGGTCGCAGGCTGGGACTGGATTCGGCAGGACCGTGTGCTATGCTGGAACGTGGATTGTGAGACTGACTCACTTGATTGATTGATTGATCCGTCTTCTGGCGACGATGTGGACGGCATTATAAGTTACACGACGCAAATGTAGAGATTTTTTTTTTTTAAGTGAGGGATAATCCTGCATGGATGCTGTGCCGGACTCCTACCAACTAAAAACTTCACGTATCCTGCCTAACAGCCTACGGTTGGAAGCCCCATTCAATTATTTAGTTTAGTGCACAACATCAGCATGCATTTGAAAAATACGTTATCTAAAATAATGAAAAATAACCATGCTACACGGAAAAAGACGCATTAAAAAGCTAGCTATAACAACATACATGCATAAATTCATGCATGACTCACAAAACAATTTAGCGGTAGGTAAGTAGTAAATTCTTTCATGCAGTTGAAAGCAGACGTTATAAAATAACACCCACCATTTTGTTGGCGCCATTTCTCCGACATTTTAAAGCCGGTAAACGACAATTTATTCTAAGTTTACTGGCGTTGCAAGTTGCAAATGAAAATGGACTTCAACTTGTATGAAAATTCATCACTAGAACTTTGACTTGTAGTGAGTTTGTTGACAACAACGTCTGTACGTGTCGAGACATTGTTGATTGTTTTAGGCAAATAAAAACTACTGTTACTCATAAGAAAAATGCAACTTTAACATTATCATCATTACCTGAGCTTTGGACCTGTTGCCTATTCTTCTTCAGCCAATTCGCACTTTAATTACCAACAAGTTTACCGTCTTTCATATATCCAATTCGCATGGTCTTTACCACTAAGTAAGTACTAGAAACCACGATTATGGGTTCACAATTTCTGCTGGAACATGCATGCTGTTGGTACGAATTGTTAAAAATCTTCATCTGAGTTTCATTCTCGATTCTAATCGAATCCCTCGGTAAGGTACCCATGACACAGGCAGCTTTCCCACTGTTTTGCTATGGAAAGCCTTTGTGCGAGAATGCTATCTGCGCAGAGGCACCATTATCTTCCCTCAGACGCTTCTAGTTAGAGAAAATCGGGTTTGTAGAATGAATAGAGTCTTACGTGTATTGTTTATGTTGAGGTTCCCAAGCTCAAATCCGGCATGATATTTGCGGGAGTATGAAATCATTCGAATTAACTAAAGCAACACGTCCCCTCTTATCGGTCTAGCACTGGGCGTCTCATCGGAAGGCTGTCACAGGATTCCCAGCAGATTTCATGTGTTTATAAAAATACGACTTCGCGAACATTACACCGAAATTGAGTGTATTAAACCATAAAACGCTGTTTAGCAGTCGTCACTAATCCACTAACTCCCATGTAGAACCCTTACACGTCTTGAATACTAATATTCGGAAGGTAGTAAAGTGCAGTCCGCCTTTTTTCTCCGACTTTACGATTGTAATCCGAAGTTTACCGATCGTAAAACCGAAGTAATAGTGTACCGACTTAAATTGGTGTATATTTTATTCTATCATAGAGCAACGCGACCAGTACAGAGTAAATCGCGCGCGGAGTAGACAGCAATGTTTGCTCTTAACAGAACCACAAATTAGAGATAGTACAGATGGAAAATCATGTATGAACTTTTTTTTCACACTCTGCATTCTGCTACACACACTCGTGCACAAAACATTATCGAAAATTTAGTTGAGAACGCCTGACCTTGTGTCTGTGAATGAGTTGTCTATGTGTGCGTAGTGTCTGTGAATGAGTTGTCTATGTGTGCGTAGTGTCTGTGAATGAGTTGTCTATGTGTGCGTAGTGTCTGTGAATGAGTTGTCTATGTGTGCGTAGTGTCTGTGAATGAGTTGTCTATGTGTGCGTAGTGTCTGTGAATGAGTTATCTATGTGTGCGTAGCCTCAGCGAATTTAGTCTGTAGGTTTCCATTTGTACTATCTCTAATTTGTGACATAACTGTCTGTCATATGTTACGGTGGGGGGGGGGGGGGGGTCGTATTCATATACACCACTCAAAAGCAATCGGCGTCACTATGGAACTTGCACAAAAAATTAATTCATAATTTCAGACTATATTTTTATTATGCCATTATTTTGGAGTATGTATTGACAGGAGGGGAAAGTCTCCATAAGGCGCGGTCGTGTTGCTCTGTGATTATTTTATACATAGGTACTTTAAGAAGCCATTCAAAGTTTTCATTTATGATAAGTTTCAATAACATAAATAAAGGATTATATCGTTAATACATTATGTTTGGACAGTTTATGAGCGGGTTTGAGGTCTCAATTACCATTTATTTATGAATGAATATTTTAAGCAATTAGTGTGTGCTACCCAGCCCTTTCACATTAATGTATTATATGACTTTTTCATAGAAATGTATTTATAAAGTGAATAAATACCTACAACTTGGTTCAGAGAAGACATGAGCACGTGACACTTGTTTATATCAAGGCTATGCTGTGCCAATTGACTACAGACCCGTACCATCAACAGATGTAATTCTTCACTTCTTGTAAACGCCATGTGTTAGGGTAAAGGCATCTATCGGCAGAGAGCGCAGCGAGGACACAGTGCACCACACATTTGTGGAGTTCACGGCGTGGGCGCGACACCGCCAGGTCCTCGTGGCAGGTCTGGACGTGGACACTCTCCCGCTCGAGACCACGTGCGAGCCATGATCTCCAGCGGGAGTAAGTGGAACTCCCCTGCCACTTTTTGTGAGCAGGTCATGCTCGTGAAAGAGACGGCGGGGAGGGAGCGAGAAAGAACTCTCCCACCGGGATAGCACCCGAACCCCCCTTAGGTGAGGCCACAGCGGTAGCTGTAGGTCTGTTGGGAGCCCTGGGGTATCCTTCCGAGGGCTTACCCGGGGCTCCCAAAAAAAGAGGCATCTATCAAGCTCTGTTCCGTCTTAACCAAGTTGTTTTAAACCACTAATGAATTCATCGAATCATAGAATTCTTTTTACATTAACTATAATATTTCAAGTGCAAAGTCTCAAAATAAGATCAGATTTTGACGGGTGGACCGAAAAGTATATCTTACTAGGTGTAAAGTTCTCATCAATACAAGTCAATCAAGCCGAAACACAAGGTAACTGCTGTAAATAGTTAAGGAATTCCCTCGGCTGTCTTTCGGTTCCATTATCAGATCGACTCCAGACCTTCATTAAATTGTAGCACTTAATCAAAAAGTTTTCAAACGCACTAGTTGTCACTACAATTTTCGGTGGTTGCCCTCGATTTCTCCTGGATTCCAGCATCAGATACTGATACCCAGGATATGACACAACCTCAGAAGTAGCCTCTTTCAAACAAAAAAAAATTCAAAATCCATCCATAATTGGCGCCGCTATCGCGTAACATACTCGTACATACAAAAAAAACAGCGTACGAATTGAGAACCTTATCCTTTTTGAAATCGGTTAAAAACGGGTGCTACGAATTTCGTGGTACCAGTACCTATGTGACAAGTGAAACCGTAGGGCACAGCTAGTAGCAAATACAATAAAACATTATCAAGATTTGAAACAATATAGAATTAGGGGAAGAGATTTGCAAGTGAAATATACAGCGTGTTCTTAAAATTATACCCACACAAAGTTTAAGCGATTTAAATTCATCGCTTTGTTGGTACAAATTGAAGCCATACATTTTCCGAAAGCTTAAGCTTATTAATTATCCGCTTGCGGAATTGTTATGTTGTTAATTTGTACGCAGATAAAGGAACTTCGGCATATTTGTCTTAAGAATAAGCCGTGTGTTAAATTTATAAGTTAGGTAAGTGTACTCCGCGGTTTAATATCTTTTTAGGATTAAAATTTGTGTAGAGAACTAAAGTACAATAGGTACATTATCTTTTAATGAAAGTACCCATGTTCGGAATTTCCTGTAGAGCCTTCAATAGGTACAGGGTTCTTCAAAAGGTGTCTTAAGGTTCTTGCAGCGGGAGTTCTTAATGACGAACTAACCTTAGTTCGTATTTTTTTTGTTTAAGTATTGGGAAAAATATAATATTCCTAAGTCTTTACTGTTGCTGACAGAAAGGCTTTATTATTATTGTTTCTTATTCTTTTATTATTAATTCATATATTATATCTTACTTGTTTATCTCAATGGGTTTTGTGAAAATACTTTAATACCTACTCAACAGAACAGGTGGGAGTAGACGATTTTTTCTACTTTCATGTTTTCTTTTAATAGAAATTTTAATGAAATAGTTACTTACAGTTTTCATAAGTTTAAAATCACTATCGCTTCAACTTAATTTCCTCGTATTTTTCCTTGCACTTTGCGGAGTAACAAGTTTAACTTTATCGAAGCCATCAGGTACTGAGATAAGAAGGGGTAACTTAACAGTAACTTAGCGATAACTTGAATGTTAGACGGATAACTTGTACCGCTTTATAAAGCGGTTCCCAACAGTTATACAAAACTTCATTGACAGACAGCTATGTAACTTAAGCTATGTTTCTGACAGAAATTTATTGATGAAATTTTGCTTAATTATAATTAGCTAAGTACCTGTACCTGCCTATTATTATAATGATGAATGTTCAGAAGTAGCTTTGATTTGGCTTAGATTGTAATTTTTATTGAATTGTGCTCGTCGCCCGGCGGACTCTGTGTTCTGTTAACGATCACTGCAATAATCAACTTTCACTATGGCCAGTCTTTGTGTGGGTGACCACTTAGTGACATTTATTGGCGAGCTTTTCCGTGCTTCGGGTCACGTCAAGTGGTAGGTCAAGGTTTCAGATGAAATGAAATGAAATTTTTCAAAGCCTTAATGGGCGGCTTGAAAAATTTCAGTATCGGGCAGTCAAAAGGCCTGTCCGTTTCAACACGGTATAATGGCTTACCACCTACCACGTCGGACGAATTCCTTATCCCTTCAGTGATTAGCATGACCACATGTGTCATTGTTATTGCTCTCTCAAGCCCTATGCTTCTGCATTGTTTTTAAAGCTATGATTGGCTTGCGGTCTACCTCGAGGTACCTACCATAGAAGCTTTCTAGACCCTCAACGGCTCATAAGTCAATTTACTGCGTCAATTCCTCTCAAAATATTCTAATCCTCATTCTGCTGAGTAAGCTATTATAAAGTGGGATCATAAAAAAGTGCTCTTCAAAGCACTCGTAAAAGTTAGTACCTACGTTAATAAAATTAATAAATTTCCTCTCGGATTAAAGCAGCACCTAGACGTTCTCAGTTTCTTTGAAAGAAAGAGAATGAACAATAACTTACTATCAGGAAACTTCGTCTTTTAATTCTTTTACTTGGTTCTAAGAAATGTCAGACAAGGAAATGAATCTTCGTATATGTTAAAAAGTGTTATCAAAGTTTGGGAAAAACGGAAATTATACTGAGCTAAAAAGTTGATAGATTCGTTTTGAATTCAGAAAAGGAGTGTTCTACAAAAATGCTAACGAATTCTACGAAATTCGAGATCCGAGAGCAACCTAATTTCGAAGTTCCTGACACGGTAAGTATATAATGCTGTCTGACAGATGAGGCTCTGGCGCCAGTGCCCTTCGGAGTTAGAAGATCAAGCATTGAAGTCGGAAGTCTGGAGTCAGACGGCAGCCTCTATCTGGAATGTCGCTAGACAGGCCCATGACGGCAGCGTGACGTGAGGAATTCACGCACGCTACGCCCCTCCTTAGCAGCGGGATAACACTCAAAACCCCCCAAAGACGCGGGATAGCACCTGAACCACCCCCTAGGGAAGGCCGCAATGGCGGCCGTGGGTCTGTTGGGAGTCCTGGGACATCCTTCCGAGGGCTTACCCGGGGCTTCCAACCATAGGCTGTTGGGCGTTACGTGAGGTTTTTTAGTCGGTAGGAGTCCGGTATAGCATCCATGAGGATTTTCCCTCACGTAAAAAAAAGAAAACAAAAGACATGCTACCTAAACCTCTCTAAAATGATTTAACAGGTATAAATTAGAATTACCGGTATATTAACCACATTATTACTTCCAAGTTTCGCTACACACATGATAAATATCGCGTTATTCAATGGGCAATATAATGTAGTTGGACCATGAGTGTTTAAATGACAAGTACAGCAAAATAATCTCTTTGTTTTGACTCTGCTGTGACTATGGTCCATGAATATTTTATTTAAAAACAAGTAAATATATCTAATCAAAATTTCCGCAGCCCAAACTAAAAATAACATGAAAATAGAGTTCTCTATCTCTAATCCAGACGAAGACATTTTGGCTACCCGTCAAATAGCCAGGAGTGTGAATTGTTTTCAGAATTTGCCGACGTTGCTATGAGACAGGCTTTTGCATATAATGCCGCCGACATTCCACAATATGCAGCATTTTACTCACATAGACTTAAGAAAGAAACGACTCGGCTAATAAAAATGACTGAGGTACTTGCAACCTCAGACCAATGAGGTTTTATTGAGGCTAAGTTTATTACACGTAGATTTTTTTTTAAATATCTGACTCGCCAAATGATGTATCCCGACTGGTGATAAGCCATAACGACATTTAGGGGCCATTCTCACAGTCTACAGTCTACACTATAGTCCTGGGGTATCCTTCCAAGGGCTTACCCGGGGCTCCCAACCGTAGGTTGTTAGGTGGGATACGTGTGATTTTTAGTGATTAATAGAAGTCCGGCATGTCATCCACGTAGGATTTTCCTTACGGTAAAAAAGAAAAAAAAGCAGTTTAGACTATATTTATCTGGAGACTGTAAATCTTTCCGCTCATTCTATATTTTTTATTTTTAGCACTGTACAATATTTGACACCGATAACTAGGACCTACCCATTTCCCAAAATTCAATGTTAATTTTGTCCAATCAAAGGTTGCCCCTGTAAGAGATTGCTTTTAGCGATATGGCCGCCATTTGTACTATTTGTGTTTTTGTTTCTTTGTAAACTGGTTTTATTGGTGTACAATAAAGTTTTACTTACTTACTTACTTACTATTGACAGTGTTGTCAAGTTGGCGGCCGCGGCCCTATGATGACGTGAGATTGTTTGTCACTATTGATCGCATACGTTGATCGCAGATAGTAATAGCATACTATTATTTTCAAGGCTTTCTCATGCAAAATGCAAACAACAAATATAAACAAAATCTATGTTATCGGTTCATATTTAATAATAGTTATTGCGGTCTATAGAATGATTGACCGCATCAATGAAACCGATATTACGGTACCGGTTTCCAGTTTTATAAAGAGGCGTATCTTTCTAGACGCTGGAGGCTGGCTGAGGGCTTTGAATAGCAATTTATTTGTTTAGTTATTGGCAATAACTGAGACCTTTAGTTAAATCCACTATAAAATAGGTTTAGCAAAGTTTTAGTTTTTAGTGTTTCTGAAGTTTGCAGCACAAAGTTTGGCCAGAAACTACCGCGTATGCTGATTGTTAATAATTGTGAGGTGTAAAGGTATTATTTTATATGGGCAGGTTATAACAGTTGTCACTCTCATACAGTGGGGATAATCTTCACCAGAACCGCTCTTACTATCAGGCGATCGCGATCGGGTCGATTTAGGCAAGAAAAATATTTTTAAAAAGTCATAATACAACGTGTTATAATTAAGAGTTAGAACTGATATTGTATCTGTTAGTTTGTCTGTGGTATTGCAAAATATTATCTACTTAATATTCGAAAACTTGAGCTAGAGGTTAGTTTCAGCCTCATAAAGCTTAGTTAGAACCTCATAAAACTATTATCAAGCTTTTCTTGAGCTATAAGCAATATGCGTAAGGCTTTATGTTCTCAAACGCGTGATATTTGTATAGTAAACTTGTAATAAATTGTTGCTAAACTTTAGGTTTTGATTATGTACTGGTTTCAAATAATAGATTACAATAAAGATATGGAACAGTCGAATATCTTAATCTGTACCTACCTAAGTGAAAGGAAACATGAAGGACATTTACGAATAGCGTTTAAATGCAATTATAATATTTTAACATTAAAAACTTTCAGAACTCCGTATAAACAAGAACGCCGTGAGATCGTTGCACCAGACTGCCCCTCTCTAACACGTTTATTGTGAAAGTTTAATCCGATTGACGTTGTTATTTTTGTTTTATTTCAAACTTTGGACAGATGAACCACGTGACCTAGTGACGTAGTTTAATGCAACAGAGTCACAGACTACAGACAAAGTCTTGACATAAGCCCATCTGCACTCTATTTTATAGAGGGGTCAAAATTGGTATCTCTATAAAATAGGGCTTTTATTTACCAAAGAAAGTTTATATTAGAACTGTAGAAACGTCTTACGAAACATATACGTGAAAAAACATACGTAGAAATGTATATGAGAAGAAAGCTTGATTATATTAAGAAAGTTCGAGGTCTATATTGAGGAAAATGGTTTAATCAAACCAATATGGTTCCTTCCGCTTCCTTATGATTTTTTGAAATAATGTTTCAAATATTCTGACAATACACGAGACTTATTGTGCCGAGTACACGCGTACTGCAATATTTTATTTAACATTCGAAATTCGAACGGAGAGAATTTATTTACTCTGGCAAGGAGGTATGATGTGAAATCCGATCCTTTGTTATAAAATTATTTTTAGGGTTCCGTAGCCGAATGGCAAAAACAGAACCCTTTAAATAGATTCGTCATGTCTGTCTGTCTGTCCGTCCGTCCGTGTGTCACAGCCACTTTTCTCTGAAAGTATAAGGCCAATGCTGTTGAAACTTGGTAAGTAGATTTATTCTGTATCCGCATTAAGATTTTAATATAAAACTACATAAAAGCAGTAGTCGAACGTTAGTAGAACTGTCACAGAGCTCAAGCTATATTTTACAGAGTATAATAGCCTTTTGGATGAACCTACAGTACACAGGCTGTTTTTTTAAGAATGGAATTCCCTCATGAATTTCGAACTCTTACCGACTAAAACCCTAAGTTCCCTACCACAGCCTACGGGAGCTATAGCGAAGCCTATACGGTTAGGGGTTACTCACGCCCAAAAATTTCGAATTAAATTAGTCAAATCACAGAAAAAGGAATATGGAACCGAAAAGGAGATGAGAATTCGCATTTGATGTGGTAAATTAAAACTGGGACCATTAACATTTAAAAGCTTTGTATTTGGACATCAAATTCCTTTTACAACAAAGGGTAACACGTCCATAATGAATAACCTCCATAGACTTAAAACTGCTAGACCTGACATGCCAAGCAAAATCGTGTCACTCCCACCCAATATCGTCTTCAAAATGTCAACATGTTACAGATAGATAGACACTATGCTTGGTTAACTTACAAATTCTATAAGTGGGAACTAAAATTGTTTTCTTGTCGGCAATTTTATAGTCAACTAGTTATTTGGTTCATACTCTACTTGCTTTGAATATATAAAATTTCCTTAGTTAGATATTTGAAGTCAAATTCGGAAGAAGTTCGCAATAATTTCAGCGAAATTTTCAACAAAGCGGAAATAGCTATTCAAGTCAGATAAGTTCTCCAATTTCCAAAGGTGAGTATAACAAATTGAATTCAATTGTTAACTGGACCGCTCCATTTCATACGTGTGACTGAGATGGAGCAGTCACGTAAATGAAAAAGGTCTGATTAATCACGTGACCGTGAACGTCAGATGTTCCGGTGACAATTAATATCGCTAGATCTAGATAGCGTTGTAACCTTAGACGAGTCTTTTTTTTTTTTATTTTTTTTTTTTAACGTGAGGGAAAATCCTCGTAGGATGCTATGCCGGACTCTTACCGACTAAAAAACCTCACGTAACGCCCAACAGCCTATGGTTGAGAGCCCCGGGTAAGCCCTCAGGAAGGATGTCCCGTGACTCCCAACAGACCTACGGCCGCCAATGCGGCCTCACCCAGGGGGTGGTTCGGGTGCAATCCCGCGTCTGTGGGGGGTTTCGGGTGTGACCCCGCTTCCAAGGGGGGGCGCGCGTGAGTGCTCACGTCACGCTGCCGTCATGGGCCTGCTTCTGTAAGGACGGTGAGCGGCCCTCTCACCGTCCTCAGACCCCCGGTCATGGAGGCCGATAGTCCTCAGCGAAGACACGTCGGCGGCGCCCAGGGCGCCGACTGCGGAACTCGGGTGGGAGAGTTCTCTCCCGCACCCGGCCCGCCGCCTCCTTCGCGAGCATGACCTGCTCGCAGAAAGAGGCGGCGCAGTCCCACTTACTCCCGCTGGAGAGCATGGCTCGCACCATGGCCTCAAGCGAGAGAGTGTCCACGCCCAGACCCGCTACGAGGACCTGTCGCTGTTGTGCCCACGCCGTGCACTCCACCAGCGTGTGGAGCGCCGTGTCATCGCTGCGGTCCTCGCAGTGCTGACATTCGGCCGTGGTTTCCCGGTGTTTTCGCCACAGATACCTACCGAAGCTACCGTGCCCGGCAAGCATCTGTGTCAACCGGTAGGAGAGAGCACCGTGTCTTCTCTCCAGCCACTCGTCCATGACCGGTCTGACGGCCGCGATTGTGGCGAATCCCCCCTTTGGTTGCTCAAGTCGCATCTTCCATGTCTCCAGGGTTTCCTGGTGGAGCAGGGTCCGCTGGGCCTCGATTTCTCGAGACGCAGGCCTTTGGCCCCGCTCCAGCGCCTCCTTGCGCCATCTGAACAGTGAACCTTAGACGAGTCTGTCGTCTGGCTGGTCTATGTAGTTTATTTTTTAATTGGCTCGTAAAAATAACGACGAACTCTTGGTAAAATGTCGCATGTCGTGGCTATGGTAAGACATTAATTACTTCTTTGTCACGAGACCTTTGACAGTGGCCTTGAAGTTAACGGCCAAATTAGGTGGCAGATAGGGAATGCAATACCGGGATACCGGGATCCCGAAATACCGGGATCCCGCAGTATTTTTGCGGGACCAGTCCCGCACGTAAATCGTGCGGGATCCCGCGGGATTAGCGGGATTGTGCAAAGGTAAACGCCATGTGTTATTCTGTAAGCGGAAGCGCGCAAACTGATTCGGTTTGAGAAAGTTTTTAGTAATTGTGACGTAATATATAACCTAATAACGTACTTATTTGATTTTAGTGATTTAATTAGGGAGATTTGACTTTTCTTGTACTATAAAAGTATTCAATTATCTCGTACATTGCTTGCTGGCTATCTGTCATGTAAAGTTAGGAGTCGTTTGGCAGACAAAAATTTTGACATGCTATGTTTTCTGCGCTTCTAATAATTTGCAGTAGCTATTTTATTACTTATATGTATATCGGTTTAATAATCTCAATACAAAAGTAATATTAAATAATTTATGTTTCCTTGTGCCCCGCGGACTCAGTGTTCTGTAATAGATCACTGCAGTAAGTTACATTTACTATGGCCGGTCCTTAGATGGGTGACCACTTTGTGACATTTATTTGAGCGTTGCCGTGCTTCGGATGGCACGTTAAGCCGTTGGTCTCGTTTGCCGGTAAAATGGCAGCTAAATCAAGTTGAAGGCCCGGCTCGTCTCATCTCATAATGTCCTTTTCTCGAAATGTCTTTTCTCATAACGTCCTTTTCTCGAAATGTATTTTTCTCAAAATGTCCTTTTCGCGAAATGTCCTTTTCTCAAATGTCCTTTTCGCGAAATGTACTTTTCTCAAAATGTCCTTTTCGCGAAATGTCCTTGTCTCAAAATGTCCCTTTCTCCACATATGTGCACTACAGGATTAGCCCCGCTCGAACCGATTTGATAGGTTAGGTTAGGTTTTAAAAAAATACCCACGAAGGCTAATGCGGAAGCTTCGCTGCGCTCCGCTCCGGCCTAGCCTTCTAACCTAACCTATCCAAGTCGGATTGAGCGGGGTTAATCCTGTAGTGCACATATTTTGAGAATGGGAAATTTTGAGAAAATGACATTAGGTATGAGATGAGACCATATGCCTCGTCCTGCCTACCCCTTCAGGAATTAAGGGGGTGACTATTTTTCAGTTCTAGATGGATGTATGATACAGAATTCTATTCTTTTCTCAATGACTTTCAGAAATATGCGGGATCCCGCAAATACCGGGATCCCGCGGGACTGAGATTGCTCAGTCCCGCAAATACCGGGATTACAATCTTGTTGCGGGATTGCATTCCCTAGTGGCAGAGAATCGTATGACGCATCTGAGGAAAGTGGTTCCCGTAGTCCATGAACGTTTGCACCAGGAGAGGTGTTGTACTCACGCTGCCGACCCTACTGCCGTGTTCTGTTGATAGTTGATACTGACAGGGACAGGCTGTGTACTAGCTGATGTTAAGGTTTTCAAGCTGTCCATAAGGCCTTCAAGTCGACGTAAAGTCCAACTGGAACCAACTGCTTAACGTGCCCTACATAAACGCTTGTAAATGGGAATGTCAAAAAGTGGTCACCCATTTCAAGACCAGCCAAAAGCCTAAGATGCTTAACGCAGTGACCGTTTACAAAACATTGAATTAATGGGGCTACGAGAGCTTCAAGACCTCTATGAATTATTTTTCTACTATAATTTACTGAAACATTTTTTTTTCTGAAAATATCGAGTTTTCAATCTGATTATGTCCACATTTTTGTGAAAAGTTTCATGACAAAGAAAAACAATAGACGTGACGTGTTCGAAACAGAACGTCACGGAACCGGAAAATGTTCGAAAATACTTGAGTCCAGACACGAATTGGCAATTTGTTAATTAAGATCACTCCGTCAACGGACCACTACCGGATGTGATGAGTGGAAAATAGCTGCTGTGGTTTAAGTTACATCAGGGTTGCCGGCCTGAAAAATATAATGATATTTAGTAGTTTTTCGGAAAATTTTGAATGGTGGTAAACAATTCTTTTTTTGAATTTACTTAAACAGACTTGTTTATTTATTCAGGTGCAGATAGGGTCTTGTTATAGCAAATATAGTGTCTAGTGCATAAATGCGAAATTTGTACTCCTGTCTGTCTTTTAAGTTTTCGGCACTGAAGAGATCCTGATGACATTTAGTACAGAAATAAAATAGATGTCCACATCAACACCACAATACGGCTCGCCACCTATTGCGTGGGACAAAATCTAAAAAGGTGAAATGTGGGCATTTATTATGCCTCTGCCTACCTGCTGCCTAATAAAAGGTGTGATCATAAGATAATAAATAAAATAGGACTTTGGAAAGAACATAATGCTATTTTTTTATCTGGGAACAAATTCTTGCGAAAACGGGAATTGAAAAACCGCGGGCATTTAGCTAGTTTATTATTGAGCAGTACCGACCTTACCTTACACTGAAATCTGCTTCAAACTACGAGTATAATAATAATATAGTTTATAGATTAAAATTCATAATTTTCACTGTCATTTCTAGTTCTCTTTATATGAGGGCGTTTTAATGTTTTGTCATAAAACCTTTTAATTGAACAGCAGACTTGTAACATGATTGGATTTGACGATGTATAAAATTGAAGGGTTTTCATTGAACGTATGACGAAGATTGAATGATAAATACATTTATCTACTCTGATACTATAATACAAAGATTATAAAATTGAAATCAATACTCTTATGACAAACATTACGCACAGGCCAAAAAAAAAGTTTTATTACGATACAGGTGTTGTATGGACACCTATATCATAATAAAACTTTTTAATCATTACGATACACCATAAACAATCTCCAGCTGGAAAAAGAAGTTTGAACCTCTACTTTAAAAAAAAATTGTGAATCCGTAGCCTGAAAAAAAAAAAGAAACACGCATGCGCAATCGAAGTTTGCGCCTTGGCGCCAACATTTTACATTTAAATTAAACAAAGTTCGGTTTTGTTTGTAAAATAAATTAGTTTTTGTGTAAAAACATGTCATAAAGCGAGGATGGTGGTAATTGTACACCACCAGACATTCTGGAAACTGCGTCAAACATGACCATGAACCTGTTACCGGCGAACCGGCGAAATCAAGGAGCAACTATATATCACAAAATGAAATCAGGTATTATCACAGGTATTATAGTATGAGAGTAGATAAAGTAGTGTATGACACTGTACATAACTTGGTCTTATAACACTCGTGTGATACTATAAAAAAACTCGCCTACGGCTCGTTTTTTTAAAACACACTCGTGTTATAAGAACCCTTATTATGCAACAGTGTCATAAACTACTATTATGAGTGCATTTATAGCTAACTCAATGGAGGTTTATTATTGAAGATTGCCTGCTGACTGTCTTTAATGATGGTACGAACGATATTTCTATGTCTTACTCTTAAGCAATGACTGCGATATACTATTGTATTATTGTAGCGAAAAATCTTAAATCTATGGTATTATTAGTATAGTAAGCATGGATCAGTGTATGGTAAGGTCACAGATTACTAAATAGTTACAAGGTGTAATTTATATGGTAAAGCTTGACGTGAACATGCTTATTAATGTATGGGTAATATATAGGTATAGTGCCATATACTATTTAAGAGCTATATGTTATTAATATGTATTACAGCCCAATTTGAAGTCACCTTCACTCCAGTATAGTTGGTTATGCTTGGAATGTAAAGCTACCACATTTGGTCGAGGTTTAATAAAATAAATAAATCTCAATACTATCTACAACAATTTTCAAAGTGCAACTTTTTCTGTTGCTTTAAATATGGCGGCGCTTACATAAGCTGATCGCCAAGCGACATACGTTTTTTAGGATGGTCAAGCCTGGTGAACCCTCAAATTAGGCCTAGTCGCAGCTGGCGACCCTTGAACTTTGTTTTCAACCAAAGCGCGTGCAAGAAGTTCTAGCCTAGAACAAATTGCCGTCTTCTGAATGTCACCGGTCCGCCCCCAAGGGGACGGGACTAACACCCCACTACATCACAGAATAACTAATATTACGTACCTATATCGTAGATAGATTCACTTTCAAATTACATTTATGTAAATCTCTGACTGAAACAACAATGCTGTAAAAAGCCCTGCCTATCAAAACTCATGAATATAGTACAACATATCTGGCCATTGCCGTACAAAATATGACATTAATATTAAGGGTTATACAAAACAGTTTAATCTGTCCCAGCGTTGTCCCTTTGTGTAATCGGACCATAGACTAAAACGTTTGTGGTTATAGGTATTTTCAGGATTAAGCCTGCTTAGTGAGGTTTACGTGGGTTGACTTATTTATTTTAACTGTCTATTGAAATGTTTGTTTTCTCTGTTTATGGAAATTACTTTCTGAACGTTGATGTGATCATATTTTAATAGTCAGTCCTGGTTACATTTCAGGGGTCTAGAATCAAAAACGGTTACGTCCACCTTGACGAAATTTTCAGGAAAAGATAAACATCAATATTTTAATTGTAAATAACTATTATTATATTACTCACTGTTTTATATACGCAGAATGTGATACATTATAGAAATCCAAAAGAATTGTCATGCCCAGTTTAATAATTATCCGTAAAATCTAAAATTTGAGATGGACTTTCCCACTTTTGTAACTAAATTTTGGACTTTACTAAGTCTGTACTTTAATGTGTGGGACTTTCCTATATTTGTAACTAACTCTATCGACAGGGCTGGATTTAGGTGCTGAATTTTTTTAGATACAACACAGGTTGACCAAATTAAGCATGGTAATCAATTATTAAATTAATCCCTACTAATATTATAAAAGCGAAAGTAACTCTGTCTTTCTGTCTGTCTGTCTGTCGGTTACGCTTTCACGCCTAAACAGTTGGAACAATTGAGATGAAATTTGGTATAGAGATAGTTCGAAGCCCTGGGAAGGACATAGGCTACTCTTTAACCGACTGCGCAAAAGGTGAGTTATGATTTTACGCGATAACGACTTCTACGTGGTCGAAGCCGCGAGGAACAGCTAATAAATAAATAAATAAAGCCGTGTCGGTTTCCGGTGGAATAGAATAGGGCCAGCCCTTTTCTTCCTGTGGGTGTCGTAGAAGGCGACCAAAGGATAGGACTGTTCTCCATCTGAGAGTAAACATACAGCAGCCCTTGACTAAGTGCTCGCTTGACGGCAATAGGCTCGCTAGGCTTGTAAAAAATTAAATTCATATATAGCAGCTAAAAACTTAATCAGCCGTTCAAATAACGCAGCCAGAAATTTGACGGCCTTATTATTTATATATATTTCTTGATATAAAAACATCTAAACGAGTTTAAATCTAAACGATAGTCATTTCCTTATCATTCCAGTGAAACCTGTGGGGATTAATTACCCTCGCTGCCAAGAATATGTGGGTACCTACCTAAGACCGGCCCTGGCAAATGGTCAAACATACCTCTTTTTCTTGGCGATATTTTTCTTCCAAGTGCTCGGTTGTGCAGTCCGTTTTCTGGCTTCATTTCTGTTAACCCTGGTAGGATGGCTCTCCATCTACTCCACGCACCACAATTATTTCACAAAAAGACTATTTTTCTAGTTTAAAATTAATAAAATTCTACAGCGCAGACACAGTGAACAGCAAAAGAGCGGTAAGGGCGGCCATGATGGTTGTCGATCAAATGGAGCCTTCCTATTGGTCGAATTGGACTTTCCGCAAATTGAAACTCAACTGACATGGACTTTACCAGATTTGTTTCTGAAGTAAATTTTCAATTGGAAATAACAATGGACTTTACCAGAATTGGTACAATATGATTTTTTAGGGTAAATACAAATACGAAAAAGATTGTGTTTCTATTTAAATGTCACTTTTGAAATTTTGTGGACGTTACCACTTTTGTTTCTATACGCCTGATTTCTATTGTTTTGGATCTCGAGCCCACTTAAAAGTGTGCCAGTGTGTGTATCAGGATTATTATAAGTAAACTTTTGGTTGTAAAACCGGGAAATTGTGGAGTTCTGTATCATGTATTTATTATTTTATCGTATGTAACATAGCCTCAAACCTCGAGAAACATCTGCAGATACCTTAACACAAAATAAAAAAATAAAGTTGTTCATGGTTTATTTTCACTTGCCACTTACTTCAATTCAGAAACTACAAGCAACCAACGACACCTACAACCATCCGCCGAGACACACAGCATCAATCAATCAAATTAGTCCACTGTCGGACGTGGGCCTCAAAAATATCTTTATAACATACTAGCTGATGCCCGCAGCTTCGCTCGCGTAAAATTTGTTCCCGTGGGAACTTATTCCCGGGATAAAAAGTAGCCTATGTGTTATTCCAGACTATAATGTATCTCTGTACCAAATTTCAGCCCGATCCATTTAGCGGTTTGAACGTGAAAGAGTAACAAACATCCACACTCACAAACTTTTGCATTTATAATATTAGTAAGAAGTAAGATATCACAGAAGCATATCTAATCAAAAATTATACTACCCGTTCGCTTTAAGTTTGCCAGTCGCCTCCCATACTACGCCTCTACGACAGCAGCAACCTTAGGGCGAACGGGCTATACCTTCTAACTAATGCGAAAAGACAACGACGCGTTCCCATATTAGTAGTGATAATCGATTCAATTTGCAGAACGACTGATGCATTCCCGATCACTATCGCGAACAAGACATGGAATAATGAAATGAGTGAGTACCGTCTAGTAAGTGCTCTGGGCATTAATGTCATTACTTTCGATCAGCGTTTCTCAAAGTATAGGTAGTGGGCATGAGGGGGCCGTAGAATTTAGAATCATTCGACGAGCGCAAGAGACTAAGCTGCCCGGGCATACCGCAAGGAAATAAGACAGCATACATGGTAAAGTAACATACCTACGTAATCTACACTAATATTATAAAAAGGAAATATTTGTTTTTTTTGTTTTTTTGTTTGTTTGTTTGTAACGAATAGGCTCCAGAACTACTGGACCGATTTGAAAAAACATAGGCTATATTTTATTCCCGTATTCCTACGGGAACGGGAACTACGCGGGTGAAACCGCGTGGCATCCGCTAGTTATGAAATAAAATTGATTTATAAAATTGTCGTGACTCTATCAAGGCTTCCAAAACCATCGAGACCGAGAAGAACTCCTCAAGAAACTCAATCCATTTTTTGTTTCAAATTCATAAAGCTAAAATTGTTTTTTTTTTTAATCTTGACAGGTGCAATTTCTGGCTATGCCAGGCATCGTTAAGACTCGTCAATAGGAAATTCCTCTAAAACAGCCGAGAGGTGGGCATTAAAATGGATATTTTTTTTATTCAAAGGGGTCGGGGTCATCTCAACTTTGGGATCCGCTGCTATAGATATTACGCCGGAGGTATGAAGGGTTATACTGTCATTAGATAAAAGCATCTAAAGATAGCCAGCCATCGTGTCTGGCTGCGATACCGTACTATCCGTACGGGTGCGAATAGTTTTATATCTTTTGAAATTCTGTTTTCGTTTCATATAGAAATGGAACTGTAGCATCAGCAAATAGTTAGAGTTAGACCAATAAAATATTAAAGGAATGTCGTTTAGTGTCTTACAAAGTTACAAAGGATAGCCTGAGCCTTGTAGATTTTTTCTTTATCTTACATACAAATTTAATAGTCACGCCTTTATCCCCGAAGGGGTAGGCAGAGGCATAGTTTTCCTTCACATTTTACCTTTTAGTTTTATGTCCCTCGTCATAGGTGGTGAGCCTATTGCCGTGTTGAAATGGACAGGCGCAGGTCATGACGACCGGCGGTTGAAGTTTTTTAAGCCGCCCATAAGGCTTTCTACTTGGTTTAACGATTGTCATTTTACTTACAAACGGGTTTCATTTCGAGTTTTCCTTCTCTACGCGATGGATCGTTTTTCAAAAGTGTTTCCTTAGTCGTCTCTTACGACACTTTGTACTCTTTGCCTTGCAGGGTATTTTCTAATATGATAATTTACTAGCTGTTTATTATTATGTATATTATCTTGCAATAGAAATAGTATGCGTGCCGTTGAATTGGTTTCATATACACTTACCAAAGATCTACAGTCATGTATTACAAAGACAATTACACGATGCAAAATATATTGCGCGGTCACGCAAGTCATCTACTAAAAGAGATCCCTAAGGAGTAAGTAAGACGGATGGGGTGCAAATTGTGTACGCACCCGAGTCACCGGTTTTCGGAGGGGGTTTATGGGGTCGAAAGGGGTGAGATGGGTTGTTACTAATTTGTTTTACTCTTTATACGAAAATAATGATTAGATAGTAGGTATTTAGAATAGATGTCTGATACCCATAACACAAGTAGGTTATTCCTAGCTTACTTTGGGATCAAATAGCGTTGTGTGAAAATGTCCGTGAAAATGTATTTATGTATTCTTACAAGGTATGATGAATGTGTGAATCATTTATCATAATAATAGTCTATTTATCTATTCAATACTTGATTAGGTGAAGTGAAAGCAACGGATCTATAGAAATTATGTATAAAAATTAAATAAATTTAGTAATGCCTACCTATAATATTAATTTAGTATCTGTTGCGTAACAATTCGACCAGGTGGCACCGGCCATGAAAAAAGAAACCACGACGTAAGTATTCTTTATTTTAATGTATAATTACTTAGGGTTATCTGTTCACCCCTTTTTTTTACGTGAGGGAAAATCCTCATGGATGCTATCTCTATCCTACCAACTAAGAAACCTCACGTAACGCCCAACAGCCTATGGTTGGGAGCCCTGGGTAACCCCTCTGACCAGGACTCCCAACAGACCCACGGCCGCCACTGCGACCTCGCCTAGGGCAGGGGTCGGCAAGGCGCGGCTCGCGAGCCGCATGCGGCTCTTTGGGTGTAGACCTGCGGCTCTTTAGTTGCATACATAATTATCATATTATTCATTTTCAAGAACATCATCACCCTTTCATTTTCAAAATTACCACAAAAGTCTTACTAGTAGTTAAACAAGCAAACTCGCCTAATGGTGGTGTGCTGCGCTTGAAAGCGTTATATGGAGCACCATTTTCTTTCTAATAGGATTCTGCTGCGATGTCCGCAGCGGGCCATAGCCCAGAGAATATAATATCATAAGAGACGGCATGTCTAATTCTGACAGTCCGTCGCGGAACCTAGAGGCCGCAGTTCTGGCAGAAATCTACCGGCCCAATGCTTTGGTGCGTCAAAATGGCAAACAACCATCTTCGGAAGATATTGAAAGCTGGCGTGTTAGAGCGCGCAATGATCTCATTCATAAATGGCGCACCAGGCTAGAGCTCGGCGGTAAGCATTGAGCTCGTCTCTGCCATCTTATTTATTCTGAGCTCCTGGGTAGAAAAGCGGCACTGACATACCTACCACCTCACACAGCTCCTCACGGGGCACGGATATTTTAGTAAATACCTGCATGATGTGATAGGCATTGAGCCTGAGGCAACGTACCCACTGCGAGGACGGCGCCGTGGATAAAGCGCTGCACACCCTCGCTTTTTGTACGGAGTGGAGTGGCGAGCGTACCGCTCTAAGAGTCCTATTGGCCCGGTCGCGTCGCTGTCTATTATTGTTTACGCTATGTTAGACGGCGAAGGAAATTGTTTCGGCTGTTGTTTTGACGTCAACCGCAATGAAAAAAGCGCTGCGGGTGCCAGAGCGGGGTGACCTAACACTTCCAGTATGCCAACCTCGCACGCGTGGCCCACGATGGAAGCTTTAAGACAGCCGTGAGACTGACTAAGACGCACCCCTCGTGTTCAGGCGTCGCGGCAGTGAAGTTTCGGTGGGTAATATTTAGACCCCCAGAGTCGAGACTGTTGCAGGTAGCTGTTGTACGCTTGCCTTCCCTGTGACCCAACAATAGTGACAAGAAGGAACATCCCAGGGTTTTAATGGGAGAATCCCACATAATAACTCAGATTTTTTTAATTGTGTAAATTCTCCAAAACCACCCTTTGACTTACCATCTGCCTATGGCCGTAAGTCCAGGAGACGCCCTTCAAAGAATGTTCTCAGAGCTTCCGACAGACTTGGTTTGTCTCTATAGCAGATTTTCCCCGCAGTCTAGTCTATCCCACTTCTTACGGGGAGGGGGGGGGGGGGGGTCGTGGGATCAAGAAAGATTTTGTGGCTCTTTAAAAATGTTGTAATTTAAAATCGTCATTTTTGGCTCTTTCGAGTCAAAAGGTTGCCGACCCCTGGCCTAGGGGGCGGTATCTGTTCACCCTTGGTCGCGTTCAACAAAATATGACTAAGTATCCACAAATTCTACAACATTTCCTTATGTGTAATTAAACTTGAAATGTGATGTGTAATGGATATTTATTTATATAAAATAAACTCTACAAACACAGTTCGGAAATAACGTTGACAGAAAACCGGAATGCGGATTTTAAATACCTTCAAAATTGTTCTGCGTTCCAAAGAGTTTTGTCGACAAAAGGGGATACTTACAAAAATAATTTATCATCTTTTTCTTTTGATGTGACAGGAAAAAATGTGTCCCAACCACATGCCACGCGAGAAAAGGCAACTCTATACAGCCTTTACAGATATTTGTGACATTCTCACACAACGCCATCTGGCAAAACGTAACCGGCCCCATTCACGTACAATAATATTGATCAATATAGCAATAAATTGACCGTGTATGGGCAATATTGAGGTTCCAACAGACTATATTAGGACGGAAATAAATATTGGTGCAAAATTATTGAGTCAATAATATTTGTAGACAAGGCCGGTAGGGATAAAAAGTGCACCGAATTTTATCTAAATACTTTCAAGGTTACAAACATCCGGGCATCTAAGCTCACATACTTTCGCATTTAATATTAGTAAGAGGTAACATAGAAAAGCAGACATTGGCTAATCATTCAAAATATACTTTATGTAGTACCTATGTCTAAAAATTCCGATCCGGAATTTAACATGAAACCTCAGCCAACAGTTGGATACACCTGCCACGGTAAATATATTGTAAGTATCTACAACTACAAAATGTAGGTATACAATGTATTTATTGTGCCACTGCGCCACAAAGGCAGTCGCAGATAAGATAGCACATTAATAATTTCTCGGGAGATACACCCGCATTCGAAACAATTATTCACCTCTTAAACCAACATCATTAACCGAAGCATCCTATAGAACTTGAAATTCTAAGAAGGCATTCCGTCAAAAAGATAAATTATACAAAATATCGTAACCCCCAAACACTTCCTGCCCCCCTAGTACTTTGTCCACGACCCTCCTGTCACGCGGCTTAATTTGAATTATGTCGGGACAGACCGTTCAACCGACGTATATAAAACCCATGTTACCCTGGTAACCCCTCTCGCGGGAACTGTGAACGCTATCGATAAAAAACCATTTCATAAAAATAAATATTAATGAGACGAATATATTTATTTGAATGTCGCCGACGCTAATAAAATTTTCTTTTCGATTCCCAGTCAAAATTATTCCCGGGAAAGTAGTCTATGTTCTTTCCCAAGCGTTACTCTATGTATATCCGTAGTCTGTACCTTTTATGAGGATTGTCCTAGAACAGGGCGATTTAATAAATGATTTCTCTATTGAACCTAATAAAATCTTGGAACAACCTGCCGTCCGAGTGTTTCCCTCCTCTTACAATCCCGGGTTCTTCAAGCGGAGCATCATGGAAGTGGAACCGCCAAGTTGAAGACCACTGTGAAAGTTATTGCTAGATGTCGCCACGGATTTCCGTTTCCATAAGACGGGTGGCATCAAATTGGCTAGCTTAATATATTTAAAAAGATCCGTGGTTAATCGCATATAAATAAGTAGAAATTTTGACAAGCTAAATAACTTACTAACTAATTTCAAAAAGGTACTGAGGAAATCAAGTTAAAATCAACATAAAATTACGGATTAACAATATAATAAGGTCTTAATAAGAATAAAAACTTCATCAAAACGAAAATGTTTTGATAATGCAATAAAATTAAAGCGATGAGAACGTGTATTATCATAAAAAACTGAGACACTTTTAGTGTTAGTGTACAGTTACAAGACTTTTACGATGGATATCGTAAAATGCGAAGACTTTATTAAATGCAGAAACCGGTATAAGAACGGTACACATCGGTAGTCGGACAATCTCTCTCACCGTGAATGAATATCTTGTTTTATATCAAACTTGCTACTTACGGCTTCTATCAACTCCATTTGTATTGTAGCCTAAGTTATTCCATATTATCTGCAGCAACTGTGTGCCAGTGAAAGTTCCCTCAAAATCGGTAAAATTCTTTCAGAGACTAGGCGGAATAAACAGAACAAAGTACAATTTTAAAAAAAATTGTATCACATTACCTACGTACGGTATTATATCAACTCTTTCTCATATTATGCATTGTAGTGAAAAGCTGTTAAAATTACAGACACTTCAATTTTACTTATACGTACACACACGGGACTCTACTCCTACTCTATGGACGTTTCGTCTATCTATAGCAATTGCAATAGCTTTCCCCAGTCTACTCGTGACCACCTATTACAATAGACGAGACGTTGAGAGGTGGGCAAAGTTGCATGAATGAAACACAGATACGCACATGAAACTTTGCTCACCTCTCGATGTTTGAGCTACGGCTACGGGTCTTGGACCCAAAAACATAATCAGAATTAAATACATAACAAATTGTGTTGGTATTTGTAATAGGTATTCGAAATTAGAGCCTTTTCATGTAGTCAAAAGTTTCTCAAAGCTATGCGAATGGAATTTGTAAATTGTGTCGCCTGCTTCCAGGTGTTTGAAACAATTGTAACAAAGAGTTTCATTTCGTTATACCCGGAAAATGAGTTCCTACAACTTTGTCTACAAAATGATATTATTTCGGCGCGCGGTGTTTCAGGATACTTCATACATTCTTGGGAAAATATTAATGCAAATTGCTATATGAAAACGTGAAAACATTTGTAAGAGGCAAATTGTTTCTTGGATTTTATTGAAGGTCAAAAAATACCAGTTTCTTTTCAACTTGAGGGTCACTGCCAAGAGTCTAATGAATTGTTATATAGTGGTTCCCATATCGCTTGATGTCACCATAGATATCATTAGACCTTGGGGCATCATTATCGCGAGCTTAGTATAAAGGTTTCAGTCACTTCAAAATATTAAAAACTAACTGATGCCAATTTGGTTGCTCTCTGCTTAGCCCCTAGGATATGTAGCTTGATAATATTTAGCCTATTAGAATTTAGAATTTAGAAGACCCTACCCCTAGTTAATATTTGTGCAAATTTGAATCAAATCTATTCAGCACTTTTCGAGATCCTTCCGGACAAAGCAAAGCAAACAGACAAAGAGACAAAAAAATTTATAACTATATTTTCGGCTTTAGTATCTTATGTTGAACACCCAGCGAGTATTTTTTTTAAATATTTCCAATGTACAGTTTTGACTTTTCTATCATTTTATTATCTACACATATAATAATGTATAGATTAATTAAACCTATGGCAGTCCACCGCTGGACGTGGCCTCTCCTAATTTACGTCGTACTCCTTCCACTCCTTCCACGTGCCCAATCTCACTATGCGACCTTTTTCAGGTCGTCATTGCAACTCTTCAATTCGAAAATTTAATAAATACACACAACTATAAAATAAACTATTTATATACACAATACTTAACCCTTCTTCAACGATCACAAGTACTAATACTCAAGTGTTTACGTGAACAAAGAAAGAGCATTAAAGAAATCAAACACCGTAAAGAAAAAGAAAACCCGATATTCTCCAAACGCACACTTAAGCAAGGGATTGAGGGATAATCTACTTTGGAGGATATCCGTATATCCGGCCTTATACCCGGATAACCAGCCGTGCTGGTTCATTAGTCACATATCAGTTAACGGGGATTGGATTTCCCTAACATTATCGGATAATGTCCCAATTTTCTTTGTTATAACGACCTACGTATTTACAAAAAGTAAGCATGTGACCTCGACTTAGCATTGTCTATTTGTTTTGTGTATGTACGTACACCTACACACGCGTTATATTAGTGACCATTTCCATGTTTGTGATTAAAAAGATTAATTTATACCACTCCACCAAGGGAAGTTGACGATTCAAGGGTTTTTTTGTCCTGAACTAAATTTACGAAAACGGATAGCGTGGTCTGCATCCTTGCGGACGGTACTTACTTGAATGTAATACTGAAATCGGCGCCAAGTAAAACTATAGGTTTAGGTAGGTATTATTGATCTCTCATAGAAATATTGGCACCGACTTCAGTATTACAGTCAATAATATCTGATAAATCTAAATTTACTACCTATTACTTTGTGCTAAATTAATTTTATTTTACAATTTTTAGTTTTTGTTTGAAGTCGGTTTTTTTTTTGTTAAATATTTTTTTTTTCATTATTTTTAGTGACGGATAGACTGAAAATATATTTGTCTAGGGGTATTGTTCTCCCCAATACAAATTAATCAAGCCCAAACACAAGGTAACTGCTGTAAATCGTTAAGGAATTCCCTCGGTTCGAGGGATTTCTTCGATTTCTCCAGGATCCCACCATCCGATGCTGACTTCCTGTATATGGGACCACATGGGAAGCACCAGCTTTCAAATAAAAAAAGAATTTTCAAAATCGGTTAACTCGTTCTATCGATTTGCCGGTAACAAACACAAAAAAAAAAATACAGACGAATTGAGAACCTCCTCCTTTTTTGGAAGTCGGTTAAATAGTCATTTAGATGACATGGACGGAAGAGCACTACAAAACTATAAGTGTTCTTTTCCTTGTTTAATAAGGAACCCTAAAGAAGAAACATTTCTAAACCATTAGCCAGTATATCGATCAAAATAAATTGCACCTAGAGCTTTAATCAACCATCATCATAAACCGGTATTGGTAATATCAATGCGTCTATTTTATTGCAAGAAAAATAAAAGCAAAGGGATTTCAAATCCATATTAAATGAAATTGGTCATAAAATATAAATGATCAAAACTATATCAATAAATCCAGATCGGGAAGTAGAATCTCAGCTCAATTGGTTGAAGATATCTGCTTCAAAATTGAGTTGCAAGATTACCTTAAAAAGAATTAATAAAAGCTTGTAAAATTGATTAAAATTGCTTCATTGCAAAAATACCGTAAAAATTAATGAAATGAATAATAAAAGATAGCCGTAAAAATTAATGAGTTATATTATTGTTCTTTTAAAGTCCGGTCAGGTTGTTCTTTAAAGACATTAATTTAATAAATACCCACGTTTAAAACCAAATACAGAAATTAAATACAGTTATGAACTTTTGTTATAGAAACGCGTAATCATGATTTCACACAAATGTCTCGGCAAAGTTGTTTAAATTATCAAAATAATGAATTGCTCAACGAAATTTGTGAAGAGCGCGATACAGTTGTTTAGAAACAGCCACTGTTCCCCAAGCGCTAATTAGAAGTTTGAATATGTATAGTTAATGTTTTGAAGGTTTCTTACAATAAGCACATGTGCAGTGCACACATAATACCGCGAATATAATTGTATACCTACCTAATGTATGTACTTACTAAAATCTCGTCTCAGAGTTTATAATCTTCTTTGAAAGGTTCGACTGATATTTTTTTAAAGTACCTTTGATAGAACTGACAATAGCTTTTGGTAAAGAATTTTGTATCGAGTTTTCTTTCTCTTCTTTTTCCCCTGGTCCGTTGATCAGCAGGTGAACCACTTGCTCTCGCATACCGGTTAAAGTTACTCTCGATAGAAGGGTAAATGGGTACAATACCTTTCTTCAATGCGTGTTGTGTCAATATCAATCTGAAATACAAAAGAAAGTGTTGTTAGAATAATCATAATGATGCAAAACAATATAAGGGAGGGTGAGAGAGTCAAAAAATATAACATTCTCCTGCGTCTTGATGACTGCTGATTATTTAATTTCTATATTTTTCTCATATAAACGTTCGTAATTTTGGAAACCACACTTATTTTATCAAGAAGCATCTCAAAGATCGTATGTGGTTATCATTAAGCGATGTAACACCATCAGTGGTAAAGTGATATCAATTTCGAGAATTTTGTTGCTAATGACAGAACCTAAGTGGAGTCGCTGTAGCAGGTAGCTATAATCTAAACCCCAGTCCATTTCAACACCGAATACCTATTAGTTGGGGAAAATAACTGCATGAAATTTGGTGTATTTAGTATGCCTCTGCCTACCCACTTAGGCGTGGATATAATGTAGGTATGTAATATTATCATAATGTAAGTATTACTGATAGCGCCTTGCTCGCTATCGATTTTAATTGGGATTTCCCGATTGTACGATACACGGAGCAAAATATTGACTTTATGGTTCAATTGCAGCAAAACACTACAAAGTCGTTAAGCCAAGTTGAAGGCTTTATTTCAACAGCAGGCAGTCACAACCTGCGCCTGTCCATTTAAACACGGCAATACGGCTCACAACGTATTACGTGGGACAAATTATAAAAAAAGGGGAAATGTGGGTATATAATATGCCTCTGCCTACCCCTTCGGGGATAAAAGGCGTGATGATGAACCACTACAAAGTAAGTTTACACAAAAAGATGGAAAAATGTAAGCGAAATATCTTCTCAATAATATCTAATGAAATGACGTTAAGTCTTTTCTTTGGCACATAAAACCAATAAATTTTCAATACACAAAGATTGTCTCTACAATGATACAGTGACGTCATTTAGTTCACATTTAATTTCTGCCAAGACTAAGAAAGCAAGCAAACAAAGCCACACTGAATTTACTCATGGCAGTCTGTTAAGCCTCCCCTTCTAATATCTTTGCTTTGATGCGCTAAGTTATTTATCTATAGATGGTTAGCAAAGAAAGGGAAAGTAAATAAAAGTAATAAACGGCCTCATATACGCAAAGATTGTTTTAATAGAAGTTAGATGATATCTACTTTACTTCGGCGTATAAGCAAAGTAGAATAATTTTTAAATTAGAAATAATATATTTGCATGCTAAATTTACTGTCATAACGCTGTCAAAACATCTTTGCCAAAAAATACGACACTTGCTTTTCTAGTGGGTTGTTATAAGAAATGTACCACCATTATTGTTTTCTACTCTATTTTGCCAAGCACTCCAAAAATATATAATTTTGTGAACGTGACATATTCTGTGACAGAAAAGGTATCATTAATTCTATTGAGGCTTCTAAAGAACTGCTTGCAGATATGAAGAGGTTGCCGGCTATAATAAAATGTTTTCTTACCTTTTCTGATCTTACAAGATCAGTGTAACAAACTACCAGAGTATATATTTTTACAATGAAACTACTTTGCCCATTTTATTGCCTCTCGAAAATTTGCCATTTTGTTTTGCTGACGGTATTTAATTATATTTATTGGTAGATCTTAACCGCTACATGCCGCTACAGTCTGTCAGCCATTTACATTGTAACTTTGGGCAAAGTTGAATCATTTTTGCGGATCTACTGCGGAATCAATTTGACAACTGCCGCAGGTCAAATGCAAAGCTACTTCTTACAATTTGTTTTGGTGTAGGGTTCGGAGTTCGGATATCTTTACTTTCTTTTTTTTTATTTACGTTGTCGTTTTTGGGAAGTATGATAGAACTGTGAATATTCATTTTGAATAAATTAAAATAATCTTTATCAAGGCACGAATACATAGCATTTATAATCGGCTTAACAGGTCGTATGGAGGGCAATATAAGTATAGTTCCATTCATAGTAGGAAGAGATAGAGATCCCAGACTTGGAGTAACTTACTTACTTAGTCTTTACACATATGCTTATGTTATTTTACTATATTTTATTTCCGTATTTCCACGGGAACGGGAAATACGGAATTAAAACCGCGGGACATCTGCAAGTATCATAATAAACTCCTATATCCCGATTTCGAGTTACTCAAACAATCTCAGTACACAGGGGTACTACACTTACTACCCGTTCCCTCTATGTTTGCCAGTAGTCTCATACTTCGCTCATACTACGCCTCTTCACCAGCAAAGCGAACGGGCTATACGGAACTCGGCAAAAATCGGGCAGTATGTTACATGTTATCGTGTTCTATGGTTGGGCAGTGGACCGCAACACCGGTATACTCGCTCTCAACACCAACACCGTGACGTGTCGTCCATCAGACCAACATGAAGGACGATTATGACGTCACAGAATTAGGTTCTCGTAATAAGTTGCTTAAAGGATATTGCAGAAGAAAGAGACAGCGGTTATTCGCGATTATAGAGAGAAAGACAGCAAGAACCAATTTGCTTCTAAAGCTACTTTATGAAATCAAAAAATCCTAACGTGAAGATACAAACATCGTTAAACCTAGAAGCCAATGAAATGTATTCCTGGGATATTCTGCCGAGGGCAGAGATGTGTTAAGTAGGTAGATAGTCTCTGAACAACAGCAAAGCGTCCAAAATTTTAAGCGCTAACTGTTGGCGGATAAGTGCCGATCCGCCATTTAGTGCACATTCTGTTGTCAAGGGATAAGCTTGTGTCACGTGACAAAATTTTATTGTTTAAAATGTCGAATAGTGCAATAAAAGTGTGTCGAAATTACAGAAAATATTTAAAAACAGCCAGGAATGTCTGTAAGTAACTCGAAACTTATCACAATTTTATGAAATCTATTTATTTACGCATGTCTAATTTCTTCGACTCCATCTTGACATTTTTGTTGGTGTTGCCAGTTTCCAATTCAGAATTCCCCAAATTAAATAAGTAAAGAATTACCTAGGTATGGAAATGGAACTAAATTATTAGAGAGTCGTAAAATAAATAATTTGGAAACGGTCAAGTGTGAGTCGAGAATAGTGAAAATCGAC
Source organism: Miltochrista miniata (assembly GCA_933228765.1). Lineage (NCBI taxonomy): Eukaryota > Metazoa > Arthropoda > Insecta > Lepidoptera > Erebidae > Miltochrista > Miltochrista miniata. The sequence goes on along the minus strand of OW121752.1, from coordinate 32,479,447 downwards.
CTATACAATTATTCGGACTCAGTAACGAGAAGCTTGGCATACTTTAAATTAAGGAAATCATTTAAAATACCTAAATGTGAGTTATAAATGGTGAAATCTGTACAAATGTTCTTAAGCTGAAGGGTTTGTTCGTTTGTTTGAACGCTAGGATCTCGGGAACTACTGGTTGGATTTCAAAAAGTCTTTTACGTTTCGTTAGTTCATTTATGGAGTTCATACCACTAGACTTGGGTAGGTACAGTTCGTACTGCCGGACGTGTTAAGGTGCTCCCTCACCGGGAGCATTCGCCTGTAATGTAACAAATTAGATTCGACTCGAGCATTACGTTACGATGCTACCGCCCTGACCGACGAGCGTTCGCATGTAATGTAACATTTATTATAGACTAGCTGATGATGAAATTTTGTTCTCTTTTCCGCGTCTCATGGGAACTTATTCCCGGGATAAAACTAGTATCATTTCAGACTATAATCTATCTCTGTAGGTGATTACATGATAATTTTGCAATCCAATATGGCCGCCGCGCCGAAATCACAAAATTTCATGATGGGTATCGTTTAAGGGGGTTTTTGGTATGCTGAGTACGAATTTCGGGTTAATTTAGAGATCCAATATGGCCGCCGCGCCGAAATCACAAAATTTCATGATGGGTATCGTTTAAGGGGTTTTTTGGTATGCTGAGTACGAATTTCGGGTTAATTTAGAGATCCAATATGGCCGCCGCCCCAAAATCACAAAATTTCATGATGGGTATCGTTAAAGGGGTTTTTTGGTATGCTGAGTACGAAATTTATGATAATTTTGCAATCCAAAATGGCCGCCGCGCCACTATCACAAAATTTCATGATGGATATCGTTTAAGGGGTTTTTTGGTATGCTGAGTACGAATTTTGGGTTAATTTAGAGATCCAATATGGCCGCCGCGCCGAAATCACAAAATTTCATGATGGGTATCGTTTAAGGGGTTTTTTGGTATGCTGAGTACGAATTTCGGGTTAATTTAGAGATCCAATATGGCCGCAGCCCCAAAATCTCAAAATTTCATGATGGGTATCGTTAAAGGGGTTTTTTGGTATGCTGAGTACGAAATTTATGATAATTTTGCAATCCAAAATGGCCGCCGCGCCCCTATCACAAAATTTCATGATGGGTATCGTTTAAGGGGTTTTTTGGTATGCTGAGTACGAATTTCGGGTTAATTTAGAGATCCAATATGGCCGCCGCGCCGTTATCACAAAATTTCATGATGGGTATCGTTTAAGGGGTTTTTTGGTATGCTGAGTACGAATCGCGTGATAATTTTGCAATCCAATATGGCCGCCGCGCCGTTATCACAAAATTTCATGACGGGTATCGTTTAAGGGGTTTTTTGGTAATTGGTATTGCAAAATTAGTACGTGATTCGTACTAAGCATACCAAAAAACCCCTTAAACGATACCCGTCATGAAATTTTGTGATAACGGCGCGGCGGCCATATTGGATTGCAAAATTAGTACGTGATTCGTACTCAGCATACCAAAAAACCCCTTAAACGATACCCGTCATGAAATTTTGTGATTACGGCGCGGCGGCCATGTTGGATTGCAAAATTATCACGTGATTCGTACTCAGCATACCAAAAAACCCCTTAAACGATACCCGCCATGAAATTTTGTGATAACGGCGCGGCGGCCATATTGGATTGCAAAATTATCACGTGATTCGTATTCAGCATACCAAAAAACCCCTTAAACGATACCCATCATGAAATTATAAGATTACGGCGCGACGGCCATGTTGGATTGCAAAATTAGTACGTGATTCGTACTCAGCATAACAAAAAACCCCTTATACGATACCCATCATGAAATTTTGTGATTAAGGCGCGGCGGCCATGTTAGATTGCAAAATTAGTACGTGATTCGTACTCGGCATACCAAAAAACCCCTTAAACGATACCCGTCATGAAATTTTGTGATTACGGCGCGGCGGCCATATTTGATTGCAAAATTATCACGTGATTCGTACTCAGCATACCAAAAAACCCCTTAAACGATACCCATCATGAAATTTTGTGATTACGGCGCGGCGGCCATGTTGGATTGCAAAATTATCACGTGATTCGTACTCAGCATACCAAAAAACCCCTTAAACGATACTCATCATGAAATTTTGTGATTACGGCGCGGCCGCCATGTTGGATTGCCAAATTATCATGTAATTTGTAGACATTTTAATGCATCAAGTATGTAGCTGGTTACCATGTCGTGAAAACACTTAAAAAGTAAAAGATCACCACATTTACCATGATTCGCGTATGGGAATTTTAGTGAAAATCTCTTCATCACTCAGGAATTAAGCTGATGGTCTTCAAAATGTATGGCTAAGTACCATCAAGGATACATTGACTAACGATCAAAAAACCGCATCAAAATCGATCCACCCCTTGGGCCGTGACGAATCCTTAGGACAGAGATGTTAATTATGAGAGTTGGTTAATTGAATTAATGAGTAACTAGTTACAATGTAATTAATTAACGTGTAATTCCATTACTCAGTAATTAGTTACAGCTAGTACTCATTGTAATTAATTACTCAAGTAATCTGTTACAGAGTAATTGAATTAAGCATTACAAAGTAATTGTAATTTGTAACGGTTAATCTAATTACATTTTGCCCATCACTGGCCGGACATGCATCCGCGTATCTAGAAACATCTAAAATGTCTAACTTAATCATACAGAAAGACATTACAATTCCATTTTATAAATTATTTCCATTTTATGATCACTTGAGAACAAAACTTTAGCATGATTAGTTTCCCGAAAAAATGGGAAGTGTCTTTAGCCGGCGTCACTACACACTGACGCAAGGCGTATGTAAGACAGCACGCTCACGCACACAATCATGCGTTAGTAGGGCAGTTTTTGTTGCAGTGATCACGAGGCGAGAGGGTTTCTAGGTAGTTAGTATTCTTAGGCCGAGGGCTTACCCGGGGCATCCCAACCATAGGCTAGGCAGTAGGTAGGTAGCGTGTTGGTTATTAGTCGGTAAAAGTCCGGCGTTACCATAATCAAAGATAATATAATAGTATTACATACAGATCGGCAACTCCCTGTCGCGCCACAGCTATCAGTAGAGTAGACGTGCGCGTTGACGGACAATTTGCATACATTTTAGTCATCACACGCACACATTCTAGCTGGAGTTTCCGCCCTGTGCCGTAATGACGGATTTTCCACACGTAAATAAAAACGTATACTTTTCCGCTTTTACTAAAGCTATGAGTAGGTTAGGTACTCCACACCACATAACTCCACATAACATGTGTATCTTCTATACATGATTGTGTCAGGAGTGTAAACTGCAACGAGTGGTGTTTGAAGGTATGCCGCAGGGGCCACAGCTATCCTGGGGATATACTTCCGAGGACTTACCCGGGGCTCCCAACCGTAGGCAGTAGGTAGGAGACGTGTGGTTTATAGTCGGGAAGAGTCCATCCAGCACAGCATCTATGACGAATTTTCCTCACATTAAAAAAAGGGGGTACAGCTAGTATAACCTCGATTTTAAGTTTCCCTGTTCCCGTTTCTACGTAAGTATTACAAAACAGAATACTATAAAGACCTTTGAAAGTGGTCACTAGTTAGTGAAAGGCGAATGTGTACCTACTAAACGAGTGAAACTAAGTAGGTATAAAATCTGATATAAAATTTCTCCAAGATCATTTGTTATTAAAATAATACGAAATATAAAAAAAGTTGAAAGATACTCCTAATATTCTCCAACAAAAAAAATGAATTGATATTTTTCATTATAAGTCACTCCTAATGAATATGGAAATATAGGAGGCCAGCAAAGAGATCAATTTCGTTTACATAAGAACATTCTGGACTCCAATTTCGACGAAATTTTAGGAATCCATATTCCTGAGATATATAATGAATATCAAATGCCAGCAATTCTTGCTTGACTAAATAATTTTGATGAAACTCGGTAAGTAGGTACTTCATAGATATTTTTTATTTCTTGAACAAACACTATTATAAAAACTTAGCTTTACGTAACGACGTGGATACTATGCCGGACTCCTACCGACTAAAAACCACACGTATCCTACCCAACAGCCTAAGGTTGGGAGCCCCGGGGTAAGGCCCTTGGAAGGATACCCCAGGACTCCCAACAGACCTACGGCTACCACTGCGGCCTCACCTAAGGGGGTTCGGGTGCTATCCCGCGTCGTTAGGGGGTTGTTTTGCTTCGGTAAGGACGGTGAGCAGCCCTCTCACCGCCCTCATTAAAAACTAAACTTACACCATGTATTCAACTAAAAGGGTCCTCAGTAAGCACAGACTGCAAAGCGTAGCAGGGTCTCCTAGCTAGTGAATCTTGACTTCGAACGGGCTCATAATATATCCACAACAAGTTCGTGAGAAAGACGGAATTTTGTGAACTTACTCAATCTTAACTTATGTCAATTGTGAGCGTTTTAAGCTGAAGAAAGACTACGGGGTAGCAGCGTGTCATGAAAAATGAACCTTATGACTGCTTCTGTTTGTGAAACCATGAACAGAGACTGTGGACTGATAGATGTATCCATGAACCATAGCTTGGACTGTTGAGAACATTTCCGCATTTGAAATTATACTGAACAGTAGACAAAATCTGTTTTTGCCAAATAAAACTGACGTAGTGAGTGTAGTGTGTCGCCGGCCTTATCCTTCGTTGTGACAATAGCGGAGGGTAGTTTGGCAAGAAGTTACTTCATGGTTTTCGTCGATTCTCGCCTCAGTCCAACCGCGACCACGGGCGCTGCAACGTGCTCGAAACGTCGGTGTGAAAATGTAAGTAAATGTGTTTCGCGTGAAGTCCCGAATTCTATAAGTATGAGTGTAGAAAACCGCGATAGTTTAAAAATAACAAAATCTGTTTTTATTATCTACTCTGAAGTCGCAAATTCCGGTAGGACCGTGCCACACCGTGCAACCAAACGAACATGTACGAGTAGTTTCCGTATTTTCCTAAGTTTGTAATTTGGTTAGTGACCGACCGAAGTTTCGGTTTCGGTTTCGGTTTCGGCCAGTTTCGGCCAAAAAATCGAGTTTCGGCCGCAGTTTCGGTTCGTGAATTTTGAGTGCCTGGCTCTGCTTGTGACATAGTTGGGGTCAGCCCAACCAGTTAATATGTTACTAACCTAAGATTTAGAGACTTATAAACGAATTCCAATCAATAGTTACAATAATAAAATTTTTTTCAAACCACAGGCAATTGCAATCATTGACAAGTATTAGACAATTACCCCTGTCTTTGACCATCTCGTTAGGGTCCCGTCCTTACTTTTTGGTTACGGGATCCTAAAAAGGTGATCTAGCACATTTCATGAACCTACCCCTTAGTAGTCGGTTCCGTACAAAAAGGGTAAAAACAGGGCCACATTCCTAAGACTTTGGTCGTCTATCTGTCTGTCAGCAGACTGTAACTCATGCACCTTGATAGTAAAACAGTTTAAAGTTTCACAGATTTTGCTGCTATAGCAACAAATAATAGAAACGGACAAAATAATATTATAACCCCTTTTATAATGCCCATGTAACAAACGTGATTTATTGCTGCTTTTCTTATATGGAACCCTACCTGCGCGAGTCCGGCATGCTCTCCCTATCGTTGTTCAAGAGTTATCCCACTTCTTGGGGACCCGTGCGTGAATCTCACGTCACGCTGTCGTCTAGGACCGGCTCACAGGAAGAGGCAGCGGACTCCCACTTACTCCGACTGGAGTTCATGGCTCGCACCATAGTCGTCAGCCAGAGAATGTCCACGTCCAGACCTGCCGCGAGGACCTGTGCGCCCACGCTGTGCACTCCACCAATGTGTGGAGCGCTGTGATCCCGCTTCGCTCCTCGCAGTGCTGGCACTCAGTCGTGGTTTCCCGGTGTATTCGCCAGAGATAATTAACGAAACTTCCGTGCCCGGTAAGCATCTGTGACAAGATCCCGATAGCCGCATTGCTGGCTGTCGGGATCTCCGCCCATACAGGGGCCCCGTATAGGGCCATGCACCCTACTGTCCCAAGGTACAGTCTCCGATCAGACGTCAGACGCTCCCTGCAGGAGACTCAAGCGTTGGGTCTCCTGATATTGGCCAACAACCGCGAGAATGCGACTGATGCCTTCAGTTTTGGGACCAAACTTCGGAACTGGTATCCAAAGTTCCACCGGCTATCGAGTACGAGCCCCAGATACGTCATCGAGGGCTCAATGCCGATGCTGACGCCCCCTACATGTAAGCTGGATCCGACAGGTGGCCCCTTCCAAGGTTCCAAGGCACAGAGCCTTGGATTTGTGAAGGGCGACCTGAAGACCCAGACACCGTATTCGACCCACCACAGGAAGGTATCGCGATGTTTTGCTCCTCGCGCTGTAACGAGGGTGTTGTCGGCCTAACACGTTACGCCGAAAAATCTGAACAACGGACCACGCAGCGCCAATCGTAACCGATGTTCCACAGAAGCGGTCCTAAGACCGATCCCTGTAGAACACCAAACGACACATATCACCGATCCAGCCAGCTCTAGGAAAGATAGGCCCAGACAATTTGACGGAGGAAGGAAGGCATATCATGGTGAATAAGCGCCTTCCTTAACGCAGCTCCAGGGCAAGGTGCTGAAAGCGTTGGCGATGTCAAGACATTGCCAGCACCACCTTACCCTGTTCTGTTGCCGCTATAACAAAAAATACCTACTAAAATCAGAAAAAAACATCCACACACAACAAACGTAATTTTTGTGCCCATCTTTTGTAACGGAACCCTCTGTGCGGGAATCCGACTCGCACTTGGCTGGTTTTTTTTTTTTCAATTTGAACACGAGAGTTTCGGTTTCGGTTTCGGCTGGAAAACCAGTTTCGGTCGGACACTAAAGGGGGATGACCACTGCCCATAGGCACTTTGGCCATAGGGTGCCCACAGAAAAAAGTATATGCAAATGGTAGTATACCATACCATCATTGAATTACAATTGTAAAGATTTAAATAAAAGATAGAGTATAGAAAATAAAACAGTTTTTATTTTAACAAAAATACACGTTCAAAATCGATTTTAACTGCTGCTGAACATGATTTTAAAACTCAAACTACATACTCAACTACACGTTGTTGTACTGATGGTAACAAATATGATATTAAAGTTCTAAAGAGAAAATATAAAGATATCTATTTTTATATTTTTTTTTTCTTCTTGTATTAATTACTCGTAGATAATTAGAATGTCATCTAAAAATCCTGCAGGAGGAGATATATTAATCTCATGCCGTACCCACCCTAAATACCATATTAATTACAGTCATAACATGGGCACAGCATCCCACTGTTCGACGACCAACAATGCAGTTGCAACAATACTGTTGGATAGCGGTATGACCAGTCTCATTATCGCTTACTAATATGTAGACGAAGTATATTTTACTGCTTATGGCGACTAGCAATTCTTGCTCTAATTAATAAGCAGTTGGGACCAAAGCTCAAACCTTCCATAACGCTACTTCTAGAGTCATTGCAAACTTCAATTCGGTAACTACCATTAGCACGTGTGTACTCACCATAGTAGGAGCGTGCTTGTTTTATTTGGTAGGTTCCACATGCAATTAATATTAGATCATTCTCAGTCAGTATGGGAAACTGTGTAACATTTTCGGTGTTTACATTGATATTTATGAAGTCTGCCCTTGCTCTATTTAAATTGTGTAGCCTAACATATTCTGCAAGATCATTGTTCCTGTACATCTTGCGATGAACAACTTGAAGGATTTGAGCTGCATCATCCCTGTCCCTTACTTTGGTGTGAAACTTATTAATTAAAGCACCTGCTATTTTAAAGTCAACCATTAAATGTGTGGAGGCCCGGTTAAAATAATTTTTGCATATTTTCTTTCAATAAGGAAGCAAAGTCTTCAATTTGTTCAGCGCTGAATATTCTTATTGGAGTACCTTGGTCCAAGATTAAGTCCCAGTTGTTAGTCCGTATGTGACTTCGGCAAATCCTACAATTTGGTGGAATATAATAATTATAGTTGCGAAACAAATCTACTCGCAACACAGTTGGAACAGAGAGCCGATTAGGTTCATTACATCCAGGTACAAAACATTGATTTTGTGTTAATGCTGCTCTTGAATAATTAGGTAGCAAGATACCGTTAGAGGTGACATTATCTGCAGGTCGTTCTTGTGGAGGAACATGGAAATCTTCTTCTTCTAATTGAACAGGCGCACTTACTGAGATGGAGTCCTGCTCAGTAGAATTTGATGTTGCTCGGTCAGTCCTTCGCCAGCAGTTGTGACAGAGATGAGCCGTTGGTGGGAGCTATAACAATAAAGGTAAAGTTGTGGTTCAATATGCTTTTGGCATATTAATACTGCTGTAACATCAGTATGAAGTGTGTGGGTGTATGAGGCTTCAGCAAGACCTTTGGAGTCTAGTAAATATCACCTTTAAGTCAGTACACCTACTGATTGATAGTTGAGACTCTGGTGTGGGTTTTCTTCTTGAGGTTGGGAACATAACCATATAAGTTAAACCAAAAGGAGGCGAAAGACCACCATAGATAAATTCTTAACCGACCAAGTGCACTAGATATGCACGCATCAGCTATAAGCTGCTAGTGCATTATATAATAATATAATAATAATAGAAAGTGTAAAATCAATTCTTAATATTGTGTTACCTCAAGTGGTGAGATCTGACGGGCTACAGCATCTCTTATCCGGTTTACATGTGGAGACTCAGACTGGAGAGAGTGTGCTCTAATCCTCAGAATTGATCTGCCACAGCTGACGCATACATGTCCATGACCAATAATGGGTACATCCTGACTGGTTGGATTTCTTATTTGATTCCATGCGGCGGTCCAACATGCATGACATACCACGCTTTCGCTTGATACCTCTACCTAAAATAAAAAAAGAATATGTCATTAGTTACCAACAGAGATCAATAACTAAATTACTTCTAGGCTGAGACTCAAATACTTTAAAACATGAACATAAACGCCTACCTGTTGCTGCTGTCGCTGTATGAGATCTCGAACTACTGCTATTTCCAACACATGTCTCCGCAGTCGGTTAATGTTCAAACCACAATTAATGCACCGTAAATGCCCTCTTGGCACTACAGCTCCAGAAGATTGTGAAGAACTCGAGCCTGGGTCATCGTTCAAAGCAGCTAATGTCGTATCCAAATTCGTGCCAGGGTTATCGTGAAAAGAAGCAGCGGAGTCCATGTTAAAGCCGTAGTCGTCAGGGTTAGATGTATCGTCGTGGTCCATATAAAATGCTATTCGTTATTATAAGATTTACAAAAGTGAAACACTAGCGTACGTACAGTATTTGAAGTTTGAAAATCTTCTGACAGTTTTTTGAGTTTTTTCTTAGTACATGCCGATGTTGCAACATACAAAATAAAATATTTGTAAATCGATTTCTCAGATTTCGCTAGTAATCGATTCATTAAAAATATTTAAGAAATATGTTTGTATGGAACTGTAAAAAGACATTTCTTATTATTTTCTATTCTATTATTTGATTGATAATGCAAAAAAAAACTACAGTTCTGCCTCTAGGGATATTGCAACTTATAAAATGAAATAATCGAAATCATTTACTTTTCCTAGTTCATCAAATGATTAAATATGGTACTCAATAGTAAAAATATTTTCATTTTCCTATTTTATTTATCAATTTATATTCATTCAATAATCAAAAATAATCGTTATGTAGTTTACTGCCACTTTTAGAATCGGGTAACATTACGTCCATGCCAATACGCTGTCGATGCTGCAACATACAAAATAAAACATTTACAAATCAATCGATATCACACATATTTCTCCATTAATCGATTCACTAAAAATATCAGTTTCGTTCATTTAAAAAATATGTATGTAAGTAACTGTAAAAAAACATTTATTTTTATTTCCTATTTTATTTACTGATTTTTTTATTGATAATGCTAAACCCAACATTGCGCAAAAAAGTTCTTTTCTAAGTATTTACTGCCTCGAGGGATATTGCAATTTATAAAATAAAATAATCGGTCATATACTTATCTCGATAATTAAATTATTAAAAATAGTACACAATACTAAAAACATTTACATTTTCCTATTTTATTTACCGATTTATTATCAAGAATGCTGAATTACAAATATAATCGATAATAATAATCGATAAATATCGATATGTAGTTAATTCCTGATTTTAGAATCGGGTAACATTACGTCCACGCCATTACGCTTTGCAAAAAGTAAACAGGAAATCGTGAAGGTACCTTAATATTTTAGAACATTGTTCCTAACTTATGCTGGTATACGAATAACTAGATAAGTAATTAAAAATAACGGCTGTTTTTTTGCTATATACCATATTCTTGGGCGTCTAATGGCCATATTCTGACATCCCCCTTTATGTAACCCGTAATTAGCTACAAAATGTTATGATACGTGTATGTGAACAATCAGCTACAAATATAGGTAGAATGTTATCGAGTAACATGAATTATATTAGAGGGAAATAAAAATATATCTATGAAATGCGTCTTCACAAAATAATAAGTTACAGAAGGGAATTGTAGTGTAGGGAGTCTACTATCAATGTCTGCATCACAGATTATTAAATAGTTACTGCGTCTGCATTGACTTTTAATAAATAATTTGTTGAACTGGGAGAAGAAATCAAACAACTTACATGGCAGCATGGAGCAGAGAGCGTTTATTCATAGTCTTTGTGACTATAAACTAAATATAAGGGCATGCCTATACTTAATAGGCATTAAGCTGGTTATAGACATTACAGGAATCTACATAAAGCTCACTGCACTCGGGCTACGCACAATACCAACCGCTCACGGAGTTCACAGGCACGTCACACGAAGCCAGACGATTTTAATAGTAATTGCGATACTGGTTAGTGCGCGAGTGTACGTAACCAACCGTAGGTATGTACATGCAACACAATTTTATAAATAACAGCAATGATTCTATATTATTGACTGCCTGAATTAATCCTTTTTTTTATATATAAAGTGAATGGAGGTAAAAATGGGTATATAGAATAATGTAAAGTAGGTATGTACATGCAATGCAATTTTTTGTAAATAACAGCAATGATTCTATATTATTGACTGCCTGAATTAATGCTTTTCATATAAAGTGTTAAGATTCTAAGAATTGAATTTATTGTGCACTTAATGTAAAATATTAAGATGTGATAATTTGAATTTATTTACTTACTATAGGAAAGATGATAGTGTGATATATATAGTGTACAATTTAAAATACTTATTTAATTGTATTAATTTTAATTTATTATGACAATATAAGAACATTGGGAGATTTATGATGTAGGTATGCAAAATGTATTTACTTATTTAAATGATTGACAGCATTAATCTTTATGTTACTGACTGCCTAATCTAAATTTTAATTTTAATTGTTGAATTTGTTTTTTGACTATATTTTATTTGACAATTCGAATTTGTTATGTAGGTATATTAAATTCAATTTTATATTATATTGCTGCGCCCTAACAGGGTCCACACTGAACAAAGTGTAACTTAAATTGACATCTATCACCATGTAATGTACTGTGGAATGGCAAATAAAATACTGAATACTGAATACTGAATACCAAGGGTAGGTTTGAAAAATAAAGTACATAGACATTATGGGATTGTTTTCTGTACCTTATTATTTAGTGGCGTCTATTCTGAGACAGTGAGAAGTAACGGTACACAGCGGCTTTCGTTTACGTCACTATATGACACTTTATGATACTTACCTGTACTTTTCCGAGTTCCCGAGCGCTGTATCTGTCATCTTTTTAGAAAAATATTCTCGCGCTTGCTATTTTTCTTTGTCTTTTATCTATATATATAAAAATCAATGCCACTTTTCGTTGTAATTTTATAACTCGAAAACGGGCTCACCTATCCAAACCAAATGTTTAGGCTTTGTTCGGACTATTTAGTAGATGGTTTATGTGAAGTTTGCACAAAATCGGTCGAGCGGTTCTTCATTTATCACGCAAACGAAGTTGCGCGGGTCAGCTAGTAACCTATATTTCAGGTTTTTCGTCAATATCAAAGCGTAGGTCGAATTTGTCTCAAAACACATGGTATTAAGTAGTACTTAGGTATTGTACTTATTATGATGGCGCTAGTAGCGTTCCTGTCAATGTCGAGTCCGTGTTTAAAATTGTAAATTATTATTTGGAATTGTGCTAGGAAAATTAATATTATACAAGTCGTAAGCCAATGTAATTTGATGAAGACATACAATAAAGTATGTGGGATTTAATAGTTTAAACATGATAATAGTTAAGACGCCTATCCCTGTAAAAACTATCATACCCGAGTTCGACAAGACCGTAAGTCTTCGCCAAGGACTATCGACCTCCATGGTATATGAGGACGGTGGGGTTGCTAGACATACCGTCCTTACAGAAGCAGGATCACACCAAACACCAAAGACGCGGGACAGTACCCGAACCAGCAGGTAAGGCCGCGCCGGTAGCCAAGGTCTATCGGCAATCCTGGGACATCCTTCCGAGGGCTTACGCGAAACTCCCGGTCAAAGGTCGTTGTAGGGCATCGTGTCTTTATAGTCGGTTTTTTTTTTCAGTCAAAAAAAAGGTTGTACCGGTCCGATTAAACACAGTCAAAGGGTTGGCAGCGCGAGTGAAACTACGAATATACGAGTAATCTTTGGTATTGCGAAGGCTTAGGAACTGTTACCACTTTCAATAAAAAAAAATACCAATGGAATAGAACAATTAGTCAGTGTTTAGAACTTATGATGTAAGAAAGAAAGTGGAAGTAAGTACGCCACGGTTGGTCGACTACCCGCAAGTAAAACGAAGGAAATTACTTTACTCCACGGGTGCGAGACCAGAGACCGTCCTTCGTGGTACAATATGGTAATTATCTTTAAGTATTATGGTTTTCATTTCCATTTCGTTAAAGTAAGTTTGTTTTGAGAAATTAATAAAGTATAGGCACGGTAATGGTACAGGTAGGTCTTAGATCAAGAATAACATGTTATTCTTGATCTAAGAGGTACGTATATCAGAATCTCATCGCAAGAACTAAATATTGTTTAATCGTATTGCATGGAAACCTACCTACTTGGTAAATTGGACTAAACTGTCTTGATACTTTTTATTTTTTATTTTTGTATCTACTGCTTATAACTAGGTTTGGATATGATTAAGGCACAACTTGTGCCTAAAGCACTGAAGATTATGCTGTAATGTCGGTGATATCATTGTTCGTCGAAACCGAAATTACCATACAAGTGTAATGAGCACAACAACTCAATAAACCTAAAACTAAACTTGTTTGTAACATTAGTTCGTATGGTAAAGTTATAGATGGCGCTACTTACGCAATTTTCCGGTGCGTTGATTATAGTGCGAATGTACAGTCGGCCAAGAAAGTGCTGTACCAGTTTTGACCAAAATTTCTGTGCAATCTAATTTTAGCTCAGGTTGACTTTTTTAAAAGGACTTGTGTTGTGACAATTCAAACATGACAGACGAAAGTTTTTGTACTCCCTGTCAGTGTCATAATATTATTGTAAAGGAAAATCGACTGTGTTGTTTCATGTAGTTCATACGAACATCAACTGCAGGGTGGTAGACCACATTTATGGCCGACATTCCACGGTTGCAAACTAGATTGCTCTTGCTTATTGTTTGCACTACTCTAGTACTATAAAACTTTAGCGTGTAATTTTGAAGTTTGTAATTAGTTGAGGACTGAGGTTAGCTTATTGTGGAAACAGTTCAACAGTTGTGGAACAGCTCAAGGGACATAATGCCCATACATGGTGACATTTTTTTAACAAACATTTTTGGATATAAATACTTGCTAAATATTTTTATATAGACGCTGTCATTTGTTAAAATACTGAATGACGGTTCACGAACTATTTGAATTTGTTCGTAAATCATATTAAGGTACGCTTATCCATATGAGTTTGTTCAGGCTCTGATGGAATGCATGGCTTCGATTCATTTGAGGTAGCAAAAACATTTGCTGACAATAATTTTTCACAATTATTTATTCAGTTGGAAGAAAATAAAAAAAATATGAGTTAGCCTACAGGGTAGAAAAAACGGGCATTCTATACCTGGGACTAGGTAGGTACACAAGTAAACTGTTTGACTGTCTCTGTGGTGCAGTCGATAGTGTAACCGCCTGCAGCGCCGGAGGTCCTGGGTTCGATTCCTGGGTCGGTCTAAATATTTGTCTGATCCATAAATGTTTGATTCGGAGTTTGGGTGTATTCTATGTTTACTATGTATGTATTTACAAATATATAAGTATGTCTATCAGTCATCTCGATCCCATACCACCAGCTTATATTAGCTCAATTTGGACAGGTGATTTTGTGTGAGTTTGTCCACAAATATTTATTTAAAAAACAACATACAATGGTTATATATGTGGTAGCAAGTAGCCAACTATCATCAAACTACTGTGCGCACTGCGTGTTCATTAAATGCCGTACCTACAGTAGCTTGTAGAGACCCAGCTTATAATTTGCACCCGCAAATAGACAACGCCTCCTGTAAGCCCTGTTCTTAGCGGTTCTGGGCGGTGCAAGGAACAAAGTAGGCACCTTCTACTTTATGCATTAAAACTGGAATTTTAGATTTGAAGCGCTGCTGACTGTAGAACAAAGAAGGGTATTAAAAGGCTTCCTGTAAATCTTCAAATCTAATATTTAGACTTTTATTACTCCACTGTGAATTTATAACTGAGAAATTACTTTGAGTATTTTTTCGGCTTTACAGAAAGCTTTCAGACTAAAACGATATCGGATTCTCCGAAACGCAGGGTCATTAGTCATTTTTGCTAGTTGTACCTGGAAATTTGTTGGAGAGTAATTTTACACTTTGCATAGCCAGTACCTCAAAATTATGAACTTTACGAAAAAGTGGTTAAACATGAATTGCGGGGTTCTTTTTCTACTTTAATTTAGTAGTACTTACCTACATGTTTTTATCGTGAATGAAAGAAATGTTAAAGGAAGTATCGTCAAAAACACTGCCCTAAGATACCATTGGCACAGTGGAGATTCACAAAAGAGCACATCAAATCTGTACAACAGATCAATTTAAAAACTAGCGGAAAGATTTCCTGGCACACCGACTGTACTAGTAGGTGGAGCCTAGAAATAACAACATAAGTCATCAGTGTAAGTAGGGATTCAATTTTGCATACTTTTTTTTTTTTTTTGTTTAACGTGAGGGAAAATCCTCATGGATGTTATGCCGGACTCCTACCGACTAAAAAACCTCACGTCACGCCCAACAGTCTATGGTTGGGAGCCCCGGGTAAACCCTCGGAAGGATGTCCCAGGACTCCCAACAGACCCACGGCCGCTACTGCGGCCTCGCCCAGGGGGTGGTTCGGGTGCTATCCCGCGTCTTTGGGGGGTTTCGGGTGTGATCCCGCTTCTAAGGGGGGGGCGTGCGTGAATTGTCTCACTCACGTCACGCTGCCGTCATGGGCCTGCTTCTGTAAGGACGGTGAGCCGCCCTGTCACCGTCCTCAGGCCCCCGGTCATGGTGGCCGATAGTCCTCGGCGAAGACACGTCGGCGGCGCCCAGGCCGCCGACTGCGGAACTCGGGTGGGAGAGTTCTCTCCCGTACCCGTCCCGCCGCCTCCTTCACGAGCATGACCTGCTCGCAGAAGGAGGCGGCGCAGTCCCACTTACTCCCGCTGGAGAGCATGGCTCGCACCATGGTCTCGAGCGAGAGAGTGTCCACGTCCAGACCCACTACGAGGACCTGGCGCTGTTGCGCCCACGTCGTGCACTCTACCAGTGTGTGGAGCGCCGTGTCATCGCTGCGGTCCTCGCAGTGCTGACACTCGGCCGTGGTTTCCCGGTGTTTCCGCCACAGATACCTACCGAAGCTACCGTGCCCGGCAAGCATCTGTGTCAACCGGTAGGAGAGAGCACCGTGTCTCCTCTCCAGCCACTCGTCCATGACCGGTCTGACGGCCGCGATTGTGGCGAATCCCCCCTTTGGTTGCTCAAGTCGCACCTTCCATGTCTCCACGGTTTCCTGGTGGAGTAGGGACCGCTGGGCCTCGAATTCTCGATAAGCGGGCCTTTGGCCCCGCTCCAGCGCCTCCTTGCGCCATCTGAACAGTGACGCAAGGGCTCTCGCTTCCAGGTCCCATGGAGGGGTCCCGGCTAGGAGACATGCCGCCTCACCGGAGATCGTGCGGTATCCTCTTATCACCCTGACGGCCATCACTCTCTGCGGGCTCAGCAGTCTAGCCACATTGATGGCCGTCAGGGTCTCCGCCCATACGGGAGCCCCGTATAGGACCATGCTTCGCACGATCCCCAGGTACAGTCTCCTGTAGGGAGCGTTGGGTCCCCTGATGTTGGGCATCAGCCGCGCGAGTGCGGCCGATGCTCCCCTCAGTTTTGGGACCAAACTTCGGAAGTGATGTCCGAAGTTCCACCGGCCATCGAGTACGAGCCCCAGATACTTCATCGAGGGCTCGATGCCGATGCTGACGCCCCCTACCTGTAGGCTGGATCCCGCAGGTGGCCCCATCCGAGGTCCGTGGAAGCACAGAGCCTCGGATTTGTGAAGGGCGACCTCGAGACCCAGCCGCCGAATCAATTTTGCATACTTATAAACAAAATACGAACAATTAAATTGACCAAGTGAGATATGATTCCTCATAGGTTATTTTTTCCGGGGTGCTCGCGAGGTTTACTCTTCGCAAAAGTACTAGTGTTTAAAGAAAACGAAATGTTACAGTATAAATACTCGATGAAGTATTCAAATCAATGGTAACTAAAGTTATTTCAGTTCAAAGTCGACAGATGTGATGAAATTTGATGACAGCTGTAAAACGTGCTGTACCTACCTTATTCTAAATTACTAAAATTACTAACTTTGTAGACCACGTTTCTAGTACATAAACAATTATTCTAATTACATTATTGTGTAGCAGTAGAAAGAAATTTGTAGATGGGAGATTGCAAACGGAAAGCTTCTTCTTTTCAGATGAAAGAGCTCGAAAGGATTCAAGAATTGAAATGGTTCTCTGTGATGAAAAATTGGATTAAAAGCAAAATTACGACTAGAAACTAATACTAACGACTGGAGTGTCCAGCAAAGAGTACAAGGACTGACAACAAAAGGGGAGTAGCCGTATAAAAGCAAAGGGAACGCGAACCAGCCGGCCACCGGCCACTGCACACGCGTTTTCACTACATCACGAGTTTTTTAAATAAATATTGTTGGGGACACTTATATAATATTATGCTATGAGATTTAGACTACTGATAAACATACTTACATATGTTTCTTATTATATGCTATTCCTAGAAAATACCCAACTTAGAAAGAAACGCTTGCAAAAAAACCACAAGTATTATTTACGATAACAAAGACCGAAGCCGAGAATCTCACTGCGCTACGAAGGTATCCTCTAAAGGAAGAACCGAACGCTTTAATACGATTTTGGAAAATTAATAAATGGAATTAACATTTTAATTTAGGCATCGAAACTTTATTTTTATGAATTCCTTAGCATTAATTACGTTTTAACTTTTTGGAACATCTGACTACATAATTTTAGTTATTATTAAATTTTTATCACTAGCGGAAAGACAGATAGAACGGAATATAAATAATGTTATATATAGTACTAGAAAAACAAAACCACTTTTTGAATATTGGCCATAAAGGCATCGGTAGAATACTAATTCTATTCATATTGATTCAATTCGATGGAACCGTGACAAAATGGAAACAAGCAAAACTGGTTTACTCGTATGCAAATTGACCCCGGCCTTTCCTAAATTCATCCCCGAGGTATTTTATACCCTGGCATATTAAATTAGGGTTTAAAATATAATGAAAACGAACCACAGACTGTTCTTTAGGAGTACAGGTCGGTTGAAAAGTGTTGAGTATCGGTTAATTAATATGAAGCCCTTGGCGAAAATAAAAGAATCCTTAGTACAGTCGGATGCAATGACTTTAATTCGAATTAAGTACTATAATGAGGGTAATGTAACACTAGTAAGATAATAGCGGTGAGCCTTTTGCTGAAATGCACAATGTTTTAGGGTTGGTTGTTGTTAGAAGATAATATATAAGTTCTTGTAGTATCATCAGAAACGGATAACATAAAATTACCAAGGAATCTAGCAGAGCTGAATGACGAAATGTCCGAGCACAAAGTTACCTCTTAAACTTTTAATCTGAGAAAATTACTTAAAATTTACAATCTATTTCAATGCAGCGTAGAAGTTTAACAGTCTGGATTTTCATCCCGTTTTTTGCCTACTAACTATCTCCTAAGTAAGCCCCAAGGCCCCGTCATCCCTACTAATATTATAAATGCGAAAGTAATTCTGTCTGTCTCTCTCTCTCTCTCTGTTACGCTTTTACGCCTAAACGACTGGAGCAATTGAGATGAAATTTGGTATAGAGATAGTTCTAGGCTCTGAGAAGGACATAGGCTACTTTTTAATCGACTGCGCAAAAGGAGGGTTATGATTTTACGCGATAACGACTTCTACGCGGTCGAAGCCGCGAGGAACAGCTAGTATTCCTATAAATAGGCAGTTTTTATTATACTGCAATTTCTAGGAAGGTATTTATATTTACATTATATGTATTATATACTACATACCTATATTTTTTCTTGTATTTTTTTTTATTTTTGTGCTTTTTGTTCTGATCGTTTTTTAATAGCTACTACTATACTGGATATCAATAAAAGTATTTTATGCCATCTACAAGTATCAAGAAATACTGCTTCCTCTCGTTTTATGGAACAAAATCTAATAAAATATTGATGCCCAAGGGAATCTGTTTTATTGCTGTTTGTGCTCACATATGAAATAGTTATGTTCGGGCCACACTAAGGGGAAATGCCATTAATTATCGCGTTGATGGACGTTAAACGTTAGTGTGGCCATCGAATTATCGCGATAATTCGACAACGGCATTCACATTGCCGTTTGACGTTAGGCGATAGCTCAAGTGGCGGCACATCAAAGAGAATTATTACGTTGAAGCGGCCACACTACGTGTGTCAGTGCGCACCGTGAGAGTGTGACCGTTTTCAGTATTTTAATACTTTTTCGATATATTTTATTGACTTTTTTCGATATTAGTATATTAATGGGTATATCGGTAAAAGTATTTTTGGGTATATTTTGAATAAAAGGTTAGGGTAAAGGTGCTCCCTCACCGGGAGCATTCGCCTGTAATGTAACAAATTAGATTCGACTTTGAGCATTACGTTACGGCCTGCCTCCCTGACCGACGAGCGTTCGCATGTAATGTAACATTTATAGATTCGACTCGAGCATTACGTTACGATGCTACCTCCCTGACCGACACGAGCATTCGCGTGTAATGTAACATTTATTATAGACTAGCTGATGCCCGCAGCTTCGCCTGCGTGAAATTTTGTTCTCTTTTCCGCGTCTCATGGGAACTTATTCCCGGGATAAAACTTGTATCATTTCAGACTATAATCTATCTCTGTAGGTGATTACATGATAATATTGCAATCCAATATGGCCACCGCGCCGAAATCACAAAATTTCATGATGGGTATCGTTTAAGGGGTTTTTTGGTATGCTGAGTACGAATTTCGGGTTAATTTAGAGATCCAATATGGCCGCCGCGCCGAAATCACAAAATTTCATGATGGGTATCGTTTAAGGGGTTTTTTGGTATGCTGAGTACGAATTTTATGATAATTTTGCAATCCGAAATGGCCGCCGCGCCATTATCACAAAATTTCATGATGGGTATCGTTTAAGGGGTTTTTCGGTATGCTGAGTACGAATTTTATGTAAATTTTTGCAATCCAATATGGCCGCCGAGCCGAAATCACAAAATTTCATGATGGGTATCGTTTAAGGGGTTTTTTGGTATGCTGAGTACGAATTTCAAGATAATTTTGCAAAATTAACTCTAAATTCGAACTCAGCATATCAAAATTCCATTTATACGATATGCTACATGAAATTTTACAACGGTGGCGAGGCAGCCATATTGGATTGCAAAATGTACCTGAAATTCGTATTTGGCATACCAAAAAACCCCATAAACGATATACAACATGAAATTTCACAACAGTGGCACGGCGGCCATTTTGAATGGCAAACGTTAACCTGAAATTCGTACTCAGCATACCAAAAAACCCCTCATACGATATACAGCATGAAATTTTACAACGGTGTAAGACGGCCATCTTGGATTGCAAAATTGACCTAAGATTCGTACTCCGCATACCAAAAATCCCCTTAAACGATACCCATTATGAAATTTTGTGATAACGGCGTGGCGGCCATATTGGATCTCTAAATTAACCCGAAATTCGTACTCAGCATACCAAAAAACCCCTTATACGGTATCAACATGAAATTTTACAACGGTGGCGCGGCGGCCATCTTGTATTGCAAAATTGACCTTAAATTCGTACTCAGCCTACCAAAAAACACCTTAAACGATACCCATCATGAAATTTTGTGATAACGGCGCGGCGGCCATATTGGATCTCTAAATTGACCCGAAATTCGTACTCAGCATACCAAAAAACCCCTTATACGGTATTCAACATGAAATTTTACAACAGTGGCGCGGCGGCCATCTTGGATTGCAAAATTGACCTTAAATTCGTACTCAGCCTACCAAAAAACCCCTTAAACGATACCCATCGTGAAATTTTGTAATAACGGCGCGGCGGCCATATTGGATCTCTTAATTAACCCGAAATTCGTACTCAGCATACCAAAAAACCCCTTAAACGATACCCATCATGAAATTTTGTGATTTCGGCGCGGCGGCCATATTGGATCTCTAAATTAACCCGAAATTCGTACTCAGCATACCAAAAAACCCCTTAAACGATACCCATCATGAAATTTTGTGATTTCGGCGCAGCGGCCATATTGGATCTCTAAATTAACCCGAAATTCGTACTCAGCATACCAAAAACCCCCTTAAACGATACCCATCATGAAATTTTGTGATTTCGGCGCGGCGGCCATATTAGATTGCAAAATTATCATGTAAAACAGCTGGGTGTGGGGCTCCCGGTCCCGGAACGGGGCCGTCCTACCCATTAAACCTGGTGGTATTCCTCCTCCCTATAGCCGGGAATCCGGAAAGCCGGAAAAATTCTTTGGCTTTCGGCCGAAAGCCAAAGAATTTCCAAAGATTATTCCCGTCGAGAACTGTGCGGCGGCTCTCCTCGGGGGAGCAAGATGGGAGGTTCCCCCGGAGCTCGCTAAGGACCTGAAAAAATAAAAACCCAATTCCTCATCGCAATGATTTTTTTCTTGTAGGGTTTGTTGCAATAACATTCGGTAATTTTTTTTTACGAAGCGTGTTGCAGGTGAAGGACGTTGAATTCAATCCTTCAAATAAAATGTTAAATGTAAATTCTATGTTCTTCTTTTATAAAAATAAGGTAGTAATTAAAGAATAAACACGTTTTGATAATCGGTATATTTTCTCTGTGCCAGTATTATATATAGATACATTCAGTATATTGGCTAAGGTATTTTTGTAAAATTTAATTCGGTCACACTTAACGTCAATTTTAACGCCAAGAATGGGCATTCACGCGAGAATTATTACGTTGAAGCGGCCACACTACTCAAATGGTGACGTTAAGAATTAACGCCATAATTAGCGCAATATTTATCGCGATGATGGGCATTGACGTTTTCTTTAATGTGGCCCCGGTATTACATGCACTTTATCTTTATTAATGTCTCTATGTTTCTGGCAATTTTGTATATTACTTCGTTCTACCTATTTTGATAAAGTCTTTAGAAAGCTGGCAGCATACAACATGGCAATCATGTTGTATGGCAATAAAATCTATATATATATAAAAATCAATGCCACTTTTCGTTGTAATTTTATAACTCAAGAACGGGCTCACCTATCCAAACCAAATGTTTAGGGTTTGTTTGGACTATTTAGTAGATGGTTTATGTGAAGTTTGCACAAAATGGGTCCAGCGGTTCTTCATTTATCACGCAAACGAAGTTGCGCGGGTCAGCTAGTAATGTATATTTTCGGGTTTATGTACATTATAACTAGTCTTTTTAAACAAATTGCTATGCTTGTATCAGGATATTCAGCTCCTCTGACAGTAGATAGGTACCTAAGTATAAACTATAGACAGTTTAGTGTAAATAAACAATTCTTTTATGGACAGTGCCCATACAAAATTACTTGAAGTGATTGATGATATGATTACAATTTCAGGTGTGTTTGTGTATAGGTATACTACCATCTATACTATACTAATATTATAAAGAGGAAAGATTTGTTTTTTGTTTGTTTGTAACGAATAGGCTCCGGAACTAAATGACCGATTTGAAAAATTCTTTCACTGTTGGAAAGCTACACTCTTTGCGGTGAAAATAGGCTATATTTTATTCCCGTATCCCCACGGGAACGGGAACTACGCGGGTGAAACCGCGTGACGTCCGCTAGTAGATGACATGATAGTATTACATACAGATACGCAACTCCATGCCTCCTGCCGGCCTGATTTAGGGTTCCGCGCGCCCTAGGCTAGCTATGAATATGCGCCCCCAGCTGCAACTAATTTAAGTCCTACTTACAAAAGAGACTACGTAAGCATTTTTTTTTTTTTACGTGAAGGAAAATCCTCATGGATGTTATGCCGGACTCCTACCGACTAAAAAACCTCACGTAACGCCCAACAGCCTATGGTTGTGAGCCCCGGGTAAGCCCTCGGAAGGATGTCCCATCCCAGGACTCCCAACAGACCTACAGCCGCCTCTGCAGCCGCCCAGGGGGTGGTTCGGGTGCTAACCCGCGTCTTTGGGGGGGTTTCGGTTGTGATCCCGCTTGTAAGGGGGGGCGTGCGTGAGTTCCTCACGTCACGCTGCCGTCATGGGCCTTCTTCTGTAAGTACGATGAGCGACCCTCTCAGCGTCCTCAGACCCCCGGTCATGATGGAGGACGATAGTCCTCGGCGAAGACAAGTCGGCGGCGCCCAGGCCGCCGACTGCGGAACTCGGGGGGGAGAGTTCTCTCCCGTACCCGCCCCGTCGCCTCTTTCACGAGCATGACCTGCTCGCAGAAAGAGGCATCGCAGCCCCACTTACTCCCGCTGGAGAGCATGGCTCGCACCATGGTCTCGAGCGAGAGAGTGTCCACGTCCAGACCCGCTGCTGCTGTGCACTCCACCAGCGTATGGAGCGCTCCACCAGCATATGGAGAGACTATTATATTGGTGCGATGGTGCCTTTCCAGCCACTCCTCCATGACCAGTTTCACCGTCTCAACAGCACCGTCTCACACTTTTCTTATACCACCAAAGTGGCAGACAAGCACCAGATGTACCGGTGGTCACGCACAAGGAGGCTAAGCCTCTCCTGTCGCGAAGAGGTTCCACACTACCTGCAAGCATGGGATCGTTGACCACTTCATGGCTCGCCTCTGTACCGAGTCGAACGGAAGAAATCAGTCAATACATTCTGATATTCTGGTGCCCCCACCCAGCAGTGGCAGCTGTACTCCATGTGCGGCCGCAGTTGCACTTAAACAGAAGCAGTGTTTGCGCCGCAGTAAGTGCCGCCGCGCCCTGTTGAGCACACCGAGCGGCTTAGACGCCAGCTTGGCCTTATTCTCCAAATCACTTCGGAACTGAACGTCACTGGAGATTTCAACACCAAGGATAGATACCTATACTGTCAGAGTAGGAGAGAGTTGTGCCCTGAAATTATGGCGCTACAGTAAATTGGGTTTTCTTTGCGGTGAATACACAAACTTGTGTCTCAGTAGGGTTGAATTGAACAAGATTTTGTTTTTCCCAATCGGACACTCTATTGCGAGTTGTCTCGATTTCAAACACAAGTTGTTCACAGCTTTCTTCCACTGCAGCCCGTGTAACAAGGGTCACCCGTACTGTCGTCCGCATAACAATGAATGCCGTCAATAGACAACATCTCATTGATATGCAGCAGAAACAGAGTGGGGGACAACACTTAGCCAAGTGGTACTCCAGAAATCCAGCGTTTATGGCCATGCATTCAGAACCTATGCTTCTACCGGCCAAAAAGCTGGACACCCATTCACTTTGGTTCCTGGGTGCCTTGAACGCGACACGGGTGGAGCTGTCGTATTTACTACCACGCTGCCAGGGAGATGGGCGCAGGAATTTAATTTTAACGCCCGTATTTGTTCACTAAATTACCAAATATTATTATGTACTTAGGTGTAACAAAATATTAACTAACAATTTTAAACATGTTGTTAGGAGTTGTTAAAATCTATTAAAAATTGCTAGATGTTTTGTGTGCTCCTTTTTGGGAGCACCGTAAGTCACAGCCCAGCGCCGAGCCCAACGCCAGGCGCCCCCTTGATCCTGGCGCCCTAAGCTTCAGCTTAGTTAGCTTATGGGTAAATCAGGCCCTGCTGCCTCCCTCTGAGCAAGCCTCCCCACCCCCGCCACAACTGTCATAAAGTTGGAGGATAGTTTGAGCACAGTATAAAGACTACTAACATACATACATACATATACAGTGGTTTGAGAGTTAGAGGGGATAGCGCTGCTTAACCTTAGTGAGTCACACAAAAATTCGAGCTCTGTACAAGTTTCACGTGTTTACTAGTGTAGGCGAGAGAGTTGAAAACGTATCATTTTTATGGACTTTCCGCCCCGTGCTACTACTTAACCTTAGTATAAAAGAGGTACAAGAAGTGTCGATCAATCGCTTTGCAACCTCTCTAAAGAGATTGCGAAAGCTCGGACCCCATGACCCCGACGTATTGCATTACCGAATGAGGTCTGCGATACGGAGAAATTTATGACGCATATTGGTTTGTGGTTCTCTCTATGTTTTTTTATTTGTTGTATTTTTAGACGCAACGCAGACGACGAAGATGCGGCATTTTTTCCGCGTACGTTCAGAGGCGTGCAAAGTCGCGGACAGTTGCGGTCAGACGCGGACTAAATTACTGCCTTAGTTTACGCATTATACTCTGTAAAATATAGCTTGATCTCTGTGATAGTTATATCAACAAAACAAAATTGACTTTTATTTCAAAGCCCTGAAGTTGTTATTTACCTACAGTTTGCACCTCTGTGTTCTAACTCTCTGCATTTCAACCACAAAAGCTTTATGCCGTTGACATAAAGTCTATTTTGTTTTAGTTTGTAGAACTGTCACAGAGATCAAGCTATATTTTACAGAGTATAGTTAGGATCAAGCACGGAGCCTGAGGACGGTGAGCGGGCTGCTCACTAGCAGGTCCAGGACGAAAGCGTGATGTTTCAGTTTCACGAACGCCAGACGCCCCGAACGACCAGCGATATAACACCCGAACAACCCCCCAAAGTCGCGCGACAGCACCCGAACCCCCTAGGTGAGGCTGCAGTGGTACCCAAGGTCTGTTGGAAATGCTAGGGAATTCTTTCCGAGGGCTTACCCGGGGCTCCCAACCGAAGGCAGAGAACGTGTGGTTTTTAGTCGGTAAGAGTTCGACATAGCATGCATATGACGGATTTTCCACACGAAAAAAAAAACACATGCTGACCCAAGATGCAGCGATACGTAGGCGCCAATATAAGATCGGGAGAGCTGACGGCAGTTGTCATCAACAAAACCTTCAATCAATCAATACTGCCTATGGTATTCAGTCTTACCAGCCAATAAAAAAGATACTGGTGTTTAAATCTAGGTATGATTTGGAAGCGACTGGGCAGATGCTAAGACGAAGAAGGAACTTTATTTTTTTTATATAGATACCACTAAGGCGACAGACAAGCTTACGGCCCCACCTGATGGACTGTGGTCACCGTAGCCTAAACGTTTGCAGCAGCAAAGGCGCTACACTCGTGCTGACGACCCTGTCAGAACCTTCTAAGACCACTTTTGAAGAACCCCATACCACAAATTAGAGATAGTACAGATGTATAACTAAATTTGCTAAGGCTACGCACACATAGACAACTCATTCACAGACACTATGCACACATAGACAACTCATTCACAGACACGAGGTCAGGCGCTCCTCAGCCGACTTTTCGATACTGCAGGTCTGCAGCAGAGGGTACGTGTGGAAAAAAAGTACATACATGCGATTTCCATCTGTACTATCTCTAATTTCTGCCCATACTGTAGGCATTTGGGAAAACCGAGTTTGGGAGATCATTACACAAACAAAGCGTTCGCGAATTTAACAGATATCATTACAAAATGTTAGTGATCTCAATAGTTTCTGCGTAAAAAGGTTAAATTTTAAGTAACAATTCTACACCGTTTTAAGAGTCTATTCAGACAATTGTTGAACTGACTATGAGATGACTAATGGATTACCGATGAGGCTTTTAAGTTTTTGCTATTGTTTCTTGAACAACTCTCCGATCATAATTAAATAAGTTTAGCGGTACCTACTCAAGTATAAAATACCAAAATTTCTATAACAACCGACATATTTAGTACGAGCGTATCTTGTACCCTTTTACATACATACATACATTATGGTCACGCCTTTATCCCCGAAGAGGTAGGCAGAGGCATATTATATGCCCACAATTCACCTTTTTTTATAATTTGTCGCACGTAATAGGTGGTGAGCCGTATTGCCGTGTTTAAATGGACAGGCGCGGGTTGTGACTGCCTGCTGTTGAAATAAAGTCTTCAACTTGACTTAACGAGTGCCATTTTACTGGCAACCGGGACCAACGGCTTAACGTGCCTTCCGAAGCACGGAAACGCTCAAATAAATGTCACAAAGTGATCTCATGGATGGTCACCCATCCATGGACCGGCCATAGTGAAAGTTGCTTACTGCAGTGATCGTTTACAGAACACTGAGTCCGCGGGGCCACGAGCGCTTCTCCTTTTAGCTAAGTTTAAATTAACTTTAATGATATTTATATCATTAAAGTTAATTAAAACATATTTATATATTATAAATTAAAACATATTTATATAAATTAAAGCATATTTGTACATAATACCTACTTAACTCATAAAGATTCATCTCATTTATAAATGAGATGAATCTTTATGAGTTAAGTAGGTATTATGTACAAATATGTCCAAATTCACGAGCGAACCCGAAAACATAAAAGGCGCCGCTTTCTTTAACCCACCTGCCCTTTACTGATTCATACCATCTTGGGGGCTGATTAAGAGGAGATACCATACAATAAACGTGATTTTTTGGCGTTTTTTGGTACAGAACCATACGTGCGCGAGTCCGACTGGCTCTTGGCCGGTTTTGTAATATGTACCATACCTTACTCGCCTTACACGCATGAATCATTCCCTTACAAATTCATGCCACCCTGAACAGCAAAAAAAGAAAAAAAGAATTTCACGTTTCCAAGTGATTGATATATTGGACATTTGGGAACTTTGCCTAATGATTGTGAAACGTTTCCCAACGTTCCTTTATCCTATTTTGCACATCCACTCGACTTTAGCGGGGGTTATAAATTACCTGTGAGTCTGTGAGTATTCTAGTAACTAAGTAATTTTCCCCGCGGACTCAGTGTTCTGTAAACGATCACTGCAGCAAGCAACATTTACTATGGCCGGATATGGATGGGTGACCACCACGTGGACCACTTTGTGACATTTATTTACGAGCGTTTCCGTGCTTCGGAAGGCACGATAAGCCGTTGGTCCCGGTTGTCAGTAAAATGACAGTCGTTAAGCCAAGTTGAAGGCCTTTTGGGCGGCTTGAAAATTTTTATCTGTGGGTCGTCACAACCTGCGCCCGGGTAGGCAGCGCGTGTGTAGCGCCTCTGGTGTTGCAAACGTCTATAGGCTACGGTTACCAACCTTCCGGTGGGCCGTAAGCTTGTCTGCCACCTAAGTAGTAGGTATAAAAAAAAAAATAAGTAGGTAAGTACCTACTCTGTGTTTATTTTTTTTATGAAACTACATGACATCCGTAGCTTTGCTCGCATGGACTTCTGTTACCGTTCCAGCATCCCATGAGAACTTATTCCGGGAATAAAGAAACCAAAACTATATCTCCTACCTGTACCAAATTTCAGTCATATCCGTTGAGCCGTTTGAGCGTGGAAGAGGACAAACATCCATATATCCGTGGCTGGCGTGAATAAGTTGACAAGTATAAAATGTCAATTTTAGAGGGCGGCCATTTGAAAGTTTGACCGTTTCTGGTAAATCGGTAAATTAGCTAAATTTAAGAGTATGTATTGTTTTCCATATTATTTTATGCCAATTTTAAAACTATGATAGTAAATGAGACAAAAGCCTTACAGTTTTGGCAATATTAGACTTGTCAAGTTGTTCACCGACGAGTTATCAAGTTAATCACCGAATTATCAACTTGTTCTCAGCAACTATAAAAGTGTTTACAGTAGTTATCAACTTAGGCACCATCAAAATAAGTATTGTTTTCTTGGGCAAGCAATGTTTTTTTATAATACATGATACCTACCTGACAAAAACAAGGGAGGTAGGTACTTACTATTTAAACATAATTATCAAAATTCAAAAAAAAGAGGTAACTGGATAAATATTAAAATCAAATGCTATGATTCTATTACTTTCATATGGTAAAAGGAGTAATCACTGTAGAATAATCAATTGCTTCGTCCAAATCTGGATCAGTGTTAGATGTCAAGGGGTCATTGACTGTTTTAAGTTGCAAATAAAAGTCTTTAGAAGACTCGTCGATTAAATCAAGGACTTCCAACAAATCCTTTTTTTTTCATTACTTATTGGTAAAGTCAGTTTTCATCGTACTGGAGCCATTGAATTGGTTGCCAGAGATATTTCTCCCCTGAGTCGTCTAGCTTTTTGATTAAAAAAAGTCCCTTTTTTTTCTTACTCCGTCTTGGCTGTATGTTGCCAGGGTACCTGGAGCAGCCTCGAAAGGAAATCCCAGGGACCCTGACCAGCCCTGGTCGCCATTCACCGGCGACCCCTCCTCGTGGAGAGACACCACACATTGCCTCTTCTGTCTAATTGAGGTGCGTGCCAGAATACGTCACGCGTCACCACCCTGGGCCTGTCTCTGCCAGGGCGACAGCTAGCCCTGAGTGTCGCCCCCAGGCTCACACTTATGGGGGACGGTGATCGTTCTGAGATCTCCGATTCCCAGCGCGTCTTCTCCTGCGGCTCGGAAGATTGCTGTTCCTCTCCCGTTCCTTCTCCGCCGCCTCTTTTGCAACCATCACCTCCTCACAAAACAAGGCGGCGGAGTTCCATAAACTTTCGCTGCTGACCATAGCCTGAACCATGGCCTGGAGCGTGATATTTATCACTCCTAAGGCCACTGAAAGGCCACATCGTTGATCCGTCCACTCTGGGCAATCTGCCAGAGTGTGGAGCACCGTATCCGGTAAGCAGCCAGAACAGTAGTGGCACTCTGGCGTTGGCTCCCGCCATATCCGATGCAGGTACACACCGAAGCAACCATGCCCGGTGAGTGGCTGCCTCAGCCGACAGGAGAGGCAGCAATGGCGCCTCTACAGCCAGTCCTTCATTACAGGCCTTATCGCCTCAACTATATCATGCCCGGCTGTTGGTTGTCTAAGTCGCTTCTTCCACTCCTTCACGACTACTTGGCGGAGCTGAGACCTCTGTCCCTCGATTTCCTGTGAAACAGGTCTCAGATCTCGCTCCCCTGCCTCTTTGCACCACATGTATAGTGCTGCAAGGGCCCTCGCTTCCAGGTCCCATGGAGGTGTACCGGCTAAAAGAGTTGCCGCTTCAAAAGAGACCGTGCGGTATCCTCTTATAATCCTGACGGCCAGCAGCCGCAGTGAACGTCGCAGTATTGCCACGTTACTGGCCGTTAGATTCCCTGCCCATACCGGAGCCCCGTAAAGAGCCATGGATCGCACGAACGCAGCATAGTCTTCTGCAAGAGGGGTCCGGCCCCCTTAAGATAGGCAGTAGTCGTGATAACGACAACGCCACTCCCTTTAACTTGGGGGCCGCACGATCTCAGGTGAGGCGGAATGTCTCCTAGCCGGGACCCCTCCATGGGACCTGGAAGCGAGAGCCCTTGCGTCACTGTTTACTACTGGCGCAAGGAGGCGCTGGGGCGAGGTCAAAGGCCTGCGTCTCGGGAAATCGAGGCCCAGCGGTCCCTGCTCCACCAGAAAACCGTGGAGACAAGAAGGTGCGACTTGAGCAACCAAAGGGGGGATTCGCCACAATCGCGGCCATCAGACCGGTCATGGACGAGTGGCTGGAGAGGAGACACGGTGCTCTCTCCTACCGGTTGTCACAGATACTTACTGGGCACGGTAGCTTCGGTAGGTATTTGTGGCGAAGACACCGGGAAACCACGGCCGAGTGTCAGCACTGCGAGGACCGCAGCGATGACTCAGCGCTCCACACACTGGTGGAGTGCATGGCGTGGGCGCAACAGCGCCAGGTCCTCGTAGTGGGTCTGGACGTGGACACTTTCTCGCTCGAGACCATGGTGCAAGCCATGATCTCCAGCGGAAGTAAGTGGGACTGCGCCGCCTCTTTCTGCGAGAAGGTCAAGCTCGTGAAGAAGGCGGCGGGGTGGGTACGGGAGAGAACTCTCCCACCCGAGATCTGCAGTCGGCGGCTTGGGCGCCGCCGACGTGTCTTCGCCGAAGACTATCGGCCTCCATGACCGGGGGCCTGAGGACGGTGAGAGGGCTGCTCACCGTCCTTATAGAAGCAGGCCCATGACGGCAGCGTGATGTGAGGGATGCACGCCCCCCCCCCCTTAGAAGAACACCCTAAAACCCCTCGAAGACGCGGGATAGCACCTGAACCAGCCCCTAGGCGAGGCCGTAGCGGCGGCCGTGGGTCTGTTGTGAGTCCTGGGACATCCTTCCGAGGGCTTACCCGGGGCTCCCAACCATAGGCTGTTGAGCGTTAAATGAGGTTTTTTAGTCGGTAGGAGTCCGGCATAGCATCCATGAGGATTTTCCGTCACGTTAAAAAAAACTCTGTACATTTTTGCTAAATAAACGCTGTTCAACGCCTAAATATTTCTTACCAGTCGACTTTCTACAATAATGGCTCTCATAGCTGGGAAATGTGGCCTTTAACAAGCTTTAAATCTTCAATTGATTTTTTATTTTTAGTTTGTTTACCAAATTGCGAGCTAGGAATGTGCGGCCATAACTGGACATCTCGATATGTCACGTATTGAACAGAAGCGCTCGTGGCCCCGCGGACTCAGTGTTCTGTAAACGATCACTGCAGTAAGCAACTTTCACTATGGCCGGTCCATGGATGGGTGACCATCCATGTGATCACTTTGTGACATTTATTAGAGCGTTTCCGTGCTTCGGAAGGCACGTTAAGCCGTTGGTCCCGGTTGCCAGTAAAATGGCAGTCGTTAAGCTAAGTTGAAGGCTTTATTTCAACAGCAGGCAGTCACAACCTGCGCCTGTCCATTTAAACACGGCAATACGGCTCACCACCTATTACGTGGGACAAATTATACAAAGGTGAAATGTGGGCATATTATATGCCTCTGCCTACCCCTTCGGGAATAAAGGCGTGACCATATGTATGTATTACCACCTATAGACCATATGAACAGAAATATTCAACCTGTTCATAACTTGACATCATAACTTATGGAGGCTGTCTATAACTTGATATCTCATTATGTCAGAATTCAAACAGAATATTCAGTTCAACATAACTTAATATATCAATTTGTCATTTTTAATCTCTCATTTTTTCAGATAGTCATAAGTGTGTAAGTGGAGATATCCAGAAACCGACATTATCCTGGTAGCTAAGTATATCTTGATATAACCACATATCAATCTTCGTTCACAAAAAATAAATAATCGATAACTAGGCATGTAGATTTATCAAATTAGAGACGATAAAATGCGAGATGTCAACATAGTACCAAGCGTGATTACAAAAAAAATTATGTACATATTCAGTTGTAATTTTTTTATATATAGATTCATACCGTTAGGATCGTATTAAGCTAATAAAAAGAAAATCATACAAGTCGAGATGTCAAGTTGTTCACGCCAGCCACGGATATACCCAGATCCACATATACATATTAGTAAGACCAGATAGTAAATTATTTAAGGACATTTCAATATCTACGAATATTGTCAAGATGGCGCCATGGTTGTCTGACAGTCTGTTGGGAATTCTGGGAATATCCTTCCAAGGGCTTACCCAGGGCTCCCAACCGTAGGCAGTAGGCAGGGAACGTGTGGTTTTCAGTGAGTTAGAGTCCTACATAGCATCCACGACAGATTTTCCTCATGTTAAAAAAAAATGGCGTCTGACAGTGGAGTTAAATATATTTTAAAAGTCCTTTATTTTGCGTACCTACTGCCATTAGATTGCCGCAATTTAAAAATGAAACGTTCTATATTTGAATGGTAAAAATTAACGGTTATTTTCTTTTTAAAAGGGGTAATGTTTTAGAACATAAATCCAGTGGATCGGGTTTTAATTGCGTTTATATTTTTTTGGGCAATGTGAAAAGTTAACTTGTAAATCATCCGGTTTAAAAATGGATACAATATAAAACCTTTGTTGTTTCGTTTTATTTGTTTTTCATTTGTCGGTTAAAATTACATTGTATATTATTAAAAGGCTTGTAGGAAAGCTGTATGTGGGTAATGTTGCTATGTATGCGTTTTATCCTCGAGAGATGTTCTCACTTAAGCGCCTTTAAGAGATACCTAAATAAACATAGCTTAGTTGCCGAGGGAATTCTACGTTAAAGTTCTTTAATAGAAGCATGTCAAAACGACGTTAAATTTTCAACCATAAACTAAATAAAAGTGCCACAAATGTTTTTTTAGCCACTAACGCAGTAATTAAACATGGTGTACCGATAAAGGTACTCTAAATGTCTTAATCACGAGTAATATTTACAAAAAATTAAATTTTGTAAATAAAATATTATTTCCTTAATATAAGATGGATTTGGAACCTGCCTATGCTCCACTTTAAAAAGGTAGCAAAAAGTAGCGATCAACTATGTAACTATGCTTGTAACTCTTGTAAGTAACCACTATTTGAAAAACATCGGCTATGTCTAGTACTTGTTTGCTACTTGCAGGTGGTCAATGTGAACGTAATTACTGTGCAAATACTGTAAGTTTTCATGTGTATGTATGTATGGTATGTGTATATGGTATGGATGTATGGTATGTATGTATCTATGTATGTATATATGTATATGTATCTAGATGTGTATTACTGTTAAACACATATTTAAATGTTATTTATCTATTTACGAAATTGTAATGCCATTCTGCCCCAAATTTATTTCTTACTAAGTAACAAAATCTCCATCCTAAGGTTGCCTGTAAGAAATTGCCTCTGTGCGATAAGGCCGCCAATTGTAAAATCAATTATGTATAACATTACAAATGTTTATAAATGTTTATTATTGGTGTTGCAATAAAGTATAACTAACTAACTAACTATAATTTTTTTTTCAGCTTTGTTGGGAGCGGCTGCCATCTGACATCCTAACTAGAGGTCAGTAAGTACAACACTTACAAGTGAGGTAGACCTAAAACCTGGTACATTTATAAAATAATACAGTAGGGGAGACCGGGGCTGGTTGACTATAGGGGTAGTAATAATAATAATAATAATAAATATTCTTTATTGTACATTATAAAAAAAAAAGATTACATTTTGAGAAGAAATTCAGAACATTGTATGTACAATAGGCGGCCTTATCGCTAAAAGCGATTTCTTCCAGGCAACCTTTGCATGGATAGAAATCATTGAACTGAAAAAGGCAGTGCACAATAAATCTAAAATACACATAATTGTACTAACAATAAAAACATACATACTTATACCAAATACATACACAATTAGTAACAATATTAACACAAATACAAATACACACTACTATTAACACAAATAGATACCGATCAGCACAAAAATACACA
The DNA here is from genome assembly GCA_933228765.1 of Miltochrista miniata. NCBI lineage: Eukaryota > Metazoa > Arthropoda > Insecta > Lepidoptera > Erebidae > Miltochrista > Miltochrista miniata. The sequence goes on along the minus strand of OW121752.1, from coordinate 32,445,483 downwards.
GTTAGGAGGTAGGTAGACTAACCATCAATAACTCGGCCAAAGCAATGACTTGGAGCCAACCGATGACACCCGAAAGTCCGCTACCTCTTCCCGCTCAGTCACCGGGAGCGCGGTGTCGCGCATGCACACCGTTTGAGTGAAGAAAATTAAAGTTGAAAAATAACGTACGTAAGTAATTATTTTCATCGTAAGTTTTTTTGTAATAATGCCTATTTATTCATGGTTACTGATTGTCAAAGAATTTATAATGGATGTTTGATTCATGTTCTTTCTTTTATGTATGATGTTATTTGATTTCTTAGCAGTTTTGTGGTTATGCCATGTGATTGAAAATAAAAATGTGGTTCGGGGCTAGTAGACTAATGTCTAACGGGGCTGGATGACCAATAATCGTACGTAAAAGAAAGAATATGAATCAAACATTCATTATAATTTATTTAACAATCAGTAGTCCTAAATATATAGGCATTATTACAAAAACATTACGATGAAAATAATTACGTACATACGTTATTTTTCATCTTTAAATTCCTTCACTCAAACGATGTGCGTGCGCGACTCCGCGCTCTCGGTGATTTATTGTATGTGTGTTTTATTTTCGACAAAATATAGTAAAAATAATAATTGTTTATGTATGTTGCCCTTTATCCTATTTTCTCGTAGATTTTGCCCTTACAAGTTCATAGGTCAACTTACCCCAGGCGAATAGTCAACCTACCCCAAGCATGGGGTAGGTTGACCAGTTTTTCTTATTGTATAAGATCTAGCATGTACCCTATATTATAATGAATTAAGTGCTTTTTGCTATATTTTTCCAAAGCTTAATAGTTAACCTATGAAATAAACCTGTTTTTGAATTAATATTCTATAAAGAAACAAAAATATAAGCCTTTAAGCTGAAACCTAGTCAACCAGCCCCGGTCTCCCCTATACAATTTGTAGTGCGCAAGTACAATAATCAGTTCTATTACAGGTGTGTATAAAGCTTAGAATAGAAAAAACAAATATTACGCAACAGTTCAAGAAGAGCTTGAAAAGTAAGCGTGAAATAAGATTACTAAAAGCAGAGTTACTTACCGTTATTGCTCATACTTCACCGTGTATTCTATTTCGTCATTAGGTAGAGCATTAGTCATGCAGATTTATGTCAAAATCTCTTTTATAAATGTACTGGTTTAACGTGTGTTCCTAATCTGTGCTATAAAATATCCTTCAAATTAACAAAATAAACAGTTTGGTCACGCAAATGTTAATCTTTGTCATTAGCTAGTAAATAAAAAAAAAAGAAGGTGACAACTTTATTCACGTCTGTATTTTTATTAAGTGGTAAACAAAATAAACACCTTCAGATTTTAAATTTTTAATGCGGATTATACATCATTAATGCGTATACATCATTAATATCATATATTGGATTCGGGTGGAACCTGTTCAGATTTTCGAGAACCAAGCTAGTCTAGCCCGCAAGTGGTGCACCTGCTGACTAACAGATGAAGTAATGACTAAGAGAAGGAAATCTTCAGATAGAACTCAATAAAAAGCCTAGCCAGCGTGGTAGGTACAATTAACAATTAACCCTTTCTATCAATATAATATAGAGAGGCTTAAATTGTACCACTCTTAGTTATACGGCGCGGACTGAATTGTTTTAAAATACCTTTAATCATTAAGCTCTTTTATGGTTAAGCCAACACGCCAGTTTAGATTTACCCTTACATTCAAAGGAACCCTTGAATTCTAGGTTTTGCGAAAGTTGAGATGCCTCTAGTTCCTGAACTACAAAACCCTCATCATTGAAACTTGGGTAAAACAATCCTTAAATTACTCTCTTTATAACACTGGAAAAAAAATTGGAATCGAACTACGCATTAAGGAGTTACAACTAAAAACCATTTTGTCTTTTATCCCCTCTCCCAAGGGAACCGGGCAAAATATCGGGATCAAAAGTATCCTAGAACCTTCCTCGGATCATAAGCTCGGATTGTACCAAGTTTCATTCAAATCGATTCAGTAGTTTCGGCGTGATACTTATTCGGGATACAGACAGACAGACAGACATGAAAAATTTAAATTACATTTTCGGCTTCAGTATCGATTAGAGAACGCCCTACAATTAAAATTTTCAAAATATCTTTCATGTACAGACTCTCGACCCTCAACAATTTTATTGTATGTATTAGATGAAGCGCTCGTGGCCCAGGGTTCTGTAAACGATCACTGTAGTGTAGATGGGTGACCATCACCTTACACTTTGTGACATTTCTTTGCTATCGTTTCCGTGCTTTTGAAGGCACGTTAATCCGTTGGTCCCGGTTGCCAGTAAAATAGCAGTTGTTAATCCAAGGTGAAGGCCATAATGGGCGGCTTGAAAAATTTCAACAGCGGGCAGTTACAACTTGCTCTTGTCCATATCAACACGGCAATAAGGCTCACCACCGTTTACGTGGGACAAAATCTTAAAGGTGAAATGTTTGTATATAATATGCCTCTGCCTACCCGGCAAATAAAAGGCGCGATCACATGTTACGTAATCAATATGATGAAAACTGATTTCATTGATCCTTTAACTTTCCAATGAAACTTATTTACCTACATATTTGTTCGGGGTTAGTTTCAGGTACGGAGAGTGCCAGTTCTCTATAATTAACATAAGACTAGAGCGAGTAGCCACTCTTATCGAAGAACAATATCTTCGGGCGCCTTACTAAAAGTACAAATCTTAACATTTTTGGTGTCGTTTACACAGATTTGTGTAGTGCGTGCCTACCGTAACAATTTTCAATATTATATTTATCGATATAAATAATAATAGTAATTTTAGCTACATATTAAAGGCTTTATTTTGACCTGTGAAACAAATTTTTCAAAACAGTATTTTTACGTGCCTTTACTGGTTTCCATTTTTAATAACCATGCTACATTAAAATATGATTAAATAGTGATGGATTAAACAAAAGATATCTAAGTACTCATATTTCTCGTATGTAAGTAAAATCACAAATATAACATAGACATCTTCTCTATAAAAAATCTTACAAGTATGTATCTGTGTTTCTGTGTCTGAAGTTCAAGTGTGTTTGGTTATAATCTCAACTTGTTCGACTCTCTTTCATAACTTGTCTAAACCAAGATGTTTATTTTTGTTATAGTAATACGTTTGAGTAAAGTATTTTATGCTAAACATACGATATTTTGTTCTTGAATATAACAATAGCTACTGTAATTTCTAATATTATCGTAACCCTTAGGTGTAAATTAATATCGGTAAATAATGGCCGTGTTTAAACTCAAGACGCGAGAAAGAACTAGCCTTGCCACTAGTCACTCGACTATCATCGTTTTTCATTTCAGAAAAAGGTTAATCTACTTGTCTGCCAGTCCATCAAATTATTTACAATATTATGAAGGTGTATTCATGCGAAAAGATTGATCGAACGTAGTTATTCTTGTAAAGTGGCTAGAATCGGATTAGGTTCTTGCGACTCAGTCAAGCGGCTTAAGCCTAGCAAAGGTAGACTTCGCTAACTTTCACCAACCGTATAGCTTAGCAAGAACTACTGGAATGGAAGAGTTAATACTAAGTTGGTAAGATTTAGATGGAGGCTTGTTAACCGCACTTTATTATTAAGTAGATGTTATACGCTAGTTGAGGTAATTGTACTTTTTGAGAACAGGAAATGTACGAAAGTACTTAATTTAATATGATATGATTTCTCTGAGATTAGTTTCATAATGTACTGGATTGTACTTTATTTTGACAGTATGGGAGCCTATCGTCCCGGCTTGTGTCGAAACTGATCTGAACAGGGTGTGGCTACCTGATTTTGATTTTGCTCTCAGCGCAATTATATCATACTTATACTGTACTGTGATCAGATTTTGTGGATTCAAGTGGTTCAGATATATAAAACACTAGCTGACCCGCGCAACTTCGTTTGCGCCACATATAAGAGAGTATTACCTGTTCCCGTCGCATTTACTCCCGTCGCGTTGCGATTACTCCCGTAGCGTCTCGTCGTTAATATTCAATGCTACGTGAGAGAGAGAGAGAGAGAGAGAGAGAAAGGTTTCTCGTCGCGTGTATTCCCGTCGCATTATTTTTAAGAACAATTTTGTTTATGAAAGAGGTATCCCGTGGCATTATTGTAGAAAAAAATTGATTGCCATTAAAATGGTTATTGTGCACCAACCCAAAGATAGACACATGCTATCGCGCAATTTTTTTAGAACTTTTTTAAGAGAAACAATTTTGTAGTACCTACATATTTTTTTCATAACTATAAATATTTACGCAGCCCACGCAACGAAGCTCTCAAAAGGAATAACTTTTCTCCCGTTTTTTAAACATTTACTATTACTGCTCCGCTCCTATTCGTTGTAGCGTGATGCTATATATAGCCTATGACACTCCACAATAACGTAGCTTTCTTTTGGTGAAAGAATTTTTAAAATCGGTTCAGTAGATCTCGAGATTACCTATTAACTTTACTTCTTTATAATGTTAGTATAAGTATATAGTATAAGTTTATTAGTATAGATATACATAATAAAGTGTTAAGAGTCAATAAAAGCAGCCCCCAGTCCAATTTTGATTTGAAAGCAAATGGGAAAATGCTAAGATAAAAAAAAATCAATAACCAAACATCGATAGTTTTTATAGCAAGCAATAACAATAGTGCACATCACTATTTCAATCGTGTCGTGAAATACAGTTACGGGACCGGTTTCGAGGCTGCTATTGTGTGATACGGAGCCGGGTGTGATCTAAGAAACTGTAAGAGCTAGAACGTGCCTCCTTCGCGTTTTGTACAACGAAACATTTCATCTAGAACAGTTGAATATTATTTACAAAGGGAGTTTTAGGAATTGCAAATTGTGGTCAGAGTGTAAGTGTTTGTTGTTTAATTTTTATCCAACTACGACAAAGAATACCACTGGGTTAGTCCTAGGACATCCTTTCGACGGCATTTTATTTGGTTTTTTTTAACGTGAGAGAAAATCCATCATGGATACTACCGACTAAAAAACTTCACGTAACGCCCAACAGCCTATGGTTGGGAGCCCCGGGTAAGCCCTCGGAAGGATGTCCCAGGACTCCCAACAGGGCTCCTTTCGAGGGCTTACCCGGGGCTCTCAGTCGTAAGCTGTGGTAAGGCACAGTGTGGTTTTAGCCGGTATAGCATCCATAAGGGCACTTGCACACGGTAAAAAAACTGGTGGTTTCGATTTTGATTTTTATTGTGCTTTTTTGTGCATTTTACAACGCAGTCCAACAGTTTTATGAAAATTCACGAGAGGCTCAGGATTCCAAGGCATAAAGCTTACAGCACTTCATTAAAAATAAAATAAATAGGTAAATAAATACTCACGGACATTTGCACACAACGCTATCTGATCCCAAAGTAAGCTAGGAATAGCCTGCTTGTGTTATAAGTATCAGATCACGGAGATTAATACATACCTATATGCTTTAAATACATACTTATCATACATAGAATAACCCAGAATAATACCTACCTAGCAATATACGTTTACTATAAAATAAATATATTTGCAACGTCATAAACAAATGGCGCTTGAAACGACCAATTATATTCTGACAGTTATGTTATGGGTTTATCTACCAGATGGTTAGTTATTGAGCCGTCAATAAACGGCATTCTCACCGTCTGGTATCTTGAAGATTATTTCATTACGTTTGTAATGTGACTTGTGTAATGAGTAATGACATCATGATACAATGAACTTGTGAATTCCAAGGCTGTATGATTGACCTTGTACAGAATTTAAGGCTAGATATTTATTCCACATGTTTTACTCCACTCTACAAGAAATTCAGCAGCTTGGAAAAAAGACAAGTTACTGTTATTAATATCGGCAATCCAATAAATAACCAGGTTGCGATAGGGTTCTGACAACATCTTCGAGCCGTGATGAGTGACGCACCCGCATGGCGAAGAGAATCAAAACCCTGTACCAACCCGTTAGTAGTAGTATTAGTAGTCCCCCGTAGTCTGGGTGGAACAGTTAGGCAAAACACCGCACCCTCCTAAAATGAAATTGGAAATTGATAAAATAAAAGCGGACGTCAAGTGGTTTCACTCGCGTAACTCCCGTTCTCGTGGGAATACGGGAATAAAATATAGCCTGTGTTACCCGGGGATAATGAGCTTCCCAACAGTGAAAGAATTTTTCAAATCGGTTCAGTATTTGGGAGCCTATTCGATGCAAACAAAAAATCAAATATTTCCTCTTTATAATATTAGTATAGATAACTTCTAGATTTGATTACAACCCGGTCAAATAATCACAACCAGTACACAACAGTCAAGCAAGGAAAGTAACGGAGACAAATAGATTGAGGTTCTTTCTTACCACCATTTTAAAATGCTTCAGTGTTGTTCTTTTAAGGAATGGCAAGTATGGCAACAAGGAATTTTGGTAAACATATAAATAGCACTGCAAGGCAATATGTTTATAAAGGACTTCAGACGCTATATTATAATAACATATTTATACTAGGTACCTAACAATTTCCAAACTGAGCTATATAGCTTACTAAAATTGATCCTACAATATAGCTCAATAGTAAACCGTAGTCTAAAGTCATGTTGCATAAAGTCACAATACAACAAGGCAAAGTGCAGATCTGCGATCAACTTGTGCATAATGGACCAACCAACTTGTTCAGTTGTTTGTTCTAGTTGAACCAGTCTGAGACTGCCAGTCTCAGACTGCACAGGATTCGTCAACCAGTTTGTTTCATTAAGTTATGCATTTCGAGAACTCGAAGTCTGTGTAAGATTTGCTTGCTTGTGGTCGGAATAATACAGTCTTATGTTGCTCTAATTGTAGTTCTCGCGATATGAAACAAGTTTGTATTGTAGCTCATCTTGTATTTTAGTTGTTTGAGTAAATTATGAATGAGTAAGGAGGGTAGATTTAAGACCTTTAACTTTGCTGAGAGCTACCAGTATCTATGTAGGTTTACCGGGGGCCTGAGGACGGTGAGGAGGCTGCTCACCGTCCTTACAGAAGCAGGCCCTAAACGACAGCCTGACGTGAGGGAGATAGCACCCGAACCCATGTGAGGCCGCAGTGGTAGCCTTAGGTCTCTTGGGAGTCCTGGGGTAGCCTTCTGAGAGCTTACCTGGGGCTCCCAATGAGGCTGTTATATGTTCATATCGTGCATACGTGTGGTTTTTAGTCGGTACGACATAGCATCCATGTAGGGTTTTCCTCACGTTAAAAAAATCTATGTAGGTTTTCAAGGTGTTCTATAATAAACTGTACAGACACTGTTACTCTTTCTCGAAGTAGGACCAACCAAACTGGATTGTCGACTAATTATGGACACAGACTGCTCGATCGTAATTGAATTGGGCACGATATGAACATTCAACATGATTTTTATCTTGCCCATGTTAATTTTTTACCCAAACTCGTTCGAAAGTTTTGCTGAGGTTATCAAACTATGCTGAGCTCAAGGTCTTAGCAACGTTTAACTATATCATCGGCGAACTAGAGATTGTTGAAATATGCATCTTTTATGCAATAAAAATATTCAAAGCACATAATATCAAAAATGTCTGCCCATACGTTGTTAGGGAGCTCAGAATCCAATGTAGCTTATAGGGAAGTATGACGCTGCAACCGCCGCCGTACTGCCAACACCATTACGCCGATATTACACAGAATAGGCACATTTGTATGCAACGCAAGCCTTGCACAGACAACGACACTACGTCCTGTCGCGTTGACAATATTCTGAATTTTACTTTGTATAATGAACTTTATCTCATGTGTGGTGGTTTTATGCATCGAAAACGTGTTTTTAATGCGTTTTTAAATAGTGGTAGGACGATGTCGTATGAGTAAGATGGAGCTAAATATATGGGTAGGTTTGCATTAGAAATGCAAACCTACCCATATATTGCGCGTCGTCGTTAAGATTGTAAAAAAAGAAGAGCGTGATCAGTGTAGAGGGAAAGTATGTATAATCAAGTTTTAAAATTTCCAAATATAACTCGTCATAACGACATCTAGCAATTGGGGGCCACTCTCTACAAGAATCTAGCGATGGATAGCTACAGTCTACAAGACTATAGAGTGGTCTTTAAATTGGCGGTTCCCTATGATGTGTCTCTCCACGCTCCGCTAGAAGAACCCAGGGTTGTAAGAAGAGGGAAACACGAGCACTGGCAGGTAGTTCCAGATGGTTATGGTTCGACAAAGACAAGATTTACTCCACTGTGTGAGAGTAGAACTTCTGCTCAGCACGCATTGTTTGGGATCAAAAACAAGAGGGCGAGATAAGATTGAAGAGCTCTCTGGAACACTCACCGTGACATATTCAGTGAATACATAGAAACTATTAAACATCATAAGATTATATATAAAGAAGAGCGTGATCAGTTTAGAAGGAAAGCATGATTAAGTACATAAAGCAACTTTTAAAATCTCCAAATATAACTCGTCATAACGACATCTAGCAATTGGGGGCCACTCTCTACAAGAATCTAGCGATGGGGGGCTACAGTCTACAAGACTACAGAGTGGTCTTCAAATTGTCGGTTCCCGATGATGTGTCTCTCCACGCTCTGCTAGAAGAACCCAGGGTTGTAAGAAGAGGGAAACATGAGCACTGGCAGGTAGTTCCAGATGGGTATGGTTCGACTGAGACAAGATTCACACCACTGTGTGAGAGTAGCACTACTGAGGGGCAAGTGCAAGTTTTTGCGTGAGCTTGTCGACATTAACGGCGCGCCAATTCGTATGGAATCGAGACCCCGCCACCTAGCTGTATGTAAACGCGAGAACTTGTCTCGATTCCATACAAATCGGCCATAACGCGCTCACTCGTGAATGTCGACTCCGATCAGCACGCGTTGTTTGGAATCAAAACCGAGAGGGCGAGATAAGATTGCAGAACTCATCAGAACACTCACCGTGATATATTCAGTAGAATACAAAGAAACTATTAAACTAAACATATGCAATGTGTGTTTGTATAACAATAACTAATGAATATTAAACAGTACAATGATTAGCTCACAGATCCGTCTGTTAATCACTGGAACACGCCAGTTATTCATTCATGAAATATGCACGCAATCAGCCATTTCGCTAATGGCGGGAGTGTTGAATATTTGATTCGACAAAACAACCACAAAAGACTTGACTACGTTAATTTACGTATTGGCTGTTTGTTTGTCATAAACATAGGCCAACGAGACCAGTACAAGAGGAGTAGATAGAGCATGTTTGCTCTTTATATACCTATCTGTATGACATTATGCTGCGGGGGGAAATCGTATTCATATGATACACCAATATAAAAGCAATCGGCTGTCACTATGTAACTTACGCAAAACAATATACTCATAATTTCAGACACCCACATTATACCTATTTGAACCTTTTTGGAATACCTATGTATTGACAGAGGGGAAGTCTGGGAAGTCTCCTTATGGCGCCTTCCCTTACGATCAAAGTCGTACGTCGTGTTGTTCTATGGTCATAAATAAGCGCTCCTAGTCATACTTGCTCATGTCCTGGGACATCCTTCCGAGGCCTTACCCGGGGCTCCCAAATATAGGCTGTTGGGCGTTTCGTGAGATTTTTTAGTCGGTAGGAGTCCGGCACAGCATCCATGAGGGATTTTCCCTCACGTAAAAAAAAAGCCATACTTATCTGTTTTCTATGAATAATCACTGTGTTAAGCATCTTTCGAACAAACTCCTGAGATGGGTAATCGTTTGATGCATTTCTATTTGCGAGCGCCTTTGAAACAGTAGTTGAAGTCAAGTTCCTAACAACTCATAAACTTGGTGAACTACTTCATTATTACAATCAAGGTCAGACTGATCTGTTCTGCTAAGTTCTTTAAATTACAAGAGCAAAATGTAGCATAGAAAAGCTATCTCGAGAAATCGAGGCCCAGCGGTCCCAGCTATAACAGGAAACCGTGGAGACATGGAAGATGCGACTTGAGCAACCAAAGGGGGGATTCGCCACAATCGCGGCCGTCAGACCGGTCATGAACGAGTAGCTGGAGAGTAGACTTTAAAAGAAACAAAAATAAATTATAACTGACATTCGCTGCAGCAAATCTAGTTTTTAGGGTTCCGTAGCCAAATGGCAAAAAACGGAACCCTTATAGATTCGTCATGTCTGTCTGTCTGTCTGTCCGTCCGTGTGTCACAGCCATTTTTCTCCGAAACTATAAGACCTATGCCATTGAAACTTGGTAAGTAGATGTACTCTGTGAACCGCATTAAGATTTTTACATAAAACTAGAAAAAGTGCAGTAAATTTTGGGGGTCCCCATACTCAGAACTGAAACTGAAAAAAAATTTTTTCGTCAAACCCATACGTGTGGGGTATCTATAGATAGGTCTTCAAAAATGCTATTGAGGTTTCTAACATCATATTTTTCTAAACTGAATAGTTTGCGTAAGAGACACTTCCAAAGTGGAAAAATGTGTGTCCCCCCCCCTCTAACTTCTAAACTAAGAGAATGATAAATCTAAAAAAAATATATAATGTACATTACCATAAAAACTACCAACGAAAATTAGTTCGAACGAGATCGAGTTGGTAGTTTTTTTTTTAATACGTCATAAACCGCAATTTTCGCCTGTAAAAATCACTACCACTGCGAACGTGTTAAAACAACAATGAAAGTTACAATGAACTACAAGATTATGTTACTTGCTGCTACGGAACCCTTCATGGGCGAGTCCAACTCGCACTTGGCCGGTTTTATTAGTTTTATTTTACGCGGCAAAAAGATGATTCACAGAACGTAGGTATTTATCTAGAATGGCTTTTTTTGCCCATGTACCTATATCCGCTCAAGCGTAACGGTTAATCGTTCAATCCAAAACTAAATTAGCGTACCCTCTACCGTTTGGCTATGAAACTTAAAATAAAACTTAATCTAGGTGTATTAACGACCACGCTTTCAGTAGGAAGAATATTTTATTGACGTTACGTATTATTTCGTTAGCTTTGTGAAAGTCTAGTCGGAATGACGGAATGCAATATGCATCTCATCCATAATTATTATATACTAGCTGACCCGCGCAACTTCGTTTGCGTCATATGACAGTGAGAAAGAGGGAGGTATGGTCTTAATATTTCGAGTATTATAATGTTTCCCGTTGCACTTACCCCCGTCGCGTCGCTTGAATTCATTAGAGCTGAACCGCATATCTTCGTTTGCGTTCCACCCATCCGTTTTTCGGTATGGAACTCATCGTGTGCGAGTCCGACTCGCACTTGGCCTGGTTTTTATCGTTCAGTTGACTGGCTGCCACTGCAGACCAAGTTAACTCCCGTCGCGTCGCTCATACTTTAAAACTAAATAAGAGGGTTATTGTAAGTTAACCTTAAAAGATAGGCATATGCTGTTAAGGACTTATTTTTATAACTTTTTAAGAGTAACATTTTTGTAATACACAATTTTTACGTAACTTTAACTATTTATGTAGCGTCCGCAATGGGAGCTCTCAAAAGAAAGAAATAATCCCCGTTCTCGAAACATTATTCATGGCTGCTCCGCTCCTATTCGTCTTAGCGTGATGTTATATCGCCATTAGCCAGCCTCAATAAATGGACTATTAACCTGTAAAATATTTTTTGAAATGCAACCAGTAGTTTCTGAGATCCTAGCACAAACAAACTCTTCAGTTTCATTATATCGTGAGCGAACCTTAAGAAATAGACAAATTAGGTAATTGTGAGCGAACCTTAAAAGATAGACATATGCTGTCGCGGACTTTTTTGTAGAACTTTTTAAGAGAAACAATTTTATAGTACACAATTTTTACCTAACTGTAACCATTTACGCAGCATACGCCTCGGAAGCTCTCAGACCGTAAAAAATATTCCCCGTTTTCAAAACATTCTTGATTGCTGCTCCACTCCTATTCGTCTTAGCGTGATGTTATATAGCCTATAGCCATCCTCGATAAACGGACTATCAAACTGTAAAAGAATTTTTGAAATCCAACCAATAGTTCCTGAGATCCTAGCGTTCAAACAAACAAACTCTTCAGCTTTATAATATTAGGTAGTATGGATATGTATAAAAAAGAAATTATATATGTAATATAAAAAAAAATCCAATAACTTTTAAAATTTGGAACGACGGCCCCGCGCAATTATTTCCCTCCTCTTACAATCTTGTTTTTTTTTCAAGCGAAGGAAAACTTACACACAACGACACAGAAGGTTAGAAGTCTTACCGACTCTTGGTCTACTATTGTCTTGGCTTTACATCAAGCGGGCGGAAACAATTTGGCAAGCTTATTTTAAAAAAAATGAAATCTTTTAAGGCCTACAGTTTATCCATACTCAGCTGGACTTTAGGCCTTTACCAAGGTAATGTGCTATCAGTAATAATGACATTTTAAGTACATAAATATTTTCGCTATTGGAGACAAGCTTAAGTTATATATTTAAAAAACCATTTCATCGGACTGCCACCGCGATCGTTTCTGACCTGAGAATCCCATTATACTTTTTATGACTTTGCGAACGCTATAATTACGAACGATTCCAGTTACTTGAACAGCGGTTTACAAGATGAAATTGTTATATTGCTATTTAATGAATTGTTTATTCTATTTTTAAAAGACAATAATTCAACTTTTTAAATAAATAAAATCTTTTCGTACACTAAGTATCTAGCCTTGGAATAGCTCTAGTAACCCAAGACTACTGTAAATTGTGTCAGCACAGAATCGTAATCTTAGTTCAAAGGCCACTGGCCACCCACTAAATCTGTTAAATTTTATAAAATGAATTAGAAAGAAAATGGCACTCCGGGAGCACCGATAGAACTGACAACTTTTACAATTACCGTGTATTATTAGCATCTTCAGAAAAATTTAACCAATAATACGCAGATAGTCTTTTTAAGTTTTTATACCTTAGGCTAAGGTCTTAGACCATACTTACTTTAGTTTTAGGTTGTTAGGCCTAAGACCTGGCTTACGTCCTGAATTCAATGACTTGTCCCAATCTCGAAAATGCCCAACGCGTAAAGTAGTTTTCATTTAAAAAAATAAGTACCAATCTCAACATCCTTTTGTTTATTCTTTACTTTATTGAAACACCTGCTACCAAGTTCATTACACTCTCAATACATAAAAGGCGATATCCTAGCGGTTGAACTTTCGATAGGACATCACATACAAAGGTGGGCGCCCGTCTCGGTCTGACGCATGGGAACCACACGACCCTCGCAACCGCGGGAACTGGTATAATTACCATCTTCATTTTTATCTACCTAACTGATATGTGGTTACCGCTATTCTAGACAAAGATATTATAATTATTACAATGTGTAATGATCATTTTATTGTAATGAAGCTGGAGATTATTTTTTTAAATTGCGTCGCCAGCTCGAAGGCTTGTTTTTGAGATACCGCAGAAATTTGTAGCGAAGATGTTGTTGAAATAACCTCATACGTAATATTTAATACAAGCTTACACACTGATAATTAATCATCCCCTAAAATCTTAAAAAAGCATTAAGATTTGTCGAAACTGTCGTGACCACAGATATCAGAAAAGAGTGTTTTCTGTCTGATTTCTGTGGCCGTGACTCTAACAGCAACTATTATTTAATCTGTGACTGTACTGAGGATTCGAAAATGCATTGAGACCGAAAAAAAGTCTCGAAGAATATCAGTTTCGCTTTATCTTTTCAAATTTTAAAATCTAATACAGTTTCTGTAAATTTAGAAAGAAGCAATTCGTGTTATAGCCAAGGAAATTATGATATCCACACATAAAAGAAAAGCTTAACCACGTATGATTTACATAAAATATAAGTAAATAGACCACAAATTGTTGTTTTTCTTCAAAAATTTACTTGTCTCTAGGGGCCTAGCCTTTGCGAACCACCGCATACAAAAATATTCTGCCAGTTTTCATACAAGTGAAGGGGGAAACACAAAGACATATAAAATTTCATTGCATTTAAAAATGTATTAATTGACAAACGCGTAATGGCTGTTGTGCGTTAATTGTTATTGTACAGTCAACTACAATGTAATGTACTAGTTTAATCATATAAAATGATGTACTGATGTACAGGCTTTTCATAAAGCCAAAAGACCAAATGGTCATGTGCAATGGCAGAAAACAATGCTTAAGTAAGGCGCATCCTGTGGTTAGATGATCTAAGCTAGGGGCACATCACATCATAACTCTAACGGCAGTAGTGGCAGTGGTTTGAATTAACACGTATTGTGGCTGTGGTAGACATAGTCGGTAAAACGCCATATCTCCAGAGACACATTTGGTTTAGAAACTTGGTTTCACTTCTCAAGCGCGTTATTATTTCTAAAATGTTTGCTGGTAACTTATCACATCTCGCCGAGTTCGTTCCTTCTCAGCTCAAGTTTTTCAATAATAGATATTAAATCGAAAATGTAATGCAACTCCCCGAGAAATATATTCTCATTAATTGACTGCATGCATAAACGCAGAGATATGTGAATCTGTGAAATTAGTGAAATTCTTTCATTAACTAGGATGTGAAGAAATAAAGGCTACACAGAACCCCACAGAAATCAGAATATCTTTTCTGATATCTGAGCAGAACCCTAAAGAGCTTATACTTACATACATACATACATATGGTCACGCCTTTTTCCCCGAAGGGGTAGGCAGAGGCATATTATATGCCCACATTTCACCTTTGTATAATTTGTCACACGTAATAGGTGGTGAGCCGTATTGCCGTGTTTAAATGGACAGGCGCAGGTTGTGACTGCTTGCTGTTGAAATAAAGCCTTCAACTTAGCTTATCGACTGCCATTTTACTGGCAACCGGGACCAACGGCTTAACGTGCCTTCCGAAGCACGGAAACGCTCAAATAAATGTCACAAAGTGATCACATGGATGGTCACCCATCCATGGACCGGCCATAGTGAAAGTTGCTTACTGCAGTGATCGTTTACAGAACACTGAGTCCGCGGGGCCACGAGCGCTTCCTATCTATATAGAGAGCTTATACTTAAATCTACTTATCCAACCTTCTTGAGACCGTATTACTAGATTATTGGCTACGTATAGGGAATGCAATACCGGGATACCGGGATCCTGAAATACCGGGATCCCGCAGTATTTTTGCGGGATCAGTCCCGCACGTAAATCGTGCGGGATCCCGCGCGGGATTAGCGGGACTGTGCAAAGGTAAACGCCATGTGTTGTTCTGTAAGCGGAAGCGCGCAAACTGATTCGGTTTGAGTAAGTTTTTTGTAATTGTGACATAATACATAAACTAATAACGTACTTATTTGTTTTTATTGATTTAATCAGGGAGATTTGACTTTTCTTGTACTATAAACAGTTAGAAAAGTTTTCAATTATCTCGTAGGTACATTGCTTGCTGGCTATCTGACATGTAAAGTTAGGAGTCGTTTGGCAGACAAGAATTTTGACATGCTGTTTTTTGCGCAGTTTTAAAGTAATGCCAAAATTACCAATTTTATCGGCTTCTAATAATTTGCAGTAGGTATTTTATTACTTATTTGTACATCCGTATAATAATCTCAATAAATATATTCAATACTTAATTTATTTTCCCCTGTGGCCCGCGTACTTAGTGTTCTGTAAAAGATCACTGCAGTAAGTTAGGTACATTTACTTTGGCCGGTCCTTAGACGGCTGACCACTTTGTGACATTTATTTGAGCGGTGTCGTGCTTTGGAAGGCACGTTAAGCCGTTGGTCCCGTTTGCCGGTAAAATGGGTAGAAGGCCCGGCTTGAAAAAATTCAACAGCAAGCAGTCGCAACCTGCACCTGTTCATTTCAAGACGGCAATACGGCTCACCACATATTACGTGGTACGAAATCTTGAAAGTTGAATTGTGCCTCTGCCTACCCCTTCAGGATTAAGGCGTGACTATTTTTCAGTTCTAGATGCATGTATGATACATAACTCTATTATTTTCTCAATGACTTTCAAAAATATGCGGGATCCCGCAAATACCGGGATCCCGCGGGACTGAGATCTCTCAGTCCCGCAAATACCGGGATTACAATTTTGTTGCTGGATTGCATTCCCTAGCTACGTACCACCTACCACCTCAATTACGTAAGAAAATAACACCGCACAAGTTAAACTGCACCACTCTGAGAATATTACTTCCATTTTCAAATACCATGAACCAATGAAAACATAAACAAAATCTGAACCATTCCAAGTAATACCAATGTTGATATCAATCCATACCAATTTCCAACAACCAACAATGCTGTCACAAACAACTCAACAACTCACTACCGAATCGCACATCAAATTAAACCGAGCAACGCAACAAACCATAAATAAAATATGCGGTGCATATATTCGTTTTACTGGTCATTAATTAAACCATAGTTCGGCTTTCGGCCTTCGGCTTCAAACTTCTAGTTTCGACCGACAATGTGCGCTTTAGTTCAAAGTTGTGATTACTGTGTTGTGGTTGTCGGCATTCCTGTGCAACCGTGTGGATATACATACATAGATTTAGTATGGCTACCAGCGTCAGACCACGTAGTCTATATCTACACTAATATTATAAAGAGGAAAAATTTGTATTTTTATGCACATACACAAAAAAAATATTTTTTTTTAATGAATAAACTCAAAAGCTTATTTGCCGATTGAAAATTCTCTGACCATTGGAAAGCTACATTCATCCTGAGTAACATATACTATATTTTATTCCCATATTCCCACGGGTACGGGAGCTACGCAGGTGAAACTGTGTGACGTCCGCCAGTACAAGTATAAAATAACTACCCTACTTTGTTGAATAGCCTTTTTACTTGGCATTATATTTTAGTGTATTCGTTCTAATTACCATTCAGATGTGTGTGTGCTGTGACTTTGACTTTGTTGGATCTCTTTAAAAAAGTATTCATGGGTGTGTTGGTTACGACAATACATACATTTATTTAGAAATAAATTTATTTATATTAAATTAAATTTCTTTTTATTTATATTTTATTTTATAATAATAGGTTCAAAAACCTAGGTACCTAGCATCAAAATAAGTATAGACTACTTAAATAACTCGTCAGAAGATACTAGTACAAATGAGTTTTTTTATTCAGAAATCATCAGAATCAGAATCGTTTATTTGCTAGAAACATGGTTACAAAAGTTGACAATTTACAATTAGGTAGAATCATGTTTACAGTATTTAGATACGTAAATAAACAGTGTATAATATCACGAAGTTTGTGAATAAGTATAATGTATGTAGGAAGTACCTAATTACCCCCTAATCCATTAGCAATGACGAACGTTCACGGGAACTTATACTGTTAGTACTTTAGTAGGGAAAAAGTTCAAAAGTAAATCGGCTCAGACGAAGCAACAAGCAGACTGGGCGTCTAATTAAAGTACGTATAAAGGTGTATTTACACTCTGCAGAAATACGTCAACGCAGCTACGGAGATTTTATTGTCTAAGATTAATTGTGGGTACTGTAAAAAAATAAACTTCGCATTATTATACTACGGAAAATAAGTAAGGTTTTCTAGTTTTCGGTATGAAAAGAAAAGGTTGTGAGTTAATTTTGGTCGTCAGCAATTTTTTGAAATTATACCTACCCTCTAAGTCAGAAGTTTTATTAACTTATAAACTATCGTATACTGTCCTATACCTCTTTATACCTACCTATTTAATTTTACGGGGGTAAAATCGTTTGCTTTATAATTATATTTTTGTAGCCGGAGTTTCGACCGGATTATACCGGTCGTGAGCACAAATTACTTAACCTGTAGCTGTACAACCTGGTTGAAATTTCAGACTACAAACAAGTATGATATTAATCAACTACGTTCCCAACCGTAAATAAATATAAGTACTTGAAAAACGATTTACTAAGCTTCACATTTCACATCTAATTAAAGGTGTAAAGAGCGTCGACTTTTAGAAACGCTGACACAAGTTGAAATTTCAATGTCGATGTTCATTATAGAAAAGGTAATTAGAAGCTACCTCGAGCGTTGCTTTTGTGTTAATGTGGAAAGGTATGTAGTTATACTGTAAGTTTACACATCCCGACAAAAACAGATGTAAGAGCGGAGAGCATTATATTCAAGTAATGTAATTTTAATTTACAGTGTGATGCTGAAAATTTGGCAGAAATATTGATGATTGTTTTATTATGTTACGAAATCCAAGTTATAAAATAATTATCTATATAAATAGGCTTATTGCAAATTGTCTCAATACCTTCAAAGCTCACGATTAAGAGCAATGAACCCAACTCAAAAAAAACTGTGTGCTTGTAACTTTTACGCGTGATTGAAGTAAAACTTCTTTGCCATTAACGGCATCTGTTATATTAATATCATTCATTCAAATTTTGAATGAATGATATCAAGAGAAGAATAGCGTTACTTCCGTCAGAAAAAATCTGAGTTACTCCCTAGGTCGCGCCTAAAGAAGTTTTACTTCAAAACACATTTATTTCGCATAATCCTAATACATGGGCACTTGCGACAGGTCCATTACTACAAATCAAAGTAGTACCACCAGTACGGAACGCGGAAAGTGTATACTTACGGAGAAACACGGATTACAGGCCGTCCGGATGTTAAGCGTTGTAAGAAAACATTTCAACCTGAGAGTGTAAACGCACCTTAAGCGCTTGCGGTATCACCGAAACAGCCTCACAGTCTCGCACTTCCTCGAGAATATTTCCTGCCCCGAGTTAATACTGGATTAGGGCAGGATTTTCTTTCCTATTAAAACTCCCCTTATTTGACCTTTTAAACCTCCTCGGAGCGTTTGAGATTTTATCTTTAAGTAATTAGTTACGTTCGCATTGGTATAAATTATTTAGTTTGTAGGTATGTGTATTGGACTACCTAGCTACCTATCTGGAAGGGAGTCCCAAATTCGTTTTATATGATGCTCACTCATAAGTTGAAGGTAAGTATTGTATCTATAACATTAGCAACATTAAAGCCAAAATAAAAAAAACATTGAATAAAAAAAAATTGTCGTAAAAATTATACGCGTTTTCCATTACAGTTTTCAGAATAAAGCAAGTCAGTTAAAGGAATCATAGGAAGTAAGCGAGATCGCTTCTCCAGCTAGAAAGTAAATTTCAAACGCTTGGAAAGTTCTATACCTATTTTCAACAGTGTTAAAAAGTAGTTTGCTATCTTAAAACCAGTCTATCTGAAACTAGACTTGTAAACAAAGATTAAGTCTATTGTAAAATAATTAATTCATTCATAACCGTAGTCTATGTAGTAATCGAGTTTAGTTTACGATAAACATTAACATTATACGAAAATTAATAGTTTATTTTGCAAATTAATTAGATACATGTTTTAACTAGGGATTGAATTATATATAGGTACCTACCTACATCTCTAATTAGAATTTAATAGTTACTAGGGATACAAATCTATACTAATATTATAAAGAGGAAATATTTGTTTTTTTGTTTGTTTGTTTGTAACGAATAGGCTCCGGAACTACTGGACCGATTTGAAAAACTCTTTGACTGTTGGGAAGCTACACTCTTTGCGGTGAACATAGGCTATATTTTATTCCCGTATTCCCACGGAAACGGGAACTACGCGGGTGAAACCGCGTGACGTCCGCTAGTTTACATATAATTTAGAAACGGCAAACTATGAAACAAAAGACAAATCACTCGCAAAACTTCCATCCACGCATTCAAGTACTCGTAGTATGATAGAGAATCGGACTGCAACGTAAATAATTTCAATATTAGCATACCTCCTCAGTAAGGATATTCTAGCTGAATATTTCAAGCTGATATGACTAAAACAATAGGAATCTAATAAGGCGAGTACATCGAAAAGGACTCTCCTTTGCACGTGTATCCATAATTCACACCGTGTGATATCGATAAAGCAAATCGAAATAGAACGTAGCTACGCAGCCAACGAACAGATTCCCGACAATAGTCGTTTAGCATGCGAAGCACGAACCTGGGGTATGCGAGCATACGAGGTTGTATGAAGACTGCACGTTACTTTGCACAAATTTAAAATTGGTAGCTTTGTTGAATGCTATGAAATAATAGTCTCTAGTCTAGACCTAGACACGTCTAATGACTATAATAGATGCCTTTAATAACTTTGAAATGCAGTGTCAGTCGTTTAACACTGCTGCACCTAGGCTTTTGATTCCCTCAAGGATCGAAGAATCAAATTTTAAGAGTATTTTATTTTTGTGTACACTAATATTATAAAGAGGAAAGATTGGATTGTTTGTTTGCATCGAATATGCTCAGAAACTACTGGACCGATTTGAAAAATTCTTTTACTGTTGGAAAGCTACACTCTTTGCGGTGAACAAAGGCTATATTTTATTCCCATATTCCCACGGGAACGGGAATTACGCGGGTCAAACCGCGTGACGTCCACTAGTACTTACTAAATTTACTACGATGTTCAGGTGAATTTGTATACAGTTTTATATAGATAGAGTGTTCTTTTCTCTACGCAAAGGGAATTTATGAAAAAAGTTTAGAGTAGAAATCCGATGAATTGATTTGATATTTGTAGGTACTCATCCCGTAACCACACGGGCATACTTTGAATGGCTTGGTCTTTACTGGTATGCATGAAGGACATCACCGCATCGGAATTGACAATAAAATGGGTATTTTGGAATTGAGCCGATTTAAGAAGGTAATATGCTGGGCTTTTGATATTGAAATACCAGCGACACTATACAAACCTGACCCTTAACCATCCTCCCTAGTTTGATGATAGTAAGTCCAATATCTTAACCTATACAGTAATTCTCATTTCGTCTCTGCCTTATAACTAGTTTTTTTTTCATTTATTTTTTTATATTTAGCTCGCCAAAATGATGCCGCCGCCGCCTGATGGAAAGTCACAGCGACATCTAGCGATTGGGGGCCACCGTCCCAGTCTGTAAGACTATAGAAAGCGGCCCTCAAGTTGGCGGCCCTATGATGTGCCTCTTCACGCTCCGCTTGAAGAACCCAGGATTGTAAGAGGAGGGAAACACGGTTCGACAGAAAAACGATCTTTTGAATCGTTGAGGTCTAGCAAAGATTCTCTACACTGTGTGAGAGTGGCACCTCTGTCCATCCAGCACGCGTTGTTCGGGATCGGAAAGAAGAGGGTGGGATTAGGTTAAAGAGTTCTTCAGAACACTCACCGTGATAGATACGGTAGAATGCAGCCAAAGATGCAATACTAAACTAAACTAGTTTTTTTTTTTCAAAATCTGATTAAGCTCTAGTACGTAATATGTGCCATTTAGTGTTTACATTGTAATGAAAGTGTAGCTCACAGCAGTCGTTTGTGTCTCAATAAAAAACGTATTAACCAAGGCGCCGACAGTCTGAAAGCTGAAACCGGATTACGGCTCGTGAATGCTGCTTAGTCACTGTTAGTATTAAATTTCAATATTTCAAAGGAAGGAGGGAGGAGTCTTTGACAATCAGCGGGTCGATTTATTATAATTTGTGAAATGTAGGAACGGAATGGATTAGATTTTTCTAATAATTTCTTTGTGTCAAACGATTGTCATTAAAAAGGAGCTGCTTATTGGTTCAAAATTCATGTAGCTTTATAAAATTTGTAAAATACTTGTGCCTGTATTTTGTAATTCATAAAGTTCCCATCTAAACAGACTATGCCAGTTCACAGATGGACATAAGCATCTTCCAATTTAGACTAAAACACACGGTTCTACGCTTTCAGAGCAAGACGCTTAGATATACCGCAGATAGGTTCTGGACCAAAGCTCTTCTGTCGGCTACTGCTCTCGAGTTCGTCGGCAATCTCATTGCCCTCGTACCCCGCATTGCCTGGCACCCATCTTAAAATCACCCTGTTCTTTTCCGCCGGGTGCAGTTTTCGGCCAGTCTCGACATTAAACACACTTTATGAACCATACCTACTGTACGGAACTTGATGTGTTTTTTTTTGTTAGAGACTTGATGAGGATGGCTCGACTTTAAAGCTGCCGTATGCTTGACTGCAATTAAATGAGAAGATTCAAAGAGATGTACTTGGTAACACACAAGAAAGTTACTTACTACCCGTTCGCTCTAACTTTGCCGTTGGCGTAGAGGCGTATACCCGAAATGTTAATTACACGAAGTAAATTGACAGTAGCTAATGTCACTTCGTCATAGAAAATAAGCAACATTGTATGAAGAAGTGACATTAGTTGCTGTCAATTACTTCGTCTAATTAAAAATTCGACTTTAGTATGGAGCCAAACGGCAAAGTTAGAGCGAACGAGCTATACATAGTTTTATTCTAAGTACGAAATAGACGAAGCCACATTTTAAATTTCAAATAAAACAATGAATAACGCCGGATATGAACTGGTATTCAGGCAATTTAAAAAATAAAACGATAAGGGTTAACAGGTTATTAATTCATTCTGTATAAAAAAACTATAATTGAATGCCGCACGTTTAACCCCCGAAATAATACATTATACCATAGAGATTTATCGTCTCTGAATGGATCGGAATTATAATTATAATGGAGGTCAGCCTATTAGGTCCCAGGAATAGTTCGAGACTTTAAATGGATTCCGTATCTTTCCTAGATATTCATACATCATTCAAGGTTTGGGTTAGGCACAGCTATAGTATACGTCTACATTCGACCATTAAATGGGTTTTTGTCCCACGTAATTGTGGTGGTGGTGGGCCTATTGGTCACGTTGAAATTTACATGATTGGTTGTACCTACACCTACCCGCTGTTGAAAGCTTTTAAACCGCACGTAAGGGTTCCAACTTGCCAAGTTACTGGCAACCGAGACGGACAGTTTTTTTTTCAACGTGAGGAAAATCGTACAGCGATGCTATGCCGGACTAATACCTAAAAACAAACTACACATATTTCACCTAACCGCCTACGGTTGGGAGCCCCTGGTAAGCCTTCGGAAGGATACCCCAAGAAAAGACCGACGTCAAAACCTGCTTTTCGAGTCACGGAAACACTCGTATATGGAAATGTACAAAGTGGTTACCCATCTGAGGGTCAGCCATGACATAGTGTAAGATGATACGCATTAATCGTTTATAGAACACTGACTCAGAGGGGCTACGAGCACTTTCCATAATATCTCATCTAGATAATAATAATAAATCGGCTAAGGAACCATCTTGGCAGTCGCAATCGGAGGGTAGTTGTAGTTATGAATCATTGCAATTAGTCATCATATTGTCTACCCTCCTCCCTGCTAGAGAAGTCGCCAATTAGCTCTGAACAAGTATTGTGATTGTGATTTATACAAATTGTTTCAGCTACGAAAAGCTTACTTAGTATGCCCAATTTCATTTAGTTGAAATAATTTGTCTATCGTGTTCCGTACGACAAGTAAGAGTACACTTAACTAGCTTATGCCAACGGCTCTGCTTGGATAGTGAGGTTTTCTAGCTCGTTTTCCAATCTTTTTCTATCTCTGAACTCAATTTCATCAGAATCGAAATGTAGTTACCATATTTTTTAACGTGATGAAAATTGCCGAACTCCTACCGACTAAAAACCACACGTTTCCTACAAAAGCCTACGGTTAGGAGCCCCGGGTAAGCCCTCGAAAGGATGACACCAGGTCTCCCAACAGATGTAGAGTACCATAAAAGTATCAAAATCACCCGCAGGACTCGTGGTCACACCAGGTTATCACACCAGTGTGACTATCTAGAATTTTTTTCTTGTTAGACACACCGCCAATAATACAACACCTTCACTGTTAGTACTCGTCCTAATACCAAAGCTGTTTTTAGTAAAAATGCGATGAAAAGAGTGTTCTTTTCATCGCATTTTTACTGTAAGATCAAAGTTGTTTTCAGTGGGATTGCGATGAATCATTCTTCAGCAATAACATGTTTGTCTGCTCCAAGTTATGAAGTATGTTTGGGCAATGTTTCAGACATGTTCCATTGTACTTTTACTGTGATTCATCATATCCGATTTCGGCGTATTATTTCTGGAGCTGTGCTTTCTTATTTAACACTATTCCACTTCTGAAAGCTTATTGAAGAATAAATTAAGGCATTCTACTCTTCGTACCGAATTAAATTTATGTATTTTCTTTTTTGGTCACTATTTTTATTAGGACTATTGAATAATATTACTTACCTACCGTCAAATTTAATTCAATACGGTTTAAAACTTAACGTCACTACGCGGTTGCCCCAAGACACGACTGTGTTAATAACATTACCTACCCCTAAATGTCTTCAATTTGCTACTCTACGTATATTTTACCTTATGTAATTACTAAGTTCGTGACTGTACAAAGTAGGTAGTGGGTCTGTAAGTGGACACTCTCTCGCTCGAGACAATGGTGCGAGCCATGATCTCCAGCGGGAGTAAGTAGGACTGCGCCGCCTCTTTCTGCGAGCAGGTCATGCTCGTGAAAGAGGCGGCGGGCGGGAACGGGAGAGGACTCTCCCACCCGAGTTCCGCAGTCGGCGGCCTGGGCGCCGTCGACGTGTCTTCGCCGAGGACTATCAGCCTCCATGACCGGGGGCTTGAGGACGGTGAGAGGGCTGCTCACCGTTCTTACAGAAGCAGGCCCATGACGGCAGCGTGACGTGAGGGATTCACACACGTCCCCCTTAGAAGCGGGATCACACCCGAAACCCCCCAAAGACGCGGGGGAGGCACCCGAACCGCCCCCTGGGCGAGGCCGCAGTGGTGACCGTAGGTCTGTTGGGAGTCCTAGGACATCCTTCCGAGGACTTACCTGGCGCTCCCAACTATAGGCTGTTGGGCGTTACGTGAGGTTTTTTTAGTCGATAGGAGTCCGGCATAGCATCCATGATGGATTTTCCCTCACGTTAAAAAAACTGTACAAAGCATGGATACTAGACAATATGTAATTGTTTACACAGTTTACTTTTCGGGTGCATAAAATATAATATGTACAGTTTTCCCTTTAAACATTGCTAAAAAACGCATTGAAATCCGTCGAGTAGTTTAAAGTTTAAAATATCTGAGCGCCGAGACAGAAATCGAGTTTTCATTTTATACTACTTATATAAAAATTTAAGAATTACGACTTGATAACAATTTGATAAAACGTCCAAATTTCGCGAAATAAGATAAAAACCGAAAAAAAAACGAAAGGAACTTATTACAATATCTAATAAAACAGTACGCATTCATTATCTATTCAAATTTTAGATCATCTGTCGCTACGTCACGCTCAGAATTTTAATTTCGATTGGGGGCGGGGGTGTTGTGTTCACCCCTGTATGGTGACCGGATAATTGTAAATGAGTCACCGCCGACGGCCGCCATGATTCTACTAGTAACTATTGCGTCATAACAATATGGACGGCAGACTGGAAAATGTTTAAATCGTACTTAAACTGAATTTAAAAAAAAAAAACTACCTATCACTTGGGCGGTAAACAAGCTTACTGCCCTACTGATGAAAAATGGCTGTGTTGTAGTTTATGAACGTTTGTAATATCAGAGTTTTACATACGCGATGCTGGCCCGTGACCTTCCAAGATAATGTCATTTTTGCTCTCTTTTCATGTTATTGTTTTCTCAGTAGTAGCAAACCCTACCCGAAATTGGAGCCTGGGGATCGGCTGTTAGGAGCAGATACATTTTACTTTTTTTTTCGGTATCGTTGGGATTGGGAGCAAGAACAGACACGCATATTGGAGCCCTCTTAAAAATATTGTTCAAGATTTAGTAGTCGAAATTACTCGAAATATAAGCTAGTAAAGTCTTGGACTGGGGCTAGCTTATATTTCGACTAACCTCATAGTCATTAAACCTTGAAGAATTTTTTTAAGAGGGCTTGTACAAATTCTATGTCTTTTCAACCGAAAATTGATTCCGAAGATAATATTATGAGAGATATCCGTTTTCAATCATTCCGTTTTCAATCTGTCGTTCGCAAACCAGATTTGAGATCGAAAAACTTGTTTAATTAAAATACAGCCTGAATGTTTAATATAATCACGGAAAAAGTAATCCACATCCATATTGTATAACAATGGATACTCTCTCTACCTCGTATATATGTCATGTCGTGTAGTTCGTGGATTAACGGGTCTGGTCTAGTAAGTATCATGGACTACTTTTTATCAAGAACAACATTTTAATCCCGGAGACCGGCCGCCTACTAATTATTACTGTCATGCCCTTTTTAATTCATCTAAGCTGTCATGACTACTATGTTACTAGCACCCGGGGCTTAGCGTGCTTTCTAAAGCACGGATATTCTCGTATATGTTAATGCCACAAACGATTATCCATCTCACGACAGAACGCAAGAAGCAACAGTGACCGCTTAGCTTATGAACACTGAATTGACGCACCTGCTAACGTTTCCAAACTTTGTTTCATCTTTTGTAACATGATTTAAATGAAAAAAGAAATGTCAATCGTCATGGGATGCTTGGCAGATACGAACCATGGAAATTATTTTGTAAAAATCCAATATCCATAAACCCAAATCCATAAATTCTAATGTCAAAATTCATCTGTAATCCCTATTCACAAATTCTAATTCCGAGTTCTTGCGATAGCGTCCATTGTCAATCCAATAATTGTTTTTACCTCTCGGATATAAATATTTATATTTCCCATCAAAAAGTCTTAAAATAAAGCTGCCATTGTACAAGTATTTACGTTATTCTGTTCCTAACAAAGCTAACAAGTGTCTACTAAACCACAATACCCTTGCAAATGTGTGTTACCAGCTTTGCCCTATCTCAAGGACCTCTCGACTTAACAATGTGTTTAAAATCTTGACCTTGAAGTTGAAGTTGAAAGCAATGAATGAATGAAAAGGCAAACAAAACGATACCCTTTTGTCAATTCTTAAAAAAAACTGTTTTTTTTTACAAATAGGGTTCAAAAGGCAGGTGTGCTTTTATTCACACGTACCGTAAAATTCTAACCCTTCGATACCCTTAAATTATGAGATTTTTTATCGGTACTTACGAGGGTAGTTGTAGAATTAAACGGAGTGTCACCTGAAACAAAAATGGTTTGATGTTTATTTAATGTCATAAAAATACAATGAAATACTTTGATCGCCTTTTGTAGGGATGGGACACTTTTAGAAATTGAAAATCAGCTATAGGTATTTTGTATTATATTGTTTTATTTTATGCCATTGTCAAATTTTAATACAAAATTTTATGTGTTGATTGAAGGCAAAAATAATTTTAAGTAGGTACTACTTTCTATAAAGTGGGCCGTATAGTTGTTTGATGCCTTAGTAATACGCGTATATAAAAGAATACAGAAAAGAAGCAAAATGTTGTTAATATTAAAAGGGTTTCATTCAAAGACCTTGTGTACATCTATGAATGAAAAGACCTACGAAACTACGAGTAAAATAATAAATCATTCGTCGTTTCATTTGAATCCCAAAAGAGCTTGCCATGAACTATGCGGTTCAATAATCCCATTGAAACGTTTTACACAACAGACAAACTTTCCGATATTTACCACAAAGCTGACGTCACCAAAGTTATTCAAAGTTACACAGAATTTTCGTGGAAATAGGGTTGGCTGACCAAAATATTGGTAGGCGTTTAGGCATGATAACAAAAACAGGAACACGTTTAGATCTTCAGTGAACGTAATGTTAGGGTTGCCACCAAAAAAAGACACGGTTTGTACACAAAACATTTATTGAGGTGACAATGTTTTGGTGAGATCCGGGGATCATAGCTTGTTGACAGCTTATAATAAAGTCCCTGATAAAAAACTATGAAAACATAGAGGCATGTTGTATGTTGTCACTGTTAATATAAGGGACTCTATCAGAATATGATGAACATTTTGTAAACTATTTTGTGTGACTGTACTGACTTGAAATACTTTTAAAATATTTGTGTTGGTACATTACATACAAATACAGACATCATATAATATGATATTAAATTATAAAATTCGTAGTAATCTTTATGTATCAGCTTGGATTTAGAATGATTTATTCTTGAATAAATAAAATACTAAATTATGTTAGTACTTATGCTACTTTATCTTACTTTGGTACCTCATTTGACTCACGCACACAAAACACACTCAAAAATCGCACACAAAAGACGGAACCGTGAACTGCACACGCACTTGGTCCGATTTTTCATAAACAATCACAAAAGTTCGAAAATATTTTAAAAACATTTTGAACGTATAATGTCAAAGACTTATTTTTAATTCAGTGAGACGGTCAAATTTTCACTCACTGCTTCATTTCAAGTAAACTCGTTGCTGTCCTAATCGCATTTAGGTTCAAACCAACTCGATGATCATTCAAACCAAGTCATGGACCGTTCAACTCAGGGAGAACGGGAGAACTATGTCTTTTGTCCAACCGTCAGACGTAGGGGGTCCATTTGAGCGAATGCTCGCGGGACGTTAATCTCATTAGCGCATATTCAGGAGGGTGCTTTGGGACGAATTACGCAACTCTTTTTTAACGTTTGTGAATCTAGTTTATGGTGACTTTTTAATGCTAAAAGTGAATGTCATATTTTATGATAATTTTTTTTGTTGTTTATTTATATTTGAAACAGCGTTATCATTACGAGTATCACCCATTTATAATATTTTGACAAACAGAACGGTATTTTTGTAAGAACTATTTTTATTACAAAAAAAAAACTTTAAAGCTTAATAAACCGAAGTCGAAGTCGAAGTAGAGAAATTCAATAAAGTGGAGTACACTTTATTGAATTAGATGCAATGTATGAAACACTTTACTGGATAACAATTGCTAAAACACTTTTGCTTCTCATATCCAAGAAATTCAGCCCTGACAAAAACCAATATATTCAGTGATTCATCCCGACGGATGTTCACTCGTAAAATGTACAAAAACCCTTCGGAACTCGACTGAAACATCCAGTTAAACTTGCAAAGAGGTTCCGCTGTACGACAGAATTATGAGCCAAGTTTACGCGTAACTGCAAAAGTAGTCTGGCAAGAAAACAAAAATATATTGCCGAAAGTAAACTGGGCTTCGGAGACGGTCAATGCGACTTGTACATGTATACACGTCGATGCACACACACATGTAAATAAATCACGCACACTTGACACTACTTTATTTACATTTCAACAGACTTGTCAAGTCACATTGATCGTCTAAACCTATAATGTCCACCATTTGATAAATTCTCAAGTCATTGCACAAGGAATAGAAGCTTGAACGGGGATGTTGAACAGCAACGGTGATTTACGATGTCCTGTTGAAATTCTTTATCTCTTTCTGATTAAGTGCCAAGAAAAAAATACGGCCGAGTAGGGCTTTGGGTTCAAATTGAAGTCCCTGTTTTTTGGCCGTTTGTTTCTAATTTAAACAAAAAATTCCTAATCGCGTCCTTTTCCACACTTTTAAGGATAAGATGTATAAATTATCTGTATGAATTATTTCGTATCGCTATAGAATTTTCACTTATCCTACTTTCGCATTCGAAGTGGAGATAAATTCAACATATTAATATAAAGCGGTTCACGTGTTCTCAAGTTATAAGTGTTGTAACGTATTAGAATATAGATGGAATAAAGAAGATGAATTTAAAAGTAGCAATATCAATATATAGCAACAAGTATTAAGTACCTAAGTATAAGAAAACCTTAGGACATCTCTTCGAGGGATTACCCGGAACTCCCGGCCGTAAACAGTTGCAAGACACCATGTAGTTTTAGTCGGTAGTTGTCCGGCATTGCTGTTGCATGCATTACATGCTGGATTTCCACACGTATAAAAACCTCAGTATATATCACATTGTCCGTTTTATTGTTCAAGTCTTACTAAAAAAAATTTTGTTAGAAAGCTCCAAAATTAGTTTTTTTCTTTTTTCATTCATGGTTTGCGACCCTAATTTATTAAGGTAAGGAAAAGAAACTTCAAAAAACAAAACTAACCTCCGTTTCACTACTAATAAAAACGTCAGAAAAACAGCTTTGCGTCACAAAAAGAGTCGGTAACCACCGTGCAAGGGGTGGCTTGCACTTAGGGGGGAACATCCCCTAACAAAAGACGGCTGCCAACGCATTTGTATCGATTCGGACCCGACGCGTCCTTTACAATGTGTAATAAACTGTTGTTTGTATTCGTAATTTGGAGTTTAGATCATTAATGCTTATAATATAGATAGGTACTTCATAGTTCAGTAAGTTCTGGTATAATTATTTACATACATACATGTTATGGCCACGCCTTTATCCCCGAAGGGGTAGGTAGAGGCATATTATGACCTCTTTTCACCTTTTCAGAATTTGTCTCACGTTATAGGTGATAAGCCGTATTAAAAAATTTAAAAATAGACAGGCGCAGGTTGTGACTGCCTGCTGCAAAAAAATTTCAAGCGGCCCATAGGGTCTTTAACTTGACTTAGCGATTGCCATTTTACTGGCAACCGGGCCCAACGGCTTAACGTTCCGAAGCACGGAAACGCTCGCACATAAATGTCACATCACCCATCTAAGGACCGGCCATAGTGAAAGTTGCTTACTGCGTTGATCATTTACAGAACACTGAGTCCGCGCCTCGTAATTATATTCTTTACATACTGTCTGAATATGTAAACCAAACACTACACTATCGTAGTTTTTTTCACGTGAGAGAAACCGCCAAATGTATGGTTTCGCTCACGTAACAAAAAAAATCTTACATCTTTATCGCATGACTATTCATACAGTTTACCTCAAAAGGCGTAGGTAGAGGAAAACTATATGCTAACGTTCCACTATTCATAATTTGTCCCACGTAATACGTGCCAACGTGGTGAACCTAGTGCCGTTTTGAAATAAACAGGCGAAAGTTGTGGCTACGAGCCTACTGTTGAAGTTTTCAAGCTGCATATCAGGCATTCAGGTTGACTGCCCTGTTACTAGCCAGGACCAGCGCTTAAGCGTACGTTCCGAAGCACGAATAAACAATGCCACAATGCGATCACCCATCCCTATTTTCGGTGTACCTACTATTTTTGGCATGTCTAATTTATTATCTTTAACTTAAGGTAGGGAGATTCAACACTAAAAAAAACTCGGGGCCAGCCCTTGTCTAAGAACAATGATCTTCGAGTGCTACTACATCGATACCCACCCAACTGCATTAAAGGATTAAATTATTTTCCTGTTTTTATTAGGCCTTGACTTCTATTACGACAGGTAAATCAAACGCTTGATGTGATTATATGGATATTAGCGATATCTTAAACAAAGCTTGCACGCATCGCTGGTCTTTGATCCACACGATGAGATATATATTAACACTATCTGATGCAGTACAGGCAACAAAAGCGATACTGCTTTTTGTGCGTTTTATATTACCGAGGATAATATTGCAGTATCTACCAGTAGCTCATACTCATTACTCAAAACATTTTCGTCCGAAAAGCATGGACATGAACAATTGAACATGTGAGGAACTCCTTTTTCAAAAAATAACCAACCAACCTGAATGTATCATCCAACGCGGCGTTCGTCTAAGTCAGAAAGCAGAGTGCATTAATGTTTCAGATTGGAGTCCAGCAACAAGTGAAAATTTATTGTTTCTGCCTAAATGACAACTCTACATTCTTACACTACAACGTACAGTACCTTGTTCATCAATAAACAAGAATACGTGAGACGGTCTCACCCGACTGCCCCTCTCTAAAACGTTTATTGTGAAAATGAAGTTCAATCCGATTGACGTGTTGTCATTTTTGTTTTATTTCAAACTTTGAACAGATGATCCACGTGACCTAGTGACGTAGTTTAATGCAACAGAGTCACAGACTACAGACACAAGTCTCGCCATAAGCCCCTCTGCAATCTATTTTATAGAGAGGGGCAAAAATGAATTTTGTACCTATTCAACATTGCAATAGGCTCACGCACCACTTCTTACATGCTACAAAAATATCACTGGTGGACGGTGGTATGTGGGATTTCAGTAGTGTTGTTCAGCAGGCTTCGACCTAGCCTTTCGGAGAAAAGGCAAGCTATGAACTGTGTTTGCTTTGTACAAAAAAACTGAGTTACTCCCAGTCGCGCCTAAAGAAGTTTTACTTCAACAAAATTGTGGAAAACAATGAAACAGAAAATGGTTCTCTATGTGGTCTACGTATACAGCGAACATTTGTGTGACCGACTGTTCATTTAAACGATGACCAAGGTCAGCGTATGATGCTGATGCGGTGGTCAGTGGGTGTTCACGGTCATGTATATAAGTCCGTAACAACAAAATTACTGTAAGTAGTGCATTATGGCAGTTCTAACGATCGGTGTGTTGGTGATCTGTGCCTTGGTAGGAAGCTGGGGAGCTCCTCCACCGCAAAATGACCGTGAGTTTTTGAACTTTTTTGTAAATATGCAAGTGGACTTTGAAGTGAAAATTTATAGGGTGGGTTAGGCATTTTTGTACAGGAAAAAAGCACATGAAAGTGCGACTGGTTACGCTTACAAACACCTCGAAACAGTTACCGACTTAAACTGTTCGAGATGAATCTCGATTTCGAAAAAAAAACTACTATCCAGAAATACACACGTAATATTTCAAGTTTTCGCTACTGTCGGCTTCATTTTAAATAGTGCGAAGGTGGGAGACCAAGTACGGTGTACCAGACTCTACCTGATCAAATATTCGAACCATAGAAACTGGACTCGAACGCTGTTCTGCCAGCGGAAGGGTTTCACTCTTTTACAAACCCAATTCTTAAATGAAAATGTCACAAACGGTGACATTTCCATTAAAAAATTTGAATATGTGCTTAAGTCAGTCAACCTCAGGACCAAGGCATCTACGTAATAATCATAGAAAGTTTGGCAAATGGTTTACAATTAAATAAATATGTAACCTACCTAAGTATAAGTATATAAAAAAGCTCTCTCCATACATATAAGCCCGCTTTCAATTGAAATGGTAGATACCTTCAGCATCATTTACCATTCAGATACCAAGTCAAAGATCGATGGTACAAAGCCGTTCAATCTATAAATAACTTGGGAACATCCAAATGGAATTTCCATTCCAAGTAGCTCCAGAATACTTTCAGTGAAACAAAGGTGTTTCATTTAAGTAGATTGAAATTCAGATTCAACTTGTGAAATAATAAATGGGAATTGTTTTTTATTTTATTTATTTTGTTCTGGGAAAGTATTTTAATAAAATATTCTCATGTAGGTTAGGAAGGTAGCTTCGGAATATGATTTTTCAGTTTGCGTTTAAGGTTTGCATTTCAGCTTCTGAGTTTGTTTTGTTTAGATATTTTTTTCCGTGCGGGGCAGTGGCTGCCCAACTAGTTGGACCATGCATGGGTCTTTACTAGGGGCAGTTGTCCAACTTTAACAATAGTTGGACCACAGCACCTTTGAGAGTTTCGTGGTCCAATCATTTAAAAAATATATGTATATATGGTACCTACTGGTTTACAGTTGTATTAAACCGCTTTACAGTAAAACAACAGAATTAAAGTCGGATGACTAATTTTTAAATTTTATTTTTATCAATTTTTTAGTTACAAAAAAATAATACAAAAATTAGTCACCCGACTTTAATTTTGTTATTTTCCTAGATTATATTTTTTTTTGTTATTTTTGTTTATTAGATTTTCTGCAAGAGATGATTTGTGTCTTGATACTGAGGCCCTTACCTATCAAAACTCAAACAGACTGTTTGGGTGTTCATCTTCACACTTTGCGAGGACTGGTATACGGTAAAGCCGTAAAAGGCTTCTTTCTGCGTACGCTTAGAATATGAAATGAGCTGACTGCCTCGAGTTTTCCGATGAGGTTCTGCAAAAGGGGGCTTTAGACGGTGTTTGTAGGCTTGTAGGGTCGACGGAGCAACAGACGATGGTGTCTTCCTCTTAGTTATATAAAAATGATATAAAGATGTAGATGTATTTACCGATGATGAATAAAGGTTTATCTGTAGATCGAATTTGGGCTATCAACCGGTCTTAACTGTTTATTATTGTGTATCATATCTATAAATCTATACTATTTATCGGATAGATAGATTCTATCCATAACATTGACAGCTGTCCATGAGGTAATGAGCTCAACTGGCGTAAAATTAATCTAGTCACAATATTGTTATATTATACAATCACAATGGTCCGTAATATCCGTTGATTTTCATGAACACAACAGAGTAACAAATTGTTCTGTGTGATTTGGCACTTTGTGCTTTGAGTTTGAAAACAATAACACAGTATGTTGTAATGAGAAGGTTATATTTTCACCGTCAATGAAATAGCTGCGAACAGGTTGACTTCATCGTATTCGTAGTACATAACAGTCAGAAACCTTTTTATCAGATTATATGTTTAGGAGAGATTTATTGACTATTCTATAGGAGGTGAAACGTTGTCAACTTTTTAATTCAAACTTGATACATGATTTTACATAAATATGGTTAGGTAGGATGTCACCATCCACGGCAACGTTATGAAAATTAATTTACCTACTTACTTAAAAGCGCAGATTCGTAACTTCGCTGTGGACGTGTGTTTATTGCAAGAGGAAATCGACCGTGTCCGCCTTGTGAACTTAACTCTACGTATGTATGTACTAGTATGTAGATACTATTGCTCTATGATTCTGCTAGAATAACTTGGTGGTTCAGATTAACAGGCAAAAATAAAACAAATTAATGGCCAGAGGTATGTAGGTATTTAAAAGTTTTAATAAACTGAACATAACAACGAGCTGCGAAGGTAGCTCCATAAAAGGTTCGCACACAAAACATGCTAAGTAAACGAAATTGTTGGATAAAAGTTGATAAAAACTTTACCGGGCGAGGGATATAACCCTCAAATATTCACTTCTTTTATATAAACCACCGCAATTTGATGGAGAAATCCATTATACCGACCCGAACAATTCTTCAATGCACAAGTTTGTTATTATGAAAAGGGTTTTCGGGTTTGAGAACCCTGTAAAAAGTGACGGCATAACGATAAATAAATTGTTCTACGGTAACTTTATGAGTTTGATTTGAAACTCTCTGTTGACTGAATTTTTGGGGCGATGACAAAGTATGTTCGAGATTACGTGTTAGATTAACATTTATTGTGGATTTTAATTTAAGAGAAATATTGTTCGACAAATATTCCATAATATGTTTGGTATGTCCAATGTGACAACTGCGATCTTTGGTACCCAAACCAAATCCATCTCCGGAACATCCTGCCGAGGGCTCATCCAGGGCTCCCGGCCGTAGGCAGTCAGTTTTAGAACTTGCAGGGCATTGTGCGGTTTTAGTCGGTAAGAGTCGGTGGTAAGACTGGTAAGATTGCATTCATGAGGGATTTATAAACGTAAAAAAAAGGGGAAAACCGCCTCACCTGCAAGAATTTTTTAAGCTTTCAGTCTCTTTGAGATGAGTTGATGACCTCTTCGGTTAGTCAGTAGATGCACATTGCAAGATTTGAGACCTTGAAGAATTGATAGAACCTCATTGCGCTCAGATAAATTAGGGATTCAATATAGAACTGTTAACGGGATATTTACCATGTACTGTTTTATCGAGTTTCCGATATTTCGGCACTGCTGCAAGCGCCATGATCACGGATGAACTCATCCGTGATCATGGCGCTTGCAACAGTGCACGGATGAACGTTCTATAGTGTATAGTAATGACCATGTTAGTTTAAAATCATATAAGGGATTCAATGTTTCTGTTGGGAGTCCTGGGACATCCTTCCGAGGACTTACCCGGGGCTCCCAACTAAAGGCTGTTGGGCGTTACGTGAGGTTTTTTAGTCGGTAGGAGTCCGGCATAACATCCATGAGGATTTTCCCTCACGTTAAACAAAAAAAAGGGATTCAATGTCACTGTAAAATTGTAAAAACCGTTAGGGTGCAATCAAAGTACCTAACGAGATTGCAAACTGTCGAGTTATATTGAACTGCAAGACGCTAACCTAAGAGGGCTAGGTTAGGTTGGGACAGTGACCATTAATGCGTGGAGGCGAGCGAGCGAAGCAAGCGCAACAGCCACAGAGAGTCAAAGCCCTATTACCGATATTTATTTTGTAATTTAATTCTTTTGATTATCCTACAATCTAATGGAAAATAATCCGTTAGATTGTAAAATCTCGACAGTTTATAATCTCGCAAGACAATCTTACGGTTTTTAAAATTGTACGGTGATATAGATATACATACATAATAAAAAACTTGGATAAAATAATGTAGTACACAGGTATTGCTTCCCACACTTTTTGTTACTAGTTTCTTGGTCCTTCAACATCCTTATTTAAAACGCAACAACAGCAAAAGAGTTTATTTAAAAAAAAATATTAAAAAAGTAGATCTACGAGCTCGGTAGCTACTTCAAGCTTCGTCAGATCAGAACCAGTTTATCCACAAAGATATTCATTTAATAGAGCCAATATCACTTACAATACATTTTTTACTTTATCTCCATAATTTTAGGGTTCATATTTACGACTTCTGAAGTTGGTCGCGTCCTGTGGTACATTCTTTTGTAATTGTTGGTAGAAGGTACAAAATATATGGATCTGAAAGGTACGTGTAGTATTTTATTGACTTAGTTGCGAGAGTCGGCAATTTGTGAAGGAAGGAGATGATACGTGGATAACATGGGTAGCTTTGAGTGGCGATCGAGGAATTAGATAAGTGACGAACTCGTTATAGGTACTGATAGAGCCACCTGTCTTTGGGTATTATGCTAGTAGTGTGTAAACTAAATGTTAAAGCCATAACCATTTGTCTTGTGATATATTTTGAATGAATAAGAAACTATACACCCGGCAATTTTATTAGAATTATAGATATATATATATATATTGGAATAAGAAGTAACGGGTTCCTAATCATGAATAAAGTTGATTGGAAAAAGATATTATTATCAACCTATGAGTTTACTTTATAATACTAGGTTAAATAACTTAATTTGATTCACAATTACTTACAACTTTAGTAACTGCAAAAACTGCATAGACATGAAAAATATTGTAAAAAGGCCTCATAACTAATTATCATAATTCTGTGCTACCGGGGTTTATGGAGGTAATAAAAATCAGGGTTGTTTTATTAATAAACCAAAGTAATTCTATATACAAAGGTTCCGTTTTTCTTTTTGAGGCGTGGAACCCTAAAAACAAGAAAGAAAACCGTTCCTTTCAGAAAACATTAATATTTTCTTAACCAGAAGTTATGTCGACAGTATTTTCTCATTTTAACCATAATTATAATTTTGGTAAAACAAAATTTAGTCTACAAGAATGCCTTCACCCGCGGTTGGGAGAAAAAAAATTAAACACATTAATTTGAAAAGGTGCCGGCCGGCCATTTTAGAGTATTTTTTTGTTGGTACGCCCTATAACGACCCAAATCAAAGTTAATTATAATCTAAAACAGTTTTGTATATGCCTGGAGATCGTTGAGATTACAAAACGAATCTATAGACAGGTATTTTTAAAATACAGCCATTTAAAATGGTAATTTAGAATATTAATTGAAAATTATTTATGTGTTCATCGAATTCATTACAGTCAAAGATATTTGAACTGGTATTTCTGAAATGGCCCGTGAAACGGAAGCCAGAGATATTTAACCTGTCTCGTTGTTATCTCTTTGATCTTCACAAGTTAATACGTCTACATATCTTGCTACAGTTAATATCTATGGCTCTGCCCGCTTGGTAGGTTCGCCGTACCAGATAGGTAATACACTATCTTTATTAAGTACACAATTTTACTGTACGAGTGTATGTCACTGAACTCATCCTAAAGGGCTGAACAGATTTGAATGATTTTTTGTATGCGTTTGGGTGGCGACCAGGATGGTTTAGATTAATAAATCAGCCCAGCAGATGGCTCTGCAGTCCGTTTCTAGGTTATAACGTGAACGAAGTTGCACTGGTCAGCTATATTTATACCCATATTCAGTATATTTATATTAAAGTAATCTAGACTCAAAAAGTTTCATTATTTTTTTTTTTTTCTCAAGCTCTTTCTGATAAAATATGGTACAGAACTGCAGAGATAGACATCTGTGTAGTTCTGTGCCAAATTTTATCAGAATCGGTTTAATGGTTTAGGCATAATAGTGTAACAAACAGTTAGGTACTTATTTTCGTACCTATCAATTTAGAAGAGATAGGACCACTTCAAGCAAAGCGGACGCCCACGACTTTACCTTTAGAATAAACTCATTAAGTAATTAATGAGTAAATAGGCGTTTTACTACTAGGATGTTTAATGGTAGCAAATTATTGCAAAATTAGCATACCTATTTAATTTTATTACAAATAAATTAATTAGTTGCCATTTATCTAAACACTATTATTAAATAGGCCTAGTCCAGCAGGTTATAACGGTCCATACATAACTAAACACCAGTTGGCTTGGGAGACGAAATAAGATGGTAATTTAAAAAAAAGCCAAGTGCGAATCGGACTTGCGCATGTATGCTTCCTTACCAACAAAGCGGTAAAAAGAATTGTAGAATGGGAGCCCCTACTAAATTAAGTTTTCTATTTTTAGTGTCTTGTTGTAGCGGAAATAAAAATAAGTAAGTACACCTGTGAAAATTTGAATTGGAGATCAGATCTTCTTACAATCCCGGGTTCTTTAAGAGGATCGTGAAGAGGCACATCACAGGGCCGCCAACTTGAGGATCACTGTCAAAAGTGGCCCCCAATCGCTAGATGCGCCACGGCTTTCCATCAGGCTGGTGGCGACGTCAATTTGGCGAGCTAAACATAAAAAAAAAGACTGATAGCAGTAACTGGGTCCCGTTTTTTGCCCTTTGGGTCTCTGTTTGGGAACCCTTAAACAGCTATATGAACTTCTCCTACACATGTTTACAGCGTTAAATTTCTCGCTTATTCGAACTTCAATATTTACCAACAAATCCCTACTAATGTTATAAATGCGAAAGTAACTCTGTCTGCCTGATACGCTTTCACGCCTAAACAGCTGAACCGATTTTGATGAAATTTGGTATAGAGATAGTTTGAGTCCAAGGGAAGAACATAGGCTACTTTTTAACTGACTGCGCAAAAGGAGGGTAATGATTTTAGGCGATAACGACTTCTACACGGGGAACAGCTAGTTCCATATAAACCAAGTTGTGTTGTTTTCAAATTGAACACAAAGTTAAGTATAAACTTGTGGCAATTACCATAATAAATACCTACAAGTTAAACATAATGTAGCAAGTTTCAACAGTAAGCCCAACACCGCTGCGTCGCGTGAGTGCGTGACAAGACGCTGAACTTATTACAAATGCTAGACACCTTACTGGCACGCGACAGTCTCGCAGACTTGGAAGTATTTCGTTTTTGGTTGTTGAGTTTATAATACTATCTATAAAAAGAAAGACTATATTTATTTATTTAAAAACTTTATGCACAAGTTAAATAAATAAATAAATTCATAATAAACATGTTTTTTTTTTAGTTCGTACAAAGGTGGACTTAATGCCTTAGACATTTTCTGCCAGTCAACCATAGGGTGATGCAGAGATAAATAGATGGAGGAAGGTGCTCTAGTTTAATGTTATATATTATAGTTATGTATATAATGTACTATACTTATATTATACTGGTTTATTTTAGTCAAATAAAGTCTGCATAAAAAGAACTGGTCATCCAACTCTCGTCACATCACCAGGAAATTTACGTCAACTTTTTCAACTCGAATGACTGAGAATTGCTGCCTAGTCCTATTATATCCTATCTTGACTGCCTCTGTGGCGCAGTCGGTAGCGATACCGCCTGCGGCGCTGGAGGTCGTGGGTTCGATTCCCACCGGAGACAAATATTTGTGTGACCCATAAATGTTTGTCTCAAGAGTCTAGGTGTTTCTATGTATAATATAATGTATGTATTTATAAAGTATATAAGATTAATATCCGTGGTCTGATACCCATAACACAAGCAGGTTATTCCTAGCTTACTTTGGGATCAGATAGCGTTGTGTGAAATGTCCGTGAATATTTATTTTAGATTTTTTTATAGATACTATACTTATATTGTAATCATTTATTTTACTCGAAAGCAGTCTGCTTATAAAGAACTGGTCATCCAAGTCTCGATCACATCATCAGGAAATTTCAGTCTACTTTTTCAACTCGAATGATTAAGAATTGCTGCCGTGGAAGCATTCAAGTACAAGTCCTATTATATCCTATCTATTCCACCAAGATTACACCTGGAATCCTTGCATTTCATCCTTAGTTCAATCCATCCAACCTTATTTCCAGTTCATCTCTCCAGCTATGAAAAATGTCAAATGAGAATGAAAAAAAGTAGGGTAAGCAGTGGGTTCATACAATTACACGTTTGTAATCTTCTTTGTTACCCAACTGGGTAACAAATTAAGGGTTCGTATGAAAAGCATATACTCCTTCATGATTATAATTACGGGTATGTATGAAAATCGTATACCTACTTACTTCATGATTAAGTATAATTAAGTAATAATCTGAAATGCTGAAAAGGCAATCAAAAAGCTATCTCCAGGCAGGCACACATTTCTATTACAATTGTATTACAATTTGATGATCTTTTAATGATGTTTGAGCACGCCCATTTAAAGCCTACCTACCTACTTTTATTATTATCGTATGGCGGTTTTGAATTAATAAGTTTTAATGTGACAAACTGTAGTTTTAGTTTGTAAAGAATATACGTGATTCGCCTTCAAAAGAGCCTTGTAGTCGCCAATGGAGTCGTTAAGTCAAGTTGGAAGCACAAAAGGTCGCGAGCGGCTTTAAAATAATCAAAAGCAGGTAACTACCACCTGCACCTGTTCTGTACGGCAACAGGCTCACCTCATAACATACGTGATACAAAATACTAATGGTCAAAAGAAGTGTATTTTATATGATTTTAAACTGTCTTGGTCATACTATATCTATATCTATTGATAGTCATACTGTAGTCATACTATAGTCAAACTATATCTCATATATAACAGGAAATTTACCATGTATTGTTTCATTGAGTTTACGATATTTCGGCACTGTTGCAAGCGCCATGATCCGTGTTCATCCTCGATCATGGCGCTTGCAACAGTGCCGAGGCCGCGATGGTGGACGCAATGGACTGTGTCAGAACCCTTGGAGTTATCATTCCGAAGGCTTACCCGAGACTTCGCTGTAGGCAGATGGAATGGCATCGTGTAGTTTTAGCAGGGAGTCCAACATGGCATCCATGAAGAATTCTACATGGGTAAAAGCGAGCAAAACAGAAGGTATTTAGGTGAACATGGAAGCTTTCAAGACACGTAATGTTAAGGTTCCATACATATACGAGTGTAATACGTAAATGAATGGTGCAACGTAAAAGGTTTTTTATTTTTTAACGAAGCGGGGCGAGGGCGCCTCGCCACGGAAGCACTCGTAACATCAGATACAAGTATACGTGTTTTTTTTAATAAAGACGTCAAAGAAATGAACCTGCATGAGAATTTGATACTACCTTTTTTTGATACTTTTTTTATGAGATGTTTTTTTTTCTTTTTGTAGCGCGTTAGTGAGTCTGTTATTGTCAAAATGGGGATGAGGTTTCTTGTTCGATGTGGGATTTTATCGAATTACCTTAGCTATTTATTGTCCGAGCGGCCATGTGACAAGGTTTTCGCGTTACCCTTCATATAAAGAGTAGTCTATGTCTATGCCCTTTCGAACACTACCCAACCTATCCCTGCGCCAGATTTCATCAGAATCGGTTCAGGAAAATATAGACACATATACATTAACGTCACGTCACATACATTAAACTCACCTCCGAAAGGGTAGACAGAGGCATAATTACCCCCCGCATTTATTCGTTAGCATTTTTGTTCTACGTAGTAGATGGTGAGCCTATTGCCGTAGAGAAACGGACATGTTGAAATGTCCAGGCCACCCGCCCTCTAGGCCATAAAGAATTACTAACAAAAAATACAGCTCTCTCTAAAAACTAAATATAAATAACATTTCTAATACGAACGCAATCAACCCTCACACGCTACCGCATAATCCCAGGGTATAAATTTTATAAATTTTAATTCCTTTATCGTGCGAACCCGTACAACTCGTTGTTGGACTAGCCCATAGAGCAACGCGGCCACAAGGGGAGTTAGACATAGCATGTATGCTCAATACATGCTGCTTGTCATATGTTGCGGGGAAAATCGTATTCATATGTAGGTACACCACTTCAAAAGCAATCGGCGGGCGGTTACTAAGAAACTTACACAAAACAATGAAAACAATAAACTTATCAATTTCAGACATGTAGTAACATACATATTTTATACATACTCAGTACTCACATCAATCAATACATATACATATACATAATAAAACAATACA
This sequence comes from Miltochrista miniata, assembly GCA_933228765.1. Taxonomy (NCBI): domain Eukaryota; kingdom Metazoa; phylum Arthropoda; class Insecta; order Lepidoptera; family Erebidae; genus Miltochrista; species Miltochrista miniata. The sequence continues at coordinate 32,403,162 of OW121752.1, read as the reverse complement.
TATAATAAAATCGTAACTGTCTGTTGGTCTGTACGTTTGTGCACGCTAATCTCAGCAACCCGTCAACCGATTGCAATGCGGTTTTCTTTATTGCGTTGCGGTTTGCTCCACTTAACATTTAGGGTTTGTTCCATGTCAATCGGTTCATAAATAAAAAAGACGTGTGGCACTCGGGGACTGCCGCGGTAAAGCTATTACATAGCCTTTTTTACCAACTATGCTAGTATAATTATTTCTATATAAGAATACTAGCTGATGCCCGCAGCTTCGCCCGCGTAAAATTTGTTACCGCGGGAAGTTACTCCCGGGATAAAAGGTAGCCTATGTGTTATTCCAGACTATAACGTATCTCTGTACCAAATTTCAGCCCGATCCGTTCAGCGGTTTGAGCGTGAAAGAGTAACAAACATCCACACTCACAAACTTTCGCATTTATAATATTAGTGAGATTTTAAGGCCTATGTTCAACAAAGTAAAGTACCAAGTACCTACTTGATTGTGAACATTTGGGCTTCTGGACTTTTGGCCTATTGGCCTTTTGGACTTTTGGACTTTTGGACTTTTGGACTTTTGGACTTTTGGCCTTTTGGACTTTTGGACTTTTGTACTATTGGACTTTTGGACTTTTGGACTTTTGAGACTTTTGGGACTTTTGGGACTTTTGGGACTTTTGGGACTTTTGGGACTATTGGGACTTTTGGGACTTTTGAGACAAAAGTCCAAAAGTCCAAAAAACCAAATTCCATAAGTCCAAAAGTCCAAAAGCCCAAAAGGCCAAAAGTCCAAAAGTACAAAAGTCCAAAAGTCCTAAAGTCCAAAAGTCCAAAAGTCCCAAAGGCCAAAGTCCAAAAGGCCAAAATCCCACTCCACCTAACCTCACCCCAACCCACCTCACACCAATTCACCTCACCACACCCCACTTCACTTCACCCCACCCTACACACCTCAGCCCACCCCACTTCTCCCTACTTCACTTCATATACATAGGTACACGTTATGCAAACGCTCACGTGTACACGTTGGTATATGAAGTGCGAGATACACGAACGTGGCCGAGCCTGGCCGAAGGTGGCCGAGAGTGTGATTTATTTTCGTGACACAATTTCTGGATTCGGTCTCCACGCAAGGCCCGCGATAGAAGCTATGCAATAGCTTAATAGGTATTTTGTTTTAGAACTTTTTAAGAAGAACAATTATTTTGTAATAAATTATTTTTATGTAACTTCAACCATTTACGCAGAGGCGCAACGGATACTCATAAAACGATTAAATGTTTTCCGTTTTCGAAACATTCCTCATTGCTGCACCGCTCCTATTAATCTTAGCATTATGTTATGTAGCCTATAGCCACTATCAATAAATGTACCTACTTACTATCAAACAGTTTTTGAAACCCTACCAGTAGTTTCAGTAAGGCTTGCCTTGGTATGATGTGATCTGGTCCCTTTGCAGCGTGTGTCCAATCCAGCGCAGCAGCTACATTTCCGACGTTTGATCTGTTGGTGGATAGGGGTCTCACTGCAGCGTTCCAATAGTCTTACGTCCGTGATGTTCTCGGGCCCGTATGTACCGAGGATCCATTGGAGGCAGCGTTTGACGAAGACTTATAGCTGGTAGCTGGTGCGAAATGTCTTTAGTGACCTTCCATGTCTCGCATACGTATAGCAGTTAGCAGTACAGTTTTAACGTTTACTTTGTTTTGAGTTTCACTCTTCGTGTCCATTTTCGCAACTGCCTACGGGGCGCAGCTGTGTAAAGGTTGTTCGGGCCTTGGCGAGACTCGAAATGATGTAGGGTACTCTTCTACCCCATCAGTTTCTGACACGACACTCCCGAGGTACGTGAATTAGTGCCTCCACCACATCTCTTGCGCCTGTCGATTTTAATTTCAGTCCAGCCATTCGCTGCCTCATCCTGCTCGTTGTCCTGCACGTTGTCCTGCAGACATGCATGACGGCGTGTGTGTGCCTCAGCAGGCACAGGACATCGGCATCATGTAAATCCTCCAGGATATCAGTATAGGCCCCATTCTATGCCCCGCCAATTGTTCTTTGCGGTATTCAGCATTATACCATCTATTTTCTATGGTTGGTTGTTAACTATCCTGTTATCTTCATAACGATCCTCTAAGGTAGGTACAGTATGTATTTTCAAAAGAGTTTGTGAACTCTATTTTTAATTTATTTTTCAGAATATTGATGACATTTGATTGATGTCATTTTATACACGTTACGTCTACTACATTGATACATGTAATAAAATTCTAACACGCGCCGGTGTTTGTATATAAATTGTTTATACTGAGGAAAATTCTATACTGAGGAATAGCTTTAACCATTAAGCTCTATTTTGATTAAGCAAACAGGGCAGATTCACACGCTACTTGATAAGTATGATTAATAAATACCTCTAATTTCATAGACCTTGTGTGACGTAAACAAAGTTGCGAGGGTCAGCTAGTTAAAAGATAAAACAATAGGTTTCTTCTTATCTACTTAAAAACTATTTTTACAAATTTTATGGTAATAATAGACATTCTTTGAAATATGCATTTATGGTATTGTTGTGACTTTTATGACACGTTTAAAGTACATAGGTATGGGATAGATGGCGCTCGCGGCTACGTCAGCATGAAATTTTCTTCCCGCTTCCCATGGGAACGTACTCCCGGGTTTGGTTATCTTTATAGCAGTATTATATATAAATTAACAAAACAAAAAATACCGTCAATCGTGGCAACTTTACCATATTTTTTGACTTTTATGCAATTTACTACAACATGAAGCTGGCTATGGAAGTTTTGCTTGATCAATTTGGTAAAAAAGGACAGTCTCTTTTGGTTGAATTATTGAATTCTACAAAAAGCTCCATAGAATAGCTGTAATTATCAAAAGTATGAGCGTGGTAAAATTGACATATTTTTGGCAACTTTACCTAGCCTTTATATACATGGAATCTGTGCCCCAGATTGCACACGACTTAAAGTTACTTATAGCCCTGGCGCTAAAAAAGCGATGTATGTATTTTTGAAGCAGCCATCTTCGTTTAAATAGGTAATACCAATACATAGGGAAAGTTACCACAAGAATTTCTGAAATTTTATAAAAATGTATGAAAGTCATCAGGGTGTCAAAAAAATGAAACTTTTTTTTATTGAAAACCTCATTTATTAAAGAACCACGCAACGGGAACAGAACAATTCTCCAAAACGATAAATAATTAAATACCTACAAACCTATTTAACATGAAATATAGGCACATAGGTAGGTAGGTAAAGTTGCCTTTGTGCCAAATAAGATAACTTTACCTAACCTCAAACAACATTACCTTTTCCAATAACTGCAGAAATAAAAGTTTTATAATTGTATTGAATAATAGTGATACACCATAGTAACAATATTTCCCATAACATTTAATATAATTCACTGATCTAAACTATATTCTCTGCAAGAAAAACCAATCTTTAGATGGTGTCACAGCAAACTTAATTGACCACATGCAATGAAAAAGTACACTATTTTGACAATTGACGAAGTTGCCAGCTTGAAAAACTTTTTGGGTTACAACAATTTATTATAAAATCTACCAATAACCGTAAATTTGTGCTAACTGTCACAGATAAAAAAATATTTAATGTAAACTAGTACAGGGCATGCTTAGGTAAAGATGCTCACGAAAAGTAAAGATGCCACGATCGACGGTAATACTGCATTGGTGATAATAATAATAAAATGTATGTTAGAGTACTCACTCATTTTCTTTCACTATTTTTCGTGACTTTCTTCATTAATAAATGCACTTTGTTTATTCATATTTAAAACACTTTTTACGCAAATTATACGAGTACCTACAGTTCACTGTTGTACATAGATGATGAATTCCTATACACCTATAGTCGAATTTTTATTTAGACGAAGTAAATTGACAGCAAGTAATGTAATTGACAGCATCGAAATTGTCATTTCACATTAAGAACTCTAAATTCGTCCAGCACTTTTAATTCAACTTTGGTCGAGTGGTTAAGACGCGGATCGGTACGCAGAAGGCGCAAGATCGATTCTGGGTACAAGCATCAATTTTTGGATAATTTGATTTGACATAATAATAATATATAACGACTGCAGAGTTTATAATTGACGTAAACAAAAAAATTATGAAGTGCGAGACGAGATACACGAACGTGGCCGAAGGTAGCCGAGAGTGTGATTCGTTTTCGTGACACAATTTCTGGATTCGGTCTCCACGCAAGGCCCGCGATAGAAGCTATGCAATAGCTTAAAAGTTATATCAATCTAAACAATCACATATAAAATGCAGCGTACAATGCCTGCTGTTTATTAAGTGTAATCCATTTGGAGATTTTGGAGTACTCTTTGACAGTGGGGAAAGTCTCACCATGGCGCCCCCTTCTCGATAAAAGTCATAGGTCGTGTTGCTCTATGGACAGCCACTCAAACGTGTACAAGTACAAGCGGGATTAGGACGGGTGGTCTAATGTTTCAGGGTTTAACCCTGTCGCACTCGTACATCGACCGGGGTCGCTAAGGCCCGTAATGTGAATATTGTGACGTAGAAATGGATATTCAATTGGATTTGTTTGAAATTCTGTCAATATGTTATTGTTTGATTTGTTAATATACTTACTAACTTAGTTAATGCGTCATCTACTATTAAAAGTTTTTTTCTAAAATGGAAATACTATACGCATATTTTATCGAAATCCTGGGATATAATTCCGCTCATATTGAAAACGACACTTTTACTGTTCCACAATTTTTTTTTTATACCACTAGAGTGGCAGACTAGATGTTCCGGTGGTCACCGCAGCCTATGGACGTTTGCAACACCAGAGGCGCCACAATCGCGCTGCCGACTCTTTAAGTCCCTTTTTGAAGAACCCCATACTGTAGGCGTTTGGGAAAACCGAAGCAGGGAGATAATTCCACAACCTAAGCGTACGCGAAAGAAAGCCTCTATTAAGTAGATCTCACCGTGCTCGAGCGCTCAGGACGCAACGTGTGAGGATGAACACCCTGTCTATGGCAAGCGGTGCGATGATAGAATGTAGCCGTAGGCATCATATCAAACAATTCTTCAGAGACAATATTTATAATTATAAACCTGACCGGTTTCGCTTCACAGCATTTTCAAAGGTCTAGACTAGATGGAAAGAACAAAGTTTATATTAATAAATATTGTGGAACAGTATAAGTGTCGTTTTCAATATGTGCAGCAAGTTCCACCAAGTGCCATCAATCAACAGTATAAATAATATTATCCCGCGGGCTTACCCGGGCACCCGGGACTTCTGGCCGTAAATAATTGTAGGGCACAGTGTGGTTTTAGTCGGTAAGAGTCCATCCAAGAGTGATTTCTACCCGTTAACAAACAAGGTCTAATGTATAACAGATCCGGCAAAATTTGGTACCTGCTACTACCTACCCTATAAATAAAAAAAAATAGGTACCTTTAAATTTAAAAAAAAATATAATAAATTCGGTATGTATAGGCTGCGGTGACCACCGGTCCTTCTGGTGGGCCGTATGCTTGTCTGCCACCTTATTGGTATAAAAAATATAAAAAACCTGGTTAGAATACACATAGTCTGGAATATCACATAGGCTACTTTTGATTCATGGAATACTTTACCATGTGATGCGGGAATGAAAGCAGATATTCACGAGGGCGAAGCTGTAGGCACGGTCTAGTATACAGAAATTACATTATAGCCTGTTCGCTCTAAGTTTGCCGCTGTCGTAGAGGCTGGTGTAGAGGCGTAGTATAGGAGGCGACCGGCAAACTTAGAGCGAACGGGTAGTACATTGGTTTACGTTTACAAATATGCTAATGTGAGAGTTCAACAGCCCTCGGATAGGATATTTAGTCATTAAGATAACATCAATCTCCATCATATGACGCCATTAATATGTTCCGGCTTTACGTACCTTTTGTAAGATGATTCCCATGATACCTTAAAAACTCTACAGAGAGTGTGATAACGAAAAATGTACCAACCTGAGCAAAATAAGCATTGGTAATGATATTTCTTTCACTTCTTTCTTTGCTAGTACTAAACAAGGACAATATAATAAGACAATATAATATATTACATACAAGTAGGCAACTCCCTGCCCATCACTGACCAAGTTTCCCTACCCCCACCAGTCCCGCGGCACAGCTGTCATTATAGTTGGCGGGTGTCGTGAGGGAACATTTGTTTAACTTTATTGGTCACACACACACATTCAAGCTCTGTACGATGACAGAATTGAATTTCGCCCTGTGGTACTAAACCAAGTCCTGGGGTATCCTTCCAAGGGCTTACCCGGTGTTCCCATCCATGAGGATTTTCCCTCTCGTAAAAAAAACTAAACCAATACATTTTTAAGGTTTCGTACCCAGTAAGTACCCAGTCTCAGTGACAGGGTTACATTATTACCCAACGAAATTATTGAAACTCCGCTGTCTGTCCGTCTGATTGTCACCAGGGTTCTCATGAACCGTGGTAGCTGGACAGTACAACGACTCACAAACGATTGTACCTATTTATTTGACGCGCCATAACAACAACATTTATGCCCTGAGCACTCGAGCACGGTGAGATCCGATAGAGGCTTTCTTCCACGTACGCTTAGGTTGTGGAATGATCTCCCTGCTTCGGTTTTCCTAAACGCCTACAGTATGGGGTTCTTCAAAAGGGGACTTAGAAGGTTTTTACAGGGTCGGCAGCGCGATTGTGGCGCCTCTGGTGTTGCTTACGTGCATATAATAGGCTGCGGTGACCCCGGTACATCTGGTGGGGCCGTATGCTTGTCTGATAATGAAAGAAATAATAAACAGTTCTCGTCATATCCCTGAGCGCTTACTTAATCTTGTCTCTGTATCACCCTCAGGCAGACTGGTAGAGAATGCCTAAAGCATTAAGTCCGCCTGTTTAAAATAAATAAATAACCAACATACTAAAAAGTCTTAAAACTAAAAGACCTATGCAACAAACGTAGTTTTTTTGCCATTTTTTGGTACAGAACCCTCAGGGCGGGAATCCGACTCGCCCTTTGCCGGATTTATTTATTAGTGAAAGTGTTATTATTGGGGTGAGGAACCAAAGTACCTATGAGTAGAACAAGAGATAAAAGCTTTGCTCGTTAGCTGTAGAATTTTGCTTTTACAATATTACTGCTCGTTCGCTCAAAGATTGCCGCTCGGCTCCATACTAAAGTCGAATTTTTAATTAGACGAAGTAAATTGACAGCAACTAATGTCACTTCTTCATACAATGTTGCTTATTTTCTATGACGAAGTGACATTAGCTACTGTCAATTTACTTCGTCTAATAAAAAAATCGGGTATACGCCTCTACGCCAGCGGCAAACTTAGAGCGAACGGGTTAATAAATAAATAATAATAAATAAATATTCACGGACATCTCACACAACGCTATCTGATCCCAAAGTAAGCTAGGAATAACCTGCTTGTGTTATGAGTATCAGACCACGGATATTAATACTTATATACTTTTAAATACATACATATTATACATAGAAACACCCAGACTCTTGAGACAAACATTTATGGGTCACACAAATATTTGTATCCGGCGGGAATCGAACCCACGACCTCCAACGCCGCAGGCGGTATCACTACCGACTGCGCCACAGAGGCAGTAACAAATAAGGAATGTTGCAAACTTATCTAGTCAGACGAAACAAGTCCCCTATGTATCTCTAACTACAGATATAAGCTACAGTAAAGTATTAATCACATCAAGAGTCTCACAGGCACCATAGGTGAATACATTAATTTTAAAATCCATTTACAAATGGATATCCAACGCCCTCTGAGACCCTCTCACTAACTTTACGAACCTACCAATAAAATATCCAAATGAATATTTAATACACAGAGATGGAATATAGGTATTTTTATAGGTTTCCTTTTTACTAATAGGTAGCTATTAGTAAAAAGGAAACGGGTTGAAAATCTGTACATTAAATTTATTTAGAAAATTCTACAATCGATACTTAGGTACTGAAAGTGTTTGATTTGTTGTATTTTTGACTTCATTAGGTATCGATTGACAATGAGACAGCAGCCTGATTTAAGGATAAGGTAAGACTAGGGTCAGTTCTGTTGGGAGTCCCGGGACATCCTTCCGAGGGCTTACCCGGGGCTCTCAACCATAGGCTATTGGGCGTTACGTTAGGTTTTTTAGTCGGTAGGAGTCCGGCATAACATCCATGAGGATTTTCCACCACGTAAAAAAAAAAAAAAAAAAAAAACACTAGGGTCAGTTTTCTATTCGGATATTCAGCACGATCACGATTACGGGAGATACCTATGACTTCAAAATGTGTAGGTATAATAGAGTATCGTAGGATTTTGCAAGGGCTTTTAGGAGAAAGGTATGATACTAAAATATTATTACCTATTGCTAGAAAAAAAAAAAAAAAAAAAAAAAAAAGCAGAATAGAAATAGTAGACACCCAATGACAAATACTGAAATGAAAACACGACGAACAAAACAAAAACATTGGGTAACAATATTGAATCAGAATTTCCCTGCCGATGACACAGTATAATTTCACGAATTAAATCACAGCAGTACAACCCAGGGACGTGAACCCAATAAGCGTTAATTACGTTTTTAACACGCTGTTACGCGCCTACTGGCATCGTCACGTATGAAAAGGATAATATTCCTCTGATTAAGTGCTGGGGAGCAGATTCATTATTCTTTTAGACACCTTTTTTAACACCTCTTTAGGGTTCCGTACCCCAAAAGGTAAAAACGGGACCTTGGCGGATTCATTTGTTTACCCGACCGTCATTTGTTTAGTCTATCTTCATTTGTTTATCCGACCGTCATTTGTTTTGTCTATCTTCATTTGTTTAGTCGATCTTCATTTTTTTTTGTCGATCTTCATTTGTAAATAAAAATAGGACTTTCAACATTGCTAAGAAATCGGCAAATTTTATTGTAATTGTAACTGCATCCCAGTAGTTCCATGAAACTACTGGGATTTTTGTCCCAGTAGTTCCATCATGGAACTAGACAATGGAACTACTGGGATATGGCGTTATTCATGAGACTTCGCTGTTCGTCTGTCTGTCCGTCATGAGGCTGTATCTCAGGAATCGTGATAGTCAAAGAGCTGAAATTTTCATGATGTATTTCTGTTGCTGCTATGACAAAAAATACTAAAATCAGAAAAAAAGGGGATCAAAGGGCGTCGACAAAGGTCGACAAACGTGACTTTTCGCCGTTTTTTGGTACGGAACCCTATATGCGCGAGTCCTACCCCCACTTGGCCAGTTTTTTTATTAATATTAATAAATTATCAGGTAGAGGAAAAGAGAATTAAAAGCAAAGTTGGATTTAAAATGAAAATCAGCGAAACTTTGTCGGTACAATCGCCGCGGCTGGTGGTCTAGCTTTTTATGGTCAGTGTTTTAAGTGCTTTCTCTCTAACCGCTGCAGTTTTACAGTATTTTTTTGTACTAACTACCTACAGCGCATATGCACTCGGAACTTTGATAGCTAAACTAAGCTCCATGTGTGACGGCCAGAAGTGAATTGAACTTCTTCTGGCTGTTTGTTTCATCCAAACGAGTTTGTCACTGCTTACGAAAGGAAATGTTTTAGTATTTTTTTTATATCTTTGCATAAGCTCGACTCCCTCCTTGTTAAGTATTAGGTAGTTCTAATACGATAACAAACCGCAATAACCCCTCATCCCCCTAAGTGAGGCCGTAGTGTTAGCCGTAGGTCTGTTGGGGGTCCTCTGGGGATGTCCCCAGAGGACCCCCAACAGACCTACGGCGAAAAAATCTACGGTTGGGAGCCTCGGATATGCCCTCGGAAGGATGTCCTTCCGAGGGCATATCCGAGGCTCCCAACCGTAGATTTTTAGGTAGGATACGTGTGGTATTTAGTCGGTAGGAGTCCGGCATAGCATCCCTGTAGGATTTTCTTCACAAAAAAAAAATTGCGTGTACTTAGTGTACACACGTAAGAAGTGAAACTTCTTCATAAACTTAATTTTCACCTCACCTTAAATTAAGTCAAAAAGTACAAAAGTACAAAAGTCCAAAAGTCCAAAAGTCCAAAAGTCCCAAAAGTCCAAAAGTCCAAAAGTCCAAAAGTCCAAAAGTCCAAAAGTCCAAAAGTCCGAAGTCCAAAGTCCAAAAGTCCAAAAGGCCAAAAGTCCAAAAGTCCCAAAGTACCAAAGTCCCAAGGTCTCAAGGTCCCAAAGTCCCAAAGTCCCAAAGTCCCAAAGTTCCAAAGTCCCAAAGACCCAAAGTTCCAAAGTCCCAAAGACCCAAAGTACCAAGATCCCATCCAAAAGTCCAAAAGTCCAAAAGTCCCAAAGTCCAAAAGTCCAAAAGTCCAAAAGTCCAAAAGTCCCAAAGTCCCAAAGTCCCAAAGTCCCAAAGTCCCAAAGTCCCAAAGTCCCAAAGTCCCAAAGTCCCAAAGTCCCAAAGTCCCAAAGTCCCAAAGTCCCAAAGTCCCAAAGTCCCAAAGTCCCAAAGTCTAAAAAAAGTCTAAAAGTCTAAAAGTCTAAAAGTCTAACAGTCCAAAAGTCCAAAAGTCCAAAAGTCCAAAAGTCCAAAAGCCCAAAAGTCCAAAAAGTCCAAAAGTCCAAAAGTCCAAAAGTCCAAAAGTCCAAAAGTCCAAAAGTCCAAAAGTCCAAAAGTCCAAAAGTCCAAAAGTCCAAAAGTCGAAAAGTCGAAAAGTCCAAAAGTCCAAAAGTCCAAAAGTCCAAAAGTCCCAAAGTCCCAAAGTCCCAAAGTCCCAAAGACCCAAAGTACCAAGGTCCCATCCAAAAGTCCAAAAGTTCAAAAGTCCAAAAGTCCAAAAGTCCGAAAGTCCCAAAGTCCCAAACTCCCAAAGTTCCAAAGTCCCAAAGACCCAAAGTACCAAGGTCCCATCCAAAAGTCCAAAAGTCCAAAAGTTCAAAAGTTCAAAGTTCAAAAGTCCCAAAGTCTCAAAGTTCCAAAGTCCCAAAGACCCAAAGTACCAATGTCCCATCCAAAAGTCCAAAAGTCCAAAAGTCCAAAAGCCCAAAAGTCCAAAAACCCTTAAATGACATGCTATCCCTGGATAAAGTACTCTTAATTCGAATCCACCGTGGTGGGGAACAGAACAAAGATGGCGCGTAACCAAAAATCGTGACGTGACGTGACGTGACGCAAATTTTTTTCCAACGCCGATAAAGAAGTTTCACTTCAAAAAACTCGTCTATAAAATGTCAGCTTGATTTTTGTCTACACAAAATCTTTTAAGAGGGCTAACATATTTCGCCCCACGTTTTGCTCAGAAACCATACTTTTCATTGCGTTTAAAGTCATTAAATATTTATCGTACAAACATGGTATTCACTAACATACTTAGTAAATTTAGCACTCTAAACGTTTTATAAAACATATTTTACCTAACAACAGATTACATATGGTTAATATCAACGAAAGTGAACAAGGTTTTTCAAATCATACGATTTGCATCGATTTCGATGCTTAAATTCATGTCAAATAACTGATAAATTTAATGAACAAGGGATACGAAGCAATTGCAAAAGGCCTAGGCTATCTGTTTGTAGAATAACCTGATATCAGGTAGGTTCCTTTTTTTGGAGTAAAATGACTGTCAAGTTTGCTCAAATACTGAGAATTTTCACCACAATAAAGTAGTCTTTTCACCAGCTTCTGTAGTTTAAATCATTATGATAATTATGTAATATTATGTCAGAACTTCTCCTCTGACAATAAAAATATTTCTTCATAAGTAACTAGATACAGATTTTTTTTTACAAAGTATTTTGTGAACCCCTATAAATGCAGATACGCGAACAAATACGATTTAGTACCGCCGAGAGGCTCTCAGAGAGTGGTCATGTCGCTCGATGTTCCATTTTTGAATACGAAAAAATTAACAAAAATAGTCTAAATCTAGCGTGACCAAACAATCTTAGTACTTTGTGACGTATAATATAATATACTAGCTGATGCGCGCGGCTTCGCCCGTGTGAATTTTGGTTCCCGTGAAAACAATTTTCTGGGATAAGAAGTAGCCTATGTGTTATTCCAGACTATACTCTATCCCTATACCAAATTTCAGCTGGATCCATTCAGCCGTTAGAGCGTGATTGAGTAACAAACATCCAAACATCTAAACATCCAAACATCTTCACAAACTTTCACATTTATAATATTAGTAGGATAGTAGGATAGTAGGATATAAATATTTATGGTCGATATACAACGTGAACTTTTGTATAGTGCAAAGCTCAGACACCCCGACTAGAGTTTCGCTTCAAAATACTGTATAAAAAAAATTAAATGAATCTAACGAAAACTGACCAAGTTATAAGCTATTACAGTTGCACTATTTTCTTCACGAACAGCGTAGGTGTAGGTATTATACGCAAGGCAGGTAGTCACTATTCGTGTGGTATTGATAATAACATATTAACACCCCATTTCATAAGTGGTAATTATGGAACACCTGTGAGGAACCAGACCAGGATTGGGACGGCTATAAAGCCGCTAAAGCAAAATACAAGTAGCGACTGAGATACAGAAGTACCAAGTCTTGGAGAAACTTCTGCTAGAGTCAGACTAATACTGGCCAAACAAGAGACAGAACTGTCCGTATCTATAAAGAAACCTGACGGCGCGGCGGCCTGACCAACCCATGAAAAGAATTATTTATACTGTTGATGGATGGCACTTGGTGGAACCTGCTGCACATATTCATTAACGGCACTTGTACTGTTCCACAACATTTATTTATTTTACACCTGACTGGTTTCGCCTTTCGGCAATTTTCAAAGGCAAATTAACATTATATAATGACCACTACATCACTTATTACTCGAAAACAATAAATTAATAACATATAAATTACCACTACATCATTCTACTAACGTAAACTATCATGAAAAGAAGACGAGAGTATTTTGATACAAACGCACTTCCCAGGATGCCAATTGCTGCAGACACTCATGTGGCTGGTGGAATACGTATCCACAAAAGAAGTCCAGTGGGAGCTCGCAAGACCTGTTCTAATCTATTCTGTCAACTTACAAAAATCTGAATGGGTAATTAACAACTTCAAGTCCTTCAAATCTCCAGGACAGGATGAAGTCTTCCCTGCAGTGATAAAATGGGGGAGGACACAAGTTGATATTGTCAGTTACATAGTATCTGTACGCCAGACAATGAATGGAACTGTGACCCTGACTGTGGAGAGAGGTCTAAGTGATCTTTATACCAAAACCCGGTAAAGGGTTTATATTTGTGATTCGGACCTTTGGTTATACAGACCGATAAGCCCTTCGTCTTTCCTGCTAAAAACTCTGGAAAGATTGTGTGATAGAGACAATCGAGAGACGGCCCTTCATAATAAGACACTGCATTCCAACCAACGCGCATATTGCCCCCGGCAAGTCTACAGACTCAGCACTACATGCAGTGGTACACAAAATAGAAGAGGTCATCCAGAATCAATCAATCAATGTGCCTCGGCACTTTCATGAACATAGAGGGAGCTTTCAAAAAAAGAATCATAACCACGGCACTAGCAATACACTGAGTATACACGATGTCAGTGAATAGATAGATAACATGCTAAATAACTCATTTTAAAGCTACAGACAAGCAGAAATCAGTGCGCAGCCATGGCCAAAGGTTGTCCAGAAGGGGGCGGGGTCTCACCACTGCTAAAAAACCTTGTTGTAGACGACCTAATAACCAATCAATCAATCAATTTAACCTAGAACTGTCCCTATATACATGGATGTGGAACAAGCCAAAGCAGATGGTAAAATTAAATTATGGAGAAAATACGGATCTGTTAATACAAAGCATGACTGGTATTTTAAAATCCAAGGCCGACTTCAATTCAAGAGAGAAGCTGCGTTTATTTCTTGTGTATATAATAAATATTTTTAATGAATTGTATTAAAAATTAAATTAAAAATTTAAAAAATCCCCGACTCACAAAAAAAGTTCAATAAAAAATCCTGTATAAAGTAAAAAAATAACTATTATATTATGACCTATCTACCCTAAGTATTGAACCTTTATTATTATTATAGGTAGCTATATTATTGTTATAATATTGTTATAATATTGTTATAATATTGTTAACTAACAGTTGGTCTCGTCGGGGGGACCGCTCTATACCTAAATAGAGACAGACGCACGATTAGGTTATGATTAGGTGAGCGGTCCCCGACGAGACAAACTGTTAGTTAACAATATGAATACGTAAATAATATAGCTGCCTATAATAATAATATAGGTTCAATACTTAGGGTAGATAGGTCATAATATAATAGTTATTTTTTTACTTTTTACAGGTTTTTTATTGTTCTTTTTTTGTAAGTCGGGGGTTTTTTAAATTTTTAATTTAATTTTTTATTTCATGCTTTTTTATAAGAGTTTTTTAATATCAACATACGTATAGCCTATCAACAATTATTCAGAACTAATGCGAATTGCGCGGAGTGTGGTTACAGAATTAGAAATACATTCCACTCTTCATATCTTTCGAATGGCTAAACCGATTTTCATAAAACTGCTGTATCGTGATGTATAAGTTATGACCTTTCATTTGATACACAACACGGGTATATTTGAACAAATTCAATTTTTCATCCCCACTTTCACCCCTCATATCTTTGAAATGGCTTAACCGATTTTTATAAAACATAGCTAAGAACACTCTCCCCTAACCCATCTTTCAAACAAAAGAAACAGAATCAAAATCGGTTCATCCGTTTGGGAGCTACGATGCCACAGACAGACTTACACACACACACACACACACACACACACACACACACACACACCCACACACCCACACACACGTCAAACTTATAACACCCCGTCCGGGTTTCCGTCGGGGGTTAGAAATTACTTTCAGTCAAGCCAACATTTATCGATTTGCGTACACCGCAAATCGATAAATGTTAGCTTGACTGAACACTAATTTGCCCATAAGCACAGTAAATATTTCGAAAGACGACGAGTACTGGACTACAAGGATGGAACCTAAATTGTTAAATTTTTACGACAAATGTCTGTTGCCCAAAATGATTAACCCCAGAAAGAGTCGATAAAATAAAATTAAATTAAATTTATTTCCTTTGAAATTTAAAAAAAAAATAGGTTTGTCAACATTTTTGTGACTCTACTGGGGGTTCGGAAATGCTACAGACTGAGAAGAACACTCCAAGAAACTCAGTTCGGTCCCTCCCAAAATTCATCTTAGTAGGTATCTAATAATCGATCAATGCCGATACGGAAGGGCTAATTAATTAGCATTTTTTTTGGCGGTGTGCATTGTTATGCACATGCCTCTTAATAAATATTTGGTTATTGTAAATAAAAAACACCTACTATCAATATTAAGATTAGAGTTAGATCCCATAGCTCAAGCTTATAGCTTAGTTTGGGCTAGATGATGTTGTGTAAGAACATCCAACAATATTTATGAATTATTTATTAAAAATATTTTAATGTTCCTGCCAGCACTGAATCTGTAGTGGGCAGCAAAACATCGGACCATGCCAAGCGCCTGCGCATTGCTACGTAAATATTATTTGTTTTTAACCATGTGTATTGTCAAATTTAAATATTTATAGTGTAAAATAGAATATTGTCCATTACTTTCTACAATTTTCGTATATTTAGATACTTTAAAAAAAAACTTATGAAACCGTTTTCATGTATGTGTGTATTTGTAATTTCAATATTGATATTAGTTAGGTAAATAAATGTCAACTTTATTAATTTTATTGATGTCAGTATCTATCACTACTAGAGTCTAAATATTTATTTTATTTATTGAGACAAATGTTACAATAAAGCAAAATAACTATTTACAATATGAATAAAACTAAACTAAATCTAAATAGGGCCCCGGTGGCATTGTGCCCAAAAAACTGGCAGCATTCCCCTTTTGAACGGCGATGCTTATTCGTTGGGAGAAATAACTGCCAGCCCTTAGGTCACTAGTTGATTCCACAAGGCGCTTCTTCAAAATTTAAAAAAACTTTTTGCCCATGAACCTAGGGTCTCGACACACACACACACACTACTAAATATCAATAAATTTGCAATAAAATAATCAATATTTGTTTTAAACTAACACGCGTTGAACACATATTTTTATACAAAACGGGATTTCGCCTGGCACTATTTTATTATTAATTAAAGGTTTCGGTACCTTCACTTTCCGAGGCGACCTCGGGACCACGATAGGTGTAACCCTGTCGAAACGTCGAGCTAACATAAAAATTAAATTAAAAGATTGAACGCTTAGACTAAGAATATGACACCGGTAATACATCAAGGAAAACAAAAGTATCAAACTTGTTGGTAGCCACAATTGGCACTATACGGCTATATGCGCCGCGCCGCGCTGATTTCTTACGATCGTAAAGAAATTTGAAAACCGAATTAACGCTCTTAAGCCCTTCGTACACAAGGCTACGCAAATCTTCGATACTAATGTTGTCAACTTATGTCGCAGATATTTGGAAGCGCACGAACCGTACACACGAGATATCTCAAGACGCGATTTTGTCTATTCTGCCACTGTAGACATAGCGGCAACACGTCCCAGACTAATTTAATTTACGAAATGTCTGACATAAGTGACGATGAAACTTTGATTTTGGCTTACTACCTTTACCGAAAGCGAAGAAATCGTCGTAATAGGAAATACTGGGTTCATCCATTTAATATAGAAAAAAATGTAAAGTGTAGACTGTTCGTAGCTGCAAAAGAATTACATCAAACAGATACTTGTCCAGTAAATCTGGTCCAATTTAACCTTTCCAAGACACAAGCGCGTATATTCACTGCTTCTTCTTCTTCTATCGTGTCAATGATTCCTCTTTTTTTTAAACAATTTTGGCATAAAACTCAGCCATCGCAACTGCTCTGTCGGTGGCGTTAATAAGGTCGGCCTTAGAGCAAGATGTAGGACAAAGGGGACATGCGAGTAAGTGCGACATGGACTGCACGGAGGCGCCGCAGTCACATGCGGCTAAGCCCGGATCTCGCATTCCCCACCTGCACAGGTTTTGTCTGGACCGGCCGACCATAGTTCGTAAGCGGTTGAGAGATCTCCACACCGGCCATAGGAGGTCGCATCCAGGAGGTAGCTTTTCCTGAGGAGGTAGAAAGTCGGAAGGCGGAGGTAGTTTCGCCTTCCAAAGCGAGACTCTCAGCGCAACAGAGTGTTCATTTGAGGCTATGGTTTTTTGGATAAACCTTTTACGGCTCTTTAGGCGAGCTCTAGGTGGTTGGTGTCCGAATAGGCAGTGTTGGGAGACGGTCTCTTGTTTCGCCTTCTCCAGTCTGCATGCGGCGATTCGTCTTGTTGCTGGTGGGGCGATGCCGGCTAGTGGGTGGAGCATGGTGAGGGGAGTGGGCTTTAAACAACCGGTGATGATTCGACATGTATCATTTAGGGCTACATCCACCTGCCTGGCGTGAGCTGATCGGTGCCACACGGGGCACGCAAATTCACCCGCAGTGAAACATAAAGCCAAAGCAGTCGTACGGAGGACGCTGGGCTCCGCTCCCCAGGCCGTACTAGTTAGGCGGCGGAGTAGGTTGTTTCGTGCCCCCACTTTGGCCTTAGTGTTCAGACAGTGAGTTTTGAAACTCAAAGTCCTATCCAAGGTGACACCGAGATACTTTGGGTGAAAACAGTGAAAAACTGCTAAGAAAACCATTTACTGTAGCGCCACAATTCCAGGGCACATCTCTCATTATCTCTAAAAGCGTTGGGATCCTTGGCGTTGACATCTCCAGAGAGGTTCAATTCCGGAGTCATTTGGTAGACAAGGCTAAGCTGGCGTCCAAGAAGCTCGGTGTGCTCAGCAGAGCGCGGCGGTACTTTACTGCAGCGCAAACACTGCTTCTGTATAAGTCGCAAGTGCGTCCGCACATGGAGTACTGCTTGACAGCAGATCTTTGAGGTGACCCTCTGGGCGGCGGCACCAGAATATCAGCTTCGTCCATTTGACTCGGTGCAAAGGCGAGCCGTGAGAGTTGTCAACGATCCTATGCTTACAGGTGATGTGGACCCTCTTCGCGACAGGAGAGACTTTGCCTCCTTATGCGTGTTCTACCGCCTGTACAATGGTGTGTGCTCTGAGGAATTATTTGATATGATGCCCACAGCTACGTTCTATCATCGCACCGCTCGCCACAGACAGGGAGTTCATCCTCACATTCTACGTACGGAGCGTTCAAACACGTTTAGATCCGATAGGAGCTTTCTTCCGCGCTCGCTTAGGTTGTGGAATGATCTCCCAAACGCCTAAAGTATTGGATTCTTCAAAAGGGGTTTTAGAAGGTTTTTATAGGGTCGGCAGCGCGAGAGTGGCGCCTCTGGTGTTCATAGGCTGCGGTGACCACCGGTCCTTGTGGTAGGCCGTATGCTTGTCTGCCACCTTAGTGGTCAAATTGAATATTCAAGTCAATTGCTCTGCCATCTTGGAAATCGCAGCGACGTTAGTAGCGACGATCTCAACCGGCAGGTAGCGCGCGACTGGCGTCGGCGACGAATGAACAAAATGTCGGCGACGCATGTCTGTGTACGAACCTCTTTGAATTTGTATTGCGGTAGTCGCTTAGAGACCAAAATCGTTGGGTATCGAAGATTTGCGTAGCCTAGTGTACGAAGGGCCTTACTGTGATAAACGTTACATCGATGGTGACATCCCTAACTCTTTGTCTGTACATAGCAAAACTTTTGCTCCATTTTTAGGTTATTGAGTTCAAGTCACCCACTTGATGTAATGAAAACCGGTTTTGAAATGTCCCTCACGCGTTGCTCGATGAGTTTAGACTTCCCCTCTGTTTGCTTAAGGAAGGAAATTGTTCAGAGGGAGAGTGAGTACTTACACGTCAGTTGTAGAGCGTGTTGATACTGGATAGACAGGTTGGCAAGTAATTACTGAATTCTACAAATTTCGATATATGTACATTCATATATTCGCCTACGGTATTATGTTCTTTAAAAGAGGTTTTAGAAGGTTTTTACAGGTTCAGCATATGACTGTGAAAACGTCCATAAAGGGCGGCGACCACCAGTGCATCTGGCGGGTCGTCTCGTATGCTTCTCTGCCACCTTAGTAGTATAAAAAAATCATACTGTAGCAAATATAGGTACCAGGATATGTTACATATAGGCACATTACACAGCACATATCAGTCCTATAGCCTCTTGTCTCGAGTGTTAGCTAGGACAGGATGTATTCGTATTCCAGACTAGTATTACGTCTCTCGAAATTGCCTATGTGCCGGGTGTCACAGCTCAGTGCTCGGTTTTGGGAGCTGGAAATCCGTTCACGGCAATTCCTCTATTAGGCAATCCATCATTCGGTGCGATCGAATACGGTGAGAATTATATTAGGTAGGTGATGAAATGTCCTTCAGTTATCCGAGCCGTCTTGCGGTAATCGGAAATCTTTGCGCGATTCTTTATCGATAGTTGTAATTATAAGCAAAAGATAGGTAAATTACCCCTACTGCAGTTTTAGAAAATTTTGTAAATACTGCAGCAAGCAGGTGTGATTAGAAGATAATCCAGCTCATCATTATAACACCGCCAGAATGTAAATATGGCGTAGTTCAAAAATTGAAGTCATCCATAACGGCCGGAAAGACCATGTAGTGCGGTGTCTTCAAGTTGGACGGCTTATTTCTTTTCATGCTTCACTAGGATAATCCAGGATTGTAAAAATCTCGAAGTTTCTATGGCAGGTACCTCAGAGAGAAAAGGCTTGTCAGATATCGCCTCGCCTTTCGAGAAGATCTCACAAAAGTCATAATCCATCGAATCGTATCACGCACGGGCTCGGAATAGATACTTTGGATGGAAGACATTACGTATTGTATCCTAAAATACTCAGCTGACTGTGCATCAGTAGATATACCTGTAACAGGTAGATAGACACTTCCCGAGGGTGGCGGACCCTGCAAGGTCTCGGTCGTAAATTCTAATGTAAATAAATAACGGGAAACAAACAGAGTAGGGTCGGCGTTCAACAACATTCGAATCTCACTAATAAATAACTTACAGCCTTGATTACTATACTAGGTAATTTGTCTCTTTACTATGACTATGAAAATGGCGCAAATTTTCTTCACATAGAAAATATTAGGTGCTTACATATGCAATTGGCGTTTTGTATAGGAGGAACAAAAAGTCGAATATTTTTAAATATAATATATTTAATTAATCAAAGTATGAACCATTGTTTTCTATGCATTTTTGCCATCTCATAGGTAGTTCATTGATCCCTTTACTAAAAAAACCAGTCGGACGGGAATCAATAAAATCTGTGAAGGCGATTTGGACTGCCCCATCAGAGTTGAATTTTTTCCCTTGCAAGAAGTTGTCCAAATTTCGAAAAAAATGGTAATCTGTTGGAGCAAGATCCGGGGAGTACGGAGGATGTTTTAGACATTCCAATTGAAGCTCTTCTAATTTGGTAGCCGTCTGTTGTGCAGTGTGTGGTCTAGCGTTGTCGTGAAGCAGCAGTGGCGTGGAGCGATTGACCAGCCTAGGTTGTTTAGCCGCTAGCTTTTCCATCATGGTTTGCAATTGCTGACAATAGACATCAGCCGTAAGAGTCTGGCCAGATTTGAGAAAACTGTAATGAACAATACCGGCACTAGTCCACCAAACGCTTACAAGTAACTTTTTTGGGGTTAATTTTCGCTTGGGGCAGGATTTGGCTGGCTGGCCAGGATCCAACCATTGCGCTGAGCGCTTTCGATTATCGTAAAGAATCCATTTTTCGTCACAGGTAATGATTCGGTTTAAAATACCTTCATTATTGTGCCGGTTCAGTAATGTAACGCAGCAGTCGACGCGCTTTTGCCGGTTTGCTTCAGTCAATTCGTGAGGTACCCACCTTTCAAGCTTTTTAATCTTCCCAATTTGCTTCAAGTGAATTAAAACAGTTTTATCACTAACACCGCAGCCTGCAGCTAACTCGGACGTGGTTTGCGATGGATCCGCTTCCACAATAGCCTTCAATACTTCATTATCAACTTGAGTCTCAGGCCGTCCACGGGGCTTGTTCTGCAGGTCGACATTTCCTGAACGAAAACGTTGGAACCAAAAACGAACTGTGTTTTCTTTTGCAACATGACCACCATACACATCATTCACCCTTCTAGTCGTTTCCGCAGCACTAGTGCCACGGCGGAACTCGTACTCGTAAATATTGCGATATTTTAAGTTTTCCATTTTGTAAAATGAGTGACGCAAACAGAAAAAAACAGAAGAAAAAAACAAGTGAATGACGGTCATCGAAGGATAAATACATGAGTAAATAGCTGGGAAAATTTGAATTTGGAATTCCTTACCAAAGAGGAGAAAATCGTAATTAAAGTGGCCAGTACGAAAAACGCCAATTTGATGTGTAAGCACCTAATATATTACTCGGCAACAATTCTTGTACGCGCGAATTGAATGCACCGACGATAATTTCCTAATGAAATATCATTATCATATTTTTAGACACGCAATTACATTAAACAATGATTTTAGTGGACCTCAGAAAGAATCCGCCATTGTCAGAGGCATAATTCAAATTACAGTCATAGAAATATGTACGAAATTTTGTGTAGGTAACTTGTTTAGGGTAATTGCAGAAACTGAATATAAATGCTGGATTGTAAGTAAATTTTAAAATAGCTTTGCTGAATTTGTGGTGAGCTGTCAAATTCCCACGCAGATAGTTGACCGATCACCGCAAGTTCTGCGTTGAGGTTTTAAAATGTTTTAATAGAAAAGCATGAAACCAAAGCAACAAACAAAGGCATCATTGAAAAACAACTTCAATATTGGGCCTTTAAATCAATGTGTCTCGTGCCGATCTGTATTCGCTTTGTTATGTGTCGCCATTTTGAAAACAAAAATCTAAAATTTGGACGCCTGATTGGCCTAAAATTTTAATACCACTTTAAATTACTCGTTTATGTCGTAGACTAAGTATTTTAAATGATGGTCTAAGCTTTATGATATTTTCTTCAATATCATTTCTATATTTGCCAATTAATTTTGCACTTTTTGCTTTTAGCACTGTAACTGTACTCGCCAAACAGGTGTACTTACGTAGTTTTAATGGTGTATAAGGTGAATTTATGATGTTATTTTGTACCTATATAGCTAACACGTTGGATATAAAAGTTTAACGTGTGTAGAGGCAGAGGTAGCTATAATTTTCATGGAAGTCGTAAAAAAGCTGACTCAGCCGTGCCGCCATATTGAAAACATGGCGAATGTTTTGGCGGGAAACCGTCACAAATAAGAACATAGCGAAACCAGAATAGTACGGCATCTCAGATCAGAATATCAGAATATTTTGAGGCAAAACTCTAATTTTGGAGAAAATAATTAAATTTTTAACAAAATTGTTGTTAGATATTTGGAAAAGCACGTCTTGGCTCGTCGCATTTTATACTAGGTAGTATCTGCTACTTGCTACTAAACAGCGACTACAATACTTATAGGCCTGTATAAAACTAACAGACTGAACAAAATATTTCTACAAGTAATATTTATTTGAAAGTGAAACATAAGCTCAGATGATACCTTTCATTCATTTAAATTGGTATACTGTAAATCATTAACTATGTCTCATTTCTTTACACCGGCTAACCCCAAAATAACAAGTTGTCTGGTTTTGACTTGGTACTTTACTGCAGCGCAAACACTGCTTCTGTATAAGTCGCAAGTGCGTCCGCACATGGAGTACTGCTTGACAGCAGATCTTTGAGGTGACCCTCTGGGCGGCGGCACCAGAATATCAGCTTCGTCCATTTGACTCGGTGCAAAGGCGAGCCGTGAGAGTTGTCAACGATCCTATGCTTACAGGTGATGTGGACCCTCTTCGCGACAGGAGAGACTTTGCCTCCTTATGCGTGTTCTACCGCCTGTACAATGGTGTGTGCTCTGAGGAATTATTTGATATGATGCCCACAGCTACGTTCTATCATCGCACCGCTCGCCACAGACAGGGAGTTCATCCTCACATTCTACGTACGGAGCGTTCAAACACGTTTAGATCCGATAGGAGCTTTCTTCCGCGCTCGCTTAGGTTGTGGAATGATCTCCCAAACGCCTAAAGTATTGGATTCTTCAAAAGGGGTTTTAGAAGGTTTTTATAGGGTCGGCAGCGCGAGAGTGGCGCCTCTGGTGTTCATAGGCTGCGGTGACCACCGGTCCTTGTGGTAGGCCGTATGCTTGTCTGCCACCTTAGTGGTCAAATTGAATATTCAAGTCAATTGCTCTGCCATCTTGGAAATCGCAGCGACGTTAGTAGCGACGATCTCAACCGGCAGGTAGCGCGCGACTGGCGTCGGCGACGAATGAACAAAATGTCGGCGACGCATGTCTGTGTACGAACCTCTTTGAATTTGTATTGCGGTAGTCGCTTAGAGACCAAAATCGTTGGGTATCGAAGATTTGCGTAGCCTAGTGTACGAAGGGCCTTACTGTGATAAACGTTACATCGATGGTGACATCCCTAACTCTTTGTCTGTACATAGCAAAACTTTTGCTCCATTTTTAGGTTATTGAGTTCAAGTCACCCACTTGATGTAATGAAAACCGGTTTTGAAATGTCCCTCACGCGTTGCTCGATGAGTTTAGACTTCCCCTCTGTTTGCTTAAGGAAGGAAATTGTTCAGAGGGAGAGTGAGTACTTACACGTCAGTTGTAGAGCGTGTTGATACTGGATAGACAGGTTGGCAAGTAATTACTGAATTCTACAAATTTCGATATATGTACATTCATATATTCGCCTACGGTATTATGTTCTTTAAAAGAGGTTTTAGAAGGTTTTTACAGGTTCAGCATATGACTGTGAAAACGTCCATAAAGGGCGGCGACCACCAGTGCATCTGGCGGGTCGTCTCGTATGCTTCTCTGCCACCTTAGTAGTATAAAAAAATCATACTGTAGCAAATATAGGTACCAGGATATGTTACATATAGGCACATTACACAGCACATATCAGTCCTATAGCCTCTTGTCTCGAGTGTTAGCTAGGACAGGATGTATTCGTATTCCAGACTAGTATTACGTCTCTCGAAATTGCCTATGTGCCGGGTGTCACAGCTCAGTGCTCGGTTTTGGGAGCTGGAAATCCGTTCACGGCAATTCCTCTATTAGGCAATCCATCATTCGGTGCGATCGAATACGGTGAGAATTATATTAGGTAGGTGATGAAATGTCCTTCAGTTATCCGAGCCGTCTTGCGGTAATCGGAAATCTTTGCGCGATTCTTTATCGATAGTTGTAATTATAAGCAAAAGATAGGTAAATTACCCCTACTGCAGTTTTAGAAAATTTTGTAAATACTGCAGCAAGCAGGTGTGATTAGAAGATAATCCAGCTCATCATTATAACACCGCCAGAATGTAAATATGGCGTAGTTCAAAAATTGAAGTCATCCATAACGGCCGGAAAGACCATGTAGTGCGGTGTCTTCAAGTTGGACGGCTTATTTCTTTTCATGCTTCACTAGGATAATCCAGGATTGTAAAAATCTCGAAGTTTCTATGGCAGGTACCTCAGAGAGAAAAGGCTTGTCAGATATCGCCTCGCCTTTCGAGAAGATCTCACAAAAGTCATAATCCATCGAATCGTATCACGCACGGGCTCGGAATAGATACTTTGGATGGAAGACATTACGTATTGTATCCTAAAATACTCAGCTGACTGTGCATCAGTAGATATACCTGTAACAGGTAGATAGACACTTCCCGAGGGTGGCGGACCCTGCAAGGTCTCGGTCGTAAATTCTAATGTAAATAAATAACGGGAAACAAACAGAGTAGGGTCGGCGTTCAACAACATTCGAATCTCACTAATAAATAACTTACAGCCTTGATTACTATACTAGGTAATTTGTCTCTTTACTATGACTATGAAAATGGCGCAAATTTTCTTCACATAGAAAATATATTACTCGGCAACAATTCTTGTACGCGCGAATTGAATGCACCGACGATAATTTCCTAATGAAATATCATTATCATATTTTTAGACACGCAATTACATTAAACAATGATTTTAGTGGACCTCAGAAAGAATCCGCCATTGTCAGAGGCATAATTCAAATTACAGTCATAGAAATATGTACGAAATTTTGTGTAGGTAACTTGTTTAGGGTAATTGCAGAAACTGAATATAAATGCTGGATTGTAAGTAAATTTTAAAATAGCTTTGCTGAATTTGTGGTGAGCTGTCAAATTCCCACGCAGATAGTTGACCGATCACCGCAAGTTCTGCGTTGAGGTTTTAAAATGTTTTAATAGAAAAGCATGAAACCAAAGCAACAAACAAAGGCATCATTGAAAAACAACTTCAATATTGGGCCTTTAAATCAATGTGTCTCGTGCCGATCTGTATTCGCTTTGTTATGTGTCGCCATTTTGAAAACAAAAATCTAAAATTTGGACGCCTGATTGGCCTAAAATTTTAATACCACTTTAAATTACTCGTTTATGTCGTAGACTAAGTATTTTAAATGATGGTCTAAGCTTTATGATATTTTCTTCAATATCATTTCTATATTTGCCAATTAATTTTGCACTTTTTGCTTTTAGCACTGTAACTGTACTCGCCAAACAGGTGTACTTACGTAGTTTTAATGGTGTATAAGGTGAATTTATGATGTTATTTTGTACCTATATAGCTAACACGTTGGATATAAAAGTTTAACGTGTGTAGAGGCAGAGGTAGCTATAATTTTCATGGAAGTCGTAAAAAAGCTGACTCAGCCGTGCCGCCATATTGAAAACATGGCGAATGTTTTGGCGGGAAACCGTCACAAATAAGAACATAGCGAAACCAGAATAGTACGGCATCTCAGATCAGAATATCAGAATATTTTGAGGCAAAACTCTAATTTTGGAGAAAATAATTAAATTTTTAACAAAATTGTTGTTAGATATTTGGAAAAGCACGTCTTGGCTCGTCGCATTTTATACTAGGTAGTATCTGCTACTTGCTACTAAACAGCGACTACAATACTTATAGGCCTGTATAAAACTAACAGACTGAACAAAATATTTCTACAAGTAATATTTATTTGAAAGTGAAACATAAGCTCAGATGATACCTTTCATTCATTTAAATTGGTATACTGTAAATCATTAACTATGTCTCATTTCTTTACACCGGCTAACCCCAAAATAACAAGTTGTCTGGTTTTCACTTTTCATGCGTAACAATTTAATTTTTTTTATATTTAAAAGGTAGGAATTTATCAGTTAAAGACAAAAGTATCCGTGTCTATAACACTTGAATGCCAAAAACATTCAATAAAAATATGCGGTCTCTCGAGTGAAATGTTGTAAAGTTCAATGCAATCCAACTCCCCTAAAGCTGGTAAAATAAATTGCCACGTCACATGGAAAGTTTTTTGTCCCGTTACGAGTTGCAAGGTGGATTTTGCTCGGCTGACTGGCATTAAAGAACCACCATGATTTGGTGGTTCTGAACTTTTGCTGCAAATCTATGTTGAATGGTAATAAAAAACGTTGGGTACCTCTGTCATTAATTTGAGATTAGATAGTTTGTGGTAATGAATAAAAATAAGTCTTTGATGGAATTGGGAGTGCTAATGAATGAAAATATAATTCCTTTGATTAAATTAGTTTTAAACTTTAAATTAAGTAGGTAGAGCAAAACTGCTTTAGATACATACCTATTTAGTAGGAGGTTCAATGAAATACGAACTGTCATAATATTAACCCGTATGATTAAATTTAAATTAATTTTTAGACTAAAATTGAAGTTAAAATATACCATTCCTCTATTCGCGTGAGAGGAAATCCTCAGAATGTAGGATAAACATAAGTAGCTTTATTTCCTTTTGTTTAATTTTTATACAGTCAAATGATGCTTTATGTCTGATTATTATTAATGTCCCTAAATAATTTCAAAAAGTTTGTAAAAAGTAAATTGTACTGCAAGGGTTAGAGTATACAATACAATTAATAGAACAATAGAATTAATATACAATTAATGGCTACTATACAATTAATGATTATTTGTTGGATAAGGGAGCACAAAAAAGAATAACCCGCTGAGTTTCATGTCAGTTCTTCTCAGGTGGGTGAACTGGTGGTAGAGTTTTTTGGTAAATATTCTGGACGTTTTACAAGTGCATCATAATAAATATATTTATGATTTTTATTTTTGATTTCTTAAATGTTTCGCACTCATCTGAAATGGGTCCCCGCCTATGTCCATTGTGCATGCAGTTTAAATAAATAAATAATGTAAATATTCTGGACGTTTTACAAGTGCATCATAATAAATATATTTATGATTTTTATTTTTGATTTCTTAAATGTTTCGCACTCATCTGAAATGGGTCCCCGCCTATGTCCATTGTGCATGCAGTTTAAATAAATAAATAATGTAGTTTTAGTCAAATTGTTAAAAAATGTAAAAGACATCGAATTGGGATTAAATTCCGTACCTATTACCACAGTATTTAATCAGTGCTATTACGAACACATCTCCATTCGCGCATAAATATTAGGGACTATTACCAAAAATTAGAGATAGTACAGATGGAAAATTCATGTAGGTACCTATGTACTTTTTTTTCACACCTACCCTCTGCTACACACACTCGCGCACAAATCAGTATCGATAATTCGGTTAAAAACGCCTGACCTCGTGTCTGAGAATGAGTTGCCTATGTGTGCGTAGCCTCAGCGAGTTAAGTATTCAAGGTATCTGTACTATCTGTAATTTGTGCTATTACTATCTCTTTATTCTTTTAATCTGAGTACTATCTATTTAATACTTTACGAGAATTTCAATACATTATACTAATACCCAATCTGTTAAACCCCCGATCGATAGATATGAGCGGAGTAGTGCATGCCATACACTGAGTGTACTAAGGGTAGTATACCGCAATATCTACGTGCTAGGGTGATTCCCCTCTGAGTCATAAAGAGGGTGGCTCACTCCCTCTCACTTTTGAGAGTTTGGTCGATACTGCTCTCTTTTGTTTTCGCACTCCAAACGTAATGTGTACTGTTCCAAGTTCGGAGTTGATTTTGTGATAGCACTTTAAGTATTAAAAAGGTTGGTTCTACGAATTTGTAATACACTTTGTATACGATGGGTTTAAAATGAGTTTTGTATATTTTGTTATAGAAAATATCAAAATCGTTGTACTTAAGTAAATTAAGCTATATTGGGATTTAATTAAGCAATAATTGATTATAGTGACCAGAATATCGTATTAAGCAAACAGGGCAGTTTCACACGCTGCTTGATGAGTCTGATGAAGAAATAACTCTCCTTTCATACACCTTATGTGACGTAAACGAAGTTGCGAGGTCAGCTAGTTAAATATAAGTACTTAAATAATTTTATTAAAATAATGGACATTTAAGTCGGGCTCTCATGCAACAACGATTTTTTGTCGTTTTTTTATACGGAACCCTCCATGTGCGAGTCCGACTCGCACTTGGCAGATTTTTTATGATGGACTGTCGTGGTGGCGCATTCGGTAGTGTAACCGAAAACAAATGAAGTTCGATTTGATATATTATACGGAATGATTTCTTTTGCAGTACACAGATGTAATAATACCACGAGAAAACAGGAATCTAAAAGAATATTTCAAGGGAATTGTTTTGGAACGAAAGGTGAATCTTCGACATTTCTTAGCAGCTAGTACTACTTGTGTGTTCACCATAATGATGTGACTATGTAACCTTTAAAATTGTTTAAGAAGGGCCAGCGTGCTTCCCTGGCGATGTAATAATGATTAAGTAAAATACATACATACATAGGTACATACATATAATCACTGTCACTCATTGACTAAAATATTGCCGAATAATGGCATTGTTGCAAAATCTATATATATAAAAATCAATGCCACTTTTCGTTGTAATTTTATAACTCAAGAACGGGCTCATCTATCCAAACCAAATGTTTAGGGGTTGTTTGGACTATTTAGTAGATGGTTTATGTGAAGTTTGCACAAAATTGGTCCAGCGGTTCTTCATTTATCACGCAAACGAAGTTGCGCGGGTCAGCTAGTTGTCTATAATTTAATTAATTATAGAAAAAATATGTTGTATTAAAAATTCAATAGAACAAATTATACGAATGATATCGACTTGGTATTCCTCTTAAGGCTTTTTACCTTTTTTTTACCCTTTGTCCATTTATAATTCATTCAAATAATTCATCATGGAACTAGATACCTACGTCATGAAATATTGTAAAAAAAGTCGACCTGGTTCCAAAAACATTAGACTAAATTATTTAGTAGGTAGTTGTAATTAAAGAATTTAAAAAAATCAAATTAACGTTGACATCAAAAACTTCCTGAATGAAATCAATGAAATAAGTAAGACAAAAATCATACATTTTATTTCAAATAGCATTGTAGCCTGAATCGAATAAAGCAACATAAGAAAGCTTTTAACAACTTGGCGCTAAATAAACATGGACTCCACAATACAAACAACAAAACATGTATCAATTGTCTCCACACTTTCACTAGTTTAATGAAATGGGGATAAATCCCTGGCCAAAAGCAAAGAATTAAAGAATACGGCTTGCTCAGTAACGATGCCATTTCTATACGACTAACTCGTAAGTCATCAGGGTTCTCGCATAACGGCAAAGGTTTTGAAAGTTCCTTTTGATTTGCATTGCTTACACGTCTCATGCAATTCAGATACTTGAGATTAGGTTTCCGAAAGGTACCTTTTATTGCCCTAGCAAAATTTTGTCGAATTTGTTTAAGACGCTTTGGATGCCGGCATCCTTGATTTACCTGCAATACCTCTTCATCGTGTGGTAAGTTTTTAAAACTTGAAAGCTTCATTTTATTCATACAAATCAAAATCTTAGCCTTAAACGAGTATGTTTTTATTAAATCTGTTTTTAAACATTCCGGTTCTAGTTTTGCATTTTCAAGAATGCTACTTTCCTCTACGCAATCATTTCGTGTTTCTGAGTCAGGGCTCCTATATTCTACATTCGTTACTGTACATTTGACTTTTCTTTTCAATGACTTTGAAATCCCTTTCTTCTGGCAATAAAAACGAGGAAACGGCTTTTTACGATACTTCGAATGCTTCTCGTAGTACATACGGTCGTTGAATTTTCTAGCCATTAAGGTTCTTCTTAAATCACTCTTAAGCCAGGATTCAATTCTCCCTGTCTTAAAATTATACAATTGATCCGACGAAGCTTCAAGAACAAAATGTTTGAATATTTTTGTTTCTCGTTGGAATGGATCAGTACCTATTTCATGTTTACCTCTCCCACGCTGATAAAGTATATGTTTAGTATTGTCACGAAAACCAGACACTGACACTGTGTCGGAGATTTTTGAGTGTGAAGATTTCGATGGTAGCCTTGTGTTTTGTTTACGTTGAGATTTTTGATCCTCTTCGGAGATATCAACATAAGTATTGGTTTTAGGAGAAAGGGATGACATTCGTTTATGTAGATAAACGCGCTCCTGTTGTTCTGGATAGCAAGCATGGCGTTTTTCAACAAATCTTATGCGCATCTTTTGCATATTGGCTAAATGTATGCTAGCAGCGTTTTCAAACTGTCGTGGATAATTTCTGCAAATAATGAACTTTTTGCGAAATGAAGTATTATAAGTGCATCTGTCATTTAAGGTTTTAAAAGCAAATCTTTTCGATTTCATATTTTCATTTGCTCGTGATGTAAGTGAATTTGAATTAGAAGTATTCCATGAGTTAACATTAACTGCTGCCATATCCAATTTATTTACTGGTACTTTTGAACTCCTATTTTTACTCTCATGAAGACAATTTAGACATAACTGGTTACTCAGGTCAGTCACTGAATATGTGCTGCTAAAATCAGAAACATACTCCTTCGAAGATGTTGAGTTAAAACTACAAATATTATTAGAATATTTAGAATTATTTTCGAATAACATTGAACTTTGAGTTTTATAAAAATTACGCGGAGTGTATGGCATAATAGTTTCTATTTCAGTACATTCAGTCTGATTTTGTTTAGAGTAATTTTGTTTATTTTGGTCACTTTTGCGTAACTTAGAATACTGAATATGATACTGTACCCAATATTCTTTCGGCGTAAATATCGTTAAAGGTTTTATTTTATCTAAACGAGTTACAGTAACTAGAGATCTACATTGATCAGTTTTAGTTTTGAGCATCTGTGTGGTGCAAAAGCATATTTCTTGTAAATGATCACACGTTGATTTTTTATAAGCGATCGGTTTTATTTTGATAGTCATGTCCGGGTATGTTGATAAAATAGCATTATATTTGCTATCATCCGATTTAGTTTTCCTTAAATTCAAATTTGGCAGTATTTTTGACTCGTGAGTTTTCTTCATCCCGACAGCAGCTAATATTTTGTGAGAATTTGGTTCAACAGATGATTTACATTTTGGCTTGCGTAGTTTTTCTGCAAGTCGAGTAATAATATCCGTTTCAGACAAATTATATTGTATGTTTATATGTTCATTAGAACTTTCTCTATAAGCGTGTACATTTGATTTACTATTAGAAATAGTAGTATAAGAATTGTGTATACTTATTTTAGATATAGATGCCAACGACTGTGACGTCGACAGGACCGAAGTGGTTGTTTTCGAGTTAATTTGTTCAGATACAGCTACGGTCAAATTTGTGGATTGCTTATCTCGTATAATTTTTAAAGCTGTTGCCTGTAGATCGTCAGTCACAGGAGTATGTCGTTTAGAAATTTGTTCAGATATTGATTTATTTAAACTATTTTCACAGTATGGTATTTCTGAATTCAAATCTTTTATTAAAAAATTGTCAGCAGCAGATGTTTTAGGATCACTTCGTCTCCGTTTAGGTTTCAGAAAATTCAATAGTGTCATGCGTAACACATTGTTTTTTGTGTAATTTTTATGTGGCATAATTTGATCCCTTGCACCGTACTCGGGGTTAATACAACACTTTGATGACTTTTGTCTAATAAGCTGTCTAGTACCAGATAATTTAGATTTTTGTTTCTGAAATCCCATTTCAACTCGTGCAACAGTAATGGCTTTATTGACGAATACATTATCACGATCTTTATTTTTTATTTTTTTACTACAAAATGTACCTTGTTTTGCGCTAGCACAGTTTGAACATTCCCTACGAACAACATTTTGCTCAGCAGAGGGACACAAGCATTTTGATTTCTTATTACTCTTAGGAACTTTAACTGCATTTGCCTCTGTGGAAACTATAAGTGCATTGTCATTTGTTAAAATTTTATGTGTTTTGCAGCCACAACAAAAACACTCGTTTTGAGGTTTACTGGAACGTAAAGATTTCTTTTTACCCTTAGGAAGTTTAACTGCATTTGCGTCTGTAGAAACTTTAAGTGCATTTTCATCTGTTAAAACTTTATGTGTTTTGCAGCCACAACATAAGCACTCGTTTTGAGGTTTACTGGAACGTAAACATTTGAAGAGCTTATCTATCGGTCTTATATTTTTTTTGTCAGGTGGAGTATGTTCGATTGTCTCCTTTCCATTTTTTGTTTCTTTTTTAGATTTTGATTTCCGAGTTTTATCAGCTTTCGATTTTCTACTTTGTTTATCATTACAACAATCTTTGCAAGTTTCAGATATTATACTGAGCCCATCTAGTTCTTTTTCTGCTTTATTAGATTTAGTTTTTCTACTTTGTTGATCACTACAACAATCTTTGCAAGTTTTAGATATTATACTGAGCCCATCTAGTTCTATTTCTGCTTTTTTAGATTTAGTTTTTCTACTTTGTTGATCACTACAACAATCTTTGCAAGTTTTAGATATAATACTGAGGTCATCTAGTTCTTTCCCTGTTTTTGATTTTTTACTAGTCTTTGTTTTTCTACTAAGGCTTAAACTTTCGCTAGGTTCATTTCCACTTTTCGAAGCATGCTCGTCCCGATTTCTCGCGGTCAAAGTCTTATAACGACTCTTAGTAGAGAAAGACGTGTCACCTCCGTAAGAAGGCGAACTAAACTTTTTATGTTTATATTTTGATCGATAGCGTTCCGTCGCGACCGAGTCACCTTCGTAATACGGTTTTAATTGGTCTTCACGATGTTTTTTGGACCTACGGCGTGGATATATTACCTGCTGAAGTTTTGTGATTGCCGACATTTCATCTGACTCTTCATCAATCTCGTCAGGTTCAGGTAAAACAACATCTTTAAAGATTTCAATATTAAAATTACAGTTGGAGCTAATTCTCACTGTGTGTTTAACATTGGGCCTATGGAACATTTTAAATCGGGGTTCTTCTACAATTGTCTCTTCTCTTTCCCATGGACTTCTATCATACCAACGTGTGTCATTTGATGTAAATCTTGACGCTAATTTATCTCTAGATACATCTCGCGACCTCGCCATATAAGAACCGGCTATTCTCGATATCCGTCTCAGTCTTCCTTTTTTCCAATTAGACCCTGAACAATTTGGATCACATTCACTCATAGATAAATCTGAACCATAATAATCATTCGAAAGATTGGATTGCTGTGTCGAGTCTGAAAAAAAATATTTATTTTTTGTTAATGTAGACTGATCGTGACAATTGGCGTTAAAGGGATTTATACATTTTACTTCTGCCCGCTGCAATGTCAAGGTACAAAAACAACGTTTTAACATAGGAGATCCAGAACCTGTCGATTCTGTTCTTCCTCCCCTTGCTTGTAATCTTCTATCATGGCCTCCGCCGTGGTATTGAAGATTCCTGCTTCGCTGGTTTTTGATGGGACATGATGTACTACATGAAGAGGTTTTGCATTTCAATGTTGTGCATTCAGGTTCTTTGCATATTGCAGGATGACATGTGCTTTGCGGTCTCTGTGCTGCTCTATCTTTGTAAAATTCTACATTAAAACTGAAACTAGAGCCCAACCGTACTGCTTGGCGGTTGTGAATATTTTCTTGGGCTCGAGAAGGACGGGGCGGTGGCTGTCTTCTCCGTTGTGGGGGCGGCTGTCTTAATCGTGGTGACCCTGTTTGTTTTCCTTGATATTTTTTTCTTGGTTCTCTTCGCATTGCAGTATTCATTGACCTACTTCTATAATATTGAGGAGTAAAATTAGACATGGACCTAGTGTCCGGGTAACTCATGCCAGTTCCTGAATGCCTCAGGTATCTACCTTTTATGCGCTCCAAACATTCGTAAGGATCACATTGACCTGGTATACACACTCCAGGCTCGCATTCATAAGGTAATAACTTTCTAGCACGAGTGCCGTATTCTCGATACTGAGGAACAATTTCACGTTTTCGCTTTATTTGTGCACCAGCTGTTCTATATACTGTACCTATCGTTGTGCTACTTTCTTGTGTTTCTCTTTGGCGGGTGCCTATTTTTTGAAGTTTTAAAGTACAAAAACACCTCTTTAATAAAGTTTTGGAATTAGCCTGTTGACCGCGGTTCCTATAACGGTTTTTATATGAAGATGACATGTTCCTGCTTCTCGCTGACATTGGACCGCTTCCGATACTGTCTGTTCTTATTCTTCTACCAGGTACAGGTCTTTTGATATACTTAACAGGTCGTTCTCGCATCGCTGGTCGACTAGGCGTACCCTGATTTCGATCCTTATAAAATTCAATATTAAAACTGAAACTAGAACCAATACGTACTGCTTGCCTACCAGCTGGAGCAGGGCTGGCTCTAGGGCGTGGAGCATATTCTTTTACTCTCACAGGCTTATAATTTTTTTGAGTTTTCATAGGTCGGTGTGGCCTTCTATTGGCTAGCATAGAACTAGAAACTGATCGATTTTTATGTCGCTGATAAGGATTTGTTATAGAACTTGAAACAGACCGAATTCTATTCCGACTAGTACCTGTATGTCTGGACTGCATTTCTCGTCTTTTGATTCTTTCCAAACAAACATAGGGGTCACATTGGCCAGGGATACATACACCAGGTTCACATTCATTAGGGTCAAGTGTCCTTCCGTGATATCGCTGCTTTTTTCTAGGACGAGTACCTTGTTCCCTATAATGCACCGGAGGGTGGTACTTCCCTGTTTCAGTACCGACGGAACTACTTTCTGAATCGCGTCTCTTTGATCTATGTGGCATTTCTTTTTGATTACGTTTTTGCAATTGTAACGTACAAAAACATCGCTTCAGAAAAGGGCCAACCCCCGTCATAGTCGATCGCATTTTTCGACCCCATACTTGTGAGTCCCTGTTTTGTGTATGTCCATGTTTACGTTGCGCTTTCTTGTTTCTATAAGGAACGCTGTAAGCATCAGTACCACTATTTGCAAAACGTTTTGGACAAGTTTTAGGACACATTTCCGGACATGGTTGTGGACATGTTTTACCTTCACCTTGAGACGTATCTTTGTAAAATTCTACATTAAAACTAAAATTAGAACCAATTTTTACTGCCTGTCTACCAGCCGTGGATGACTTTGGTCTATGGCGAACATCAATACCCCCATGACGAGGCCTTGACACTGTTTGAGGTTTAGTATGCCCTTCTCGAGTCCTTGGTCTTTTTTCTCTAGGGGAAAATTGTACTCTATTATCTCGGTGTCTTCGTCCAGGTCCTGTCATACTCACCGCAGACTTTGTCGAATAGCCGTCTGTACTCGAACCCGCATGACGTCTATTCATTCGTTTTAAGCATTCATATGGATCACATTCACCAGGAACACATACACCGGGCTCGCATTCATGAGGTGCTAATTTATACGGATAGGTTTTTAATTTATACACTGTAACTGTACCTCTATCGTGTAAATTTGCTATGGGACAGCAAAAAGGCGTTCCTGTTCCCCTATCTATAGATTGTACAGATTTAAAATGATCGGGATGCATTGGTTGACCATCTTGTTGGTCTTGGTTTTCACCTTGCAGTTTTAATGTACAAAAACATCTTCGTAACATAGGACCTACAACTTTGCCTGGCCCATTAAGACTATTTATTTCAGAAGATATACTATTAATAAAACTTTTAATACTTTTACTTTTATGCCTTGAAATACGGTGTACAGCATGCATTTTATCCCTAGTAGTTTTTATGGCTTCAGCAGCAGCTTGAACCTTTTCGTCCTTCGGAAATAGCTGATCTTTTTGAAACTCAATATCAAAGCTAAAGCTTGAACCAATTCTAACTGATTGTCTTCTTAAAGATTCTTCTTTAGAATAATCGTCATTTTGTATCTCTGGCGACGAGGTTCTTCCTGCTTCTATAGTTTCGGGAGATGGTAAATTATGGTATTTAGACTGTGTAATTTGTGATTTTGAGGTTTTAGGAGAAGCGCAACACGATATACACTTTATCAACTGTCGTTCAGTTTCAGATCCTTTATGTTTGTGTCGTTTATAACTAGATTGTTTTGGTAATAAATCACGTGCATTTACGTTTGATTCAGAATGTTTATATATTATGCTTTTCTTACACATACATTTTAAGCAATCACATTGGCTTTGAACAAAGCTACGCATACATTGACATTCATTGGAACGTGTTTGTACTTTAACTGGCCTTTGTATAATGACTGATTCTTGCAATATTTTTGAAGTTGTTCCAATACTAACGTTTTTGTAAATTTTAGAAGGGCGTTTTTTCTTATTTCCTTGTAGCCGTGCTGTACAAAAGCAACGTTTTAAGACGGATCGTGCCATACTAGTTTGCGCATTTCGTAGTGACTCTATATGAGAACTAGTGTCCATGGCTTTTTTCGAATCCTTTTTTAAGTTCTCTGTTTGAGAAATTACATTCCTTGAACCTAGTTTGGGATGTTTTAAATAACCTTGTTCATATCCTTTTTGCACGTATTTTTTCTCACCTTCATAAATGGGAGCCTTGTTGTCTTTATAAAACTCTACACTGAATTGAAAACTTGAGCCTACTCTGACTACTTGTCTGTTCAACGTCGAAGGTGTCTTTGATGCCGTATAGGTTGGTTCTCTGGCTCTTATCGATTTATTTGACCTTTTATATTGAATTTGAGAGTGCTTTCTGATTTTAGGTTTACTTAATATTCCAGAACCTGCGTTAGATGCCATGCCCTTTGCACGTCTCTTCCTTTTCGTTTTTAACTCTAGATGTTCATTTGGTTCACACTTGCAAATATTAGTTGTGGTTTGGTTTCTTTTAGTGATGTGACGAGTTTTATTTTCTTTTTTCGATGATGATATAGTAGAACTCATGGTTTGAAAATCTTCTAATCTATTATTTGCCTGTTCTCTTTGAAATTTCATTGTGCAAAAGCACCGTTTTAATAATGGCGAGACTGTTGAAGATTTGTGATGCACTTTCCTTATGTTTGATTGTGTTTCTAAAGCAATACAATTATGATTACTACATATATTTCGTGAACGCCTATCAGAAGTATAGTATTGTGACCTACTTTTAGAAAAATTTACATGTGAACTACGTTTTGATCCACGTACTGGTTTTTTACATTGACAATCAACCATACGATTACAGCCACAAGAATGAAGTTTGTTTGGTCCAGACATCAAATTGGACTTAGCTATCTTAGATTTGGAAGATTCACTTGAACTATATCTTTTGTTTTTTGACCTTTTTTGCATTGATCGTTTCATTAGTTTCTGACACTCATAGGGGTCGCATTCGTATGGCATATAATCGTACGGACAACATTCGTTAGATTGAACACTATAAGGGTAATTTATAGAATCTCTTTCACGACCTACGTGAATGTTCATAGTATAAAAACTTCGTCTTAATAATGTTGAAACACCAGTAAGCTGGTGGTTTCTAGGTTTTAAATCATGCGAGATGTAAATATTACTGCTTTTCAATGATTTTATTTCACTATGAGCGTCGCCCAGAGAATATTCTTCAGATGACATTTTATTTATATTTTTAGAAGAGATACTCTTGGAAAGTTCACAGGTTAAACTTGATTTAATTTGAAGAATTTGATTTTGACTTATTTGTATTGACAGCAAATTTCTTTCGCGATGATGTTGCTTATTCTCTCTTTTAATCGCAGTCTTTGGTGACATTGAATTGTTACCAAAAGACTCGTCATAATGCTTTTGGTGTTTGACATATTTGAATACATTAGTAGTTCTATTGCCAATAATTTTGAAGCCACTCTCTTGATGTTTTGATTTCCAATTTTTAACCTTAGTACCCTGTTCTAGTATTTTAGAATTACTTCGGTTTTCCTGTAGCAATGCTTCCGTTTTTCGAATATTTTTATCTACACAATGTTTCTGTACATTTTTTTGGTAGTTTAAATGGCATTGGTATAAAAATGACTGTAATGGGCTTGGTGTGTTTATTAATAATTCCGACAGTTTGTTATTAATATCCTTGTCTAAATATTGATTAGCGTAGTTATTATCTGTCATATCTTCACTGTCCTTAAAAGTTGGCAAATGACATTTGGAACAGGGACTAACTATTAGGTACGCTTCTTTTAGAATTTTGATTAGTTTATAATTTTGTGAACGTTGATTATTTTTTGATGAGTCATTAGGGATATTGTGACCCTGATTAAAATTATTAATACTATGCGCAGACTCAAAGCACTTTTTTACAAATTGAATGCAATCCAAATCGTTTGTTTCTTTCTCAGTGTTGACTTGTATATTTTCGATGATACTTTTTTGTTTGCAGGCTTCAATAAAAACTTTCGTGTCTATGTCTGTACACGAGTTAACTTTTCTGGTTTCAGGTAATGGTTTGAAACTGGGTTGGGACGTAAAAATGGCAGTAGATTTTGTTTTACGACTTTTAGTTAATATCATCATGGGTAATTTATATTTGGCATCAGTATTATAAATAGTGAATTCATCAAAAGGGTTAAATTCACTTTTTTGATAGTAATTTACCAGGGACCTTTCACTCAGTGAAGATCCATTTACGGTCCGAAATTCTGATTCCATTTTATGACCCACAATAACACGATTTAAAGCTATCATGGTTGCTTTTGATAGTGTGGTAGGTTTTAAAATACTATTTTCTGCACCTTGTTTAAGAGAACACAAACATTTACGTAAGTTATAATCATTAATTACAGCGCGTGTTTCTAAGTTCGCAATGGGACTATATTCTACATAAGATGTTTTCAGTTGCCTCGGAAAAGACATTATACAGCTTTGGTTATTTTTAGACAGAGATTTGAAAGTTAAATTAGGTTCGATGCACACAAATTGATCAAGCCAAGACTTCTCTTTTCTTAAATCGTGTTTATCAAACGAACATGACACATCAATTAATGGATCACATGTCGTTTTGTCAATTTTTAGCGAAGTAGGCCTAGAAGCCAAATATTTAGGGTGTTTATCAGTTCTGTCCGTCATGTCAAAGATTTTATTGCGCTCATAATTAATATGTTTGTGTTTAGATGTGCAAATACTTCTCTTTCCCATTCGATTCTTTATATTTTTACTCACTCGTTTTTGCCTACATTCACAATTATTTTTTTCAAAGCTATGTTTATCTCTGTACTGTTGAGGCAAGGTAATATTAATTATGATTTTATCATATGCTTTTGATTTCTTATTATTGTTATGACTAGTTCGCATTCGTCTTTTAATTTGATCGGGATTTACGGCACTCATTTTTTTAGGGTTAATACTTAATGGTTTCTCATTTGTATTTTGATCTGGGTTTTCTGTTCGGGTATGCTGCTTTACAATTTTCCTTTTATGCAAATTCAGTGGTACGTCGTTCGTATGATGTTTTTGAACTTTACTGTTATGTTTTACATCTGCTCGAGTTTTACATTTAGTTTCACTCAATAATAATTTTGCATCAAGTGTGGAGACAGTTGACGATCGTGGTACCGATGCATTGAAACTAGTTGACGACAAATTTGTTAGTTTTGCGAAATTTGAATTCTGTCCTTGTAAAAACGCAGGACAATTTTGATTCCTTTCTAGAATTTCGTTTAATTCTAATAACTTAGGATTTTCATTTAGCTTTTTAAGTTTTACATTGTCCAATTCATTTCTAGCTGTGCCTTTTTTATGGAATTCACCGGAGCCAATGTCCATTTTCAAAGATGTATTGTTTTCTGCTTGAGTGTTGTTATCTAAATTTGCTGGTAAAATTTTCTTATAACTATCTTGGATTCTGTTTTCGGCTCTTTTTAAACTATTCCGGTGACAGACTTTTTCTTTGTCATAATCACTTTTAAAATTCCAGGTTTCCACATAATAATTTCCATCACAACAGGTTTCTATTACATCTGTCTTTATGGGAACATTGGTGATCAATGTCTTTTGAGTAGAGTTTGATGAAGAACTGGGTTTTGAATCAAGGGATTTTCTTGCTATTGGTTTTATTTCTTTTAAGTTCAAAACCGTCTGCTCTTTTATTTTTAAAGCAGATAATTTAGCTTCGTCCATGCACTGAAGTTTAGAAAGCTTCGTTTTTAGCTGAGAATTCTTATTAAATATTTTGAGCATGTTAATGGATGGTTTTCCACGATCTCTTGTTAAAGCATCTCTCGATTTTGGTTTCATATATTCCCTAAATTGAAAAGTACATGGATCAGATTTTATATTCTTCGTTTTAAGCCTGGTATCCAGACGCCATTCACCTATTGTTGTTTTCTTTGATATAACACTTGATTTTGATGTCAAACATCCGCCGGCATGGATTTGTTTTTGTCTACTTTCTTTCGGCCCATTTTTGGATCTTGTTTCAGAGTTATAACTGGAACAGTCACAGCATGCACACAATTTTTCTGGTCTCAATATTACACCTTTATCTACTAAATCAACAAGTTTAATAATTTTACTTTTATTTGCTTTTAAGATATGATTACCCGACACTGATGATGGCTTTCCCGCTAGCAAATTTGATTTGCTAGTGCTAAGACTGCCAGATAATATTTGATGCCTAAGCTCCTCGTATAATACTCTGGTTTTCACCAACTTTTGCAACAAATTATTTTCTTTTAATGGTATATACTTTTCATGCAAAATTCTTTCAGCTCTAGCACCTTGAAGAGATGACAAATTTCTAAAGGATACACCTGATTGGTTACTATAACCGCACCAAGTACTTGATGAGCAATCGTTTGACGCAGTGTCTCCGTGAACTGGTTTCATTGCTGTGATGGTTTTCAAAAACCGCCATCAAATTGGTGTGAGCTGTTAAGACGTCAACACGATTTGATGGACGCCCACAACTTCAAGATAAAGTTATCAATTTGGTGTCTTATAACATTTTTATCTGAAAACAAGTTTGTACAATTAAGAAAGTAAGTGAGGGAGTTGGGCAAGAAATTGTATCTAAATTGGGCTAGAATCATAGGTATGCCTAACGCAAACGCACTGCGTATTTTAAGTGATGGCTGCGATAGTTTTGTAGCACAGACACTTCTTTCTGCTTAAAAAAGTTTGCTTGCTTGGAACTCAGGTCTCCTCGGAAGCCTTGGCCTTAAAGAAATACCTTACGCATCCTGGTTAGGACACTTACTGGACATTGCGGGTTAAATAAACACATGCAGAATCTGGGGATTAGTGATACCGGCAGTGGCAGGCAGTGTAGGCAAAGATAATATAGTAGTATTTCATACAGATAGGCAACTTCCTGCCCTGACCATGCTTCCTCACCCCCGCCAGTATCGCCACAGCTGTCATTATAGTTGGCGGGTATTATGAGGGAATATTGTTATTAGCCTATATTATTAGCCTTATTGGTCACAAACACATAGTGTAGGTGATGGAATTGTAATGAATCATTTGTATGGAGTTCCCATCCTGTGGTGTATATAGGCCGATGAAAAACATCTACTTGAAGGACACATATTGGACCAAAGTGAGATCAAACGAATCGTGGCTATGAAGATACTGCACTTCCTGCAATTTGCAGGACTCAGTCAAGAACACAATAGATAACTAATGGTCGCAGTGAAACTAGCATTAGGTTAGAAAAGCCACTCTTTATTTTAAATACTTATAAGAAACTAGCGGACGTCACGCGGTTTCACCCGCGTAGTTCCCGTTCCCGTGGGAATACGGGAATAAAATATAGCCTATGTTCACTGCAAAGAGTGTAGCTTCCAAACAGTGAAAGAATTTTTCAAATCGGTCCAGTTGTTCCGAAGCCTATTCATTACAAACAAACAAACAAAAAAACAAATCTTTCCTCTTTA
Source organism: Miltochrista miniata (assembly GCA_933228765.1). Lineage (NCBI taxonomy): Eukaryota > Metazoa > Arthropoda > Insecta > Lepidoptera > Erebidae > Miltochrista > Miltochrista miniata. The sequence goes on along the minus strand of OW121752.1, from coordinate 32,360,975 downwards.
TAATATCAGTATAGATATAGATAAATAAATATTCACGGAAATTTTTACACAGCTGATCTCTAAGTAAGTTGAGATTAACCTGCTTGTGTTATGGGTATCGGACTACGAATAATACTTTAAAAAAGATAAGCATAATTGTTTACTGTGTCAACACAGTCACTTACGGAGTAAGTAGCTCCCACCAATACCAGCTCAACAGGCCGTGAGTAAAACCAGTGTAAATACACACTATTTTACATTTTTATTCCTTTTACTTCTGTGCATTTTAACATCGACAGCCTTTTAACAACAAAATTTAATTCACATCGAAATTTTCAGCAAACGCCACCAAAATATAGTAAAAAATTATGACAAGTAATAGTCAAAATCTGTCACGGTTCACAAACATTTTCTTGAAACAGCCAGATCTAGATTGATAGTGTGATTAAATACTTTTTTTTATCTTCTTCTTGGGCATTCTCTGTCTGAGACCTAAGAATACGGACTTCTGAGACTATGCCTAAGTCAAGTTGATTTTTAAGTCGGAGATATTCTTTTAAATAGCAGCGTAAGCGCTATTCATGTCCAAGTTTGGACAATGTTCTACTCCAATAAAGCGGTAGACTCTCTACAGCTTTATTGGAGTAGAACATTGTCTACCGCTTTAGAAGTCTTCAATGAAGACTTTACTGGAGTTTTCACATCATTGCTAATATCACTTTTCAAAAACAGTGCGCGTTTTCGAACCGTTTTAAAAAGTCTCCATTTTTACACATAACCATTCAAAAAAACAATTAGTATTTAAAAAAAAGAAATTACATCGGAATGGTGTAGGTACCTACGCAGCTCTATATAGGTTTTCCGACAAAACTCATCACGGTAATTTTACGCAGTTAGAATTCAGATTAAAAGAATAATCTCAGATTAAAATTAAACAAGAAGCCGTGAGACGGTCTCACCCGACTGCCCCTCTGTAAAAGAGAAAGTTCAATCCGATTGACGTTGTCATTTTTGTTTCATTTCAAACTTTGAACAGATGATCCACGTGACCTAGTGACATAATATTTATTTGTTTATTGTATAAAATCTATACTTTATTGCACGCCAGGTAAAAAATCTTAAGGTAGTAAAATATGTTCAAAAAACAATACAATGGGCGGCCTTATCGCTAAAAGCTATCTCTACCAGGCAACCTTTCTAATATAGCGATCTCTACCAGGTAATATAATGCAACAGAGTCACAGACTACAGACACAAGTCTCTCAATATGCCCCTCTGCAATCTATTTTATAGAGAGGGGCTAAAATCAGATTAGAAGAATATTCTTAAAGTCTGAGGTTTAGAATTCAATACATGTAGCTTAGGTTAAACTAGGTAGGTAATACTCTTTCCAAAAGCGCCGGTCTGTAGGCGATGGCTTGGACCGTCTGTCGGTCTACGTAGGGTCTAGGCAGTCAAGGTTGAGGCCCAACAACTTCAACACAATCACAAGTGTTTTACCTAGAGATGGAGAGAATGCTTGCCAGGAGCGGTGGCTACAGCTGGTTAGAGCTCCAAATTTTTTTTGGTGGCAAATACGATACCCTGGATTGTAGCAGCATGTGTATGTAATTTAGTTACACAATTTATAGTTGGTTTAAGTTCGACTTGGTTATCTCACCACCGACGTAGGTACGGGAGATTCGTAAAAAAGGTGATTTTGGGAAATTAAATTTGAGGAAACTCTACAAAATCTTATGGTGACATTTTTCTCTGGATATTTGGTCACTAGCTGACCCGCGCAACTTCATTTGCGTCACATGAGAGTGAGGCGTATCCATACTAATATTATAAAGCTGAAGAGTTTGTTTGTTTGTTTGTTTGTTTGTTTGAACGCTAGGATCTCAGGAACTACTGGTTGGATTTCGGAAATTCTTTTACAGTTTGATAGTCCATCTATTGAGGATGGCTATAGGCTATATAACATCACGCTAAGGCAAATAGGAGCGGAGCAGCAATCAAGAATGTTTCGAAAACGGGGAATATTTTTTAACATCTGAGAGCTTCCGAAGAGTACGCTGCGTAAATGGTTAAAGTTACGTAAAAATTGTGTATTACAAAATTGTTTCTCTTAAAAAGTTCTAAAAAAAAGTCCGCGACGGCATATGTCTATCTTTTAAGGTTCGCCCAGAATAACCTAATTTGTCTATCTCTTAATGTCCGCTCACAATATTTTAAAACTAAGTTTGTTTGTGCTACGATCTCAGAAACTACTGGTTGCATTTCAAAAATTATTTTAAAGTTTCATAGTCAATTTATTGAGGATGGTTAATAACAGTATAACATCACGCTAAGACGAATAGGGGCGGAGCAGCCATGAATAATGTTTTGAGAACGGGGAAAATTTCTTTCTTTTCAGAGCTTCCATTGCGTACACTGTGGAAATGGTTAAAGTTACGTAAAAATAGTGTACTATAAAATTGTTCCTCTTAAAAAGTTAAAAAAAAAGTCCTGAACCGCATATGCCTATCTTTTTCGGTTCGCTTACAATAACCCTCTTAGTAAGTTTTAAAATAGAGCGAGGCGACGACGGCAGTAATCGTGGTCTGCAGTGGTAGCCAGTCAAGTGAACGATAAAAACCGGTCAAGTGCGAGTCGGATTCGTACCATAAAAGGACGGGCGGAAGTAGATGCGACGGGAAACATCATATCACTTTACATATTAATACCACGCTTATCTCCTTCTCACTCTCATGTGACGCAAGCGAAGTTGTGTGGGTCAGCAGCTCTAATGAACATAAGTGACGGAGTAAATGCGACGGGAAATATTATATCACTAAATATTTATACTACACTTCTCTCTTTGACGCAAACGAAGTTGCGCGGGTCAGCTAGTGGTATTAATATACGGAAGCTCTCAGACGGTAAAACAATATTCCCCGTTTTCAAAACATTCTTCATTGCTGCTCTGCTTCCATTCGTCTTAGCGTGATGTTATATAGCCTATAGCCATCCTCAATAAATGGACTATCAAACTGTTAAAGAATTTTTGAAATCCAACCAGTAGTTCCTGAGATCCTAGCGTTCAAACAAACAAACAAACAAACTCTTCAGCTTTATAATATTAGTATGGATTATTTAAAAATGGGTTCGGTATTTCTATTTTTACGAAGAAGTAAATTAAAACATATACTTATAGTCACGCCTTTCTCCCCGAAGGGATCGGGGTAGACAGAGGCATATTATATTTAGGTATATGCCCACATTTCACAATTAAGATTCTGTCCCCCGTAATAGGTGGTGTGCCGTATTGCCGTGTTGAAATGGACAGGCGCAGGTTGTGACTACCTGCTGTTGAAAATGTTCAAGCCTCCCCAAATAGGCCTTCAACTTGGCTTAACGACTGCCATTTTACTGGCAACCGGGACCAACGGCTTAACGTGTCTTCCAAAGCACGGAAACGCTCAAATAAATGTTACAAAATGGTCAATTTTGGTGGTCACCTATCCATGGGCTGGCCACAGTAAATGTTGTTTACTGCAGTGATCGTTTACAGAACACTGAGTCCGCGGGGCCACGAGCGCTTCACAAGCGCTTCAATAATGGATAACCGGATAAACAATAAATATACTGCTCGTTCGCTCTAACTTTGCCGCTCGGCTCCATACTAAAGTCGAATTTTTAATTAGACGAAGTAAATTGACAGCAACTAATGTCACTTCTTCATACAATGTTGCGTATTTTCTATGACGAAGTGACATCAGCTACTGTCAATTTACTTCGTCTAATTAACAATTCGGGTATACGCCTCTACGCCAGCGGCAAAGAGCGGTTAGAGCGAACGGGTAGTACCTAGGTACTTATCTAATCAATTTGTTCGTTTCCTATCAAGCTTCTCTTAGTCTTGTAATATTAGTTCAATGATCTTAGCTTTATATTCAATTTTTAAAGTAACCTTGTCCCTAAAGCGCTGCTACCAATGTGTATCTCTTCTACTCCCTACTAATATAATACGAAAGTAACTCTGTCTGTTACGCTTTCATACCTAAACCGCTGAAGCGATTTAGATGAAATGTCTTATAGAGATACTTTCAGTCTCTGGGAAGGACATAGGCTACTTTTTAACCGACTACCCAAAAAGAGGGTAATGATTTCACGCGATAACGACTTCTGCGTGGACGAAGCGGCGGGGAACAGCTAGTTAATTTAATAAATTACCTGTACCTGTGTGTTTTTGTCTAAACACAAGTGTATCTAAAACACTTAAGAGTCCATATGACGCCAATTAGACTATTACTTTGATCTAGATCTCAGGACTCGTGAGGTCTGCTGAATTAAAATTTGAACACAGACAACTTCATTTCATGAACTAAAAACGCTCTAGGCTCGAAACACGATTACTGATAAAATCCTCGATAGATTTTTGGGTTGAAAATACCTCGATTTCGTGAAATTTTAACCTAGATGTTATAAATTGTTTTTATAATATTAAATATTAATAAGAAAGACAATAGTGAAATCTTCATTTGCACTAGAGCATTTTTTTCATATTGGTTATACCTAGTTTTTTTAATTAATTAATTTCTTTAAAAGCGCACAAAAACCGATCGCATCTCGAGAGAGAAAGAGATTTCTTGCACGCTAAAATGTATATCTTCTATCTGCTTTTAACAATTTGGCGTCTGGTAGGCTCTTAAGTATGTACCTATTACGATCCCCCAGGTCCGTATGACACGGCGTTCATTTCGGCTCTACCGAGAGCCTTGCCTTAGGGCACCCGATACTTACTCTCTTTCCTTAGACCTTTTGTTTAAGACTGTTTCCTATAATATAGTAGCTAAACGTCTAAATCTACGGGTGAGTGAGTGAGAGCACAGATTACTAAATAGTTACTACGTGTGAGAGTCAGATCCGGGCACGCAGGTTTACCAAAATAACGGCAAAAAATACGTTTCTTGTTCAGTATGTACGGTCTGCGGTCTCTAGTCCTGGGTCATCCTTCCGAGGGCTTACCCGGGGCTCCCAACCATAAGCTGCTAGGCTTTACGTGAGGTTTTTTAGTCGGTAGGAGTCCGGCATAGCATCTACCCCTCGCGGGACTTTAGAACGTTGTCTTACTAATATTATAGAGATTTGATTGTTTGTATGTCTCTTTGTTTAAAAAAATCAACACTGAAAGAATTTTGAAATTAGCAGGTTCCAACGAGTGCAAGTGTCATCAATCAACAGCATAAATTGGGAATCTATCGACACTATCCGATGGTGACATACCTAGGCTATATTTTATTTCCGTATTCCCAAGGGAATGGAAACTTCGCGAGTGAAACCGCGTGGCGTCTGCTAGTCTTTTAGCTTTTAGTAGGTATCGTAGTAGGTACCTATCTAAGTAGGTTGAAATAAAGTTTTGTTTTGGAGCAATGTTATTCAGCTCTAGCAGTTATTTTGGTCATAATATAAGAAAGTCACTTTTACAGAATATCTATTTAAGTAGGTACCTAAGTCCTACTTAATTTATTTTATAATATCTACCTATTCTATTAATAAGTTGACAAACAAGCATAAAATAATTAATGTTCAAAAGTGGTGAAACTTAAGTACCTGTGGTTGCCGTAGTACCTGCCTAGGTAGCTGGGAGTTTGTAATGATCAAATCACAAATAAAGTGACCTAGGTACACAAATAAATCTTTTCATAAAGATAAAATACATACATAAGCGAATAGATTTTTAGCTAGGTATCAATTGGCTAATGCTTTTGAAGACCGAGAGCCGGTAGCTTGAGGCAGCCAAAAGCCGCTAACGGCAGTAAAGTTATAGCTCTACTTTAATAGAGCAAATTGTTTAATAGGTTTAAGGCACAAATCTTTTAGGCAGTTTCCGTAGTACCTATTCATGAGAGGTTAGTGACTTGCGGCTTGCGAGACACCTGCGTGACAGGTTGCATTGAAGTCAACGGACAAACTTACCAAAGTTCTCGAGAATTGAAGTTAGCCTCCAGAAGTCCACAGTGCTAAAAAGTATCCACACATCCAACACACACTACACACTTAAAAACACACACAAATCACTCAAAAAGTAAGTTACTGATAAATAAGTTATTCCGCGAGTTTCTATTCACCACTGCACGAAACGACATCCGACTCACATACTCAGAGCGCAAAAGCAAACTAAGTAAACCAGCGAATAGCAAAACTTGAACCCCACATGAACTCAAAACTTTTAACCAGATTTGTAAAAGCGCCACCTATCGAAAGTGTTAGTAACTGTTACGAAACTTGACAAACCTACATCACATTTTGGCACTCTTGTAGTACTACTAAATATACATAGAGGGCGCCATTAAAAACTTTTATTACAAAAATCATAAAAGCGCGACGATTTCACTTTGGTTTTTTAAAATTTCAGGATAAATAAAACAAGAAAAATTTCTATCCAATATTTTATTTACATTCATTTAGTCATCGAGGCTTTGACATCAATATTTTTTAATAACTTACTACATAGTTATATCACAAACATACTGTGAGTACACCATTGAGTTATAATGTACAGTACATTAGAACTCAATGAGGTACATCTATCACCATGTACTCTTTCAAACTTAACCAACCCTGAAAAATGTAAGTAGGTCTAGCTAGTATTCCAGCAAAGAATCACTTTGATTATGGCGATACCCTCTGCTGATCACTTCATAAAAAAGGTTGCTAAACATGGTCCTCAGACCATGCAGGCAAATCTTTGAAGGAATAAGAACTAAGGACTCGTGCGCTTTAAATAGGGCTTTTCCAGGGTAGAGTATGATGTAATATGAAATTATGATAGGCAGTGCCCAATAAAAGTGAAATTTATGCTATGAATCATCAGATTCTGTATCCGATTCACTTGGAGGCCACATTGGTCTATCATCCTTTTCATTAGCAGCCAACGCCAAGAACTTTTCTTGAGCTTCTAACACACTCTTACTATCTGTACATGCTGCATACATATTTAACGCTTCAGAATTAAGCTCTAAAAATGAATGGCCCCACGAAAACTTTGACAAATAAAACTGCGCCTCTTTCTTATGCCCAGTAATTACCATAGCTGCAGCTAAAGCTTCAACACAGCTTAACTGGTAAGGTTTACCATAATTTATTGGATTTGCTGCCACCAGAAATGGTAATAATCTTGGATGATGTGATTTCATTCTGCCGAAAGGTGTCTCATCAATTTTTGCCCATGAACAATCTATAACAGCTAAACCAGACTTTACAATTATATCTTTATCATTTGGACTAACACACTGGGTGCCTACAGGTGATAAAACTAAGCCTTGAAAGCGTTGCCCAAGTTTGAGATTTTTAATAAGTTTATGTCTCAGAAGTTTCCTTCCCGAACATTTCTTTGGGTCACAGTGATTCAGGTCCCACATGCTTACAGGAAAAGCTGCTTCTGTACCTTCAGTATCAGAGTCACTTTCATTTGATCCACTTTCTTCTGATGATTGTACACTCAAATCATTTAATCGCTCAGCATAATCTCGTTCAACGTGGTGGTTGGAGCGTTTGCCGTGTACACCACCTCTTTTACCTGATGCCATCTTGCTATAAATTATGTAACAATTATTATTTTGTCTGTTATTATGTGCCGCATGTAATTATCAGAGGGGAAATCACTTTTAACTATATTCATAACTTACACAAATACAGAAATAAAATAAAACACACAACACACACATGTGATGTGAAATTTGTTTTGACTTTGGTTTGACACTGACACTATTGACAGTAGTTTCGCCAGGTTTTAGAGATGCCCGTTAAATAGGTATCGATATCGAATTGTAAAATTGAACTGCTATTGAATTAGTTTATACATTCGTAAACAATAATAATAAAATCAATTAAAACTAATATCAGCACCCTAATAGGGTTATACAAAAAACATATAAAATTATAACAACTTAAAATAAAAAGTAACTAACTACCTATCAATATACAAATTGGGTCCCTTCGGTAAGGTACCTGTGATGCATGCAACATTCCCACGCTGAATAGCTATGGAAAGTCTTTGCGCGAAATAGCTACCTGCGCATGGATCACGCGTTTCTTCACTCAGACGCTTACTCAGAGCCGCGAAAAGACCGTGTGCACCTCGACCCCACGTATACAGTGTCTCGACACCAAATGGAACGAATTCAAATTGGGCACCGAGACAACTGTACTTTAACCTACTGTATTTAATTTCTAAAAATAAATATAATATAATATTTGTAGGCAGGGCTTTTTGTTAGGGCACGCAGTGACACGCTCCTAAAAGAATTATCGAAGCATTACCATAAAAACTGAAGAAAAAAGTCAAAGACTTAGAAAAAGAGTATTTTAAATCTTTTGTGCATTTTTTTTATATTTTGAGCGAAATAAATTTATAGTTATATTGTAGGACATTCTCACACGATGCCATTTAGCCCAATTTAAAGCTAATTTAAGCTCGTGCTACGGAATGTAGGCAACTAATAAACATCTTACTTGTTACTATAATATTATAAATGCGAAAGTTTGTGAGTGTATATGTGTGGATGTTTGTTACTCTTTTACGCTCGAATTATAGTCTGGAATAAAACATAGGCTACTTTTAATCCCGGGAATAAGTTACTACGGAAATCGGGAACGCAAACAAATTTTACGCGGGTGAAGCTGCGGGCATCAGCTAATACTTATATATTTATAAATAAATGCATAATCTTATACATAGAAACACCCAAACTTCGAAACAAACTTGTGAATCACACAAAAATTTGGTCCGATCGAGATTCAAACCCAGGACCTCAGCGCCCCAGTTAGTTTTACTACCGACTGCGACACCGAAGCAATCAATTGCGTGGATCTCCTAATGGATGCCATGCCAGACCCCTACTACTAAAACCAACGGTGCGTGCCGTTCCATCTGCCCACGGTAGGGAATTCCAGGCATGCCCTCGGAAGGGTAACCCTAGGGCTCTCGACACAGACTTTGATCGCCATCACGGTCAAATCCTGGAGATGAGGTTTTCTCCCATTTCATGGGTTCTATAGGGCACGATCTCTGGAGTTGAAAGTCCCCTGCAGAAAGCATTGGTTCCCCATATGTTGGGTTTTGTGACCAAACTTCGGAATAGGTCTTCGAAATTTCTTTCGGCTTATAGTGTGCGAGCCCTAGGTACTTCATCAAAATCTCGATGCCGATACTAACGAAACTTGTACGCTAGATCCCATGCGTGGCCCCGTCTGCGATCCGTAAAAGCACAGATCCTTGGATTTGTAAAAAGTCACCTTTAGATCCAGCAGCGGTATCGATCCATGACTTGAGCAAAACATGCCATGGCATTTAAGGTCTTGGTGCGTGCTCCTTGCGCCGTAACCTGTGCCTTTTCCATGTAGCACGTTACGACAACACCTCTGAGCAACGGACCGCACAACAACCAATAGTAGCCAATATTCCAAGGCGCGGTCTTCACACTGTAACTACTGTTAACAGGACCTTATGATGGATAAAACCACACGGTGTTTCTGTGTATTATATCAGGAAGTCTCATTGTAAACTAAAGAGGATCACTTCTGCCCAGATCTGCGTTAAAGAAGGCTGGAAATACCACCAATAATAAAGCCGGAAAAAGAAGTCCAATGTCACCACCACCTTTTCCTGTGTAGTCATCGCTGAATTACAGAGTGACATTCCATCCGCTCCACTCTCACCGATGATGGCAAATGGAAGTTGGCTCTCGGAGTATGAGTAACAGTTTACTATGTCTCTGCCTACACCTCCAGGGATAAAGGCGGGACGATATGTATGTATATCAATTTGTTTAGCCTTATTGGTCACACACACATTCAAGTTCTGTACAAACAATGCGCAAATTGGTGACAAAAATGAAAACGAATCATTTGTGCTCTGTAGTTTAATTTAAATTGGATAGCAGGCATTGGCCTGCTTAGCATTGGCTAACGATGCCGATCTCGCTAGCTAGAAGTATCTAAATTAAATTCAACATCATCATCATCAAAAGACCCCCAAAGGAACACTGAGGATCTCTTTTGGTGAATTTCCTCTGAACCTACGTTTATCATCAGGCTTGATTCACTATCCTCATGATATTCTTGCCGTGTACGCATCAAGACCCAAAAAGAGCCCAAACACTATTAGTACTTAAGTTGAGCTTTATCAGCAATTGACTCTATTATCACTCTATCGCCGCATCCAGACTCTCGTGGAGGCGCTAGACAGAGACTGGGCGAGCGAAGGTGACAAGAGTGCTGCCATCTACACTCTCTGGAGGCGCTCAACACTTTTAGGTTTATACCTACAGTTGCCCGCTCCATCTACTACAAAATGGTCTTGATTCAAGTGACTGCGATAGCGGGGCTATGCTTATTATTATTTGAATGTATTGCATTAATATCATTGAACTAAAATAAGAAATTAAAAACAGAAAGGTCAACATAGAAATGAGCGAGCGCGAAAGCACACGAGAGTGTGGATGGCGCCTTCGCCTCGCCTTCCAGGTTCTTCCAGTCCTTTGACTCCGTCCCAAAAACCAACACGGAGCGGAGCGCACAGGAGGCGAGGCGAGCGCAGGTAAGGCGAGGCGAGGCACCCATCCACATTCTCGCGCTCGTCTCAGCTCCTGTCGCCTCCACGAGAGTCTGGATCGTCCATATATGATGTTTGCCATGTACGCATCAAGGCTTATCTAAAAATACCGAACACCATATATTTATACCTTGTTCCGTTGAGGAGTTAGTGTGATGACCTTCAGACCAAGAAATAATTATAATATCATTAACAAATAAATACAAAGCAAATAAAATTATATAAAAAAAAGTTACATGCTCAAATGGCACAAAATCATTGAGATATATTACTCAATTTCAATTTCAATTTCAATTTATTTATTTATTGTTTGTCACAGGTTTGTTACATAGATGTTATAAATTTAAATACGTGAGTCCTTCCGTAACATGCCTTACTGGCGTACAACAATATTTTAATTTGAATTACATTAATTTAATAAGTTGCAAGATTTAAAAATGTCATATTTATACAAATGTCAATAACCTACTTAATCTAAAATCAAATTACAATAGCATACTTTACTGGCGTGAAACAATGTACCTTTTATAGAATGTCAAATTTATAATATAAATGTCAATAAGTATTAAAATCTAAAAAGCAAATACATACATAATTATTAAATTATATTACAGGTATAAAAAAATACTACGTATAGGGAACGCATCCCGAAGTAAAATTTTGCGCCAAGCGTTATGGGCTCCCGTCCCGCCCGACACGGGTCAATATATTGAGTCAAGTCTGATATTTATGAATGGAAGTTGTTTCAGTGTGAGTGATTTCTTTGCATGTGTGTGTGCATCGACGTATATGTACACATGATATTGACGAGGCATGACAATTGCCAATTGATCGTGTGGGGTCCCTATTATGGTCCACGGACCATAAGTCAATTAGTCTCTTGCAAGCACCCGGCACAACGTGACGCCTTCATCAGTGAAAAGATTTGCGTAAAATGCCTTCGCGTGTTGTCAAATACTGTAAAAAATTACTCAAGAAGACAAAATAAAAGTCTTGGAAGTACTTTTCACTCGTAAGGATATAAGCTTTTCGATTTAACACACATGATTTATTTAATTTGTGTTTTTAAAATCTAACCGTCATTTTTTACACTCGTGTTTCCTTACAAGTGACATGTTCTTGGTAAACGTTGAAGGAAACGCGTAAGCGCCATGAAATGCACGGCGCTTTAGACCTTTTGGTCGTGAAAAAACTATAACTAAGAAGCGGTCTTGCTCTTGAATATTTTATATTATGATTAGACGACTAATTTATTGTTTTATCGCCGCAGCGACCTTTAGTTGTAACTCGTGGCAAAAGGCAACGTTTTTTGTTCGGGATGCGTCCTCTATGCGTAGTAATATATCTCAATGCACAAAATACGGTAGTTCGAGATTGAATATGATTATCGATATAAAACGTTGTATAGGGTGGTGCAACTCTATGTAGTTACTTTTTAATTTATTTGGCGCAAAGCAAAGGAGTGACAGACAGAAGTTTACGGATCATGTTTTGTTGGAATTGAATAATTATTTAAGTTTAAATTGTTAATAACTTTACTAATTTACGAATTTAAAGTTGATACAAATAGATTACAAATAAAAATACCTATTTTGTACAAAAAAATTAACACTGGCATAATAATAATTAAATTAAGATGCACGTCAAATAATTTTCTGAATGCCGCAATGAAACATTTTACTTAACTGTCAATCAAGTATTTCAAAATAATTTACGTGTTTTTAGTGTTTTAATAATTGTGTATATTAAATCGACAAAATTGATTTTACACGCGGCAGAATGAGCAGTGCCTCTATGGCGGGTAAGTTTAAAAAATCAATAATTTGAACAGTTCTGTATTTTTTCTAAATATTTTTTTTGCAAGAATGGTTTTGAAAACAGGATGCTCCTGTTCTCCTGTTTACTGTAAATTACCAAATGCCCGTCAATATACCGAAGACACAAACTTCAAATCAAGTATAAAGCACTTATTTGTACTTATCTGGTAAAAAAGCTTCTACAAATTTTTGCAGCTACTGGTGATACCTAACTACCTAGTATTATGTATTTTTGGAAAAAAAATAGTAAATCAAAACCTTATTAACCTTCGACGTAAAACGTGAGATGATTTAAGTTTGACCTGTGTATCTGTCCGTGGCATCATAGGAGTCCAATGGATGGACCAATTTTGATGCAGTTTTTTTTTTGTTCGGAAGCAGATTTGCTGGGTATGGTTCCTAGCTATAAATTTCAATGCTCATCAGCTCGCTTCCTCAATGATGTAGGGATTTTACTAAAATCTATGGGCTTTATTCATTGGAAAATGGAAAATTCACTGGATTTAGGGACCTACTGTTATTTTGATGGTAATTCCACAACATTATATCCTGGAACTGGCTGATGCATCAAGTAGTCTGAGGGATATCAAACTCCTTAGAAAATTACAGGATGTATACCATGTTCGAGCTTATTAGAACAGTCTCGGGCTCCGGGGCTTTTTAATTTTCAAATTAACACTCTTGTGGCGAAAGCCACAAGCTACGGCAAGAGGCTAAAATAGAAAGACATCACATAAGTGAGTCCTGGGGTATCCGTCCGAGGGCTTACCCGGGGCTCCCAACCTTAGGCTGTTGGGCAGGATGTGTGAGGTTTTTTGTTGGTAGTATTTTCCTCAAGTAAAATAAAGATTTAAAGTTTCACATAATGAAAGGGGATTATTATAAAATCTAGAGTAGACGGCTTACTGGAGCCACTATCTTCTTGCCATAACATACCAGCTGCTACAAGTAAAGATAACTGATTGCAGATAAAAAACAGATTGTAAAAAAAATTATTCAATTTTGGTTAAGGAATCCAGAGATGACACCTCTAAAAATCTATCACCATTAGTACCTAGACATGCAGTGACCCGAATAGCCTGCTGACGCCCTGTCTACTATAGTTTGACCGCAACTGCTGTACCACTCCAAAATCATGCGCAAGGAGCGGTACAGCAGTTGCGGTCAAATTATATTGAATTAGTGGATAGAGTCAATATTATTATACTAGCTGATCTGACTGATAGAAAGTAATGTTTAAGATATGTTAACTTTCCTCTTGAATCACCATCTATTGCTGCAAACTGAATTTACATCCGTTGAGTACTTTATGATACCCAAGGACACAGGTAGAAAAAAAGGTTTTCATTTTATAAAATGCAAAAATAAATATCTATGGGTCATATGACAAAATCCTTCATGGAAAACATTAACAGAACTCCGGTTTCCTAGTATTTATGAAACTCTGGTTCCCTACCATTTTGAAATCATGATGAGCGCTTTTACTTGATGCCCATATTATAAGAAGCGGGATAGCACCCGAACCCCCTCCCCCGTAGCTGCAGTGGTAGCCATAGGTCTGTTAAGAGTCCTGGGGTATCCTTCCGAAGGCTTACCTGGGGTTCCCAACCGTAGGCTGTTAGGCAGGATACTTGAGGTTTTTTTAGTCGGCAGGATGTTTTTTAGTCCATGAGGATTTTCTCTTTGTTAAAAAAAAACATAAGTTATAGTTACTCACAGTCGTTTTGTTTATTTTTTTGACGCACTTGGGTTACCAAGACCAATCTAACGGTGTCTACCTATTAGTTAAACAAATCCGTGCAGCGGCTTGGAACATTGAGGTTTACTACCTAATAATAAAAATATATTACACACATAGGTAGGTATCTAAAAATTACTCTCGAAAACCATATCCTTTCTTGGCAATCGGAAATGGGAAAATGTTGATTTCCCAACCGTATATTCCCAACGGACCCCGGGTATCTGTCCCCACACGGGGTCCGTTGGGAACTGAAGATAATTTCATGTGGGTCCCTTGGACATGAAATTATCTTCAGTTCCCAACGGACCCCGTGTGGGGACAAGTATGTGGGGTCCGTTGGGAAAAAGAATTCCCTACGGACCCCCACTCTCCTCCCAAGTTAATAAAAAACGAGTAGGTATAAACTGCGCTATATCGATACCTTAATTTGCAAACCTAATAACTCCACTTTTTCATGAAAATTACATTTTGATACCGGCAGAAACTAGATTTTTTGCTCTATTTTTTGAAATACTAATAACTCCATGATTCCCAACTGCATTGGTGTAAAACGCCATTTGAAAATCAAACAACTCCGCGTTAAACGAAATGCATCGATTTTGACAAAATAATCTAATATCTCCCGCGCAGTTGGCCATTTTGTATGGCGTCACAGAAGCGTACGAAATATTTTCATAACAAATGGTTAGTGTGTTTTATCGCCGTTTGAAGCTTAAAAACAGTAGAAGATATATTAAGGTTAGTATATTAAGGTTAGTATATTTATGATACTATTACGCTATTGAATAGAACAGGGGCACCAAGCGGGTGGCAAAACCGTGACCTCAGGGTCCGAGATTCTCGAGGAAATTGAGTACTTTTATACAGACCTCTATGCATCACGGACCTCGGAGGCTCTCGAGCAACTGAAACCCAATAAATCTCCTGGAGACGATGGAATTACGACTGAGCTCCTAAAAGCGGGTGGGACTCCGATCCTTAGAGACCTTACGAGCATATTTAATTCCGTCCTCTAACAAGGGTCAGATACCCAAAGCGTGGAGCAGGAGTGCGGTGGCGCTGTTCTTCAAAAAGGGTGACAAATCCTTACCGAAGAACTACAGACCCATCTCTCCTGAGCCATGTCTACAAGTTGTTCTCGAGAGTAGTTACAAACCGCTTCGCTGGGAAACTCGACAATTTCCAGCCAAAGGAGCAAGCCGGGTTTCGAAAAGGCTTTAGCACCGTGGACCACATCCATACTATTCGGCAGATTGTACAGAAGACAAAAGAGTACAATCAGCCGCTGTGTGACTATGGCTTTCGTGGACTACGAGAAAACCTTCGACTCGATCGAAACCTGGGCAGTTCTAGAAGCTCTGCAGTGGTGTCGTATTGATTGGCGATATATCGAGGTGTTAAAGTGTTTATATGGTACTGCTACAACTACCGCCCGGTTGTAGGATAAGAAAACCAATCCCATAGCGCTGCGCAGAGGTGTGAGACAGGGAGATGTTATGTCACCTAAGCTCGTCACTAATGCGCTTGAGAACGTCTTCAAGTCGTTGGACTGGGATGGATGTATGTATCTCACACTTTCGGTTTGCCGACGACATTGTTTTAGTAGCGGAAACGCTGGGACAGTTGAACGGGATGCTGCATAGTCTAAGTGAAGAGTCTAGACATGTTGGGCTCTGCATGAACTTGGACAAACCAAGCTCATGTTCAATGAGCATGTCGTGCTGAGACCAATATTCGTTGAAGGATCGAGGCTTGAGGTTGATGAGTACACCAACTTTGGGCAAGTTATCACATTTGAAACGAGTACCCTGGATAAGGAAATAGCCAGAAGGATTCGCTTGGACTGGGCAGCGTTCAGCAAACTGCGTCGTGTTTTCTACTCGCCAATACCGCAAAGCCTGAAGACGGAAGTCTTCAACCAGTGCGTTCTACCAGTGTGTTCTACCAGTGTGTGCCTACGGTACCAAGACGTGGACACTCACAGTGTGGTTAGTCCATGCCCTGGTTGCGCAACGAGCAATGGAACGAGCTGTGCAAAAGGTAGTACTCCTAGACACGGCACATATCGTCAAGAGGTTCCTTTCTCTGCAGCCCTATTGGTCCCTGTTACCAATGCCGGTGGGGCGCTATTTTTCATATTTTTGTTTTTTAGTACGAGTATGTATTTAAAAATTTAAATTATTAACTTTATCAGCAAACATTTCATTAACATTACACCTCAATTAATTGTTTGTACGATTGTACTCTACTTAAAGTTTAAGATAAAAACAAACAACTCCACTTTAAGTTTCAAATATTGCTTAAACCAAATCTAACAACTCCTTTTTTATCATAAAACTCAATGGTTATACAAAAAAAGTCGATTTTTAAGTGTTTTTAAATAAATAAAAGGCATAATTTCCAACGGGATTTATGGTTTTCTTCATTGCGTTAAATAAAATTTATTATGACGTTTTAAGTCTCTCCTGTAAAATTTGCTCAAGAGGAGTTAGTAGGTTTGCAAATTAAGGTATCGATATGTACAACCACCATGTAACGCCGTATACACCTCACGTAATCCGACTTAGATGGATTAGGTTAGAAGGCTAAGGTGGGAGCGGAGCTCCCGCATTAGCCTTCGTGGTTATTTTTAAAAGTATTTTGTAAGTATTTTTAAAAGTATGCTATGTACCTACTCTCGTACCTTTATAATGTGTGCATCCACTAAAAAAGGAGTTTTCATAGTTTCACTATTTTCAAGGCAGTGCCTCTCAAATAGGGCTCTCGCTCTTGGCCCCGCGGGCTCAGTGTTCTAAACGATCACTGCAGTAAGCAACATTCACTATGGCCGGTCCTTGGATGGGTGACTACCACGTGACCACTTCGTGGAATTGATTTACGAGCGATTCCGTGCTTCGGAAGGCTCATTAATAAGCCGTTGGTCGGTTGGTCCCGGTTGCCAGTAAAATAGCAGTCATTAAGCCAAGTTGGGCGCCCTAAGGGCGGCTTGAAAATTTTCAACAGCGGGCAGTCACAACCTGCGCCTGTCCATTTCAACGCGGCAATACGACTTACCACCAATTACATGGAACAAAAATCTACTTAAAAGGTGCAATGTGGGCGTATAATATGCCTCTGCTTACCCCTTCGGGGATAAAGGCCATATGTATGTATGTATGCACAAGCAAAGTCAAGTGGGCAAAAAAATTTAGTTAATATAGCCCTGTGCTACGATGTAGAACAGATTCGGGATTGTAAAAACATGTAGGTAGGCTGGTGGCGACGTCAATTTGGAGTGCTAAATATAAAAAAATAAAAAAAGTTCACAACACATAGGTACCTACACAGAGACATCCCTTATCTACAATCTGTAATATCAAAGACAGCTTTATGACGTAGGTTGCTTTCTTTTATGTCACGCTAATAAATATTTCAATACCTAATGACAGTGTCTTTATCCTTGAAAAGACATTGTAGACAGTAGAACAGCTGTCGATCGATAGATCTAACTACATGAACCGTTGAAACCCAAACCATTAATTCATTATAATATCTACATACATGCCGTCACGCCTTTCTTCCACATTTCACAAATTGTTTTTGTCTCACGTGGTTATACAATAGGCCGTGAGACTACTATTGCCATGTTGAAAATCAACCTGAAATTTTCAAGCCCCCAAGACATTACATATTTCCGAAATATCTACACTGCATAAGGCTTCCAACTGGGCTTAAAAGAATACCACCCTCCGGAGCAGAACGTCATGAAAGCAAAATGTCATGAAAGCAAAATGTCATGAAAGCAAAATGTCATGTACGCAAAATGTCATGAGCGCAGATGGTCATAACCGCAATTGGTCATGATCGCAGATGGTCATGATCGCAGATGGTCATGATCGCAGATGGTCATAATCGCAGATGGTCATAATCGTAATTAGTCATGATTGCTGACTTTTACCGATTAGCATATTACTGATACCTGGGACCAAACGGCTGAACGTGCTTTTCTGAAGTTCGGAAATTCTAGTAAAAGGTGATGATATCACGAACGGTAACCTATAACTGGACTGTCCGTATTGTAAGATGCTTAACGCAGCATTTGGTTGCAGAAGTGAGCAAGCGAGTGGGCTACAAGGCTACAAACGCTTTTGTAGAAGCAATACTGCTTTCATATTATTAGATATTATTATGTATTGCATTATTAGTGTCGGCTGCAGCGCGTCTGCAGCACCTACCTAAATATTGCAAACGTCAATAGGCCACGGTGCCCACATTCCATCAGGTGGACGGTATGCTTGTCTGCTGCAACCTTAGTGGTATAAAACGCATCATTCCCTAAAACACTATCTGGCATCAGGCATTCATCTTGAGTTTCCTTTGCTCTATGATTTGAAGGCAGTCCACCTCCACTGCCTCTCCCAACTCCATTGCTACTTTATTGGGCAAATTTGAAACAAAACCCTGTACTAACCCGTAAGGACAAACATTTTACTTCACAAGCAAATAAGCATTTCCTTCAACTTCTCGATTTTTTAATTGCAAGACATTCCTTGATATGTTTGTAGTAGGTATATCTGGTTATCTACAGAATATTTGTATATTGTAGGTACATAAACAGCTTGCACATTATCCGCCAAATAAGGATCAAGGCCAGCTAACTACTTTGACTCACTCCTCCATCTTGTGTTTGTCATAATGTGATCTAAATTTATCATAGAAATATATTGAAATAAGTGTACAGACAAACACCGTGTGTTCATACATAATTAATGTAAAATTTTACTAGTGATCGATTTTTTGATGTGCGACAAGCATTGTGAGGTTACGCTCTAATCATTACTGTCTCATTGTTGAACGGTGATAGTCCTCATAAACTTTAGCACCAGTGCCTAGGTAAGTTTAAAAAAAAATCATTTACGCGCTTAGGTACTTGATCAAGGAAAGATTTTTGTATTCCTATTTTGTTATTTTTTGATTATTCTTTGACAAAGACATTTTATTACTTATATTACGAATTTCGGATCTTTATCGAGGCTTAATTAATATTTTGGATTTGTTTGCAACTTATGAACACGCTTTTACAATAAAGACGAAACGTCGAGAGGTGACCAAAGTTACAATAATATTATGAGAGTCAAATGAGAGTATCAAAAAATATAATGGTTTATTTATGAAAAGATAAAATACAAATAATGCAATTTAAAGACATTAAAAACAGACATTGTTGAAATGCTTTCTTATTATATGTAATGAAATAACTGTTGGCTGAAATAATTGTATAACAGTTAATTTAGAAGCTTATGATTGTCTATTGTTCATAGCACTGGTAACCACTTTCGATTGTGTGTATATGTTTGCCACTTTAGTGGTTAAAAATATGCATGATGTGATCTCATCATAGGTTTTTGTTTTGTTATAAGTAGGTAAAGTACATAATTACATCATTACCGAAACATGATTAGAGTAATCACTAATCACAAGACCACCGAGGTATATTCTTTAACTGAATAAATAAGTATATGTAGCTTAATGTAAAGTATCTACGCGATCACTGGGTTAAGCGTTTTACGCCACGGTCAGTTCTGAGATGGATGACCGTTTGTGGCGATTTCCATTCACACTTGGAAGGCACGGTTGGCCATTGGTCTCACTTAAAAGAGTCATACACGCCATCTGGATGAAGCCATAACCCTGTACTTTTTGGAAGTGGGAGTTGTCAATACAATTTCAAAATGTTGTTAGGGTTCCATACCCAAAGGGTAAAAATGGGACCCTATACATAAGACTTAGCTGTCCGTCGGTATGTCTGACTGTCTGTCCTTCACCGAGGCTGTATCTCAGGAACCGTCATAGCTAGAAAGCTGAAATTTTCACAGATGATGTATTTAGCCGCTATAGCAAAGCAACAAATACTGAAATCAAAAAAGGGTGATTAAGGATCCTATAAAACTAATAAAACAAACGTTTTTATTTGCCGTTTTTTGGTTGCGGAACTCTCCGTGTGCGAGTACGACTCGCACTTGGCCAGTTTTCTTAAATAACTAAGAGATCTTTTGGCCGTCGATATTCTTTTAAAACCGTGCACGGAGGGTTCCGTACCAAAAATTTACTAAAATTACATACTAATCTGTTTTAATTTTTTTTTTGTATTTGTGTTATAGCGGCAACAATAATATAAACTCTGTTAAGACGGTTCATAAGATACAGGCCGGCGACCTATGGTCTAAGCCGGCGACAGACAGACAAACCGCGTAGTCTTAATAATAGGGTCCCGTTTTCAAAGGAACTCTTAAATGAGCTTTATACACTTCTTTCTATCCAAACTAAGCCGTGTCATATTTCCATTTCATCCATTTGCGCAAATTTCGTACAAAGGGGTACAAACAAAGGCGTAATATAATGGGTAAAAAGGTTTTGTAGGTATTAATTTAATATAAATATGTCACCGTAAAACTTTATAAACTGTTAAGAGTTTAATCTGCCTAGCGCTGCTAGCGCGATTGTAAACGGTCGAGATATTGTGAACCATAAAAAGAACCTTCCGGACCGCAATGTTGAATTACCGCAATGTTGAATTTGCAAAATGTTGAATTACCGCAATGTTGGAAGACCGTTTACGAGCAACGCGAACGATCTAAGCGAGCGGGCCGGATTCATACCGACTTAAACCACACGTGCCCTTCCACTGACTAAGGTCGGGATCGTCGGGTAAGACCTGGGGATTGATGTCCCAGGATTCCGGACAGGCTTTGGCAACCACTGCGGTCTGCTGCATCTAGGGGGTTGTTCGGATTTTATCCCGCTTGGGGCTTGTGGTGTGCGAAAAACGTTCACGTCACGCTGTCATCATGGGCCTGCTTCTGTAAGGTCGGTGAGCAGTCCCCCCGCTGTCCTCGGGACCCTAGATCATGGAGGCCGATAGTCATAGCCGCAACCAAGTCTACGGTGTACGGTTTCCTCACCGCAGACTGCGAAACTTGAGGGTCCGCTCCCTCTTTCACGAGCATGAACAGCTCGCAGAAAAGTCCCACTTACACCCGCTGGAGATCATGACTTGCCCCAAGGTTTACAGAGAGAGAGAGAGAGAGAATGTCCATGTCCAGACTCGCCACTAGGACCAGGCACTGCTGCGCCCACGCTGTGCACTCCACCAATGTTTGGAGCGCGCTGTGTCCTCGCTGGTTAGTATTATTTTATGTAATATTGCTCCTCGTAAGTTTAATGTAAATTTCAAATTAACAATCTCACTAGGCATACTATATTCTAACGGTTTTTACAATTTTACGGTGACATAATGTATAATTACTTACTTGATTATAGTTTTACACTTCACATGAATTATGTCGCGTGAAACTAGTAACTATGTAATAAATTCTAGGTATTCTAAAGCAGCTTTTAAGGTTATTAACTAAGGTACTATAAGGTATTGTGACGACAAAATTCATTACTTATTTTTATTTGTATATTTAGTTTTTTTCTGCGTATATTCGGCTTACCTAAATTACTCTGCATAATTAATACTAAAGTAATCTACTTAGTTCTGAATTTTGGGGTATTTATTAACAACTAGCTGAGCCCGCAACTTCGTTTACGTCACATAAGGTGTATGAAAGGAAAGGTATTTCTTCATCAGAGTCATCAAGCAGCATCTGAAACTGCCCTGTTTGCTTAATCATAAAAGAGCTTAATGATTAAGTCTATTTTAAAACAATTCAGTCCACGCCTTCGGCGCGGACTGAATTGTTTAAAAATAGTCTTAATCATTAAGCTCTTTTATGATTAAGCCAACACGCCAGTTTAGGTTCACTCACATTCAAAGAAACCCCTACAATTAAAATTTTCAAAAAATCTGATTCTTAAAAGTGTTATAACTCTTTTATTTCTAAACCGATTTACATAAAACAAACGCTAAATGTTAACTGGAGCAAACCTCAACACAATAAAAAAAACCGCATTGCAATCGGTTGAGCGGTTACTGAGATTAGCGTGCACAACCGTACAGACAAACAGATATACAGACATACAGACATACAGACATACAGACAAACAGACAAAAATTCTAAAAATCATTGTTTTGGGTTCTATTGCGTTCATAAAGCCCCCCTATAATATTTTTTCTTATTTATCTTCCATGTACAGACAGCGACCTGTTACGATTTTATTATATGTATTGATTTTGAAGAGTGCACTATAGTAGATTACTGCGGCTCCGTCCCCAATCCCCAAGAAATATTGTTCTGTTTAGCGATACAAGAGTTCCATGTTAATCCGTTATGATATCTTTTGACAGCTTATTCTGCATCTAATACTAAGCTAGCGGCTATGCTTTGTCGTATAGTATTTATCGTTCAATTAGATATCGATCGACATCTTAAATAGTATTTTGACTATATATTATGATTTAAGTACAACTTGACCGATATGTCGCTCAGCAGGTCATATTTGTGTTAAATAATTGCGATTATGACCATCTGCGACCATGACCAATTGCGATTATGACCGTCTGCGTTCATGATTATCTGCGATCATGACATTTTGCGTACATGACATTTTGCTTTCATGTCATTTTGCTTTCATGACGTTTTGCTCCGGAGGGGGTGAAAAGTGGTAAAGAAGTCAATGGGCGTTAGTTTTCTCAATGGTTGCTGTTTGGGAGTCCGTTATCCTTCCTAGGGCTTACCCGGGGCCCACAATTGCAGGCTTTTAGATAGGATACGTGTGGTTTTTATTTTAGTCGGTAGGAGTCCAGCATAGCATCCATGTAGGATTTTTTAGTCTGTAGGAGTCCGGCATAGCATCCATGTAGGATTCTTGTCACGTTAATATAATAGTTGGTGTTTATCATAAAGGGAAGGAGGGGCTCATCTGGTGGAGCCACACAGTTGTACCTACTCGTATTTTCAATTTGTCCAGCCGTATGCCAGACCGGGTTTGGTTTCATGTTATTGTCTTAGCTATGACTATATGTAGGTACCTATATAAGTGAGACTGACTTGGGCCACAAGCCACAATTATACATTGGACCTGTATATCGTGCTAGGGCCCTATGTAAGGAGTATAAAATTTTAAATAAGAATTATTGATTTCATGGTAAATTTACTAAACTGTGTCAACATATGACTCACTATTTTGCCCTACATGGACTGTAATGCTATGGGTTTAACTGTCATTAGTTAAACTGGAACATTGTCATGTAACCTTTTTAACTTCTTCGTAGTAATTATGTTATCTGTGCCCCAAATCTTGTATCAGACAATACAGAGGTTTCTGTTTAATAGAAAAATATGCTGTAGTGTTTTAAGTCCTTTTGTTAGGTTCGCTCGTGTATTTTGTCCATTATTTGGAACTATTGTCACTATAAAATGATTGGATTATTAAAAAAAAGGCATCGTTTGGCCATCAATATCTTCATAGATACTGATCTCGATTACCTCTCATAATATCACAATATTGTTATACAAGGCTGTGGTTTTTGTGCTGAAAATCAAAGCGTGCTAAAATGCCAGTGTAAACTCCGGTACCTACGTATCTACTAAAACTGGCATTTTTCTACTGAAAAAAAGTGGGACTTACTAATATGCCTCTTTCGGGAGAACCAGACAAGGACTATGTAGTCTTTTCTTTACTACTGCCACTTGGCCAATGTTAACTCTTCCTTCCTGAGGCCTACGTGCAAGGGGGATTCGCCACAATCGCAGCCGTCAGACCGGTCATGGCCGAGTGGCTGGAGAGGAGACACGGTGCTCTCTCCTACCGGTTGACACAGATGCTTGCCGGGCACGGTAGCTTCGGTAGGTATCTGTGGCGAAAACACCGGGAAATCACGGCCGAGTGTCAGCACTGCGAGGACCGCAGCGATGACACAGCGCTCCACACGCTGGTGGAGTGCACGGCGTGGGCGCAACAGCGCCAGATCCTCGTAGTGGGTCTGGACGTGGACACTCTCTCGCTCGAGACCATGGTGCGAGCCATACTCTCCAGCGGTAGTAAGTGGGACTGCGCCGTCTCCTTCTGCGAGCAGGTCATGCTCGTGAAGGAGGCGGCGGGACGGGTACGGGAGAGAACTCTCCTACCCGAGTTCCACAGTCGGCGGCCTGGGCGCCGCCGACGTGTCTTCGCCGAGGACTATCGGCCACCATGACCGGGGGCCTGAGGACGGTGAGAGGGCGGCTCACCGTCCTTACAGAAGCAGGCCCATGACGGCAGCGGCGGCCCTTAGAAGCGGGATCACACCCGAAACCCCCCAAAGACGCCGTGGGTCTGTTGGGAGTTCTGGGACATCCTTCCGAGGGCTTCCCCGGGGTTCCCAACCACAGGCTGTTGGGCGTGACGTGAGGTTTTTTAGTCGGTAGGAGTCCGGCATAACATCCATGAGGATTTTCCCTCACATTAAACAAAAAAAAGGCCTACGTGCAGCAGACTGAGGTCTTGAGGGATTGGTTTGATTGATTGATACGCAATTGAATGTTTCAAATGTATTTGCATTGAAATATGCAACCACTGGGCAATCCCGACGAATGACTCGTACCAACTAAAACCTCACTTTTTAAAATTCATAAGCCGTCTAAAAGTCTAAACAATATGTTTTGTTCCCAGCCTGCTTCAACTACGAGAACAACCCTGCTAAAGACGCTAAGGGCAACTTGGCTGCTGCTAAAGGCGCTAAAGGCGACAAAAGCGACGCTATGGACAACCGTGAGTTTTATGATTAGTCACACAGGCGATGAAGAATATTTTGATATTTAGAACCCGGAAGCCCTCGTGGTTCTGCTCGCCCGTCTTTACTATTGCCGATCCTTGGATGTGTGTGACCACTTTGTGACATTTATTTGCAAGCGTTTCCGTACTTAGGAAGGCACGCTAAGCCTTTGGTCCCGATTGCCAGTAAAATAGTAGTCTTTAAGCCAGGTTGAACGCCTTTATGGGTGGCTTGATAAATTTCAACAGCAGGCAGTCACAACTTGCGCCTCTCCATATCCTATTACGTGTAACCTACTTATTATAATATTCCTCTGTACCCCTTCCGTTCCCTACCTTATGAAAGGCGTGATTATATGAAGGTTCACAGCGAAACACAAAATGACCACTTCAGTAGGTAAATAACATAGCATTTATAAAAGAAAGAGTGATGCACAAGTCGCCGGCCACCAAATTATACGGTATGATTAATACCTCCACGTGGAATAGGGCTTCCCAATTGGGACAAACGAAAAGACTATACCTACCCTAAGAACATAGACTCTTTTTAATCAAAGTACCTACCTTTCCATATCAAATTGCTACGATCCAGCCACAGAAGTTGTAGAACGAAGCTCTTTGTCCAAAACATCTTTTCACATTTGTTTCATCATCAATCAAGGTTTTATAAGCAAAACTACATTGACCTAGGGTTGTCGCTCGATACCATTCTTTTTCGCTAAAATTACGTATTGATGAAAGGCACGGCGACATCCTCTCATAGACTATTCAGCAGACAATGGCCCACAAGTTGGCGCCCCTATAATGTGCCTCTTCACGCTTCGCTGGAAGAATCTGGATTTATGATTATGCAGTGTATATTTTTATCTAGAAAGCTCTGGTAGCGTGATACAGGACTTGAATTAAAGTCTGTTAAAAATGTGATCTACCGCCATAAGACTGTGGTCCAGCCTTGAAACAATAAGTTCAATTTCTCCTTGCAATAATGTTTTAACGATGATGACCGTTCTTTCCTCTTTCATATATTACGTGTGAATATTGATGCCAGTCAAGTCGACGCAACTCACGTCCGCGAATTTATCAAAAAAGTCCAGCTTAGCGGTAATTAGGTTTCAAAGAAGCTTTTAATAAATTGGTATTCCACTTTCTTGGTCGATTTACACACATAATGTAGTAAATAATCTGCTCCTTGCTAAATTCCATACATACAATCATAACGATCCACCTTAAGGGGAAGGTAGATAGATGGTTGATGTAGTCGAGAGTAAAGAATTTTGGGAATTAGTAAGATCTAGGATTCCTAAACTGGATTGACATAACAGCTATAAAATATTTTGGAGTACGTTCATGATAATACTGATTCATTTTCACAAGGGTTTGTAGGTTCGCTAACAAAGTGTGCTGTATATAAGCATCATACGCTGAGGTCAGGTGAGATTGGTGAACGTTTCTGTGTTGAAAGGGACGCTAAGCCGTTGGTCTCAAACCACGGCCTTTAGTAACATGCATGACAGTCG
Organism: Miltochrista miniata; assembly: GCA_933228765.1. Taxonomy (NCBI): domain Eukaryota; kingdom Metazoa; phylum Arthropoda; class Insecta; order Lepidoptera; family Erebidae; genus Miltochrista; species Miltochrista miniata. The sequence goes on along the minus strand of OW121752.1, from coordinate 32,334,662 downwards.
TTATGCCAAGTTGGCAAAAATTCTATCAAATTTTGGCATATTATGCGTAAGTATGTCTATTTCCACTCGGCAACAGCCTCACCACTTAGATAAGCCAAATAAAACTGCTGAGATGTGGGCACATGGTATGCGTCTGCTTATCCCCTGGTGTTAGGCATCACCACTTAGATGAGCCAAATAAAACTGGTGAGAGGTCGCCACATAGTCTGCTTTTGCTTATCCCCTCGTGTCAGGCATACTTACCAACCCTACATGAGGTATACACACTACCTTGAACTGCCAACATAATAAAGTTTATTTCACTATCGCGTTTGTGGATTCTTGCATGAATTGGTTCTCTTTGAAAAGTATGCACGGTTTTGGTGACGGCCTTGAAAACCTTTCTACGCATTTCAGTACCTTAGCATGTTTCATTCGATAATCGATTTTGTTCAGGTACGGTCCTTGACCTCTTTTTGTCAACAAAATGGTTCCTGCAACGATAACCGTATTATTGGCTGTACCTACCTACTACGCAGATTTGGAAAGTTCGGTTCCCGACTCAGAGCCATCCGACTTTTTTTTATATATAAATCACCCAGAAGTAGGAGCCCTTCGAGCTTTAGGTCAAAAGAACATTAGTTTAAATGAATTTTATATGAAAAGAATTATTATACGTATTGAAAATTATATAAAACGAACGTTATACTAAATGTTATTATATTATAGGAATATTATCTATACTAATATTATAAAGAGGAAAGATTTGTTTGTTTGTTTGTAACGAATAGGCTCCGGAACTTCTGGACCGATTCGAAAAATTCTTTCACTGTTGGGAAGCTACACTCTTTGCGGTGAACATAGGCTATATTTTATTCCCGTATTCCCACGGGAACGGGAACTAAGCGGGTGAAACCGCGTGACGTCCGCTAGTATGAAATAAAACATTAGGTCATATGAATTTAGGTTACTTGACATTATAGCATAATTATATCATATGAACGTTATATCATGTGAAATTAGAGCATTTGTTTTTATACCAAACATTACACACCCGGTTGGCCCATCTGGCTCGTTGCCTCCTTAATCACGTTTGCGATACAGGGTTTTCGCTCCTGAATCTTGGTTCCTGTTGTTTTTCCCATTTTTTTTTCCAGATTTCTAATTACATATACACATTACATTACATTCTTATGTCACTTCCTGAGCTACGAGTACATACACACAAACATTGCCATTCCCTTTGCACGGTCCATTTGCTGCAACACAGATGGCTCAGTGCCCATTGTTTTGATATACTTACCAGCAAGTAATTTGACATCTTGTTCAGGATGTAGATTTAAAAATAGTAACAATGAAAACCTAAGTACGGTGAATTATTGATTGGGCGTGCACAACAAGATGGGAATTGCGTGTTTTAAAGCCTTAGATCATCTAACCACAGGATGCGTCTTACTTAAGCATTGTTTTCTGCCATTGCACATGACCATTTGGTCTTTTGGCTTTATGAAAAGCCTGTACATCAGTACATCATTTTATATGATTAAACTAGTACATTACATTGTAGTTGACTGTACAATAACAATTAACACACAACAGCCATTACGCGTTTGTCGATTAATACATTTTTAAATGCAATGAAATTTTATATGTCTTTGTGTTTCCCCCTTCACTTGTATGAAAACTGGCAGAATATTTTTGTATGCGGTGGTTCGCAAAGGCTAGTCCCGTGTTATATGGTCTAAGTTTAAAGCTGATCATCAGACACTAATAGATTAAGCTTCTTCTTTTATTATATTCCACATGGCTTCCAATCTTTGCCTGAATTTGAAAGTATAGTTTTCTAGATTCTGTCAATAAGGCTAAGCACAATCTATACAAATATTATGAAGAGGAAAGATTTGTTTTTTGTTTGTTTGTTTGTAACGAATAGGCTCCGGAACTACTGGACCGATTTGAAAAATTCTTTCACTGTTGGAAAGCTACACTCTTTGCGGTGAACATAGGCTATATTTTATTCCCGTATTCCCACGGGAACGGGAACTGCGCGGGTGAAACCGCGTGACGTCCGCTAGTAATTTATAAGTTTAGCATGCTACTCTCAAGCTTAGATGTAGGTACGCCTGTAAGTTTAACTACGCTCAGAATATAAGCTTTAATTTCTTAAAAACTTTGGTGGCTAGTATAGTAAGCAAAGCACACATGCCGACGTAAGGGGGGATTACCAGTGGAACTTACAAAGGCTTGCAATACATAATCACGGTATTTTACAGCAGGGCGACGGCCCCGTTTAACAAATTAGGGTAAATTTTCAGCAGTAGTACGTGTAACTTTAAACCTTTAAAAAAATTAATAACAAAATAGGTACACATATAGATACTGTGTACTTACCTAAGTATATGAAACGTTGTCATTCCTGGCCTTGAAATTATATAAAAAATCCCTGTAGGTATATTATTTACATAAGCAATTCATAAATTGTTTTCAAGGTCGCGACATCCCACTACGAAAACAATTATACATAAACATACCATACATCATTCTATTAAAGTGCTAGTGCCTTATCAAAAGCGTTCCGAGTTCTAGTTCCGAGCGATCCCCGTTACTTCTTTCTTCACTCTTCACTCTCTTCAGTCTGCAGTTACAGTTCAAGGCGTAAAGACGTGCTCGGCCTATTTACTTTATAAATATGTGTAGTAAACGGAACTTCTGAATACATGTTTTGTGTGTGATATTGTTATAAGTTAATGAATATGATGTATCGTGGTAAACCGAAAACTAAATCCAATAGTAAGTCGTATTTTTTATGTATTTCAATTTTGTACATTGAACTGTATTTACTAACCTAAAAGTGAATACCTATTGTTTTAGTTTTGTTTTGTATTAGGTAGGCATACAATTTGTGGTTTTTTGTCAACATGTTTACTGTTTTGATTGCTATGAGGATTCTACATAACCTGAAAATAATAGTTGTTTATCATAGAACATTATAAAGTTCATTGTCATCTGCAGATTATAACATGTTTTTTAAACGTTCTGATGACTAGAGCGAAGCTTAAATACTAAAGTGGAGTTAGTGTGTGTATTTCGTACAAAATGCGTCTCACCGTTACAAACTACTGCTTTCATAAAGTTGCGCATTGCCGTGAATACATATTAGCTACCGAATTTAAATAAGTAATATAATACATACTACAATATGGAATATAAAACATTTCCATTTAAACAGTAACGTTGAAATATCTTTTCATTTATATGTAAGGCTTTAGTGTTTGATAAAAGTAAATAATTAAGCGGGTGGTATCGATTGCCCGCATTAGGACTCGCGTGGCAACCCCTATTGTTACAAATTACAAATAACTGTAGGGCTAGGCTAAATATGTGTCATGCGGGATTTAACTAGTTATTTTCTATATGGAAATTAGAATTTGCTTTCACGTTTTAATTGGAATAATGACAAACATGGTTGTATGTTGCCTTATCAAGATCTTCGGGGCCTTAGTCGCCCTCGCCTGGGCTGCACGTGATGCCACTGCTGACTAACGGATGATGTACTGGCAATGGTGTCCTTATGGTCGCCACACACGTTTAAATATACTTGCGTACTTAATAAATTTCAGCTCTCTAGCTATCACACAAACGCTGTCCGTCTCTATGTCTGTCTATCTGATAGACATACATAGAGACGGACAGCGAAGTCTCATCAATGGGGTTACGTTTTTTACCCTTTGGGTACGGAACCCTAAAAACCGACCAAGTGAAATAATATCCAATTCGCAATTGATCCAATTCGCTTTTGGTCTAATTAGCTATCCAATTCGCAAGTGGTCCAAAATAGACTTAAATAAGTCCGTTCTTATTAGTAGATATACTTAATAAGAATAATATTATTAACTTAATTATTACTAGCTGTTGCCCGCGACTTAGTACGCGTGTTAGTTAAATGTTATTTAATGCCAATTCGGTTGCTCTCTATCGAACCCAAATTTGGTCCAAATTTTATTGCTATTCAAGTATAAAAATAAGTAAAATAACTGAAATCTTTCAGTAGTTTCTGTATTTTGCACAAATATTGAGTTCTTACATACTTTTCGAGATCCTTCGGGACAAAGCAAAGCAAACAGACAAACAATTTTTTTTCTATCTAGGTATATTTTCGGCTTCGGTATCTTATGTAGAACACCCAGCGAGTATTGGTTGTAAATATTTTCAATGTTACCTGGGGATCGTGCGAAGTATGGACCTGTACGGGGCCCCCGTTTGGGCGGAGACCCTGACGGCCATCGGACGGGAGAGAACTCTCCTCGGGAGATAGTCCTCGGGGAAGACCAGTCGGCGGCTTGGGCGCCGCCGACGTGTCTTCGCCGAGGACTATCGGCCTCCATGACCGGGGGCTGAGGACGATGAGAGGGTTGCTCACTGTCCTTACAGAAGTAGGCCCATGACGGCAGTGGGACGTGAGGGATTCACGCACGCCCCCTCTTAAAGGCGGGATCACACCCGAAACCCCCCAAATACGCGGGATAGCACCTGCGAACCATCCCTTAGGCGAGGCCGCTGTGGCGGCCGTGGGTCTATTGGGAGTCCTAGGACATCCTTCCGATGGCTTACCCGGGGCTCCCAACCATAGGCTGTGTTGGGGGTTATAGCATCCACGAGGATTTTCCCTCGCGTTAAAAAAAAATATTTCCAATGTACAGTTTTGACTGTCTGGTCTGTTGGGAGTCCTGGGACATCCTTCCGATGGCTTACCCTGGGCTCCCAACCATAGGCTGTGTTGGGCGTTATAGCATCCATGAGGATTTTCCCTCACGTTAAAAAAAAAATTCCAATGTACAGTTTTGACTTTTCTATCATTTTATTATAATGTAGATAGATATACATAGATAAACGCGAAAGGTTGTATGTGCGGATGGTTGCTAGTGTCGATACTCTTTCACGCTCGAACGACTGAACGAAACTGGCTGAAATTTTGTACAGGGATAGATAGAGAATATTTATTAAAATAAAAAAGAAAACACTAATTGAGAATTAGACGTCTCTCGAATTAGAAATTCGTGAATTAGACCAATCGCGAATTAGACCTATCACGGATTCTGCCAATCGCGAAAAGGTTGAAATGGATTCGGCGCGAATTGGGTTAAGCGCCTAAAGGCCCTTGACACCCAATCTAAATCAATTATTTACTTACGTCTACTACGTTCACTAGAAGAAATTTCTAGAACAACTATTATTGAAGTACTCAAGAAGTCAACAACACACTTAAACAATCGGTTCACTAGTTTACTCGCGAACCTTTAATTTTTGTTTCCATTCGTCATTATTACTCATTATTTAAGTAACTAGCCAAAATACAATGTTATTAGGTGTTTACAGCGATACCGATCTGGAATATTAAATTCAACGTACGAAATGTGGGTCAAGCAAGATTTGTTAGGGTTCTGTACGTCAAAAGGAAAACTGCAATCCTTTTAACGTCCGGCACTTTGTAGTCCGTCTGTCTATCAAGACTTTAAACACGCGTGAAAGTATCGAGTTAAAATGTCATATAAAGCAGGTACCTATGTAATAATGGCAAAAACTGTGAGCCTAGATTCCAGTCCATGTTCAGTAAGTAATTTGCAAATATAGTAGGTACTTGACCAAGAGAAGTTGACGACTCAAATGTGACAAAAAATCTCTATAATAGATCGGGTTTTTTCGTCTACTCCCACCTGTTCTGTTGAGTAGTTCTGTTAACAGAACTACTGGTAATTTTTTTCCCATTAGTCCTGTTCACAGAACAAATGGTAATGCAATTCCCACCTGTTCTGTTGGCAGAACTACAGGTAATTTTTTTTCCATTAGTTCTGTCCACGGGACAAATGGTAATTCAATTACCACTTGTTCTGCTGAGTAGTTCTGTTGGCAGAACTACTGGTATTTTATGTCCCATTAGTTCTGTTCATGGTAATACATGGCAAAACAAATGAAGATCGACTAAACAAATGAAGATCGTCAAAACAAATGAACATCACTGATCACGAATATACGTAAAATAAATAGATATTATGCAGGCTCATAAGGTCGAAATTTGCTTGCACCCATTTTTATAATATAGATGCGATAACTATTTTAAAAAATAGGTGCAAGTAATTCTCGACCTTATGAACAAGCATAATATTTATTAATTTTTTACATATTCGTGATTAGTAATGTCGATAAACGCCTAAAAGCACATTTTTAGAAAAGTGTCATTAAGGTCGAGAATTGTTTGCACCTATTTTTTTGAATGGTAATCGCATCTAGATTACCAAATATTGCTGCAAGTAATTTTTGACCTTATCAACTTGCGTAGTCTTTTGTTTTATTGATCTGCATAATATGTTTTATCGATCTTCATTTGTTTTTTCGATCGTCATTTGTTTTGTCGATCTTCATTTGTTTTGCCGATCTTCATTTGTTTTGACAATCTAATTTGTTAAGTCGATCTTCATTTGTTTATTCGACCGTCATTTTTTTTGTCGATCTTCATTAGTTCATTTGTTTTGATTTCTACTTCTATTGACTTTGTGAAACAGTGGCTCAATCATCCTCTTACTAAGTAACAGAACAAGTGGGAATAGTTGAATGATAAGTCGCGGGTAAAAGCATAGTCTTATGAGTCACAGAACTAACGGGAATAAAATTACCAGTAGTCCTGCCAACAGAGCTACTCAACAGTACAGGTGATCGGAATAGTTTAAGTAAGTCAGGTGTAAAGCATAGTCTTATAATTCACAGAACTAATGGTAATAAAATTACCAGTAGTTCTGCCAACAGAACCAGTCAACAGAACAGGTGGGAGTAGAGGGAATGGATACATGAGCTCGGTTTGCATACTTGTGGACGGTACTCGGACTATTCCGGTACCTGAGGTAGGTAGGCTGCAGGTGGCCATTCCAAGCGTGCGCGTTGGTTTCTACAACGCTTGGTCGAGTAGTCCCTACAAATTTGTACGGAACCCTCGATGACCGCGACCGAATCGCAATGGTCCGGTTTTGAGAACTACGAATACAATTCGATTGCGTGTTTAAGATCCCCTACCTTGTATTAGATTATGACGTTACTATTGTGACGTGACTTAGAATAGTTTGCTTGGTCACGAAAACTTTTAAACGTGTAGTTGGTAGTCAAAATGTACAACATACAGAACTGTTTTAACCGACTTTTTGACTGCCTTGGTGGCTCAGTGGCAAGTGTATGTAAATAAATAATAAAAATGTCTGCTTCGGAATTTGGGTGTTTTATATGTACAATAAAATATGTTTATTCGTTGTCTAGATCCATCCCATACCTATTACAAGCTAAAATTTGACTAGATGGCGTAGTTTGTACAAAAATATGTACGAACCAAAATTTGTCTGACCGGCAAATCTTAGTTTCGGGAATTGATGTTTCCTATGTTTAAAATTTAATATTTTTGTATTTAGAAATAGTGATCCCATAATAGAAATTGTCTTTATAATTTGGCCTAGATGACGTTATAAAAACATGTCTATAAATATTTGTCTCACTCAGTTATCAGAATTTTGTAGGAAATACCGTTTCCGTATAAAAGACACAATACTTAATAAATAGAACAGAAAGCACTGGCTTCCTTAAAAATTTGATAGCAGCAGCAGCCAGCTAACATAGTGCTGAAGCCCTGGCACTGAAGCATCTGACACCTGTTGAGTTGAGAGATCAATACCGAGTTTGTATAGGTACCTACATCCTATACGCCCACGTTTCACAATTTACGTCCCACGTAGTAGGTTAGCATATTGCCGTGTAGCTAGCTAAGGTTGCGGAGGTGGTTGGTAACCCACTATTTTAAAAATCTAAAATCGTACACTATTCCTTCAACTTGGTTTAACCATGCCATGTACTAATAACCAGGGGCAATAGCATAACGTGCCTTCCGAAACATGGTAACGCTCGTAAATGGTAAATTCACAAAGTGGTTACCCATCTCAGGTCCAGCCTGCTTTTTTTCTTACTGACTGAAACCACACGTGCCCTATCACTGCCTACGGCCGGGAGCCCTGGGTAAACCATCGGAATAATGACCCAGGATTCCCGACAGACTTTGGCTACCACCGTAGCCTCACCTAGGGGTCAGGAGTCAGGACCAGCCGTAGCGTAAAAGGTGTTTAACGCTGCTATTGTTTACATAACACTGAGTTAGCGTGCCTAGAAGCGCTTTATATCACGTTTAACTATATCACGTAATGGATTCTGGTTATCGCCATTATGAATGTATTTTGATTAAATGTTATTTACTGATCCAGTGTAATGGTATGAAAATCTTATCAGGAACAACTAATTGATTTAGGTAGGTAAGTATAGCTTATTTCTATACAATGGATTATAAATCATTCTACACTAGCGGACGTTACGCGGTTACATCTGCGTAGCTCCTGTTCCCGTGGGAATACGGGAATAAAATATAGCCTATGTCACCCGGGGATAGTGTAGCTTCCCAAGAGCGATTTTTTTTTTTAAAAAATCGGTTTATTAGTGTTAGATCCTATTCGATGCTTACAAACAAAAAAACAATCAAATCTTTATAATATTAGTAATGTCAATAAGTCTTTTATGTAGTCACGGTGGCATATGAATTACAATAAATGACCTGGAATGAACAGGAAATGAGACCGACAGGACAGCTGACACCAATATTTGGTATACATTTTATTTCAATGAAACCATAGGATGACTGGGACGGACATTTTTTAGCTGTGTCGTACCAGCGAACAACACTCCGGGAGGCGTGTGAGGACCCGAAGAGGATCCTGCGCTTCTGGTCGGAGCTGGGTTGGCTGGAGTGACAGCCAACGCTAACGTACAATGGGTCCACTGGCGGACCTAAGTGCGGAAAATGGGAGCCCAAGAAGAAGACCAGCGAACAAACTATAAATTATTTTCCTTCTATTCTTTTCATTCCTTCAAAATAAAAATTCCCAAATAGGTATATCATATTCATTACAGTAGTTTAGAAAAAAGTCCTGCTGTTACTATTCTACAGTTTTTTTTTGCCAATTACAGTAGCATGGCACAGGCCGCAGTCAGCCACATCCAGACAGGAGGACGAGTTGATGCAGAAGTCTGCACGAGCTCTTGCTACTGCCACGGACCCAGTAGAGAAGCTGCGACTGCTTTGTTTGTCCAGAGGCGCTTCTGGGATATTAGGTCTTGGAAGGTAAATTTATTTATAGGTACCTACTGTTGACTGATTTTTTTTCTTTATACCACTAAGGTGGCAGACAAGCATAGGGCCCACCAGAAGGACTGGTGGTCACCGCAGCCTATGAACGTTTGCAACACCAAAACTGATGAACTGATGGCATTATTTTAGACCATTAAAGGCAGACAAGCATACGGCCCTCCAGATGGACTGGCGGTCACCGTTGATGCCTATGAACCTTGCAAGAGGCGCTATGCTACGTTCACGCTGCCGACCCTGCTAAAACCTTCTAAGACCCGTTTGAGGAACCCTATACGTTAGAAGTTTGGGAAAACCGAGGCTGAAAGCTAATTCCACCATCTAAGCGTTCAGCTGAAGAAGAAAGCCTCCTGATCTTACCGTGCTCCAACGCTCCTGACTCAAGGTGTGAGCTGCCAGGCACTTGGTGGAACGTTCTGCACGTATTGAACAACCCCACTTGTACTGTTCCACTACATTTATTTATTTGACTTACACCAGACCAGACCGGTGTCGGCTTACGGCATTTTCAGAGTCATAAACCACTACATCATTGTAATATACGCAAGGTATCCTAGAGTATCCTTCCGAGGGCTTACCCGGGGCTCCCAACCGTAGGCTGTTAGTAGGGATACGTGAGGTTTTTAGTCGGTAGGAGTCCGGCATAGCATCTACGAGTATCTAGAATTTTCCTCACATTAAAAAAAATATACGGAAGGTAAAGATTGAGCAAACGAGTTCTGGTGTGTGAGACTTAATGAACATGGGGTAGGGTCCTCGCCAGATAAAACGACGATATGAAAAAGATCGCTGGGAGGGACTGGGTGCGGAAGACGCAGGTCCGTGTATTGTGACGTAATTTGAGGGAGGCCTACGTCCAGCTATGAACTGCCTTTGCTTGACAAGGAAGCCTGGAAATGATCTGCTTGCTCTACTGCATTCTCAAGCAATAGTTTGTGATATTTAGTTTAAATTTTGTAAATAGAGCACAAAAAGAAAAGCCCGTCGAGTTTCTTGCCAGTTCTCAAGCGGGCCGCGCCGCGTTCCGAACTGGTGGTAGTGACTTTGTTTTGTATTCATTGACGTGTCGCAAGTGCCTATGTATTAGGTTTATGCGAAATAAATGTTTTTTTGAGTTTGAGTTTTGAGTTTGCCATAACTTGATTTGATTATGAATTGATTGACAGCTGAGGGCTCGGTGACAGGTTCCCGTACCTGCCTGTTTTCAATTGGAGTTTGTTTTTGGAATATAAAGTGTATCGTTTCCTAAGTTCTTTTGTAATAGTGTAATTAACAAATTTTATCAGGAGTTATCTGTGTCAAGGGCTAAAATGGTAACAGGCGAGCAGACTTCCTTTAGCGTTGCTCATACCAGTAGAGCTTATATATTATACGTCAATGTCAATATCTTTTACGAGCCGTAAGTAAGGTTCATTAATGATTTAAGAAAACTGCTTAGTCTCCAATGGCCCCATAGATGTACAAAAACCTCGTCCCTTTTTAAAAAACTATGTATTGAAACTGAAATCAGTTTTATGATTTTTCTTCTGAATCCATCCCACACGCCGAAAACACTATGAATCGGTGAATGAATGTCTACCTATTCCTCTACTTGATTACTTTCAGAATTTTCCGGAGAATGGATGACGATGGCAGCAAGCAACTGAACAAAGAGGAATTCTTTCACGGCATTAAGGAGACCGGCCTGGATCTGAGCCATCAGGTACTAATTACTTATAACACCATTATTATACCTTGCCTTACAATTCTGTGGAGTCTCATCTCATAATGTCCTTTTCTCGAAATATCCTTTCTCAAAATGTCCTTTTCCCAAAATGTCCTTTTCTCGAAATGTCATTTTCTTAAAATTCTTTGTGTTTATTTAATCTCACCACTTCAACCTACATACATATGGTCACGCCTTTATCACGAAAGGGGTAGGCAGAGGCATATTATGTGCCCATAATTAACTTTGTTAGAATTTGTCCCACGTAATAGATGGTGAGCCGTATTGCCGTGTTCTCAAATATGTAATGATGTTCTCAAAAATGTTCCACCTCATTTCTATACTAACATTACAAAGAGGAAAGATTTGATGGTTTGTTTGGTTACATCGAATAGGAATAACTACTAAACCGATTTGAAAAAATCTTTCAGTGTTGGAAAGCCACGATTTCCTCGGGTAACATAGGATATATAATATATTCCCGTATTCCCACGGGAACGGGAGTTATGATGGTCAAACCGCGTGACGTCCGCTAGTATGTATTAAATTAATAATCTAAAACGATTTATTGTTCTATATTCCAGGATGCTGCCCAGCTGTTCGATAGATTCGACACAGACAACAGTGGATCCATTGGCATGGATGAGTTCCTATTCCAGATCCGTGTAAGTGAAATATTTCACTATATTTTTGTTAACTATGGTAACGATACTGAAGTACGTACATATTGTCACGCCTTTATCCCCGAAGGGGTAGGCAGCGACATATTATATTGCCCACATTGCACCTTTTTGGAATTTGTCCCACGTAATAGGTGGTGAGCCGTATTGCCGTGTTGATATGGGCAGGCACAGGTTGTGACTGCCTGCTGTTGAAATTTTTAAGCCGCCTTAAAAGTTCTTCAACTTGGATTCACGACTGCCATTTAACTGGCAACCGGGACCAAAGGCTTAACGTAAGAACTTATTTGTGGGATAAAAAGTAGCATTGCGTTATTCTACACTAACCTATTTCTGTACCAAATTTCAGCCCGATCCGTGTTAGAGAGTGATTGAGTAACAAACATCCTAACATGTAGGTATACCTTATGTAAACATTTTCACAAACTTGCACCTTTATAATATGACTGGATGATGCTCGCGGCTTCGCCCGCGTCATATTCGGCACCCGTTCCCTCGGTCTGCTCTCGTTTTCCATAAATTCATTTGCACTAATATTGTTTGCCATAATCATCCCCGATCATAATATTGACTTGCACTATTATCGTTTATAGTAATAACGTTTGCCAGTGATACCTTTTATTTGCCATAAAATGACTTTCTATAACAACATATCCCTTCGGCCAGATTGAAAACCCAAGTTTGGAAACCGGTTTCGAAAAAAGAATTATTTTTCTTTTAACGAAACCTGGTTTCCAATAAAGAAAAATAATTCTGTTTTCGAAACCGGTTTCCAAAACAGAAAGTTGGATCTTCTTTCGTAACTCAAACAGAAAGTTCGATCTTCTTTCAAAACTCTTCTAGTTGTTTATTCATGTGAATATGTACCTGTCTATCCTTTATTATCAAATAAATTTCACCTCAATTGGTAAGTTCCCTTCGGCCAGATTGGAAACCAAACTACACTTAGTGAAATTATATTACATAATCATAGTGTCCTAACTGTAATCATTCCTTCCTTGAGCAGTTTTATGGAAGCCTTGATTTTGTTATCAATTTCTATGTAGTTTTTGCTTCCCATGTTATTCGGTTTGGGCTGTCTACGACCAATGTAGGTACCTATTTATTGTTGAATGTCATTCCTCAAGATGGTTTGTGGATAACGTCTTGTTTTTAGTCTATTGATACTTGTAAGTGGCCCAGAAACAGAATATCTTGCCGAACAAAGTTCTAAAGTTAAATTGGAAGAGTTTCGAAAGAAGATCTAACTTTCTGTTTTGGAAACCAGTTTCGAAAACAGAATTATTTTTCTTTATTGGAAACCAGGTTTCGTTAAAAGAAAAATAATTATTTTTTCGAAACCGGTTTCCAAACTTTGGTTTCCAATCTGGCCGAAGGGCAACTTAAATCATAATAATTAGTTTCCATAAGTAACACATCTCATAATCGACTCTTGACATAATCAAAATTTAATATAATTATGACAATAATACATAATATTGTTAGGTCGAAATTAATTATTGTTAACACTCCGACTCAGTGCAATCCGACTCGGATAGGTTCGGTTAGAAGACTAACTCTTCGTGATTTTTTTAAACCACCCAGAAGTAGGTTTAGTTTTAGGATTGATTGTGAATAAAAAATCTGTGTCGTATAAATTATCTTTATTTATATTATGGTGAATAAAAGTTATGGAAAATGGCATTATTGAAAACGAAAATTATGGCAAATACATTTATGAATTTAAATTATTATGACATTATGACCAATGGAATTAGTGAAAGTCATTATATGTCATTTCACGATTATGGCAACTGAAGCGTTATTTCTAATGAAATTATGGCAAATACCAGTATGGCATATGAAATTATGGCATTTTAAATTATGGCAAACATTAGTAAACCCGTTCCCTCATCCCGTGGGAACATATTTCCGGGATGTAGCCTATGTGGTTCAGACCATAAGCTATCTATGTACTAAATTTCAACCTGATCCGTTCAGCCGTTAGAGTTTGGTTGAGTAACAAACATCAAACATCTTCACAAACTTTCACATTTATAATATTAGTAGGAAATAGGATAATAACTATTTAAATTTGTATGTATCCTGTTGTAGCCACCGATGGCAGACTCCCGTCGCGCTATCGTGGAGCAAGCGTTCAGGAAACTGGACAAAACCGGCGACGGCATCATTACCGTGGACGATATTAGAGGAGTTTACTCTTTGACTGCACACCCAAGGTGAGTTCCATTGTGTTTGATAGAATAGAATTAACGTTCGTATTGGATTGAAGCTGGACAAAACCGGCGATGGCATCATTACCGTGGACGATATTAGAGGAGTTTATTCTTTGACTGCACACCCAAGGTGAGTTCCATTGTGTTTGATAGAATAGAATTAACGTTCGTATTGGATTGAAGCTGGACAAAACCGGCGATGGCATCATTACCGTGGACGATATTAGAGGAGTTTATTCTTTGACTGCACACCCAAGGTGAGTTCCATTGTGTTTGATAGAATAGAATTAACGATCGTATTGGATTGAAGCTGGACAAAACCGGCGATGGCATCATTACCGTGGACGATATTAGAGGAGTTTATTCTTTGACTGCACACCCAAGGTGAGTTCCATTGTGTTTGATAGAATAGAATTAACGATCGTATTGGATTGAAGCTGGACAAAACCGGCGATGGCATCATTACCGTGGACGATATTAGAGGAGTTTATTCTTTGACTGCACACCCAAGGTGAGTTCCATTGTGTTTGATAGAATAGAATTAACGATCGTATTGGATTGAAGCTGGACAAAACCGGCGATGGCATCATTACCGTGGACGATATTAGAGGAGTTTATTCTTTGACTGCACACCCAAGGTGAGTTCCATTGTGTTTGATAGAATAGAATTAACGATCGTATTGGATTGAAGCCGGACAAAACCGGCGATGGCATCATTACCGTGGACGATATTAGAGGAGTTTACTCTTTGACTGCACACCCAAGGTGATTTTCAATCTGTTTGTGTCAATAGAAATAAGGATCGTATTCGTATTTATGCTTGACAAAACAGAATAGAAAATAGAAGCTGATGATGGTCATCATCATATGGCAACCCGTTCAAAAAGACCATTGATTTATTGTACATAAAATTGTAGAGCTTCATATATTTTATTAATGTTTTTGACAATGTCGCCAACATGCAAAAAACCTATTAGTTCCGTTGTATTTTTTGCTAAGTGCCGTACGAGTTGCCCCGTGTGGCGACAGGGCCGCGGGCTAACGTGTTGCGACGGGTAAGAGTACAAATTGTCGCCACCCCGAGGGTGTCGTAAAAGGCGACTAAGGTAACACTTTCGCAAAAAGATCGATTGCGTAGAGAAGGAAAACTCGAAATGAAACGCGGTTATCAGTGAAATGACAATCGTTAAGCCAAGTTGAAGGCCTTATGGGAGGCTTGAAAAACCTTGTCAAACCGAAATATAAAAAAAAGATAACTACTCGTTTCTTATCGAATGTGGAATCGAGAATTTTATAATAGAGATCAGTGTCGCTGTTCAGCTTATTCATGTAATTTTTATTTGTGTCCTATCTATCCATCAGGTACATGAGCGGTGAAGAAACTGGTGACTTGATTCTGAACAAATTCCTCGCCAACTTCGAGTCTGAGGGCTCCGTAGATGGAAAGGTGGGTAATGTGCGTATTGTGAATGTCTTCTTCTTCTTCTTCTTTTTCTTCTTCTTCTTCTTCTTCTGAATGAATGAATATGAATAATGAATGAATGTGAATGTCAATATTTATCGCTTAATTGCTTTATTATAGTCGCCTCGCTGTAACAAGGTGCGTATGGCAGTTGGCAGTATGACGTTGATATCTATCAGTACCACATTACTAGGAATGTATTGTGTCGATATGCAATTCATGTTTAGAATCCTACAATAAACGAGATAAATCACGTTCTGTTTATTATTGTTATGAAAATTATTGTTATATTTATTTTTGAATTAACTAAACAGCTTAAAAAACCGGCCAAGTGAGCGGGGAGGTCTCCGTACCGAAAAACGACAAAAAATACGTTTGTTGTATGGGAGCTCTCTTAAATATTATAATTTTTTGTTTTTAGTATTTGTTATTATAGCGGTAACAAAAACACATAATCTGTGAAAATTTCATCTCTCTAGCTATCACCGTTCATAAGGTACAGCCTATCAAAAGACCGGGTAACTTCGCAATAAAAAAAAGAAGGTAACCGAGAAGAGGTAAAATATTAATAATAATTACTCAATAATATACTTTTTACAATAAAAGTTGGAACTACGGACAATATACGTTTTGTTTTGTCAAAATATCGACTATCCATCGTAGATGTATATAATCCCATCACTAAATACATCTTTGGCGTTACGTTATACTAAACAATTTGTTAAATTTTTCTTCCAAATTAATTTTATTTGTAGACTAGAATATTCTGGCGAGTTTAATTTTATTTACAACAGTGATTAACGATTTAATATATTATGAACTAGCTGTTGCCCGCGACTTCGTACGCGTGAAAAGTATGTTATTTGCCAATTTGATTGCTCTCAGCTTAGCCCCTTCGATATGCAGCGTGATAATAATTATATAGCCTATTTGAAGACCTTACCCCTAGTTAATATTTGTGCAAAATTTGAATCAAATCTATTGAGTACTTTTCGAGATCCTTCCGGACAAAGCAAAGCAAACAGACAAACAGACAAACCGACAAACCGACAAGCAGACAAAAGTTTTGCAACTATATTTTTGGCTTTGGTATCTTATATAGAGAACACCCAGCGAGTATTTTTTTTAATATATCTAATGTACAGTTTTCCCCCTGGGCGAGGCCGCATTAGCGGCCGTAGGTCTGTTGGGAGTCACGGGACATCCTTCCTGAGGGCTTACCCGGGGCTCTCAACCATAGGCTGTTGGGCGTTACGTGAGGTTTTTTAGTCGGTAAGAGTCCGGCATAGCATCCTACGAGGATTTTCCCTCACGTTAAAAAAAAAAAAAAAAAAAAAAAAAAAAAAAATGTACAGTTTTCACTTTTCTTTCATTTTATTATATGTATAGATGGGATGTAGCTGAAATACTAAGTTCATAATTGTAATTGACGGCAACTTTCAAGAGTGAAACGAAACGCGATCGACAACTGTCATACGCACCATGCTACACCGAGTTGACTATAAGCCATGTGCATATGTGCAATGCAAAAACGCGCAAACTCAACTTTTTTGACTGCCTCGTTGGTCTCAAGGTCAAAATTTGCGACTACGGCTACGGACGAGGCCGCGTGGGTTCGATTCCCACCGGAGACAAAAAATTGTGTGATCCAAAAATGTTTGTCTCGAGAGCCTGACATACGCTGGTTATTCCTAGCTTACTTTGGAATCAGATGGCATTGTGTGATAATGTCTGTGAATATTATTTATTTATCAACAACTGATGACGAAAGTCTCCATTGCTGGCTGTTAACGACCTAATAAAGGCCGCAAGAGCCAAATGTGGGTACCAAATCGGCTGTAATAATAATTTGGTTCATCATCACGCCGTTATCCCCGAAGGGGTAGGCGTTGTGAGCCGTATTGCCGTGTTTAAATGGACAGGCGCAGGTTGTGACTGCCTGCTGTTGAAATAAAGCATTCAACTTGGCTTAACGACTGCCATTTTACTGGCAACCGGGACCAACGCCTTAACGTGCCTTCCGAAGTACGGAAACGCTCAAATAAATGTCACAAAGTGATCACATGGATGGTCACCCATCCATGGACCGGCCATAGTGAAAGTTGCTTACTGCAGTGATCGTTTACAGAACACTGAGTCCGCGGGGCCACGAGCGCTTCGCTGTAATAATAATTTATTAAAAAAAAATAGTTTGATCCTATTATTGTTTCTAATTTGGTGAGGAGGTTTTCCACTATATTGGCTTAACTATTCTTGTAAAACAAAAATCTAATAAAAACCATCGCCATTCGCCCGCGTGGAATTCGGTTCACGTTCCCGCTTTCCATGGGAACATAATGTAGGCTACATTTTTTCCCGGGGATAAACGGGATCAAATGTAGCCTTACCGGCTGAATGGATCTGACTGATATTTGCTACATGGGCAGATTATAGTGTGGAATAAGATACCACCCGTTCGCTCTAACTTTGCCGCTCGGCTCCATACTAAAGTCGAATTTTTAATTAGACGAAGTAAATTGACAGCAACTAATGTCACTTCTTCATACAATGTTGCTTATTTTCTATGACGAAGTGACATTAGCTACTGTCAATTTACTTTGTGTAATTAAAAAATCGGGTAAACGCCTCTACGCCAGCGGCAAAGTTAGAGCGAACGGGTAGTATCTTATTCCACACTATAATCTGCCCATGTATCAAATATCAGTCAGATCCATTCAGCCGGTAAAGCGTGATTGAGTGACACATCCAAACATACAAACGTAAGTTTTTTATTTTGGCAACCGTCCTCGTAACTTTCGCCTTTGAAAATCAGCGTCGCCGCGTGGATGAAGCGTAAGCTCACATTCACGAGCACATTATGCTGAAAGGCGGCCTTTATTCTGCTTGGATAGGATGTGCACTATTTATTAGTTTAGTTTATTTATAATATTGTGGTATCTTATTTTTTGTTGTTGTTCTTTTAATTTTAAGTCAGTATATTAATTTTTCTGTACGACGGTGTGTGGCCTGTTTGGCAAAATAAAAAAAACATTTTCTTTCTTTCTATTTTTAATGTTAAGCTCGCCAAATTGACGTCGCCAGCCTGATGGAAAGCCATGGCGCGTCTAGCGATTGTGGGTCAGTCTCACCGTCCGTAAGACTTCTGACAGTGGTCCTCAAGTTGGTGGCCCTGTAATGTGCCTCTTCACGCTCCTCTTGAAGAACCCGGGATTGTAAGATGAGGGAAACATGTGTGCGGGCAGGTCGTTCCATGTCTTTATAGTTCGACAGAGGAACGATCTTTTGAAACGTAGGATTTTAATGTTTAAAATGTAATAGTTTTTTTCCTATGGCAGGTAACTCTGGAAGAGTTTATGAACTACTACAGTGGCATCAGCGTGTCTATCGACAATGATTGCTACTTCGATCTGATGATGAGACAAGCCTACAAGCTTTAAGGTGAAACCATGTTGCAAGCGAAATACGAAATCACTTCAAAATTTTCAATGTATGTTATTTGTATTTGAGTTCCTCTGCCGTCCAAAGATAATCTTAATACACGGCATTGAAATTCCTTTTAAAATGATACTAATTTAGCTTTTTCAAAATGCGTATTTTCAATGTCAAGCTGTTTTTTTTTGACATACGCGTGTAACATTTTTAGTATTTTTTCAATAGTTCCTCTGCCACCCAAAGAGATTTTAATACACGGTATTGAAATTCCTTTTATAATGATGTTATTTGTTTTTTTTCTCAAATGCGATGCAATGAATGATATTTTCAATGTCAAGGAGGATCTTTTTTGACATAAGTACACATGTATTATTTGTTTTCAAGAGTTCCTCTGTCACCCAAAGAGAATCTTAATACATGGTATTGAAATTCCTTTTAAGATAATGTTAAATTTCCTTTTTTAAAATGTGCCTTGAAAATTGATATTTTGCATGTCAATGAGGATATTTTTTGACATACACAACATGAAATATATTTTTAAAACAATATAATTATGTATCATGTTGTGTATAATAATATTTTTAATATTTTTTCAAGAGCTAGCTGCCGTCCAAAAAGAAACTAAATAGGAACATGGTATTGAAATTCCTTAGCTTTTTATCAAATATTCCATAGAATAATGATATTTTCAATGTCAACGAGGATCTTTTTTTGACATACACATGTAATATTCTTTTTTTAGTGTTAGAAAAATAACTATAGTTACTATTATTATTAAAATAGAGCATGTCTGCTTTACGACAGGTACATGCATGCCATCATGCATCTACTTTCTTGATTAACTCGAGCACAAAGATTGGAGAAGGTGATTTCGTTGCATAGTGCACCATTACTTCTAATATTATTATTAAATTGTTAATTCATAATTTATTAACGTGTGGTATGATATTTATGTTCAATTTCATTAAACTATTTTGATTTTACAAATTGTTATTATTATACTTGTCCTTCAAAATATAATTACCCCATGCTTTTTGTGCCGGAAAGAGCCCAAATTCTATAAAATTCCACTAATTACTACTGGAATGATTGGGTCACACAAACATGTTTAGTTAATAAACATACTATACTATACTATCTTCACGCCAAATCCCTTGCGGAGTAGGCAGAAAGAACCGAGCGCCACACGACACGGTCCATACACACCTCACTTGCTTCTTCAACTTTCATTTCTCTTTTCATGCATGCACGTCGGTTTCTTCGGCTCTTGACACCACCTTCTGCTAATAAACAAGTTTAGTAATAAGAGAGTGCAACCCCTAAATTACCACATTACCAACTACTGGGGGGATTGCCAGGAATACCTTACATTATCCATCCACGTGCCGTGTACTGTCTGCCTAGAGTCTCTACTAAAAATAAAAATATAAAAATAACAAAGGTCTAGATTTTGCGTTTTAGACCAAATGCTAATAGTCAATATGCGAATCTTACTAATATTATAAATGCGAAAGTTTGTGAGTGTGGATGTTTGTCACTCTTTCACGCTCAAACCGCTGAACGGATTGGTACAGAGATACATTATAGTCTGGAATAACACATGGGTTACCTTTTATCCCGGGATTAACTTCCCGCGGGAACAAATTTGGATTATTCCGTTAATCCACCCCAAAAAATCCACCCAATGGGGTGGATAACCGGAATTACATGTTATGGTATGTCCGGAATTCCACCCAAGGGGTGGTATTCCGGATCTATTCATGATAAATAAAAAGGATAAAAAAAAAACAAATGAAGATCGGTAAAACAAATGAGGATCATCTAAACAAATGACGGTCGAAAAAACAAATGAAGATCGGCAGAACAAATGAAGATCGTCGAAACAAATGACGGTCGAATAAACAAATGACGATCGAAAAAACAAATGAAGATCGGCAAAATTAATGAAGATCGTCAAAACAAATGACGGTCGGATAAACAAATGACGATCGAAAAAACCAATGAAGATCGGCAAAACAAACGAAGATCGTCAAAACAAATGACGGTCAAATAAACAAATGAAGATCGTATAACAAATGAAGATCGGCAAATAATCTAGCTGCGTTTGCCATTGAAAAAAATAGGTGCCAGCAATTCTCGATCTTATGAACATGCATAATATTTATTTATTTTTTACATAGTAATGATCAGTGATGTCTGTTAACGCCTAAAAGAACATTTTTAGAGAAGTGTCATTAAGGTCGAGATTTGCTTGCACCTATTTTTTGAATGGCACACGCATCTAGATTACAAAAACCGGCCAAGTGCGAGTTGGACTCGCCCATGAAGGGTTTCGTAGCAGCAAGTAACATACTATAAAAGTTCTTGTCGTTCGTTGTAACTTTGATTGATGTTTTAACACGTTCGCAGTGGTAGTGATTTTTCTAACCGAAAATTGCGGTTTACGACGTATTAAAAAAAAACTACCAGCTCTATCTCGTTCAAACTAATTTTCGTTCGTAGTTTTTATGGCAATGTACATCATATATTCTTTTTAGATTTATCATTCTTTTAGTTTAGAAGTTAGAGGGGGGGGGGGGGGGGGCACACATTTTTCCACTTTGGAAGTGTCTCTTGCGCAAACTATTCACCTTAGAAAAACATGATGTTAGAAGCCTCAATAGCATTTTTGAAGACCTATCTATAGATACCCTACACGTATGGGTGTGACGAAAAAAAATTTTTGAGTTTCAGTTCTGAGTATGGGGACCCCCAATATTTACTGCGTTTTTTCTAGTTTTGTACACGAATCTTAATGCGGTTCACAGAATACATCTAGTTACCAAGTTGTTTCAATAGCATAGGTCTTATAATTTTGGAGAAAAGTGGCTGTGACACACGGACGGACAGACAGACGGACAGACAGCCAGACAGACAGACATGACGAATCTATAAGGGTTCCGTTTTTGCCATTTGGCTACGAAACCCTAAAAAATGGCTGCAACTAATTTTTGACCCTCAAAAATCAACAAGACTGAAAGGTCAAAAGTCAGAACTCAAAACCCAAAACTCAAAGCTCATACTTAGGTCTTTTGTTTTATTAAGTTGCATATTTTTTATCGGTTTTCATTTGTTTTTATATCTTCATTTATTTTGATGATCTTCATTTGTTTTTCGATCGTCATTTGTTTATCTGACCGTCATTTATTTTGTCGATCTTCATTTATTTTGTCAATCTTCATTTGTTTATCCGACCATCATTTGTTTTTTCGATCTTCATTTGTTTTGTCAATCTACATTTGTTTATCCGACCATCATTTGTTTTGTCGATCGTCATTTGTTTTTTCGATCGCCATTTGTTTATTCGACAGTCATTTATTTTGTCGATCTTCGTTTGTTTATCCGACTGTCATTTGTTTTGTCGATCTTCATTTGTTTTGTCAATCTTCATTTGTTTATCCGACCATCATTTTTTTTGTCGATCTTCATTTGTTTTTTTGATCGTCATTTGTTTATTCGATCGTCATTTGTTTATCCAACCGTCATTTGTTTTGACGATCTTCATTTGTTTTTTTCGATTCATTTGTTTTGTTGATCTCCATGTGTTTTGTCCCTTGTCTCCAAAAATATTCTCAGCAGTGTTAGAGCTAGTTTCCAGAACGCTCAATTGGGAACAGAAAGGCCTAAAGATAGATGGAGAATTTCTAAGCCACTTACGATTCGCAGACGACATTGTGGTGTTCGCGGAAGCAGCTCATCACCTTGAGACAATGGTCAGAGAGCTATCCAAAGAGAGCAAGAAGGTAGTGGTCCAAGATCCCAGAGCCCCCAGACGTCACTCATTTTCTGATGGACAAAATATGTACGCGTGAATAGTGGTGGGGTGTACTATGATCATATGACTAGTTGCTACCTTGGCCAGACGGCCAATTTTCTGGTAGCAATTAATCAAGGTACATAAAAACACTGCTCATGTCACTTAAATTCTGATAGCTGATTTTAACATATATTTTACACAATATTGTTAAAAATCAGTATTCATTACTCCCAGACATATGCGGTTGGCGGTTTCACCTTACAGACGCTTCAAAGCTCTGAAAAAAATTTATTAAGGTCACTTATTTTCTGATGCTTGATTTTTATATATGTTATTCAGACAACTGTTTTAAAACGTTTTGCAAACGGACAGACCGATCCAAGGGGCCAAAACTTTGTTGAAGTGATATAATGTTTCCCGTCTCATTTATTTTTGTCCGTTTTTTGGTACGGAACTCATCGTGTGCGAGTCCGACTCGCACTTGGCCGGTATTTAAATGGACTAAAAAACTGTGAAATTATTTTTGTAATGCAACCAGTAGTTTCTGAGAACCTAGCACAAACAAACTCTTCAGTTTGATAATATTGTGAGCTCACCTTAAAAGAAAGACAAATAATTTTATTGTGAGCAAACCTTAAAAGATAGACATATGCTGTCGCGGACTTTTTTATAGAACTTTTTAAGAGAAACAATTTTGTATTATACAATTTTTACGTAACTTTAACCATTTAGGCAGCGTACGCCTCGGAAGCTCTCAGACGGTAAAAAATATTCCCCGTTTTCTAAACATTCTTGATTGCTGCTCCGCTCCTATTCGTCTTAACGTGATGTTATATAGCCTATAGCCATCCTCGATAAATGAACTATCAAACTGTAAAAGAATTTTTGAAATCCCACCAGTAGTTTCTGAGATCCTAGCGTTCAAACAAACAAACAAACAAACGAACAAACAAACTCTTCAGCTTTATAATATTAGTATGGATATGGATATAGTATATATAGTATATATTGTATATAGTATAATATATAGTATATAGTATGGATTGCGGTCAGACGAGCACTTTTCTCAAAGTTAATCTTTGATTATTTACGTGATTTTCAAATTATTACCTTTAAAACTTAAGTCTTTATTAAATAAAACAAATACAAAAATGTATATTTTAAAATGACAGGCGTTAATTACTAATAGGTACTTATGCATTTTTATTTACATTTCAATATTAATTCCGACTTCGATTAGACATGCTACATATACGCATAATACGCACGGATAATGCCCGCGCCCATACTCTCAGCGACATTAAAATTGGGTCTGGGGAATATTTGGCCCCTTGGATAGGTCTGTCCGTTTGCAAAACGTTTTAAAACAGTTGTCTGAATAACATATATAAAAATCAAGCATCAGAAAATAAGTGACCTTAATAAATTTTTTTCAGAGCTTTGAAGCGTCTGTAAGGTGAAACCGCCGACCGCATATGTCTGGGAGTAATGAATACTGATTTTTAACGATATTGTGTAAAATATATGTTAAAATCAGCTATCAGAATTTAAGTGACATGAGCAGTGTTTTTATGTACCTTGATTAATTGCTACCAGAAAATTGGCCGTCTGGCCAAGGTAGCAACTAGTCATATGATCATAGTACACCCCACCACTAATCACTCGTACATATTTTGTCCATCAGAAAATGAGTGACGTCTGGGGGCTCTGGGATCTTCCTCTATAGGTCTGGAATTGAATTCGACTAAAACTAAAATTCTAACAAACCGGGAGCACATTCAAATTACCGTTGACAATAATGAAATAGAGTATGTAAAGCAGTATATATATCTTGGCCAATTGGTATCCTTTGAAGATTGTACAGAGAAGGAAATAAGCAGAAGAATAGCTTTGAGTTGGAAAAAGTATTGGAGTTTAAGAGAACTGATGAAAAACAAAGAGATGGCTATACATACAAAGAGAAAAGTATATGAGATATCAATTCTGCCCTGTCTAACTTATGGCTGTCAAACATAGTCTACAAGAAAAAAGGACGAAGAAAAAGTAGCAATTTGTCAGAGAAAAATGGAAAGAAGTATGTTGGGAATTAAAAAATCAGATAGAGTAAGAAACACAGTCATAAGAAAGAAAACTAAACTGCCCGACGTCACTGTAAAAACAAGACTTCTTAAATGGAAATGGGCAGGCCATATCTGTAGACTAGATAACAAGAGATGGACTAAAAAGGCAACAGAATGGATACCAAGAGACGGCATAGAAAGACAGGGTAGGCAGAAAAAGAGATGGCGAGATATATTTAAAGAACAAATAGGATCAGACTGGATGAGAAGGGCAAGAGACAGAGGAGAATGGAGAACGTTAGGGGAGGCCTATGTCACAGAGGCAACTTCTACATAAAGTTTTCTTTACTTTAAAAAAAAAAAATATATATTTTGTATCTTATGTAATGAGTGTAGTAGTAATAAAGGCTTTTTTATTTATTATTTATTTTATGTGTTTTGTCCATCTTCGAAATCCACCCATTTCATGTGTGGATTAACGGACTAATTGGATTAACAATATATTATTCCGAAAATCCACCCCTTGGGGTGGATTTTCGTGGGTGGATTATCGGACTATTTTGATTAATAATATATAGTTCCGGAAATCCACCCAAGGGGTGGATTTTCATGGGTGGATTAACGGACTATTTTACGCGGGCGAAGCTGCGGGCATCAGCTAGTGTGTCATATTGCGAAAAAAACATTGTATTTTTTGGTCATTGTGCGTCAAAAGGCATATATAAAAGGCAGAGGCATAATATTTCCATCACCGAATGTGGCTACGAACTATGGGGATGATAGTTGAAAATCAGGTTCAGGTCAAGGTCCGCCTGGCACATGCACAAATGAAGATCAACGAAACAAATGAAGATCGGTAAAACAAATGAAGATCCATGATCCATGATGGATCTTTTTAATGGATTTTAGTGGACAAAGGGGACTCGCACATGGAGGGTTCCGTACCAGAAAAGACAAAAAATCATGTTTGGTGTATGCGAGCCCCCAATAAATGTTCATTTTATTTTAATAAAATCATTTACATTTATAGAAAATATACAGCATTATGTTATGTTAGCATTTCAAGCGTTTAGTTGTTGCTGTTATTAATATAAAAAATAAATGTCAAAAAAATCACTTTTGTTGTATGGGAGCCCCCATGTTTAATCGTTTTTAGTATTAACAGTTAACATAATCTGTGAAAATTTTAAATCTCTAGGTATCCGTTCATGAGATACAGCCTCTTGACACGGACAGACAGACGACAGACTGACAGCGAAGTCTCATAAATAGGGTCCCGTTTTTACATTTGAATTGTATTCCAGAACAGGCCTTATTACTAAGACTTTGATGTCCATCTGTCCGTCTGTCACGGGGCTGTAACTCAAGAACCGTCGTGATAGCTAGAGAGCTGAAATTTTCACAGGTATACCTATGTATACATCGGGAAACCACGGCCGAGTGCCAGCACTGCAAGGACCGCAGCGATGAGACAGCGCTTTACACGGTGGTGGAGTGCACGGTGTGGACGCAACAGCGTCAGGTCCTCGTGGTGGGTCTGGACGTGGATATTCTCTCGCTCGAGGCCATGGTGCGAGCCATGATCTCCAGCGGGAGTAAGAGGGACTGCGCGGCCTCTTTCTGCGAGCAGGTCATGCTCTTGAAAGAGGCGGCGGGGCGGGAACGGGAGAGAACTCTCCCACCCGAGATCAATTGCCGCCGCCGTCGTGTCTTCGCCAAAGACTATCGGCCTCCATGACCGGGGGCCTGAGGACGTCCTTACAGAAGCAGGCCCATGACGGCAGGGTGTCGTGAGGGATTGACGCACGCCCCCCTTAGAAACGGGATCACACCCGAAACCCCCATAGGCGCGGGATAGCACCCGAACCACCCCCTAGACGAGGCCGCAGTGGTAGTCGTAAGTCTGTTGGGAGTCCTCGGACATCCTTCCGAGGGCTCACCCGGGGCTCCCAACCATAGGCTGCTGGGTTTTATGCCTACCTACAGGGTCCCTTTTTAGGTTTTATGATGGGCCGCGGTGGTAGCCAAAGTCTGCCGGGAACCCTGGGATATCCTTCTGACGGCTTATCCTGGACTCCCGGCCACTGTTTTAAGGCATTGTGTGATTTTAGTCGGTAGGAGGTAGGTCGGAGGGAGTCCGGCGTAGTCATAGCATTCATGTAAGACTTCAGACACGATAAAAAAAAAGGTTTCCGTGATGAGTAGGTAGGTACTCATCATAAATTGGCTGAAAGGTTAAAACCAAAGACCGTAAGATTATTTTTATAATTTATTGAAAGCTTTGGCATTTAAGCCATCAGAGACCGTAATATAAATATTTAAAAAATCATTTTGACAAATTTATCACGTCTGTCATGTTTGTTATTGTATAATTGTCTATTCATTTTTTTTCAATACAATCAGAAGATATCGTTATATTTTATTCATTTCTTACATAGCGTAATATTAAACGAAATATACCCAATAATTTCAGTGCACACGAGTGGAAAAAGGTAAAAGATATTGATCAGGAGCTATGTACCTAGCTTACCTCCTCACCTATAGGAAAAATACTCTTCTATATTACATTATGTAATCTATCTAAAATAAACGTAGTTACATATACAACACGTCGGAAATATCTGCGAACCTGGCTTCCCCTCGCGCTTCCCCGCACCTGAGCCCGTTTTTGCCTATTTAGTATAACCCGCACGCGATTGAATCGTTGCGCGCGGATTATGCCGTACAGTTTACATCACGTTTTAGTTTTAGTTATAATTCTTTATTGCACACAGAAACAAAAATACATTGACATTGATAACTAGGAACTATGATGTACAAAGGCGAGCTTAACTCAACACTGAGTTTTCTCCCTGCAAACCTTTGGGTGAAAGGAAAAGCGCAACGGAAGGTTTAAGAAGTGTGCAACTGGATAGAAGATAAGATGAAAGTTAAAGTTTTGTAATGTTACATACATATCTAACATTATTCATAGATACACGTCATACACACAATACCAATATACTAATTACATAAATATGGATAGGAACTTAACAGTAATAAGTATAAACATAATATTATAGAACATACAAATCTGCATCAGCATATCGTAATACATGATGAAATACACTAAACATACACTGCTCGTACATACTTATATATTTGAAGAAAGAAATAGTTCCTTAACTCTATCCTTGAATACACCCAAAGAGGTACTTTCCCGCACAGAATGTGGCAATGAGTTCCACAACCGTGCTGCGCGAATGGTAAAGGAACCATCATAACAATGCGAAGAGTGAGAAGGCATACGAAGAAGAAGTGAAGAGGATGTACGACAAGGTTTACCCCTAGGAACAAGAAACTGAAAGCGTTCACGTAAATAAGAAGGTGAATTTACGTTATAAAGGATAGCATATAGAAGGAAGAGAATATGGGAATCTCGACGCTGCCGAATCGGTAACCACCCCAATCTTGTACGGAATTCTGATACATGATCATACTTCCGAAGACCAAAAATAAAGCGGATACCCAGATTCTGAAGTCGCTCAAGTTTATTAAGGTGTTCCTCCTTTGTATCAAGGTAGCAGACATCGGCATAGTCTAAAATTGGAAGTAACAGGGTTTGCGCAAGAGTAACTTTAGTGTCGAAAGGTAGGAATTTCTGGAGACGTTTTAGAGATTGGAAAGACCAGAAAACCCTCCTACTTACCTCAGCAATTTGGACATCCCAGTTTAGGTTTGTATCGATAGAAATTGCTGTGTGCAATAAGGCCGCCCATTGTATCTAACTTTACAACCTTCTGTATTTCTGTACCTTGTTATTTGGTAGTTAGTACAATAAAGCATATATCTATCTATCTATCTATATACCCAAGTTTTTAGCGCAATCTGTGACAGCAATTGGAACCGCATTGTACATTATTTGTGGCATAACTTGATCATTTAAAAGGTTCAGCTTGTATCGGCTACCAACAATGACTGCTTGTGATTTTGCAGGGTTCACCAGAAGTCCAAACGATTTAGCCCACTGACTAATGTTATCCAGGTCACTATTGATAGCAGCTACAGCCTCAGTCACGTCCTCGACATCACGTCACGTCACGAGCCAGGTTCGCAGATATTTCCGCTGTGTTGTACATAATAGTCATGTCATTCCCGAAGAGGTGGGCAGGGGTATAATAGATATACGCCCACATTTCACCTTGTAGTTATTTCTGTTGGTGTTAAGCCTATTGCCGTGTTAAAATAGACAGGCGTAGGTTTTGACTACCCGCTGTTGAAAATTATCAAGTTGCCCATAAGGCTACTGGCTTAACGACTGGCACGGATCTACTCTGATGATACAGACAACCGTAAGGAACGACTTAACGTAGGTACCTTCCGAAGTGTGGAAAGCTCGCAAAAAAGAAATATCACAAAGTGTTCACGTGGTGGTCACCCATCTTGCTAGGAAGTTCTTCTAACTTAGGTACCGGTACCCGGAGTTTTTGATGACACTGACTTGTACTTGCGGCGTCCGTCAGTGGCGGATAGCTCAGCGTCTGGCGGACTTGTTCTGGAGTAGGTGGGTTAGAGAAGCCTTACCGTATCATACACAACGTTTACCCCGGCAAGGACGGCAGGGTAAGAGTGGTAGACATACGGACCAGCAATAACTTAACTTGCTTAATACTGTGTTCGTTTACAGAACACTTGAGTCAACAGGGATACTTCTATCTGATATAAGAATAATACTTAGGTCCCTATTTACTGCCAGATGGATCTGTGGAACATAGAGCAACACGGAGGGGAGTCCCATTTCCCTTCTGTCAAAGCAGACTCCCAAAAAGTGCACGCATGAACACACACATCTTAATAATCTTACTTCTCACTAATATTTAAATGTGAAAGTTTGTGAGTGTGGTGTGGATGTTTGTTACTCTTTCACGCTGAAACCGCTGAACGGATCTAGCTGAAATTTGGTGCAGGGATACATTATAGTCTGGAATAACACATAGGCTACTTTTTATCCCAGGAATAAGTTCCCACGAAAACAAATCATACGCGGGCGAAGCTGCGGGCATCAGCTAGTATTATAATATGCGAAAGTTTGTGAGTGTGCATGTGTGGATGTTTGTTACTCTTTCACGCTCTTACGACTGAACGGATCTGGTTGAAATTTGGTACAGAGGTAGACATAGGTACTTTTTATCCCGGGAATATGTTCCTACGGGAAGCGGCGGAAAACTTGACGCGGGCGGAGCTGCGGGCGTCAGCTAGTATCTATTATTATAATAAATATACTGGGTGTAACAAAATTACCTCTCCAAATTTTATGAGATGACTTGGCATCGGAAATCAAATACAAATATTTAATAAAAAAAGGGCGATAGAAAGGGTGATAATGAAAATTTATAGGACCTTTAAAACGGATTTGCGGTTAAAGTATTCATGTGATTTTTTTTTCTTCATTTTTGTAATGTTTCTTGACTGCCTCTGTGGCGCAGTCGGTAGTGATACCGCCTGCGGCGCTGGAGGTCGTGGGTTCGATTCCCACCAGAGACAAATATTTGTGTGACCCATAAATGTTTGTCTCAAGAGTCTGGGTGTTTCTATGTATAAAATGTACCTATGTATTTAAAAGTATATAAGTATTAATATCCGTGGTCTGATACCTATAACACAAGCAGGTTATTCCTAGCTTAGTTTGGGATCAGATAGCGTTGTGTGATGTCCGTGAATATTTATTTATTTATTATTATTTATTTATTGCTTTTGTAGTGGTGTAAATGAATATGATTTCCCCCGCAAATTATGACAGACAGATTTGTATAGGTCAAACATACTATGTCTTCTCCCCTTGTACTGGTCGCGTTGCTCTGTGCTGTGGAATAAAAACAAAATTAAAATATTGAATGTTACATTTATTATTACAGCTACCTTTGGGTTTTAGCATGATGATTATGATGATACATAGCCTATGTTTGCTTCTTTTAAATAATTTAGTCTTAGTAAAGGTTCTTCAAAATCGGTTCAATAATTTGGTGTGTAGGTACTACTTGTGCGATAATTTGTGCACGAGTTGGTACTTTACATGTAGGTCCTACCTATTATGTGGTAGATACTGAGTAGTTAAAAAATATCCTATGCCTCTGTGGCGCAGTCGGTAGTGATACCGCCTGCGGCGCTGGAGGTCGTGGGTTCGATTCCCACCGGAGACAAATATTTGTGTGACCCATAAATGTTTGTCTCAAGAGTCTGGGTGTTTCTATGTATAATATGTAGGTATGTATTTAAAAGTATATAAGTATTAATATCCGTGGTCTGATACCCATAACACAAGCAGGTTATTCCTAGCTTACTTTGGGATCAGATAGCGTTGTGTGACATGTCCGTGAATATTTATTTATTTATTTATCCTGTTTATAACATTATAGTATTAATAGATTAATAATAACCTACGTAATTGAATAAATTCACGTCTATAATGGTTCCAATTTCTGATGATAACAAGGACAACACAGTACCTACTTTTTCCGCGGGGATATTCCACTTTTAATAAAGTACCTATAGAATTTAAATAGTCATTTACCAGAATACACATAAATTAATGTAATATTTATCCTTACAGATATTATATTGAACGATGTGTCGAACAGTACAAATACTGGTTCAAACCTTGCTATGTCTGATCCAAATGATAGTAAGAATGCTAGTCACCATAATGCTAATGGTCGAAAACATAATCAGACTGATTCTAACTTCTATCTACAACATTATATCAACAATACTACAAATGATATCTATAATACCACTATGTTGTGTGTTCCTCTGTACGTCAAAACTAAAATGCTTGCTATGCGGCGGTAGTTCGTTCTGTCCGGCTTCAGGTGGAGGCATATGCCAATGTTTGATGAGCTTCCTATGTCTGGTTCTTCTCTACTTTATATTAGATTGGTCAGGATATCTTAAAGAAATATTTAAGTATTTGGGGTATACGAAAATACCAAAGGAAAGTGAAGAGACTAGAAGAGATAGTCAAGAAGATGCTTTAAGGACTATTCGGATTCCTTTATAATGCAGATATGAGCCGTTATCTTGGAGACAGTCTGTTAAAATTTGTCATTGTGTGATAGGGGTGTTATATTTAAAGTGCGGAACTCCTCATTAATGATTTGCAGAACTCCTACCGATTAAAACCACACGGTGACCTTTCATATTGCTACAGCGGCGAGTTCTGGGTACGCATTCTGAAGGATGACCAGTGACCACAGGGTTGTATGTAGTGGAAAAACACGGAAAAAGTCGACATCCAGAAGTTGACTGCCATTAAGATTACTGCATTGGTTAAGAAATGGTGTTATCATAAGAGATCATTTTGAAAAGCAATTAGTATGCTGACTCGATCAGAAATTTCTGGTCTCGAGCAGGATCGGATCAGGACAGGACAGAAGGGATCGGAGGAGAAGGCAGCAGCAGGATTCGAATCCTGCTCGAGACCAAAAACTTTTCACATTAAATTTCTGGTGTTATCATGCTTTTTTCCACACTTTCGTTCGTACCAATTCTACAGAATTTCAGATTTCAGAAATTCAGCTTGGTTATAAGAAGTGATTGAAAAGGAACTGATAGTGGGCGCACCCAGACGAACTTGCAAGAAGCAGTCATAAGACAGACGAGGTCGGTTCAATTTTCTATTATGTCGATTTTGTGAGGAAATTATGTTTTATAGGAAAATATTCATCGGTTATTTCTTAAGCTATTATTTATTTATAAGAAATATACATTGATTTTTATTTCCACTTTGTTTTTAATGCGACTCGGACGTGTATACCGTCACAATACCAGAAATCATAATGCTTTTACTTAAAATGCATGAGCCCAAAATACCCGAAATCGAAATATCAATGTTCAAATTACCAATTAAAGGCAATTGGATTTAAAGTCATTTCTGAAAAAAAAAAATAATTTTGCGACAATATAATTTGCGAGCTCAAATCGAAGCGGCGACCCACAGAAAAGTAAGGGGACTGGTTTAGAAAATGACGAAAAAGAGGTGCAATTATAAGCGTTTTTGGTCTTCTTACGTAGACGGAATATTATAGCCAAAAAATATATTTGATAAAAATAAAACCGACTTCAAACAAATCCTGAAACATAAAATGTACTTAGCACAAAGTGATATGTATTTTGATTTATCAGATTTTATTCAATATCATATTGAAGTCGGCGCCAAGTAAAAACCACCATAGGTTTAGGTAGGTATTATTAATGGCACCAACTTCAATATTATATTGAATAAAATTTTATAAATCAAAATACATATCACTTTGTGCCAAGTAAATTTTATGTTCAGGTTGTTTGAAGTCGGTTTTTTTTAAATTATTTTAAGTGACGGGTGGAACGAAATACATATATATCTAGATGTAAAGTTCTCATCAATACAAATCAATCAAGTCCAAACACAAGATAACTGCTGTAAATCGTTAAGGAATTCCCTCGACTATCTTTCGGTTCCATCATCAGATCGACTCCAGACCTTCATTAAATTGTAGTACTTTAAAGCACTTAATTAAAAAGTTATCAAACGCACTAGTTGTCCCTACAATTTTCGGTGGTTGCCCTCGATTTCTCCTGGATCCCATTTTCAGATCCTGACCTGGTGAAAATGGGACCACCTCAAAAGTAAACCCTATTCAACAAAAGAAAAAAAATTGAAATCCGTCTCCGCCTTTTTTGAAGTCGGTTAAAAATAGATTCTTAATCTACAAGATGTGTGTCAATGTCAAATTATGCTTTTGTTTTAAATTGTTTAGTAATTAGGTACCTACATAAACATAGGTATCTACTGCAAGTGCGGCCTCAGCGATAGTGGTGTCGTGTCGATGTCGATGAACGATCATAGAGTCGGCCCCAAATTTTTAGATGAATGCATTTATTTTATGACTTCAATTTTTATTGACGCGAAAGAAAATAATATGCCAACATTGAAGAAAATATACACCTATAATTTGTTTTTTTTTTCTATTTTGAATAAGTATGAGTATTAGCTTGTTACAACTAAAATAAGCTATTAAATACTACATTTCCTGGCTTGAAGGACGCGTGTTTTGTATGATCTTTTGTACGGCCTTAACGGCCTGGCCACGGGGCAGTCGCCAAGGCGAAAATTTGTGCGGCGGCGAAGCGTCTTGCGACTCAAACAAATGAATAGAAATGTACTGAGCATGCCACGCGGCACGGCGACCGGCGATGCGACCGGCGAAATGTACCGAGCGAACGGCACGGCGACTGGCGGTGCGACGTGCGAGTGGAACAAATACATGAATCAGTACGGCGCATGCCACGGCGTCGGGCGGCAGTCGCGGCGACTAGGCCTGGGGCAGTGTTGGGCATTAATCAATTATTTTTTTTAATTGTAGGAGCTAAAAATTGAAAATTGAATCGCAATTAAACTAGTTGCAATACGAATATCAGCGATAACCAGGTGATAAATTTTCCCCAAAATTAGGGAAAAAACTAATTTTAATCTTTTTGTTAAATATATTATACGAATATCAGAGATTACTAGGTAATAAATTTTCCCCAAAATGAGAGAAATTAGAAATTTTAATATTTTTGTAGCTAGAATAATGTTACAATCTGACAATCATATTTTAGATTACAACGTATCAAATGATTTATTATTTTTCAATTTAGAGATTTTTTATTACAATACTGTTTTATGTATTGTAATATCAATATTTACAAGAAATAATAAGAAAAAAACTCCCTATTTTTCGGGGAAAATTGGAAATTGAATTCTGTATTTCTCGTACTTCTTGTAAAATTCTCCATCTATACCTCGATTCCTATTCACAACATGTACTCCACAATATCTTCCAAATATTATATCTTGAGCAAAAAAACTAGGTATTACTTTCTAAGCAATATTGAGATAACTTAGATAAAGACATTTTGCTCTCGGACTTCCTTACTGGTCGCGGCGGCGAACGCGACGGCCCCGTGGTCTGCAAACGATGCTGCGCGATTAGTCGCCTCGCCAGCCGCACCGCCGTTCGCGCCGCCGTGCCCCGTGGCCAGGCCGTAAGGCTCGTCACTAATTCAACCGCGTGATTTTCAAGCGAGTGTTTATTTTTGGTCGGGCCACCCCCTTGATTTGTTACACGTATCATTTCTATTACGGCCTGGCCACGGGGATCGGCGGTGCGAACGGCGATGCGGTAGGCGAGGCGACTAATCGTGTGGCATCGTTTGCAGGCCACGGGGTAGTCGCGTTCGCCACCGCGACCAGTAATTTGATCACTGGGCCTAGTCGCCGCGACTGCCGCCCGCCCGACGCCGTGGCCCGCGCCGTACTAATTCTTGCATTTGTTCCACTCGCACGCCGCACCGCCAGTCGCCGTGCCGTTCGCTCGCTACATTTCGCCGGTCGCCTCGCCGTTCGCCGTGCCGCGTGGCTTGCTTAGTACATTTCTATTCATTTGTTTGAGTCGCAAGGCGCTTCGCCGTTCGCGCCGCACGAATTTTCACTATGGCGACTGTCCCGTGGCCAGGCCGTTATATGTGCAAAATTTCAGCCCCCTATCTTATGTACAAGGGGTGCTCAAAGAACTTGAAATTTCCTGGATTTTAAGCAAAACACGTGATTGGGCGCTTGCACATTGCACGATATCGTGGCACGATATCGTCCACGATATCGTACGATATCGTTCCACGATATTGTACGACATCGTTTCACGATATCGTACGATATCGTGGAACGATATAACCGAACGAAATTGACACAGTATAACCCACAGCTTGTTATTCGGTTAGTAGCTTTGCGCCAGGAAAGGTAACCGCGCGATTCTTAAAGCTAATTAAAATATTAGAAGCAATAATGGCAGCAGTAAACAAGTTACGTTTACTTTATCTTTTATATTTACGAAGAAAAAAACGATACTGTAGAAGAACATTTTGGGTTGATCCTCTCTCCTACAAGTGCGATATTTAGTGGGAACTTATTACCTTCTCTTCTATACACTGTGTGCGCGAAGTGAAATGTTTAATAATTTTTTTCGAATGACCCAGAACACTTTCGAGTTCATACTGTGTCATTTGTTGGAGGTTTTAAAAAAACAAGACACTGACTTCCGGATGGCAATACCACCGCGGGAATGTTAGCAGTATCTATAAGTTACGAATCACGTGATAATTTTGCAATCCAAAAGGTCCGCCGCACCGTAATCACAAAATTTCGTGATGGATATCATTTAAGGGGTTTTTTCGAATGCTGAGTACGAATTACGTGATAATTTTGCAATCCAATATTCCCGCCTAAGCTATTTACAGTAGTAAACTAAAAAGATTTGCTTGTTAAGTTTAGGCATTCTGAACTAGCAATGCGAAATTACTATGACAAAAGATTTTTATTGTAAAATTTAGGCCAATTACATTAAATTGGTACCTAGCATACGAAAAAACCCTTAAACGATACCCATTATGGAATTTTGTGATTACGGCGCGGCTGCCATATTGGATTGCAAAATCATCACGTGATTCGTACTCAGCATACCAAAAAACCCCTTTAACGATACCCATCATAAAATTTCGTGATTACGGCACGGCGACCATATTGGATTGTAAAATTATCATGTGATTCGTACTCAGCATACCAAAAAACCCCTTAAACGATACCCATCATGAAATTTTGTGATTACGGCGCGGCGGCCATATTGGATTGCAAAATCATCACGTGATTCGTACTCAGCATACCAAAAAAACCCTTTAACGATACCCATCATAAAATTTCGTGATTGCGGCGCGGCGACCATATTGGATTGTAAAATTATCACGTGATTCGTACTCAGCATACCAAAAAACCCCTTAAACGATACCCATCATGAAATTTTGTGATTACGGCGCGGCGGCCATATTGGATTGCAAAATTATCACGTGATTCGTACTCAGCATACCAAAAAACCCCTTAAACGATACCTGGAGCATGACTTGTAGCTCACTAGAAGTCATGCTCCAGGAATGTCACGGGTCAGTAGATGCGCACGTCTGTGTGAGTGAGCCGTTTCGCACGTTTCTATGAAGTTACTCTACTGTTGTAAGTATCTGTATATTGTCACGACAGTAAATATCGTCCACGATATCGTGCGATATCGTGACGATATCGTGGCAGTGTGAAAGCGTGTAGTAGTAATTGTATCAAAACACCGCTCCTACGATATCGTACGATATCGTGTCGTTACGGTTATCGTGGCAGTGTGCAAGCGCCCATTTGGTGCGTTGGCTTTCCGCTGTCCCCGATTACGGTAGCCTTCGGAACGACGGCAGAAAGGGTCTCCGGGATAAGGAGGCTCTTTGCCGACTGATCCTGTCTACATATAATGGAAGTACGCTACCTAAAACTGGACGAGCACCTCACTGAACTCGAGGTAGAACTAGGTCGCATAAACTGGCACACATTGGGCTTGTGCGAGGTCCGAAGACAGGTTGAGGACACACCAGCCTTTGCGATAGGCGACGAGTTCTAATTTTGGGATGGTGATGGAAGTACCTCCCAATAATTCACCTCCTTAGAGGGCGGTGACGAATTTAAAGTGAAAAAGGACCTCGTTGGCAGCGTTGTCGAAATCAGCAGTGTCAGCATATCTCATACTCAGGCTCACTGATACTCAGTTAAGGCTGTGAACAAGGACATACCAAAGACATTACACGGCGCTGCTAAAACTCACTACAACTTTGTTAAGAGGATTTTAAAGCTAAAGTGGGAGCACAAGAACGCGCTGCAATGAAAATTGGTCCTTTTGGAGTGGGGCGCAAAAACGACCGGGGCATATGCTTGTTAACTTTCTCGAATCTCTGGGACTCTTCTTGATAACTTTCTTCTTAGAAGAGGCTCCATAGATAGTGGACTTGCCGAAGCACTGACAAGGAACGAGACATTCTTAATCATAATGGAAAGGAAATGTATATTTAGAGATGTTTCTATGACGATTACCGGCAGTGATCACCGACTTGTTCAAGCATCTCTAAATTTCGACTTCTATGCAAGAAGGAACCGGATAATGAAGCTTACTCTCCTCCTAATGCGCTCCAAATGGCCTTGGGATCTGTTCCAATTGGGGAAATGTTACAATTGGTACTTCAAAATATCGTTTCAATGTGCTGGAAACCACTGACCGTATTCAAAATAAAACCGACACATGCAACAAGTGTTCCGAAGGTTTTTGTTCGAGAATGGCAAAAAGAGGTACTCGGAACTCTCGCCCGAGAACTTTAAACACGTATGAGGATCAGACGGAAAATGCCACCTACGCGGGCAGAAGAACAGAAGGTCCTAAATTTAAAACTTCAAAAGTCAGTAAGACGCGACCTCGGGCGTTATAACACCATCGTCGTCGAGGCTGCGATTAAGTAGAACAGGGGCACTAAGATCTTTTTCCAGCTCGGAAGACCCCTTTTAAAGAAACTTAGAACAGCAGGTGGCAGAACCGTGACCTCAAGGTTCTATATTCTCGAGAAAATCGAGTACTCTCACATCTCACAAACACGGACCTCTATGCATCGTGGACAAAAAAGCCCACGGGACCAAACGCTGAAGACTACAGGGCAAGTCACCCAAACCGCGGGAAGGGAGTGTGATCTTTATTTTTTAAATTTAGCTCGCCAAACTGACGTCGCCACCAGCCTGATGGAAAGCCGTGGCGCATCTAGTGATTGGGGGCCACTTCTGACAGTGGTCCTCAAGTTGGCGGCCTTGTGATGTGCCTCTTCACGCTCCGGGCAGGTCGTTCCAGGTTTTTATAGTTCGACAGAGGAGCGATCTTTTGACACGCTCTGTTCTGGCGAAGATTCTCTCCACTGCCCGGCACGCGTTGATCGGGATCGGAAAGGAGAGTGTGGGATCAGGTCTAAGAGCCCTTCAGAACATTCACCGTGATACATTCCCGGTAGAAGGCAACCAAGGACGCTATGGTTCTTCGCTGCGCCAACGGTTCGAGGTCTACCGTCACCTCAGGACATCCAATTATTCGGAAAGCACGTCTCTGCATAGCGTCAAGCGCGTCTAGTAAGTACCTCGTGGAGTCATCCCACAGGTGAGAACAGTATTCGACGCAGGGGTGAATCTGCGTCTTGTACAGTAAACATCTCTGATGTGGCGTGAAGTACCGTCTCACCTTATTTAGGAGTCATAGTTTCCACGAGGCCAGACCAATACAACGCTCTATGTAGTTTTTGTGATTGAGCTCACGCCGGAATTCTATACCGAGGATGCCAGGTTGTCCTTTAGTAAAACCGTAATGCTCCGGAGAGTGGGTAGGCTCCGAAGGATGGGAACTTCTTATTTGTAAACGCACACGCCTGTGTTTTCCCGGCATTGAACTCGACCAGGTTGTCTGAACCATTGGGCAATGTGACCCAGGTTCCGGTCGAGATTCGCTAATAAGTTGCCATCTGGTCAAGCCGATTTGGTACTTCTATCGGGTTTCAAAAGGGCTTTAGTACAATGGACTACATGCATCCTGTTTGGCAGATTGTACAGAAGACAAATTAGTACAATGAGCCGCTGTGTATGGCTTTTGTGGACTACGAGGAAGTTCTATCGAAAAATTAACAGTCCTAGACGCTCTGCGGCTGTGTCGTGTTGATTGGTGATATATCGAAGTGTTGAGATGTTTGTACGATACCGCTACCATGACCATCCAATTTGAGGATAAAACACCAATCATACCATACTATAGCACTGCGCAAAGGAGATGTAATTTTTTCAACAACGCGCTTGATTGATGATCGCTGAACTGGGATGGATATGGTCCGAAATATCATCTTTTTGGCGAGTAGATTCCACTTCATAAACCACTAAATATGTATTAATGGTCCGTTTATTTTAATATGTAATTACTAATTTAACAGCCGAAACCGTTCAGTAGCAAAAAATAGAAATTAGGCACTTGAGACAAAAAAATCACCTCGATTGAGCACTCCCTTCTACTTGAGCTATCTCGCTACTATATTATTATTACAAACACATGTAATTTTAGGGGATGGCCCCATGGAAAAAGAAAAAAAAAGATACTGGACCATCCTAAATACATACCTACATATGAATAACCACGCCTTTACCCCCGAAGGGTAGGCAGAGGCATAGTACACGCGCACATTTCACCTTTTAGTTTTATGTCCCACGGTCATATAGGACAATAGGTCACCTATTGCTGTGTTGAAATGGACAGGCGGAGGACGCTGCGACACGCAGTTGAAAATTTTCAAGCCGCCCAACGAGCCTTCAATTTATTTATTTATTTATTTATTGTACACAATGTATATGTTACTAGCGGACGTCACGCGGTTTCACCCGCGTAGTTCCCGTTCCCGTGGGAATACGGGAATAAAATATAGCCTATGTTCACCGCAAAGAGTGTAGCTTCCCAACAATGAAAGAATTTTTCAAATCGGTCCAGTAGTTCCGGAGCCTATTCGTTACAAATAAACAAACAAACAAACAAACAAAAAAGCAAATCTTTCCTCTTTATAATATTAGTATAGATAGGCAATGTGTATAATGCAGGCATTCTATACAATACCTAGGCATTGTATAGAATGACGGGGTCGTTCAGACAATGTATGAAATGATATTAAATGTTTAAACTATTTACACTTTGCCTAGGAAATGTATAGAATACCTAGACATTGTATAGAATGCCGGTCGAAGCATAGGTAATGTATGTAATCTATTTTTCTTCTCTATGATTTAGTACTAATCTTTTGAGAGCTACTCCTAATTTCAACTTCCAACAGCAGACAGTGCTGATAAGACATGTGTTCTATTGGTTGGTAGGTATGCCTTAGAATGTTTCTTACATAGCAGTCTTTTCCAAGAAATTGCTGCCGAAAGTCGCCCTGTTCATTTATTACCACTTAGGAAGCAAAAACGGGAACAGAATTTTACACTAACACCCCGACTCGGATGGGTTAGGTTATTAGGTTAGAAGGCTAAGGCGAGAGCGTGCGGCGGCGGCGCGGCATTGCCTGATGCGCTTCGGGCATTTCATAGAATACCTAGTCAATGTATGAAATAAATCGTATTATACACATTGCCTGAACGTTTTAGGCAATGTATATAATGCCTAGGCATTGTATACAATGCCGGATTATACACATTGCCTATAACATATACACATAAACATTATAAACAGAGAAATACAAGAGAAAATTAGTATAAAGGGTCTGCTCATTTCTGAATAGAAATCTCTTCCAACAGACCCAAGAGAGGAGAGCGTTGTAAGTTATTTTTTTTTTATTTTTTTTTTTTTAATGTTATTTTATCATGCGATCAGTCAATACAACTATGAGCAGATGAATTGTTATTTAAATATGAAAAGGGAAACACTCCCATCGGAGTTTGCCCAGGTTTATAAGTTATATTAGTCAAAGATGTCACGTCGCTTTTTTAGGCGGCGTATGTTCTCCGGGATAGACAACTGGCCGTTGATTCGGGTTGATTGATTTTGAGTTGATTCGGTTGATTGATATTGAGTTGATTCGGGTGTTTTTTTAAGCGTGCCACGTATTTATCACTATGACGTTGTGTCTCTTCCCTGACTCTCCCTGTTTAGGATTTCGTGAATCTCACTTGTTTTAGTGTACCAGGGTGCGTTTGAGATTCGTCTCATTATGCTGTTCTGTACCCTTTGTATCATCATGATGTTAGAGTTGCTGGCACAACTCCAAAGTTGTATGCCGTAAGTCCAGACTGGATTTAACACCGTGTTGTAGATAAGAATCTTCTTATCAATTGCCAGTTTGGCGTTTCTGCCCAATAGCCAGTATATGCCCTTGTATTTCAGATTGATCTTGTCTCTTTTTGTCTGTATGTGAGCCTTCCAAGTAAGTTTTCGGTCTAGGTGCATTCCCAGGTACTTCACCGTGTTCCGATGGGGAATTTGCACTCCGTTCAAAGTAACTGGTGCGCAATCACCTCTTCGCAGGGCGAACGTGACATGAACCGATTTGGATACGCTGGCAGTTATTCTCCATTTGGACATCCATTTTTCCATTGCGTTAAGGCTAATTTGGAGAGTACTTGAGGCCTGAATCGAGCAGATGTTAGAAGTGAGTAGAGCTGTGTCATCAGCGAAAGTCGCGACAGTCACACCCTGGCTTTGGGGTAAGTCAGACGTGTATAATGTATAAAGAACCGGTCCAAGCACAGAGCCCTGCGGAACTCCCGCAGATATTTCATGGAAGCCCGACACACTACCGTTTTCTTTTACTTGGAATATTCGGTTCGAGATATACGAGCGTAAAATTTCGTAGTATGTATGTGGCAGAAGTCCTTTAGGTTCATAACGTCAACTGTGCCAAAACGTCAACTTCCCAAAACGTCAACTGTCCCAAAACGTCCACTTCCCAAAACGTCAACTGTCCCAAAACGACCACTTCCCAAAACGTCGACTGTCCCAAAACGACGACTTCCCAAAACGACGACTTCCCAAAACGTCGACTGTCCCAAAATGACAACTGCCCAAAACGACAACTTCCCAAAACGTTGACTAAGGGTGACAACAACTACTTGACATAGTTTACCGCAATTTACTAAGGATTTTAAGGATCTCTATTTCTACGTAGAGGAATGTATAATTGTATATATAGTGTACTCATTTGTTGAAGGATGACATCGAATTTTTCTGCTTGTTTCAATAACATCTGTTCTATTGTGGTTTTATCCAGAGGTGAGTTACCTGTTTCTGTATTATTATTGTTAGCTTTCAATACGTCCGTATAACTTGATCTTTTTCTCGATTCAGAATATTCTTCTATGGGCTGTAGTAAATCTGTGCTTGGCATGGGCAGGTTCTTTAGGTCATTAGCTGTTTTTTGATGGTTTCTAGTTTGGGAAGACAATTGTCTATTACCTTTTCTAGCCAAAATTTCTTGGTATACTTCGCATCCCTTATAATTGGCTGGATGGGCTCCAAGACAAAGGGCACATTTTGCTGGAGTGTTACGGTTGGTTTTCGGACATTCCGCAGTTTTGTGTGATTGTGCACATTTTACACAGCGGTAAGGCCTCATGCAATAATTTTTTTAGTGACCGTACTGTTGACATCTTTGGCACTGTACGATGGTATTTCTTTTTCG
The DNA here is from genome assembly GCA_933228765.1 of Miltochrista miniata. Classification (NCBI taxonomy): domain Eukaryota; kingdom Metazoa; phylum Arthropoda; class Insecta; order Lepidoptera; family Erebidae; genus Miltochrista; species Miltochrista miniata. The sequence continues at coordinate 32,292,010 of OW121752.1, read as the reverse complement.
TGGATCTTCTATGATTACAGATTGGTGATATATGGACTTAATATCCTTAACAGTTTTATTGTTAGGACCCTGGACTAAATTAACGAAAAATGTTGATGTTGGCTTTTTGTCTGGTCCATAGTTAACGTTTATTATTTCCCCGCTGACCTTGTTGCCCGACTCCTCAATCGTTTCCTTTATAATAGTGGTTGGTGTAGTAGGATGAAGATTCCTGATGACAACTCGATATGATCGCTGGTCTTTCCTGTTAAAAGTATGTCCAATAAGACCCTTTTGTCTTACAGTATCCATTATCTTTTTGTACACCTCTACATTCACACAATTGACCCTTAGTTGGTTTTAGTTTACTATTTTAAAAGTGAAATCAGCCTTTTTGGTAGCTACTTCAAAGAGCTCAGTAAGCTTATTTACATCCTCGATTCCGTATAGGATTATAGGGGGCGGTTTAGTTGTTCCTTTCCGAGTTTCAGTGGTTTGTATAGCTTCCTCTTCATGTTGATCAACTGGAAGACCACTAAATGTGTTATCTAAACTTATTCTCTCGGGTGACGGCGAGGATAACTTTTTCCTTTTGGTGTTTCGGGGGATAGGCACTCTTTGCCAAGTAGGAGGGTTCGTATGCGGGTGAACTATGTAGCTTGCCGTATCAGAATTCTGGAAGTCTTTGGTAAATGTACATGGATGTATGTTGTCACCTGCCAGGGAAGTTAACGATGCACTCCTATTCCTAGTCATAAACAAACTTGGATGTAAAATTTGCTGGACTAGCTTTTTATCACCTTCTTTAGGGCCAGTAGCAATCACTGATAAGGGGGCCTGGGTGCCCACCACCTTACAGTCTTCGGTAACTAATTTCTCACTTACGGGCCCGGGTACCCGTAAGCGCCGGGGGCTAGCCGGAGCGCATGGCAAAACATTCTCATTGGTATCACTCATTTCATATACGAATAGTGGGAGATAGTGCAGTACTTTCCCAAGGTACTACACAACAGAATTTCGGGATGATGCCCTAGCCTTTAATGAACCAACATCTCTCTACAAGGCAGCAGATGCTATTTAATTTTGGAGTCAGCATCTCCTAGACCAATTGCCAATCCAAGGCTTACGAGGTTGAGTCTCCCCGGGTCCGAGCGTTGATTTAAGTGGCGGCTCATACTCGCCACTGTCATCCTCTATCATCGGGTTTAATGCTATTTTGTAGACAACGCTCAGCCATAAGCGCTGCCAGCACCCCTCTAGATGGATCGCCCAGCTGTCCGCGACTGCCGAAGCAGCTAGTCTCCATATCTGAAGACCGTTTCGCTATACGCAACCTGCGACGCGGTAGGTGGCACAGGGCAATGCCTCTGGGAAGGTCACCCAGAACCTACAAGTTGTAAGTAAAAAAAATATATAAAGTGCATGAGATGAATTATAGACATTAAATGCATATACATACACAAACATACATACATAAATATACATATTATACATATACATAAATAACTACATAGATGGATACATACATAGGTACATATGGACACGCCTTCATCCCCGAAGGGGTAGGCAGAGGCATATTATATGCCCACATTTCACCTTTTTTTAATAATTTGTCCCACGTAATAGGTGGTGAGCCGTATTGCCGTGTTTAAATGGACAGGCGCAGGTTGTGAATGCCTGCTGTTGAAATAAAGTCTTCAACTTGACTTAACGACTGCCATTTTACTGGCAACCGGGACCAACGGCTTAACGTGCCTTCCGAAGCACGGAAACGCTCAAATAAATGTCACACAGTGATCACATGGATGGTTTCCCATCCATGGACCGGCCTTAGTGAAAGTTGCTAACTGCAGTGATCGTTTACAAAACACTGAGTCCGCGGGGCCACGAGCGCTTCATAGATGAATAGATACCTAATAAGTAAATATACAGATAACAAATACATATTTATTCAACTTGTCTTAACGATTGTCATTTTACTGATAACCGGGTTACATTTCGAGTTTTCCTTCTCTACGCAATGGATCTTTCCCTTCTTTTTACAATCATCAAACAAAGCTCAAGCAAGCTCAAGTCAATCTAAATATATAGAGAGGTAAGTCAATAAAGGTGGTCAATATAGGTAAAACAATTTCCGATTTTGTGGAGTCTAGGACATGGAACAGCAATATTAATATTTATTTCTAACATAGTTCTACATACCTGCTCATACTTTTACTCCTAACATAAGCGTCATGAAGATACCATTACAAGAGGGAAGCTTAGATTAGCTTGTTATCATGAAAATTTAGGCTAGTGGAGACATCTGACGAAGACGTTCAAGTTATCATAACGAGTTTTCGTCGAGTGGCCGATTCGAGAGCTTTTTTTTTGGATCAAAAGCACAGATAGTTCATCTTATTCATCTAATGCCTTTACACGGCGAAGGGCTACGTAAGCTGATCCCTTTGCATACCTAATTATGGGAACTGAGATCTACATGAACAAAGCTAAAGATTTCAGTTCCTATATTTTTGAAAAGGGACCAGCTTACGTCAGAGACCTTGTAGTTTGTGGACTGTTACAGCCCAGCAAAGAATTAGGGGCAACATCCTCCCGTAGTGATCAATCCGTACTCGTTGAGGGCAGCATCCGTACACCCACCCGTGTTTCATTACCTCGGATGGCTGAGTCATTGAACTCAAGAAACACTGCTTGTGGTAGCTCTCCCACCTCTAATTAGATCCCTTTGAAGAGCGGCCCACTCCATTTTCCTGATTACGTCAATCGCGCCGTTTACCAAACTCTGATTCACGTTAGTGTTCCAGCGTAGCACTACTCGTGATCCAATCCAATATGGGGAAAAAAATTACCCGTAGTCCCACTGCATTAGAGATGTGCCGCGAAGAGTTTATTATCAACATACTAATATTCCTTTTATTATTTCTGTGTCAATATGTCATTTCAAACCCATATTCGCATAATATCAGCTTCACAAAATATGAGATTCTCAAAATAGCAGATTCGCAATATAGCCGAAGTATAATGCAAAACAAAAGACAAAACAAAACAAATGACGATCGGCAAAACAAATGACGATCACGAATGTGTAAAAAGTAAATAAATATTATGCATGTTCATAAGGTCGAGAATTGCTTGCACCTATTTTTTTGAATTGTTATAGCATCTAGATTACAAAAATGTGCAAGAGTGCAAGCAAATTTCGACCTTATGAGCATGTATAACATTTATTTTATTTTTACGTATTCGCGATCAGTGAAGTCTATAAACGCCTAAAAGCACGTTTTTAGAGAAGTGTCATGAAGGTCGAGATTTGCTTGCACCAAGTTTTTTGAATGGCAATCACATCTAAATTACAAAATATGGCTGAAAGTATTTTTTGATCTTATCGAATTGCTTATAGTCTTTTGTTTTATTGATCAGCATATGTTTTTTCGATTGTCATTTATTTTGTCGATCTTCATTTGTTTCATTGATATTCATTTGTTTCGTCGATCTTCATTTGTTTTACCGATCTTCATTTTGTTTTGAAAATTATTTAACTACTTTATACATTTTAACTTTTAGATGTTCTTCGTATACCACAACCTAAATTGATCTTTGGGTCTCTTCTTAGTTGTAAGCTAAATTGTAAGATTTTAAACTTCTGCATACCTAATGCTGAATTGAAAACTATTATTGTCAGGGTCATGAGCTTACAAGATCAAATAAATAGATCTTCTTTAGTACGAGGGCTGATCAATAAGTCCGTGACTTTTTTAATTTCCCGCCACTTTATTGAAATGGAAACTCTGTTTCTGTCAACGGGCAACTGTCAGTTGACTTCTGTCAAAATTTAGACAAGCTACGTCATTTTGTTTGTGTTTGACAGTTGTTGATAGCAAACTAGCGCGCTTTTTGAGAAGAAAATGGAAAAATGTGAATTTCGCGTGCTTATTAAGCCTTATTTTTTCCGGAAAAAAACCATCACTCAAACCAAGACTAAGCATTATGGGGATGATAAGTATTATGGGGACTCTGCACCATCTATTTCCATGGTAAAAAAGTGGTTTACCGAATTCAGATGTGGTCGTACAAGCACGGAAGATGCGGAACGTTCTGGACGTTCATTTGAGGTCTCTACATCCGAAACCATAGAAAAAATCCATGATATGGTTTTAGCCGATCGGAGATTGAAAGTGAGAGAGATTGTGGAAGCCATAGGCATCTCACATGGCACAGTGGTTTCAATTTTGAATGAACACTTGGGTATGAGAAAGCTTTCCGCAAGATGGGTGCCGCATTTGCTCACAATCGACCACAAACGCAACCATGTAACAATTTCGCAGGAGTGTTTGACGTGGTTCAACCGCAATATGGACGAGTTTTTGCACCAATTCGTAACCGTGGACGAAACATGTATCAACCACAATACACCAGAGACCAAACAGCAGTCAAAACAGTAGGTTTCTCGGGGGGAATCAGCGCCAAGGGAGGCAAATGTGGGTTTGTCAGTCAGTAAAGTCATGGCGACCGTTTTTCGGGATGCACGCGGTATAATCCACATTGACTACCTTCAAAAGGGGAAAACAATCAATGGCGAATATTTTACCAACTTATTGGGTCGATTCAATAAGGAATTGCATAAAAAACGATCGCATTTGGCCAAGAAAAAAAGTCTTTTCCATGAGGAAAAACCAAGGGTGCACACATGTGCAGTTTCTATGGCAAAAATCCGTTACTTGGGAGACGAATTGCTCCCTCACCCACCCTATTCTGCAGATTTAGCACCGAGTGACTATTTCTTGTCCCCGAACCTAAAGAAATTGCTTGGCGGAAAGAGATTTGACTCTGCCAACAAAATCATCTCTCAAATAAATGCGTATTTTCATGACCTCGACAAATCTTTTTTTTCGGAAGGTATGGAAAAGCTGGAGAAACCGTGGATTAAGTGCATAGAACTCACAGGAGACTATGTTGATAAATAAAATAACTTTTTATATAAGAACCTATTTTTCATTGAAAAAGTCACGGACTTATTGACCCGCCCTCGTATTAATAATGGTAGGACGAAGTAGTAGTGTAGGCAGGAAGGATTAATAAGTAGTTGTAGTAGGCTTTTAGGACTAAAAGCTTACAAAATTATGTTTAGTGCATTTCTGTACTCCAGGGTCTCCTATTATACTAGATATAAGCATACACATTTGCTTAATAACACCCTTTATAATATAATTAGTCGTCAAAGTGACCGGTTACTATTTTTTGATAGTAATAAGTTTATATCAAACCAAACTTTAATGGAGGATATTATACATGTTCCCCGAAGGATTAGGCTTAAGTTAGCTACATTGATAGGCTACTGTATTAATAGCGTTATGGGTAGTAAAACTTTGTTAAAGGACCACACAGTAGCTAGTACTTGTACTAACATTCCTACCGTGTCTTTAAACATATAAGTTTGACAACAGAGAAGCTTACAAAAGTAAATAGTCTACATTTATTTTATCAAAATATAAATCGCTTTTCTGGCAAGATGTTAGACATTGAATTATTATTGGATTTGTATAAATTCGATATTTTATGTTTTAGCGAGACCTGGCTGAAAGATGATAGGATGCAATTTAATATCAATTGTTTTAGAGTCGTAAGTGCGTTCAACAGAGTATCGGCTGAGGGAGGCGGTTGCATCGTTTTATTAAAGAATAATATAAAGTATAAAGAGCGACTAGACCTTAGCAAGTACTCTGTCGAGCGCCTATGTGAGATTGCAGGTGCAGAAATTGATGGTTATCTTTTAATTTGCGTGTATAGACCTTCGTCATCAAAATTCTCATTATTTTTAAGTAACATGGAGGAGGTTCTCAGTAAAGTTTCAAAAGGTGATAGATCCATTATTGTGTGTGGAGATTTTAATATCGATTTGTTGGTAAAGTCTTCGGATGCAAATATGTTATTTTCTCTATTTCAATCATTTGGTTTGAGCCATAACTTCAGTGAGCCTACCAGAGTTACTCAGTCATCACGCACGTGCATAGACAATGTATTTTCAAGTTGTTGTATCCTCGACAAAGGTATCATCAGAGGTGTTAGATCTGATCACTTAGGCCTACACATTAAACTTAAAAAAACTCAATCTTTACAAAAACCGTGTGTCATAAACTTTAGACCACTGTCATCCTGCCATCATAAGAGGCAACAACTGAATGATTGCATTGAAAGTAGTTTAGCTCTAAGCCGTCATAGCACGAAAGGTCCAAATAAATTTTGTGACGGTTTATTCTCAATTATATCACACAATGTAAACAGGGTGTATCCCAGGAGAACAATTACAGTACGCGATTTAACAAATTTTTGTGACTGGGCTACATTGGGTATTAGGAAAAGCCGGAAAGTAGAATAATTGTTTTCCAAACGGCTTTAATCTTATCACTAGACTGTGGTATCAGGAAAAGCCGGAAAGCAAAATACGACAGTCTAGTGATACGATTAAAGCCGTTTGGAAAACAATTAACAAAGAGACTGGAAGAGCTATTCCAAAGGACATTTCTATTACCCTAAGTTGTGGAGGATCGCTAATTACCGACCCAGTTTCTGTAGCAAAGCATTTTGATGATTTTTTGGCACAATTCCTATAGAAACCACCAAGGGCCTAGCTTCATCCTCGATTAGAGAAAAATTTTGTACGAACCATTCCTGATTTCTTTTTTAAACCTGTTTCCATTTCACAACTTAAAAAGCTTTAGATCATTGAATATGAAAAATACAGAAGATTTGTGGGGTATATCCGTAAAAGTTTTAAACTCTATAAATAAATAAATAATAAATAAATAAATTCTTTATTTGTTGAACATAGTATTCTAAGGCATGCACGGTGTTATCACAAATATTGGATCATATGTTCCGCCAGTTTATGGCATACAAATTTACACACACACACACACACACACAGTGGGTAATACCATTACAATTTAAAACATTATAAATTAATAGCTAAAATTGCAAAACAATAAGTAATAATAACTGTAAATGTATAAAATACTGGCTAAGATCAGTTATGTCACTCAATTTAGAATTTCAATGTCAAAAAATAATAATCTTTCTCATTAATTAAATTACAATTACAATAATAAATCACCTGATATCAAAATCATTTGAGGCAGAATACAACTGCCCTATATCACGCATACCATATAAATGAGATTAAAAACAAATCGTAAGATATGATGTCAATTCAATGAATATTTTAAAAATTATGTCAAATATATTATTATCATTAACAGCACTCACGCTTAGTCACCAAATACTAAAGTTGTCAGTTAGATACTCTGTTATTGAGTAGTATGCTTTCTGGATAAGTAAATAATTGAGCTGTTTTTTAAATTTGTCAACACTTTCTATCTGTAATAAACGCTTCGGTAACTTATTATGTACTTTTGGTGCCATACCCAGAAAATTTGCACCAAATACAGACTTTAGATGTCTTATACATCGTATTCTATGACACTGTCGCGGGTTTGACAGTGTTTCAAATAAATGCATGTTACTTTTGACAAACATGATCACCTCAAATATATAAAGAGAAGGCAACGTTAGTAGGCGCAAGTTTTGAAATTGTGGTTTACAACTAACAGTAGTCTTAATACCGCAGATTGCTCTTATGCATTTCTTTTGGGCTTTGAAGGCTCTTTCTCTATCTGAGCCATTGCCCCAAAAGATAATCCCATAGCGCAAAGTGGATGAGACGTAAGCATTGTATGCAGTAACTACAGTTTGCATTCCTGCTACTTTAGATAATTTGTATAGTGCAAATGAATATTGGTTTAGACGTTTACATACACTGTCAATATGATTGCGCCATGTCAAACTGCTATCTATTTCGATTCCTAAAAATTTTGTATGGTTTGTTTCGAGGATTTTATTGTTCATGTAACTTACTTGAGGTGTGACGTGGCTTGTTCTTTGTTGAAATAACATTATTTTAGTTTTTTCGAAGTTAAGTTTTAAATTGTTACTGCTAAGCCATTCCACCAGTGATTTAAGACAGTCATTAATGTCTTTCTCAAAATCACTTCCATCCCTGGCACTGAACAATACTGTGCTATCATCTGCGAACAGTATCGTCGGATGACTAATAAGTTTGGGCATTTCATTTATATACACTAAGAATAAAAGTGGTCCCAAAACACTTCCCTGCGGTACTCCGTACTTAGATATTCGCTGAGTAGAAGCGTATGTTGTTTCTATGTTACTATGCGTATTGATATTTGTAATTAGAGTCACTTGTTTTCTATTAGTCAAATAGGATTCAATTAAATTTAGTGCATTTCCTCTTACACCGTAATGTTCTAGTTTTTTTAGTAACAGTTGATGATCGACGTGGTCAAATGCCCTACTCATGTCCATGAACAGAGCGACAACAGGATTTCGTTTATCAACATTTTTCATAACTTCTGAGAGAAGTTTATTGATAGCCATGTTAATGGTTTTTTTCTTTCTAAAACCATACTGTTCGTCAGCGATAACGTTATTCTGTTCAAAGAATGTATACAAATAATTATACAGTACTTTTTCTATAATTTTAGAAAATACAGGAATTAATGCAATAGGTCTATAATTGCCGATGTCTTGTTTGTTACCTTTTTTGGGTATAGGCTTTATAATTGAGAACTTAAGTTTTTCAGGATATATTCCCTCTACTAGACATACGTTTATAATATGAGCCAATACCGGCGCTATAATGTGTGATACCGACTTTATCACTTTTGTTGTGATATCGTCGTATCCAGAGCTATTTGTATTTTTAAGTGTATTAATAATTTTAATAATGTCAAAAGGTATTACTGGATTCATAAATAATGATTGGGAAATTGTATTTATAGAATTTATATTATTTTTATTAATGTGTTTATCTTTAAGCGTACATTGAATTTGATCAAGAAAATTATTATTAAATATCTGTGCAATAGCTCTAGGGTCTGTTATTATCTTATCAGCGACTTTAATACTTGTTATATTCTGTTTTGGCAAGTATGTTTTCCTTTGGTTTATCACCTGCCAAGTAGCTTTTGTTTTATTGTGAGCATTAACGATATAATGATTATTTTGTGTTTTTTGAGTTAACTTAATAATCTTTTTTAGTCTTTGTGAATATGTTTTAAAGGAAATGTGATTTGCTGTGTTGGGGCATAGGCGATATTGCCACAACATTTCTCTTTTGCGTTTGCAGCATTGTCGTATTCCCTTTGAAATCCACTTTGGCTTTGTATATAAAGTAGAAATTCGTATTTTTTTGTACGGGAAGCACATGTCATATAGAAGCTTAAATCTGTCATAGAAGCAGTTGTAGGCGTCATTTGAGCTATCACAGTTGTAAACCTCATTAAATGTCAGTGATTTTAAGTACCTTTCAAATGTGATCATGTTTATCTCAGAGTAGTTGCGTTTTCGTACAAACCAATGAGTCATAGAGCACGACTCTTTTACAGGACATTTTACTATCTGCGCAGTGTGATCAGACATTTCTAGGTCGAGTACTTCACATTTACTGCCTCTAATGTTATGAATAATATTGTCAATACATGTTTTGGTACTCAAACGGGTTACCACACTTACGCCCAATGTAAGATTGTAAGTTTCGAGTGTATCACAAAATTCTACTTTACCCCTATCCTTCTTTAAAATGTCAATATTAAAATCCCCACACAGTAAAATTTGACGTTTTTTCACATGGCATATATGCGTGAGCAAACCATTTAATTGTTTAAAAAATGTGTCTAATATTGTATTGGTCTTTTTAGGTGGTCTATATAGACATACTATTACTATTGGATGTGATACTAGCTCAACCGCACAGCATTCCACCTGGTTTACAATACACCATTTTGTGACATCGAAAACATTATATTTATGTATATTCTTAATTAAAATACAAGAACCGCCATACTTTTCGCTTCTGCAAAAATGTGCAGCCAGTGTATAGTTGGGCAAGTGTAAATGCACATGGTTTTCCGGTGTCATCCTATGTTCTGTTATACATAATATATCAACAGACTTACCCTTTTCGTGAAGATCATGCAAGTGTATGCTCAACCGATCTAATTTATTGATTAGTCCATTTATATTTTGGTGGAATATGTATAAGTGTCTATAGACGAAAAAGCTCGTTTCCTTTGACATTGTCAATGTTCGGTGTTCGGGCTTTTGAATTTAAAGTTGTTTGAACACTTTTTTCAGGTGTTAAATTTTTTTCCACATATTCCGTCTGAGTAGACATATCCCTATAAAGAATCGCATCTCCAATAGGTCGTAGATTCTTGTGGTTTTTGTATTTTTGTTTAAAATCGAAGTGTAGAATTTCTTTCAATAGACATCTGGACAGTTTTGTGGTAAACATGAATTTTCTTGGTAAATATCTACTGTAGTCCATATCTACATATGTAACATTTTCATATCTTGAAGCTAAGAATCTAATTTCATCATTTAATTTGTATTCATTTAGACTATTATTATACGGGATTTCTGTTATTACAATATTCGTATTTTTATTGCGCTCGAAACACATACCTAACGCTGTTCTGAATTCATGAGGGCTTTTATCGTTTGTTCCGGCTATTATGACAACACAATCATCCAAGGTCAAATTTGGCGGGATTTCGTTTATAATATCAGAGGTTCTGGCACCGGGTTTTAGGAACATTACAACTTCATAATGTGGTCCTAGTAGTTGCTTAAGTCGGTGTCGGAGATTCTTGCCTTGTTGATCTGCCATCAAAATCACTTTTTTGCAGCTAATTTTCGCGCGTATTGTTTCAGATTGATTACCCTTGTGGTAAGGTGGACCTGGACTATCTGACCTCACGGGGACTTCCTCTGCCTGTGCATCATTAAAATATTCATTAATTCCTATTTTACTCTTTTTAGGCAGATTAGACGGTAACATTACGCTGTCATCCGCTGGTTTTTCAGGTTTCTCAGGTGAGGCTTCAATGATATGTGCATTCTGTCTATTACTGTCATATACTTTGTTTCTTTTGCTTTTTCTGCTCGAGGGAGTAATACTTTGTTCTGAGAATTCTATTTTTTTGTACAGTTCGATCATTTTTTGGTACTTAACGACTTCAGTTTTAAGACTTTTGTTTTCTTCATTTAATAAGTCAACCTCGTTATTAGCCGAATGCAAATCACAAGTTAGTTTGCATATTTGTGCATTTAACTCCTCACAGCATGGATTAATGCCTCCTAAGGAAGTGTTTGGCAAGCTTGCCATTGTTGTATCAAACATGTGAGTATTTGACAGGTCATTTAACGAGTTGGAGTGAAATAAGTTTGAGTGTCTTTTTCTTTGGGTTACATTATTATATTCCATGTCTAAAGTATTCAAAAGGTATAGTATCCAAGTATAATGAGTCCAGTAATGTCAGGTAGAAAACAATTTTATAATAAATGTTTAAAGTCAATAATACGAAAATCATTTCATAATAACGCTTCAGGTCAGTTTATTAAAATCATTTCGCCGATCAGAATTATGTCGCTATAATATGAATTCAAAACGCATTCATTTCTCAAAAAAAAAAAAATAAAAAAAAATGAGCTGGAACGTACCACTGTGCCGTTCATACCCTGGTGTGAGAGTAGTCTTAGTTTATCAGTTATGCGATCAGCACTAGTGTGGAGGTTGCTTTATTTTGATATCCTCAAAAGACTTGTATCCAGTGCACTTGAATGTCAAAAGATCTGTCATATGGTTATCATCTGTGGTCCTCAATCAGCTGTTTACTATTTGTGATTGGTTAAATATTAATTGCAGTTATATTGTAATTACCACGATTTATATGTGTTAGTGCACTTTTGAAATAATTTAACGAATTTATTTACCTTTAAATGGTTATTTTTCAGTGGAATCTTCAGTTATTCGACGGAAATCATGTAAATCTTGTTGATAATGGTTTGTATTCCGACTTTTGTTCTTTCGTCGTAGGTTATGTTACAAAAACACCATAGTTATCTTATTTCACATTGATCGAACAATAACAGAGATGTTTACTCAATAGCACCCACACAGGTATCTATAATCGAAACAATTGCCTCTCACCTCACAATACTCTTTAATTTGTGCTTAAAAACAGGTACATTCCCTGACCAAATGAAACTTAGTAAAGTAACCCCTATTTTGAAATCAGGTAGTAAAGAAGATCCTAATAACTAGGTACCTATAGACCAATTTCAGTCCTTCCAGCTCTTAGCAAATTTTTGAAAGAATAATTTTAGACCAATTGTTAACACATTTTAATGAACATGGGATATTACATAAAGGTCAATTTGGTTTCAGAAGGGGTAGGTCAACGGCGGATGCTGGATCTAAATTACTCTCTCATATTTATAGGGCATGGGAAGATTCAAGAGATGCTATTGGAGTATTTTGCGATCTTTCCAAAGCCTTCGACTGTGTAGATCATTTAACGTTAATTTCAAAATTAAATTGTTACGGCATCGATGGTTCTGCTCTCGATATTATGCGGTCATATTTGAGAGGTCGACATCAAAAAGTAAAGGTGAATGACGTTGTATCCAGCGGGTCTAATGTAGAAATGGGTGTGCCACAGGGTTCGATTTTAGGCCCGTTTTTGTTTCTCGCGTATATAAATGACCTCCCGTACATGATAGAGGGTCTGTGCGACATTGTGTTATTTGCTGATGACACATCGTTGGTATTCAAAGTCGATAGAAAAGATAAAGAGTTAATAAATGTCAATAACACACTAGATGTTATTACGGACTGGTTTTCGGCAAATAACCTACTCTTAAACGCGTCGAAAACAAAATGTATAAAATTCTCGTTGCCAAACGTTCGCCCGGTCGAATCCTCTATTAAATTAGATGGTACCCAACTAAAACTTGCCACAAATACAAAATTTCTAGGAATAAAGTGTTCAACAATTTCGACAACCTACGTAATTTGGTTTGGTCTCGAGGCTTAACTCTTATCACTTCATTCCGGAGGACTGAGGTTCTAATTCAAGTTACCTAAAAACTCACTTTTTGCGAATTTGTTTCGGTCGCAAATACGGAACAACAGAACCTGCGAGCTCTAAAAAATAAAACTACAAGACTAACCATGGATTCATCGGATAGAAATATTACTTTGCGTCAAAAATTACCACGGGCGTTATCATTTGAGTCGTTAAACGATGATGCCTCAAGTGATGACAGTGAATTAAATAATCTATCTGCCACGAGTATGAATGAAATTACTACGCGGTCAACGAGTGACGAATTAATATGTAAATTACAAAGGCAGCTTGAAGAGAAACAGCGAATGTTAGACAGCGCACACGCAGAGATCGATAAACTGTTATTAGAAAATTCTCAACTACGTAAAGAATTGGACGAGCTCTCGACTTCTAAAGAAACCCTCAAGAAAATGTTTGCGCATAGCATAATTACGCCCAGGTCAAGCAAACACAAAAATAGCCAAAGAAAAAAGTCTGTGACTGTATCGCTAAGCGCTCCACCCTCATCCACCAGTAATACCGATAACAAAAGTAATAGCACTGAAACGGAGGATAAGATTGCACTGACAAGTGTCACCCCCTGTCAGTCAACTACAGATATTCAAAAAGTAATTACGCTCGCCGATGAATTTGCGAAACCGAAAATTTATGTATTGAGCAGTGAATCATCAAACCGAATTTATAAGATAATAGACACCTATTCTTACTGTGATAAATACACACTATGTCATTTTCGAAAGCCTGGGGCAACCCTACGTCAGATACTATATGGCATAGGTGATAAAGTCTGTAAATTCTCAAAGTCTGACTATTGTGTGATTCATATAGGTCAGTGGTTCCCAAACTTATTTTGTCTACTGCCCACTTTGAGAATAAATATTTTTTTAGCGCCCCCATTTTTTCACCTATTTAAAAACCACTATAACTTCAAATTAAATTAATTCATTATTGTGACCTATATATGTGATGTTGTGTAAAAAAAAATGTATATTATGTATATTAACAGAGAATTCTAAACGAAACTTTTACTATAACCCGCAACTTGAAACCTGAGCGCAGTAGGTAACATACAACGGCGCTTAGGTCTCAAGTTAACTCTTACGGGCTCCACCTGCCAATAAGAATGATTATTGAAACGCAACTTTATAGTAGATATTAAAACAGAGTATCTAACTAAAATAATCAATCCTTATATAAAAACTAATGTGAAGGATGAATCTGATGCTGTTTAATAAGTTTGTTGATATCAGGTTCCAATTTACTCAAGAACAGTCGCAAGTCGCCACGTTCGGTAACAAGCAAACGATTTCTCTTTTTAGTAAGCAGTGTTGTCACAGCACTAAATCCACGTTCACACAAATATGACGATGGGAATGCTATCAAGAATCGTTGAACGATTGACCACAATCCAGGGTACAATTGAGGGATCGGTTTTTGAAGCCAAAATTCTTGGTAACCATTTTTGAACTTGATTTTTATTTCCTCGTTTGTTGTCAATTCTATAAGTTCTTCTTCCAGCTGAGGTGACATTGCTGTGTAGACATTTGAAAACGGATCCAACACCCAGTCTAATATTTCCAAGTTCAAAATGTCCTGGTATCGTTCGGTGAAGTCAATGTGGAGGTTTTCCAAATGTTGGCAGTAGGCAAACAATTTGTCGTTACTGCATGATACTGATAAATTTGGAAAATTGTGAAACTCGCGTCTGCCCAGATTCTTTTTGTGTAGAAGCAGTTTGGCTGCGAAAGCAGCAACGACGTTTTTTGTTTTAATTAAATTTAGTTTATGGCCTTGCAGTTGGAGATTCATGTTTTTGAACAATTTATACAGGTCTGTCATGTAAGCTATATCATTCTTTGATGTTATGAGCTTGTCGTGCAATTCTGTATCTTTAGTTTCCAAGAACTCTATAACAGAGTCAAACAGGTTGTAAAATCGAGTCAGACAATTGCCTCTTGATAGCCAACGAACTTCAGTATGAAACAACAAACGGTTGAAATCCTCGTCATTAGTAACACAAAGCTGATGAAATAATCTATCATTCAAAGAGCTGTTGCGGATTTTATTGACTGCTTTGATGACATATTGCAGTGATTGAAATAGTTTTTCACTTAAGTTTCTAGCAACTAAATGTTGTCTATGAATAACGCAATGTACACCAAGGACATCTGGAATTTTATTTTTTAAGTACGCTATGAAGCCTTTATGGCACCTTGTCATAGCCGGAGCGCCATCCGTAGCAACTGAAATAATATTTTTCAAAGGAATCTCTTTCTCATCGCAAAACTTTTCCAATGTATTGAATATGGTTTCACCTTTTGTATCGGTCTCTAAATTTCTAGCAAATAACAGTTCTTCACATATTTTCTCATCGTTAATAAACCTCACGTAAGACAACAACAATGCTTCATTAGTTGGTAAAGTGGACTCATCGAGCTGAATTGAGAATTGACTTGTCCTTAGGTGATCGCACAATGATTCTTCAATGTTTTCAGCCATTTCATCAATTCGTCTTTGCACAGAATTATTACTCAAAGGAATTTTTCGGATAATATCTGCGGCCGGTTTATGAAGCACAGTAGTTATTACTTCATTTATTGCTGGCAATATTAACTCTTCTCCGATGTTATGTGGTTTGCCTTTTTGAGCAATTAACAAAGAGATATTGTACGAAGCTCGAAGTCCGTCGTCATCCTGCTTAGCAGAAAATAGTTTTACTACAATTGGCTGAGTATTATGCTTCTTCTCTAGGTCTTGAAAATATGCTACATTCTTGTCTTTCTTATCTGGATGCATTTTATTCAAATGATCTTGCAGCCTTGAAGGCTTCATTGCTTCATTTGAAAATGTTTTTAGACATAGAAGACACAAAGGCGACGATCGGTTTGTGGGATTTTCAATAAATCCGAATTTAATATATTCCGCAGAGTATTGCCGTCTCTTCTTTTTTACTTCCGACATTGTTTTGCTTTGAGAAATACGTTCAACTTCGCGAGTAGAGGAGGCGTAAGTACTGCTCATCTATTGCGCGCGAGACCACAAACGTAAATAAAATAAATATAACATTGTTTATATAGGAATGCTTAAGCAGCACGCACCGACAGGAATAAAACAAACATGCATAAACTCGTTTATCTCATTCGACGCTCAATCGTACTCAACAAGTCCGAACAAGCATTCTATGAACCAGCCGACAGATACAGGAATGCACAATTCGGGTTATTTAATAAAAACTTGTTAAAACATGATAGATATCTACGAGTACTAATAACTATTAATTTTTTATATCTATACTAATGTTATAAAGAAGTAAAGTTTGCGTGTTTGTTAAATTGTAAGGGGTAATCTCGGGATCTACTGAACCGATTTTAAAAATTCTTTTACTAATAGAAAGCTACGTTATTGTGGAGTGTCATAGGCTATATAGCATCACGCTACAACGAATAGGAGCGGAGCAGTAATAGTAAATGTTTCAAAAACGGGGGAAAAGTTATTCCTTTTGAGAGCTTGGACGAGACGCTACGGGAGTAAACGTAACGCGACGGGAGTAAATGCGACGGGAACCGGGAATACTCTCTCTCATGTGGCGCAAACGAAGTTGCGCGGGTCAGCTAGTATTAAATAAAATAGGACAGATATATGAACTACGCGAAGAGAAATATAGAACCGAGTTTGAACAATCTTTTAATTCATATTAGTTGATGTTCACAAGTTGTTGTTGAGAGTCGAGAGCTCTTGCAGTTGTTGTTTAAGAGGCCTCTTAGCTAAATAAAGTTACAAATCACCCACCGCCCGCCCGCCTCTACACAACGCCCCCATTTTCTTCTGGGTCTCTTACCGCCCCCCTTGAGACCTGCAGCGCCCACAAGGGGGCGTTATCGCCTACTTTGGGAAAGACTGATATAGGTGAAGAGGACTTTAAGATAACACAAAATTATGTAAAATTAGTTACGTTTATCAGAAAAACGCTGATAACATTGGATAACACTAACTTTATTATTTGTTTACCAACCTATAAATTTAACGGCTACAACAACTTGTTTAATAGTAGAATTGAAACATTTAATAACTTACTTTGCATGGATAATTACACACACAAATATGCTTATGTGGTTGATTCTAATCTTAATCTCTCTTATGACTACACCATGTTTGGCTGGCGTAGTGGATCCCTGAACTACAGGGGTATGAAATGTATCCGAAATAATATAAATCAAAACATAGCCGGACTTATTAATAAATCAGATCTGCTTCACGTAAAATTGAATGAGCTGTGCTGTTCTGGTACAGTCAGCATCAGATAGATATGTGCTTCCAAAGTAGTCAAAATTATGTAAAGAATATAAATTCAATTTTATGTTCGCAGACATAGCATTCAAATAGTTGTAAGCATCCAGAGTGTTCAAAACATCTTCGATGTAAGTTGTCAATATTATGTTAGCTGTTACAGTGTTCATATTAATGTTGTCAAATAGGTCGTTTAATGGTATCTATGCATTCATACTAGTCAAAAATATCTTCACAATTAGGAAAGTCATCTTTAATATCCGTAGCTAGAGTGTATATTGGAATAAAATGTTAGTAATAAATATTTTGTTTCCCTTTTTCCTTGAATATCCATCCTGCTCATTTCGTGCATGAAGTAATTGATATGTCTTTTGTTTATTAGAAATTTTGATTATTAGAAAGGAAACATAGTTTAGATATGTTCTAACATCCCTAAATAGAATGGAATTTTCTTTGAAAAGGAAACTCTTTTAAGGAAAATGTCATAAATAACAAACTTTAATAAAATTATATTAATGTCACGGAATAATATGTCATGTTGTCTATGTGTATTACATTGCAAATTTAAATGAAATAGTTGTATTATTTTATTAAATTAGCATGCCTCCATATCATTTAGATGAGCAAACCAAGCATCGTATAATAAATTTACATCGGGAAAATGTTTCTGTTACTGACATAGCCGATGAACTTGGCATAAGCGTGAGTATTTTTTTATTACCAGGATTATTAACATTCTCCTTTTAATTTATATTGCATACAACGTCCGACTAACGATTTTTATAATCTTTTAGAGAAACACTGTATCTCTCTGGATATCGCGCTGGCGTGAAACAGGAGGGATTTCACGCCATGTTACAACAGGTCGTCCGCGTATTAGTAACATCCAACAAGACCGTGCAATGATACAAAATGTGCTAGTGGACCGTTTTGTTAACACTTCCCAATTGGCGACTACTCATAGCATGTCCCAAAGTACAATACGTCGAAGGCTTAAGGAATCGGGCCTCCATAATCGTGTGCCGGCAAAAAAACCTCATTTAACACCCAGGCATAAATCTTTAAGACTCCAATTCGCACTAAGCTATTTAGATTACGATTTTAGTAGGGTTGTTTTGTTGATGAAAAAGTGTTTTATAACTCTACGCATGGTCGCCTCTCTCTGTGGAGATACAATAATACAAGATATAATGAAGAAAATATCTTGCCCAATAACAGAAGTGGACGCATATCGCTTGGTTTTTGGGGATGGATTTCGGAAGTTGGACCCGGTGAGTTAATCGAAGTTGGTGGGCGTCTAAATGGATTGACTTATAAAGATGTTTTGGAAGAGGTGTTGTTACCCACAGCACAAATATTTTATCCCTTTGAAGAGGCGATAACTTTTATACAAGACGGAAGCTCTGTACATAATTCAAGAGTGGTTCAGGATTATATTTCTGAAAACGGAGAGTTAAATTTAATAACCCTACCTCCCAAAAGCCCAGACCTTAATCCTATTGAGAACGTCTGGGGTAGAATGGCCCAAATGTGGGATCATGAACAGGCTCGCAGTACCGAAAATTTACGGATGCATGTAAATGCAATTTGGGAATCATTGAGGGGAAGTTCATTCTGTTTTAATACAGTTAGATCGATGAGACAACGCCTACTTGATGTAATCAATGCCAACGGTGGTTACACTAGATTCTAAGAAAATATAAGTTCTTTTTTACAACTCGTTGTTTTGATTTATTTTATTTAGATTTTTTTTTATTATACAGTATTATATTTATACAGTCAGTGCAATAAATATGCCCCGAAATATTACTAGAAATGGGTAACGCAGCGATTTTTTGGGTTAATATAATAACGTTGACGTAGTTTATGTGAGTTCTTACTAGACTAGCTGTTGCACTAGTTTTAAGCCATCAGATTTTAAATATTCATTTAACACACCTGGTGAGCGAACTAACAATGCACTATGTGTGGCAGGCCTTAGTTTTGAGGAACATGACTCAAAAGGGGATTGTAGCCGGCCTTAATGACTTTTGACTCTACGGTGCATAGATACCATTAAACGACCTATTTGACAACATTAATATGAACACTGTAACAGCTAACATAATATTGACAACTTACATCGAAGATGTTTTGAACACTCTGGATGCTTACAACTATTTGAATGCTATGTCTGCGAACATAAAATTGAATTTATATTCTTTACATAATTTTGACTACTTTGGAAGCACATATCTATCTGATGCTGACTGTACCACCATTAATGTTCTTTGCATAACTGAGCATTTTATTGAATTGGGCTATGAAAGTACGTTATATTTGCCTAATTTTTCTCTTGCCGCTATTTACTCCAGAACTGATATAAAACGGGGTGGCGCATGCATACTTGTAAGAACAGGGCTCCAATATAAAGAACTGACAGATATCGCTAAATTGTCAGTTCGAGATGACTTCGAATGCTGTGGTATAGAATTAATATCACATAAAATAGTTATTCTCTGCATATACAGAATACCTTCACGACATTATTCTGTATTCTACGAACAATTTCAAAAGGTTTTTTGAGAAGATTGGATCATCCTGTAACAAAAAAATTATTGTGTGTGGTGACTTCAACACTGATTTATTGAAACGGAACAAATATACTTTAGATCTAGAAAACTTCCTTTTCCGTTACAATCTGAAACTGTCACTATACACACCAACACGACCGCGGAAACAAACATGTATAGACAATTTTGCTCATAACTATCACAATATGTGGAGAGCACAAGTAATAGAATAGAACTTGTTTTGTCTGACCACACTGCACAAATTTTGACTGTCCCTGTAGAAAAAACCTGTAAACTAAAATTTTGGAAAGTAACTAAATCAATTATCAATCAGGAGCATTTAAACAAATTTAAGAACCACCTACAATGTTTATCATTTAAGGACGTATACGAAGTAGAAGATGCAAATCAAGCTTATGATGCATTTATGGAGAGTTTTTCACTACTTTACAACCTATGCTTTCCAAAAAAGAACATAATTATAAAATGTACTAAAAAAAGTAAATGGATCTCACGTCATAAACATAGACAATTACTATGGGCGTATAGGTTAAGGCCAAATTTAAAAAATAAAATAGCTTTTAAAAAATATACTGCTTTATATAAAAAAATAATACGATTAACACAAAAAGCTCAAAATAATCATTTTATAAGTACAGCACACAACAAATCGAAAGCCACTTGGGATATTATTAATAAATCTAAACTCTCTTTACCCAAGGAATCTATCACTTCAATAAAGAACGGTAACTTATTATTAACTCAACCTGAGGATATTGCTAATGAATTTAATGACTACTTTGTTGACGAAATGGAAAATAATTCAAAATCTGACATACATATTGATAATCAGTTCAAAAATTTGACATTACAATCATTTTTTATGCATCCTATACTGAACAATGACATACTTAGAGTCACGAATTGACTCAAAAATACTAATACTGTTGGCTTCGACGGTATATCAACTAGGGTAATTAAATTTGTTATTGAAATAATAGCTCCCTTACTGGCACACATATTCAACTTAAGTATAGTTAGCGGGGTTTTCCCGGATAGCCTGAAACGTGTCATTATTAAACCTATACATAAAAAAGAAACGAAAACTGCTCTAAAAAACTACAGACCCATAGCAAAAGTTCCAATTTTTTCCAAGATTTTTGAGAAGTTGATCTATCAGTCTCTAAATAAATATTTCAATAAAAATCAGCTATTTTGCGATGAGCAGAAGGGATTTCGACAGAACCGTACAACCAATATGGCAATATTCGACTTTCTTTCACATATTATAACTTCTATTGACCAAAAAAAACCAGTCTGTGCAATTTACACAGATATGACTAAGGCCTTTGACTATGTTGATCATAAAACACTATTGAATAAGATGCAGGGATATGGAATAAGAGGTAATATTCTGAATCTCTTAGAATCATATATAACTAATCGTATACAATATACAGAAATTTCAAGAATATGCCCACTGACTAAACAAGAAATTACTTATTTATCAAAATCAAGAATTGTAAAGTACGGTGTGCCACAGGGCAGTGTTTTAGGGCCGTTGCTTTTCTTAATATATATAAACGACCTTCCAAAAGCAACAAGCAGTAAGATGGTTCTCTTCGCAGATGACAGTACAGCAATTGTAAAATGTAATAACCCAGATACCTATAAAAGCGACATATATAGTTCCTTATCCAACATTATTAATTGGCTCAATAAAAATAATCTTGTTATTAATTTAATGAAAACTAAAATAATGCATTTCCATCAGAGATGTGTGATTCCAGATGTACGCATTACTGTTAACGAATCTGTAATAGATGAAACCATAAAAGTGAAATTCTTAGGCTTAATAATTGACAATAAACTAACTTGGAAGTCACATACAGATCAATTATGCAAAAGATTAAGTCAGTCGGCCTATGCTCTTTTGCAACTTTCGAAAAGGGTTGGTCAAGAAACGCTTCTTGTTGCATATCATGGAATGGTAGTCTCAATCCTCAGATATGGAATTATATTCTGGGGTCGTTCAACAGATAGGGACTCGGTATTTAAAATGCAGAAGAGATGTATTAGACACATATGGGGTTTACAAATAACAGATAGCTGTGTACCCTATTTCAAAAGATATAATCTATTAACGCTACCGGGCCTGTACATATTGGAAATAGCTTTATTTGTCAAGACAAACTCGAATCTGTTTCAAAAACTTTTTTAAGTTCGTAGGGGTCCAATACGCCGCCGTCAATATACTGGAATGCTGTGCAATGTAAACTGTAACACAGCATTAATGAAAAAAAGTGTATTTGGTATGGCACCAAAAATATTTAATAAAATACCCCTGGAAATAAGAATAATGCCCATTTTTAAATTTAAAAAAACCTTGCAATTACTCCTAGTGAATAAATGTTATTACTCAATAGACGAATTCTTACAAGATGACTTATAATATTTCTTGCTTATGTATCTCTGTCTTGTATTACCTAATCAAAATAAATGAGAATCAAATTTGTAATATTAACATCGCGAGAATTTGTTGACATCTGCTAATTTTACGGACTCCTATTGTTATGTTAATGTGACAGTTTATTTTGAAATTATTTATCAATGGTGTTTTAGTTTGGTTATTAATTGTAAATGAGTATTAAGTATAATAATTTGTTATGACATTGGGAAATTTTGCTGACATGGAAATTTATTATTTAATGGATATTTATGACATTTGTAATTATATAATAATTAAATCAAAATGTTGCAGTTCGTTATAATTAAAATTAATATTAATGATATAAACCCTGTCAAGCAAATAGTATATACATTTGCATGCTGCCTTAGCGGTCGAGTATAGTGATACAAAAATTTATAATAACATCCTGTAAACCTGTATTCGCAAAATAAATGAATTTGAATTTGAATTTGAATACGCGAAATCGTCATAAGCTTGCACTTATTAAGTCAAGGTTGGCGCGAACCAGGAAATCGTTTATGTCTCGTTGTGTCGAATTTTATAATAAACTTCCTGAGGCGGTGACTAAGCTCAGCGAAGGGAGATTTAAGACATACATTAAGAGCACGTTAATGAGTAAAGCATATTATGGCATTAATGATTACATTCAAGACAAAGATGTCTGGAAACAAATTCCTGCACTTGCATCTCAACTCACTTGCTGAAGAAAATGTAATTTTTTTATTTTTTTATTATGTACCTAATGTAATGCTTAATCTTATTATTATTTTAACCGGCGGAGTTGCTTGCCGATTCTTCTCTGCTGATGTCTGCAAATCGGTGTGACGTTCATAAGAGCCTCTTTGGGGCCTAAATTGAATAAATGTTTATGATTATGATTATGATCTTTTCCACTCACTTGTCCTAAAAGATCCATTTTTCATAAATAATACTTTAAGGTATTAAAGTGTACCTACATGATATGGTGTGCGTACTCCACACAACATATCTGCACGCACACTGATATGCAGAAAATTAGCGTAAGAGTCCGTGTAAATGTGTATCGTAAATATAAATTTGTGTATCCAGCCATTGTGAAGATATTCTCGAAAAACTGATTCCGCCAGGATTTCGTCCGACGCTGTACATAATTTGACCGATTATATAGCACAAGAACTTGATAAGGGTAATCACACAGTGGGAATCTTCCTGGACCTTGCAAAAGCTTATGACACCGTTTTTATTCCTAAACTGTTGCGCAAGTTGGAAAATATAGGGGTAAGAGGAGTACAACTGGAACTCCTCAAAAGCTATTTAGAAGAGCTTACTCAGTGCGTGAAAATTGGCAGTGTTCTTAGTGATGATCTTAAAAACACTTCCTTTGGTATTCTTGCTTGACGCGCTTGATACTATGAAGAGACGTCTCTCCATAGCGTCAAGCGCGTCTAGATCTAAATACCTCTTGGAGTCATCTCAAAGGTGAGAACAGAATTCGACGCAGGGAACATTTTCGTAATTTTTTTTTGTTAATTTTCAAATTGACAGTGCCGATCGGTTCTGTTATCGAAACTGTGCCTAAACCTTTCCGTTCCAGAACGACTATAAATTCAACCAGTATAATATAATATAAATCATTAATTAATTTTTGTACAAATTTTCAACGCAGTTATTTAAACAAAAGGGATAGTTACCTGCATGCGTTTCTAACGATCACTCAGTTCAGCAAATTTAAAAAGGTTTCATTACTCAAACTATTTAACTATAAATATTGGCGATGTGATTTTAATTTGTAAAAATTTTTCAAATCTTATAGGTATTTATGGCGACACTAGCTGACCCGCGGAACTTCGTTTGCGTTACATGAGAGTAAGAAAGAGAGAGGTTATTGTATTAATATTTCGAGTATTGTAATGTTTCCCGTCGCATTTATTTCCCGTCGCAGTACTCTCTTCGCGTCGCTTATATTCATTAGAGCTAACCCGCACAACTTCGTTGCGTCACATGAGCGTCAGAAGGAGGGGTATTAATATGTAAAGCGATATAATGATTCCCGTCGCATTTACTTTCGCCCATTTGGTATGAAACTCATCGTGTGCGAATCCGACTCGCACTTGACCGGTTTTTATCGTTCAGTTGACTGGTTAACAGTGCAGACCACGTTTACTCCCGTCGCAGTCGTGTCGCTCATACTTTAAAACTTAATAAGAGGGTTATTGTAAGTGAACCTAAAAGATAGGCATATTCAGTTGAGTAGGTACTTTTTTTATAACTTTTTAAGAGGAACAATTTTGTAGTACACAATTTTTACGTAACTTTAACTATTTACGCTGCGTACGCCTCGGAAGCTCTCAGGCGGTAAAAAATATTCCCCGTTTTCAAAACATTCTTGATTGCTGCTCTGCTCCTATTCATCGTAGCGTGATGTTATATAGCCTATAGCCATCCTCGATAAATGGTATATCAAACTGAAAAAGAATTTTTGAAATCCAACCTGCAGTTCCTGAGATCCTAGCGTTCAAACAAACAAACAAACTCTTCAGCTTTATAATATTAGTATTTTTTTTTTTTTTTTTACTACTTAGGTGGCAGACAAGCTTACGGCCCACCGGAAGGTTGGTAACCGTAGCCTATAGACGTTTGCAACACCAGAGGCGCTACACACGCGCTGCCGACCCGGGCACAGGTTGTGACGACCCACAGCTGAAATTTTTCAAGCCGCCCGTAAGGCCTTCAACTTGGCTTAACGACTGTCATTTTACTGACAACCGGGACCAACGGCTTATCGTGCCTTCCGAAGCACGGAAACGCTCGTAAATAAATGTCACAAAGTGGTCCACGTGGTGGTCACCCATCCATATCCGGCCATAGTAAATGTTGCTTACTGCAGTGATCGTTTACAGAACACTGAGTCCGCGGGGCCACGAGTTTGGATAATACCCTATTTCTAGAATCACTCAATTTAAATTTGTCTGAATTGAGTGATCCAATGAAACGGTCATAGATTCCTGGATTTACCTTTTAGTGAATTGATTTTTTGTAAAACAATGTGACAAATTGGGTAAAAATTCTTTGGTACGAAAATTTTATCCACAGAGTAAGTAAAAGACTGGCCCTTTCGGACTGTTGGTTCCACGGCCGCTAAGATTTAGCTTGAAGCCATTTTGCAAAATATTTGTATTGAGTGATCGACATATTGCTCAAAATCTTTATTATCCTGTGAGTGACAAATTTTTGGATATCGGTCATAGGTTTTGACAATTTTTGACTAAATGTACGCTTTGCATAAAAAAAGTTCACTCACAATCCACGAATAGTCTGGCAACGTCCCGTTATTAAAACGGCCCGCTGCAAAAATCGTGAGGTTTTCGTAAATCGTCCAGTTCGTAAATCGTCCCGTTGGCGAAATGTCCCGTTCGCTAATTGTCCCTTTCGTTAAATGTCCCGTTCGCAAATTGTCCCGTTCTTAAAATGTCTCGCCATATCCCAGTAGTTCCATTGTCTAGTTCCATGAAGATTCACGAAACAAATGAAGATTGCTTAAACAAATGAAGATCGAGAAAACATATGAAGATCGAAAAAACAAATGAAGACCGATAAAACACATGCAGATCAATAAAACAAAAGACTATAAGCAAATTGATAAGGTCAAAAACTACTCGCAGCCATATTTTGTAATCTAGATGCGATTGCCACTAAAAAAAATAGGTGCAAGCTATTCTCGACCTTAATGACATTTATCTAAAAATATGATTTTAGGCATTTTAAAGACATCACTGATCACGAATATTTAAAAAATAAATAGATATTATGCATGCTCATAAGGTCGAAATTCGCTTGGACCCATTTTTGTAATCTAGATGCGATAAACATTAATAAAATAGGTGCAAGCAATTCTTGACCTTATGAACATGCATAATATTTATTTATTTGTTACATATCATTGATGTTTATTAACGCCTAAAAGCACATTTTTAGATAAGTGTCATTAAGGTCGAGAATTGCTTGCACCTATTTTTTTGAATGGCAATCGCATCTAGATTACAAAATATGGCTGCAAGTAGTTTTTGACCTTATCAACTTGCTTATAGTCTTTTGTTTTATTGACCTGCATTTATTCTTTCGGTCTTCATTTGTTTTTTCGATCTTCATTTGTTTCGCCGATCTTCATTTGTTTTACCGATCTTCATTTGTTTTGAAAATTATTTAATTACTTTTTACATTTAGACTTTTAAGATGTTCTTCGTATAGGTACCACAACCTATAATGAATCTGTTTCCACTCGCATGTCCTAAAAGTCACCATCCATTTTTCATAAAAAATACTTTAAGGTATTAAAGTAGACATGGTATGTCCACAAAGATCCATGATGGATTTAGTTTTAGTGGACAAAGGGTCTATACCTAAGTCTCAATCCATACGGACACCTTGCTGATATTATAAAGCTACTAGTAAAACAATCAAAATGGGCTCTCTTGAGAACGGGACGTTTTGAGAACGGGACATTTTGAGAACGGGCCATTTCGAGAATGGGCCGTTTCGAGAACGGGCCATTTTGAGCACGCGGGCCGTTTTGAGAACGGAACGTTTCCAGACTAAGATGCACATATTACCCGTGGTCCTACTGGAACTAACAGCTAGAATTTGAATTTCCTTCAGTGCGGTTGGACTACGGGGAAAAATATTCCCCGTGCACCCACCAGTGGGGCGTAGCGGTGGGACCACGGGTAATAGGGGGATTAAACTACTAACTCTTTGTATGTATTAATGCCACTGAAAGGGGAGCATCAAATTAGCGCTAAATGGCAATCCCCATCACGTTGGTCTGAATTCGGAACAGAAAGAACGAGAACACTATCGAAGTAAATAAAACAAATATAAAATCAAGAACTTGTATTCAAACCAAATAATATAATACAGTTGTCCAAGGATCATCATCGGCGTTCCTTTGGATGTTTGTTGTATTTTGTACCTTTCCGGAGGAGCCGCTAAGAAACATGAAAGATTCCTTCAATTGATTGAACATTTTAATCAAGGTATCGGGCCTGGTCTCGGTCTCGGTTCCGGTCTCAGTCTCGGTAGCCGTTTCGGTAGACTTCTCTAATTCTGTAACCTCTGTGACCTTTGGAACGATATTTATGTCATCTGTTGCAGTTGTCATGTCATCAGCTGCGGGTCTGAGCGCTGTTGTTATCGAATCATCCCTTGAGCACTCCGTTATTTCACCAGGTGTCGGTACATACCTAGTGTGAGCGATCGGTCTCGATTTAGCATAGCCCAACGAATAAAATATCTTATCAAGAACACCAGTTGCTCTGAATATGAAGAAAATTATAAGGACAGCAAAAAATGACATCAGACAATCACATGTTCCTCCTCTAGCAACGGGACAAGGGCCTCCACCACCACACACGAAACATTTAAGCCTCGCCGTAAATAAGAACACACAACATATCGGTATAAGTGATATCATTTGCAGGAAGAACGATATAAAGTTGTACATGGTCTGCAGGACCATTCTAAAAACATTCTCAATCATCAGGAGCAGGGTCATAAAGACCCTGACAAACATTTGCACCCCACATATTACAGTTTGGAGAAGAGCGTGCACCGTGCGACACATGTTTTAAGTTGGACCTGTAAATAATTACATAAGCTGTAGCGTTATTGTCACGATTCATAAGGCTTAAAATAGCCCGTTAGTTGTATTCAATGACAGTAAGGGCTTCCATTCAGAGTGTTAGGGTGAACTTCCTGTCTGTGGCGAGCGGTGCGATGATAGAACGTAGCCGTGGGCATCATATCGAACAATTCCTTAGAGCACATACCATTGTACAGGCGGTAGAACACGGATAAGGAGGCAAAGTCTCTCCTGTCGCGAAGAGGTTCCACCCCACCTGTAAGTATAGGATCGTTGACAACTCTCACAGCTCGTCTTTGCACCGAGTCAAATGGACAAAGCTGATATTCAGGTGCCCCCGCCCGGAGGTGACAGCAGTACTCCATGAGTGGCCGCACTTGCGACTTATAGAGAAGCAGTGTTTGCGACGCAGTGAAGTGCCGCCGCGCCCTGTTGAGCACACCTAGCTTTTGGACGACAGCTTGGCCTTGTCCCCCAAATGACTGCAGAACTAAACATCAGTTCTGTGAATAATGTTGAGTTTATGAAATATAACTTTTTTGAATTGATAGCGCAATGCGAAGTGTTTGCGGCTTCCGTGGTGTTCAAGTTCGACTCCCCGGGTCGGATCTATTATTTGTGTGATCTGCAAATGTTTGTGCCTATGTGTTTAGAAATATAGTTTTTTATCAGTTGTTTAGATCCCACGGCTCACGTATATTTTAGCTGTTGGGCTACATGACGTGGTGTGAAAATTTTCTCAACTCCAATAACTATCTCAGTATTTACTTACCTGTACGATTTGAGAAAGTAATTAAAAATGTTCCTGCTCAGATTTTTGTTATCTGACTATATTGATCATAGTATGCGTATATTTAACAAAACATTTGTTATAAAATATCCAAATTACGACATAATAAATTTAAATACGTGCTAATAAAATAACCATAAATTTAGAATTGTTCGCTTAAAATAATATTACATTAAAAAGAAAATGTCAAGCAGATGTCGTGTTTCATTTTATTTTCAAACATTTTATTTTTATATTTGTCTTTAGCAAACAATGATGTTATAGTAAAAAAGAGGCTAATTAAATATCTTTGTTAGCAAAGAGTTTTAAAGCAAAGAATATTTTGCTATTGCTCCATGTTTTATCATTCGAGCGTGATGTTACATCTGATCTGATGCCATCATTTTTAAGCCCGAGGTTTTCATTTCTATTTTCCTTTTTCCTACGCTTTGTATGGACTTTTGTCATTTTAATTCAATCTCATTTTCATTAGTATCTGTTTAGTAATCTCAAGCTCTCTCTTCATCCATGGCTGTAAATAAATTTAGAATTTTTCGCAAGTTTAAACCTTTTATGACGGTGAAAATTCTAGCGAACGGGCTTTAATCAAGACGGGTACCGACCATAGATTTAGAATTTTTCGCTACTTTATTTTTATTACATACATAAAATACCATAGATTTAGAATTTTTCGCTACTCTCAATAGATATACAAAGCGTGCGAGCGAGACCTCATTATCCATAGCACTTAGCTCGAGAGGAAAAGAGAAAGCAAATTGTGTACTCATATGTCAGTATTTTGAATAGCTGAGCCCGCTGGGATCCTATGGCGGCTCTATGTTATTCATAATATCCAGTAATCTGTAGTGATCTTACGATTAAAATAGAAAATTTTATATTTTCAACAATATTGTCGTGTTTAGTGTGTGAATAGGATATTACAAAACGCAATTATACGAAGAAAGACTCGTTTAACAGGTCATTTGTGACTTCGTTCATTCCATTTTTGACGTACATATTTTGCCAAATTGGATGTAAAATTTCACTGAAAGTTCAACTCATAACGTAGATTATGCATTTTACTTCATACATAACACAATATTTAATGTGTAAATGCATTTTTGAAGGATATATAAGGCAGAAATAGAAAGGGCTGTTTACAGTAAAATAGTCATGGGTAGGTATCGATAAGGATGTCGATAGTTCATTATAGTGACATTGCTACAATCAAACTTATCTTAATTTAATTTACTATAAATATGATTGATTTTTACTCGAACTGTGTTATTTAACCTTTTTTTTAGGGTTTTGTGCCTATTTTAATATAATATTTCCAAAATTTGTGATCCATTTTGAGTTGAATTTTTATAATTTTACTTCACTTAAGGTACTCCACGCCACACCGGGATGTTTGCTGTACAAGGCGCAGATTAGCCTCTGCGTCGAATACTGTTCTCACCTTTGGGATGACTGTGCGAGGTACTTACTGGACGCGCTTGGCGCTATGCAGAGACGTGTTATCCGATTTCAATTATAGGTAGTCCTAAGATGACGGTAAGCCTCGAGCAACGAACCATAGCGTCCTTGGCTGCCTTCTACTGAATGTATCACGGCGAATGTTCTGAAGAGCTCTTCAACCTGATCCCACCATCTCCTTTCCGATTCCGAACAACACGTCGGGCAGAGGTGCCACTCATATATAGCGGAGACAATCTTCGCCAGAACTGAGCTTTTCAAAAGATCGTTCCTCTGTCGAACTACAAAATCCTGGAACGACCTGCCCGCACATGTGTTTCCCTCATTTTACAATTCCGGGTTCTACAAGCGGAGCGTGAAGAGGCACATCATAGGGTCGCCAACTTGAGGACTACTGTCAGAAGTCTTGTGTGCTGTAAGCATGGCCCCCATTCGCTAGATGCGCCACGGCTTTCCATTAGTTTCCATCAGTGGCGACGTCAATTTGGCGAGGTTAATATATTTAAAAAAATCTACGAGTAATATCTTTTATTGTTACTAGGATTCAATAATAAATGAGTTTCTAGGTTTCGTATTACGATAAGAGTTGGATTTTTAGTAAAATTTCAAATTACATGTTAAAAGTGTATTTTCACATTCACACACTGAATCAAAATTCGTAAAATCACTACAGAATTTCTAATATTACGAGTTTCCCCATATAATCCCATTTTTACTTTTTCATAGTCGATTACATTCAAATTAACAATTTATTCCCCAAAACAAGAAGTTGGAGATGAAACTTCTAAGCACTTTGTGTGCTTAGAAGTTTCATTTCCATTCCATCCATTTATACAGATACTTTTATCGATAACATAGGTGTGACCATTCAACAACACTATTTAACCCACACATAGATCTTTCATTTCTGGTCTCGTCTTCAGTTTGACACTGTTCATCTTGTACATTCTAAATCTATGTAAAATACACATACAATACATATATAATAATAATATACATTCTAAATCTATGGTACCGACCAATAATGCAACGAAATTGAATCTGACCTTCTATCTTTGTCTTTGAGTAATATTAGAAGTACTCTAAGAATCTGACATCTTTCAAAAGTAGATATTTCCAACTGTAAATATACTGTATTTCAATAGCTTTGCGCAAAAATGTTAACAAACACATTTGATCCTATATACCCATAGTTACTTGCCATTGAGTATTCACCCTGATTATATTCCAGTATCCAGGAGTCATACAGTGTTCTTACAATCATTTCGGCACCAAATAACTTCTTTATGATAGTTTATTTTCATTTAAAATACCTACTCAGGATAGTAAAAAATTCAATGATTTGTCAAACTATATTTTTCTACTCATCTGTCTTAGACAACGATTGTCAAAACATGACATGTTTACATTATTGCCAGATCGGGCAGGATTGGACTTATAGTAGTGACAGACCACTGATCTGAATTAGTACCACAATAAATATTAATTATTTTGTATACTACGATTTTTAATTCGAGTCAGTAAAATGACATTTTCAGTGTGGCGGGTTTTTTGTCACAAATAAATAGTGATGTGGTTGAATCGAGTTTTACGATTAAAAGTTAGTCGAGATTATATTTTTTTATTCGATATCAAACAGTAATTAAATATTGCATAAAACCACCTATACTGTATTTTAACTCATTCAAATAATGTAGTAAACAAACAATTTGGACCTCGATTGCCCCATAATTATTTACACTAAAATATCAATCCCGATCATCACCACTTTTCAAGGAACCGTAGTTTGTCTTATACAAATATTTCACACCAATTTACCTTGAGATTAAGGGGCCCGTCCGTTAAATGCACGAAAAGACACTTTGGACTTAGGAAATATTTAAGACCTCGTTTCATTAAATGACACGTGTGACATGTACAAAATAATTTACATTAGAAAAAACATCTCTGTAAATTATTAAAAATCATCGAAATAGCAAGAAACTTTTTTATAAGTACATAATTAATTAAACAACATTAATTCATTCATAAACAATAATAATAAAACCAATTAAAAGTTATATCATTACGCTAAACTTAAAATAAAAACTAACTAACTACCTATCAATATACAAATTGGGTCCCTTCCTACCTATGACGCAGGCAGCATTCCCACGCTGGATAGCTATGGAAAGCCTTTGCGCGAAATAGCTACCAGCGCGGGGATCACGCGTTTCTTCCCTCAGACGCTTACTCAGAGCCGTGAAAAGACCATGTGCA
Source organism: Miltochrista miniata (assembly GCA_933228765.1). Taxonomy (NCBI): domain Eukaryota; kingdom Metazoa; phylum Arthropoda; class Insecta; order Lepidoptera; family Erebidae; genus Miltochrista; species Miltochrista miniata. Next base: position 32,259,612 of record OW121752.1, on the reverse strand, counting down.
CCGCGACACCGTGGACCCAGTGTCTCGACATCAAATGGAACGAATTCATATTGGCACCGAGACAACTATACTTGCCGATCTTTAACCACTCGCGAGCATTAGCCGGCCCACCGCTATTTTGCTAGTAGCCGGGAGGTAGGACGCCGCAAGAGTGTCAGTGCAAGTGGCATTCCACACTAACGCACGTCCCATTCTCCAGGGTACTAAAGACATCCCGTCGGGTCGCTTACCATCCTCCCGTATAATTTGGGGTTCTAAAACCGCGGGGACATTAACGGTGATAAGTACATACTTATTATTTCAATTTTTTCAATAGATCATTCCTCTGTCGAAGTATAAAAAAATGGAACGACCTGCTCGCACACGTGTTTCCCTCATCTGTGAGATCATGGAAACGTGTGCCGGAGGGAATCCCGGTTTCTCCAAGAGGAGCGTGAAGAGGAACATCACAGGGCCGCCAACTGGAGGACCACTGTCAGAAGTTCTTTTTTTCATTATTTTTAGTGACGTGTAGACTGAAAATCTATCTATCTAGGTGTAAAGTTCTCGAAAGTACAAATTAATCAAGCCCAAACACAAGGTAACTGCTGTATATCGTTAGGGAATTCTCTCTTCTGTCTTTCGTCTCCATCATCAGATCGACTTCAGATTTTCATTAAGTTGTACTACTTTAAAGCCCTTAATCGAAAAAATTACAAACGCCCTAGATGTCCCTGCAATTTTAAAAGTTCCCTTCGATTTCTCCAAGATGCCATCATCAGATCCTAACTTCCTTAAAATGGGACCACCTTGGGAGTACCTATCTATTTTCGAACGAAAAAAATTTTTTTCAAATCGATTAATAAACGACAGACGGAGTTCTTCGCGAAAAAACATTTAAAAAAAAATTATATACGGTAGAATTGAGTAACCTCCTTTTTTGAAGTCGGTTAAAAAATTATGTACGGTCGAATTGAGTAACCTTCTCCTTTTTTGAAGTCGGTTAAAAACTACTTGAATTGTTTTACTTAATTTCTCTGAATCTTTTATTTTATTTAGCTCGCCATATTGACGTCGCCACCAGCCTGATGGAAAGAAGCCGTGGTGCATCTAGCGATTGGGGGCCACTTCTGATAGTGGTCCTCAAGTTGGCGGCCCTGTGATGTGCCTCTTCACGCTCCTCTTGAAGAACCCGGGATTGTAAGATGAGGGAAGCAAGTGTGCGGGCAGATCGTTCCATGACGTGATCTTTTTAAACATTTTTTCCCAGCTTTTATAATAATGTTATAGTAAACAATTTTAATATGCTGGTAAGGTCCATATTTCTCGAATTATTTAATCTATTACAAATTTACAATAAAAAAAAAGCTTTCATACCTAATAAAATAAAGAATGACTAAAATGTCTAAGTCTATTGATTGTCGAACATCACTATTGTAGCGGGTCACCCTTTTTCGTATCAGTGACAGTTGCAATTGTCATTTTACTGACTCGAATTAAAAATCGTAGTTTAGTTAATACAGATCAGTGTGACCGACCGAAGTTTCGGTTTCGGTTTCGGCCAGTATCGGCCAAAAAATCGAGTTTCGGCCAAAATTGGCCGAAACGCCTTGCTCTGCTTATGTAGCTTGCGATGTGGTTAGGGTCAGCACAATCAGTTAATATTTTACTAAACTAATATTTAGAGATTTACAAACGACTTCCGATAGTTACAATAATAGAATTTTATTCAAACCACAATCAATCATAATCCCTATAATAGACCACCTTTTTAGGGACTGTTTTTACTTTTTGGTTACGGAATTCTATAAAGGTGATGTAGTATATTACATGTACAACCCCTTTCTAGTCGGTTTCATACAAAATGGGCAAAACGGAACCCCATTACTAAGACACCGTTGGCCGTCTGTCTGTCTGTGAACTGTCTAATAATCATGCACCGTGATTATTAGGCCCCCGAGACGATCATGCCTTGCAATTGTCAATCACGTAAAATATGAATGGAAGTTGCTTCAGTGTGCGTGATTGCTTTGCATGTGTGTGTGCATCGACGTATACGTGCACATGAAATTCTACGTTATTGACAATCGCCAATTGATCATGTCGGGACCCCTTACCTATTAGACAGTTCACATTTTCACAGATGATATTTATTTTTGCTGCCGCAAAAACAACAAATAATAATAAAACCAGCCAAATAAAAGTCGAACTCGCGCACGGAGAGATCCGTACAAAAGAACAACAAAAAAATCATGTTTGTCGTAGTTACCCTTAAGTGGGTAAATATCCGAGCAGCAATTTTTACGTGGCACGGATGAAATCGATCAGTAATTCTTTCCTGGGCAACTGTATACGTTTTTACAACAGGCTTCCAAGCGAAATAAAAAAACATGCCCCTAATTAAGTTTAAAAAGTGTATAAAAAGTAAATTGTGCTGCAGGGGCTACTATACAGTTGACGATTATTTGATTGATAAGGAAGCCTGGAAGTGATCTGCTTGCTCTACTGATGGAGTTTTAGTTTATAGTAGATACTTATTGTAAATATGTAGTGCACAAAAAGAATAGCCCGCCGAGTTTCTTACCAGTTCTTCTCAAGCGGGCCGCGTTCCGAACTGGTGGTACTATTTGCTTTGTATTAATTGACGTGTTGCAAGTGCCTATGTATTAGGATTATGCGAAATAAATGTTTTTTGACTTTGACTTTGAAACAAATGAAGATCGACAAAATAAATGAAGGTCGGTAAAACAAATGAAGATCGGTGAAACAAGTGAAAATCGACCAAACAAATAAAGATCGGTGAAAGAAATGAAGATCGGTGAAACAAATGAAGATCGACAAAACAAATGAAGATCGGAGAAACAAATAAAGATCGGTGAAACAAATGCAGATTAATTAAACAAACGAAGACTGATAGACTAATAAAGACTGACAAAACAAAGACCGATAAACATTGCTAGCGTCCATTTTTTGTAATCTAGGTATATGTGACTAGCTAACCCGCGCAACTTCGTTTGCGTAAGAGAGAAAGAGAAATAGAAAGATTCCCCGTCGCGACTATTCTTATCGCGTGGTTTCCTATCGCGTGTTTTACCGTTGCATTATTTTGGCACAAATTAGATTTCCATTAAAATGGTTATTGCAAGCGAACCTAATCTGAAGATTGAGGAGCCATATTAAACTCTTCGTAACTTCTTGAATTCCAATACGATAGGACGGAGATCGTTAGTAGTTATAGTTAACCTACGTATTAAGTACGTAATGCCTACTAAATGATATAAAAAGGGAAATCGATAACATAATATCTGTTTCGTTAAGAGATTCAAATAACTCCTTTATCCAGATGTTAAGATTGAGGAGCCACTTTGACATAAAGATAACTTTTTATCTATTGGCCTACAAATTTCAAAAATTGTTCTAATTTTTTTATGGTTGTCTACTAAATAAGGACTTCATTTAAACTCAATTTAAAAAGTGAGGTGGCTTTTTTTTTTTTTTTTTTTTTAACGTGAGGGAAAATCCTCGTAGGATGCTATGCCGGACTCTTACCGACTAAAAAACCTCACGTAACGCCCAACAGCCTATGGTTGAGAGCCCCGGGTAAGCCCTCAGGAAGGATGTCCCGTGACTCCCAACAGACCTACGGCCGCCAATGCGGCCTCGCCCAGGGGGTGGTTCGGGTGCAATCCCGCGTCTATGGGGGGTTTCGGGTGTGACCCCGCTTCTAAGGGGGGGCGTGCGTGAGTGCTCACGTCACGCTGCCGTCATGGGCCTGCTTCTGTAAGGACGGTGAGCGGCCCTCTCACCGTCCTCAGACCCCCGGTCATGGAGGCCGATAGTCCTCGGCGAAGACACGTCGGCGGCGCCCGGGGCGCCGACTGCGGAAATCGGGTGGTAGAGTTCTCTCCCGCACCCGGCCCGCCGCCTCCTTCGCGAGCATGACCTGCTCGCAGAAAGAGGCGGCGCAGTCCCACTTACTCCCGCTGGAGAGCATGGCTCGCACCATGGCCTCAAGCGAGAGAGTGTCCACGCCCAGACCCACTACGAGGACCTGTCGCTGTTGTGCCCACGCCGTGCACTCCACCAGCGTGTGGAGCGCCGTGTCATCGCTGCGGTCCTCGCAGTGCTGACACAAAGTGAGGTGGCTCCTCAAATTTTACGGACACTACTAATACTACTGGCAAATAGTAGTGTCAAGGGAAAAGTACATTAAATAACCCTTAGCAGTACCGCTACCGCTTAACAGGGTTACGGGATTTTTTTTTTACGTTCCCGTGACTATACTGGTAGTGCCAAAAGTCGGCATGCAGCAGCGCCACTGGTGTTGCAACGTTCATATGCTATAGTAACCAACCATCAGATAGGCCGTAAGCTTGTCTGCCCATTTAGTAGTATAAAAAGCAGCTAAGTGACCACAGAGGGTTTCCTACCAAAAAAAGGGCAAACAATCACGTTTGTTGGACGGGACCTCTTTTTCTGACTGTAGTAATTGTTGTCATAGTTGCAACAGAAATATATCATCTGAATTTTGCAGCTCTCTAGCTATCACGGTTCCTGAGATACAGCCTCATGACGGACAGATAGACGGACAGCGAAGTCTCGTGAATAGGGTACGGAGCCAGATTGACGTGAGGGATTCACGCACGCCCCGAAGAAGCGGAATAATACCCAGGCCGCAATGGTAGCCGAAAGTCTGTTGGAAGTCCAGGGGTATCCTTCCGGGCACTTATCTGGGGCTCCCAATCGTAGGCCATTAGGTAGGATACTTGTGGCTTTTGGTCGGTAGGAGTCGTATAGCATGTATGTAGGATTTTCGGGGTACGAACCCTAAAAATCGTTTCTTCATGCGCACCTACGCCATTATTAACTTCAAGGTTCTAGATCGATCAGTTAGTCAGTTTTTGTTTTTATATAATTCTATCAAATCACAACGTACGCTCCTGGACGCAGGCCTCTCCTAATTTGCGTCCTGCGTCTTCCGCATCCAGCCTGCGACCTCTTCGTCCTCGGTCCATCTGTCCGGTAGACCGAGTCGTGGTGGCCGCTTCAGAAAATCAAAACTTATTCGGCCGTTTCCTGCCGCTGTTTTCTATTTTAATATGTTTCGATATAATTTTGAATAACAACGCCAACAACTACCAGTCATCCACTAACATATTTTTTCCTTCCAAAGGTTGCCTGGCAGAAATTGCAATAAGGCCGCCAATTGTACTGCTATACTTGTAACATATTTTCACTTTGTTTGCATGTTTTCTTGGTGTAAGTATTTAATAAATAAATAATAAATCAAAATACCTACGTGTTACTTTGAGCGAAGTAAATCTTTATCGGTATTTGTAAAAATAGATGATGTCTAGTGTATTCCCTTTCGTCCCCTCGACTTTATCCCCCGAAGGGGACGAACGGGAAGTCACAAAAATAATATTTAATCAGTTTCCGATCGTCCCATTCCTAATTCAAGAGGCTGCAGGCTTTTCCCTCTTACTGTTTTTGTGCTATTACATAATACTTTGTTGACAAAATGCTAATACAGTTTCTCCTATTGTGACCAGACATTTACTGTAGATTTTATCTGCTAATTTGTTCATCTATAAGCGCTCCTGTACACGACGCCGCAACCCCCCGTTCCCAACCGACCACCTGAGTTATCCACCTGGTTGGTCAGTTAGGAATAAAAGTTCCTAACCACCCACCTCGTGCACATGGTTGGTCAGTTAGGAATAAAAGTTCCTAACCACCCACCTGGAACTGTATAAAATAAATAATGTCCATAATGTCTACTTTATAAACTTTAATACATTTATTGTTAAAAATTACAGAGAAACATAATTATTACATATATCTATATTAACATTATATAATATATATCTAAACTAAACCTAAATAAGGCCCCCGTGGCATTGTGCCCAAAAGACTAGCAGCATTCCCCATTCTTCTACTTTATCAATATACCTACATGTCTGTATGGCAAAACAAATGAAGATCAGCAAAACAAATGAAGATCGACAAAACAAATGAAGATCGACAAAACAAATGAAGATCGACAAAACAAATGCAGAGCGACAAAACAAATGTAAATCGACAAAATAAATAAAAAACGACAAAACAAATGACGGTCAGATAAACAAATGACGATCGGCAAAACAAATGACGATCGAAAAAACATATGCAGATCAATAAAATAAGACTATTGCTTATAGTCTTGTTTTGATAAGATCAAAAAATACTCTCAGCCATATTTTCATAATTAAATAAATATTATGCATGTCCATAAGGTCGAGAATTGCTTGCACCTATTTTTTTTAAATGGTTAAGCATCTAGATTTAAAAAAATGGGTGCAAGCAAATTTCGACCTTATGAACAAGCATAATATCTATTAATTTTTATATACAGGGTGAATTTTTGAAAAGGGATTGGATGGCCAAATCCGAAACTATAAGGAATAGCCAAAAACGCTGAAAGGAGTCACGAGCCCGATTTTGATGAAACTTAAAACCTCATCATTAGATTTTCGAAAAACCCATAATCCTAGCTGGGAATCGAATCCATTGATTTTGAAAAAAAAAACACACCCTTTATTATTACACCATACGATAGAGTCGCTGTTAAGGATCAAATTTTGCAAAGTAATGATATACGCCAAATTTAAGGAACATTTGGAATTTTAATAGAATGCATATTTCATGTACCTAAATTTTGTATCATAGTTTGTTTCGTTGGAAATCCCAGAAAAGATCGTAACTATTCCGTGTTTTAAATTATGCTCAGAATGATTTTTTAGAGAATATTCTCAACGGAATCAATAATATTCCTTAGTTATTCCTTGAGGTTTCGAATACAGCTATGTATTGCAAAGATTTTGAACAATTAATCAGTTAACGTAAGAAAAATAAAATGTATTTTGTTAAAGATGAGCTCTTTCCTGTAGTTTGCCGTATATCATTACTTCTCAGAATATGATCCTTAATAGCAACACTATCGTATGGTGTAATAATAAAGGGTGTGTTTTTTTTTTCAAAATCAATGGATTCGATTCCCAGCTAGGATTATGGGTTTTTCAAAAATCTAATGATGAGGTTTTAAGTTTCATCAAAATCGGGCTCGTGACTCCTTTGAGCATTTTTCGCTATTCCTTATAGTTTCGGATTTGGCCATCCAATCCCTTTTGAAAAATTCACCCTGTATTAGTGATCAGTGATGTCTATAAACGCCTAAAATCACATTTTTAGAGAAATGCCATTAAGGTCGAGATTGGCTTGCACCTATTTTTTTGAATGGCAATCGTATCTAGATTACAAAATATGGTTGCAAATATTTTTTGATCTTATCAAATTGCCTAGTCTTTTGTTTTATTGATCTGCATATGTTTATCCGACGGTCATTGGTTTATCCGACCGTCATTTGTTTTGTCGATCTTCATTTGTTTTGTCGATCTTCATTTGTTTCGTCGATCTTCATTTGTTTTGTCGATCTTCATTTGATTATCCAACGGTCATTTGTTTATCCGACAGTCATTTATTCCTAACTGACCAACCAGGTGCACAAGGTGGGTGGTTAGGAACTTTTATTCCTAACTGACCAAACAGGTGGATAACTCAGGTGGTCGGTTGGGAAAGGGGGGCCGCAACCGCACCGGCGCCGCACCGTCGTCGCACTCTGTACTGTGTATACGTGCCGCGTACACGCCGCCGCCGCACCGCCGCCGCACCGTCGCCGCATCATTTTACCACATTTATTATATGTACAAGAAATGGCAAAATGAAAGGCGTAAATTCATATTTATTTACCATATTTATTTTTCTCGGTATCGGGTAGCTCCGCAAAATTCTCAATAATAATAAGGCAGATGTCGAACCAAGCTTTTAAAGATAAACGCTTATCTTTGTAAATTTCTAAATTTTGTTCCATAATACTTCCCTCTCCTCAACTAAAGTTATGAAAATTTCATGATCAAACTTTCCATGATTGTTTTTTGCTAAAAAACTCATACACATGCACTATCATAGCCAGCCAGTAATGGAATGGCAACACGGTTAGAGACACGGCGTGTGCGCGGCGAATGTGCGGCGGCGGTGCGGCGGCGGCGTGTACGCGGCACGGTATACACAGTACAGAGTTGCGGCGACGACGGTGCGGCGCCGGTGCGGTTGCGGCGTCGTGTACAGGAGCGCTAATGCCTATACAAAATATAGCCTGGCTATCCCTGTACAAAATATAAGAGTAAGCGAAGATGGTAATACCTACTCGTACTCTTTGTTATTCGGATGAACCGTGTACAGTAGGTACACCTTACCTAGTCGGTACTTATTTTTTCATAATTCCTAGCCACCCATGTTCAGGTTTTCATCTCACAAATGTATTTTGACATACAAAATAATATGAAGGCAATTTCGCTTATGCATAAATAAAATAGGCACACATTTTTAGTAAAATTACTTATAAACAATTTGAAATTTTTGACGTTTATCAAAAATAAGACCAATTTTTTTATTAAAAATTCAGCTGTCATGTGTCAAAAAAAAAAAATTTAAAAAGTATCGACTAAGGAGTATCAATATGAAGTATGAGGCCAATTTTTTTTTCTAACCCATTTAAAACATGTTTTATGATAAATTTCAATAAAATAAAATACACGTCTCCCATCAATTCAGTTAAAGATGTTTTATGCCAAATTTGAAGAACATCGGACCAAGGAATCACGTTGTATCATACAAACTTTGCAACCCTTGTTTACCCCCTTAGGAGTTGAATTTTCAAAAATCCCTTCTTATTGCTCGCCTACGTCACTTAAGGAGCATTTGTGCAAAATTTCATGCTTTTAGACCCAGCGGTTTAGGCTGTGCGTTGATCGTCAGTCAGTCAGTTCTTGTTTATATATATATAGATAACCAATCAAAAAATAGATGCAAGCAATTGTCGACCTTAATGACATTTTTCTAAAAATGTGTTCTTAGGCGTTTTTACACATCATTGATCACAAACATACAAAAAAATAATAGATACTATAAATGTTCATAAGGTCGAAAATTGCTTGAACCTAATTTTTGTTATCTAGATACGATAACCATCCAAAAAATAGGTGCAAGCAATTCTCGACCTTATGAACATGCATAATATCTATTTATTTTGTATATATAGTTTTAGATTCATTGAGACAAATGTTACAATAAAGCATTATAACTATTTACAATGCGAATAAAACTAAACTAAATCTAAATAGGGCCCCCGTGGCATTGTGCCCAAAAGACTGGCAGCATTCCCCCTTTGAACGGTGATGCCTATTCGTTGGGAGAAATAACTGGCAGCCCTTAGGTCACCAGTTGACTTCACAAGACGCTTCTTCAAAAATAAAAATAAAATATGCGCATTAGGACCCCATGGACCTAGGGTCTCGACACCGACTGGAATAAAATTGTACGACGAGCCGAGACCCTTATACTTAGTTATTCCGCAGCTGCGCTGGCTTTTTCTTTTGTTCTAGGAAGATGGGACGGGGCCAAAATGTCTACACAAGTGGCATCCCAGACTAGCACCCGACCCATCTCCCACGGAATTAAGGTCATCCCATCCGGTCTCTTGCCATCGTCCCTAAAAATGCCATTTGGCTTTAAGAGAGCGGGCACACCGACGGTGACAAGAGCACGGCGAATGATATCGTTAAGCGCAGCGTGGGGAGAGAAGCGGCCTGTGCTCTTCAAGCAGGATAGTCCATGGTGTCCTATAGAGTCAACGGTAACACCACAGGGGCAACGGTGTGGGGCGCAAAGTGGGACGCCAAGTCTCCAGCCAACTGCCATTCTCAAAGTGTCCGGTTCAAGAAAGGTTCCGGTGTTAGCAGTTGGAAAAGCATTCAGCCAATCACCGGATTCCTTTCTGCTGAGCGCTAATAGTCTAGCACGATCTGGGCCTAAGCTGGCGTTTAAAAACGTGTCAAAAGTTAGTGTTTTGTATATATTCGTGATCAATGATGTCTATAAAAGCCCAAAAGCACATTTTTAGAGATGTGTCATTATGGTCGAGGATTGCGTGCACCTATTTTTTTAATGGTAATCGCATCTAGATTACAAAATATGGCTGCAAGTAATTTTTGATCTTATCAAATTGCATAGTCTTTCGTTTTATTAATCTACATATTATGTTATATTGTGTATGGCACATTTTGCTCCGGTGGAGTTTTATCGGTCTTCATTAGTTTTGCCGAACTTCATTTGTTTTGTCGATCTTTATTTTTTTCACCGTTCTTCATTTGTTTTAAGGATCTTCATTTGTTTTGTCCGTTTTGTCGATCTTTATATTTTGTTTCACCGATCTCCATTTGTTTCACCGATCTTCATTTGTTTTGTCGATCTTCATTTGTTGCAATTTGCTATAATAGAAAGAAAGAAAGAAAGAAAGAAAGAAAAAGCTTTTTATTCCGCCAAAAAAATATCAACTAACATTAATGATAGCAGGTAGGTAATACCATAGATTTAGAATTTTTCGTACATTCTAAATGTATGGGTAATACAGATAGCAGAATAACGGCCACCTCTCAGCGTAATGCTGTCCACCTGCACTAACAAGCAGACAGCGCTGGTTTTCAGAGGTGGCCGGACCCTACTTGACAGGGGCACCCATAACTTAAAAAATATATCATAATAAAAAAAATACAATAAAAAAATAAAAAATAAAATTCACTATCACGCGAACACATAACAAATCCTTATCATTTTTTTTTTGTTATGAACGTATCCATTACCAATAAAACTAAAAAACAAACAGAAGCACATGACAATTTAAAAAGAAAAAAAATACCATAGATTAATATATTTAGGGCTGGCAACATTCGCCACTTCCGTCTCCGAGCTCCAATGACGCCAAGCCCCAGCCATGTTTTTCTTTTTGACACTGACGTATCTCACAACACAAGAAATCTTATCACAGAAAACAGAAATATTTACATCATTCCAAAATTGTGCAATGGTGAAAATGAAACTAAATGCATGCTGCAGCTGTGCTATAATGTGTAGCACTGTGATTCATATAAATGTGTGTACACATATAGCAAGCATGCTATCCTCCAAGAGGCGTCGCATATTCTGATAACAAGAAACAAAGAAATAGTGCAGATTATTATTCCCTACGACACTACCGGTAGAGTATATTGGTAGTGCGGTATCTCACAGTAGTGTCGCTGGGAACGAAGATGTAAAACCTTTTAGAAATTACCCGCGACACTACTAGCTGGTAGTGTAGAAGGGAAAGAAATTTTTCACGACACTACCGGTAGTGTGGCTTGGCAGTGTGGTGGGTAAGAAGGGATCTTTTTAATGGATTTTAGTGGACAAAGGGTATTTATTTTGGATGGGTAATGGCTATATAATAATCACGCTAAGGCCCACTTGCGCGGAGAGTCGAGTTAAATATATAAATGTAGAGCTAGTCAGCTCTGAGTTAAATAAATAACTTCTTAACTCTGACCGCGTCTTGCACACGTGCAAAATGGCACGAGGTTAACTAACTCACAGTAAACTTAACAATTTTTTTTAGTCTGTGTCGCTCTATGCAACCCAACCACACACAAATGTTAGAACGAAGAATGGAACATGTGTCTCTATCTCTTTTACACTACAGTCTGCTACGTATGACTTGTCTCAACAATATGAACGTATTATGTCATCCACGTGCATTACAATTTTTTAACATTGTTTGAATGCTTTGTGACTTTGTAATGCGTCAGTGTCACTTTATGACTGTGTTTATCTGAAAAATTAATAAATAATACAATAATGGAAGAGAAGTCATGTCTTCGTGCCCCTTATTTCACATCTAGTGATAATATGTTACTGTGTGATATAGTGGCGATATAATTATATTTTCTGTTATGTAAATACAGCAAGATGATATATTTGCTGTTATCCCAAATGTGTGAGTCGTGAGCTGATCCATGCCTAGGCGCAAAGACATCGTTGAATTTCAAACCACTAGAGCAGATTGCCTGGGTATAAATTGGAAATATATTTTTTTCTGTTACTAAAGATTTCAGCACTTTCTGCTCCTAAAATGGTAAAACATGAAATGAGTGAATCTGTATTATGGATTGATCTCTTATAACAGAGAGGCAGTAGAACTGATATGTCTTCAGATACATGATATAAAATACTTGATGAGTATTAATAGGCAGGCCAGATGAACTGACTACTTTATAGCACACTAGTGGACGCCACACAGTTTCACCCGAGAAGTTCCCGTGTGTAGTGACACTGCTGACGCATTAGTTTTATATGTATACCGAGGCGCAAACACTCACTGGGTGCAACAGTCGTCTTCGTCTCCCAGCACGCTATGGGTTAGGTCCTATCGTATATCGGATTCTATTTTATTTAGTTAATAGTGTAACTGGTACCAGTCTGCAATTATATATTTTATACATGAAGTCTCAGAATACTTATTCATCATACCCATCTTGAAAACCCTACACGTAGGAATACGGGAATATAATACAGCCTATGTTCACCGCGAATACTGTACCTTTCCAACAATAAAATAATCTTTCAAATCGGTTCAGTAGTTTCGGAGCCTATTCGGTGCAAACAAACAAACAATCAAATATTTTCTCTTTTTAATATTAGCATATTAGTATACACTAGATGACATCACGCGGTTTCACCCCTGTAGCTCCTGTTCCCGTGGGAAAACGGGAATAAAATATACTGTATGTCAGTGGGAAGATTTTTTCAAATCGGTCCAATAGTTTTGGAGCTAATTCGATGCAAACAAACAAAGAATCGAGGGGGGTTCGGGTGCTATCCCACGTCTTTGAGGGGTTTTCGGGTGTAATCCCGCTTCATAAGGGGGGCGGGTGGAGGGGGGGCGGGCGCCGACGTGTCTTCGCCGATAGTCTTCGGCGAAGACACGTCGGCGTCGCCCCAGCCGCCGACTGTGGAACTCGGATGGGAGAGTTCTCTTCCGTTCACCGCCCCGCCGCCTCTTTCACGAGCATGATGAGGCGGCGCAGTCCCACTTACTCCCGCTAGAGATCATAGCTCGCACCATGGTCTCGAGCGAGAGAGTGTCTACGTCCAGACCCACCACGAGGACCTGGCGCCGTTGCGCTCATGCCCTGCACTCCACCAGCGTGTGGAGCGCTGTTTGACAATCCTCTTTGATACATTTGAGAGTAGCTAACTCAGAGTTAGGCGATTTAACTTACCGATATCGGCGAGTTAAAAATTTAAAAGTTTAACTCTGAGTTAGCCCTTAACTCTTGTTGATGCAAGACAAATTATTGATTTAACTCGAGTTAGCAGTTAACTATGAGTTAAACACGTTAACTCTGATCTCTGCAAGTGGCCCTTAGGCCCACTTGCGCGGAGAGTCGGGTTAAATACATAAAAGTAGAGTTAGTAAGCTCTGAGTTAAATAAATAACTTCCTAACTCTGACCACGTCTTGCACAGTTGCAAAATGGCACGAGGTTAACTAACTCACAGTAAACTGAACAATTTATTTTGTCTGTGTCGCTCTATGCAATCCAACCACACACAAATGTTAGAACGAAGAATGGAACATGTGTCTCTGGTCTCTCCGTACTTCCACTCCGACCAACTAAACGGATCAACTCAAACGGATCAACTATTTTTATTCCCAACGGTACAACTTTTTTAGTTGGTCCGATAGGAATAAAACGGATCAACTATTTTCTTCTCAACTGAACAACTTGCTAGTTGGTTCGATAGGAATATTTTAATTATTAAAAAATTGTTACCAACTACACAACTTTAAAAAAATCATCTGGTTTTCTTTCTTAACTGAACAAATTTTAGTAACCACGTGTCACGGGAAATTTTGCAATGAAAAACGAAGATCAGTAAAACAAATTAGAAATCGGTAAATCAAATGAAAATTGGTTAAACATAGGAAGATGGGCAAAAATATGAAGAACGGTAAAACAAATGAAGATCTAGAAAATAAATGAAGATCGAGAAAACAAATGAAGATCGAGAAAACAAATGAAGATAAATAAAACAAATGAAGATCAATAAAACAAACAAATGAAGATCGACAAAACAAGTGAAGACCGATCTTTAAAAGATCAATAAAACAAAAGACTATCGGCAAGTTGATACAGTCGAACGTTGCTTGCATTCATTTTTAACCGACTTCAAAAAAAGAAGGTTTTAAAATCGACGGATTTTTTTGTTTGTTACCTCATAACTTTTAATTGGGTGGACCGATTTCGATTTTTTTTCCTTTGAATGTTGTCACTCGCCGTTTGGTCCCATTACAAGGAAACCAGGATTTGATGATGGTATCCCAGAAAATTAAAATTTAAAAAATTGTGGCACTCGTGGCACTCGCGCCCAAATGACACCGTGATTCGATGAGCCAAAGGGCGCATCCGCTAAGACAGTATATCCGCGTAGTATAGGCGCGTAGTCAGCAGAAGGTCCAGCAACGAACTCTTCTCGTTCTCCCGGTCTGGCATCCTCGTGTGCGACTTGACCAGTGTTCGTGAGCAGTTCTCCCCGCAACGTCAGTTTTCCGAGAACCTAACCAGTCAGCGTGGTGATTAAAGTCCCGCACAATCACTATCTCTACGGAGAGATACTGCTCAATGACTTTGTCGGTCAATTTTTGCAGGTGGTCGAAGAGGCGGACAGTGTCTGCGTCACCGCTATGAGACCTGTAAATGCACGCGTTGATCCGGGTGTGACCCCCGTGATCCACGCGCTCCCATAATGTTGACAGGTCCCTATCTTCCAGGCCTTTGAGACGGCGACAGCAGATATCGTCCCGTACGAACATGCATACCTCGGCTTGAGCCTTGAAGTTAGCCTCAAGCTTATAGCCGGGCGCCATCAAGTAGGATATATCGTCCGGGCATGAAAAATCTTCGTCTCCGTCAGGAAAAACTAATTTGGCTTTTTAAGTGCTTGTGGATTTCGTTTATGTTGGAGTGCATTCCTCTGACGTTGCATAAGTCCACATGAAGCGTGGACGTCGACGAAGCCGCTCTGGATACCTTTTATTTTCCTTGCCATGATTTTGTTAAATAAAACGGGATATAAGAAGGTAAGGGGTGCCTAGGTACCGGTGGCGCAAGAGACTAAGCGAGACTCATGTTTTTCAAAGGCAGGTACAGGTAGTGCGGTGTATTGGCACGGCGTACGGAAGGGCCCGTGGTCCCCCCCTGATTCAATGGTCGCGTCCACTCCGGTAACCTCCTCCGGCACGACCACAGGGACTTTTCACAGGCTGCTGCCTCAGATCAGCCTCCTGGGGCGGAGATTAAGTAATCCCCAGGTTCGGGTCCCGTACAGCCCATTGAGCTCTGGAACCCTGCTCACCGACGGAGAACATAACCCAGCACAGAGCCAGGTTACTATTACCGCGGTCTTCTGCAGGGCTGAGGTAGTTACTGCCCCAGGCGAGTTGCTCAAAGAACGGGATGCCGTTATACCCTTCCTCCTAATGTAGGCTCTTTTGTCCGAAGACCCCTAAGATATTGGATCTTAGGAGTCATATTGAATAAGCCAGATTCATTGTGTAATTTATTTTAAATAGGTGCCTACGTTAATTGACTTGAATATAATAATGAAGACAAATTTTTGTCCTTTACACCATGCAAATTAAATGAATTTGTGATCACCATGTGATAAAGCAAAATCACAAAATCAAAATAATGCGTGGCACCCAAGTGTCGCCATGATTGAACCGGGTTGCCACTTGCCTGTATTAACTTTGGTTGGTTTAACGTAATTAATAGATAAACTATGGAAATAATATGCCTACTTATTATTAACGCATCATCTAGAAAGTAAATACCCTTCCTACTCCTACTTCCATGAAACCGCAAAAAAAGACAAATTTTATGTCATTATTAGGTATTTGCACGTACTAAATATTTTTTCTACTTTCATCGTCAATATCTATTATATAAAAATAAGTCGGGTTTTCCTTCCTGACGCTATAACTTTAGAACGCACGAATCGATTTCCACGGTTTTGCATTCGTTGGAAAGGTCTCGGGCTCCGTGAGGTTTATAGCAAAGAAAATTCAGCAAAATTTCACATACAGCGCCATCGCGGGCGAAGCTGCGGGCATCAGCTAGTATTTCTTTAAAAAGTGAACGACGCTTACAGTTATAGATTACTAAAAGGGAGGTGTAATATTTCATAAAATGGTTTTTTTTTTTTTTCAAATAAAAAAAGTAAGAGTTCTTATTTATGATTATTCTTCAATTTAAGAAATTTACGTACAAACACCGGCGCGTTACGATTTTATTACCTACATGTTTGTAGTAGACGTAACGTTTATAAATGACATCATTCAAATGTCATCAAGATGTTGAAAAAAAAATGGTGAACAAAGAGTTCATAAGCTCTTTTGAAAATTCGTACTGTACCTTACAGGATCGTTAAGAGGATAACTGGATAGTAAACAACCACTACAGAGCGATACGTTCCGTCCGCGTGTAGACGTGTTGCTCTGTGACAACTACCACATTTACTATTCATGGGCACGACAAACACGTTCAGCTGGAGCTAGAGATCCCGAGATAGTACGGCGAAGTAGCCTGTAAATCGTGCCGTATCTCTAAACTGGGAAATGAACGCAAAGAAGGCAAGGCCGCTCCAGAATGGGGAGAGGGCGAGGAGAGCGCACCGGACAGATAACACGCAAGTACGGCGTGTAAATCAGCCAAGAGGCTGGTAAGACTATGGGTTGGTGAAGGGGACTATACCACATTTACTATGACTCAATTATTTTCGACGGGTGGTATAATGCTAAATACCATCACAAAGAACTAGCGGCGCTGCATAGAAACTAACATAATCTAAGCCCTATCTCCTCCGCAAAACGCTTCGCCTTTAAACTCCTGCAACCAGAAGTCCATCCCGAAATGCCCCACATTCTAGCAGCTTTCCACTGCCGTGCTGCTGACAAGGCCGTATGTATGACTGAGGTACCAGCTTCCTGCACGGTTGATGAGTCCGCACGTCCAGCATCATCTAGATACCATAAATAGGTATACCGTAAAAGACAAAGTGCCAAATCAGGTTTACGTTATGTAAAACTATCAGTGTCAGTTATACTGACAGTCTCAAACATTGTTTGTTTATGTAGTCTTGTCTGACGATCTGTAATGCATTTATTGTAAATTTCCTACAAATTAACGAAAATTGTTACATTTATTACGATGTTAGCAAACCATTTTAGATATCAGGATGAAAGATGGAAGCGGTGAATATCTCCAGGTGCTACAATGGATTTCAAGTGCTCGTGTAGTTCTTTGATCAGCACAATCGTCGTGATTTCCTTCTGCATTTGAGGTAGGTATGGCATGAAAAGCAATATTTTACGGCGTGATCTCGCGGATTCTGCTAAGACTATTATTTTTGGTCTACTATGACCTGCAGTGAGGCCCGCTTATAAAAATATTTCCAGTTAAATTAAGTTCTGCTGCATATGCAGTTAAAACAATTAAACGGATTACTGATGTTGAAATGGCTAGAATAGACTACTTCAGTGATTTCCATAACGTTATATCATTCTTCAAAAGATACCCACAGAACATAATTATTTTTACCACAAAAGAAAGCTTCAAGAACTTTATACCATCCTGGTCCCAGAGTAAGAGCCACAACCATCGAAGTTTATTGGCCATGTCATGAATCTTCTTATTTTATAACCTAGCAATACCAAAATGTAATAACTTGTATTAGCTAATATATAGTTTTTACAAGTCACCTGAATACTGTACCTACTTAAAGCGTGAAATAAAGATCAACAATTATCTTAACTTGTCCTTCTTATTTACACACTACCACCTAATTTACTAACACAGCCAAGGAATGTACATCTCATCATCAGTTTACGGTTAAGTGTGAGTGAGGGGACAAGGTTTGTAGTTTGCAGCTACAACAAAAGGACCACAATAAAATAGAATTCAAGCTTGGACAGACAATATCCTTTTATTATAAACTAGCTGACGCGTACAACTACATTTGCCTAACGTGGGAGAAAGAAAGAGAGAGCTGTGTTTACTCATATTTAAGTAATTAGCTGAGCCCGCAACTTCGTTTACGTCACATAAGGTGTATGAAAGGAAAGGTATTTCTTCATCAGAGTCATCAAGCGGCGTCTGAAACTGCCCTGTTTGCTTAATCATAAAAGAGCTTAATGATTAAGTCTATTTTAAAACAATTCAGTCCACGCCTTCGGCGCGGACTGAATTGTTTAAAAATAGTCTTAATCATTAAGCTCTTTTATGATTAAGCCAACACGCCAGTTTAGGTTCACTCACATTCAAAGAAACCCCTACAATTAAAATTTTCAAAATATCTGATTCTTAAAAGTGTTATAACTCTTTTATTTCTAAACCGATTTATATAAAACAAACGCTAAATGTTAACTGGAGCAAACCTCAATACAATAAAAAAAACCGCATTGCAATCGGTTGAGCGGTTACTGAGATTAGCGTGCACAACTGTACAGACAAACAGACATACAGACATACAGACATACAGACAAACAGACAAAAATTCTAAAAATCATTGTTTTGGGTTCTATTGCGTTCATAAAGCCCCCCTACAATATTTTTTCTTATTTATCTTCCATGTACAGACAGCGACCTGTTACGATTTTATTATATGTATTGATTGATATAATATTTCCCGTCGAATTGACTTCCGTCGCGTTCAACTGTATCTCGAATATTATACTGGTTTTTTCGTTTGTTTGACATCTTGCATATATGTTGCGATATCAACGGTAATATTTAATAATCGTAGTAATATTAGGTTCTTATTAAAACATTTATTAAGTGCAGAATGTAAAGACTCTAGATTTCTAGAAAATTATTCGTTCGATGGCGGAGGCCGAAAACGCTGCTTTTTTACCTTTTGGCGATCCCAATTTCCGCCAAAGACTCAGTGTGTATTGGTAAGTGTTTATGCGGTCCACACATAAATGGGTTCAAGTGTGAGTGAGGGGACAAGGTAAAAGAGAAATAGGTAAAATCAGATGTTATTGTGAAACTTTTAAAATAAATGTCCTACAATAACGTAAACGCACCTATTACCGCCAGTTTAAGCGGCGTTGAGATTGATGTCCAAAAAATAAGCACAATCTTAATATGTGGCGTCAACAAAAATAGTTTTTCAAGTACTGAAACTATCGTACTTTTCAGTCATGTATAGATACAGTATATAAAAAATTACTTAATAAATTAAATATGGATTAAAAGAAAAAAGGGGCCATGTCCCTATTACCGATCCAAAATATAGGGCGTGTGCCTAATACCGTTTATGAGACACCTAATACCGACCACTAAATAAATGGAACCGTTAAAGTTAAATAAAAATGCGCGTGTAGGTATGTCGAGCTATTTATAAAATTTAGATGGTTTGTAATTCTTCAATAAGGCTTTATCGCCCTTTTTGAAGAAGAGAACCACCACACTCCTGTTCCATACCTGTGGCTTTTTACACTCGAGTATGACGGAGTTCAATAACTTCTGTATGTCCTTAAGAACCGGTTTGCCACCTGCCATTAGAAGCTCTGCAGTATATTTCCGTCGTCTCCTGGTACCTTGCTGTTTTAAAGCTGCTTCAGGCCCATACTAATCTCGCACAGGCTGTCGTTTGGGATATCTTCGGTAAAGTGCTGAGTCAATCTGGATCTCTGGACATTAACATGATACTAAACGGGTTTCTTTGCAAATGTGTGTACCTTTTTTTTTTTTTGGCTGACGGCCGCGATTGTGGCGAATTCCCCCTTTGGTTGCTCAAGTCGCACCTTCCATGTCTCCCCGGTTTCCTGGTGGAGCAGGGTCCGCTGGGCCTCGATTTCTCGAGACGCAGGCCTTAAGCCCCGCTCCAGCGCCTCCTTACGCCATCTGAACAGTGACGCAAGGGCTCTCGCTTCCAGGTCCCATGGAGGGGTCCCGGCCAGGAGACATGCCGCCTCACCGGAAATCGTGCGGTATCCTCTTATCACCCTGACGGCCATAACTCTCTGCGGGCAAAGCAGTCTAGCCACATTGCTGGCCGTCAGGGTCTCCGCCCATACGGGAGCCCCGTACAGGGCCATGCTTCGCACGATCCCCAGGTACAGTCTCCTGTAGGGAGCGTTGGGTCCCCTGATGTTGGGCATCAGCCGCGCGAGTGCGGCAGATGCTCCCCTCAGTTTCGGGACCAAACTTCGGAAGTGACGTCCGAAGTTCCACCGGCCATCGAGTACGAGCCCCAAATACTTCATCGAGGGCTCGATGCCGATGCTGACGCCCCCTACCTGTAGGCTGGATCCCGCAGGTGGCCCCATCCGAGGTCCGTGGAAGCACAGAGCCTCGGATTTGTGAAGGGCGACCTCGAGACCCAGCCGCCGAATCCGACCCACGACCGAAGAAGTTATGGCTCTCTCGGAGAGATAAGCCCTGACAATTCGACGGAGGTAGGGAGGCACTCCATGATAGATAAGCGCCTCCCTGACGCAGCTCCAGGGCAAGGTGTTGAATGCGTTGGCGATGTCGAGAGACACCGCCACCACCACCTCACCCTGTGAGACTGCTTCCTCCGTCAGGCCTCTAATGCGCATGATCGCGTCCACGGTGGAGCGTCCCTGACGGAAGCCAAACTGGCTATCCGCCAGATCAGGCCCCACGCGTGTGAGGTGCCCGACGAGGCGTTGTGCAATAATGCGCTCAAAGAGCTTGCACACCTCGTCGAGCAACACGATCGGCCGGTACCCTGATGGGGAGTTTGCCGGCCGCCCCGCCTTTCGAATCAAGACCAGTTTTCCTGTCTTCCAGACCTTGGGAAACTGGCCTTTCTCGAGGCATGCGCTAAAGAGCCCAACTAGTCGAGGCCCAAGCTCCTCGAGAGCCAGGACCCACGCCCGGCCTGGAATGCCGTCGGGTCCAGGGGCGGTGTTTCAGCGGGATTTAAGCCGCAGTATAGCCGCCCCTAACTCACCCTCGGTGACCACGGGCACGTCGTTCTCGCTGCCTTCCGCGTTGGGCGCCTGAGACGGAGCCATGCGCGGAGGAATGTGTTCCTCCGCTCTCGACGGGAACAAGGAGTCCAGGACCCCCTCCAGCCGCTCCGGCTGGAGACTCTGGGTCAGTGGGGGCGCCTTAGGGCGTAATTTGCCCCTTACCATAAGGTACGGGCGCCCCCACGGGTCTCGCTCCAGAGTCTCCATCAGCTTTTCGCGGCTCAATTTTTTGGACCGGTTGATGGCCGTCTGGAGGGCCCTTTTGGCCTCCCGGTACCCATCATAGGGCTCCGTCTCTCGGGCTGCCGCATCATCTGGGCGACGATGTCTCCGGCGGAACCTGATGTACCGGCGGCGCGCGGTAACGCAATCCGCGCGCAACTGCGCGATTTCCGACGTCCACCAGTACACCTGTTTCCTCGCCGGTCTGGGCCTAGCCCTGGGCATCGCCGTATCGCAGATGTGCGACATGGCTCTCCCGAACCACTTCACCTCGGTATCAACATCGGAAGGCCTGTCCGCTGTCGGAATCCAGGCCTGCACGATGGCCGCCTCCAGGAGAGCCTCCCGATCAAGGCGATGGAGTGCCCAACGCGGTTCCGGGGGATTCGCGATTGCTGGCGGCAGGTTAGGTGGAGGGGAGACGTCGAACCGAATATATCGGTGATCCGACGACGTCTTCTCCTCCTCCACCACACGCCATCCCTGGACACGGCGGGCGAGCTCAGGGGTCGCAAACGAAACTTCTATGACCGAGCTGAGCCCCCGCCGCGTCCAGGTTGCGACATTCCCCCGGTTCAGGATGACTAGGCCACGAGTTGTGACCCAATCCTCCAGTATCCTCCCCCTGTCTCTGATTTCCCGGGAGCCCCAAGCCTGTGACCAGGCATTGAAGTCTCCCAGGACCAGGACAGGAAATGTGTGTACCTAACTGTTCATAGAAGCTTTCAACCTCGTTCAGTATCTTAGGCAAAGAAGACTGTCGCCGGTTTTTAATTTTGACAGCTGACTCAGCCCTATAGACCGATTCCTTAAAAATACTTAGACCCTTTATTGTGGTCTGTGTTGTAGTGTCACAGGACGGTTTTCAAAGATATAGAGATCAGTCTATTGAGCCGCTTGTATCTACATATCATCCGGCCTCTGTAGTGCCATTCCATGTCTCTCCTCCATGAGCCCGAACGCAGATTGAGATAACTTCTTAGTTCTTTTTATTATCATTTATTTATAAATATAATTAACAATTTTTGTACAGCATCCCTTGCTGTACTTGGAACTGACTATAAGGAACGACGAACGACTACGGAGTTCGTTGTAAATGTAAAAGTAGATCGGTAATAGGTATTATTAAAGGAAATCGTATAACCTATTACCGACCCAATGGAATGTGTATGAATTGGGTAAATACATGTGGTTTTTGTACATTTGTATGATTTTAAATAGTGTGGTTGCTATAAATATTTAATAATAATGATATTTTAACTATAAAAATACAATATTTATAAATTACACCTCCTTTATTCAACAAAATATTTACTTAGAGCAAAGTTTCTTTTAAGGCTACTAAGGCTCTTAAATAATACGGCGTTAATAGCTCAAATGCAAGTTAACATATTAAGGAACTGAGTTAGTATAGCCTCCTGCCTATTAATTGACGTATTTTAGCAAAAATCATGACACACGAAAGATACGAAAAGTTCTTATCAGCGACATGGGTCGTTAATAAGAACAAAATTGTGATTTTTGTTCCTATTACCGCCTATTTTTAATATTGAATTTTAAGCAAAATAAAAGAGTATCTCATTAAAATTTATTATTATTTGTGTTCCTGAAAGTATACAAAATGCATAAAAAGAACTAGAAGTTGCATTAAAATGCTTTAGGCTATAATATTCTGCTAAGAAAGAAGCAAGAGAACTTAAGTCACGGAGACGCCACACTATGGAAAATGCACTATCGCCGGCAGTCACGGAAGAAATGGGCAATAATTCTTTAAATCATTGAGTTACGCACCCAAAATAGACATGAATAATTGCAATACAAATATATCTACATTTTTCCAAAAGTAACCACTTGTGTAACTTTAACACATCACATTATAATGATAGTTTTCTGAATAGGGCGGTAATGAGCGCGGATTTTAAGGGGTCGTTATTAGGTGCGTTTACGTTACGCCTTAAATTTGCAATTTTTTGATCAATGCTGTCATGTTCCGATTCCAATTGAATGTTTTGCCAACCTGCCACTATTAATTCTTTAGGTAAAAGCGTGCTCGTAGCCTCGGTGTTCTGTAACGATATCACTGCATTAAGCAACTTTCGCTATGGCCATTCCTCGGATGGGTGACCACCCATGTGACCACTTTATGACATTTGTTGTGACAAATGTTGTGGAATAGTACAAGTGCCGTTATTCAATATGTGCAGCAGGTCCCACCAAGTGCTCTCAATCAAAAGTATGAATAATTTGTGACATTTATTTGAGCGTTTTCGTGCTTCGGAAGGCACGTTAAGAACGTCCAGGTTGCCAGTAAATTGGCAGTCGTTAAGCGACGTTGAAGACTTTTAGGCGGCTTGAAAAAATTCAACAGCAAGCAGTCACAACCTGCGCCTGTCCATCTCAACACGGCAATACGGGTACGCCACCTATTACGTGGAACAAATTCTAAAAAGGTGAAATATGGACATATAATATATGTATGCCTCTGCCTACCCTTTGGGAATAAAAGGCGTGACCATGTGTATGTATGTATGTAAAAGTGGTAAAGTTGCACTGACTTCCATAATTCTTATTCAAATACACTCGAGAGCAATGAATCCGGGTCACTTAAAGAATGTTAAAAATCTCGGAAACTAAAAATGATAGGTTAATGCAATAAATTGTATTTAATAGACAATGTAATACTCCTTAAATGAAAGTAAAAAAAATATGAGTCACCATACATTTTATTAACACAAAATTACATAAAGAAAAAACTGCTGATCTCTCCTTAAAACAAAAATAGGAAACATGAAATTTTTGAACTTTATTACGATTTTCTTGAATTTTAATACTTCGTATTGCCTCCTCGTGCTTCCATTACTGCGTTTACGCGGTTTGGCATGCTGTACACCAAGTTCCTTATACGATTTTGGGGAATATTCTCCCATTCCTCTGTGAGAGCAATTTTGAGCTCACGAAGCGTGATTGGGGGAGGGTTTCGTTGTTTTACGCATCTGCCTAGCTCGTCCCAAGCATGCTCGATCGGGTTGATATCCGGGCTGCGCGCTGGCCACTCCATACGAGTAATGTTCATCTCTTGAAGGTAGTCATTCACAATCCTACCTGTATGAGGTCGGGCATTGTCATGCATAAATATAGCATCCTCACCTAAATTGACCATAAATGGACCAACGTGATCATTGAGGATTTCTTCCACATATCTTACGCTAGTTAAAGAGCCGTTTTCTATGATCACCAGCTCTGTGCGACTTTCAGAAGAAATTCCGGCCCACACAAGTACAGACCCACCACCGTAGGCTACTTTTTCTTCGATGCATGCTTGCTTGAATCTTTCCCCTGGTCTTCGATACACTCTGTGTCTTCCATCGTGCTTGTAGAGCATAAATTTTGATTCGTCGGAGAACATAACTTTTGACCAATCTTCAATACTCCAATTTACGTGGCTCTGGGCATACCTTAGTCTCGAAATACGATGCCCACGCTCCAGTTTAGGGCCGTTTGCAGGTCTAAGGGGTTTTAAGTTAGATTCAGCAAGCCGACGTCTTACTGTCCATGCACTTGGGTTACTTCCTCCGAGGCGTCGAAACTGATTGGTGAGTTCAGTTCCTGTGAGAAAGCGATTTCGAAGCATGGTGTTCACCAAGTATCGGTCTTCTCGTGCTGCGGTACACCTGGTTCTGCCCGTTCCTGGTCTGCGTAGGTTAGAACCAGTTTCTTCGTAACGTCGGAGAACTCTTTGTACTGTTGACAGCGACACACCGACAGTCCTGGCTGTATCGCGCTGACTCCGGCCGGTTTCCAGCATTGTAAGTATTCTGGTGCATTCTTCAGGCGTAAGCGATATTTCAGCTTGATTAATGAATATAGAGCACTATCAACATGGTTTATGTACCCACATAAATGACAGATTACAAACAAAAGCAACACCAAACGCTGTAATTTCGTAGTTCCATCTTCGAAAGTGGCCCTTTTTCAAATTTGATTTTTTTATGATATAACTTTACAATAACTAAGAAGTTTTAATACCTTCATTTAAGGAGTATTACATTGTCTATTAAATACAATTTATTGCATTAACCTAGCATTTTTAGTTTCCGAGATTTTTAGGATTCTTTAAGTGACCCGGATTCATTGCTCTCGAGTGTATATACCTAATCAAATCACAATCAATTTCGGAGCCTGTTCGATGCAAACAAAAAATCAAGTGTTCTATCTAAACCACAGAGATCAGAAAAAAGATCTTTTCTGATACTCGTATCAGTGATCTAAACACTTTATTGTTTGTTTGCATCGCATAGACTCCGAAACTAGAATCTATTCCATACAAACAATTAAGTATGTAGATATGTAGAGGGGGAGAATCTAATTCTCGCCCCTCTAGTTTTAACAGAAAGACGGACAGGGAAGTCCTCGCCATCACCACTAATGAAACAAATTGTCAGACCACAAGGAAACAAGCACATTTGAATCCCACAATAACCCTCTCTTTACACGGAACCATACTTTAATGAAAAAGGTCCAATATACCTACTCACAACAATACACAATCTACGGTTGAATTAGCAGCAGCTTTCGACGTTAGCGTCAAAACAATATTGGTCCATTTGCGTAAAATTGGCAAGGTAAAAGAAGCTTGACAAATGAGTGCTCCATTGCTCAACAGACACACAAATGAAGGAATTCTCAACCGCATTGTTACTTGCGATGAAAAATGGATTCTGTTTGATAACTGCAAGCGCTCAGCAAGTTGGTTGGATCCTGGTTCAGCACCTAAACAATGCCCTAAAAGAAAACTTACCCCTAGAAAAGTGATGGTCACTGTTTGGTGGTCTAGCGCCGGTGTGAGGTATCACAGCTTTTTACGAAACGGGGTGAGCATTGCTACAAATGTGTACCTACTGTGAAGAACTGAACACAATGATGGAGAAGCTGGCACATCTCCAACCAGTATTGGTCAATCGCTCATCTCCACTGCTCCTGCACCTCTTCTTACCCACCACACTACCAAGCCACACTACCGGTAGTGTCGCTAGTGTCGGTAGTGCCGCTGTGTCGAAGGGCTCCTGCACGACAATGCGCGACCTCATACTGCACAGCAGACGGTCTCCAAGTTGCAAGAACTGGAGTTGGAAGCTCTCCGTCAACCGCGATACCTGGTGAGTATCGCCGACCTTGCGCCTACAGACTACTACTTTTCCAGAATTTGTATAACTTCTTGGCGGCAAAGAAATTCAATACCCGAGAGGCAGTACAAAGTGCCTTTGAAGAATTTGTAGGCTCCCGTGCAGCTGATGTCTTTAAGAAGGGCATCAATAAACTGCCGCTGCTTTGGCAAAGATGCATTGATTGCATGGGTGATTACTTCGATTAATGCAAATAAAAAATACATGAAAAAAAATCGTTTAATTTTTTTTCATAGATAACTGCATAATTTCTTAGGTAAAGACCTAATATAAATCAATACAATATTCCTATCAAACAACTATAGGAAGTATGTATAGGTGAAAAAGAAAATCGTTGATCCGTTTCAGTTGTTATTGCAGTTGGTCCGAGTGGAACATTTTTTCATAAATTAACATCTGTCATCAACCAGTTGGTCCGATAGGAATAAAGTCCCTTATTGAGTTCCATTCCGAACAACGGTTGGTCGGTTTAGTTGGTCGGAGTGGAAATACCGTCTCTATCTCTTTTACACTACAGTCTGCTACGTATGACTTGTCTCAACAAATGAACTTATTATGTCATTCACGTGCATTTCAATTTTTTAACATTGAATGCTTTGTGACTTTGTGATGCGTCAGTGTCACTTTCTGACTGTGTCTATTATCTGAAAAATTTTTCAATAAAAAATACAACCGACTTCGAACAAATCCTGAAAAATAAAATTTACTTAGCACAAAGTAATATGTATTTTGATTTATCAGATTTTTTATTCAATATCATATTGAAGTCGGCGCCAAGTAAATCCATAGGTTTAGGTAGGTATTATTCATGGCACCAACTTCAATATTATATTGAATAAAATCTGACAAATCAAAATACATATTACTTTGAGCTAAGTAAATTTTATTTTTCAGGATTTGTTCGAAGTCGGTTGTATTTTTTATTGAAAAATTTTTTTTCAATATTTTAAGTGACGGGTGAACCGAAAAATATATCTATCTAGGTAAAAGTTCTCATTAATACAAAGTAGCTGCTCTGTAAATCGTCAAGGAATTCCCTCGACTGGCTTTTGGTTCCATCATCGGATTGACTCCAGACCTTCATTAACTGTAGTACATTAAAGCACTGAATTAAAAAGTTAACAAACGCACTAGTTTTCCCTATAATTATCGGTGGTTGCCCTCGATTTATCCAGGATCCCATAATCAGATCATAACCTGGTTAAAAAGAAGTAAACCTAAAAGAAGAAAAGAAAAAGTAAAAAGTAAACCTAAAAGAAGTAAACCTTAGAAGTAGACCCTATTCAACAAAAAAAAATTAAATCCGTCTATAATTGACGGAAATATCGGTGAACATACATAAAACATTGAGAACTTTCTTTTTTTTTTAAGTCTGATCTATCAATCTAGGTGTAAAGTTTTCATCAATACAAATCAAGCAAGCCCAAACACAAGATAACTGCTGTAAATTGTTAAGGAATGCCCTCGACTGTCTTTCGACTCTATCATCAGATCGACGCCAGACCTTCATTAAAATGTAGAACATTAAAGCACTTAATTAAAAAGTTAACATGCGCATTAGTTGTCCCTACAATTTTCCGTGGTTGCCCTCGATTTCTCCTGGATCCCTTCATCAGATCCTGACCTGGTGAAAATGGGACCACCTCAGAAGTAACCCCTATTCAACAAAAAAAGAAATTTTGAAATCCGTCTATAATTGACGGAAATATCGCTTGACATACATAAAAAAAAATACATACAGACGAATTGAGAACCTCCTCCTTTTTTTGAAGTCGGTTAAAAATTTATAAATAATACAAAAATGGAAAAGAAGCAATGTCTTCGTGCCCCTCATTTCACATCTAGTGATAACATGTTATTGTGTGATATAGTGGCGATATAATTATATTAGCTGTTATGTAAATATAGCAATATGATATAATTTGCTGTTATCCCAATGTGTGAGTCGTGGGATGGTCGTGGGCTGATCCATTCCTACGTGCAACGACATCGTTGAATTTCAAACTAGCAGCACAGATTGCCTGGGTATTAATTGAAAAATATCCTTAGCACTTTCTCCTCCTAAAATGGTAAAACATGAAATGAGTGAATCTGTATTAGAGATTGATCTCTTATAGCAGAGAGGCAGTAGAACTGAGACCTCTTCAGATACATGATATAAAATACCTGATGATAATGCAGGCAGGCAGGCCAGATGAACTGACTACTTTTTAGTACACTAGTGGACGCCACGCGGTTTCACCCGCGTAGTTCCCTTGTGTAGGGACACTGCCAGATGACGCATTAGTTTTATACACCGAGGCGCAAACATTCGCTAGGCGCAGCAGTCGTCTCCCAGCACGCTATGGTCATATCGTATATCAGATTGTATTTTATTTAGTAATAGTGTAACTGGTACCAGTCTGCAATTATATATTTTATACATGAAGTCTCAGAATACTTATTCATCATACCCATCTCGAAAACCCGACACGTAGGATTACGGGAATAAAATACAGCCTATGTTCACCTGGAAAAGTGTACCTTACCAACAGTGAAAGAATCTTTCAAATCAGATCAGTAGTTTCGGAGCCTATTCGATACAAACAAACAAACAATGAAATCGTTCCTCTTTATAATATTAGTTGACACTGGAGGACGTCACGCGGTTTCACCCATGTAGCTCCCGTTCCCGTTGGAATACGGGAAGAAATATTCGATGCAAACATACATACAATCGAGGGGGGCGGGTTAGGGTGCTATTCCCCGTCTTTAAGGGGTTTTCGGGTGTAATCCCTCTTCTTAGAGCGTGCGTGAATCCTTCGCGTCACGCTGCCGTCTGGGGCCTGCTTCTGTAAGGACGCTGAGCAGGCTCCTCACGTCCTCAGACCTCCCGTCATGGAGGCCGACAGTCTTCGGCGAAGACACGTCGGCGGCGCCTCAGCCGCCGACTGCGAAACTCGGGTGGGAGAGGTTCGCTCCCGCCCCGCCGCCGCTTTCACGAGTATGACCTGCTCGCAGAAAGAGGCGGCGCAGTCCCACTTACTCCCGCTGGAGATCATGGCTCGCACTATGGTCTCGAGCGAGAGAGTGTTCACGTCCAGTCCTGCCACGAAGACCTGGCGCTGTTGCGCCCATGCCGTGTACTCCACGAGCGTGTGGAGCGCTGTTTGACAAACATCCTTGATACATTTGGTAGTAGCTAACTCAGAATTAGGCGATTTAACTCACCCATGTCGGCGAGTTAAAAATTTAAAAGTTTAACTCTGAGTTAGTCCTTAACTCGTGTTGGCGCAAGACAAATTATTGATTTAACTCGAGTTAACAGTTAACTCTGAGTTAAACACGTTAACTCTTATCTGTGCAAGTGGCCCTTAGACGAATAGGAGCTCAGTAGCCATGAATAATGTTTCAAGAAAGGGAAAATTTATTTCTTTTGAGAGCTTCCATTGCGTACGCTGCGTATATTACTTAGAGTTAGCGCTATAAGGCATTCCCCATCACGTTGGTCTGTATTCGGAGTGGAAAGACCGAGAACACTACTTCGAAAAAAATAAAACAAAAATAAAATCAAGAATTTATATTCAGACCAAATAATAAAATACAGTTGTCCAAGAATCATCGCCTTTCCTTTGAAACAATCCTAAAACTTGTGTCGTATCAGTTTCGGTCCCGGTAGGCGTTTCCGTAGACATCTCCAATTCTGTAACCTCTGTCAATACCGTAGACTCAGTCCCTTCATTAAGAGGAACGATATTTAAGTCATCGTCACGAGTAGACATATCTGTTGCAGTTGTCATGTCATTAGCTGCGGGTCTGAGCGCTGTTGTTATCGAATCGTCCCTTGAGCACTCCGTTATTTCTCCAGGTGTCGGTACATACCTAGTGTGAGCGATCGGTCTCGATTTAGCATAGCCCAACGAATAAAATATCTTATCAAGAACACCAGTTGCTCTGAATATGAAGAAAATTATGAGGACAGCAAAAAATGACATCAGACAATCACATGTTCCTCCTCTAGCAACGGGACAAGGGCCTCCACCACCACACACGAAACATTTAAGCCTCGCCGTAAATAAGAACACACAACATATCGGTATAAGTGATATCATTTGCAGAAAGAACGATATAAAGTTGTACATGGTCTGCAGGACCATTCTAAAAACATTCTCAATCATCAGGAGCAGGGTCATAAAGACCCTGACAAACATTTGCACCCCACATATTACAGTTTGGAGAAGAGCGTGCACCGTGCGACACATGTTTTAAGTTGGACCTGTAAATAATTACATAAGCTGTAGCGTTATTGTCACGTTTCATAAGGCTTAAAATACCCCGTAAGTTGTATTCAATGACAGAAGGGGCTTCCATTCAGGTTATTTAATGACAGAAGGGGCTTCCATTCAGGTTAGCATACGCTCGTAAGCGTCGCTAAGTTTATCGATAGCATTGTGTGCTTTGAGAATGAAGTAGAGAGCAGTTAAAGCAACGATGGTCATAATACAATCCCATATTCTCCTCCCATAGTCGAAGCCGTGGCTACTGCACAGCACACATCGCAGTCTTGAGGTTAATATAAAGATACAACATATCGGAATCAACGACACCATTTGTAGAATGAATGATATAAAGTTATGTAACGTTTGTAGAATCAGTCTTATCAAGTTGTCTAGCATAGAAAACAAGGTTGTAAGAGCGTTTGTTATCATTTGTATGCAGCATACAATGGGTTGGATCAGTGCCTGCGCCGTTCGACACATGCTTTATCATACAATCTGTAAGAATTATACTTCCTTTAATGATACTGTATTTATAATATTTCTGTGAATAATTAATGTGAAAATTGAGGAGTTTATGAATAACTCTTTTCAATTGATAGCGCAATGCTAAAGTATTTGCGATTATCGTGGTGAGGTCTTGGAGTTCAGATCTAATATTTGTGTGATCTGCAAATGTTTGGTTCGGAACTTGGGTGTTTTCTATGTAGGTACAATATGATATGTATTTGTTTAGAACTTTATAAGTAACTAGCTGACGACGTGGCAAACTTTGTTCGGCCACATCAAGCTGAGCCGATATTATTTTTACTATTATTTTCAGTTTTTTTTGGATACAAACCTTTCCCGGGCTATAACTAACAAAAAAAAAAAGAATTAGTGAAATCAGTCCACCCGTTCTTGAGTTATAAAATTACAACGAAACGTGGCATTGATTTTTATTTAAATTGATTTATCAGTTGTTTAGATCCCACAGCACACTTATATATTAGCTGTTGGGCTACATGACGTGGTGTGAATATGTTCTCAACTCCAATAACTATCTCAGTATTTACTTACCTGTACGATTTGAGAAAGTAATTTAAAATGTTCCTGCTCAGATTTTTGTTATCTGACTATATTGATCATAGTATGCTTATATTTAACAAAATATTTGTTTTAAAATATCCAAATTACGACATAATAAATCTAAATACGTGCTAATAAAATTACAAGTATATAGAAAATGACAAGCAGATGTCGTGTTTCATTTTATTCTTCTTTCAGACATTTTATTTTTAAATTTGTCTTTAGCAAAGAGTTTTATAGCCAAAATATTTAGCTATTGCTCCATCCAAGCCAAAATATTTAGCATTTAGATATTGCATCATTTACTCTCACAGAGCAACGCGCGCGTTTACAGACTGACAGTTCGCGTTGCTCTATGTCTGCACTACATCATTCGAGCATGAATACCTGTTGCATCTGACCTGATGCCATCATTTCTAAGCCCAAGATTTCCATTTCTATTTTACTTTTCCTACGCTTTGTATTGTATGGCCTTTTGTCATTGCATTTCAATCTTATTTTCATTAGTATCTGTTTAGAAATCTCAAGCTCTATGTTCATCCATGGCTGTTTGAACCATAGATTTAGAATTTTCCGTTAGTTAAAACCAGTTAAAACATACAGATCAGTGGTTTAAACTACGGTGAAAGTTAAATGCAACGAAATTCAATCTATCGATCTGTCAAAACTCGATATTTCCCATAGATTTATTTATTTATATACTTTTTTTTTTTAAATACATACATATTATCACTGATCTGTAATAATACAGATCAGTGCATATTATACATAGAAACACCCAGACTCTTGAGACAAACATTTATGGGTCACACAAATATTTGTCTCCGGTGGGAATCGAACCCACGACCTCCAGCGCCGCAGGCGGTATCACTACCACTATCACTACTACTTTTTACTTTTACTTTTTACTTGTACTTTTTAATGTAAGTAATTTATTTTTAATGAGAGTAGCGAAAAATTCTAAATCTATGATATTTCCTCGAACTGATATAAAAAATTTAAAGACGTCATTATGTCAGCACGTCAAGTCAGTTTTGTGGTTGCATCAGGAATAAATAATATTGTTCTGTGGTTACATACACCTCAGCTTATATAACAAACTATGTATTATAATTTGAAATGCTGCAGCTGTAAAATGATGGAGAGAACATTTTCTTTTTAGACATTTAAAAAAGAAATATAAGTACAGGGGGTTATGGTACTGCAGGCGGGCTACTATAGGTTACATTTATCTTTTATTATATTATTTTTATTTTGTTCTATACCTCTACTCTACTACTACCCTACTCTATATACATTGTCAAAGCTATCGCTATCGTGTTCTATCGGTAGACAGTTAGCTGATAGTCCATACCAATATTATAAAGCTGAAGAGTTTGTTTGTTTGTTAGTTTGGCTATAGGCTATTAATATAACATCACGCTAGGGCGAATAGGAGCGTAGGAGGGGAGTTTACCGTCTAAGAGCTTCCAAGGCTTACGCTGCGTAAATGGCTAAAGTTACGTAAAATTGTATTAGGTACATACAAAATTGTTGCCCTTATAAAGTTAAAAAAAAATTGGTGACTGCATAATGATGTCTATCTTTTAAGGTTCGCCTACAATAACCTAATTTGTCTCTCCCATATGGTCCGCTCACAATATTATAACACTGAAGAGTTTGTTTGTGCTAGGATCTCAGTCACTACTGGTTGCATTTTAAAACTTATTTTACAATTTAGGATAGGTAATGGCTAAATAACATCACACTATGACGAATAGGAGCGGAGCAGCCATGAATAATGTTTCAAAAACGGGAAAAAATTATTTCTTTTGAGAGCTTCCATTGCGTACTCTGCGTAAATGGTTTAAGTTACGTAGAAATTGTGTATTACCAAATTTTTCCTCTTAAAAAGTTAAAAAACAGCCCTGAACAGCTGGGGCGGTAACCCTCTTTTTAAGTTTTAAAAAATTTGCGTCTCAACGCAACGCGCGATGCAACGGAAGTAAACGTGGTCTGCAGTCGTAGTCAGTCAACTGAACGATAAAACTCTCACACACTATGAGTTCCATACCAAAAAACGGACGGACGAAAGTCAATGCGACGGGAAAAATTATATTACTTTACATATTGTGGTGCGCGTCAGCTCTAGTGAATATAAGCGACGCGAGGGGAGTAATCACGACTGGAGTAAATGCGACGGGAAACATTATATTACACATAATATTAATACCATACCTCTCTCTTTCTCACTCTCATGTGACGCAAACGAAGTTGCGCGGGTCAGCTAGTCAAAAATAAAGTATTTCTCTGATCAATAAAATCAAAGACGTATCAATTGCAGGTAAATACCGAGGGATGTGTAAACCAATCCAGGACATCACTGAAATGTTGCAATGTACAGTGCAGGCACTAGTAAGGCTCTATATGAGCTTGTTCTGATGCTGGAGAACACAATAAGAATCCTATTACAAGCAAATGTAATGGCAATACTGCTAGTGATTTTACTTCTGTTATTGTTAAAATGGCTTGGAGTGTTTAATAAATCTGAAATTCAACCAAAACTGATGCAGACTCTTGGATTGCGGAGTATCCAGAAGCTTAATACGACTTCGTCGACGATCTTACATACCACAATTGGAGAAATACTACTGTCATCAGTGCCAACGATAATAAAATAATCATTCCACGATCTTTAAAGACATTTTCATAGCATCTGATAATCAAAGTACTATTCATTCTGTTACCATTACCATTACCATGATAATGTTAATGGTAACAGAAAA
The DNA here is from genome assembly GCA_933228765.1 of Miltochrista miniata. Taxonomy (NCBI): domain Eukaryota; kingdom Metazoa; phylum Arthropoda; class Insecta; order Lepidoptera; family Erebidae; genus Miltochrista; species Miltochrista miniata. The sequence continues at coordinate 32,225,160 of OW121752.1, read as the reverse complement.
AGACAAACCTTTGAAAAGTGGAAATGTTAGTTATTTTGAGTGCATTGTGATATCGTCGGTGTGTGTATAACTCTGGTAAATTGTAATAATCTGCTCAAATTTAGTTTGTAGAGCTCAATAAAACTAAGATTGACAATTAAACGAGTGGTTTTTAAACTTGTGTTGTTTTTTTTTAAGTGTCAGGATTTTTTTCTCTCTCATAACTTCCTATAAATATATTTACAGAATCAAACAAAGAAGTATTTTGAATCGTCACCAATCGACTATTATGCCCTGTTGACGCTTTTTTTGCTTCCAGTTTGGGCAACTTCTAGGAACAAGTGATTGATACCTACCAAGCGATTAAAAAAAATATCTTTTCCATCCATCCTATATTGATTGATTAATGTTCTCGACTCTGCCCGCGTGGTGTATTTTTCCCGTACCTACTGGTTTCCTACACATGTTTTCGTAGCTGGCTACGAAGGTTCAGTTACGAATGTGGATGGAAGGAAACTTATTTCCGGGATAAAAAGTTGCCATTGTCCTATGACAAAATAAGCCCACGCCCCAGGATTCCCGAAGTTCTATTTAATCTCAGTGCCAAAATCACATAGCATAAGAGTTATTAGAACATACTTACAGAGTATTGTCATGTTGCGTGTTGCGGACAAACCTTCAACACAACACCACCGCAACATCACGGTGCGACTATGTAGCGAAAACTTCTAAATCTATGGGTGCGACCCACTTGTCCACTAAAATCTATTAAAAAGATCCATCATGGATTAATGTGGAAATACACGGCTGCAACGTTACACTTTTTTTTAACGTGTGGAAAATTCGTCATGGACGCTATATTGGACTCTTACCGATTAAAAACCACACGTTCCCAACCTACTGCCTACGGTTGGGAGGCCCGGGTATGCCCTCGGAAGGACATCCCTAGGATTCTCAACAGACCTCGGCTACCACTGCGGCTGGATCTAGGGGGTTCAGGTGCTATCCTGCGTCTTTGGGGCGTGTGGCGTGCATGAAACTGTCATGTCACGCTGTCGTCTTTGGGCCTGCTTCTGTAAGGATGGTGAGCAGCCCCTTCACCGTCCTCAGGCCCCCGGTCATGGACGCCGATTGTCTTGTCGTGCGTTCCTACCTACATTAATTTACTGACGAGCGCACCGTAGATTTCGATGACACCGCGCAGTACCCTGGATTTTGAATGCACGGCGGCGGCGCGACGGCGACGACGCCACGACACTGCACCGTAGTTTTCCACATGGTTGCGCCGCACCGCTTACACATGCATGATTACAGTGATTTCTACCTACATGGCTTAAAAAATTTAGGGGCTCTTTTCTCCATCAATCTAATTTCAAAAAGATACTGGTCAGATAAGAAAAAATATCAACAAAGTACGTCATACTGACGTGAACCAATATTATGAAAGATGTTGTCATTATTTCGAAATTTATTTTGAGCATGAGGTGGTGACCTGTATTGGTATTTAAATTGTTATAAAATTTTGTGGTGATGTGACTAACGAAAATTCTCGTTCGAGTAGAACTCGAAGATGGTATTAAATATTTCAATATGTCGGTATGTATAATTTAATGGATTGCTTCAATAGATAGCTAGGTAAAACTGTAAATTATGGTTACTATTTGGGAGCTTATAAATATTTAGGTCGGTCTATACCTATACATATTGAAAAATTCTACTTCCAATCTATACTAATGAAAGAGGAAAGATAGGATTGTTTGTTTGCATTTAATAGGCTCCAATGATGTTATAATATAAAAAGAGTAGAAGAAAAGAGTGTAAAATATCATTGATAGGCTCTAAAACTTCTGAACTAATTTGAAAAAATCTTTCACTGATGAAAAGCTACGATATCCCCGCTGAACAAAGGCTATATTTTATTCCCGTATTCCCACGAATACGCGGGTGAAACTGCATGACGTCCGCTGGTAATATATATTGTGGAACAGTAAAAGTAAAGTTTTCCAATATAATCCAGACAAGCTTCGACTGTCGCGGTTTATTAATCCAATACTTGTTTTCCAGATTGTGTTCACTAGATAAGAGGTGATGTAGACAGCACCAGTCGTCTCATTGTAAACAGTACTTAGTCTTACAATTAAGTACATTTTCAAGAAGATTTGGAATATGTAATGTTCTGATGACAATTTGTTATAGGGACGTCTTCCTAATGATTATTATATCATATTAATCTTTTTTATTAATAATGTGGCACGCAGGAAGTTGCTCGTGCACGAATTGTGCATACAGCAGTCACGCACAAAGAACATCCGTGCAAAAACTAGTTTCAAATGGTACACGAATTGATAAATTATTCTATGGTAAGTATATACCGTTGCGAGAGAGTAAAGTGCTAGAGAAATTAGTACGGACTCGTGCTGTCTATGATGACGTCAGAAGTCGTGGACTCTCGACTAGTGGAAGTAGCGGTCACACGAGGTCATCGAAAAAGAAAATGCATGATTTAAGTGACAGAGGCGAAATTTGGTCTTCAAATACCAGTAAATTAAGCAGTTGCTGTAACTGTTGCTCATGTCAGTCTTTTAAAAAGATTAAACAAAATATTAAGAAGCATCCGCTTGTAAATAAGCACAGTGTACCTTATGAAAATATTGCCAAGTACAAACTGAAGGCTGAAAAAAGAGCCAAGTCCAGACGAAGGAGACTCGGGTCAAAAATAAGTGGAAAAATGAAAGGTACACGTTTAGACGTCAAAAATATTCGTTCAGATCCATGTTATTGCACAGCATCTTTATTGAAATTGTCAGATATCAAACATCGGTCAAGAGAAAATGCAGGCACGACGATGAAACCTAAATCTTCAACAGAATTAGAATTCAAGAAAGAAATAAAGTCACGCCAAAAATTAAAATCGTATATTGGATCAAAATTTAAAATAAAAAATGATTCGCTTAGTTTATTTAGAGCTAAGCTTAAAAAATCTCATTCTAGAAAAGGCAAGAAGCATGACTCAGAATCGAATACACCACGTGCTCATAGAAAGAGGAAAAATAAAATTCTTCATAAACTTTCTGGAACAAATTTGAAATCAAAATCTGCATCATCCAATTCGAAATCTTCAAAGGTAGGTGTTAAAATGAAATCAAGTCAAAATGCACAACAAAAGCGTAAACGAAGAAATAAATTAAGTCAAGAAAGTCAAATTTCTTCCCGAAATGCAACAGTGGGCAAAGTCTCTCAGTACCGTCAGGAAAAATCGTTTACATCTTCCAATATTACAACTCCATCAACCTCAAGGTCAAAATTAAATCAGACACGTAACAATTCAGTAAATATTTCTAAAGAAGTCAAACCAGATTCATCACTAACAAACACAGCATACTCTATAAAGAAAAAGCAAACTAAACGTGACTTAAACCGCTGTTTTTGCACTCTATCATTACAAAAAAACAAACGTAAAATAAAGAATTCAAAATCTAAAAAAACAATGGCTTCTGTCTTTGTTCCAAGTTCTGATAAAAAAGAGCAGATGCGGAAAACTCAAACAATATCTGATGTAAGTCATGATTACACAGCACCTGTTAAATCAGCATTATCATTACTTCCTTACGAATGTAAACCATTTGTTTGTATCCCAGACGAATGTGACCCTCATGATTGTTTAAAGAAAATAAAAGCTCGTCATGGAAAAGATGCTAAAAGACACAAAAGTATAAACAGTAAGTATATGGCAAAGGAATCCATTTCAACCTTCACTACTCAGAGTAAAACATATTTACGTCACGAAAAAACTCAACGTAGAAATACAAATCACTCTCATACAAAGCGAATCGAAACCCATAAACCTAAAAAAAGCGATACGAAGATGCAGATTGTAAGAAGCAACAAAACTAAAACAAGAAATACAGCAACTTTTTGGCATAAATGCCTTTGTAAATTGTTCAGTAAAGATGAGTCTGAAAAGAAAACAGGTACTATGACTTCTTCAGGAAGCTATGATCGCGACCTCCTTTCTCTGAATAGTGGGATACGAAATTCTTTAAGAAGTGAATCTCTACCATTAACTAGAGAGAAGAAAACCACTAGTCCTAGCGCTTCTAATAGACAAGCAGTGAAAATGGGCTCCAATATTAGTTTTAATATAGAATTTTATAAAGAACGAATTCCTGTCGAAATCAAACCAGATGTTAAGGAACAACAGATTCGAGACATGCACTTTAAAAAACATGAACATGCACGCCGTTCACAAGTTACTAATAGGTCAAAGTCAAAAGGTTCATACACATTAATAAGTGAAACTAAGCAATTGGGAATATCCACGGAGCAAAAAGTCAAAAGAAAAAATATTTATGTTGGTTCAGCAATTAAAAATTGTCTATGTACTTTGAAATTTCATAAAAAGGGAAGAAATGCAAAAGTTAAAGAAAAACACGTATTTGTTGACAGACAAACTAAGACGGCTATTCAATCGTTTGGACCCAAGTCAAACATTTCAGAAATTAATAGTAGTAAATTAAGTCAAACCTTAAAACATAAAGTAAAAGATTATGAATGTACTCCAGGCATTTGTGTCCCAGATGTGTGTGATCCCTATAAATGTTATGAAATTATTAAAAAAAGACAGAAAGGGCGATACCGTGACAGACATATCGCTACAGAAAGAGCGAAAAAAAGATCTGTGATGAGTATGAGTTCAACTGAATATAGTAGCAGTATTAAATCGCGAAGTACGCAGTCTAGTGCAATTGAGAATACAACGCATGAGCGCAGTGTTAATAAAAAGCTGGAAAAATTGCAAAGTTCGCCATCCCGGCAAGCTGTTCGTATAAGCTCAAACTTTAGTTTTAGTATTGATTTTTATAAAAACCGTCCCTTTTCAAATATACAGGACCAAACTATTACTACAATGTATAATACAGTCAGTCACTTTAAGAACACTAATAAAAGAAATCATGAGAAAGGCAGGTGGCATATTTCAGATCATCACTTACAACAGGTACATAGCATGGATAATGTAAATAAAAAAAGTTATCAAATGAGTAAAATAATCAAAAAATATTTTTGTACACCAGCGTTTCAAATAAGCGATTGGACTACGAATCAAGAGAAATCTGCATTGCATGGTACATGTCCTGTAGTAACACAGTTTAATGTCGATACGCCACCATTTGTGTACAAAAAGTTGGGGAAAGGAATTAATTCTTTACATCATATTCACACAATTTCAGAAAAGTTGCAAGATAAATTACATTTTCATAAAAAGGAATCAATACTTGGCACAACAAAACGGAAAGAAATCGAAGTAAATCATTCTAATGAAGATTTTGGATACTATAGAGAGTCCGGTAAACACAGTAATAATAATTTGAAACTTGGGAGTAGCCCTTTCTATAGATCATATTATGCCTTGAATTTAAAAATATCTCAAGTCCGTAAAAAGTCGCAAATGCCGTTTTTGGAGGATGATGAGTGTGAACCTGATTTTTGTGTACCAAATGAATGCGATAAAGCAGAATGTTTTAAGAGAATAAAAAATCGTTTAAAAATGATGAAACAGACTGAAACGGATTCTACTGATAGTAGGGCCACGGGCAGCATGACTGTGGAAAAGCCGATTAGTCATAGCTATTCTCAAGCAGATAAGAAAAGTGTCATTAAAGTATTTCGTCCATCAAAAAAAAAGAAGCACTTCGGGTCAAGTGTTAAACTAAATATGTCAGCTTACACGCGTTACGATGATACAAATCTTACAGTACAACAAAATACCGATGTTAATAATCTAGATAAGTATGAAAATATTTATGACCAATACATAAGAGATTATTATGATAGACCTGTACCAACCCAAAGGCATAAACCTTTTATGTACGATACTCGTAAACGCAGAAGTCGTCGTCAGAGCTATTATACAGACGATGACGATGACATTGCACCTAAATATAAAGCTAGCAGAATTTCACCAAGGAAAAGATCTTATCAGCAAAGAGAACCGGTGCTACTAAATAAACATAGCGGAAAAAATAAAAAGGCAACCAAAATCCAAACAATACCTAGAGTTAAAAAATCGACATATTCGGGCGAAGAAGATCAGTCAATGGATGTTCCTGCCAAAAAGGCAAATTCGATTTTCTCTGTAAAATCACGAAAGCCAAAATATATGAAAGACAGAACTAGAGCTTCTAAATCAGATCATTCTGAGAAATCCAGGAAATTAAGGAAAAGGGTCAAGAAATCTGAAAGTGATATTGAATCTGACATTAAGTCGATTACATCGGGTAAACGTAGAAAATCTACGAAATTTATAGTAGAACCCAGAGTTTTAGAGAGATCGATTCAGTCTGGTAAAACTTACAGGAGAAAGTATCCTGAGGATCAATTTGATCGATTAGATCGGCGAGATCAGCAGTCTAGGTCAAGTTATGCGAGCAAGTATCGTAAGCTAATGAATATTCGTACAGATCGTTCATCACGCATTGCCCGTTCAAGACCTACAAAGATGCCGGAAGAACTTGAAAAATTCTTAGCGAAACGTCCAAGGAGACGTGTTTATACAATAGGATCAAACATTAATTTTAGTATGCAATTTTATAAGGAAGACGACGACTTGGCTTTGAAAGGATCAGGTACGTTTATGGATTTTCTTGAACTAGCAGTTTGCAAATAACGCAATGTTTTTCACTTCAATAATATGTGGAGTGTTCAGCGTAGGTGCGGCAGTGCCAGGTCCAGACCTGGCACTGCCCCACAAACGTGTGGACATTTTTGCATTTGAAGTCATCGCCGCGTACATTCGCCCGGCACAACATTCGCCCCTCTGCTCGCAGAAAGAGGCGGCGCAACTCCGTTTAACATGTAACAGTAAACTGCATACCTACCTATTTCTTTATATTACGACCAATAGTCTGATCAAAAGGTCTGGATGATAGAAAGAGTACAGACCGGAGTAATTACGGAATCATTACAGAGTCCAAATCAACAATTTTCCACTTTTTGAAATTTTCCATTTTTCATTTTAAGTACTCAGTTTTTTCTCTAATTTTCATTTTTAAAGTATTTTCTGTTATAAAACAGAACTCGTTTCATTACAAAGCGCACCCTTTTTCGCACATTACTCTTTCGCGGTTCGATTCCCGGGTTGAACAAATATTTCTGCGATCCACAAAAATGTTTGTTCCGGAGTTTAGTTACTTCTTTATTAATAAAACTAGCTGACCCTTTCAATTTGGTTGAAGTCATATAAGGTCTATGAATGGACCTTGCCTTCGGCGCGGACTGAAAATTGTTTTACAATAGCCTTTTTTTAGTCTTTCTGTATCTCGAATAAGTATCACGCCGAAACTGCTGAATGGATTTGAATGATACTTGGCACAATCTAAACTTATGACCCGAGAAAGGTTCTAGGATACTTTTGATACCGATATTTTGCGCGGTTCCTTCAGGAGAGGGTATGGAAGATGAAATGGGTTTTCAGCTGTAATTTTTGATCGCGTGGTTCGATTTTTTTGTGTCATAAAGTGACTAATTTAAGGATAGTTCCACGCAAATTTCAATGTTGAGGGTTTTGTAGTTCATAAAATAAGAGTCAACTTTCGCTAAAGCTAGAATACAAGGGTTCCTTTATGTAAGGATCATTCTAAACTGTCGTGTTTGCTTTATCGTAAAAGAGCCAAAAAATTCAGCCCACCCCTGCGTGGACTGGATCATTTTACAATACCCTTAATCACTAAGCTTTTTCATTATTAAGCAAACAGGGCAGTTTCATACGCTGCGTAGAGTCTGAAGAAGAAAAAACTATCCTTGCATAGGCTTTATGTGACGTAAACGAAGTTGCGAGGGTTAGCTAGTATGATATAAAAATCAATCCCTATTTCCTTGGTTACGACATCACGCGTGAACGGCTCGACCGATTTTGCTAATTCTTTTTTTGGTTGTGTTTGTTGTTATCAGGAGATGGTTCTTGTGGAAAAAAAATTGAGTTGCGATTTTCATATTCCCTATTCATAGTTATTATGGCAGGACAACGTCTGTCGGGTCAGCTAGTTGGTTTATAATATTTCAATCACCAATTAATACGGTTAGAATTATAGAGTGTCTTAAAAGGAACCTTCTGTCCGTATTTTATATTCTAGGTACGGCGGTCGCTTCTTCGTTGATAAATCAGTTAGTCAGATATACTTATACATATTTGTTTTATTTACATTGTTGTATATTTCACAGAACAAACGAATGCAGGTTCCGGTATTGTCAAAAGAATCAGATGCTTTTGTACTCGTTCTCTACAGAAAGAAAGTATGGACGCTAAAAGTACAGTCAAAAGTAAAAGTGGTGTTTCTGGAACTACTAAAAGTACATTAGGGTCATCGGAAGTAAGCAGACAAAGTAAGTCGGAAGTTTCAGAGAAACCCAAAAGAAATAGTGAAATTGGTTCGGAAGTACCTTCTGAAAGTGAATCTGAGGTGTCTGAAGAAAATTCTGAGATTAGTAAAGTTAAATCCGTATCCGAAAAGACTACAAAAAGTATTTTTGGTATATCTTTCAAAAGTAAAGCATATCCTTGTGAAAAAAGTGATCAGAAACCTTGTAAAAAAATTAGCCAACGTAAACAATATCCTTGTGAAAAAGATGAACATAAACCTTGTAAAAAAGTCACACAAGGTAAATTATCAGCCAAAATTGATAAAAGCAAACTTGAAACTACCGGAAAAGGTGAAGAAATTGATAAAGTTAAAGAGGACGTTGGAAAAAAACCTGGAAAGGATGATGTGTGTACGTGTAAAAAGTCAGTATGCACATGTATAATGCCCGAGTGCACGTGCCAAAAACCAGTATGTACAGCATGTGAAATGCCTGACTGTGTCTGTGAAAGTAAAAATCTTTCAACTATCGGCGCTAAAAGTAAAACAGATCATACAGGCAAGTCTGTAAAAAGCAAATTTAGAGTTTCAATAAAAACTGATAAAAATAAGGAATATCCTTGTGAATCAATTTGCGAAAGTAAATTATCGACTAAAATAGATAACAACAACCTTCCCGCTACCGAAAAACTTGAAAATTCTGTAGGTAAATTGGTAAAAAGCAAGTTTAGAATTTCAATAAAATCTGGAAAAAGTAAACTTAACCCTTGTGGAAAAATTTGTGATAGTAAATTATCGACTAAAGTTGACAACAGTGTTCTCGAATCTACCGAAAGAAGTGAAGATATTGAAAGTCAACCTAGAGCTTCAATCAAATCTGGACAAAATAACCAAAACCCTTGTGGGAAAATTTGTGAAAGTAAACTGTCGAACAAAATTGATAAAAGCATACTCGAATCTATTGAAAGAAGTGAAGAGATAGAAAATAAACTTGGAGTTTCCATCAAATCGGCCAAAAGTAAACAAAATCCTTGTACGGAAATTTGTAAAAAAATATCCACTGCCGAAGAAAAGGAGGAGATTGCAGATAAAATCGACAAATGTAAGGAGTGTAGAAAGTGTATCAGTAAAAAATCAAAAAAGAATCATGTGTGTACGTGTGAAATGCCTGTATGCACATGCGAAATGCCAGTGTGTACATGTAAAAAACCAGACTGTACGTGTAAAATGCCAGATTGCACATGTAAAATGCCCGAGTGCATATGTAAAATGCCTGAGTGCACTTGTAAAAAGCCCGATTGTACTTGTAAAATGCCTGTGTGCACGTGTAAAATGCCAGATTGTAAATGTAAAAAGGGTAAAAAAGGTAAAAAAGCCGACGAGCTGTCATTGAAGTCAGGCACTTTAAGTTATGATAAAAGTACTTTGACAAAAGGAGGACAATATTCAAAAAATTTATATGAATGCGAGCCAGAGGTATGTGTACCAGACCTATGCGATCCTAAAGTGTGTTTCAGAATATTCAAAAGTAAAAGAGGTTATAAAAATTCTTCTATATCAGCAACACGAAAGATGAAATCAAAAGCAGTTCAGTCAGAACCATTTGCAATTGCTAAAAGATGCTTTTGTATTCTAAAATTACAAAATAGACAAACAAGAAGTATTCATAGAAAGCTAGATGAAACTGAAACGGATAAAAACTTGCCAAAAAACAAAGGTTTTATTCGCAAACATCTTAGCAAAGCAGAATCAATACTGAAGAATAGGTTTCAACGTTCACCACAAACAAAATTAACAGATTTTCCTAAAGAAGTACCAAGAATTAATCAAAACCGTGAAGTAAATAAACCCTATTTTGAAAAACTTGATAGTTCATTTGAGAGCGCTACATGTCCAAAAGATTTATGTTATAAGCAAAAAAGTGGTAAAGTTTGTGTTTGTGAACAAAAACGGCAAAAAATGAGGCAACAGATTTATGATTCTGAAATTAAACCTCAAGAAGAAACTGGATTCTTGAAAAGGAGTCCTAGATTTCAAACAAGAGGTAAACTCAAAAATATTAATCCAGGGCCGATCGAGGAACTTGAAATACGAAGTGATCCTTCATATTTAACATTAGAATATGAAAGAAAACCAAAATCAGAAACCTATAAAAATACTTCAATATGCGAATGTAAAAGTAAACGTAAGTCTAAAATACTCAAACGTTCTGCGATTTGTAAGTGCCAATTACTGGACCTTGATACATCGACGTCATTGACAGACCAGAACAAATGGAAATCCGAAGGCTTAGATAAAATACCTCCTACAAAAAAGAATGTAATACAGACTTTAAAAACAAAATCTTTAGAATTTGCACTAAACATCAAAAAGAAAAATGCCAGAAGACATAAAGATAAAGGTCTAAATCTTAAATCACCGATTCAAAAAGATGTCAAGACTGACCTAGTTCATAAGTTGCCTAAGGCACATAAAACTTGTACGAAGGAATGTAAATTGAAAAAAATAGAACAAATTTTTCCTAGTGATGCTGAATCCGCTTTGCCAGAACATTATGATCTAGCTTTCCATAAAAAATATAAAAATACAAACAATAAAAGGAAGATGGTGGAACATACTCTTGATTTGCCTTCTCCGGTAGCAAATAAAAGTAAGAAAAAGAAAGGATTAAAAGGTAAACTAAATAAACATAAAAAGGTAAAAACGAAGAAACGTGAGAAAAATAAAGCTTTAGAAAGTGGGCCTATTGAATCTGAGGGGTCGAAAACCTCTGATATAGGTAAATGTAAAACTAAATGTACTAAAGCTACATGCAAATTTAAATGTTTTAGAGAGCACCCCTTATGTCAATGTGGAAAAGAAAAAAACAAGGGAGTGAAAACCAAATCGGGCACAATTTGTGTCTGCGACGATGCTTCTATTCATCTAGATGAAAAGGCAGAAACAAGAAAACAAGGATTATTTGATAAGATTAAAGGGATTCCTATAAGTACTTCTCAATCCCTGAAATCCAAGTCTTTTATTTTGTCACTCATTTCCAAACGAAAAGGAAAACTTGATAAGACATTAAAGAAGACTAGTAAACGTCAAAAACCTCGAGGTGTTACTAAAGGTAAACCAAAAAAGAAGAAAGATTTTAATGTGGATTCAGAATTAGAAGAAGACGAACCTGAAACGAAGAAAAGAAAGAATAAACCATATTTTGAAAAACTTGATAGTTCACTTGAGAGCGCTACATGTCCAAAAGATTTATGTTATAAGCAAAAAAGTGGTAAAGTTTGTGTTTGTAAACAAAAAAGGCAAAAAATGAGGCAACAGATTTATGATTCTGAAAGCACTTTTCAATCCCTGAAATCCAAGTCTTTTATTTTGTCACTCATTTCCAAACGAAAAGGAAAACTTGATAAGACATTAAAGAAGACTAGTAAACGTCAAAAACCTCGAGGTGTTACTAAAGGTAAACCAAAAAAGAAGAAAGATTTTACTGTGGATTCAGAATTAGAAGAAGACGAACCTGAAACGAAGAAAAGAAAGAAAAGGGTAAGACATAAAAAAAATTACGATGCTGGTAGGACAGATTTAAAATCTGATGATCCCAAAACTTCTGCAATAAAGAAAGGGGGTCGTAAAACTAAAAAAAGTGAATTACACTCAGATAAGGAAACTGAATTGGTGGAAGCTTCGACCACAAAACGAAAGAAAAGGAAGTCAAAAAGATCAAAACACGATGTAAGTATTAAACTTGGAAAAAATAAAAAATCAATATCTGGCTCGGCTAAAAGCAAGCAGGAAAAACGTAAGTCTAAAAGTATTAGACACCACCCAATATGTGAGTGTAATAAATTAGACATTTCCTCAATAATTGCTAATCATATGCTGAATTTTTTAAATATAAAACCTTGTGTCTGTCGCGATGATTCCAAGTCTCTTAAGGGGGGTAAAGAGGTGAGTGCTGTTGGGGATGAACAGAAGGAGCCAATATTAGAGAAAATTAAAAATATCTCTACTTTGGTATCGCAATCTATTAAGTCTATGGTTATAGAATCAGATAAAGTTGAGACTCCTAAAAGAAAGAAAAGGGTAAAACATAAAAAGAATTACGATGTTGGTGGGACAGATTTAGAATCAGGTGATTCCAAAACTCCTGCAATGAAGAAAGGGGGTCGTAAAACTAAAAAAAGTGAATTACACTCAGATATGGAAACTGAATTGGTGGAAGCTTCGACCCCAAAAGGAAAGAAAAGGAAGTCAAAAAGGTCAAAACACGACGTAAGTATTAAACTTGAAGAAAATAAATCAATATCTGGCTCGGCTAAAATTAAGCAGGAAAAACGTAAATCGAAAAGTATTAGACACGAACCAATATGTGAGTGCAATAAATTAGACATTTCCTCAATAATTGCAAATCATATGCTAAATTTTTTAAATATAAAACCTTGTGTCTGTCGCGATGATTCCAAGTCTCTTAAGGGGGGTGCTGTTGGGGATGAACAGAAGGAGCCAATATTAGAGAAAATCAAAAATATCTCTACTTTGGTATCCCAATCTATTAAGTCTAAATCGTTAGTTCTCAGTCTAAAAGGTACAGGGAAATCTGGTAAAGCTACAAAAAAAGCATCTAAGAAAGAAAAGGCTGCTGATTCAAAAAAACGTAAAGGTGCAGAACCTAAAGCTCCTGGTTCAGAAAAACGTAAAGATAAACGCAAAAAGTCTAAAAGTGATCGTAAGATGGAGCCCAAACAAGAACTTCCTGAAACTGCAACTCCGGGTCAAACTGTTCCTATTGAGTCAGAGTTGAAGGATACTGAACTACCTCCTCTAGATACCAGTTCACAAGCTAGACGCAAATCTAGACGCAGATCTAAAGAAATTCCGATATTGAATATCTGTGAATGTCTTGAACCTATTTGTCCAGTTGGCACTTGTGAAAAAAATAAAAGTGACGTTATTGGTTCAGAGCAAATTAAAACTCCAGACAAAGACAAATCAGTTAAGTTTACAAAAATAGCTTTCGGAAAACAAACCATTCGTTTATCTAAAGGTTTAAAGGGTAAACCTGATATGCAAGCTTTCGGTGATCGAAAAGTCAAACAAAAGCTTCCTATAGAATCAAAAGCTTTAAAAAGTGCTTCTCCTAAGGCAGGAATCGGTGATCAAAAACCTGGCCCAGAAGTTCCTGTAAAAGCAAAATCAATCAACCGCTTGTCTTTCAAATTCCTTGCTGGTCATCAAAAGTCTAAACCAGGTCAAATACAAGAGTTGGGTACGGAATTAGGCGGTCAACAATATGGACCTCCAACTTTCTGCCCTGGCTGTGGTGGGCAAGTACAATTCCTATCTGAATCACATCCTGCTGGTCCTATTAAAAAAGATACTCGCCATTTGAATAAACCAGAAACACCATTGCTGCCTCAAAATAACTTACCACCCGGTCTAGAGGGCTTGTGCCCTATGTGTTTAAAACAAAATTTATCTGACTTGTGCACTTGTAGTCATCCTTCAGCCAAAAAAATCGACCATGTCTGTGAATGTTCACCTGAGAAGGACGAAGATTCCCTTATCCAAAACAAAAAAAGTAAGAACAAAGATGCACTTGTCCAATCCAAAAAAGGTGTAGTCAAAGGGCAGTTTGTGTGTTCAGAATGTTCAAAAAAGAGAATAACTGGGACATTTCCTTCCGATGGAATAAATTATGCAAGTATGAATAAAGATGCATTTGTCCAAAGAGTTTGTCCAGAATGTGCAAAGAAAGGAGTAACCGGGGTATTACCTGCCGGTGGAGAAAAACTTACTACCGCAGTAGAAAAGAAGAAAAAGTCTAAAAAAAGCATCGACAAAACACCAATTGAAAATCTTTTGCCACCTCCGCCCCCGCCTCAGTTTGATCAACCACCCATGTTCAATATGGTCGTCGAAGCCAGAAATATGAAGATACGGAACAAAGAAGAAATATACGCTCATTTGGGAGTCGGTTGCGAAGACAAGCTTGAAGGTCGTCATAATATGAGACGTAAGTAATTTAAATTATAATTCATTGTACTATTTAAGGCCTTAACCAAAGACTCCGTAAAACAAGTTAAAGTCACCGTCGAGTTGGTGTACCTGCTCAGGCTTGTAACCATAGTCAGTCCAACGAAAGAAAAATAATAATATTATTAGTAAACATTTGAATTTGTAAGAGTAGACATAAAACATACTCCGCCCGCGTGAATGTCAGTTATCACGATCACAAGAATAATGATCGCAAATTCAACCTTGATTATTTTATTTTTGTTCATACCTCCGCTATTACTTAACCAATTTCAATGAAACAAACGTAAGTTAGGTATTAACCCCCAGTTTCCGAAAGGCTGATCAACGCTAAAATTAACTAATCGGCTGTTAAGGGCGGATCCTCACAGAAGATCCAAAATGGATCGCCAATTCCTGCGATCAGCGAAAACTTTTTTTGCGATCCCGCCGCGTTCCACCGACATGCTCCAACCGATCCTCATTAATCCGCCTAAGTATTGTACAGTTGAACTTTCGGTCGCTATGGAGTCACATGTGCAGCAACGACGTCGAATCGCTTTTGTAGCAACAACCTACATTCTTCTTAAATATTTACGAAGTATTTATGTTCCTTGTAAATTGATTTTCATTTTGGATCTTCTGTGAGGAGCCTCCTTTAACAGCTGATTAGTTAATTTTAGCGTTGATCAGCCTTTCGGAAACTGGGGCTAAGTCTGCCTTTCTGTCTAATAAAAAAAAACCGCCTCAAAATCCGTTCATTACTTTTTTGCGTTCATCGTGCACAAACAGACAAACCGACAAACAAAAGAATTCCAATAAAATATTTTGTGTTCAATTAGGTATCCTTAGAATAACCACAGGGTGGAAACTCCATACAAAAATGATCGTTTTTACCCACACTAATATAGAAGTAATGGCAATGCCTAAATCAATCTTCGCATTTATTTCCTGTCGCACTTACTCCCTTCGCGTCGCTTTTATTCATTAGAGCTGACCCGCACAACTTCGTTGCGTCACATGAGAGAGAGAAGGTGGGGTATTAATATGTAAAGTGAAATAATGTTTCCCCTCGCATTTACTTCCGCCCTTCCGTTTTTTGGTATGGAGCTCATCGTGTGCGAATCCGAAACGCACTTGACCGGTTTCTATAGCTCAGTTGACTGGCTACCAGTGCAGACCACGTTTACACCCGTCGCCGTTGTGTCGCTCATACTTTAAAACTTATTAAGAGGGTTGTTGTAAGTAAACCTAAAAGATAGGCATATGCAGTTGTGGACTTTTTTAACCGACTTCAAAAAAAGGAGGAGGTTCTCAATTCGTCTGTATGCATTTTTTTTATGTATGTCAAGCGATATTTCCGTCAATTATAGACGGATTTCAAAAATTTTTTTTTTCTTGAATAGGGGTTACTTCTGAGGTGGTCCCATTTTCACCAGGTCAGGATCTGATGAAGGGATCCAGGAGAAATCGAGGGCAACCACGGAAAATTGTGGGGACAACTAGTGCGCTTGTTAACTTTTTAATTAAGTGCTTTAATGTTCTACATTTTAATGAAGGTCTGGCGTCGATCTGATGATAGAGTCGAAAGACAGTCGAGGGCATTCCTTAACAATTTACAGCAGTTATCTTGTGTTTGGGCTTGATTGATTTGTATTGATGAGAACTTTACACCTAGATTGATAGATCAGACTTAAAAAAAAAAGAAAGTTCTCAATGTTTTATGTATGTTCACCGATATTTCCGTCAATTATAGACGGATTTAATTTTTTTTTGTTAAATAGGGTTTACTTCTGAGGTGGTCCCATTTTAACCAGGTTATGATCTGATTATGGTATCCTGGATAAATCGAGGGCAACCACCGATAATTATAGGGACACCTAGTGCGTTTGTTAAATTTTTAATTTAGTGGTTTAATGTACTACAGTTAATGAAGGTCTGGAGTCAATCCGATGATGGAACCAAAAGACAGTCGAGGGAATTCCTTGACGATTTACAGAGCAGCTACCTTGTGTTGGGGCTTGATTGATTTGTATTAATGAGAACTTTCACCTAGATAGATATATTTTTCGGTTCACCCGTCACTTAAAATATTGAAAAAAAAATTTTCAATAAAAAATACAACCGACTTCGAACAAATCCTGAAAAATAAAATTTACTTAGCACAAAGTAATATGTATTTTGATTTGTCAGATTTTATCTATACTTCTATACTAATATCATAAAGAAGTAAAGTTTGTGTGTTTGTTAAATTGTAAGGGGTAATCTCGGGATCTACAGAACCGATTTTAAAAATTCTTTCACCAATAGAAAGCTGCGTTATTGTGGAGTGTCATAGGCTATATAGCATCACGCTACAACGAATAGGAGCGGAGCAGTAATAGTAAATGTTTCAAAAACGGGGGAAAAAATATTCCTTTTGAGAGCTTCGTTGCGTGTGCTGCGTAAATATTTATAGTTATGTAAAAAATATGTAGTACAAAATTGTTTCTCTTAAAAAAATTCTAAAAAATTTTTGCGATAGCATGTGTCTATCTTTGGGTTGGTGCACAATAACCATTTTAATGGCACTCAATTTTTTTCTACAATAATGCCACGGGATACCTCTTTCGACGGGAATACACGCGACGAGAAAAATCTTTCTCTCTCTCTCTCTCTTTCTCTTTCTCTCACGTAGTATTGAATATTAACGACGAGACGCTACGGGAGTAAATCCGACGGGAACAGGTAATCTCTCTCTTATGAGGCGCAAACGAAGTTGCGCGGGTCAGCTAGTTCAATATAATATTGAAGTTGGTGCCATGAATAATACCTAGGTACCTAAACCTATGAATTTACTTGGCGCCGACTTTAATATGATATTGAATAAAAAATCTGATAAATGAAAATACATATTACTTTGTACTAAGTAAATTTTATTTTTCAGGATTTGTTCGAAGTCGGTTGTATTTTTTATTGAAATTTTTTTTATTATAACTTTTTAAGAGGAACAATTTTGTAATACACATTTTTAACGTAACTTAAACCATTTACGCAGCGTACGCAATGGAAGCTCTCAAAAGAAAGAAATATTCCCTTTTTTCGAAACATTATTCATGGCTGCTCCGCTCCTATTCCTCTTAGCGTGATGTTATAACGTCATTAGCCATCCTCAATAAATGTAATATTAAACTGTGAAATAATTTTTGAAATGCAACCAGTAGTTTCTGAGATCCTAGAACAAACAAACTATTCAGTTTTATAATATTGTGAGCAAACCTTAAGAGATAGACAAATTAGGTTATTGTGAGCAAACCTTAACAGACAGACATATGCTGCCGCGGGCTTTTTTTAGAACTTTTTAAGAAAAACTATTTTGTACTACACTATTTTTGCTTAACTTTAACTATTTACGCAGCATACGCCTCGGAAGCTTTTAGACGGTAAAAAATATTCCCCGATTTCAAAATATTCTTGATTGCTGGTCCGCTCCTATTCGTCGTAGCGTGATGTTATATAGCCTATAGCCATCCTCGATAAATGGTCTATCAAACTGTTAAAGAATTTTCGAAATCCAACCCGTAGTTCCTGAGATCCTAGCGTTCAAACAAACAAACAAACAAACTCTTCAGCTTTATAATATTAGTATTAGTATAGTATGGATTAGTATGGATATGGATTGATAATACTGATATTAGGTAGGCTGTTTATAATTTTTTTTTTCTGTAGCCGGCACAACATAATTTAAAAAAAAGCGAAAAGCGCCCTATATAGGAAAAATCACTTTTTACAGCTGTTTTATTCTTGTTGCATGGACTATATAAAAACCGGCCAAGTGCGAGTTGGACTCGCCCATGAAGGGTTCCGTAGCAGCAAGTAACATAGTTTAAAAGTTCTTGTCGTTCGTTGTAACTTTGATTGATGTTTTAACACGTTCGCAGTGGTAGTACCGGACGGATACAACGTTACAGTGGATGCTCCGCTAGGATCGTCGGACCACTGTGTCGTTCGGACGCATGTGCCTCTCGCAAGGCCTGAACCACCTCGGCCCAAGGAGTGGCGACATGTGTGGCACTACAAGTCAGCAGACTGGGATGGACTGCGAGAGTTCTATGCGTCGTACCCGTGGCGGCGGCTTTGTTTTGTCTCAGAGGATCTGGATTCTTGTGCTGTAGCAGTCGCTGAGGGGATCTTGGAGGGTATGGAATGCTACATTCCCAACCGATGGATCCCTGTAGGTGCAAAAAAGCGACCGTGGTTCAATCGGCTCTGCAGAGAAGCTCTAATACAGAAAGAATCTGCCTACAGAGCTTGGACCACGGCTCGTGCAAATTCAGATCCAAACATCTCTGAGGTGAAACGCAAATTAAATGCCGCCTCGAGGTCCAGTAAAAGAGCAATTGTCAAGGCCAAGTTCGATTTCGTCGGCAGAATTGGCGAACGGCTAGCAGGCTACCCTTCAGGAAGTCGTGAATTTTGGTGGCTTGCCAAAGCTGCCGAGGGAAACTTCTGTCGGTCAGGATTACCACCCCTGCTTAAACCCGACGGTAGTTTGGCTCAGAATGCCAAGGAGAAAGCCGACCTTTTGGGTAATCTCTTTGCCTCTAACTCGACCATGAGCGACGGGGGTGCTTTACCGCCGGGCATTCCGAGTTGTGGCACTTCCATGCCGGCAGTTAAATTTACACAGCGGAATGTCCGGCGGGAGCTTCAATCTCTGGACGTTCATAAGTCGAGTGGGCCAGACGGCATTCCCGCGGTGGTACTTAAGCATTGTGGTCCAGAGTTGTGTCCGGTACTTACACGTCTTTTCACACTTTCCTATTCTATGCAACAAGTCCCGGCGTCGTGGAAGGTCGCGTATGTACATCCTGTACCCAAGAAGGGTGACAGAACCGACCCGGCCAATTACAGGCCTATAGCCGTCACCTCCCTTTTATCCAAGGCGATGGAGCGTGTAATTAATACACAGCTCCTGGGGTACCTTGAGGAACACGACCTGCTCAGCGACCGGCAGTACGGTTTCCGTCACGGTCGCTCGACGGGCGATCTTCTTGTGTACCTAACACACCGATGGGCGGCGGCTATCGACAGTAAGGGTGAGGGTCTAGCTGTGAGCCTCGACATCTCTAAAGCCTTTGACCGGGTCTGGCACCGTGGTCTTCTTTCGAAACTGCCCTCATAATATGGACTACCTGAGAGATTATGCGGATGGGTGTCCAGCTTCTTGGCCGGTAGAAGCATCAGGGCCGTCGTTGACGGCAGCTGTTCAGACTGCATGGCTATAAACGCTGGAGTACCGCAAGGCTCAGTGTTGTCCCCTACTCTGTTTCTGCTGCATATCAATGACATGTTGTCTATTGACGGCATTCATTGTTATGCGGACGACAGTACGGGGGACACTTGTTACACGGGCCGCCCCGGTATCTCTCGGGACACAGTGGAGGAAAATCGTGAACAGCTGGTGTCTGAAATCGAGGCTACTCTTACTAGAGTGTCCGATTGGGGTGGACAAAATCTTGTCCAGTTCAACCCTTCCAAGACACAAGCGTGTTTTTTCACCGCTAAGCAAACCCCAATTACTGTAGCGCCGCAATTTCAGGGCACATCTCTTTCCATATCCAAAAGTATAGGGATCCTTGGCGTTGACATCTCCAGTGACGTTCAGTTCCGTAGTCATTTGGAGGACAAGGCTAAGCTGGCGTCCAAAAAGCTAGGTGTGCTCAACAGGGCGCGGCGGTACTTCACTGCGGCGCAAACACTGCTTCTCTATAAGTCGCAAGTGCGGCCGCATATGGAGTACTGCTGTCACCTCTGGGCGGGAGCACCTGAATATCAGCTTCGTCCATTTGACTCGGTGCAAAGGCGAGCTGTAAGAATTGTCAACGATCCTGTACTTACAGCTGGTGTGGAACCTCTTCGCGACAGGAGAGACTTTGCCTCCTTATGCGTGTTCTACCGCCTGTACAATGGTATGTGCTCTGAGGAATTGTTTGATATGATGCCCACGGCTACGTTCTATCATCGCACCGCTCGCCACAGACAGGGAGTTCATCCTCACACTCTGCGTCCGGTGCGTTCCAGCACGGTTAGATCCGATAGGTGTTTTCTTCCGCGCACGCTTAGGTTGTGGAATGACCTCCCTGCCTCGGTTTTCCCAAACGCCTACAGTATGGGGTTCTTCAAAAGGGGTCTTAGAAGGTTTTTACAGGGTCGGCAGCGCGAGTGCGGCACCTCTGGTGTTGCAAACGTTCATAGGCTGCGGTGACCACCGGTCCTTCTGGTGGGCCGTATGCTTGTCTGCCACCTTAGTGGTATAAAAAAAAAAAAAAAAAAAAAAAAGTGATTTTTCTAACCGAAAATTGCGGTTTACGACGTATTAAAAAAAAAAAAAACTCCCCACACGTATGGGTTTGATGAAAAGATAATTTTTGAGTTTCAGTTCTGAGTATGGGGACCCCCAAAATTTACTGCGTTTTTTCTAGTTTTGTATAAGAATCTTAATGCGGTTCACAGAATACATCTAGTTACCAAGTTTCAATAGCATAGGTCTTATGGTTTAGGAGAAAAGTGGCTGTGATACACGGACGGACAGACAGACGGACAGACAAACATGACGAATCTATAAGGGTTCCGTTTTTGCCATTTGGCTACGAAACCCTAAAAAAAGTAACCTAAAACTATCTCAGAAACCTGTTGTAATAGCGTGCCAAATTTTGAGTTTTTAAAGCGTACGTACACATACGCACAGAGCATTTTATATATATAGATAGAAGAAAGATTGTCTATCTAGATCACATAGCATTAAACTTAGGTATATTAGACATACACAAAAAGAAATGAACAGGTAGGTACTGTAAGTTGTAATGTAATTTATTGATATTTATTAGTACTTAGGTACCTAGTTAGATCAATCACCCTTTTTGAAAGTTACGTCGTTACAATGTTATTGATTAGGTACTGTTATCGTTATTTTGAATTTACCATATAACATTCTCAGAAAATGAAAAAGTCTTCTATTTTTATCTTGACTGGTTGACAGACATCCATAAACGGCGCACATTTTGCGAACTATCTAATAAATCAAATCAATAGCACAAAGTATGTAGGTATAGATAGTAATACGTAATGCAACGCAGTGACACTCTCTCAAGTACTGACACGGGAATCCACACATTAATTTTGGTGGGGGGATGGGGAAGCTTACTCAGGTGGGAGGCAGGGAGTTGCCGATCTGTATGTAATACTATTATATTATCTTTGGTATAACGTAACCCAAATATTTATTCTTGTTAATATCTCCATTGTAAACACAACGACTATAGGTATAATTTTATAATAGTTAAAGCCGATGCCCGTAGTTCCACCCGGGTGGATCTCGTGATAGCGACCAAAATAATAGTGATCACTCCTTAATACAAGCTTGATTATTCTACATATTTTGCCATAACTTCGCAATTGTTAAGGTTCAATTTGTGTTCTCTCTTTTCACTTTAAAATAAAATTCAATGTCACCATTAATTACTTTTCTCTACTTTCTTACAGCTCTAGAAGAAGGTGAAATTCCACCACCAGTGATTGATTTAGTGATTGATCGGGATAACGCTCGAGTTTTGAGACCCGATGATGTAATGCGTACATTTGGTGGTTCCTATAGACGCAAGTATAAAGCGCCGAAAACAGTAGCGGCCACTCAACCATCAGCACCCATGCCACTCAAGTGTCCATGGTGCAATGTAGTGCATGATATGCCACCAACCGGAACCGTTCCAATTCAACAACCACAGGATCCACAAGATCATGATGAACACTGCAACTGTTGTATATGTAGTAAAAATACAGGGAAAGGAAGTATTGAGGGCAGTCATCCCAAAAATTGTACGTGCTGCATCTGTCGTCTCGGTTGCCGCTATGGTCAAAAATCTCGGCAACAGCAACAAACACATGAACCGACTCCAATATTTCGCGGTAAAGGTGAAGCAATAACAAAAAAGGAGAAGTCTGGTAGTGGTGATGGCAAAACACAAGATCAACAGAAAAGTGATGCAAAAAAGAAAGCTGATGCAAAACAGAAAGCTGATGCAAAAAAGAAAGCTGATGCAAAACAAAAAGCTGATGCAAAACAGAAGGCTGATGTAAAAAAGAAAAATGACGCAAAAAAGAAAGCTGATGCAAAACGAAAAGCCGATGCAAAACAAAAAGCCGATGCAAAACAAAAAGCCGATTCAAAACAGGAAGGAGATGCAAAAGAGAATGAAGAAGAAGATGAAAGTGACGAAAAACAAAAAGAGAGTGATGTAATAGAGGAAGATGAAGAGGACAAGCAAACAGGGGATACAAAATCAACACGGGATAAAAAATCCAAAAAAGGTAAAAAAGTAAAGAAAAAATCTGGAAAAGGCAAGAAAAAGGAAGAATCGTCTAAACCTGAAACAAAAGGTAAAAAAGATAAGAAACCAGTGATAACACCAAAACCCGTGCAGAGTTCATTAAGTAAATTTATGTCAAACCTAGGTCAATCATTACGGCCAACGTGTTACTGCGGACAGAAAATATGCGATAAAGAAACGCAGAAAATCTTGAAAAAGAAAATGCCTTTTTTGCACATAGGGTCGGCACCTCCGCCATGTGTTTGTGGGAGTGAAAAGTGTAAGAAAAAGTATTTGACTAATACAAAATATTTCAAAGATTTAGCAAAGAGAAAAGCACAAGAGCGACAACATAAAGAAAATGAGCAAAAGCGAATATTTAAGAAATCAATTGCGCGTATTGAAAAATATAAAAAAGAGGATGCTCAGATACGAAAGCGTATAAAGCGTCAAGATACAAAAGCCATGAAAGACCTGGATAAATACGTTGATCAAACCAGCGGCATTGCATTGGTGGCCGAGAATGCCGCAGATATCGGTAGATTTGGTATTGTTCAAATTCGTCGCATGATGACAGGCGTTCTAAGATGTGTCCGTCATCCTACAGATATTTGTACCAAGGCGATATTAGCACGCCGTAATCCACGTAAGGCTGCACGTGAAGCCTTGGAGGAATTTCAAGCTAGTGGCTTTAGTGGAACAGCTGCAAGAGTTAGGCACAGATGTGCCGCTATGCAAACATCAAGATACTTAGTAGCTAGTATGGAAAGTCACCCAGTCACAAACTTTTTGGTTCACTTTAGAGATAAAGACCCCAAAGAACGATTAATGAAAAGGATACCCGAAAGGCAGCCGGAAAGTTATGAGTGCAGTACTTTCCTGACATCTCTAAGAAAGAAACCATGTTTGTGGTTATACTACCTTTGTCCTTGGTTTTATCCACACTGCTTGAGTTTACTGTCGTTTTGGAGGCAATTTACTGACTTAATTTTGTTCATATTAGCTGTTTGTGTTTGGAGTCCATGCATCCTGATGACGGAGCTGTGTAGAACTCTTTTGTGCTGTGTCATGTGTGCAGGTGGTGCCTGACAATTTTCTAGTCGTGATGTCTTTTTAATTATATTGTAATACCTAAAGAGTTTAATTAGTTTTATTTGTGAACAGACAGACAGAATGAAAAAAAAATGGGTGGGGCTGTGTCGGGGCACACGGCCGTTGGTTTTAACGTGAATACGTCTCGTAACTGCGTCTCGTCTGCGTAATTTCAGTGTGCGTACTCCTGGCGGAAAAGTGTCGATTTTTTAAATTCTAGATATGCAGAAAATTAGCGTAAGAGTCCGTGTAAATGTGTATCGTAAATAGAAATTTGTGTATCCAGCCATTGTGAAGATATTCTTGAAAAACTGATTCCGCCAGGAGTACGTTCGAAACGTCAGCCCAGCGGAACTTTTTCTTTTTTTGCAAAAAGAAAAGGCTCATTAGGTAGCTTGGTGCGAGCTGTAAATGTGTATGTATAAATGAAATTTGTGTATCATGATATCACGGAGTAATTCAGGTTTCCGCTGGGAGTACGTTTGACGATATCGTAATTATCATAAACAGAGACTTGGTACAGTGTTGAATTTACTCATGTACGTTGCTATGAATTTGCTTATAATCTTGGTAAAAGCAGAAATTGAAAATAATTTCCGACTCAAAAGATATAGACATATAGGTAAAATCAGGTTATTAACCTCTAGTGCCTAAAATAGGAACCTTACAGCCAAACTTGTAACGTTAATTTGTATCTAATCAAAGTCTACACTCTTCAACCGAGTTTCATTAATATCTTCTTAGTAATTACAGAGGAATCACAAAATTTGTCGCAATCAGCCCATTGTTTTATAAGACCTTTGTTGTCAATGTTCTTAGAAAATAAACACAACAAACTATATTGCAATATTTTGCGTATTTATTCAACTACTCAAATTTAAAAATTCAGCTCATTACATTCAGTATTTAACAAAATATAAGAAAAATACCATCAACAGCCGGAATTGATGAAAAACACGAGTAAACCAACCAGATTGAAATGACGTCAAAAAGCGGCCGCGTAGTACATAGAGCTACGTCTTTAAATTGCAAGTATTGTACGTTTATTTGGTTTGACATCGTGTACTATCGCTACAAAAATAGCTTAGCGAATATACAATTCCCATAATAACTTTCTATTACAATTATTACTTTTATGAATAATCGACATTTAAATAAGAAAGAGCAAGAAAACAAACTCTTTGACGTTTTAAAATGGACGCGATGTCGGGTTCTACTTAAGTACGTAATAGTGGGCACTTAGATTACCCTTTTTTTAACATGAGGGAAAATCCCTCATGGATGCTATGCTGGACTCCTACCGACTAAATAAACTCACGTAACGCCCAACAGCTTACGGTTTGGAGCCCCGGGTAAGCCCTCGGAAGGCTTTCCTAGGACTCCCAACAGACCTCGCCTACGGGGTGGTTCGGGTGCTATCCCGCGTCTTTGGGGGGTTTTCGGGTGTGATTCCGCTTCTTAGGATGTGCGTGAATCCCTCACGTCACGCTGCCGTCTTGGGCCTGCTTCTGTAAGGACGGTGAGCAGCCCACACATAGAGTACCTGCTTATTTTTTACCCTAGCTTTCTTATGTATAAGTATTTATCAGTTTCTTTCAAATTTACGATCCTGTAGGTTTAGGTATTTCTGCATTTTCACACACAAATCCACATTTTGACATATTTATAGAAGAAACTGGTTTTTAAATTAACATGTTACAGATTTTTTAATAAAACCAGGTCAAGTACGACTCGAACTCGCGCTTGGAGGGTTCCGTACTAAAAAAACAGCAAAAATCACGTTTTTTTTATGGTAGCCCCCCTTAATCCCCCTTTTGTCTAATTTAAGTATTTGTTGTTATAGCGTCAACCAAAATACATCATCTGAGAAAATTTCAGCTCTCTAGTTGTCACGGTTCCCGAGATAGGATTTAAGTATTTGTTGTTACAGCGTCAACTAAAATATATCATCTGTTAAAATTTCAGCTCTCTAATTGTCACGGTTTCCGAGATAGTATTTAAGTATTTGTTGTTTTAGCAGTTTCCGAGAAAGCCTCATGTCGGACAGACAGACAGACAAGCGGACTGTGAAGTCTCATGAATAGGGTCCCGTTTTTATAATTTGGGTTTGGAACCCTAAAAACTGTGTGGCCAGTTTTACCAACAGCCATCAATCAACAGTATAAATAAGGTTTGTAATCTAGAAGACACTTAATGACTTTCTTCAAAAAAGTCTTACAGACTAAGGCTGAGGCCGCACTTGGGGTTACTGCGGTTTTATTCCAAATAAAAACGCACCTAGAACGACCCAGAACCTACCATTGACGATCCTTCCGTTTGGACGCATAGTATCAGTTCAAGCTATGCAGTCGAATGGTACGGAATAAAATAATTCCTCCTCTCGGTCCTCGGTCCTAGGTTCGATTTCTGGGTCAGAACAAATATTTGTGTGTGATACACAAATGTTCTGGAGTTTGTGTTTTATGTACTTGCTATGAAATAAATTATATTAAAATATAACTACTAAACCTCTCTCTCGCTTTCATGTGACGCTAACAAATTGTTAAATAGGTAGTACCTACATTTTAAAAATAAAATAAAACTTGCAATATAACTTTTAATATAGTTATACCCTAGCTAAGCGATCAGTATGAATGAAGAGAGCTCACAATAATCTCACACGCCAATTTATACATTCTCCCCCAGAAGCTGCTCAATAGACAATACCATTTAATTCCACAATGTTATTTAAAACCAGGTAACTTAGCAATGATGTACAATTCCAAATAATAATGTTAGGGTTCGATAAAACCTTAGATCATTTAACTACAGGACCCGTCTAGCAAAGCTTTCCCCTCTGCTAAGCCAATGGATCACTCGATCTAACAGGTTTATAAAAAGAACATAAGAATCGATTGATTGCGGAAATAAATAGTCTCAGTATTAGTATTTTCTAACACGAAGTTGTGTCAGCTAGTATAATTCAAATACAGTACCCGTACATTGCAAAAAAGATAAACGTATCAAATTGTAGTTGACTTAAAATGACACCGTCTGTCTCATGTAAAGCTATTTATTTCATTTACGTGAGTCTCCGTGCTTCGGAAAGCAGGTTAAGCCGTTTGGTACTGTTTTCAGTAAAATTGCAGTTATGGCGGAGGCCAGGCCTAGTCAGCAAGCGAGTGTCAAAGAGTCTGAGATGATGAAGATGTGTATATATTATGTACGAATCATAAGTACCTACTTAATAAAAAAATACTAATATTTTACAAGACTTTTGTATCTACCTGTACTAAATTAAAACTGATGCTATGCTACAAATTTAGAAATGTACCTTCATGTACTGCGCGGCCGCTTTTTGACGTCATTTCAATTTGGTTGGTTTACTCGTGTTTTTCATCAATTCCGGCTGTTGATGGTATTTTTCTTATATTTTGTTAAATACTGAATGTAATGAGCTGAATTTTTAAATTTGAGTAGTTGAATAAATACGCAAAATATTGCAATATAGTTTGTTGTGTTTATTTTCTAAGAACATTGACAACAAAGGTCATATAAAACAATGGGCTGATTGCGACAAATTTTGTGATTCCTCTGTAATTACTAAGAAGATATTAATGAAACTCGGTTGAAGAGTGTAGACTTTGATTAGATACAAATTAACGTTACAAGTTTGGCTGTAAGGTTCCTATTTTAGGCACTAGAGGTTAATAACCTGATTTTACCTATATGTCTATATCTTTTGAGCGGGAAATTATTTTCAATTTCTGCTTTTACCAAGATTATAAACAAATTCATAGCAACGTACATGAGTAAACTCAACACTGTACCAAGTCTCTGTATATGATAATTACGATATCGTCAAACGTACTCCCAGCGGAAACCTGAATTACTCCGTGATATCATGATACACAAATTTCATTTATACATACACATTTACAGCTCGCACCAAGCTACCTAATGAGCCTTTTCTTTTTGCAAAAAAAGAAAAAGTTCCGCTGGGCTGACGTTTCGAACGTACTCCTGGCGGAATCAGTTTTTCAAGAATATCTTCACAATGGCTGGATACACAAATTTCTATTTACGATACACATTTACACGGACTCTTACGCTAATTTTCTGCATATCTAGAATTTAAAAAATCGACACTTTTCCGCCAGGAGTACGCACACTAATTTCAACCGTACCAGCTGCAGATGTACTGGCACCGTCGTTGATCCGCTCGGCCGCATTCATGACTTTACGTTGCCGGCACTGCTTGACTCGATCATATGGTGTTTTATTGGTACCATTCGATTGCTGTTGAGATGCCCTTTCCAACCGTATACGATCTCTGTATTTCGATTTGGCTTTTCGACGCGTATAGGCCGACATTATATATTTTTTGATATTATTTTTTTTATTTAAACACCTTATTATATTCACAGTTACAATTTTATACACTAATGTTGTATGTATAATCGATAGATTTTGACGAGAGCTGACGATTGAAACTTGAATGAACGTCGTAGCTTCACCGAGTCGAAAGTTATACTAAATGGAAATCTCGAGACGCAGAATGGCGGGGCTGCCCCCTCCCGCGCGCGCGATGTGTTACAGTCCTTACTTAGCGTAATAAATTCTTTGATTCTTTAGCTATCCAGTGGTGTAACTGAAATTTGGATGTAGATGATAGATATGTAGCTACAACACTAAACTGTATCCCCCGATTTTGTTGTGAGCGTCAGAATGGACGGTCACTACCCATAGATCACATCGAAACAGTTATAGAAAGTTGCTACCTAGTTGCTACTAGTTGCTACCAATCATTAAATAGTTGCTACCTTTGATTTAAACGAAATAAACGAGTTTTTAAGGTGACCGGCCATTCAGACATCAGAATGGCCGGTCACCTATGCAGGGAGAAAAAACTGAGCAAATAAATTGAGTTTTTTTATAAGCAATAGTTGCTACCCGGTTGCTACCTTCATATATGTCGGTTTAGACCTCGTAGCATTTAAGGATTCATAGTTATAATAATTTACTATTTTGATGGCGAAGCGCCTGTAGGAAATAAATGAGCAAATGAACAAAATACAATTTGGTAAGTTTATAAGCAGGCGTTATCAATTTTTATTTATTTTATGTGTTATAAATATGGAATGCCTCTGTGGCGCAGTCGGTAGTGATACCGCCTGCGGCGCTGGAGGTCGTGGGTTCGATTCCCACCGGAGACAAATATTTGTGTGACCCATAAATGTTTGTCTCAAGAGTCTGGGTGTTTCTATGTATGATAAGTATGTATTTAAAAGTATATAAGTATTAATATCCGTGGTCTGATACTCATAACACAAGCAGGTTATTCCTAGCTTACTTTGGGATCAGATAGCGTTGTGTAAAATGTCCGTGAATATTTATTATTTATTTATTATTTAATATAATTATGTAGTTGAGACTCGCAAACTTACTTAAAAGTGTATATTGCAATTTTAAACAGAAAGGTATGCTTAAATATTTGCAATTTAATTCAAAATTACATACATATCGACGGTAAAAAGGAAAAACACTTTAAGCGACACTTCGGTCGAAAATGAGTTATATACATATTTGGAATCAGCGAATTTTTCCGCGTCGATTGGTCTTGGTTTCGTAGCGATCTGACCTCTTTGGTCGCTTCAAGTAATGGCACTATTTAAGCTTATTTTTTTCAGACGCTAAATGAAGTGACACAAAGTTGTAGTGAATTTGGGTAAATTACCGCTTAGAGTAACGACTCCTTATTAAGATTGTTATTTGATGTGTTTTTCTTTTTCTGTTTCGGATATCCCAAGTCACATATATCGTTTTCCTCCGTCGTAGGAAATGCGGCGTAAATCACTACAGGTGTTTTGGCTCACTCTTGTAACACTTGTGCGTAGTCGTTACATTTGTTTTTCCTTGCTTTCATTGTATCTGTAAGATTGTTAATGTTAATGTTAAAAAAGTTAATGTGTTTTACCTTCACGATCATTATGACATATTACGGATTTTAGTTTTTTTTGCAATTGCAGAAAGATCGATAGTGTCGGTTAAAGTAACACCTTTTGACGGTGTTACTTTAACCGACACTATCGATTCTTTCTGCAATTGTTTACAGAAACTATTAAATTAACCAACGTCGTCTTTTATTCCCACAACGTCGGTTCATTTTATTTTGTCGACTAACTAAATAATGACGATTGTCGCTTAAAGTGAACATTGTTTTCAAAATTGTGTACTTAAGTTACCTATTCAACTCACGTCGCTACATACAATGTATTAAAGTGTAAGTGTAAGCATGAACCCTGTTTGTGGCAAGCGGTGTAATCATAGAAAGTAACCGTAACCGTGGGCCGTATCATTTTGATATTAACCTATTTGTCAGAACACTAACCATTGTACAGGCAGTAGCTCACTCAAAAAATGGTGGAGTTTTCCTATCTTAAAACGACTACACTCCGCCTGTAATTGTGTGATGGTTAATAACTCTCATAGCATGGTTTTGTATTAAGTCGAATGGGTGAAGCTGATATTCAGGTGCTTCTTTTCAGCATTCAGCACTTCACTTGCAACTTATAAATAAGCAGTGTTTGCACCAGTGAAGTACCAGTGTAGAGTTAAATCAGACATGATTTAGGTAGTCTACTCTCAAATTTGCAGCATTGAATTTGCGTTTCACTTTAGAGATATTAGGATCAAAATTAGCGCCCAACGTGGTCCAAGCTCTTTAAAAATCTGATTACTAAATTTTGAAAATCATGTTTACTTTAAGCGACAATCGACATTCGTCATTATTTAGGTAGGCGACAAAATAAAATGAACCGAAGTTGTGGGAATAAAAGACGATGTCGGTTAATTTAATAGTTTCTGTAAACATTTTGATGATGTTACTTTAACCGACACTATCAATTCTTTCTGCAATTGCAAAAAATACTGAAATCCATAATATGTCATAATGATCGTGAAGGCAAAACACATTAACTTTATTAACACTCTCATTAAACTCTTACAGATACGATGAAAGCAAGGAAAAACGAATGTAGCGACTAGGAACTAGCGATACAAGAGTAAGCCAAAACACTTGTAGTGCTTGACGCCGCATTTCCTATAACGGAGAAAAATTATTTAAGTGACTTGGGATATCCGAAACAGAAAAAGAAAAACACATCAAATAACAATATTAATAAGGAGTCGATAATTTGACCAAACTCTAAGCGGTAATTTGACCAAATTCGCTACAATTTTGTGTTACTACATTTAGCGTCTGAAAAAAATAAGCTTAATAGTGCCATTACTTGAAGCGACACCAAAGAGGTAAGATAGCTACGAAACCAAGACCAATCGACGCGGAAAAATTCGCTGATTCCAAATATGTATATAACTCATTTTCGACCGAAGTGTCGCTTAAAGTGTTTTTCCTTTTTACCGTCGATATTATATGTTATTTTTTAATTAAATTGCAAATATTTAAGCATACCTTTCTGTTTAAAATTGCAATATACACTTTTAAGTAAGTTTGCGAATCTCAACTACATAATTATATTCTATATTTATAACACATAAAATA
This sequence comes from Miltochrista miniata, assembly GCA_933228765.1. NCBI lineage: Eukaryota > Metazoa > Arthropoda > Insecta > Lepidoptera > Erebidae > Miltochrista > Miltochrista miniata. The sequence goes on along the minus strand of OW121752.1, from coordinate 32,193,835 downwards.
AATAAAAATTGATAACGCCTGCTCCTTTAGGGCCATCCCGTCCACTCTATCAGAATGTCCACTGTATCAAAATGTCTACTGTATCAAAATGCCCACTCCAAAATGTCCACTATAACAAATTGACCACTGTATCAAAATGTCTACTGTATCAAAATGTCCCTTTCAGTCCAGAATGTCAAATTCCCAGAATGTCAAGCGGTTTCAAAATGTCAAGTTCCCAAAATTTCAAATTCCCAGAATGTCAAGTTCCCAGAATGTCAAGTTCCCAGAATGTCAAATTCTCAGAATCCATCCAACTTGATTTCTGGGAAACTTGATATTCTAACTTGATATTTCCGCTTGACATTTTGGGAATTTGACATTCGGGACGGAAAGGAAAATGTCCTTCTACTATAACAAAATAAAACAATTTGCTAATTGCAACAGATTTATGATCTGTATACCTACAACAACACTGACTAATAAATGTAATTTTTTAATTACCAAGTTTAAAATATACAATTTTTCTTAAAAATAAAATGTCGTTCTACTATAACAAAATAAAACATTTTAGGGGAATAACGGGAGAATTCGAATTTCGTCATCAACAAAACATCGAGGACTCTCGGTAATCTTCGGATTGCCCGAATGCGTGCGGCGCACGAAAAGCGATTCATTGCCCGGTACATTTTCTATGAACGATGTTTTGTCTCACGCGCCAGGCGTATTAGCTCGTATCTAGTACAAGTTGTACGAGCAGCCCTCGTGCACTCGGGAAAGCGTACGCCGATTTTTGTTACAGGGAATCTAGGCTTTTGCATCATAATGAGACATGTTATTAGTTTTGAGTTTTTGTATGTTTAAAGAATAAGTGTTAGGTAAATACCTAATTGTAAGTAATTTATTAATAAATTTTGTTATTTTTAAATCCTCTGAGCTGGTGGTTCACTGCACGAGCGCACTTAAGGTACAGCCGCCACTGCTGTATACAACAACACTGACTGGCCAGTACTTGTGAGGTTTTAATCTACAAGGAAATTGAACCAATATTCCTTTTGATTTTTTACTCATTCCTTCGGATACGGTGCCCGGTGGACAATTTGATACAGTAGACATTTTGATACAGTGGACAACTTGATACAGTGGACATTCTGATAGAGTGGACGAGGTGGCCCTAAAGGCGCCTGCTTATATACTTACCAAATTGTATTTTGTTTATTTGCTCATTTATTTCCTACAGGCGCTTCGCCATCAAAATAGTAAATTACTATAACTATGAATCCTTAAATGCTACGAGGTCTAAACCGACATATATGAAGGTAGCAACCGGGTAGCAACTATTGCTTATAAAAAAACTCAATTTATTTGCTCAGTTTTTTCTCCCTGCATAGGTGACCGGCCATCCTGATGTCTGAATGGCCGGTCACCTTAAAAACTCGTTTATTTCGTTTCAATCAGAGGTAGCAACTATTTAATGATTGGTAGCAACTAGTAGCAACTAGGTAGCAACTTTCTATAACTGTTTCGATGTGATCTATGGGTAGTGACCGTCCATTCTGACGCTCACATTTTGTTATCATTCGTTTTTTTGGATTGCGTCCCTATGAAAGTAATTTTAAAGACGTATTCACGTCAAAAATCTGCAATATATCGAACCAAGTTGTAATCTTAAACCCCTTCGTTTAACTTCTACCACCGCATCGACGATAACTAAGTAAATGATGCAATTAAAGAGTCGGCAGCGCGATTGGTGGTGCCTCTGGTGTTGCAAACTTCCATAGTCTGCGGTGACCACCGGTACCTACATCTGGTGGGGCCGTATGCTTGTCTGCCACTCTAGTGGTATAAAAAATAAGAAAAAAAAAACGAAACTTCAACTTCGGATCATTACAAATCAATGAAATATTATCCGTGTGATACTGACAGACATTTTGTTTTTCGGGATTTTGCCACCAGTTTAGATTATTATTCTATATCTATCGCTCCATAGAGCACAGTTTTGCCGTTTGCAGTTTGATTTTAACCAAAGTTTATGCTAATCAAACTGTGAAACTTAGAAAACTAGTAAAACTTAGAAACTTAAACCTGACCGGTTTCGCTTTATAGCATTGTCAAAGGTAATTTAACTGTTCATGGTTCATACACTTACGTTCATGGTTCCTAAGATATAGTCCTATTAAAAACAGACGAACAGCAAAACCTAAGTAATAGGATCCCATTTTTACCCTTTGGGCAGGTAAGAAACTCAAAAAAATCAAGGGGGTCCTCTTACCACAAACGATATTTTTCCGTTTTTGGTACAAATCCTCCCGTTCGCGAGTCCGGATCCCATTTTTACCCTTTGGGCAGGTAAGAAACTCAAAACAAGGCGGTCCAGTTACAACAAACGATATTTTTTCGGTTTTGGTACAAATCCTCCGTCCTCCGACACACACTTGACTGGTTTTAAGGTTCCTTATTCCAAACGGTAAAACCGGAGCCCTACGAGAAGAATTCCTATTGCCGCTATACCAACACATACTAAACAAGAAAGCCGTGAGATCGTTCTCACCGGACTGCCCCTCTCTAACACGTTTATTGTGAAAGTTCAATCCGATTGACGTTGTCATTTTTGTTTTATTTCAAACTTTGAACTGATGATCCACGTGACCTAGTGACGAAGTTTAATGCGACAGGGTTACAGACTACAGACAAAGTCTATTAATATTTTATAGAGAGGGGCTAAAACAGACACAGGGTTTCCTCTTTGAGTGGCGCGAGCGACGTATTTGATCTCGCAATACCTACCATCCAGGCCATGAACTCGTCCTTTAGTCACCAGGTTTTTGCGTTCAGACAGATAAGGACTTAGCCCTTGTGGGGTACCACAAATATTTAAAAAAAAAACAGGCGGGCCATAAAAATATACTCGTTGTTATCCTTCCCTGTTGAATAAAGAGTTCTTGAATGGCTTCATTCTGTTTTTTAAATTCCGTGTGTAGTTTTTTTTACACACGTAGCTCCATAAGGACTGATGTGTTAATTCTATAAGGGTTTGTATGATTCAGGAACTTGATACGGCAATCTACCAGAATGAAATGTTCTGGTAGATTTAGGTTACATCACAGATTATATAATATACTAGCTGATGCCCGCAGCTTCGCCCGCGTAAAATTTGTTCCCGTGGGAACTTATTCCCGGGATAAAAAGTAGCCTATGTGTTATTCCAGACTATAATGTATCTTTGTACCAAATTTAAGCTCGATCCGTTCAGCGGTTTGAGACTGAAAGAGTAACAAACATCCACACTCACAAACTTTCGCATTTATAATATTAGTAAGATTATAATATTAGTAAGATTATACAGGATGAATTTTTCAAAAGGGATTGGATGGCCAAATCCGAAACTATAAGGACTAGCGAAAAATGCTCAAAGGAGTCACGAGCCCGATTTTGATGAAACTTAAAACCTCATTATTAGATTTTTGAAAAACCAATAATCCTAGCCAGGAATCGAACTCATTGATTTTGAAAAAAAAAACACATCCTATATTATTACACCATACAATAGTGTTGCTATTGAGGATCTTATTCTGGGAAGTAATGATATACGGCAAACTAAAGGAAGGTGCTCATCTTTATCAAAATGCATTTTATTTTGCTTAGGTACGTCAACTGATTTTGTTCAAAATGTAGACCATTGTTTTCAATACATAGCTGGATTCGAGACCTCAAGGATCGTACTGCATTCAATATTATTAGTTCCGTTTAGAATATTCTCCAAAGAATCATTCTGAGCATGATTTAAAACACGAAATAGTTACGATCTATTCTGGAATTTCGAACGAAACAAACTATGATACAAAATTTACAGTGGGCGCACACTAGGCGTCTTGTCGCGACGACATGTCGCGGCGAAAAGCTGCGGGCGCCAAATTACATACATTTTGTTCTAAGCTCCGTACACTAGCCGACATGTCGCCGCGACTCCGCGACAAGCAAGGGGAGTCGCCGCGTCTGTCGCGCTATTGTCGCAGCGACACGGCGACAGTCGCCCAGCGACAGCTTTTGGAACGAAGTTCCTTATCGCGCGTTGCGAAGACCACAGCGACAGTCGCGGCGACATGTCGCGGCGTCAAGTCGCCCGATGCAGGCACACACTGCGCGACAAGTCGCCACGACATGTCGCCGCGACTATCGCCTAGTGTGCGCCCACTGTTAGGTACATGAAATATGACTTTTATAAAAATTCCAAACTTTTCTTAAATTTGCCGTCTATCATTACTTCACAGAATTTGATCCTTATGAGCGACACTATCGTATGGTGTAATAATAAAGGATGTGTTTTTTTTTTCAAAATCATTGGGTTCGACTCCCAGCTAGGATTAATTTTTTAAAAATCTAATGATAAGGTTTTAAGTTTTATCAAAATCGGGCTCGTGACTCCTTTGAGCATTTTTAGCTATTCCTTATAGTTTCGGATTTGGCCATCCAAGCCCTTTTCAAAAATTCACCCTGTATAGTTGCATGCAGCGCCAGGTGTAGGCATTTTGTGAAATAAATTTCTTTTTAACCCCCGACGGAAACCCGAACGGGGTGTTATAAGTTTTTAACCCCCGAGGGAAACTCGAACGGGGTGTTATAAGTTTGATGCGTGTGTGGGTGTGTGTGTGTGTGTGTGTGTGTGTTTGTAAGTCTGTCTGTGGCATCGTAGCTCCCAAACCGATGAACCGATTTTGATTCTATTTCTTTTGTTTGAAAGACGGGTTAGGGGAGAGTGTTCTTAGCTATGTTTCATAAAAATCGGTTAAGCCATTTCAAAGCTATGAGGGGTGAAAGTGGTGATGAAATTTTTTTTATTAAGTTGTGTGCAAATGTAGATAGCTACAGTAAGTAGGTATTCATACTCACGTCTCATATAAAGTAAATTTATGGCGTTGAAAATGTTAGCGTATACAGGTGAATTTTTGAAAAGGGCTTGGATGGCCAAATACGAAACTACAAAGAATAGCAAAAAATGCTCAAAGGAGTCACGAGCCCAATTTTGATGAAACTTCAAACCTCATCATTAGATTTTTGAAAATTCAATAGTCGTAGCTGGGAATCAAACCGGTTGATTTTGAAAAAAAAAGGCACACCCTTTATTACTACACCATACGAAACAGTCGCTGTTAAGGATCAAATTCTGTGAAGTAATGATATACGGCAAATTCGAGGAAAATTTTGAATTTTAATAGAATTCATATTTCATGTACTTACCTAAATTTTGTATCATAATTTGTTTCGTTCGAAATCCCAGAAAAGATCACTACTATTCCGTGTTTTAAATTATGCTCAGAATGAATCTTTAAAGAATATTCTAAACGGAATCAATAACATTGTAATATTAAATGCAATACGATCGTTGAGGTCTCGAATCCAGTTATGTATTGAAAACAATGGTCTACACTTAGAACAATTAATCAGTTAACGTAAGAAAAATAAAATGTATTTTGTTAAAGATGAGCTCTTTCCTTTAGTTTGCCGTATGTCATTACTTCCCAGAATAAGGTCATTAATAGCAACACTGTCGTATGGACTGGTGTAATAATATCGGGCGTGTTTTTAGGGTTTTTTTTTTTCAAAATCAATGGGTCCGATTTCTAGCTAGGATTATTAGTTTTTCAAAAATCTAATGATGAGGTTTTAAGTTTCATCAAAATCGGGCTCGTAACTCCTTAGAGCATTTTTCGCTATTCCTTATAGTTTCGGATTTGGCCATCCAATCCCTTTTGAAACATTCAGTCTGTATATTTTCTTTCTGGCCACTTAGGACGGATTTCATGTTGGACGGAATCTACTTGCTAATACGAGTAAAGATAAATGACCAAGTGAGCGAAGCGAACGAGAGTCTCAGTTTTGATGTCCTGGCGTCGCAGAAATGACTTTCACTTATATGTCTTTCGAAATCGGGTCCTAAACCCTTAGAATCTTGCGTAAATTTTGGGCACCTATACTTACTCCTATAGTATACTCGACTGTACCAACTGTACTCTTAAAAGTGTAGCAGTGGCATCTATACTAATATTATAAAGAGGAAAGATTTGTTTTTTTGTTTTTTTGTTTGTTTGTTTGTTTGTTTGTTTGTAACGAATAGGCTCCGGAACTACTGGACCGATTTGAAAAATTCTTTCACTGTTGGAAAGCTACACTCTTTGCGGTGAGCATAGGCTATATTTTATTCCCGTATTCCCACGGGAACGGGAACTAAACCGCGTGACGTCCGCTAGTGTTCAATATAGGTATAAAAATGGTAATATAGCTGTATTTTATTTATTTTTATTTATTTTAAATTTACAGAAAACTTACAGCTAGTCTTAAATATAACATGAGTTATTAGGAGGTGATGGCCAGTTACAAGTTTTCACAGATAACATAATGAAATCTATACCAATATTATAAAGAGGAAAGATTTGTTTTTTGTTTTTTTGTTTGTTTGTTTGTAACGCATAGGCTCCGGAACTACTGGACCGATTTGAAAAATTCTTTCACTGTTGGGAAGCTACACTCTTTGCGGTGAACATAGGCTATATTTTATTCCCGTATTCCCACGGGAACGGGAACTACGCGGGTGAAACCGAGTGACGTCCGCTAGTTAATGAATAATAAGGTACGAACAGCAGATAAATTTCAAAAATACAGACGATGAGATATATCTAAAATGTATACTATAAACATTCGACCAACAAAAACAGGCGGCTTACCGCGCCTGGATCTGCGCGACCCGAATGTGGCCCGCCTCAAAGCAGCGTACAACAGAGCCACTAGGTCCAGTAAGAAGGCCTTCAAGAGAGCGGACGCCCAGCGCGTCACGCGGCTTGGTCAAGAGCTCACATCACATCCTACGGGCAGCTGTGGATATTGGCAACTGGCCAAAGCCGTGCAGGCCAACTTTTGCAAGCCCTCGCTGCCGCCGCTACGCTATCCTGATGGATCACTGGCTCACAAGGCCCAAGAGAAAGCAGAAATGCTGGCCAATCTCTTTGCGGCTAATTCCCGGGTCGATGACTGTGGCAAGCAACCTCCCACTATCGCCGACTGTGGAACCACGATGCCGTATATTGTCATCCGGCAGTGCGATGTGCGAGCGGTGCTACGGTCACTCGACACGCGAAAACCCAGTGGTCCTGATGGCATTCCGGCAGTGGTGCTGAAGAAGTGTGCAGCTGAATTATCTCCAACGCTAACACGCCTGTATCGCCATTCATATTCGTCGGGAGAAGTGCCGGAGGCTTGGAAGGAGGCGAACGTCCAGCCGATCCCCAAGAAAGGAGATCGGTAGGCTCCGGCCAACTACCGCCCCATAGCTGTAACCACCGTCATCTGCAAGGTGTTCGAGCTAATTATCAACAAACAGCTCATGCGCTACCTGGAGGATCACTCGTTAATTAGCGATCGTCAATATGGCTTTAGGCCGAAACGATCAACGGGTGACCTCCTGGCGTACATAACACACACCTGGGGTGAGGCTATGGAGAGGCACGGCGAATCTCTGGCTATTGGCCTAGACCTCGCTAAAGCTGCCGGCATATGGTTTATCGCCTCAGTTGTGCCGCTGGTTGGCCAGCTTCCTGCACGGGCGACGTATACGGGTTCTCTGTGATGGTCAGGCTTCCTGCTTTTTGCAGGTAAATGCCGGAGTACCACGGGGATCGGTATTGCCCCAACTCTCTTTCTTCTGCATATCAATGACATACTGTCCCTTGGGTGCATTCATTGTTATGCGGATGATAGTACGCTACATGGGAGCTATTCTGGCCGTCCAGCGGAGGGGCGTGATGACGAGGAGGAGAAGAGACGGCAACTCGCGGCGGATCTCGACCGGGACCTGGGTCACATTGCCCAATGGGGTTCAGACAACCTGGCGTTCAATGCCAGAAAAACACAGGCGTGTGCGTTTACAGCTAAGAAGTCCCCATTCCTTCCTCTACCCTCTCTTCAGAGCATTACGCTTCCACTAAAGGACAACCTGGAGATCCTCGGTATAGACGTCCGGCGTGAGCTCAATCACAAAAACTACATAGAGAGTTGTATTGGGCTGGCCTCGCGTAAACTTGGAGTCCTAAATAAGGTGAGGCGGTACTTCACACCACATCAGAGATATTTACTCTACAAGACGCAGATTCGTCCCTGCGTCGAGTACTGTTCTCACCTTTGGGATGACTTACTAGACTCTGCGAGGTACTGTGTGATCCTACCCAACACGACCACGGATAACCTTAATTTTAATGCGGTACTTATTCATGAAATAAAGTGTACTTAATTGTACTTATGAGTTTAAAATTTGTACTCACATATTTTCGCTGTTATAACATATAGGTCGTGGTCGTGCTAGGTAGTACCTTCTTGGCACGACCACTATAAATTTTAGGTATTTTTGTAAACTTTAAGATGGAGAATAATGTAAATAAATTGTACTGAATTGTACCTACTCCATTTATTAGATAATTTTGAGCAGTCTTTATACCGTTTTAAAAGTTTTGTTTCTACGGTACATCAATCGGCACAATGTTACGCCATTTCTATTTCTAAGTACGCAAAATCAAATAACATTACATTTCATAACACATAGGTAATTCGAAAGAAGGGATATAAATTTGGTTGAGAATATAAATATATGGTCGTAATATATATCCAGGGTGGAATTTAAAGACGGTAGTTGGAGGGAAAATACCCTTAATATTGATAATGGCAAGTTTTGCTGAAAGGAAACATTTCTTTATTATCAAAAGTAAGTAAAACGGCATTTAAAGATTTTGAAAAATCACCTGCTTGAGCCGGGAATCGAACCTGGGATATATGACAAAAAACATCCTGTGTTTTATGATACCAACCGAAAGAGTCTTTAATAAGGAACAATTTCTTTTAAGTAACATACTATCTTAAATTAAAGGGAGACCAAGTAAATATGTTTTACTAACAGGTAGGAAAGTGGGGGTCCGTAGGGAGTTCTTTTTCCCAACGGACCCCACGTACTTGGCAAGGGGGTCCCTTGGGCATGAAATTATCTTCAGTTCCCAACAGACCCCGTGAAAGGACATATACCCGGGGTCCGTAGGGAATATACGCTATCTTTCAAGTTGGATAAAACTGCACGCGGTGTGCAAATTTGATTAAAATCGGTTCATTAGTTTAGGAGTCCATAGCGGACAAACAATGTGACGCGTAATTTATACATATATATATTACGATCATATATTTATATTCTCAACCAAATTTATATCCCTTTTTTCGAATTACCTATGTGTTATGAAATGTAATGTTATTTGATTTTGCGTACTTAGAAATAGAAATAGCGTAACATTGTGCCGATTGATGTACCGTAGAAACAAAACGTTTTAAACGGTATAAAGACTGCTCAAAATTATCTATAAAATGGAGTACAATTCAGTACAATTTATTTACATTATTCTCCATCTTAAAGTTTACAAAAATACCTAAAATTTATAGTGGTCGTGCCAAGGAGGTACTACCTAGCACGACCACGACCTATATGTTATAACAGCGAAAATATGTGAGTACAAATTTTAAGCTCATAAGTACAATTAAGTACACTTTATTTCATGAATAAGTACCGCATTAAAATTAAGGTTATCATCCGTGGTCGTGTTGGGTAGGATCACACGAGGTACTTACTAGACGCGCTTGACGCTATGCAGAGAAGTGCTATCCGAATAATTGGTTGTCCTGAGGTGACAGGAGGCCCCGAATCGTTAGCGCAGCGAAGAACCATAGCGTCCTTGGCTGCTTTCTACCGAATGTATCACGGCGAATGTTCTGAAGAGCTCTTCAACCTGATCCCACCCTCTCCTTTCCGATCCCGAACAACGCGTGCCGGGCAGAGATGCCACTCATACACAGTGGAGAGAATCTTCGCCAGAACTGAGCGTTTCAAAAGATCGTTCCTCTGTTGCTGGGGCCACATTAAAGAAAACGTCAATGCCCATCATCGCGATAAATATTGCGCTAATTATGTAACTGGCAGCGCAACTGAATTTGTTTTTATGATCAAGTATCTGTTTAAGGTAAATTGACAGACTGGCGGATATGGCGTTAGTTCTTAACGTCACCATTTGAGTAGTGTGGCCGCTTCAACGTAATAATTCTCGCGTGAATGCCCATTCTTGGCGTTAAAATTGACGTTAAGTGTGACCGAATTAAATTTTCAAAAATACCTTAGCTCCTTAAAAATATACTGAAATGTATCTATTTATAATACTGGCACAGAGAAAATATACCGATAAAAATACCGATTATCAAAACGTGTTTATTCTTTAATTACTACCTTATTTTTATAAAAGAAGAACCTAGAATTTACATTTAACATTTTATTTGAAGGATTGAATTCAACATCCTTCACCTGCAACACGCTTCGTAAAAAAAATTACCGAATGTTATTGCAACAAACCCTACAATGAAAAAAATCATTGCGATGAGGAATTGGGTTTTTATTTTTTCAGGTCCTTATCGAGCTCCGGGGGAACCTCCATTCTTGCTCCCCCGAGGAGAGCCGCCGAACGGTTCTCGACGGGTATAATCTTTGGAAATTCTTTGGCTTTCGGCCGAAAGCCAAAGAATTTTCCCGGCTTTCCGGATTCCCGGCTATAGGGAGGAGGAATACCACCAGGCTTAATGGGTAGGACGGCCCCGTTCCGGGACCGTGAGCCCCACACCCAGCTGTTTTACATGATAATTTTGGAATCCAATATGGCCGCCGCGCCGGAATCACAAAATTTCATGATGGGTATCGTTTAAGGGGGTTTTGGTATGCTGAGTACGAATTTCGGGTTAATTTAGAGATCCAATATGGCCGCCGCGCCGAAATCACAAAATTTCATGATGGGTATCGTTTAAGGGGTTTTTTGATATGCTGAGTACGAATTTCAGGTTAATTTAAAGATTCGAATATGACCGCCGCGCCGTTATCACAAAATTTCATAATGGGTATCATTAAAGAGGATTTTTGGTATGCTGAGCACGAATCTTAGGTCAATTTTGCAATCCAAGATGGCCGCCTTACACCGTTGTAAAATTTCATGCTGTATATCGTATGAGGGGTTTTTTGGTATGCTGAGTACGAATTTCAGGTTAACGTTTGCCATCCAAAATGGCCGCCGTGCCACTGTTGTGAAATTTCATGTTGTATATCGTTTATGGGGTTTTTTGGTATGCCAAATACGAATTTCAGGTAAATTTTGCAATCAAATATGGCTGCCTCGCCACCGTTGTAAAATTTCATGTAGCATATCGTATAAATGGAATTTTGATAATTATGCTGAGTACGAATTTAGGGTTAATTTTGCAAAATTATCTTGAAATTCGTACTCAGCATACCAAAAAACCCCTCATACAGTATCCAACATGAAATTTTACAACGGTGGCGCGGCGGCCATCTTGGATTGCAAAATTAACCTAAAATTCGTACTCAGCATACCAAAAAACCCCTTAACGGTACCCATCATAATGGCGCGGCGGCCATATTGGATCTCTAAATTGACCCGAAATTCGTACTCAGCATATCAAAAAACCCCTTAAACGATAACCATCATGAAATTTTGTGATAACGGCGCGGCGGCCATATTGGATCTCTAAATTAACCCGAAATTCGTATTCAGCATACTAAAAAACCCCTTAAACGATACTCATCATGACATTTTGTGATTTCGGCGCGGCGGCCATATTGGATCTCTAAATTAACCCGAAATTCGTACTCAGCATACCAAAAAACCCCTTAAACGATACCCATCATGAAATTTTGTGATAGTGGCGCGGCGGCCATTTTGGATTGCAAAATTATCATAAATTTCGTACTCAGCATACCAAAAAACCCCTTTAACGATACCCATCATGAAATTTTGTGATTTTGGGACGGCGGCCATATTGGATCTCTAAATTAACCCGAAATTCGTACTCAGCATACCAAAAAACCCCTTAAACGATACCCATCATGAAATTTTGTGATTTCGGCGCGGCGGCCATATTGGATCTCTAAATTAACCCGAAATTCGTACTCAGCATACCAAAAACCCCCTTAAACGATACCCATCATGAAATTTTGTGATTTTGGCGCGGCGGCCATATTGGATTGCAAAATTATCATGTAATCACCTACAGAGATAGATTATAGTCTGAAATGATACAAGTTTTATCCCGGGAATAAGTTCCCATGAGACGCGGAAAAGAGAACAAAATTTCACGCAGGCGAAGCTGCGGGCATCAGCTTGTCTATAATAAATGTACACGCGAATGCTCGAGTCAGTCAGGGAGGTAGCATCGTAACGTAATGCTCGAGTCGAATCTCTAAATGTTACATTACATGCGAACGCTCGTCGGTCAGGGACTCAGGGAGGCAGGCCGTAACGTAATGCTCAAAGTCGAATTTAATTTGTTACATTACAGGCGAACGCTCCCGGTGAGGGAGCACCTTTACCCTAACCTTTTATTCAAAATATACCCAAAAATACTGACTTTTACCAATATACCCATTAATATACTGATATCGAAAAAAGTCAATAAAATATACCGAAAAAGTATTAAAATACTGAAAACGGTCACACTCTCACGGAGCGCACTGACACACGTAGTGTGGCCGCTTCAACGTAATAATTCTCGCGTTAATCTCTTTGATGTGCCGCCACTTGAGCTATCGCCTAACGTCAAACGGCAATGTGAATGCCGTTGTCGAATTATCGCGATAATTCGGTTGCTACACTTACGTTTAACGTCCATCAACGCGATAATTAATGGCATTTCCCCTTAGTGTGGTCCGAACATGTCGAACTGTAAAAACTTGGAACGACCTGCTCGCACACGTTTTTACCTCATCTTACAATCCCGGGTTCTTTAAGAGGAGCGTGAAGAGGCACATCACAGGGCGTGCTGAATATAAAAAGAAAAAATTCAGCTCTCCAAAATACAAATTACATAGAACCCTAAGAATACTAACTACCTAGAAACCCTCTCGCCTCGTGATCACTGCAACAAAAACTGCCGTACTAACGCATGATTGTGTGCGTGAGCGTGCTGTCTTACATACGCCTTGCGTCAGTGTGTAGTGACGCCGGCTAAAGACACTTCCCATTTTTTCGGGAAACTAATCATGCTAAAGTTTTGTTCTCAAGTGATCATAAAATGGAAATAATTTATAAAATGGAATTGTAATGTCTATCTGTATGATTAAGTTAGACATTTTAGATGTTTCTAGATACGCGTATGCATGTCCGGCCAAGTTATGTAAAAGAAACTGGCGATATTTACATCAAGAGCTCTTTATAGCCCTCTACAACTTGAAACGTATTTTCGCGAATAATATAATTATATAAAATGTCTATCTGTATGATTATAGATGTTTCTACATACGCGGATGCTTGTCCGGCCAAGTTATGTAAAAGAAACTGGCGATTTTACATTAAGAGGTCTTTATAGCCCTCTACAAATTGAAACGTATTTTCGCGGATGACATATAAAAAGTATAGATACGTTACCCACACTGCGCAATGGCAAGACAAATGGGAGGCAATTGCCCACAGAGTTACGCACCAACCAGTAGAAGAAGTAGAAGAAGTGTACTGGTCGACCGATGTTCGCTCGCCGGTTCTATCGACCTATATATGCGTAGTCGCGTATTATGTGACGGGCTAATGGCCGCTGTTTTTCAAGGTGCTCCCTCACCGGGAGCATTCGCGCGTAATGTAACGTTACGAGTCGAGAATTACAGCCGGTGAGGGAGGTGAACCGAGCATTGCAATGCGCGCCTTGTAATGATACAATGTGTATCGTTTTGATACAACTCGTAACATCAATGCGCTTTGCGCACCTTGTAATGATACAATGTGTAATGTTTTGATACAACTTGTAAGATCAGTGCGCTTTTTTTATTGCGGCTGGCCGGCTGCACACTGGTCCGTATTTAAAATAGGTGGACATACGATCTAAGATGTCAAATGCTTTTGTGAAAAAAATAGTAGACGAAACGAGTACGCATTTCTGGTTAATTTTGCAATTCATTATGGCCGCCGCGCCACCGTTGTAAAATTTCTAGTTGGATACCGTATAAGGGGTTTTTTTGGTATGCTGAGTTCGAATTTCGGGTTAATTTAGAGATCCAATATGGCCGCCGCGCCGTTATCACAAAATTTCATGATGGGTATCGTTTAAGGGGTTTTTTGGTATGCCGAGTACGAATTTCGGGTTAATTTAGAGAACCAATATGGCCGCCGCGCCGTTATCACAAAATTTCATGATGGGTATCGTTTAAGGGGTTTTTTAGTATGCTGAATACGAATTTCGGGTTAATTTAGAGATCCAATATGGCCGCCGCGCCGTTATCACAAAATTTCATGATGGGTATCGTTTAAGGGGTTTTTTGGTATGCCGAGTACGAATTTCGGGTTAATTTAGAGAACCAATATGGCCGCCGCGCCGTTATCACAAAATTTCATGATGGGTATCGTTTAAGGGGTTTTTTAGTATGCTGAATACGAATTTCGGGTTAATTTAGAGATCCAATATGGCCGCCGCGCCGTTATCACAAAATTTCATGATGGGTATCGTTTAAGGGGTTTTTTGATATGCTGAGTACGAATTTCGGGTCAATTTAGAGATCCCATATGGCCGCCGCGCCGTTATCACAAACTTTCATGATGGGTATCTGTTACGACATCACTACTAATAATTCTCATTTATTCCAAATTTAAATCTTCCCGCCACTCAAAGTCTCAAAAGCCTAATAACCGCGCCGCGCTTTATAAACTCGTGGAGCGCGGTAGAACAAAAAAAGTTGTTATGGCCGCCGCTGTTGAACGTACGAACTCGCGACGCTCTTGATGTGCGAAAAATAAGTCGAAAACTTGCTGGTGATCGTCAATTAGCCCTCGTTCTGTATTTCTAACGGTCAAATCATACGGAGATTGTGGAGTTCTGGTCTACGGTCAAGAATCTCAAGAGTTGGGTGCACCCAAGTAGGTAAAGGAAACCTCCGTGGCGGTAAGTCCCTTAATTTCTTAATTCTTCAGTAATGCTAGTCAACGACAGGTCTACCTACAGGATTTCCTAGGATTTGCAGGGCGTAAGAGGCTTGGGTCAAAGGAATGTTCAAGTTTGCTCGGCTTCGCGGTTTAACCAATACCCTCCATTAGTGATCCGTTACGAGCCGGATTATTCAATTTTCAGTGCCTATGCACACTAAAATCTATATTTCTCGTTTTAATCTCATAAATTACGTAATAATAATATTCCGTAATAAATAACTTTTATCTAGTTTTTCTAACTTTGAAACATACAATTTCATTGTGAAAGGTACATACCTACATTTACAAAATATAAATGGTTCAAATGGAACATTCCTTTACCTAATTTGATTTTGTCTAAATGCTATGCTATAGTTTGTGCTCAGAATTATAGTTAGGTATGTCTACCTAGACTACTAGATAATTATATTGGTAAATTACATGAGAGACATTCCTAGTACATTTATTTAGTACTTAGTAGGTCCATTTAAACAACTTGTACTTGCTAAGTCTTGTCTTTTATCTGTAACTTAAATCTAAAAATACTTGTTCAGGTAATGTCTTTTATGTGGTCATTCTATTTTTAGATTCCACTCAAATACTATTTATCTCTTGTTCATTTTTCACAAGTTATTACTTCTACCAAAATTTCATAGGTAAAATAGCTTGTTAAAGTAAAACTTGTTAAGGCTCAGCCATTCATTAAGGCGAAGTCTTCCCGTTTTTTATTTTTTTTAACCTAAAATAAAAGTATTCGTTTGAACGTTTCGTAAGGCGAAGTACTTGTTAAGGCTCAGCCATTCAATAAGGCGAAGCCATTTTTCTAATTATTTTTTTTAACCTAAAATCAAAGTATTCGTTTTTACTTTGTGAAGTTAAGGCGAAGTATTGTTAAGGCGAAACCTTTCTTAAGGCGAAGTCTTCCATTTATATAATTAATTTTCAAAACTACATTTATTCGTTTAGACTTCAGAAGTTAAGGCGAAGTACCTACTCATTAAGGCGAAGTCGTCGTTAAGGCGAAGTTTCCCATATCTCTTATTAATTTTGAATTTTCTTTTTGATATTTGAACTTAAACCAAGTACCTACTTCTAAGGACGAAGTCCTACTTAAGGCCAAGTTATACTTCTCAGTTTGAAAATTACTTGTTTGGTTTTACATTTTCAGTTTGTAGTTGCAAACTATTACTTGCGTTCTTAATTTATTATAGCTATGGCTACTCTAAGCGAAAGGGACATCACTAAGATGGAAGGCCAGATTAAGGTACTTTCAAGTAGACGTGAGCATGACTTTAAGTCTATGCAAATTTTATTTGATTTATCAAGGGAAGTGCTCACAAATAGCTCAAAACTGTCTGCATTTCGTGTGAGATTCAGAAAGATTGAGGATCTGAGAGCGAATTTTAGCGAAATTAATATTCAAATAGTGTTAAAAAAGACAGAGTTAGGGCAATCTATTGATAGTGATGCTCAAAAATTATCGTCGTTTGATGAGTTGTACTATAGCGTTTTAGAATTTGCCGAGTCGTTAGAAGATACAAATAACTCACCTACTAAGGTTAAGAACAAGGACTCAATCTCAGTTCGTTTACCTAAGTTGCAAGTGCCTACGTTTGACGGGAACATTGAAAACTGGCAAACATTTAAAGACAGCTACTTGTCTTTAATACACAATAAATCATCTTTATCAGATATTGAAAAATTTCATTATTTAATATCATGTTTGTCTGGTTTTGCCTTAACTATAGCCAAAGGAGTTCCGTTGACCGCCGCCAACTACAATGTCGTTTTCAATGCTTTGATGAGTAAGTACGACGACAAGCGCGTGCTGGCTACTGCATATTTGGATAAAATTTGTAACCTCGTTCCTTTAAATAAACCTTCTTTGGAAGGACTTAATAAAATAACGAACATATTGTACGAAAGTGTAAACGCACTTCGCGCTTTAGATTTAGATTTTCTCGGTGAATTTGTATTATTCTATCTCGCTTCTCGTACGTTGGATGATGACACTCGTAAACGTTTTGAGATACAGAACAGTAACTCGATACCATCATTCAACGATTTATTGACTTACCTTCAAAATTATACAAAGGTTTTGGAAGTGAGTAAAACTAATACGTCTACTACTCAATCGCATTCAATTAAAGCTAATAATAATATAAATAAGTTTTCTCATAAAAATAAATCTAATTACAGTCCACTTACGAAAACTACTCTCGTCACTTCTAATAATTCTAATTCAAGGGATATGCATCTAGCACACCCTTGCCCGTGCTGCAATGCCCCACATAGCATTTATAAGTGTATGAAACTACAGTCCATGAATGTGTCTGCGAGACAGAAACTTATTAAAGACCTGAAGCTCTGCTCGAACTGCTTAAGAACAAACCACAGTGTAAGTGATTGTCAGTCTAAATCTAATTGTATTATTTGTGGTTCAAGGCATAATACTTTGGTTCATGTAGACTCGCCGGTTGTAACATCCTCACCTACTCTGGTGTCCAAGGGTGCTTCAGCTAACTTGTTGACATGTTCAAACGAGTTGATCTCAAAAGGTAGTTCTAACGATTCAGACTCGACTACTCTTACGAGTGTCGCTACAAATAGCAGTGCTGAACGGTCAACTAAAATTTTAGGTTCTGCCGTAGTACGCGTACTCGATGTTCACGGATCTTCTCATCTCGCTCGCGTTCTGATCGACAGCTGTTCGATGGATTGTTTTATTACTAGTTCCTGTGCCCGTCGCCTTGGGTTACCGGTGCGCCGCTGCCAAGTAGCTGTCGCCGGTCTAGGACAAAGTAGTGTTCATAACATTAAGGGTGCAACATTTTGCACTATTAAACCACGTTACAATGAAGCCCCGTGCTTTGACTTACCTTTTGTTATTTTACAAAAAATCACTTCTAAAATGCCAGTTTGTCATATACCTGAAACTGTCAGTACACATTTCCAGCATCTCGAGTTAGCTGACGATACCTTTGATCGACCTGGTCATATTGATATGCTACTCGGTGTTGAATGTTTCGACAAAATATATGACGGGCCGCGGTATTCACCCTCTCCGAACTTACCTTGTGCACTCTCAAGTGTGTTTGGTTGGGTTATCACTGGTCAGTTCTACAACCCTGACCATGTTCAAACTCCAGCTCACGAGGTATCCTCTCTCATCGCGTCCACTTGTGCGCTCGATGATATTGTTCAACGCTTCTGGGAAGTCGAAGAACCACCAAAGGCTCGCATCTTAGTACCTGAAAATGATATCTGTGAAGATATGTATAAAAGGTCTACTTACCGGAAACCTGATGGTCGATATGTTGTCCCACTCATGTTGAAGGAAGATGCGCCAGCTCTAGGTGACTCATATAGAAACGGATTAAATCGGTTTCTAAATATAGAAAAACGTTTGTCTCGAGAACCTGACTTGAAGACAGAATACGTTGATTTCATGCGTCAGTACGAAGATCTGGGACACATGCAGCCTTGTACTACTTCGTCTACTGATCATGCCTATATTATACCCCACCATTGTGTTGTGAGACCAAGCAGCTCAACAACACGTCTTCGCGTTGTGTTCGACGCTAGTTGTCGCACAACTAACAATGTCTCGCTAAATCAAATTGTACACGTAGGTCCTAAACTACAAGTAGAAATTGTCGACCTTATAACTAAGTTCCGTCTTCACTCTGTTGTATTTACAGCCGATATATGTAAGATGTATCGGCAAATACTCATTCTACCAGAGGATCGCCAGTATCAGCATATCTTGTGGCGAGACACTGCTGATGCTCCTTTAAAAGAATATGTTCTAAATACTTTGACATACGGTGTCAGTAGCTCACCTTATTTAGCCATTCGAACACTTCGTCAACTGGCTAACGACCATGGTAAAGAGTATCCTCGCGCGGCTCAAGTTCTCTGTGAAGAAACCTTCATGGATGATGTCACTACTGGTTGCTCATCCTTTGAGGATGCAGTACATCTCAAAGATGAATTAACTGCGTTACTCAAACAGGGTCAATTCGAGTTGCGAAAATGGAGCAGCAATCAACTAGAATTGTTAAAGGATATACCAATTGAACATTGTCAATCACCCAAGTTGTTCGATCCTGACAATGAACATGAGATGAGTATATTAGGAATCAAGTGGGATCCATGCAACGATCAATTTTCTTATTCTATCGCCGACAATGTCAAAGTCGAGTTCACTAAAAGGTCAATTCTCTCCGTTGTGGCAAAGGTCTTTGATCCGCTCGGCTGGATCTCCCCAGTGATCATGTCAGCCAAGCTTTTGCTTCAAGAGATGTGGCGTCTTAATCTCACCTGGGACGAGCCAATTCCAAAAGTCTTAGCAAAGCAATGGCACATTATCGCTGCTAATTTAGCAGATTTAGAACAAATCAAACTACCTCGTTTAGTACTACTTCCGGATCCTACTCAAATACATCTCGTAGGATTCTGTGACGGTTCCTCAAAGGGATATGGCTGTTGTGTCTATCTTTGTGTAGTAACTCCCCATGTCACTAAAACTAGTCTATTGATTGGCAAATCAAAGGTAGCACCTTTGAAACCGCTGACAGTCAATAGACTCGAGTTATGTGCAGCGGTGCTCCTAGCCCGTGTGCTTAGCCACATACATGATGTTCTTAAGAATAAAATAAAAATTCATTCTGTATCTGCTTATTCTGATAGCACAACTGTGTTATCATGGCTTCAAACTCCTCCACATCTTCTTAAGATGTTTGTAGCAAATCGTGTCGTTCAAACAACCGACATGATCAACTCAGATCATTGGTATTATGTGCCGACCAATGAGAACCCGGCTGACTGTTGTAGCCGTGGAACGACCTGTGTCGAACTCGCCACACACAAACTATGGTGGTCCGGACCACAGTGGTTGAGCGAGCCTCTAATATGGCCTAAACAGAAACCCTCGTTATCTCAAAATTTATCCGAATTAAAGTCTTCTACAACTCAAAGTCTAGTAGCAATGACATCGGATAATCTCATTAGTGAATTAATATTAATCTCCTTCTGCCTACACGGAATCAGCTGAGCACCTATTCCTAGAAATTTCCTTACTTCATACAAAATTTCTCCTAGGAGTATTTTATAGTCCGGACTTGAGTATCGATTATTTCAACTCTTTTGATGCCCTTCTACATGACCTCACCCCATCCTACAGTCACGTAGTCATAATGGGTGACTTCAATACTTGTCTGTTAAAAGCTGATTCTCGCTCTCGCAAATTATTATCTCTATTGACTACCTTTAACCTGCATGTTCTGCCACTCTCTCCAACTCACCATGTACCTTATCGAAGGCCCTCATTACTTGACCTTATCATAGTTTCTTCTCCCGATGATGTATGCGCCCACGGTCAGCTGAACGCTCCATTCTCCTTTCACGACTTAATTTACCTCTCTTATCGTGTTCGCCCTCCCAAACGTAAACCTCAAATTTGTTTTCTTCGAAATTTCAGGGGTATGAATCTGGAGGCATTACAAATTGATGCATGCTCTGCTGATTGGTCGTTGGTGTTTAACTCCATGAATGTTAGCGATATGGTAAACCATTTCAATAAAATTGTTATTTCCTTATACGACCAGCATGCCCCCGTCAAACGAGTCCACATCAAACATTACCCGGCTCCTTGGTTGAATGCCACTATCAAAAACTTAATGGGTCTTAGAGATAAAGCAAAAAGGCGCCTCAGGAATTGCCCCTCAGAACAAAACTTGGTAACTTATAAATCTTTACGGAACCGCTGCAGTCGGATGTGTAGGGATGCAAGGAAACGCCACTTCTATGAGTCTCTTAACTGTCGGAATTCTGCTGACACCTGGAGGTTTCTTAGGTCTGTTGGCATCGGCAAATCCCCAATTTCCAACACTAAGGATATTGACATTAACACGTTGAACAAACACTTTTCACGGCCACCTGTCTCTTTGGATGCAGCTGTGAAATATGACACTTTACTCAGGCTTATGGGTAAGCCTGTGCCTCAGACCTCTGATTTTCAGTTCCAGCCGGTCACGGAGCTAGACGTTAAGAGATCTCTAATGTCCATTTCTTCATCAGCTTCAGGAAACGATGGCATATGCTCAAGGATGATCCTTCCTATTCTCCCTATCATACTTCCTGTCATAACTCATATATTCAATTTTTCATTATTCTCTGGTACCTTTCCCGAAGTCTGGAAGTCAGCGTATGTTATACCTTTACCTAAAACAACAAATCCCTGCTTGTTCACTGATTACCGACCTATCTCCATTCTTCCTTTTCTCTCCAAAGTTCTTGAGCATATTGTTCATCGACAGTTCTCCGTCTTTCTATCCTCTTCTGGCTCCTTAAGCTCTTACCAGTCGGGTTTCCGCTCAGGGCATAGCACTGTCAC
This sequence comes from Miltochrista miniata, assembly GCA_933228765.1. Lineage (NCBI taxonomy): Eukaryota > Metazoa > Arthropoda > Insecta > Lepidoptera > Erebidae > Miltochrista > Miltochrista miniata. The sequence continues at coordinate 32,172,433 of OW121752.1, read as the reverse complement.
TACGCTTATCAAAGTCACGGATGACATTCGCTGGGCTATGGAGCGAAAGGAGTTAACCCTTCTAGTCTTACTTGATTTCAGCAGCGCATTTAACTCTGTGGATTTTGATGTACTACTTGGTACATTGAAGTCTATAAATGTCTCTCCTTCTGCTATCACTTGGTTTGACTCTTATCTTCGAGGGCGCTCCCAGTGTGTCCGTATCGGTCAGACATCGTCGGAGTGGTGCGGACTATCTGTGGGTGTTCCTCAGGGTGGCGTCCTATCTCCTCTTCTATTTTCTGTCTTTATTAATTCTGCTACAAGTCTTATTTCCAGTAACTTCCATCTCTATGCTGATGACCTGCAGCTGTACCGTCATTTTTCGGCTACTGATGCCTTTTCAGGGATTTCATCAATAAATCAAGACTTGGATCGACTGAGTGACTGGGCTGATTCGGTTGGATTACGTATGAACCCTAAAAAGTCGCAAGCCATCGTTATTGGCAGTAAATACCAATGTGGCGTTCTTCCAGTGTCTGAGCTGAATCCTGTGCTTCTGGCCGGTATTCAGATTCCGTACGCGGATACTGTGAGAAATCTGGGTGTTATTATGGACACTACGCTATCTTGGAGGGCTCATATTAGTGATGTCAGTAAGAAAGTGCATTTTTCCTTTCATTCTCTGAAGTGCCTCCAGAGCCTCCTGCCCCTGAAAACGAAAATTACTCTTGCTCAAACTATTATTCAACCCATTATTGACTACGCTGACGCTTGCTATTTAGATGCCAACGAGGAGCTACTAGACAAACTTGAGAGATTGCAAAATTTATGTATACGTTTCATCTTTAATCTTAGAAAATTTGATCATGTTTCCCACCTTCGCAAAGAACTCAAGTGGCTCCCAATTCGTCTTCGTCGGAACACTCGAATCCTCTGCCTCCTTTTCAATATCCTTCACAATCCATCCTTTCCATCTTATCTGAGGGAGCGGTTTTCATTTCTTCGCCCTCCTGATGCTCCCTGTCGCTCAAATCTACGCTCTACTCTCAAATTTCCTAATCATAAAACCGAATTCTACTCCTATTCCTTCACAGTGCATGCGGTTAGATTGTGGAATTTACTACCGCCTGTTATCAGAGACAGTAAAACTATTACTACCTTTAAAAGGAAAGTCCGTGGTTATTATTTGTCTTCACTGTAAAGTTACTTATTTATTCGTGTAACCATATTTATGTATATATTTTAAGATATTTGTTTGTATATATTATTTATATATATATAATTATTTATTATTATATATTTATACAGTATACTATTTGCATATATAACTTACTTATACTTCTGCATGTGTGTTACTTCTATTCTATCCTGTTCTTTAAATTACACACTTTTACTCGTTTTATCCTACTTTATGCTCTCCTCTCGCCGGTCTGCTGGTAGATATTTCTTTTAGAAATAAGCAGTACCATTGTACCTATGTTTCCTCTTGTTATTTGTATTTTGCATCCCTAGTGTGTACAAGAATAAATAAATAAATAAATAAATAAATTAAAATATTCATCACTAACTAAACTACAAAGAGTATTAGCTTGGTGTAAACGTTTTATCTTTAACTTGAAATCGAATTCTAATGATCGTATTACTTCAGCCTTGTCTGTAACCGAGCTAGATCAATCGTTAAACATTATTCTAAAACATACTCAAAACATATATTTTGCTCAGGAGTTACACCAAATCAATAAAACCAAGCAATGCTCAAATAAATCGATTCAAAAGCTTTCTCCATTCATAGACGAGGCCGGAATCTTGCGAGTGGGGGGACGCATAAGCAATGCTCTTATTTCAGATGCAGCAAAGTATCCAGTTCTTTTGCCAAAACAATCGCCTTTATCCGTTTTAATTATTGACAAGGATCATAAAACGTATTTCCATTGTGGTCCTCGGACTTTGCAATCGTTAGTTCAACGAAAATTCTGGATATTAGGGTTGCGACTTTTGATTCGATCTTACATCTCTAAATGCGTTATATGCTTCAAAGCCAAGCCTATTCCGTGTCAACCGTTAATGGGTAATCTTCCAGACTTTAGAGTGCAACCCGGACGGTGCTTTAAAACTATTGGAATCGATTTCGGTGGCCCATTCATTATTAAAGAAAGCAGACGGCGTAACGCACGAACATATAAGGCTTACGTGTGTCTATTTATTTGTACAACTACTAAAGCTATTCATCTCGAAGCTGTCACCGAATTATCCGCAGAGGCCTTTCTAGCCGCTCTCGATCGATTCGTTTCTCGTCGCGGTATATGTCACAAGATAATTTCGGATTGTGGAACCAACTTCATTGGTGCAAATCGGCTTCTTAATGAAATGTATAGCTGTCTTACTCAAAATTTCAATCAAATTTCGGATGGTCTAACTGAGAGGCATATCATATGGGAATTTAATCCACCAGGAGCGCCCCATATGGGTGGTATATTTGAAAGCGGAATTAAACAAATGAAACATCATCTAAAGCGCTCAGTGGGCTCTCAGACTCTCACTCTAGAAGAAATGTTTACTGTACTAGCAAAGACAGAAGCGATTCTTAACTCTAGACCTTTGTGTGCACTTTCTTCTGATCCGAAAGAAATTGATGTCTTAACTCCAGGACATTTCTTGGTTGGAGGTCCACTAGTGGCTCTACCTGATGTTCCTGTCGAGGAAATATCCTCTTGTCCTCGATCTCGTTGGCAGATGCTACAAAAAATAACTCAATCTTTTTGGCGCGTCTGGCAGCGTGATTATCTGCATACTTTACAGCAGAAACATAAATGGTTTAAATCATCTCCCAATGTCAAAACTGGAGATGTAGTAATTATTATAGACTCTAATCTTCCTCCGTTATTATGGCGACTAGCCAAAATAGAAAATTTGCATCCAGGAAGTGATAATGTTGTCAGGGTAGTGACAGTTAAAACAGCGAACGGTCATGTATTCCGTCGGCCTGTGGTCAAAATATGTCCACTACCTTTAGTATAAAATTTGTGTGTTACAAACCTTCTTAGATGCTAAGTACCCTAGTTCTAAGTTTCAATTTATATCTCTAATCTCAAGTAGTTCACTCTGAGCACGAATTATCTCTTAGTGTTTGAAATCCTAGTGAATTTCAAGTGGGGGGAAATGTTACGACATCACTACTAATAATTCTCATTTATTCCAAATTTAAATCTTCCCGCCACTCAAAGTCTCAAAAGCCTAATAACCGCGCCGCGCTTTATAAACTCGTGGAGCGCGGTAGAACAAAAAAAGTTGTTATGGCCGCCGCTGTTGAACGTACGAACTCGCGACGCTCTTGATGTGCGAAAAATAAGTCGAAAACTTGCTGGTGATCGTCAATTAGCCCTCGTTCTGTATTTCTAACGGTCAAATCATACGGAGATTGTGGAGTTCTGGTCTACGGTCAAGAATCTCAAGAGTTGGGTGCACCCAAGTAGGTAAAGGAAACCTCCGTGGCGGTAAGTTCCTTAATTTCTTAATTCTTCAGTAATGCTAGTCAACGACAGGTCTACCTACAGGATTTCCTAGGATTTGCAGGGCGTAAGAGGCTTGGGTCAAAGGAATGTTCAAGTTTGCTCGGCTTCGCGGTTTAACCAATCCCCTCCAGTATCGTTTAAGGGGTTTTTTGGTAGGCTGAGTACGAATTTAAGGTCAATTTTGCAATCCAAGATGGCCGCCTTACACCGTTGTAAAATTTCATGCTGTATATCGTATGAGGGGTTTTTTGGTATGCTGAGTACGAATTTCAGGTTAATGTTTGTCATCCAAAATGGCCGCCGTGCCACTGTTGTGAAATTTCATGTTGTATATCGTTTATGGGTTTTTTTGGTATGCCAAATACGAATCTCTGCGAAATGTATCGATAATATGTTTAGCAACTGTGAACCACTGGCAAAAGAAATATTAAGTAACTTTCCATCAGATCACCTTGGGCAGAAAGCTGCGTTTCCCATCGATATAACGGCTAAATTAAACAAAATTTCTTGCAGGCCAATGAGTACATGTCGCCTAGCACAATTTAGTGAAAAAGTTTCTGCAAAGGTTGCCAATCTTAACGTTAATGAGGAAGATCCAAACGGCCTATACAACTCCTTATTTAATACCATTCAGTTTGAGTACTATAACATTTTCAAATCAAAAACCTTTTATAAAAATAAAGGCATGCAATTTTGTGATTGGGCAACTACTGGTATATACAAGAGTAGGGCGAAGTTATATGAGTTATATGGTATGAAGCAATTTAATTTTGATCCTGCTTTTATTCAGTATGTTAAACTATATTCAAAAACCTTTAAAAAGGCATGTGCTGCTGCCAAGTCATTACATTTAAGTCGGAAGATTAAACAGTCGAACAATAAGGTAAAAATGACATGGAATATAATTAATTCTGAAACCGGACGCCACAAAACTCGTGACCATGACATTGAATTGATTGTTAATAATAGAGTGATTAATAATAGTTTAGATGTAGCACAAACCTTTAATAATTTTTTTATAGACATACCCGTGACTACAACGAGCTCCTTAAATTCTTGCCCAGTTAAAGCTCAACGAATGCTTAGGGGCAGCGTGGACCACTGTAGAGTCTCATTTAGATTTAAATATGTGAATCCCAACGATATCGTTAAAGTATTTAAGTCGCTTAACTCAAAAAATACAGCAGACTTGTGGGGTTTTTCTGTGAAATTAATGCAGGCAATTATTTTAATTATATCTCCTCATCTAGCTGCAATATTTAATATATGTGTTGATAAAGGCGTGTTTCCAGATTTAATGAAACACAGTAAAGTGATACCTCTTTTTAAAGCCGGATCCAAAACAGACCCTGGTAACTTTAGACCTATTTCAATACTGCCTGCCATTAGCAAAATTTTTGAGAAAATTATACTGCAGCAATTACAATCACATTTTAGTTCAAATATGTTACTACACAACGAGCAGTATGGGTTTACAAGAGGTCGTTCTACTACTGACGCAGGAGTGACACTTATAAAACATATATTCAGCGCTTGGGAAAATCGACAGGATGCTATCGGGGTATTCTGCGATCTGTCCAAGGCTTTCGACTGCGTTGATCATAACACTTTATTACGGAAAATAGATCATTATGGTATAAGGGACTCTGCAATGGATCTTGTTGCCTCCTATCTTAAAGATCGAATGCAATATGTTGACATTAATGGAAGTCGGTCCTCTGGAGCTTCTGTAGCTATGGGTGTGCCGCAAGGATCAATTCTAGGACCCTTTTTATTTTTAATTTACATCAACGATTTACCTTTCCATGTACAGAACTTGTGCGATGTTGTTCTATTTGCTGATGATACATCACTTATTTTTAAAGTTGATCGCAATCCAAGTACTTTTGACAACGTAAATAGTGCACTAGCCCAAGTTGTAGATTGGTTCACAACCAATAATTTGCTATTGAACGCTAAAAAGACAAAATGTATTAGATTTACCATGCCCAATGTCAAAAATTATGAAACAAATATAACATTGAACAGTGACACCCTTCATCTTGTAGAATCAACCGTATTCTTGGGGATCACTTTAGATAGTAAATTACAGTGGACTGCCCAAATATCGTGTCTAGCAGCAAAACTCAGTTCGGCGGCTTTTGCCGTTACCAAGATCAGACAGCTCACTGATGTCCAAACAGCCAGGCTGGTTTATTTTAGTTATTTTCATAGCGTCTGCCGACATCGAATCTATCTTTGTGTTGCAGAAAAGGGCTGTCCGGGCTATCTATGGTATGGGGATTCGGGAGTCATTAAGAGAAAAGTTTAAGGATATCAACATACTTACTGTGTATTCACAGTACATATATGAAAACTTATTATATACTCATAAAAATAACAGTAAATTTATTAAAAATAGTGATATCCATAATCTAAACTTAAGAAATAAGAATAAATTGGCTGTACCTAGATTTAGGCTTAATAAAATAAGCAATTCTTTTGCGGGCAATTGTATTCGAATGTACAATACATTGCCGACAGCCATAACAGGTTTGTCAGTTAATAAATTTAAAAAACTAATAAAACTTAAATTGTGCCAGAAAGCTTATTATAGCATTAAAGACTTTCTAGAAGACAAGGCTGCCTGGCAGTGACACGAATTGCTCCTTTCTACATTAAAAAAAACTGTATTAGATACTAAGATACTAGAAGAGTAGGGACCAGACTGAGTTTCTTGAGGTGTTCTTCTCAGTCTGTAGTATTTCCGAACCCCCGGTAGAGTCACAAAAATTTTGACAAACCTAAATAATTTTTTTAAAAATTTCAAAGGGAATAAATTTTATTTTATTTTATTTTATTTTTTTATGCGTCATGTCTTACGGCATTTTGCTGTGGGGCAAGGCAGCTGATATACAAAAAATTTTTGTACTTCAGAAAAGAGCTATACGTGCAATTTATAAATTAAATGCTCGAGAATCGCTTAAAGAGAAGTTTAAAGAAATAGGAATTTTAACGGTTGCATCGCAATACATATTTGAGAACATCATGTCTGTTAAAAAGAACATACATCTATATCTTAAGAACAGTGACGTACATTCAATAAATACTAGTAATAAGCATAAATTGATTGGAAAGGTTTTTCGATTACATAAGGTACACGACTCATTCGAAGGACTTGGTGTACGCCTATTCAATAAAATTCCTTTAAATATTATGAACCTTCCTTTATATAGATTCAAAAGGGAAATCAAGACACATCTTTTAAAAAGGGCATACTATACTATTGATGACTATTTTAATGATACAGAGACATGGACATGAGTTGCTTGCTCCTCACTTAATTAGGCGCGATTGTAAATGTCGCTTGTGTAGACAAAATTGTTGATCTTTATTGCATGACAAACGAATGTACTAAGACTATTTGAAAAGAGTGGCCGTGAGTTTTCTTGCCAGGTTCTTCCTCACAGGCTCTACCTATTGCTTTGCGAATCTGGCAGTAAATGTAAATGTAGAAGCAAAAATTTTGACGTTCATAAGTGTTACTTTGTAACCTAAATGAATAAAGATATTTTCATTTCATTTCATTTCGAATTTCAGGTAAATTTTGCAATCCAATATGGCTGCCTCGCCACCGTTGTAAAATTTCATGTAGCATATCGTATAAATGGAATTTTGATATGCTGAGTACGAATTTAGGGTTAATTTTGCAAAATTATCTTGAAATTCGTACTCAGCATACCAAAAAACCCCTTAAACGATACCCATCCCGAAATTTTGTGATTTCGGCGCGGCGGCCATATTGGATCTCTAAATTAACCCGAAATTCGTACTCAGCATACCAAAAAACCCCTTAAACGATACCCATCATGAAATTTGTGATAACGGCGCGGCGGCCATATTGGATCTCTAAATTAACCCGAAATTCGTACTGAGCATACCAAAAAACCCCTTAAACGATACCCATCACGAAATTTTGTGATTTCGGCGCGGCGGCCATATTGGATCTCTAAATTAACCCGAAATTCGTACTCAGCATACCAAAAAACCCCTTAAACGATACCCATCATGAAATTTTGTGATAACGGCGCAGCGGCCATATTGGATCTCTAAATTAACCCGAAATTCGTACTGAGCATACCAAAAAACCCCTTAAACGATACCCATCACGAAATTTTGTGATTTCGGCGCGGCGGCCATATTGGATCTCTAAATTAACCCGAAATTCGTACTCAGCATACCAAAAAACCCCTTAAACGATACCCATCATGAAATTTTGTGATAACGGCGCGGCGGCCATATTGGATCTCTAAATTAACCCGAAATTCGTACTCAGCATACCAAAAAACCCCTTAAACGATACCCATCACGAAATTTTGTGATTTCGGCGCGGCGGCCATATTGGATCTCTAAATTAACCCGAAATTCGTACTCAGCATACCAAAAAACCCCTTAAACGATACCCATCATGAAATTTTGTGATAACGGCGCGGCGGCCATATTGGATCTCTAAATTAACCCGAAATTCGTACTGAGCATACCAAAAACGATACCCATCACGAAATTTTGTGATTTCGGTGCGGCGGCCATATTTGATCTCTAAATTAACCCGAAATTCGTACTCAGCATACCAAAAACCCCCTTAAACGATACCCATCATGAAATTTTGTGATTACGGCGCGGCGGCCATATTGGATTGCAAAATTATCATGTAATCACCTACAGAGATAGATTATAGTCTGAAATGATACAAGTTTTATCCCGGGAATAAGTTCCCATGAGACGCGGAAAAGAGAACAAAATTTCACGCAGGCGAAGCTGCGGGCATCAGCTAGTCTATAATAAATGTTACATTACACGCGAATGCTCGTGTCGGTCAGGGAGGTAGCATCGTAACGTAATGCTCGAGTCGAATCTATAAATGTTACATTACATGCGAACGCTCGTCGGTCAGGGAGGTAGCATCGTAACGTAATGCTCGAGTCGAATCTAATTTGTTACATTACAGGCGAATGCTCCCGGTGAGGGAGCACCTTAACACGTCCGGCAGTACGAACTGTACCTACCCAAGTCTAGTGGTATGAACTCCATAAATGAACTAACGAAACGTAAAAGACTTTTTGAAATCCAACCAGTAGTTCCCGAGATCCTAGCGTTCAAACAAACGAACAAACCCTTCAGCTTAAGAACATTTGTACAGATTTCACCATTATAAATCACATTTAGGTATTTTAAATGATTTCCTTAATTTAAAGTATGCCAAGTTTCTCGTTACTGAGTCCGAACAATTGTATAGGTCAATTTTCACTATTCTCGACTCACACTTGACCGTTTCCAAATTATTTATTTTACGACTCTCTAATAATTTAGTTCCATTTCCATACCTAGGTAATTCTTTACTTATTTAATTTGGGGAATTCTGAATTGGAAACTGGCAACACCAACAAAAACGTCAAGATGGAGTCGAAGAAATTAGACATGCGTAAATAAATAGATTTCATAAAATTGTGATAAGTTTCGAGTTACTTACAGACATTCCTGGCTGTTTTTAAAATATTTTCTGTAATTTCGACACACTTTTATTGCACAATTCGACATTTTAAACAATAAAATTTTGTCACGTGACACAAGCTTATCCCTTGACAACAGAATGTGCACTAAATGGCGGATCGGCACTTATCCGCCAACAGTTAGCGCTTAAAATTTTGGACGCTTTGCTGTCGTTCAGAGACTATCTACCTACTTAACACATCTCTGATAGAACCTTTCTAAAGGGCACCCGACACGGTCAATTGGGCATGACAAGTCTACGTGCTTGAGTCAAGTTATTGACCGTTTACCACGTAGACTTGACGCTATCATCAATAAATCTACGGTTTGATGGGAATTGAAGTAGAAAAGAGCGTATTAAAAAAAAAACGGCACTTGATGCACTTTCGATTGATGTGAACTGACGGGACTTGACAAGTTTTTATTTTTATTTTTTTTTTTAACGCGGGGACTGCAGATTAGGCACTTCGCCGCCTTGTTTCGGGGGAGCAAGGCGGCTTTGTGTGGGACTTGCGGTCAACATGGTACCGTCCTACCCACTAAATCCCGCGGTGTTCCGCCTCGCCTTAACCGGGTCGCAGGATAGGCCGGTGGATAAATCACTGCGGCCCGGCAAAGGGTCGCCCCGTTACATCATCGGGACTCTCGTCTCGGGGCTTGATGGACTGCCCCCCCCCCCCCTTAAATCCTAATGGAGTTGGAAGTGCTGATTCCGTCGGTCCGCTCTCGGATGCCCCTCTGTAAGCAGAGGGGGTAGAGAGCGGCCAAGCGGGCGGGCGCTAAAAGCACCCTCGGAATGACAAGTTTTTATTTATTTTGCAATCGGAAAACTTCAAAACGTTGCGGAATCGATCAGCGTCCAAGAATGTATTCAATATTATTTAGATAATAGTTTACATATATATATTAGACGACCTGTTTGGTTCGGAGGCAAAAATACTGTCTTTTAATGAAGAGGTCGCGGCTTCGATCCAATATGGCCGCTGCGCCGTAATCACAAAATATCATGATGGGTTTCGTTTAAGGGGATTTTTGGTATGCTGAGTACGAATCAGTTGATAATTCTGCAATCCAATATGGCCGCCGCGCCGTCATCACAAAATTTCCTGATGGGTATCGTTTAAGGGGTTTTTTGGTATGCTGAGTACGAATCACATGATAATTTTGCAATCCAATATGGCCGCTGCGATGTTTTCACATAATATCATGATGGGTATCGTTTAAGGGATTTTTTGGTATGCTGAGTACGAATCACATGATAATTTTGCAATCCAATATGGCCGCCGCGCCATTATCACAAAATTCCATGATGGGTATCGTTTAAGGGGGTTTTTGGTATGCTGAGCACGAATTTCGGGTTAATTTTGCAATCCAAAATGGCCGCCCCACCACCGTTGTAAATTTTCATGTTGGATATCGTTTTTGGGGTTTTTTGGTATGCTGAGTACGAATTTCAGGTCAATATTGCAATCCAATATGGCCGCCGCACCACTATTGTAAAATTTCATGTTGGTTATCGTATAAGGAGATTTTTGGTATGCTGAGTAAGAATTTCAGGTTAATTATGCAATCCAATATGGCCGCCGTGCCACTGTTGTCAAATTTCATATTGGATATCATATAAGGGGTTTTTTGGTATGCTAAGTACGAATTTCGGGTTAATTTTGCAATCCAAAATGACTGCCGCGCCACCGTTGTAAAATTTCATGTTGGATACCGTATAAGGGGTTTTTTGGTATGCTGAGTACGAATTTTGGGTTAATTTTGCAATCCAAAAAGGCCGCCGTACCACTGTTGTGAAATTTCATGTTGGATATCGTATAAGGGGTTTTTTGGTATGCTAAGTACGAATTTCGGGTTAATTTTGCAATCCAAAATGGCTACCGTGCCACTGTTGTGAAATTTCATGTTGGATATCGTTTAAGGGGTTTTTTGGTATGCTGAGTACGAATTTCAGGTTAATATTGCAATCCAATATGGCCGCCGCACCACCGTTGTAAAATTTCATGTTGATTATCGTATAAGGAGGTTTTTGGTATGCTGAGTACGAATTTCAGGTAAATTTTGCAATCGAAAATGGCCGCTGTGCCACTGTTGCGAAATTTCATATTGGATATCGTATAAGGGGTTTTTTGGTATGCTGAGTACGAATTTTGGGTTAATTTTGCAATCCAAAAAGGCCGCCGTGCCACTGTTGTGAAATTTCATGTTGGAAATCGTATAAAGGGTTTTTTGGTATGCTAAGTACGAATTTCGGGTTAATTTTGCAATCCAAAAAGGCCGCCGTGCCACTGTTGTGAAATTTCATGTTGGAAATCGTATAAAGGGTTTTTTGGTATGCTAAGTACGAATTTCGGGTTAATTTTGCAATCCAAAATGGCTACCGTGCCGCTGTTGTGAAATTTCATTTTGGATATCGTTTAAGGGGTTTTTTGGTATGCAGAGTACGAATTTCATTTTAATATTGCAATCCATTATGGCCGCTGCACCACCGTTGTAAAATTTCATGTTGGTTATCGTATAAGGAGGTTTATGGTATGCTGAGTACGAATTTCAGGTAAATTTTGCAATCCAAAATGGCTGCTGTGCCACTGTTGTGAAATTTCATATTGGATACCGTATAAGGGGTTTTTTGGTATGCTAAGTACGAATTTCGGGTTAATTTTGCAATCCAAAATGGCTGCCGCGCCATTGTTGTAAAATTTCATGTTGAATACCGTATAAGGGGTTTTTTGGTATGCTGAGTACGAATTTTTGTTAATTTTGCAATCCAAAATGGCCACCGTGCCACTGTTGTGAAATTTCATGTTGGATATCGTTTAAGGGGTTTTTTGGTATGCTGAGTACGAATTTCAGGTTAACTTTGCAATCCAATATGGCCGCCGCGCCGTAATCACAAAATTTCATGATGGGTATCGTTTGTGAGCTTTTTTAGGCTGAGTACTATTTTAATATAATAATAATAATAATAACACTACCATAGTCAGCAGATATTTTTTCAACTAAAATATTTTTATTAAATTTTATTCATAAAACAGCGAATATTTACTATAAATATTTCAGAAAATCAAGAATAGAAGTAATAGAACCTATAAATTCAATATTCAATGGAAATACTATGGAAATTTTGGAAAAATACTACAATATTATAATGACATGACAGCTGCAAATGTCAATTGAAAAATAACACGAAAATGGATACAAATTAAATGGAAAAATCATGTTGACTAGGGCCAAAAGCAGACAAAATGCACTCACACCATCCCCGGACTCGTCAGGCGGCTCCACTTCGCACCCTAAGGATACTGCTTTACCTGCCTGCGAAATGTCGAGCTCCACCAGTAGCAGTGACGAGTATTTCTCCCCACCGACGTCGCCACTACCTGTACGTTGGCAGGGGAGAGGCCGGCCGCCAGCTAGCTTGGGACCCCGAGGCCCACCGGCCTCGAATAGGGCCCCCGCTGCCGGTGGTAATGTGCACCGCATGAAGTGGACTAAAGAAATTAATGAAAACGTCATGCGGGCATATTTTGCGGCTTCAGAGCTAGGTGCTAACCTCACTGCGTACCGTGGCCGTTTACTTTCTGTATTTCAGGAACTTGAACCAGCTGTCAACGTGTCAGCACAGCGATTATCGGATCAGGTGCGGGCTATCCAGCGTTGGAATAAGCTTGATAGTCCGACACTTGAGAGGCTACTACTTCGTCGCAAGTTGTGTGTACCTCGTCACAAATTCGTACACCACCAGTTAGTACACCTGTAGTTGCTGAGGAAGTTATTGATGATGAGACTATATCCGTAAGTACCCAATGTGAGAATCGATTAAGGAGTGCTTTGGAAGATGCGATTGTGGAATATCGGTTTGCAAGTGCAGATTGTAGACCACGTCTTCCTCGTATGCCCATGCATAAAAGAAATCGGGCTCTGGTGTGTGCCCTGGATTCACTATTGCACCAATATCTGGACAATAGTGAAGATCTTAGTGATACGCACTCAATCCTGTACTGTGCGGCGGTTGCAGCTTGTCGAGTAGCTAAGGTTAAATTTTACACAAATGAAACTGCTACTCGACCTAGGTCTGCAAAACCTACTTGGCAGTGTAGGATTGAGAGGCGTATTTCCGAGGCCAGGGCACTCATCGGGAAACTTATATGTTTCAGGTCGGGTAATACCCGTCCGAAGGTGATGCGCTTTGTGAAACAAGCGTTCTTTGGGACTAACATAAGTCCTCAAAGATACGCATCATGTGTCACAGAGCGCATCGATCTTCTGAAACAAAAGGTTTATGCATGGGCAAATCGCGTTAGACGCTATAAAGTGCGAGTAGATCGATTTAACCAGAATCGTATGTTCCAAAAAAACGAGAAGTGGGTTTACAGGAACTGGGAAACCCCATATCTTCCAGAGGTTAATGACGTAACTCACCCAGATGATGATACTACTAATGCATTTTGGAGGAACCTCTGGTCAAGACCTGTTGATCATACTGAGGGTGATTGGATGAGAGATGTTGAACGGTCATGTGAGAATATAACGGATATGGAACCAGTTTATATAGATGTAGAAGATGTTGCTTGTGCAGTTCGTTCGCTCCCGAATTGGAAATCAGCGGGACCGGACGGACTGCATAATTTCTGGTTAAAATGGTTCCGCAGCTCACATGGCCGTTTAGCATCACAATTTCAATCATCTCTAGATATGGGTTCACTACCCGATTTTATGACTACTGGTTTAACTCACTTACTCTACAAATCTGGTAGTGCTACGGATCCCAAAAATTATAAACCCATTACATGTTTACCAACTGTCTATAGTCCAATCCTGCCCGATCTGGCAATAATGTAAACATGTCATGTTCTGACAAGCGTTCTCTAAGACAGATGAGTAGAAAAATATAGTATGACAAAACATTATTTTTTTTAATATCCTGAATAAGGTATTTTAAATGAAAATAAACTATCATATAGAAGTTATTTGGTGTCAAAATGATTGTAAAAACACTGTATGACTCTTGGATACTGGAATACTCAATTGCAAGTAACTATGGATTTATAGGATCAAATGTGTTTGTTTACATTTTTGCGCAAAGCTATTGAAATACAGTATATAAACTTTTAACATCCATTTTGAAAGTCAAAATTACTAAACACATAGAAAAACATTTAATCGATATGACCATCAGCCAACAGGTGCGTCGTAATCGCAAAAATCTGGCGACATGTTGGATAGATTATAAGAAGGCCTTTGATTCAGTGCCACATACATGGCTTCTGAAGGTACTTGAGCTGTATAAAACTGATACAACTCTGTGTACTTTCTTGAGGGCATGTATGGGACAGTGGAAAACAGTCCTTTGCTATCCAGGGTGTCGTCGGTTTTGCAATAATGGTGCACCAATTAGTATCAAGCGGGGAATATTTCAAGGGGACAGTCTGAGTCCGTTGTGGTTTTGTCTAGCTCTAAATCCTCTCAGTACTATGCTAGAGAGTCCTGGGTTAGGCTATCGGTTGCGCAAAGATGGTGGGGTTATATCGCACCTCCTTTACATGGATGACCTCAAATTATTTGCCCACACTAAATTGCAACTGATGGATTTACTGGGAACAGAAACTTTCAGTAGAGCCATCAGGATGGAATTTGGGGTGGACAAGTGTGCAGTCATGCATGTTAAAAGAGGTGTGATAGTGGAATCTGATGGTGTAGAACTTTCAGAGTCCACTAAGCTAAACTGTCTTTCTGCAACCGAAACTTACAAATATCTGGGTAAATCACAAGCATTAGGAATTTCTGATACTGGCATGAAAGAGACATTACAGGAGCGTTTCCTTGGCCGCCTGAAAAAAGTAATTAAAAGACTTTTGTCAGGCGGTAACAAGCTGCACGCCTTTAATGGGTGGGTCATGCCAGTCCTAATGTACTCTTTTGGTATACTCAGATGGACTCAGACTGAACTCAATAAAATTGATAGAAGAGTAAGAACACTGTTGACTGCATTCCGGATGCATCATCTCCGATCATCTGTAATGAGGTACAACCTCATTACAGATGATCGGGGAAATGTGGGGGTCGAGGCTTTTTAAATGCTAGGACCCTCCATAACCGCGAGGTATACAATCTTAGGGAATTCTTTCTGAAAACAGACACCAATATGCACCGTAATGTGGTCGCAGTGGACACGGGACTCACCCCGCTTGCTATGGGCAGAGAGAACTGGCGCAAACTGTAGTACTTAGTACTGAAGATCGCAAAGAGGTATGGAAAAGCAAGCAGCTACATGGACGTTTTTATCGGGCCATAAATGGACCTGACATTGATTTAAAAGCGTCCGTATCTTGGCTACAGTTCGGTAATCTTTTCGGAGAAACCGAAGGTTTTGTCTTTGCCATAATGGACGAAGTTGTTATGACGAAGAACTACCGGAAACATATTCTGAAGGATGGTACCATTGACATCTGTCGGGCATGTCATTGTCCCGGAGAATCACTTAGTGCGAGGCCGCATTTGCGTTTTTCCGCGGCGGTTTCCAACCTCAAAATGTCATCAAACTGTCAAAATCAATCAAATCAAGTCAATGTTTTGACATTTTGAGGTTAGAAACCGCCGCGATAACCGCAAGTGCGGCCTCGCCCTTAGTGCGAGGCAGCATTTGCGTTTTTCCGCGGCGGTTTCTAACCTCAAAATGTCATCAAACTGTCAAAATCGATGAAATCAAGTCAATGTTTTGATATTTTGAGGTTAGAAACCGCCGCGATAACCACAAGTGCGGCCTCGCCCTTAGACATATAGTTTCTGGTTGTTCTCGTCTTGCCAATGGAGAATATTTGCACAGACATAACCAAGTGGCCAAGATAATGCATCAGCAGCTGATATAGTGGTGATAGATCGATTGGAACGCCGCGCAATAATTATCGATATCAGCATTCCTCATGATGACAACCTCTTTAAAGCAGAAAAGGAAAAAGAAATGAAATATTTGGATTAGGCTCATGAAGTTGTTGACATGTGGCATGTTGATTCGGCAATTATTGTTCCAATTATCGTTTCGGTCCACGGTTTGATGGCAAAGAGCCTCGATAACCATCTGAAGAGGCTCTCGTTAGACGGCTGGTTCAAGGGCCTGATACAGAAGGCAGTACTTCTTGGCACGGCACGCATTTTGAGGAGGTTCCTGTCTCTGAAGCCCTAACCACCGGTAGCTTGGTCCCTGCACCCGATGCCGGTGGGACACTATTTTTTTATATTTTTAAATAGATTTTTATTTTTGTAAGCATTATTTATTTAAAAATGTAAGACAATATGTTAAGAATAAAAAATAAATGGAATAATAATAATAAATCTTTATTTTCAAGCAATATTAGGGACAGTTACAGATATTTTTAACTTACTCTACGGCTCATAGATACATACCTTAGGCAGCGCGATTGTGGCGCCTCTGGTGTTGCGAACCGCCATAGGCTGCCTTGACCACCGGTACATCTTGGGGGGCTGTATGCTTGTCTGCCACTCTAGTGGTACAAAATAAAAACCTTAATACTAAAAATACATATACATATAACTTAACCTAATTGACACGCACTGACGTCGACGTGTCGTGGGGCGGGGTGTCCCGTGTCAGCAGACGTCCTCTGAAGCGCCGATACTTCACCCCTCTCGGCCAGAAGTCAGCAGCCATGAAGGTGGTGATGCGGTCTGTAGTAGGAAGGTTTAATGTAATAGACCTTAATTTTACAATAAGGACCTTTTGTCATAGTATTTTCGCATTGCTAGTTTAGAAAGCCTAAACTTAATAAGCAAATTATTAAAATTTACTAGTTAGGCGAAAATGGTACTCAGCATTTCAAAAAATCCCTTTAACAATACTCATCATGAAATGTTGTGATTACGGCGCGGCGGCCATATTGGATTGCAAAATTAACCTGAAATTCGTATTCAGCATTCCAAAAAACCTCTTATACGATACCCAACATGAAATTTTACAACAGTGGCAAGGCGGCCATTTTGTATTGCAAAATTAACCCAAAATTCGTACTCAGCATACCAAAAAACCCCTTATACGATATCCAACATGAAATTTTACAACAGTGGCAAGGCGGCCATTTTAGATTGCAAAATAACCCAAAATTCGTACTCAGCATACCAAAAAACCCCTTATACGATATCCAACATGAAATTTTACAGCAGTAGCACGGTGGCCATTTTGGATTGCAAAATTAACCTGAAATTCGTACTCAGCATACCAAAAAAACCCTTATACGATATCCAACATGAAATTTTACAACAGTGGCAAGGCGGCCATTTTGGATTGCAAAATAACCCAAAATTCGTACTCAGCATACCAAAAAACCCCTTATACGATATCCAATATGAATTTTTACAACAGTGGCACGGCGGCCATTTTGGATTGCAAAATTAACCTGAAATTCGTACTCAGCATACCAAAAAACCCTTTACACGATATCCAACATGAATTTTCACAACAGTGGCACGGCGGCCATTTTGGATTGCAAAATTAACCCAAAATTCGTACTCAGCATACCGAAACACCCCTTATACGGTATTCAATATGAAATTTTACAACGGTGGTGTGGCGGCCATCTTGGATTGCAAAATTAACCCAAAATTCGTACTCAGCATACCAAAAAGCATCAGAAAAATATCCAACATGACATTATATCTGCTAAGTCACTAGGTCACGTGGATCATTTGTTCAAAGTTAGAAATAAAACAAAAATGACAACGTCAATCGGATTGAATACTTTAAACGTTTTAAATAGGGGCCGTCGGGTTACACCGGCTCACGGCTTCTACCTATCCAAAAAAAAATTGCGTGTACTTAGTGTACACACGTAAGAAGTGAAACTTCTTCATAAACTTAATTTTCACCTCACCTTAAATTAAGTCAAAAAGTACAAAAGTACAAAAGTCCAAAAGTCCAAAAGTCCAAAAGTCCAAAAGTCCAAAAGTCCAAAGTCCAAAGTTCAAAAGGCCACAAGTCCAAAAGTCCCAAAGTCCCAAAGTCCCAAGGTCTCAAGGTCCCAAAGTCCCAAAGTTCCAAAGTCCCAAAGTCCCAAAGTCCCAAAGTCCCAAAGACGAAAAGTCCAAAAGTCCCAAAGTCCCAAAGTCCCAAAGTCCCAAAGTCCCAAAGTCCCAAAGTCCCAAAGTCCCAAAGTCCCAAAGTCCCAAAGTCCCAAAGTCCCAAAGTCCCAAAGTCCCAAAGTCCCAAAGTCCCAAAGTCCCAAAGTCCCAAAGTCCCAAAGTCCCAAAGTCCCAAAGTCCCAAAGTCCCAAAGTCCCAAAGTCCCAAAGTCCCAAAGTCCTAAAGTCCCAAAGTCTAAAAGTCTAAAAGGTCCAAAAGTCCAAAAGTCCAAAAGTCCCAAAGACCCAAAGTACCAAGGTCCCTTCCAAAAGTCCAAAAGCCCAAAAGTCCAAAAGTCCCAAAGTCCCAAAGTCCCAAAGTCCCAAAGTCCCAAAGTCCCAAAGTCCCAAAGTCCCAAAGTCCCAAAGTCCCAAAGTCCCAAAGTCCCAAAGTCCCAAAGTCCCAAAGTCCTAAAGTCCCAAAGTCTAAAAGTCTAAAAGGTCCAAAAGTCCAAAAGTCCAAAAGTCCCAAAGACCCAAAGTACCAAGGTCCCTTCCAAAAGTCCAAAAGCCCAAAAGTCCAAAAGTCCCAAAGTCCCAAAGTCCCAAAGTCCCAAAGTCCCAAAGTCCCAAAGTCCCAAAGTCCCAAAGTCCCAAAGTCCCAAAGTCCCAAAGTCCCAAAGTCTAAAAGTCCAAAAAGTCCAAAAGTCCAAAAGTCCAAAAGTCCAAATGTCTAAAAGTCCAAAAGTCCAAAAGTCCAAAAGTCCAAAAGTCCAAAAGTCCAAAAGTCCAAAGTCCAAAAGTCCAAAAGTCCAAAAGTCCAAAAGTCCAAAAGTTCAAAAGTCCTAAAGTCCAAAAGTCCAAAAGTCCCAAAGTCCCAAAGACCCAAAGTACCAAGGTCCCATCCAATAGTCCAAAAGTCCAAAAGTCCAAAAGTCCAAAAGTCCAAAAGTACCAAAGTCCCAAAGTCCCAAAGTCCCAAAGTCCCAAAGTTCCAAAGTCCCAAAGACCCAAAGTACCAAGGTCCCATCCAAAAGTCCAAAAGTCCAAAAGTTCAAAAGCCCCAAAGTCCCAAAGTCTCAAAGTTCCAAAGTCCCAAAGACCCAAAGTACCAATGTCCCATCCAAAAGTCCAAAAGTCCAAAAGCCCAAAAGTCCAAAAGTCCAAAAACCCTTAAATGACATGCTATCCCTGGATAAAGTACTCTTAATTCGAATCCACCGTCGTGGGGAACAGAACAAAGATGGCGCGTAACCAAAAATCGTGACGTGACGTGACGTGACGCAAATTTTTTTCCAACGCCGATAAAGAAGTTTCACTTCAAAAAATTCCCAATAGCATTTGACATCTTAGGTCGTATGTCGACCTATTTTAAAATCCGGACCAGTGTGCGGCCGGCCAGCCGCAAATAAAAGTGCATTGATGTTACAAGTTGTATCAAAACATTACACACTAGCGGACGTCACGCGGTTTCCACCGCGTAGTTCCCGTTTCCGTGGGAATAGGTACGGGAATAAAATATGCCTATGCCTATGTTTACCGCAAAGAGTGTAGCTTCCCAACAGTGAAAGAATTTTTCAAAGTAGTTCCGGAGCCTATTCGATGCAAACAAACAAACAAACAATCAAATCTTTCCTCTTTATAATATTAGTAAACATTGTATCATTACAAGGCGCGCATTGTAATGCTTCGTTCTCCTCCTTCACTGATATAACCTCGTCTTTTATCATTACAAGTTGCGCATTGCAATGCTCGGTTCTCCTCCATCACCGCTGTAATGCCCGACGCTGTAATGTTACATTACACGCGAATGCTCCCGGTGAGGGACATACATCAGACAGGACAGGACAGAGGGTACATAAAAACACGATCGCAAAATCACCGGTGAATTTCACCGTAGCTCAAGATTCCGCTCCGATGCAAACTACTAACGAATAGGGCCAAAAGGCAAGTGTGCGAGCCACACTTGACGGTACCTTCAATGGGCGTCAAGTATCGTCAATTCATCCTTCAAGTGAGATCTCAATCACGTAAAGGCAAGGCAAGGCATGACAATAAAAATTGATCGTCTCGGGGGCCTCTAACTGTAATGAATACGAGTATAAGCTACGATCAGCAGATAAATTAAAAAAAAAATCTAAAATTTAAACTCTGACTGAAAAACTGTGACGAAATAAATGTAAAAAAAACAACTGTAATTTAGGGCTTCCGAGTCCAAATCTATTATTTTTTTCTTTTTGTCTGTGTTAGTTTGTTTGTTTATTTGTTCGGGGTTAGAGTGAAACTCTGTAGCTTGATCATAAATGTACTTTTAGAATTTTGTAGGTATTTTTCAACTTAAATATATGTTTCATCAAAATCGGTTCAGCGGAATGATAATACACATTGACATACGTTTTATTAGAAGCTCTATGGTCAAAGTGGTTTGGTTATTTGTTAAAACCATAGATTTAGAATTTTCGCTACTCGCGTTAAAACCACCTCGCGATTGAAGTCGCGGGCAAAGTTATTTATAACAGTCTTCCTCTAACTATCATGAGGAATAGGAAAATAAACATATTAATTGTCTATATATATAATGCTCATTACAATATTTGACGTCATTATGTACCTAGGTACTCTTTCAAAGTGGTGCAGTTATTAATTTATTCAGTGTCAAAAAAAATGGACTGCAAAGTGGTACTGTATCCCGCGGCGCTCGGTGTTATATTATTTGGTTAGTATTTTTGTACTTTCAAGAGGTACAGTAAACTTATTTTTTTTGTAAACTATTGCGGTTTGTAGCACTCATAATTATGTACCTACTTAAATAGTCGGAACTTCTTGCGAAATACTACTTAGTTACTGCCACGGACCATGAACGACGACCGCTGCAACGCGTTCGAGAGGTGTTGGTACAAAGTTGTTAGGTACATAGTATCATAGTATCTACTATTTAGAATCTGATACCCTCCTTAGAAAGTCTCGGGCAGGCTGAGCTCTGCAGCCTATGCCGTTAAAAAGATCCGACAACTGACAGACATTAGAACAGCGCGTCTTGTCTACTTTAGCTATTTCCACAGTGTCATGACCTATGGCATACTACACTCATTTGCAAAAAAAACGGGCACCTAAGCAATGAACCATTTCAAATGTTAATATTGCTTTGTTTGATAATTATAGGTAGTTTTATCCTCACAATTTGGTAAATTAATAAGAAAATAATCGTTTTCATCAGTATTTCATAAAATTTAGTTACAATTTATGGGAAATAATGCTAAACCTCGCTAGTAGTGTATGTTCGCTAGTAGTGCATTATCCTCATGAAGTAAAAATAAAAAGGTTTTTTTGTTTGTTTTTCTTTAATAAAGTAAAAGCAGATAAATGTTTAGTATCGAGTGTGACCCCCTCTAGCTAAAATCACAGCTTGAATTCGTCTGGGCATGCTAGCGAGTATATCCCGGATACTTGCTTGCAGAATACGTTCCCACTCCGCAGTAATCACATTCTTCAGCTCTCTGATGGTCTGCGAAGCCGGGTGTACTGATCTCACACGCCGTTTTAGAACGTCCCAGACATGCTCTATGGGATTGAGGTCGGGACTTCGAGCTGGCCAATCCAAACGACGAATGCCGACCTCTTGCACATACGCATTAACATCGCGGGATCGGTGGGCGCGAGCATTGTCGTCCATAAAAATCGAGTCTTAACCTAGAGCGGCCAATGCGGGTTGTGCATGAGGAATTAGAACTTCCATTATGTATCGATGCCCAGTCAGTGAGCCGTTTTCAATGAAGACTAACTCTGTACGTTCCATTGAATTTATTCCTGCCCAAAACATAACAGAGCCCCCACCATAAGGTGTGATTTCTTCGAAACATGCCTCTGCAAAGCGTTCTCCTTGTCTTCTTAGCACTCTCCGACAGCGATCTTCACCGAACAGAGATATCCTGGCTTCATCAGAGAACAAAACCCTATTCCAATCTTCTTTAGTCCATGATTTACAATTTCTAGCGAACCTAAGCCTGTGAACTCTGTGCTCACAGAGTAATTTGGGGCCGCGGGCCGGGCGGTGACTGCGTAGGTATATTGGTAGCGAGAAGCCTCCTCCTGACCGTCCATAGACTAATATGCTTATTTCTTACTTCTTGGAGGTTGTTCTTAAGATCCACATACGAAGATTTGCGATTTCTCAATGCGAGACTCACAAGAAAACGATCATTCCGTGGTTGGGTACATGGTTTTCTTCCAGAACCAGGCCTTCTCTCGACGGAACCAGTCTCCTGATATCGCTGCCAGGTCCTTTGGACCGTCGAGCGACTAACATTTAGCCTCCTAGCCACGAAACATTGGCTGCAACCCTCTTCAAGCAGCGCGATAATTTTGGTAGCTTTTACCACTTTATCTACCATTTTTGATACAGCCAAACAGCAATAAATAAAGCTTTGACAGTCAAGGATATGAAATTAATCGTATAGTAGCGATAGAAAGGGTGAAAATGAAATTTTATAATAATAATAATAATAATAATAATAACCCCTCGTGGACAGTCGTTATCTTTTCATGGGATTAACGCATCCCTATGAGGGCATAGTAGATTTGCTTTTCGAGTCATCTTCTTTTTGAGATGAACAAAGAATATCTCACTAGGTTATAGAAAAGCACACATCCGCAGGGCAGCTTGTGGCGAGCTGAATGTGCGTGGCTACACATCGGTCCCGATTCCTCAGTGTTTTGTTGTGCTCCTCGACCAGTTAGCATTTAATGGGCTAACGGGAGACGGTACTCCCGGGAGTGCAGCAAATCTCAACTCTGGCTTGCCTTAATTGGCTGGCCAGAGGGAGTAAGCCAGAGCTTTATGCTCGGGGGTGGAAGTGTCATTTTCAAGGGCATAACTACGGGGAAACCCGCTCCGGGTCTGACCCGCGATGGCGAAACCGGCGCCGCACCGCTCGACACCCCTAGCCGCTCACACCGGTGTTGCCCTCTGTCGCCTCACAGGCTTACGAGCCTATGGCGATTGTATAGGGGGCCCATCTAGTGAGCTGGCGAGTCACCGTCTGCCAATATTTTGGTAATAATATATTGAAATGGCAGACGCCGTCATCATCCATAGCATAAGTTAGTTAGTATCCCGAACAACGCGTGCCGGGCAGAGATGCCACTCATACACAGTGGAGAGAATCTTCGCCAGAACCGAGCGTTTTAAAAGATCGTTCCTCTGTCGAACTATAAAAACATGGAACGACCTGCCCGCACACGTCTTTCCCTCATCTTACAATCCCGGGTTCTTCAAGAGGAGCGTGAAGAGGCACATCACAGGGCCGCCAACTTGAGGACCACTGTAAGAAGTGGCCCCCAATCGCTAGATGCGCCACTGCTTTCTTACCATCAGGCTGGTGGCGACGTCAATTTGGCGAGCTGAATATAAAAAAAAAAAAAAAAAAAAAAAAAAAGTTCCATTTAACCCCCAACTCAATAGCCCATTTTGTAGTTAGCATATTTTCCAATAGTTTAGCTCCCATTGCGGGCGGTTCATTACCGTTCTTCTACATAAGGCGGGCGTGAATCGTCTGCAGTGGGGGTCCCATATCCCCTTACATTAAAAGTCTCAAAGGGCCTCTGCGTGTTGGACCAATATGTCCCCATGTAAGCCTACCAAAAGACCGGGTACCTTCCTAATAAAAAAAAAGAAGGTACCCGAGAAAGACAGAAACATAATAAAAAAATTGCGTGTACTTAGTGTACACACGTAAGAAGTGAAACTTCTTCATAAACTTAATTTTCACCTCACCTTAAATTAAGTCAAAAAGTACAAAAGTACAAAAGTCCAAAAGTCCAAAAGTCCAAAGTCCAAAAGTCCAAAAGTCCAAAAGTCCAAAAGTCCAAAAGTCCAAAGTCCAAAGTCCAAAGTCCAAAAGTCCAAAAGGCCAAAAGTCCAAAAGTCCCAAAGTCCCAAGGTCTCAAGGTCCCAAAATCCCAAAGTCCCAAAGTCCCAAAGTCCCAAAGTCCCAAAGTCCCAAAGTCCCAAAGTCCCAAAGTCCCAAAGGCCAAAAGTCCAAAAGTCCCAAAGTCCCAAAGTTCCAAAGTCCCAAAGACCCAAAGTACCAAGGTCCCATCTAAAAGTCCAAAAGTCCCAAAGGCCAAAAGTCCAAAAGTCCAAAAGTCCCAAAGTCCCAAAGTCCCAAAGTCCCAAAGTCCCAAAGTCCCAAAGTCCCAAAGTCCCAAAGTCCCAAAGTCCCAAAGTCCCAAAGTCCCAAAGTCCCAAAGTCCCAAAGTCCCAAAGTCCCAAAGTCCCAAAGTCCCAAAGTCCCAAAGTCCCAAAGTCCCAAAGTCCAAAAGTCCCAAAGACCCAAAGTACCAAGGTCCCATCCAAAAGTCCCAAAGACCCAAAGTACCAAGGTCCCATCCAAAAGTCCAAAAGCCTAAAAGTCCAAAAGTCCAAAAGTCCAAAAGTTCAAAAGTCCAAAAGTCCAAAAGTCCAAAAGTCCAAAAGTCCAAAAGTCCAAAAGTCCAAAAGTCCAAAAGTCCAAAAGTCCAAAAGTCCAAAAGTCCAAAAGTCCAAAAGTCCAAAAGTCCAAAAGTCCCAAAGTCCCAAAGTCCCAAAGTCCCAAAGTCCCAAAGTCCCAAAGTCCCAAAGTCCCAAAGTCCCAAAGTCCCAAAGTCCCAAAGTCCCAAAGTCCCAAAGTCCCAAAGTCCCAAAGTCCCAAAGTCCCAAAGTCCCAAAGTCCCAAAGTCCCAAAGTCCCAAAGTCCCAAAGTCCCAAAGTCCCAAAGTCCCAAAGTCCCAAAGTCCCAAAGTCCCAAAGTCCCAAAGTCCCAAAGTCCCAAAGTCCCAAAGTCCCAAAGTCCCAAAGTCCCAAAGTCCCAAAGTCCCAAAGTCCCAAAGTCCCAAAGTCCCAAAGTCCCAAAGTCCCAAAGTCCCAAAGTCCCAAAGTCCCAAAGTCCCAAAGTCCCAAAGTCCCAAAGTTCCAAAGTCCCAAAGACCCAAAGTACCAAGATCCCATCCAAAAGTCCAAAAGTCCCAAAGTCCCAAAGTCCCAAAGGCCAAAAGTCCAAAAGTCCAAAAGTCCAAAAGTCCAAAAGTCCAAAAGTCCAAAAGTCCAAAAGTCCGAAAGTCCAAAAGTCCAAAAGTCCAAAAGTCCAAAAGTCCAAAAGTCCAAAAGTCCAAAAGTCCAAAAGTCCAAAAGTCCAAAAGTCCAAAAGTCCAAAAGTCCAAAAGTCCAAAAGTCCAAAAGTCCCAAAGTCCCAAAGTCCCAAAGCCCCAAAGACCCAAAGTACCAAGGTCCCATCCAAAAGTCCAAAAGTCCAAAAGTCCAAAAGTCCAAAAGTCCCAAAGTACCAAAGTCCCAAAGTCCCAAAGTCCCAAAGTCCCAAAGTCCCAAAGTTCCAAAGTCCCAAAGACCCAAAGTACCAAGGTCCCATCCAAAAGTCCAAAAGTCCAAAAGTCAAAAAGTTCAAAAGTTCAAAAGTTCAAAAGTTCAAAAGTCCCAAAGTCTCAAAGTTCCAAAGTCCCAAAGACCCAAAGTACCAATGTCCCATCCAAAAGTCCAAAAGTCCAAAAGCCCAAAAGTCAAAAAGTCCAAAAACCCTTAAATGACATGCTATCCCTGGATAAAGTACTCTTAATTCGAATCCACCGTGGTGAGGAACAGAACAAAGATGGCGCGTAACCAAAAATCGTGACGTGACGTGACGTGACGTGACGCAAATTTTTTTCCAACGCCGATAAAGAAGTTTCACTTCAATAATAATATATTTAATTTCAAGTCACAAAACTCATTTTGTTAGTAACAGTATTTTGCTTAGCCTATGTTAGTAACTAGAAAAATGTTAGTACTATATACTTAACCTATGTTAGTACCAACATGTTTCCGCAAACCTGATCTATCCATACATCAGTCACCCACGCACCACCCCAGCAGATGTTACGCTACAATGACCGATATATCGACAGTCAAGTCTACTAGCAATCATTATTAGTATGCTGTTGGCGCTGCCCCTCACCCTGCGCACCAGGGACGCGCACCTCTTTCGCATTGTTGCGTAAAAGCAGTCAACCCGCGCATCTGCAAACATCCCTGACGCACTACAGTGGCGAGGCAGCCCCAACAGCAACCTAAATGCATTGTTGAATTGGACACGCAGCGCGCTGTAGGCCCGGCGAGTATAGTTCGCCCACAAGCTGCAGGTGTAAAATGTTGTGCAGTACGCTCTAAACAGAGTAATTTTTACACTATCAGTGCAACGCGCAAACCTGCGAGCCAACATGTTCGCCCGTAGGTACCGACAGCGCCCTACGCTCCCGCTCAACATCCTCATCATCTTTGAGATCAGCCGTTAAAATATGTCCTAGGTATTTAAATTTGCGTACTCTTTGTAACTGACACGCATTCAACAAGACTGCCGGGAGCTGTTCCAACCTCTTGTGACCTGCCTCAAAGACCATGATCTGGCTTTTTTGGGTATTATAAGACAGCCCATGAAGCACAGCATATCTTTCACATATAGCAACAAGCTTTCGCATACCACAGATAGATGCACTAAGCAGCACCATATCGTCCGCGTAGCTAATATTGTTGACATTGACACCATCTATGTAGCAACCAAGTCTGGTGCTGCTTAGTTCATCTACCAGCTCGTTCATATATAAGTTAAAGAGTGTTGGCGAGGTCAGGCCGCCCTGTCTCACCCCACACTCCTACCTATACGGCTGAGAAAATGACCCGTCCCATCTCACAGAGTTGACCTGGTGTCCATACCAATATTTGAGTATATTCAAGAGTTCTTTGGGTATGCCAGCTCTCTCTAGCTTCTCCCACAGTAAGTTATAGGAAACCAGGTCGAAAGCTCTGGAGAGGTCAAGGAAACAAGCAATCACTGGTGTGTGCCTCTCATTATAGTAGTTGACAGTGTGCTTAACCGACAGTATAGCCGTTTCCGTGGATAGATAATTATTCTTGTCAGACAGATCCCCAGTCTTATTTTTTACAATAGGCACTACTGTTGTCTGTATCATCTTTAATGGCAAGTAACTATGTCCCAAACATAAATTGTACAGCATAAAAAGAACTCTGGCCAAATGAGGGCCTGCAAACTTTAAGTGCTCAATACTGAGCCCGTCGTGACCTGGTGACTTACCTCTAGACATATATTTAATAGTATTCGATATATCTCTTATTGAGACTATCGTGTCCCTTTTCACACCAGACTCAGTATCGAGCAACGACAAAGATGGTCCTAAAGGGGACTGCACAAAAAAATGATCTTTAAAAAGATCAGCAATTTTTGCAGAATCAACTTCGCCACTGACACTCACGGGGACACCCGGCTTGCATTGTAGCTTGTTGGTGCTTTTCCAAAATGACCGAAAATCGTTCTTTGAGTGATGAGAGGCCAGCATGTCCATTTTTATTTGGTGCTGATGGTCCTGGCACCATTTTAATCTAGACTTAAAGCGACGTCTGGCCACCCGCATCTCATCATAAACACTACCTGCTGTCGGTTTACCGCACCCCACCCAGAGGCGAAATTTAAGTTGAGCCTCCCTGTGAGCCTCAGCTACGTGTCTATTCCACCCTATCACAGTCTTTTTTCCCCGTTTCCTACTTACACGTCCCACCACCGCCGATTTACTCAACGCATCAACAATATTGTCGTATAAGCTGTCAATATAACATTTATGTTTCTCATCAAAACACATACCGTCACAACAGCTACGAAGTTCCTCCGGAAAGTCAATTAAACTCAGTCTATTGCAACATTCACTTTTATATATTTCTACTAGCTGACCCGCGCAACTTCGTTTGCAGGATGAATGAAGAACCGCTCTACCGATTTTGTACAAACTTCACATAAACCATCAACTAAATAGTCCAAACAAAGCCTAGACATTTGGTTTGGATAGGTGAGCTCGTTCTTGAGTTATAAAATTACAACGAAAAGTGGTATGGTTTTTTAAATAGATAGATTTGTTGTTATGCCGGCAACAAAAATACATCGTCAAATTCATAATGCATAAAATAATAATATGAGCCAAGTAAATTTATTTATTAAATACATTTCTTAATTCAATGGCTAAACTACTACTTGACACAACTTCTCTTCTAAGCAATTGACATCGTCACTTAGTTGCTTCTTCAGGTAGTCCCAGCCTACGACGTTTAAACAAACCGAACTACTGTAGGCTTTGTCCTCCTAATACAGATGGTCCAACCAAGACCTGGTAACGTAATAACAATGTAAATTTCATCAGCTGAGCGTTCATGTTCATTGTAATGGCTCTTTTCAGTCCTGTCGAATGTAGTCTTCGTAGAGGCCATTCCCGTATTTTACAAAGACTTAGTGAGTCTGTTTCCTGACAGAATGCAATCAGCACTATATGTAGAATAAAGTTCATGCCTTCCATGATCAGTCTGCTGTCAATATTTGTCGTAAGGATTGAGCGTAGATGGTAACATGCGGTGTTATTTTATTGAGCAGTGGATACTACCTGAAGCGTGGTCTTTCATTTTTTCTGGCAAGCCATCTTAGCTTTTCTTCTCACAAATGTATTTTGGTCACACAAAACTTCCGTATAGCATATTTGGTTAATATTATACCAAAATAGCGCTTTTTATTTAACTTTATGGCGTTGTAGTAAAATCATCTCTTTGAAGTCTGAAGTAAAACCATATCCCTAACATAAATGACAACGCTTTCACAAATTATGTGTCAAAATAAAAAAAAAATAAGTATAAAATAAGAGTATTTGAGGAGTATTGATATCAACTACGGAGAAAATCGACCCCAAAATAATTTACATTCCCTTTTTAGCTCGTTATAGCATAAATTTCAATAAAATACGAAACACGTCTTCAATAAATTATGTTCATAATGCTTTATGTCAAATTTTAAGTAGATCGGACCAAGGAATCACGCTATCCCATACCAACTTTATCCTCCAATTGCAAAAACGTTAAAATTACTTTTTTCAAATTGTAACAAACAACGCTCATGCGTAGTTTCATCATCGTATCATTAACCGTCTAAGCAATAATTGATAATAACTTTGGGTCTAGGGATCGAACTGCAAAATTAAGTTTGCTTTGAATTCTATATACTTTTCCGGAATAAAAAGTACCCAGTGTGGTGCCCAGGCTATTAAAGAATAATTATACTAAGTTTCATCGTAATCGAACCGGTAGTTTTTGCGTGATGCCTGAACAAACAGACAGACAGACAGACAAAAAAAATTTTAATCACATTTTTGGGTTCGGTGTCGGTCTAGTAACACCCCCTGCTATTTACTTTTTTGATATTTTGAATGTACAGAATTTTCACTTCTACAGATTTATTATAAGTATAGATGTAATGTAATGTAGCAGGTATAGCAAAACATGACAACACCTATTTATATTTATGATAAATAGTTTATTATACATAGGTATAGAATTATAGGTATAGAATAAGAATAGATAGGTAAAGATATCGATAGAAGATACCTACCAGTGTAATCTATTCAAAGGAACCCTTTTTTTTTATATTGTGAGGGAAAATCCTCGTAGGCTGCTATGCCGGACTCTTACCGACTAAAAAACCTCACGTAACGCCTAACAGCCTATGGTTGAGAGCCCCGGGTAAGCCCTCAGGAAGGATGTCCCGTGACTCCCAACAGACCTACGGCCACCAATGCGGCCTCGCCCAGGGGGGTGGTTCGGGTCCAATCCCGCGTCTATGGGGGGTTTCGGGTGTGACCCCGCTTCTAAGGGGGGGCGTGCGTGAGTTGCTCACGTCACGCTGCCGTCATGGGCCTGCTTCTGTAAGGATGGTGAGCGGCCCTCTCACCGTCCTCAGACCCCCGGTCACGTCGGCGGCGCCCAGGGCGCCGACTGCGGAACTCGGGTGGGAGAGTTCTCTCCCGCACCTGGCCCGCTGCCTTCAAAGGAACCCTTGAATTCTAGGTTTGGCAAAAGTTGAGATGTCTCTCATTTCTGAACCACAAAACCCTCAATATTGAAACTTGTGTGGAGCAATGCTTAAAATATTACCTTTCTAACACCAAAAAAATATTTGAAATCGGACCACGCGGTGAGAAATTACAGCTGAAAAACCATTTCATCTTTCATTCCCTCCCCTGAAGGAACCACGCAAAATATCGGGATCAAAAGTATCCTAAAACCT
The DNA here is from genome assembly GCA_933228765.1 of Miltochrista miniata. Lineage (NCBI taxonomy): Eukaryota > Metazoa > Arthropoda > Insecta > Lepidoptera > Erebidae > Miltochrista > Miltochrista miniata. Next base: position 32,142,196 of record OW121752.1, on the reverse strand, counting down.
TCCTCGGATCATAAGCTCAGATTGTGCCAAGTATCATGCAAATCGATTCAGTAGTTTCGGCGTGATACTTAGTCGGGATACAGACAGACAGACAGACAGACAGACAGACAGACATGAAAAATTTAAATTACATTTTCGGCTTCAGAATCGATTAGAGAACACCCTCCAATTAAAATTTTCAAAATATCTTCCATGTACAGACTCTCGACCCTCTACAGTTTTATTATATGTATAGATTTCCTCTTGGTTTCTTTCCCCCCATATAATATTACTATGATTCAACACATCTCTTTGATTTTTCTTAGACAAAATAACATTTAACTTACACTCAAATACTACAGGAAAATGATCGGACCATGACACATTGTATAAGACACGTGTTGCCACTATAGAAGAAGCTGCAGCTTTGGTGGTAATGCAGTGGTCAAGCCAACTTTCTGTCCCATACACGTCACTAATAAATGTGTATGTTCCCGAGTGCACACCCAATATTTCAATGTCCCTACATTGCCACTCTTGATTTTTACAAAAATTTAACATTTCATTGTAGAACAATGTCATTGGGTGTGCATTGAGATCACCCAAGATATATGCACAATCTATACTGCAACTATCAATTATCGCACTCACCGAGCCTAGTACATCTGTGAATTCCGGTACATTTAACACTGCATCCGTTGGCATGTAAACACTTATCACTAACAAAGATTTATCGTTTAACACAACCTTAATCGCACAAAGACGCGGGTTATTACATTCAATAACCTCCACTTGGTTAAATAAACTACTCCTCCATAACAGTGCTACCCCTCCATATGGTCTTCCACTTAATAAACTGGCCGCGGTGTCCATTGCTGACACCCCTGTGCCGCGGAACTCACTGTGTATACTGTCAAGGAGAGGTAACTCCTCTGTCAATAGCCAAGTTTCTTGCAGAGCTATTATATCCGAAATCTCACAGAGATCACTAATTGTATCTACACATCTTTTGACATTTTTACAATTAAAAGTCACAAATTTGTAATTGTTTTCATCCATTATCTAATATTTTGAGTGCCGCTATCCGATAATACCTTATCAGATCGTTTTTGTTTAAATTTATAAACCGTCGAAAAATAATCCCACTTGGCCAAAGGTTCTCATTCAAAAACAGATGTATCTTACTCTGTGACACAAAAAACTTAAACGCATTATAGTCACACTGGCGTTTAATGGATATTTTTTCAAGGTTTACTTTCTCCTCAGTTTTCCTCTGAATGTAGTTCGCTATGTCCGACTCCACAGCCCCGGATCTAGAGATTTTTTTAGGCGGGGCAAAATGTGAAAATGCCGCCCCCCTTAACCCCCCCCCTATTTTTTTTTGGTTCCTTAGTTCAAAGTTAAGACTAATATTAGCGAAGGTATAAATCTGCTTCTTGTACAGCAGACACGCCAGACACCTCTATGGTGGCGTAATCCGCGTAATGAACCATCTCACCTTATTAAGAGCTCCTATTTTCCGCGAGAGATGAATTCGGAGTCTAGGTCGAGAATGTCTAGTAGATAGTCCTTCAGTACCTAGTATTATCGCATTCTGAAGAGAGGGATTTTTTTGATCCTACGCGTTTGGAACGATGTCCCAGGATTCCCAACAGACTTTGGCTACCATTGCGACCTTACCTAGGGGTCCGGGTCCCGCATCTTTGGGGGTTGTTCAGGTGTTATCCCGCTTCTTGGGGCGTGTGGTGTGCGTGAAACGTTCACGTCACATTGTCTTCTTGGGCCTGCCTCTGTAAGAAGATGAGCAGACCCTCGCCGTCCTCAGGCCCCCGGTCATGGAGACCGAGAGTCTTGGGCGAAGACAAGTCTGCGGCTGGGGCGTCGCAGTTATCTCCAGTTTCCCGCTTCTTCTCCGATTCTCCACGCCACGCCACTCACGAGCATGAAATGCCCGCAGAAAGTCGAGGCAACATCCCACTTACACTCACAGAGATCATGGCCACCCTGATCTCCAGCGAGAGATGTCCACTACCAGACCTGCTAATAGGACCTGGCGCTGTTGCGCTCACGCTGTGCACTCCTCCAATGTGTGCACCGCTCAGTCAATGGCTGCGTTCCTCTCAGTGCTGTCACTCAGCTGTGGTTTCTCGGTGTATTCGTCATACAGAAGCACCCGTGCCCAGTAAGCATCTGCGACAACCGGTAGAAGAGGTTGCCGTTGCTTCTCTCCTTCTGAAGAGAGGGTAGAGAAGAAAAGGGGATCTTTCAGCTGTAAACGCGCATTCCTGTGTTTCCTGGCATTTAAATCTACCGGGTTTTCTAAATCCCATTGGTAAATGCAGTCAGACCCGGTCGAGATACGCTATGAGCTGCCGCCTCTTTTCCTCCAGGTCGGGCCGCTCCTCCGTTGGACGGCCAGATTAACTCTCCTGTAGAGTACTGTCGTCTGCATGACAATGAGTGCACCCAAGGGATAATATGCCGAAAAAATAGTGTTGGACAACACAGATCCTTGTGCTTCTCTTGAATTAAACTGCAGAAAGCAGAGAACCTGACCAGCACAAAGGACTAGTAGATAAACCTATCCTGTGCAAGAAACTGGCCATCCAGCAGCACAATTGCGACGGTCAGCGCAAAAGTGTCTTATCGTATGCAAAAATGGCCTTTTATTTACTCAGGAAACCTGGTGTACCCTCGAAAGGAAATCCCAGGGATCCTGACCAGCCCCAGTCGCCAGGTATCGGCGACCTCTGGCCTCTGCTATTGTGGACCACGTGTTTTTCGTCGAAGAGGCGCGTGCTAGATTACCACGCGCCACCACCTTGAGCCTGATTCTGCTAGGGCGACAACTAGCTCGTAGTGTCGCCCACAGGCTCACGCTTATGGGGGACGGAGATCGTTCTGGGATCTCCGGCGCCAAGTGCGTCTTCTGCGGCACGGGAGAGAACTTTTTCTCTCCCGTTCCTTCTCCGCCACTTCTTTTGCGCTTATCACCACTTCGCAAAACGAGGTGGCGGAGTTCCATGCCGCACCGCTGCTCACCATTGCCAAAACCATAGCCTGCAGCGTGAGGTTTCCCAATCCTAAAGCCACTACGAGGCCGCGTCGTTGCTCCGTCCACTCTGGGCAATATGCCAGTGTACGGAGCGCCGTATCCTTGAGCAGCCTAAGCAGTGATGGCACTCAGACGTTGGCTCCCGCTGAATACGGTGCAGATACGCACCGAAACAACCGTGTCCGGTGAGCACCTGCGTTAGCCGGTAGGAGAGGCAACCATGACGCCTCTCAACCCATTTCTTTAAGACGGGTCTTACCGCATCGACTATGTCGTGCCCTGCACTTGGTTGCCCAAGCCGCTCCTTCCACTCCTCCATGACTACCTGTCGTAGCTGGGACCTTTGTTCCTCGATTTCTCTAAGAGCAGGTCTTAGATCCCGCTCCGCCGCTTCTTTGCACCACATGTACAGTGCTGCAAGAGCTCTTGCCTCCAGGTCCCATGGGGGAGTGCCAGCTAGGAGACTCGCCGCTTCAAAGGTAACCGTGCGGTATCCTCTAATAATTCTGATAGCCAGCAGTCGCAGCGGACGTCGCAGTATTGCCACGTTGCTGGCCGTCAGATTCTGCGCCCAATGCAAAAATGGCCTAGCATTTTCTTCATGTTTAAGAGACAAAAAGAAAAGAATCAAAAGAAATTTTATAACGCTATCCGTTGACGTATGGTGGAACAAGAGATATTTTAAGAACACAACAAGTTTTCAAAAATCAGAATATGAAACTACTGTGGCCGCCCCCCACAACATGCTACAAATATGTAAAGAAATGGTGCATGCGTCTTGGAATTGTTTGTTTCCATTCAAGCATCTGGCATATATCTATAGCTAATTTCTGATATAATTTGAGCAAATACCATAATGATTTCTTGTGAAAAGAGTTGAATAAGTTGGAGTGTTTAATATAAGGTAGGTAATCTACTATCGTCAAGGTTATTAACTGATGATTTGTGCATTTGTCTGCAAAGTTTAAAATTGTCGCCCTCTGATTTGCCGCCCCCCTGATTTTGCCGCCCGGGGCATGGGCCCCGGCTTGCCCCCCCCTAGATCCGGGGCTGCGACTCCAAAGTGGTTTTATCCACATTCGTAATAAACATAGGCATTTGACGATCTGCTGCTTTAAACTTCTCCTCTGTTTCCACAGCGACTATACCCGTCTTACCAGCAAAACGGTTTTTTATTCTTCGTGTTTTCCTCTGCACAACAGTCCATTCATCAGTCACCTTTAACGTGTCCGCATAAGATTCGTTTTCCCGTGCGCTGACTGTACCCAATGTCTCACTCGGTTTGTTTACATAAGCGCATTCCTCTGTATGGAGCGAGCCCGTCCGATCAGCTGGTCGGCAATGTTCGCCGCAACTCGTATTACCGACAACGGTTTCGTTTGAAACTTACCCTGATTTGCATGTACCCTCTTGTATATTGTTATTTTTCCTATGTATCAAATCATTGTTACATTCATCATTATCGCTTATTATAAACGACTGATCCATGTTCGACAATGTCACTGTTCCGCGATATGTACCCCTTTTCATGTTTACTTTTGCCCCCGAGAACGGCGGCGAAACTGAGGTAGACTGCTTCACATTCAGACACTCGCTTTTTATTTTCTGCAGTTCATCAACAGTTACATAGGACGATTTAATAACATTCACTTCATATTGTAACTGTACTAAATCTTTCAATAGTTTTGAAACATCGAGGTGGTCAAAGGTTATAGGCGGTAATTTTTCCAGCTCCCGGGCAACAAAAACCGGCACCACATCAGGGTCACATACTTTAAAGAAGCTGATAATATCCTGCAGCCCACGGTTTTCTTTGCCCTTGCCTTTGCGCACAATTCTTCGTAAATCGTGGGGCACTGAATCAAAAAGTAGCTTGTGTGACTTTTCTATTTGATCCGGTTTAAAGGTCGAGGCACATATTCGCACCAAACTTTCTTCGTCCGCTATCGAAATTTTATTTTGTATATAACACAAAAGCTCGTCTATAACGATATTACAATTATTACACTTCACTAAACTCGACACTTTCGACATTTTCGCAACCGCACAATAACACATCCGCCGCTTAGGGATGCGCGTACGCGACTGTGTGTGTGTGTGTGTTATAGGACCTTTAAAACGGCTTTACGGTTAAAGTATTCATGTGATTTTTTTTTCTTCATTTTTGTAATGTTTCTTGACTGATGCCACGTCACGTGACGAAATTTGGAGAGGTAATTTTGTTACACCCAGTATAATTATTATCATAAATTCATCTATGAGGTTAAAAAACTGTGTTAATGAATGTGACCTGATTTTTTTTCTCACTGTATCTCCCTCCGAGCAGGCATACAAAAGTGGTGAGCCCGTATTTTCAATAGTGTATGGAATGGAAGCGAAGGAAGCGCTCGTGGCCCCGCGGACTCAGTGTTCTGTAAACGATCACTGCAGTAAGCAACTTTCACTATGGCCGGTTCATGGATGGGTGACCATTCATGTGACCACTTTGTGACATTTATTTGAGCGTTTCCGTGCTTCGGAAGGCACGTTAAGCCGTTGGTCCCGGTTGCCAGTAAAATGGCAGTCGTTAAGCTAAGTTGAAGTCTTTATTTCAACAGCAGGCAGTCACAACCAGCGCCTGTCCATTTAAACACGGCAATACGGTTCACCACCTATTACGTGGGACAAATTATACAAAGGTGAAATGTGGGCATATAATATGCCTCTGCCTACCCCTTCGGGGATATAGGCGTGACCATATGTATGTATGTATGTATGTATGGAATGGAAATATGCCAGATTTTTAACATTGTGTGTTGCCCCTTGTGGCGACGGGTTCCCGTGTTGCAACGGATAAGAGTACAATATGTCGCCACCCCTATATATCCCAAGGGGGTCGTAAGAGGCGACTGAGGGACAATTTTGCAAAAAGATCCATTGCGTAGAGAAGGTAAACTCGAAATGAAACCCGGTATCCGTAAAATGACAGTCGTTGGGCGGCTTGAAAAATTTCAACTGTGGGTTGCCGCGACCTGCGCCTGTCCATTTCAACACGGCAATACGCTCACCACCTGTTACGTGGGACATAAAACTATACGGTGAAATGTGGGCGTTTACTATGCCTCTGCCTACCCCTTCGGGGATAAAGGCGTGACTATATGTATGTATGTTATTAACATTTAGGTATAGAGTCTTACTACCACTCAGCTCCCTCAGGTAGCAGAATAATGATAGTCTTAGGAGTTAGGTCTTAGGTTATCTAACAGTAAATAAAATATAAAAATGGATTGAGTACTTCCAGAGCTTTAGTTTAGTTAAAATGGAAATACTGTAATAACTACCCGTTCGCTCTAACTTTGCCGCTGGCGTAGAGGCATATACCCGATTTTTTTATTACACGAAGTAAATTGACAGTAGCTAATGCCACTTCGTCATAGAAAATATGCAACATCGTATGAAGAAGTGACATTAGTTGCTGTCAATTTACTTCGTCTAATTAAAAATTCGACTTTAGTATGGAGCCAAACGGCAAAGTTAGAGCGAACGAGCAGTATAGACTGTTTTGTACAACTGTTTACCTGACTGTTTGTTGACTGTTGTGTGTTTACTGTACAAGACGCAGATTCGTCCCTGCGTCGAGTACTGTTCTCACCTTTGGGATGACTCCGCGAGGTACTTGCTGGACGCGCTTGACGCTATGCAGAGACGAGCTATCCGAATAATTGGTTGTCCTGAGGTGACGGGAGGCCTCAAACCGTTGGCGCAGCGAAGAACCATAGCGTCCATGGCTGCCTTCTACCGAATGTATCACGGCGAATGTTCTGAAGAGCTCTTCAACCTAATCCCACCATCCCCTTTCCGATCCCGAACAATGCGTGCTGGGCAGAGACGCTACTCATACACAGTAGTGAGAATCTTAGCCAGAAATGAGCGTTTCAAAAGATCGTTCCTCTGTCGGACCTTATTTATAATCCAAGTGTCGAACTATAAAAACTTGGAACGACCTGCCCGCACACGTGTTTCCTTCATCTTACAATCCCGGGTTCGAGGAGCGTGAAGAGGCACATCACAGGGCCGCCAACTTGAGGACCACTGTAAGAAGTGGCCTCCAATCGCTAGATGCGCCACAGCTTTCCATCAGGCTGGTGGCGACGTCAATTTGACGAGCTGAATATAAAAAAAAAAGACTGATTCGCCGCTTAGTGAAGTTTTCCCGTAAAAATTATCTACTAGAAATGTAGTTATTAATCCCTGTTGTTACGTCAGCTACTCGATGTACGAGTACGCATACCAAATTTAACCCAAAACGGGCTTGTTGTTTGTTTAATAAGGACGTGGACTGTACTTACTCGTTGATCCAGTATACTCGTCTCCTTCGCTGACGTTACATATTCGTACATTCTCTTTTACAGGTATTTTAGGTGTTACCGTGCTACAGGCTGCAAAACTCCGTGACGTAAGTTTTGATTCCTATTTTATAGCTAACCAGTAAAACGAAATATTAATTTACTAGCTTTTGCTTACGACTTCGTTCGCGAGGTGACTCGTAACTATCAATCAATCGACTGTGATCTGACCAATGCAGAGGATCTCTAGTAGGTAGTAGGACATAGGTCAAGCAGTATTACCGTTACCGCTGAATCGATTTTGATGAAACATACAGCAATATTTAAGTTGAAAAGACACCTACTGAACCCTAATAGTACAATATTATGATAAAGCTACTGAATTTTTCTCCAACCCTGAACAAATAAACAAACAAACAGAAACGAAGAACAAAAATGTAGATTTGGACTCAGAAGCCCTATATTGGTCGATTACAGTATTTTTAAAAGAGTTTGGGTTTGGGTTAGGGCTTGAATGTACCGTCACAACTATTTTTACAATTTTATAATCCTATTCTAGTATCCTAGTATCCTATCCTACTATCCTAATATCCTACTAATAAACAATCAAGTTTTTCAATTCAAATTCACCAATTTTTTGTGGAATAAAACACTTTTTTGTTGTTCATTTGTAATTTTAGTGGAACTATTAGACTACTAGATAACGCCTGTGGCATTGCCCGTGTAGAATCATGTTCCCGATCTCTTATCCCAAGGGAACGTACTATAATCCAGAGATAAAAAGATGTGTTGACAATACTCTATCTTTGTAAGTCTATACTTACAAAATTTCAACCATCTTTTCAGTAGTTTTTGCGTGAAAGAGTACCAAATATGCATACAACCGGCTATTTCGGTTATAATATTAGGTATACGAATTTCATCAATACCTACAGTAATTTTAACATTTGTATGTATTTCAGGACAATCAATTGCAGACATGTTATGATGATTTATTCGAAATAGACAAGGAAAATCGGTTAGTAATTAAGTGTTTAACATATTTTATGCACAACTAGTATAGTCCGTTCATAGTTAATTTACCTCTAGCGCTGATGTTGGCTTGCTTGATTTTCGTGTTACCATACTAAGATTTTGTTTATTCCATGTACCTACTCTAACCAGTCGAAAGTTATTTTATTTTTTTACTGTCGTTTTCGGGCGCGGAATTATTTGAGATGTGGAAGGAGTAACTGTCCTCCTTGGTGATGGTAATGAGTGTCTTTTTTAAATATCCATATCAATAAAAATAAAACTTTAAGTACAATCGTATAGTAACAGAACCACGTATTTAGTAAAGTTATGTATATTGACAAATAGATTATGTACATAAAGAAATAATTGTACCGTTTAGATCTTATAATCCCTCCTAATACGCGGTAAAAATCGGTAAAATGTCTTAAGCTGGCACTCATAGGGGGACTTTACTGCAATACCAACATACAGAAAACGATCTGTCAGAGGTAAATTAACTGTGAACGGACTATACAGTCAGAGACCACATCAGTTCAGTCGTGTTCAGATAGAGCGTGAAAACTAACAAACGATCATGAATAGTTATTTATCTATAGCTATACTATACCAACAAACTTACGTATTTATAATGCTGAAAGGATGCTGACTACAATTCCCTTGGTTGATCTCCATCAATAAATGTAGGTACATGTATAGTGTATGTCAGTATGGGATTCTTCAAAAGGGGTCTTAGAAGGTTTTTACAGGGCCTGCAGCGCGATAGCGGCGCCTCTGGTGTTGCAAACGTTCATAGGCTGCGGTGACCACCGGTCCTTCTGATGGGCAGTATGCTTGTCTGCCACCTTAGTGGTATATACAAAAAAATGGATTATAGAGACAGTTAGATCAGGGTACTTACTTGGTAGTAAAACTAGCAAATATACTCTTAAAGCATCTGATGCAAACTGAGTTTGCACCACTTGCGGGTAAGCTTGGATTGCTAGCCTATTAGAATAAAATGAATATAATCGGACTGCAGAGACTGTAGTTGTGGATGTATCATCTGTCTCAGCAGTTGATATTTGCGGTCGGAATTACAGAACCTGTTAAGAGCCTACCAGACGCCAAATTGTTAAAAGAAGATAGAAGATATACATTTTAGCGTGCAAGAAAGAGAAAGATGCGATCGGTTTTTGTGCGCTTTTAACGAAATAAATTAAATATAAAAAAACTATAACCAATATGAAAAAAAATGCTCTAGTGCAAATGAAGATTATACTATTGTCTTTCTTATAAATATTTTATATTATAAAAACAACTTATAACATACGAGATGTAGCTTTCACGAAATCGAGGTATTTTCAACACAAAAATCTATCGAGGATTTTATCAGTTATCGTGTTTCGAGCCTAGAGCGTTTTTAGTTCATGAACTGAAGTTGTCTGTGTTCAAATTTTAATTCAGCAGACCTCACGAGTCCTGAGATCTAGATCAAAGTAATAGTCTATTTGGCGTCATATGGACTCTTAATGGCAAAGATTTCTGATAGTTCTCAAGTTGGCTACCCTATATCGTACCTTTCCACGCTCCGCTTGAGGAACCCAGGGTTTTAAGAGGAGGGGAACACGTGCACGGGCAGATCTTTTATTTATACCACTAGAGTGGCAGCCAAGCATATGGCCCCACCATATGTACCGGTGCTTACCGCAGCCTATGGACGTTTGCAACACCAGAGGCGCCACAATCGCGCTGCCGACCCTGTAAAAACCCTTCCAAGTCCCCTTTTGAAGAACCCCATACTGTAGTTTTCAGTTATGATTCGATATTGAAACGATCTTTGAATCGATACCTTAGTTCTCTGTTTGTATGGATAAATAGAAAAGAAATATTTCACAGACGCTGTAAAAATTGGGCTGAATTCACTATAGTGAAGGATATATATTTGAAGAACCTAACTTTGGACGCAAGCGAGATCAAAAATAAATCAGTAACTATTCACGACAATAAACTTTTTATCGCACAATTGGAGCACGACGTAACCCATCCATATTTTGAAAGTATGTATTGTTTCGAATTCTTACTCGTACCTATATCTCAGTACCTACACTCGTAATTTTCTTATGTCAATCAATCAATCAAATCGGCATATGGCACACACACTGCTATAACACAAATTAGGTACGCCACAACACAGCCTGCGCCTTCCACATCCAGTCCCAGCCTTTTCCAGGTCGTCGGTCCATCTGACCAATTTTCTCAGGTAACTACCCACTCGTAGGAATTATTTCCCCTCAGGACCAAATGACCACCATATCTTCGACTGAACTTCAACAAAAATTGTTCAATTTTAGCACTGGTGATCAAATAAGACTGAAATAGTAGCAAAAAAGTTCACCACTTCGGGGCATCGTTTTTTTCGTAATGCCAGGATAAATGAAACTTGGTATAATCTGAGCTTATAATCCGAGAAAGGCTTGTCTCGGCTTGATATTTTGCGCGGCTCTTTTGGGATAAGAGACAAAATGGTTTTTCAGTTGCAAGTAATTTGCTCCTGTAAGATCCATTCAATGGTAGGGTAATTCACAAACTCGTCACACACTTAACTGACAGACTTACCGACACGTGCACTCTCGCCTATAGGCTCTCGTATGACACGCCATGCGACCGAGGGTATGTCTATGTCTGTAGGAACGGTAGAGGGGATGCAGGGATGCATACACAACATCCCTTCCTTATTACATTTTTTAAATGGTGACAACTGTTATAACACAGTGATGATCAGTGTTACTCACCAACTAGCGCGAGGTAGCTATGCAGAGAACTCTTTCCCAGGGCGCCTCTACAGAGATTCCAGTGTGCGTGCAAGGGTAGGCCAGGGCTCTGACGAAAACAGCCAGGTAGGGTGTACACACATATATTTATTAAGTACACAGTACACTACAGAGACATAGGGAGAAGTTATTCACCTAGAGACATAAATATCACAGATATACAGAGGAGTAGTACTAATTACTGCACTTGTGTTACGGAGGCGGTCTACAGCTACTTGTTACTAAGTACTTAGGCAGTTACATAGCAAGGTGTCAAAATAACAGGGTACTGGCCTGCAGTGCGAGCTGAGAACGACTCCGGACGTAGGTAATTACTGCCAGGTGATGACGGCAGGTTCCTCTCAAATGTGAAGCTAGTGCAGTCCGCGATACCACGTCGTCGTACCTCGTGCCGTCCACGAACTTGTAGATGTGGCACTGGTATCTACGACTAGCCACTCTAGCCCCGTAGTAAAAAACCCTGTCATGAAAGAAACGACAAATTAAGACACTGACCGCGCAAAAGATGACAATCGACCCGCTTTGCAAACAGTTAATTGAAACTTACCAGAATCTGGGTATCGGTTATTACAGTCCAATTCCTTCCGAGGAGGATAGGTAAAACGCAGGAAATTCTCCTTAAGTCCTCAGGTTAGAACTTATAACCTCCAAAGCGAAACTGAGGTGTGCCACTCAAGAGTTGTATCAAAATCACTGCTGCTTAGAGGATAGTAAAAAAGACTTGGAACTTCATAGCAGGGCTATTTATACCCTCACTATCGAATACTCTAGAAAAAACCTCTTTTAAACCAGTTTGCTACGCAATTCCTCCGTCCATCACAAAAAAACCCATAGACTAACGTCCGTTTCCTTGAGACAGCTGTTGTCACAGCAAAAAAACAATGAATCGATCATGGCGCACCGACACGGTCAATAAATATTGTCCAGCCAGAGACCAGACATTGCTACTCATAGAAAATAAATGTTACAACCACCCCCCCTTTAATAGTATTTCCTGCGGATATGACACGCTGGAAATACACAATAAAGAAAACAGAAACGTACTGACTAATAAACAAAGACAACCAGCTAGGTACTTCAACCCCAAGCTGACTGCTGCGTTTCTGATGTTTCCTCACCTGGTCGTATATGCGTTGTATTTCTCTCAGCTTGACACCGAAGGCTGATGGATCGTCTACAGAGACTGAAGCAGGGTCGCACGCAATATCTGTCTGCATGTATAGCACTCCATCTCCAATAAACTCCCTACCATGTACCAAAAAGTAAGGGGTGAAACGAGTTGCTTCGTTAACTGCAGTGTTTAAAGCGCACTGTATCTCAACCAAGAATGAATCCCATGACTTGTGTTGTGACTTCACATAGCATGAGATCGCTTGAACGACATCACGAATAGCTCGTTCCGCCTGATTAGTTTGGGCATGATACCTAGGGTTATAATATATATTAGGTACATTGTATTTAGCTAACAGATCTTTAAATGGCTTACTCACAAACTGAGGGCCATTATCCATGTAAATAGTCTTGCAGACTCCGTGCACGAGAAACACACTCTTCTCTATGAACCTCGCGACTACAGCGCCTGTGGCAACCCGAACAGGGCACAACATGACGTATTTGCTAAAGTAGTCGGAGACCACGATCAGGTGTACGTTTCTATTGCTCGAAGTGGGAAAGGGACCAAGCAGATCGACAGAGATAGCTTCGAATGGCTTCGAAACCCGCTTCGGGCTACCCATTAGGCCGGGACGAGACGTGTTTACGGGTTTGTACTGCTTGCATGTTTCGCAATTCCCAACATATTCTTTGACGTCCTCGTACATCTTGGGCCAGTAATAATTTAGGGCTAACCTTTTATGCGTCTTCCAAACGCCACCATGGGCACTAAGTGTGTCATCGTGGTACTTCGAGAGCAGGGGCAAGCGATCCTCCTGAGGTACCACCAGCTTCCAGTCAAAGTCTGAAGTCAAAGAATATTTATTTTTAGTTAACCTATATAAAAGGTTGTCACGAATGTCATAATTTGGTGACTTTCTAGGGTTCTTTCGAACACTATTCATGGTGTGGTCATACCACGGGTCTTTAGTGGGTACTGCATCGAGGGAATCAATTTTGATACGAGACAGAGCATCAGGTACAACGTGGTCTTTACCTTTTCGATGCTCTATGTCAAAATCGAATTGACTGAGCCTCATGCTCCATCGTGCTAGACGACCCGTGGAATTTTTTAGCTTATGGAGAACAGAAGAGATGAATGATCCGTGACGACCGTACATTTTTGGCCTTCGACGTACTGTCGAAATTGTTCCAAAGCGAAAATCACGGCCAGAAGTTCTCGCTCAGTTGTGCTGTAGTTCACCTCGTTCTTGTTGAGAGAACGGCTACAGTAGGCGATAGGGTGCTCAACACCATCGTGAGTTTGTGTCAGTACAGCAGCAACTGAGTAAGCTGACGCGTCACTAAGAATGCGGAAGGGCAACTCAAAGTTAGGCATTTTTAATATAGGGGCAGAAACCAAGGCTGACTTTAGCAGGTTAAAGGACTGTTCAGCCTCAGGGGTCCATTCGAACTTAAGGTTCGTAGAAGTCAGTTTGCACAGAGGTTTACTAATCCTAGAGAAGTTGTTAACAAAGCGACGATACCAGCCGGCCATTCCCAGAAATCTCTTAACCTCCTTAGGGTTAGATGGGGTGGGATAGTTGAGGATAACCTCAACTTTACCCGGGTCTGTCCGTAGGCCATGTTTGTCCACATAATACCCCAGGTATTTGAGTTCACTCCGACAAAAGTGGGATTTTTTCATGTTAATAGTTAGGCCAGCATCCTTGAGTTGCTGATAGACTCTATGTAAGAGCTCTACATGCTCCTCAAAGGTGCTGGACACACAGACTATGTCATCCTGAAACGCAAATACCTTGTTGTCGAACTCGGGACCAAACAGACGGTCCATGAGGCGTTGCATCGTGGCACTGACCCCGACAAGACCGAAGCACATGGAATTGTAATGGAACAATCCTCTCCGGGGAACCGTAAAAGCAGTCTTCTCAGCAGACTGGAGTGAGTCGAACGGAATCTGCCAGTAGGCCGCACTCAGATCTACAGAGGTTAAATACTTAGCATTATTAAGATGGTCCAAGATTTGATTGATATAGGGTAAGGGGTAGGCGTCACTCTTAGACACAGAGTTCAGCTTGCGAGAGTCCAAGCACAATCTGAGGTCGCCGTTCGCCTTCTCCACCATGACCACTGGAGAGTTCCAGGCGGACTGAGACGGGGACACTACTCCCATCTCCAGCATTCGGTCCAGCTCGGCTTCCAGGGCCTTCTGCTTAAGGGGAGAGAGCGGATAATAACGCTGCTTGATCGGCTTGCTGTCACCAGTGTCAATGACATGGTGCACAAGTGAGGTCCGACCTAAACCCACCTTATCAGTGTTCAATGAGTCGAATTTTTCAACGACCTCGTTGATTACACACCTTTGTTTAGTTGTCAGGTTGTCGTGATCCTCGAGGCCACCGTTAAGGGACACAGACTCTATAGGATTATTATCACTTAAACTATCAAGGCTAATATTTTGTAAAATTAATTTATCACTTAACTTAAGTTGTTGCCAGAAATCCACACCAAATATCATGGAGGTGGTTATACCTGGGACAACATAGAACTTGACAACTCGGATAACCGAATTGTACTCAATTGGCAAAGAGATACAACCCAGACATTGCAAGTGAGTGCTGTCTGCAGTTGTGATACGAAAAGTAGGATTGATACTCACAAGATCAAAACCCAGTTCCAAGAAGATGCGGTGCGCTCCCTTACCTAGTATAGAGCAGGAGGCACCGGAATCTAGAAGGCCTAAGACATTTAAATTTAAAACCTTAACAACTAGATACGGTCTAATGTCACTATCCCGTTTAGGAAACAGGACCTTATCAGAAATAGACTCAGATACAGAGTAGTGCATAGAGTTCCTAACAAGGCCCTGGCCTACGCGTTTTTTGGCTTGCCAGCACATTGTGAGCAGTCTGGGGTCTTGACTCCTTTGAGACCACACCGGAAACACACCAGCTCTCTAGACTGTGTGCAGATCAGGGCCTGATTTAGGGTTCCGCGCGCCCTAAGCTAGCTATGAATATGCGCCCCCAGCTGCAACTAATTAAATTACAAGTGCTACCTACAAAAGACACTTTACGTAAGCTGATCCTACGTTCCTAATCGTTTTTCTTTGTTAATTTGAAAATAAAATAAAACCCGATCCTGAGACTTCTTATGGACTTATGAACCATGGTTTACTGAGGAGTTGGGTATTCCGCAGACTACTTGATGCATCAGCCAGTAAAAGCGTGATAAAAATACCATCAAAGTACCTAAAAGGACCTCGGTACATTCAGTTTCCGATAAATCGAACAAGTGAATCTTAGTAAAATCCCTTCATAACTCAGGAAGTGAGCTGATGATATGCACAATTTACAGATAAGAACGGCTCGAAAGCCAATGTGCTGGGGTTAGCCCCGGCACATTGGCTTTCGAGCATAGAAAACCGAAAAATTGGCTCATCTGGTGGGCTGCTACGATGCCACCGACAGTAGAGCTAAGCTGAATCCTAGGTGTAAGCTGAATGTAACGGCTCGATTTGTCCGGGTGATTACCATCCGGACATTTCGACATAAAACAAGAGATCTGTTGTTTTTCCGGTAATTACATCTATTTCTTCTTCCAAAAAACTTTCCTGACTGTCACGAAATACAAACAGTCCCAGAATCTGCTTTAACCTTGCGGTGTCTCCGATATGATGGGACATTACTGATCACTTCCGGCAATTTGAACTAAACTGGACTAAACCCGAATCTCCCCAAGAAATCGGATAAAACCCAAACCCACGGGAGGAACTGCGATGGCGTACAAAGTCTGTTTCGTAGACTTTGTACGCCATCGAATAGTGTATCGGCGAGGGGAAATAGGTGCTATCCTATTTCTTTGAGGAGTGAAGAGTCACGCCATCTTCCTGATCTGCTTCTGTAAGAATGGCAAGATGACAACTCGCCGTACTTGGGAGGGAGTTCCTTTCCCGCTGCCTCTATCGCAAATATGATTTGCTCGCAAAAAGACTCAGTGGTGTCCTATTTTCTCCCATTGAAGACCATGGCTCTCACCACGGTCTTCAGCGTGAGAACCTCTACGCCCAGGCCCGCAACGA
The DNA here is from genome assembly GCA_933228765.1 of Miltochrista miniata. Taxonomy (NCBI): domain Eukaryota; kingdom Metazoa; phylum Arthropoda; class Insecta; order Lepidoptera; family Erebidae; genus Miltochrista; species Miltochrista miniata. The sequence goes on along the minus strand of OW121752.1, from coordinate 32,125,819 downwards.
GGTTGCAGTACATAAGCTGAGCGTATCCTCGCTGCAATCACCGTAGTGCTGACACTCGGATGTTAACTTCCGCCGCAGATACTTACTCGTACTGATGCACTCGTGTCCAGTAAGTATCTGTGACATTCGGTAGGTGAGGCTGCGATAGTGCCTTTCCAGCTACTCCTCCATGACTGGTTTCACCGGGTCAACAGTACCGTCTCACACTTTTTTTTATACCACCACAGTGGCAGACAAGCATACGGTCCACCAGATATACCGGTGGTCACGCACAAGGAGGCAAAGTCTCTTCAGTCGCGAAGAGGTTCCACACCACCTGCAAGCATGGGATCGTTGACCACTCTCATGGCTCGCATCTGCACCGAGTCGAACGAAAGACTTCAGTCAATTCATTCTGATATTCAGGTGCCCCCGCCCACCAGTGGCAGCTGTACTCCATGTGCGGCCGCACTTGCGATTTAAACAGAAGCACTGTTTGCGCCGCAGTAAAGTATCGCTGCGCCCTGTTGAGCACACCGAGCGGCTTGGACGCCAGCTTGGCCTTATTTCTCCAAATCACTTCCGAACTGAACGTCACTGGAGATGTCAACACCAAGGATACATATACTATCAGAGATGGAGAGAGTTGTGCCCTGAAATTGTGAATTTAGAAAAGCTGCCGTCAATGACGACCCTGATGCTTCTACCGGCCAAAAAGCTGGACACCCATTCACTTTGGTTCCTGGGTGCCCAGAACGCGACACAGGTGGAGCTGTCGTATTTACTACCACGCTGCCAGGGAGATGGGCGCAGGAATTTAATTTTAACGCACATATTTGTATTTTCACTAAATTACCAAATATTATTATGTGCTTTGGTGTTACAAAATATTAAATAACAATTTTAAATATGTTGTTAGGAGTTGTTACAATCTGTTAAAAATTGCTAGATGGTTTGTGTGCTCCTTTTTGGGAGCACCGTAAGTCACAGCCCAGCGCCGATCCCAACGCCAGGCGCCCCCTTGATCCTGGCGCCCTAAGCTTCAGCTTAGTTAGCTTATGGGTAAATCAGGCCCTGGTGCAGATGTATGCAGAGTGACCGCCCCCGCCACAACGAAAGCATTTGCGTTCGTGGGAGGTAGTCGGCGTCTCCACTGCAGACACCTGCTTGGTGGGCTTCTGTACACCTTTGTTCTTATACTGGTGTAAGTCCGACGAAATCTCAAACTTGTCAAGAGCAGGCTCACGGAAAGCGTCCGCCCTAGTACGCGCAAGCTCCAAGCGCTTACCCAAACGTCTCAAATCATCTATCGAGTTTACTTCATGCAAGGCCAGTTCTTTCATGTAGTCAGGTCGAATATTGTGCATGAGAATGTCCAGCTGCTCTTCACTGGGCATCTTACATGACAACCTTGAGAACATGGCTTGCATTGTACATATATAATTAACCAAGGACTCAGAGCGGGCTTGTGTACGCTGTCTTATCTCATTCCTGAGGCGGTAATCATAATCAGGAATATCAAAGGTATCTCTAAGCTCACTAATAAGATCCTCATATGAGATGAAGTTAGCTTTGTTTGTACGGAACCAAGACAAAGCCGGTCCATCCAACAGGTCGGAGAAAGCCATAAGGAGTCTAGGCTTAGTAACCTCCCGAGCACATCTAAGTTCCTCTAATCTCTCTAAAAACACACGTACACAAGTAGAACCATCATATTTTAAATTAAATGAGCATAAGTTAAGGGGACGTTCTTTATACACTATGTTACATGTAGAACTATTCCTACTTGAACTAGCTCGCACCGAGCGGTCCTCTCTCACTACTGGTGAAGTGTATTCCACCTGGTCACGACACGAAGGATCATCACCATCATCATCCGAACCCTCGGATTCAGAATTACTACCGGGTTCAGCCCTAGCAATGATCTTCACTAGCCTACCACGAATTTCCACCAGGTCAGGGCAATCCAAACCACAACGCGCCAACCTAGTTAGCAGATAGTTTGCTCTGACCGTTATCCTTAAGCTAGAATTATGATTGGCCAAAAACTCACCTGACTGAAGAGCCTCCTCCAACTCGGAGACCTTCGGAAGGCAGGTCGAGAGCTCAGCCGATGCATCAGCGGGTACCGGAGCACTCGCTTTGATGCTTCCCCGACGGACAAGTCGGTGTGCCGTTCTCAGCTAACCACGAAGACCAGTCACCGTCGCATCCGGTTCTACTGAAATTCCCATGTGGGACAGCTCGTTAGCAAGTTCATCCTTTCTTAAATAATTAATATATTTTTGCATCTGTGCCATGATTTAAAAGTTTAAATACAAAAGTTATAATAATGTAAGTGACACAGATGGGGTTCAATTACCAAGTAAAGAATATAAATTAATTTTCACCAAGTGTATGATAACTAAGGTTACTTAGCATTTTAACAAAATTACAAGCTGACTTAAAGAGTTTAAAGTTTACAAAGTTTCTGAGTAGTCCAGTCATTACGTCGAAAAAATCGGGTTAGAAATGCAAATGAACCGAGAAAGCCAAATTTTGGATATTACGTGCGGAGGGGCTAGAAAAGCTTAAGTTCAAATTGTCGACCAAAATAACCTGGTGGGTTTTCCGCCATCTTGAAAAAAGGGTTATATTCAGTTTTTTCATCATTATTCGGTTCCCCGTTGAGATACGAAAATTTTATAAAAAGTTTTTTGTTGCTCTTTGTACGATCTACAGTTAAGGTTTACACATTTTTCACGTATCGATCACCGTTATCGAAATATCGATCCAAAAAGCCATAAATTTGGGGAGAAAAAAATGTTTTTAGCTATTTCCTTCTTTCTCGTGAAAGATATCGAAAAATGTCTGTAATGAAAATTGGTAAGCGTGTTCAGACCTACAAATTCGTTTTTTTATTTTTTATTTTCGATAAGAATTACGACCTCTAGCGCAGCGCAAAGTCAGTAAGACTGTGCCCGGTTTTGATTTAGCCACTCGCACGGTTGTATCCATACGTCAAAATGGATGAATGGTTGTTCAAGCAATTATTGCAATACAAAATAAATTAATAAACCAGCCAAATCATAAATCAAACACATGAAAATTATTGATCAAATAATTTTTATGCAGCAAAAAACAATAATTACAGGTGGTAATTTTTTTCACATGTTTTTCGCCGTTTCGATGGTCCTGGCTGTAGAAGTTCTTCCTCGGTAGACTCTTCGAGTCGTGAAAACTCTTGAATCGCAGTAAATGATGCTGGGACGGTTGAAAAAATATAATCATCATCATCGTGATCGTCGTTGAATAAAATCTCGACTCTGGCGACATTGTTGCATGTCTGTCCACTACAGTGCAGGCAAATAACGGAGCAACTAATTCCTGCTTTCCTGCACCCACAAGCAGCCCCACACTTTCCTTTACATTTGCACGAAATGAGTTTTAAAAGTTCAGGTGGAGCGGGTGCGGCTGTGGTGCAAATTGGTTCAAGCCCGTAATTCGTCTGTCGCCAACCCCATTCCTGAGGATCTTTGAAAACTCCGAGCCACGTTTGTACCTGTAGATATGTCCGGAAAACGTGTTGGCGGACTGCGCTTTCCGTTGGTGGGAGTAGTGAAAGATTATATTTGTCTTATTTGTCGTCATTGATTTTTCAAAGCGGTGGAATCGCAAACTATCCATCGTTGTATCCTCTTTACGACCACCATAGAGAGCGATAAGGAATAGTTTTCCCGCGCAAGCTAGCATCTCCGGATCGACCTTTTCTTGCTTGAATAGTTTTACCGATGACCGGAGGTTCGGGTTCTTCTCGAGGGTGCTGATGAATTTCGACTTTCCAATATTATAAAAAGACGACGTGGTGTCACAACCGCTGAAAACATGGATGAAAAGAATGTTCTCAAGAACAGACTTATCATGCTTGAAACTATTCGGAGAGTATAGTTTTGCCGGTGTTTTGCCTTTAGCTGGTTTGCGAAAAAAATTTTTTTTTGTCCTGTGCAAGTCCGGAAATTAAAACCAAGAGAAACGAATTTGTAGGTCTGAACACGCTCAACAATTTTTTTTATGGACATTTTTCGATATATTTCACGAGAAAGAAGGAAATAGCTAAAAATAAATTTTTCTCCCCAAATTGCGGCTTTTTGGATCGATATTTCGATAACGGTGATCGATACGTGAAAAATGCGTAGACCTTAATTGTAGATCGTACAAAGAGCAACAAAAAACTTTTAATAAAATTTTCGTATCTCAACGGGGAACCGAATTATGATGAAAAAACTGAATATAACCCTTTTTTCAAGATGGCGGAAAACCCACCAGGTTATTTTGGTCGACAATTTGAACTTAAGCTTTTCTAGCCCCTCCGCACGTAATATCCAAAATTTGGCTTTCTCGGTTCATTTGCATTTCCAAATGTATATAATGACTGGACTAGAGAGCAAGGTTCAGGTTAATATTTAACTTGCAAGGTACCTACATACCTTCAAAAATAAATTTATAATTATACAGAGTGAAATTCACTAAATTAACACAGAGGTATAGAATAATATAATTATGTAATATATTAATCTATGCTAATATAATATTATAATAAATATATGTGTGCACCATAAAAAAGAAAAAAAAGAACATAAAAAAGAAAAGAAACACAATAAGAAAAAAAAAGTGGGTATGCCAAATAAAATCAAAAAGTTTTTCCAAAATTACAGCTATTTTTAAATTTTTGAATTTAGAATTTAGTGTCTTTTCCAGCCAAAGATGGTAGGTAGCTGGAAGAAGACGAAAGGGATAATTTTGTGCTTAGCTGTTAGCACCACCAATTAACGTCCTGGAGCGTCTCGGACGAGACCCCAGGATGGTTTCGCCAGAGGTAACCACCTATGCACACACACTAGACTGAGGCTACCACAGAGTAGACCCAGAGGTTTGCCACTACGTTGGGAGCCAATTTTATAACACAGTGATGATCAGTGTTACTCACCAACTAGCGCGAGGTAGCTATGCAGAGAACTCTTTCCCAGGGCGCCTTACTACAGAGATTCCAGTGTGCGTGCAAGGGTAACTTGAAATTGATAACTTCAAGGGTAGGTACCTACATCAAATTTGACTCTCCAGCCTACATGCATCAGTCGCCTCGGGACCACGATAGGTGTAACCCTATCGAAACGTCCACATGAAATCCCATCCTCGTCGCCAGTTGTAAGATCCATCCAAAAAACGCACTTAACAGACAGTCTTAGCCTCGCCTAAAGGCTTTCGTATGATACGTCGTGCGACCGAGGCTATGCCTATGTCTGTAGGTACGGTAGAGGGGATGCATGGATGCATACACTACAGCTCCTACATTTCAATTTATTTTGTGTTAGAAAAGTACCTACTTAAAGAATTGTCTCATGCAAGTTTCAATATGAGTTATGTGGTTAAGAAGTAAGAGAAATCTTAACCTTTGCAATACCCAGATTTCAAGAGTTTCTTTGAATTGTGTCTTCTTTGAATTCAAATTATTCAGTCCATTGTCAAAGGCGCTTTCATAAGGTTAGTGTAGGGACACTGCTGACGCATTAGTTTTATATGCCGAGGCGCAAACACTCGTTGGGCGCAGCAGTCGTCTCCCGGCACGCTATGGGTTAGGTCATTATCTATAGTATAGTATTTTATATAGTTATAGTGTAATTGGGACCAGTCTGCAATTATATATTTTATACGCGAAGTCTCAGAATTCTTATTCATGTCAACCCATATCAAACCCTACAATTGGTGACCCATGTAGAATCACCAATGTGGATTTGTAAAGAGGGTTTCGAGATGGGCTTAGATGAATAAGTATTCTGAGATTTCATGCAGAGCACCTATTACCTCGGTATATAAAACTAATGCGTCAACAGTGTCCCTACAGTAGTTTCAAATGACGAAAACGCTGATTCAGTTTAAAAGTTTATACTAAACTAGGTATACCTAATACTATGTTATTTTGCAGATGCGTTAAGAAGCAACTGTGTTAATGAACAAGCTGTAAGGAAATGTGGTATGGACCACTCAGAAATAAATAATGAAACGGAGAATTTGCCAGTTCATTTAAGTCTTTTTAGTTCCAAACACGATATTACATTTACGGTACGTTTATAATAAAAGCTGTAGAATAACCATCGATCTCTCCATACAGTGGAGAGAATCTTCGCCAGAACTGAGCGTTTCAAAAGATCATTCCTTTGTCGAACTATCAAAACATGGAACGACCTGCCCGCCCACGTGTTTCCCTCATCTTACAATCCCGGGTTCTTTAAGCGGAGCGTGAAGAGGCACATCACAGGGCCGCCAACTTGAGGACCACTCGGAAAGAAGTGGCCCTCAAACGCTAGATGCGCCACGGCTTTCCATCAGGCTGGTGACGACGTCAATTTGGCGAGCTAAATATACCTATGAAAAAAAAAACCCGGCCAAGTGCGAGTTAGACTCGCCCGTGAAGGGTTCCGTAGCAGCAAGTAACATAATATAAAAGTTGTTGTAGTTCGTTGTAACTTTGATTGATGTTTTAACACATTCGCAGTGGTAGTGATTCTAGGGTAAAATTGCGGTTTATGACGTATTAAAAATAAACTACCAACTAGATCTCGTTCAAACCACTTTTCTTTGGTAGTTTTTATAGCAATGTACATCATATATTTTTTTAGATTTATGATTCCCTTAGTTTAAAAGTTAGTACCAAAAATTTATTGCTTTTTTTTGTAGTTTTATATAAAAATCTTAATGCGGTTCACAGAATACATCTACTTACCAAGTTTCAACAGCATAGGCCTTATAGTTTCAGAGAAAATTGACTGTGACATACGGACGGACAGACAGACATGACGAATCTCTAAGGGTTCCGTTTTGCTACTCGGCTACGGAACCCTAAAAAGATCCAGCTGAATGTACTACGTACTAGATGCGGCAAACAGAACAAGCGTCGTGTTCTTCTCAACTGCGGTACATGTACTCATCTCTTGGTTAGTTCGGTTTATGCCATAATACGAATAAACGCACGTGACGGAGATATTTTAATTTATTGTGGTAGACTAGGGGAATTACCAAACAAAGTTATGTAAAAGCAATGTACATACATACATACATACATACATACATACATATCATCACGCCTGTTTCCCATCGGGGTAGACAGAGACTATGGCTTTCCACTTGCTACGATCCTGGCATACCACTTTCGCGTCTTCTACTTTCATAAGTGCTTTCATACACGCTCGCCGGTTAAGGTTACTCTTGACCTGGCCTTTTTCCAGCAGGTCATCAATTTGGTTACCATGCGTACGCCGAGGATGACCCCTACCAGCTTGCCCATTCATTCTCGCCTTATAGATCTGTTTAGTCAGTCTATTTTCATCCATCCTCTCAACATGTCCAAGCCATCTAAGCATCCCTTTTTCTATCTTTGTCACTACATCTTCAGTTATACCACATTGTTTTCTAATCACGCTATTCCTTTCTTTGTCCATCAATTTCACTCCAGCTATACTTCGCAGACTTCTCATTTCCACTGCATTAATTTTACTTTCATGCTTCTTCTGCCACACCCAACTTTCACTACCATACATAAGTGTGGGGATAAGCACACCCCTATGCACAGCCACTCTTGCCTTCTTAGACACGTTTTGACTGCTTAAAAAAGGTATGCATCACCCCATTCACTTGATTTCCTGCCAAAACTCTTCTCTCAATATCCTGGTCGCACTTTCCATCCCTCGTAAATTTTGAACCCAGGTATACAAATCCTTTACCTGTTCCACTCTTTGCCCTTCGATAATAATAGGGCAATTCGTCATACATTTCTCTCTTTCAAAAACCATTACTTTAGTCTTACTTACATTCACTTTCATTCCTCTACCTTTCAGCGCCTCATGCATAATATTAACCATCAACTGCAACTCCTCCGCTGATGCAGCTAAGATCACCTGATCGTCAGCATATAGGAGGCATTTGATGGTCAGCTCGTTCAGTTTTATACCACACGCACTCTCCTGCAATTCTTTCAAACAACTGTCCATGTACAGGTTAAACAGCCACGGTGACGCTACACAACCCTGTCTCACACCCCTTTCTATGTTAAAGAAGTCCGTGCAAGCTCCGTTGATCCTGACACAAGCACTCGAGCCCTCATAAAGAGATTTCAGTGCTCGTATCAAGCTGCTGCTCACCCCGTACAAAGACAATGTTGACCATAGTTCATTCCTCACCACTTTGTCATAGGCCTTCTCCAGATCTACGAATACGCAATATGTATGTGTATGTACCTTTTGGCTTTTCGCCAAAACTTTTTCTGCTATGCATTGTAAGGAGAAGACCTGATCCGTGCATCCCCTTCCTTTCATAAATCCTGCTTGAACATCCCACATTTTTCCTTCACACAAGAGACACTTCTAAAGTGGAAAAATGTGTGCCCCCCCCCCTCTAACTTCTAAACTAAGAGAATGATAAATCTAAAAAAAATATATGATGTACATTGCCATAAGAACCACCAAAGAAAATTGATTTTTTTTTATACCACAGAAGTGACAGACAAGCATACGGCCCACCAGAAGAACTGGTGGTCACCGCAGCCTGTGAACGTTTGCAACACCAGAGGCGCCACACTCGCGCTGCCGACCCTGTAAAAACCTTCTAAGACCCCTTTTGAAGAACCCCATACTGTAGGCGTTTGGGAAAACCGAGGCAGGAAGATCATTCCACAACCTAAGCGTTCGCGGAAGAAAACCCCTATCGGATCTAACCGTGCTTGAACGCTCCGGACGTAGGGTGTGAGGATGAAATCCCTGTCTATGGCGAGCGGTGCGATGATAGAACGTAGCCGTGGGCATCATGTCAAACAATTCCTCAGAGCACATGCCATTGTACAGGCGGTAGAACACGCATAAGGAGGCAAAGTCTCTCCTGTCGCGAAGAGGTTCAACACCACCTGTCAGTATAGGATCGTTGACAACTCTCACAGCTCGCCTCTGCACCGAGTCAAATGGACGAAGCTGATATTCAGGTGCCCCCGCCCAGAGGTGACAGCAGTACTCCATGTGTGGCCGCACTTGCGACTTATAGAGAAGCAGTGTTTGGGCCGCAGTAAAGTACCGCCGCGCCCTGTTGAGCACACCGAGCTTCTTGGACGCCAGCTTGGCCTTGTCCTCCAAATGACTGCGGAACTGAACGTCACTGCAGATGTCAACACCAAGGATCCCTATACTTTTAGAGATGGAAAGAGATGTGCCCTGGAATTGTGGCGCTACAGTAATTGGGGCTTTCTTAGCGGTGAAGAAACACGCCTGTGTCTTTGAAGGGTTGAACTGGACAAGGTTTTGTCTACCCCAATCGAACACTCTAGTAAGAGTAGCCTCGATTTCAGACACAAGCTGTTCACGACTTTCTTCCACTGCATCCCGAGAGATACCGGGGCGGCCTGTGTAACAAGTGTCCCCCGTACTGTCGTCTGCATAACAATGAATGCCGTCAATAGACAACATGTCATTGATATGCAGCAGAAACAGAGTAGGGGACAACACTGACCCTTGCGGTACTCCAGCGTTAATGGCCATGCAGTCAGAACAGCTGCCGTCGACAACAGCCCTGATGCTTCTACCGGCCAAAAAGCTGGACACCCATCCGCATAAAATCTCGGTCAGTCCGTAGGAGCGCAATTTTTTAAGAAGACCACGGTGCCAGACCCGGTCAAAGGCTTTAGAAATGTCGAGGCTTACTGCTAGAGCCTCGCCCTTACTCTCGATAGCCGTCGCCCATCGGTGTTTGAGGCACACGAGAAGATCGCCCGTCGAGCGACCGTGACGGAAACCGTACTGCCGGTCACTGAGCAGGTCGTTTTCCTCAAGGTACCTCAGGAGCTGTGTATTAATTACACGCTCCATCACCTTAGACAATAGGGAGGTGACGGCTATAGGCCTGAAATTGACCGGGTCGGTCCTATCACCCTTCTTGGGCACAGGATGCACATACGCGATCTTCCACGACGCCGGGACTTGTCGCATGGAATATGAAAGCGTGAAAAGAGGTTTGAAAGAGATAGAGCTGGTAGTTTTTTTTTTAATACGTCATAAACCGCAATTTTCGGTTAGAAAAATCACTACCACTGCGAACGTGTTAAAACATCAATCAAAGTTACAACGAACTATAAAAACTTTTATATTATGTTACTTGCTGCTACAAAACCCCTCCCAACACAAAACCCTTCATGGGCGAGTCCAACTCGCACTTGGCCGGTTTTATTAGTGTTTAATATAGTTTTACTTAGGTAAAATTTGCAAAAATTACTTGTTTACAGAAAGCTGATTGTGTGTCGATGATACATTTAAATGAATGCAACTCGAAGAATAGCTATAAGGCATGTGACAACAAATCCCTTGAATACCATCTTAGTGAAGCGAAGTTTTTTAAAGTACAGTGTGATAGCGTACTGAAACAGGCGAGTAGAATAATCACATCTTACTAAATACCTATAATTATAAGTGCTATTATACTGTTTCCGTAATACTGTTTCTGTTTTATGTGATGTAAGTAGTTGTAAGTTATATAAGTGCGCCATCAACTACCATTTATTCCTTGTTTTTCTCTCTCTATACCAAGGTTGTCTGGAAGAGATCGCTTTTAGCGATAAGACCGCCCATTGTACTCTTCATTCATAGTTATTAAGTTATCTTTAAAAATACTTTATGTAATGGTGTACAATAAAGCAATATCTATCTATCTATCTATCTACCTGGTCTATGATATTGATGTTTGTTTATGTGTGGGTGTATGTTACCTACGCCTAACGGCTGAATGAATCTGGCTGCAATTAAGCACAGAGATAGATTATAATCTAGGATAATACATAGGATTTCCATGGGATGTGGGGACTTGTACAGAATTATACGCGGACGAAGCCGAGGACATCAGCTAGTTTGACAATATAATTATTATGTGGTTAACGTTACTTGTGGACCGACGGATGTAGCATAGCACATCTCTGACGGTAAGGCACCCTATTAAGAGTAGGCATAGGTATGCTATGCTACAGGATCTGTGGTTATGGTATGGCGCTAAGTCTGCAATATTCGACCTTGACAAATCCTAAGGCAATTCGAAGGATTGCAGCGTTCACTTTTGCCGGATTTCATTCGATTCTAACACATTATATTACTGTTATAAAATTTAGGATGTTTTAAGAAAAAATCTAGCCGTAAAATATTGTTCTAAAAACCTATACCTATTTTATGACAAGTTTTTATGAGGATTAAACTCATTTATTTAGATAAAAAAGTACATTGGTACTTGTTAAGATTTTTGCAATACTTCTCATTTTTCGAGAGCGATTTCTATCGAATAAAGTATTCCTAATCGTGTTTTAATACGTTAAAAAAGCAAGAGTACAATAATATAGTTTTATCAGATCAAATCGAAGAATATTTTATAGTATAAAGTTCACCCCAAGATGAGTCTATTTCGTATATAGAAACTTAAATAGAACTTTACCCAACTAATTCTTTAAAATTATGTAATAAGCAATTCACCTGTTACCAATATCCTTTTTTTCATGTACAGGTATACCCTACAAATATAGCTACTGGGTCCACACTTTCCATTGGCTATATCATACTAATAGTTGCAGTTGTGGTCATCATATTAATATTAGCAATAGTTTACATGATTTTGAGACGTGGCAGATCACGGAATGAACAGATTGAACAGATTGTGGAGTACAAGAAACAACAATACTAGAATCACTAAGGAATCAGACAATCAGTACTTTTTACTTAAACCTACCTACTAATATTAATTTCTGTATGTATCTTCACACACACTAGGAATGTAATTCTCAGTTGGAGAGAAATTGGTGTAATAGTTTCTATGAGAAATATCTGCTAGCAGAAGACACGTTGAGAAGAAAATGTGAAGATATAAAAAGAACAAATAAAAGTGTGCGAATGAAACAAAAAAAAAATACAAATGAATACACGTACAATAGAACGCAATCAACATAAATATAATTTGCTTTATGGATAATGTATAAAAATGAACATGTAAGAATAAAAACGATACTCGAACATATAAATGTGATTTTTAGTTATAATTCACTCTAGGTTTCACAGGGGTTTATACTCAGACCTGTACTTTCTGCACAAGACAAGAGCTTCGTCCATCAGTCAAAATTGCACCTAAGAACAACCTGCCTTCGATAATCATGGCTGCGTGAGTAATTTGGTCAAATAACCAACCTGAGTCGAAATAGTATTTATCTACTCTGATACTATAATACAAAGATTATAAAATTGAAATCAATACTCTTATGACAAACATTATGCACTGGCCAAAAAAAAAGTTTTATTACGATACAGGTCTTGTATGGACACCTATATCATAATAAAACTTTTTAATCATTACGATACACCATAAACAATCTCCAGCTGAAAAAGAAGTTTGAACCTCTACTAAAAAAAAAAATTGTGTCTGCAGAGTAGCGAAAAATCCTAAATCTATGGTCTCCGCAGCCTAAAAAAAAAAGATACACGCATGCGCAATCGATGTTTGCGCCTTGGCGCCAACATTTTACATTTAAATTTAACAAAGTTTGGTTTTTTTTGTAAAATAAATTAGTTTTTGTGTAAAAACATGTCTTAAAGCGAGGATGGTGGTAATTGTACACCACCAGACATTCTGGAAACTGCGTCAAACATGACCATGAACCTGTTACCGGCGAAATCAAGGAGCAACTATATAACACAACAAAATGAAATCAGGTATTATAGTATGAGAGTAGATAAAGTAGTGTATGACACTGTACATAACTTGGTCTTATAACACTCGTGTGATACTATAAAAAAACTCGCCTACGGCTCGTTTTTTTAAAACACACTCGTGTTATAAGAACCCTTATTATGCAACAGTGTCATAAACTACTATTAACTTACATTCATATTTATTTACATTAATATCTTCGAATGCTTCTATAAAGAGCACATTTGTTTCTTTGCAATTGATTAGCTCTTTACAACTACACTTTAATCACGGCTTTTTGTGAGACTCGCCCTTGATTAAGTAAAGGACTTACTTCACTGCGATGCGGCTTGATCCAGCCAGCGACAATCAAACCTGATTCCAGGAACTTGCTTCCGACGGCTGAAACAGGTAGGTATCCCATCCGTAGACAATTATAAGGTTTGGTTTTTGCCTGTAGGAGTCAATGAGGATTTTTACTTAATAAAAGAACCTAGCTCTAATATGTTATTCCATAGCCCAGGGGTTCCCAACCTTTTTCAGGCCGCGGCGCCCTTATAAGTCTTGAAATTTTTCACGACTCTCTATCATTATCATGTGTAACCCCCCCCCCCCCCCCACTCCTGCACGCAGTTATTCCATGGTATACTCCACTTTTCTGTGCCATGGAGTCTCAGCCAACTTCAGCCAAGTCACCATGCAGAATAAATAATAATGTGGAACCGGCGTTCCCTTGGGAAACTGTCTTCTTTTTTAGGTGTGGAAATCACTCATGAATGGTGTGCCGAAATTTTACCGACTGAAACCACATGGTGCTTTACCTACTTTGTTTGGGTACTTCCCCGCGTCTATAGGGTGTTAATCTCGCTTCCTGGGTTGTGTGTCGTGCACTCTCACGTCTCGCTGTCGTCTTGGGCCTACTTCTGTAAGGACGGTGAACAGTCTCCCCCCCCCCGTTCTTAGGCCCCCGGTCATGGAGGCCGATAGTATGGGCAAAGACAAGTGTATGGATCTTGGGTTGGAAAGTTATCTCCCTGCTCCCTCCCTGCCATCTCTTTTACGAGAATAACCTGCTCGCAGAAAGACGTGGCTGCATCCCACTTACTCCCGCTGGAAATCATGGCTCGCACCGTAGTGTCCAGCGAGATAATGTCCACGTCAAGACCTGCCACTAGGATCTGGCGCCCACGCTGTGCACTCCACTAATGTATGCAGTCCTCGCTGCGTCCTTCGCAGTGCTGACACAACCGGTAGAAGACATTGCCATGGCTCCTCTCTAGCCACGTTTAATATCGATCTGATCTGATCTGACCACCTCTCTTAACTAAGACACTTCAAGATGGTGAACGCGGTGAGGACTCAGCCGATTTCCTTGGGTAGAAGGAGGCAACTTTCACCTCTTACCATGCTGACACCACGTAGACTAGTTTTAAAAAATCGAAAAACTTGTCTTGACAGACAGACCCTTTTTTACAAAGGAGTTTTAGAGTGGAGACCGCGACTCGGCAAACGACGGGTCGAACTCGAACTCAAAACACATTTATTTCCCATAATCCTAATACATAGGCACTTGCGACACGTTCATGAATACAAATATAAGTTAGTATGTACCACCATCAGTTAGGAACGCGGCCCGCTTGAGTAGAACTTGCAATAAACTCGGCGGGCTATTCTTTTTGTACTCTATTTCTTTTATTATTATCTTTCATTTTTTTACGTACGCGGAGCGAGGGGCGCCGCGAGGCACTCCCGCTCTGGGCTTTCTAGCGCGCCCCAGGGCGCCGCGGCGCACAGGTTGGGAACCCCAGCCTAATGCACTCTCCACACCGCTAAATGTTCACGTCATAATTCACATGACCTGTAGTTCTGCCAACAGAACAGGTGGGAATTGCATTACCATTTGTTCTGTGGACAGAACTAAAGGGAAAAAAAATTACCAGTAGTTCTGTTAACAGAACTACTCAACAGAACAGGTGGGAGTAGACGCATTTTCCGGGATCGAAGCACAGTATTGGCCATAGATTTAGAATGTAAAACTGTATCAAATTACAGATTTTTTCATCGTTCAAAAATTTTATAGCCAGTGCAGATATTCTTAAGGGTACAATACCATGAAGTGTCGCAGAATTTTGTGAAAAATATCGCGAGGAAAATAAACAGTGTGGACGAGCTCTTATGGATCTTTTCTTTTATGAAAATACGATACAAAATGTTTACGTATTTTCATAAAAATTATGTCCTTTTTTTAACATGAGGAAAATCCTACATGGATGCTATGCCGGACTCCCACCGACTTAAAATCACACGTATGTTTTCTATGCTCGAAAACCGAAGTGCCGGGGATGGTTCACAGCTATACATTTTGCAGTACATCAACTCACTTCCTGAGTGATGAAGGGATTTCACTAAAATTCAGTTGTCCAATTTATCGGAAACTGGATGTACCTAGGTACTATTAGGTAATTTGATGTTATTTTCACTACATGGTAACCTGTTACTGGCTGATGCATCAAACAGTCTGCGTGATACCCAACTCCTCAGTAAATTACAGGTTAGTTGCACCTGGGGGCGCTTATTCATAGCTAGCCTAAGGCGCGCGGAACCCTAAATCAGGCCCTGATCAGTGGTACTACTGGTAGTACATTGTCGCTCATTGTCTTTGCATAGAGAAGAAGGCTCTACTGTTCATATCATAACAGGAATATAATAATCTGTGGTTCATTATTGACAACTTTTATCTCAATGAATGTTTTTATTATTCATTTAAATCCAATATTACTATTTTCATAATAATATAAAGGTAACAAATGGAACAGACAATAAGTTGTCCAAACATGTAGTTTGTACTCATGGAATAACATTTAGTTTATTAGATATTCTACTTACGTACCTATAAAAATACTCAAACCATTGAAGTTAAAATCAGGTAATATATATGAATATCATAATAGTATTTTGTTCAATAGTAACAGATTAAGCTTACACAAAAAGAGATTATCTAAAGCGGCATGGATAGGATCATATGTCTTACCCAATCTTAGTCTTATGTCCAGAGGACATTGTGAGCAATGAACCTAGAACTATTTTTGCATCATAATTTGCACATCTTACATTTCAACACGGCACGGCAATAGCACGCAATAGAATCCCAACCTATTACTTGTAAGAAGCTGTATAGTTTTCCTCTGCTTACTCCTTCAGTGACAAAAGAGGGATTTATTATAAGAACATCAGTTGCTAGTCCTAGGAGAGTGTGTACCTACCATACATTAGTGCATGGTACACACTCTCCTAGGACTAGCAACTGATGTTCTTATAATAAATCACTATTTTGCAATGATATTTAAGTAAAGATGCTACCCTCATACAAAACAGCGTTCAGTTATTGTTGAGTTATTATTTCACGTGCTTACCTATCGGTACCTAATAGATTTCATCTATGAATGCGATAGAGAATACAAAACATTTAAAACAGAGAGGGATAGCTATCTGTGTCGCTTTGCACACAGCAGCCGACCACAACACGACTTGTTTCGCTCGCAGCTATTAGCCGACTCAATGGAATTATAACAATTGTGTGACTTTGTCCGCAACAGTTTTTGAGCGGTAATGCGATATCTACCTCTTTTTTACTTCATCATTGCTCTTTTGTCACTGAAGGAGTAACTTTACGTTAACTATACGCCTTCTGCCACGTAATAGGTTCGGATCCTATCGCCGTGTTGAAATTTACAGGCACAGATGTAGCTGCATGCTAACTGTTGTTCAAGCTGCTCTTAATGACTTAACGGCTGAACTTTACGACAGCAATGTTACTGCCTTATAATGCACGGAAACACTCGTGAAATGTAAATGATACAGAATGGTTACCCATCTCCGGACCAGTCATAGCGTAAGATACCTACTGAATGCAGTCATCGATTCCAGAAGTCGGACTACGAGTGCTTGTTAGGGTTCCGTACCCATTTTTAGATTCATATGTCTATGTAAAATTCTTTAAAGTAATATAACTTTTTTATTTATAAACCGATTGACATGATATAAACACTAAATGTTAAGTGGAGCAAACCTCAACAGAATAAAGAAAACCGCATTGCAATCGGCTTAGCAGTTACTGAGATTAGCGTGCACAAACGTACAGACAAACAGATATACAGACATACAGACAGACTTTGTTATGGGTTCTATTGCGTTCATAAAGCCCCCCTATAATATTTTTTCTTATTTATCTTCCATGTACAGACAGCGACCTGTTACGATTTTATTATAAATAAATAAATAAATATTCACGGACATCTCACACAACGCTATCTGATCCCAAAGTAAGCTAGGAATAACCTGCTTGTGTAATGGGTATCAGACCACGGATATTAATACTTATATACTTTTAAATACATACATATTATACATAGAAACACCCATACTCTTGAGACAAACATTTATGGGTCACACAAATATTTGTCTCCGGTGGGAATCGAACCCACGACCTCCAGCGTCGCAGGCGGTATCACTACCGACTGCGCCACAGAGGCAGTCAATAATAATATATGTATATGTATATGTATTGATTGATGTGAAAGTTTGTAAAGATGTTTGGATGTTTGTTACTCAATCACGCTCTAACGGTTGAACTTTGGTTCAGAGATTTGGCTAAAATTTGGTTCAGAGATAGCTTATAGTCTGGAATAACACATAGGCTATTTTCATCCCGGGAAAATGTTCCCACGGGAAGCGGGACAGGGTACCGAATTTCACGCGGGCGAAGCCGCGCGCATCAGCTAGTGATTCATAACTTTATATTTTTCAGGTTACATTTTTCTATTTTCAACATGAGGTAAAGACCCAAAATTCAAGATAATCCAATGATTGGATCATGTGATTTGTTATTGTAATTTGTTGTGTGGTCGTCTACCTGTTTGTGAATAGTAATTATTATGCATTTGCTTACATCACAATGAAAAAGTACTCGGCTTACTGCTTTTGTACCAACTGTGATCGTAAAAGTGCTCCACCATTACAACAAAATGTAACAAATCAAGAACAGGTCGATCAGCATTGTGTGAGTAGTTTGCAATTCAAGGAGAGAAAATTGCTTCAAAAGCTATTAAAAAATTACGCTCGCTATGATTACGTCAGGAATCAATTACTTTCACAAAACACACGACGTAAAAGGATTGGTCCAAAACTGTGTGCCCCGATCAGAAATGTTCATTGTGTTGACAAAAATTTTTGTTCAGATACCTGTTTAAGTTGTTATTACAGTTCAATGTCACAATCACAACATGCATCCAATGCGACATTGATAACACTGCCATCCCAAGGAAATCCATTTCAAAACTTGGGACATAAAAAGTATTTTACGACGGTTAAATCATTACCCAAAAAAATATATTACGAAAACGAATACAAACCAAATAAACATATTCTGTGTCAACCGCACCAATTTCACCATAAATTAATGCGAAATAAATTAGCTTTCAAGGATAGAACATTAGTATCTAAAAAGACAGTGGTTCCTTTTTCTTTGCGACATGAAAATATGAGAAACCGAATAAGTCAAGCTGATATGCCGTACATAGTTAGGAAAAAACCAAAGACATACTGGACGGTACATGATAAAAGAAAGAATAAAAGAGAGCATATTTCTCATAATACTGGACCAAATAAGAAGTTACCTAAATCTTTTTCAAAGAAACCTGTAACTTATCTAGATAAAACTAATTTAGATGACAAAATACTTTCGAGAATGAAACCTTTTCAGAAAACTGTAAATGTTACTGCAACAGCAAATAGACAAATACACAACAAGACTGCTTTGGAAAGTAAGGCTAATACCAGTAATAAACTGTACAAATTTAAACCAGGCAATTGTAATTGCTTAACATATTTTTTGGAAAATCCTGCTGTTTTACCCCTTTACAATATCAAAGATTTGAATGAAAGTATACCTTATAAACGGCCAAAGCTACATACATCCACATATAAAACAATGAATCAACAGCAATGCAATTATTGTACCGCTGGTTCAAGTGATTCCTACATTGAATCTAAGAACAAAAAAAGAAATAAACAACATTGTAATAAACGAACTTCTTCTT
This sequence comes from Miltochrista miniata, assembly GCA_933228765.1. Classification (NCBI taxonomy): domain Eukaryota; kingdom Metazoa; phylum Arthropoda; class Insecta; order Lepidoptera; family Erebidae; genus Miltochrista; species Miltochrista miniata. Next base: position 32,107,013 of record OW121752.1, on the reverse strand, counting down.
TAGAAGAACATTTTGCAGCAAATAAGTCTATAGACTATACATCTAGAAGTACTGAATTTAAGACAGCAAATCGCAAATCAAAATTACAATCAGGACGAACAGATTCACGATCATATAGAACTATAAGAGCTCGTACAAATTATTCGTTTTGTGGAGAATTATATAAGAATTCATGTACCCCTAACATTAAAAACGTATCTCTCTCAAGAAAGCGTCAAACAGTGAGTGATTTAACATCAATAAAGAACACAAAAAATGACACGAAGCAACGTTCTAAATATTATTTGTACCACCCTAGTGATAAAAATAAAATAAATTGTAGTTCATCACAAATAGAATCAGTATTTAATATATTTCCACGTTCTCATAATGTAAAAAGTAGAAAAAAATATCAAAATCAAGATTACTTTGAACAAACTTTGGCAAGAGATAGAAGATTTAGAAATGTAAATCAACTATATTATGTAGATAACAAAAAAGAACATGCAATAAAATCACAAACAACAAAAAAGTTGAAAGACTCCAACCAAGTAAATAGCAACATGTGCTATGTCTTCCCAAAATTCAGTGAATCAAACGATCGTAATCAAAATTTCAGCAAGAGCAGCGTCTCTGTACCGTACTTTAGGAAACATAAATATGTGGTTAGAAAAAGTTTGAGTGATAATCATGAAAAAATAAGACATATCCCATCTCGTAAGCTTTACCATGGGACACAAGTAATTAATAACCCATGGGTCCTATTTTTCGAAAATGGTGAATGTCCACCAGGGTTCTGCATTCCATATCAATGTGATCCAACAGATTGCTTAAAAAGAATTAAAACCCGTTTTATGTCTCCAGAGCAGACCAATAATACCGATATTGTTAAAATGAACTCGGTGGGAAGTGCATCAGCATATAAATCATTTCCGAAAGATACTCAAACAGACGACCGTACAGATTTCAAAGTTAAAACAAAACGCATGAATGATTGTGGATGCTATATTGAATTCCGCAAATCTGGCTACAATAAGTCAAATCTCCCCGAACAATTGCCCAATAAAAACACTTCGCCTAAACTTCCTCAACGACCTATTATTAATAATCGGGGAAATCAAACTACAATGAAAAATGCACTTTCCAAATTATTGTCTTCATCGGTAAATTCGGAAAACAGAAGAACAAGGAGAATACGAACATATCGACGCCCTCGGATATCAAGTACACAGACCATTCCTAAGATGCCAATGGAACTCCAAAAATTTCTAAAGAAACCGCGCCGTCGACGTGTCTACACAATCGGGTCTAACATTAATCTCAGTATGCAATTTTACAGAGAAGATAAGGTGGATTGCCTTCCTAATGTCCCTAAATTCAAAAAAGGTAATCAACATTTTTTCTTGCGGGTGTTATTGGAGAAGCTTAAAATTTAAAACCTATTAGCACAGCTTTGTTAGATATGAATTGGAAAACCAAAATTAGGGTGACATAGAAATCATTTTAATTCCCCGGAACGACACATTATAACAGAAATTCAAATTCCACGCGGATGGTGTCATGGTGTTTGTGTTTTTAAAGCAGGGGACATGGTTATATTCGAAGTAACGAATTTTTACGAGTATTTTCTGTATCACTTTGGATAAATAAATTAACTTTAAATTTAGACTTAACTAAAAGTTACTAACTAACTACTTATCTCATCATTTATTTTAATTGCAGAACCTTCATTATTTTCTTCTAACTCAACGCAGTCACGTCCAAATTCTACACAAACAGTACCAGAGGCAAGGTCAAGTTTCGGTGAGAAACTTAGACGTTTTTATATTTCCAAAAGTCACAAGAAGTCGAAAATTACACATGAAATAGATAGCCAATCCGAAAGATATTATCTTCACAGAAAAAATCCGGATAACACAGAGGATAAACAGAGAAAAGAATACATGCGTAGCAAATACGCGAAATCTAAAATGCATTCCGGTCATAGACGCACATTGAAAGCTAAAAGCGACGTACAGTCTAAATCTGTTGGGACGGCGGCCGCCAGTATTAACACTCCTAAAAAAGCTAATAAACATGCAAAGCATACAAGTATTTTTGAACATATAGGTAAATTTGTGAACGGAAAATATCAGTTATCAAATAAGAAACGTGACGAAACTGATAGAAGATTAATTCTTAGTAAGAATCGTAAACAAGTCAATAGAGCTGTCCATAAAACTAATCAAACATCCATTAAAGAAAGCAGTGAAAGCGTGAAAACGCTTATGCCATATTCTAAGAAATCCTTTCCAAAAAGCACCAGTCATATAAAGTTTAAAGATGCTACTCCAATTTTGATGAAAAATAATCAAGTCTCTCAAACTAATTCGTATAAAGATTATACTCCATATAATGCAAATAAGCATTACTCTGGTGGTATTTATATCAAGCGTTCAAATAGAGATGACTATCGTGTTGAGCGTCCTTATAAAGCTAAACATAAGGAAAGAAATATTTTAGACGGTAAAACAAGAGAAACTCCTCGTAAAACTAAATACAAAAAGAAAAGGAATAAATTTACAAACCTGTCTCTTGAAATTTCTAATGAAAATAAAGACAATGTAAAAAAAACACCTCAAATTTCTGCTAGGGTCTATCGCAATCAAAACAAAGAGAAATATAAAAAAATGTATAATCAAGGCAAAGGCATGAATAATAGCTCTATCAGTCATCACGAAAGACTACATCCTAGAAGAGAAATAAGAAAAACCAATATATACACACTGGAGCCTATTCATATTTCTGATGGTGATATAGATCTTACTGTACATGTTAGCGAACAAAATCTAAAATTGCCGGAGGGTGATATATCCGATATCAATGTTAATTTACGACATTTAAACAAACCTAATAAAGGTAACCAACGATTTGAACAGTCTCTTGCAAAAAATACCCAAATAAATAAAGTAAAAAATGTTATTAAAACTGGCTTCAGTAAGTTATTATTTAGACTTCTGAAGAAAGACAAATTTAGAAACATTGACGATTCTGTGTACACTACATGTGAATGTAGCCGTTTGAATGACAAAATTGTCAAACCAAATTTTAAGGAATTGAAATCTAAATCGAAGAGAAATAAAGTTTTAAGTTCATCAACATTTTATTCTGACAAAAGACTAGAAAGGTCTAGTGGTATATCAAAAAGTCTTATCCCACTAACACCGGAACATAAATGCACTGTCTTTTGTCGAAAATCTGTACCTGGCTTCTCGAGTTATTGGTATAGAAAACAATATATTCCATCGGTATCTAAAGAGACGTGTCCATTGTGTATGGGAAGTATATTATTCAATGTTCCTCCTGCTAAATATAGATACGTAGATCCTGATGCAACTAAAATAATTAAAAGTGAAAGCGAAATAAAGAAACAAGCAATTAAGAAATCTAAGAACGCTCGAAGGAAAAATGTTTCAACAAGATCATCTCCTCTCTTTGATGTGATTGTAGATGCAAAGACTATGAAGGTTACAAACAAAGATGAAATATATCGGATATTAAGAGCTAATCGCGTAAAGCCACCAAATCGAAAACGTGAGTTTGATATTACTAGTATTTTCAAAAGTTTTACATAAATATAGTGAATCAAAACTGTTTTTTTTTTCAATGCATTTCCATGCACATTTTTCATACATAACCGTAGCAAAAAAACACATTGGCTTATACCTGTGCAGTATCTGTATTTGTTTAAAGCTGAGAGATACTTATCTGCAACACGCTTTTAAAAGTTTCATTTCACCTGTATGCTTATCCCGCGAACTATTTCCAATGGGAAACGGGTACGGGGAAACTTCATTACACGAGTTGGGCCGCGTGCATCAGCGTGTTTATTTATATGTTGTTTTCTTTTTAGCGTCGGCGATAAGTCAAAATATTGCACCAAAAATCGACTTCGTTATTGATAAAGATAATGCGGAGATTTTAAATTATGATATACACCGCACATTATGTGAATGCCGTGAAAGGAAAAATAGCACAGATTTGGGAAAAGGATATTTTCAAAGATATAAACCTTTTTCCGACGTTGCAAGAAAAACTCTTATGCAAAATCATTCCAAAAATCGCATATATTGCTCTTGTAAGGATGACAGCGTGATTTATAACTCTAATAATAAGACAAAAGCAAGTCAAAACGGTGAATTAGTAACAAATGAAAATTCTGTAGCAGGTTTACTTAAAAAAGTTTCAAACAATATAAAAAATGTCAAATCTAATGTTGAAAAGTTTGTCAGTGAACTCCATGTAAACCCCTGTTATTGTGGACTCAAAATATGTAATAAAGAAATTGAAAAGCTTAAAAAATTGCACGGAACATATCGGAAAGCAAATGCACCTCCTCTTCCTTGTGTCTGTGGCAGTGAAGTTTGTAATTTAAAATATAAGCGTAAGACACCTTATTTTATGAAGAAAGAAAAATTAAACAAGTTGAAAATAAAAGAAGAAAAGCGGATGAACAAGGACTCTTTCAAGCGACTTAAACAATATGAGAAGAATGACGCAGCAAACCGAAAGAAAATAAAACATCAGGATAGAAGAGCTCTGAAAGAACTGAATAAATACGTAGATGGTACTAATAGTTGGATTTTGCTTGCTGAAAATGCTTCTGATGTAGGCAGGTTTGGCATAAATACAACTCGTCGTGCAATCACAAGTGTAATAAGGGGTATTAGACACCCTAGAGATGTATATAACAGAGCAAAACTAGCTCGTGATAATCCTCAAGCTGAAGGAGCCAAAGCTTTAAAAGAATTTCAGGATAGCGGCTTCAGTGGCACTGTCGCGAGAGTTAGAAGCAGGTGTGGTAGCATGCAGGCTTCAAAATATATCATAAACAAGATGGAAACTCATCCAGTGACAAATTACTTGTTACATTTCCGTGATAAAGATCCTAAACAACGATTATTTACTAAAAAAACTGAGAAAGAAAACATAGACGAATGTAACACTTTTTTATCATCATTACGAAAAAAGCCATGTTTGTGGTTTTATCATCTTTGTCCCCAATTTTATCCACAATGTCTTGGGTTTCTGTCTTTTTGGAGGCAGTTCACTGATGTATTTTTATTTATATTAGCTGTTGCAGTGTGGAGCCCGTGTATTCTGTTCACTGAGTTGTGCAGATCTTTGATGTGTTGTTTCATGATATAGTATCATGTTTTATTTTTGTAATAAATGATGACATGTATACCTAATGCTTAAATATTTATTATTACTAGGTACTAATTTATAAGATGGCCGCGTCTCCGCCTACGTTCCCTCATCCCATGGAAACTTGGGAATAAGAAGTAGTTAGGTTCTTTTTTTTCAGACTATAATCTATCCCTGTACCAAATTTCAGCCAAATATTTAGAAATCGAACAAAGTATTTTGAAACATACAAAGATAACCTAATTGTAGGGGAAAAGTGTATAAGATGGGGACGCGGTTTAAGATGGGACATGCACACATTCGGAAAACTAGACAGCACACTAACGCAGCGCTACCACCAGCAGGATGCCATTTACAGGTGGTCACAAGTGCCGCAAAAAATGTTGGAAAAAGTGCGCGCGTCTCGGAGCACAGATCAAAATGTGTTTTCATGTTGTCGCGATATATTTCAAGGCTATTAATATAAAACTGCAAGTAATAGTGTGTGTTTATTAGTATTTTGCATACACGTTTATGATTCTATTGAGCATCTTGTGCATTATGGTTTGATACTTAAATATTAACGGTTCTTTTTTAAAATGACTTTTTTGCGAAATTTTTGAGGCATGACGGGTACTACCTCATCTTGCCTCATGAAACTTTGTTAAGGTTTTTATGCTTTACAATGCTTTTTGGCTAAGTGCATTTTTCTTATAAAAGGAAGACAAGTAGGGAGGAGTGGTCTAAAGAAGTTATTCAAAAGGCGGTAGAAAAAAAATTAATGTAGTAAAACTGCAAGTTACGGAATACCACAGTCTACTTAGCAAAAGTCAAGAGCAAGGGAAGACTAAACAAGAGGGAGAGGTATAAAGAGGATGCTATTTGTATCTATTAAGTACTATGGTGAAAACAACAATTATTTAAAATCTTCGGAAAATTTAGTGGGACTTCAACGGGGTAGCTTGTGGGCACATATTGCATGTGCTGGTGTAGACGACGACGACGACACAGAAAATAGTTCTATTTGCTTTGCCTGTGAGGAGAAGTAAATGGTACCTAAAGCAGATACCAGAAGCACACTTTTGGTGTCTAGACGCAAATGAAAGTAAGACGATGTGTGTTGTTTGTCACCCCGTCTTGCCCCAATTTGACGTCCTTGTCTTGCCTCATATAATTATGGGGTAAGATGGTGTATCCCATTATTTGTAATTAATATTTTTTTTAAGTTACGTCATTCCCAAACTTACCAAAACATGTGCCAAATAAAATGTTATAAAATAATGTATGTGCCACTGACTTATAATAACGATGAAACTTCAAATAATCCGTATTTTTGCCGTTAGACCTTAGCATCCCCATCTTATACCTCCTTCCCCCAAAGGACCAATGCATTAGAGTCCTGTACCTACTAGACAAAGTAAATAGGTAAGTAGTTGTCTCATCTAGAGAAGGGCGAGGTAGTTGGACATGCCAAAAAAGCAATCCATTGATTTACGAAAATATTTGTAAATTTTTGTACATCGATGTTTGTTGCCTAGACTCAACCTCTCTATAATGCCCTATTCGCCATTGTTCTGTAGATCTAGATCTACACCAGTTTCAGTAGGCGCCACGGTCACGTCGAAACGGTCACGATCATAGATTTAGAATTTGTCGCTACTCTCAATTCAAAATCTATGATCAATGTGTGGGATGTAAATATCGTGCAAGTTATACATTAAAGGCATAGGATCGTTGGTGTTCTACATTGTAAGTGTTCCAACGCAGCGACCATCTATTATATAAAAATAAGTCGGGTTTTCCTTCCTGACGCTATAACTCCAGAACGCACGAACCGATTTCCACGGTTTTGCATTCGTTGGAAAGGTCTCGGGCTCCGTGAGGTTTATAGCAAAGAAAATTGAGGAAAAATTTCAAAAGAAAAGCGGGAAAATCATTTTTCACGTACAGCGCCATCGCGGGCGAAGCTGCGGGCATCAGCTAGTTTATTTATATATTTATAGCAGTAAGCAAGGGGTAAAACTGCCGTGTGTACTAGTCTATAGGTATTGAAGATGATACAGGAAGGAATTGATATACTTACAACGAGTGGTTCAAAATGCCAAATTTATATATTTTTACAAAAGCGATATATACAGGTCCATACAGAAAAGAAGATGGAGACAGGCACAGGAAGGATAATATTTAACAAGAAATATTTACACTCGCACACAATTCACAAAATAATATTAATAAACTATTCAGAGCGACTCTTTTAATCTCTGACTCGCTGACAAGACAAGACGTTCCGTCCGTCACCTAGAACATTCTCCATGACGTTTCGCACATGCGCACGGCGCGGCGCGGTGTCATTATATACGAATGATGTAGGTCTGGTCGATAGTCTATCAATATCGATAAAGCTACATCGACCAACTGGTATTGTAAGAGTGATGTATTAGTGTACCTGTGTAGTATGTCTTCAAGAGTGTGGAGTAGGCCACACCACTCCCCCTCCAGAGTCCGTCATGGACGATAAAAATTTGTAAACTTTACCTGTCTACCAGACCGCGTTTGGTACCCTGGTAAGGTCTTAGAACATTCTTCAGGAGGATCCGTTAAAAGGAAAGCAGGTTTGAGGCGGTCAATTGTAACCGAAACGGTTTTGCCTTTAATATTTATTTTAAAGACTTTCTCGCCCCGACTGATAACCCTATGAGGACCGGAATATGCTGCCTGCAGTGCACCCCGTAACTTGTCTTCCCGAAGAAAAACTTGCTCACAGGTTTCCAGTTCCTTATAAACAAAAACTTTGGATTTGCAGTGATGAGCAGTCGGAACAGGTCGCAATTTTTCAGCGAATCCTCTGAGCCTTGCGGTAAAGTCCGAAGTGTCGGTGGTACCTGCAACTGTAGTCTCAAAAAATTCGCCTGGTAATCTTAGCGGTTCCCCATAAACTAGTTCTGCTGAAGTAGCCTGCAAATCATCTTTATAGGCAGATCTAACGCCTAACAAGACCCACGGCAAAGACTCTGTCCACCTGTCGTTGGCGTGACAGACTATCGCGGCCTTTAAATGGCGATGGAACCTCTCAACCAAGCCGTTACAAGCTGGATGGTAAGCTGTTGTCCGTTTGTGCTTGAATCCGGCTATCTTAGACAAACATTGAAATAAAGCTGATTCAAATTGACGGCCTTGGTCAGTAACAATGTCTGTAGGACAACCAAATCGCGATATCCATGCTGACAACAAGGCTTTGGCCACAGTTTCTGCCGTGATATCCTGCAATGGTACTACTTCAGGCCAGCGTGTAAATCTGTCTACAGCTGTTAAGCAGTACCGATAACCTTGAGAAAGCGGCAAAGGACCGATGAGGTCAATATGGACCTCTTGAAATCGAGCGCAGGGTAAGTTATATGTGCCGAGAGGGGAGGTCACGTGACGAGTGACTTTCGCCCTTTGGCATGGTATGCAAGCGCGCGCCCACTCCCGACAATCCTTTCTCACTCCCGGCCATATGAACCGCTCAGCAACTAATTTGGCCGACGCGTCAGCACCAGGGTGGCTTAAGGAATGTAAGCTGTCAAAAATTTGCTTGCGAAGTGATTTAGGTACATAGGGCCTGGATTTCGAGGTACTGACGTCGCAGTACAGAGGAACTTGACTTCCAGGGACATGTAGTTTTTGAAAGCGAAGAGAAGATCCGTCAGTCAATAGTTTGTTGAGCTCGTCGTCTGACGACTGAGTTACAGCTAGCTTCTTCATACAAACCGGTTCTGCAATTTCTTCTATCCGTGACAAGGTGTCGGCTACGACATTGTCCTTACCGGATAAGTGACGGATATCCGTGGTAAATTGCGAAATAAAGTCTAAGTGTCTATACTGCCTAGGCGAACAGTTATTCTTCCTTTCGTGGAAGGCAAAACTGATCGGCTTATGGTCAGTATAGATTATAAAATGCCGAGCTTCTACCATGTGCCGAAAATATTTAATAGCCTCATAAATAGCTAGAAGCTCTCTATCGTACGGTGAATATTTTACCTGCGATGGGCTTAATTTTCTAGAAAAATAAGCTAGTGGTTGCCACGATCCTTTTTTAAATTGTTGCAGAACTGCTCCGATGGCTTTATCTGAAGCGTCAGTAACCACAGCAAGTTTCGCTGCACAATCAGGATGTGCGAGAAGCGCAGCATTACATAAGCTGTCTTTACAGGCCTGAAAGGCACACAGGGTATCCTCTGTTAGGGTAATTGGCTGCGAACCTTTAACTGAACCTGTTAATAGAGCGTGAAGTGGAGCTTGAATTTCAGCTGCACGTGGGAGAAATCTCCTATAAAAATTTAACATGCCCAAGAAACCTCTTAGCTGGCGCACGTTAGTTGGCGGAGGAAACTCTTTTATCGCTTGAACCTTAGCGTCTAACGGCTTGCATCCATTCTCTGAAATGGAGTAACCTAAAAATGTTACCTCTGTTGCACCAAGTATACATTTCGAAGTATTCAACAACATTCCGTAATCTTTCAGCCTTTTGAAGATTTCTCGGAGATGTAGTTCGTGTTCTTCTGAACTCTTTGAAAATACCAAAAAATCATCTAAATAACAGTAAATAAAATCGAGTCCTCGCGTAATTTCGTCCACAAACCTTTGGAATGTCTGGCCTGCATTTCTAAGACCAAATGTCATAAATGGAAACTCGAAAAGACCGAATGGGGTCGTGATGGCAGTCTTAGAAATGTCATCTGGGCTGACAGGTATCTGATTATAAGCTTTCTCTAAATCTAGAGTGCTAAAAACTTTGCATCCCGTAATACTGTGAGTAAAGTCATGGATGTGCTTAATCGGATATCTGTCAGGTATGGTCCGTGCATTCAACTTACGGTAATCGCCGCATGGACGCCAGCCGTTATTTTTCTTTGGCACCAGGTGTAAAGGCGATGACCATGGACTTTCTGAAGGTCTAGCTGTACCAAGTGTCAGCATTGACTGGAACTCTTTTTGAGCGATCTTCAACTTGTCCGGGGCTAAACGACGAGGAGTAGAGTAAACTGGTGGGCCTGGTGTCGTGCGTATGTGGTGTACTGTTTGGTGTGATGTAGTGTGCAACTTACCAGCTGGTCGTGTAATTTCAGGAAATTCGTTCAAAACTTTATGATAACGAGTCTCGCCAGTGACGACTTTCACCGAATAAATATTGGTACAATTGGCTTGCGTTGCAATAGCTGTAATACTAGTTAAACTATCGATCAGACGTTTGTTACGACAATCAACAATAAGATTGAAGAAATTTAGAAAATCAACGCCAATGATTGGTTTGGTAACGTCCGCAATAACGAAACGCCATTGAAAAATTCTACGTAAGCCAAAATCTAAATCTAAGTTTATATAACCATAAGTCGCAATACTAGAACCGTTTGCAGCACACAAACTATAGTTAGTACGGTCACGACGATCATGAATTGCTGACCGAGGAAACACGCAGAGATCGCTCCCAGTGTCGATCAGAAACTGCATCTTTGAAGATCGGTCAGTGACGAATAGGCGACCAGCTGAAGAAGATGGGCAATCGTCAGTCGCCATTATCGACTGCCCCTTAAGTTTTCCGCTTTATAATCACAAGGCCGGATGCACTTCGCAGCCTTCTCGCCGAATTGACCATGATACCAGCACAGGGGAAATTTGCGGTAGTTTGACAGTGAACGTTGTCTAGAAGCACTGCGATTGCCTCTAGAATGTGACTGACGGGAATTGGAACGGCTGTATCTCTCCGATGACATTTTTTCAAACTGTTTGCGTAACTCTGCAATTTCCTTCGCTAGGTCATTGATGACGGAACCAGGGACCTCATTCACGGTCGCAACCTTTGGGGTGGAAGAGGCAAGGTCATTCACCCTGTCAGCCAAATCTGCTAAGTCCTCAAGCGAAATTGTAATAGCTTGTCCCGCTAGAACTGTCTGAATGCTGTGTGGAAGGCGGCTAATCCAAATCGTCTTTAGGAAGTCATCTGGGACGTTAGCGCCGGCAAGGCCATGTAAGTGACGGAGGAATTGTGAAGGCTTTCGGTCTCCAAGCTCTTCATGCATCAACAACTGTTTGATTTTCTTTTCCTTCGATTCACTCAGTCTTTTGATGAGCTCGGTTTTGAGCTTCTCATATCTATTCGTCGCAGGTGGATTCACGATTACATCTTTAACTTCCCTGGAGTACTCGTTGTCAAGGTGGCCGATAACGTAATTGAATTTCGTGAGGTCATTTGTGATTCCAGAAATTGCGAATTGGCCTTCAACCTGTGCAAACCAAATATCTGGTTCTTCGGCCCAAAACGGTGGTACTTTGATACCGACTCTAAAAACATCGATATGTTCTATCGACTTTGTCCCATCACTATTGTTGGGGCTTGGTTGAGCTATCGCATCTTGGAATTCCTTCTCGGTCGACATTCTGGTTCAATAAAGGGGTCACCAGTATAGCAGTAAGCAAGGGGTAAAACTGCCGTGTGTACTAGTCTATAGGTATTGAAGATGATACAGGAAGGAATTGATATACTTACAACGAGTGGTTCAAAATGCCAAATTTATATATTTTTACAAAAGCGATATATACAGGTCCATACAGAAAAGAAGATGGAGACAGGCACAGGAAGGATAATATTTAACAAGAAATATTTACACTCGCACACAATTCACAAAATAATATTAATAAACTATTCAGAGCGACTCTTTTAATCTCTGACTCGCTGACAAGACAAGACGTTCCGTCCGTCACCTAGAACATTCTCCATGACGTTTCGCACATGCGCACGGCGCGGCGCGGTGTCATTATATACGAATGATGTAGGTCTGGTCGATAGTCTATCAATATCGATAAAGCTACATCGACCAACTGGTATTGTAAGAGTGATGTATTAGTGTACCTGTGTAGTATGTCTTCAAGAGTGTGGAGTAGGCCACATATTTATTTAACAATTTATGTATACGCATATATTACAAAGAGACCATTCATCCAACGTATCTTCACATACATTCTCCCGGTTAAAATTTATCAGGAAATTTTATGGGGAGAAGTCTTACGAAGAAGATGTTATAGCCGTCATTCTTCTGTTATAAATTGGATTCCATTGTCTTTTTGTTCGCATCTGCTATTTTTTTCTTCTTTTTAATGAAATGTAAGAAAAATGCCTGCTCCGCATTTTATTTTCCGTGTTTAGGCTGAGGCCGCATTTGCGGTTTACCGTATATACGGCGGCGGTTTCTAATCTCAAAATGTCAAACCTTTACTTGATTTAATTGATTTTGACATTTTGAGGTTAGAAACCGCCGCTGTAAACCGCAAGTGCGGCCCCGGGCTTATTAATATTTTTTGAAACATTTTGAAAATATGCACCTGGGGTTTTGGTTTGTCAAATAGAAATGTAACAACGTGTACTACGGGTAGAATTGAATTACCAGTGGTAAGTATTACTGGCGCCGCTTGTTATCACCAAGGGTAATTTTTTTTTTACCGGTGGTACTACCAGTAGTAGCACGAGAAAAAAAGGAAGTTCCGTCCCTTTCTTGCCCTTGGTACTACTGGTAGTACCAGTGATAAAAAAATCCAGTAGTACCACGGGTAACATTGAATTACCAGTGGTACTACTGGGACCACTTAGTAGTACCACGGGTATTTTTTTTTACCGGTGGTACTACCAGTGGTACCACTGGTATTATCACGGAAAAGAAAGGGTTCTGTCTCGTCCTCCCCCGTGGATTCAAATCCCTTCCTTTATAGAAGTCCATTATAATAAAGGTCAAATGAGTCTGTAAGGAATAATATTATTGTTCTGTGGTTTATTATGTCATATGCTTCATTTATATGCCAATACCTGAGTATTCAATCAGTAAATAAAAAAGAGTTACATATTTCATCAAAAATGTTATATCTTTATTTTCTCAATCAAAACCAGTGGCAAAATATCAACTAAAATGTACTGTGCGTGATGATTTCAACTTAATGCGATTTTTATAGACCACATTCAATTCGTAGATCGTTCAGAAGAGTCGAAAGAGGGGTTAGTGGTTAACGTTATTATATTTTATTTAGAATACTTTTTAAATATATTGGAATATGTAGGTGATACCTACAGTATGGTAATACCTACAGAATGGTAATATACCTGCAGTTAAATATATATATACTGTGCCTGCAGTATAGTAATATCGGTAACTGGTGCCTACTAAGGACATAGTCCACGCCATAGGGAGAGGCAATGTCGCGAGTGTATTGGGTACCTTTGCACCAGGTCAAGGGTGCTTATTCAGTAGCAAATAGGTGACCAGTAGATGCCGAGGTTCACATATAATGGAACCGTAATTAACAATTTTATTGTATGTAGGTAAATGTTTTGTTTGATTCTTTGAGGGTAAGCAGCGAGCTTTGGTACCCGTTCCCGTTTCCCGTGGGAAAATATTCCTGGGATAAAAAGTAGCCTATGTGTTATTCCAGACTATAAGCTATTTCTGTGCCAAATTTCAGCCCAATCCGATTTAGAGCGTGATGGCGTAACAAACATCCAAACACCCAAACTTCTTCACAAACTTTCACATTTATAATATTAGTAGGATTTTTAGAAATAAAGCGTAGAAAGGGTAGGTATTGTTAATTCTAAGTGAACACGCACTTCTAATAACTTCTGATAGTGAAATTGTAAGCAATACCTAACTTGATCACGAATATGACTGCCTCGAAGTCAGTGGCGCATTTGGTAGTGTAACCGACTGCCGTGGTGAGGTCTTGGGTTCATTTCAAACACATATTTGTATCGTCTGTCTAAGTCGTCGTAAGTATGTCTACTATTTGTAAAAAAAAACTAATAACATAGGTCATTCTGCTATTATTTTAAGTACTAACTTGTATTTTTACAGACAATGAGATTGAATCAAATGAAGGCATCCTAGACACATAAATTTATTCGAAAGTCTGTAACTACGAAACCTGGAAACCGAGATTTTTTAAATAATGTAACTGAGTATTTTGTTTTAAACGCTGGCCAATAAGAAAGTTGATGGGTGAAGTAAATTTATATAGTGAGAAATTACTACTAAGTTGCAGAAATCAATTTACATTTTATCCTAAGTTGAATATACACGAACTAAAGCAGGAATGAAGTACAAGATATTGAAGGAAAGTTATACTCATAACACACGGAGTGATAAAATCTGTTAGCCTATGATAAGGATACCCATATTATTGCTAAGGTTAAAACAAGCATATTATGACATTCTTTGGAAGTGCATAATGAAGAGAATGCTAATGAAGCACGGCCACTAAATTTAAAAGTTTATCAAATGGGAGGCGCAATACCAGTTTTTGAATTTATAATATGTCTCGAAAAATATTTCGTATGTTAAAACGTGGATTGGAATTCAAAAGTTTATGTAAGTTAAAACATAGACACCGTGACATCGGTATATCTGTATGCTGTAACAAATTAAGAAGTAACACATTTCAAGATTTTGATGATGTTGCGACTCAGGCACCCAACTCACCCTGTGAAGATAACATAGATAAAGATAAATGTGTGCGAAAGAGTGTTGAAATGAAAATTAACTTGAAAAATGAACAGCCGAGAAGAGTAATAGAAAATAAAAGAGAAAGCGTACCTCTGTTCCACAGGGATGGCCGTTATATAATATGTAGCAAAAATGGGTGCAATGGATGTAAAAATATGCGTCGCAATTTTGGAGATCAATTTCATAAAAATAAGGTAAATGTAAGTGTAAATTATCCAGAAGTTATAAATCAAAACGGTAAACATGTTAAACCTAGATGCAGATGTCCTTGTAAACGATCAAAGAAAGTACAAGCCAGTTCAGGTAATTTATGTAATCTTAATGTTAAACAGAAGATGAAACGTGTAATTTTGGAAGGTGGTAGTGTTACAACAGATGAAAATAATCGAAATAATACAGTGTGTAAAGATGATCAACAGAATTTTGAAACCTGTAAAAGTGACCATGGAAAAATGGTAGACTATGGTAAAAAACAGCAAAAAGGTGACTACGAATGTCCTCTTCATAGTTCAAATAAATTATTAATCGACTCTAGAGTTGAAAAGAGCAGTGAAATTATTGTAAGTCCAGTTATTAGTAATGAACCAATGAAGACCAATGAAAGTAGTTCGAAAGAAAATCTACGGTGTAGGTGTACTAGTGATTTAAGTTGTGGAACAAAAAGGGCGTTTGATAAGGCCAGTCCTATTTTTTTAGTTGATGAAATAAAACAAGACATTTGCAGACATAAAATTTCGGATGCTAATAATTCAAACCATCAAATATGGCGCAAGGAAGGTAAACAATTATTTCCAGACAAATTTTGTCATAAAAGAAACATTAAGACCTGGAATAAAAATTCTGGCCATATTAAGAAAAATGATGATTTCAGATGTCCTTCTAAAGTAACAAGTGAACAAAATTGCAAAATGTATAATGCTCCAGGAAATATTCCTGACATTAGAAGTAGTGATTGTTGCAAAACATCTTCTAATAAAAACTCATGTGAGAAAAATCTAACAGCCGATGGAACCAAAAAAGTTGCCATATGTAAGAAAATGGAAGATTTTAAATGTCTCTGTCCCTTGACAAAACGCACTCAAGAGCTTAAACAACCCTGTTACGAAGGTTCTCCGACTAGATGTCCTGATTGTAACTCAACTATAAAGACACGAAAAGTTAGAATTCCATGTCCTTGCAAATTAATAAAAAATGAGCTTACTTCAAGACATGACTGCCACAACAATAAAAGTTTTCATCGCTTTGCCAACGAACATACTGACAGCGGCCTCGAAATCGACATCGAACAGCACATTAACATACGCAATCCAAAAGATAATATTAACAAAGCTGAATGTAATCATACGGAAAGCAACCCTGATTATATATTAGAAAAAAGAAGTAGATGTCTATGTAGTGAAACGTGTACAAGTACCAGTGGTATTAAACAATCAGTTTGTAGTAAGCCTACCAGTTCTCAAACATATTTAAAAACATGCGTGAGTGCGAGCACCACTTACGACTACGATTATCCTCATCAGACTCAGCCTCGTCATGGCGGACTGCCAGGATATGCCAAAAAGAACATAGAAATCCATAAAAAACATAGCTCTTTTGAAAATGAAATGGAAGGTAAGGGTCCAGGTTTATTAAAAAAATGCTTTTGTACTCGTGGACTTGCAGAAAATAAGACTAACAAAGTTAAATGGTATAAAGAACTCAAAAATAAACCAGAAGACGAGTTAGTGAGTTTCTTTAAAAATAAACCAAAAGGTAATAGCCCTATGAAGGGTAAAAAATATGCTACACCTGGAGTAAAGCTACGGAAGGTTGGAGAATTAATACCATTTATAAAAGGTTTGAAGCTCAGCCTGAAGAGTCTTACACAATAATTTTACGCGGTTAGTACTTACGTGTAAATCGGCGTAAAGTTATTGGTACCACTGGTGCAATACAACTCTGGTTCTATTTAGCATTGAGTGACTATTAATCTTTATTAGTAGGTAGGTATAGGTACCTGTTTAAGGTCTCTTTTAACTTTGTGACGTTATTTGTGGTGGTGAAAAGAAATTAACAATAACAAGAGTAGAAGCTTCGCAGTAATACATTTAACTGGAATTCTTATTATTGCTCTTTTCATAAACTCTATTAAAGTGGACTAATGGTAGCTCCTACTATCTAATATCTAATAACAAGATTTATAAATAATTACAAAGAGTGCTGAAAATGTAGACTCTTAGTTTGAAAGAAAGAAAGAAAGAAAAATTATTTATTCGGAAACATAATGGGGCACACAAACAATATAGGAAGGAAACTTAATCCTAGGCTTAACAAATACATGCATTAAATTAATGTGTACCTCACACGTCATCCGAAAAGGACCAGGTTCAGCATGTGCCTGACTCAATGTCAAGCGCTGGTTTTCAACCTGACCTATTAAAAAGCAAGTGAGTAACAGATGCCAGTCGGCCTCACTTAAAATCTAAACAATACTAAACCAAATACGAGTAGGTAAGTAATATGCTGTACAGGTAACCACCATAGTTTCGCAGAACACTGACAAGGAATGTAATAAATATATACATACACATATATACATACATACATACATACATAGGTACATACATACATACATACATACATACACATTACATATAAACATACACCCATACGCAACACCCACATACACAAGAGCAATATATAAACCCACGACATCTATAGGTAGGTAGATCATATAATAAATAAGTTTGTATTTATCATGTTATGTTCCTTCTGTGCGTCAATTAAGAATCGCCGTAGTCTCGATCTGAAAGTATTCACCTATTTAAGTGACCTTAGCGGTGGAGGGATGTTATTCCAGATTTTACTGCCGGCATAACGGAAGCTACCTTTAAAGGCGGCCGACCTATGGCGCGGGATGGACAGTGGCAGCGCGCACCGCCTACCACCACAGCCACGCCCACCCTTTAACCAGTTCAGTTTCTGATGGAGATATGCTGGTTCCAGATATTTAGGAACTCCAAATATTAGGCATGCCAGATGAAACTCACGCCTTGTTTTCATTTTCATCATGTTATGATTGTTAAGGAATGGAGTGACATGGGTCCGTGGCTGGTGGTATCACAAAACAAAACCGCGCACAGGCATTCTGTACTCTTTGGACCATCCTATCTGTCTGTGATAATAAGCGAGGTCCATATACCGTATCAGCGTAGTTTAGTTTGGACAGCACCAGAGACTCCACCAACTGAACTCGTAGTTCCTCTGATAGAAAGGGTCTTATTCTGTATAGGATCCTCAGACGGTAGAAACAATTAACAACACACTCCGCCACATGTCTATCAAACCTCAGATTTGAATCTTATCAAACCCAAATTGAGGGCCTCGTAAACTCTCTCAATACTCGCGCCCATGAGTGTTATGGTAAGTGGAGGCAGACAACTTATTTGCTTTTTTGTTCCTAAGACCATGTACTTAGTTTTAAGAGGGTTAAGTACCAGAGAGTGATCATGGGACCACTTGGCAATTCTATGAAGGTCATCATTTAATGCTTTAGTTGCCATTTCGTAATCCTCAGGTTTAAATGAAATATACACCTGTAAGTCATCAGCATAGATCTGATAGTAACAATTTTTTATACAATTTGTTAAATCTGCACAATATAGAAGGTATAAAATCGGGCCAAGGATTGATCCCTGCGGCACCCCCCTTTGCAGAGGGGTGAGGTCAGAGTGAGTGGTAGTCCCATCAGGTAGGCGTAGTTCTACGCATTGGCGGCGGTTATCTAAGTAGCTGTGGAACCATCTGACAGTGTTAGGGTCAAATCCATAGTAGTTTAATTTAGAAACCAACAGTGAAAGATTGATACAGTCAAAAGCACGGGAATAATCCAGCAGTACAAGCAGCGTGCACATGCCCTGGTCCTGAGCAGACAGTATGTTGTCAGTAACGTCAAGTAAGGCAGTACTAGTAGAACGTCGTTTTCTAAAACCAGATTGAAACATGGGCAAAATTGAATTTTCTTCCAAATAGGTGGTTAATTGCTTGCACACCACTTTTTCCAGCACCTTAGAAATGCATGGCAGCAAGCTGATGGGGTGCAGATCTTTTAAGGCTGATGGATTAGAGTTCTTTGGTATGGGTTTCACGATAGCTATCTTCCAATAGTCGGGAAAAGTTGAAGTCTGTATCGATCCATTTATGATGTCCGTTATAGGTTGAAGTGTATAAGGCAGAGCAAGCAGAAGCATGTCTCGGCTTATCCCGTCACAACCCTGAGCATTAGAGGTCAAACCCAGTAAGTGTCATTAAATGTCTTCCCTTCCGACGTGCAGCAAGGTAAACAAGCATCGCTGTACCTGTTTGTTACATAAAACATTAATATTAAAACTTACTGAAGAATTTCCAGGGACATTTAAAAAATGAGTTTCATGTGCAAGTTTGTACTTAGTTCGTCCAAATTTTATTCATATATACATAACATCACGCCTGTTTCCCATCAGGGTAGACTACGATCCTGGCATACCACTTTCGCTTCTTCTGCTTTTATAAGTGCTTTCATACACGCTCGCCGGTTAAGGATACTCTTGACCTGACCTTTTGCCAACAGGTCATCAACTTGGTTACCAGGCGTACGCCGAGGGTGACCCCTACCAGCTTGCCCATTCATTCTCGCCTTATCGATCTGTTTAGTCAGTCTATTTTCATCTATTCTCTCAACATGTTCAAACCATCTAAGCATCCCATTTTCTATCTTTGTCACTACATCTTCAGTTATACCGCATTGTTTTCTAATCACGCTATTCCTTTCTTTGTCCATCAATTTCACTCGAGCTATACTTCGCAGACTTCTCATTTCGACTGCATTAATTTTACTTTCATGCTTCTTCTGCCACACCCAACTTTCACTACCATACATAAGTGTAGGGATAAGCAAACCCCTATGTACAGCCACTTTTGCATTTTTGAACACGTCTTGACTGCTCATGAAGGTATGCATCGCCCCATTCACTTGATTTCCTGCCAAAACTCTTCTCTCAATATCCTAGTCACACTCTCCCGTAAATTTTGAACCCAGGTATACAATCTTCTTTCACCTGTTCCACTCTTTGCCCTTCGATAATAATAGGGCAATTCGTCATACATTTCTCTCTTTCAAAAGCCATTACTTTAGTCTTATCTACATTCACTTTCATTCCTCTACCTTTGAGCGCCTCATGCGTAATATTAACCATCAACTGCTACTCCTCCGCCGATGAAGCTAAGATCACCTGATTGTCAGCGTATAGGAGGCATTTGATGATTTGATGGTCAGCTCATTCAGTTTTAGCCCACACTTTCTTGTAATTCTTTCAAACAACTGTCCATGCACAGGTTAAACAGCCACGGTGACGCTACACAATCCTGTCTCACACCCCTTTCTATGTTAAAGAAGTCCGTGCAAGCTCCGTTGATCCTGAAACAAGCACTCGAGCCCTCATAAAGAGATTTCTGTGCTCGTATTAAGTTGCTGCTCACCCCGTACAAAGACACTGTTGACCACAGTTCATTCCTCACCACTTTGTCATAGGCCTCCTTCAGATCTACGAATAGGTACGCAATATACCTTTTGACTTTTCGCCAAAACCTTTTCTGCTATACATCGTAAGGAGAAGACCCGATCCGTGCATCCCCTTCCTTTCATAAATCCTGCTTGAACATCCCACATTTTTCCTTCACTTTCATTCATCACTCTTTTTATCAACACTTTTGCATACAGTTTACCGACGATCCTGAGCAGGCTTATGCCGCGGTAATTTTTGCACTCTTGCTGCGACCCTTTTCCTTTGTAACTACAGCGGCACAATGACTGCTTTGGACCATTCTTTTGGTACGCTGCCACTCTTCCAGCACAGACTTTTATACACTTGTAGAGTCGAACCGGACTCTGTAACTGAAACTCCTTCGTCCGTCACCTGGGCTGTATCACTTGAACTTCGATAGCTTGAAATTAGACATTTTTGCCCCTCTCTATAAAATAGAGTGCTGCTGCAGAGGGGCTTACGGCGAGACTTTGTCTGTAGCTGTGACTCTGTCGCATTAAACTACGTCACTAGGTCACGTGGATCATCTGTTAAAAATTTGAAATAAAACAAAAATGACAACGTCAATCGGATTGAACTTTCACTTTCACAATAAACGTGTTAGATTAGGCTTTCTTGTTAATAGTTACCGTAGGTATTTCACTTACCTACTAAAAACAGAAAAACGTAAGTATTGTCAGTATTTCCGATACCAAGTAACCTCACAAAGTTTGCAAAGATTATTTTGTGATGCCCCGTATTAGACAGAGGTTTCTATCAGACAGAGCGTCATGCGTGCGTCAGTTTTTAGGGTTCCGTACCCAAAGGGTAAAAAAACGGTTCATGAAACTTCGCTGTCCGACTGTCTCTTTGTCCGTCACGAGGCTGTATCTCGTGAACCGCGATAGCTAGAGAGCTAAACTTTTCACAGACGGTGTATTTTTGTTGCCGCTATAACAACAAATACTAAAATCAGAAAAAAATGGGGGATGAAAAGGGGCTTCCATACAACAAACGTGATTTTCGGTTGATTTTGGTACAAAACCCTCTGTGCGCGAGTTCGACTCGCGCTTGGCCGTTTTCTACGTCCTTTGTGTTGTATTATGTTACATAGATAAGCTTACTTAGGAGGCCTTTGAGCGTAAAGTAATTACCAGCTGCAACGTCTAAACGCCTTACGCTCTCTGTCTGATACGACCCTTATTCTTCACAATCAGGGCCGTCTTAAGGCTATATAGCGCCAGGGTGCGAAGCTCAGTTTTCTCTGAGATCTGTAATCTACAATAATACATGAAGATTTGATTTCTTTTCTGAAATTGAACAATATCAAGCCAAAGTAAAGTCAATCAAATTAGCCTATGGCAGTCCACTCCTGGACGTAGGCCTCTTCTAATTTACGCCACAACACACGGTTCTGAGCCTTTCGCAACCAGTCCCAGCCTGCGACCTTTTCCAGATCGTCGGTCCATCTGGCGGGTGGCCGTCCCACTCTAGGTTTGCCAAGTCGCGGTCTCCACTTCAGAACTCGCTTGCTCCATCGGCCATCGCTTGTTCTGCTGATATGGCTGGCCCACTGCCACTTTAAAGTGCTTATTCTCCGAGCTATGTCGACCACTTTAGTTCTCTGCCGAATAACCTCATTCCAAAGTTTATCCCTCAGAGAAACACCAAGCATAGCTCGTTCCATAGCTCGCTGCGCGACCTTAAGGACGCGGACCAACAACACCGTAAGTGTCCACGCCTCGGCACCGTTTTTCATCGGGTAGAACGCACTGGTTGTATACTTTCGTCTTCAGGCATTGCGGTATAGGCGAATTGAAAACTCGACGCAGTTTACGAAATGCTGCCCAGCCCAGCCAGTTCCTTTTGGCGATTTCCTTGTCCAGATTCTTTCTTCCAAGTGTGATAACCTGCCAAAGGTATGAATACTCCTGGACAACCTCCAGCCTCGATCCTTCGACGTAGATTGGTCCCGGTGTGACGTGTTCAATGAACATGAACCTTGGTTTTATCCAAGTTCATACCGAGACCAACAAGTCGAGATGCTCCATTTAGTCAGGCTGTGCAGCATTCCGCCTAACTGTTCCAGCGTCTCCGCTACTACGACGATGTCGTCGGCAAACCGAAGGTGCGAGATGCGCACGCCGTAGATGTTCATACCCAACCCTTCCCAATCCAGCGTCTTAAATATGTCCTCAAGCGCATTAGTGAAGAGCTTAGGCGATATAAAATCGCCACACATCTACGCAGTTCTATAAAGTTGGTTTTATAGTTTTGATTCATGACATCAATCAGTAACCGACACTCAGAGCCGCAGCGCGAACTTACATTACAATTTACACCCTAATAATAGAGGCCATTTCGCTTAAAGTGCGGGTGCCCCAGGCGGCTATGGCCAAGGGCGCACCAAACGTCTTTGGAATGGAGATATTGTCGCGTGCGTCTATACTAATATATTATAAAGAGGAAAGATTTGACTGTTTGTTTGCGTCGAATAGGCTCCGGAACTACTGGACCGATTTGAAAAATTCTTTCAATGTTGAAGCTGACGCTAAACTCTTTGCGGTGAACATAGGCTATTTTTTTATTCCCATATTCCCACGGGAACGGGAACTACGCGGGTGAAACCGCGTGACGTCCGCTAGTGTTACATAAATTTAATGTTATGTAATAGCGTTATGCATATCGAAATAAGAGCTATCTTACCTTGCATATCGTGAGTGGTATAAGACGTGCCAAAAGGCAAAAGTGACTTTATTTTTTTTATTGTATAATGATAATTTACAGTTTGTCTATAAAGTCGTGAAATGAATGTTTGAGGAACTAAAAATAGTTATGTGTGTGGCAACACTGGCAACAAGAAACATATGTACGTCAGTTGTCAATGCTATCGTCGAATTTCGTTTACTCTCTCACGTAACTTTAATGTTTGGATTAAACTGCAACAAATTGAGACCAAACTACGCATAAAGGTTTGAGAAATGAGTAAAGAAAATCGGAGTGGTGCGCAGGAAGTAATTTTTAAAGTTTTCCAGTGATGTTTCGCGGAGTATCAATCTTGACAATTGTTGTGGGATTTTGAGGATGTTTATGAGCGAACAGCATCTTTGGTGGGTATGTAATCGTGTTATTGTTTGTTTTGAATCTGTCTGAAGTTACAAATTTACTGAATTTACGATTTCGAGACAAAAAAAAAGGCATTGTTTGCATATTTTTAGGTTAGAATCTTAAACTTACAATCTACCTATAATGTAAGTCAGTGGTTAGAACAACATGGTTATTTTATAGTACGACCTAAATTTTTGATACTCAGTTCAATCTGGTTTTCTACCAATTTTTATTTTGAATTAATTGCTTCATGTCAATAGTTTGTTTCCGATATGTAATTAATTTTCTTTTTTTACTCTTTTCAGGAAAATCAGAGAGTACAGTTAGGCGAATAGTTAACGAAGGTTTTAATAATGAAGGAAAGTTTGAAACTCCTGGTAAACACAGAAAATGTTGGCAAAGAAAGAAATAGACGATTTTAATATTTGAGCACTGCGCCAAAAAAATCCTTGTCAGATGGGGGAAAGTTACAGATAAAACATGTAATTACATGATTGTGGCAAAGCAATTGGGACTGCTAGGCACCTGCTGGTGGGTTGTAAGACGCTATTAGACCGGGGCTTCTGGATCTGGTTCAATAACTCTATTCTGGATCTGATTCAATAAAACAGAAACAAAATTAAAAATGTATAATGTGTTTTATTTATTAACTCACTAGCTGATGCCCGCAGCTTCGCCCGTGTCGAATTTGTTCTCGTTCCCGCTTCCCGTAGGAACTTATTCCCGGGATGAAAAGTAGCCTATGTGTTATTCCTTATATATATTATATTAGACTATAATGTATCCCTGTACCAAATTTCAGCCAGATCAGTTCAACTGTTCAAGCGTGAAAGGGTCTCACATCCACACTCATAAGCTTTCGCATTTATAATATTTGTATTGTTCCCGTTCCCGCTTCCCGTAAGAACTTATTCCCGGAATAAAAAGTAGCCATGATTATTCCAGATTATAATGTATCCCTGTACCAAATTTCAGCCAGATCCCTTTAACCGTTCGAGCGTGTAAGAGTAATAAACATCCACACTCACAAACTCGCATTTATAATATTAGTAAGATTTTACTCGGAACGAACTCCTCGTATCAAAATCATTTTGGTTGTACTATATAGGGTTGCACACATGCATTCAGCAGCGCCCTCATTTAATTTCAGGACTTTATAGACAAACTGTAATAATGGTTGATGCCTATATTTTTATACATGTAGGCGTTTATTTGACGGTAGTGTACGAAACGGGGGAATGGCGTTAATATTGTATTTTTGAGTTAAAGTTTAATTAAGGAAATATCGAAATGTTTAGAGCTCGGCCTGCGCACCCTCGGGCTCTGCGCCCGGGTGCGGCCGCACCTTTGAACCCCCGGTTAAGACGGCCCTGTTCACAATCATTGTTAGTAGGTAAGTAGTAAGTAAGTACCTACCTACACCTATTCTTTTCTGTGCTGCCTATTTACATTGTTCATGAAAATAAAGATTGTCTGGTTTCAGTTTGATAGAGCGCCATTTCATGTTACGTGTTTGTTTAAAAATTGTGGAATACAACGAAATCTTATAATATTACTTACGTTCTTATAATTTTCTCTACCTACTTATTGCTTTTTCTACATTTTTACCCGACTGCCGAAGAATGGAGGGTATTGTTTTTTTTTTGTATGTCCATTTTTTTGTCACGCCCTACAGCCTAAACGGTTTGACGGATTTTGACATGCAAGGTGTCATTTAATTCGTCATGATTGTGTGAGTGGCACCAGGTATATCGTAGAATGCTGCAACTATATCAATCGGCCACAAATTTGCCTATTTCGTTTGTTTTGCGATATTTCGCGTTTGCAGTAGTATTTTGTTATTTTCTACCATTTAATATTGATTGTCCATTATTATAGCATGATATTTTTTTATTTTTTTGCGTGGTAGCTCCAATATTGTTTCGTCAGTGGAGTTACAAATGTCTAAAACAGTAATAACTATTCATAGTACGATCAATTATAATAGTTATTTTGATATTATCTCAAGGGATTATTTACCTCCGGAGCACAACGTCATGAAAGCAAAATGTCATGAAAGCAAATTGTCATTTGTACGAAATTATTCAATAGGCAATTTTGCATCAAGTTTTGGAAACTGAAGCGATACGATTTTGCCTGACTCTACGGCTGTTAGACCAGTGCAGATAGCTTTTAAAATATAAAAAATAAGTAGTAGAATGAAACCTATCGCAAAAGGAAGAGAATGTGACAAAAATAACAGGAAAAATAATTTACGGGCGATCTGAAGTAACAAAAAACCCACCAATTTTTAAAAAATATCTGATATTTTGACAGGTGATTTTTCGATTGAAAATTTCAATGCTTTTGGGAAATTAAGTCAATAAAAGGAGAAAAAATAAACATTTTGGATCAATAAAATTACAGTGCATTAGAAACATAAAAAGAAAGGTTTCTGCCGAATTTCATGACAAAACGAACATTTTTGTAAAAGAAAAAAATCAAAAACTCAAAATCTGGGTTTTTTGAATTTTGACATACTTTTTGAGGTTATGTCACAAAAGTGTAAATCCAAAAGTTGTAGAGTTTTTATTTCCTACAACTTTGTCATTAAACATTTTTCCATAGGACTTGTAGTTTCGTCGGAAATCAAGAAAACCCCTTTTCCCCCCTTAAAAAACCCATTTGTTTCACTTCCCGACCTCAGATCGCCCGTAAATTATTTTTCCTGTTATTATTGTCACATGCTCTTCCTTTTGCAATAGGTTTCATTCTACTAGGTACTAATTTTTTACATTTTTCATCATTTTCAGAGCTATCTGCACTGATCTATGTCACTTTGCCAATTGTACAAATTTAAAAAAAAGTGATAGGCGTGTGTATGTGAGCAAGATATGAGTATTTTTTCATGTTGTCACGCTTATATACCTACGCCGACGGCGTAGGTAGAAGTATTCCTACCTAATGCACCTACAGTTTGCTAGACAGAAATTAGGAGAAGCCTATTGATGTCAATTAGGTGCAACTTCGAGCGACTTCTTCAATTATCGGAACCCTTGTATTAGCAGTCGCATGTGTTTTTTTTACAGTGAAATAAAGTTTGGCAAGTACCTATTGCTCAATCGGTGTAAAAGAAAGAGCAGGGCGCCGATTCTCGACCACACGACGTGAATGCGTGGACGCAAATTTACGGGTGAAACGTCGCCCGTCTCATGTTTCGCCGTTCCTAAGTATGAGACAGGCGAAGCGTCACCCGCCGATTTCCGTCCACGCATTCATGTCGCGTGAAGCGAGAATCGGTGCCCTGGTACTCATCGTAAGGTGTAGAGTTATTGAAATGTATTTATGAGGCCTGGGAGGATAAACAAGATGCAATTGGTGTATTTTGCGATCTGTCTAAGGCTTTTGATTGCATCCAACATGAAACATTAATCAGGAAATTACACCATTAGGTACGGCATAAGGAGCAAGGCTCTCGATCTTCTGACTTCATATTTGAACAATAGAATTCAGAGAGTCGATGTTAATGGTACACGTTCAGAAGGATCAGTAGTTACTATGGGCGTCCCGCAGGGTTCAATACTCGGCCCATTTTTATTCCTTATATATTTTAATGACCTACCCTTTTACGTGGGGGACAACAACAGGATTGTTTTGTTTGCTGATGATACTTCTTTGATTTTCAAAGTCAAACGACAAAAAGATAATTATGACGATGTAAACAATGCAATCTTGAATGTGGTTCATTGGTTTAACACTAACAATCTTAGACTGAATGATAATAAAACTAAATGTATTAAGTTTACCTTGCCGAATGTAACACAGTCAGACGCCAATGTTCAACTTAATGGTCGAGAGTTGGAACTTGTGGAATCAACGACATTCCTAGGGTTGCGGTCGATGCTGGTTTACAATGGGGTCCACATATTGTAAAACTAGCTAGTAGATTAAGTTCAGCAGCATTTGCTGTGCAAAAGATAAGACACTTGACTGATGTAGATACGGCTAGAATAGTTTATTTCAGTTACTTTCACAGTATAATGTCTTACGGTATTCTACTGTGGGGCAATGCTGCAGATATAAATTTAATTTTTATTTTACAAAGGCGAGCCATAAGAGCTATATATAGATTAGGTCCAAGGATCTCTGCGCGAAACATTCAAAGAGGTTAATATTCTTACAGTCTCAATACATTTTTGAAAATCTTATGTATGTACAAAGAAATTTACATAGTTTCCATAAGTTAAGTGATAGACACAATGTCAACACCAGAAATAAAAATAACCTCGCTGTTTATCATATCAGATTGCATAAAATCAGTAATTCTTTCAGGGGTGTACTGTATACGCTTTTACAACAGGTTACCTAACGAAATTAAAAGTATGTCCCTAAATAAATTTAAAAAGTTTGTTAAAGGTAAATTATACAGCAAGGGCTACTATACGGTTGGTGATTACTTGATGGATAAGGAAGCCTGGTGAATCATGATCTGCTCTGCTGAATTCTCAAAAAACTGACCCTTAGAGCTCCTCGCGGCGACCGGTCGCCGCGCGTAATAATAAAGCTTTTCCGTTGAGCCCCGCGCGGCGACCGGTCGCCGCACCTACCCAGACGACTTTAAACTTAAATTCAGCCTCCTTACGTCCTACTTTTCTATGAACAGTTTGATTGCATGTGTAGTATATAACATTTTCTTGTTTTTGGAATCTTATAAAATGACGTCAATGGGCCAGAATTTTTTACAAAAATCGAACAGTTGAAGTTGAGAGTGGATTGCGCATGGATGGCGTGCGTTTGTGTAGTACGTGTGTGTTTCGTGTTTTTATTATAAATAATGTGTTTGCATTATTATTTATTATTATACACAGTAAAATAAACAATATATCAATAATCCGGTTGGTGTTTACAGAATCTTAAAATATGGTGTGGTGGTAGAGTAATAAAGGTTTTTTTGTGTTGAGTGCATGTGTACCAAGTGCGTGTGTGCGTGTGTGTTTTGTTTTTTTATTATAAATAACTAGTGACCGACCGAAGTTTCGGTTTCGGTTTCGGTTTCGGCCAGTTTCGGCCAAAAAATCGAGTTTCGGCCGCAGTTTCGGTTTCGGCCAAAATGGGCCGAAACTTTCGGCCGGGCCGAAACTCACGTGTTCATGAATTTTGAGTGCCTGACTCTGCTTGTGACGTGGTTGGGGTCAGCCCAACCAGTTTATATGTTTCTAACTGAACATTTACAAAGGACTTCCAATCAATAGTTATAACAATACAATTTTTACGGAGTCCTAAAAGGTGATCTAAGGACATTACATAACCCTACCCCTTTGTTGTCGGTGCCGTTGTCTTCGTTGGTCGTCTGTCTGTCAAAAGGCTGTGACTCATGCACCGTGATAGTTAGACCGTTATTTTTTTTCAGATGATGTATTTCTGTTGCCGCTATAGCAACAAATAATTAAAATAGACAAATTAATAATATTAAAGGGGCCCATACAACATACGTGATTTTTTTCCGCTTTTCTTGTACGGAACCCTACGTGCGCTAGTCCGGCTCACTGTTGTACAGTTTTAGTTATTTACTTCTAGGCTGTAACCAAAACCAGCCAAGAGCTAGTAACAGGGCACCGTGTAGTTTTAGTCGGTAGAAGTTTGCAATAGCATCTATGAGTTATTCCACGCGTAAAAGAAAGAAAGTCATCTTTATGTGGAGATATTTTTGAAATGAACACTTGAGAAGATTTATACCGTTGATTAATGGCACTTGGTGTAACTTGTTGCACCTATTGAAAGAATAACCGGTCAAGTGCGAGTCGAACTCTCGCACGGAGGGGTTAAAGCAGCTGCGGGACCCTATTAATGAGACATGAGGCCTAGCCTTCCGTCTGTCTATTAGTGTGGAAGTTGTATCGCTGGAACCGTGCCAGATAGAGGCCTTAAATTTTCACTGTACAGTAGTCCTACCGACTAAAAACCACGCGTATCCTACCTAACAGCCTATGGTTGGGAGCCCCGAGTATACCCTCGGAATGATGCATACGGCGGCCGCGTCTTTGGGGGGTTGTTCAGTTGTTATCCCGCTCCTTGAGGGGGGCGTGCATGAATCGCTCACGTCACGCTATCGTTTAAGGCCTGCTTCTGTAAGGACGGTGAGCAGCCTCGTCACCGTCCTCAGGCCCCCGTTCACGGAGGCTGATAGTATGGGGCGTCGCCGCATACACCCTGTGGAACTTGGGTGGGAGAGTTCTCTCCCGCTTCCTCCCCGCCGTCTCCTTCAGGAGCACGACCTGCTTACAGGAAGAGGCCTATGGCCCCGCTCCAGCGCCTCCTTGCGCCATTTAAACAATGACGCAAGGGCCCTCGCTTCCAGGTCCCATAGAGGGGTCCTAGCTAGAAGACATACTGCCTTAAGAGATCGTGCGGTATCCCCCTATCACCCTGACAGCCGTCGCCTTCTGCGGGCTAAGCAATCTAGCCGCATTGCTGGCCATCAGGATCTCCGCCCATACGGGGGGCCTCGTATAGGGCCATGCTCCGCACGATCCCAACGTACAGTCTCCTGCAGGGAGCGTTGGATCTCCTGATATTGGGCAACAACCGGCGGCTGATGCCCCCCTCCCTCAGCTATGGGACCAAACTTCGGAAGTGGTATCCGAAGTTCCACCAACTATCAAGGACGAGCTCCAGATACGCCATCGAGAGCTCGATGCCGATGCTTGATCCCGCAGGTGGCCTTTAGGACTGCGTCTCGATTCGTTGCTCCTCGTGCTGTAATGAAGGTGTCGTCGTTACACTTTAAAATTTCAATTTATTTATTAATTGCTTGTCACAGGTACATATAAAGTTGTTACATAGGTACATAGAAATACAGAACTTCCGTGACATGCCTTTTCAGGCGTACAATAATATTAGACCTAATTACGGAAGTTAATTTATTCATCCATGCAATTTATATAATGTCAATGATTTTTCCATTAATAGTAGGTATACAAATTCGAACAGTCTTATAAATTTTATAAATAAATGTCACCATTACTCAAATAAAAATACTAAAAGTTGTCATTAGGTATGTAGATAAATCAAAATAATTAAACAGGAGTCAACATGTCATATAAAAGAGAGTCATAATACATTTTTATCGTCTAGGTATTCTTCAATTGAATAATAAGTTTTCATTATTAATAGTTCACGTAGTCTGTCTTTAAATATAAAAATAGATTCTGAGGATTTTATATGACCAGGCAACTTATTATAAATCTTTGCACTCATTCCAAATATACTTTTTTTAAATTGTTGAGTTCTACATTTTTCAATATGAAGTGTATCTTTATGTTGAACGTGTTACTCGAAAGTGTTATATATTTATTTAAATTATTTCTTACATATATTGCGGCTTCATAAATAAAAAGCGCGGGAAGAGTAAGTATTTTCAACCTGCGAAAAGAAGGCTTGCATGAGTCTATCTGTTTAAGTCCGCACATACTTCTAATACACTTCTTTACGCAGGTAACACGTTACGCCGACACCTCTGAGCAACGGACCACGCAGCACCTAATCGTAACCGATGTTCCACAGAAGCGCTCCTAAGACCGATCCCTATGGAACACCGAACGACACATCTCGCCGACCTAGCCCTAACCAGCTCGTGTAAGCTATGGCCCTCTCGGAATGATAGACCCCGACAATTCGACGGAGATTTGGAGGCATTCCATGGTAAATAAGCGCCTACCAAACGCAGCTCCAGGGCAAGGTGTTGAAAGCATTGGCGATGTCAACAGACACTGCCACCACCACTTCACCCTGTTCTGTTGCCGCTATAACAAAAAAATACCTACTAAAATCAGAAAAAAGCATCCATCCACACAACATACATAATTTTGGTGCCTCTCTGCAGGAATCCGACTGGCACTTTGCTGGTTTTTTTTTTTCAATATGAACACGTGAGTTTCGGTTTCGGTTTCGGTTTCGGCCGAAACTGACAATGGGGCCGAAAGTTCGGTTTCGGTTTCGGTTTCGGCTGGAAAACCAGTTTCGGTCGGACACTATTATTTATAAAAAAGGTGGCAGACAAGCTTACGGCCCACCGGAAGGTTGGTAACCGTAGCCTATAGACGTTTGCAACACCAGAGGCGCTACACACGCGCTGCCGACCCGGGCGCAGGTTGTGACGACCCACAGTTGAAATTTTTCAAGCCGCCCGTAAGGCCTTCAACTTGACTTAACGACTGTCATTTTACTGACAACCGGGACCAACGGCTTATCGTGCCTTCCGAAGCACGGAAACGCTCGTAAATAAATGTCACAAAGTGGTCCACGTGGTGGTCACCCATCCATATCCGGCCATAGTAAATGTTGCTTACTGCAGTGATCGTTTACAGAACACTGAGTCCGCGGGGCCACGAGCGCTTCATTTTTCATTTTATATTTATTTCATTTTAGTAGGTATTTTTTGATATAGCGGCAACAGCACATGGTGAGGTTCCAACACCTTGCCCTTTAGCAGCGTTTGGGAGGCGCTTATTTACCATGGAATGCCTCAATACCTCCGTGGAATTGTCGGGGCCTATCTTTCCGAGAGGGCCATAACTTACCCGAGCTGGCTAGGGCAGGGTCGGAGAGATGTGTCGTTCGGTGTTCTACAGGGTCGTTCTTAGGACCGCTTCTGTGGAACATCGGTTACCATTGGGTGCTGCGTGGTCCGTTGCTCAGAGGTGTCGGCGTAACGTGATATGTGCGTAACGTGTTACGACGATACCCTAATGACAGCGCGAGGAGCAACGCAGCCCTATAGGCCACGTGCGGGATCCAGCTTACATATACGGGCATCGGCATCGAGCTCTCGATGACGTATCGGGGGCTCGTACTCGATAGCTGGTGTAACTTCGGATACCACTTCCGAAGTTTGGTCCCAAAACTGAGGATGCCCGCATCAGGCGCACTCTCGCGGTTGTTGCTCAATATCAGGGGACCCAACGTTCTCTGCAGGAGACTGTACCTTGGGATCATGCGGAGCATGGCCCTTTATGGGGTCGTATAGGCGGAGATCCTAATGGCCTGCAATGCGGCTAGATTGCTTAGCCCGCAGAACGCGATGGTTGTCAGGTAAGGATAAGGGGATACCGCATGATCTCAGTAGAGGCGGCATGTCTTTTAGCCGGGACCCCTCTATGTGACCTGGAAGCAAGGGGCCCTTGCGTCATTGTTTAAATTGATTGGAAGGCGCTGTAGCGAGGCCATAGGCCTCTTCCTGTGAACAGGTCATGCTCGTGAAAGAGACGGCGCCGGGGAGGAAGCGGGAGAGAACTTTCCCACCCAAGTTGCACAGTCTGCGGCGGCGCGCCCTGTACTATCAGCCTCTATGACCAGGGTCCTGAGAACGCCTGCTCACCGTCCTTATAGAAGCAGGCCCTAGATGATAGCGTGAAGTGAGAGATTCATGCACGCCCCCCTCAAGTAGCGGGATAACAACTGAACAACCCCCCAAAGACGCGGCCACAGTAAGCATCATTCCGTGGTTTTTAGTCGGTAAGACTCCGGCATAGCATCCCTGTAGGATTTCCAACCAAAACCAGCCAAGAGCTAACAATACAAAACAAGGTTAACATTACAAAACAAAAATAAATATAAAAACACATCAATTGATTATAGTGCCATCTGTTGAAAACATTACTAAAATAAATGGAACGCCTCAGAGCGAGGTAACGACGTATTGCGTCATCATTTTTCGTTCGTGCAGCCGGCTCCATCGAATTATAAGACGTTGTCACGTCAAAAATTAACTGTCTAACTATCACGGTGGATGAGTTACAGCCTGCTAACAGACAGACAGACGACCAACACAGTCAACGGAACCGAAAACAAAGGGGTAGGGTTATGTAATGTCCTAGATCTTTAGGATTCAGTAACCAAAAGTAAAAAAGGAGGTCTGACACATAACACAGGGGTAACTGTCTCCTTTTGGTACTTTATGCCCATTTCCTGTTTTGTCTTCTTCTAGATATGACCATGTCCGGATTTGACCACTTCCTTCTAAGACCAGATATTTAGAGGTCCAGTTCTGGTATGACCA
This sequence comes from Miltochrista miniata, assembly GCA_933228765.1. NCBI lineage: Eukaryota > Metazoa > Arthropoda > Insecta > Lepidoptera > Erebidae > Miltochrista > Miltochrista miniata. The sequence continues at coordinate 32,073,660 of OW121752.1, read as the reverse complement.
CTTTCTTATTTGTCCACCCTTAGTACGGTGTACAAAATGATTCATCAAAATAAATTTAAAAAACTATTCGCGGTCCTATTCACACAACGTCATTCCAAAGTAGGCAAGGTTTAAGCGGCTTGTGTTGAGGGTCTCAGACCACGAATATTAGTACTTATAAACCAACCCCTGTTTCATAATTCTATAATTCTTTGATTAAAGTATATAAGTACTAATAACCGTGGTCTGAGACCCACAACACATGCCGCTTAAACCTTGCCTACTTTGGAATGACGTTGTGTGAATAGGACCGTGAATAGTTTTTTAAATTTATTTTGATGAATCATTTTGTACACCGTACTAAGGGTGGACAAATAAGAAAGTGGTCATACCAGGAACCGGACCTCTAAATATCTGGTCACAGAAGGAAGTGATCAAATCCGGACATGGTCATATCTAGAAGAAGACAAAACAGGAAATGGTCATAAACTCCCAAAAATACTTCTCAATGATTGTAATTGCTTGTGGTTTAAATAAAGTTGTATTATTATAACTACCTATTGATTGGAAGTCCTTTGTAAATCTCTAAATCTTCGGTTAGTAATATATTAACTGGTTGGGCTGACCCTAACCACGTCACGAGCAGAGCCAGGCGCTCAAAATTCATGAACACGTGAGTTTCGGCCAGGCCGAAAGTTTCGGCCCGTTTTGGCCAGCCTGTTCTTGAGTTATAAAATTACAACGAAAAGTGGCATTGATTTTTATATATATAGATGTGTTTTCATTATTATTTATTATTATACACAGTAAAATAAACAATTTATCAATAATCCGGTTGCTGTTTGCAGAATCGTAAAATTTGGTCTGGTAAGTGAGAAATATTTTTTTTTTTGGAAAATGAGAAACCTTTTTCAATTTTAGGGTGGTGGAAATAGGTGCTTGCGATTATTGATTTTCGATATAAATTTTGTGTGGGTTGAAGGGGCTCTAAGGGTTAGATGCATCATTTTTAGATTCAGTGAAAAGAATAACCCGCTGAGTTTCTTAACAGTTCTTCTCAGGTGGGTCGCGTTGTGAACTGGTGGTAACTTTTTGGTTTATATAAGTGACGTTTACAATTATTGCATTTGTATATGCCTAAGTAAATAAATTATTTTTGAATTTGAATTTGTAAAGGCGATTAAACGACAGGGGTGTTGGAGGCTAATATCATAAGATTCTTGTGCGAGTTACTTATGATATGAGCAACAATATATACCTAATACTTCAGGGTGCGTCCCGGGAATGCTCCCAGTCTTAATAAAATTGGGCCATAGTTCTTGTGATCCAATCCAGATTCGTAGCGTCGAATCGGGATTGGATCACGATAACGCTGGAATATTAACGTGAATCAGGGTTTTGTCCCTATGCTTTGCTGGGCTGTGACGGTCCACATTCCACATTCTACAAGGTATCACTCTCTACAAAGCTGTTGTAGATCTCAGCTCCCATATTTTTGCAAAGGGACAAGCTTACGTAGCTTGCTTAAAGTGCAAAGTTGCTTTTTAACCGTGTGCTCAATTTTGATGACCGAGCAAGCGAAGGACTCTAAAATTGAATCACGAGCGCAGCGAGGGAATCAATAGAGCACGAGGTGAAAAAGCTTTGAACTCGAGTGCCACACGTAACTTTTCATTCCACCTCAGCGAGGAAATGACTGAATGCAAAAATCATTTACAATCACAAGATACCTTTTTTTTTCAGTTTTGGTATTAAATACAACATTATGATAGGTAAATAAAACAGAATAATCTTTAAATTATAACAAAGTATTCAGGTATAAATTAAGAAAAATTAAAAGTAACGTTGCTGCAGTTACCTACTTACTTATGTTGAGGGTAATATTTTTATTTGGTACTGTAATGTTGGTGTTGGTGACCTAGGTTACGTAGTAACTATTATTTAATCTGTGACCTAGGTACTGTTTTTTGGTAAACTACTGTCATATTTAATAGTACATTCAGCGGATTCCCTTTGCGTAATAGGCTCCCGACACGATCATGCCTTGCAATTGTCAATCACGTAAAATATGAATGGAAGTTGCTTCAGTGTGCGTGATTGTTTTGCATGTATGTGTGCATCGACGTATACGTGCACATGAAATTCTACGTGATTGACAATTGCCAATTGATCATGTCGGGACCCCTTAAATGTTGGTGAGAGAGGGCGATGGTTAAATGTATCGTAACAGCTCAGTTTTGATGTAGAAGGGCCAGTCCATGGATCTGACTGAGGCTCTTTCAGCGTAATGGCTCCTACGATGCCTTTACACATTTTTGACTTATTTTGGATAGAATTCTCTATGTATCCCTCTACAACCGCATTGGATTTCCACCCTCTATGGCGCTTAAGGGACAAGAGATCAGCTCCTGAATCGGCCAAAAGTGTGGTTGAAGTTCGTCGGAAACAATGACCCGTGTACAACGGGGGTTCCGGAAGTTCAAGAAAAGTAGTTGCTATTTCTCGTGGGATACTGCCAATTTTATTACTACCCATTAGCTGTATAACAGACTTTCTATTGCGATATTGTAAAAAAAATCGACTGATCGGAGTTTTAGGCGGACCAACAGTTTGTCTATAAAGTCGTGAAATTAAATGAGGGCGCTGCTGAATGCATGTATGCAACCCTATATAGTACGACCAAAATGATTTTGATACGAGGAGTTCGTTCCGAGTAAAATCTTACTAATATTATAAATGCGACAGTTTGTGAGTGTAGATGTTTATTACTCTTACACGCTCGAACGGTTAAAGGGATCTGGCTGAAATTTGGTACAGGGATACATTATAATCTGGAATAACCACGGCTACTTTTTATTCCGGGAATAAGTTCTTACGGGAAGCGGGAACGGGAACAATACAAATATTATAAATGCGAAAGCTTATGAGTGTGGATGTGAGACTCTTTCACGCTCGAACAGTTGAACTGATCTGGCTGAAATTTGGTACAGGGATACATTATAGTCTGGAATAACACATAGGCTACTTTTCATCCCGAGAATAAGTTCCTACGGGAAGCGGGAACGAGAACAAATTCGACACGGGCGAAGCTGCGGGCATCAGCTAGTGAGTTAATAAATAAAACACATTATACATGTTTAATTTTGTTTCTGTTTTATTGAATCAGATCCAGAATAAAGTTATTGAACCAGATCCAGAAGCCCCGGTCTAATAGCGTCTTACAACCCACCAGCAGGTGCCTAGCAGTCCCAATTGCTTCGCCACAAACATGTAATTACATGTTTTATCTGTAACTTTCCCCCATCTGACAAGGATTTTTTTGGCGCAGTGCACAAATATTAAAATCGTCTATTTCTTTCTTTGCCAACATTTCTGTGTTTCCCAGGAGTTTCAAACTTTCCTTCATTATTAAAACCTTCGTTAAACATTCGCCTAACTGTACTCTCTGATTTTCCTGAAAAGAGTAAAAAAAGCAAATTAATTACCTAATGGAAACAAACTATTGACATGAAGCAATTAATTCAAAATAAAAAATTGGTAGAAAACCAGATTGAACTGAGTATCAAAAATGTAGATCGTACTATAAAATTACCTACTAACAATGTTATTCTAACCACTGACTTACTTATAGATTGTAAGGTTGTGATTCTAACCTAAAAATATGCTAATGCCTTTTTTTTGTCTCCAAATCGTAAATTCAGTAAATTTGTAACTTCAGACAGATTCAAAACAAACAATAACACGATTACATACCCACCAAAGATGCTGTTCGCTCATAAACATCCTCAAAATTCCACAACAATTGTCCAGCTTGGTACTCCGCGAAACATCACTGGAAAACTTTAAAAATCACTTCCTGCGCACCACTCCGATTTTCTTTACTCATTTCTCAAACCTTTATGCGTAGTTTGGTCTCAATTTGTTGCAGTTTAATCCAAACATTAAAGTTACGTGAGAGAGAAAACGAAATTCGACGATAGCATTGACAACTGACGTACTTATGTTTCTTGTTGCCAGTGTTGCCACACACATAACTATTTTTAGTTCCTCAAACATTCATTTCACGACTTTATAGACAAACTGTAAGGCTTGATATTTTTCAACAATTGTTACGTATTCCTTGCGAATGACCAATTTGCGGTCTCTTTTCGTCTTTGTATTAGGTAAATTAATTAATAAGTAGTAAGTCATCTGAATGTTTTTCAATGTTTTGACATCAAGTTGTGTTAGTTCATCAAGAACAACCTGTTACATAAAAGTGTATTGAAGTAGGTTGATAATTTATTAAAATTTATATGCATAGATACATACCTACCTAATTATGCCTAACAATTTTTACATAGTACGTATTAGATTAATGTTATGGAGGTAGAATTATTATATACATAGGTAAGTACCTAAAGAAAGAATGCGCAACTGACTTACTTTTGCCGCCAAACATACGGAATCAGGTGCTTCGTTAAGAAACTTTTCAATTTCAGATGCTGTGAAAAACTTCGATTTCTTTGGTTGATGACCAGATGAGGCTCTTTTTAAAAATACCACTAATTTAGGATAGGTGTAGATGTGTATGTCTTTTTTCATCTTTATTGTTGCTTTAAGCATTGAATACGTACTCCACAAGTGCTTGATTTCTTGGTTTACCTCTAGCGCTGATGTTGGCTTGCTTGATTTTCGTGTTACTATGAACTAAGATGTTGTTTATCCCATGTACTCTAACAGTAAAGACGAAACTTATTTTCTTTTTTGTTGCCGTTTTTCGGGCGCGGAAATTATTTGAGATGTGGAAGGAGTAACTTCGACCTCCTTGGTGATGGTAATGAGTGTCTTTTTTAAACATCCATATTATATCAATAAAAGAAAAACTTAAATTCAATCATATAGTATCAGAATCACGTGTTTAGTTATGTATATTTGACAATTAGATATTTACATAAAAAAATAATTGCTAGTGCTAACTTTAAAAAAATCTCCCCTAATATGCGGCAAAATGTCTAATGCTAGCACTCATAGGGGGACTTTACTGCAATACCAACTTACAGAAAACGATCTGTCAGAGGTAAATAAACTGTGAACCAAGGAACTTATACTTCCAACTCACTGACCTGTAATAATAATCGCTGGACTGGCTATTCCATACAAAATGACAGCTACTTTTTTGGGCCGATTCAAAGCGCCTCTGCCGAGTGCACTGAGAACTAAATTAGTTTGCAAATGGCCGGTGTTTGTTTATTTCAGAAGGAGTTTATGTGTGAAATTTCGAATATTTTTAAGTTATTACTGTGATTGGTATAAATTTGAAGTGTTTTGATGTATAAATTTAGTTCATAGTGTAATTAAGTAGATATTTAGCATGAGATCGTGTGTATATTGTAAAACAAGATACGATAAGGGCTGTGGCGTCTCTTTTCACAAGTAAGTAAATCTAAGAATCTAATTCTTAAACAATTATTATAAAACCATAATTTAGGTTTTTTTTTACTATCATAAGCGAATACCCTTCGAGTTTCGGGGATTTTACGAATATTTTTATAACCTATAATGATTAATAGGGATGTCAAAATGTGTATCGATAATTTTCTGTCCAATGCCAAAATTCGTAGTTTAAAAAACAAGAGGCATGGTAAAAGTTCTTTAATAATTTAATGAACATATTAAAATTATTAATAAACACTTAAAATTGTAGTTGATAATCGAAACAGTAACTAACTAGCTTGTGAAATATATGGTCCAGGAGCCACCGCCTGTGTTTTTCATTGATTAATAACAGGCTGAATCTTTGTGAGTAGTTTCCGTTCGACGAGACGCCCAAGTTTTTCCTCTGTGAAAATTCTCGATAGAGGTAGCTAATAAAGTGCGCAGCTATAAAACATGTCGATTTGATGGAGTGTTGAAATTGTCTGACTAACCGTTTATTTTTTATTACAATGTTTAAATAATTGTATTATAAACTGGGAGAAATAATTGTCCTACAAAACGGATGATTTGTTTGAGAGTGTCCTCCACTACTATTATCTTCTGTGTAGTTTCTTTGTGATCAGTCCTGTAATTGTGTCTGTCGTAGGTACATGTTTGTACACCTTAAGTAATAACTGGTACTAGCTTCAAGCTTACTTAATTAATGTTCAATATTTCCACCACATTCAAACCACGAGAGGGGCCTGGTGACATGTAACACAGATTTATTTCTAAATCTACCACATGCACCAGTCTCTCACAAAGTTTGTCATGTACCGTACCTCATTTAGTTGGTTTATTAAGGACTTTGTGAAGAGAAAATAAAAGTTTTATTATTATTATTATTAATTTGTGTACCAATTTATATTACTTTTTGTTATTTATATATTGGACATAGTCGTTAGAAACACACATCAATCAGATTTATTCTTAGTGGACACAAGCCTATTTTAAGAGAATCTACTTTGTTTTTCAATCTTTTTAAAATATGTGATATATTTATATAGATAATTTCCTGTTAAAAATTATACAGATGTGCATTTAAAAATATACCGTAATAAATGTGTGATTTCTTATTTTTTTTAAATACCTACCCTCCTCTGTACTTACCTACTGCAAACAAACAAAACTACAATAAATCCTAATCCTAATTAACCTGTCACTTAACAAAATTCCTCTCTGGGCACGGCTGCTTCGGGAAGTAAATGGGAAATAGTTGCCATTGAGGCGGAATAGCAAGTTGGCATTGGCTGCTTCGGGGAGCACGCTCGCACGGCTCACGTTAAGCGAGGCGTCCACCAGGCGGACCGGGCCGCAGCGCAGAGCAAAAATTCGCGTGCCGTACGTTTCATATGAAATTGTGTAGCATCTGCCTTTACTAGAGGCGGGCCGCAACGAAACGCAGTTTCATAAAAAACGTATGGCATGCGGATTTTTGCGTTGCGGCCCGGCCCGGCCCATCCGCCTATTGGACGCCTAGCTTTAAGTTCTAACATGACCCAATTATGATTAAAGACAACCAATGACTGTGTGGGCTGTGTCCGGTGTCATTTTTCAGCCGATTTACAATAGTAACACTACTTTGGCAACATACCTGCGACCACTGTTTAAGCAAACACTTTTTTTTTTATATTAAGCTCGCCAAACTGAATTCGCGAGCCTGATGGTTAGCCTACTTAGGTACTTTAAAGTAGTCATTCATATTATGTAAACATCATTGGTACAAAAATAAAATTAACATTGTAGTCGATATCTGGTAAAGTTTTTATCGACACCAAGACATCACTAGTATTAGTTCCAAGTACATTCGCTAGCTGCCGTCAGCGCCAAATGGCGATTTTCAATTAGGCACACTTTTATGAAACCGATCACCAGTCCAGATACTATTACAGGTCAGTGTTCCAACTGGAATGCTCACGTGCACATCAAAAGCGTTCCGGAAAAGGAAAGCTATAAAAGGGGATGCTATCTCTTTCTACTAATGTGTCCATGCAGATGCTTCAGCTAGTGAGACAATATTTTCTTATTAAGTTGAAAGACATAGGTACACAATAATAAAATAAATGATATCTATGGAACTTACAGTTATAATAGTTTTAATTAGGTCTTGCAGAAGACAATTTAATAATTTGACGAATTGACCGACTTGTAATAATTGACGTGAATTTTTTAAAATTAATGAATAGGATACTAGATCAGTTATTACCTATGTGGAGCCATTCTTACACTACCGGCTCGGTATGATGGCCGTTAAGTAGGTACGAAGAGAATTTGGCAGAGCTTGCTTGTTCTATCTTTTTTTACAAGGCCTTTTAGTACTACCTAATTTCTACTACTTTATCAACTCAACTACTAATGACTAGACCGTTTTACTCGGCCAATATCGTAACTTAGTTGATATGTCAAAAATTATAGCGTGCCGCAAGTATAATTACGTATGACGGTTTAGGGGAGAGGGGCCGAACGTCTTATTTATCATTATCAAAAAGTCGGAAACCAAACTTATATTTTTGTTTAGATTCTTACGTATCAAATATTACGCAGCCAGGGTTGTAGGATGTCGGCCTATGCTTTTCATACACAAAGGAAAGAGGGGATGGAAACTACGTAAAACCAACTATCGTATCATACAATCAAATAGGTATATGTATATATTTTTACCGAAGTATCTAACCCCTTTTTGCTTTCGGTAAGAATATTGGGAAAGAGAAATTTCATTCTACCTACACAAAAATCTCACATCAATCCAATTTCCTAGTAATTTAATACTTGTTCATTAGCGCTGGAGGTCCTGGGTCGGTACAAATGTTTGTGTGATCCACAAATGTTTGTTTCGGAGTTAGGGTGTTTTTTATGTATAATATGTATGTATTTAGAATTATATAAGTATGTATATCAGTCGTCTAGATTCCATAGCACAAGCTTGTTTTAGCTTAATTTGGGCTACATCCACAAATATTTATTTTATATTTATTTTATTAAAAGTAAGTCCGATCTAGAACGTACCGTGTTGGCACCACAATGAATCTTCAGAGTTGCCATGCGTAATTTATGAGTTACTACCAATAGTTATTATTTTTCAAATAAATTTATTTTAAGTAACACCAGTAATGTATGAAATATTGAAATAATAGAATTTTGAAGTTAAAACATTAATTATTATAATAAACATTAACGCGTATTGACCAGCACGTATGAAAACTGTTACCTCTGATCTGGTCTACTACTGGTCATAAAAACTACCGTCTGTTTCTTTTTATTACCACTTACCTACAACACACTGCGTTGCAAGAAAGAGAAGAATCCCCTTAAGTCGTTGTCCTGCTCGGGAACGTTTTTTACCTCTGCAATGAAGTAATGCAATATAAACCGAATTCCGTTGAAAATAAAGTTCAATTTTAATTTGTTTTTGTGATTTCGTAAGCATTCCAGTTAGAAGTATAAGTTCCTTGCTGTGAACGGACTTTGGCATTGCTGTAAAGTCGCCCTGTGAGTGCCAGCCTAAGACATTTTACCGAATTAAGTGGAGATTATAACATCCAACCTTTAGCACGAATAGTTTTGTTTTTCATGTTACAATGAACTTAACTTTACTAAGACAGTGCTCCTGTTACTATGCGATTGTATTTAAGATTTGTTTATTTTTTATGAATTTCTGAAAAAAATAAATCACTACCACCACTAACGAAGGCGAAGTTGCTGCTTTCACAACGTTCCACATCTCAATTAATGATCACACCCGAAAAAAATCCCAGCAAAAGAAGAAAGTACAGTTTGTCTATAAAGTCGTGAAATTAAATGAGGGCGCTGCTGAATGCATGTATGCAACCCTATATAGTACGACCAAAATGATTTTGATACAAGGAGTTCGTTCCGAGTAAAATCTTACTAATATTATAAATATCTATGTGACCTCGAGAGGTACTGTATACATAATGAGCTAGATCTGAATGCCAGTAAGTGCTCTGTGATCACGTAGGTACACTCGAAAAAGGCTACCTATCCCCACGAGTTACACGTTGGGTGGCCAAGCCTTGAGTAGATGCAGCTCCACTCGGGATCTTGGCGTGCAGCACGATTCCGAACTAATGTTTGATGAGCATGTGGAAAATATAGTGAAAAAAGCTTCCAAAGCTCTAGGATTTATAATGAGAGTCTCAAAATGTTTCATACAGGCTAAGACCTTAAAAATCTTGTATTGCATGTTCGTGCGCCCCCACTTGGAATATGCGTCGCAGGTGTGGAGTCCATGTTATACTAAGTATATAGATCGCATAGAATCTATTCAGAAGCGTTTTATGAAATATTTGTGTTTCCATCAAAAGATCCCCTATGAATCAGATAATTATTTAAATCTTTGCAGGAAGTACCATGTATTACCTTTAGAGATTCGTCGTGATATCGCTGATTGTATTTTATTGCACAAAGTTCTAAACAATGATATAGATTGTGCCGACCTCTTGGCTAAATTCTCTTTGAATGTCCCAGCCAAGTGTATAAGGTTTAACCCTCCGATAAAGGTTCCGCGCGCACATACTAACTACAGACAGAACGCGTATACTGTGCGAGCGAGCCGCAACTTTAACAGACTATGCAAGCAACATGACTTTGATATTTTCCATACGAAGTTGACATCCTTAAAAAGATGTTTAGCCCTGGATTTTTTTAGAAAATTAAGGTTTAATGATTGATTAATTATAGCATGATGTAATCTATTAATAAGACTGTACCTAATTATTGTGTAGCATGGGATTTATGTTGTATGTGAGTGTAGCTTTGCGTTTATTTTGTGTATTGGTATTGGTAATGTTTGTTAAATTTTGTATTCGTTTATTTTTACTTTTAATTTTCTTTTTGTTCTTGTTAATGTTGCCTAGCCATACATCCATATTATGTGGACCCACATTTTTCAGCTACAATGTTATTTAAAAGTGAAGACTTGTAATTGGCTATCAGATTTATATCAGTTTGGTTTGTATTCATGTTGATGTAGCTGTAAGTCTTCCAAATTTTTAAATAAATAAATGCGACAGTTTGTGAGTGTAGATGTTTATTACTCTTACACGCTCGAACGGTTAAAGGGATCTGGCTGAAATTTGGTACAGGGATACATTATAATCTGGAATAACCATGGCTACTTTTTATTCCGGGAATAAGTTCTTAGGGGAAGCGAGAACGGGAACAATACAAATATTATAAATGCGAAAGCTTATGAGTGTGGATGTGATTTTTTTTTTCACGCTCGAACAGTTGAACTGATCTGGCTGAAATTTGGTACAGGGATACATTATAGTCTGGAATAACACATAGGCTACTTTTCATCCCGGGAATAAGTTCCTACGGGAAGCGGGAACGAGAACAAATTCGACACCGGCGAAGCTGCGGGCATCAGCTAGTGAGTTAATAAATAAAACACATTATACATTTTTAATTTTGTTTCTGTTTTATTGATTCAGATCCAGAATAAAGTTATTGAACCAGATCCAGAAGCCCCGGTCTAATAGCGTCTTACAACCCACCAGCAGGTGCCTAGCAGTCCCAATTGCTTTGCCACAATCATGTAATTACATGTTTTATCTGTAACTTTCCCCCATCTGACAAGGATTTTTTTGGCGCAGTGCTGAAATATTAAAATCGTCTATTTCTTTCTTTGCCGACCTTTTCTGTGTTTACCAGGAATTTCAAACTTTCCTTCATTATTAAAACCTTCGTTAACTATTCGCCTAACTGTACTCTCTGATTTTCCTGAAAAGAGTAAAAAAAGAAAATTAATTACATATTGGAAACAAACTATTGACATGAAGCAATTAATTTAAAATAAAAATTGGTAGAAAACCAGATTGAACTGAGTATCAAAAATGTAGGTCGTACTATAAAATAACCATGTTGTTCTAACCACTGACTTACATTATAGGTAGATGGTAAGTTTAAGATCTAACCTAAAAATATGCAAACAATGCCTTTTTTTGTCTCCAAATCGTAAATTCAGTAAATTTGTGACTTCAGACAGATTCAAAATAAACAATAACACGATTACATACCCACCAAAGATGCTGTTCGCTCATAAACATCCTAAAATCCCACAACAATTGTCCAGATTGGTACTCCGCGAAACATCACTGGAAAACTTTAAAAATCACTTCCTGCGCACCACTCCGATTTTCTTTACTCATTTCTCAAACCTTTATGCGTAGTTTGGTCTCAATTTGTTGCAGTTTAATCCAAACATTATAGTTACGTGAGAGAGTAAACGAAATTCGACGATAGCATTGACAACTGACGTACTTATGTTTCTTGTTGCCAGTGTTGCCACACACATAACTATTTTTAGTTCCTCAAACATTCATTTCACGACTTTATAGACAAACTGTAAGTTTCGACTAAAAGTAAGATTACATAGGAGAAACAAAAACTTGTTTGGGTAACACAGCAATCAAGATAGGCAACCTAAGTGCTAGAGGTAATATATCTCTAAACGGACTGTTTAAGAATAGATAAATATAAAAAATTGTTCATTGTATATTTAATTTTGTCATAAATATGTTGTCAAGAATTTGGCGCGAAACTTACAGACAAGCGGTTACATATATTCCGTTGTATAATTTTTCAAAACTAGTGTATTTTTGAGTGTTTATGTTTATTTTTTTAGTGGATTCTGGTACATAAAGGTTCGACAGCGTCCGCAAGCGTTGGAAAGTGATATAGCGTAGTGATACGCGACTTTTTAGGTTTGTCGACAAATTTCACAGCAAGCTTTAGTAAAGTACCACCGCTTTACTAGAATAGAACTTTATATTCCAAACTTGGACATTAAAACGCTGCTGCCAATATTGAAAACAAGATTTTTGGCATATGGTCTAAGTAACCAAAGCCCGTTTAAATTCATAGAAAAAAATGACAATCTTGTTTGTTTGTCATTCATGTCATGTCATTTTGATTTTATTTCCATTTTCCACCATTCGAATCGAATCTTTCCGTCCGGAACGTGCGTTGGTTGTTTGCCTGTTGACAAACGTGTTTTCGGTGTTTTCGTTCACTAGTTCGCAAGAATAATTTGTGCTGATTACAAAATGCTGTTTGTTTACATTATATCAACTTGTTTAATCAGTAAGTTCTTAAATTATCAACTTTAATGTAGATTTATTTGAGCAAGGGCGATCATCGGTTTTGCAGCACTTCCATCAATATAATTTTCATTAATTTTATGCAAACACAGGCAATTCTCACACCGTTAGTTTTCATTATTTTTATTCAGACTCCTTATTAAGGAAACGACTTTTTGTTGTTATGTAAAACAGAACTTTGGAATCAATACGTTTCTTGATGTTTGCGTCTAAAACAAGATTCTACAATTTCTTAGAGATATGTAGGTAAACGAGATATTTAAAAATTTAATGAAGGAAATAAGATGGTGCATCATTCAACCAATCAATAGTATTTTTACACAATTGTATTTATCTACTGTACTTGCAACTTAAAAGTTTCTGCTTAATAGTACCTACCATATTTATACAAATAATTAACTTTTAACACATTATGTAAAATAGTAGTACTGTCATTAAACAACCCTGAAGGAATAATTAATATAAAAATTGAACTTTATTAAAATTCTCCAATGTAGCTTTTGAAGAAGCGAAAATGTTTAAAAACAAAAACAATTTGCGAAATTAATAGATTTATTAGGTTCAAAAATACAGTTCTTAAAGCCCAAGTGTATCAGCATTTAAGATAAGGGTGAGAATTCAATTTCAGTCCCTGCTTTGTAAAACTCTAACAATCTATAAAAAAAATTAGGTATTATTAACTAGGTATTATTTTAAATCACACACTAGCTAACTGGTGAGCTGCTGCATGTGTATCTATAGATCTATAAACTATCCAGATGGTTTTGCTATTAATTTATTGAGATTATGGGAACTTTGTAATACCACTCTGATTGCTCCACCTGGATGAAACATCCAATAAATATGGTTCAAAGAAATTCTTGCATTGTCACTCATCATCCTGGACACATGATGATAAGATGAAAAGCTGGTCCAGTGAGAACATATTCCAGAAATAAAAGTTGCCTGTGTTTTTTCAGGCTATATTCTATCCTTTTAACAAACTTCAGTCTGCTCCGTTTAACCGTTAGGGCATGATTGAGTAACCAACAATCAAGTATCCAAACAGCTTTATTCATCGTGGATGTGGAGTCTCAGAGACCCTGCCTTATCTAAGAATTTCTTATATAAGGCACTTCCACAAGCCCCACAGCTCTAAGCTGCTCAGTACCTGTTGCCTCGGTCACAAAACAAGGTTAGATGAAAATGGTTCGATTGCCAGCTTCAAAACACCTGAGTTTTTATTTTATCACTCACAATTTCTCTCTAGGATGGCTACCATCCGCATCAGTATTAAGAGTACTTACCAAACAACAAAACATATTATACTAATATGATCATGAAATGAACTTGAAATAATAACTGAAATCTCGTGGCCTATTTACAAAATTTATACTATTGTTAGTAACCTTAAGTTAGATGAGTCCTAGAGCCTGGTTACCACTGCAGGCTTAGCAAACTCATTAATGAATTCCCTTAAATCACAACAGTAAGCTGCATAGTGGTTTTCCCACCAATAAATGGTCAGGAAGGCAGGATAAACACATTGGGCAGTACATTTTTACTCCCAAAATCTTGTTGTAGTCTGGCCATAACTGCTGGGCACTTATTACACACATTACATTTTTATGAACAAATAAGATAGTAGGTACAAATAATATATTTATATAACTAGCTGAGCCCGCAACTTCGTTTACGTCACATAAGGTGTATGAAAGGAAAGGTATTTCTTCATCAGAGTCATCAAGCAGCGTTTGAAACTGCCCTGTTTGCTTAATCATAAAAGAGCTTAATGATTAAGACTATTTTTAAACAATTCAGTCCGCGCCGAAGGCGTGGACTGAATTGTTTTAAAATAGACTACTGTTTTAAAATAGCCAACACGCCAGTTTAGGTTCACTCACATTCAAAGAAACCCCTACAATAAAAATTTTCAAAATATCTGATTCTTAAAAGTGTTATAACTCTTTTATTTCTAAACCGATTTACATAAAACAAACGCTAAATGTTAACTGGAGCAAACCTCAACACAATAAAAAAACCGCATTGCAATCGGTTGAGCGGTTACTGAGATTAGCGTGCACAACCGTACAGACAAACAGATATACAGACATACAGACATACAGACATACAGACATACAGACAAACAGACAAAAATTCTAAAAATCATTGTTTTGGGATCTATTGCGTTCATAAAGCCCCCCTATAATATTTTTTCTTATTTATCTTCCATGTACAGACAGCGACCTGTTACGATTTTATTATATGTATTGATTAATCGCATGTGTACTCATGCTCTTTGTTCCCCGGCTCCCACCTCGCCGCGCATACCTCAGAGAGTGCACAGCAGTTATGACCAGACTATACATAAATGTTTTTAGATTGGTGTGGAATAAAGTTTATTCCATTCTAGAAAACAAAACTCATAACTTACATTAAAAATGTGTTCGCCATCTCCCGCTCGTAACTCTGTCCGCTCAGAAACCATCCTCATACCGTGTAATTCCCCTTTTGGGTAAAAATTCTAATATCACAGGGATGGCTATTATAGAAGTGTATTTAATAAAACTTATGTTACCTTTGAAGTAGTAGCTAATCTTATGTAGTTGATTACCTTCAAGGTTTATTTTATACCTAGTGTAGCCTTAGTTGTGTACCTAGTGTCACACAAAACCTATTCTAATTATACTAATATTATAAAGAGGAATGATTTGTTTTTTTGTTTGTTTGTAATGAATAGGCTCTGGAACTACTGGACCGATTTGAAAAATTCTTTCACTGTTAGGAAGCTACTTTCTTTGTGGTGAACATAGGCTATATTTTATTCCCGTATTCCCACGGGAACGGGAACTACGCGGGTGAAACCGCGTGACGTCCGCTAGTATTATATAAACGGAAGTTTGTGAGTATGGATGAATAATGATATACTTAATCTATCCCTGTACTAAATTTCAGCCATACAGCTGAAATATAGTAAATGGATAAATTTATAACCTGAAAAGCTCCCATGGGCTACGGAAATGGTAGTACTATTCCTTGTTAGTGGACCTTGAGCACCATAACACCATACCATACTACCCGTTCGCTCTAACTTTGCCGCTGGCGTAGAGGCGTATACCCGAATTGTTAATTAGACGAAGTAAATTGACATTAACTAATGTCACTTCGTTATAGAAAATACGCAACATTGTATGAAGAAGTGACATTAGTTGCTGTCAATTTACTTCGTCTAATTAAAAATTCGCCTTTAGTATGGAGCCGAGCGGCAAAGTTAGAGCAAACGAGCAGTAGGTACTCACATTGTGTCACACATCTTTATTGAATGACTGATATTAACATTTGAGGGAAAATCATACTAACCAACCCTTTAAAAACCCATAAACGTGATATTTGATTGACACCATTGACACAGATAAAGTTTTTTTATTATGTACCTACTTAGTTATAAATTATGCATAAATTAATTTATTATTATCGAATTTAGGCTGTCAATGGATCTCTAGTAATCTGAAAATAGCAAATTGCATTTTATTTGATAACCTAACACTAATATGACATTAAAATTACTGTTTATCTTGTTTCTACTGATTTCATTAGATGCAATTGACTTATTAATAGTAACACATGACATCACACAGGTTATTACGAAAGAAACAAGTTTCAAATGAGTAAATCTTGAGAGTTGAATGCTATAAAAACCCAAACAGAATTCACTGCTGGGAAATTATGTATACAAGTCGCCATCTAACATTAAACTAATTAGAACTTTTATTATTGAAGAAGGACTTAAGGAAGGAAAGATTATTAATAAAATACCTTACCTACATGTCTTTTTTTTTAAATCGTATAATTTCCCACAAATACAATATTTGTTCTGACTAAGGAACTGAGCCAAGGCCTTGCTCCGTGTGGTTTCTCACAAGGATCTCTATTAGGGCCATATCTGGAATTCTGGTACCATTCCCGTATACCTATAATACTATACACGGGCTACTTATTATCCTCCGAATAAAATCCAATGTACTACCATTGGATTTTATTCCGAGGATAATAAGTTGCCTTTGTTATATTGAATTTCTCGAGTAGCGATTATATCGCTTATAGTGGATTATAATCTATCCCTGTACCATATTTCAGCCAGAACTGTTGAGCCGTTAGAGCGTAAAAGCGTTACAAACATCCATTCATACACCCACTAACAAATTTTCGCGATTAAGTACTTATATGTTATCCAACAGGTCTATCTGTTCACAATAAAAGCAAAAACCAGTCATCGGAAGTCCGTGGCGCGGACTGAATTGTTTAAAAATAGTCTTAATCATTAAGCTCTTTTATGATTAAGCAAACAGGGCAGTTTCAGACGCTGCTTGATGACTCTGATGAAGAAATACCTTTCCTTTCATACACCTTATGTGACGTAAACGAAGTTGCGGGCTCAGCTAGTATAGTAATATGTCCATAAGTTTAATAGATGACTATGTAACAACAGTTTCACGTTTTCAGATGTTGCATTGACACAAAATGATGGCTTCACTTTGCCTGATTCCATTACATTGCCGCCTGAGATTCAGCAGCAGTTAAATAGTTCAGAGATTGAACAAGTGAAGACCAAGTATTTGGACCAGTTTAAGCAGAAATGTGAGAAAAATGGACACCCTGAAGCTTATGAAAATGCCAAGGTATGTATACTCGTATGGACGTATGTGAAGTTAGCGTCTCATATGTTAGCGTCTCATAGTTTGAAAGGAGTTCTTATAGCGTCCAGCATAGTTCTAGAGTTCCTGATACTTTTTATGGATAGTTCCGCAGAATTAAATACAGAAAACGGCATTCTAAAAAATGAGACGCTAACGACCGGAAGTTAGCGTCTCATTATAGTGAAACTGAAAAATCAAACAGGAATGGTTCTTCAACGAATAGTTCTAGAGTTCTCTGTGTGAAGTTCAGCAGAGTTCTAGCTCGTTAAGAATTTTATGAACAGTCAGAATGAACGGTAAATCATTACGACAGTGAGACGCTGTCTCACTATGACGAGTTCTGGCTTCTACGAGGGTTCCAAACGATGAGTACTTATTTTCTGTGTAAAGTTCAGCAGAGTTCTAGCCTCTATCGTCGTTAAGAATTTTTGAACAGTCAGAATGAACGAAAAATCATTACGACAGTGAGACGCTGTCTCACTATGACGAGTTCTGGCTTCTACAAGGGTTATAAGCAATCAGTAAAGATCTTTTGTGTGGAGTTCAGCGGAGTTCTACCCTCTATCGTCATTAAGAATTTTTTGAACAGTCAGAATGAACGAAAAATCATTACGAAAGTGAGACGCTGTCTTCTAAGCAATCACTATAACGAGTTCTGGCTTCTATAAAGGTTCTAAGCAATCAGTAAAGACCCCTTGTGTGGAGTTCAGCTGAGTTCTACCCTCTATCATCATTAAGAATTTTTTGAACGGGTAGAATGACTGAAATATCATTACAACAGTGAGACGCTGTCTCACTATGGCGAGTTCTGGCTTCTACAAGGGTTCTAAGCAATCAGTAAAGATCATTTGTGTGGAGTTCAGCGGAGTTCTACCCTCTATCGTCATTAAGAATTTTTTGAACAGTCAGAATGAACGAAAAATCATTACGAAAGTGAGACGCTGTCTTCTAAGCAATCACTATAACGAGTTCTGGCTTCTATAAAGGTTCTAAGCAATCAGTAAAGACCCTTTGTGTGGAGTTCAGCTGAGTTCTACCCTCTATCATCATTAAGAATTTTTTGAACGGGTAGAATGACTGAAAAATCATTACAACAGTGAGACGCTGTCTCACTATGGCGAGTTCTGGCTTCTACAAGGGTTCTAAGCAATCAGTAAAGATCCTTTGTGTGGAGTTCAGCGGAGTTCTACCCTCTATCGTCGTTAAGAATTTTTGAACAGTCAGAATGAACGAAAAATCATTACGAAAGTGAGACGCTGTCTCACTATGACGAGTTCTGGCTTCTACAAGGGTTCCATACGATGAGTACTTATTGTCTGTGTAAAGTTCAGCAGGGTTATAGCCTCTATCGTCATTAAGAATTTTTTGAACAGAGTGAACGAAAAATCATTACAAAAGTGAGACGCTGTCTCACTATGACGAGTTCTGGCTCCTACAAGGGTTCTAAGCAATCAGTAAAGATCCTTTGTGTGGAGTTCAGCGGAGTTCTACCCTCTATCGTCATTAAGAATATTTTGAACAGTCAGAATGAACGAAAAATCATTACGAAAGTGAGACGCTGTCTTCTAAGCAATCACTATAACGAGTTCTGGCTTCTATAAAGGTTCTAAGCAATCAGTAAAGACCCTTTGTGTGGAGTTCAGCGGAGTTCTACCCTCTATCATCATTAAGAATTTTTTGAACAGATAGAATGACTGAAAAATCATTACAACAGTGAGACGCTGTCTCACTATGGCGAGTTCTGGCCTCTACAAGGGTTCTAAGCAATCAGTAAAGATCCTTTGTGTGGAGTTCAGCGGAGTTCTACCCTCTATCGTCATTAAGAATTTTTTGAACAGTCAGAATGAACAAAAAATCATTACGAAAGTGAGACGCTGTCTCACTATAACGAGTTCTGGCTTCTATAAAGGTTCTAAGCAATCAGTAAAGACCCTTTGTGTAGAGTTCAGCTGAGTTCTACCCTCTATCATCATTAAGAATTTTTCGAACGGGTAGAATTTTTTTTTTTTTTTTTTTTTTTTTTATTGTTTCAATACAAACATTAGATTTACAATAATTATGTAATGGTTACCAAAAAACCTTTACAGGTTTGTCCAGGCAACCGAAGTTTTAATCGACATCAGCGCACCAAACAATTTTTAAATATTACATCATCTTGATCATTATAATCTATCCCATACATAATATTACAGTTACGTTACTTATTTCATAAAATATTTACAACTACTATCAATAATACAACGGTTACAATTGTTCTATACCGTACCCAACACAAAAAACAAAATACATAAAAATATGGATGACATTCTTAGACCTATTTTTCCTTCTCGTTATAATGTGGGTAGATAACTTTAGAACTAAGTACTCCAAAGTTAGTCTCTGCATTTCAAAGCAGCGAATGTGCCGGTACATTTACATTATTAAAGGTGCCTTCAGACTACGTCATAAAACAAATACAATACCGTTTAGCATAATAGGTATCTACCTATTTCATAACACAATCATATCTCGAACTATCCATTCATAATGAACACATTTACATTTATCTATACCATACAATTATATTAGACTAGCTGACCCGCGCAACTTTGTTTGCGTGATAAATGAAGAACCACTTGACCGATTTTGTGCAAATTTCACATAAACCATCTACTAAATAGTCCGAACAAAGCCTAAACATTTGGTTTGGATAGGTGAGCCCGTTCTTGAGTTATAAAATTACAACGAAAAGTGGCATTGATTTTTATATATATAGATTTCACCCACAAACATAGATTTACCATACGTTAATATTAACTTGCTAACGTACCCATTCACTCGTGCGACATCGACAGTCTGAAGTCACTCTTATATCACATTCGAGGGTTCGCAGGCGCATGTAATGTAGCCGCCTCCCTCCAGTTTTATACAAGATAACAATGTTAGTTGTTGCAATACAGCGTGTTTCCATTTTGTGAGTAGGTATAATTTTAATAAGTTTTTTTTTTTGTTTTTATTTAATTTCAAGGATATTGTCTTGGGTGATTGATAACTATACGGTATATTATTGGGGTAATAGATATAATAAATGGAAAATAAAAGTGCATGTTGAGGTTATTTTGCCGAATATATATATATAGACAAATATAATTAATAATATAAATATATGAATATTGTTTGATGGAATAAATAAATAAATATATCATGGGAATTTTTAGTGTTAATACTTGTATTGCAAAAAACATGTATAGAGTCATAGATTACATTGTATAACTTGTGTGGAAATAAATACCTACATATAATTATGACTAAGGCTAAGCTCATTTTTTATAACTTCCAAATAGTATTTTTTTAATTTTTGTTTACAATTTTTTGCGTTAAGTGTATCTCTAAAGGCGACCGGCAACTGGTTGTACAGTCTAGGAATAAGGTATTGATAAGTTCGTCGGCCATAGCAGTTATTACTCCGGGAAAT
Organism: Miltochrista miniata; assembly: GCA_933228765.1. NCBI lineage: Eukaryota > Metazoa > Arthropoda > Insecta > Lepidoptera > Erebidae > Miltochrista > Miltochrista miniata. Next base: position 32,052,970 of record OW121752.1, on the reverse strand, counting down.
TGTAGTTACGTTTTTTCTGCTAATTTGTCGAGTTACAACTTTTCCTTCCATGGGAATCAGAAATTGTTGAGGACGAACATATTGTTCGCTGAGCATAGCGCACTGCACCAGTTCCTGTACCGGTAATACCTCGCAGTAGCTAAAAAGACCTCTGTAGTTTTCTTGATAGGCTTCTTTGATTTTTCTGGGAACAATTGTTTTGAGTAACTTTATCTGAATGTTATATATCCTGTCTAAATACGTTTTGTAAGTGCGACCGTAGCTAGTGATACCATAAGTAATAGTCGACTCAGCCAAAGCGATATATAAATTTCGTAGTATTTTAAAGGGTATCTTATATTTCAGGATGTAGAATTTTGCCAATAAAGCCCGTAACCTATCACACACTTTTTCCACTTGTGACGCCCAGTTGAGCCGGTCATCTACTACCAACCCAAGGTAAGAAGTGTTCCGTGCCTGTCTGATACTTGTACAATTCCCCGCACACTGGCCTCCATTGTATAGGTGCAAGCACATGTGACTGTGAGCCATTATCTTGATCTTATTCAGAGCTTTCGTGTTATGCGCAGATCTCACATGAAGTAGTTGGGTCTTTTCAGCGTTTAATACTAGACCAGCATCATGAGACCACATGCTTAGTGTTGTGAAATCAGTTTGTAATTTTTGCTTTGCCACATCTATATCTTTGTCAGCTGCAATTAAGCAAGTATCATCAGCGAATTGATATATATCACAATGTTTTATGACTTGTTTAGCGTCATTTACATATGTTAGGTAGTGTAGTGGCCCGAGCACTGATCCTTGCGCTGTGCCCATTGTGACCTGAACCATGTCACTGGCAGCATCTCCAACCTTTACTCTGTAGTTTCTGCCCTTCAGATAGTCTTTACACCAGCTGAGTATTGGCCCACGAATTCCATTTGCCTTCAGTCTATCAATCAATTGATTATGCCTTAATGTATCAAACGCCTTACTATAATCTATGAAGAGCAGCAAAACATGCTTTCGCTCATCCAAATGAGAATTGACTACATCTGTAAATTCTGTAAGCAATAAAGTTGTACTTTTACTAGGCCGGAAACCAAATTGTGTAGTAGTTAGTACATTGTTTTTCTCATAATAATTGTATATTTCACACGCAACAAATTTTTCGACTATCTTGTCTATTATTGGAAGTAATGTAATTGGTCGATAGTTACAATACTTTGCCTTTTCACCTTTTTTAAATACTGGTCTTACTAACCCACTTTTAAGTTCAGTAGGGTAGCTGCCCTGTGACACACTTATGTTAATTAAATTAGTTATAGCTCCTACAATTTTTTTACTGATATTTTTTATATCCACTGCTCGTATTTTATCAATTCCAGGTGCTTTGTGTGGATTTAGTGTGTGAATTATCTTATGTATATCCTTTTCTGTCGCTTTTCTAAAGAAAATTGATTTGTCAGCTGGTATAATGTAATTTTGTTTATTCAGGAGAGGTTTGTTACATTTAGGCACAATATCAGCCACGTCCTTTTCAAACTCCAGAGCAAAATTATTAGCAATTTGTTTTTCATTTTTGATAGTCTTACTGAAGGCTTGTTGTAAGACATCCTCAATTGACTTGTTAATTCTGCCCATGAGCTGATTGATTATGGACCAAGATTTTCGTGGATTATTTTTATATTTGTCAATTTCAGCAGTGATATATTTGTTGCGCACTTTTTCAATAAGTTTGTGGCATTTATTTCTTTCTGCATTATATCTAAGCCGGAGAAGTCTATTTGTTGGATCTTTCATACAAAGTATGTAGTATCTGTCAATTTTACTACATTTATCTTTAAGTTTATTATTTATCCATTTTGTCTGATTTCGTTTTGATGATGGACTTATAATTTTTGTTTGAGTCGAATATTTATAAGCTTCGTCGAATTTATCTCTTATAAAGCTATATATCCGATTAGAACAATTCATTTTGTACGTCTGTTCCCAGTCGATTTTATTTAATTGATCATATAATGTTTTTTTAAGCTATTGCATAGCTTCTATCGCGGGCCTTGCGTGGAGACCGAATCCACAAATTGTGTCACGAAAACGAGTCACACTCTCGGCTACCTTCGGCCACGTTCGTGTATCTAGTCTAGCAATTCATAATTTTTTTGTTTACGTCAATTATGAACTCTGCAGTCGTTATATATTATTATTATTATGTCAAATAATCCAAAAATTGATGCTTGTACCCAGAATCGATCTTGCGCCTTCTGCGTACCGATCCGCGTCTTAACCACTCGACCAAAGTTGAATTAAGAGTGTTGGTCGAATTTAGAGTTCTTAATGTGAAATGACAATTTCGATGCTGTCAATTACATTAGTTGCTGTCAATTTACTTCGTCTAAATAAAAATTCGACTATAGGTGTATAGGTATTCATCATCTATGTACAACAGTGAACTGTACTCGTATAATTTGTGTAAAAAGTGTTTTAAATATAAATAAACAAAGTGCATTTATTAATGTAGAAAGTCACGAAAAATAGTGAAAGAAAATGAGTGAGTACTCTATATACATACATTTTATTATTATTATCACCAATGCAGTATCATTTTTTGTTTTGTTAATTTATATATAATACTGCTATAAAGATAACCAAACCCGGGAGTACGTTCCCATGGGAAGCGGGAAGAAAATTTCACGCTGACGTAGCCGCGAGCGCCATCTATCCCATACCTATGTACTTTAAACGTGTCATAAAAGTCACAACAATATCATACATGCATATTTCAAAGAATGTCTATTATTACCATAAAATTTGTAAAAATAGTTTTTAAGTAGAAAGAAGAAACCTATTGTTTTATCTTTTAACTAGCTGACCCTCGCAACTTTGTTTACGTCACACAAGGTCTATGAAATTAGAGGTATTTATTAATCATACTCATCAAGTAGCGTGTAAATCTGCCCTGTATGCTATATCAAAATAGAGCTTAATGGTTAAAACTATTCCTCAGTATAGAATTTTCCTCAGTATAAACAATTTACATACAAACACCGGCGTGTTAGAATTTTATTACATGTATCAATGTAGTAGACGTAACGTGTATAAAATGACATCAATCAAATGTCATCAATATTCTGAAAAAGAAATTAAAAATAGAGTTCACAAACTCTTTTGAAAATACATACTGTACCTACCTTAGAGGATCGTTATGAAGATAACAGGATAGTTAACAACCATCCATAGAAAATAGATGGTATAATGCTGAATACCGCAAAGAACAATCGGCGCGGCATAGAATGGGGCCTATACTGATATCCTGGAGGATATTAATGATGCCGATGTCCTGTGCCTGCTGAGGCACACACACGCCGTCATGCATGTCTGCAGGACAACGTGCAGGACAACGAGCAGGATGAGGCAGCGAATGGCTGGACTGAAATTAAAATCGACAGACGCAAGAGATGTGGTGGAGGCACTAATTCACGTACCTCGGGAGTGTCGTGTCAGAAACTGATGGAATAGAAGAGTACCCTACATCATTTCGAGTCTCGCCAAGGCCAGAATAACCTTTACACAGCTGCGCCCCGTAGGCAGTTGCGAAAATAGACACGAAGAGTGAAACTCAAAACAAAGTAAACGTTAAAACTGTACTGCTAACTGCTATACGGATGCGAGACATGGAAGGTCACTAAAGTAAAGACATTTCGCACCAGCTACCAGCTATAAGTCTTCGTCAAACGCTGCCTCCAATGGATCCTCGGTACATATGGGCCCGAGAACATCACGAACGTAAGACTATTGGAACGCTGCAGTGAGACCCCAACAGATCAAACGTCGGAAGTGTAGCTGCTGCGCTGGATTGGACACACGCTGCAAAGGGACCATGAATCACATCATACCAAGGCAAGCCTTACTGAAACTACTGGTAGGCTTTCAAAAACTGTTCGATAGTAAGTAGGTACATTTATTGATAGTGGCTATAGGCTACATAACATAATGCGAAGATTAATAGGAGTGGTGCAGCAATGAGGAATGTTTCGAAAACGGAAAACATTTAATCGTTATAAGAGTATCCGTTGCGCCTCTGCGTAAATGGTTGAAGTTACATAAAAATAATTTATTACAAAATAATTGTTCTTCTTAAAAAGTTCTAAAACAAAATTCCAAAAGCCCAAATGTCCACAGTCAAGTAGGCACTTGGTACTTTACTTTGTTGAACATAGGCCTTAAAATCTTACTTCTTACTAATATTATAAATGCGAAAGTTTGTGAGTGTGGATGTTTGTTACTCTTTCACGCTCAAACCGCTGAACGGATCGGGCTGAAATTTGGTACGGAGATACATTATAGTCTGGAATAACACATAGGCTACCTTTTATCCCGGGAATAACTTCCCGCGGTAACAAATTTTACGCAGGCGAAGCTGCGGGCATCAGCTAGTATTCTTATATAGAAATAATTATACTAGCATAGTTGGTAAAAAATGCTATGTAATAGCTTTACCGCGGCAGTCCCCGAGTGCCACACGTCTTTTTTTTTATTTATTGAATATATATATTTTTTTGGAGCATGCTGTATCTGACGCACTCCGTGCAATGTAGCAACGGTCATGCGATGGTCGGCTAGTACGGTGCCGAGCGCTGCCGAGTGAATGTCTCCCGTGCAATATCGGACAAAAATGTGGTCAATACAAGTCTTTGTCACACAGCATTTAGTTACTTCAACTCGTGTATAATCCGAAATAGCGCACTGGAGACCTTTCTCGGACAGAAGGTTTATGTAACGCTCAGTTAAAATGCTGTTCTCTTTTAGGTTTATATTTATATCACCTAACAGGACAAAGTTATCTTTAGGGCAGTGCTTGTTTAGTATTTTTGGAAGTTCGGTTTTTAGAAATAGATGTTTACTGTTATCTGGAGGTCTATACAACGCACATATAAATATAGAATAACGTTGTGATGTTGTGATATTACCTAGCATGCATTCACAATGCAAAGTGTTGTGATTTACCTCATTGAAAGTGTGCTTTTGGTGTACGTATATTATAATACCGCCACCCTTTCGACTTTTTCGTAATTTCGTGTACATTGTGTAGCCCTCCATGTTGAACATATTGCATAGGGATTCCGATACATTGACTTCTGTTAGAATGATGACATCGATTTTATTTTTGTATTTAGCCACATGAACCGTAAGTTGTGAGTAATGCTTGACTAATGATCTTATGTTAGTATGTAGTATAGTAAAGTTATTTTGCTTAGGAATACACGATAAATAAGTATTTAGGTTGGGACAGTCTAATATTTCTAAAGTATTTTGACTAAAGCTAGAATTATCCATAACTATTAAAAACACAAAAAGTAATTGTTTAAATGGTTGTACCCATTGACCTACTCACCACACATAATGCCATTAGGATAAGGAGAGATTTTTTAAGTCTTCCTCAAACCGGATTGTTATTATTTTGCTCATGTCATTCTTACGTATCAGTACTTTACCTTCTGGGCTTATCCATACGTATTTATAGACATCCTTAAGTAGTTGCTTAGCTTGAAAGAATAGAGTTTTATTGTAGGTAGTTAAGGCGTGACGGATAATAATAGAAGTTCCAGCTGTATCAGGACTGCAATTAGGATTTACATCTGATAACTTTATTCTCGCAGATTTTGACGCTTTTACCCACATAGCAGGATTGCAATTTTCTTTTAATTCAACCAAAATTGTATCATTTTTTCTTGACCTTATTCTTCTTGTCCGCAGCCCTTCTGTCTTTGAGTCCAGTTTCTTCGCTATCTGTTTAGTTAACAATTCTGTATTCTCTTGATCTTCTTGCGGGATACCGACTACTTCTAGACAATTAATTAGGGCTTTCTGTTCATTTTCATTCCATTTTTGCTCCAACCCCATTATTTTAAGCTTTAGATGTTTATTTGTATTTTCTAAGTTTTCATTTTTCTTCTCTAGCAGTTTCATCTTCATTCTAAAGGAACTCATTTCTTCGTCAAATTCGTCTATTTTATTACTGCAGTACTCCATAGCCTTTTCTAGCTCACCAAGTTGTTTTCTAACCGCCTTTTCTATTTCCCTGGTTATATTCTGTGTCATTTTTTGAACATCGACGGTTAGTTTCTTCGGCAGTGATTGGGGTACTGTCTCGATTTCATCATCCTCTTGTTCATCGTCCTCTGGTATGATCAGAGATGTTCTTCTAGGTGATTTACTATGACATTCATCACAAGTCCATTCAAGCTTGCCTGAGGCTTTTATGGCTGCAATTTGCTTTGTGGTCAAGCCGGCGCATAAGGTGCTAGCATGCACCAGAGTACCACACTTACTGCATTCCACACCAGGTGTTTTGGTCGTGATGGACTTGCTGCACTGATCACATTTAGGCAATTTTGAAGGTGCCATATTGTTGTTACAATTTAGGTAGGTATTTGGAAGTTGTAAAAGATAAATACGCACACGACTTTCTCGTAGGTACGCCGAAAGACGATTGAAATGACTGAAATATCATTACAACAGTGAGACGCTGTCTCACTATGGCGAGTTCTGGCCTCTACAAGGGTTCTAAGCAATCAGTAAAGATCCTTTGTGTGGAGTTCAGCGGAGTTCTACCCTCTATCGTCATTAAGAATATTTTGAACAGTCAAAATGAACGAAAAATCATTACGACAGTGAGACGCTGGCTCATTATGACGAGTTCTGGCTTCTACGAGAGTTCTTAGCAATCAGTAAAGATCCTTTGTGTGAAGTTCAGCAGAGTTCTAGCCTCTATCGTCGTTAAGAATGTTTTTAACAGTCAGAATGAACGAAAAATCATTACGACAGTGAGACGCTGTCTCATTATGACGAGTTCTGGCTTCTACAAGGGTTATAAGCAATCAGTAAAGATCTTTTGTGTGGAGTTCAGCGGAGTTCTACCCTCTATCGTCATTAAGAATTTTTTGAACAGTCAGAATGAACGAAAAATCATTACGAAAGTGAGACGCTGTCTCATTATAACGAGTTCTGGCTTCTATAAAGGTTCTAAGCAATCAGCAAAGACCCTTTGTGTAGAGTTCAGCTGAGTTCTACCCTCTATCATCATTAAGATTTTTTTGAACGGGTAGAATGACTGAAATATCATTACAACAGTGAGACGCTGTCTCACTATGGCGAGTTCTGGCTTCTACAAGGGTTCTAAGCAATCAGTAGAGATCATTTGTGTGGAGTTCAGCGGAGTTCTACCCTCTATCGTCATTAAGAATTTTTTGAACAGTCAGAATGAACGAAAAATCATTACGAAAGTGAGACGCTGTCTTCTAAGCAATCACTATAACGAGTTCTGGCTTCTATAAAGGTTCTAAGCAATCAGTAAAGACCCTTTGTGTGGAGTTCAGCTGAGTTCTACCCTCTATCATCATTAAGAATTTTTTGAACGGGTAGAATGACTGAAAAATCATTACAACAGTGAGACGCTGTCTCACTATGGCGAGTTCTGGCTTCTACAAGGGTTCTAAGCAATCAGTAAAGATCCTTTGTAGGGAGTTCAGCGGAGTTCTAGCCTCAATCGTCATTAAGAATTTTTTGAACAGTCAGAATAAACGAAAATTTGTTACGACTGTGAGACGCTGTCTCACTATGACGAGTTCTGGCTTCTACAAGGGTTCTAAGCAATCAGTAAAGATCTTTTGTGTGGAGTTCAGCGGAGTTCTACCCTCTATCGTCATTAAGAATTTTTTGAACAGTCAGAATGAACGAAAAATGATTACGAAAGTGAGACGCTGTCTCACTATGACGAGTTCTGACTTCTATAAAGGTTCTAAGCAATCAGTAAAGACCCTTTGTGTGGAGTTCAGCGGAGTTCTACCCTCTATCGCCATAAAGAATTTTTTGAACAGTCAGAATGAACGAAAAATCATTACGAAAGTGAGACGCTGCCTCACTATGACGAGTTCTGGCTTCTATAAGGGTTCTAAGCAATCAGTAAAGATCTTTTGTGTGGAGTTCAGCGGAGTTCTACCCTCTATCGTCATTAAGAATTTTTTGAACAGTCAGAATGAACGAAAAATCATTACGAAAGTGAGACGCTGTCTCACTATAACGAGTTTTGGCTTCTACAAGGGTTCTAAGCAATCAGTAAAGATCCTTTGTGTGGAGTTCAGCGGAGTTCTAGCCTCTATCGTCATTAAGAATTTTTTGAACAGTCAGAATGAACGAAAAATGATTACGAAAGTGAGACGCTGTCTCACTATAACGAGTTCTGGCTTCTATAAAGGTTCTAAGCAATCAGTAAAGATCCTTTGTATTGAGTTCAGCGGAGTTCTAGCCTCAATCGTCATTAAGAACAATAGATGCTAGAACTCTTCTGAACTACACACAGAGGATCTTTACTGATTGCTTAGAACCCTTGTAGAAGCCAGAACTCGTCATAATGAGACAGCGTCTCACTGTCGTAATGATTTTTCGTTCATTTTGACTGTTTAAAATTATCTTAACGACGATAGAGGCTAGAACTCCGCTGAACTTCACACAGAGGATCTTTAATGATTGCTTAGAACCCTCGTAGAAGCCAGAACTCGTCATAGAGAGACAGCGTCTCACTGTCGTAATGATTTTAAGTTAATTCTGACTGTTCAAAAAATTCTTAACGATGATAGATGCTAGAACTCCGCTGAACTCCACACAAATGATCTTTACTGATTGCTTAGAACTCTTGTAGAAGCCAGAACTCGTCATAGTACGACAGCGTCTCACTGTCGTAATGATTTTTCGTTCATTCTGACTGTTAAAAACATTCTTAACGACGATAGAGGCTAGAACTCTGCTGAACTTCACACAGAGGATCTTTACTGATTGCTAAGAACTCTCGTAGAAGCCAGAACTCGTCATAATGAGCCAGCGTCTCACTGTCGTAATGATTTTTCGTTCATTTTGACTGTTCAAAATATTCTTAATGACGATAGAGGGTAGAACTCCGCTGAACTCCACACAAAGGATCTTTACTGATTGCTTAGAACCCTTGTAGAGGCCAGAACTCGCCATAGTGAGACAGCGTCTCACTGTTGTAATGATTTTTCAGTCATTCTATCCGTTCAAAAAATTCTTAATGATGATAGAGGGTAGAACTCCGCTGAACTCCACACAAAGGGTCTTTACTGATTGCTTAGAACCTTTATAGAAGCCAGAACTCGTTATAGTGAGACAGCGTCTCACTTTCGTAATGATTTTTCGTTCATTCTGACTGTTCAAAATATTCTTAATGACGATAGAGGGTAGAACTCCGCTGAACTCCACACAAAGGATCTTTACTGATTGCTTAGAACCCTTGTAGGAGCCAGAACTCGTCATAGTGAGACAGCGTCTCACTGTTGTAATGATTTTTCAGTCATTCTACCCGTTCAAAAAATTCTTAATGATGATAGAGGGTAGAACTCTGCTGAACTCCACACAAAGGGTCTTTACTGATTGCTTAGAACCTTTATAGAAGCCAGAACTCGTTATAGTGATTGCTTAGAAGACAGTGTCTCACTTTCGTAATGATTTTTCGTTCATTCTGACTGTTCAAAAAATTCTTAATGACGATAGAGGGTAGAACTCCGCTGAACTCCACACAAATGATCTTTACTGATTGCTTAGAACCCTTGTAGAAGCCAGAACTCGCCATAGTGAGACAGCGTCTCACTGTTGTAATGATATTTCAGTCATTCTACCCGTTCAAAAAATTCTTAATGATGATAGAGGGTAGAACTCAGCTGAACTCCACACAAAGGGTCTTTACTGATTGCTTAGAACCTTTATAGAAGCCAGAACTCGTTATAGTGATTGCTTAGAAGACAGCGTCTCACTGTCGTAATGATTTTTCGTTCATTCTGACTGTTCAAAAAATTCTTAATGACGATAGAGGGTAGAACTCCGCTGAACTCCACACAAAAGATCTTTACTGATTGCTTATAACCCTTGTAGAAGCCAGAACTCGTCATAGTGAGACAGCGTCTCACTGTCGTAATGATTTTTCGTTCATTCTGACTGTTCAAAAATTCTTAACGACGATAGAGGCTAGAACTCTGCTGAACTTTACACAGAAAATAAGTACTCATCGTTTGGAACCCTCGTAGAAGCCAGAACTCGTCATAGTGAGACAGCGTCTCACTGTCGTAATGATTTACCGTTCATTCTGACTGTTCATAAAATTCTTAACGAGCTAGAACTCTGCTGAACTTCACACAGAGAACTCTAGAACTATTCGTTGAAGAACCATTCCTGTTTGATTTTTCAGTTTCACTATAATGAGACGCTAACTTCCGGTCGTTAGCGTCTCATTTTTTAGAATGCCGTTTTCTGTATTTAATTCTGCGGAACTATCCATAAAAAGTATCAGGAACTCTAGAACTATGCTGGACGCTATAAGAACTCCTTTCAAACTATGAGACGCTAACATATGAGACGCTAACTTCACATACGTCTCGTATGGTATCTCTAGATAGGTAAGGCTAAACTATAGATAGGTGCGTACCGATAAGCTATGCCCACAACACATTCAGTGTACTCATCAAGAATCGCCTAGCTAGGGTGTTCAACAAAATCTTTCTGCTGCATTCTACCGTATCTATAACGGTGAGTGTTCTGAAGGACTCTTTAACCAAATCCCGCTCTCTCCTTTCCGATCCCGAACAACGCGTGCTGGACAGAGGTGCCACTCTCACACAGTGGAGAAAATCTTCGCTAGAACTGAACGATTCAAAACATCGTTTCTCTGTCGAACCATAAAAACCTGGAACGACCTGCCAGCGCATGTGTTTCCCTCCTCTGTCCTCGAACCCAAGATTGTAATCCTTGGCTCTTCAAGCGGAGCGTGAAGAGGCACATCACAAGGCCGCCAACTTGAGGACCGCTGTCAGAGGTGGCCACCAATCGCTAGATGCGCCACGGCTTTCCATCAGGCTGGTGGCGACGTCAATTTGGCGAGCTAAATATATAAAAAAAAGTAAAAAAAAAACTTTTGGCGTATCGCGCCTGGATCAGGACTCATGCGGCCGAATCGAATGTGATCTGCTGCAAGGCTGCATGCTATATGGCCACTAAGGCGAGAGAGCGGATCCCCAGTGCGTAGTTGGACATATGGATGAAAGAAAACTACTAAATCGGTTAATAGGATCTGTTGATCTATTAACCGATTTAGTAGTTTTCTTACCCTCCGCGTGCTAATTGTATAGTTTTCTTAGCTCTTCCCCACTTCTTATACCGAATAGGTATTTCGGCTTCAGATAAATATGTACATAAAATAAGCATCAATATACAATTTGTTCTGTGGTTTATGATAAAAACCTGATCTTAAAAGTAAGTTTCCGTAAAAGTCCCGTTCTATTATTGATGTAACAATCATTATATTAATAGTCTAATTAGTTTCCCATTCTGTGATATGAGTTCAATCATCGTAGACGGTATTCTCTTATCGACTATTATCTCAGTGGCCAACATCGTTATTTTTATCGCCCTTATAAATCATTTATTGTATATCGCATTATCAAATGAACGTATAAATAACAAATGTAATAGTAGTTATAAAAATCTGATAAACTATTAAACTTCTGTAACTTGCTTCATTGATTAATTCGGGGAGTGCAATGTCCAGCACTCAAGGTCTTTCACATTGTACTCGTATTAAAGCAAATAATGATTCATTGCTTGAGACTACTAACATACTGAGGGTCATCTTATCATTGCTGGCTGAGTATCGGGATCCTAAGGATTTCTCCCAAAATCTTAGTTCTGTACTTGTGTATTCATTTCTTGGGATTATGGAGCCATTGGCCATGACATGCCTAGTAGAAGTTAAGCCATTTACAATCTTTATGAATCAGAACCCGCCTTTGTCTTTTTCAAAGTGTAGCGTGATGTTATATAGCCTATATAGCCATCCTCGATAAATGAACTATTGAACTGTAAAAAAATTTTTGAATTCCTACCAGTAGTTTCTGAGATCCTAGAGCGTTCAAACAAACATACTCATTAGCTTTAAAATATTAGTATGAAATTTTTTAACGTGCTTTTTATAAGAAAAAGAGATATACTGGGTGTTTCTTTTAGGTTGTCAAGCCGCCACTAGCTGGTAGCAGGGTTCCATACCTATCGATTTAACCCCCATGTATGTTCTACGATTTTTTGTAGTTTTCGAGATATAATTTTTTTTCGTTATTTTTTATAATTACGTGTCCACGACTTTTTTTGGATATTTTTTAATTATTATAATGCCTATTGATTGCAGTATTATGGACAAAATAATCTCCTTCCTAACTTTGATACAAGATGTAAAAATTTTAATCGAGAATAAAAAAATAGGGAATTGTGCAGAACATTATATCTCGAAAACTACAAAAAATCGTAGAACATACATGGGGGTTAAATCGATAGGTATGGAACCCTGCTACCAGCTAGTGGCGGCTTGACACCCTAAAAGAAACACCGTGTATTCTTGCGTGACGCCATAATATTACCTAGTTAGGTACATTCAAATTCTAATAGCTGTTTATTATGTTGAGAGAATAATATACCATGAGGAAGTGAACTTTGACTCGTTACGTTTCTATGTTTAAAATAGCTTGTACTGTGTACGCCGAGTGCTTAAACTATTATACTACAAGATTGTGGTACACGACACGGTAGTCTACACTAATATTATAAAGAGGAATAAGATAAGATAAGATAAAGAGGAAAGATTTGTTTTTTTGTTTGTAACGAATAGGCTCCGGAACTACTGGACCGATTTGAAAAATTCTTTGACTGTTGGGAAGCTACACTCTTTGCGGTGAACATAGGCTATATTTTATTCCCGTATTCCCATGGGAACGGGAACTACGCGGCGGGAACCGCGTGACGTCCGCTAGTAGCCAATAAAAAAAGTATTCTTAGTGGTTACGTAAGAGTGGAGCCTTAAGATCTATTGCAGAGATCGGCAAGAATTTTTAGGTGGGGTCCGGAAAACTGTGGTAATATTCACGAGGTTCACAGCTAGAAATGGAATAGGTTAAATCATAGGTACCAATTATGGCGAACTAGCTGTTGCCCGCGATTTCGTACGTGTGAAAATTATGTTATAATGCCAATTCGTTTGCTCTCTGCTTAGCCCCTAGGATATGAAGCGTGATAATATACTGGTTGAATTTATAGTCGTTCTGGACCCGAGAGGGGGTTACTCGGAATCAATAATGGAACCATTTCGGAGTGTCAAAACAGCTGTGCAGGTTATAATAAAAAAATGACTTCTATGTAATCTTTATCACTCGTTCGAGTTGAAACATTAGTAGCGCTTCGATTATTCATTGAACTTTTCAATGAATGAAACTCCGAAACCCGTAGGTACCTACGCCGCGGCGCGTGTCTCCATGTGATCAGTTCATTGACCGAATGCATCGTTTCGATAATAATAGGTACTTAGATAATAATAAAGGACTCCAATTTCTCCTACATACTTTACACGGGCTTAGTCGTCGGAAATACTTTAATATTGTTCTATTTTACGGTGAATTAATAAGGTTTATGTAATAATAATGAAAATAAACACGAACAAATAGGGAGTATTTCCGGCGTATTTAAAAAATTGGAGCTATTTACAAAATAATCAACTTAAATACCTAGACCTACCTATTCACAGTTTATTTACACTTCCCTGTACCTTAGCAACTGCTCAAAATGGAGTCCAGAACGTTCGATACACAAACGGGCACGTTTTAGGCTATTGTCTTTTAGTTTATTCAATGTGTCTCTGTCACTTTTCACAATTTCAAAGGCGTCCACTATCGCACTGCGTAATTCATCACGAGATTCGTACTCTCGAGTGTAAACTAATCGTTTTATTTCCGACCACAAATAAAAGTCGATCGCGACGACAATACTGCGCGCGAGTTATAGTCGAACTGCGCGCCGCGGTCGCCGGTCGGCGGCGCGGTCGGTCGAGCGTATTTACCTACCTACAAGACGTAACTAGTCGAGTACCTACCGACGTTACTTGGCAACGAGTCCACGTGGACCGATGCGTTCATGCGTTGTGATTGGTCGAATTTTCCCGGCGCGGTGACTCTTCTCACTGATTGGTACGTTAGACATTGAATGAAAAATTGTAGTAGAAAATCGTAGTAAACGTATTTCGTGAAATTTAAAGGAATAACCAGGTGTTCTCGTTTTGATTTTGGCAAACGATGTAGATTTTGACATTTTCGTAATTTTTTATTGTTGATTTTCAAATTGACAGTGCCGATCGGTTCTGTTATCGAAACTGGGCCTAAACCTTTCCGTTCCAAAACGACTATAAATTCAACCAGTATAGCCTATTAGAAGACCCTAGATACATTAGAAACGCACAAACACATCACACACAGGCTATAGATAGAAAACAATTCGGGCGATAAAAGACGTTTCAAATCTATCCTGAATGGCTTTACCGCGGTTCGCCTGTTGCTGACCGCTGATCTATTGTATTCACACGAAATATCTGTTCTAATACCATTATCATCTCAGTTGAATTCGAGGCCGAGATATCGTACACGTAATTACATACCCCTTCGAACAGACTTTTTGTAATTAAGACGCTGAATATAATAACTAAAACCCACTAATTGGATTCGCGCAAGGAGCGTTCCGTAACAAAAAATTGCAAAAACTAAATTATTGTTGTCCGGAAGCCCCCTTATACATTTTTTCTGTTTTTACCCGACTGCCGAAGAAAGGAGGGTAATGCTTTTCGAGACTATGTATGTATGTCCGGGTTCCCAACCTTTTCGTGGTCAGGGACCACTTTTATATTTTTCTTGTTAACAGGGACCACTATAAGGGCATAATTTAAACAAACTGTGATAATCAATCTGAAACTTAAAAAAACGCAGTAGGAAATTGCATAAACAGGAAACTTTCATATTTTTGTATTAATGTGATTTCTAGCTTGCATCTTCTTCACGAGATCTGCTAACCTAGGACTAATATTGTTACTCGCAAGGCGATTTCTCGGAGTTTCGTATAAGAAATTGCTTGTAAACACCAAACTTTTTGATTTTTTTGTGTTCTTTCTGGATTCTTTCATTAACTTCACCAGCGCCCGTGCTAAAAGGATTACGAAGAGGGGGGGGGGGGGGGTACTATTCCACTTCTTCGAGGGGTGAAGAGACCCGCCACCGTCTAGGCCGGCTTCTGTGAAAGAGCGGTGAGCAGCCAACTCGCGGCTCTCAGACCCTCGGTCATGGTGGACGTGCGCGCCACCGACTACGGAACTCGGAATGGAGATTTCTCTCCCGCTGCATTTTTCGTGAGCATGACTTGCTCGCAGAAAGACACAGTTACGTCACACTTTCTCCCGTTGGAGACCAGAGCCCTTAACATGGTCTCCAGCGTGAGAATATTCACGCCCAGGCTCGCAACGAGGTCTTGTCGCTGCTATGCCCATGTAGTGCCGTGTACCCGCTGTAGATACTTACCGAAGCACCCGTGCCCGGTAAACATCTGTGACACTCGGTAGGTAAGGCTGCCATAGCGCTCGCCTAATTAGTGGCGAGTCCTCACTTTGGTAGCTCAAGTCGTACCTTCCATGTCTCCATGAGCTTCTGATTCGACGACACAAGAGCCCTGTTTTTCAGGTCCCATGGAGGGGTCTGGATATAGTGCGGTACCCTCTCCTGATGGCCATCGCCTTTAGCGGGCTATGCAGTCTAGCCACGTTGCCGGTCGTCAGGACCTCCGCCCATACGGGGGTCCCGTATAGTGCCATACTCCGCACGACCCCGAAGGTCTCTTGAAGGGAGCGTTGGGTACTCTTATGTTTGGTTCCAACCGCGAGAGCGCAGCTGTTGCCCCCTCTGTTTTAAGACTTAACTTGGGAAATCATGTCGCTCTGTAATGATACGCTTAAAGAGCTTGCAAACCTCGACGAGGAACACCATCGGTCGGTAACCCGATGGCGTGTCCACCTGCCCGGCCTTTCGGATCAGAACTAGTTTCCCACACTTTAGGCTTTAGGAAACTGGTCTTGAGCCAGGATCCACGCTCGGCCTGGAAACACATTCAATCATGGGCAGTCGCAGACTTTGTGTCATCTTAGCTCGCCGAGCCAATGGGCGTACCAACCGCCCGCCACTACCCGCGCTCTTCTCGCTCATTGCACGGCGACTAACGGCTCACCACCCGATAAATTTAAAATCCTTCAGGGACCATATTTTCGCTCCTGCGGACCACTGGTGGTCCGCGGACCACTGGTTGGGAACCCCTGCCCTACAGCCTGAACGGCTTGACGGTTTTTGACATGTAAGGTGTCATATTTTGATTTGTAGTGATTGTGTGAGTGACACCAGGTATTATAAAATTTCTAGAAAATCAAAATAGCTAAGTTTTTTTACCTTTTCAGTTGTATTTTTACTTTGCAGTCGGGTTTTTGTTTTCTTGTTAGTATTTGTTGTTATAGCGGCAACAGAATGATCTATGAAATATTCAACTGTCTAGAAATCACGGTTCTTGAGATACACCTGGTGACGTACAGACGGACGGTGGGACCTCGGTAATAGGATACAGTTTTTTCAGTGCGTGGCCCTAAAAAGTATTTATTTTTAACCTGTTATATCATTGTGGTTTACAATGAGGTTCATTGTATTGTAGCGTTATTCGTCATTAACAATTTACAGATTCTCGACCCTCTACAGTTTTGTTTTATGTATAGAAGCGCTCGTGGCCCCGCGGACTCAGGGTTCTGTAAACGATCACTGCAGTAAGCAAATTTCACTATGGCCAGTCCTTGGATGGGTGACCATCCATGTGACCTCCTTGTGACATTCATATCAGCGTTTTCGTGCTTTGGAAGGCACGTTAAGCCGTTGGTCCCGGTTTCTAGTAAAATGGTAGTTATATAATTGTTAAGCTAAGTAGAAGGCCTTTTTAGGCGGCCTAAAAATTTTAACAGCAGGCAGTCAAGCCTGCGCCTTTCCATCTCAGCACGGCAATACGACTCACCACCTATTATGTAGGACAAATTAAAAAGGTGAAATGTGCCCCTGCCTATCCCTTCGGGGATAAAGGCGTAAACATATGTTTATAGATAAGTTCTTACTTGCATAAACTTACTAAAATAATACACCTTATTTTTTTCAGAATGCCGTAAAAAAATTAATGGGATGCGTCACCTCTTTAGTAAATATGAACACACTCCAGGAGGAGATCGAACAGGCCAAGCCCCACGGCAAGGTTGACGAAGTCTTTAAAAAGTAAGTTGAATTTATAAATCATTTTTATACCATCGGAAAGCCAGTCTCTGCCTACCCCAATGGGAGACAGGCGTGATGATATGTAGGTATGTATGTATGTTTATACTCCTCCGGAGCAGAACGTCATGAAAGCAAAATGTCATGATCACAGATGGTCATGAACGCAGATGGTCATAATCGCAATTAGTCATGATTGCTGACTTTTTTTTTTTTTTACTTGAGGGAAAATCCTCATGGATGTTATGCCGGACTCCTACCGACTAAAAAACCTCACGCCTCACGTAACGCTCATCAGCCTATGGTTGAGAGCCCCGGGTAAGCCCTCGGAAGGATGTCTCAGGACTCCCAACAGACCTACAGCCGCCTCTGCGGCATCGCCCAGGGGGAGGTTCGGGTGCTAGCCGCGTCTTTGGGGGGGGGTTTCGGGTGTGATCCCGCTTCTAAGGGGGGGGGGGGGGGCGTGAGTTTCTCACGTCACGCTGCCGTCATGGGCTTCTGTAAGGACGGTGAGCGACCCTCTCACCGTCCCCAGACCCCCGGTCCCGATATTTTACCGTTGCTCATTACCACTGGTGACAGACAGACATATGACCTTTCTGATGGAAAGTGCTCACTGTAGTCTATAGACGTGTATGACGTGCATGTATGACGCACTCGCGTTGCCTGCGAAATACTTCAAGTCACCTTTTGAAGATCCCCATACTGCAGTGTAGACGTTCGGAAAAACTGAGGCAGGGAGGGAGTTCATTTCATAAACCAAGGCACTTTTAACATTCTTTTTTTTTTATACCACTAAGGTAGGCAGACAAGCATAGGGCCCACCAGACCACCAGAAGGACCGTTGGTCACCGCAGCCTATGAACGTTTGCAACACCAGAGGCGCCACACTCGCACTGCCGGCCCTGTAAAAACCTTCTAAGACCCCTTTTGATGAACCCCATACTGTAGGCGTTCAAAGAAACAAATTCATCCTGTTACAAACAAATACTAAACGATAGGTATTATAAAATAAAGTCCTCACAGCTGTTTTCACCACATGATAGAGGGTTTCAGGAGTAAGGTTTGGGTATAATTTTGCACGGGTGATGATGATGAGCTCTTATAAACGAAACAACAGATTTTAATGTGTTACTTTTTAAATATAATAATCATATTATATTATTTGCAGAGGCCATAACTTGTGTCACAAACATATGGTCACACATTTATCCACCATATTATATGCCCTAAGGGCACCTTCAAATTAGTGTGGCGCTCCAGACGTGCCACCATCAGTTTTTATACAATACTAGCTGACCCGCGCAACTTTGTTTGCGTGATAAATGAAGAACCGCTCGACCGATTTTGTGCAAACTTCACATAAACCATCTACTAAATAGTCCGAACAAAGCCTAAACGTTTGGTTTGGATAGATGAGCCCGTTCTTGAGTTTTAAAATTACAACGAAAAGTGGCATAGCGCCGTTGCAGCGCCACTGACGGCCACAACTGCACTTCTAAAAATTGTATGAAAACTAGTGGTGGCGCGTCTAGCGCACCACTGCGGCGCCTCCGCGCGCCTCTAATTTGAAGGCACCCTTATTAACCTTTTTAGAATTTGTCCCACGTAATATGTGGTGATCCGTATTGCCGTGTTGAGACAGACAACCGCAAGTTGTGACTGCCTGCTGTTGAAATTTTCAAGCCGCCTAAAAAGGCCTTCAATTTAGCTTAACGACTGCCATTTTACTGGCAACCGGGACCAACGGCTTAACGTGCCTTCCCAAGCAGGGAAATGCTCAAATAAATGTCACAAAGTGGTTACATGGACGGTCACCCAACCAAGGATTGGCCATAGTGAAAGTTGCTTACTGCAGTGATCGTTTACAGAACACTGAGTCCGCGGGGCCACGAGCGCTTCAACTTGTGTGACGTCACAAATATTATGGCTCAGCTGGACTTCGACTGGTAAACCGTTATTTTTAAATTAATATCGGAACTGCTATTTATTTCCAGATACTGCGACAAAACCCCTCAATTCAGACAGTGTTTCCGCAACACAACAGAGACAGTAAAGCCATGCTTCTCGCCCAACGAACAGAAGAACTTCAAGATATTGTACAACATTACGGATATGCTCACAGATTTCGTCTGCTTTAAGGATGGTGATAGAATTGCATGTAAGTTTGATGTAAATTCGCCCGTCGAAGGAATGTGAAGAGGCACATCATAGGGCCGCCGATTTGAGGAGCACTTTCAGTGGTCTTGTTGACTGAGAATGGTTCCCAATCGCTAGATGTCGTCGTCATATAGTTCGTTCAGAGTAAAACTACCTCTAGCACATAGGTTGAATATCTTGATTGCTGTGTTACCCGAACAAGTTTTTGTTTCTCCCATGTACTGCAACCTTTAGTCGAAACTTACTTTCTACTTTTGCGGGTGTTTTTTTCGGGCGCGGCCGTTATTTGAGATGTGGAACGTTGTGGAATCAGCAGCTTCGCCTTCGTTAGTGGAGTTAGTGAATGTTTTTCTCAGAAATTTGTAAAAAATAAATAAATCAATATCAATCAATACATATAATAAAATCGTAACAGGTCGCTGTCTGTACATGAAAGATAAAGGAGAAAAAATATTATAGGGGGGCTTTATGAACGCAGTAGAACCCAAAACAATGATTTTTAGAATTTTTGTCTGTTTATGTGTTTGTCTGTTTGTCTGTATGTCTGTTTGTCTGTACGTTTGTGCACGCTAATCTCAGCAACCGCTTAACCGATTGCAATGCGGTTTTCTTTATTGTGTTAAGGTTAGCTCCGCTTAACATTTAGTGTTTATTTCATGTCAATCGGTTTATAAATAAAAAAGTTATAACACTTTAAAGAATCATACATAGACTTATGAATCTAAAAGTGGGTAAATCTAAACTGGGCTCTTTTATGATTAAGCCAACAGGGCAGTTTCACACGCTGCTTGATGAGTCTGATGAAGAACCTCTCCTTTCATACACCTTATGTGACGTAAACGAAGTTGCGGGCTCAGCTAGTCTTAAATACGATTGCATAGTAACAGGAGCACTGTCTTAGTAATATTCAGTTTATTATGACCTGAAAAACAAAACTCTTCGTGCTAACGGTCAGGATATTATAATCTCCACTATATTCGGTAAAATGTCGTAGGCTGGCACTCATAGGGCGATTTACTGCAATGCCAACACACAGAAAACGATCGACAAGCTGTCACTCAGAGGTAATATAACTGTGAACGAACTATAGCTCGCCATGCCGGGCGGCGTCATTTTGACAACCTAATTCCGATTGTATCAATTTTTTGGGAGAGGCCCACGTCCTGGAGTGGACTGCCATAGGCTGACTTGATTGATTGATCCATATCTGTTGATGAGCAAGTATACTGTCATCAGTAGAGGTAGGCTTGTACCTTGTGATATAATCCACTTATAAGGTTTTCATATTCACGCCTTGCGTTTTTCGAATAGTACCGTACGTTTTCGTCCTGCACGGCTTAGTTTATAAATTCCTGCCTCAGTTTTTTGGGAAAACTCGGCAGTCTTTTGTCTAGCCGAAGTCACTCGGTTTCACCCGCGTAGTTCCCGTTCCTGTGGGAATACGGGAATAAAATATAGCCTATGTTCACCGCTAAGAGTGTGGCTTCCCAACAGTGAAAGAATTTTTCAAATCGGTCTAGTAGTTTCGGAGCCTATTCGATGCAAACAAACAAACAATCAAATCTATCCTCTTTATAATACACTCATTTGCAAAAAAAACGGGCGGTTTTGATTTTCATTCATCTTAAAAAGATACAATACCAAAAAGGTTTCAATCGTTTGTACACGTTACTGGCCGGTTTTAAAAATGCCGTGGTATTTAAAAAAGTACGTTCTTAATTCAAATTTTCATTTGATGCTAATTTTTACAGAAAACCCCTTTTTATCCTACATTTTTGGCGCGAAGTTCCCGAAGTTAACATCGACTTTCACAACTTTTATTCAATTTTTATCGATTAATTTCATATCCTTGACTATCAAAGCTTTATTTATTGCTGTTTGGCTGTATCAAAAATGGTAGATAAAGTGGTAAAAGCTACTAAAATTATCGCGCTGCTTGAAGAGGGTTGCAGCCAATGTTTCGTGGCTAGGAGGCTAAATGTTAGTCGCTCGACGGTCCAAAGGACCTGGCAGCGATATCAGGAGACTGGTTCCGTCGAGAGAAGGCCTGGTTCTGGAAGAAAACCATGTACCCAACCACGGGATGATCGTTTTCTTGTGAGTCGCGCATTGAGAAATTGCAAATCTTCGTATGTGGATCTTAAGAACAACCTCCAAGAAGTAAGAAATGTGCATATTAGTCTATGGACGGTCAGGAGGAGGCTTCTCGCTGCCAATATACGCAGTCACCGCCCGCCCCGCGGCCCCAAATTACTCCGTGAGCACAGAGTTCACAGGCTTAGGTTCGCTAGAAATTGTGAATCATGGACTCAAGAAGATTGGAATAGGGTTTTGTTCTCTGATGAAGCCTGGATATCTCTGTTCGGTGAAGATCGACGTCGGCGAGTGCTAAGAAGACAAGGAGAGCGCTTTGCAGATGCATGTTTCGAAGAAATCACACCTTATGGTGGGGGCTCTGTTATGTTTTGGGCAGGAATAAATTCAATGGAACGTACAGAGTTAGTCTTCATTGAAAACGGCTTACTGATTGGGCATCGATACATAACGGAAGTTCTAATTCCTCATGCACAACCCGCATTGGCCGCTCTAGGTCAAGACTCGATTTTTATGGACGACAATGCTCGCGCCCACCGATCCCGCGATGTTAATGCGTATGTGCAAGAGGTCGGCATTCGTCGTTTGGATTGGCCAGCTCGAAGTCCCAACCTCAATCCCATAGAACATATCTGGGACGTTCTAAAACGGCGTGTGAGATCAGTACACCCGGCTCCGCAGACCATCAGAGAGCTGAAGAATGTGATTACTGCGGAGTGGGAACGTATTCCGCAAGCAAGTATCCGGGATATACTCGCTAGCATGCCCAGACGAATTCAAGCTGTGATTTTAGCTAGAGGGGTCACACTCGATACTAAACATTTATCTGCTTTTACTTTATTAAAGAAAAACAAACAAATAAACTTTTTTATTTTTACTTTATGAGCATATGCACTACTGGCGAACATACACTATTAGCGAGGTTTAGCATTATTTCTCATAAATTGTAACAAAATTTTATGAAATACTGATGAAAACGATTATTTTCTTATTAATTTACCAAATTGTGAGGATAAAACTACCTATAATTATCAAACAAAGCAATATTAACATTTGAAATGGTTCATTGCTTAGGTGCCCGTTTTTTTTGCAAATGAGTGTATTAGTATGAGGTTAAAACTCTGACGCAACGGGTCCCGAACATAAACTGCTAATTTTACAAAGCCATTTTTGTTTACAGTATTTATTGCTGAAGGAGGCCAGGAATGTTTTCAAGAGAAACAAGAACCCCTTCAAAATTGCTTCAACCAGACATTTGACGGTCAAACTCAGAGCGATTTGAAAAATATCTCGATAGCCAATGAGTTCGAGTTGGATTTCAAGGTAAGCATTTCTGCAGTATTCATAAATAAGATTGTCTGGGGAAAAAATGCGACCCAATTACTGACATTCCGTTGTATATCTTGTCATCAGGTCAAATCAAAACAAAATAAAAAAAAACATTTATTTCGCATAATCCAATACATAGGCACTTGCGAAACGTACATGAATACCTGTTGTATCTTCTCTCATGAATCGTAAATTTTCACAGATGATGTATGAACCAGATAAAAATAAATCTATGCTAATATTATCATAGAGGAAAGATTTGATTGTTTTTTTGTTTGCATCGAATAGACCGATTATTCGCGAGTCCTACTCGCACTTGACCGGTTTTTATGAAATAACGCGATCGTTGAACTGGGATGGATGAGGAGGTTATTTTTTATGAACTACTGTAGAATTTTGACGGGCAACGAGTTTCTATTAACAAAAATTACAAATAATGGGACTTCTATACGTTATTAATAAACCGGCCAAATGCGAGTCTTCGTCGCGCACGGAAAAAATCAACTTTCTAGCTATCACCGTTCCTGAGATACAGCTTCATGACGGACAGACAGACGGACAGTGAAGTCTCATAAATGAGGTTCCGTTTTCACCCTTTGGGCATGGAACCCTAAAAACGAATAAAGGAATTTGAGTAGTATTACCTAGTAGTGACGTACAGCTAGTATCTATACATACAAATAAATAAAATTGAAGTGTCTGTTTGTAATATTAAAATAACCGCTTTCTACTACATGCATATGAATGTATATACGTACCAAAATAAATATTTTTAAAATTTATATGTCTGTCTGTCTGTCTGTTTGTTCCGGCTAATCTCTGAAACGACTGGACCGATTTGGACGGGACTTTCACTGGCAGATAGCTTATGTAATAAGGAGTAACTTAAGCTACTTTTTTTTTACATTCCACGCGGACGACGTCGCGGGCACAGCTAGTTGTAAATATGAATAGACTCCCAATATATTAATGTTCTTATAACTTCCAGGAGACACAATGCACGGAAATGACCCGGCTACAGAAATGTGTAGTTGGAGTATTGAACGGCTGCGTTAAGTCGACGTCTGCGAACATTGTCGACTCACTGTTCGACTTTGTACGATCCGCCACGCCTTGCCAGAAATTTAAAGTAAGTGTTTTTGTATAGATATAGGCTTTATTGTATTAATTACATTGAACTAATCTTACTAATATTTTATATGCAAAAGTTTGTGAGAGTGGATGTTTGTAACTCTTTCAAGATTTAACGACTGAACTGACTGAAATTTGGTACTGGGCTGGACTTTAAATCCCGAGAAATAAGTTCTCATAAGAAGCGGGAACAAATTCCACACAAGCGGAGTCGCCGGATCTAGTATTATGTATACGCAGAAGTTTGTTTGGATGGATATATACTTTTTCACGAAAGTATTATGTATAGTGTATTTGCGTGAAAAAGAATACAAACATCCATACATCGAAACTACTGCTTTGGTGGGAAACGGATACGGGAAAACTCATACACGCAGGCGATGCCTACAACATCGGAATTTCTATGAATACGTAGTTAAAATTCAAATATTCGCCTGACGTTTGCAAGTCCAAAATCGAAAAAAAAAAAACGACTGTTCGTAGCTGTCACAACTGGTTTCGTTTCCCACTTTGTTACGCAGACCAGGTATAGGCTTTTCTTCCTATACCTAGTCATGAAGAATTGACTGGTGTCAGAAACGCAATCTCTGAGCGGCCGAAGTATTATAACGTATGTATTTAATCAATTATGTACTAACCCACTAACAAAAACGCATGTTTTCTAGGAGGATAAGGATCCCAAAACTAAAAATGTAAGTTTGGTAGATATTCCATGTGGCCGTTCTTGTGATCGTTGCTAAGTTACATGTTCCGCTGTGTGATGTCTAATGTCGTTTCTGAGAATATTGATAGGCTGCTTTGTTAAATAGAGTTACCTACTTGATAGAAAGAGATCGCCATACAATTTAACCGGGGTTGTCAGTGACAGGCAGAGGAATATTATACGCTCGCATTGGATAATTTTCGTTTTGTTCGACGTAATAGTCGGTGAGCCTGCCGTGTTGAAATGGACACCCGCTGTATTGTTAAAACTAGCAATTTTACTGGGACCAACGAATTAGGTGCCTTCCGAAGCACGGAAAAGCTCGTAAATGAAAATAAGCGGTTACCTATCTCGGGACCAGCTATAGCGTGGGAAGCGTTTTAAGGCCGACCTCGTTTTTGTACGGTTTCTACTCGTACAAACACGCACCGTCGTTCTCTACTTTATGTTTTACTTGCCGATGTACGGTTCACCCACGCAGTTCCCGTTCCCGTGGGAATACTGAATTATTGTTTACCTTGTAACTGGATAGTGTAGCTTGCCAACCGTAAATTATTTTTCAAATCGGTCTAGTAGTTTCGGAACCTATTAGATGCATACAAACAAAGAATCAAATCTTTCCTTTTTATCATATTAGATAGTTTATGTAGGATGCTTACCTAGTTGCTTTTCTGGTGTCCCACTTTGCAATAGTGGAAATTAAATTTACTGTGTTGCCAACTCCCTCAATAGATCTTCTGATGGAAAATAGTTGTCATTACTAAGATAATAAGACCGTCTAGCACACTTGTATTATGCAGCCTGTATCATAACCTGTATTCTTAAATGTTTCAGGTCCAAAAGAAGTCTCAAGGAAGCACAGCGAATGGACTTACAAGCACTTCAATGATCGTTCTTATATCCTTAGCCTCCTTTATTCTTGTTTAAGAAACCCACAAGAAACTTTATGTGTATTTTACAGCTTATAATACTTATAGATTGTGAAAGACATAATAACTGCTCCACACATCCGCCTGATTTGAAAAAGCAATGATTTTTCCGTTTGTGGAGCTTAAAGAGGGTGATCCATTAGCAAGCCCGCGAGATATCGGTCGAAAACGTAGGCTTGTTGGTTCGCCCATAATGCATTAGCGTACCAACCACTGATAGTTTTTTAACTTTGAATTTGAAGTACTCCAGCAAACAGCCAGCAAACATATTCGCCGGTTTTATAGTTCGCAAACTTTACTGTTCGATTGACGGCTTAGTATTTAACTTGCAGTTTTATTGGCATACCTTCAGGTTTGCTCGCAAATGGATCACCTTCTTGATTCCTATAAGTTAAGTTCGATTCAATTTTGGTTGTGAAAGTTGATTTTGTTGTTATTTGTAAACTATTTGTCACAATCTTTATTTTCTATGACTCGAAATGTGTGTTTAAAAAATACTTGAAAATAAATTGAACGCTGGAACTAAAATTGATTAGAAACAGTAATCAGTTATAATCTTTTGAAAACGGTTGTGAGATTTGAACACGCCTGCTCATTTTGAATACAAGCAGTTCGAAATTGTCCATTATATCAGGGCTTCCCAAACTTTTTTGTTGTGTAATGGTGGATCCACCATAATGGACGCCCCTCAAATATTACAATTACCAATTTTAATTACTGGTGCCTAACTGGTGATCAGAAAAAAAAGCCATTGGGCATTTTTATATGCATCCATAAACATAAAAGTATTTATGTAACTGGCTGTTGGTGTCGAGAAAAAGGTATTGTTGGTAGTGTCGCTGGATATTATGAATGTTTTCAACACCATCCCCTGGCACAGACCATCGCCAAGGCACTGAGGTACCACAGTGTCAGGTGGTATTCGACAATCGGCAGGGTTTACTGACGTATCAACCACAAATTAGATAGTACAGATGGAAACCTACATACTAAATTCGCTGAGGCTACGCACACATAGACATCGCTCACAGAGTTCATAGACCCGAGCTCAAGAGATTTTCATAGTAGTTTTGGATACTGATTTGTGCGCGAGTGTGCGTAACAGAGGGTAGGTGTGAAAAAAAAGTACATACATGAGATTGCGTTCTGTACCTTATTATTTTGTGTATCAACCTATTAAATGCTGGAACAAAGCGCAGGTGGCGCCCTCTACTCTCACAATCGTTTTTGTTTTTCAGATCTACTGTGTATTTATAAATATTGTCGTTCAAGTTTTAGTACATCGAATTTAACGTCCATAATTGCCAAAATATTAATACATATTTAGAAAATGATTTTTTTGGAGAAGTTTAGTATTATTGCTGGTGTTCAAATGTTATACTTTTGTTTATGTTTAAATTATTATTATAAGCTTGGGTGTTGTTATATTAACATTAAGTATATATCTGACATATCTATATAAGAACATAACGCTTTATAATAGGATATTACTTTTTATAATGCCTTATTAATATGTAAAATGAATCCATATTTCTCTTGGTCTTGCCATAAACTGACTAATGTATTTTTTATTGCTAGGAGGATTTAGAATAAAAAATAAACCTATCTATCTTATACCTTGCCCACAACCTTGTCCAAATAATGTCCAATATGTTTAGTATGTGATATCTTACTGCTCAATATATGTTTTATTAAAATGTAGGTGTAGGTAGTAAAATAGGTGACATTTTACTATTAAAACATAATATTTGCCCTTTAAATACGTACATAATAATACAGGATCATTTAGTTTATACAATTTGATATTGGTTTGAGGTATAGTTACTTGTATACGTGCTTATTGTCATGTAGAGTTGAACTCGCAGAGTAGTAAATGCTGACAGATGGTAGATTTATGTAGGTACTTCTGAGTCAAAATTTTATAGACGTGCATTCATGCACAAAATAATTAGTACAATCTACACACAAATAGCGCTCGGGTTACGCACACATAGCACAAATCAGAGATAGTACAGATGGAAACCTACGTACTAAATTCGCTAAGACTCCACACACAGACAACGCTCACAGAGTTCACAGACACGACGCACAAAATAGAGATAGTACAGATGGAAACCTACATACTAAATTCGCTGAGCCTACGCACACATAGACAACTCATTCACAGACACTACGCGCACATAGACAACTCATTCACAGATACGAGGTCAGGCGCTCCTCAACCGACTTTTCGATACTGATTTGTGCGCGAGTGTGTGTAGCAGAGGGTAGGTGTGAAAAAAAAGTACGTACATGAGATTTCCATCTGTACTATCTCTAATTTGTGATAATCAGTACAAAAGGCAATCTACACACAAATAGCGCTCAGGCTACGCACACATAGCACAAATTGGAGATAGTACAGATGGAAACCTACGTACTAAATTCGCTGAGGCTACGACACAGACACCGCTCACTGAGTTTACAGACACGACGTCATGCGAGGTTGAGCCGAGTTTTCGATACTGATTTGTGCGCGAGTGTGTAGCAGAGGGTAGGTGTGAAAAAAAGTACATACTCCATCTGTACTATCTCTAATTTCTGCTCAAGGACTTCATGGACACAAGGTCAGAGGACTTAAATTGTAATTTCGATACTTGTTTGAGCGCAAGAGTGCTTAGCCGAAAGTAGATGTGAAAAGTAAACATACATACTGCTCGTTCGCTCTAACTTTGCCGCTCGGCTCCATACTGAAGTCGATTTGTTAATTAGACGAAGTAAATTGACAGCAACTAATGTCACTTTTTCATACAATGTTGCTTATTTTCTATGACGAAGTGACATTAGCTACTGTCAATTTACTTCGTCTAATTAAAAATCGGGTATACGCCTCTACGCCAGCGGCAAAGTTAGAGCGAACGGGTAGTACATGAGATTGCTTTTGGTACCTTATAATGTTTTAGTGCATGTGTCAAAATTTACTTATTACTCTACGAATATTGAAGTTTGAAAAATACCTACCTATTTGTCATTGTTTTTAAAATTGCTTGCTGAAACTTTCTTACAATTCGTTGTAGATTTATATAAGTAAAACATATTCATTAAACATTATTTTGATCAAAAGTATAATAAGATTCCATGACGTAATCAAAATATTATATCAGTTGTACAGTCACGAGCTTTAATTTGGGACCCATTTCCATAAAATTTTAGAACATGAATAATGCAATAAGGTTGAAATTCATAATAAACATCGGAAATGATCGTTTGCCCTCGCTCCAGTTGACGTAATTGCACGGTTGCCTCTAGAAACGTAAAGTTGTCAATGATAATCATTATGACATTGACATTGCGTTAAAATATATTAGCTCTAAATAGCGTAAGTTTGCTACACGATATTCAACCTTAGGTTTTTTTTTTATACTACTTAGGTGGCAGACAAGCTTACGGCCCACCGGAAGGTTGGTAACCGTAGCCTATAGACGTTTGCAACACCAGAGGCGCTACACACGCGCTGCCGACCCGGCGCAGGTTGTGACGACCCACAGTTGAAATTTTTCAAGCCGCCCGTAAGGCCTTCAACTTGGCTTAACGACTGTCATTTTACTGACAACCGGGACCAACGGCTTATCGTGCCTTCCGAAGCACGGAAACGCTCGTAAATAAATGTCACAAAGTGGTCCACGTGGTGGTCACCCATCCATATCCGGCCATAGTAAATGTTGCTTACTGCAGTGATCGTTTACAGAACACTGAGTCCGCGGGGCCACGAGCGCTTCAACAGCTGGGTCCCAAATTAAAGCTCGTGACTGTACTACTTATATATTTTTGTGAGGGATTAAGAGCTTCATAACTATAATTTTAAGTTATTTTTAGGCGTAATTGTTTAAGAGACTGGGTATCATAAATATTTTTTATATGTTTTGTTAGGGTTCGGCTTATAGGTATAACGTGATATTACATTAGATAATGCTTCATAGTTTATAAAATAGGGCTTAGTTCGAATAACAGTTGTATTGACGTAAAGGAAAATAGACTTTAAATCAACGGCATAAAGCTTTTTGTGGTTGAAAGACACGGAGTGAGAACACAGACGTTCAAACTTTAAGTAACTACTTTATGCCTCTAAAACTCAGGTAGTCAGTTGTAGACTGTCTATATTTGTCTACGTAAATCAAGTGTTACAGAGATCAAGCTATATTCCGCAGACTGTAGTAAAACATATTTGCCAAAATTGTGCCAGACATACAAAGATAGTTTATTTGCATGTAATAATAATATGACAGGCAACGGTATTTTTATATGAGACATATTACAATTACTTATAATTAATTTGATTTAGATATGCTGGCAACACTAAGCCACAATGCTGCTTATTTGCTGTCACAAATAAACGGTGGGTAAATTGAAAAAAATAAAAACATGTACAGCCAGTCAAAAATGTGGTCTACCGATACTACAGCTCAATTTAACAATCTTGGCCGTCGACTTGAGGTCTGCTGTGTTTTATAGACTGTGAGAATGGTCCTCAAGTAGCTAGTATGTTACCAACCGATGGCTTTCTTAGGCGGGGGAATCATTCTGGCAATATGAGAATTTATCAAAATTTCATCATAAAATATCAAAAGTACATGACATTGTTTTACTCTGGTTGACCTGGTAGACCACATTTTTGGCCAGCTGTACTACGAAACTTAGCGTAAAGGACATTATTTTTCTAATTTTGGTGCCTAGTGTGTCTTAACACGCATTGAAAATATACTCGTAAATATATAATAGGCCTGTTTTGACTTCTGTCATCGCGACGAATTATTGGCGGAGATCCGAATCCACCAATGAGGCGGCACAGGGCAGAAACTCCATAGAAATGATTCGTTTTCAATTCTATCACCTACACTAAAAACATGGTATGTTTGTACGGAGCTGGAATGTGTGTGTGTGACCGCTAAGGCGTGTGTGTGACAGCTAGGTCAGAGGAGCTGACAGAGGACTCTTTCCCAGGGCGCCTTTTTTCAAAGTTCCCAGTGTGTATGCAAGGGTAAGCTAGGACTCTAAGGGAAACAACTAAGTAGGGTGTACACACATATATTTAAGAAGTTACAGTACACCACAGAGACAGAGAATGAAATAACACAAAAATTTAAAGCACAGACATACATAAGAATAGTACGGGTTTAGGCAGTAGTACTACGGCACTAATCTATTGAAGCGTGATCAGGTACTAGAGGTTATCAATCCACTTGACTGCCTCTGTGGCGCGATCGGTAGTGATACCGCCTGCGGCGCTGGAGGTCGTGGGTTCGATTCCCACCGGAGACAAATATTTGTGTGAACCATAAATGTTTGTTTCAAAAGTCTGGGTGTTTCTATGTAAAATATGTATGTGTTTAAAAGTATATATGTATTAATATCCGTGGTCTGATACCCATAACACAAGCAGGTTATTCCTAGCTTACTTTGGGATCAGATAGCGTTGTGTGAAATGTCCATGAATATTTATTTATTTATTTATTATTTATTTATTTACTTATGCGGTTATACTACAAGGTGGCAGTGGGCACTGCAGTGTGAGCTGAGAGCGACTCCGGACGTTGTTAATGCCAGGTGGAGCCGGCAGGTTCCTCTCAAATGCACCCTGCTCGTGCAGTCCACGTATTTGTGGGTGTGGCTCCGATCACCTAAGACTGGGCCGCTTCTGTCCGTACTAAAAAAACCCTGTCATGAAACAAAACAACGAATAAGTTGCTGACAGCGCGACAGGCTAGGATAGGACCGCTTTGCAAACAGTTAAGAAGAATTACCAATTTCCTGGTTAGAAAGTAGCAAAGAAACTCTTCTTCCTAAGTAAGGATAAAACTTAACCTCACTTCCTGAGCAGATCTTCAAGATTATATAGTGCTTGAGTGAATTAAGATTAGAGCTCAGAGTTAAAGTTGCAAAAGAGAACCGGAACTTCATAGCAGAGCTATTTATATGCTCGCATTAGAATGATCGAGAAATCTTATCTAAAAACCTGTTTGCCAGCGTAATTCACCGAGGTGCCATAGACAAACTGCGTCACTTGCTAACCAAAGACAACTAAAGATAAAAAAAATTAACGATGCATAGACTAAAGATATGATTGCATCTGCAAAAACAAATGTTACAAGGCTAAGCAAACGTTCCGTCAAAATACCCTCAAACTATAATGACAGATGTAGCGTGGGTGGGGAAGCTTGCTCTGTGGGGGGCAGGGAGTTACCTATCTGTATGTAATACTATTGTAATTATTATCTTTGAGTAAACAGACACTTTGGCCGATGCCGGAATGTGCCAATGCTAGTGGCGCTTTCTCAAATGTCAAAACGGGCCTATTATTTTTGACAACTTTAGTAGGTGCTTATTTTCGATAATATTACGTTTTTGACTATTTTTATTGCGCATTAAATGTGTAATATCGGTGTAAGGGTATTTGTCTTAATTGGCCTAAACTAAGTTTACGGCTTATAAGCGGAGCTGACGAATTGTATTTTATCGTAATACCGATAAATTCTCAAAATAAATAGCATTTTTGTCATTTTCACTCTAAAAATAATGCCAATTATTTGAAAAGTTATCGATATTACATAGGTAAATGCCTTTTTCGAGTAAAAATGTTATTATAGTGGCTTAAGTTTTTATAAAATAGCAGAATTGAAGCTCTGCTGTGTGATAACGTTAAGTGGAATATGTGGCATAATATTTTTATAAAAACAGTCTGTAATGTTACAAAATTATATATCTTTATTTAAAAACCACTGAACATAAGTACAGCTTGACAAAAAGGTGAAACGTCTTCTTCGTAAAGTTAACTGGCTGAATGTGTATCTTAGTCTCTTTCGCCCAGTATCGCTTTTGCAGAATGCCTCTTACTTACTAGCGGCCGCGACGCGGTTTTACCCGCGTATTTCTCGTTCCCGTGGGAAAACTGGAATAAAATATAGCCTGCCACCCGTGGATAATGTAGCTTCCCAACAGAGAAAGAATTTTTCAAATCGGTTCAGTAGTTTCGTAGCCTATGCAATGCAAACAAACAGTCAAATATTTCCTCTATAAAATATTGTTGTTATCTGATAGACCTATATAGAATCGATGAAGTATGACAAAGTCTTGTAGGTTTAATAATATTTGCAATAATTTCTACTTGATAACGATAACATGAACAACACAGTGGCCCCCCGGTTTACCACTGTTGACCGAAATTCATTTGATCGTTTGACGTGTGACCGAAAAAACATTAGGCCACTTTACTACTGATCGAATTAACAATTGACCAAAAGAGTTTTTATCGAACAAACATTTGGTATTTTTACTACTGACCGAATGAACGTTTGGTCGAAAAACAGTTGACTAAAGAATATTGTAACAGGGGCTGAATCAAAATGGCTAGGTTAGGTTAGGTTAGAACTGCGACCACCACGCCAGAACCGAATTCTACTTATTTCGCTTTTGTTTGTTAAAATATTCTTTATTCAACTGTTTTTCGACCAAACGTTCATTCGATCAGTAGTAAAAATACCAAATGTTTGTTCGATAAAAACTCTTTTGGTCAATTGTTCATTCGATCAGTAGTAGAATGGTATAATGTTTTTTTGGTCACACGTCAAATGATCAAATGAATTTCGGTCACCAGTGGTAAACCCGTGGCGCCCTCTCCTTTTGCCAAGCTGTATAATCTAGTTTAAAAAAGTGATTTTAAATTCAGAAACATTCCTAATTTTGTCAATAACTGCGCTTTGCGAAGTTACTACGTTGCTCAATTTGTTTAACTTTAAGAATACATTATTAATGTAAGGCTTACCGGATGAAGGCATATTCATAAATATTTGTAAAGTTGCCGAAAATCATTGAATGGCGATAACTTGCTTTGGGTTGACGATTCCCTTTTATATAGATTCAAAAATGCCATACATTTATCCCAAAAAAACTGTTGAAACAAAATAATAGTAACTGTAATGATTATACACTGGTCGCCGGAGAGTTTACGAGTATTAGCCCCTCTCTATAAAATAGATGGCGAGACTTGTCTGTAGTCTGTGACTCTGTTGCATTAAAGTACGTCACTAGGTCACGTGGATCATCTGTTCAAAGTTTGAAATAAAACAAAAATGACAACGTTAATCGGATTGAACTTTCACTTTCACAATAAACGTTTTAGAGAGGGGCGGTCGGGTGAGATCGTCTCACGGCTTTCTTGTTTTGAATTGGTATGATTGTAAGTACTTATGAAACCATTTGTATTCATATAATATTTGTGTTCCTATAATTATTTTGAATTGTTTATATAAATTTGCAATAAACAGTGAAAGCATAATATGACCATTTGTTTTTTTATAGACCGGTTTAGTGTTAGTACCTACATTCTTGTTGATTTGTATACATCCAAGATTTCAGCGTGCGTGAATCTCTCGCGTCAAGCCACTGTCTTGGACCTGCTTCTGTATAATCCCCGTCCTTATACTCAGGCCCTTTTTTGGATTCTTGCATTGCAGTTGGCTACCATCGTCCTGTAGGTATTTATAAAAGTATTCAGGTTTTCTCGGCTTGAGGTAGGTAATTTATTTTTAACTAGCTGACCCGCGCAACTTCATTTGCGTCTCATAAGAGAGAGAGAAAGAGAGAGTGTAGAACCCCCCCCTTGAAGGAAAAGTTGCGGACGCCCCCCCTTTTTGAGTTACGATTTTTTTTATATTATAACCTAACTTTCGCATTTTCTTGGTCTGAAATTGTTATAATAATATTATGAAGGACACCTCTGGCGCTCGGCGGCCGCTATCGCGGCACGCTCGCTTCGCTCGCTCGCCGTCGCGCGTCAATGGTCACAGTTCCAACCTAACCTAACCAACAGTAGTTGGATAATCAACAATAGTTGGGCTAAAAGGCTGAAGTTGAAGACCATAAAATAAGTATTACAAAAAAAAAAATAACTGTCAGACAGTAAACAGTGACAGCGCGTCGACGGCGTTTTACGTTTAGTTTTACATAGCGGCAATAGTTGGTAAATTATTGTCAGAATACATTTAAGTAATAGCATTCATTTATGTCAACAAAATATATTATTATAATAAAATATGCATAAAATTTTACGTAGTCACTGAATATGCAGAGACGTGTTATCCGATTATAGGTTGTCCTAAGATGACGGTAAGCCTCGAGCCGTTAGCGCAGCAAAGAACCATAGCGTCCTTGGCTGCCTTCTACCAAATGTATCACGGCGAATGTTCTGAAGAGCTCTTCAACCTGATCCCACCATCTCCTTTCCGATTCCGAACAACACGTCGGGCAGAGGTGCTACTCATATATAGCGGAGAGAATCTTCGCCAGAACTGAGCGTTTCAATAGATCGCTCCTCTGTCGAACTATGAAATCCTGGAACGTCCTGCCCGCACATGTGTTTCCCTCATTTTACAATCCCGGGTTCTACAAGCGGAGCGTGAAGAGGCACATCATAGGGCCGCCAACTTGAGGACTACTGTCAGAAGTCTTGTGTGCTGTAAACGTGGCCCCCATTCGCTAGATGCGCCACGGCTTTCCATTAGTTTCCATCAGTGGCGACGTTAATTTGGCGAGATTAATATATTTAAAAAAATCTACGAGTAATATCTTTTATTGTTATTAGGGTTCAATAATAAATGAGTTTCTAGGTTTAGTATTACGATAAGAGTTGGATTTTCAGTAAAATTTCGAATTCAATTGGCAAAATTTATAGGTAGGGCAACAATGCAATGTACGATGCCATAAATTACCTGTTAAAAGAGTATTTTCACATTCACACATTGAATCAAAATTCGTAAGATCACTACAGAATTTTAAAATATTACGAGTTACCCCATATAATCCCATTTTTACTTTTTCATAGTCGATTACATTCAAATTAACAATTTATTCCCCAAAACAAAAGTTGGAAATGAAACTTCTCAGCACTTTGTGTACTTAGAAGTATCATTTCCATTCCATCCATTTATACAGATACTTTTATCGATAACATAATTATGTGTGACCATTCAACAACACTATTTAACTCACACATAGATCTTTCATTTTTGGTCTCGTCTTCAGTTTGACACTGTTCATCTTGTACATTCTAAATCTATGATCATAAATGACAATATAAAAATGTCAGTAATTTTAGTTAATAATTCATACCTAAATGGCCTGTGCCTTTTTTTTAAAGAAAATGTTCCTTATTAAAATGAAAATAGGCGTGTTATATGTATGTATAGTATTAGTCATTTGTATTCCCAAAATATTCAAGTAATTTAGGCACACACGGTGTATGGGGTCCCAGCACTACCGTTTTGCTCAGGTTTAGCACACATAAGTGTGCCGCAGCCTCCGTGTCATGCGTGTATGCTGAAAAAACACCCTGTGTGAGTCACTCAGCATAGTGATTGCTTGGTCGAAATGTTCGGCAGCAGTCAACGTGTGGGGGATCCCATACCACAAAAAGTGATGTACCTATATGCTGTTTTTGGTACAGAACCATCTGTGCGCGAGACAGTCTCGCACTTGGCCGGTTTTTAATATTTGTTATAGCGGCAACAGAAATACATCATCGGTAAATTTGTTTACTGTTTATAAGATACAAACGGACAGATGGACAGTCAGCGGAGTCACAGAACTAGGACAGGGGCCTACGGTTCCACCGCACATCCACAATCCCTTAATTGTAGGTAGATCACAACAGTCACAGTATAACCATACCTACGTGTAAAGTAGGAGTCCACGTCATTACATATAAATAATCTGGCCGACCCTCAAAATTCCGAACGCTCATTTCGCCGATGATAAATTCAACGAATGGTTGTATGGTCGACTGTTAAAACTCCGAATGGTCATTTCGCCGATGATCAGTTTTACGAATTTCGAAGCGCTCGTGGCCCCGCGGACTCAGTGTTCTGTAAACGATCACTGCAGTAAGCAACATTTACTATGGCCGGATATGGATGGGTGACCACCACGTGGACCACTTTGTGACATTTATTTACGAGCGTTTCCGTGCTTCGGAAGGCACGATAAGCCGTTGGTCCCGGTTGTCAGTAAAATGACAGCCGTTAAGCCAAGTTGAAGGCCTTACGGGCGGCTTGAAAAATTTCAACTGTGGGTCGTCACAACCTGCGTCCGGGTCGGCAGCTCGTGTGTAGCGCCTCTGGTGTTGCAAACGTCTATAGGCTACGGTTACCAACCTTCCGGTGGACCGTAAGCTTGTCTGCCACCTAAGTAGAATAAAAAAAAATAAAAAAAATCTTATGTTGAACACCCAGCGAGTATTTTTTTTTTTAATATTTCCAATGTACAGTTTTGACTTTTCTATCATTTTATTATATGTATAGATTTCAACTAGATCACCTTCAAACTTGCAGAAATGCTATCTTTGTTTGCTTGATTTTTTCCGATTCGATACTTTATATATTGAATGCATTTAATTAATTATCTGCATCGGCGGAGGAGTTGCAGTTGATGGTTAATATTAGGTAGGTATGCATGAGGCGCTAAAAGGTAGAGGAATGAAAGTGAATGTAAATAAGACGAAAGTAATGGTTTTTAAAAGAGACAAATGTTTGACGAATTGCCCTATTATTATCGAAGGGCAAAGAGTGGAACAGGTGAAAGAATTTGTATACCTGGGTTCAAAATTTACGAGAGATGGAAAGTGTGACCAGGATATTGAGAGAAGAGTTTTGGCAGGAAATCAAGTGAATGGATGCATCGCCCCATTCACTTGATTGGCAGAAGACCTTTATGAGCAGTCAAAAAGTGTCTAAGAAGGCAAGGGTGGCTGTGCATAGGGGTGTGCTTATCCCCACACTTATGTTGGTAGTGAAAGTTGGGTCTGGCAGAAGAAGCATGAAAGTAAAATTAATGCAGTGGAAATGAGAAGTCTGCGAAGTATAGCTGGAGTGAAATTGATGAACAAAGAAAGGAATAGCGTGATTCTAATCACGCTATTCCTTTCTTTGTTCATCAACTTCAGTTATACCACATTGTTTTCTAAAACAATGTGGTATAACTGAAGTGACAAAGATAGAAAAAGGGATGCTGAGATGGTTTGGACATGTTGAGATGATGGATGAAAATAGACTGACTAAACAGATCTATAAGGCTAAAAATAATGGGCAAGCTGGTAGGGGTCACCCTCGGCGTACGCATGGTAACCAAATTGATGACCTGCTGGAAAAAGGCCAGGTCAAGAGTACCCTTAACCGGCGAGCGTGTATGAAAGCACTTATGAAAGTAGAAGAAGCGATAGTGGTATGCCAGGGTCGTAGCAAGTGGAAAGCCATTGTCTCTGCCTACCCCGATGGGAAACAGGCGTGATGATATGTACTTATGTATGTATGTAATTAATTATAGGTACAGTCAACTACAATGAAATGTAGGTACTACTTTAATCTTACAAAATGATGTATTTTGTAAGATTAAACTAGTACCTACATTTCATTGTAGTTGACTGTACATATTTTATACCTACTAGATAATACCTACAGCTCTCGATTCATGGTAAGGGTTTTTTTCACATTTCTGTTCGCTATGCCAGACTCTTACCGACCAAACCCACACGATGCACCATCCCACGGCAGGAAATTCTGAATAAGACCTTGGAAGGATACCGTAGGCTTCCCCGCCCCCGTTTCTTACAGTAACTTCCGGGATGAAAATTGGCTTATCGTTTCTCAAATTCTCTTCTATCTCTATGAGAAATTTGATAAAACTCGGTTCAGTGTTCAGACTTCAAAGCTTGACAAGCAGACAGACTGCTAAGTTATTTTAGTATTTACATATATATAAATAATAATATTATGTGTGATTAATCTCGTCCATTAACCGAGTGTAACTTATTATACTTGTTTATGTAAAATATGTGCTTCCATAATAAGTAAAGTTATTTAAAGTGACATTCTTAAACGCTACTATTGGAAGGTAGATAATATAATTGTATTGAATTAAGGAAATTAGATAGGTAGACATAGTCACAAAGAAACTTTTTTCTATACTAATATTATAAAGAAGTAAAGTTTGTGTGTTTGTATATTTGTTAAATTGTAATGGGTAATCTCGGGATGTACTCAACCGATTTTAAAAATTCTTTCACCAATAGAAAGCTACATTATTGTGGAGTGTCATAGGCTATATAGCATCACGCTACAACGAATAGGAGCGGAGCAGTAGTAGTAAATGTTTCAAAAACGGAGGAAAAGTTATTTTTTTGAGAGCTTTGTTGCGTGTGCTGCGTAAATATTTA
Organism: Miltochrista miniata; assembly: GCA_933228765.1. Taxonomy (NCBI): domain Eukaryota; kingdom Metazoa; phylum Arthropoda; class Insecta; order Lepidoptera; family Erebidae; genus Miltochrista; species Miltochrista miniata. The sequence goes on along the minus strand of OW121752.1, from coordinate 32,014,189 downwards.
TAGTTATGTAAAACATATACCTACTACAAAATTGTTTCTCTTAAAAAAGTTCCAAAATAATTGCGCGATAGCATGTGTCTATCTTTTGGTTGGTGCACAATAACCATTTTAATGGCAATCAATTTTTTTCTACAAAAATGCCACGTGATACCTCTTTCATAAACGAAATTGTTCTTAAAAAAATTTTTCAATAAAAAATAAAACCGACTTCAACCAATTCCTGAAAAATAAAATTTACTTAGCACAAAGTAATATGTATTTTGATTTATCAGATTTTATTCAATATCATATTGAAGTCGGCGCCAAGTAAAGTAGTTTTATGTAGGTATTATTTCATGGCACCAACTTCAATATTATATTGAATAAAGTCTGATAAATCAAAATACATATTACTTGTGCTAAGTAAATTTTATTTTTCAGGAATTGGTTGAAGTCGGTTTTATTTTTTATTGAAAATTTTTAAGCTATTGCATAGCTTCTATCGCGGGCCTTGCGTGGAGACCGAATCCAGAAATTCTGTCACGAAAACGAATCACACTCTCGGCTACCTTCGGCCACGTTCGTGTATCTCACACTTCAAATATAGTGGAATTCAACAGATTCAAACAATGTAGTAAACAAACAGATTGGATCTCGACTCTCCATAATTACTTACATTTAAATATCAATCCTGATCATATTCGTCTTAAGGAATCATAGTTAGATTTATGCGGCCATTTCGACACTAATTTACCTTTAGAATATAGAATAATTTCATGAAAAATACTTCAATGATAAAAATTTAAACCTGTCATTCTTGCTTGTCATTAAATTATTTTATCTCAGTCTTGTTTGTCTTTGGCATATACTCGCTTATTGATTATGAAAAGAGGTTTAATCATAATCATTTTGACAACAATTACCTAGTTTAATAGTATAATAAACTAGCTGATGCCCGCAGCTTCGCCCGCGTAAAATTTGTTCCCGCGGGAAGTTATTCCCGGGATAAAAGGTAGCCTACCTATGTGTTATTCCAGACTATAATGTATCTCTGTACCAAATTTCAGCCCGATCCGTTCAGCGGTTTGAGCGTGAAAGAGTAACAAACATCCACACTCACAAACTTTCGCATTTATAATATTAGTAAGATTATTTAAAAATGAACTTTAACTTTAAATAATTATAATCGGTAATCGTAAAACAGTACTGTGTGAGTGTGTATTGTTCTGAAGTTCTGCGAGGTTTTTCTATTATCTCTAATTAGGTATATCAATGACTTTGCTTCAAGTAGGTACTTTGGCTTTTGGACATTTTCTTTGCGATCTAATTAAAACTTTTTTATATATACTCATATAATTTCTAAGTAGGTATGCATACATACGGAGAATTTAAAACGGCAGTAACTGAGTGATTAAAACCAATGCAACACACACACACACACACCTACCCACACACACACTCACACACACACACACACACTCAAAAATCAACTCACATAAACATACATGCAACAAACACACACACACACACACCCACACACACACTCACACACACACACACACACACACTCACTTACACACTCACACACACACTCACTCACACACACACACACACACACACTCACACACACTCACGCACACTCACACGCACACGCACACACACTCACACACTCACACACACTCACGCACACTCACACGCACACGCACTCACACACAGACACACACACAAGTCCAAAAGTTCTAAAGTCAAAAAGTCCAAAAGTCCAAAAGTACAAAAGTACAAAAGTCCAAAGTACAAAGGTCCGAAAGTCCAAAAGTCCAAAAGTCCAAAAGTTCAAAAGTCCAAAAGTCCAAAAGTCCAAAGTCCGAAAGTCCGAAAGTCCGAAAGTCCGAAAGTCCAAAAGTCCAAAAGTCCAAAAGCCCAAAAGTACAAAAGTCCAACAGTCCAACAGTCCAAAAGTCCAAAAGTCCAAAAGTCCAAAAGTCCAAAAGTTCAAAAGTCCAAAAGTCCAAAAGTCCAAAAGTCCAAAAGTCCAAAAGTCCAAAAGTCCAATAGTCCAATAGTCCAAAAGTCCAAAAGTCCAAAAGTCCAACAGTCCAACAATCCAAAAGTCCAATAGCCCAAATGTCGACAGTCAAGTAGGTACTTGGTACTTTTCTTTGTTGAACATGGGCCTTAAAATCTTACTTCTTACTAATATTATAAATGCGAAAGTTTGTGAGTGTGGATCTTTGTTACTCTTTCACGCTCTAACGGCTGAACGGATCTCGCTGAAACTTGGTACAGGGATAAATTATGGTCTGGAACAACACATAGGCTACTTTTTATACCGGGAATAAGTTCCCACGGGAAGCGGTAACGGTAATAAAATTTACGCGGGCGAAGCTGCGGGCATCAGCTAGTATATAATATTATAAATGCGAAAGTTTGTGAGTGTGGATGTTTGTTACTCTTTCACGCTCAAACCGCTGAACGGATCGGGCTGAAATTTGGTACAGAGATACATTATAGTCTGGAATAACACATAGGTAGGCTACCTTTTATCCCGGGAATAACTTCCCGCGGGAACAAATTTTACGCGGGCGAAGCTGCGGGCATCAGCTAGTATTCTTATATAGAAATAATTATACTAGCATAGTTGATAAAAAATGCTATGTAATAGCTTTACCGCGGCAGTCCCCGAGTGCCACACGTCTTTTTTTTTTCATTATTTTAAGTGACAGGTGAACACATATGTATATCAATCTAGGTGAAAGTTCTCATCAATACAAATCAATCAAGCCCAAACACAAGGTAGCTGCTGTAAATCGTTAAGGAATGCCCTCCACTGTCTTTCGACTCTATCATCAGATCGACTCCAGACCTTCATTAAAATGTAGAACATTAAAGCACTTAATTAAAAAGTTAACAAGCGCACTAGTTATCCCTACAATTTTCGGAGGTTGCCCTCGTTTTCTCCTGGATCCTATCATCAGATTCTGACCTGGTAAAAATGGGACCACCTCAGAAGTAAACCCCATTCAACAAAAAAATGAATTTTGAAATCCGTCTATAATTGACGGAAATATCGCTTAACATACATAAAAAAAAATACATACAGATGAATTGAGAACCTCCTCCTTTTTTTGAAGTCGGTTAATAATAATGCGACGGGAATACACGCGACGAGAAACCTTTCTCTCTCTCTCTCTCTCTCTCTCTCTCTCTCTCTCTTACGTAGTATTGAATATTAACGACGAGACGAGTAAATGCGACGGGATTAAATGCGACAGGAACAGGTAATACTCTCTCTTATGTGGCGCAAACGAAGTTGCGCGGGTCAGCTAGTAATTTATAAACTGAATAATATCCATTGATTTAATAAAAATTATAATATCATTATTGACATATGTGTATTGTGCATATTTTAGTTTTGGTTAAGTATATCTATATTTGCCCCGGGGCGTCGTGTGGCGACGGGGAGTAACGGTAACAAACTATTATTTTTCGCTGGCATGTGAAACAAGAAGCAGTGAGACGGTCTCACCCGACTGCCCCTCTCTAAACCGTTTATTGTGAAAGTGAAAGTTCAATACGATTGACGTTGGCATTTTTGTTTTATTTCTAACTTTGAACAGATGATCCACGTGACCTAGTGACGTAGTTTAATGCAACAGAGTCACAGACTACAGACACAAAGTCTCGCCATAAGCCCCTCTGCAATCTATTTTATAGAGAGGGGCTAAAAACCGAGCCGAATCATTATAAAAATATGTTACCACAGCGGGAAAATTCTCCACCGTTTGTTCCCGATGACACGTTTTACATACATATCATACATAATATCATGCCTGCCTCCCAACGGGTTAGGCAGAGACTAATATGACTTTCCACTTGCTACGATCCTGGCAAACTTTAGCTTCTTAAACTTTCATAAGTGTCTTCATACATGCTCTTCGGTTAAGGGTACTCGTGACCAGGCTTTTTCTCAGAAGATTATCGATTTGATCGACATGAGTAGCCGAGGTTGACCCCTACCAGTTTGCCCATTCCCCCTCGCCTCATAAATCTGTTTCGTCAGCCTATTTCCATCTATTCTCTCCACATGTCCAAACCATCTGAGCATGCCTTTCTCTATCATAGTCACTAGGTATATCTTCTGCCATGCCGCAATGTTCCCTTATCACACTATTCCTTACTAAATCCCTCAATGTCACTCCAGCTATACTTCGCAAACTTCTCATTTCCACTGCATTAATTTTTACTTTCATGCTTCTTCTGCCACACCCAACTTTCACTACCATGCATAAGTGTAGGGCAAGCACTCCTCTGTACAGCCATCCTTACTTTTTTAGACATGTTCTGACTGCTCATAAAGGTGTGAACGGCACCATTCACTTGATTTCCTGCCAAAATCATCATTTCACACACTCTTTACCCATACTCTTATCCCACTGTTTAATTTTTGTTGATTGAATTTTGAGTAGATATAGGCAATACAGGTGCCAAAATAATAATGAGCAGCATAGACGGGAGATTTGAGAGGTAAATATAGAGTGGTTTTCTATAATCCCTACTAATATTATAAATGCGAAAGTAACTCTGTCTGTCTGTCTGTCTGTCCGTTACGCTTTCACGTCTAAACGGCTGGAGCGATGAGATAAGCTTATGACAAAGAAATTACTAAAGAGATAGTTCGAAGCCCTGGGAAAGACATAGTCTACTTATTAACCGACTGCGCAAAAGGAGGGTTATGATTTTACGCGATAACGACTTCTACGCGGTCGAAGCGCGGTGAACAGCTTGTAATAGGTATTATAAAGAGAAAAGATTAAATATTTGTGGGCAATCTCACACAACATCATCTAGCCCAAATTAAGCTACTATAAGCTTGTTTTATAGGACCTAGACGACTGATAGACATACTTATATATTTATAAATACACTAGCTGACCCGCGCAACTTCGTTTGCGTCACATGAGAGTGAGAAAGAGAGAGGTATGGTATTAATATTTTGAGTATTGTAATATTTCCCGTTGCATTTACCCCCGTCGCGTCGCTTGAATTCATTAGAGCTGAACCGCATATCTTCGTTTGCGTCACATGAGATTGAGAAGGTAAGAGGTGTTAAAGTGATATAATGTTTCCCGTCGCTTTTACTTTCACCCATCCGTTTTTCGGTATGGAACTCATCGTGTGCGAGTCCGACTCACACTTGACCGGTTTTTATTGTTCAGTTGACTGGCTGCAGACCAAGTTTACTCCCGTCGCGGCGCTCATACTTTAAAACTTAATAAGAGGGTTATTGTAAGTGAACCTTAAAAGATAGACATATGCTGTTAAGGACTTATTTTTATAACTTCTTAAGAGAAACAATTTTGTAATACACAATTTTTACATAACTTTAACTATTTATGCAGCGTCCGCAATGGGAGCTCTCAAAAGAAAGAAATAATCCCCGTTCTCGAAACATTATTCATGGCTGCTCCGCTCCTATTCGTCTAAGCGTGATGTTATATCGCCATTAGCCATCCTCAATAAATTGACTATTATACAGTAAAATAATTTTTGAAATGCAACCATTACTTTCTGAGATCCTAGCAGCACAAACAAACTCTTCAGTTTCATTATATCGTGAGCGAACCTTAAGAGATAGACAAATTAGGTTATTGTGAGCGAACCTTAAAAGTCAGACATATGCTGTCGCGGACTTTTTTGTAGAACTTTTTAATTGAAACAATTTTGTAATACACAATTTTTACCTAACTTTAACCATTTACGCAGCGTACGCCTCGGAAGCTCTCAGACGGTAAAAAATATTCCCCGTTTTCAAAACATTCTTCATTGCTGCTCCGCTCCTATTCGTCTTAGCGTGATGTTATATAGCCTATAGCCATCCTCGATAAATAGACTATCAAACTGTAAAAGAATTTTTTAAATCCAACCAGTAGTTTCTGAGATCCTAGCGTTCAAACAAACAAACAAACAAACTCTTCAGCTTTATAATATTAGTATGGATAAATATTATACATAGAAACATCCAAACTCCGAAACAAACATTTGTGGGTCACACAAATATTTGGCCAGACCCAGGAATCGAACCCAGGACCTCCGGCGCGGCAGGCGGTATCAAACAACACAGCGGTATCACAGGCAGTCAAATTAGATAGTTTGATTGCATCGAATAGACTCCAAAACTACAAAGCCGATTTGAGAAATTCTTTCACTGACAGAAAGCTACGCTATACCTAGAGTAAGGGTTACATTTTATTCCCGTATTCCCACTGGAACGGAAACTTCGCGATTAAGACCACGTGACGTCCGCTAGTTTCTTATATAGGTACTTCGCTTTAAATTTGTTTATAGGTATACCTACCTAATGTTTATAAAAACAATATTTGGAAGTCATATTGTAGGCGGAAAAAGTTTTAGTAATAACTTTTGATATGATTAATATTATTGTGAGTATTTTTTCATACATGAACATTGTTTTTAATATTTACAAAATGAAAACTTTAAAATTACTTATACTCTACAGTTATATACAGAAAAAAAAACAAAGAAAATAAACAACAAAAAAAAGATGGGAGGGGACTGAGGGGAGTGACAAGACTGACAATGCCTCGCTCAGGTGTCAAAGAATTCCTGTCAATTTTTCCTTAAGAAATTGATGTCAAACGGTAAAGTTCCCGTAGGACTGGCTGCTAATTCTTTGAGCGAGAAAGAGGCCAGCCCTATGGTCACGAGAAGAGTCAACTAAACGCTTTGCGATCTCCCTGTAAAGCGCACGAGCACTTGGGCCCCACGAGCCCAATGTCTCGACCCCAAACGGCTCAAGTATATAATTACCTATTAAATTATTATATTTGCGCCGTTTAAGAGTCTCGGCAGATGCAGCAGCAGAACAGGCGCAGCCCGTCGTGCTTGGAAGATGAGAAGGAGCTAGGGTGTCCACACAGGTTGCGTCCCAAACTAAAGGCCTTCCCATCTTCCATGGCACCAAAGACATACCGTCCGGCCTCTTGCCATCGTCACGAGCCAAACCATTAGGTTCGAGAACGGCTGGAACACCGGCGCGGCGGTGACAAGAGCCCGGCGGATGATGTCGTTAAGATACGCATGACGAGGTCTGCGACCTGCACTCCTGCTGCATGATAGACCGTGATGCCCAAGGTTGTTGACTGCTTCACCTCATTGACAACTATGCGGAGAAACGCAAGGAGCACCTAAACGAAGACAGGTAGCAACTCTGAATGTTGTGTCGTCCAACATAGTGCCTATGTTGGGCGACGGAAGAGCCTGAAGCCAGACACCAGATTCCCATTCTCCCACAGCCAATAGGCGAGCACGATCTGCAACATTCGTACACGTATTTAATAAATGTTTCCTAACCTCGTTGCAGAGCGGCCTATCCCAAAGTCTCTGGGAGCATGGTTTGGTTGGCAAAACAGTACTTGGGCAAATCATTTTCCAAGCATTTATGGCTTCAATCTTGCCTGGCACTTCAGAATTAACCAGTGTAGGAATTAGAATTTTCCTGGTCAATTCATCAGTGCCATGGACTGAAGACAAAAATGCTGGTAAACTTATATCCGAAATTTTTCGAACGCCGAGGCCGCCCAAACGTATCGGTAAAGACGCTTGGAGCCACGCCCGATCGTCCAAATCTGCATTTAAAATTTTGCAAAGGGTGGTATGAATAATTTTGTCCAATTTTTCCAAAAGTGTCGAATTTGATATGATAGATGAATTCAGGTTATCATACTCAAATTCATATTTCTTTATCTAGCAGACAATTTCAACTATTGTCTGTCCATTTCAACACGTTTTTTTTCCAAGTCGGACGCTAGTTAACCAATAGTGCGATGTCTACTTGAGTAAGGTTAGGTAAGCCTTCGGAAGGATATTCAAAGGATTCTCAAAATCCCTTGGCCTTTTTTTCAACGTGAGGGAAAATCCTTCATGGATGCTATGCTATTACCGACTAAAAAACCTCACGTAACGCCCAACAGCCTACAGTTGGGTGCCCCGGGTAAGCCCTTGAGATGGATGTCCCAGGACAACATCCATTGGCTACCACCGCGGCCTCACGGCGGGATCGGGTGTTATCCCGCGTCTTTGGAGGAGCATTTCGGACATTATCCCGCATCTTGGGCGTGAAGCGTGCCGTCACGCTGTCGTCTTTGGCCTGCTTCTGTAAGGACGGTGAGCAACATCACCGTGATCAGGCCCCCGGTCATCATGGAGGCCGATAGTTTTGAACGTAGACAAGTCTGTGGCGCTCCGTCGTAGTAGACTGCGGAACGGCGGGTGGGAGAGTTCTCTCCCGCTTCCTCCCCGCCGCCTCTTTCACGAGCATGACTTGCTCGCAGAAAGACGCTGCGGTGTCCCACTACTTTTACTTAGCGAGAGAATGTCCACGTCCTAGGCACATGATGCCCTAGTTCCTGCTAATCTCTACAGTTCAGTTATATTGCTTGTCTTGAAACTAAACATCGGTTTGTCTCAGCCAACAGCCTATCCAAGCCACATAGACATTTGCCAAATGGTCATCATGGTAATTTGTTTTTGAAAATATTACTATATGAAACAATATTTAATAAGAAATCCATTTCTTTGTCACTATTAGGAAAGTACCAACTACGTGTCAAGTTCTTTTTTTTTAAAGTGAACCAGTGACCTCTGTTGTGTCGTCATCTAGATATGCCAGTCGATTAATACTTAAGATGCTTATTGTGAAGCTATAAGGGGCTCTGTTCACTAAGGCGTATCAATTTATTAACCTGCATTGCTTTGTGTGAATTTATGTGTGTTCCAATGCAAATGAAAGAAGTTACATTGTTTTATTGCTGATTTTATTATACATTTTTTTTGTATAAAATTGTAAATTAAAAAAAATGGAAGTAAAAAAGGAAAAAGAGTTGTTACTGTTCAGCTGAGCATTATTGAGTGAGGGAGGCCCTTTTTTTTAACGTGATGAAAATCCTACAGGGATGCTATGCCAGACTTCTAGCTACTAAAATCCCCACGTTTCGTACCTACCTAACAGCCTACGGTTGGGAGCCCCGGGTAAGCCCTTGGAAGCCCAGGACTCCCAACAGACCTACGGCTACCACTGCGGCATCATCTAAGGGGGTTCGGTACGTCACGCAGTCATGTAGGGCCTGCTTCTGTAAGGACGGTGAGCACCCCTCTAACCGTCCTGAGGCCTCAGGTCATGGGGTCCGATAGTCTTGGGCGAAGACACGTCTGCGTCGCCCCCGTCGTAGACTGTGGTACTCGGGTGGGAGAGTTCTCTCGCGCTCTCTTCCCGCCGCCTCTTTCACGAGCATGACCTGCTCATAGATAGAGGCACCTGCCTCCTGCGTCCCACTTACTCCTGCTGGAGATAATGGCACCATAGTCTTCAGCGAGAGAATGTCCTCGTCCAGGCCTGTTCTACATTGGTGGAGTGCACACGTTGGGTCCTCGCTGCGCTCCTCGTAATGCTGGCACTCAGCCGTGGTTTCCCGGAGTATTCGCCACAGATACTTACCGACGCTCTCGTGCCCGGTAACCATCTGTGACAACTAATAGGAGAGAGCACACTAGCTTCTCTTCAGCCACTCGTCCATAAAGCGGTCATCCTACAATTCAGGAATCAGATAATTCTCATTGTAGTTTTCAAACACTTGATTCTAGTAGATAAGAGTCTCGTAAAAAATTACATTGTGGGTTGGAGTAAATACTAGACAGGGTACACTATATTCATAGTGATAACTCTAGCTGGAGAGATGCCACAGTAATCAGTCTTGAGTTATGATAATGGGCGACTACAGGAAACGATACCTTGATAAAATTCCTAACTACATCCCTTAGATATGCCAAAAGTCACACGACTAATTGCCATCACTGCTAACTATTCCAAGAGCATGTTACTCAAGACAGCAAATGGAGTGCCCAGCATATGTTATTAAAAATAAGGAAGGAGGCAGTCTCAGGTCACCGATTATGGTGCTAGAACAAAGTGAATGAGTAGTATATTGCTGCCTTCTTTGGCAGATGTGACAAATTCCTGGCGTAAGCATAAACCTTAAACGACACACTCGATGAAACTAAAATAGATCTTGTGGAATTGCATCCACAATCTCCCTTAATCTGATCTTTACTGACTCTTCCCTTAGATTAATATCTCCCTAAACCAAGTCTTTATGCAGTAAACTCACAAAAAATTTCTTTGTCGGCACCTAGTCTGGTCAATTATATTTTTTCATTCGGGCCTAATACAGCCTTACAAGGTCCCAAAACGGTAAAATAAACAAAATATCTAAACTTTGTCCACCTGTATTAACTTAATAAAAGGCATAATCAAGTTGCAAAATTCGGGAAAAAAATATTGTTTTACGTGCGGTGGTCTACTTCTGAAGAATGTCCCCGGACATGATGCGACTCAGTGAACGAATGTAGTGGATTTGATTCCCAATCAGGACAAACCTCTTTGTGTGATGAGCACTTCGATTTGTTCTGAAGGATGTTCTGAATTTAAAAATATAGGTAGGTTAGGTATAAACAAGCATTAACCGGCTGTGAGTAAAAGTTGCAGTTTCATGATATGTCTGGTTAAGCTTTATGGTCCGCTTTCTATATGTCCTGGCATCGGCATCCTCCAGCTGTACCTTTGTTTATCAATATAAGTTGTAAATATAAATTACTAGTTGATGCTCGCGGCTTCACCCGCGTGAAATTCGGTACCCGTCCCCGCTTCCCGTGGGAACATTTTCCCGGGATGAAAAGCCTATGTGTTATTGCAGACTGTAAGCTATCTCGATACCAAAATTCAGCCCAATCCGTGCAGCCGTTAGAGCGTGATTAAGTAACAAACATCCAAACATCTTCACAAACTTTCACATATATAATATTAGTAGCAAAGTAGCATATTAGTTGGATGTTTATCAGTTCTCTAGATACCATAGCAGAAGCTATGGAATCTTATCGCTGTGTAAAAATGTCTTATATATTTATTTATAGCTATAACTGGCCATATACAGCCTAGGAATCTTCTGTAGGTCTGTACGCATCAGCTTCCGCAACTTATCACAAAGAAATTACTAATGTTCTTTACCAAATATGGCACCAGTACCACGCATTGACGATGCACGATATCGACTGCGCTAGTGAACAAACGCCTTTATGCTTTGTGTATATAAAGAGACACCCTAACAGAGTGGTTCAGTTGACACTCAACGTTCGTCAACCACGATAGTAATACTGTGTACATCAATATGCTGATGAAAGCGATCATTTTTGCCGTCCTGGCTGTAGGTAAGTAAAAACTTTTTTTTTTAAGAATTCATTTCCTGTTATCCCCGCCTGATATAAGGAATTACTTAAAGGAGTGGGTTCATAGCAGTGTTATGGTTGGGATCACACTTGGATCGTCTAACTAAATGGACTGTGGACTATTTTCATAGCTGGGAAAAATAGACTCGCTGCTTCCAACTAAAGAACTTTTATTCAGGAATAATTTATTTTTTATTTTACATAAATATACTTAAGCAGTCTATTTGTACCTAAAAGAATTAATTATTTATAATTTTAGTTTTATGCACAAAGCTTACTACCATTCCATATATACCCCTATTCCTAATAAACAGGAATAGCTGTTAGCTTTTATAAAAGCACACAATAAAAACATTGGCAGGCTCGTTTTTAAGAAGTCTCTTAGAAACTCCTGAAAGACTTGAAATAACAACTGAAATATAAGCAACTAGCTGTCGCTTAGAAGTCGTTATCGCGTAAAATCATTACCCTCCTTTTGCGCAGTCGGTTAAAATGTAGCCTATGTGCTTCCTAGGGCCTCGAACTATCTCTATACCAAATTTCATCTCAATCACTTCAGCCGTTTAGGCGTGAAAGCGTAACAGACAGACAGACAGACAAAGTTACATTCGCATTTATAATATTAGTAGGGTTGTTTAAATATTATTACAGATAGGTACTTAGGTATAAAATTCTCCCCTTTGAACATGACTAGGTATAGTAAAGCTAGCGGCGGCGCGGCGGTGCCTTCCTGGGGCTTACCCAGGCCTCCCGGCTGTACGCAGTGGTAGCCGCCGTGTCGTTTTTAGTCGGTAAGAGTCCGGTATAGCATCCAAGAGGAATTTCCACACGGAACGAACTAACGCTGAATTAAAATGTTGATTTATTCAAAATTTGGCCATTATTTTGGTCAATCTAGACATTGTCTAAAATGGGTTGGGTAGACCTAAAAGGTTTGAGGATATAGAAGATAATAATTGCCAATGGTTTAATCTGGTTCAAAAGGAAACTGCAGGACAGTCTGGACCTAATGAAAACTTACTGATTAACCTTTTTTTTACCTATCGCTATAAGCGAGGACTTGTTATTGGCTGTCTGTTTTTATATGATCTCCCATCTTAAATGTAAGCTGTAAGTCCTCCATAAGTTAAATATATAAATAAAATAAAAAAGCCTGATGATAGGCCAAGATATCAGTGATTAGGGGCCATTCTCATAGTCCATACGACTTCTGACAGTGGTCTGGTAGGCCAAGGCGATTTCAGTGATTAGGGGCCATTCTCATAGTCCAAACGACTTTTGACTGTGGTCCTTAAGTTGCAGTCCTGTGAGCCTTGCTCCACTTGAAGAACCCTGGGTTGTAAGAGGAGGGAAACATGTGCTGTTTATACTGACATACATTATAGTCACACACGGGACAGTTAATACACACATCCACAGTTTGCCACTTTTTCACACGAAACAGAGGGTTTTTTTTTGTAGCGTGAGGAAAATTCTTCAGGAATGCTACCGACTAAAGACTACACGTGTCCTACCTAACAGCCTAAGCTTGGGAGCCGAGGGTAAACCCTCGAAAGGATACTCCAGTTTCACGAAATCTTCCAAGTCTAGGCGATTTTTACTTTTCTGTATCTGTTTTGTTTTTATGAAATGCAAAGTCACAACCTGTGCCTGTCCATTTCAACACGGCAATACAGGTCTCCACCAATAGGTGAAATTTGTCTCACGTAATAACGTGAGACAAATTTTGAAAAGGTGAGATATGGCCAGGGCATATTATATGCCTCTACCTTCCGCTTCCGCAAAAAGTTACATGCTGTCTATACGCTGGACATATTGTAGAATCATTGAAGCTTTCATCAGAATTCCAGAACACTTGGGGCTTATGGAATAATGCTAAAAAAAAAAATACTTGGCATCTTGTTTTGATAAGTTCAGCTATCACGTACTGATAGCGGTAGTATCCGTTGACTTAATAAAATGTAATAGTAGTTGGGTATGTTACGAAACTGATTACCGCGTATATATCTACTGAAAGTACATAGCTGAAAATAATGCTGTCAAAAAAAACGAAAAATAATTCCAACGACAACCATTACTTTCAATTTCTTACATAATTTGAACATTATGCATACTCTTGCAGCGCGAGTGCTGCGCCTCTGGTGTTGCAAACGTTCATAGGCTACGGTGACCACAGCTTGTCTGCCACCTTAGTAGTATAAAAAAATTAATAGCTTACATTCTCAAAGATAAAAAAATAAATGGTTTAAAAAACCCTTTTATAATGCACGAAAAAACCAAAATTAAATTATGGATCGTTCAAGTTGCCTCTATTTCTGGGCTGAAGTGTAAACTATGTGCTTTTAGTTATAATATTTTATTGCAAAAGCGTGGGGCGCTGGAACAGGAAAGACTTTCCTGGCGGAAGCTGCATGATGTCTTGTCAGCTTAAGGATAAGGTCACATTTATAAAAGCGTGTTTTTCTCGTGTTAATAACTATTAATTTACACTGTCACGCTTTTATATATCTATTATGACTTTTGCTATTATTAATATCATTTTAAATATCGGAAATGTGTTAACGATGATAGGCTATAATTGAAATGCATAACATACTTACTTGAAAAGTAAAGTAGTTAATCACGCCTACGCATTTTCAACACCCACATTTGCCAGTTATTCGTGACGCCCGCGTAATAGGAGCAAACCTATTACCGTTACGGATCTCTATTACATAATTCATAGGTAGGTCCTTAAAGTATCGGCATTCCGAGTTAGTAGGTACAATATGTAGTAATCACGTAATAGGAATACAAACGCATATATTGGGGATATATGCGTTTGTGTAGCGGGTTTCTAACGGTAACCAAAGATATCTCGTTCTCGAACAAGAACCCTACATTTTGCCACTTTTAACGTATTCCTTTCATGTATCTACTTAATTGCCTGAAAGAAGAGGCGTTGTTCCCTTTGGCAGCATAAACGTTATGCTCTTGTGCGGCCTCATGCAGCTTTCGCCAGGATTTTTATTATATAAGGATTAGTATAATTAGGAATTTGCTTACAAAAAAGTCTTTCTTGTTCTAGCGCCCCACGCTTTTACAATCAAATATTATAACTAAAAGCACATAGTTTACACTTCAGCCCAGAAATAGAGGCAACTTGAACGATCCATAATTTATTTTTGGTTTTTTCGTGCATTATAAAAGCGTATTTTTCTAGGGTTTTTTAAACCATTTATTTATTTTATACTTTTTAGTCACAACATTTATACCTTAACTAGCTGTTCCCTGCGGCTTCATCCGCGTAGAAGTCGTTATCGCACAAAATCATTACCCTCCTTCGTGCAGTCAGTTAAAAAGTAGCCTATGTCCTTCCCTTAAACTCAAACTATCTTTATAACAAATTTCATCAACATCGGTTCAGTGATTTAGGCGTAAAAACGTAACAGACAGACAGAGTTACTTTCGCATTTATAATATTAGAAGGGATTTCTGTATGACATGGTGTTTTGTCTGAGTTCGACTAATGTGAAAATATTTCATTATTACTCTAATACATATACATTTTCTGCAGGTACCTATGTCAATATTTACACTCAATATTAACTTCAATATACACTCGAGAGCAATGAATCCGGGTCACTTAAAGAATCCTAAAAATCTCGGAAACTAAAAATGCTAGGTTAATGCAATAAATTGTATTTAATAGACAATGTAATACTCCTTAAATGAAGGTATTAAAACTTCTTAGTTATTGTAAAGTTATATCATAAAAAAATCAAATTTGAAAAAGGGCCACTTTCGAAGATGGAACTACGAAATTACAGCATTTGGTGTTGCTTTTGTTTGTAATCTGTCATTTATGTGGGTACATAAACCATGTTGATAGTGCTCTATATTCATTAATCAAGCTGAAATTATGTCGCTTACGCCTGAAGAATGCACCAGAATACTTACAATGCTGGAAACCGGCCGGAGTCAGCGCGATACAGCCAGGACTGTCGGTGTGTCGCTGTCAACAGTACAAAGAGTTCTCCGACGTTACGAAGAAACTGGTTCTAACCTACGCAGACCAGGAACGGGCAGAACCAGGTGTACCACAGCACGAGAAGACCGATACTTGGTGAACACCATGCTTCGAAATCGCTTTCTCACAGGAACTGAACTCACCAATCAGTTTCGACGCCTCGGAGGAAGTAACCCAAGTGCATGGACAGTAAGACGTCGGCTTGCTGAATCTAACTTAAAACCCCTTAGACCTGCAAACGGCCCTAAACTGGAGCGTGGGCATCGTATTTCGAGACTAAGGTATGCCCAGAGCCACGTAAATTGGAGTATTGAAGATTGGTCAAAAGTTATGTTCTCCGACGAATCAAAATTTATGCTCTACAAGCACGATGGAAGACACAGAGTGTATCGAAGACCAGGGGAAAGATTCAAGCAAGCATGCATCGAAGAAAAAGTAGCCTACGGTGGTGGGTCTGTACTTGTGTGGGCCGGAATTTCTTCTGAAAGTCGCACAGAGCTGGTGATCATAGAAAACGGCTCTTTAACTAGCGTAAGATATGTGGAAGAAATCCTCAATGATCACGTTGGTCCATTTATGGTCAATTTAGGTGAGGATGCTATATTTATGCATGACAATGCCCGACCTCATACAGGTAGGATTGTGAATGACTACCTTCAAGAGATGAACATTACTCGTATGGAGTGGCCAGCGCGCAGCCCGGATATCAACCCGATCGAGCATGCTTGGGACGAGCTAGGCAGATGCGTAAAACAACGAAACCCTCCCCCAATCACGCTTCGTGAGCTCAAAATTGCTCTCACAGAGGAATGGGAGAATATTCCCCAAAATCGTATAAGGAACTTGGTGTACAGCATGCCAAACCGCGTAAACGCAGTAATGGAAGCACGAGGAGGCAATACGAAGTATTAAAATTCAAGAAAATCGTAATAAAGTTCAAAAATTTCATGTTTCCTATTTTTGTTTTAAGGAGAGATCGGCAGTTTTTTCTTTATGTAATTTTGTGTTAATAAAATGTATGGTGACTCATATTTTTTTACTTTCATTTAAGGAGTATTACATTGTCTATTAAATACAATTTATTGCATTAACCTATCATTTTTAGTTTCCGAGATTTTTAACATTCTTTAAGTGACCCGGATTCATTGCTCTCGAGTGTATAACAGGTTTGTTATAACCTTTAACCCTAATCGTGGTCTAAGTTCATTACACGACTTTTCTAACAAATCCAAACACAGCTATGATACGATGTTCAATCATGAAGTTACAGTTCATATCTTACGACTCCATCATCAGATCAGTTTGACAGCACCATATTATTGTATTGTTGTCAGAACTACAAACATCTGCCAATTTTCATGACGCTACGATCCTTGGAAGATGCCTAAATTAGTTACCTGAGATTCCATTGCATATTTTTACAAGTCAATTAAAAAAAGGTATGTTATAACCTTGAAACCTAAGCCTGGTCAAAGTTCAGTACAAGACTTTTCTGACGAATCCAAAAACAGATATAATACGATATTCCATCATGAAGTTCCAGTGCATATCTTCCGGCTCCATCATCAGATCAGTTTGACAGTACCATATTATTGTATTGTCATCAGAACTATATACAGCTGCCAATTTTCATGACGCTACGATCTTTGGAAGCTGGTTAAATTAGCTACCTTAGATTCCACTTTTTCCATCGAAATTTCAGTGCCTATCTTCCGGCTCCATCATCATATCAGTTTGATAGTACCATATAATTGTATTGTCATCAGAACTACATACAGCTGCCAATTTACATGACGCTACGATCCTTGGAAGCTGTTTAAATTAGCTACCTTAGATTCCACTTGTTTTCTGTGCCTATCTTCCGGCTCCATCATCATATCAGTTCGACAGTACCATATTATTGTATTGTCATCAGAACTACATACAGCTGCCAATTTTCATGACGCTACTATCCTTGGAAGCTGGCTAAATTAGCTACCTTAGATTCCACTTTTTGCATCGAAGTTTCAGTGCCTATCTTCCGGCTTCATCATCATATCAGTTTGATAGTACCATATTATTGTATTGTCATCAGAACTACATACAGCTGCCAATTTTCATGACGCTACGATCCTTGGAAGCTGGTTAAATTAGCTACCTTAGATTCCACTTGTTTTCTGTGCCTATCTTCCGGCTCCATCATCATATCAGTTTGACAGTACCATATTATTGTATTGTCATCAGAACTACATACATCTGCCAATTTTCTAGACGCTACGATCCTTGGAAGATGGTTAAATTAGTATCCTTAGATTCCATTACATTGTTAGTTACATACACGACGACCTAATAAAATCTTATTAAAAACGATAAGTCTTTAGAGAATAGTGGCAAACCCACATTATATTTCAACCACCCCTGTTAGTCATTACGCAAAAGAGTATTGAGAGGTAGAGGCATATTCCTAAACGTAGCCAACTGAAATATTGTTACCATACTTTGACTAAGTATGGTAAGAGCTTTGGGTCTTTAATGATGAGACGGACATTACTAAATGTTAAGGATTTGCTACTATCTCGTAATAGTTTTGATAATATATGATGAAAGTTACAATAGGCAAGATTTAATATTGTTAAAGTTTGCAACAAAATTAATCCAACATACCTAACTATATTTTAATGGTACA
The DNA here is from genome assembly GCA_933228765.1 of Miltochrista miniata. Taxonomy (NCBI): domain Eukaryota; kingdom Metazoa; phylum Arthropoda; class Insecta; order Lepidoptera; family Erebidae; genus Miltochrista; species Miltochrista miniata. The sequence goes on along the minus strand of OW121752.1, from coordinate 31,996,238 downwards.
GTGGTACTGTTTCTAATACTTGTTATTCAGTAGACTAGTAGCACTTGGCGATGACATCTTGCCAGGTAGGTTATTAAATCTTAAAAACCTGAATATAGCATCCTTAGTGCCATAAGTCGTAGGATACGGTTACCATATCTATCAGGTGGATCGTGAGCTTGTCTGCCACTTTAGTAGTATAAAAAAGCTAATATAAAACCTGAAGTATCTGGATGATGGCAGTTTTGATAGGGATCGAAAGTCCACGTTTAGGGCACAAATGCCACCATCACAGTTCATCCCGATTACTTTAAAGTTTGTGACAATACTAATCTAACATAACTACACATTTTATCGCACAGTGTTATTTAGAAACCTAGTAGTACACCGGTAGTACTCGGCGATAAGGTTATGATATCACGTACCAGGTAGGTAAATCTTAAAAACCTGAATGTACCTTAGTGCCTTAGGTCACATTTTTTATTTTATTTAATGACCCCGAAGTTTCTGGATTAAATTTTTCTGTTTATGGCAGTTTTGATACGGATCGGGAGTGCCTGGATAGCGTACAAATGTCACCATCTCAGGTCATCCCGTAGGTGTCTTAAAAAGCTACTAAAACACTTCCGCAAAAGTACCCATTGCGTATAGATAAAACGTAAAATAAAATATAACTCGTCTGAGTCAACGCTGGATAGCAAAGTCAAAATCACCTATCGAAATTTGTTTATTTTTTATCCTTGGAGAAGTCCTATACTGCAGTGACCGTGAATACACTGAGATTGTCGAAAGCACCATAAAGTTTATCTTGAAACTAAGTTTCGTAGTCAATGCGTTCGTATCAGGAAAAATACAATTCACGTTAACACAAGTCAAGTAGACAAGGGTCAATGGGCCTCACTGATACGGTCCACAAATTAATAAACAATAACTTTATTTTAACTGACACCGTATGGTACGGAAACGATAACTAATCTCTGTAGATAGGCCTTTCTTACTTTGTAACAAAACAATATGGATAGTTAAAAAATGTTTGTTATCTAATTCTAGTGGGGTTCAGTTTGGTGATTTTGTATTAAATAACTAAATATCAATCAAGACGAGATCAATAAATCTCCCAATGATGACAATAATGTATATAATATGATTGAACTCTTTAATGCTGATGGCCACCCGTTCCTCAAAGAGCTAGCGAGTAACTCCGTCATCCAGCAAGAGCAATGATTCAGAAAAGCTGATAAATTCTTTCAATAACTTTATTTCAACTGACGCCGTATGGTACGGAAACGATAACTAATCTCTGTAGATAGGCCTTTCTTACTTTGTAACAAAACAATATGGATAGTTAAAAAACGTTTGTTATCTAATTCTACTGGGGGTTCAGTTCCGGTGATTTTGTATTAAATAACTAAATATAGATCAAGACGAGATCATTAATTTCCCAGTGATGACGTTAATGTAGATAATACGACTGAACTCTTTAATACTGATGGCCTTCCTGGTGCTCAAGGAGCTAGCGAGTAACTCCGTCATCCAGCAAGGGCAAAGATTCAGAAAAGGTGATAAATTCTTTCTGAATCATTACAGATTTTCACTTCTGAACCATGCTGCCACAATACATGTTCATGTTCAATGAGGCACATTAAAAGCTATCCAAAAAGGCAAAAGGAAAATCAAGTAATCCCGCTTTGTAAAAATAACCTTGACCAAGAAATGGAAAGTAGGATCGGGTGTATTGGGCGGCGTTCATCAAACTACTTTTTTCTATTTGTCTACACCACATTGTCTTAAAACAAAAATCTATGACATATAACTTTTACGGTGTCGAGAAGCAGACACTTACAGTGCAACCAGTTCATAGCCCTAAAATAATGCTGTAAGCTACGAGTATAATAGCTTAAAGCACTATTTTGTGGGTATGATGAAATACAAAAATAAGTAATCATTTAGAAAACTAAAGTGGTCGACATAGCTTGCAAAGTAAGCATTATTGACCGAGTAAACGAAGCGAACGAGAGTCCCCGATTCGGCAGTATTGACGATTTTGCCTTTGTCCGTATGTCTGTGTGTATATCAGTTCCGGTCTAGAGGACGCATTTCTTAACCGATTTTCACATAACTTGACACATTTGTTCTTCGATTTAAAATACAACTTTTGTCGAGAGGTTTTCTTGATCCCTATCAAGAAAACCTCTCGACAAAAGTTGTATTTTGTTGATAAATGGGGATGAAAAGGGGTGAAGATTGTTGTCGCATTATTTATGAACGGAACGGATCTTGATGATTGTCGGCTGAAACATAAAGGTTAAGAATCCTCAGCAGTTTTTTTTTCGGATACTCGCGAGGTCTAGGTACTCTTCGCAGAAGTACTAGTTAAATTAACAATAGGTTGACTATATCTGTCGAAGAAACGTCGGCCGATAGAGAAAACGAATTTTAAAGTAGACTCGACAGATGTAAGGTATGACGTCTCCCATTCAGATGGACTGATGCCCTAGAAACCGTTGCAGGTAGAGAATGGATGCGTAAGACACAGGATTTGTGAAAGACCAATTTATTATGTATCTGTATATTCTGCAGTGACCTGTCCCTTTCTGTTAGACTGATTATTATATGAGGAATTACTCATAGATACCATTCAAAAGAGGTGGCATAACACCCGGAGCTCGTTTTCTTGTTTAAGCAGACTTAACGTAGTTACTCTGATATTTTTCTTCAAGAGCCTAACTTTTTTTTACCCCACTTTGGTTGCTCAAGTCGCACCTTTCACGGTTTCCTGGTGGAGCTGGGACCGCAGAGCCTCGATTTCTCGAGACCTGTGGCCCCTTTCCAGCGTCTTCTTGCGCCATTTGAATAGTGACGCAAGGGCTCTCGCTTCCAGGTCCCATTGAGATGTCCCGGCTTTTTTCAAGAGCCTAAAGACTAAATTAGTCTCAATCGGAAGTTTACTCATCAGTAATGTCAAAAATGCAACGGAGGCGGCGAATCTTCAAAAATATTGACCGAGTAATTGTAATAACGACTTGTGCCGGTCACTTGACGGTCATTAGACAATAGAGACGTAACTGTAATTCCGGGAACAGATAATGGCACAATTATGTCTGAAACGTTTTGTACCGTCTTCCGTTTTCTTATCAAAAGCCCTGACCTTTATATTAGTAAACTAGCGGACGTCACGCGGTTGTACCCGCGTAGCTCACTTCCCGTGGGAATACGGGAATAAAATATGGCCTATGTTCACCGCAAATAGTGTAGCTTCCCAACAGTGAAAGAATTTTTCAAATCGGTCCAGTAGTTCTGGAGCCTATTCGTTACAAACAAACAAACAAGAAAACAAAAAAAAACAGAAGCAAAAAAAACAAATCTTCCCTCTTTATAATATTATAGTATAGATGAACATTTGTCAATCAATGTACTTAAACAACAGACTAATGTCATGTTGGATGCATGATTAAATAATCATATTTGATAGTGACATAACTTAAAAGTTTCAACAATAAGTGTTTATCGAGAACTGATAGGGTTAAACAAACAAGTGACCGATTTTATGCATCCGGCACTTAAATTGGTTTTAGTATTCTAATGTGATAGATAAGCCTCTACATAGAGCTGGTAGGTGGTCATGTCAACTCCGGAACCATATTTAATTAAATGTAGGTAATTCCGTAATAATTCCACTATAAGATTTCCACCTTAGTAGTCTTAGACCAGATTTTTTTTAGCTTCTGATTAAAAAATAAATTATAAACTTAACATTTTGCAACAACTGCACTGATATACCAAAACGTCACTCGATTTTCTAAACAAAATGGTCATAAACGGTCAAGCTGTCGCGATGTCGACTAAGGTCTGTACTTGATCGAGTTAATTGGTAAATAACACGAGCTGGCCGGACGTAGGGGACGAGTGATCTGTACGGTCGTACATTACTCATGTCGGTCAAGCAATTTATGAGTTCGATTGGGAAGAAAGTGTTATACAAACGCTTTACCTATTGTCTTCTTGAACTTCATATTTGAAAATGAATGGTCGTAACATAAAGCGGTACTAAAATATAATTAACTAGCGGTTACCCGCGACTTCGACCGCGTAGAATTCGATCGTTATCGCTTAAAATCATAACTCTTCTTTTGCGCAGTCGTTTTAAAAGTAGCCTATGTCCCTTCCAGGGCCTCGAACTATCCCTTCACCAAATTTCATCTCAATCGCTCCAGCCGTTTAGCCGTGATAGCGTAACAGACAGACAGACAGACAGACAGAGTTACTTTCGCAATTATAATATAAGTAGAGATTAGTAGGGATGTTATTTATTGTATAGTTAAAGTAAGTCTTTTCGTACGTAAGCGCTAATTAGGCGCAGTGAATTTTATTGTTGAAATTCTATTATCGTTCTCTTTCGGATACATTCTTTTGCTTTAGATCAATCCTCCTTTCTACAAAGAAACGTAAAACAAAACACGTGAAGGATTCAACTTGGTTCTGTCTCTGCTAGGGCGACAACTAGCCCAAACTGTCGTCGTTCCTTTACTACCGGCTGAAACAGCGCGGTGGGAACGTGTTGTTTTAGCCGGTAGTAAAGGAACGACAGTTTGGACGACGACGAACAACACTTTGAGGAACAAACTCCGGGTAAGCCCTCGGAATGGAGGCCCCAGAGTTCCTGGCAGACGTTGGCTACCACCGCGACCTCACCTAGGGATTCAGGAACTATCGCACGTCTTTGGGGATTTATTCGGGTGTTACCAAACTTCTTAGGGCGTGAGGCGAAGCTTTCACGTCACGCCCGTCTTGGGCATGCTTCTGTAAGGACGGCGAACAGTCCATCCGCCGCTTAAGTTATGGAGTCCGATAGTTTTCGGGAAGACAAGTCTGCAAACTGTTGCCACTTAGATAAGATTCCATAAATAGTTTAAATTTCAAAATAGATAAATAGGTACCTGAGTAGATTATGTATATTTTTGGGGACGTTTTTATTCCTTTGTACATTCTTGAGGCCATTTTGAAACAGACAGGTTTTTTTACTTGAGGGAAATCCTACAGAGATGCTATGCCGGGCTCCTGCCTACTAAAAACCACACATACGGTAGCCCGGGTGAATCCTTCTAAAGAATACCCAGGACATAGGTAGCTAGTGACAGTTTCCATCTTGGGGAATTCTTCGTGCGTGAAGTTTTTCGCATCGTAATAAATCATTCGCCTAGTGACGACCTAAGTATTCTCAAGACAATATAAATTTCGTTACATAAGAACTGTGAGATAAGAGGTCAAGCCGGGGCAAACGATAACCATTTTTAATATCTACTTATCACGAAAAATGTTATTAAAATAATAATTAGTTTTTGGTAAACTAGTGATAATGTTTTATACCTATGAGCGTTCAAAAAGCCACGACCTAAAACCTGATGAAACGAAATATCACTAGGTACCTATGACAGTTACCTACCTAGATACTAATGCGAGAGCTTTGGTGACGATGAAAAATTCTCACTCCACTCTTCTCAACCCATTATTTATCCCCACCACTAAATCTTCCCAGTGAAAAACACCTCCAAAACTGCTTTTAAGTATTGTTTATTTTGGTGGTCTGCCATATGCGAATGAATCAGATATAAGCATTTTGTGACATAAGTAGGTATAAATTATCGTTTCATCATAATCGGAAATTGGGAAGCTACACTATCCCCGGGTGACAAAGACTATGTTTTATTCCCGTATTCCCACGGGAATGGCAACTACGGGGGTGTAGTACAATAAAATAACTTGATTTTTCAACGGTTACAGTGGTGTTGGCGGATGAGTTCGTCCTCCCCGTGCTCCAAACTCAACAAATTAAAGACCAAATCAAGGAGCAATGTAAGAAGACCGGAGCTGAAGATAAAGCCACCGATGTAGAGGTTTGTACCTGACAAATCTATATCTACTAATATAATATTGTGAAGAATGGGATGGCACTCCCATCACTGAGACTCCGCTGCCCGCCTGTCTGTCACGTAGCTGTATCGCAGGAACCGTGATAGCAGAGTATATAATTCTACTATAGTGATAGCTTGAAATTTTACTACTACACTATACCTACCTACTATGGCAAAATAAATAGTAATATTAAGGGGGGCTGTAATTTTTAACCGACTTCAAAAAAGGAGGAGGTTACTAAAATAAAATTTACTTAGCACAAAGTTAGTACCTATATTCTGATTTATCAGATATCATTAAATATAATACTGAAGTCGGTGCCAATATGACTATGAGAGAGATTAATAATGCCTACCTAAGCCTACATAGTTTTACTGGGCACCGATTTTTGTATTATATTTCATGATATCTGATAAATCAGAATATACTTTGTGCTAAGTAAATTTTATTTTCTAGTTTTTAGTTTTGTTTGAAGTCGGTTTCTTTTTTGTTAATTTTTTTTTATGTTCATCGCCCTCCTTGCGCGAGTCAGTGCACTCTTGCAATTTAGGTACTTCTACTGCCTCAACTTTGAACAGCTATTTCAAAGTTAATAACGCTTGTTTCAGAATGCAGGTAAAGCCTTCATAGATTGCGTAAAGGGACTTCTGGACCCACAAGCACTTCAACGAGAAATCGAGGAAGCCAGACCCAACGGTGCTCTTGATGAAGTTTTCAAGAAGTAAGCCTCTTTAGTTTTTTCTTTCTCCTTCCCGGCTGTATGTAGCCAGGGAATCTGGGACACTCTCGAAAGGAAATCTCAGGGACCCGAACCAGCCCTCATCGTCAGGCTTCGGTGACCCTTACCTACCTCTGTTTTCCGCCGCCGCCGTTAGGCAACGTGCCGCCACCTTGAGCATGCGTCTGTCGGCGACAGCTAGTGCCTAGTGTCGCCACCAGGCTCACCCATTCTATTTGGCTCATTAAATTTTGCCTTAGTTTGTTTACGGTATGGTTTCGATAGGAACTTCTTTCTGAGTATAGTGGGGCATAGTAATCCTCACCCATGCCACCTACTATTACTACCACTAGGTACCGGTATCTCCCATTAATATAGTTAGGCAGGTTGCACCTACTAGGATTTGACACTATGATAATTCGATCAAATTTTTATACATGACTAGCTGATGCCCGCAGCTTCGCCCGCGATGGCGCTGTATTTGAAAAACGATTTTCCCGCTTTTCTGTTGAAAATTTTCCTGAATTTTCTTTGCTATAAACCTCACGGAGCCCGAGACCTTTCCAACGAATGCAAAACCGTGGAAATCGGTTCCTGCGTTCTGGAGTTATAGCGTCAGGAAGGAAAACCCGACTTATTTTTATATAATAGATTTGAAAATGCCTAACAAGTTACCTACAATAGACGTATCCACATTTTTTTACCAAAAAGATGCATATTACACACACACACATATAGTCACGCCTTGATCCCCAAAAAGGTAGGCAGAAGCATAGGTTAGCATTTTACCTTATAATTTTTGTCTTTTGTTTCGCCGTAATAGGTGGTGAGACTGGTGAGCCTATTGCGTATTGATCCTATAGTTCCTATTCAATTATCATAATGGTTGCCTGGTAGAGATCGCTTTTAGCGATAAGGCCGCCCATTGTATTGCTACCCGTATAAAATATATGTCATCTGCAACTATGGATCCGGCGTACAATAAAGTGCACCTATAATAAATAAATAAATAAATAATGTTTCTATCTCATTTTCAGGTATTGCGCCAAAGCGCCTCAGCTGAAAACTTGCATCCGCAGTTTGCTTGACGGCGTGTCTCCATGCGTGGACGCCACTTCTCGGGAACATATTGGAGACATCAACAACGCAACTACTCAGTTGATCGACTTCGTTTGCCACAAGGATGGTGACAGAATCGCCTGTAAGTATAAAAGGACCGCAGTTTATGACTACCTACCTACTAAAATTGAAGAGGCAAGATATGTTTATTTACAATCGATCTCGTTGCGCAGCTGACTTAGTGTTCTGTAAACGATCACTGCTGTAAGCAAGTTTCACTATGGCTGGGCCCTTGGATGATTGAGCAACACTTGACTACTTTGTGATATTTCATTTACGAGCTTTTTCGTGCTTCGGAAGGCGATTTAAGCTGTTGGCTAAGTTGAAGGCCTTATGGGCGGTCTGGAAAATTTGGGAGTGGTCACAAAATTCAAAAATTCAAAATTCAAATAAACTTTAATTTTGCACTAGCTGATGCCCGCAGCTTCGCCTGCATATCTCTGTAGGCACCAAATTTCAGCCAGATCCGTTTAGCCGTTGCAGCGTAAAAGAGTAACAAACATTCACATTCACAAACATTCACATTTATAATAATACCTAGTTAGATATAAATAGATAGATAGATAGTTTCTGATTAACAAATTCATTATGCATAATATATGAGCCAAGTAAATTTATTTATTAAATACATTTCTTAATTCAATGGCTAAACTACTACTTGACACAACTTCTCTTCTAAGCAATTGACATCGTAACTTAGTTCCTTCTTCAGGTAGTCCCAGCCTACGACGTTTGGACAAACTGAACTACTGTAGGCTTTGTCCTCCTAATACAGATGGTCCAATCAAGACCTGGTAACGTAATTACAATGTAAATTTCATCAGCTGAGCGTTCATGTTCATTGTAATGGCTCTTTTCAGTCCTGTCGAATGTAGTCTTCGTAGAGGCCATTCCCGTATTTTACAAAGACTTAGTGAGTCTTTACAAAGACTTATGTAGAATAAAGTTCATGCCTTCCATGATCAGTCTGCTTTTATAGTCTGATTTTATTGACCAGTGGAGACTACCTGAAGCGTGGTCTTTCATTTTTTCTGGCTAGCCATCTTAGAATTTTCTTCTTCTTTTCACAAATGTATTTGTCATTGAATTATTAATTATTTGAATAAATTCCCAATTATACTTCCGTATAGCATATTTGGTTAATATTATACCAAAATAGCGCTTTTTATTTAACTTTATGACTTTGTAGTAAAATCATCACTTTGAAGTCTGAAGTAAAACCATAACATAAATGACAACGCTTTCACAAATTATGTGTCAAAATAAAAAGTAATTTAAGTATAAAATAAGAGTATTTAAGGAGTATTGATATCAACTCCGGAGAAAATCAGCCCCAATATAATTTACATTCCCTTTTTAGCTCGTTATAGTATAAAATTCAATAAAATGCGAAACACGTCCTACATTAATTATGTTAATAATGCTATATGCCAAATTTTAAGTAGATCGGACCAAGGATTCACGTTGTCCCATACAAACTTTACCCTCCTTTTTTATACCTTTGGAGGTGGAATTTGCAAAAATGTTAAAATTACTTTTTTCATATTGTAACAAACAACGCTCATGTTTAGTTTCATCATCGTACCGTTAACCGTTTAAGCAATAATTCATAATAACTTTGGGTCTAGGGATCGAACCGCAAAATTAATTTTGGTTTGAATTCTATATACTTTTCCGGGATAAAAAGTACCCAGTGTGGTGCCCAGGCTATTAAAGAATAATTATACTAAGTTTCATCGTAATCGAACCGGTAGTTTTTGCGTGATGCCTGAACAAACAGACAGACAGACAAAAATTTTTTAATCACATTTTTGGGTTCGGTGTCGGTCTAGTAACACCCCCTGCTATTTATTTTTTTGATATTTTAAATGTACAGAATTTTCACTTCTACAGATTTATTATAAGTATAGATAATCCCAATACGACACGTCCATGAATTCAAAGCAAAGTCATTACCACCAGTTCAGAACGCGACCCGCTTGAGAAGAACTGGCAAAGAAACTCGGCGGGCTTTTCTTTTTGTGCTCTATTTACAATAATGTCAACTAAAAATCACAAACTATTGCTTGAAAATGCAGTAGAGCAAGCAGATCAGTTCCAGGCTTCCTTGTCAAGCAAATAATCGTCAATTGTACCTATAGTAGCCCTTGCAGTATAGTTTACTTTTTATACACTTTTTAAACTTATTTACGGGCATACTTTTTATTTCATTTGGAAGTCTGTTGTAAAAACGTATAACCTGCGCCTGTCTATTTCAAAATGGCAACGCAAGGCAAGGCCTCACCGCCTGTTAAATTATATACGAGTAGGTACAGGCCGGTCGCTGCATGTTACATTATATCTGTAAATTTTGAAATCGATTGCTACCTACTATACTAATCTAACCACTTAACTTTTCAGTGTTCATTGCTGAGGGTGGCCCTGAGTGCTTCCGTGCCAAATCCGATGATATCAAGACTTGCGCCGAGGCCTTGAGGAGTTCCGTTAAGTCTGTGGATCAAGCCAAGGGTCTTACGGTACCAGTAAGTACCTAGCTAAAGAATCCCTACTAATATTATAAATGCGAAAGTAACTCTGTTTGTCTGTTTGTCTGTCTGTCTGTTACGCTTTCATGTTTCACTTTAAAATAAAGATAGTTCGAGGCCTTGGGAAGGACATAGGCTACTTTTTAACCGACTTCAAAAGAGGGTTATGATTTTACGATATAACGACTTCTACGCGGTCGAAGCCGCGGGGAACAGCTAGTTATTTATATGCCGTCAATGAAAGAAGATTCAAAGTGACCACGTCCAACTAATTCTGTTTACCTACGTACCTGGAAGGACCAGCTAGTACACGTGTTTCCCTCATCTTACTGAACTGTCTAGGGCCGAGAGAACACAAACACAACCTTTTAATACAGTACGTTTATTCGGAATGAATTCATCTGTCATACATTTTAGCTTGGAGCGCGCCGACCGGGCGAGTTACGTAAGTATAAACAATAGTCCCTACATTACACTTACAATCCCGGTTTCTTCAAGCGGAGCGTAAAGAGGCACTTCACAGGGTCGCCAACTTGAGGGCCACCGTCAGAAGTCTTACGGACTGTGAGAGTGGCCCCCAATCGCTAGATGCGCCATGGCTTTCCATCAGGCTGGCGCCGTTAATTTGGCGAGCTTAATATAAAAACAGACGTTCCCTTGTCTCATGGGAATCCAGTCCAGACCCTATGTATTATTCCAGACTATAATCTATACGATCCGTTCAGCCGATACAGGGTGAAAGAGTAGTTAACTTACATATTCATACTTCTAAACTTTCTCGTTAAAATATTAGAGGTAAAGCATTTTACTGAAATAGGTTTATTCAATTCGTGACATCGTGTTTTGCAGGAGAGGTGCGCCAAATACGATGAGCTGATTACCTGCGTCGTTGCAAAGCTGGAAACTTGCGAGTCACCCACACCCGCCAACATGGTCGAGTCACTCGCTAAATTCATCCGCAACAGCTCACCATGCCCTGCTGTAAGTACTTAGTTACTTTATTCTTCGTCTGAAATCTCGACTGATATCAAAATTGACGTATGGCGGTCCACTGCTGAACGTAGGTTTTTCCCAATTTACGACACAGGAGACAGTTTCCTAAAATAAAACGTTTCGTATCGATAGGACATGAAATTGAAATGCCCTATTAGCCCAACGTAATAACAAAACAACCTTTATGCTGTATGACCTAGTAGCAAATGGTTCTTATATCAGAAGGACATGCTAGCGAAAGTAAATAAAATATATGATCAATAAGTTGATCAGTTATGAATAAAGTCCTTCATTGAAATTCTATTCTGCACAATAGTTGGTTGGTTGAGTTGATCGAAGTGGAAAAACAGCCACAATCCCTAATAAGGTAGGTTTGAATCGTGCGTCGCTCTATCGTTTTGTGTCGATGATAATGATGCTGCTACATCTCACCCGTTCTTCCACAAGGTTATTTGTAAACAAGTCTACTGACTTTCTTTTTATCAGTTAGATGGATCTCCTAGCATTAGCGTATATTAACCTAATTTGTAATGGCTGTAAATAATATACAGAGTGTATTTTTGAAATGTGGCAGTAGGGCAAGTACACTCGAGAGCAATGAATCCGGGTCACTTAAAGAATGTTAAAAATCTCGGAAACTAAAAATGATAGGTTAATGCAATAAATTGTATTTAATAGACAATGTAATACTCCTTAAATAAAAGTAAAAAAAATATGAGTCACCATACATTTTATTAACACAAAATTACATAAAGAAAAAACTGCTGATCTCTCCTTAAAACAAAAATAGGAAACATGAAATTTTTGAACTTTATTACGATTTTCTTGAATTTTAATACTTCGTATTGCCTCCTCGTGCTTCCATTACTGCGTTTACGCGGTTTGGCATGCTGTACACCAAGTTCCTTATACGATTTTGGGGAATATTCTCCCATTCCTCTGTGAGAGCAATTTTGAGGTCACGAAGCGTGATTGGGGGAGGGTTTCGTTGTTTTACGCATCTGCCTAGCTCGTCCCAAGCATGCTCGATCGGGTTGATATCCGGGCTGCGCGCTGGCCACTCCATACGAGTAATGTTCATCTCTTGAAGGTAGTCATTCACAATCCTACCTGTATGAGGTCGGGCATTGTCATGCATAAATATAGCATCCTCACCTAAATTGACCATAAATGGACCAACGTGATCATTGAGGATTTCTTCCACATATCTTACGCTAGTTAAAGAGCCGTTTTCTATGATCACCAGCTCTGTGCGACTTTCAGAAGAAATTCCGGCCCACACAAGTACAGACCCACCACCGTAGGCTACTTTTTCTTCGATGCATGCTTGCTTGAATCTTTCCCCTGGTCTTCGATACACTCTGTGTCTTCCATCGTGCTTGTAGAGCATAAATTTTGATTCGTCGGAGAACATAACTTTTGACCAATCTTCAATACTCCAATTTACGTGGCTCTGGGCATACCTTAGTCTCGAAATACGATGCCCACGCTCCAGTTTAGGGCCGTTTGCAGGTCTAAGGGGTTTTAAGTTAGATTCAGCAAGCCGACGTCTTACTGTCCATGCACTTGGGTTACTTCCTCCGAGGCGTCGAAACTGATTGGTGAGTTCAGTTCCTGTGAGAAAGCGATTTCGAAGCATGGTGTTCACCAAGTATCGGTCTTCTCGTGCTGTGGTACACCTGGTTCTGCCCGTTCCTGGTCTGCGTAGGTTAGAACCAGTTTCTTCGTAACGTCGGAGAACTCTTTGTACTGTTGACAGCGACACACCGACAGTCCTGGCTGTATCGCGCTGACTCCGGCCGGTTTCCAGCATTGTAAGTATTCTGGTGCATTCTTCAGGCGTAAGCGACATAATTTCAGCTTGATTAATGAATATAGAGCACTATCAACATGGTTTATGTACCCACATAAATGACAGATTACAAACAAAAGCAACACCAAATGCTGTAATTTCGTAGTTCCATCTTCGAAAGTGGCCCTTTTTCAAATTTGATTTTTTTATGATATAACTTTACAATAACTAAGAAGTTTTAATACCTTCATTTAAGGAGTATTACATTGTCTATTAAATACAATTTATTGCATTAACCTAGCATTTTTAGTTTCCTAGATTTTTAGGATTCTTTAAGTGACCCGGATTCATTGCTCTCGAGTGTACCTTAACCGTTGTAGTTACAGTACAACGTTCTTATGAGATCTTTCCTAACTTTTTGAGATATTTTGAACTGCATTTGCAGATTTTGCAAAAATATTATTTACAGTTTTACAGTTGGCAAAAAGTCCAAAAATTGTTTTTGTGCCAACGGATTCTATTTCATGTGGGGATTTTAGCTTTGAGTACTAGGAAAGACAGAAATCGCCAAAAACGTTTCCCATACATTTCGGCAAGTGAATCTAATTTCTAAAATAGTCAAACTTTTTGTTATGGGCAGGAAGTGGGTAATATTAGCGAAAAGTTTTAAATCTATGGGTAAGATTGACTATAAAGATTGTAAAGGTCATTATTATTATTTTCTTGTGGGGACGCCAGCACCGCCGAGCGGATTTCTGCTGCCTATTTCGTCCATTTTCCCAGGACATCTCCAAGGGATGTGTTTGGGTATCCCAGCAATCATCACGGCGTCCCATCGAATCTTCCAGTGCTCTTGCATAGGCTTATTATTTGATCCACCTTCAGATTCTTCAGGTCTTCTTGTTCGATTCTATCAGTTCCCATGATTTCCCATCTGCCTAGCGAGTACATTGGACACTCAGCTAATAGGTGGATGCTGGTCTCCTCTTCTTCCAGGCATTCTGGGTATGTTGGATCGTTCTTCACTCCTAGCACTGTAAGATGCCTCTTTAGGCGACAGTGTCCTGTGATAATCTCTATGACTAGCCTTATGTTTCCTCTAGTTAGTTTTACCAGTCGGCTAGTTCGCTTCGCATCTATTCCTTTCATGAAGATCTTCGACTGTCTCATTCCAGTTGATGTTATCCAACTTCGGTTGGTTTCTACCGTTTTTCTTTTGTTGATTACTCCCTTGGTGATTTTGTGAGCAATAGTTAGTCCTGGTTCAGGACCCACCAAGTGTGCATCCGCTCCTTCTCGAGTTAGCCTATATCTGCCTCATCATTGCCCGGTACTCCCTCATGTCCGGGATCCAGGCTAGGCTTACCTCGGCTTCTCCGCCAGTCGGTCAAGCAACTCCCTGCACTCCTTGACAATTGCTGACGTGATTTCTTCTTTGTTAAGTGTAACTACAGCGGTAAAGGTACTTGGCCTTACTACCCCGTTTTAAAAACACCCTGTAGGTATTTAGTACCTATATTAATGCCAATTATGTTGCTTTGTTACAGAAATCTACATAGATAAACTATCAAAATATTGCAGAGGATTATTGTTGCTACAAATCAATGAAGAGCTGCGGAGTCTACCTTACCAATAAAAATAACAATTTTTACATAAAATCTGTAACTTTTAATAAATAAATAGTAAAATATCGTAGAACGCTGTTATTTCCAATTTCTGTGCCCACGGCTGTGTCTATGAGCAGGTTATGCACGCAAAAGAGGCGGGTGGCGGAGAGGAAGAGGGACAGAACTATTATTCCACCACAAGTTCCTAAGGGTTTCTGCCCTTTTTTCGGTACTGGACAGATTCTAGGATTGGACAGATTCGTTAGTTCGGCAGATTCGCTACTCGACTGATTCGTGGATTCGTCATAATCTAGTATTCGACAGATTAGCTAAGTGTACAGGAAATGAACAGCCCCCCTCTAAGATATATGCCTTGGTTGTTGAATTCAACTAGACTTGGCTAGTTTTCATATACAAATTAAGTATATTATAGCCTTCGCAAGTTCTAAACCTGTTTGTGAAGAGACTGTATGGATGTCGTTTCTTTGGTATCACAACCTATGGTTTGGTTGAGTGCTATTAATAATACAGATCAGTGAGTCACTGATCTGTATTATAATACAGATCAGTGAGTGCTATAGTGACTCAGTGCTGTGATTTGAGACTGTCAATATATTTCGATATCTGCTATAATAAAACAACGTTTTATTTACTTTAACCAAACTGTTTATTATTAATATCGTCTTAGAACTTTTCCACATTACAAAAGTTCATATGGTAGCAGAGTGAAATGTTCATAGTGAAAAGTTGTCACGACGTAATATAGCGAAAACTTTTACGTAAGTTTTTTTGCTATAAACATGCCAAAAGCAACGTATCACATTGATCCACTTGATAAGGATAACTATGACACTTTGGTGATACAGGCCGAAGCTGTATTGGTAAAAAGCAAGCAATGGAAGTATGTCTCAACTCCGCTTGACGTAAAAGCAGATACTACTGAGATCGAAGCTGACCAACAGGCCAAGGCAGTACTAATTTTAATCATTGCTCCTCCCCAACTAAAAGAGGTTAAGAAATTTAACACTGCGAAAGATATGTGGAATAAATTGAAACAAATACATGCGAGCAAAGGCCCTGCTCGTGAAGCCACATTATTAAAGCAACTTATTCTGACCAAACTAGAAGGCAGTGATGTTCGTATACACCTAAACAAGTTTATAGACACCATTGATAAGCTCGCTGACATGGATGTCACCATAAATGAGGATTTGATAACTATCAAGATGCTCTACAGCCTTTCCTCAGAGTACGAAAACTTTCGCGTAGCTATAGAGTCTCGCGACATATTGCCAAAGCCGGAAGAATTAAAAATAAAAATGATTGTAGAAAGTGACGCTCGTCATCACAATGACAATTACCAACCTGGCCAACAACAACAAGAAGAAAACGCACTTTTCGCTTCTTGCAAAATCTGTAAGAGAACGGGAAGCAGAATCTTTCAGAAAAAAAACACACAAAGTTTGCTCTAACTGCTGGAAGAAAAACAAAGACAAACAGAAGTCTAACACTAGCAAGAACGTTGATTATACGCTGAATAATGTTTTCTTAGTTCAACACGGAACAACCATGATGACTGGGTAATTGAATGTCTGTCTGTCTCCGCGTTAGACAAATCAATAATAAAGTTATGACCTATATTATAATATAATAATCGAAATGATATTTTTAAGCAACCCATTTGCAATTTATTTATTGACATATTTAATTGAAAATAAAATACTTTTCATCCATTAACCAGCTCTCGGTGAAGGTCGTTCTGTAGCGGGATCTCATACTAACAGACAATATCTTTAGAACGTAGGGCCTATGTCTCCTTGATGCACATCGAGTTTCGAGTGCATATTTCACAATCGTAACAAACCCATGATGCACTAGGATGCATCGAAGGAATAATGCACTCGATTTTTTCTCGCTATAGGCGAGTCTGGCTGTGACTGGTTCCCGAATAGATTCCTGGCATGAAATGCTGCAAAAGACGTCCAGACGTTGCACATAGGTGAAATAACTGCTGTTGCACATACGTTCGACGGACGTCGTATCGCAAAACTTGAACTCGTCGTAACGTAGGTACCTAACGTTGCGATTCTAACAGGCTGGTGAGCTTCTCGTCAAGAACCTACGATGCTTGGCCATCGTACGTGGTTAAGACCTTTGCTACTTCACATTAAGTTATCACGAAACGTTCAGACGACGTAAATCGAAACAATAAGTAAGTACTTAAGTTTCCTTGCATGCAATCCGTGAGTCTGTGTATGTGTGTGTCTGTGAAGTTCAAAGAGCACGAATGTGACGTTGGGCCGGCGATGATGTTTTATGCTTGACGTGAGTGGCAAGATACAATGTTTAATACCTTGTGCAAAATCCTGACGAAATGATGTCGTCATATCATACCTTGCATAAGGAAGCGACACAGTTCGTCATGCTGTGCGACTCGGAGAGATTGAGGCGGTGCAGCATGTAGGTACGTCTAAGAAAACTGTTTCTTGCTGCAATTTGCTTTCATGTTGCAAACATGCACCTTAGCTTGCAGGATTTTTTTAACTACACACTACACGGTTGCTATGGGATTTTACAATCATACGGAACATTTGCTTTATTAATTAGTGAATTTTACATATTGTAGGTACAATCGGATGCCTAACACCATGATACCGTTCAGGAAAAAACATGTTATTCACGATGACGGTGCTCATTAGTGTTCCGTTTAGGTACATACCTAAATATGAAAATATACGTTTTTACCGGTGGTGATATCATTTCGATGGACCCAACGAATAAACGTGTAAGCGCCACTTACAGAAAATTTTTCTTTTCGATTTTCTGGATCTTTAGCCCGTCCCCCACCTCCCTAATTTTTTTACATAATTTTTAATTAAAAGGATAAGGCTATAATTGCACTTTATTTGGTTTTTCCACGGAATTAATAAAGTTTTTTGTTACAAGAACATGACTACATGTGACTGTTACACATTTAACTATTTCCCAGGTGCCATTGTACTCTTTTTTACCTACGTATCTCTGTAATATATTATGTGTGTACATAAATTGTTAAATAAATTAATTAATTAATTAACGAATCAGAATTACCCAAGAATAATCGTTTATAAACAATAAGACATTTCTTTTGGTTAACTTTATTAGGTCTTCTGTAACCTCAAAGGGGGGCCTGCACTCTCTGTATTTTTCGGTAAATCGACACCACTCCAAACTATTGGTGACTCGGGTTTCTTTTGTCGGATATCCTAATTGCGAATTCGATCACATAGAAACACCCAGAGCATGATGAGTCTCTCCATTGCCCAGTGGGCAACAGCAAGCCTCTCAGCAGTGAACATTTTCAACGATCACGTCTCGAGAACATAATTTATGTTATCATTGGCAACACATATTTGTCAAAGACTCTTACTTCATTTGAATAAAGATAATCCGTAGCTATCAGCAGGCTGCTTAATCGGGTTAGATTCGACGGTTGATCTCTTTTTGAAATTAGACTTGCCTAACGGTGTGATTTTGGCCCAGATAAATATATTCGTGGACAACTACGAGCGTTGACAGCATGAATGTTCTGAATGTTTTTTTTTTTGTCATTTTCATGTTTATTTTCAGCCTTTTTCACATCATTCACTGCTGCTTTGAACTGTTTAAGGGAAACCTCTCGGTAACACCGTGTACGTATAAGGAGCCATCGATAAGAGCGTCCGGTACGTGATTACGTACCGGACGCTCTTATCGATGGCTCTTTATCTTAACGCGCGCGGTCCAGATGACCTGTGAGCTAAAAAGTTACTAAGTTCAATAAATACATCAATATACCTATGTTTTATCGATCACGAGAACTCTTTTATATTGAACTGCATTAAGCCCACTTAAACTGTGGCAGTCCGGATGAATAAAACATTATACAGTAGAGTCCGTTTATAATGACATCAAAAGGAATTGACAAACACGTCATAATAAGCGGACGTCATACAAAGCGTTATGTGAAATGAAAAACCTTTTTAATGTAAATATGTATGTACTTAAGTATTTTAATATAGAAACATAGTAATTACATATGTATACGTACATATTAAATCAAAATCAAAATTGCACGTAATCAGCACAAGAAAAACAATGCGTGACCTTCAACCGTAAATTACTTACTGAGATTCAAACAAAAACGAGCCACGTTTCGAACGTCATCGGGAATCAACGAACATTACCGAAGGTGTAAAGAATCATGTCGGTCATTATAACAGGACATAATTTATTAAAAATGGGTCATAATAAGCGACATGTCACTGTAAGGGAAGTCATTATATCTGATTTTTTATAAAGAATTTTATATGAAAACTAAACTTCGTAGTGCAATTCGTCATAATAACCGGTTGGTCAATATAGGCGGAGTCATAATAAACGGATTCTACTGTATCTGACATTGAGTTTTGGGACGAGAGAGTGCTTTTTTGGAAGAGATGTGCTTGATATTCAATTGACGTCAACAGTCTAGGCAAGATGTTGAAAAAGGTACCCAAGATTATATTAATTTCACCAATATTTCAAATAGCATGGCGCAAATGCCCGTAAGAGCATCGCCCTATTGTTACTAAATGTAGTTTTTTTTTCTTTTGGCGATACTGTTTTCCGCCAAAGACTCAGTGTGGATTTGGTAAGTGTTTATGCGGTCCTCCACACATAATAAAAGGATCAAAGTTTTGTGAGTGTACAAATTATGTAGTTAATTTTAACATAAGGATTAATGCCCAATTAGTTGCGGAGTTTACGTCTCCGGTCATTATTTTATGGAGTGTTGTGTTGCCTTGTTATCGGGAGGTAAAGTATATAAAGTACCGAATCACCCTGTGAATTTCACTAGCTATCCGATAGCCTTATTGCAAACAGAGAGGTTCTCTTTATTCCGTGTTCATCGTTCTGCTCTGAATGTGACTTAACTTGACAATATTGTAATTTAGGGGAATGTAGTCTGTTTATGTAAACTCCGAATCTACGGCCACACAAATAGTGCCAAAACCGCTCCACCGCTCGTACTACCGTAAGTGTTCCACAACTTATTTATACATTTTTAGATTATTTATACTGTTGATTGATGGCACTTGGTGGAACTTGCTGCACATATTGAAAACGACACTTGTACTGTTCCACATTTTTTTATTATTATAAACCTGACCTTTTAGGTTTATAATAATAAATAGACTAATAGACTCTTGGACCGTAGGGTCCTAGTGCAAAGCTCATTTACAGAGCTTTATGTAAACTTTTGGTCGACGGTTCTCGTGACCAAAATGCTGGTGTGTACTTAGGCCAGAGGCTCTCCATTGCCATACAACGTGGCAAGTGGCAACGCCGCCAGCATTTTGGGCACGGTAGTTGTTGACAGTGATGTGGAAGAGTTTTTTGATGCATAATTCTTATTTGATATTGCCCTTTTTTTTAAATGAAATTTTGTTCCCCTGTATTATAACTTGTATGTATATAGTGTATAGTAACTGTAAATCAATATCAATACATATAATAAAATCGTAACAGGTCGCTGTCTGTACATGGAAGATAATTAAGAAAAAATATGATAGGGGGGCTTTATGAACGCAATAGAACCCAAAACAATGATTTTTAGAATTTTTGTCTGTTTGTCTGTATGTCTGTATGTCTGTATATCTGTTTGTCTGTACGGTTGTGCACGCTAATCTCAGTAACCGCTCAACCGATTGCAATGCGGTTTTTTTTATTGTGTTGAGGTTTGCTCCAGTTAACATTTAGCGTTTGTTTTATGTAAATCGGTTTAGAAATAAAAGAGTTATAACACTTTTAAGAATCAGATATTTTGAAAATTTTAATTGTAGGGGTTTCTTTGAATGTGAGTGAACCTAAACTGGCGTGTTGGCTTAATAATAAAAGAGGAAATTAAAAAAAAAAATCTATTTTAAAACAATTCAGTCCACGCCTTCGGCGCGGACTGAATTGTTTAAAAATAGTCTTAATCATTAAGCTCTTTTATGATTAAGCAAACAGGGCAGTTTCAGACGCTGCTTGATGACTCTGATGAAGAAATACCTTTCCTTTCATACACCTTATGTGACGTAAACGAAGTTGCGGGCTCAGCTAGTCAATACATATAATAAAATCGTAACAGGTCGCTGTCTGTACATGGAAGATAAATAAGAAAAAATATTATAAGGGGACTTTATGAACGCAATAGAACCTAAAACAATGATTTTTAGAATTTTTGTCTGTTTGTCTGTATGTCTGTATGTCTGTATATCTGTTTGTCTGTACGGTTGTGCACGCTAATCTCAGTAACCGCTCAACCGATTGCAATGCCGTTTTTTTTATTGTGTTGAGGTTTGCTCCAGTTAACATTTAGCGTTTGTTTTATGTAAATCGGTTTAGAAATAAAAGAGTTATAACACTTTTAAGAATCAGATATTTTGAAAATTTTATTTGTAGGGGTTTCTTTGAATGTGAGTGAACCTAAACTGGCGTGTTGGCTTAATCATAAAAGAGCTTAATGATTAAAACTATTTTTAAACAATTCAGTCCGCGCCGAAGGCGTGGACTGAATTGTTTAAAAACCCCTACAAATAAAATTTTCAAAATATCTGATTCTTAAAAGTGTTATAACTCTTTTATTTCTAAACCGATTTACATAAAACAAACGCTAAATGTTAACTGGAGCAAACCTCAACACAATAAAAAAAACCGCATTGCAATCGGTTGAGCGGTTACTGAGATTAGCGTGCACAACCGTACAGACAAACAGATATACAGACATACAGACATACAGACAAACAGACAAAAATTCTAAAAATCATTGTTTTAGGTTCTATTGCGTTCATAAAGCCCCCCTATAATATTTTTTCTTATTTATCTTCCATGTACAGACAGCGACCTGTTACGATTTTATTATATGTATTGACTAGCTGAGCCCGCAACTTCGTTTACGTCACATAAGGTGTATGAAAGGAAAGGTATTTCTTCATCAGAGTCATCAAGCAGCGTCTGAAACTGCCCTGTTTGCTTAATCATAAAAGAGCTTAATGATTAAGACTATTTTTAAACAATTCAGTCCGCGCCGAAGGCGTGGACTGAATTGTTTTAAAATAGATTTTTTTTTTTAATTTCCTCTTTTATTATTAAGCCAACACGCCAGTTTAGGTTCACTCACATTCAAAGAAACCCCTACAATTAAAATTTTCAAAATATCTGATTCTTAAAAGTGTTATAACTCTTTTATTTCTAAACCGATTTACATAAAACAAACGCTAAATGTTAACTGGAGCAAACCTCAACACAATAAAAAAAACCGCATTGCAATCGGTTGAGCGGTTACTGAGATTAGCGTGCACAACCGTACAGACAAACAGATATACAGACATACAGACATACAGACAAACAGACAAAAATTCTAAAAATCATTGTTTTGGGTTCTATTGCGTTCATAAAGCCCCCCTATCATATTTTTTCTTAATTATCTTCCATGTACAGACAGCGACCTGTTACGATTTTATTATATGTATTGATATTGATTTACAGTTACTATACACTATATACATACAAGTTATAATACAGGGGAACAAAATTTCATTTAAAAAAAAGGGCAATATCAAATAAGAATTATGCATCAAAAAACTCTTCCACATCACTGTCAACAACTACCGTGCCCAAAATGCTGGCGGCGTTGCCACTTGCCACGTTGTATGGCAATGGAGAGCCTCTGGCCTAAGTACACACCAGCATTTTGGTCACGAGAACCGTCGACCAAAAGTTTACATAAAGCTCTGTAAATGAGCTTTGCACTAGGACCCTACGGTCCAAGAGTCTATTAGTCTATTTATTATTATAAACCTAAAAGGTCAGGTTTATAATAATAAAAAAATGTGGAACAGTACAAGTGTCGTTTTCAATATGTGCAGAAGTTCCACCAAGTGCCATCAATCAACAGTATAAATAATCTAAAAATGTATAAATAAGTTGTGGAACACTTACGGTAGTACGAGCGGTGGAGCGGTTTTGGCACTATTTGTGTGGCCGTAGATTCGGAGTTTACATAAACAGACTACATTCCCCTAAATTACAATATTGTCAAGTTAAGTCACATTCAGAGCAGAACGATGAACACGGAATAAAGAGAACCTCTCTGTTTGCAATAAGGCTATCGGATAGCTAGTGAAATTCACAGGGTGATTCGGTACTTTATATACTTTACCTCCCGATAACAAGGCAACACAACACTCCATAAAATAATGACCGAAGACGTAAACTCCGCAACTAATTGGGCATTAATCCTTATGTTAAAATTAACTACATAATTTGTACACTCACAAAACTTTGATCCTTTTATTATGTGTGGAGGACCGCATAAACACTTACCAAATCCACACTGAGTCTTTGGCGGAAAACAGTATCGCCAAAAGAAAAAAAAACTACATTTAGTAACAATAGGGCGATGCTCTTACGGGCATTTGCGCCATGCTATTTGAAATATTGGTGAAATTATTATAATCTTGGGTACCTTTTTCAACATCTTGCCTAGACTGTTGACGTCAATTGAATATCAAGCACATCTCTTCCAAAAAAGCACTCTCTCGTCCCAAAACTCAATGTCAGATACAGTAGAATCCGTTTATTATGACTCCGCCTATATTGACCAACCGGTTATTATGACGAATTGCACTACGAAGTTTGATTGAAGAATGATTTTTAGAATTTTTGTCTGTTTGTCTGTATGTCTGTATGTCTGTATATCTGTTTGTCTGTACGGTTGTGCACGCTAATCTCAGTAACCGCTCAACCGATTGCAATGCGGTTTTTTTTATTGTGTTGAGGTTTGCTCCAGTTAACATTTAGCGTTTGTTTTATGTAAATCGGTTTAGAAATAAAAGAGTTATAACACTTTTAAGAATCAGATATTTTGAAAATTTTATTTGTAGGGGTTTCTTTGAATGTGAGTGAACCTAAACTGGCGTGTTGGCTTAATCATAAAAGAGCTTAATGATTAAGACTATTTTTAAACAATTCAGTCCACGCCTTCGGCGCGGATTGTTTTAAAATAGACTTAATCATTAAGCTCTTTTATGATTAAGCAAACAGGGCAGTTTCAGATGCTGCTTGATGACTCTGATGAAGAAATACCTTTCCTTTCATACACCTTATGTGACGTAAACGAAGTTGCGGGCTCAGCTAGTACCTAATAAATATTGTGGAACAGTAGATACAAGTGTCGTTTTCGATATATTTATACATTTTTATTTTGCACAGGCATTCATCCACTCCTATGCGCTCCTTCTGAGAACCAAGGTTCTGTTTTACAACTGAATTTAACATTTTCTTTCCTTTAGACTGCAGTTATTACGGTAACAAAATGAAGATGATAGTCATTGAACGATGGTAAACATCATGCTGGGTGGAATGATTGCCCTGACTGCGGCACATCCGGACCCGACATCATCGAATGCTGAGATGGTGACCATGTTTGGGTTCGCGCGGTGTATTTTAATATAATATAGTTTAAGTTTAGATTTTAAGTACTTCAATTGTTATAAGTATTGTGTATTCATTGTGCGTTTCCCAAATAAAATATTTTCTTTCTTTCTTTCTTTCTTTTTTTCAACGGTTCCCGATCATCCGGAGAAAGGGAGTATCTCTGTTCTTACAGACTCTCAGTCAAAACTTCTGAGCAATAGTGTTAATGTTAACTTTTGTCTTCAGTAAACGGATCCCACCAGGTCGCGCCGGGAGGCGGACCCGATGGAAGTTAGCTTTCGTATCAGAATCGGCAATCCAAATGGCCCTGCCCTGACCTAAACATATATACTAGGCGGATTAATTTTTCATCCGCTCGTATATTTTGATGTGCATAATTATAATATTTATATTTTAATATTCTTTTTTGACCGACTTCAAAAAAGGAGGAGGTTCTCAATTCGTCTGTATGTATTTTTTATGTATGTTTATTGATATTTCCGTCAATTATACACGGATTTTTTTTTCTTTTGTTGAATAGGGGTTACTTCTGAGGTGGTCCCATTTTCACCAGGTCAGGATATGATGATGGGATCCAGAAGAAATCGAGGGCAACCTTCGAAAATTGTAGGGACAACTAGTGCATATGTTAACTTTTTAATTAAGTGCTTTAATGTACTACAATTTAATGAAGGTCTGGAGTCGATCTGATGATGGAACCGAAAGACAGTCGAGGGAATTCCTTAACGATTTACAGCAGTTACTTTGTGTTTGGGCTTGATGGATTAGTATTGATGAGAACTTTACACCTAGATATATTAGTTTTTCGGTCCACCCGACACTAAAAAAAATGAAAAAAAAAAAATAAAGAATAAAACCGACTTCAAACAAATCCCGAAAAATCGAATTTACTTTGTGCAAAGTAATCGTATTTTGATTTATCAGATTACATTCAATATAATATTGAAGTTGGTGCCATTAATAATAACTACCTAAACCTATGGGTTTACATCTGATAAATCAAAATACAATCACTTCGCGCAAAGTAAATTAGATTTTTCGGGATTTGTTTGAAGTCGGTTTTTATTAAAATTTTTTATAAATTTTTGTTCATTTTTTCCATGTTATTGTCTCACTTTAGATTTTGGTCTTTTCATAAGTATGATATCTACCGAGTGTCAGCACTGCGAGGACACGGCGCTCCACACGCTTGTGGAGTGCACGGCGTGGGCGCAACAGCGCCAGGTCCTCGTAGTGGGTCTGGGCGTGGACACTCTCGCTCGAGACTATGGTGCGAGCCATGCTCTCCAGCGGGAGTAAGTGGGACTGCGCCGCCTCCTTCTGCGAGCAGGTCATGCTCGTGAAGGAGGCGGCGGGACGGGTACGGGAGAGAACTCTCCCACCCGAGTTCCGCAGTCGGCGGCCTGGGCGCCGCCGACGTGTCTTCGCCGAGGACTATCGGCCACCATGACCGGGTGCCTGAGGACGGTGAGAGGGCGGCTCACCGTCCTTACAGAAGCAGGCACATGACGGCAGCGTGTCGTGAGCAACTCACCAATTGAGTCTGCCTATGAGACACTGTACCCCAAATGAGGTTAGAAACATCATTAACAATCTAGAAGCAAAAAAGGCGCCTGGTTTTGATTTAATAACCCCAGAAATACTAAAGCAACTACCGAAAAAGGCTATCGTACTTTTCACAATATTGTTCAATGGTATCTTGAGAACTTCACACTACCCAAACACATGGAAGACATCACAAATCACTATGATATTGAAACCAGGGAAGCCGCCGCATTCAACGGGATCCTATCGTCCAATCAGTCTTCTGCCTGTTATATCTAAGGTGTTCGAAAAAGTATTAGCAAAGCGTATAAATGAAGCTCTAGCAAACAGCAATATTATTCCAGACCACCAATTCGGATTTCGCAGTAAGCATTCAACCATAGAACAGGTTCACAGGGTGACCGACAGGGTGCGTGTGGCTCTGGAGAATGGGCAGTACTGTGCAGGAGTGTTTCTTGATGTCCAACAAGCTTTTGATAGAGTTTGGCACCGGGGCCTCTTCTTCAAGCTTAAAAAGCTTTTTTCCCATAACTTGTACGCTTTGCTCAGATCCTATTTGGACGGCCGTATGTTCTTCGTAAAAATAAACGAGGCAATGTCACCCCTCCATGATATTGCTGCTGGAGTCCCACAGGGCTCGGTCCTGGGGCCAATCCTATATCTGATTTACACAGCTGATGTCCCAGAAACTGAAAATGTGGTGACAGCTACGTTCGCCGACGACACGGCGGCCCTGACATCCCATAGAGAGCCGGAACAAGCGTCTCAAAATTTGCAAATACACCTGGATAAACTATGCACCTGGATGAGGAATTGGCGAATAAAGGCCAGTGCTGCAAAGTCGAACCAGATAACATTCACACTTAGACGTCAAAACTGTCCATCTGTCACACTTGGTCATGAAATACTACCTCATACGGATGTTGTTAAATATCTTGGTTTCTACTTGGATCGCAGACAAACTTGGCGCTGCCATATACAAAAGAAAAGAGACATTGTGAACCAGAAGCAAAGGTCATTGCAGTGGCTTCTAGGAAGAACCTCAAAATTGTCAGTAAACAATAAGCTACTGATCTACAAAACAGTACTGAAACCTACATGGAGTTATGGAATTGAATTATGGGGCACCTCAAAGAACAGTAACTTGGAAATCCTCCAGAGATATCAAAATAATGCCTTAAAAACTATTGTCAATGCACCATGGTTCACCAGAAATGATGAATTGCACCAATACCTGGAAATGCCTACCATTAGGGAGGAAGTAGAACATAGATGCAAATCATATCGGGAAAGAATACTTACACATGTAAATAGCTTGGCACTGGCACTCAAGAACCCTCTGACAAAGAGAAGGTTGAAAAGAGCTCACACATGGGATCAGACCTAATTAACATGAAAGATAGCCTGTCACTGGAGAGGCATATCTGACTCGACAAAGACCTACTGAAAACAGCTGCTTATAGTCCTTGGACTGATCGCATGCTAGAAGAATTAATGAGAAAAAAAAAAAAAAAAATGAGGCGGAATGTTGACCAAAAAGGTATCTCATTGCTCCATCTCAACGACCTACAAACTATTACATAGGTAGATATCATACTGTTTTTTTTTTTTACGTGAGGGAAAATCCCCAGAGGATGTTATGCCGGATTCTTACCGACTAAAAAACCTCACGTAACGCCTAACAGCCTGTGGTTGGGAGCCCCGTGTAAGCCCCTCGGAAGGATGTCCCGGGACTCACAACAGACCTACGGCCGCCATTGCGGCCTCGCCCGGGAGGTGGTTCGGGTGCTATCCCGCGTCTATGGGGGGTTTCGGGTGTGATCCCGCTTCTAAGGGGGGCGTGCGTGAGTTGCTCACGACACGCTGCCGTCATGTGCCTGCTTCTGTAAGGACGGTGAGCCGCCCTCTCACCGTCCTCAGGCACCCGGTCATGGTGGCCGATAGTCCTCGGCGAAGACACGTCGGCGGCGCCCAGGCCGCCGACTGCGGAACTCGGGTGGGAGAGTTCTCTCCCGTACCCGTCCCGCCGCCTCCTTCACGAGCATGACCTGCTCGCAGAAGGAGGCGGCGCAGTCCCACTTACTCCCGCTGGAGAGCATGGCTCGCACCATAGTCTCGAGCGAGAGTGTCCACGCCCAGACCCACTACGAGGACCTGGCGCTGTTGCGCCCACGCCGTGCACTCCACAAGCGTGTCATAATACAATCACTTCGCGCAAAGTAAATTAGATTTTTCGGGATTTGTTTGAAGTCGGTTTTTATTAAAATTTTTTATAAATTTTTGTTCATTTTTTCCATGTTATTGTCTCACTTTAGATTTTGGTCTTTTCATAAGTATGATATCTACCGAGTGTCAGCACTGCGAGGACACGGCGCTCCACACGCTTGTGGAGTGCACGGCGTGGGCGCAACAGCGCCAGGTCCTCGTAGTGGGTCTGGGCGTGGACACTCTCGCTCGAGACTATGGTGCGAGCCATGCTCTCCAGCGGGAGTAAGTGGGACTGCGCCGCCTCCTTCTGCGAGCAGGTCATGCTCGTGAAGGAGGCGGCGGGACGGGTACGGGAGAGAACTCTCCCACCCGAGTTCCGCAGTCGGCGGCCTGGGCGCCGCCGACGTGTCTTCGCCGAGGACTATCGGCCACCATGACCGGGTGCCTGAGGACGGTGAGAGGGCGGCTCACCGTCCTTACAGAAGCAGGCACATGACGGCAGCGTGTCGTGAGCAACTCACGCACGCCCCCCTTAGAAGCGGGATCACACCCGAAACCCCCCATAGACGCGGGATAGCACCCGAACCACCTCCCGGGCGAGGCCGCAATGGCGGCCGTAGGTCTGTTGTGAGTCCCGGGACATCCTTCCGAGGGGCTTACACGGGGCTCCCAACCACAGGCTGTTAGGCGTTACGTGAGGTTTTTTAGTCGGTAAGAATCCGGCATAACATCCTCTGGGGATTTTCCCTCACGTAAAAAAAAAAAACAGTATGATATCTACCTATGTAATAGTTTGTAGGTCGTTGAGATGGAGCAATGAGATACCTTTTTGGTCAACATTCCGCCTCATTTTTTTTTTTTTTTTTCTCATTAATTCTTCTAGCATGCGATCAGTCCAAGGACTATAAGCAGCTGTTTTCAGTAGGTCTTTGTCGAGTCAGATATGCCTCTCCAGTGACAGGCTATCTTTCATGTTAATTAGGTCTGATCCCATGTGTGAGCTCTTTTCAACCTTCTCTTTGTCAGAGGGTTCTTGAGTGCCAGTGCCAAGCTATTTACATGTGTAAGTATTCTTTCCCGATATGATTTGCATCTATGTTCTACTTCCTCCCTAATGGTAGGCATTTCCAGGTATTGGTGCAATTCATCATTTCTGGTGAACCATGGTGCATTGACAATAGTTTTTAAGGCATTATTTTGATATCTCTGGAGGATTTCCAAGTTACTGTTCTTTGAGGTGCCCCATAATTCAATTCCATAACTCCATGTAGGTTTCAGTACTGTTTTGTAGATCAGTAGCTTATTGTTTACTGACAATTTTGAGGTTCTTCCTAGAAGCCACTGCAATGACCTTTGCTTCTGGTTCACAATGTCTCTTTTCTTTTGTATATGGCAGCGCCAAGTTTGTCTGCGATCCAAGTAGAAACCAAGATATTTAACAACATCCGTATGAGGTAGTATTTCATGACCAAGTGTGACAGATGGACAGTTTTGACGTCTAAGTGTGAATGTTATCTGGTTCGACTTTGCAGCACTGGCCTTTATTCGCCAATTCCTCATCCAGGTGCATAGTTTATCCAGGTGTATTTGCAAATTTTGAGACGCTTGTTCCGGCTCTCTATGGGATGTCAGGGCCGCCGTGTCGTCGGCGAACGTAGCTGTCACCACATTTTCAGTTTCTGGGACATCAGCTGTGTAAATCAGATATAGGATTGGCCCCAGGACCGAGCCCTGTGGGACTCCAGCAGCAATATCATGGAGGGGTGACATTGCCTCGTTTATTTTTACGAAGAACATACGGCCGTCCAAATAGGATCTGAGCAAAGCGTACAAGTTATGGGAAAAAAGCTTTTTAAGCTTGAAGAAGAGGCCCCGGTGCCAAACTCTATCAAAAGCTTGTTGGACATCAAGAAACACTCCTGCACAGTACTGCCCATTCTCCAGAGCCACACGCACCCTGTCGGTCACCCTGTGAACCTGTTCTATGGTTGAATGCTTACTGCGAAATCCGAATTGGTGGTCTGGAATAATATTGCTGTTTGCTAGAGCTTCATTTATACGCTTTGCTAATACTTTTTCGAACACCTTAGATATAACAGGCAGAAGACTGATTGGACGATAGGATCCCGTTGAATGCGGCGGCTTCCCTGGTTTCAATATCATAGTGATTTGTGATGTCTTCCATGTGTTTGGGTAGTGTGAAGTTCTCAAGATACCATTGAACAATATTGTGAAAAGTACGATAGCCTTTTTCGGTAGTTGCTTTAGTATTTCTGGGGTTATTAAATCAAAACCAGGCGCCTTTTTTGCTTCTAGATTGTTAATGATGTTTCTAACCTCATTTGGGGTACAGTGTCTCATAGGCAGACTCAATTGGTGATCACTGCATAAAAAATCTTCTATTTCTTTATTTAGGGCTTCATTACCAGAGTCCTGATTGGGAGTGAAGACATGTTCCAAAAAAGTTCCAAATGCATTAGCTCTGTCCTGGTCAGTCTTTGTCCATGAGCCATCCTCATTCCTTAGTGGGTGTTGTTGGAGATGTGGCTTTTGTGAAGACTGTATAGTTTTCCAGAGTGAATGCTCATTGAAACCATTAGGTTTGAGTTGCTCTAAGTTACTCTGCACTGTATCATTCTCTATTTGAGCCAGGTAAGATTTGAGTTCCTTACATGCTTTATTAAAAGCAGATTTCTCAGTGGTTCCTCGAGTAGAATGCCATACTCTCCTGAGGCGTCTTTTTTCTAAAACCCTTTGTTTCACCTCTGCAGGAAGATTTCTATGCATGTCATTTTTATGTCTTTTTGTTGCTGGTGTACTTAGCCAAGCAGATTTTTGTATAAGGTTAGTTAAATTTCTTGCAGTGTTGTCAATGTCTTGGCTAGTTTGCAATGATATTTTCAATTCAATGTTTTCTTCGAGATACTGTCTGAAGGATTCCCAGTCTGTGCGATTGTTACAGAGATACGCCTTTGATACCCTTTCTATGACATGCATACTCATGGTTGCAATCACTGGAGTATGGTCGGATGATCCATCTAAACAACTTTCTATCTTCATGTACCTGTTTTTTAGATTTTTATAAATGAAAAAGTCTATAAGGTCCGGTGTTTTCTTTGGATCTCGTGGCCATATGGTGGGTTGACAGGTTGTTAATATAGCAAGTTTGTTGTTGTCTATACTTATTTTCAATTCTCTTCCTTTAGTATTTGTTAGTCTCGAACCCCAAGCAATATTCTTGGCATTCCAATCACCTCCAATAATATATCTGTTTGGCAGAGTTTTAAACAAGTCATCATATTGGGAAGAAGAAATTTTATGTCTAGGTGGGCTATATAAAGATGAGATTGATATGCTTCCTTGTTTGTCATATACTTCAACTGTAGCTGCCTGTATGTGGGGTGTTCGATATCCTTGTTTCACATTATGTTTGATATTCTGTTTTATTATCACTGCTGCTCCAGCATGCGAAGTATTGTCCGGATGACAGACAGTGTATGTACAATAGCCACGAAGACTAAAGATGGATGCTCGGGTCATGTGCGTTTCGGTCACCAGCAGCACATCTATATCATGATGTTTTATAAATGTTATGACTTCATGTTTGTTGTTCAACAATCCATCTACGTTCCAAGTTGCTATGGTTAAGGAATCCATTACTTAGTCATATTTGTGACGAGAGTTGTCAGTAGGTTCATGAGAGTACCTATTTGTTGAATGAGGAGGTCTAGCTTTTCAGCTTGTTTTGAAAGTATAAGTTCCAAATTTGATTGTGTGATGTTTGATTCTGTTACTACGGCCTGCGAGTAAGTTCTGTATTGTTTATCTTCTTTACCTTGTTCTTGTGTTGAAGATGGTTGTTGGTGTAGTTTTGTGGCTATTCTGCTGTACCTTTCTTCTACATTTCTAGTTGCTTCTTTAAATTTCACATCTCGCAGAGGGTGTCTTGGCATGGCTTTCCTTTTTTGTATTTGTAGAAAAATCTCACAGCCCTTGTAGCTTGCAGGATGATCGCCTAGGCACAGTGCACATTTAGCCGGAGTGTTTTTATCATTTTTGGTACAATCAGTTGTTTTGTGGGCACCAGCACACTTGACACATCTATAGGGTCTTAGGCAATTATTCCTTGTGTGCCCATATTGCTGGCATCGCTTACATTGTGGTACAGTAAGTTTTTTCTTTGGATCCTCAATAATCACAATGGTGTTATATATATGCCTCAGTTTTTTGACAGCCTGGTTATTAATGTTTGGTTCTAGATTGACAAAGAATGTTGATAGAGGGATTTTTTCAGGCCCATATTTTGCATTAATTATTTCTCCCTTTACTTTGTTGCCAGTGCTTTCTATTGCTTCCACAATAGCTTCCATAGGTGTGGTATGGTGCAGATTTTTTATTACGATCCGGTATGGTCTTTCATCCTTAGGTGTAAAGGTGTGGCCGATCAGCCCTTGTGCACGAACAAGGGTCATTAGCTTTTTGTAAGATTCAATAGTGCTACATGTAATGCGCAGTTGCTTTTTAGTAACAATTCTGTAAGTATATTCCGACTTCAACAAAGTAGTTTCAATCAAAGATGTTAGCTTTGTTACATTTTCTATTCCGTATAGGATGATTGGTGGTGGTTTATTCGGTTTCAGGGTTTCAGGTTCCGGGTTTTGGCAGTGTTCATCTACAGGTAGTCCTGTGTAACTATTTCGCGTAAGTATGGGTAAAACTTCAGGAGTAGGAGAACGATTTATACGTCTCTTTTTATTTTGACGGAGGATTGGTACGGTTTGCCATTCATTTAAACTTGGGTGGTCAGGGGGGGTTTGATTAGATCCAACTTCAGAATGTTTGCTTATTTGCTTTGACATGAACATTGCTGGATGAAATATTTGTTGTGACAATATCTTTCTAGGCTTAGGTACACCATTTTCAACTGTAATTCTCTCAGGGGTTTGGTATTCAGTAATAGAGCAGTCTTCATCTGAGCTTGCCATGTTGCAGGTATAATGCACTAAGTATTTTCTAAAGTTTTGTATCTTGTATGATGCATTTCTATTGTGTGATTGTCTTGCTCAAAACAAAACACACACAAGCCCAAACTGACACTTTAGAGACGTCAAAAAGTAAAATAAATATAAGTGGGTAGATGGTAATTCACTTCACTGGAGTCTATTTTAATTAACTATTTTACTAAATAAACAAGTGTCCCATCCCGAGATAACACTATCACAGAATATTTATCACTTAATCTTCACTTTGCAAACATTTTTATTTAGATTTAAGCAGTTTAAGCCACATTTATGATTATTTTCACACACGAACACTTCATGTAGGCTATTTGACAGATGACTTTGCGCCTCATATAAATCGTTCGTAGTATCATCGTATCATATCTCACTTTATAGTTTGGGTATTACGGGTTGGATTGTGTAGTGTTTCTTAGTACATAAATTCTAGAATTGCAGAGTACCTATAATGTTTAAGTTTTTATGTTTTAGTTAAGAAATCGTAGCGGGCGGCGGCACGGTGATCCAATTTGTATGAGTGTTTCTTAGTTTTTAGTTTCTTATGTGTCGATGTGTGTATCGGTACAGCTAAGTAAAGAAGTTATACAGAGTTTATAGTTTCTAAAGTTACAACATGGCACGTAGTTGGTAATGGCGTGTTTTAGTTTATAAGTTCTACGATAATTAGGGGAAGCTGTTCACCATTCGTACGAATTTTTGTTTTTATTTTTTTTCTCCACGACTATAAGTCAGAATTGCCTCGTTTATATCCCTAAATGTAGAAAATATATTGTAGCTAGTTACAAAATTTTCTGAAACTATTATGTCAAACGGTTAAGGGACTATAGCCATTTTTCGACGATAAGATATTTGTACGAACGCGCCCCATGGGTGGGGTACTTCCGTACAGTAGGTGGGGTACTTTCATACGCGTGGGGTAGATTCATACATGGTAAATAAAAAGTCCATTAATCTCCCAAAAATATATTAAATTGATAAGAAAATTTGTTTATCAAAGAACTATCTTAATGACATTTAACTTGACTCCTAATCAAAATATGTTCTTTATAAAAATAACAAAAAAAAATCGGTTTAAACTGTAAGTAAGTAACTACACATTTTGGTTGTCACTTTCGAGCTTAAGGCAAATTAAATTATTTAAATTAATTGAAAGGATCATAAAGTCTAGTCGTTCTAGATGTGCCGAGTGGTTAGGGAGGACCTGGGGACATAGTCTAATAAACCAAGTGTGTAGCGTACACACTTTGTTTATTAGACTATGTCTCTTTTTGTGTTTGTAGTTTCATTCTATGTAATGAAAAAGGAATTATCATGATGAACCCGATTTCTTCCGAAGATAAAACACTTTCGGTCATATTTGCAAATTTCAAAACTGAGTGTACTTTACTCGACAATAAATAACAGCGGCCTAAGGTGTTTCAAATTTTACCAAAACATAACGATTATCTTTCATTTCCTGATATCACATTTAAATTAATTGTGCATTATCCAGTACCTTATTTTTATTTTCTTTAATTATTGGTTGGTAATTAAGTTCCTGCAAACTACCTAATTACTTCTTCTTTCTTTACTATATTATTCATATTTATTTTTATATATTTTATCTAGTAGAAGATTCGATTTTTGTTTTATAATTCATTTTTCCAGGCTCTCTGCATAATACGAAATTCATTTGATTTTCTTCCTCTTTTGATTTTCTGTTTTTAAGGAATATGGAAAATATATTAATTTTAATCATTTTTTATTCGTTCTCATCCATTTAATAGCTACGCTTATCTTTTTTTTATTATCTGTACCATGAACCTGCGATTTGATATCAATTATTACATTTACTAAATAAAAAGTATATTGCTGATCGTTATAAATTAAAAAATCCGTAATTATTGTAACGTATCATAATTTAAAAAAATAGTCTTAAATTTATTAAAAAATTAAATTTATGTGAGTGTTTGTGGTTAAAAAGACCTAAAGGGGAGTATTCGAACGCGTACGAATGCGCCCCCTGTAGAAATGTCCGAATGTGCCCCAGGCCTTGACTAAATATAAATTACAGTTGTATACAAAATCAATGTTAGTAAAAGAAATATAACAATGAAAACTCAAAATTAAACAATGTGAACATTAATGAATCCTGACTATTAAAAAAAAAACGTAATAAATTTACTTGCCAGTACGATTTAAACTTCAGTAAAAATTTTACTTTCCTAGTGCGAAAACACGTTATGTCTTATTGCCTCACACAGAGTGGCGCGATTGGCACGATACTTTGCTAGCAACATGGCAGTCGGTATGTCTATGTACACATGCAAAGGCGCGTTTGTATGTCGGTTAGTATTTTTGTTATACCCAATGTATGAATGTGCCCCACGTACGAATGGTGAAGAGTTTCCCCTACTCTCCAACATTTGCATTAATTTCTTAGTTTAGGTATATTCATCACGGGCTGTGTCGGTTAGATGGTAGATAGGAGATTCTATGGCGCCCTGATTACAGTGTGATTGCAAAAGTATGTCTTAGTTTATAGTTTCATGCCAGTTCTTCTCAAGTGGGCCGCGTTCCGAACTGGTGGTACTATTCAATTTGTATTCATTCACGTGTCGCAAGTGCCTATGTATTAGGATTATGCGAAATAAATGTTTTTTTGAGTTTGAGTTTGGAAAATATCAAGGTGACATGTTTTTAACCGACTTCAAAATAGGAGGAGGTTACTCAATTCGATCGCAAGGTATTTATTTGATTTTTTTTCACACAGATTGTGTACGTTTTTTACAGGCATCGGTCTTGGCTGTTGGAGTTTTGTAACGGTTCACTGAATATAGTAGGTAATTTCCTCCTGGAGCGCCCAGTGAAAGTTTAGTATTTTCTTCCTATTAAGACGATATAATTATGTAAATTATGAATGCATGGTATAATATAAAGTGGTTATGCTTGTTAACGCCTCGAAGACTGTTAATAGCAAACTGCATCATGTGATCTTTATTCAATTTAAAGGCAGGCGTTCTGAAGTCTAACCGCGACTACTGAGTCCACAGATATTACAAAACTTCCGAAGCGCCTTTTACGAATAAGTAGGTATAGGTATGTTGATTAAATACCAATAAAAAGAAGCCGTGAGACGGTCTCACCCGACTGCCCCTCTAACGTTTATTGTGAAAGTGAAAGTTCAATCCGATTGACGTTGTCATTTTTGTTTTATTTCAAACTTTGAACAGATGATCCACGTGACCTAGTGACGTAATTTAATGCAACAGAGTCACAGACTACAGACACAATTCTCGCCGTAAGCATCAGCGTCTGCAATATATTTTATAGAGAGGGGCTAAAAAAACAGTAATATAATTTTTGTTATCTCAAATTCAAGCTCAACTTGTGCATTCGGTAAGTGATTATGCCGGTTTTTGTATTTTTTGAACTGCCTTGTTAGTCATACACATACATACATACATATGGTCACGCCTTAATCCCCGAGGGGGTAGGCAGTGGCATATTATATGCCCACATTTCACCCTTTTAGATTTCGTCCCACGTAATAGATAGTGAGCCGTGTAACCGTGTTGAGATGGACAAGATGTGACTGCCTGCTGTTGAAATTTTTCAAGCCGCCTAAAAAGGCCTTCAATTTGACTTAACGACTGCCATTTTACTGGCTACCGGAGTTTTCCTTCTCCACGCAATGGATCTGTTTGCGAAAGTGTTCCCTTAGTAGTAGTGTTCGCCTCTTACGACACCCTCGGGATGTATTGGGGTGGTGACATTTTGTACTCTTACCCGTCGCAACACGAAACACCATCGCCACACGGGGCTAAGAGCACGGTGCAAATAAATATAATACCATAAATCTCAATATCTATATTTTAAAAACGTTGGTCTTAAATCTAACGTTTGACATTGTAGTTTTCAATATTACAAAAAATCCAGGTTTCCGTACCATCCCAAACTCGAATTTCAGGCCTGAAAATTAAAAAAAGAAACAGAGTAAACGGTTACGCTGACCAAAATTGTGGTGGTTACTTGTTTGCCATCCTGCCATCCATAAAATGGAGAAAATAATAAAATCTGGAACATCCTTCTGAGGGCTTACCCGGGGCTCCCAACCGTAGGCTGTTGGGCGTTACGTGAGGTTTTTTAGTCGGTAGGAGTCCGGCATAGCATCCATGAAGGGTTTTCCCTCGTGTTATAAAAAAGAGAGCTACTTCTTAGTCTTTTTTTACGTATGGAAATCCCTCGTGGATTCTACGCCGGACTTTTACCGACTAAAATCACATTATTTAGGACTTCATGTTTTATCGTGAGGAAAATTCTACATAGAAGCCAGCCGGACTCTTACCGACTAAAAACGACACGTTCCCTGCCTAATGCCTACGGTTGGGAGCCCCGGGTAAGCCCTCGAAAAGATATCCCCAGTTCCTGTGTCCTCTGGGAACTTATTCCCGGAATAAAAAGTAACTCTATGTGTTATTCCGGACTATGATCGATTCCTGTACCAAATTTCAACAACACAGATACTCGTAATCTTACTAAAGTCTATTCTAAATCAATTCAGTCCACGCCGATAAATGCGAAAGTTTGTGACTGTGGATGTGTTGATGTTTGTTGCTCTTTCACGCTCGAACAGCTAAACGGATCTGGCTGAAATTTGGTACAGGGATACATTATAGCCTGGAATAACACATAGGCTACTTTTTATCTCGGAATAAGTTCCTACGGGAAGCGGGAGTGGGAACGCATTTTAAGCGGGCGAAGCTGCGTGCATCAGCTAGTAAACTATAATGTAATATATTCTATTGAGCCAGAAAGAGTAACAAACATCCACACATTCACAATTTTTATTAGTATTTATTATAAGTATATTAGGAAGAATTAAGACTGGTCATTCCGACGAACGAATACACATAACTTATTTACATAATGAGATTCACTTACAGCACAAGAAAAGACCTCTCGATTTATTTTCATCACTGCATCAAACATCGTAGCAACCACCGTTGTATTACAAGTCTGTAGTATGGGCGTTAGGCAGCTTGTAAGCTCGACAGACGCGGTACAAAAAGCCTGAAAAAGAGAAAAAAAACGAGTGAATAAACTTATAATTGTGCTATAATATAAAGTCAACTGATAAACAATAAACGTTGCTACTCTATATACTTAAATATATACATTATTTCCAACGACCGGAACAGTTTACAACGACCGGACCCTGTAAATTGCGACAAGAATACGCGGAGGTAAGTTAGCCAATGAGCATGTCTACGGCCAGGAGTCCCGGGTAAGCCCTCGGAAGGATGGCCCATCTCGGCAGACTTCGGCGAACACTTCAACCTCGCCTATGAGGTTCGGCTGGTATACCGTCATAATACCAGAAATCATAATGCCTTTACTTAAAATGCCTGAGCCCAAAATACCCGAAATCGAAATATCAATATTCCAAAGGCAAATATTTATAATATAAATAATTTAAAATGCCTTACAGTCGAATAACCGAAACCCAAAATATAAATTTATCAAATACCTTAACACAAAATACCTTTTTTTTAACATGATTTAAATCCTACATGGATGCTACATATCTGTGAATGGTTAACACCTCGACTCAGAGTATCCCGACTCGGATAGGTTAGGTTAGAAGACTAAGGCGGGGGGGGGGGGGGGGGGGGTGTAAATAAGTTAAAGTCAAATAACAAAACGTGTGAGTGGCAATAAATCTTTATTTCTTAAATCATTCATTTATTAACTACGCGCTATCTATATAATGAACTGGTATAATACCTAATACCCAGTAGGTTAAAGCGATGAACTGGGTAGGTTATGGTTTTTTTTTAATATTCATATTGTATTCTATTTTCGGTATTTTAAATTAAGGATATTTGAAAATTTGTATTTTGAATTCTGATATAATAATTATTTGTATTTTAAGAAGACATTTTAAGGTAAGGTGAACTGAAATAAGGTATTTTGAATGTTAAGGTATTTCGAATTCGGGTATTTTGGTCTAATGCATTTTAAGTAAAGGCATTTTGATTTCTGGTATTTTAATATATAACCGGTTCGGCTGCTATCCAGCGTCTGGGTAGTTGGTTCGGGTGGTAACCCGCTACTTGGGGAAGGGGGGGGGGGGATTTGGGTACTGTCCCACCACTATCACCACGATGAGGGGCAAAGATATATTCGCCATCGTCATCGAGATATTTTCAACACAAAAATCTTTCAAGGATTTTATCAGTAATCGTGTTTCTAGCTTAGAGCGTTTTTAGTTCATGAACTGAATTTGTCTGTGTTCAAATTTTAATTAATTAGACCTTACGAGTCCTGAGATCTAGATCAAGGTACCTAGTAGTCTATTTGGCGTCAGATGGACTCCTCCGAGACGGTCCTTCGACATGAACCCTGAACAGTATATGGCTCGCGATTATCATAATTTGACTGTCCAAAAGTATAATGTAGATTCTACATTTTAGAACAATAGACGCATAGGTGAAGGAGCCAGCTAGCAGAAAATTATGGCGATGTTTCCATCGTCGTATCTGCGAACAGACTTTTTCGGCCATGAAATTACGGAAAATCCGACTTACTGATGAACACCTTTTCGCGCTACTGTAAGTTATTGCGTCACAGCTCGAACCTGCATTTGAAAGATTCATTTTCTTTCTATAATTTTGGCCCTCCACTGATTTTTAAAAAATTTTCTGCCCCTCCATTAAGAACATTTTCCCGCGACTGTACTAGAATAGTTGGGAAGCAAATATTATCTGTGGTACTACCTAGATCCTGTAAAAAAAACAATAATAACTGATATATGACTTACGCTCTCTGAAAATTGTTGTGTAGCAATATTCTGTGCAAGAGTCGGCACTTCATGTTTTGATAAACATGGCATGAGTGTTTGTTGATCGAGCCCCTGAAGGCACTGCGGACCACCTTCTTCGACAAATTCTGAAAAAAAAAAAAAAGAATTAGTGTTTAGCAAAAAGCTGTTTAGTAAGAGTATGATATGAGATACCTACTTTTTTAAATTACAATAACACTTTCAAACATTCTCTATCATTATCAATCCAAGCTTAAGACCACACCTACAAATATGGCGGAGAACAAATTTTTGCACAACTACCTCGATACGGGTATCTATCAAATTAAAGAGCCGACCAGTAAAAAGAAGTTCATCATGAAAAAGTACTTTGTTCTTACAACAAGACCAGATATTTTACGGTTACTACAAGATCAGATAGCAGAGTATAAAAATGTCATTCTTACAGAAAAAAATATTAAAATTATTTATTTTTTAAATTTTATAATTTAAGGGATAAGCTTTAAAATAATGTGTAACAAACCTATTTACAAACTTTCTTTTACTCATGTGTAAATATTCACAAACTTTTACATTTATAAATATTAAGTCGATTTAAACATAGTCTTACATTTAATTTAAAATTAAGCCTAATTATATTAACGGTATTAACCCGTCTCTCATCATATCTGGTGAAAATGTACCCATCACACAGGCGGCATCGTCTCTCTGGATAGCGATGGCTAACCTTTCCACCAGATACGAACCGGAACGGGAGTCACTGTTCTTATCCCTCAACCGATGCCCCAATTCTTTAATAAGGTTCTCGGCGTCTGTACCCCAACTGCCCATCTCATCCCCATCGTCACGCAAATATTTGAACCTACCCGAGACTTCAGTCAGTAGTTCACTTATGCAGTAGTATTGCGCTACCGAGGCTGTGAACTAGCAATGTACAATATCTAATAGATTAATCTAATATTCATTGATATTAAAAACCTGCCAAGTGCGAGTCGAACATGCGCACGAAGGGTCCATACCAAAACACTTTTTTTCTTATTTTAGTAATTGCTATAACGGCAATAGAAATTAATTATGTGTGAAAAGTTCAGCTCTACAACTATCACATTTCCTGAGATACAGCCGCGTGATAGACAGACAGACGGACATCCAAGTCTCAGTAATAGAGTCTTGTTTTTACCTTTGGTTACGGAACCCTAACAATGGCCGTTGGTATGGCTAACGACCTTGACCATACAAAAAGCGCGTCCTTCACGCTAGGAAATGTACTATTTTATAGGTTATTTTAGTAGTAATAAGCTAATACTCATACTTATTCAAAATCGAAGAAAACAAATTTATAGGTGTATATTTTCTACATTATGTTGGCATATTTTTTTTTCGTGTCGATGAAAATTGAAGCCATAAAATACATTCATCTAAAATTTTGGGGCTGACTCTATAATATATAAACCATTTTTTGACACACATCTTGTAGATTAAAAATCTAGTTTTGGCTATAATTTTCAGTCTACTTATGCAGACAAAAAATGCTTTCATTTGCACCTCTATTTCGTAATTTTCTAAACCAGTCCCCTTAAACTTACTTTTAATTCTCTCTCCATCATTGAAGCAAGCATATTCAAAAATCTGTTGGTGTGTTCTAGTATACTTGTTGATATAATTGCGAGCTGCCTCATCCGCACATTGGAAAACACTGTCTACAAACGTGTCTGAGCAGTTCTTCAGTTGTGGAAGCTTCGGGCAGTACCTAGAAAATAAAGTTATTACTGAAAATTTAAAATTGCTAGTTTTAAAATAGTCACAAAATTAAAATTCCCAAAAAAAGAATATCCGTATTTCATAATAGGTAGGTACTACGAGTATATTGCGGGAAAGAAATATCCTTTTCTAAACAAAATAATCTATACTAATATTATAAATAGGAAAGATTTGTTTTTTGTTTTTTTGTTTGTTTGTTTGTTTGTAACGAATAGGCTCCGGAACTACTGGACGATTTTAAAAATTCTTTCACTGTTGAAAAGCTACACTCTTTGCGGTGAACATAGGCTACATTTTATTCCCGTATTCCCACGGGAACGGGAACTACGCGGATAAAACCGCGTGACATCCGCTAATTATAAATAAAAAAAAATTCAAACTCACTTTGTCAATGTTTCAGCATGAAAATCGTTGCTTTCTATAGCGTCGCTGAATTCTTGGCTGAATGTGAACATGTCAAAGTTCCTATGAATGCATGCCATGTAATTGTTGGCTGCAGTCTAAAAAAAAATAACTGTCAATGTAACTGATTTAGGAAATAAAAATCATTTATTGTTAAAAATACAATGAAACATAATTATTAAATATCTTTTTACGTTGTAGCTATCTAAAGTAAGGCCCCCGTGGCATATCTACCGAGGTATATGGGCTCCTAAATAGTTCCAATGCGCATTCATTGTTTAAAATTTTGAAAAAGCTTCTAAATAGTAGCCAGGTTCCTCATCACCTACACCCTACTGCCTACCCCTTCGGAAAAGAGACGTCGCCATATAAATGTATGTAAAGATTGGGATACCAAAATTACTTTAATAGATTGCTGTCCCTACAAAGTAGATTTCTCAGTATTCTAACACATTATCAATGCTTATTAGTTACATGCACTTAGATACTTATTCTTGTTCGAGTATAAACACGGTTTAAACGAGATAGCCTTTGATTATGAGATAGCATGAGCAGACCCGATGACCTATCCAAGTATCCAAGGTCAACGGGTTTATGCATTTCTGTTAGATAGCTTCTGAAAACATTATTGCAACACGGCGATAAGGCTCACCACCTACTATGTGGGTAAAGAAAAATAAAGTGAAAGATGTGCGAATATAATATGACTCTGCCTACCCTTTCGGAGACATATACGTTTGTATGTATTATTTTTAGGTTTCCATACTTTAAAAAAATATAAACGGAACCATTACAGGATTAATTTGTAGTCTGTCTCGTTGTGAACGCGTGGAGGTATCGAGTTGAAATTAATACCATATATTCAAACCTATAGGTTACTTCTCAAACCAGGACGAACACCTGAAGTGTGGAGCGGGCGTGCGGTGGCTCTATTCTTCAAGAAAGGTGATAAGACCTTGCTGAGGAATTACAGACCCATCTCATTCCTGAGCTATCTTTACAAGTTGTTTTCGAGAGTAGTCACAAACCGCCTCGCCGGTAAGCTCGACGAGTTTCAGCCAAAGGAGCAAGCCGGGTTTCGAAAAAGCTTCAGCACCGTGGACCACATCCATACTGTACGGCAGATTGTACAGAAAACAAACGAGTACAATCAGCCGCTGCGTAGGCTTTTGTGGACTACGAGAAGGCCTTTGACTCTGTCGAAACCTGGGCAGGCCTGGACGCTCTGCAGCGATGTCGTGTAGATTGGCGATATATCAAGATGTTGAGATGTCTCTACGACAACGCTACCATGAACATCCAGCAACCAGTCCCATTGAACTGTGTAGAGGTTTAAGACAGGGTGATGTAATATCCCCGAAACTCTTCACCAACGCGCTTGAGGACATCTTTAAGACACTGGACTGGGAAGGGTGGGGCATGAACATCAACGGCACGCAAATCTCGCACCTACGGTATGCCGATGACATCGTAATTGTGGCGGAGACGCTGGAACAGCTAAGCGGAATGCTGCATAGCCTGAACGCAGCGTCTCGACGTGTTGGTCTCGGCATGAACTTGGAAAAAATCAAGGTTATGTTTAATAACCACGTTACTCCGCGGCCAATATACGTCGAGGGATCGAGGCTAGAGGTCGTCCAGGAGTATACTTACCTTGGGGAGTTTATTACACTGGGGAAAGGGAACCTGGACAAGGAAATCGCCAGAAGGATACGGTTGGGCTGGGCAGCATTTCACAAACTGCGTCGAGTCTTCAATTCACCTTTACCGCAATGCCTGAAGACCAAAGTCTACAACCAGTGCGTTCTACCCGTTATGACATACGGTGCCGAGACGTGGACACTTACAGAGAGGTTGGTTAATGCTCTAAAGGTTGCGCAGCGGGCTATGGAAAGGGCTATG
The DNA here is from genome assembly GCA_933228765.1 of Miltochrista miniata. Classification (NCBI taxonomy): domain Eukaryota; kingdom Metazoa; phylum Arthropoda; class Insecta; order Lepidoptera; family Erebidae; genus Miltochrista; species Miltochrista miniata. The sequence goes on along the minus strand of OW121752.1, from coordinate 31,952,471 downwards.
CTTGGGGTGTCTCTGAGGGATAGACTCCGAAATGAGGCTATCCGGCAGAGAACTAAAGTGGTCGACATAGCTCGCAGAATAAGTACATTGAAGTGGCAGTGGGCCGGCCATATCTGCAGAAGAACCGACGGCCAATGGAGCAAACGAGTTCTAGAGTGGAGACCGCGTCTGGGAAAACGTGGGGTAGGACGTCCACCCGCTAGATGGACAGACGACCTGGTAAAGGTCGCAGGCTGGGACTGGATGCGTAAGGCGCAGGACCGTGGATTGTGGCGTAAATTAGGAGAGGTCTACGTCCAGCAGTGGACTGCGATAGGCTCATTTGATAGATTGATAGGTTACTTAATCTATATATATAAAAATCAATGCCACTTTTCGTTGTAATTTTATAACTCAAGAACGGGCTCACCTATCCAGACCAAATGTTTAGGCTTAGTTCGGACTATTTGGTAGATGGTTTATGTGATGTTTGCACAAAATCGGTCCAGCGGTTCTTCATTTATCACGCAAACGAAGTTGCGCGGGTCAGCTAGTACTTTATAAATATCAAACATTTGAGGTAACGCAAAAAAAGTTAGGGCCGTTTATGTCGCAAAAAACGTGTATCACTTCTCACACTCTCAGGGTAGCTACACAAATAGGCGGGCCGGCATTGTCGGTTCGGCAGTATTTGTCGAACAACAAAGCCGACCCGGAGCAATTACTAGTTTACGTTCGACACAATTCGGCAGTTGCCAAGCCGAGTGATAATGTGCAGCAGCCGAGCGGCTCATGATTCCCGAACATTCATCTACATATTATTCGATTTTACCGTTCGGCTTTGCCGATTGATGCCGGCTTGCTGTGTTTAGCACCTACCAAGCCGAGTGGTAATGTGCGGCAGCCGAGCGGTTTGTGATTCCCGAACATTCATCTACATAATTATATTCGATTTTATCGCTAGGCCTTGTCGATTAATGCCGGCCCGCTTATGTGTGTAGCAACCATCACTGCAATCAAAATCAAGTACAGGGTACGTTCTTAAACTTTTTTAAATTACGAGTAGGTACAACCAACAACTGTGAGATTAGATTTACCTAAACTTCTTCTTCGTGAACAAGAAGTTTAGGAAAATCGAATCTGAAACATCAAATCCCGATCTGAAATTAATTTAAACAAATCAACGCACCTCAACTTCTTCGTACTTGTCTTCAGCTCCATTCCGTCTGCACATTTCTTGAAAAACATTTTTTGATTCTGTTGATAACGACGTCGGATCAGGATGTAATTCTACTTCCACTACAACTGAAATTTTTAACAGAATAATAAAATAAGTAAACGTAATAAAAATTAAAATTATTCTCTTTGAAATTTAAAAAGAATAGGTTTGTATAAGTACAGACATAGTATAGTTATATAATAGACAACATGCATTGCCGTTCCTACTTTAAAGCGGTATTTGCCCAGAGTAGAGGGGCTAAAAGGCAACATTGCGCGTTTCATTCATATTCTGATTAATTTGCAGACTTAACTGAAGAAATACAGGCACCAGAAAAGAAAGTATACAGACCCCCACCTATCATCTTGTATGGGATAGAAAACATCAACAAGTTAACTGAACTGTTAGAAACCGTCACAGAGAGAGATCAGTTTACATTCAAAATTGTCAACAGGAATAAGCTTCGAATCAACTCAAGTACAACTGAATCCTATAAAAAAGTTATAGATGTAGTTCGCAAAAATTCACTTATCGGTCATACGTTTAACAGAAAAGATGAAAGGCACTATAGGATTGTGATAAAAAATTTGCATCACACAACACCACATGAAAAAATTAAAGAAGCTATCGAAATCACAGGAAACACCGTATTTGGAGAAATTATAAATGCAAAATATGGACCTAGTAAAAAACCAACATCCACTTTTTTTGTTAATTTATTGAAAAGTGAAAACAATAGAGCAGTCAAGGAATTGAAATATATATATCACCATTCAGTAACGATAGAAGATCCCAAAAGGAGAACAACTATAACGCAATGTCAAAGGTGTCAACAGTACGGCCACACGAAAAACTACTGCATGAGACCATACCGATGTGTCAAATGTGCGCAAGCACACAAAACTGCAGATTGCCCGAAACATGATCGCAACACACCAGCAGAATGTGCTCTTTGTCACGGTGCACACCCAGCTAATTATAAAGGCTGTGAGGTCTACAAAGAAATCTGGTCGAGAAAAACTAGTAGAAACAATAATTTAAAAAGCAGGATATACAGAAACAGTAACAGCAATAAGTTAGACAAAAATAATCAACCTCAACAAAAGCCCAGCTGCGTACCAGTAGATGGCGGTGCTGGACAGCAAACATTGTCTGATGCTCTTAAATTAACTGATAGAAACTCTCACAACGAAACTGACCACTTAAAAGAATTGCTTCTCAAACAATCAGAAAAGTGTGACCTTTTATTACAACAAATGGGTACCCTGATGGGTCTCATAACAACGCTAGTCATGAAGTTAAAATAGGTTTACGATTGGCAACTTGGAACATAAACGGACTTGCATCGCACAAAGATAAACTGGAAACTCTGATGATAGAACACAAGCTGGATGTGATATTAATTACTGAAGCCCACTGCACTGCTACAAGCAACATAAAAATGAAAGGATGTTGCATCTACTTTACCACTCACCCAGATGGTACAGCTCATGCAGGGACAGCAATAGTAATTAAAAACACTATTAAACATCATCTGTTGCCTGAATATAGGACAGATCACATACAGGCAACGACTATTACTGTTGTTGATACCAATGGCCCTATTAATATTGCAGCCGTCTACTGCCCACCTAGGCACAAAATAGACTCCACTATGTTCACGCATTTCTTCACCTCACTGTGACATAGATTCATCTCTGGAGGGGACTGGAACGCGAAACATACTCACTGGGGTTCCAGATTGACTGTCACAAGAGGAAGACAACTCAAGGAAAGTATAGATCAAAACCATCTTAACCCTATCTCTACTTCAGAACCTACATCATGGCCAACAAATAAATACAAGAAACCCGATGTACTTGACTTCTTTGTTGTTAAAAATCTATCAAAAAACTACTTCAAGATAGATTCATGCCTAGACGGCTCCTCTGACCACACACCTGTTTTACTGACTTTTAGTAATACTGTAATTGAATTTGAAAGGCCACTGAATCTCAGCAACCGTCGAACCGACTGGAATGGTTTTCGTGAATTGGTTGAGAATGAAATAGATTTCAAAGTAAAATTAAAATCTGCCCAAGACATTGATAGTGTTCTGGAGCAATTTACATCATTGATTCAAACAGCTTGCTGGAAGAATACTCCTGCGATATCAAAAAATGAATCAGCACAGAACAATCCATTGGAAATACGGGAAAAAATTCTAGAAAAGCGTAGGCTACGTCGAATATGGCACCAAAGTCGACATCCAGATGATAAAGCTGCACTCAACAAAGCAATGAAAGAATTGAAAGCAATGATTAGGGATGCTAATGAAAACACAATGCAAAGCAAGCTAGAATCGCTAACAGCAACGAACTCCACTAACTACTCGCTGTGGAGGATGACAAAGGAATATGATAGACCGCAGGAAACTAAACCTCCTATTAAAAATGACGCGAATGAGTGGGCTAGGACAAGTAAACAAAAAGCCGATCTGTTCGCTAAGCACTTGTCTGCAGTGTTTACACCTAATGATTTGCCTAATAACAACGAACTACTTGTGGAATCTGTGCTAAATGCCGAACTTCATTCTGGAGCACCTCTCAAATTAGTGACGCCATGAGAGGTACAAAAAATTATAAGAAATCTTGACAGTAAAAAGGCTCCTGGTTTTGACCTTATCACTAAGGAGATTCTACGAGAACTACCAAGAAAGGCTATTGTGCTTATGACAATATTGTATAACGCTATGCTTAGAGTTGAATATTTCCCGGACCTCTGGAAGGTGTCCCAAATCATAATGATCTATAAATTTGGTAAACCTTGTCATGATAGATCATCTTACAGACCAATAAGCTTGTTGCCCACATTGTCTAAGGTATTCGAAAAAGCCCTGTTAACTAGATTAATGCCAACGCTACTAGAACGCAAGATAATCCCAGACCACCAGTTCGGATTTAGAAGACACCATGCAACTATAGAACAGGCCCACAGAGTATGCGCTGCTATAAGAAAGACACTCGAAGACAAGGAATATTGCTCATCTGCTTTCTTAGATATACAGCAGGCCTTTGACAAGGTGTGGCATGAGGGTTTGTTGTTTAAAATCAAGCAGATTCTACCACATCACTTTTACCCAATATTAAAATCTTATATCTCAGACAGAATATTCTATGTTAGGGAAGGTGGAGAAACTTCTGATTTTTATGATGTCAGGGCAGGGGTTCCCCAAGGATCGGTGCTTGGCCCTGCCCTTTACACTATATACACAGCCGACTTACCAACTACACCTGGTGTTATGACGGCAACTTTTGCTGACGACACAGCGCTGCTTTCAACCGATAAAGATCCAGATCGAGCTTCAGAGGCATTGCAGACTGCCCTCACAAAAGTACACAATTGGATGCAGGACTGGAAAATTAAGGCAAGTGCCGCTAAGTCAGTACATATAACATTCACTCTCCGCAAGGGCAACTGTCCACCAGTTAAACTTGGTGATAGCGTGCTGCCGCAGAGCGACTGTGTCAAATACCTCGGCTTGCGCTTTGATCGCCGCTTAACATGGAAATGGCACATAAAGGCCAAAAGAGACGAGACCTCCATCAGACATGCAAATCTATATTGGATGTTGGGACGGAACTCCAGACTGTCTGTAGATAACAAGCTTCTGATATATCAGACAATTCTTAAACCAACCTGGATGTATGGCATACAGTTGTGGGGTGCGGCAAAGGACTCCAATATCAACATCATACAGAGAGCACAAAACAAGATCCTGAGGTCATTGGCAAATGTACCATGGTATGTCACCAACGTTGAACTGCACCAAAACCTGAAGGTCAAAACTGTAAGGGAAGAGATAAGAGATGCCGCAGAGAAATATAGAAAGCGGCTCATAAGTCATCCCAATAAACTGGCACGCCAGCTAACAGTTCAAGATTATGTCAACAGGCTCAAGCGATTTGATATCTTGGAACTGCAAAATCGACTCGAGGCTACTAACTATGAGTAGGGGTCCTCGATGGAGGGCACACTCTGCCTGCGAGTACACTTACACCACATCTGCTTATAGTCCCCGGACTGATCGCTGATAGCGAAACGAACAGGAAAAAAAAAAAAAAAAAATTCATACAAAATGCTTCAGAGACCACCGTAATATGGTAAGATTATTAAATGGAGCATCTGCAATTCATTTCATTACCCAATCATAATATGATATTGATACGTGGACAATCAGGGGAACCGAAAAGAATTCGAAGACGCATCGAAATAAAATGAAACATTTTACGTTTCATAATCTGATCATAAAATGTTTCATTTCAATAATGAATCTGGTCAGGACACTGTGAGTCACAAATTGGTGTATCCCTGATTTAATTATATCTATTTTATATTTATTATGACAGTGCATCAAACTGCTGGTGGATGGCATTGAAGTTTAACAATTGATAGTAAATTGCAGAGAGCCATAGGACTATTTAATTCAAATCCAATGCGTTATGAATAGTAAAATGTATTTGCACGTGCTATTCAGCAGTGATCAGCATAAGGTGACCTTTGATGGGTTCATCAAGGACGATTAAGATCACATAGTACCTATAGGTATAATTTGGATCATTGCCGTCTACATAGATGCTACAATAATTGCCCTGATTGAGAAGTAGGTACCCCTTAATTACTTTGTGCATAATCCAGTGAGACGGCGCACTTTGTTTAAAGAAATTTCACCCTCTCCTTTTCGGACACGAACAACGCGTACCAGGCAGTGGCACTTCTACACACTGGGGAGAACCTGTGCCTGAACTGTGCCATTAAGAACTGGCCAATTCACAAGATCTTTTCTCTGAACCTTTACAGGACAAATGAAAAATCAAGCATTCTGCCGTTTCCCTTACGCTTTTTATGGAAGTTTTGGAACGACCTGCCCCTGCAAATGTTTCCATCCTCTTATAACCCTTTCAAGCGGAGCGTGAAGAATCACATTATAGGGCCGCCAACTTGAGGACCAATGTCAGAAGTCTGATGGACTGTGAGATCGCTAGGTGACGCCATGGCATACCATCAGTCGAGTAATATGGAGTTAAGTATAAAAATGTACTTACTGAATGCAAGTATCGTAAGAATAATGAAGTTCTTCGTCATGTTGACTATTATTTATTACAAAATGCACTGTATGTTTTAGAACTAGACTTCTAAGATTTCTAGTTCAATACTAACTGAATCAGGGTAAACCTAAACATAAATATTTATAAGCAGTCTGCACTGATAACTCGTTATCATTTTATGTCTTCTTGATTTGCGATTATGACAGCGAATATTGTGGAATATTCCTAAACAGTAAGCTTATTGATTAACTTCCATAAACAATCCTCAAGTTATATAACAGTACTAGCTGTTCCCTGCCACGCTTTGCTGTGACTTTTTGTAGTGGCACTATGATAAATGAGTAACAAAAGACAGGATGTGTAGGTAGGTACTTACTTACCTTTCAAAAAAGTCTAGTTATGAAAACTGAGCCGAACCAAAATCAAGCATTCGGCCGTTTCCCTTACGCTTTTTTAATTTCATAAAATTCAATTCACACCGAAGAAGCTTTACTTGAAAAAAATAATTATTAATTCTATTCTGTGACCAATGTTCAGATCTTTAATAATCGTGCGCCAGCATCGAAAAAAATACTTCAAAATATAATGCAAACCATTAACCTAATCTCTCACATACTCGGAATGTAAGGAGGCCTTATTATACCGATGTTCTCTTGAAACACGACTGCAAAGTAAAAATACAACTTAAAAGCAAAAAACAAGTTCTACATTTCTTTTGTAATTTTCTTTAGCTACTTACTGTTTTACTTTGTCGGCAATATTTGCCAGCAGGAACAAGCATGTCAAGCGAGTGGTGGTTTGCAAAATAGCTAAATGTTTCCATAGCTTGTACCCGCCTGCAAATATTGCCGACAAAGTAAAACAGTAAGTAGCTAAAAGAAAACTACAAAAGAAATATGGAGCTTGTTTTTTGCTTTTCAGTTGTATTTTTACTTTGCAGTCGGGTTTTTTGTATTCTTAATAATTAAGTTTATTTGAAACTTTTTAGTCATCTTAACCTTAATTATTATATATTTGGTCATATTTCTGGTTCTACTCAACCGATTGCAATCAAACAAATGTAAGATTTTAAGTCTGACTATGACCTTATAAACAAATAAAACCGCATCGAAATAGGTTCAGTAGTTTTTGCGTCCATCGCAGTCAAATAATTATAGCCAAAATCCGCCAGTTTGATACTTTAGGAATTTTATTATACCTGGTGTCACTCACACAATCACGACGAGTCAAATGACATCTTGCGTGTCAAAATCCGTAAAACCGATCAGGCTGTAGAGCGTGCAAAAAAAATTTTCAAGGTTTTCATTTTAGCGCCAAAAGTCTGCCATTTTGAATTTAAAAAAAAATGTATACCTGGTGTCACTCACACAATTACGATATATCAAATGACACCTCGCATGTCAAAATCCGTCAAGCCGTTCAGGCTGTAGGACGTGACAAAGAATTGGACATACATACATACATACGTACATACATACATACATACGTACATACATACATACATAGTCTCGAAAAACATTACCCTCCTTTCTTCGGCAGTTCAGGTAAAAATATATTGTGTAGAAAACTGATAATAAGTAGGCTGTTTATAATATTTTGTTCTATAGTCGGCGCAATATAATTTAAAAAAAAGTGAAAAGCGCCCTCTATAGGAAAAATCACTTTTTAAAACATCGATCTGTAGTACCAAAGATTATATAATATATTTTATACAGATGAACGAACAGGAACTAAAATCTACCTACCCGTCAGTGTGGGAATGCTCAAACATAACCAGATGGCGACAATATTTTTAGCAAAATGTTGAACTAGATATCAAGGTCAAATTTGAATTCGTTTCAACTGTTTTGATAAACTACCTATTTAGTTATTTCAATTATGACGATGTCACTTAATTAGTACAGACGGGTAAACAGGCGGTACCCGGTGCATGCAATACCAGTTCGAATCCCGCTGCTAACACGATTCTTTTTGCTTTCTTTTTAAGTAATTTTATTTTACTTTTTATATTCTCTTTAAACCTTGAACTGGTCATTAGAATAACACCGCAAGTTACCATCTACGTAATACTTACGATAAAGATTGTCAGCAGCCCTAAGCGACTTGTCATGGAAGGCATGAACTTTATTCTATCGTGCTGACTGCATTCTGTCAGGACACGAACTCACTAAGTCTTTGTAAAATATGGGACTGGCCTCTATGAAAACTACATTCGACAACAGAAAAGTGCCATTTTAAATGAACATGAACGTATAGCCGATGAAATTCACATTGTTATTACGTTACTAGGTCTTGGTTGGACCATCTGTATTAATACAGAATGGTCCAACCAAGACCTAGTAACGTAAGTACAGTAACGTAACCTACAGTAGTTCAGTCTGCCCATACCCATCTTGACTACCTCTGTGGCGCAGTCGGTAGTGATACCGCTTGCGGCGCTGGAGGTCGTGGGTTCGATTCCCACCGGAGACAAATATTTGTGTGACCCATATGTTTGTCTCAAGAGTCTGGGTGTTTCTATGTATAATATGTATGTATTTAAAAGTATATATGTATTAATATCCGTGGTCTGATACCCATAACACAAGCAGGTTATTCCTAGCTTACTTTGGGATCAGATAGCGTTGTGTGAAATGTTCGTGAATATTTATTTATTTATTTATTTTATTTATACGTCGTCGTAGGCTTACAATATGACTAGGACTACCTAAAGAAGGAACTAAGTTACGATGATAATTGCTTAGAAGAGAAGTTGTGTCAAGTAGACGTCTGGCCAATGAATTAAGAAGTGTATTTAATAAATAAATATACTTAGCTCATATAATATCTAATATATAAAATTCTCGTGTCACAGTTTTCGTTGCCATACTCCTCCGAAACGGCTTGACCGATTCTCATGAAATTTTGTGAGCATATTGAGTAGGTCTGAGAATCGGCCAACATCTATTTTTCATACCCCTTGTAACGTTGCTAAGCAACGAATAAAAAATTCTATTAATTCGTTATAGTATTCTAATTATAATTAAATATTTGGAAACTTTATTGACAAAGATTAAGTAGGGATGTTGTTGAAAGCGCCATCTGCCGACAAATCGTCACATTAAGAGAAACGCGGGGTAACTCACCAAATAGGTAAATTACGTAGGACGTAGGGACGATCTTCGCCGCCAGAGGCGCTGTTCAATTCTATAAATAGGAGTGCACGCGCCATTTCGGCGAACACATCACAAGTTTAAAAAAGTACAATCGCAAAAGTATCAGTACATATAAAAATCATCAGTGTATAGGGAGCGAAGCTCTCCCTAGGTGAATAATTGTCTAGCTGCAAACGACGAGTACCCCATCTTTGGGTGAGTTAAATTGAATATAACGTAATCTAATTTTTAAACTGTGAAAATTAACGGTTGTTGGTCCACCCTGTTATAAGGGGGTAGTTAAAGGGGTGTGAAAAAACAGTTTGTAAAAATTAGTTCTGTAAGCAGAGTTGTGAGACCTCTCGACTTCCGGGTCTACTCTTCGCAGAACGGAAGCCGACTCGTCTCTGGGAGAAATAAGGGGAAAAAGGTTTTCAAGCTAACGCCTAGTATGGAACATTACAGGGCTCACCCTCCGGGTTACGGGAATTTACCCTCCGGGTTCGAAGAATCTACACTCCGGGTTGCAAACATTCACCCTCTGGGTTGAGGAAAGACGAGCAATCCATCCCACAATTTGCGACGCCCGCCGTGCAGTTGAGCGACGGCACAGAGACGTCGCTGACAGCATCACCCATCAAGAAGGCCAAACCCCAAGATAAGTCGGAACCCTGCGAAGACCACCGGAAGTCGCGAACCACTTGCTTCTTGACCATACCCCCACGACCCCGAGTTTCATTTCCAATAAATTGTCAGTATATTTTAATTCTATCTTCTTACTTCTCTCTTGTCCTTTTTCCTGAAAGCCCTTAGCTTTTCAGTGGCGCCCATATCGTGGTTTCAAGTAGCGAGAAAGCGATTTCCGTCGGGAGTCATAATTATAAGATATTTTAATTTGTGTAAAATAGTCTTAAGAGTGCCCGTTAGCGGGGTAGTTTCCCTCCAAATTAACAACTACCTAGGAATTAGGCTCTCCTGACCTCTGCTGCCATCTTGTTTTTTCCGGCTTATTTTGTGAATTTTTATTAATTTTAGACATATTTTGGCAAACTCAAGAACAAGGCCAAATTTGAATTTTTCTCAACATAATATTGTACATTTTCCAAATTTTAACGGTCCCCATTTTTATTTTTCACACCCTCAATATTTATTTTATGGTGGAAATTTTTTTAAGTAAATTACAGTAAAATTTTTTTTTCAATTTTAAATATTACTTTGATAAAGTTCTGAAGTAAAACTTCTAATTTTTTAAAATTAGAAGTTTTACTTCAGAACTTTATCAACCCTGTTATAATCAAATACAAAAACTAATGTAAGCGTTTACGCTTACATTAGTTTTTGTATTTGATTTGTATAGCATATAATCGTCGTAAAAAGTCGTCAATTTATACCACCACCACAATTTTTATTTTTTACGGCGTCAAACCACCTCAATTTTATTGTATTTCCTATATGTGAATTTACAGCGAGACCAACAGCCGATAATTACACTTCTGGGTAACAATCCCTATTGAATTTTCACTTTAGTAAAACGGTATAACGAATATTTCACGAATTTGCACTTCAAGTAAATAAAAGAAGATATCTAATTGTTTTCACTTTTCAAATTGCGTTGAACTCTGGTACACTGAAAATAAAACTGTAGAAAAAGCATTCCAAACGTAGATTACGCATTAAATACACTCTTGCCAAAAACCACTTTGAATTAGTAACTTTCATTCGTGTTTCGAAAAAACAACGGCAGATTTTGCTTTCATAACGTTTACGAGTAAGTTTATTTCCTAGCTCGATAGTAACGGAAATATTTTTTTTCCCTTATAAACTGTGGGTGGAAGTGAATAAAATACACTCCTGACACCAACAGTTTGATACAAGATTATTTCCAGAACCTTCCAAGTGCGAATCGCTCTTGACACAATTTGAAATATTTAAGGGTTCCGTAGTAGTAAGGGACAATTTATATAAAAAAATTAGTTAGTACGTGACAACATCCAATTAACTCTTGGCACGTTCGCGGAAATAGTAAAATTTAAATAAAAACAATATTACCATAGAATACATAATTAATCGATTAAAACTGTTAAACATTTATTAAAATTCATTAACCAATCATCATACACTTCATTATCACTACTTACTACTTCTGGTTAGATTAACTTCAAACACAGACAGACAGACAGACAATTAATATCTAGAATATCTAGAAGGGTCCAATTTATTATTTGAGCGAAGGAACCCTAAAAGAAAGTAATTCCTAACTCGAGTATTTCCTAATACAAACATTCAGTTTTCATAAAGGTTCAATTTGTAATTCGGTTCACCGAACCCTAAAAAGAGGAAATTATTTTTCGTTATTACGCGGGTGGATCGAGAAATAGACACATTCCTCAACATGCAAAGACGAATGCAGACAGAGGTAAAGACCGTAACACACTGCGTTAAGATGCGTTTGCTAATAGCTTATATAGTATATCAGTACAGTTACACAATAGTGTTTTTGATAAATAAACTTTGGAAAATATAAGGGTGTTAGCACACCGTAATAGAATATCAATACTTAGGTGGCACATAAGGCACCACATTTCTTCACATTGTACAACTAGGTACATTTTCATACGGAAGTTTCACAATTACATACTTACATACTACTTAGGTAGCAGATAGTCATCACACATGCATCATAATCATCATCACTCACAATTCCCAACACTTAACAAGCAGTTTTTTTTTATTTACATAGTGACACTGGCATTTTATGTTGTGTGACTCTCAAAGTCGGAAGGAGGGGCAGACTAGCTACAGGCGAGTCACATTCATAGATTAGAGAAGGTGACTCAAATGTCCTAAGTTTTGTTTCCCGACGAAAGCTGACTGGTTAATATAGCATGGAATGTGGTGTAACACTGGCCTTAGATATAACGATAGATAACACGTTTACGTCAACATTATACTCGCTAGCAAAACATAACTTACACAATTTTGAATTCATACGTACATACATACATACATACATACATACATATTATACAATTAAGCACGCACGTATATTTTATACTACTATGGTGGTACACAAGGGTCGCATTTTTTATATAATTGGCATAAAGGCCAAAGATCAATTATCTTCGTCATTTATTAGGGTTGACATAATAGTCACAAGAGTCTACTACTAAGGTTGCGAATAAGCACTTAGTGTTTGTTATTTATTTTGTTAAATGGCTAAATAGCCTAGTTATAAGTAGGGACACTACACATTACATTCAAGTGACTACCAACGTGACAATCACATGCCGTGTTTGTCATGGGGACATAGGGGTTAACTAGCATCACGAAGGATTCTGCAAGTAATTTGTTTTCTATCACATTTCTGTTTCATGGTTTAGTTGAGAGGTACTGTTAGTTGGAAGCATGGGTCTATCCCTAACAGAGTTCGTCGATTACTGTTAGTTGGCAGCATGGTCTTGCCCTAACACATTTATGTTGTAGGTTGTTTACTGTTACGAGGAAGCATGAGTCTTACCCGAACAGATTTATGGTGTTCTGTTATTTGGCAGCATTTGTCTTGCCCTAACAGTCTTAGGTGTAGGTCACCTTTATGTTATTTTATTTGTATAGCTACTCCTACCACTCGGAAGCTAGAGGCTTGCCCTGGGGGATAGCTCATCCTATGATTCGGAAGTGTCACACTAGCCCTAGTAGGATGTTCTTCTCTGGGACGGTCGTATAAATCCCAGCTTTCAGCGAAAAGCCTTATTATACACACCCCACTTTCAGGCGGTGCGTATTACCTGAACCTTCAACCCAAAGCCTCAAATACGTCTTTTCTCTTTCTGTCCCATAAAGTTCTTCAGAATCACCTAAATACAACCTGAGAGTTGGTTTCATTAAGTTTAAGACCGACTCTTCGCTATACCCAGCATCACCTCATTCACGTTATAAACAACACACAAATCATACACACACACATAGACGAGTAGTAGGTCTTATTTTAGGGGCGTTCGGGGACGAACGCAGCATTTGACGAGTGCGTAAAACGCTCACCGGAGCGGGGGAGTATGTAACGTTGCTAAGCAACGAATAAAAAATTCTATTAATTCGTTTTAGTATTCTAATTATAATTAAGTATTTGGAAACTTTTTTGACAAAGATTAAGTAGGGATGTTGTTGAAAGCGCCATCTGCCGACAAATCGTCACATTAAGAGAAACGCGGGGTAACTCACCAAGTAGGTAAATTACGTAGGACGTAGGGACGATCTTCGCCACCAGAGGCGCTATTCAATTCTATAAATAGGAGTGCACGCGCCGTTTCGGCGAACACATCACAAGTTTAAAAAAGTACAATCGCGAAAGTATCAGTACATATAAAAATCATCATTGTATAGGGAGCGAAGCTCTCCCTAGGTGAATAATTGTATAGCTGCAAACGACGAGTACCCCATCTTTGGGTGAGTTAAATTGAATATAACGTAATCTAATTTTTAAACTGTGAAAATTAACGGTTGTCGGTCCACCCTGTTATAAGGGGGTAGTTAAAGGGGTGTGAAAAAACAGTTTGAACTCGACTTCCGGGTCTGCTCTTCGCAGAACGGAAGCCGACTCGTCTCTGGGGGAAATAAGGGGAAAAAGGTTTTCAAGCTAACGCCTTGTATGGAACATTACAGGGTTCACCCTCCGGGCTACGGGAATTTACCCTCCGGGTTCGAAGAATCTACACTCCGGGTTGCAAACATTCACCCTCTGGGTCGAGGAAAGACGAGCAATCCATCCTACAATTTGCGACGCCGTGCAGTTCGACGAGTGGACGGCACGGAGACGTCGCTGACTGCATCACCCATCAAGAAGGCCAAACCCCAAGATAAGTCGGAACCCTGCGAAGACCACCGGAAGTCGCGAACCACTTGCTACTTGACCATACCCCCACGACCCCGAGTTTCATTTCCAATAAATTGTCTGTATATTTTAATTCTATCTTCTTATTTCTCTCTTGTCCTTGTTCCTGAAAGCCTTCAGCTTTTCACCCTGTGACCGGGAAAAACATTGCACGCGGGCGGAGCCGCGGGCGTCAGTTAGTGTATTATGAATTTGTTAATCATAAATCTATCTATTAGTAGGTATATCTAACGGCTCTTATAAATGCGAATGTTTGTGTGTGTGTGGATGTTTGTTACTCTTTCACGCTGTAAGGGCTGAATGGATCTGGCTGAAATTTGGAGACAGGTTATAGTCTAGTCTAGTCTAGTCTACAGAAATAGGTTATAGTCTAGGAACAAAATTTCACGCAGGCGAAGCTGCGGGCATCAGCAAGTCAACCATATTTCTCTTGAGAAGCTTCAGTTTGATGAGACGCCTAATATTTATTTCTAGTTTGTGGTAGCTAACAAGGGTAGTAAGGATAAAAAAATGAAAATATTTCAAGTGACTGTTAAATGAAGTTTATAATATGAACTAAGTAACAGAACACAGCTAATATCTACAGCTATTTGTAAATACATAGGTATACTCCAAAATAAACATTAGTGTATAAAATTTAAATATTTTAACGAAATCGAAATCTCGGGAATTCAGCACAGTAGAATTCACTTACCACAATTTCGATTTCTTATACTATCTACGTATGACACTTTTGGTTTATCCTCAATCCTAATACACGTTTCCTTCCTATACAAAATATAATGTAGTATACACTTAATTATCCAATCACGGCATTGCTATAAGGAAAAAGTATGATTTATATTTAAACAGGTAATTTGAATATAAGAATATATTTAAGTAGGTATATTAAGAGCATAGTATGTGGAAGAGCTTCAGTTGATATTGAACTATAAACGGTAGAAATCATAATATTGTCAGACGTAGTCAACATGGT
The DNA here is from genome assembly GCA_933228765.1 of Miltochrista miniata. Taxonomy (NCBI): domain Eukaryota; kingdom Metazoa; phylum Arthropoda; class Insecta; order Lepidoptera; family Erebidae; genus Miltochrista; species Miltochrista miniata. The sequence goes on along the minus strand of OW121752.1, from coordinate 31,937,188 downwards.
GAAACAAACGATTATTCTTGCTATGCTATTCGTAGTTTTGAGTAAGTACCTACAACATGTTTTTTTATTCCATTGTGTATTATAATAGGGTTAGTTCGGACAGTCTAGTTTGTAGAACGTCTGTATTAGCAAAATTCGCCGGGAATAAAAGGTATTTAATATACTTTTTTTCTAATTTGTATCAGTGAATTAGTTTGAAACTCATTTGTGCAGTTTTCTTTTTTACTGTGTCGACATTCCATTATGCTAGACTCAAACTATCTTAAATCCCTATCTAACCTTTTAGCGTCTGTCGCCTTTGGTAACTTGTACAAGGATTCCTCGGTCGATTTTGTTTTCGCCGCGGCCTCTCCTGAAGGTTGGGTATTACCCAGCTCCTTTGGGGGTTCATTTTGGGTTTTAAGCTCTATATTGTACATTGAATAACTTGCCTTCGCTAATAGTTTTATCGGACATTCTATCTAGAGTTAAGCTTTTCTGCTCTCGCTTCAACTTCAGGCCAGAACAACCAGACGTACAAGTTGTAAAAACTTGTTATATTACACCTTGTGCGAATGCATTAGTGAGGATAGGTAATTATGTTACAAATTACTATTTAGAACAGGAAATAGTATGTTAACAACCTTCTCTGTGAAGGCTTTTGTGAGTAGTTATATTATGTGTGTTCTAGAGCCTGTACAACGGTTTGTGCTCTGAAGAATTGTTGCCTACGGCTACATTCTATCATATCACCGCTCGCCACAGACAGGGTATTCATCCTCAAACGTTGCATCCTGAGCGCTTGAGCACGGTGAGATCCGATAGAGGCTTTCTTCCGCGTACGCTTAGGTTGTGGAATGATCTCCCTTCTTCGGTTTTCCCAAACGCCTACAGTATATGGTTCTTCAAAAGGGGACTTAGAAGGTTTTTACAGGGTCGGCAGCGCGATTGTGGCGCTTCTGGTGTTGCAAGCATCCATAGGCTGCGGTGACCACCGGTACATCTGGTGGGGCCGTATGCTTGTCTGCCACTCTAGTGTTATAAAAAAAAAGAAATTATATAGATTGTAAAGGTATAGAAGATACCTATGATTATTGGTGTGCTAGTTATGTGTGAGTTCATTTCGTATCTGTACCAGTTAAGAGTTGTGAATTGTCTCGTCAGCGTAATGCCATAAATAAGTTGAATGTTCCTGCCCATGTATGAGTGTGTTTTGTATATGTGTATTTACATATATTGTATTTGTCTGTGTAAGATTATAAAACGACATTATGTTGTATTTGTATGTGTAAGATTCTTACTTTCTATCTAGTTTTTATATACCTTCTGTGGCGCTTTACCTTTCACGCAAAGCTTTGCTGGGAGAGAAAACTGAGTGTTGTTGATGACATCTATTCCCACCTACGTACTGTATGGAAGCTGCTTCTAAATGTGTGACATTTTGCCGCGTCTTAATTTTGTTCTTATTAAAATGTAAATGCCTTTGTTTCTAATAAAATATTGTTGATCGCAGGCAATAATGAACACATGAAACTAAATAGTAGGCTGTATGAGTAATAACATAAATATATTTTTGAAAATTTTAGGTGCATTGGAGGCCGAATCACACCCTCAGACCTCGGCACCCCTAGAACCGATAGATGAGACATGCCAGAGAAAAGAAATAGAAGACAAACTCAATGAAGTCGAGGTTCGACCATTTCCCATAGCATATAATTTAAATATATAAATCGGTCCATGGAAGTACTCAGCTGGATGTAGGCTTTTTACAATTTTCAGCCTATCGTCCTTGTCAGTCAAAGTAACACACGATAGTCAATGATAACACGGACACAACTCATTCTGTAAGCCAGAGATGACGCTATCTCTTTCCTTGAAGAGTTCGATTCGTCTTTCCCCACTTACAAATTAGTCGTGGTTATTGTTGACTGTGTGCGTTATAATTGTAATTGACGAATAGAATCGTGTGTGGTGGGTTGTTTTCTCTCCCCCTCCTTTATCATTCCACTTTTAATAAATTTGGTTTGATGAATATGATAGGCTGCTATATTTTTACGAAAATAATCGCCAACATTGCCGAACATAGGTTTACCTCACTCAATTGAGAATGTAATTTGATCTTATACGCTGGTCAGGCATAGGTTTGCACAGGGTTGTGTATCCAGTATTTCTCCAATTCACGATGACTGTTAGCTCAGAATAATTAAAAATACTGCGCTGGTATATATAGTACACTAGCTGACCCGCGCAACTTCGTTTGCGCCACATAAGAGAGAGTATTACCTGTTCCCGTCGCATTTACTCCCGTCGCGTTGCGTTTACTCCCGTAGCGTCTCGTCGTTAATATTCAATACTACGTGAGAGAGAGAGAGAGAGAGACAGAGAGAAAGGTTTCTCGTCGCATGTACTCTCGTCGCATTATTTTTAAGAACAATTTCGTTTATGAAAGAGGTATCCCGTGACATTATTGTAGAAAAAAACTGATTGCCATTAAAATGGTTATTGTGCACCAACCCAAAGATAGACACATGCTATCACGCAATTTATTTGAACTTTTTTAAGAGTAACAATTTTGTAGTACACATTTTTTACATAACTTTAAATATTAACGTAGCACACGCAACGAAACTCTCAAAAGGAATACCTTTTCCCCCGTTTTTGAAACATTTACTTTTACTGCTCCACTCCTATTCGTTGTAGCGTGATGCTAAATAGCCTATGACACTCCACAGTAACGTAGCTTTCTATTGGTGAAAGAATTTTTAAAATAGGTTCAGTAGATCCCGAGATTACCCCTTACAATTTAACAAACACACAAACTACTTCTTTGTAATATTTGTTTAGATAGATTTACTACACTAGCAGGATAGAATGGCTAGGTCACCGAATGTCTCTGTAGAACTCACTTAGACTCTAGAAACCTAATAAAAATTGTTGAACTCTGAGAATAGCCTTAAAACTACAAGTAAACAAACGAAATTTACATAAAGTTTGTACTTACTAATAGAGATAATTTATGTGTTTCAGAAAGCAGGAATAGATTTTATGGAATGTTTAAAGAAGAACTTTGATATCGGTGAGCTCAAACAAGACTTCCAGGATGACTTAGAGAAGAAAGAGTTTCGTGCCGAGACATTGACCAAGTAAGCAAATAATTTTGTTAAGTTTCAAAAATCTTAATCTTATTAAAATCATATTAGATAAATACATAGGTAGATGTAATTAATATAGACCTGTAGTGTTTTGACTTACAAGACATCCTTTAAAAAAAAAATTAACAAAAAAGAAACCGACTTCAAACAAAACTAAAAACTGAAAAATAAAATTTACTTAGCACAAAGTTAGTATATTCTGATTTATCAGATATCATGAAATATAATACAGAATTCGGTGCCCAGTACTGCCCAGTAAAACTATGTAGGCTTAGGTAGGCATTATTAAGCTCTCTCATAGTCATATTGGCAAAGTTAGTATATTCTGATTTATCAGATATTATTAAATCTAATACTGAAGTCGGTGCCAATATGACTATGAGAGAGATTAATTATGCCACCTAAGCCTACATAGTTTTACGGGGCACCGACTTCAGTATTATATTTAATGATATCTGATAAATCAGAATATACTAACTTTGTGCTAAGTAAATTTTATTTTTCAGTTTTTAGTGTGGCGTAAATCATAGATTTGCTGTAATTAGTTTATTAGGCGCTATTAAGCGTAGGTATAATGGTTATACTTAGGTCGGTATAAGGGGTGTGTCCTTAATAGTGTCATAGTAGGGATAGTTGATGAAAGGAGATATGGTGGGATGTAAGCTATATATAGGCGTGCGAATTAGTAGAATAAAAAAAAATCAGGAACTAACTAAATTTTTTTAATTTACTTCATACTGTCGAAGAAATTTAACATCAAAGTAAATCATTCTATAAAATATATTTCCACTGAAATAATCAGTGAGTGGCTTAATAGCCCAAGTATTTAACTAAATTTTTATATTTGTGAAAACGGAAGCTCTGGTAAGCATCAACGTCATAGATTTTATTAAGTAAATTAATTGTGGGTAATTTTTATGTAAAAAAGTATATTTTAAGTAAATTTATTTTATCAGGCAGGCGTTTGTGAAATTTAGAAAAGGGGGTAATGTTCTTTGTATATTAAATGTTTTAAAATGGGGTTAAAAATAATAGTAAGGGAAAGTTTAGGGAAATCTATGGTTGAAGAGGGTGTATATAAAATATATTGTTTGTTCTTTTCAGAATGAGCTTCCAAGTTTATATTTAAAAATCCCCTGCTTATACCCGTAAGCAACTAATATTGAAAATATAGGAGTAATTATCTATTGTTACGTCATATTATTCCTGAAGGAAGGAAATCCCATCCCTGAAGGAAGAATTCGGATGAGTACCTAGTTTTTAAGATAGATTTAAGTTTATTTTGTGAAATCGCAATAAAGGCAGTTATTATATGTAATCGTTGCGTTATTGACTTCAGGACAAATTATATACCCTTACCTAAACTACTGAACCGCCTGGGAACTCCTGGGATCACTCTGGACTTCCCAGAAGCGTGTCATTAGTTTTGTTTGAAGTCGGTTTCTTTTTTGTTAAAATTTTTTTTTCACTCTTTTTAGTGACTTGTAGACTGAAAATCTATCTACCTAGGTGTAAAGTTCTCGACAGTACAAATTAATCAAGCCCAAACACAAGGTAACTGCTGTTTATCGTTAGGGAATTCTCTCTACTGTCTGTCGTCTCCATCGTCAGATCGTCTCCAGACCTTCATTTATTTGTACTACTTTAAAGCTTTTAACTAAAAAAATTACAAACGCTCTAGATGCCCCTACAATTTTTAAAAGTTACCTTCGGTTTCTCCATGATGCCATCATCAGATTCTTACTTCCTTAAAATGGGACCACCTTGGGAGTATCTATTTCCGAACGAAAAAAAAAATTTTCAAATCGGTCCATAAACGACGAAGTTCTGCGCGAACAAACATAAAAAAAAAAATAAAAAAAAACATATATATGGTCGAATTGAGTAACCTCCTCCATTTATTCCACCGGACACAACCAAACCAACCATTTATTGATGTTGATGTGTTTACTTGTTCCAAGTTTGAATTTAGATGTAACATAGTTGGCGTCCTGTCCAATGATATATAAAAATCTATAGATACGTTACCAACACTTAAAAATGGCAACAAAAAAGTCAGGCAATTGCCTGAATTTTCATACATGCTACCATAGATAATTTCATAGAAATTCTTTTTTTGAATGTAAAAAATATTTGCCGTTTTTGAAAGCCGTGATGTTCGTACATGACGTGTCTATATTAATTCGGTTCACCGAACCCTAAAAAGAGGAAATTATTTTTCGTTATTACGCGGGTGGATCGAGAAATAGACACATTCCTCAACATGCAAAGACGAATGCAGACAGAGGTAAAGACCGTAACACACTGCGTTAAGATGCGTTTGCTAATAGCTTATATAGTATATCAGTACAGTTACACAATAGTGTTTTTGATAAATAAACTTTGGAAAATATAAGGGTGTTAGCACACCGTAATAGAATATCAATACTTAGGTGGCACATAAGGCACCACATTTCTTCACATTGTACAACTAGGTACATTTTCATACGGAAGTTTCACAATTACATACTTACATACTACTTAGGTAGCAGATAGTCATCACACATGCATCATAATCATCATCACTCACAATTCCCAACACTTAACAAGCAGTTTTTTTTTATTTACATAGTGACACTGGCATTTTATGTTGTGTGACTCTCAAAGTCGGAAGGAGGGGCAGACTAGCTACAGGCGAGTCACATTCATAGATTAGAGAAGGTGACTCAAATGTCCTAAGTTTTGTTTCCCGACGAAAGCTGACTGGTTAATATAGCATGGAATGTGGTGTAACACTGGCCTTAGATATAACGATAGATAACACGTTTACGTCAACATTATACTCGCTAGCAAAACATAACTTACACAATTTTGAATTCATACGTACATACATACATACATACATACATACATATTATACAATTAAGCACGCACGTATATTTTATACTACTATGGTGGTACACAAGGGTCGCATTTTTTATATAATTGGCATAAAGGCCAAAGATCAATTATCTTCGTCATTTATTAGGGTTGACATAATAGTCACAAGAGTCTACTACTAAGGTTGCGAATAAGCACTTAGTGTTTGTTATTTATTTTGTTAAATGGCTAAATAGCCTAGTTATAAGTAGGGACACTACACATTACATTCAAGTGACTACCAACGTGACAATCACATGCCGTGTTTGTCATGGGGACATAGGGGTTAACTAGCATCACGAAGGATTCTGCAAGTAATTTGTTTTCTATCACATTTCTGTTTCATGGTTTAGTTGAGAGGTACTGTTAGTTGGAAGCATGGGTCTATCCCTAACAGAGTTCGTCGATTACTGTTAGTTGGCAGCATGGTCTTGCCCTAACACATTTATGTTGTAGGTTGTTTACTGTTACGAGGAAGCATGAGTCTTACCCGAACAGATTTATGGTGTTCTGTTATTTGGCAGCATTTGTCTTGCCCTAACAGTCTTAGGTGTAGGTCACCTTTATGTTATTTTATTTGTATAGCTACTCCTACCACTCGGAAGCTAGAGGCTTGCCCTGGGGGATAGCTCATCCTATGATTCGGAAGTGTCACACTAGCCCTAGTAGGATGTTCTTCTCTGGGACGGTCGTATAAATCCCAGCTTTCAGCGAAAAGCCTTATTATACACACCCCACTTTCAGGCGGTGCGTATTACCTGAACCTTCAACCCAAAGCCTCAAATACGTCTTTTCTCTTTCTGTCCCATAAAGTTCTTCAGAATCACCTAAATACAACCTGAGAGTTGGTTTCATTAAGTTTAAGACCGACTCTTCGCTATACCCAGCATCACCTCATTCACGTTATAAACAACACACAAATCATACACACACACATAGACGAGTAGTAGGTCTTATTTTAGGGGCGTTCGGGGACGAACGCAGCATTTGACGAGTGCGTAAAACGCTCACCGGAGCGGGGGAGTATGTAACGTTGCTAAGCAACGAATAAAAAATTCTATTAATTCGATTTAGTATTCTAATTATAATTAAGTATTTGGAAACTTTTTTGACAAAGATTAAGTAGGGATGTTGTTGAAAGCGCCATCTGCCGACAAATCGTCACATTAAGAGAAACGCGGGGTAACTCACCAAGTAGGTAAATTACGTAGGACGTAGGGACGATCTTCGCCACCAGAGGCGCTATTCAATTCTATAAATAGGAGTGCACGCGCCGTTTCGGCGAACACATCACAAGTTTAAAAAAGTACAATCGCGAAAGTATCAGTACATATAAAAATCATCATTGTATAGGGAGCGAAGCTCTCCCTAGGTGAATAATTGTATAGCTGCAAACGACGAGTACCCCATCTTTGGGTGAGTTAAATTGAATATAACGTAATCTAATTTTTAAACTGTGAAAATTAACGGTTGTCGGTCCACCCTGTTATAAGGGGGTAGTTAAAGGGGTGTGAAAAAACAGTTTGAACTCGACTTCCGGGTCTGCTCTTCGCAGAACGGAAGCCGACTCGTCTCTGGGGGAAATAAGGGGAAAAAGGTTTTCAAGCTAACGCCTTGTATGGAACATTACAGGGTTCACCCTCCGGGCTACGGGAATTTACCCTCCGGGTTCGAAGAATCTACACTCCGGGTTGCAAACATTCACCCTCTGGGTCGAGGAAAGACGAGCAATCCATCCTACAATTTGCGACGCCGTGCAGTTCGACGAGTGGACGGCACGGAGACGTCGCTGACTGCATCACCCATCAAGAAGGCCAAACCCCAAGATAAGTCGGAACCCTGCGAAGACCACCGGAAGTCGCGAACCACTTGCTACTTGACCATACCCCCACGACCCCGAGTTTCATTTCCAATAAATTGTCTGTATATTTTAATTCTATCTTCTTATTTCTCTCTTGTCCTTGTTCCTGAAAGCCTTCAGCTTTTCACCCTGTGACCGGGAAAAACATTGCACGCGGGCGGAGCCGCGGGCGTCAGTTAGTGTATTATGAATTTGTTAATCATAAATCTATCTATTAGTAGGTATATCTAACGGCTCTTATAAATGCGAATGTTTGTGTGTGTGTGGATGTTTGTTACTCTTTCACGCTGTAAGGGCTGAATGGATCTGGCTGAAATTTGGAGACAGGTTATAGTCTAGTCTAGTCTAGTCTACAGAAATAGGTTATAGTCTAGGAACAAAATTTCACGCAGGCGAAGCTGCGGGCATCAGCAAGTCAACCATATTTCTCTTGAGAAGCTTCAGTTTGATGAGACGCCTAATATTTATTTCTAGTTTGTGGTAGCTAACAAGGGTAGTAAGGATAAAAAAATGAAAATATTTCAAGTGACTGTTAAATGAAGTTTATAATATGAACTAAGTAACAGAACACAGCTAATATCTACAGCTATTTGTAAATACATAGGTATACTCCAAAATAAACATTAGTGTATAAAATTTAAATATTTTAACGAAATCGAAATCTCGGGAATTCAGCACAGTAGAATTCACTTACCACAATTTCGATTTCTTATACTATCTACGTATGACACTTTTGGTTTATCCTCAATCCTAATACACGTTTCCTTCCTATACAAAATATAATGTAGTATACACTTAATTATCCAATCACGGCATTGCTATAAGGAAAAAGTATGATTTATATTTAAACAGGTAATTTGAATATAAGAATATATTTAAGTAGGTATATTAAGAGCATAGTATGTGGAAGAGCTTCAGTTGATATTGAACTATAAACGGTAGAAATCATAATATTGTCAGACGTAGTCAACATGGTGAAACAAACGATTATTCTTGCTATGCTATTCGTAGTTTTGAGTAAGTACCTACAACATGTTTTTTTATTCCATTGTGTATTATAATAGGGTTAGTTCGGACAGTCTAGTTTGTAGAACGTCTGTATTAGCAAAATTCGCCGGGAATAAAAGGTATTTAATATACTTTTTTTCTAATTTGTATCAGTGAATTAGTTTGAAACTCATTTGTGCAGTTTTCTTTTTTACTGTGTCGACATTCCATTATGCTAGACTCAAACTATCTTAAATCCCTATCTAACCTTTTAGCGTCTGTCGCCTTTGGTAACTTGTACAAGGATTCCTCGGTCGATTTTGTTTTCGCCGCGGCCTCTCCTGAAGGTTGGGTATTACCCAGCTCCTTTGGGGGTTCATTTTGGGTTTTAAGCTCTATATTGTACATTGAATAACTTGCCTTCGCTAATAGTTTTATCGGACATTCTATCTAGAGTTAAGCTTTTCTGCTCTCGCTTCAACTTCAGGCCAGAACAACCAGACGTACAAGTTGTAAAAACTTGTTATATTACACCTTGTGCGAATGCATTAGTGAGGATAGGTAATTATGTTACAAATTACTATTTAGAACAGGAAATAGTATGTTAACAACCTTCTCTGTGAAGGCTTTTGTGAGTAGTTATATTATGTGTGTTCTAGAGCCTGTACAACGGTTTGTGCTCTGAAGAATTGTTGCCTACGGCTACATTCTATCATATCACCGCTCGCCACAGACAGGGTATTCATCCTCAAACGTTGCATCCTGAGCGCTTGAGCACGGTGAGATCCGATAGAGGCTTTCTTCCGCGTACGCTTAGGTTGTGGAATGATCTCCCTTCTTCGGTTTTCCCAAACGCCTACAGTATATGGTTCTTCAAAAGGGGACTTAGAAGGTTTTTACAGGGTCGGCAGCGCGATTGTGGCGCTTCTGGTGTTGCAAGCATCCATAGGCTGCGGTGACCACCGGTACATCTGGTGGGGCCGTATGCTTGTCTGCCACTCTAGTGTTATAAAAAAAAAGAAATTATATAGATTGTAAAGGTATAGAAGATACCTATGATTATTGGTGTGCTAGTTATGTGTGAGTTCATTTCGTATCTGTACCAGTTAAGAGTTGTGAATTGTCTCGTCAGCGTAATGCCATAAATAAGTTGAATGTTCCTGCCCATGTATGAGTGTGTTTTGTATATGTGTATTTACATATATTGTATTTGTCTGTGTAAGATTATAAAACGACATTATGTTGTATTTGTATGTGTAAGATTCTTACTTTCTATCTAGTTTTTATATACCTTCTGTGGCGCTTTACCTTTCACGCAAAGCTTTGCTGGGAGAGAAAACTGAGTGTTGTTGATGACATCTATTCCCACCTACGTACTGTATGGAAGCTGCTTCTAAATGTGTGACATTTTGCCGCGTCTTAATTTTGTTCTTATTAAAATGTAAATGCCTTTGTTTCTAATAAAATATTGTTGATCGCAGGCAATAATGAACACATGAAACTAAATAGTAGGCTGTATGAGTAATAACATAAATATATTTTTGAAAATTTTAGGTGCATTGGAGGCCGAATCACACCCTCAGACCTCGGCACCCCTAGAACCGATAGATGAGACATGCCAGAGAAAAGAAATAGAAGACAAACTCAATGAAGTCGAGGTTCGACCATTTCCCATAGCATATAATTTAAATATATAAATCGGTCCATGGAAGTACTCAGCTGGATGTAGGCTTTTTACAATTTTCAGCCTATCGTCCTTGTCAGTCAAAGTAACACACGATAGTCAATGATAACACGGACACAACTCATTCTGTAAGCCAGAGATGACGCTATCTCTTTCCTTGAAGAGTTCGATTCGTCTTTCCCCACTTACAAATTAGTCGTGGTTATTGTTGACTGTGTGCGTTATAATTGTAATTGACGAATAGAATCGTGTGTGGTGGGTTGTTTTCTCTCCCCCTCCTTTATCATTCCACTTTTAATAAATTTGGTTTGATGAATATGATAGGCTGCTATATTTTTACGAAAATAATCGCCAACATTGCCGAACATAGGTTTACCTCACTCAATTGAGAATGTAATTTGATCTTATACGCTGGTCAGGCATAGGTTTGCACAGGGTTGTGTATCCAGTATTTCTCCAATTCACGATGACTGTTAGCTCAGAATAATTAAAAATACTGCGCTGGTATATATAGTACACTAGCTGACCCGCGCAACTTCGTTTGCGCCACATAAGAGAGAGTATTACCTGTTCCCGTCGCATTTACTCCCGTCGCGTTGCGTTTACTCCCGTAGCGTCTCGTCGTTAATATTCAATACTACGTGAGAGAGAGAGAGAGAGAGAGACAGAGAGAAAGGTTTCTCGTCGCATGTACTCTCGTCGCATTATTTTTAAGAACAATTTCGTTTATGAAAGAGGTATCCCGTGACATTATTGTAGAAAAAAACTGATTGCCATTAAAATGGTTATTGTGCACCAACCCAAAGATAGACACATGCTATCACGCAATTTATTTGAACTTTTTTAAGAGTAACAATTTTGTAGTACACATTTTTTACATAACTTTAAATATTAACGTAGCACACGCAACGAAACTCTCAAAAGGAATACCTTTTCCCCCGTTTTTGAAACATTTACTTTTACTGCTCCACTCCTATTCGTTGTAGCGTGATGCTAAATAGCCTATGACACTCCACAGTAACGTAGCTTTCTATTGGTGAAAGAATTTTTAAAATAGGTTCAGTAGATCCCGAGATTACCCCTTACAATTTAACAAACACACAAACTACTTCTTTGTAATATTTGTTTAGATAGATTTACTACACTAGCAGGATAGAATGGCTAGGTCACCGAATGTCTCTGTAGAACTCACTTAGACTCTAGAAACCTAATAAAAATTGTTGAACTCTGAGAATAGCCTTAAAACTACAAGTAAACAAACGAAATTTACATAAAGTTTGTACTTACTAATAGAGATAATTTATGTGTTTCAGAAAGCAGGAATAGATTTTATGGAATGTTTAAAGAAGAACTTTGATATCGGTGAGCTCAAACAAGACTTCCAGGATGACTTAGAGAAGAAAGAGTTTCGTGCCGAGACATTGACCAAGTAAGCAAATAATTTTGTTAAGTTTCAAAAATCTTAATCTTATTAAAATCATATTAGATAAATACATAGGTAGATGTAATTAATATAGACCTGTAGTGTTTTGACTTACAAGACATCCTTTAAAAAAAAAATTAACAAAAAAGAAACCGACTTCAAACAAAACTAAAAACTGAAAAATAAAATTTACTTAGCACAAAGTTAGTATATTCTGATTTATCAGATATCATGAAATATAATACAGAATTCGGTGCCCAGTACTGCCCAGTAAAACTATGTAGGCTTAGGTAGGCATTATTAAGCTCTCTCATAGTCATATTGGCAAAGTTAGTATATTCTGATTTATCAGATATTATTAAATCTAATACTGAAGTCGGTGCCAATATGACTATGAGAGAGATTAATTATGCCACCTAAGCCTACATAGTTTTACGGGGCACCGACTTCAGTATTATATTTAATGATATCTGATAAATCAGAATATACTAACTTTGTGCTAAGTAAATTTTATTTTTCAGTTTTTAGTGTGGCGTAAATCATAGATTTGCTGTAATTAGTTTATTAGGCGCTATTAAGCGTAGGTATAATGGTTATACTTAGGTCGGTATAAGGGGTGTGTCCTTAATAGTGTCATAGTAGGGATAGTTGATGAAAGGAGATATGGTGGGATGTAAGCTATATATAGGCGTGCGAATTAGTAGAATAAAAAAAAATCAGGAACTAACTAAATTTTTTTAATTTACTTCATACTGTCGAAGAAATTTAACATCAAAGTAAATCATTCTATAAAATATATTTCCACTGAAATAATCAGTGAGTGGCTTAATAGCCCAAGTATTTAACTAAATTTTTATATTTGTGAAAACGGAAGCTCTGGTAAGCATCAACGTCATAGATTTTATTAAGTAAATTAATTGTGGGTAATTTTTATGTAAAAAAGTATATTTTAAGTAAATTTATTTTATCAGGCAGGCGTTTGTGAAATTTAGAAAAGGGGGTAATGTTCTTTGTATATTAAATGTTTTAAAATGGGGTTAAAAATAATAGTAAGGGAAAGTTTAGGGAAATCTATGGTTGAAGAGGGTGTATATAAAATATATTGTTTGTTCTTTTCAGAATGAGCTTCCAAGTTTATATTTAAAAATCCCCTGCTTATACCCGTAAGCAACTAATATTGAAAATATAGGAGTAATTATCTATTGTTACGTCATATTATTCCTGAAGGAAGGAAATCCCATCCCTGAAGGAAGAATTCGGATGAGTACCTAGTTTTTAAGATAGATTTAAGTTTATTTTGTGAAATCGCAATAAAGGCAGTTATTATATGTAATCGTTGCGTTATTGACTTCAGGACAAATTATATACCCTTACCTAAACTACTGAACCGCCTGGGAACTCCTGGGATCACTCTGGACTTCCCAGAAGCGTGTCATTAGTTTTGTTTGAAGTCGGTTTCTTTTTTGTTAAAATTTTTTTTTCACTCTTTTTAGTGACTTGTAGACTGAAAATCTATCTACCTAGGTGTAAAGTTCTCGACAGTACAAATTAATCAAGCCCAAACACAAGGTAACTGCTGTTTATCGTTAGGGAATTCTCTCTACTGTCTGTCGTCTCCATCGTCAGATCGTCTCCAGACCTTCATTTATTTGTACTACTTTAAAGCTTTTAACTAAAAAAATTACAAACGCTCTAGATGCCCCTACAATTTTTAAAAGTTACCTTCGGTTTCTCCATGATGCCATCATCAGATTCTTACTTCCTTAAAATGGGACCACCTTGGGAGTATCTATTTCCGAACGAAAAAAAAAATTTTCAAATCGGTCCATAAACGACGAAGTTCTGCGCGAACAAACATAAAAAAAAAAATAAAAAAAAACATATATATGGTCGAATTGAGTAACCTCCTCCATTTATTCCACCGGACACAACCAAACCAACCATTTATTGATGTTGATGTGTTTACTTGTTCCAAGTTTGAATTTAGATGTAACATAGTTGGCGTCCTGTCCAATGATATATAAAAATCTATAGATACGTTACCAACACTTAAAAATGGCAACAAAAAAGTCAGGCAATTGCCTGAATTTTCATACATGCTACCATAGATAATTTCATAGAAATTCTTTTTTTGAATGTAAAAAATATTTGCCGTTTTTGAAAGCCGTGATGTTCGTACATGACGTGTCTATATTAAAGGCGCTAGACAGACGACGGGGCGGGCCGGGCTTTTTGCCCGCGACGTAATAAAGACCGCGTCTGTCCGCCGATGCCCGCGACTGCCCGCCCCGCGAAGGCAACGCACACGACGGCGACGGGCGGGCAGTTAGTTCACTACGTTCGTTCTAGTGAAGAGCGCGTCAGTGAAAATGGATACCCAGAGAATTCGAGTCGTTGCTTATTTAATGTACAAAAAAAGAAAGAGACGCAATCGTAATATAGTCCATTGAAATGTTACATGAGCTTTGCATTTATTAGAGGACGCAATTTTATTTTCGTGACATATGTGGGGGGTCAATAGAAGCTTAACCTCAAGTTTGTGGGGTCGCCACCCTTGTCCCCCGGCCGCCATCTTGAAAAGAGTGGGGGAAAAAAACACTTTTTTCGCAACATTTCGGAAACTATGAGTCTTACAAAAAAATTGTTGAAGCATAATTTGTAGCATATTGTGTTGCCTACAAATGTGTATATAACTTAACAAAAATGTAGAATTTTTTTATAAAAATTTTCTTTTTTGCTCTTTAACTTTTTTTATACATTTTACAAAAATAATACCTCAGACTAATCTTGTAGATGATCTTTAAAGAGAAATTTAAAAAAAAATGCTACAGAGCAAAAAATAAAATTTTTATAATTTTATTTACAATTTTTTGTTTATAATTTTTAATTTAGGACAAAAATTTGTTTGACATATTTGTAGGCAAAACAATTTGCTTCACAATTTTTTTGTAAGACTCATAGTTTCCGAGATATTGAGGAAAAAGTGTTTTCACCCCTTTTTAATATTGCGGCCGGGGGACAAGGGTGGCAACCCCACAAACTTGAGGTTAAGCTTCTATTGACCCCCCACACATGTCCCAAAAATAAAATTGCGTCCTCTAACAAATGCAATATTCGGTCCTTAAATTGTAACATTTCAATGGACTAATAGGGAGTACTGGGTACTCGATGACAACTCATCCCATACTGCAGGCGTATATATTGCCTGGCATATTTGGTTCCATAGCTTCCTCTTTTCATTTACATCGTGATATTCTTTTAATGCCGTATTATAAATCGGCGATCTTTTTTCGACTTGAGAAATTAAATTTTCGACTTCGAAGGCGTCCATCACTAGAAAACGTGCGGCGAGGACTGAGCCTGGCCGGCCCGCGCCGCCCCGCGCCGCACCGTCTGCGTTACTTCATACAAACTGGTTTGTGTGATTCATGGCGGCGAGCCACGGACATGCCGCGCCGCCAGTGCCCGGCGGACAGCGGCGGCGCGGTCTTTTTGACCTTCGTGTGCGTTGGTAGTATAGGATTCCTTTAGCGCTATCGTTCGCGGCGAAATTGACCGGCCCGGCCCGCCCCGTCGTCTGTTTTACGCCTAATACGTCGTTGGTCCTGTCCCATTTATTATTCAATGATGCCTGGATTGTAGATAATTATTATAATCATAATCATAATTTTTAATATTTTTAATTTTTTTTTTTAATTTTTAAAGTCTTAAATTGGAGTATTATAATATGTAATTTATTATATTAAATATGTAATCAGTGTATTATTAAGTATGTAAAGTAATTAGTTGTATTCCAACTCTTGTGGCAACCACTGTTTTCTAAAATTTGTGGTAATCCGTGGATAATGCAGTGGGCTGCAGCATTATACAATGTTAGGATTATTTATTTAATATCTTAACATTATTTATAAATAATATGTAATGCATGTAATGTTTATACTGTAGCCGTTTGTTATCCTTTAAATATTTAAATAAATAAAATAAAATAAAATAAAATAAAAACCTCCTCCTTTTTTGAAGTCGGTTAAAAAATCAGGTTAATACAAATTGTTTTTTGTTTTCCTAGATTATTTTATAACAATAAGGAAACCGCCTAGGTTACTGCTCACGTACTTTACAACTGATGTATTGACTGAACTAAAATTAGAAACTAGAGTCGCGACAATACTATCATACATATGATAGTATTGTCGCGACTATCTTCCCCCCTTAGACTAACCAGGTACTATCATATGATAGAATAGAATAGAATAGAATAGAATAGAAAACACTTTATTGTACATACACCATATCGAAAATTACAGAAATTAATCACAAAATTACATAAATTACAGAAATTATAGTATAATCGTGCTAGAGAACCTATGTACTAGTCTTTTTAAATCTTAATAATGAAATAAAATAGAATACGTATGTTCTTCTACAGGTACTGTCCGAAGATCTCTCAGTTGAAACCTTGTTTTAATATGTATGTGTCCAGCTTTTATCCTCAAACATACGTCACCAAGTCTACACACACCAACAACCAGATTCTTGACTTCATTTGCTACAACGGTGGAGAGAGATTTACAAGTAAGGAAACAGTTTTTATTTTTTTTACGTGATTACGTCTTATAAGTCGAAGAATGTTGGCCGCATGCACGAAAATGTGTCACGTTCCGCCTGAGCCGAGTGTGCAAGCGATAGAGAGGCACTTGTGACGCATCTATCTCTCTTTCACTCCATCGCATCGGCCGATGAAGGGATTAATTTTATGTTTTAAGACGTTATCATGTAAAATTGTTACCCGTAAACCGACTTTACAGACAACCCCTTTTTTAAAAAGTTGCCAGACACATGAAATTGTAAAGAACTGCGTTCCAGACGGGGTTTCCCCGACCACTCAATTTATATATTTTTTTTACTTTCTTTTCAGAATTCGTAGAAGAAGGTGGACTGCAGTGCATTCAGACAATTGATAAGGCGGAAGCTTTCTCATGTGTGTCAAACTATGGGTCGTCCGTTGCATATATTGCAGATAATCAATCTTGTACAGAATCTGTAAGTTAAATAATCCACGTATATTATTACTAGAGGGCACCCACGGCTCCACCTGCGTGGTATTTGTTCCCGCTCCGGCTTGCCAGGGGATTTTTATACCGTTATTTATTAAACCTATGCTATGCATCATGCAATGCTACATCTATCGCTGTACGAAATTTCAGCTAGGTCCGTTCAACCTATAGAGCGAAGCGTGAAGGAGTAACAAACATTCAGCCATCACAAATGCGACTAATTTTCTTTATGTAACGCTCGCCAAATTGAAGCCTAGTAAAAGAGAGCCCGCAGAGAGCGATGGCCATCAGGGTGATAAGGGGATACCGCACGATCTCCGGCGGCACGTCTCCTAGCCGGGACCTCTACATGGGACCTGGAAGCGAGGGCCCTTGCGTCACTGTTCAGATGGCGCAAGGAGGCGCTGGAGCGGGGCCAAAGGCCCGCTTATCGAAAAATCGAGGCCCAGTGGTCCCTACTCCACCAGGAAACCGTGGAGACATGGAAGGTGCGACTTGAGCAACCAAAAAGGGGATTCGCCACAATTGCGGCCGTCAGACCGGTCATGTGTGTGTGTGTGGAGAGGAGACACGGTGCTCTCTCCTACCGGTTGAAACAGATGCTTGCCGGGCACGGTAGCTTCAGTAGGTATCTGTGGCGAAAACACCGGGAAACCACGGCCGAGTGTCAGCACTGCGAGGACCGCAGCGATAACACAGCGCTTCACACGCTGGTGGAGTGCACGGCGTGGGCGCAACAGCGCCAGGTACTCGTAGTGGGTCTGGACGTGGACACTCTCTCGCTCGAGACCATGGTGCGAGCCATGCTCTCCGGCGGGAGTAAGTGGGACTGCGCCGCCTCCTTCTGCGAGGAGGTCATGCTCGTGAAGGAGGCGGCGGGACGGGTACGGGAGATAACTCTCCCACCCGAGTTCCGAAATCGGCGGCCTGGGCGGCGCCGACGTGTCTTCGCCGAGGACTATCGGCCACCATGATCGGGCGCCTGAGGACGGTGAGAGAGCGGCTTACAGAAGCAGGCCCATGATGGCAGCGTGACGTGAGCAATTCACGCACGCCCCCCCGTAGAAGCGGGATCACACCCGAAAGCCCCAAAGACGCGGGATAGCACCCGAACCACCCCCTGGGCGAGGCCGCAGTGGCGGCCGTGGGTCTGTTGGGAGTTCTGGGACATCCTTCCGAGGACTTCCCCGGGGCTTCCAACCACAGGCTGTTGGGCGTGACGTGAGGTTTTTTAGTCGGTAGGAGTCCGGCATAACATCCATGAGGATTTTCCCTCACGTTAAACCAATTAAAAAGCCTAATAAAAGAGGTCTTAGAAGGTTTTTACAGGGTAAGCAGCGCGAACGTGGCGCTTCTGGTGTTGCAAACGTCTATATGCTGCGGTGACCACCAGTAGGTACCAACATCTGGTGGACCGTATGCTTGTCTGTCACCTTAGTGGTATAAAAAAATAGAAAGCCCTAGCCATAGGGGATCACTCTCACAGTCTTTAAGATTTCTGAGTCTTCTGACAGTAGTCCCTAAGTTCGTGATCCTAATATGCCTCTCTACGCTCCGCTTGAAGAACCCAGGGTTATCATAGGAACGTATTGAAGATTCACGAAATAATAATACATTTATTTTCTTTTCCAGGCTCTTTGCTCCTTATTTAACGAATTCCAGAACTGCCTAGCACCTAAGCTATCGGGATGCAACACTACAACAGCATCCTCGGTGTTGGATTCCTTCTTAAAAATACACAGAGATATTTTTTCTTGCGCAGTAAGTGTTTTCAATACGGGTACTCGAAGCTAAAGCTTTTCCAAGTTAATAGAGAGAAGTAATCTATACATGTAATAAAACTGTAGAGGGCAGAGAAAGATATTTTGAAAATTTTTACTATAGGGCGTTCTCTAATCGGTACTGAAGTCCGAAATGTCTTTTTTTTTGTTTGTCTGTCTGCGGACTGGATTGTTTTAGAATCTTTAAGCTCTTTTATGATTAAGCAAATAGGGCAGTTTCACCCTCTGCTTGATGAGTCTGATGAAAAAATACGTCACCTTTCATACACCTTATGCAAAACGTAAACGAAGTTGCGAGGGTTAGCTAGTTCTTAGAATAAATCTTCGTAGAAAAGCACCAAATGCAGTTTGCAAGTGTGCATGCCCCGCTCGCTGGCAGATGCCCGTAGGCACTGCGCTCGTACACTACGAGTACACATACAAATCGCGCTCGGTCCGTTTGTTCGAGGATAATAACTTATAACTTCCGTCTTTTAACTATGGCTTAATTGTCGTGTGCCCTGCTTCTGCTTCTTACTTTTCATTATTATCGTTTTACAGAGTAAATAATGCGCAAAAACCGTAAATGCGCACCTACACTTCAATTACAAAGAAATAGGCTGCACCGGACCGGTTTCTTGCCCATTCAAAACCATAGATGTCAGCAAGATTCAAGCAAAATTCTCCTGCAGAGAACTCATATCGTCTCCAATTGGGATACATTTTAAAAAATCAGAACCATTGATAGCAGCAGGGGCAAAAAATATCTGAAGAAGTCGTCTACTCGTCCACGAGGCACCGCAACCAACTCGAAATAATCAGCAAAGTTAGAAAGAAAAAGTAAATAACCCCAGAAGAAGAAAATAAAAGTATGCCAACACTAATAAATATTATTGGTTATTTCATAAAAACCCTTGTAGAGACATAGATATGTGTCCTTTAATTTCAACAATGGTTTGGCACTCAATGAGTAGCAGAAAAAATAACGAAAAAGATAATTGATAAGTCAATAATCGAATTATACAGTATTCCTTTGGTGAATCATTGAATCAATCATTGGTGAATATTGCCAGTGTGGAGGTCTCTCAACCGTTTACGCACTATGGTCGGCCGGTTCAGACAAAACCTGTACAGGTGGGGAATGCGAGATCTGGGCCTAACCGCATGTGACTGTGGCGCCCCCGTGCAGTCTATGTCGCATTTGCTTGCATGTCCCCTTTGTCCTACATCCTGCTCTAAGACCGACCTCATTAACGCCATCAACAGAGCGGTTGAGACGGCAGAGTTTTATGCCAAATCTGTTTAAATAAGACGTAGAATCATTGAAACGAAGAAGAAGAAGTAAGTATTCCTTTTTTGTTTTTTTCTTTTTGTGTGGAAATCTTACTGGTTGTTATTCTGGACTCTTACCGGGTGAAACCACACGGTGCCCTACGGATAATCCTTCGAAATCTAACCCTAAGAAGGACAATCCCAGGGTTTCTGACACACATTGATGCACAGTTGAAATTACAAGAACGACTTGATGGTGTGCGATGCATTCAATTACTGTTATTTTGTACCATTGAAGTGTTAGACGAACAAACGGTCAATCTGACTATGATTTAGTAAGTTCCAAGTCGTTGTCGTCTGTGACGTGATAGTTTCGCGCTCGATACATCCGAACAACCCCCTAGGTGAGGCTGCAGTGGTAGCCAAGGTCTGTTGGGAATCCTGGAGATAACCTTCCAAAGGCTTACCCGGTGCTCATAACCGCAGGCAGTAGGTAGAGAACGGTATTGCATCCATGACGAATTTTCCACAGGTAAAAAAATGCTATAAATAAATAAATAAATATTCATGGACATTTCACACAACGCTATCTAATCCCAAAGTAAGCTAGGAATAACCTGCTTGTGTTATGGGTATCAGACCACGGATATTAATCAATACATATAATAAAATCGTAACAGGTCGCTGTCTGTACATGGAAGATAAATAAGAAAAAATATTATAGGGGGGCTTTATGAACGCAATAGAACCCAAAACAATGATTTTTAGAATTTTTGTCTGTTTGTCTGTATGTCTGTTTGTCTGTATGTCTGTATATCTGTTTGTCTGTACGGTTGTGCACGCTAATCTCAGTAACCGCTCAACCGATTGCAATGCGGTGTTTTATTGTGTTGAGGTTTGCTCCAGTTAACATTTAGCGTTTGTTTTATGTAAATCGGTTTAGAAATAAAAGAGTTATAACTCTTTTAAGAATCAGATATTTTGAAAATATTAATTGTAGGGGTTTCTTTGAATGTGAGTGAACCTAAACTGGCGTGTTGGCTTAATCATTAAGCTCTTTTATGATTAAGCAAACAGGGCAGTTTCAGACGCTGCTTGATGACTCTGATGAAGAAATACCTCTCCTTTCATACACCTTATGTGACGTAAACGAAGTTGCGGGCTCAGCTAGTACTTATATACTTTTTTTAAATACATACATATTATACACTAGCTGACCCGCGCAACTTCGTTTGCGTCACATGGGAGTGAGAAAGAGAGAAGAGTGGTATAAATATTTAGTGATATAATGTTTCCCGTCGCACTTACTCCGTCGCTTATGTTCATTAGAGCTGACCCGCACAACTTCGGTTGCGTCACATGAGAGTGAGAAGGGGAGAGGCGTGGTATTGATATGTAAAGTGATATAATGTTTCCCGTCGCATTTACTTCCGCCCAACCTTTTTGGTACGGATCCGACTCACACTTGACCGGTTTTTATCGTTTATTTGACTGGCTACCACTGCAGACCACAATTATTGCCGTTGTCGCCTCGCTCATATTTTAAAACTTATTAAGAGGGTTATTGTAAGCGAACCGTAAAAGATAGGCATAATGCTGTTTAGGACGTTTTTTTATAATTTTTTAAGAGGTACAATTTAAAATACACTATTTTTACGTAACTTTAACCATTTACGCAGTGTACGCAATAGAAGCTCTGAAAAGAAAGAAATTTTCCGCGTTCTCAAAACATTATTAATGGCTGCTCCACCACTATTCGTCTTAGCGTGATGTTATATTGTCATTAACCATCCTCAATAAATTGACTATTAAACTGTTTAATTATTTTTGACATGCAACCAGTAGTTTCTGAGATTCTAGCACAAACAAACTCTTCAGTTTTGAGCGGACCCTAAGAGATAGACAAATTAGGTTATTGTGAGCGAACCTTAAAAGATAGACATATGCTGCCGCGGACTTTTTTTTAGAACTTTTTAAGAGAAACAATTTTATAGTACACAATTTTTACGTAACTTTAACCATTTATGCAGCGTACGCTTCGGAAGCTCTCAGACGGTAAAAAATATTCCCCGTTTTCAAAACATTCTTGATTGCTGCTCCGCTCCTATTCGCCTTAGCGTGATGTTATATAGCCTATAGCCATCCTCAATAGATGGACTATCAAACTGTAAAAGAATTTCCGAAATCCAACCAGTAGTTCCTGAGATCCTAGCGTTCAAACAAACAAACAAACAAACTCTTCAGCTTTATAATATTAGTATGGATAGTATGGATAGAAACACCCAGAGACTCTTGAGACAAACATTTATGGGTCACACAAATATTTGTCTCCGGTGGGAATCGAACCCACGACCTCCAGCGCCGCAGGCGGTATCACTACCGACTGCGCCACAGAGGCAGTCAAACTATGGGAAACAATACCATGCCACACCACAACCACTCACAGCCCGAAATTAAATGGAAACGACAATGGCATTTATTATCCTTTATTTACCAAGGCACTACCGCTTGGCACTATCAGTAGTGTCATGGGAGTCTTGGGACATCCTTCCGAGGGCTTACCCGGGGCTTCCAACCATAGGCTGTTGGGCGTTACGTGAGGTTTTTTATTCGGTAGAAATCCGGCATAGCACCCATGATGGATTTTCCCTCACGTTAAAAAAAATAAAAAGTAGTGTCACGGGAAATTTTACTTTCTCATGTTGTCATAAAGTGCATATTACGAAAGCCTACAATGTTGGGACGATTTCCTCTAATTATTATGATACAGGTTAAAACTTGCCCGCACATTCGATTTATTTATTATTTGTAATCAGACAAAGGGTCAGAGGTGGTTGCTGATACACTTTATCGTGTTCCGTACCATGTACGGCTTGGCATAGAGTTCTTAAAACTGCTATGAGTCAGGAAGTTCCAAGGAAAGGTTTCACGAAGTTACTTTTTTTTTCTTATATGTGGTACTTGTTGTTGAATATCGTATATCAAGCTGAAGACAATACAAACCTATTCACTTACAAGTGGTGCATCTAATGAACAAAAGATTTTGTTCTTCTGTTCATCAGATGCAACACTTGTAACAACAACAACAACAACAACTTTAGCTCTATAGAGCTAAAATGTTGTTGAACAACATTAGCTCTATAGAGCTAAATGTTGTTTGAACAATATTTTATACATATACGTGTCTAGGAGGAACTGGTATTGTTATGAAGTTGAAATTGTGGAAGGAACTCATAACATCAGTTTTTTCGAACGTCTACAGTATGGGACTTTTGTGAGGTTTTTGAAGTGTTCCTTTTATGAGTTCCGTACCCAAAGGGTAAAAGGGGGACGCTATTACTTGAAACTTCGCTGTACGTCAGTCTTCTGTACGTCACCATGCTGTATCCAGGAACCGTCATAGCTAGAGAGCAGCAATTTTCACAGAATATGATGTATTTCTGTTGCCTCTAAAACAACAAAATTAGAAATAAAAATATGTAAGGGAGCTCTCATACCTCAAAACTCAAACCTGATTTTTTTACGTTTTTTGGTATAGTACCCTCCCGAGAGTCCAACACGCATTTGGCCAGTTTTTTTCGTTATGTCCTCGTGCTTTAACCACCAGGTGCACTACTTCTTTATTATTTATCATCATTATCCATCATCCCCTGCCATAGACCCCATCAGTTACAGTAAGCCTGAATTATGATCTTATGGGCTCGATCAAAGGATTAGGTACGACTACGTATTTTGCCTAGACTAAAATGAAGCAAAGGTAAACGAATGTATGCATAATACCACAGATAATATAATATACTAGCTGATGCCCGTAGCTTCGCCCGCGTAAACTTTTTTAAAATTAAAAAAAAAAATTGTAAAATTTTTTGTTACTACCGGGGGTTCGGAAATGCTACAGACTGAGAAGAACACCCCAAGAAACTCAGTCCGGTCCCTCACAAAATTCATCTTAGTATCTAATACAGTTTATTTTTAATATGTAGAAATGAGCAATTCGTGTCACTGCCAGGCAGCCTTGTCTTCTAAAAAGTATTTAATGCTATAATAAGCTTTCAGCAATAATTTTTTTCTACAATAATGCCACGGGATACCTCTTTCATAAATGAAATTGTTCTTAAAAATAATGCGACGGGAATACACGCGACGAGAAACCTCTCTCTCTCTCTCTCTCTCTCTCTCTCTCTCTCTCTATCTCTCTATCTCTCTCTCTCACGTAGTATTGAATATTAACGACGAGACTCTATGGGAGTAAACGCAACGCGACGGGAGTAAATGCGACGGGAACAGGTAATACTCTCTCTTATGTGGCGCAAACGAAGTTGCGCGGGTCAGCTAGTAATATTATAAATGCGAAAGTAACTCTGTCTATCTGTCTGTCTGTTTGTTACGCTTTCACGCCTAGGCGGCTGAAGCTATTGAGATGAAATTTAGTAAAGAGATAGTTCGAGGCCCTGGGAAGGACACCGGCTACTTTTTAACCGGCTGCGCAAAAGGAGGGTTATGATTTTACGCGATAGTGACATCTACGCGGTCGAAGTCGCGGGGAACAGCTAGTAATATATAACTGTGCTATTTTCTGCTGAAATTTTCACAAATTAGGTATGTATTCTTATTGCCGCTATAAAAACAAATAGGTACTAAATACAGTAATAATTATAATTATGGTGGGGCTCCCATTCAACGATCGTGATGTTTAGCCATTTTTTGTTACGGAACACTCCGTGCGTGAGTCCGATTCGCACTTGGCTGGTTTTTTAACCTATTGTGGTAATCGGCGCTGAATCAAATTTAAAAAAATAAAAATCATGAAAATCGGGTCCCGAAGAAATTGTTATAGGAACAGTCCTATAACAATTGTTGTAAGTAACAAATCTGACTTTTTGACTACCTCTGTGTGCCTAATCAGCAGTGTGCTTGACTGCCGCGTAAAGGTCTTGTGTTCGATTTCCGGGGTCGATCCAAATATTTGTGTGATCCACAAATGTTTGCTTCGAAGTTTAAGTGTTTTCTATCTATACTTATAATAAAACTGTTGAGGGTCGAGAGTCTGTACATGGAAGATATTTTGAAAATTTTAATTGTAGGGCGTTCTCTAATCGATACGAATGCCGAAAATGTAATTTTAATTTTTCATGTCTGTCTGTCTGTCTGTCTGTCTGTATCCCGAATAAGTATCACGCCAAAACTACTGAATCGATTTGAATGAAACTTGGTACAATCCGAGCTTATGATCCGAGGAAAGTTCTAGGATACTTTTGATCCCGATATTTTGCGCGGTTCCTTTGGGAGAGGGGATGATAGGATAAATGGTTTTTTCATCGTAAGTTCCAAATGCGTGGTCCGATTCCAAAAAGAAATTCAGTGTCGTAAAGGGAGTACTTTAAGGATTGTTTCACACGAGTTTCAATGTTGAGGGTTTTGTAGTTCAGGAATTAGAGAAACCTCAACTATCGCAAAACCTAGAATTCAACGGTTCCTTCGAATTTGTGGGTAAATCTAAACTGTTTTAATGAATTGTTTTAGAATAAACTTAATCTTTAAGCTCTTTTATGATTAAGCAAACAGGGCAGTTTCATACGCTGCTTGATGAGTCTGATGAAAAAATACACCTCCTTTCATACACCATGTGTGACGTAAACGAAGTTGCGAGGGTCACACAACAAGCAAAATAGCCTCAGAACACATATGTTATAGGAATAAGACACTTATAAGATTCTTATATTGTTTTGGCGTTCGCAATTACTCTTATATGCCTCTCAGAAAATGCTATTTGGTATTTGATCACGATTATTCTGATAATTAGCCTTTTAATGGCTTATAATACTATGTATACAGATCACTATAAGCAGCACCCTCTTGTAAAAGCTTTTAGTAAGAGCAATCAGACTTAAGAATGAAGGTTCTTATAACCAGCACTTGTAAGCGCTTTTAAGGTTGCTTATTAGGCTACTATAGACCCGAATCTCCTATTAAAGCTGCCCATAAGTGTAAATACACTTGATTCCATTTGCACTTGTTACTTAGTTTTATAAACGCTAATAAGTACAATATTTGAATCCGTTACAAATAAAATCTAATATATAAAATTCTCGTGTCACAGTTTTCGTTGCCATACTCCTCCGAAACGGCTTGACCGATTCTCATGAAATTTTGTGAGCATATTGAGTAGGTCTGAGAATCGGCCAACATCTATTTTTCATACCCCTAAGTGACCGGGAACCGGGAATAACATTCCACGCGGGCGAAGCCGCGGGCATCAGCTAGTAGTTTTATAAAACCATTTGTAAGTCGTAATTGAATCTAGTTTAATGCGAGCTTATAATGATACTACTTTTACTAATAACATACTTGCCACATGCTATTATAAGTGTAATGATTTTATACGAGCTTAGTTCAATACTGTTATTGTCAAAGAAACACTTGTTGATTCGTTGGTAAAGTCATTATAAGATTATTTACCCTTGCAATAGATTGTTTGGGTCAAAATAGTTCTTTTGATTCGCAGTATGACCTTGTGAAGTTCAAATCACAAAACCTGGCAAGGGTCCCGTATATTGGACTATGACTCAAATACAGAAGAATTAACACCATACCACAGAATTAACTTAGGTGGTGATTATGCTCATGAATAAATATGACAAACTTGTACTGTTAAGTAGTATTAGAGCAAAAGCGCATTAACTCAAAAAATATTAATTACTTACACAAATCGTCAATAAATACATACCTGCTTATATTCATGAACACAAATACCACCTACAGGTGTAATTTCAATATTAGGTTGGATATTTAGCGTTCTTCTTATTTCACCACGGATCCCCAAAAGATAAAAACATGGCGAGTGAATGCAGCGACTATGAGACATTATAGAACCGAGTTTGTCTATAGTGGAATAGTAGAACACTTCCAAATGCTAAACTAAAAATGGCTACCGAAAATGACTAATGGGGAACATTTTGTTATTTTAAAATAATGAATACGAATGTATAATTACTTATTTTAAGAGGGGTTTTAAAATTTTCACCAGAAACTTGGTATGTTGCACGAGAAATACGAGTTCCCAGTACGTTTTTGATTAACATCATGAAATACGAGGACTCTGAAAAATTATCATACAATAAAATATTATCAGTAAGTATTTTAATAAAGTTTTTAGTATTATGTACACGGCGTGTGTAAAACTCCCAATATTGATAACTGAATGATTGACTGAACGAAATGAACGAAATGAGAACTTGTATAGAACAGTTGTAAAGTGCATAACAATCTACTGCTCGTTCGCTCTAACTTTGCCGCTCGGCTCCATATTAAAGTCGAATTTTTAATTAGACGAAGTAAATTGACAGCAACCAATGTCACTTCTTCATACAATGTTGCTTATTTTCTATGACGAAGTGACATTAGCTACTGTCAATTTACTTCGTCTAATTAACAATTCGGGTATACGCCTCTACGCCAGCGGCAAACTTAGAGCGAACGGGTAGTAGTTTAGTTTTTTATGAGACTATTAATAAATTTGGTAGGATTGTATGGTTTTACAAAATGCCGCTACGCGGCTATTACAGTCGTTAGTTGAATTCCATGAGGGTCTAATACTGTTAAAAAACTGAATACACTAATAAAATGGGCCCTTTTCCGGGCTTGTAAGCTCTTATGAGTTCGTTATAAGTCTATTGAAAATTGGTCTTAGGATAATTATAAAACCGCTTTTTGCTCGTTGGGAGCTATCTCAAATATAAGTACCTACCTAATTTAGAAAAATATAAGTACCTACCAGTAATTCAATAGAACAAGTTTATATTAGCTCAATTAGGCGAGATGGAATTGTGTGTGAATGTCCAACAACATTCATTGAGCCCGGTAAGATTAATTCGCAGTATGGCTAACTCGTGTTACGTCTAAATGTCATTTATAATTATTAGCTTTGAGCGTAGCTGTAGGTATGGTATTGCTTTTAAAGCCGTTTGATATATTTCGTTTAATTACTGTTTCGAAAATCGATCACATCGCGTTAAGCTTAGAACACTATTGAACAAAATCATTACATGGATGATTTGGCAATTGGTTGTCATGTAGGTACTTATTGGTTTATCTCCAGGAATAAATGCTTTTATGGAAATTAGCCAATACTTGTTTTAGGTCTAATGCAAATTAGCCCTAAGGTGTTTTAGTATGAATGCATTTTGATCGAAATGCAATAACTGTATTATACCTAATTTTAGTCAGAATGCGATTTAAAGTTAATACGAATTAGACTTTGTACGTATATCTATAGACCAATTTTGTCTTAGGTACAAAGAGAACAAAGGAACTATCTAAAAATATCCCACAAATTAAAGTAACCTAAATAACATGATTAATACGCAGAAGCGCTTCAGTTGATATTGAACAATTGTAGGATGAAGTCAGAGTGTCGAATAATCCAAGCTTAGTGTATCATTAAAATCAACATGGTAAAGAAAACGATTATTTTGGCGATCCTGGTGTTAAGTAAGTATTGTCCCGCTTTTATTGACAAAAATGTCGCTATTATAGGCACATCCGTATGTGGGCTTACGATTGCGCAGTTATCAGAAAACAGGTGGGATGATAGTGTTTACATTTTTTTACATACAGACTAGCGGACGTTACGCAGTTTCACCCGCGTAATTCCCATTCCCGTAGGAATATGGAAATAAAATATAGCCTATGTGCACAGCAAAGAGTGTAGCTTCCCAATAGTGAAAGATTTTTTTTTAAATCGGTACTGTAGTTACGGAGCCTATTCAATGCAAAGAAACTAACAATCAAATCTTTCCTCTTTATAATATTAGTATAGACAACTAAACAACTTTTATGTGAATAGTGCAATTGGTGTTGCGTTAGTTCAAGCAAAAATGTAGATCGAGTCATTACTATTGGTAACGAATATATTTTTCGGATGAGAAAGTTTGGACTGGGCAACGAGGCAGGAATACTTTAGAAGGTTGGAGGGTCAGACTGCCGTCACTTCAAATTACAAAGCTTAAAAAGCCGCTCTTTCACAATAATAGCGGACCATGGTCAAGTCTACCAAGAAGTTCAAACCAGTCTTCCGTGCAAGTGGTGTACCTATATTATGCTGACAAACAGACAAGGACAAGGAAAGCTCAAAATAAAACCCTGCAGCACTGCCTAATAAAGATAATCACACTGAGAAGTCTGCATGACATGCATTATGAGCAGTTCATGCAAGATCGTTTAGTTGTGTTATGCATGAATAATGGTTAAATTGTACTGATGTACGTGCATGAAATTCTGCATAATGCAACATTTTTTTTATACCACCAAGGTGGCAGACAAGCATACGGCCCACCAGATGTACCGGTGGTCACCGCTGCCTATGGACGTTCGCAACACCAGAGGCGCTACACTCGCGCTGCCGACCCTGTGAAAACCTTCTAAGACCCCTTTTGAAATTATGCTGCTTGATCGTCTATAGGTCGCCTAAGTTTGGCAATGGATGGTACAGGTTGACATTACAGGCTGATATGATTAATTGTATGATTTATACCTGTGGAAGCATTGTGTATACATAAAAGTTTTTTTTTTTTTCTTCTTGTTCTTGGACTTTCTCGGTTTGAGAGTATGCCAAAGTCAAGTAAATTTCATTGTTGTGAAAATATAAATCATTTTCATGTTATGATTCTTCTTATGAGCAGCGTATTCATGTATGTCCAAATTTGGACTAAGTTCTACTCTAGTAAGGCGGTGGTACCTTACTAGGGCTTGATGTGGAATTCGTCGACAAACCTAAAAACTCGCGTTTCACTGCGCTTTATCACTTTCCAACACTTTTGCACGTTGTCGAACCTTTATGTTTAATAATCCACCATAAATTACACATAAACACTCAAAATTACACTAGTTTTGAAAAATTATTAAAACACAATTTAACGCTTGTCTGAAAGTTTCCCGCCGAATCCTTTACATAAAAGTTAAATAAAATAAATTGTACTAGGATTTTTTTTTCACAGACATTTTTTTACACATCTCTATTTGATCTCAAAGTAAGTTAGGAATAACCTGCTTGTGTAATGGGTATCCCGTATCAGACTACGGATATTAATACTATATACTTTTAAATATACATATACTAAAATTTTAAAAACACCAGACTCTCGAGACAAACATTTACGGATCTCACCAATATTTGTTCCCGGTGGGAATCTTACCCGAAGCTCGTGATCCGCGTTCGCACATTTCGACCTCTAGACCAACGAGGCAGTCGTGATAAAAAAAAGTTCCCCTTAATAACATTCCTCAGCTTCTTGAATTTAAGCATCGAAATATTCATAATATTATTCTGGTGTTTTCAGGTGTATTAGATGTCGAATTATACCCTCAGGGTTTATCCCCTATGGGACCGGGAGGTGTGATTTCGGAAATGTGTAAAAGGAATGGAGCAGAGGACAAGATCAGTGACATCGAAGTTGGTATCTTTATATACATTGACTTGACAGCTATAAAATGACTATAGCGCGAGGCCGCACTTGCGTTTTTCCGCGGCGGTTTCTAACCTCAAAGTGTCATCAAATTGTCAAAATCAATGAAATTAATTTGATGACATTTTGAGGTTAGAAACCGCCGCGGTAAATCTATGGTAACGCCTTTATCTATAAAAGAGTAGATAGATTATGAAATGAAAATAGCCTGTTTTCTGCTACATTGCTTTGGTATGTTAAATATCTGATTATAACTGACTAGCTGATGCCCGCAGCTTCGCCCGCGTAAAATTTGTTCCCGTCGCGCTTCCCGTATTTTATCCCCTTGGGGGTAAAATTTATCAAAATCCTTTCTTAGCGGATGCCAGCGTCATAACATCTACCTGCATGCCAAACAGCCCGATCCGTCCAGTGGTTTTGTCTATGCGTTGATAGATCACTATGTCAGTCAGTCAGTCACCTTTGAGTTATATATATTAAGATAAGATTACAACTTTATCTTTACGTAATCATCAAAAATAGCTTACATTTTTCTTAAATTAAACTACAATCTTCTATAACATTTCTTCATCTTCGGTACCTAGGTATTCAAGAGTAACTTACAGTCAGTAGTAGCACAGTTTATAGAGAAAACCTACCTATGAGCTACAGCTCAATCAAGTCAAGATTAAACCATGTAATGGTTTAACCTTGACTTGATTTCATTGATTTTGACAGATAGATGACATTTTCAGGTTAGAGACGGCCGCGGTAAACGGCAAGTGCGGCCCCGGGCTAATACCGTTTTTGTTTCAGACAGCAGGACTCAATTACATAGAATGTTTAACGAATACCTTCGACATAATGAAGTTCAACCAAGAGTTCCAGGATGCCATGTACAATAACGTGTTTCATGCCGCTACATTCACCAAGTATGTATCCAAATGTGTCATGTTCGGCAATACATTTGTAAATGTAAATATCATACTTAGGTACTCTTGATTGTGGGCACTTGATGAAACTTGTTTTAATACATTATGAAAAAGAAATAAGTGTATGAACTAAACTTTTGATAATGCTATAAGGCGAAATAGGTCAGGTAGGTATTGTAAACATTAAAATAAATGTGGTGGAACAGTAGGTACAAGTGATTGTGTTTATTCATAATGTATGGCTGAGGTCGCACTGCGGTTGGCGGTTGCGGTTTCTTACCTCAAAATGTCAAATTCTAACCTCAAATGTCAAAAACGAATAAAACCGAGTCTATGATGTGTTTTATTGGTTTTGAAATTTTAAGGTTAGAACCCGCAACCGCCAACCACAGTGCGGTCTCATAGGTAAATAGGTAATAGGCACGACTTTTTAGGACTATACTATAACCAATAGACGAAAAATTTTCATCAAGCAGATTGAGGTAATTATGTATATTCGTAGTAAATCACTTTATGTGTTTAATAACTTGATAAATTATATGCCAGAATAATAATTATAGGCGAACTGACGTTTCAAAATGTCATTACGTAACGAAAATTATTGAATTTCGTTACGGCATGACATTTTGAAACGTGAGTAAGTATGTTATTATAGAAATAATTTTGAAAAGCAATTTAGTATGCTTACTCCACTTTTTTCATATTTAAAATTTATAAAAGTTAGCGTAGGTATTTTCAAAGTAAGAAAAAGGCAAAATAATGAAACCGATTTTTTTCTCTAGGTACTGCACCAAGGTTCCACAGCTGAAAACTTGTTTCAATACATATGTAGAGAGCTTTTATCCTTGTACAGATATGTCGGCTCGGAATTATCTCACAAAGTCCTTGAACACTAACAACCAGGTCTTTGACTACATTTGCTACAACAATGGAGAGAGAATAACAAGTAAGGTTTACTATTTATCAAAAAAATGTAAATACTGCGAGATTGGATACTGTCCAGAAATTATGACTGCAAAGTACTTTAAAAATAATTATGTAGTGCTACAATAATGGCATCGGACGCTCGATGGGTGGAGAGACCACATGGTGCGCCGACGTACCATCTCACTCAGCTTCAGCACCGAGTATGTGGCGTGGGACGGACCGCGAGTTGCTCTCACAGGCATCGTTGGATAGGGACCTATCGCTGCCGGCCGTGGTGCTGGCCGTGGTCGGCAGCCAAGCATGTTGGGCCGCCATCGCCTCGTTCGTTTGTGAGGTGATGTCGGCCAAAAGAGAGGAGTTACGAGTGCGGGAGCGAACTGGTCAGACGCTCCCGCCTCGCCGTCCTGTCAGGGGGTGCCGCATGGCGGCGTTCATGCGCGCCCCCGACTAATTATGTACCGGTGGGTGGAGGTCAGGGGACCCCGTACACCGATGATCATTTGTCGCAAGGCACCTCTTCTTGTTCTGGAGATGCCTTGAGTGCCCGCCCGCTCGACCACCTTTTTTTTTTTTTTGTTTGCAGAGAGGCGCTCGAGTGCGGTGCGATGCGGGTTTGGGATTTTGTCAGCTCCTTCGGGAGCTCCGGGAGTCACCCATCTTGCTCCCCCGACGAGAGCCCCGGACATGCGGGTCGTGAATAAGCTTTGGATATCCTTCGACTCGGCTATAGGGTGAGGAGGAACACCGTGGGATTTAGTGGGTAGGACGGTTCCTTTACGGGGTCAGGACACACTGCCCCAGTTGCCCCCGCGGCTGGGATGACGGTGACCAACAGCAGTCCCCGCGTCACAAAAAAAAATCTGACGCTCGGCAGCTACTACCGTGGCACGCTCGCTTTACTCGCTCGCCTTCGCGCGCTAATGGTCTCTGTTCCAACCTACATAATCATCTTCACGTTACGTTTTTACAATCTCTCTACAGTTTAGGTACAATATTTTGTTGACAATTTTACGGTGACATAAAAGGTAAACAAAAAAATACTTGCTTGCCTGGTCTGCTTTGACATGGCAAAGATGCATTTTTATAAAACTGTCCTCTACTATTTATACATTTTTCTTATATCGGATTTTCGGATGATACGGACCATGATTCCTTTTCAGATTTCATCGATGGAGGTGGTCCGCGGTGCATTGAGAGAATTGACAAAGTTGAAGTCAAGGCATGTGTATCAAACTATACCGCGTCTATTACAAGCATTGCTGAAACACAGTCCTTTTCAACAAACGTGAGTTGAAAATTTATTGTTCTAAAGAATACTGGCGGATGTCACGTGGTTTCACCCGCGTAGTTCCCGTTCCCGTGGTAATACGGGAGTAAAATGTAGTCTATGTCACCCGGGGATAGTGTAGCTTCCCAACAGTGAAAGATTTATTCAGATCGGTTTAGTAGTTTTGGACCCTATTAAATGCATAAAACAAACAATCAAATCTTTCCTCTTTATAGAAGAATAGACTTGCTGATGCCCGCAGCGTCGCCTACTTAATATTTTGTTCCCGATAACGCTACCCATGGGAATTTCTTCCCGGAATAAAATTAGCCTATGTGTTATTCCAGACTATAATAATAATCCCTGTACCAAATATCAGCTAGATCCGTTTAGCCGGAGATTGAAACACAACGAACATCCAGATGAGACATCACAAACTACCGCAATTATAAAATTAGTACAGCACGCGCCAAATAACTTTGCGTCTATGAAGTTCGTTCGTTCGCGCCGCAGTTATACAATAATAGGTTTTACTGGAGCAACTACTGCGCAGCTGAGGAAGAAGGGGTGCCTCTTTCGCCTCAGCAGTAATTCTCCCTCTGAAACCTTCAAAACCATTGCAAAATTGCGGCGCGATCGAACGAATTTCAGAGACGCAAAGATATTTGGCGCGTGCTGTAACTGGGATATTAAAACTTGATTGATTTATTTGATTGACTATGATTGATTACTATTCGATATTTTAACAGTACTTGGCTACTTGGTGACCTTTATTTTTCATTTCAGGCTGTATGTTCCGCATTCAACGAGTTCCAAGACTGTCTATCGCCAAGACTAGAGCAATGCCACATACCAGAAACTTACTTCATGCTAAGTTCAATCCTGGCTATAGCCCGTGATAATTTTTCTTGTGTAAAACAACGTCACAATACATCGTTATTAAAATAATTGTTCAATATCTTATTTTATCATTCCTGAATTTCCCATTTCCAACTGTGACTTCACTTCCTACAGAGCCTTAGTGGGTGTCAACGATCAATTTATAGTGTATTACAAGTGTATAATTAAAAAGACTCCGATCCCAAGACTGTTCCAATAAGCCCGGTATATAATGCTGTAATTTTCTGAGGAGTTGGGGATCCCGCAAACTGCTTGATAGCCATTTACAGGTTACCATGTCGTGGAAATACCATCCAAGTAATAGTATACTACATTTCCGATGATGACCTGTGAATATTAGTAAATCCTTTCATCACTCAGGAATTGAGCTGATGATCTATAAAATGCATTGCTCAGAACGTTAATAATCGCTAATAGTTGTTGCAGTTTGTTATTTTGCTTTATACTATAATATTACCTTCTTGATTTTCGTGCGTGTTTTATTTTTTGATACACGCGTAGCACTCAAACGATATGACTGATTCGGGAACTTGATACGGCATATTTACATAGTCTATAAAAAATGTCCATCAGTACGTAAACACCTTCTTAGCATATTTAACAGGATCTGGTCAAGTAAAGAAATACCAGCGGCCTTCGAAGAGGCCAGTTTTGTGCTCATTCCTAAGAAAGAAATTGTTACCAGTCCAAAAGACGCCAGACCGATAGCGTTAACCAACACAATATCAAACATTTTCTTCTCATGGCTTCAATTTAAAATGACTGATTTTATGATCAGCAATAAGTATTTTAGACCAAATCACCAGAAAGGGTTTCTGCCCGGAATTTCAGGATGTCTGGAACATAATTCTCTACTGGCGGAAAGTCTAAAAGATGCCAGATTAAATGAAAGGCAATAAACAGTTTGTTGGATAGATTTGGAAAACGCCTTTGGCTCAGTACAACATGAACTTATGTTGTTTGCATTAAAATGGTATAACTTTCCGTCAATAATCTATGAAATAATAGCTTCTTATTATAACCAACTAAAATTTGTAATCAATACAAAAGAAGGACATACGCAACCCTTAAAGTATAGAGTAGGTTTGTTCCGGGGTTGCTGTTTAGGGGTGTTGGGTAGGACAACCTCCACGTGGTACACCCTGGTAACGTGGACGACGACGTGCGCTTTGTGCAAGGCGGACGTCGTTGCCCATGGCCAATAGTCCACCACGGAGGGGGCCGTAAGGGCCACTTTGGGTTGCTCCGCCTACGCTCTGTTAAGCAGCGGAGCGGAGACATCGCAGTGCGTGTAGGCCATCTGCTCGCGCAGGGACCTACAGGCATTCGTGCCAGCGTCGGAGTTGGGGAGGACCAGCCACCCTCCTCGCGTTCCGTAACTCCTAGGGTCATCGCAACTATCCAACTGGTGGCACCAGTTGGTACGTGGTGGGCCTAGGGGCCGGAGGGCTTGCTTTAATTGGTCGGCCCGCGACAAGGATAGTCTGTAAAACCCGATAGCAAAGTCGTAAAGGCCTGTAGGGCACCTGGAGCACCCTACAGTATAAATCCCGCTTCCCGGAATGAGCGTCACCCGGGGAGTGATACTGTTCGTCTCCTACTCGTGGGATCAGTCATGAATTCTGAAAAAAACAATAAACCTGGAGTGGAAAAAACAAATGACTTTGGCGTACTCAACTTGGACGCGGATTTGCCCAATGAATTGGATACGATAAATCGGGAAGTGGAGAAGAGGCCGAGCACTGCGGTGCCTGGCTCATCGAGAGAGCTGCGAGTGTCGGTGGCACGTCTCAATGACCAAACGGACGCGGAGCTTGCGGAAAACCGCACGGAGACTGACGCGGAGTCAGTCCTCAGTATGGATACTGAAACCGAGGGTTTCGGTATCTACAGGAGAAAGAGGCCGCGATCGACTGGATCGGGTAAAAGTCTGTTCCGACGACCGGGAGCGATCTCCTCCAGCGAGGATGACCTACCGGCCAAAGTACAGGCTACTGCTGCTGGTAGAGGACGAGGATCCAACCAAAAGCTGAAGGAGCGGTCATCAAATCCATCGATGCACGCCCCACCACTACCTAGCGGCAGGTGTAAAGAGGTCCCGAAGGCTCAGGAGCTCCTCGCAGCTCTTGCCCGGATTTCTGACGCTATGAAAGGCGCCAAGAATGTCGCGGGCAAGAAGAAAGTAGTGACAGAAGCCATCACAGGTGCCACTAAGGCGTTGGAGGAGCTCCTCGAGAGGAGCGTCTCCAACGAGGAGGGGAAGCTCCGGGCTCGGGTTGCGAGCCTGGAGAAGGAGCTTGCCGACTCCCGGAAGCAGCAAGAGCTGATGCGGGAGGAGATCGGCAAGCTAACGCAGCTGGTCCAGGAGGCCGGGGAGGCTCGGGGTGGGAAAACCCCCGCTCCCCGTGCACTACCTAAGGCGACACCAACGATGGTCCAGCTGCTGGAGGCCATCGAGCGACGCCTCGGCGTCCTTGAGGACCGGGCATACCGCCCGCCGCTGGCGGCACCCGTTGGCGCGTCATACGCGACGACGGCTGCACCCAGTGGGAATCCTGGTCCCAAGCCGAGGGCCTCCGCCCCCAAGAAGACGGCGCCTAGTGGAGGTTGCAACCCTGCCTCTCCCAGCACAGCCAGCGCCAAGAAGGCGTCTAAAGAGGCTGCCAAAGCGGCAAAGGCCGCCGCGCCGCGGCGAAGGCGCCAAAGAGGCTCCGCGCTCCTCGCTCCACTGCCGTCGTCATCACGGTGACGACAGAGGGCAAGGCGAAGGGCGTGGGGTACGCCGAGGTCCTGAGGCAGGCGAAAGCCTCAGTCGACCTCAAGGCCCTCGAGATTGAGGGAGGTCTCCGGTGCAAGGTGACGCGCACCGGAGCACGCCTCCTCGAGGTCTCTGGCGCCACCAGCGGCCCCAAAGCTGATGCCCTAGCGGCAAAGCTGAGGGCGTCGCTGGACACAGGCGACGTCCGCGTCACCAGACCAAACAAATGCGCGAGTCTGCGCATTTCGGGTCTGGATGACGCGGCCACGACGGAGGAGATAATCTCCGCCGTCGTGGAGTCGATCGGCTGTCCTCCAGACCATGTGAGGTCAGGCGAAATTCGCTTTGGCCCCACTGGTCACGGATCGGCAGTCGTGAGCTGCCCCGTCGCGGCGGCCCAGAAAGTAGCGGACGGACGGAGCCTTCTTATTGTAGGCTTCCTGAGGGCGCAGGTGCATCTCCTGCAGCCCCGCGAAGACAGGTGCTATAGGTGCCTGGTCGTGGGGCATGTAGGAGTGCAGTGTACGGCGGAAGTCACCGTGGGCGACCGGTGCTTCCGCTGTAGTCAGCCCCGTCACACGGCACTTGCCTGTGACGCTCCGCCACGCTGTTTTAAATGCGTGGCGGAGGGCAAGGAGGCAGACCACCGGGCGGGCAGTAAGACCTGCGCTGCCTCAAGGCCGAAGCGCCGTCCGTCCGCACGGGGGGGTGAGGGTGTGGGTGCACGTTCGCGGCAGGGTGCGGATATGGACGTCCATTAATGGACACCCATATCCGCATCCTGCAGGTGAACCTGAACCACTGCACTGGTGCTCAGGACCTTCTGTACCAGAGCATCAGGCAGTGGTCCATTAACATCGTCGTAGTCGCCGAGCCGTACTGGAAGCCGGTCGCCAGGCCGTCCAGATTCACCCGGGAAGCCCGGTGGATCTGGACGGCCTGGCGACCATCTTTGGGGGGACCGGCGCGGACGACTCGCGTCTAGCGCTTATCGCTAGGGGCCCGGGTTGCGTCGCGGCGGAATATGAGGGTGTGGCTGACGTGGCCGTTTACATCTCGCCGAGCCTAGACCAGCATCAGTTTGAGCTATGGCTCCCTGAGCTGGACGTCGTTCTCGCTACATGCCGGCCTCGCCCTGTCCTGGTCCTGGGAGACTTCAATGCTTGGTCGCAGGCTTGGGGCTCCCGGGAAACCAGAGGCAGGGGGAGGATACTGGAGGACTGGATCACTACACGTGACCTAGTCATCCTGAACCGGGGGAATGTCGCAACCTGGACGCGGCGGGGGCTCAGCTCGGTCATAGACGTTTCGTTTGCGACCCCTGAGCTAGCCCGCCGTGTCCAGGGATATCGTGTGGTGGAGGAGGAGGAGACGTCGTCAGATCACCGATATATTCGGTTTGACGTCTCCCCTCCACCTAACCTGCCGCCAGCAATCGCGAATCCCCTGGAACCGCGTTGGGCACTCCATTGGCTTGATCGGGAGGCTCTCCTGGAGGCGGCCATCGTGCAGGCCTGGATTCCGACAGCGGACAGGCCTGCCGATGTTGATACCGAGGTGGAGTGGTTCGGGAGAGCCATGTCGCACATCTGCGATGCGGCGATGCCCAGGGCTAGGCCCAGACCGGCGAGGAAACAGGTGTACTGGTGGACGCCGGAAATCGCGCAGTTGCGCGCGGATTGCGTTACCGTGCGCCGCCGGTACACCAGATTCCGCCGTAGGCGTCGTCGCCCAGACGATGCGGCAGCCCGAGAGACGGAGCTCTACGATGGGTACAGGGAGGCCAAGAGGGCCCTCCAGACGGCCATCAAGCGGTCCAAAAAGTTGGGCCGCGAAGAGCTGATGGAGACTCTGGAGCGGAACCCGTGGGGGCGCCCGTACCTCATGGTAAGAGGCAAATTACGCCCTAAGGCGCCCCCACTGACCCAGAGTCTCCAGCCGGAGCGGCTGGAGGCGGTCCTGGACTCCTTGTTCCCGTCGAGAGCGGAGGAACACATTCCTCCGCGCATGGCTCCGTCTCAGGCGCCCAACGCGGAAGGCAGCGAGAACGACGTGCCCGTAGTCACCGAGGGTGAGTTAGGGGCGGCTGTCCTGCGGCTTAAATCCCGCAGAAACACCGCCCCTGGACCCGACGGCATTCCAGGCCGAGCATGGGTCCTGGCTCTCGAGGAGCTTGGGCCTCGACTTATAGGTCTTTATAGCGCATGCCTCGAAAAAGGCCAGTTTCCCAAGGTCTGGAAGACAGGGAAACTGGTCTTGATCCGAAAGGCGGGGCGGCCGGCAAACTCCCCATCAGGGTACCGGCCGATCGTGTTGCTCGACGAGGTGTGCAAGCTCTTTGAGCGCATTATTGCACAACGCCTCGTCGGGCACCTCACACGAGTGGGGCCTGATCTGGCGGATAGTCAGTTTGGCTTCCGTCAGGGACGCTCCACTGTGGACGCGATCATGCGCATTAGAGGCCTGACGGAGGAAGCAGTCTCACGGGGTGAGGTGGTGGTGGCGGTGTCTCTCGACATCGCCAACGCATTCAACACCTTGCCCTGGAGCTGCGTCAGGGAGGCGCTTATCTATCATGGAGTGCCTCCCTACCTTCGTCGAATTGTCGGGGCTTATCTCTCCGAGAGAGCCATAACTTACCCGAGCTGGCTAGGGCCGGGTCGGCGAGATGTGTCGTGCGGTGTTCCACAGGGATCGGTGTTAGGGCCGCTCCTGTGGCACATCGGTTACGACTGGGTGCTGTGTGGTCCGTTGCTCAGAGGGGTCGGCGTAACGTGTTACGCCAACGACACCCTCGTTACAGCGCGGGGAGCAACGCACCGTGACGCAGCACTAATGGCCACGGCAGGGGTTGCTCAAGTCGTGGGTCGGATTCGGCGGCTGGGTCTCGAGGTCGCCCTTCACAAATCCGAGGCTCTGTGCTTTCACGGACCTCGGATGGGGCCACCTGCGGGATCCAGCCTACAGGTAGGGGGCGTCAGCATCGGCATCGAGCCCTCGATGAAGTATCTGGGGCTCGTACTCGATGGCCGGTGGAACTTCGGACATCACTTCCGAAGTTTGGTCCCAAAACTGAGGGGAGCATCAGCCGCACTGGCGCGGCTGATGCCCAACATCAGGGGACCAAACGCTCCCTACAGGAGACTGTACCTGGGGATCGTGCGAAGCATGGCGCTATACGGAGCTCCTGTATGGGCGGAAACCCTAACGGCCAGCAATGTGGCTAGATTGCTGAGCCCGCAGAGAGTGATGGCCATCAGGGTGATAAGGGGATACCGCACGATCTCCGGTGAGGCAGCATGTCTCCTAGCCGGGACCCCTCCATGGGACCTGGAAGCGAGAGCCCTTGCGTCACTGTTCAGATGGCGCAAGGAGGCGCTGGAGCGGGGCCAAAGGCCCGCTAATCGAGAAATCGAGGCCCAGCGGTCCCTACTCCAACAGGAAACCGTGGAGACATGGAAGGTGCGACTTGAGCAACCAAAGGGGGGATTCGCCACAATCGCGGCCGTCAGACCGGTCATGGACGAGTGGCTGGAGAGGAGACACGGTGCTCTCTCCTACCGGTTGACACAGATGCTTGCCGGGCACGGTAGCTTCGGTAGGTATCTGTGGCGAAAACACCGGGAAACCACGGCCGAGTGTCAGCACTGCGAGGACCGCAGCGATGACACGGCGTTCCACACGCTGGTGGAGTGCACTACGTGGGCGCAACAGCGCCAGGACCTCGTAGTGGGTCTGGACGTGGACACTCTCTCGCTCGAGACCATGGTGCGAGCCATGCTCTCCAGCGGGAGTAAGTGGGACTGCGCCGCCTCCTTCTGCGAGCAGGTCATGCTCGTGAAGGAGGCGGCGGGACGGGTACGGGAGAGAACTCTCCCACCCGAGTTCCGCAGTCGGCGGCCTGGGCGCCGCCGACGTGTCTTCGCCGAGAACTATCGACCACCATGACCGGGGGCCTGAGGACGGTGAGAGGGCGGCTCACCGTCCTTACAGAAGCAGGCCCAAGACGGCAGCGTGACGTGAGCAATTCACGCAGGCCCCCCTCTTAGAAGCGGGATCACACCCGAAACCCCCCAAAGACGCGGGATAGCACCCGAACCACCCCCTGGGCGAGGCCGCAGTGGCGGCCGTGGTCTGTTGGGAGTTCTGGGACATCCTTCCGAGGGCTTCCCCGGGGCTCCCAACCACAGGCTGTTAGGCGTGACGTGAGGTTTTTTAGTCGGTAGAAGTCCGGCATAACATCCATGAGGATTTTCCCTCACGTTAAACAAAAAAAAAAAAAAAAAAGGGTTGCTGTTTATCACCAATAGTTTTTAATATAGTAATAAATATTTTAATTGATAGTATTATTACTCATGAGAAGAAGTGGGGATATCGGTTTAAATTAAATGGCAAATATACAGAGTCCATCCTGGCGTTTGCAGACGACCTCGCAATCCTGACTCGCAGCCCAAAGCAGTGCCAAGACCTACTGCGTAAAGTGGATGAATTCTGTACATGGACAGATGGAATGAGGACAAAACCTAGCAAATGCTACTGTCTATGTCTGGGTAGGCGGGGTACTAAGTTTACGTCATATGACCCCTGGCTTGCTATAGGCGGGGAAAAAGTTTATATTATATCGGAAACCGTGCCTTTCAAATTTCTTGGCAGAAAGATAGATAACAGAGGTTGTACTCTAGCTTTGGACGACGTAATTGAAAGTTTCATTCTTGACATAAAAAAGGTAGACCAACAACCAATAGGTAACGTCAAGAAAGCATGGATATACGACAACTATTTAACATCACGTCTAAACTGGCCGTTTCTTCTGTACGATATGAGCCAAACCCTTCTCAGAAAATTGGATGCGAATGTTACGAAGACGTTAAAGTCGTGGCTAGGGCTAGCTCAATCGGCCGACCCGTCGGCATTATACAGAGCCTCTAATAACTTCGGAATGACGTTTAAGAAGCCGTCGGAACTCTAAAAACATCTAAGAGTTACTAAAATGCACGTCTTGGAAAAATCAAGAGACAAAATCGTTCAAACTCTTCCAAAGGATAAAAATATAGCAGAACTTGAGTCACGCCTCCAATTCCACAAGAAATTCATGGTGGGTTCGCAGACTGGTCGAGCGGGGTTGGGTAGTATCCGGAGACAAACAGATAAAGACATTACAAAATATTTTCTGGAGCAGGATGAGAGCGATGCCTATAAGGTGCACGCGATGAACCTGGAGATGCAGAATGAATGGCTTACTCTGGGCGAATTTTGTATTCCCATGGCCTTGCAGTGGCGTACCTTATTGTACGACTGGTCGTCGGCTTTGCTTAAGTTCTACCTGAACGCGTTTCAATTGACCCTCCCCGACCCAAGTAATCTGGTCAGGTGGGGGAAAGCCACAGATAAAACATGTAATGCATGTGGAGAAGCGATTGGAACTGCTAGGCACCTGCTGGTAGGTTGTAGGATGTTACTAGACCGGGGTCATTACTCACGCCGACACGATAGGGTATTGGAAATCATACGTGAGGCTGTCAGTTTGGCGGTAGCGAAAGCGAGAAAGGGATTAACCACAAACAAAAGAAATGACATTGCGTTTGTAAAGGAAGGCTGTTCAAAGAAAGTACCTCAAAAGCCATACTCA
This sequence comes from Miltochrista miniata, assembly GCA_933228765.1. Classification (NCBI taxonomy): domain Eukaryota; kingdom Metazoa; phylum Arthropoda; class Insecta; order Lepidoptera; family Erebidae; genus Miltochrista; species Miltochrista miniata. The sequence continues at coordinate 31,894,263 of OW121752.1, read as the reverse complement.
ATCTTGATGGCTGCCGCCGATTGGACTATACTCTCAGACACGTATGAAAAACACTACAAAATCCTGGAGGATGTATGATATGTGCCTCATCATCCAGACCCGACATATTCCTGTTTTCGAGGATACACAGGCGTGCGGTGCTCGTTGAGCTGACGGTGCCGTGGGAGACCAACATACCGAAGGATCACGCCATGAAGACAAATAAATACTTTGACTTGACCAATGAGTTAACCAAAAATGGCTATGTGGTTAAACTCTATGCCGTAGAAGTAGGAGCAAGGGGAGTTCCAGCTAAATCCCTGTATAATTTATTTAAGGACCTTGGATTGCCAAGAGCTTCAGTAAGCTCTTTACTAAAACGAGTATCCAAAGCGGCATTGATAGGATCTTACCAAATCTGGTTGGGCAGGGGGGGGGAACATTGTTGACGGTGGAAGGTGATCGTTTATGCGCATAGTAAGGTGGCCACCCTAAACCTACTCGAATGGGTCGCAAGTCCCAGACGCCGTCGGGGTGATCCCCCCTGTGCCACGCTATGGACCCGGCGCCCGCACGGAGAATCCATGGAATGCTAAGAATACGGTCTCTCAGGTCAATTAGGAGTGGTACAGAAGGTGGAAGTCACTGTCGGTGGGGGCATCGAATTCTATCAGCTCGTCTATCCCTGCATCCTTCATCAAATAAGTTGAGACTTGATAAATAGAGAAACTACTAGCTTTTGAAATTGGTTAAATTCTTGCTTTTTGAATATGATATTTTAATTTTTTTTTGACTACATATAATTGTTTTAGAAAGATATGGATCAAAAGCCGCATAGCTGCCTACGGATCTTCCGTCTGCGTTGGGTTTACTAGGTAAATCGGAAGTCCATTGCCGTAATTTTTAAAGCACAATTTTTTGTATCACAACTGACTCGGCAAGGACTTACATAGCTGTCCTATTTCAACTTTAAGCCATGTGCTTAGTTAAATAATAAAAGAAAATAGTGGGCATGGACTGAATTATTTTACAATAGACCTTATCTTAAAGCTCTTTTATGATAAAGCAAACATGTTCAATTGACTTAAACTTTATCTTGGAGGCAGGTACTAGCAAACCAGGCGAATTATGTATTTGTAAAACATTATTTTTTCCTCATTTTATATTTTTAACCTATTCTGATAACCGGGGATGAAACAAGTTTAACAAATAAAAAATCATGAAAATCGGCGCTCCTGTTCCATCAATAAATGTTGTAAAAAATTAACTTTATGACGTCCTCAGTGCATGTTTCGGAGATTAGGTGTTTTCTAAAATATATGTAGGTATGTATTTAGTAAAATAAAAGTATGTCTATCAGTAGTCTAGAATAGTCTAGATACCATAGTACACGTTTATATTAGCTCAATTTGAGCTCGATGACATTGTGTGAGAATGTCCAACAGTATTCAACGTAACGTAACTATCCAAAAATATCCCACAAATTAATGTAACCTAATTAACATGATTATACGTAGAGGCGCTTCAGTTGATATTGAACAAATGTAGGACGAGGTCCAATTGTCGAATAATTTAAAATTTACACAGTGTTTTTGAATTAAAGTCAACATGGTGAAGAATTCAATTATTTTGACGATCCTGCTTTCCAGTAAGTATTGCCTGTTTTTATCGTGGTGCTTGTAACAGTGCCGAAATATTGGAAACTCTCAACAATACATGGTAAATATCCCGCTAACTTTAGTACTAATTTTTATAACGGACCGACAACGCGACGCTGTGTCACAAAGCTAGAAACATGTATCGGAACTCAGAACTATGAATTTGTATTTTGGGTTTCGGATTTTGGTATAATGTGTGCTGGTACAGGCTGATATCATTGAACGTTCTAGTAGAAGCTCATGATAAAAAAGTTAATTTCAGTTCCCTCATAGAGTATTCCTCAGCTTCTTGAATGAAAGAATCTATAAAGATGTTATTATTGCTTTGGTGTTTTCAGGTGTATTATATGCCGAACTACAGCCTCAGGGTTCATCCCCTATGGAACCTGGAGGTGTGATTGCGGAAATGTGTGAAAGGAATGGAGCCGAGGATAAGATCAATGAAATCAAAGTTGGTTGATAAGTACCTATACGTCGCTTAGAAGTGGGATCACACCCGAAACCCCCCGAAGACGCGGGATAGCACCCGAACCGCCCCCTGGGTGAGGCCGCAGTGGTGGCCGTAAGTCTGTTGGAAGTCCTGGGACATCCTTTGGACGGCTTACCCGGGCCTCTCAACCTTAGGCTGTTGGGCATTACGTGAGGTTTTTTAGTCGGTAGGAGTCCGGCATAGCATCCATGACGGATTTTCCCTCACGGGTAAAAAAGGAACTATACGTTGACTAATAATAATAAGCTAGGTATAAAACGAATATCACTCTTCTTTTCTTATAGGTACTATAAATGCCACTAATAACAAAGGAATACATAAATACATTCACGCTCCGAAAGAGTAGGCAGAGATATACTTCCAGTACCTACATACGCTCATACTTTACCATTTTGTATTTCGTCCCGTTTAAAATGCGTTGAGCCTATTGCCGGATTGAAATAGACAGGCGCTGGTTGGCGCTTACAACTATTGAATTTTTAGACTGTCCGTAAGGAGTTGTACTTGGCTTAACGAGTACCATGTTACTGTCAACTAAGACAGTCATTGCACTCTGGGCGGGTTTACATAACACTAATTTGAGTTAGAGGGTATATGACTTACCGAATAGGTAATACATGAATAATGCAAGAATAATGCAACACAAGAATAGTATATACTGGCTTTTGCCCGCAACTTCGTTCGCGAGGTGATTTTAAGTAATCCAAACGACTTTGACCTGTCCAACGCATAGATAGCTCTTCTATTAAAACATTAAGTCAAGCTGTATTACCATTTCCGCTAAACCGATTTTGATGAAACATATAGCAATAGTTATGTTGAAAAAATACCTACATAATCCTTATAGTATTTCATGATCAAGCCACAGAATTTCGCTCCAAACCCTAACAAATAAACAAATAAACAAACAAACAGACACGAAGAAAAAAATAGTTACCTATATATTTGAACTCAGAAGCCCTAAATTAGTCGATTTATCTCGAATCTACCGTCACAGCTATACCTATTAGTAGAGATAGAGATACCTCACTTGTATCAAACATAATTGTACCAAAAGAGATACCATTATTAGCATCCATGAGTTCGCCGAGCCATTGCGTGGCACAGGGACGGTATCTGGGACCCAATGTGTAGGTTTAGGATGGTCACCATGGACTACTATTCATCAACGCTCACCTTCCATCGTCAACAATGTTCCCCCTCTGCCTAACCAGATTTGGTAGAAAACTATCAGTGCTACTTTAGAAACTCGTTTTAGTACCCAAAGCGTTCACTGAAGCTCTTGGCAATCCAAGGTCTTTAAATTAGTTATTTAGAAATTGTGCTAAAATTCCTTTTGCTTTCTACTTCTACGGCATAGAGCCTTACCTTACCATATAGCCATTTTTGATTAACTTATTGTCAAGTCAAAGTATTAACTATCTTTGTAGCGTGTTCTTTAGCCGGTTAGTTTCCCGGCTTTGAAACGAGTGGGGACGGCACTCGTTTACATAATCTATGTCATTGTTTCAGACTGCAGGACTCAATTACATAGAATGTTTAACGAATACCTTGGATATAATGAAATTCAACCAAGAGTTCCATGACGCCGTGTACAATAATGTGTTTCATGCCGCTACATTCACCAAGTATGTATCATGTGCCATTTTCATTTCTGGGAATTAGTTTTTAACGGATATTCATGCAAAAATTTATAAGGAAAATTTTATTATTATAAGTAAGAAAAAACATAATAATGAAACTGATTTTATTCCCTAGGTACTGCTCCAAGGTTTTAGAGCTGAAAATTTGCTTCAAAACATATGTGACCAGCTTTTATCCTTGTGCAGATGAATCAGCACAAAGTCCTTGAACACTAACAACCAGGTCTTTGACTATTTATGCTACAACAATGGAGAGAAAATTACAGGTAAGGTTTACATACATACATACATACATATGGTCACGCCTTTATCCCCGAAGGGGTAGGCAGAGGCATATTATTTTGCCCACATTTCACCTTTTGTATAATTTGTCCCACGTAATAGGTGGTGAACCGTATTGCCGTGTTTAAATGGACAGGCGCAGGTTGTAACTGCCTGCTGTTGAAATAAAGCCTTCAACTTAGCTTAACGACTGCCATTTTACTGGCAACCGGGACCAACGGCTTAACGTGCCTTCCGAAGCACGGAAACGCTCAAATAAATGTCACAAAGTGATCACATGTATGGTCACCCATCCATGGACCGGCCATAGTGAAAGTTGCTTACTGCAGTGATCGTTTACGGAACACTGAGTCCGCGGGGCCACGGGCGCTTAAGTAAGGTAAGGTTTACCTACTATTAACCAAAATATATAGTTGCTAATATGTTTTTCAACATGAAATAATTACATACATACTTATGGTCACGCCTTTATCCCCAAAAGGGTGGGAAGAGGCATATTACATGCCCACATTTCACCAATATAGAATTTATTCCTCGTTAAAGGTAAAGCAGTATTGCCGTGTTGAAATGGTCAGGCGCATTTGAGACTGCTTGCTGTTATCATTTATCAAGGCGCCCATAAGGCCTTTAACTTGGCTTAACGACTGCCATTTTTCTGGCAATCGGGACCAACAGCTTAAAACGTGCGTTTCGAAGTACGGAAATGCGCGCATATAAATGTCACAAATGGTCACCCATCTAAAGACCGGCCATAGTGAAAGTTATGTACTGCAGTGATAGTTTACAGAACACTGAGTCCGTGGGCTGGAGCCACGAAAGCTTCAAGAAAAATGTCCCATACTATTTACATACTTGTCTTGGAAGGAATTTAACATAGACCATGACCGGGGGCCTGAGGACGTTGATGGGGCTGCTCACCGTCTTTACAGAAGCAGGCCCAAGACGACAGCGTGACGTGGGGGATTCACGCACGCCAAACCCCCCAAGAAGCGGGATAGCACCCGAACTAATCCCCAAAGACACAGGATAGCACCCAAACTCTCCCTAGTGGTAGCCAAGGTCTGTTGGGAGTCCTGGAGTCATTCTTCCGAAGTTTTATCCAGGACTCCCAACCGTAGGAAACTTGTCGTTTTAGTCGGTAGGAGTCCGGCACAGCATCCCTTTAGAATTTTCCACACGTTAAAAAAATAGACTGGACATTAGATTTCACTCCTTTTTTCCTTCTCAGGTTTCATCGATGGAGGTGGTCCATGGTGCGTCCAGAATATTGATAAAGCTCACGCCAAGGGATGTGTATCAAACTATACCGCGTCTATTACAAGCATTGCTGAAACACAATCCTTTGCAACAACCGTGAGTTGAAAATTTGACATTTTATAGAATAACTAGCTTTTGCCCACGACTTTGTTCGCGAGGTGATTTTAACTAATAACCAAACGACTTTGACCTGTTCAATGCATAGGGCTTCTAGTAAAACATAGATCAAGCTGTATTATCGTTTCCGCTTAACCGTTTTTGATGAAACATACAGAATAGCTACTTAAGTAGAAAAAATAACTACAAAAATCTATTAGTACAAATATGATCAAGCTATTGAATTTTGCTCCAACCCCGAACAAATAAACAAACTGACACGAAGAAAAAAATCACAGATTTTGACTCAGAAGCTCTAAATTAGTCGATTAGTTATTTTTTTAATCTATACGAATCTTATAAAGAAGAAAGATTTGTTTTTTGTTTTTTTGTTTGTTTTTTTGTTTGTAACGAATAGACTCCGGAACTATTGGACCAATTTGAAAAATTCTTTCACTGTTGGGAAGCTACACTCTTTGCGGTGAACATAGGCTATATTTTATTCCCTTATTCCCACGGGATAGGGAACTACGCGGATGAAACCGCGTGACGTCTGCTAGTTTTATATATAGCAGAAGTCACGTGGTTTCATCCGCATAGTTCCCGTTCCCGTGGGAATACAGGAATTAAATATAGCCCATGTTCAACGAGGATAATGTACTTCGAAACAGTGTAAGAATTTTACAAATTGGTTCAGTAGTTTCGGAGTCTATTCAATAACAAACAAACAATCAAATCTTTGCTCTTTAATTAGTATAGACTAGCTGATGCCCACAGCGTCGCTTTTGTTCACGCTTCCCATGGGAATTTGTTCCCGGAATAAAAATTCTATTATTTTTAGTACATCCTATATCAAAATTCAGCCAGATCCGATTACAAATATCCAGATATCGACACATTACACGCTCTCGCATTTATAATATAAGGAATAAGTAATGGTTTTAGGAAGAATAAAATTTTTTTGTCTGGGATAAAAAGCTGCCTGTTTCTTCCACACCTGCACAATATACATATCAGTAAATCAATGATCTATACATATTGTGGCACCTGTCATCACTTGTATGCACTCCAAATCCACCGACGAATCCAAATTTTTCTTTTCAGGCTGTATGTTCTGCATTCAACGATTTCGAAGACTGTCTTTCGCCTAGTCTAGAGCAATGTCACATACCAGCTGCTTATTTTATGCTGTATTCGGTCCTGGCTATCGCCCGTGATAATTTTTCTTGTGTAAGACCACGTGAAAATACATCGTTATTAAAATAATTGTTCAATATCTTATTTTATCATTCCTGAATTTCCTAGTGTGACGTAATTTTCTACAGAGCTATTTGAACGGTTTTAAAACTGGTGTTTATAAAAAGGTATTGAAAAATTCTAAATCTATACTTCTATACTAATATTATAAAGAGGAAAGATTTGTTTCTTTGTTTGTTTGTTTGTAACGAATAGGCTCTGAAACTACTGGACCGATTTGAAAAATTCTTTCACTGTTGGGAAAATACACTCTTTGCGGTGAACATAAGCTATATTTTATTCCCTTATTCCCACGGGAACGGGAAATACGCGGATAAAACCGCGTGACGTCCGCTAGTCTATGATAAAAAGAGTGTGTGCAGATCTCTCCGTTCATTCCGTTATTGTAAGCTAAGAAATAAACATCATCTGCAGTTTGTTATTTTTCCCCTACCCACCCTAGGTATTTCATAACCCTATAACTAGGTAAGTATTTCATAACCTTGCCGTAATAATACCTTGTTGAAAATACTACCTTGTTGAATTTCGTGTGTGGTTGATTTTTTGTGTAGCTCCCAAGTGCTTTGACCGATACTTGATACGGGATACTATTTAGGTCAATTAGGGAAGGAGCAGCAGTAGACAGAAGTCACAGGGTCCTGACGTGTTTGCACAACAGTCAATGCTCAGCTATCCCTGCAACTTGCGTTAAATAAGTTGGGACTTGATATAACATATGTATAATTATATATAATGTTACAGGCAACTTGTGAAGTCTGTTCCCGATGAATAGTGATCGGCCTACATACATAATGCCCGTGTCACATGGGCAATTCGATTAATATTTCATGTTTAATCACTTCTATAGGGGCGTAGTACAGGGCAACTCTGGCGGTCATTGGTCACTGTTCCAACCCATAACTTGCTCGCAGAAAGACGCAGCAGCGTCCCACTTTCCCCCGCTGGAGACCATGGCCCTAACCATGGTCTCCAGCGTGAGATTGCCCACATCCAAGCTCGCAACGAGGTCTTGGCGCTGTAGTGCCCAAGCTGAGGACTACGCCAGTGTGTGCTGCACCGTGTCCTCCCTGGAGTCACCACAGTGTTGGCACTCGGGTGTTACCTCTTTGATCTCTTGACTTCGATTTTACGAGGCACAGGCCTCTGATCCCGCTCCAGCGCCTCCTTGCGCCATTGATGCAGAATGGCCCTTACATTCACATTTACAGTAACCCTTGGATTCTAGGTGGTTGGTGGTTGGATGGTTGGATGGTCTCTAATTTCTAGCTAGTAGGTACTTTCTTTGTAACACTAACACTTTTCTTTGTAAATATTTATTGAAATTAGACAACGCATTGAGTAATTACAATCTTAACACCATCTTGTCTTCCATCCCTTGTTCCATAGGAAGTTGTACCTACTGCGAAAATAAAATGCTAATGAAAGCTTTTAGGTGGGGTGACCCACCTGGAAACTTTCATTGAAAACTATGAATGGGTTATTCCTTTTTTCTGTGGAAAACAGTATGAGAAAACGTCCTTCAGACCTAGAAATATAGTATTTTACATCTTATTTTAGTGTTAGTAAAAAGTCATACCTACTTAATAGGGAATGCAATCCCGCAACAACATTGTAATCCCGGTATTTGCGGGACTGAGCAATCTCAGTCCCGCGGGATCCCGGTATTTGCGGGATCCCGCATATTTCTGAAAGTCATTGAGAAAAGAATAGAATTCTGTATCATACATCCATCTAGAACTGAAAAATAGTCACCCCCTTACCGCCGAAGGGGTAGGCAGGACGAGGCATATAGTCTCATCTCATTACCTAATGTCCTTTCCTCAAAATGTCCCATGCTCAAAATATGCGCACTACAGGATTAACCCCGCTCAATCCGACTTGGATAGGTTAGGTTAGAAGGCTAAGGCCGGAGCGGAGCGCAGCGAAGCTTCCGCATTAGCCTTCGTGGTTATTTTTTTTATAACCTAACCTAACCTATCAAATCGGATTGAGCGGGGTTAATCCTGTAGTGCACATATTTGGAGAAAGGGACATTTTGAGAAAAGGATATTTCGCGAAAAGGACATTTTGAGAAAAGGACATTTTGGGAAAAGGACATTTTGGGAAAAGGACATTTGGAGAAAGGACATTATGAGAAAGGACATTTCGAGAAAAGGACATAATGAGAAAGGACATTTCGAGAAAAGGACATTATGAGATGAGACGAGCCGGGCCTTCAACTTGACTTAGCTGCCATTTTACCGGCAAACGGGACCAACGGTTTAACGTGCCATCCCCGAAGCACGGCAACGCTCAAATAAATGTCACAAAGTGGTCACCCATCTAAGGACCGGCCATAGTAAATGTAACTTACTGCAGTGATCTTTTACAGAACACTGAGTCCGCGGGACACAAGGAAAAATAATTTATTTAATATTACTTTGGTATTGACATTATTAAACGGATAAAGGTACATATAAGTAATAAAATAGCTACTGCAAATTATTAGAAGCGCAGAAAACATAGCATGTCGAAATTCTTGTCTACCAAAGGACTCCTAATTTTACATGTCAGATAGCCAGCAAGCAATGTACGAGATAATGGAATACTTTTATAGTACAAGAAAAGTCAAATCTCCCTGATTAAATCATTAAAATCTAATAAGTACGTTATTAGGTTATATATTACGTCACAATTACAAAAAACTTTCTCAAACCGTGCGTGCTTCCGCTTACAGAATATCACATGGCGTTTACCTTTGCACAATCCCGCTAATCCCGCGGGATCCCGCACGGTCTACGTGCGGGACTGATCCCGCAAAAATACTGCGGGATCCCGGTATTTCGGGATCCCGGTATCCCGGTATTGCATTCCCTACTACTTAACAATATCGAAGAATACCTGCCAAATTATAGGTGTATATTATCCTCTGATATTGAGCTACATAATTATATATTTTTTATCTATACTAATATTATAAAGAGAAAAGATTTGTTTTTTGTTTTTTGTTTTTTTCTTTGTTTGTTTTTTTGTTTGTTTGTAACGAATAGACTCCGGAACTACTGGACCGATTTGAAAAATTCTTTCACTGTTGGAAAGCTGCACTCTTTGCGGTAAACATAGGCTATATTTTATTCCCGTATTCCCACGGGAACGGGAACTACGCGGGTGAAACCGCTAGACGTCCGCTAGTCATTCTATAAATATTGAAGTCTTACAATGCATTCGTATAAACAATTTGGGTTCTATGATCTTTTACGCAATACAATTTTTAATAAAACCATATCCACCATATCTTGTAGATTAACTATCACGTGACATGTTCTGTTTTTGTGATAGGTACTTACCGATTTGAAAAAATCATATACGGTCGAATTGAGTAATAATAATTATTATACACCTTAAAAAGATTACATTTTGAAAATAAATTCAGAACATTGTATGTAGGTACAATAGACGGCCTTATCGCTAAATGCAATTTTTTCCAGGCAACCTTTGTATGAATAGAAATCATTGAATTGATAACCTCCTCCTTTTTTGAAGTCAGTCAAAAAACCTAATCATGTCGCCGCATAGCAACGTGTCTAGCTAGCACTTCGCGGAATCATCCCAAAGATAAGAGCAGTATTTTGTTGTCAAACCCACCTCGATTTGTCTGACTGTACTTTTCAACCTCATGATAAATCGGGGGCGAATCGGCTATTCTGAAATGTGAAGGGGCGCAATGGATAATGTGTCCCTTTACGGTCCGCTTTAGAGAACCCGGATTTATAAGCGCTCGGGTTTATAAGCGCCCGCTTTCTTACAATCCTGAGTTAGGTTTCCCTATTATCTCCTTATTCCTATTCTTTATGTCTACTCTACCAGCGCGCGTAAATACGTACTAATTATAGAGAGGTAGAGGTAGAGAGGGAGGTAGAATGCACTAACCTATACTAATATTATAAAGAGGAAAGATTTGTTTTTTTTGTTTGTTTGTTTGTAACGAATAGGCTCCGGAACTACTGGACCGATTTGAAAAATTCTTTCACTGTTGGGAAGCTACACTCTTTGCTGTGAACATATGCTATATTTTATTGCCGTATTCCCACGGGAACGGGAAATACGTGGGTGATACCGCGTGACGTCCGCTAGTTATATTATATGTATGTAAGTTCGTAGTTCGTAGGCATAACATAAACGTTAACAATTAGGTATATACAACGGAACTCGGACCGCGCGACTGATAACAGATTTAATAAGTAGGTATGTATGTATAAAGTGAATGATAACCTTGCGTTATTGCACTCAGTATAATATGTAAAAACCGCTCTTTAAATAACTAGGAAAATCCCTGTTGTTCGATTTAGGAATGACTCAAAAGAGGGCGTAGTGAGCGTGAGAAACCTAAGCGATTTATTTGTTCAGAAACTTATTGAGGTTGCTTATGGAGAAAAGTTACTAAATGTCCTGTGATCTCCATGAGGCGAGGAAGGGCTTCTACAGAAAGAGGCGAGCAGGAGGAAGGGCTTCTACAGAAATTGATTCCATTCTTTTTAAGTTTTGAAATAAATACTTCTTAGAGCGTGTTAGGTATTTTTGTGCTGGAAAAAATACTTCAAATTGCAACTCGTGATAACTAACCGAACTCGAAGTGACTTCGAAAACGTCTTAGAAACCGGCTTGAAATGTTCGAAGTGACTTGGTGATTGCTGTTGGTCCTGGTTTACACTTTCAATTCGACTTGGACTATCAAGAAATACAAAAGTAATTTGTTAAAGTTTTCACTTCTATCGGTATTCCCATGAAATTTAATCGTCAATCCATAGGATAACCAAAATAACAACATTCAATACTTAGAATCACTAAATTCAAATTTAAAAATCAAAAATACGAGTACAAATCCCCAAATCCAAAATACAAGATTCAAATCAAAAATCCTAATCAAAATCAAACATCTAATCTTCGAAAGAAACAGTAATAAATCACAAAAATATTTGCAGTATGTAACGCGACCCGTGTCTCAATAGTTGCATAGCCACACCACCGCGCCAACGCAACGAGGCAGTCAAAGAAAAGACATATTATACAATAATAATTGTAAAATAGTTCAAAAAACTAAAAAACACGCTTCAAACCCTTTTATTTAATACCCATATCATGGGCGTGCATTTCAAATAGCCAATCCGCCGTCTTGGACGTCCGCCATGTTGGATTTAAGTCATCTGACATTATTTTTCGTATCCCTAACAGAAAACCCTTTCATTCGATACCCATGTCATGGGGGTGAATTTCAAACAGCCAGTCCGCCATTTTGGGGAGGCCGCCATATTGAATTTGTAATGACGTTTTTTAGCTAGTCATGTATTGTCATCAGAACTCAGAGCGTGTGCAAAATTTCAGTCTGATCGAAGGACGAAAAGTAGGTCAAATTAACATTTAAAGATTTTCTTACATACATAGTTACAAGTGAAGCTAATAAAAGCGTGTTAAAAATAGAAAAGATAAATTACCAATCAATCATAATCATTTATATCAATCACATAATAAAATGTCATATAATAAAATCGTAACAGGTCGCTGTCTGTACATTGAAGATACAAAAGAAAAAAAAAATAAAGGGGGCTTTATGAACGCAATAAAACCCAAAACAATGATTTTTAGAATTTTCGTCAGTTTATCTGTACGTTTGTGCACGATAATCAAAGCAACCGCTCAACCGATTGCAATGCGGTTTTCTTTATTGGGTTGCAGTTTGCCCCACTTAACATTTAGCGTTTGTTTCATGTCAATCGGTTTATAAATAAAAAAAAATATCAATCTAAAACGATCACATATAAAAAGCAGCGTACGAAGTGGCAACAGCTAGTACAAAATATGTAAAGTCCCACCAGTTACATTTTTTACATACAAAACACAAATACCTAGATCTGATAGATAATCATGACAGTCGATAGAGTAACGTAACGAGAGTGACCAATGATAACAACACTCGCTCGATGACCGCCGGTAGATATGTTGTTCCAAGGGTTTACAATTATTTGGTGACAGAACCCTAAAACAGCGATTCCCCTATTGCCCGAATAGTTTGCCGCGAGATATCAAGGAAGAGCCAGATAAAGTGTTATTTATGAAAAAACTTAAAAAATATATGTTTTTTTATGAATAAGTAAATCATGTTATATTGTTGTTGTTAAATTAATAATTTGTACGGAGACTAGATCTCCAGTCAAACCATTAACTCGATTTCGGAGAACTTTTAATGTATGCTCAAAATGTTAGGTACTAAAGAAATAAATAAAAAAGAAAATTTTATCCAGTCGTGTGACTGAATAAAATTTTCTTAATATAAATCTCATTTCTTTAACTCATATTCAAGTACAATTACACATCAAAAGATTGTTCTTTTGATGTGTAAGTAGGTACCTACTTTAATGCGACTTAAAGAAATGAGATCGTAAAAAAAAAGTGAATTTAAAAGCAGGTAGGTACGTATGCTTTGAAAAGATTTTTTAAACTTTATTAAAGGAAGAAGTTTTATTTAAATACGCTTAAAATAATTAAATTTTTCCCAACTTTGTTATAAAAAATATATTTCAGTAAAATACGATAACGGTTTATTTATATAAGTACGCGGATTTTACGCGAATCTTGTAAATACTGAAACAGTATATATTGGGGGGATGGTAAGGGAGCGCTTCAGTTGATATTGAACAATCATTGCAGAAGGTCTACTCGTCCAACTATTTCATATCTGGGTCATAGTCAAGATGGGGAAGGGAACGATATTTCTGATGATCCTTGCGTTTAGTAAGTACTTCTATTTTTTACAAGCTTTTATTTAACTTGTCATGTATATTTGTTTTTTACGTTTCAAGCAAGATTGTGAGCTTATTATTGCTGATTCGTTCAACTTTGTTTACTGTACAGTACAGCTCGGCTTTTCTGTACCTAACCTTCTCCTTGAATTAAGTACTCTATCGATTACTGAAAATAGCATTAACATCCGTTGAGCAGTTTTAATTAACTAAGTGAACAGACAGAAAATAATTCATCATTCAAATTATTTAATATAATTATTTTAAGCCTCATTGGTTTTTCTGTGAAAAGCCTTTTGCTGTGTTGAAATAGACACCCTCGAAAAAAAGGTTCATATGCCCTAAATATAATAAAAAATATTCTTGCCATTGATTTACAAAAAGCTAATTCTTCCATTAAAACTTTTAAAAACATTACAGAAATTTTATGACACTTCTTTTTCACGAGAATATTGAAACATCTTGATAGGTACTATTCGCCTGGTCTTGGTTTGCATCCGATAGGCTATAAACTGTAAAATATTTGATCTATACTAATACATATTATAAAGAGGAAATATTTGATTGTTTGTTTGTTTGCATCGACTAGGGTCCAGAACTACTGGATCAATTTGAATTCTTTCACTGTTGGGAAGCTACACTTTTGGCGGTGAACATAGGCTATATTTTATTCCTGTATTCCCACGGGAACGGGAACTAAGCGGGTGAAACCGCGTGACGTCCGCTAATCTTACTAATATTATAAATGCGAATGTTTGTGAGTGTGGATGTTTGTTACTCTTTCACGCTCGCACGGCTGAATGAATCTGGCTGAAATTTAGTACAGGGATACATTATAGTCTGGAATAACACATAGGCTACTTTTTATCCCGGGAATAAGTTCCCACGGCATCAGCTAGTTATACTATAAATATAAAACGATTTTCATACAAACTTTCGTGCTCTATTTTACCATATGGGTAGAATTGCAAACATTTCAGAAAAATGATAGTATTCATTTGTATTTTGAACAGTATAGAGTCCTGGTCGAGACCAAATTTTTTTCACAATTAATGTGTGATTGAGTCAGCATACTAATTGCTTTTCAAATGTATGTTAGTAATCAGAATTGGAAGACGAAAACTATTTTTTTGGGTGCCTGTCGTTTAACCAAAAAGATTTTGCCAAAATTTCACTACCCAAACAAATTTTGGCAATCTTTTTTTTATACCAATGCAATGTTTGGAACAATTTTAGTACGCACTTTTTTATGCGTCAAATTTTTAGTTAGCGAAATATTACCAAGGATAATATCATTATGGCATTAGATCTTTAGGCAAATTATTTATTAACAATTTCGATGGTGTAACCCCGAAATGGTTCTAAGTCGAATACTGCACACCGTGATTTGGATAGGTTAGGTTAGAAGGCTAATGCGGGAGCGGAGCGAAGCTGAGCGAAGCGGAGCTCTCGCATTAGCTTTCGTGGTTATTTTTTTATAACCATCAATCGAAATAGTATATCGAAAAATAAATGAGATAGGTAGCCTTATTTCATTTTGCGTAAAATATATTTTTTAAACTGAAACATTTGACTTAACAAAAATTGGTAAAAGTACAAGTTGGTAAATAAATAAGTTATTGTTTAAACGTTCACTGCCCAAACATAACGTTTGCGTTACAATTATTTGTGAAGAGATTTTTTGCTTAGTAATAATTTGGCAAATGAAATTATGCGAAACATTTTTTGGGAAGTGATAATTTGGAAATTTCTTTTTGCTCAAACATAATAGATCCCTATTTTTTTGTCCCATACGTAATTCGCAACATTGTTTCAATTCCAAAGGATGATATTGAAATATCTCTTCTTTGTCGATCGCTACGTCATAAAATAAAACTATTGTCTTCTTTAATGTTACGTTACATCTTTGGGGATAAAGACGTGACAATAATTTAATTAGAGAATAATTTACAAAATTCTTATAAACTGATATCAAACAATTATAGTATAGTAGGTTTACTAATGTTTGGCAAAAAACGTTCCCCAAAGTGTTACATGCCAAATTATGTTTCCCAAATTTTCATTTGGCAAAACATCTTTGCATCGTGCCATTTACCTATTGTATAAGATCCCGTTAAGAACGATCTTCACCGAGCTGGTTAATGGATGAAAATTATTTTATAACTAAGTAACTAACTATCTTCACGCCAAATCCCTTGCGGGGTAGGCAGAAAGAACCGAGCGCCACACGGCACGGTCCATACACACCTCACTTGCTTCTTCAACTTTCATTTTTCTTTTCATGCATGCACGTCGGTTCCTACGGCTCTTGACACCACCTTCAAGTAACACACGATTAATTTGTCACAAAATTATTTTATATTCAATGAAATATGTCAATAAATTAATTGCAGATTTTTTTTTTTTTTTTTTTTTTTCTTTTTTTTTTTGACGCGGGGAACGCATTTACGCGCCTTCATCCCAGCTGCGGGGGCAGCTGGGATGGTGTGTGGGACTCCCGGCCCGGTCCGGAATGGACCGTCCTACCCACTAAACCCCGCGGTGTTCCTCCTCACCCTTTAGCCGGGCCGAGGGATATCAAAAGATTATTCACGTCGACCCGGCTAGGGGCGCCCCGTTTATTCGGGGCTCTCCTCGGGGGAGCCAGATGGGCGGCTCCCCAAAGCTCCCTAAGGAGCTGAAGTCCACGCCTGCACCGCTCTCGAGCGCCCCTCTGTAATAGAGGAGACAGAGAGCGGCTGGCGCAGGCGTGCGCTAATGGGCACCCCTGGAACACGGAAAAGGTGCCCACCGCCATGTGACCGTTGGTGGGCGGGGTCCCCCGACCTTACGCCCACGGTCAAGAAACAATCGGGGGCGCGCAGTAACTCCTCACCGCGGCGCCCCCGAACTGAACGGCAGAGCGGGAGCATTATCGGTTACTCCCGCTCCCCCGCACAGTGCACCTCCCGCTTTGCCGCCATCACCTCGTCAACTGGCGAGGTGACAGCGGCCCAGCACTGTTGCCGCCGGTCGCGCCGTTATTCACGGCCGGCAGCCCGAACTGCATGGCAGGGCGGGAGCATCTACCCAAACTCCCGCCCCCCACGCAGTGCCTCTCCCACTTCGCCGCCATCGTCTCGCCAGCAAGGTGGCGAAGCGACGGCGACCCATCATTGCTGCTGCCGGCCGTGAATAACGGCACAGCCGGCAGCAACACACACCACCGAGCAACACACAGGTGGGTTACTCCCGCCTCGGCCGGAATTAGCCAGAGTAGCACAACTCCCCCACAGAGGAAGGGGAGTGGTCGCTACTCCGTTGCCCAGGATGCACCACGAGGAGGATCCGACCCATTGGGGTCCTTAAGATGTTAGTAGGACCCCGCATCCCAAATTAATTGCAGATGGGTTGCCTAAAAATATTCAGTCCAGAATATGATTACTACGAAACCCTTCATGGGCGAGTCCAACTCGCACTTGGCCGGTTTTTGATATGTCGATTTTTTAATGATTCGGAATTTAATGGTTCGGTGTCTTAAAATTCGGAGTTCTGACAGTCGGAAATATAAGATTACGGAATTTTGAAATTCAGTTTTTTTTAACATAGAACTTATGAAGCGTCAGATTCCAAATCATTCTTAATTATAAAATTCGGAATTTTAAAACTCGTGATTGTGACTGTCGGAATTAAGTTTTTGGTATTAATGTAGTGTACCCATTTACTTGACTACCTCGGTGGCGCATTCGGTAGTGTTACTGACTTGCTCGCTTGAGGAACATCTCACCCTTTCCTCTACAGTCCTACTCCTAGATGACGTTGTGTGAGAATGTCCAAAGCGTCACAAATAACTAAATTTTCATGTGGAAGTATTTAATTATTTAAATGCAGGACTCGTAGTGACGAAAACTACAGGGTGTACTACCATTGCACACGGTCGGGCAAGCAATAAAAAGTGTGTGGTATTCCCAGGCGGTCACCCATTCTAGTACTAACAATGCTCAATGTTGCTTAACTTCAGAGATCGGAGAAGAACTGGAGTATTCAACATGGTATGTACGTTGGCAAGAACGTAAAATAAAATAAATAAATTAAATAAAATCAATTCCCTTTGAAATGAAAAAAAAATTAGGTTTGTCAAAGTTTTTGTGACTCTACTGGGGTTCGGAAATGCTACAGACAGAAGAACACCCCAAGAAACTCGGTCCCTCCCAAAATTCATCATAGATTCGTAGAAAGTAGCAATTCGTGTCACTGCCAGGCAGCCTTGTCTTCTAGAAAGTCTTTAATGCTATAATAAGCTTCCTGTCTCAATTTGAATTTTATAAGCTTTTTAAATTTAGTCACTGACAAACCTGTTATGGCTGTCGGCAATGTATTTGCACATTCATATACGATTGCCCGCAAAAGAATTGCTTATTCATGAAGCCTAAGTCTAGGGATAGCCAATTTATTCTTATTTCTTAAGATCAGGTTATGGATATCACAATTTTTAATAAAGTTGTGTTTATGAGTGTATGATAAATTTTCATATAATTATGTACCGTGAATACACAGTAAGGATGTTGATATCCCGTATTCTAATAAAGTAATCTTTTGTTGCAGCGGTAATAGCGGACGCCTACTACGTTGATCTCCAACCAAGCCAACCGGGCGATCACGTGATGGAAACCTTGTGTCAGCAGAATGGTGGAAACATTTTTGAAGTTGAAGTAAGCCGTTTTTTGAATATTAAAAATTAAGTCAAAATAAGCTTGTGTCGGAAAGGGTATGAGGCCGATCACACTCCTGTTTTTCTGTTATTAGCGAATGTTGAGCAATGAAGTGGCTAAGAATATTCCTCAGATAAGTTCCAACAATAATATATATTCATTACTCCAATCGCTTTTCTCCAATCCGTATGGGAGTTATAATCGCGCGACTAAAATGGTGCGGACACAGCACCCAGAAATAAATAACATTCCGCAGCAATGCAATAAGTTTAAATAACAAAGTTGAGTTTTTTACAACGCTTGAGTAACTCGAAATCGGGCAAGCCAATTTTTAAAAGTGAAAATGGCAACTTGCTTCAGTCTCGACTTTAAAAATATGTTAGACTCTGAGACAGTCAAGTCAGTAAATAAATTCATTAAAGGCTTGAGCTGTCCTGTCTCGCAGTCACGGTTGAATTGATAAGTGACACTCGCAAAGGAATCATTAGTTGTGTGGGAAAATGAGCTGGCTTTATGAATGTATCTCTACAGAATGGGACCTGGAAGGGAGAGCCCTTGCATCACTGTTTAAATGGCGCAAGGAGGCGCTGGAGCGGAGCCAAAGGCCTGCGTCTCGAGAAATCAAGGTCCAGCGGTCCCGGCTCTGCCAGGAAGCCATGAAGATATGGAAGGTGCGACTTGAGCAACCAAAGGGGGGATTTGCTACAATAGCGGCCGTCACACCGGTCATGGACGAGTGGCTGGAAAGGAGACATGGTGCTCTCTCCTACCGGTTGTTACTGATACTTACCGAGCACGGTAGCTTCGGTAAGTATCTGTGGCGAAGACACCGGAAAACCGCAGCCGAGTGCCGGCACTTTGAGGACCGCAGCGATGATACAGCGCTCCACACGCTGGTGGAGTACACGGCGTGGGCGCAACAGCGCCAGGTCCTCGTGTCGTGGCAGGTCTGGACGTAGACACTCTCTTGCTCGAGACCATGGTGCGAGCCTTGATCTCCAGCGGGAGTAAGTGGGACGTGTCTTCGCCCAAGACTATCGGCCTCCATGACCGAGGGCCTGATGACGGTGAGGAGGCTGCTCACCGTCCTTACAGGATCAGGCCCTAGACGGCAGCGTGACGTGATAGATTCATACACGCCCCCCTTAGAAGAGGGATGACACCCGAAATCTCCCCAAAGGCGCGGGATAGCACCTAGGCGAGCCCTCAGTAGTAGCCGTAGGTCTGTTGGAAATCCTGGGACATCCTTCTGAGGGCGTTACGTGAGGTTTTTGAAGTGAAACTTCTTTATCGGCGTTGGAAAAAAATTTGCGTCACGTCACGTCACGATTTTTGGTTACGCGCCGTTTTGGACCGAATTGGACTTTTGGACTTTTGGACTTTTGGACTTTTGGACTTTTGGACTTTGGACTTTTGGAGTTTTGGACTTTTGGACTTTTTGGACTTTTAGACTTTTAGATTTTTAGACTTTGGGACTTTGGGACTTTGGGACTTTGGGACTCTGGGACTCTGGGACTCTGGGACTTTGGGACTTTGGGACTTTGGGACTTTGGGACTTTGGGACTTTGGGACTGTGGGACTTTGGGACTTTGGGACTTTGGGACCTTGGGACTTTGGGACCTTGGGACTTTGGGACTTTGGGACTTTGGGACTTTGGGACTTTGGGACTTTGGGACTTTGGGACTTTGGGACTTTGGGACTTTGGGACTTTGGGACTTTGGGACTTTGGGACTTTGGGACTTTGGGACTTTGGGACTTTGGGACTTTGGGACTTTGGGACTTTGGGACTTTGGGACTTTGGGACTTTGGGACTTTGGGACTTTGGGACTTTGGGACTTTGGGACTTTGGGACTTTGGGACTTTGGGACTTTGGGACTTTGGGACTTTGGGACTTTGGGACTTTGGGACTTTGGGACTTTGGGACTTTGGGACTTTGGGACTTTGGGACTTTGGGACTTTGGGACTTTGGGACTTTGGGACTTTGGGACTTTGGGACTTTGGGACTTTGGGACTTTGGGTCTTTGGGACTTTGGGACTTTGGGACTTTGGGACTTTGGGACTTTGGGACTCTGGGACTCTGGGACTCTGGTACTCTGGGACTCTGGGACTCTGGGACTCTGGGACTGTGGGACTTTGGGACTTTGGGACTTTGGGACTTTGGGACTTTGGGACTTTGGGACTTTGGGACTTTGGGACTTTGGGACTTTGGGACTTTGGGACTTTGGGACTTTGGGACTTTGGGACTTTGGGACTTTGGGACTTTGGGACTTTGGGACTTTGGGACTTTGGGACTTTGGGACTTTGGGACTTTGGGACTTTGGGACTTTGGGACTTTGGGACTTTGGGACTTTGGGACTTTGGGACTTTGGGACTTTGGGACTTTGGGACTTTGGGACTTTGGGACTTTGGGACTTTGGGACTTTGGGACTTTGGGACTTTGGGACTTTGGGACTTTGGGACTTTGGGACTTTGGGACTTTGGGACTTTTGGACTTTTGGACTTTTGGACTTTTGGACTTTTGGACTTTTGGACTTTTGGACTTTTGGACTTTTGGACTTTTGGACTTTTGGACTTTTGGACTTTTGTACTTTTGTACTTTTTGACTTAAGGACCATGAGCAAATTGGGCTCAGTGTCCAACAGAGTTATATCATATGCCGTTTGTAAGGATTTTGTTTGTACTAAAATTGTTACTACCGGCACCACCTTCAATTCCATTGCAGAAAAAAGATATGCACCTAAATAAGTTTTGCGTAAAAAGCTAATTATTAGTCATAAAACTTATTGTAACAATATACTCATGCTTTAAAATAGTGGTAAACAATAGATGCGCATGCGCCCGTGTGATTTACAACACTCTCCATCCCTTTCACACCCCCCCGGACGCCTGCGCGGGCGCCCGTGTAGTCCGTGTACTCTCAATCAGTCGACTCGTGATTCTCACGTTGTTAGCTGTGTGTTTCCGTGTATCCTCTCTTGTTCTGTGATTTACCGACCCCAGCCTGTTGTTTTGGACTCTTTTTATGCTTACGTATTGGTGTGCTTAGTGATTTAATTATTTTATCAAACCTGTTAACTTGACCTGGACTGTTTATGGACACTGATTTACCTACCTGTTTTTGAAATGGCTACCGAAGGACGGCGTTGTGTGTTGTGCCCACGTTCTGTTTTGCGACAACGACGCCATATTTTAGATGAATACTTACCAGAAAGACAACCCCGGCATGCCGAATATATTCAACAAAATGCGCTCACTGAGGTAAGTGTACACATTACCTGTATACCCATTACAAATCTGTAAGAAAGTCTATCTGTCATTCTATCTGCTCATATTTTGAGAACTACTGAACCAATCTTAATATAGTTTGTTTCATTATTAATTATAGGCTACTTACCATCACGCTAAGTTATCAAAGGGGAAAGCAGAGAGGTTAAATATGAGAGAAGTCAGGGAAAAACGGTGGTATAATTAGAAATCCCATTCGCTATAAAAGTGGGACCTAAAAAATCCTTCATTTACGCGACCTGTGCTGCGGGCACAGCTATAGACTATAAAAATCCCAAGGAAATGATCATAAAGTCTACGCGGACGGAGTCGTGAGCAAAAGCTAGTAAAAAATATACCCAATAGTATGCCGCAGAAAGTATTTTATTTATTGATTATTATTTTCAAAGACCCTTTACTTTTTTTTAGGTTGCGTTTAATAACATCCAAGCCACATGCCATCGGTGTTGGCAAGTAGTGCAAAATGCAGTTCGACAACAAGAACCAGAAATGCCACTACGACAGGATGTCCAACCGGAAAGCTCACAAGAACCTCAACCCCCACAAGAACCTCAACCCCCACAAGTACCTCAACCCCCACAAGAACCTCAACCCCCACAAGAACCTCAACCCCAACAAGAACCGCAAGGCCCACAAGAGCCGGGAATACCACCAGAAGCAGAAGATCTACAACTAGTCGTTATTCCTGATTATGTGAGAGCGCCCAATGTTGCTTACCGTTGTATTTTTAATGGCTGCCCTAACGCAGAACGTCTTAGAATCCCAGTTACGATTAAAGTACATATTCTTTGTGAGCACCGCTTGTATATACCTGAAAGTGCAAGAGTTTGCCAAGAACATTTGATGGGTAACGACAGTTGGAACTTGTTGATTGACAATTGTAATGTTACGCATAACTTTGATGTACGTCAGATCACAGATATGACTAATATGCTGGTAAGAACCATTACCCAAGGCCAGAGATTTGATTTTGAATTAGAAGCTGCATTAACGGATAATGACTTATATTTTTGGACTGGACTAAACTTGCAACAATTCAATAGAATTTTGGAAGAGACTCCTTCTCTAGCACAAAGAAGTAATTGTCCACGGACTGTCCTCGGTATCTATATGGCAAAACTAAGAACAGGAGAGTCAAACGAGAGATTGTCAACATTGTTCAATACATCTCGCCGATCACTGGAACGAAAACTTGCAATAGCCAGAGAATGTTTAATGAATGACTTTGTTAACAGACACCTCGGTATTGGCCATATTTCGCGAGAAAATATATTGCAAAGAAACCTGCTATTACCAAAAGGCTTGTTTGGCAACGAAGAAAATACAAAAGCCATTGTTATAGCTGACGGTACCTATATGTACATCGAAAAAAGCTCTAACTTTTTATTTCAGAGAAGAACTTACAGCTTGCATAAGTATCAAAACCTTTTGAAACCTTTTCTGATGGTATGTAGTGACGGCTACATTATTGAAGTTTATGGTCCGTATGCGGCTACTGATTCTGATGCATCTATAATGAACAATATATTAAACGACGAGGAAAATCTGTTCCACTGGATGTTTCACCGGAATGATGTGTTTATCTTAGACAGGGGCTTTCGAGATAGCGTAGAAAACTTACAGGCATTGGGATATGAGGCATACATCCCACCGACAAAAGACAGATTCGAAACTCAATTGACCACAGTTCAAGCAAACAAATCAAGATTCATAACACTGTGTCGGTGGGTTGTAGAAGCTGTAAATGGGAAGTTTAAAAATAGATTTAAACTACTGCGGCAGGATTATTTTAATAGAGCCTTGCCACATTTATTTGTTGACTTTAAAATTGCAGCCGCTCTTATTAACGCATTTTACAAGGTAGCTGTTGATAATGAACATGCAAATGAAATATTAAGAATAGCCATTGAAAGGCTCCATACACCTAATCTTTTGAACGACTATGTACAACTGAGGAACCTGAATAGACAAAGAGCTTCATTTATTACAATGGAAGCAAATCAGTTGGAAGACTTCCCTCGGCTAACAATAAATGAGATTTTCATGATATCGCTTGGATCATATCAAATCGAACTTGCTAAGTCATATTGCAGCGAACATGTACGGAATGGTTTATATACGATAGAAGTATGCCGTGAAAATGAATTAAATAATTTAGCAGCATGCAATATTAATCATCATAATGTGTGGCTATTAAGAGGAAGGATACAGTCAAGACATGTTCGTGCACGTATATATTACGTATACATTCTGGTTAACAGAAATGAAACAGGTCGAGATGCCATCGCTCAATATTACTGCTCGTGTCTAACAGGTAGACGCACAGTAGGAAGTTGTGCTCATACCATTTCAATAATATGGTATCTAGGGTTAGGCAGGCACATACAATTTAATCCACCGGCAGGACATTTAGACGATATTATTATTGATATTGATTGAAATATTAATAAAAATGATTTTAACTGTTAGGAGCTGTTTTATTTTTTATGTATACATTAAACCTGGAAAACCTACAATGCCATAACAGCACTACTTTTTAGTTTATTTATGGTCGGAGAAAAATGTTTATAGCAAAATAACCCCATGGATTATTCGCAAAAATGAGTTTAAATCTTTATATTTAGTGCTTTACAAGTATATTCAAAGTGATCTCATCTCTGTTGGTGGGTGAGCCCAGGCTTCATACATTTTTGCCCATGGTCCTTTAAGGTGAGGTGAAAATTAAGTTTATGAAGAAGTTTCACTTCTTACGTGTGTACACTAAGTACACGCAATTTTTTTTTAGTCGGTAGGAGTCCAGCATAGCATTCATGAAGGATTTTTCCTTACTAAAAAAATGTATCTCTGCAGAACAAAAAAAGACGGTATAATATCACACTAGTAGAGGAGTCGCTGAAGATCGACCTTCACTCATCTGACAACCCGATGAAAAATATTTTTTAACAAATTTCATGTAGATGTGTGTGTGACGGCAACGCCACAAAAATCGGCACCGATATAATCCATTGCTTTGTTTGCTATTGCTACCCGTTTTGTGGGTTTTGTTGATCGAAGGGATAAACACGTCAATACCTACTAACTTTACCATAGAAAAATATTAAGTTAACTGTTTTTTAATTCAATTGGTTATAAACAAGTAGATTTGATAACATTTTAATAACCAAAGTAATAGTTCTATCATAGACTAGCAGACGCCACACGTTTTTATACGCGTAGTTCCCGTGGGAATACGGGGATAAAATATAGGTTATGTTATCAGGAAATAGTGTAGCGTCTCAAGGACGCCACGTGTTTTCATCCGCGTATTTCCAGTGGGAAAGCGGGAATAAAATATAGCCTATGGTATCCATAAATAGAGTAGCTTCCCAGCAGTGAAAGAATTTTCGAATCGGTCCAGTAGTTTCGGAGCCTAATCGATGCAAACAAACAATCAAATCTTTTCTCTTAAAATATTAGTATAGAATTAGATAATATGCCAGGTTTGCTACCTAGCAAGTAAGTTGAACAGGCAAGTCAATGCTAAATAGGAAAACTAACTATACTGTATTATATATTATTATATTATGGCATGATGTTGAAATCTGACTTTTAATGTCCGTTCTTTTCATTCTAGCGCGCAGCTTATAAATTTTTAAGATGCATGGAAACTGATTTTGAAGTCAAAAATCTGGAGAACGAAATTAAAGAAGCAACATATTCACACAGTTCCTACGATTATATAATTAAAAAGTAAGTTTTTATAGGTATCCTTGATACACAGTGACTGGGTAAGTCACTGTGTATTAAGGAGTTCCGAAATACGGCAATAGGCTCACTGCCATTACGTGGGACTGGGACTAAGAGAAATAATGAAATGTGGGTGTAAAGCAACCTGTACTTTCTGGGATAACTATATGTCTGTATGTATGTGTGTAACTCTCAACTATTTTCTTCAAACTTCAATACTAAAGCCTAGTCCAATTTTTATTGATTACTACTATCAACCCAATTTTCCTAGAGAAGCTTCAAATTGATAAGCCCAACTTTACAAAAAAAAATCCAAAAAGAGGGTAGCAGGTATAACGTTTTTTTGGTTGAGTTGACGATTCTAAAATAACCAAACAACGTTAACAATGTCAGTTTGAGAGATCCCGTCCATCCAAAGGAAGAAAAAAGTGTGATTGATTTGATTTTGATTGACAGTCGTCTCCGAGAGGCTATAAGGGATACAAGAGCCTACAGAGGCCCCACTCTATAAACTGTCCACTACCTGGTGGTAAGCCGGTTTGTTGGTCTTTTCAAGAAGTGGAGGTACTGGCGAGTGCGTGTCCCTTTCGGAGACTTTGAAAAGATAAAGAGTGAAAAACTGGAAGATGAAAGCGTAAGGAGTATGTATGTAGGTTTAGTCAGTGAAAGACTTGCAAACGCGAGCCTTTCCGACTTAGATGTGGATGAATGCTGGAATATTATGAAAGAAAGTATAGTGGATAGTGCAAAAGAAGCATGTGGGAGTGCAAAGAGGCATGAACATTCGAAAGGTGATGCCTGGTGGGATGCAGAGGTTCAATCCTGCGTAGCAAGAAAGAAGAAAGCTTGGTTGGATTATGTCCCATCTTTGCAACTAAATGACAGTATGAAAGACACGAAGAAAGAAATTTACCGCCTCTGCAAGAATGATGCCAAAGCGTTAGTGAAAGAGAAGCGTGAAAGAATAAATTTGATTACTGAAGAGAAGCTGACGAAGAACTTCGAGACAAATACCAAAATTTTTTGGAGGGAGGTCAAGAAGTCTCGGAGCTGTTCGACAGTTTCCAGAATGGATATGATAAAGAGTAAAGCTGGGGACATTCTTGCGGACCCATTCGAGGTGTTAGAGCGGTGGAATGAGTACTTTGGAGAAATGTATGAATATCTCCCGGATGCGAGCACTGCGAGGGAGTCGGTGACTGATCTTGTGGTGCAAGCATCAAGCGGAGATATTACTTTGGAAGAGATTGAATGGTCGATACGAAGCTTGAAAAATGGAAAGTCTGCGGGAATTGATAGGATATCTGCTGAAATGATCAAATTAGGTGGTCCTTGCGTCCGGGACGCCTTCTGGTCATTGAGCAAGCTATGCTGGAAGACTGGAAGGGTCCCAATGGACTGGAGACGTGCTATCATCGTGCCTTTGTATAAAGGCAAGGGCTCACGTATGGAGTGCGCCAACTATAGGGCCATCACTGCCTCCGTGGCAGTCGGTAGTGATACCGCCTGCGACGCTGGAGGTCCTGGGTTCGATTCCTGGATCGGTCCAAATATTTGTGTAATCCACAAATGTTTGTTTCGCAGTTTGGGTGTTTTCTATGTATAATATGTATGTATTTAGAAATATATAAGTATGTATATCAGTCGTCTAGATCCCATAGCACAAGCTTATATTAGCTTAATTTGGGCTAGATGATGTTGTGTGTGAATGTCCACAAATATTTATTTTTATTTTTATTTTTTATCAGTTTGATCAGTACAGCAGCTAAAGTGTATGGCAAAATTATTGAAAGGAATGAGGGTGGAATCTGACGGATTACTGTGGGAGGCGCAGGGTGGTTTCCGAAATGGAAGGGGATGTATGGACCAAGTTTTCTCGCTCCGCAACATTGTAGAGAAACAGCTGGCTGTAGGCCGGAAGGTTTTCTGCGGTTTTGTGGACATGGAGAAAGCATTTGACAGAGTTGTACGGAAGGATCTCTGGGATATATTGCCAGGATACGGGTTTGACAGTGCGCTGCTTCGTGCCGTGCAGTCTACATAATTATGTGGACTGTACGGCATGTGCGCGGGTGGGCAGCAGCCTGTCTCCCTGGTTTGACGTCAACATTGGCGTCAGACAGGGTTGCGTGCTGTCGGGCCTGCTGTTTGTCCTGTACCTGGACGATTGTCTTAAGGGAGTAAGATCGATGAATATTGGATTGCGAATGGGTGACTTACTTGTGAACTGTTTGCTGTATGCAGATGATGCCGTGCTCATAGCCGAATCGCCATCAGTCTACACTACACACACTACAGTCACTAGTCACAACGATGAAAGACGATTGTCTAATGAGAGGCTTACATTTGAACGCGACTAAAAGGAAAGTGATGGTATTCGAAAGAGAAGAGGACAGAACGAATGCCAGGATAACTGTAAATGATGTAGTGCTGGAATAGGTGGATGAGTTTGTATATCTTGGATGTACATTTAGCAGGGATGGACGGTAAACCGCTGATGTAGAAAGGAGGATAACTGCGGGCAATAGTGTGAATGGAGCGTTAGGCAAACTTTTACTTTTGTACCAAAGCCTTAAGTAAAAGGGCCCAGCTCGCAGTACACAGTGCGGTGCTGATACCTACGCTAACGTATGGAAGCGAGAGTTAGGTATGGCAGGAAACGCATGAAAGTAAATTATACGCGGTCGAGATGCGCGCGCTACGCAAAATCTGCGGAGTAATGCTCGCAGATCGCGTTCGGAATGAAGATGTACGAAAGAGAGTTGGTCTGAAAGAGAGTGTCGGTGTTAAAGTAAGGAAGGGCATGCTACGATGGTTCGGGCATGTGGAGCGAATGGGAGATGAAAGAATGACAAAACAGATATACAACGCGAAAGTGGATGGACGTAGGAGTCGGGGAAGGCCACGACACACCTACCACGATCAAATTAATCGTGTGTTAGTTGAAGGTGGTGTCAAGAGCCGAAGGAACCGACGTGCATGCTTGAAAAGAAAAATGAAAGTTGAAGAAGCAAGTGAGGTGTGTATGGACCGTGCCATGTGGCGTTCGGTTCTTTCTGCCTACCCCGCAAGGGATTTGGCGTGAAGATAGTAGAGTATAGTATAGTCGGTAACATAAAGCAACACAACCTCATAGGTGGAATCCTAGTGAGACTTGAGGGAACTTTTGTTTCGAAAACACAGTCTAGTTTATTTATCTCTTCCTGCTGTTTTTATAGGTATTGTGCCAAGACACCACAACTGAAACTCTGCTATAACGACTTGATGACTGCCTCCAGTCAATGTCTAGGTGGCGACAAACAACTCATAATTACTATGCTCAGAAACATGTCGGATCAAATCGTAGACTACGCGTGTAACAACGAGGGTGAGGTCATGTCTAGTGAGTATGAAAAAGCTTTTTTATGAACCATACAGTAATTTGTCCTTTGCTATACTGGCTGAATT
Organism: Miltochrista miniata; assembly: GCA_933228765.1. Lineage (NCBI taxonomy): Eukaryota > Metazoa > Arthropoda > Insecta > Lepidoptera > Erebidae > Miltochrista > Miltochrista miniata. The sequence continues at coordinate 31,865,676 of OW121752.1, read as the reverse complement.
CTGTGTCGCTTTGGAGCGAAATATTTTTTGGATAAATTATATAGTCCATCAAAAGTATAAATTTGGGAATAAAGATGATTTAATTTAAAAAATAGAAAAACATCCGGCAGTGCAATAATAAGCAAGTGTACTCGTATGTTACGTCTCCACTATACCAGATTACTCAAAAAGGAGATCTATATAAAGGATACAGTGACACTTGGCTACTTACCCCATCCAGAAATATATTTCTGGATTCAGTTTGTCCATTTTTGATCTTTATATCAATCAAATCAGTTTATCACAATATGAAAGAACCTCTCGTGCGTCTTCCCCATAAAGCCTCTCCAAGCGGTCCAAGCTTTCCCTTAAGATATTTCACATATTTGCTGATTTCTTCAGAATTCGTCAACGAAGGTGGCCCACAGTGCTTCGACAGATATAAACAAGACATGATGATGTGTGCAGAACGTTATAAACAAAGAATGATGCAAGTGTCACTGTCGTCTCGAAGACCGGGTCTGGCTGCGACTCAAATTGTAAGACTCACAGAAATCTATATCTATTTTCTTTTCCATTTTACTCTCAATACCTATTACATTAATTTACAATACTTTACAGAAACATCATAATAATAGAGTACTACAATGCTTAACTGCAGAAGTGGACGCATGTCATAACCCCGAGGTATCAAGAATTGTTAGAACAGTAGTTGATATTATTGGCAACAGCAGCCGGGTAAGTAATTCTATATACTACATACATACATAATACGGCGACTACTAACGTCTATTATAAACAACATTCAGCCATCAATCCCTTTGGGAGATGGGATAAAAGATAAAATGGTTTTTCAATTGTAATTTGTTAACGCCAGGTCCGCTTTAAATTATTTTTTCGGCGTTAGAAAGAAAGTACTTTTAGGATTGTTCCTCACAAACTAAGATCTAACTTTAAGAGCCTACCAGACGCCAAATTGTTGAAAGAATATAGAAGATATACATTTTAGCGTGCAAGACAGAGAGAGATGCGATCGGTTTTTGTGCGTTTTTAACGAAATAAATTAATTATAAAAAAACTATAACCAATATTAAAAAGTGGTCTGGTGCAAATGAAGATTTTACTATTGTCTTTCTTATAAATATTTCATATTATAAAAACAACATAAAACTTATGAGATCTAGGTTAAAATTTCAAGAAATCGAGGTATTTTCAACACAAAAATCTATCGAGGATTTTATCAGCAATCGTGTTTTTAGCCTAGAGCGTTTTTAGTTTATGAACTGAAGTTGTCTGTGTTAAAATTTTAATTCATTAGACCTCACGAGTCCTGAGATCTAGACCAAGGTAATAGCCTATTTGGCGTCATACAGACTCTTAATAGTCTCGGGTAGTAGCCCAAACCATTTACGAAAACTTTAAATACTATTACTCCCTATTTCAGCACATTAGTGATAGTGAGTAACCAATTATAGCGGTTTTCACCTGAGCGTCCATAGATGAGTAAGTCAACAGGATTTATTAATAGATGTTTATTTTTTTTTTAGATATTGACCATAACTGATAACGGTACGACACCAGAACCCGAACCAACACCACTCCCGTACCCAGTCGTCGATATAGGTAAACGCCTTGCCTTAACTTTTTTATTTATCAGCTTAATCAGTAGTTGCTTTTAGTCAACTTCCTAGGCACAACACCGGATTCGATATCTGATAGGCACCTACCTACTTGTACATAAAAAAATTGTGGGGAAACCTCGTTGGGACAGCCCGACTCGCTCTTGTCCAGTTTATCTTACTTATCCCGCTATTCGGACGGAGATAATTCCAACTAATAAATAAAGAACCAGATAAATCGGTGTATACCCATTTTTGAATTATAAATGTTGCTAACGAACACGACTTGGTGAATGGATACACTTAGAATAGATTAGTTCTTAATACTAATAGTTGACAATGATTCATCAATTTTCGTGAAGTTTTGATGAATTTAAAATCACTTTTACTGTAAAATACTTTCCTCCTGTTTTAGAAACAAACAACAATTTATCGAATGCAGCCGTTGCCGTTGGCGGTGTGCAAGCGGCTACATCGTTATACTTAGCAGCAATGAGCTATCTAGTCATTATTCAGCGTTTTAGTCGTTATAGATTTGTATAAAATTCTAACTGTAATTATACAAAACATTTCTAACTTATTTTAAGACCAGATAGTGCTTTAAAGTTGTGAATTACACTTATGACGAATATCTTCTGAGTTTTACTAAAAAAATTACATGCTTGCTTGTAGATGCCTCAATTTTTCAACAAAGGTACCTACGACCCCCAAAAACTCTTTTACTCACCAAAATTCCAAAATACTTATTTTTGAAAATCGTACAATTTGTTGGTGTGACGCATTAATGAGTAGAAAAGGTCACGAGAACTACAAATCTGAAGACCTCGCCACACTAAAGATCCGAGACAAGTTTACATACTATAAGATTGAAGATTGGATCGGATTGGACGCTTTCTACTCCCACCTATTCTGCTGAATAGTTCTGCAGGACTCCGTATGGTTTTAAGCAGTCAGAGTCCTCATCCTCACATCCACAAATTACTTAAACCCTTTTTGATACTGCAATTAAAATGTCATTTCAAAGATACTTTCAGCACGACAATTCATTATAAAAAACATATTCTATGCACAGTCCTTCCACAGCTTCCAGTTGCTTTCAGAAACTGTCTGGCTACGCGTAGAACAAATGTTTAAGCATACTGCCTGGGCATCTGCACAAAAGAAATTGTAAATTTACAAGATTTCCTATGTGCTTGTTACAATTCTAGGAACGCTGTTGCCCTTGCAAATTTAAAAGGATTATTAACAAAAAGAATCGCGGCTCCGTAGCCTCAGTAGACTTCAGGTGTAAAGAAATGTAACCTTGGGATATTGGTATCGATATTCTCGACACACGTCTTTATAAAAAATATTCTTTGAATAGCCTATTATGTAGAATCAATATATTTATAAGAAAAATATAAATTGATACACATATTGTAGATTAAAAATGATTGGCTGTTTTTTTCTACTTATTCCAACAAAAGATTATTTCATTTGCACCTGTTTTTCGTCATTTTTTCAGACAGGCCCCTTATACCAAATAACGACATGGACTCAGTTTCAGTGACGCCTCGAATTGATTACAGTGAAGACGACATACCCCCGCAACTCAACGGACTTATAAAAAAGTGTGAGGAACATGGTGTAACACACCAAGCTCTCAAGGTTAGTAATTTAATGTTAGAAGTACCACTTTTGGTTGATAAAGTATGTATATAATTCTAGATGATGGGATTTTGTTACCGTTCGTACTCCCCATTGGAATCATATTACTGGGATAAAAAGTAGCATATACAGGGTGGAATTTAAAGACGGTAGTTGGAGGGAAAGTACCCTTAATATTAATAATAGTTTTGCTGAAAGGAAGCATTCCTTTATTTTCAAAAGTAAGTAAAACTGCATTTAAAGATTTTTAAAAAATCACCTGCTTGAGCCGGGAATCGAACCTGGGAGATGTGAAAAAATAAACATCCTGTATTTTATAATACCAATCAAAAGAGTCTTTAATAAGGAACAATTTCTTTTAAATAACATAGTATCTTAAATTAAAGGAAGACCAAGTTAAATATGTTTTTATTGTAACTAAACTAAAACACTACCTAAAGAGAAAAAAAGTCTAATTGAGATTTTTCTCCTTGTTTTTGAAGTTAGTTGGTTAAGTGACCAGAACGAATATTCCCATTTACAGAAACTAGAACATTTTTAAAACCAACTTAAAAAAAAAAGAGAAGCATCTCAATTTGACTGTTATTTTTTTCTTCAGATAGTGAGCAAGCTTTACAATAAAACATTCTTTACTTGGTCTTTCTTTAATTTACGATACTATGTTGAATAAAAGAAATTGTTGCTTATTAAAGACTCCTTCGGTTGGTTTCATAAAATACAGGATGTTTTCTTTTACATCTCCCAGGTTCGATTCCCGGCTCAAGCAGGTGATTTTTCAAAAATCTTTAAACGCAGTTTTACTTACTTTTGAAAAGAAAGGAATGTTTCCTTTTAGCAAAACTTGCCATTATCAATATTAAGGGTACTTTACCTCCAACTACCGTCTTTAAATTCCACCCTGTATATGATATTCCAGTTAAATGTATGGAGCTTAGTAACTAATACATTGGTATTTCTAGTTATCACGTGAGTGAAGGTCAGTTTCAGCGTCTCTTAGACTATTATGCAGAAAATGTGCAAGTTGGTTAACATAAAAAGACACAGTAAAAAAAAATGTATTGAAGAAGATACGTAAAGCAATATTTTGCTGTCGAACTGTGTCGAACTTAGGTATACCTATAATATTTAATCTAATATCTTTAATTTTTGATCCAGGATGTCATCAAAAATTCGGCAAACTGTTTGGAGAAAACGTTTGACATTAAAAAAATATTAACAGAATTTTTTGAAACCAAGCAAAATAAAGCTTTTGATGTATTTTTCAAAAAGTAAGTATTGCTTCTATAAATATCAGTACTAACTATAATGAAATATTTCGAAGAACATGATACTTATTCGTCCACCGCATCAACGTGCAAAGATGCGCGAATATGAATTAAGCTAGATATTGCAATAAAATAAATAACTTCTGATTTTGCAGGTATTGTGCCAAAATTCCACAGTTTAATTATTGTTACGGACCAATAATGAATCTTATTTCTACATGTGCGGGTGACCAAGGTAAAAATTTGACAACAATCGCAAACAATATGAATGAGCAAATGACTGACTTTGCATGTGCCAACGATGGCGCGAGGATTACAAGTGAGTCTGAAATACCTAACTAATTACTCCAAATTATTTATTGGAAACAACTATGGTACTAATCTTATTAAAGCGATGTTAACTCTCTCTATCTACAATGTTTTGACGCCCTGAACCGATCCTGATTAAGAATACCTATATCACATCACCCATCTCTCAGCCGTGTCATGATAAAATACTGTATATTCAGATACAGTGATACGGATGATCAAAGCTTTTCTCTACACAATATCTCTCTAAAATATATACTATAATATATTTTTGACAAACGACTTGGCAAACGTAGCGATTCGTGGGGCGATAGTTGGCCGGATCCGACCGATCCCCTTTCTTGGGGATCGGCTGGACGTTCCAAGCCTCCGGCACTTCTCCCGAAGAATAGGAAAGGCCATACAGGCATGTTAGCGTTGGAGATAATTCAGCTGCACACTTCCTCAGCACCACTGCCGGAATGCCATCAGGACCACGGGCTTTCCGCGTGTCGAGTGACCGTAGCACCGCTCGCACATCGCACTGCCGGATTAAAGTCGGCGATAGTGGGAGGTTGCTTGCCACAGTCATCATCCTGAAAATTAGCCGCAAAGAGATTGGCCAGCATTTCTGCTTTCTCTTGGAACTTGTGAGCCAGTGATCCATCAGGATAGCGCAGTAGCGGCAGCAAGGGCTTGCAAACGTTGGCCTTGCCGGGCGTTGGCCAGCCGGCTGCCCGTCGGATGTGACGTGAGCTCCTGACCAAGCCGCGTGACGCGCGGGGCGTCCGCTCTCTTGAAGGCCCTCTTACTGGACCTACTCTGTTGTACGCTGCCTTGAGGCGGGCCACATTCGGGTCGCGCACAGCCCGAGCCCTGATCCAGGCGCGATAAGCAGCCTGTTTTTTTTTTTGATTGATTGATTGAAAATATTTTTGAACACAGAGGTGGCTCCGGGTGACAGTATCGTTTGGAACCCGAAGGCAACATCTAAAATCACTTACGAAATGTTACCTATATCTTCTATTACCTTCTTCAGGATTCTTCAAAGAGGGTGGTCTAGAGTGCTTTGAGAGCAAGGGATTAGAGTTGTCGGAATGTGGTAGAATGATGAACAACTCCCTTTCGATTATGATGATAGATGGCTCCATATCAGTCAAAGTAAGTTTATTTATTTATTGGTACACCAACGGGATACATACACTTCAACAAAAAGTTACAAAACATGGGTACACTATGATGATAAGTAAAACTATTTCTGAAAGTCACAATCACAAATATCAAAATTCCGAATTTTATAATTTCGAATGATTTGGAATTCCGAAAGTCATATTATAAAAAAAACCTGAATTACCAAACTCCGAAAGCTTATTCCGACTGTCAAAATTCCGAATTTCAAAACACCGAGCCATTAAATTCCGAATCATGACTTGGCAAATATAGCGCCCGCCAGATAGACCGATGACCTGGGAAAGGCTGCAGGCTGGGACTAGATGCGAAAGGAGCAGGACCGTGCGTCGTATCTTTAATTGCCTAGAGGTCTAGTAGACTGCCATGGGCTGATTTGATTCATTGATTGACTGAAATATTTGTGCTGTAGCCAAACCAAAAAAAAACAATATTAAACATTGTTTTTCAATTCCGTTTTCAGGATGGTTACGCTAGTTACGAGAAAGCTTTCAACTGCCTGGTGCAAAAGCTAGAGAGTTGCGATTCAAAGGTACCCTCTGAGATGTTCAAGTCGCTGGCTGGAATCGTTCATCAAAATATCTCTCCAGAAGTAAGTGTTTTATGGGCTTAAGCCCTATTTGTGAGTTGTGTTCAAGGCCTTTCAACCTCTTGAGATGTGACAAGGATTTGAAAGAGGCAGTGTAGTAGACTCCCATAAAAAGAAAGAGACATTTTGAGATCAGGCTTTTTACACCTTACGTGAACTCAGCAACGTCAGTCGTATACTCTACCACAAACCACCGAGACCGTCATTTACTTCCAAGACTAACCTGCTATCCTTGGATAACCTTCCGAGGGATTACCCGGCCGTAGCCTGTGGTAGTGCGGTTTTAGTCGGTAAGAGTCCGGTATAGCATCCACGACGGATATCCGCATGTAAAAAAAAAGACTAACATGTTTTTTTTTGTATTTTGTAGGTAAGGCAAGTGACTACACCTGAGCCGGTCAAGCAGGTCAGCTCCAATAACTCCGAGACACCCCACTACAAGACATCAGGAACTATAACATTGACATTTAATGCCGATATTTTTGTTTAGTTTACTTAGTCTAACATACATATATATGGTCACGCCTTTATCCCCGAAGGGGTAGGCAGAGGCATATCATATGCCCACATTTCACCTTTGTATAATTTGTCCCACGTAATAGGTGGTGAGCCGTATTGCCGTGTTTAAATGGACAGGCGCAGGTTGTGACTGCCTGCTGTTGAAATAAAGCCTTCAACTTAGCTTAACGACTGCCATTTTACTGGCAACCGGGACCAACGGCTTAACGTGCCTTCCGAAGCACGGAAACGCTCAAATAAATGTCACAAAGTGATCACATGGATGGTCACCCATCCATGGACCGGCCACAGTGAAAGTTGCTTACTGCAGTGATCGTTTACAGAACACTGAGTTCGCGGGGCCACGAGCGCTTCTACTTAGTCTAAAAGATTTGTATTCACTTCAAGAAATACGATTCTTTTTTAACATGTCTACCTAGTAAAATACTGGACATAGTTTTTATAATCGTTCTACCTACGATGGATTTCCATCAAGTATCAACATTCCATTAGTTTACCAAAGTATTGTTAGTAATAAGTAACTACTATTTTTCGAAGTGGTTCTCCAAAATACAGATACAATTTAGATCTGTATGGTATGGTGTTTTATTAATATTTACTTTACTGAAAAATGTATTTCCTGGTGCGCAATAAAGAGTTTTTATGTTATGTTACTTTTGTACATAAAAAATGCAAATAAATGTACTTAAATGCCTATACATTTTTCATTGTTTTTATTTATTGAATGTATTCATATCCCCCTAATAAAGTAGTACAGCCAGACATGTTTGCTCAAATTTCCTTGATGATCTTCACTATCCCTGATTGTGAGATCATTCACCACGAATGTTTGATAGTTCAGGGAAACTCAGTGGACCGCTTAGGGGTAGTTCCTGTAGGTACATAAAACGAGACAAGGTTTTTGCAAATCGGACAGCCACCGAAGAATAATTCGCCACTTACCTGATGTCCCATTCTGCTCTAGTCTCTGTTATTATTCTCTGGTTCTCTGCTGATATTGCTGCCGAATTCCTGGTACCGATCGAAGCGCTGGCGTGTGGATGAGTTGCCGGCAAACCACCACAGCACATAATACACACAATATACACAGCGACCGTGGAGCCTATAGTGCTGTACGCGGCTGGCGCATGGGCGCCGGCGCCGCGGCGGTTGGGAAGCTGTGCATCAAGAAGAGGCTTAATTTTATTCAGCGTAGTTTCGCCCAAAAAATTAGTAAGGCATATCGCACGGTCTCCCTCAACGCGGCCTTGGTACTAGCTGGTATACTACCCCTTGACCTTAGAGTCAAGGAGGCTGCATTGCTTTACAGGATTCGAAGAGGAGAATCAATACCAGACCTAGCCGGGAGGGAGATCGAGCGAATGTCTTCGTTCGCGGAGAATCCTCATCCTGCCGAACATATGAGCTTGGAGTTCATTAGCCTAGATAGTACTGAACTTGGTAATCAATCTGATATTAAAATCTTTACGGACGGCAGCAAGATTGCGGGTAAAGTCGGAGCCGCACTCTCCTTTTGGAAAGATGGGGCCGAGACGAGAGCCCGCAAGCTTGGTCTGCCGTCATATTGCACAGTCTATCAGGCGGAACTCCTGGCCATATGCGAGGCAACGAGGATGATCCTAAAACACAGCGCCAAAAGCTTCGGAGTGTACAGTGACTCAACCGCGGCTCTCCAGACGGTCGTAAATCCCAGTCGTCTCCATCCCCTGGCGGTAGAAGCCAGGAGAAATATAAAAGAAATTATATTCTCAGGCAAAAATATAGTTTTGTACTGGGTCAAGGCTCATGCGGGGATGGTGGGGAATGAGAGGGCCGACCGGCTGGCTAAAGAGGCAGCTTTGGGAACGAGGCGGGCACCGGACTATGACCTGTGTCCGATCTCATTCGTCAAGCGGCAGATCCGTATGGACACGCTTGGCGAATGGAATCGGAGATATGAGTCCGGGGAAACCGCCTCGGTCACAAAGCTCTTCTTCCCAAATGCGGTGGACGCGTACAGGATTATACGGAAATTCACTCCAAGCAAACACACCACACAGGTCCTGACAGGGCATGGTGGGTTCTCAGGGTACTTGACCCGGTTCAAGTGCAAGGGGGACCCATCATGCACTTGTGACTCCGAAACCGAGGAGACCATCCCTCACTTACTAGCGGAGTGCCCGGTGTTCTCGAGACAGAGACATAGTCTAGAGCAGAAGATTAATATAAATATAACGGTCACAAATTTCAGGGACATCATGGTAGGGAAATGTAGAGACGATTTTTTGGAATTTTGTACTAAAATATGTAAGGTAGTAAATAATAACAATAAGATAGACTAAGAAGTGCAGTTACCACAGCACAACGTGAGTTGCACTGTAGGTGATAAAGACAATGGAAACTAAAAATAGAAATTGTAAATAGTATAACAAGCTAGAAATTACAAACATTGGTATATAGCAGATTATGGCAAATCCCACAACCCACTCTGGGCAATTGTAATAAGCATAGGATAATAGATAGTAAGACAGAAAATGTAACATAGAAATAAGATATTATATGAAAACAAAAAGTAAAATTAAGAAGAGAATGTGAAAAGGAGTGGAGAGAACTTATTTACCCCATAGTAGTTATAAGATACAAGAAAATAAATAAAACCTAGAAGAGAGAGTAGCAGGCGTCCCACCTGATAATGATAAAAGTGGATGAATGAGAGAAAGAACAGGTATGCAGCATGACTGTGACAGAGAAAAAGAGAGAACTGGAATGGAAAAGTAGTGCAGGAAAGTCTCCGAAATGTGACATCGGAGGATAGCTAGGTACACACCCAGCTACACATGGTGGCTGGGCACAAAAAAAAAAAAAAAAAAAAAAACCACCACAGCGCACTATAGTACGGGCTAAGCTGCTTAGCCGTTGGACACATAAAATGTGATCTCACAAGCAAAGAAGACTCTTTTGTAGCATATCCTCAATGACATTGAGGATATGCTACAAAAGAGTCTCAGATGAAGAGTGACCTAAAAGATGGGTGATCCTACAACAACAACAAAAATATTTTTTTTTCAGTTAGGTATATACAGATGCAGTTGTAAAACTTCACTTTTATAAACCAAAGAAGGTACTTCACAACGCGACTCGCCTAAGAACATCTGGCAAATTTACAATATTAAAGAATCTCAAAGCTATGCATTTTACCAATTTTTTTGAGAATCCAGCAGAGCAGGTTATTTCCAGGCTTTCTTATCCAGCAAATAGTTTGGTTAGTATTTGCTGGATAAAGAAGCCTGGAAATGACCTGCTCTGTTGGATTATCAAAAAAATCTTAAAATTCATAGTTTTAAGATCTAAGGTCTAATTCGCGTATGCTACATCTGCCGCGACAATGTGGACTCTTTCTCTGGTAGTTTCAACTTCACTGCGGCAGCGTAGTAGTTTTCTTTTGTGACATAGAGATACACTAAGAAGGGAACATGTTGGTAGACGGATTTAACTCCCTGGCTGAAACAAACAGCCAGGGAGTTAAATCCGTCTACCAACATGTTTGACGAAGCTGTTATGATCCTAGTCCCAGGAATCTCAAGTAAAAAATCCCATCTTAGTGTATCTCTATGTCACAAAAGAAAACTACTGTCCAAATTTGTAATTGATATATCTATGTTAAACTACAAAACCAATATAAAGTGCACGCAGTGAACTTAGAATACAAAACAATGATTGTCTCTAGATGCATTTTGTATTCCTATAGCCTTGAAATGGCGTAACTTATTATAAACGACTGGTCGCCAGTTCTCTTAAAATTTATCTTTATACCCTTCCAATTGATCCTTCCCGACTGTGGCACTGAAGCAATTGGAACTGCTAGGCACCTACTGGAGGGTTGTAGAACGCTATTTGGAACGGAATGCCATCACGGCGGAATGATAGGATATTAGATAGTAAAAGTGTATTAGGTATACCTAAGTGCGGTTGTTAGTTTGGCGGTAGCTAGAGCAAGAAAGGGATTGGTCGCTAGCAAAATAATCGACATTGCGCTTGTAAAGTTAGTTTGTTCAAAGTAATCACATCAGCCACAAAAGGTCTTAGAAGGTTTTTACAGGGTCGGCAGCGCGAGTGTGGCGCCTCTGGTGTTGCAAACGTTGCACCTTAGTGGCGAAAAAAACAAAAGTTCTGAAGTATGTCGGTATGTGCCTAATTAGTATTTAATTATTTTATTGTTCCCCAACCTTATCATCCAGTCCCGATAATAGTTCTGTTTTCGAGGTTAGATTAGCCTGCAGTACTTGTAGAACTCACGATACGGCAGGAAACTAACATACCTACTGCTATGAAGATAAATAAATACTTTGAATTGACGAATGAGTGTGCCTGACTACGGATTCGGAGGTCGTGGGTTCCATTACCACGCAGAACAAATCTTTTTGTGTAATGAGGACATTGATTTATTCTGTCTGGGTATTTATTTATCTATAACTAGCTGTTTCTTCCGCGTGGAAATCTCTACTAAAATTATAAATGCGAAAGTAACACTGTCTGTCTGTCTATCTGTCTGTTACGTCACGCCTAAACGACTGGAGCTATTGAGATGAAATTTGGTATAGGAATAGTTCGAGGCCCTGGGAAGGCATAGGCACAGCTAGTTATGTTAGAATTAGATAGGACCTCCCGAGTATCCGAAAACAGAACTATCGGGATATCTATATATCTAAAGGGATAGGTAGAGACCGTTTGGTTTTAGTCGATTCGAGGCGGGTATGATTTACGTGTTTATAATAACGAGTAAGTATGTAACGGGATTAATCATATCTTCAGTGTAGCACTAATACGAAAAGTTTAAGTACGTTTAGTACGTCTTCTGATCATACCTCTTTCGCGAGATTTCGTGAACTCGTACTCATCATCTTTAATGAATTCATCAAAATTTTAAAAACGATATAATGGAAAATTGTGAAACGTCACATCTGTCTATATTAATTATAATTGTAGGTCTTCGATCAACAATATATTGATCGAAGTTGTAGATAGGCTTTTTGAAGGTTCCGCACCCGAAGGGTAAATATAGGACCAAAATATTGAGACACTGGTGTATGTCTGTTGCACGTTGCCAGCCTTTGTATGTGTGTAGGTTTAGGGTGGCCCTAAATCTACACACATACTGGGTGGCAAATCTCAGACACGACTTGGTGTTTCCCTCTGTCCTACACGGTAAGTCCATGGAATGTAAGGAAGTTTGAAGTAACATAGAGTAGGTATTCTCATGCTACTATCTAAGGGATCGTAACAGTATACCTACATAATTATATTTCCAAAATGCCCTGTCACATGTCACGGGGCTCGTAACATGTAACAGGGAAAGCTGGGTGCGTAGCTAATCTACCTGTGTAGATTTCGCTACTAACTTTCAAATTGGTGCTTGTTTTACATCTGAGTAGTTAAAAACTGACCAAAAGCGGGTCGGACTCGTACACAAAGGTTTTCCAAAACAGCAAATAAATCACGTCCTATGTTACGGAGCCGTCCTTAAATATTTATTTTATTTTGTTATGTAATCATCTGTGAAAATTTCAACAGTTAAATTATCAGGGTTCATTAGTTACAGTCTCGTGACAAAGAAACAGACAGACACCGGAGTCTCAATATTTTGGTCCCATCTTTACCCCTCGGGTGCGGATCTGTTGGGAGTCCTGGGAAATCCTTCCGAGGGCTTACCCGGGGCTCCCAACCATAGGCTGTTGGGCGTTACGTGAGGTTTTTTAGTCGGTAGGAGTCCGGCATAACATCCATAAGGATTTTCCCTCACGTAAAAATAAATAAAAACCCCTCGGGTGCGGAACCTTAAAAAAAGCCTATCTACAACTTCGATCAACATATTGTTGATCGAAGATCTACAATTATAATTATATAGACTTACGTCATGTTTCACAATTATCTTTCTATCAACAACCGCTAAGCGCGAATCGAACTCGCACACTGAGGGTTCAGTACGAATAAACAAAAAGGAAAAAAAACAATTTTCCTCTATAACAGCATAAATAAAGAAGAATTTAATTTTACATTCTAGAGTCCGCAGAACTTCTGGATTTGTTAGATTGGTATCGTTTTTAAAATTGGTAAATTCATCAAAGATGATGAGTACGAGTTTGCGAAAGAGGTATTTTATGATCAGAAGACGTACGACGATAAATGCATTCTGCGAATAAGCCCTCTGAGATATAATCGTTAGATGCTGCGATCAGATTCACGCCAATATCGCTGATAGCGCTCAGCTCACATTCCCATTCCGAATCACACATTCTCTGAGATAGACCACTACCCGGCGGTCCACATGCGGTACTTAACGGATCTTCCTGTTATTCCTGTTATCTCGATCATCACATTAGGAAAAATAGAAAAAAAATCACCTTAAAAGCAATAGTTGACTAGACATGTTTCCGAACAACTTGAAAACTTTCCATCATAGGTATCTACATCTTCCAGTGCCCATGTTTATAGAATGTTTTTTTAAATTTTAATATGTTTACTCACAGAGAACAAACTTAAATAATTATATGGAATTTCCAGTTCCTTCCACAATACATATTGTTCACAGAGATTAAAAATAAATGGAGTTTCCGCCGTAGGTAGTACCTACCTAAGTGCGGAGGTTGACTGTTTGCAACGCGGCTGTTGTTAAGGCCACCTATCTGAGACCACTTAATTCTTTTAGATATCTTTACAATGGAACTTGTTCCTTAAATTTATCAATAAGTAGCCTCGAGACGTTTTAGGTGTGAAACTGAAACGGTTTACAAACAGTCGATTGGTCCATGAACCGTTGGTCAACATTATCTTTAAACCATAAACTTTTCGTCCAATGAACTTTTCATCCACGAACGTTTCGCCAGCATTACTCTACGTCAGTGAATGCTTAACCAACAGAATGTTTTGACCAATAACTTTTCACCCAAAGAACAATTGGCCCATGGACTGTTCCTCAAGAGAAGGGTTTACCTTTATTCCCATCGACCACCTCCGAAACCTCCGAACTCACTTCGCAGAATGTTCTAAGCATTCATTGTTTTAACCCTATCACGACGGACAGGTTGTAATTTCTTTTCTGTTTAAAAAAAATTACCTCGAAAGGCTGATGAAAAGTTCATTGGACGAAAAGTTTATGGTTTAAAGATAATGTTGTCCAACGGTTCATGGACCAATCGACTGTTGGTAAACCGTTTCAGTTTCTGGTAGAATTCGTCAGTTCCGAGCAGGGTCTCGATGGTTGAGTTGACAAAGCGTCTTGTACGTTATGTCAGAAGACGCAGATCCGAACACCTACTGATAGACTGACAAATTTTTCCACATTTAGTTTCATAACTTAATATTTATTGAGTTGCAGTATTATGTACCTACTTTATTTCGATTTTTCATTTTTTCCCAACACCTTATCTAAACGACCACATACGCAACGGGAGATTAAACATGTTTACAATAATACCGGTCGAGTTTGTTAAGTTTTATAATTAAAGGTCCCCACGAAATTCCTGGGTTCATTCTTATCAATATAATAATAAGTATGTACGTAATTAGTTAACTTTATCCTTGTTTGCTTACTATTACTTGATTGAACTTTACATTTTATTATTAACTAGCTGACCCGACAAACTTTGTTCTGCACTATAAATTGTATTATACCTTACTATCAGATGTCTAGATTTCATAACGAAAAAATGGGAAAAATGAAGTTGTGTCAAAAATGTCCCAAATATGTATATTCATAAGCATTTGGAACATTTTTCAATAGTTAATTGTTCGATACTACTGTAACACAAAGCTCTTACTAGAACTTCTGTCAATACTCATACCTATAGAATTCGGGACATCACGCGAAATACTTATTACTTATATTCACCGAGGTATCGGGCACGTTGCAGCGCCCTTGGACGCGGTTGGACTGAGGCGAGAATCGACAAAAACCACGAAGTTATTTTTCTTGTCCGAACTACCCTCCGTTATTATTACAACGAAGGATAAAACTGGCAACACCCCACACTCACAAAGTTAGTTATTTGGACGAGTTTAGGATTAGCCATAGAGGCTAATCCTAAACTCGTCTAAAGCCGAAACTGCAGATTCCAGCTGCAGAACGGAATTCCTTTTATTTATTTATCAGGTTATGTACAATATGTACATATCTTATGCATCGTATATATTATATGACAAAGAAACGTGGTTAATAGAAAAGTACACATTGGAACTGCTTCTTTGTAAAAGAAATCAACTCTTTCCGCGTGCCGCTTATTTCGTTCGACTTGGCGCGGGCATTGCCATGCCCCTAGATCTCTTCTCTAGCACGCCTGCGAAAGGAGAGCTTGAGATTAAATAATGAAAAACGGTTATAGTGCGATAGAGAACTATATGGGACGTACCGATGATAAATACTTGTATTTTTCATAATTATATACGTACAATATTCCATAAATACACAAAATATAATGCAAATATAGATACCTATATAAATAAGGAAAACGCTTAGGAGAAATGACGACATTGTCTTGTTTATACGACTTTTCTGGTTGAAAGTAATGCGGGATCACATATTTACCGGGGCCTTTGATCTGAATTTGGGGATTTGAGATCATGCGAAGCATGGCCCTATACGGGGCCCCCATATGGGCGGAGACCCTAACGGCCAGCAATGTGCCTAGATTGCTCAGCCCGCAGAGGGCGATGGCCATCAGGGTGATAAGGGGTTACCGCACGATCTCAGGTGAGGCGGCATGTCTCCTAGCCGTGACCCCTTCATGGGACCTGGGAGCTAGAGCACTTGCGTCACTATTTAAATGACACAAGGAGGCGCTGGAGCTGGGCCAAAGGCCTGCGTCTCGAGAAATCGAGGTTCGACGGTCCCAGTTCCACCAGAAAACCGTGGAGACAAGGAATGTGCGACTTGAGCAACAAAAGGGGAGATTCGCCACAATCGCGGCGGTCAGGCCGTTCATGGAAGAGTGGCTGGAGAGGAGACACGGCGCTCTCTCCTACCGGTTGGCACAAATACTTACTGGGTACGGGAGCTTCGGTAAGTATCTGTGGCGAATACACCGAGAAGCCACGGCCGAGTGCCAGCACTGCGGGGAGCGCAGCGAGGACACAGCGCTCCACACATTGGTGGAGTGCACGGCGTTGTGGCTGCCGCCGACGTGTCTTCGCCCAAGACTATCGGCCTCCAAGACCCCCCCCCCCCCCCCGTGAAAACTCCCCAAAGACGCGGGAGAGCAACCGACCCCCCCCCCCCCTAGTTGAGGGCCGTAGATCAGTCCTGGGGTAGATACTCCAGGACTCCCAACAGACCTTCCGAGGGCTTACCCGGGGCTCACAACCGTAAGCTGTTAGGCAGGATACGTGTGATTTTTAATCGGTTGGAGTGCGCCATAGCATCCATATAGAATTTTCCTCGCGTTAAAAAAAGACAATCAAAACTAATGATAATTACAACTCTTGAAAGGTAGAAAAAACCGACAACTGAAAACCACTAACCACAGATCGTCGAACAACGACCACAGACCACCGACCACTATGTCTTTGCCTACCCTTTCGGGGATAAAGGCGTATTATATATGTGTGGGTGATGTGAACAATATATACTAAGTTAGGTATCACATTGGTATGTAATACTGATATAGGTATAGTTATAATTTCCTTGTATGGGTACTGGCGAGCCCGAACCTATATAATGCGTCTCGGTTATATTTCAATTTGCAAAGCGTCTTCTGCATTCACAGTGTGTGCAACCTTTGTGAAAATGATATTTATCGCATTATTGGCTTTGGGTATGTAAAAATATTTATTTCTACCATATAAGATAGGTAGAGCAGGATACGTATTTTTTAAGTGTCTAGTTAGTGTTCTGTAAGTAACTTAAGTTTGATGAAAAGTCCAATATTTCTTCCAAAGCCTGATTGAAATAGTTTTGATCTATAAATTTTGAAGATTTATAAAAGACTAACAAGCTTATTTTTAGGTCCGATTTATCTGAAGTTTGGTATACTGTTACTTTGATAGTATTTCCACGACATGGTAATATGGAATTAGCATCACTAATTCACACAATTAGTCCGCGAGATACCCACCCAACCCTTCAGGAAATACCATGTTTCGGTTAATTAGAACCGTCTTAGATTTTTGTAGGGATATGAAATTAATCAGTTGTTAAACGAGTGCAAATTCCCTTGCATATCTTGCCTAACCTGTCTCCTTGGAAGGTTCCTCCAGTGCTACAAAGGAACTTCCTTGGTATCGTTAACATTTGCGAACTAAAGATTGGAATGTGTTTTGTTGCAGCGGTAACAGCAGACGCCTACACACTAGATCGTGATCGAAGACCAAACGATGGGAACTTGATACGAAGTCTGTGTGAGCAGAATGGTGGAAACACTGGTGAAGCTGAAGTAAGTCGCTTTTTAGGGTTCCGTACCCAAAGGGTAAAAATGGGACCCTGTTCATGAGACTTTGCCGTCCGTAACGAGGCTGTATCTCAGGAACCGTGATAGCAAGAGAGTTGAAATTTTACAGATTACTAGCTGACGCCCGCGGCTCCGCCCGCGTGCAATGTTTTTCCCGGTCACAGGGGTATGAAAAATAGATGTTGGCCGATTCTCGGACCTACTCAATATGCTCACAAAATTTCATGAGAATCGATCAAGCCGTTACGGAGGAGTATGGCAACGAAAACTGTGACACGAGAATTTTATATATTAGATCTTCTTCTGTTGCTGCTATAACAAAAAATACTAAGAACATTAAAATAATAATATTTATGGGGGGCACCTATTCAACAAACGTGACTTTTTTGCTGTTCGTAGGTACGGAATACTCCGTGCGCAAGTATGACTCGCTCTTGGCCGGTTTTTTTAATACCTATTAGTTTAGTCTTCTGTTTTTAATAGTACAGATTATTTGTGTTAATCCAGTATGTCAGCTGTCTCTATACCAAATTGTAACGAAATTGGTACAGGGTTTGGAACGTGTTTAAGTAACAAACGTAATGTTTTTTTTTACCTTTAACGAAGTCCAAAATAAATACCTATGTCGATACCTTTTATTCATATATTGTGCTCAATTTTTAAACCATTTCTGTAAATAATTGGATGCGAATGCTTAATGAACTTAAGTACGTGAAAACTGTGATTTTTTTCATACCTTTTTATCATTTTCATTACAGTTTGCTACTTATAAATTTGTAAGATGCATTGGGACTGATTTTGGAGCTGAAAATTTGGAAAAAGAAATAAAAGAAGCAACAAATTCACACAGTTCCTACGATAATATAATTAAAAAGTAAGTATTTAAGGATATTTTTGTACACAAAACTGACAAAGTAGTAGAACACTTTTTTTTAACGTGAGGGCAAATCCTCATGGATGCTATGCCGGACTCCTACCGACTAAAAAACCTCATGTTACGCCCAACAGCCTATGGTTGGGCGTCCCGGGTAAGCCCTCGGAAAGATGTCCCAGGAAGTAGTAGAACACTACTTAGTACAGTTTTGTACACGTACACCGTAATTTAGCGTTCATAACGAGGTACGAGGTACCGCTAATGTGAATTTTTAGGGTTCCGTACCCAAAGGGTAAAAAACGGGACCTTATTCATGTGACTTCGCCGTCCGTCTGTCTGTCTGTCTGTCCGTCACGAGGCTGTACTTCATGAACGGTGATAGCTAGAGTTTCTGTTGCCGCTTTAACAACAAATACTAAAAACAGAAAAATTATATTATTTAAGTGGGCTCCCATACAACAAACGTGATTTTTTCCAATTTTATTTTTTAAATTAATAACGACACCAAGTACACGCTTGAAATGCTCACAGAAAATACATACATACAGACATATGGTCACCTCTTTATCCCCGAAGGGGTAGGCAGAGGCATATTATATGCCCATATTTCACCCCTTTATATAATTTGTCCCACGTAATAGGTGGTGAGCCCTATTGCCGTGTTTAAATGGACAGGCGCAGGTTGTGACTGTCTGCTGTTGAAATAAAGTTTATAACTTGACTTAACGACTGCCATTTTACTGGTAACCGGGACCAACGGCTTAACGTGCCTTCCGAAGCACGAAAACGCTCAAATAAATGTTACAAAGTGATCACATGGATGGACACCCATCCATGGACCGGCTATAGTGAAAGTTGCTTACTGCAGTGAACGTTTACAGAACACTGAGTCCGCGGGGCCACGAGCGCTTCACAGAACATCGA
Organism: Miltochrista miniata; assembly: GCA_933228765.1. Classification (NCBI taxonomy): domain Eukaryota; kingdom Metazoa; phylum Arthropoda; class Insecta; order Lepidoptera; family Erebidae; genus Miltochrista; species Miltochrista miniata. The sequence continues at coordinate 31,846,366 of OW121752.1, read as the reverse complement.
ACTGTATATTATTTCCCTTAAATATAAATAATTTCAATAAAATAAAATGGACATTTATGGGGAGTATTCCCGTTCGTCCCCTTGACTTCGTCCCCCCGAGGGGGACGAACGGGAATTCACAAAAATAATATTTAATCAGTTCCCGATCGTCCCCCTCCTAATTCAAGAGGGGACGAATGGGAATATGTTCTTCGATTAAGTGCCATTCGTCCCCCTTTCGTCCCCCTCGACCAAAATCAAATGAAAATAAAACAAATGACGATAAACAGATGAAAAAATAAACAAATGAAGATCGACAAAACAAATGACCTTCGGATTAACAAATGATGATCGAAAAAACAAGTGACGATCGAATAAACAAATGACGATCGAAAAAACAAATGAAGATCTATAAAACAAATGTTGATCGGATAAACAAATGATGATCGAAAAAACAAATGAAGATCTGTAAAACAAATGACGATCGAATAAACAAATGACGATCGAAAAAACAAATGAAGATCTATAAAACAAATGTTGATCGGATAAACAAATGATGATCGAAAAAACAAATGAAGATCTGTAAAACAAATGACGATCGGATAAACAAATGACGATCGAAAAAACAAATGAAGATCTATAAAATAAAAGACGATCGTCATAACAAATGACGATCTAATAAACAAATGACGATCGAAAATGCAGATCAGTAAAACAAAAGACTATAAGCAAGTTGATAAGGTCAAAAGTTACTTGCAGCTATATTTTGTAATCTAGATGCGATTGCCATTCAAAAAGATAGGTGCAAGCAAATCTCGACCTTAATAACACTTCTCAAAAATGTGCTTTTTGGCGTTTATAGACATCACTGATCATGAATATGTAAAAAATAAATAAATATTATGCATGTCCATAAGGTAAAGCATTGCTTGCACCTATTTTTTTGAATGTTTATCGCATCTAGAATACAAAAAGGGTCCAAGCAAATTTCGACCTTATGAGCATGCATAATATCTATTTATTTTTTAATTATATTCGTGATTAGTGATGTCCATAAACGCCTAAAAGCACATTTTTAGATAAATGTCATTAAGGTCGAGCTTACACCTATTTTTTTGAATGGCTCTCGCATCTAGATCAGTGGCGGTCGTACCTTAAGTGCGCTCGTGCGGTGAACCACCAGCTCAAAAGATTTAAAAATTACGCCTTCTTTATTATTAAATTACTTACCAATCCTACCATTAGGTATGTAATACTTATTATTTAAACATACAGAAACTCAAAACTATAACATACCTAATTATGACGAAACAATTTAAGCCCTTTGCTACACTACCAAATAGTACGAAAGCCTAGTTTCCCTGTAAAAAAATCGGCGTGCGCTTTCCCGAGTGCACGAGGGCTGCCCATACATATTGTACTAGATACGAGCTAACACGCTTGGCGCATAAGACAAAACATCGTTCATAGAAAATGTACCGGGCAATGAGTCGCTTTTCGTGCGTCGCACGCGTTCGGGCAATCCGAAGGTTACCGCGGGTACTCGATGTTTTGTTTGACGAAATTCAAATTCTCCCGGTATTGTTTCGCTGTATCTGTGACGCGTTAAATATTTATTGATTGGTTTGATTTTAAAATTGTTATCTCTTTTTATTTTGTTCTTAGTTCTATTCTATACTGCGTGAAAAGTTTGTGGAGTGTGTGAAAATGAGCATAAACATTAACTAAGTACTTACACTTACCCATACAAAACTTTTCAAAATAAAGTTGATATAAAATTAACACTTATTAAATTTAAAACAAGAAAGCAAGAAAAGTGCACCATCAGATCGAGGATCCACCAGCCGCCACTGATCTAGATTACAAAATATGGCTGCAAGTAGTTTTTGACCTTATCAACTTGCTAAGTCTTTTGTTTTATTGATCTGATTATGTTTTTTCGATCGTCATTTGTTTATCCGACCGTCATTTGTTTTGCCGATCCTCATTTGTTTTGTCGATCTTCATTTGTTTCGCCGATCTTCATTTGTTTCGTCGACCTTCATTTGTTTCGTCGATCTTCATTTGTTTTGTCGATCTTCATTTGTTTTGTTGATCTTCATTTGTTTTGTTGATCTTCATTTGTAAATAAAAATAGAATTTCAAATTTGATTTTTTACCAACGCACCAATATAGTACATATTATTTGTTGGGAAAAATAGAACAAAAAAATAATGAAAAAATTATTCCCGTTCGTCCCCCCAAAAAAATTAAGGGGACCATCGGGAAAATAAAATATTAAATTCCCGTTCGTCCCCCTAGGGGGACGAAGTCAAGGGGACGAACGGGAATACCTCCATTTATGGGGGCGCTTTCATACAACAAACATTTTTTGTTTTTTGTTAAGCCGGGGCCACATTAAAGAAAACGTCAATGCCCATCATCGCGATAAATATTGCGCTAATTATGGCGTTAATTCTTAACGTCACCATTTGAGTAGTGTGGCCGCTTCAACGTAATAATTCTCGCGTGAATGCCCATTCTTGGCGTTAAAATTGACGTTAAGTGTGACCGAATTAAATTTTACAAAAATACCTTAGCTCCTTAAAACTATACTGAATGTATCTATATATAATACTGGCACAGAGAAAATATACCGATAAAAATACCGATTATCAAAACGTGTTTATTCTTTAATTACTACCTTATTTTTATAAAAGAAGAACCTAGAATTTACATTTAACATTTTATTTGAAGGATTGAATTCAACGTCCTTCACCTGCAACACGCTTCGTAAAAAAAAATTATCGAATGTTATTGCAACAAACCCTACAAAGAAAAAAATCATTGCGATGAGGAATTGAGTTTTTATTTTTTCAGGTCCTTAGCGAGCTCCGGGGGAACCTCCCATCTTGCTCCCCCGAGGAGAGACGCCGAACGGTTCTCGACGGGAATAATCTTTGGAAATTCTTTGGCTTTCGGCCGAAAGCCAAAGAATTTCCAAAGATTTTCCCGGCTTTCCGGATTCCCGGCTATAGGGAGGAGGAATACCACCAGGTTTAATGGGTAGGACGGCCCCGTTCCGGAACCGGGAGCCCCACACCCAGCTGTTTTACATGATAATTTTGCAATCCAATATGGCCGCCGCGCCGAAATCACAAAATTTCATGATGGGTATCGTTTAAGAGGGTTTTTGGTATGCTGAATACGAATTTCGGGTTAATTTAGAGATCCAATATGGCCGCCGCGCCGTTATCACTAAATTTCATGATGGGTATCGTTTAAGGGGTTTTTTGATATGCTGAGTACGAATTTCGGGTCAATTTAGAGATCCAATATGGCCACCGCGCCGTTATCACCGTCAAGCATTAATCTTTATGTTACTGACTGCCTAATCTAAATTTTAATTTTAATTGTTGAATTTGTTTTTTGACTATATTTTATTTGACAATTCGAATTTGTTATGTAGGTATATTAAATTCAATTTTATATTATATTGCTGCGCCCTAACAGGGTCCACACTGAACAAAGTGTAACTTAAATTGACATCTATCACCATGTAATGTACTGTGGAATGGCAAATAAAATACTGAATACTGAATACTGAATACTGAATCACAAAATTTCACGATGGGTATCGTTTAAGGGGTTTTTTGGTAGGCTGAGTACGAATTTAAGGTCAATTTTGCAATCCAAGATGGCCGCCTTACACCTTTGTAAAATTTCATGCTGTATATCGTATGAGGGGTTTTTTGGTATGCTGAGTACGAATTTCAGGTTAACGTTTGCCATCCAAAATGGCCGCCGTGCCACTGTTGTTAAATTTCATGTTGTATATAGTTTATGGGGTTTTTTGGTATGCCAAATACGAATTTTAGGTAAATTTTGCTATCCAATATGGCTGCCTCGCCACCGTTGTAAAATTTCATGTAGCATATCGTATAAATGGAATTTTGATATGCTGAGTACGAATTTAGGGTTAATTTTGCAAAATTATCTTGAAATTCGTACTCAGCATACCAAAAAACCCCTTAAACGATACCCATCATGAAATTTTGTTATAATGGCGCGGCGGCCATATTGGATCTCTAAATTGACCCGAAATTCGTACTCAGCATATCAAAAAACCCCTTAAACGATACCCATCATGAAATTTTGTGATTTCGGCTCGACGGCCATATTGGATTGCAAAAATTATCATAAAATTCGTACTCAGCATACCGAAGAACCCCTTAAACGATACCCATCATGAAATTTTGTTATAATGGCGCGGCGGCCATATTGGATCTCTAAATTGACCCGAAATTCGTACTCAGCATATCAAAAAACCCCTTAAACGATACCCATCATGAAATTTTGTGATTTCGGCTCGGCGGCCATATTGATTGCAAAAATTATCATAAAATTCGTACTCAGCATACCGAAGAACCCCTTAAACGATACCCATCATGAAATTTTGTTATAATGGCGCGGCGGCCATATTGGATCTCTAAATTAACCCGATATTCGTATTCAGCATACTAAAAAACCCCTTAAACGATACCCATCATGAAATTTTGTGAATTCGGCGCGGCGGCCATATTGGATCTCTAAATTAACCTGAAATTCGTACTCAGCATACCAAAAAACCCCTTAAACGATACCTATCATGAAATTTTGTAATAGTGGCGCGGCGGCCATTTTGGATTGCAAAATTATCATAAATTTCGTACTCAGCATACCAAAAAACCCCTTAAACGATACCCATCATGAAATTTTGTGATTTCGGCGCGGCGGCCATATTGGATCTCTAAATTAACCCGAAATTCGTACTCAGCATACCAAAAACACCCTTAAACGATACCCATCATGAAATTTTGTGATTTCGGTGCGGCAGCCATATTGGATTGCAAAATTATCATGTAGTCACACAGAGATAGATTATAGTCTGAAATGATACAAGTTTTATCCCGGGAATAAGTTCCCATGAGACGCGGAGAAGAGAACAAAATTTCACTCAGGCGAAGCTGCGGGCATCAGCTAGTCTATAATAAATGTTACATTACACGCGAATGCTCGTGTCGGTCAGGGAGGTAGCATCGTAACGTAATGCTCGAGTCGAATCTATAAATGTTACATTACACGCGAACGCTCGTCGGTCAGGGAGGCAGGCCGTAACGTAATGCTCAAAGTCGAATCTAATTTGTTACATTACAGGCGAATGCTCCCGGTGAGGGAGCACCTTTACCCTAACCTTTTATTCAAAATATACCCAAAAATACTGACTTTTACCAATATACCCATTAATATACTGATATCGAAAAAAGTCAATAAAATATACCGAAAAGGTATTAAAATACTGAAAACGGTCACACTCTCACGGTGCGCACTGACACGCGTAGTGTGGCCGCTTCAACGTAATAATTCTCTTTGATGTGCCGCCACTTGAGCTATCGCCTAACGTCAAACGGCAATGTGAATGCCGTTGTCGAATTATCGCGATAATTCGGTGGCTACACTAACGTTTAACGTTCATCAACGCCATTATTAATGGCATTTCCCCTTAGTGTGGCCCGAACATTAGTAATACGTACTACTACAAGGATCGAGCACTAAGCTTTTTAGGGTTCCATAGCCAAATGGCAAAAACGGAACCCTTATAGATTCGTCATGTCTGTCTGTCTGTCTGTCCGTCCGTATGTCACACTATAAGGCCTATGCTATTGAAACTTGGTAAGAAAATGTATTCTGTGAACCGCATTAAGATTATTTATATAAAACTAGATAAAAAGCATTAAATTTTGGGGGTCCACATACTCAGAACTGAAACTCAAAAATTTTTTTTTCATCAATCCCATATATGTGTATCTATCTATAGATAGGTCTTCAAAAATGCCACGGAGGTTTCTAACATATTTTTTTACTAAAGTTAATACTTTGCGCAAGAGACACTTCCAAAGTAGAAAAATGTGCCCCCCCCCCCCCCCAACTTCTAAACTAAGAGAATGATAAATCAAAAAAAAATATATGATATACATTGGCATAAAAACTATCAACGAAAATTGGTTTGAACGAGGTAGAGTAGGTAGTTTTCTTAAATTACGTCATATACCGCAATTTCCGGTTAGAAAAATCACTACCACAGCGAACGTGTTAAAACATCAATCAAAGTTACAACGAACTATAAGAACTTTTACATTATGTTACTTGCTGCTACGGAACCCTTCATGGGCGAGTCCAACAACTTTTTAAGAGAATATGTGGCAGTCTGTTACTTACTACATCCAGGAGTCGGCCGGAGCATGTATCCCCCACAGTACCACTTGGCCCAGATGGGTTGATAGAGAGTTTTGTTTAGAACTCACTTACTCTCTTTTTCTTTAATAAAAAAAATTACTGAAATGATACTAGAACCGATCAAGTACGAGTTGGTATCACGCACGGATGGTTCCGCTTTTCATTCCACAAAACTGAAAAAAAAAATGTCACGTCCGTCCCTTCGTCTGTCTGTCAAGGCATCTAATATCGCGAATGCGTGGAGGTACCGTTTATGTCTCAAAAAATGTATATTTCGACACTCTCAAGGGAGACAAAATTAATAAGTTACATCCCATTGACCTAAAACTATAAAATTTGGTACGTAATCAAAAGCTGCGAGATTCGATTCCTAAACTTCTTGTACGTGACCAAGAAGTTTCGGATTTGTAAGAACCTATCTAAATATGTAGATATTTACAAAAAAAAATATCTGTCGTCTGATTTCTGACACAAACAGGTTAGATAAAGGATCAGACAGCACTTTGTATATTCTGTATGTAGGTATGTCTGTTATTTTTTGTTAAATAGAACTTAACGATTTCTGAGCAATCCCCGTTCTGAAAGATATCGTGGCCAACAAATGGTAAAAAAACATCATTGATCGTAATGTTACGCACCTTTAATAAACAACTCAATCATATGGTTTATTTTTCTAAATGACATAGCATCTCCATAGAAGGAAACTGTGAATATTTACCTACATTACATATTATACTTATTTAATTTGAGGATAATTATTCCTGTTCCATTTTAACACGCTTTTATTAGCTTCACTTGTAACTATGTATGTAAGAAAATCTTGGAATGTTAATTTGACCCACTTTCCGTCCTTCGATCAGACTGAAATTTTGCACACGCTCTGAGTTCTGATGACAATACATGACTAGCTAAAAAATGTCATTACAAATCCAACATGGCGGCCTCCCCAAAATGGCGGACTGGCTATTTGAAATCCACCCCCGTGATATGGTATCGAATGAAAGCGTTTGCTGTCAGGAATACGAAAAAAATATTCACGTGACTTTAGTCCAATATGGCGGACGTCCAAGATGGCGGACAGGCTATTTGAAATGCACCTCCATGATATTTGGGTATTAAATGAATGGGTTTGCTGTTAGGAATACGAAAAACATTGTCACGTGACTTAAATCTAACATGGCGGACATCCAAGATGGCGTATTGGCTATTTGAAATGCACCCCTATGATATGGGTATTAAATAAAAGGGTTTTAAGCGTGTTTTTTTGTTTTTTAGACTAATTTACAATTATTATTATTAGTCTATGAGTCTATTCGTGTCCGCGGACAGTGAAACCTGACCGAGACTTCATGAACTTACAAACTTATTACGCCATAAAGTTGTTTCAAAAGATTTTTTTGACGTGACAAGGTCTTATAATTCGATGGAGACGGCTGCACACTCGAAAAAACATGACGTATGCGGCGTTACCTCGCTCTGAGGCGTTCCATTTAAGGCTGAGTTGTCACGTTCAACTTTCGTCAGTAAACCAACTTTACAGACAACCGATTTTTTTTCTTTTACTTTGGAAATCCGCCATGGATGCCCCATGCCGGATGCTTACCGACTAAAACCACATATTGCCCTACCACTGCTTACGTCCAACAAATTGTTTTAAAAGTATAGTCTAGTAGTGTATAATGTTGTTTTAGGTATTGCGCCAAGACACCGCTGCTAAAACACTGCTATAATGAATTGTTGAACGCCACGGGTCAATGTCTAGGTGGCGACAAGCAACTCGTATTGACTACACTCAGAAGGATCTCAGACCAAATCGTAGACTACGCGTGTAACAACGATGGTGACGTCATTTCTCGTAAGTATGAATAAGGTTCATTATGATACATGGAGTAATCTATACAAATACTAGTTGACCAGCGCAACTTCGTTAACGTTATAGCCTAGACACCAACTGCAGTGCCATCTACCGGGCTGATTTGTAAATCTAAATCACCCAGGGTGTCACCCAAAACCAAATACAAACAAAAATAAAAAAGGGAAATGACTGTCGTTAAGCCAAGTTGAAGGCCTTCTATGGCGGCGTGAAAATTTTCAATAGCAGGCAGTCACAGCCTGCGCCTGTCCATCTCAACACGGCAATACGGCTCACCACATATTACGTGGGACAAATTCTAAAAAGGTGAATACTCTTTGGGGATAAAGGCGTGACATATATGAGTGTATTTATACGTGGAAAAGACTGGTTTATATTTAGGTAGTGTAAAAAATTACGAGTCATGGTTTCCAGGTGTAATACGGATTAAGAATCATTAGGTACGTCAATACATATTCATTCATTCACACGGGAGTGGAGCAGTAATAAGAAATGTCAAGTACATAATAATATTCATTAAACCTTTCATGCAAGCCCGCCGGTTTCGAGTGCTTTTGACCTGCCCTTTTTGCAATACATCACTAATTTGTTTGGTGTATGTTCTGCGAGCTCAACCTCGGCTTGCCTGTCCACTTATAAGTATGTGCCTTCCATACTTGGTGAAAATTGTCAAGTAAAATGCCAGCTTTTCATTCATAATTGTAAATATGGCATACGGGACACGTTCTTGCGACTTCCCCATAAAGCCTAAATAGGCGACCTTCTCTAGGTTGGTTCAGGGTGTTCCTTTGAATAATATTGAAATTTACCCACAAATTTTTTTTCAGAATTCGTCAACGAAAGTGGCCCACAGTGCTTTAGTAAATATAAACTCGAGATCGTGATGTGCGCAGAAACTTATAAGTATAAACTTATGGCTATGGGATCGAGTGTAACTGAAACTCATATTGTAAGTAAAAAACAATTCAATTTAAAATTTAAAAGAATTACAGGCTTCTTTCTCAATATTAAACGTTATTTTACAGCAACATCTCAATAAAGAAGTACTACAGTGCGTAATTGATAATGTGGAATCCTGTCATAACCCAGCTGTATCAAGAATCGTTAAAAGAATTGTTGAAATTATTAGCAATGGCACTCAAGTAAGAAGTGATTCTAAATGTTATACAATGATGTTTATAGGGATATTTCAATCTATCTGCCTGCCTCGGTTTTCACAAACGCCTACAGTATGGGGTTCTTCAAAAGGGGTCTTAGAAGGTTTTTACAGGGTCGGCAGCGCGAGTGTGGTGTTGCAAACGGCCAAAGGCTGCGGTGACCACCGGTACATCCGGTGGTGCCGTATGCTTGTCTGCCACTTTAGTGGTATAAAAATATCTATCAAATCAACCTTTTTTCTTAACACGTTGAACGCCACGTTAAAATATACTACTTTTCATTGGGGCCACGCGGCTCACCGGTGAGCCGAACCCTACTGTACCATTGGAGCCACGCGGGTCACCGGTGAGCCACTCGACGACTTAAACTTTAACATGTTTTGCAGGCCACTGCGCGCTGATATCATACATAAATGTTTGAAGCGTGAGCCGCATGGCCTCCTGCAACACACCATTCAACTTGGTTTGAATATCTTGCAAAAGACTTAGAATTTATTTACAATTTTCTATACTTTTTGGGATGATTCTCAACTCTAACAAATAAAATGTGTAAAAGGGTTATTATCATCGGTATTTTGCAACAAAAATAATTATTTATTAGGTTTTAATATATCTTTAATAATAAATGAATTAAAATTAAGGAATTACAAAAACTTAACATGAATTTTTAATATGGCACAAGTCTCTGGAAGTCTTATTTTTTCTCGCTCGCTTGTTTTCTTTTTCGAGATGATATTCAAGTCGTCATCATCTTCGGCTAAAGTAAAACTTTTGTCCAAAAGATTTATCTCGACATTTTCTATTTCTGCTAAGCCTTCTTGTGTAATAATAAAATCGTCAAACATATCTACATCCATTTTAACTAATAGCCAATATAATTACTTCAATAAACAAATACTTGGCACTACAAGTCAGCAGACTGGGATGGACTGTGAGAGTTCTATGCGTCGTACCCGTGGTAGCGGCTTTGTTTAGCCTCAGAGGATCTGAATTCTTGTGCTGTAGCAGTCGCTGAGGGGATCTAGGAGGGTAGGTATGGAATGCTACATTCCCAACCGCTGGATCCCTGTAGGTGCAAAAAAGCGACCGTGGTTCAATCGGCTCTGCAGAGAAGCTCTAATGCAGAAAGAATCTTACATTATGAAAATTCACTTGTACTATTCCACTTTTATTTTAATTTAAAAATACCTGACCGGTTTCGCTTTTAAAGCATTATCAAAGGTTCTTACACTAATTTTGACATAACGTAATGACGTTTTACAAACATTTGTGCATGTGGGTAAACAAAAATAAACATAAAAATTAAGCAGGGTTGTGGCTGTGAAGAATTTTCCCCCAAAATGGGGAAACCTTTGAACATTCAAATTCAAATCTAAATTAGCATTCAAAATAAATAACAATATAATTAAATGTCCAATAAAATTTAAATTACAATAAAATGTCAAATAAAATAAATTAAATTTCTAAATAATGTAATGTCCACGTAAATTCAATTTTCATGAAATGTCAATTGTATAATAAGTCACATAAATAAAATAAATAAAATTACAAAAATGTCAAATAAATGTTATAAAATATAAAATCATAAAAATTAAATTAACAATTCGAAATAGCTATTAATGTATAATTTTCAAGCGATCCTGTGGATGACACTACTGAAAATATTTTAATAATGGTGAATTATTTATGTCTAACTGTTGATTTCACAAAATGTCTCGGTTACCCTTTAATAATTTATTAATTTCTAAGACCTCAAGAGCATTCAGTTTTCGACCTTTATCGCAAATGTGTAAGGCCTTAAAGTCTAATTTTGTGTCAAAGGAATGGTTTTCCGTCAGCAGGTGTTCTGCAAAATTAGACTCGGTCTTTTTTAGTCGCCAGCCACTTGCATGTTCCGCGACTCTTGTCTGGAAAGGCCTTCCTGTCTGTCCTATATATTTTTTATTGCACCCTGCACAAGTCAATGCATACACTCCACTCTTTTGTCCTACAGGAGTCTTATCGGCATTATTACAGAGGTGACGTTTTAAACTGTGGATGGTATAAAAAGCCGGTTTGACTCTGTCTAGTGGTCTAGAGCATTTATACGATACCCTGCCTATGTATGGGATACGAGCCCATAAATAACATAAATAATTCACCATTATTAAAATATTTTCAGTAGTGTCATCCACAGGATCGCTTGAAAATTATACATTAATAGCTATTTCGAATTGTTAATTTAATTTTTATGATTTTATATTTTATAACATTTATTTGACATTTTTGTAATTTTATTTATTTTATTTATGTGACTTATTATACAATTGACATTTCATGAAAATTGAATTTACGTGGACATTACATTATTTAGAAATTTAATTTATTTTATTTGACATTTTATTGTAATTTAAATTTTATTGGACATTTAATTATATTGTTATTTATTTTGAATGCTAATTTAGATTTGAATTTGAATGTTCAAAGGTTTCCCCATTTTGGGGGAAAATTCTTCACAGCCACAACCCTGCTTAATTTTTATGTTTATTTTTGTTTACCCACATGCACAAATGTTTGTAAAACGTCATTACGTTATGTCAAAATTAGTGTAAGAACCTTTGATAATGCTTTAAAAGCGAAACCGGTCAGGTATTTTTAAATTAAAATAAAAGTGGAATAGTACAAGTGAATTTTCATAATGTATTATAACAAGTTCCATCAAGTGCCAACAATCGAAAGTATAACGCAGAAAGAATCTGCCTACAGAGCTTGGACCACGGCTCGTGCAAATTCAGATCCAAACATCTCTGAGGTGAAACGCAAATTAAATGCCGCCTCGAGGTCCAGTAAAAGAACAATTGTCAGGGCCAAGTTCGATTTCGTCGGCAGAATTGGCGAATGGCTAGCAGGCTACCCTTCAGAAAGTCGTGAATTTTGGTCGCTTGCCAGAGCTGCCGAGAGAAACTTCTGTCGGTCAGGTTTACCACCCTTGCTTAAACCCGACGCTAGTTTGACCCAGAGTGCCAAGGAGAAAGCCGACTTTTTGGGTAATCTCTTTGCCTCTAACTCGACCATGAGCGACGGGGGTGCTTTACCGCCGGGCATTCCGAGTTGTGGCACTTCCATGCCGGAAGTTAAATTTGCACAGCGGAATGTCCGACGGGAGCTTCAATCCCTGGACGTTTATAAGTCGAGTGGGCCAGACGGCATTCCCGCGGTGGTACTTAAGCACTGTGGTCCAGAGTTGTGTCCGGTACTTACACGCGCGTATGTACATCCTGTACCCAAGAAGGGTGACAGGACCGACCCGGCCAATTACAGGCCTATAGCCGTCACCTCCCTTTTATCCAAGGTGATGGAGCGTGTAATTAATACACAGCTCCTGGGGTACCTTGAGGAACACGACCTGCTCAGTGACAGGCAGTACGGTTTCCGTCACGGTCGCTCGACGGGCGATCTTCTTGTGTACCAAACACACCGATGGGCGGCGGCTATCGAGAGTAAGGGTGAGGCTCTAGCAGTGAGCCTCGACATCTCTAAAGCATTTGACCGGGTCTGGCACCGTGGTCTTCTTTAGAAATTGCCCTCATATGAACTACCTTAGAGATTATGCGGATGGGTGTCCAGCTTCTTGGCCGGTAGAAGCATCAGGGCCGTCGTTGACGGCAGCTGTTCAGACTGCATGGCCATAAACGCTGGAGTACTGGAGTACCGCAAAGCTCAGTGTTGTCCCCTACTCTGTTTCTGCTGCATATCAATGACATGTTGTCTATTGACGGCATTCATTGTTATGCGGACGACAGTACGGTGGACACTTGTTACACGGGCCGCCCCAGTATCTCTCGGGATATAGTGGAGGAAAATCGTGAACAGCTTGTGTCTGAAATCGAGGCTACTCTTACTAGAGTGTCCGATTGGGGTGGACAAATTCTTGTCCAGTTCAACCCTTCCAAGACGCAAGCGTGTTTTTTCACCGCTAAGCAAACCCCAATTACTGTAGCGCCGCAATTTTAGGGCACATCTCTTTCTATCTCCAAAAGTATAGGGATCCTTGGCGTTGACATCTCCAGTGATGTTCAGTTCCGTAGTCATTTGGAGGACAAGGCTAAGCTGGCGTCCAAGAAGCTAGGTGTGCTCAACAGGGCGCGGCGGTACTTCACTGCGGCGCAAATACTGCTTCTCTATAAGTCGCAAGTGCGGCCGCATATGGAGTACTGCTGTCACCTCTGGGCGGGAGCACCTGAATATCAGCTTCGTCCATTTGACTCGGTGCAAAGACGAGCTGTAAGAGTTGTCAACGATCCTGTACTTACAGCTGGTGTGGAACCTCTTCGCGACAGGAGAGACTTAGACTCCTTATGCGTGTTCTACCGCCTGTACAATGGTATGTGCTCTGAGGAATTGTTTGATATGATGCCCACGGCTACGTTCTATCATCGCACCGCTCGCCACAGACAGGGAGTTCATCCTCACACTCTGCGTCCGGTGCGTTCCAGCACGGTTAGATCCGATAGGTGTTTTCTTCCGCGCACGCTTAGGTTGTGGAATGACCTCCCTGCCTCGGTTTTCCCAAACGCCTACAGTATGGGGTTCTTCAAAAGGGGTCTTAGAAGGTTTTTACAGGGTCGGCAGCGCGAGTGTGGCACTTCTGGTGTTGCAAACGTTCATAGGCTGCGGTGACCACCGGTCCTTCTGGTGGGCCGTATGCTTGTCTGCCACCTTAGTGGTATAAAAAAAACTTATCACAAGAAATTGCGCGTGATTTACTCGTATTGCAAACGGTCGACTAATTTGAATTTACGCTGGACGAGTAATGCAGGCGGGTGGGTGGTGCGCGGGTGAGCCACAGCGTGACCCCCGCGGCCCCCGCGGTAGTAAGATCGCGTTTCCTTCTGATGTGGCCACGCGGCCCACCAGTGAGCCATAACTCTTAAATGCAGTATTTATGGCATAAAAATCGATTGTTTTAAATGGATATAATATTACTTCATCTTTTTTACGGATTACGTGAAAAAAACACTATTATGAAAATTGAAAGAAATATCATTTTCACTTTGGCCTAAACAAGTTTTCTCACGCGGCTCACACGGTGAGCCGCGTGGCGTTCAACGTGTTAAGTGAGGAAAATCCTACAGGGATGCTATGCCGGACTCCTACCGACTAAAAACTACACGTACGCTACCTTACAGCTTACGTTGGGAGCCCCGGGTAATCCCGCGGAAATATGGCGCCAGAACTCCCAAATCAAATCAGCATATGGTAGTCCATCGCTTAACGTATGCCTATATATATTTCGCATATAAATTACGCCACTATACATGGTCCATAAGTAACGATTTTTGGATGGTTTTGATTTTTTTGTTATTCAATCACGCTCTAACGGCTGAAATGTTCCTTTGGAGTTTGAGACGGACACGCCACATATCTCTTCTTCTACTTTTCTGATTACTGTGGACAACATAAATATAATATCTTATCCATTTATTTTATCCATAATACGGGGTGATTTGTAAAACACCAGCAGTCTGTTGGAACTAGATAGATAACATCATAAAAAGCAACGTTAGTTTTACGACTTTTGAAAACTCTTATTTTACTATCATATTATTATAAAAGTAAAACGCTCATACAAAAATTACGCGTATCACCAAGATTAATTTATTATTTAGTAAAAAAAACTCGTCTGAATCACAACTGATGGTGGTGGGGCGGGGCAACTGTACGTGACGGACAAGTTCTTTGGAGGCGAATTAACCAGCAACTTTGACGCAGTGTGACGGTTCTACGAAGTTCTAACGAATTTTCAAAAGTCGTGGAACAAATGTTGTTGATTCTGATGTAAGCCATCTAGTCCTAGCAGGTTGCTGGTATTTTACAGATGACCCTGTATACTTATAACTATAATATTTGTTTTAGGCACTGACATCAACTGATACTGTAAAGAGCCAGTCAGAGACAGTCCCGCACCCAGGAGTCGATACAGGTAAATACTTTGACGTTTTTATTCATCTTCTTCTTTTCTCATATTAAAGGCCCTTCGTTTACGAAGGATTCCACCAACATCCAGTAGGAAAATAGGTACTTACAGATAAAAATCCGTAAAAAAACATTACCCTCCTTTCTTCGGCAGTCAAAAAATGGCGATACGTCAGTCTCTGTACTTGAGACATAGCAATAAACACGATTTTTCGACATTTTTATTATTTATCAGCTTGAGATCCGTAGACTAGTAAAGTCAAACTGTGAAGGAACTTTGTACCATGCCCTCTCTTTCTGTTCCATATTCTCGAAGAGACGTAGACGGTTGTAATCGTTTTTATTCCTCGTATTTCGTATTAGTCGAAACTCGCAAAAAATATTTTCCTGCTAATATTATAAATGTGAAAGTTTGTAAAGATGTTTGGATGTTTGTTACTCAATCACCCTCTAACGGCTGAATGGATTGGGCTGAAATTTGGTGCAGAGTTTGTTGGTGAAAGTTGGTGTAGCTTATAGTCTGGAATAACATATAGGCTACTTTTTATCCCGAGAATATGTTCCCACGGTAAGCGGGAATGAGTACCGACTTTCACGCGGGTTTCATCTAGTTCAGAATAAGTAAAACAAAAACAGTAAAATTTATAGTTTTAATAAATTTTCCTGTTCTTTTTTCTTACTCATTCTGCTATTCAGAGCAGAAACAAATTCAACAAATCAAGAATCACAATTTACCATCAGTCCACTCAATATTGATATACAAATGGTGTAAATAACCCATTACTCCCACTTGAACACGACCAAAATTGATTTATTCAAAACTAGATTATGCCTTTAATTTTATTAACATAGATATTGAAAAATTTACAATAATGTACAGTCATTGGTAGTTTTACCTGGAAATTTTTATAAAAGTTTGGAAAATGAGTAGCACCAAATGACTGTATATTGTATTTCTTTAAAATTTTATGAATTTAAAATTACTTAAACATACCTTCCTGCTTTTCTAGTAACAAATGCAGCCGTTGGAAGTGCGCAAGCGACTACATCGTTATACTTAGCAGTAATAACCTGTTTGGTCATTATCCAACGTTTTTTGATATAGTTTTTTTTTTGTAAAATCCTAACCGTAGAAACAAAACACTTCTAACGTATATTAAGACCTTTGATATCACCTGCACAACTGTTGTAAAGTCAGAATTAAATCATACATGATAATGATAAATATTTTTCGATTTTTACTAATTTCCTACAAGCAATATCTTCATATAATGAGACTTGTGGCAGTGTCTGTAGTTTTAAAACGCTCAATAGATAACCGACTATCCTTTAACTATTTCACTTCTTTTTAACTGACTTCAAAAAAGGAGGTGGTTCTCAATTTGACTGCATTTTTTTATTGACAATCGCACTTGGAAAGTTGGGTTGGTGTAGGTTGGTGTGACGAGTGAATGTGTGGAGAAAGTCTCGAGAACTATGGTCAGAAGACCAAGCACTTGCCTAGCAACGTTAAAAATCCTTAACGAGTTCATATACTCTATGATTGGATCGAAATACTTGGATCTGCACAACTAGGCACTACGCTGTAATGGTTCTATAATGTCCAGGCAATTGCGCTACTGAGACATTTTGCGGTTTAGACGCCGCACATACCTATTAGGGGTATTGACCTACTTCACTACCACACCACACAACACAACCAGTATGGTGGCAGCGTACAAGTAAATATTAACTTCTACTCAGGACACATGAAAATATTATCGGTGGAGGGAATATTCGTTTCAATACAACCTTCATTATGCCTTTTTTTAAATTATGAAAATGGAGAGAATCGTCGACAGAACTGAGCGTTTCAAAAGATCGTTCCTCTGTCGAACTGTAAAAACTTGGAACAACCTGCCCGCACACGTTTTCCCCTCATCTTACAATCCCGGGTTCTATAAGAGGAGCGTGAAGAGGCACATCACAGGGCCGCCAACTTGAGGACTACTGTCAGAAATGGCCCTCAATCGCTAGATGCGCCACGGCTTTCCATCAGGTTGGTGGCGACGTCAATTTGGCGTGCTGAATATATAAAAAAAAATGGTCGATATTTTGCATTGAACGTGTCAGTAAATGGTCGATATTTTAAGGACTCTTGCAACATGACACAGTGAATGAATGGCACAAAGTAGAGCTATAGAACTGTCACTGTGTAACTGCGTGTGTTGTTACATCTCTAGGAAATCTGGTGACTTTATGAAATTAAGGAATAACAGTAGAGTACGGAATCCAGAATAGCCGCTATAAGCTTCGAATGCTATCGAGAGTTATGCTTAAAATATGGTGAGAGAAATTATTGTCACATTGTTGTAGATATGGTCTCGACGCCAGTGACTACGCCGGCACCGCGACGACGCACTGACTATAATCGCACCATGCCTCCGCAATTCATCGAACTCCAAAAAAAGTGTGAGGAAAATGGTGTATCATCCCGAACTTTCCAGGTTGGTAATTGAATATTTTGATCCCTAACGTATTTTACCCAGGTGTTATTGTGAATTTCGTGCTGCCTAAAATCCCGGTCGTACGGTGTTTCAATTTACTCCTTATGAGATCCTGGTGCCTTCCTTAGGCCACCGGCCACGAAGGTGAAGTCAAGCCGGGCGGTGCCCTCTCCGCTGACTGTGGCACTCGGGTTGAAGAGTTCTCTACTGTTTCCACCCGGCTTCGTCTCTTTCCCGAGCACTATCTTCTCACAGAATAACACGGCAGTGTATCATTTACTCCCAAGGACTTGGCGCTTTTGCAACCTTCATAAAATCTCTTAATAAATAAAAATATAATATTTTTTGACATTATTACACTCTCAAGAGGCTAGATGGTGTTTACCCTAAAATAAGATATTATAAGCTTTTACTATAGGATCTTGACAAAATCAGCGAGCACATCCAAACAATATTATCGTCAAATTCAAAGTTATAAGAAGTGCATAAAGCTATGTATTAATGAAATATTCGGTCAAAACATGATGGTACTTAATCTTTCTAATCTTTTTTACCCAGGAAGCCATCACAGATATGACAAAATGCGTGGAGAGTGAGTTTGATTTCAAAACAATTGCATTTGAATTTGTGCAAAGCCGGGAAACTCAGTCTTATGACGTATTTTTCAAAAAGTAAGTAATACTTCAACATATATTTTGAAGTAGGTAGGTACTCTTATTATTCTTCTTCTTAGCGTGCACAAATCGAGATTTTCGAGACCCATGCTAACCTAATCTGCCAGTGGTGCACCTGCTGACTTACGGACGATTTCATGGCAATGGCTACCCTAGTCTGGCTAGTTTGGTACAGTAAGTCAATTAAAGACAAATAAATGTAATAACATTCCGTGAAAGCCAAACAGAAGATTTCACATGTAGCATTACACAAAACTGTGGGATTTCACATATAATACTACGCAAAAGCACAGATTACTAAATAGTTGCTACGTAGCAAAAGGCCGAGTTAACCTATTACAGTGGCTTTTTATTTTAACGTGAGGGAATATCTTCATGGGTGTTATGCCGGCTTCTACCGACTGAAAAACCTCACGTTACGCCCAACAGCCTATGGTTGGGAGCCTCGGGTAAGCCCTCGGAAGGATGTCCCAAGACACCTATCACAGTGGTGTGAATCACATGTAAACTCATTGATAGCCGTAAGTAATATTGCGTTGCTAAGATAGTAAATGTAGGGGCAATAACTTTGACGTTCATAGTATTTCTTTGTGAGAAATATGAATAGTTATTGCCAACATAGAAGGTAGTGGTTAAGTTAAGTCTTTTCCTTGTCCAGGTTCCCTTTCCCCAGTGTAATAACCTGCCCAAGGTAAGTATACTCCTGGACGACCTCTAGTCTCGATCCCTCGACGTATATTGGCCCCGGCGTAATGTGGTTATTAAACACAACCTTGGTTTTTTTTGGCCGAGACCAACACGTCGAGACGCTCCGTTCAGGCTATGCAGCATTCCGCTTAGCTGTTCCAGCGTCTCCGCCACAATTACGATGTCATCGGCAAACCGAAGGTGCGAGATTTGCGTGCTGTTGATGTTCACGCCCCACCCTTCCCAGTCCAGTGTCTTAAAGATGTCCTCAAGCGCATTGGTGAAGAGTTTCGGGGATATCACATCACCCTGTCTTACACCTCTACGCAGTTCAATGGGACTGGTTTTTTGATTCTCTAGCTGAATGGTCATGGTAGCGTTGTCGTAGAGACATCTCAACACCTCGATATATCGCCAATCTACATGACATCGCTGCAGAGCGTCCAGGACTGCCCAGGTTTCGACAGAGTCAAAGGCCTTCTCGTAGTCCACAAAAGCCATACACAGCGGCTGATTGTACTCGTTTGTATTCTGTACAATCTGCCGTACAGTATGGATGTGGTCCACGGTGCTGAAGCCTTTTCGAAACCCGGCTTGCTCCTTTGCCTGAAACTCGTCGAGCCTTCCGGCGAGGCGGTTTGTGACTACTCTCGAGAACAACTTGTAAACAGGAGTGAGATGGGTCTGTAATTCCTCAGCAAGGTCTTATCACCTTTCTTGAAGAACAGAGCCACCACACTCCCGCCCCACGCTTCAGGTGTTTGTCCCTGTTGGAGGACGGAATTAAACAAACTCGTCAGCTCATTGAGGACCGGAGCCCACCCCCCCCGCCTTCAGTAGTTCAGTTGTAATTCCGTCCTCCCCAGGGGACTTGTTGTTTTTAAGTTGCCCGAGAGCCACCCTCACCTCGCCCTGGTCAATGTCCGGAATGTCCTCGGTATAGTGGCGCGATAGTGGGGCTCGGTGGTCACAATCAGTAGGACCCGTCGGCCTTTTTGTCCGTGATGCACACAGGTCTCTGTAAAAGCTCTCAATTTCCTCGAGAATCTCGAACCTTGAGGTCACGGTTCTGCCATCCGCTGTCTTCAGTTTCGTCAGACGAGGTCTTCCAAGCTGTTGGGCAAATACCTTGGTACCCCTGTTCTGCTCGATCGCTGCCTCGACGATACTGGTGTTATACCGTCTAAGACCGCGTCGTATCAGCTTTCGGATTCTGAGATTTAGATCCCGTTGGTCTGACGAAGACGAGTGCGTAGATGGCGTTTTCCGTCTTATTCTCATAAGTTCGAGAGTCTCGGGCGAGAGCTTAGAGCACCTGTTATTGCTTTTTCCGGACAAAAACCTTCGGGACACTTGCTGTAGCGTCCTGACCACATTGTCGGCCTTATCGTGAATACTGCCAGTGGTTTCCAGCAGATCGAAACGATTTTGAAGTTCTAACTGGAACCTCTCAGCCCCTGAGGCTAACTAGAGCGCGGTAGGTCGGAGAGTAGGCTTCATCATACGGGCCCTTTCAGCTCGGAAGTCCAAATTCAGAGATGCTAGCACAAGTCGGTGATCACCACCGGTATTAAACTTGTTAATCACAGAGACATCTCTAAATATACACTTCCTGCCGTCATGATGAAGTTTATCTCGTTCCTTGTGACCTTGTCGGGGCTTCGCCAAGTCCATTTTCTGTGGGGCTTTTTCTTAAAGAAAGAGTTCATCAAGAAGAGTCCCTGAGACTCGAGAAAACTGACAAGCATATGGCCCCGGTCATTTCTGCGCCCCACACCAAAGGGACCGATCTTCGTTTCGCCGCGTTCTTGTACTCCCACTTTGGCATTGAAGTCCCCCATCACAACGTTGTAGTGAGTCTTGGCAGTACCATGTAGTGCTTTTGCTATGTCCTCGTACACGGTCTCAACTGCCTCGACAGTGCTTTTCGAGGTCGGGGCGTACACTTGTATCACCTTCAGGATGTACCTGTTGGTGAGTCTCAGTATTAAGTACGCTACCCGAGGCGAAACACTGCTGATCCCCACAAAGCTGCTAACGAGGTCCTTTTTCACCATAAAGCCATTCCCGCCCTCGGAAGAATGTCTTCCGTCACCTTCCCGAAATAAAAACAGGTCGCCTGATGCAAGGGTTAGCGTGTCCTCACCCTTTCTTCGGACCTCGCACAATACTGGATGTGCCAGTTAATACGACCTAGTTCTACCTCGAGTTCGGTGAGCCGCTCGTCCAGGCGCAGAGTAGTTCCATTAAACGTAGCCAGGGTCAGTTTTGTATGGCAGCCTCCCGTAACCCGGAGATTCTTAGCACCCCCCCTCCCGCCGTCACTCCGACCGCTGCCGTGATCGGGACCAGCGGGAGTGCCGGGAACTGGGGGCCGTTGTTTTGTTGTGTGTATCATAGGAGGACATTTGGCCTTACTGTATCACGCTGGCCAGACGGGTTGGTACAGGGTTTAGTTTCAAATTTTCCTTTTCTGTGCGCCATGACCTCGTCCGTTTATCAGCAGGTGCACCACTCGCAGGTGAGGCTGGCTTCGTCCCCGGGGTTGGTGGTAGGGCCCCATCGCACCCCGTACCGTACTTAGATAGATGATACTATAGAAATAAATAACTTCTTATTTTGTAGGTATTGTGCCAAAGTTCCACAACTAAGCTATTGTTACAATAACATAATGAACGTTATTTCTCCATGTCTGGGTGACCAAGGCAAAAATTTGACCTCAGTCGCCAAGAATATAAATACACAGATGCTAAACTTTGTGTGTGCCAACGACGGTGCCAGGCTGACAAGTGAGTATAAAAAAATGTATATAGGTACCATTACCATACGCAAATTTTCTTTGCACATATTGTTAGATGATCAGCACCTAAGGAATATGTGTATAAAAACTTCATTAGGTACCTAAGCCTAGAATTCAACTCAATTTATAGACGTCATAGTTACGAATACCTTTTTTTTATACCACTAAGGTGGCAGACAAGCATACGGCCCACCAGAAGGACCGGTGGTATGAACGTTTGCAACACCAGAGGCGCCACACCTGCGCTGCCGACCCTGTAAAAACCTTTAGATAATAATATCTTCATTGACTAAAAAACAATACAAACAAACTTAAGTAAATACCCACTACAAATGAATGAATTACGCTACAAAACTGGCAAAGATGGCAAATGTTAAACAAAATGGTTGGTATGGGCAGTATGGGTATGATTTGGTTCTAACAATTTCTCCTTACCAATTGGCGACGGAAAGACGGCGCTGATACGTGTATTGTTGCGTAATTCGGAATAGAACTAAGTCCAGCAGTAGACTGCCATAGGCCGATTTGATTGATTGATGGAATCCAGCAAAACTATTTAAGAAATCAGCAGTCATACTAAACATGGCAATTTAAATACCTATCATCTTATATTATTTCCTTCAGGATTCGTCAAAGAGGGTGGTCTAGAGTGCTATGAGAGCAAGGTGTTCGAGGTTATGGAATGTAGTCGAATAATGAACACCACGATGTCACTTTTACCGGTGGATAACTCACTTTCAAACAAAGTAAGGTACAAAACATATTATCGACCTATCTATACTATCTATACTTCTATACTAATATTATAAAGACGAAAGATTTGTTTTTGGTTTTTCTGTTTTTTTTTATTGTTTTTTTGTTTGTTTGTTTGTAACGAATAGGCTTCGGAACTACTGGACCGATTTGAAAAATTATTTCACTGTTGGGAAGCCACACTCTTTGCGGTGCGGCACATAGGCTATATTTTATTTCCGTATTCCCACGGGAACGGGAATTACGCTGGTGAAACCGCGTGGCGTCCGCTAGTTTACTTATAAACTGCAACCTATTCCAATTAAAAAATAACAAAATAAAAATAAATAAATATTCAAGGTCATCTCACACAACGCTATCTGATCCCAAGGTAAGCTAGGAATAACCTGCTTGTGTTATGGGTATCAGACCACGGATATTAATACTTATATACTTTTAAATAGATACATATTATACATAGAAACACCCAGACTTTTGAGGCAAACATTTATGGGTCACACAAATATTTGTCTCCGGTGGGAATCGAACCCACGACCTTCAGCGCCGCAGGCGGTATCACTACCGACTGCGCCACAGAGGCAGTCAATTATTGCAATGTAGTCATTACGCTCGGTACATAGTCGAATCGAGATTCAGTCCCACCGGGATCTAGTTCAATCGAGATCTAGTCCACAGGATATAATATAGAGGAACGCGACCAGTACAAGAGGAGTAGACATATCATGTTTGAACTATACATATCTGTATGTCATAATATGTTCCAAGGGAAAATAGTATTCAAATAAACCACTACAAAAGCAATCGGCAGTCATTATGGAACTTACACAAAACAAAACACTCATAATTTCAGACACACATATATGTATACCTATACTACCCGTTCGCTCTAACTTTGCCGCTGGGGTAGAGGCGTATACCCGAATTGTTAATTATACGAAGTAAATTGACAGTAGCTAATGTCACTTCGTCATAGAAAATACGCAACACTACAAGAAGCAGTGACATTAGTTGCTGTCAATTTACTTCGTCTAATCAAAAAATCGACTTTAGTATAGAGCCGAACGGCAAAGTTAGAGCGAACGAGCAGTATATATGTTTCATAATCATTTGGAGTCCGTTAAGACAGAGAGGAAAGTCTCAATATGGCGCCTCCCCTACCGATAAAAATCATAGATCGTGTTGATCGATGATTGGATACCCAGTCATATCTAGATGTGACGTAACTGTAGATACAACATTTAGAAGCTTTTTTATTCTGTTTTCAGCATACCTACGTTAATTACGAGAAAGCTGTCAACTGCGTAGTCCGAAAGCTAGAGAGTTGCGATACAAAGGTGCCCTCCGAGATGTTCAGGTCGCTGGCTGAAATCATTCATCAAAACATCTCTCCAGAAGTAAGTGCTAATAAATTATTTTCATTTATCAAAAAATCTCTCCAGAAGTAAGTGCTAATAAGTTATTTTCATTCATCAAAACATCTCTCCAGGAGTAAGTGCTAATAAGTTATTTTCATTCATCAAAACATCTCTCCAGAAGTAAGTGCTAATAATTTATTTTTTTGGGTACACAATGGCCTGTGAAACTCTCCAGTCAATGAACTGATAGTTGTGGATAAGCTCCCAGGAATTGATAAAAGAATGTAAAGACTCAGATCAATGAAATCATCAACCAAGATTAACAGAAAATATATTATTATAATTCAAACCAACAAACATTTACGGATCACACAAATCTAGACAGCGTGTCAAGCCAAGTTCAAGTAACAGAACTGGCGAGCCGCACCATGTATTACACGAACCATTTGACCTTTTTACTCCCTTTAATATACCGATCCGGAATTCAAACCCCAGACTTCAGCAAATTCAGTTGCATCACCACTACATCATCAAGCTGTCATTTATTTGAACAACAAGACTATATTTCCGTATCTTTTACAGGTACAAGTCAATGTAATGAATGGAACTGCACCAGGCAAGCAGACCAGTTCCAATACCACTAAGAGATACAACTACAGTACTCAAGGCAAGCAGGTCAGCTCCAATAACTCCGAGACACCCCACTACAAGACATCAGGAACTATAACATTGACTTTTAACGCCGACATTTTTGTTTAGTTTACTTTTGTTGGTTTGCCATTTTCTAGATTTTTTTTAAAGACATCTAGTAAAATGACAGATTTAGGGTGACTGGTGGTTTCCTTTCCATCATTTATGTCGTTGTACGATGGATTTCCACTATGTCACGCCTGATTTTATTAGATAACCAAAGATTTGTTTGTGTTCGATATTACAATAAGATCTAGATTTACTGTATTCTTACATTTTTTGTATTGCGAATAAAAAGTATTCAACTAGCTACATAATTTATATTGTTTTATTCAGAGTATTCAGTCCACGCCGGTGTAGTCACAGTAGGTAGTTCACGAAAGTAAGTTTACCTCATACATTTCCACCTCTCTTGATCACCTGTATTATCGATTATACTATCATGTGATCCACCATAAAATCAAGTCATGAGTTCTTGAGCCTGTCACACTTCTTCTACGTATTGGCTGATGAAATATAGTAAACAGTCTCACTAGTTTCACCACGGAACTACTGGGAATAATCTAAAAAAACCAGCGAAAACGACTCTCCCTCTCCCCGCCGTATCCCAGTAGTTCCATTGCGTAGTTCTATAATGGAACTACTGGGGTTTTTTTATCCCAGTAGTTCCAGATTTTTTATCTCAGTAGCATTACGTAGCGTAAGTTGGGATAAAGCTCGGTGGATGCTGAATGCGTGCACACATTAAGCGCGGGACACAGAAAGGAATTATTACCAACGGACCCCGAGTATCTGTCCCCTCACGGGGTCCGTTGGGAACCGAAGATAACCCCTTGCTAAGTACGTGGGTTCCGTTGGGAAAAATAATTCCTTACGGACCCCCACTCTCCTCCGCGTTAATAAAAAAAATAGTTTAGGTGGTTACAAAAAAAAAATTGTGCGAGGTGTATCTGCGCTACATGGTGGTTGTACATATAGCACAGCTTGTACCTACTCGTTTTTTTATTAAACGGGGGAGCAGAGTGGGGTCCGTAGGGAATTCTTTTTCCCAACGGACCCCACGTACTTGGCAAGGGGATCCCCTGGACATGGAATTATCTTCAGTTCCCAACGGACCCCGTGAGGGGACAGATACACGGGGTCCGTTGGGAATAAACGACAGAAAAGACGTAAGACACAGACGCGTACATAATGAGCTATGTTTCTTCAACGTCTTTTTCATACAAAATGTACATGAGAGTCCGGCAAGTGGATGCTTGCCGGACTCTTATGTACATTTTGTATGTAGGATTGTAGGATTTTTCTCATGTTATAAAAAGCCTTCTGTACGAAATAAGCTAAAGATAAATAAAATAAGACAACACATATGTATTGGTTCTATTTTTTATTTTAAACATTATCTGAATATTAGTGGCAATTTGTATTACTCTACTGAGTACAATTATAATCATACATTTACATCGGAATTCAGATTGCATTCGTTGCAAATTTAATCGTAATTCAGCTATTTCTTGTGGCTAAAAGACAAAAATAATGTCAGGCGGAAATTGTTAACAACTTAAAGTGAAGTCATTTTAATAGGTAGCATTTCACAATTCAATTTCACAATAATTTTACAGGCAAATTGTGTACCTATTTTGCTCCTTAAATTTACGTTAGAAAAAATAATAATGGGACAGGGATTCGTCACCTGATGATTTTTTAAATTCACATATCTTTCAAGTTCGTATCGATTCATTCACTTTCTCATTCATCGTTCTCATAATAACGATAAATCTGATAGACGTCAAGTGTTAGGTAGGTACCAGGTACCTATTAAAATGACGCCACTTTAAGATAATAATTTAGCAAATTGCTAAAAATAATAAAAATTTACATTGATATGATATCTATCTTAAATTCTCAATTTTGTGTACGTTGAACGTCTTATCAATACAAGTTTCCTCATTCGGCCTCGCCTTTCTAATATTACCTCCGTGACAATTCCATCCAACCCCTTTCGCTAAGTTCAAGAAATCTCCATAATATTCTGTTTATCACAATCCGTTCAACTTAAGGTTTTGTATTCCAAAAGTCTGTACAAACAGCAATTTTCACATTTATAATATAGCATGGAAGTTACAAAGCAATCTTTAAATTATTTTTGCTCCTTAAAGCTTATAAAACAAGGATTTGATTAAAGTGAGTTAACATTTATAATTATAAATTGTTTTTCGTCACTGCAACATTTACTTATATTTAACAACAAATATGACAATAATTAGTAGGTATTTTTCTACAATATTAAGTCATGATCGATCGAAAAATCGTGTCTCCGATCATTATTCTGAATCAGAACATGTTAATTATCTCGTATAATATACACATAATATACATGTAGAATATATTTATCAACCATTTATCAAGTCTCTTTAAATTTTAATTCAATAATCATTACACATTAAACAAATAAAGCATAGTGTATGATAAATATTAAGAATTGAAGTTTTTCACGTAACATCTAATACAACAACTCAGGAATTTTAATCTTGTTACACAAGAATGTTACAATAAAATCACAGTAAGTATATTTTTATCACTAAATACATTCAAGGAGTTTCTCTTTAAGAGAAGAAAAATGAATCCGCCTTGTGGATTCGTATACACCAAACGAATGCCAAGTATTATAAACAATGACCAATAACAGCACAATTCTTTTTTCTTGCACAAAAAATTACGTTAACATTTAATAGACTTAGGACTGGATTCTGTAACACACCGCCGACAGACGTTTCTCTGCCGGATGAGCCGCCGACAGAACCTTTCGATTATGAGTTATTCACCAACAGAACCTTTCAACTACGAACGTTTTGCCGACAGAATGATTAATTCATTAGTAAATCGACTACAGAATCGTTCACCAAATAAAGAGTTTGTCGACAACATAAAGAAATCAACCACGAAGGCTAAGGCGGGAGCGAAGCCGTCAGCCCTTTAACCTAACCTATCCTTGTCAGGGTGTTAACCATTCACTTATTATGGTTGAATTAATCGTTCTGTCGGCGAAACGTTCGTAGTTGAAAGGTTCTGTCAGTGAACAACTCATAATCGAAACGTTCTGTCGGCGGCGCATCCAGCAGAGAAACGTCTATCGGAGGTGTGTTTCAGAGCCTAGGCATCTACATACATAGTAGGTCAAAGTCCTTTTATCACTCAAAATGAAAATGAATATCTAAAGGTTTTGCGTGTTTCCTTTAGAGTTATTCAGGTCTCGTAGTTATACACATTTAAAAGTAATATAGCTATCGTTTAGATATAAGTTTGTAGCTTTAACATTAAGATATTAGGGGTACAAAGAATTTTGCTATATAACCCCTAGTCACTCCACTGAAAACGTGAATATTTACATAGCTGTTATGTGTAGCTAAAATACACTGATTAGCGGTCGATATTCCGCAGGTTTTGCACGGAATTATGATTTTGTTGTTTATATTTCTTATACAATTTAAGTGACAACGATAATTCTAGTATAACTAGAAAATAAAAATAAAATAATAATAATAATAAAAATAAAAACCAATGACCATGGTTGACCACTTTCGAAATGGTCTTTTTTCTCAATGGACGCATTTTACAAATGCTACCATATATAAGTACCAAATATAAGAGGTAAAAACATCAATCTCTTTGTACATAGTGCATAAGTCATGAACAATTTGTACATTGCATTTGTTTTATGGAGTCAAGAGTACGGCAGTGAAGACTTCTAAAGTACAGTTTGTAATTCGTATTTTATTAAAAATCAAAATACAGGTATTGTCTGGATTATCCTTTGTTTTAATTATATAAAAATCGTAGAATCACAAACATTGAAGAAGTGTATTAATTCGTAGCAGTTATTTGGCCTTTTATGAAATCTGACAAAATTGTATTGAATTGCCATGGTTGGCACCCTACAATTTTTTTAAATAAAACCTATTAATGGTTTACGATACGTAAATTGATTGGAATTCTACTCTCATCAGTTTATGCATTGCATTGACATACATTCTGGTGAACTGTTGTGAGACAGGAACCACCTACGAATTGGGTATAATTGTTATGTGTAAAATTGTGACATAACACCGTATTGATATACAAACCCTCGTTCACATATTATGTGTACGAGAATTTGTGCGTCGAATATGCAACAGGTGCGCTGGTACCCATTTTGGTAGTGATTCTCGTGCATATCAAATACATAAACCGTTCACTTGTATTAGGTACACCCAATTATCCACTTTGGACAAAATTACACATACTGCCCTTGATATAGAGAGGTGGGAGCGGTCTTGGACACAGAAAGTGGGAGAGGAATATGGGTAAAGACAGTGGGGTAGAATCAATTTTAAATTAATGTTTTCAACATGGGAAGCACTAGATTTTAGATCATTTTTGATCGTAAGAAAATAATTAATACATTTGGATTTGATCATGTTCTTATACATTATAAGTATTATAACGTTTATAACTACTCCACGCAATTTGTACAAACAGCGATACTACGAAAATAATACATATGTATATATTGTAAGTATAATTATAATTCATGTTTAATTTTAAGGAGCTCCAAGTTATAAGAACTCCTTGGTGTTTAGTATTATATCTAAGAGTATTATACATGATAAGTCCCTTTCCGTTTTATCGCAACATATTCTAACAACCTTTTACCTCGCTTCATAACCTTACCAATGCTAAAAGTGCGCGTAATATCTAGAGTGATATCTTTTCAAGTATTCAAGACTCGTGCAAAGCTGATTTTCACACTTATCATGTATAAAACTATATTTATAGTACATCAAACACCAAATGGTTATAAAGTCTCTTTTGAAGTATTCGAGTTATATAAAGGTAATTTTTAGTTGATTGATTTCGATTATAAAATGTAAGTAGTTTTCAGTATATTGTTATAAATGTGCTTCATTTTTTAATAATTTTCTGTTTATTAATCAATGCATTGATTAGTTTGATTCTAGCTTTGATTGCTTTGTATCGAAGATATTCGTCTTCGTGTCCTTTCTTATCATCAACTTGTTGTACTTTGCGACTGTTCTGTTGCTCGAAGGTCACCTCGTATTCCTTAATGGTTCGTCTTAGAGCCTAAAACATAAAATTCTATATGAATACAGAATTTCGCGATTCGAGAGCCGATGTTAAATCACAAAACTGGAAAATACATATACATACATACATGCATACATACATACATACATTTATGCCCACATTTCACCTTTAAGTATAGAATTTGTCCCACGTAATAGGTGATGAGTCGTATTGCTCTGTTGAGATGGACAGGCGCAGGTTGTGACTGCCTGCTGTAAAAAAATTTAAACCCGCCTAAAAAGGCCTTCAACTTGGCCTAACCACTGCTATTGTACTGGCAACTTGGACCAACGGCTTAGCGTGTCTTCCGAAGCACGGAAATGCTTAAATAAATGTCACAAAGGTGTCACATGGATGGTCACCCATCAAAGGACTGTCCATAGTGAAAGTTGCTTACTGCAGTGATCGTTTACAGAACACTGAGTCTGCGGGGCTACAAGCGCTTGAAACATAAACATCAACATCGATTTTTTTTTTAATTATCGTGTACTAAACTACAAATGTAGTTATTTTTACGGGGCTGAAAGCAATCTATTTTACAAACAAAACAAAACAAATTATTTTTGAGTTGAGCAATATAATTATAACGTAGGTACAGAGTATAATCGTATGTATGAAGGTATATCATTTGTCAGTCCTGGGACATCCTTCCGAGGGCTTACCCCGGGCTCCATAACCATAGGCTGTTGGGCGTTACGTGAGGTTTTTTAGTCGGTAGGAGTCCGGCATAGCATCCTTAATGGATTTTCCCTCACGTAAAAAAAAGTACCTATTTGTCAAAAGAATGCAATTTTTGTTTCGTGTCATCTTTTTTCGGTATCGAAAACAGTTTTAAAATTAAATTTACTCAAAATTTGTCGGTTGATATATTATATCAAATCAGCATAAATGACAGTTAATTGCTGCACATAGGTCTCCTAATTCACGCCAGGGCAACTATTATGCAAAATACTTATTATAAATCCTGCATTACGCTACAAAAGTTATAATTTTGTAATAGGAATCGAACTCACAGATTTCTGAGATTTGGCTTCTACAAGAGTTTTCATGAGATCATCGATTCCAAGGCAATGCAGCCCTTCGTTGGACATTGCCACATCGTCGCTTTGAGCTGAGTGCACTGACGAAGCTGATGATGGTATTTCTTCGGGTAATACTGCTTCACGAACCGGTGGCGATTGTAGCGGTGTTTCTGCGGTGTCCTGCAAATTAGGTCAATATGGACTAATTACTTAAGCATTAAGGACATAGATAATATAATATCTGCTGCATTTTTATAGTTGATGGAAACGAACGCCTACAGTACGAGGTTCTTCAGAAGGGGCCTTAGAAAGAGAGGCATTGTCGACAGCGTGAAAGTAGGAGCACCTCTGGTTTTGGAACCGTTCATAGGCACGGGGACAACTTTCCATCAAGTGGCACATTAGGACAAGCATGCGGCCCTTGCTTGTTTTAATGTGCCACTTTAGTGTCAGATATAAAAAAAAAACATTATTACCGTGTAATAATTACAATGTCACGCAATTCAAATATGATCAGTACTTAAGTAGGTGTTTATATAGTTGGAATTATTTCTATATGTTCAGAAAGTTTAATATAGGTAAAGACTTCAAAATATAGAAATGCCCATCTTGTTTAAAATGATTGAAGCAAATATCGAATTTAAACTGTATCTCAAATGAATAAAGATCAATATCATGATGCGTTTACCTGTGATGATTCCGAAGGTACAGGTTTCTCCTGCGAGTCACTGGAGCTGTCCACGCTCGTGTTGAACAACATTGTTTCGTGCTCGTGGATCGTTGCCAGTTCACCGTTTGTTCCAGGTAGCTGGAAATAAATTAGAATTTTACTGGGTAGTCACCTTTTTTTAGCCTGAGGTAAATCCTACATATAAATATAAACTGTTTATATTTATATTTATATGGATACTATGCCGGACTCTTGCCGACTAAAAAACCACACGCATCCTACCTAACAGCCTACGGTTGGGAGCCCTGGCTAAGCCCTCGAATGGATACCCCAGAACTCCCAACAGACCTACGGCTACTACTGCGGCCTCACCTAGGGTAGTCGGCTACAAGCACCACATAAGATTATGACGATGATCCAAAAATATCTGAAGCAATACTCAAGGTGTTTTATTTTTATTACTTTAGTGGTGAGAGGGACCAAACTACCCACGAAAGCACTACTTTGTTCCGCCTCGCGTCTATTCAGTTGAAGGATAGGCCAGACGTTACTCGCATTTTATGGTGCTGACTGGAACGACTAGTGTAAACGGTACCCGCATGCGGGTTGCATTGCTAGCAATACCAAAATCTATTGCCTCTCCAATGCTGGTTGAATCGACTAATATAAATGCGCCACGCTTACCGAGCGACGTCTCAAAACGGTAACCGACTCGAATTGTATGAAATCTTCCCAACTGGTTACCGGACTAATGGAAACTGTTCGAGATGATAGCTCCGATGGCGACTTCGATTTCAGATCTCAAATCTCGATTTCGAAACCAATCTTTTTGCATACATACATAAATAATCACGCCTTTATCCCCGAAGGCTACCCCTTCGGGGATAAAGGCATGATTATGTCAGTATACGCCCACATTTTACGTTATAGTTTTATATCCCATGTAATAGGTGGTGAGCCTATTGCCGTGTTAAAATGGACTGGCACAGGTTGCGACGACCCACAAGAAAAAATTTTCAAGCCTCCCATAAGACTTTCAACTTGGCGTAGCGATTGTAATTTTATTGACAATCGGGTTCCATTTCAAGTTTTCCTTCTCTCGTTCGATCGCTTTGCGAAGTTTCCCTTAGTCGCTTCTTACGACACCCTCGGGATGAATTGGGATGGCGACATTTTGTATTCTATCCCATCGCCTCACAGGGCCAAATTAAACAAAAAATTTACTATCCATAAAATACATACGTAATTGTGTTCAAATTTTCACTTCTGTCGGCTCTAGTTTTTTAAACTGTCACTCTAGTTAGTTACTTACAGCATCAGGTCTAGAAGATGCCAGCACTCTCTTCACAGTACGGTATCGTTCATACAAATGGCGAGCAGCACCCCTCTCCACTGAGTGGGCAGGAGGACGACCTCTGCAAGCTTCTAGTTTCAAGAGTACTCTTTGGACTGCTAGCTTCTCGGCCGCTAGTTGGGATGATGACCAACTTGACTCTGTGATGGCGTTTCGTCCGTCTGCTTGACGATTGTAATCGAGCCACTGTGGAAAGTTTGGGTAATATTTTTTAAATTCATATAATATCTACTGCCGGTGCCCCCTACATTTGCCCATAAACTCCTGTTCCGATATCAATACACATTTTTTACTCGCGGTCACTTTTGAGTCCACGTCATAATTTCGAAATAATCTGGCCGACCCTCAAAATTCCGAACGCTCATTTCGCCGATGATAAATTCAACGAATGGTTGTATGGTCGACTGTTAAAACTCCGAATGTTCATTTCGCCGATGATCAGTTTTACGAATGATTGTATGAAATTGATGTTGGTGTTGGATGGTTATAAAAAAAAAACCACGAAGGCTAAGGCGGGAGCGAAACGGAGCGGCGCTCCCGCCTTAGCCTTCTAACCTAACCTATCCGAGTCGAGGTGTTAACCATAATAAGTGAATGGTTAACACCCCGACTCAGAGTACCCCGATACAATCATTCGTGAAACTGATCATCGGCGAAATGACCATTCGGAGTTTTAACAGTCGACCATACAACCATTCGTTGAATTTATCATCGGCGAAATGAGCGTTCGGAATTTTGAAGGTCGGCCAGATTATTTCGAAATTATGACGTGGACTGGTCACTTTTTGATAGGCAGACGTATTTTTATGCGCCAAGAAAACTTTAATAATTATTTAAGTAAATCATGAACGTAATTTTTTGGAGAAAAGACAATCAATATAATATTTCTAGCGGTCATTTTTTGATTTTTCACATGACAAAAATGTATTTCTACAATAAAATATTTCTAGCGGCCATTTTTGGATCTTTAACATGACAAAAATATATTTCTACATCTAAATTTAGTTTTCATGTACAATTACGTAATTGTACTTAAAAACTAATTTTAATTTTATTCTCGATTGTGTGACATTTTGTGGTCGGATCTCATAATAAAGAGGGAGAGATATTATCGTCGTCCTACATATTTTTTAAATATTTACTATATAAAATATTTCTATACACTCTCTGTGAACGCGTCTACCCACAGCGATATTATTGCGACGAGAGATTATATGGAAATAATGTTGAATAGCGATAATATTACAGCGATTCTCTCGCTTGTCGAGTAGCCCCTTGTTATGTAGTGTGTTAGTGTTAGTTCCTAGTGTTTGATGTAATTAAAACTATCAATTTCATCAATTATATATCGCATATTTAGCGTTATTAGTTTACTGGAACAAGCAACGAAAATCAACAAAAATAAAACACAAAAATAATCCAGAACCAAAGCAACAGAAGAAAATATCGCAATCAAAATGTAAAACTTACTTCTTCAATATCTACAACGATATCTGACATTAATTTGTCACTCCTCAATGACGCCTCCAGCTTCTCATCTCTCGCTTTCTGTTCTTTAGCTGCTTGAAGTTTCAGGGCATACTCTACGGGATCTGCTTTAATACAGCGCTTTTCTGCTTGTAATCGGCGCAAGTTCTCATACATGCGAGTGAGGCTTACGTTTGTGATCCTGTCACCCGCCGTTATAGGATGACCATGTTTGACTTCGAATTCAGATTCGTATTTGGTTATACGGTTCTTGAGTACGGTGATCTATGAACGAGGATGATATGATATGATTTCTATAATTGATATACTTAGCTCATTTTAGGTAGGTATCAAAACTATCAGACTTAAGAGTACACCTTACACTCTTACGAATGTTATGCATCCTTCACATTACTCGCGAAGTTGAACGAAGTTCGTCAGCGAAGTTGCCCGAGTCAAAGAAAATGTTTGACGAAGTAGGCCGAGGAGCCCCTCTACACTATCGTACTCGCCCAACTACGTTCAACTTCGCGAGTAATGTGGAGGAAGCATTAGATCTTGATGTTGTGTTTGTAAGTAAATGGTAACATTACACTTCCGTGGCTTTAGTTCGTTTAGATCATCTTAAAGGAAGAAGGGAGAAACAACTAGCATTAAATCTACACTTCACTTTCGTTTACAATTACGAACAACTAGCAATAAAGTAACTTGCAGAAGTGACTTTAAAATGTTTTAAACGCTTAGCACAAGTCGACTTCTACAAGTTTCAATGATCTGTCGAACTTGCGGAAAACATCCGGTGTAAACAGTAGTCGTTTGTATCTTGTGCCGATTAAAAGAATCGGGATGTGAAAACTTGCTAGTAGGCACATAACTCTACAACATTAAGCATTTTTATTAATTCTAGTAAGAAATTACCCCACTTTCTTTTTTTTTAATCGTGACTTGATATAGTAGTGCTCATCTACTTCTAGATAAGCATGTTGATGCTAAATTTTATTCACGTTCTTGACGCTAAAATGCTTACCCTCTTTTGTATCTTCTCAAGCCTTCGATCAGGGCTTGGCTGATCACGCCTCTTAACATTTAACGGTGCGGCCGATCGTTCATCCGACCTCGCTCTTTCGGTAGCTGCGCATAGGACCGTTGTCGGAGTGTCTTCATCGCCAGTGGAACTGAGGCTTGAAGTGCGTCCAATTGTGCGGTGAAGAGCCCCGACGTCCAGAGTCTCTGGTTCATCGGACACTGCAAAATCAAAAATGTTGAGTATTGCTAATAGATTAAGGTAAATATTGGTAGCAGTAGATAACACTGAGTGTTATATGATCTTTTGAAATTAAAATTGCCAAAATTTGTTGGTATAACATTGTGTTCTAGGTATCAATTCATTCCCTTCGTAACATATCACCTTTATAATGGATTGGAGCCAGGTAACTGATGTGCAAATTATCATTAAAGTCTCAATAATGGTTGTCTCTCATAAAAGTTTACTGTTTAACGAACCTTGCACATAAATAAGCGGCATCCTAACTTACGGCATTTCCTTGCCGTCGAATTGCCTTTGATTGGTTAGTTATCGAGATGCTTAGAGCTGATGAAATATTCCACTTTTTACGAGTTTCGCGTTGTCACCAATTGTTTTCCTTAAATATTTTTTGTTTTCAGGTCGCAGGTTTTTTAACATTTTTAACTTAATGTTTAGTGCACGGCATCTAACTTCGCAAGGTTTTGGAGTAGTGGGGATAAGTTCGCGCATCGTACACTTAGAGGCACAAAAAGTGTTCCACTCACTCCAAAAAGTGCTCCGCTCGCACCAAAACCTTGCCAAGTTAGATGCCGTGCACTGTAAAACTTGGATGTTTCAAGTAGTTAAATAGACATATTTATTTTACAAAATGGTAAGTTCTTAATAAGAAAAAGTAAATTTTGTAGCAATGAGTTACAACTACTTACTGCGAGAATTTTGTACTACATCATAATCAAAGTGTGGAGGTGTGGAGCATCTGACATCTTCTGAGGTAGTAAAACAATCATTTTCTTTGGGGTGCTTTTGTATCCTGGGTGGTGGGCGGCGACGCTTACCGCCAAACTGCGGGCGACGGGCGCGGGACAAACGTTCCGCACGCCGTTCAGACTGGCAACCAAATTTAGGTAAATAAATAGATGTTATAATAGCAAAGAAGTTGGTATGAAGGGATTGACTAAGCATCGGGAGTCAAGGGTATCCTCAATTATCACCTAATGGTTTTAATTATTAGACTTCTCTGTCTAACCTATTTTGCTAAATAACTGAATGTTAAAAAATATGGGTACGTAACCATGTCGCCCACTATCACTAACTTATTTTTCTAGTATTAAATGTCATTGTGAACTTTATCCACAAAACATTTAGGCGTTGTTCCCAGTTACCAGTTGTTTGTAATCAATTATTTAACTACCTATTCTAATTTTTCTCATCATCGTTTAAATGGCCTAGTATCAGTAGTCCGATTAAATAGTCCGATGATCGAACTACTGAGACTTTTCCGGCTCAGTAGTCCGATGATGCAGATGATTATAGATCATCGGACTACTGAGTCTTTTAGTCCGATTCGACATTCCGGAATACGAAATGGATGCAGTAGTATTACATTTGTTTTGCATATTTATTTTTTCCAACATGCTAAATGTAAAGCAATTTTATACAATAATAGGTACTTTTTCTACTTTACTTTTTTTTTCTTTTTCTTTTTTTTTCTTTTTTTTTCTTGCTTTATATTTAGCATGTTGGAAAAAATAAATATGCAAAACAAATGTTAATACTACTGCATCCATTTCTTATTTCGGAATTTCGAATCGGACTAAAAGACTCAGTAGTCCGATGATTTATAATAATCTGCATCATCGGACTACTGAGCCGGAAAAGTCTCAGTAGTTCGATCATCGGACTATTCAATCGGACTACTGATACTAGGGGGTTTAAATCTAGTGAGTTATAAATCATCTGAAAGACGATAAATCTGCCTCAAAGGCAGAGTGACTCTACCTACATGTGAATCTCGAGTTGTTGAGTTTGCTGGTAAAAATGTGCGACTCAAAAATTGCGTTTTTCTTTTAATTTAGGGTGTTTTATATTAAAACAAGTGGGAGAAATGTGAAAGTATGTTGAATGGATGTCAAGATACCAATGCAAGCTTAAATTTGATTCATTTGGGCTAGATACCGTGTACAAAATATTTGAATCTCACCTCAAGGCGATTATAATCGTGCGGTGGAGGAGGCGGCGGTGGCAGTCTCTCCTCGCTGTGCGAGCGGCGCTCCTTGCGGTCGTGGGCTGAGCCGGAGTCACGGCGCTCACGCCGCTTGCGAGCCTCCCGCTCACACTCCGGGGCGGCCATATCTTCAGTCGACTTCTCCCGCTCTGGGCCACGCTCCGAGCACTGCGCACGCCACCCGACTCCAGATATTACAACCCGTCGCTCGCTCGAGCGGTCAGTTTCCTGCCCGTAACCCTAACCATATCATTCAAGAGTTAATGTCGGTGTAATGTGCGTAAATATAGACTTTAAGTGTTATAAATAAAGTTGATATTGGATTGTGGGTGGGTTAAGCTGATGTTTGCGCGAATCGTATCAAATAGTGAGGAAAATGAGTAGTGTTGATCATGTGTGATATAGAAAATTGTATAGATATATACGTAGGTACATATTTATTTTTGGAAGCTATATATAGTATATTTCTGTAAGGGGCATGGGTTATCGAAGCATTGGTTATGTATCTACAACACGGCTCTGTTGACTGTTACCTACACAATTTACATAGGTCAAATACAAAAGCAAACTAATACATAGTCGGGTTGATTACTATCTAACTTTAAAAGGCATTATCATATAAACATTACTTTCAATATACCCATGTATTTACGTATATATTGCGAAGCATATAATATTTAAGTAAGATAATAAGCTATATAATTTCCATATTTAATATAAAATCTGTACTGACGCTAAAATGATTATGTAAAGCCCCATATCTAGTTTTCGAAATACCTGTAAAATTTCCAATTGTACCATTTTTGCTAACTTGGAATATAAACACCCAATTTCCAAAATGGTTCGGCCGTATATGGGTCGACTCTGAAATTAAACCACGTTTTGGAACAAATGCTACGATACGCATCTAAATATGTATAAAGCTTTATCATCTGTTCATTGTCAAATTAAACGTTACTATTCATTTGTTACCCTAATAGTATTACCTGACATTATAATCTAACTAATGAGAACTCATATAGTAGAAGACAGATACTTACAAAACAATATCTAGCTGCGTCAACTATGGAGTCCAATATCCTGGATAAGTTATCTCGGGTACGGCTTGCCAGGGTCGCTCTGGGGTCCGCTACAGAGCAAAACCCCCACCAGTAATTCACAACCAAAACACTAAACAACTGGGCTATTGCTTATCCTTTGATGTAAAACAAATTGAAATAAATAAAACGAAACGGCAAAGCGTATTCGGTCGCCGTTTTGACGGAAACTTTTCACTAGATTATATAGACGATTATAGTTCGAGGAATAGTTCTATTTGATAATGTCACTCCTTTGCACCGGCATGTCCCAATCACGACACATAATTATTTGAGACGGCACAAAGTCTATAGATGTATTGTCTTTAAACTATTTACGGCTGCTTCAAAAAATGCGTAGACACCAATCTGTAATTTAGCATTGAAGGTTCAAATGAGGTTTTGGAGCTTGTTAGCTCAGCTCACAGTCGTTGTTAATGCAATGCACTCATCATTATACTGTCACTTTTCACAATGATTGAAGATTTCGAAAGATTTTGAGGTGGATGAGCGTGACGTCAATTGTCTTCTGTCATATTGTTGCGCTTGTTGTATATATTGGAGACGAAAGAACGAGATCGGATAGTACCTGAAAATAAAGAAATACATCTATTAATTTATAAATATCATACATATGTAATGTGTGCTCGAGGTAATGGATTGGTTGCCTAAAATATTAGTGGGGCACCCTTGACATACAAGCCTTAATCCAATAGAGGAGAGTTTATCAATACCATCGCTTAAGTAAGTTTGCTTTGTACTATATCATTCATGTCAAATGATGACAAAATGATTGATGAAAATAATGTCGACCATTTATTGCTATACTTTTATATGTACGATAGATGTCCCATCAAAATCTTAAGTAAGTCATGCACCCTGATTGATTTAAAAACGACAGAAAAATTAAATCTGTTGTGTGGGAAGGCTCCCACCCCCTCTATCCCTTAGAGTATAAATAAAGAGACAGAGAACTTCTATTTATACTCTAAGAGAACTTATATTTATACTCTAAGCTTTATCCCCTCTTTTTTTACTGATTTTAGTATTTGTTGTTATAGTGGCAACAGAAATACATCAGCTGTGAAAATTTCAGCTCTCTAGCTATCAAGATTCCTGAGATTCAGTCTCGTGACGAACAGACAGACTGACAGACAGGCAGTCAGACTGACAGACGGACAACAAAGTCTAATGAATAGGATCCCGTTTTCACCCGTTGGCTACGGAACCCTAAAAAGACAGTAAATTATTGTACTCTTTGTCAAAGTGATGATAAAAACAGTAAATTTTATTATCCATAAGTTTCTGTCGATGGTACATTGTACGTGGCCGTAGGCTGTCGCATGTCAAGATACGATCTTATTGATTCATGTTCAAAGGTTGAACAAACCTGTACTATCGGTAGTGTTGTATCATAACATATTGAAACTGTATATTGTTTAGATCCAAAATTATACCAATAAAAATTGTAAACCTTACGTGCATTAAAATGATGTAACAATTAACGCAGAATTTTACGGTACGTTTCTGCAGTTCAGTGGTCGAAGAATTGCCTTTGCTAGGCAAAAGGTCAAAAATAAAAGTCGAATCCGTAAACTAGCTGTTTTTTTTTAAGTACGTGATCCCGCACTACTTGGTCGCGCCACTCTAACTCCCAAACAGCTTGAAGGATGATCATTACCATGATGATATATTATTTAGGGACATGTCTGAGAAAGCATTGCTAAACATCCGCTAACGGTAGAAATGCGGGAATTTAAACCGCTTCATGCCGTTCTCCAACCCGAGCTTATTTGCGGGTCAAAATCCTGCCTCGTCACGCTGCTGACACGAAGTCACCTTATACAAGCAATTTGGCTTAGCTGCTTGAATTATCTCTAGTCACGCAACACTCTATGAGTAAGAGTACCTATAGAATTGCGTTATTGAGATAAGTGCGACGTTACAGAATAGAGTGCCTAGTATAAGTTTATGTGTAGGCCTATCGTGATTAGGGTCTGAGGACGGTGAGAGGGCCGCTCACCGTCCTTACAGAAGCAGGCCCATGACGGCAGCGTGACGTGAGCACTCACGCACGCCCCCCCTCAGAAGCGGGGTCACACCCGAAATGCCCCATAGACGCGGGATTGCACCCGAACCACCCCCTGGGCGAGGCCGCATTGGCGGCCGTAAGTCTGTTGGGAGTCACGGGACATCCTTCCTGAGGGCTTACCCGGGGCTCTCAACCATAGGCTGTTGGGCGTTACGTGAGGTTTTTTAGTCGGTAAGAGTCCGGCATAGCATCCTACGAGGATTTTCCCTCACGTTAAAAAAAAAAAAAGGCCTATCGTGATTCAAAGTGAAGTGCGTATTTAGTATAAAGTCGAGACAAATACCCTTTTGTTTTACATGTGGTAATTCTGCATAGATGACCGGCTATGCCAGACTCCTACCGACTAAACTCACAAGATGCCTTACAACTGTCTATGACCAGGCAAAGAGCCGTAAACACGAGACAAGTTTGACTGCCTCTGTGGCGCAGTCGGTAGTGACACCGCCTGCGGCGCTGGAGGTCGTGGGTTCGATTCCCACCGGAGACAAATATTTGTGTGACCCATAAATGTTTGTCTCAAGAGTCTGGGTGTTTCTATGTATAATATGTATGTATTTAAAAGTATATAAGTATTAACATCCGTGTTTTGATACCCATAACACAAGCAGGTTATTCCTAGCTTACTTTGGGATCAGATAGCGTTGTGTGAGATGTCCGTAAATATTTAAAAAAAAAAAGTTCCCGTGTTTGCGGTTAGTGGTGGTGACTAGATTCCAAACAAATTGGAGTTACCAAGATCACTGTGGATCACGATAGGCGCTCGCAGAAACTTACACTAGGCACTCTGAGTTATGTAACGGCGAGTTTTGGCACGGGCAGACACGGGATTCTACGCAGTTCGTAGCACTGCGTAGTACTGCGTAGCGTTTTGTCTATAGAGCTACGACGCAGACTGTTACTACGCCGCGTAAGTTAGTAATGAAATTTGGCGTTGTTTTGCGGAAATTCGTCAAAGAACAATTATGGAAGCGAGGGGAGAAAATACCACACGCCTTTTGTTTCCTTATTTTTTAGGGTTTCGTACCTCAAGGCAAATAAAGGCACCCATCTAAGATCACTTTGTTTATCCATAAATCACAAAGCGCAAAAGTCAAGGATTACGCCAATTAATTGTATCGGAATAATGGTGAATCTTTGTGTGAGTCACAAGTTTTAAGCATTGAAGGTTAGTACGTTGCTCTTCACTTCAAATGTGAATAAAAAACCTGGTCTTCTGTCACTCTCTCTCTTTTTCTCTCTCTCTCTTTTTATACCACTAAGGAGGCAGACAAGCATACGGCCCACCAGAAGGACCGGTGGTCACCGCAGTCTATGAACGTTTGCATCACCAGGGGCGCCACACTCGCGCTGCCGCCCCTTAAAATTACCTATTGTTGAGTGTTCTGTCAAAGAGAGCCTTGTCACCAACTTACTAGTGGCTAGATTAGATTTTTTATCCTGATCTTTTTCATCTATATTAAAGGCAATAATATATGTATGTATTAACACTTCAGGAAATGAAATTTGCTAATTTATGTACTTCATTATAATGAAAGCCAGGCGTGAACCAGGAAAGCTACATCAAACTTAACACACGCTAACTCGCAATAAACCCGAACCACGTTATTTTAAAGCATTGCGTCATTCTGTGCAGTTCAGGTGCTTAATTTGGTAATAAAATATGGAACTACTTACGTATGGGGGACTACCCACTACCTATTGATTATCAAAGCGTGGTTATATTACTTTATAGAACCTTTTTATTGAATCTAGATAAACTAGGAATTTTGTGGTTTAAGTTGATGATTTTCAAACCAAAAGTCGCTTAGTATCATTATGTATGATTGGCTCAGGATATAAAATTTGTATAGGAGTCAATTCACATTTATTTCACTTGATGTAGAAAACATAATAGACCAGTGCAGATAGCTTTTAAATATAAAAAATTAGTAGTAGAATAAAACCTATTGCAAAAGGAAGAGAATGTGACAAAAATAACAGGAAAATAATTTACGGGCGATCTGAGGTCGGGAAGTGAAAAAAATGGGGGTTTTAAGGGGGGGGGGAAAGGGTTTTCTCGATTTCCGACAAAACTACAAGTCCTATGGAAAAATGTTTTATGGCAAAGTTGTAGGAAATAAAAAAATCTACAACTTATGTCTGAACACTTTTTTGACATAACCTCAAAAAGTATGTCAGAAACTCAAAAAACCCGGGTTTCGAGTATTTTATTTTTTTCTTTAACAAAATTTTTTGTCTTTTCATGAAATTTAGCAGAAACCTTTCTTTTTATGTTTCTAATGCACTGTATTTTTTTTGATCCAAAAAGTTTACTTTTATCCTCTTATTGACTTAATATCGCAAAAGCATTTAAATTTTCAATCGAAAAATCACCCGTCAAAATATCTGATATTTTTTAAAAATTGGTGAGCTTTTTGTTACTTAAAATATCTTCTTTCTGATGATGTAATATATATACATCACAATGGTAAATTTTCTCAGAAAATGCAAAAAATCATATTTTTCTATTTTAATCATTCATGTACAATTTTGAGCTATTTATTAATTTTTGCTTTTAAATAATTCGAAAAACGTAAGATTTTATGTTACGTTTTTCCATAGGACTTGTAGTTTTGTCGGAAATCGAGAAAACCTCTTTTCCCCCCTTAAAACCCCATTTTTTTCACTTCCCGACCTTAGATCGCCCGTAAATTATTTTCCTGTTATTTTTGTCACATTCTCTTCCTTTTGCAATAGTTTTCATTCTACTACAATTTTCTTACATTTTTTTTAATTTTCAGGGGCTGCTGCACTGGTCTATAATGTTATATTAAATTTAAGTACATACCATAACTATCAAAAATTGCAGGGAGGAACTATGCCACAGGCCACTATAAAAATCAGGAGCTAAGTCAAATAGTGAACTGCGATACTTTACCTTTTTCTGATATTGTAGATCATAGATTAAACTGCCCATTTGACAAATGGATAAAAATGATATTTTTTTGTTTATTTATTTAGAAAACCAAATGTTTCCCAAATACAGGATTTAGGTATGATACAGTTATTTAATTACAAAAAAAAACGTTATGAGCTACCATTTACACACACGAAAATATGTAAGCATAAAATGATAGACCTATATAATGATGATTACCTAGTTTGAAGTGATGATTTTTAGTCAACAAATTACTGGTCAGTCCGTCATTTTCTCATTACCGTCGGTAACTACCCTGCATTTGTAGTAGAAAGGTCATCAGTTATACCTGATATCAATCTATGACGTCCGATTATTTATAACATATACATATATTGTAATGAATAAGTATTTCAAATTTTATATAGATTCCTGATAGTATCGATCTATTAGAGAGTATAAAATAAAGGCAACCAGTGTCTATCTGCTTGTACGCTATATACTCGAAGATTTTTCAAAGGTTTTCATTCATTACTAATCGAACGGAAGAGTAATTCACCAGAAAGGTTTGAATATTATAATTTGAGCGATTGAAGTCGTAGACAAAACTAATTACAATTCAAATATTTGGCACCAATAAATAGCTTCCACAATGAATACCTACGATAGTCTGCTGTATGTAAGAACGCGGTGCAACACGAGACCAAATATGTTGATACGGGAGGTTTATGCCCACCGAAACTAATATTAGAGCGATTAACTTTTTTTTAACGTGTGGGAAAATCCTACATGGATCCTATGCCGGACTCCTACCGACTAAAATACCTCACGTATCCTACCTAACAGCCTACGGTTGGGAGCCCCGGGTAAGCCCTCGTAAGGATACCTCAGGACTCCCAACAGACTTACGGCTACCACTGCGGCCTAACCTAGGGGGGGCTCGGGTCTTATCCCGCTGGGGGGGGGGGGGGGAGTGCATGAATTCCACAAGAGCGATTCACTTCCAAG
The DNA here is from genome assembly GCA_933228765.1 of Miltochrista miniata. Classification (NCBI taxonomy): domain Eukaryota; kingdom Metazoa; phylum Arthropoda; class Insecta; order Lepidoptera; family Erebidae; genus Miltochrista; species Miltochrista miniata. The sequence continues at coordinate 31,801,745 of OW121752.1, read as the reverse complement.
CAATATCTGTACTCGTACCTAATTCTTAAGCATAATATGAGTGACTATCTCAATCTATACTTAATATTATAAAGAGGAAAGATTTGTTTTTTTGTTTGTTTGTAACGAATAGGCTCCGGAACTACTGAACCGATTTGAAAAATTCTTTCACTGTTGGGAAGCTACACTCTTTGCGGTGAACATAGGGTATATTTTATTCCCGTATTCCTACGGGAACGGGAACTACGCGGGTGAAACCGCGTGACGTCCGCTAGTTAATTAATAAAATTCCGCCGAAAATGGAGCCTGACTGTACCATTCCACTTCGTCAACATAAAGGAATTTGGCTGGATAGAATATTGATCGAGGCTTTGTCTGACACCATTAAAAGGGTTCCTGCCCCAAATAAAGTTGACTTTATTGTTAGTACAAGCTCTAAATTACTCTGAATCCATAAATTACAGCTATGTCGCTATTATTGAGCTTACTCCAGTTTACTGTTACCAAGCTGTACCAAGTTTCAAGTCACTCTGATGAGCACACCTTGCTGGGATTTCATTTTGAACTTCAGAATAATATCAATTAACTAGCTGTGCTGTGTTATGTTATTTATTCCATTATGACTGGAATTTTGAAAAATGTTATCTAGTGGGTCCCTACCAGACTAATAATTGAGTTTTTTCATATTTTACATCCTAAGGTGTAGAATTGCGAAAAATCCTGAAATATGTATTCGATTATTTTTATGTAGAAGCAGGTAAGTATACGAAATTTGAATAAGTTGTAATTGAAAATGAAGAAGTTCAATATTTTGCCACCTTAATGATGGAATTTACAAAAATCCCCTCTTATCGGTAGCCTCCGCGTTACCCAGTCTTCCGAGAGTCTTGGGACATCTTTACGAGAGCTTACCCAGGGCTCTCAGTCATAGGCAGTTGCTCTACACCACAGTGTGGTTTCATCTGGCAGGATTCCGGCATAGTATCCATAAAGATTTTCACGCCTAAAATAATGATTATATTGTTCTATGTGCGTTACACTTAGAGTTTAAAAAATAAATATCTCTGCATTTTTAACGCGAACGAATAAAATTAGATAGTGCATCCGCAAAAGTGCATTATGCAGGTTTTCAATGCTAGTCACAGGTCATGGCCTTATTTTCCAAGTTCGTTGAACTAGCTACTATGTACATTTGCTGATGAAGACAAATGGACTACACGTTTCATATTACGGATATGCTAATGAGATAGGCATGAGTAACCGACTGTATTCTGTAGTTTATGGTATTGTAGGGGAAATTTAGTGAACAATAAGCGAGTTAAAAGTTGAAAGGAGCAGAAATCTATATACAGGGTGTGGCGTAAATAGTGGTCCAACCGTCAGGGTGTGATAGAACAGGTGCCCCACTATAACATACTACAATATCATCCAAATTTACCCAAGAGTCTCAGAAAAAAATAACTTTTTTTGAAAAATCGTCCCTTTTTTTGTTAAGTTGCCTGTAGATTATAGGAAAACAGCTATTTCTGATTTCTGTTTTTTTCTCTCTTAAAGCTAAATACATAAGCTATCAAAAAATAATATTGTTAATAAAATTCCACAACAAACGTTTGAAATAAATATAAGTTCATCTCAATTTTCTCTCTAAGTTTCAGGTATCATGAAAATTGTTCAACGTTTTTTATAAAAAATATGTACTACACTGATGCTATCCAAACGTTTAAAAATATGCTTATGTAATATTGATTTCAAAATGATACCATGAAAGGATTTCGCATAAACAGAAACTAGTAATTTTTACTGTTAAAGTTCAAAACGGGTTAAGAAAAATGACCAAAATCAACTTACATACATCACACTTATAACGTTTTTTTCATAGTAATAGTTCATAGTCGACATTATTATTATTTATTTAAAATCTTATAACCTAGATAGCGCCCGCGGCTCCACCCGCGTGGGATTTTGTAACTATCCTCGCTTTTATGATCCCACCGGAAGTGGGAATAGTAACAAAATTCATCGCGGGTGAAACCGCAGGCAACATCAAGGTCGCGGTTGAACGCCCGTACCGTCGGTGAATGTAAGTAAATAGTATTTCGCGTGAAGTGTTAAAAACTGCGATAGTTTAAAAAAATCATAACCGTGATGGCGCCCGCAGTTCCACGCGCTAGGAATTTGTCATGGAATGGGAACAGAATTTCAGATAGAAAATAAATAAAAGCGAGAAGAGTTACAAAATCCCACGCGGGTGGAGCCGCGGGCGCTATCTAGGTTATAAGATTTTAAATAAATAATAATAATGTCGACTATGAACTATTACTATGAAAAAAACATTATAAGTGTGATGTATGTAAGTTGATTTTGGTAATTTTTCTAAACCCGTTTTGAACTTTAACAGTAAAAATTACTAGTTTCTGTTTATGCGAAATCCTTACATGGTATCATTTTGAAATCAGTATTACATAAGCATATTTTTAAACGTTTGGGTAGCATCAGTGTAGTACATATTTTTTATAAAAAACGTTGAACAATTTTCATGATACCTGAAAATTAGAGAGAAAATTGAGATGAACTTATATTTATTTCAAACGTTTGTTGTGGAATTCTATTAACAATATTATTTTTTGATAGCTAATGTATTTAGCTTTAAGAGAGAAAAAACAGAAATCAGAAATAGCGGTTTTCCTATAATCTACAGGCAACTTTACAAAAAAGGGACGATTTTTCAAAAAAAGTTATTTTTTTCTGAGACCCTTGGGTAAATTTGGATGATATTGTAGTATGTTATAGTGGGGCACCTGGTCTATCACACCCTGACGGTTGGACCACTATTTACGCCACACCCTGTATATAAAAATCAATGCCACTCTCTCTCTTTTTCTCTCTCTCTCTTTTTATACCACTAAGGAGGCAGACAAGCATACGGCCCACCAGAAGGACCGGTGGTCACCGCAGTCTATGAACGTTTGCATCACCAGGGGCGCCACACTCGCGCTGCCGCCCCTTAAAATTACCTATTGTTGAGTGTTCTGTCAAAGAGAGCCTTGTCACCAACTTACTAGTGGCTAGATTAGATTTTTTATCCTGATCTTTTTCATCTATATTAAAGGCAATAATATATGTATGTATTAACACTTCAGGAAATGAAATTTGCTAATTTATGTACTTCATTATAATGAAAGCCAGGCGTGAACCAGGAAAGCTACATCAAACTTAACACACGCTAACTCGCAATAAACCCGAACCACGTTATTTTAAAGCATTGCGTCATTCTGTGCAGTTCAGGTGCTTAATTTGGTAATAAAATATGGAACTACTTACGTATGGGGGACTACCCACTACCTATTGATTATCAAAGCGTGGTTATATTACTTTATAGAACCTTTTTATTGAATCTAGATAAACTAGGAATTTTGTGGTTTAAGTTGATGATTTTCAAACCAAAAGTCGCTTAGTATCATTATGTATGATTGGCTCAGGATATAAAATTTGTATAGGAGTCAATTCACATTTATTTCACTTGATGTAGAAAACATAATAGACCAGTGCAGATAGCTTTTAAATATAAAAAATTAGTAGTAGAATAAAACCTATTGCAAAAGGAAGAGAATGTGACAAAAATAACAGGAAAATAATTTACGGGCGATCTGAGGTCGGGAAGTGAAAAAAATGGGGGTTTTAAGGGGGGGGGGAAAGGGTTTTCTCGATTTCCGACAAAACTACAAGTCCTATGGAAAAATGTTTTATGGCAAAGTTGTAGGAAATAAAAAAATCTACAACTTATGTCTGAACACTTTTTTGACATAACCTCAAAAAGTATGTCAGAAACTCAAAAAACCCGGGTTTCGAGTATTTTATTTTTTTCTTTAACAAAATTTTTTGTCTTTTCATGAAATTTAGCAGAAACCTTTCTTTTTATGTTTCTAATGCACTGTATTTTTTTTGATCCAAAAAGTTTACTTTTATCCTCTTATTGACTTAATATCGCAAAAGCATTTAAATTTTCAATCGAAAAATCACCCGTCAAAATATCTGATATTTTTTAAAAATTGGTGAGCTTTTTGTTACTTAAAATATCTTCTTTCTGATGATGTAATATATATACATCACAATGGTAAATTTTCTCAGAAAATGCAAAAAATCATATTTTTCTATTTTAATCATTCATGTACAATTTTGAGCTATTTATTAATTTTTGCTTTTAAATAATTCGAAAAACGTAAGATTTTATGTTACGTTTTTCCATAGGACTTGTAGTTTTGTCGGAAATCGAGAAAACCTCTTTTCCCCCCTTAAAACCCCATTTTTTTCACTTCCCGACCTTAGATCGCCCGTAAATTATTTTCCTGTTATTTTTGTCACATTCTCTTCCTTTTGCAATAGTTTTCATTCTACTACAATTTTCTTACATTTTTTTTAATTTTCAGGGGCTGCTGCACTGGTCTATAATGTTATATTAAATTTAAGTACATACCATAACTATCAAAAATTGCAGGGAGGAACTATGCCACAGGCCACTATAAAAATCAGGAGCTAAGTCAAATAGTGAACTGCGATACTTTACCTTTTTCTGATATTGTAGATCATAGATTAAACTGCCCATTTGACAAATGGATAAAAATGATATTTTTTTGTTTATTTATTTAGAAAACCAAATGTTTCCCAAATACAGGATTTAGGTATGATACAGTTATTTAATTACAAAAAAAAACGTTATGAGCTACCATTTACACACACGAAAATATGTAAGCATAAAATGATAGACCTATATAATGATGATTACCTAGTTTGAAGTGATGATTTTTAGTCAACAAATTACTGGTCAGTCCGTCATTTTCTCATTACCGTCGGTAACTACCCTGCATTTGTAGTAGAAAGGTCATCAGTTATACCTGATATCAATCTATGACGTCCGATTATTTATAACATATACATATATTGTAATGAATAAGTATTTCAAATTTTATATAGATTCCTGATAGTATCGATCTATTAGAGAGTATAAAATAAAGGCAACCAGTGTCTATCTGCTTGTACGCTATATACTCGAAGATTTTTCAAAGGTTTTCATTCATTACTAATCGAACGGAAGAGTAATTCACCAGAAAGGTTTGAATATTATAATTTGAGCGATTGAAGTCGTAGACAAAACTAATTACAATTCAAATATTTGGCACCAATAAATAGCTTCCACAATGAATACCTACGATAGTCTGCTGTATGTAAGAACGCGGTGCAACACGAGACCAAATATGTTGATACGGGAGGTTTATGCCCACCGAAACTAATATTAGAGCGATTAACTTTTTTTTAACGTGTGGGAAAATCCTACATGGATCCTATGCCGGACTCCTACCGACTAAAATACCTCACGTATCCTACCTAACAGCCTACGGTTGGGAGCCCCGGGTAAGCCCTCGTAAGGATACCTCAGGACTCCCAACAGACTTACGGCTACCACTGCGGCCTAACCTAGGGGGGGCTCGGGTCTTATCCCGCTGGGGGGGGGGGGGGAGTGCATGAATTCCACAAGAGCGATTCACTTCCAAGCAATATCTGTACTCGTACCTAATTCTTAAGCATAATATGAGTGACTATCTCAATCTATACTTAATATTATAAAGAGGAAAGATTTGTTTTTTTGTTTGTTTGTAACGAATAGGCTCCGGAACTACTGAACCGATTTGAAAAATTCTTTCACTGTTGGGAAGCTACACTCTTTGCGGTGAACATAGGGTATATTTTATTCCCGTATTCCTACGGGAACGGGAACTACGCGGGTGAAACCGCGTGACGTCCGCTAGTTAATTAATAAAATTCCGCCGAAAATGGAGCCTGACTGTACCATTCCACTTCGTCAACATAAAGGAATTTGGCTGGATAGAATATTGATCGAGGCTTTGTCTGACACCATTAAAAGGGTTCCTGCCCCAAATAAAGTTGACTTTATTGTTAGTACAAGCTCTAAATTACTCTGAATCCATAAATTACAGCTATGTCGCTATTATTGAGCTTACTCCAGTTTACTGTTACCAAGCTGTACCAAGTTTCAAGTCACTCTGATGAGCACACCTTGCTGGGATTTCATTTTGAACTTCAGAATAATATCAATTAACTAGCTGTGCTGTGTTATGTTATTTATTCCATTATGACTGGAATTTTGAAAAATGTTATCTAGTGGGTCCCTACCAGACTAATAATTGAGTTTTTTCATATTTTACATCCTAAGGTGTAGAATTGCGAAAAATCCTGAAATATGTATTCGATTATTTTTATGTAGAAGCAGGTAAGTATACGAAATTTGAATAAGTTGTAATTGAAAATGAAGAAGTTCAATATTTTGCCACCTTAATGATGGAATTTACAAAAATCCCCTCTTATCGGTAGCCTCCGCGTTACCCAGTCTTCCGAGAGTCTTGGGACATCTTTACGAGAGCTTACCCAGGGCTCTCAGTCATAGGCAGTTGCTCTACACCACAGTGTGGTTTCATCTGGCAGGATTCCGGCATAGTATCCATAAAGATTTTCACGCCTAAAATAATGATTATATTGTTCTATGTGCGTTACACTTAGAGTTTAAAAAATAAATATCTCTGCATTTTTAACGCGAACGAATAAAATTAGATAGTGCATCCGCAAAAGTGCATTATGCAGGTTTTCAATGCTAGTCACAGGTCATGGCCTTATTTTCCAAGTTCGTTGAACTAGCTACTATGTACATTTGCTGATGAAGACAAATGGACTACACGTTTCATATTACGGATATGCTAATGAGATAGGCATGAGTAACCGACTGTATTCTGTAGTTTATGGTATTGTAGGGGAAATTTAGTGAACAATAAGCGAGTTAAAAGTTGAAAGGAGCAGAAATCTATATACAGGGTGTGGCGTAAATAGTGGTCCAACCGTCAGGGTGTGATAGAACAGGTGCCCCACTATAACATACTACAATATCATCCAAATTTACCCAAGAGTCTCAGAAAAAAATAACTTTTTTTGAAAAATCGTCCCTTTTTTTGTTAAGTTGCCTGTAGATTATAGGAAAACAGCTATTTCTGATTTCTGTTTTTTTCTCTCTTAAAGCTAAATACATAAGCTATCAAAAAATAATATTGTTAATAAAATTCCACAACAAACGTTTGAAATAAATATAAGTTCATCTCAATTTTCTCTCTAAGTTTCAGGTATCATGAAAATTGTTCAACGTTTTTTATAAAAAATATGTACTACACTGATGCTATCCAAACGTTTAAAAATATGCTTATGTAATATTGATTTCAAAATGATACCATGAAAGGATTTCGCATAAACAGAAACTAGTAATTTTTACTGTTAAAGTTCAAAACGGGTTAAGAAAAATGACCAAAATCAACTTACAGACATCACACTTATAACGTTTTTTTCATAGTAATAGTTCATAGTCGACATTATTATTATTTATTTAAAATCTTATAACCTAGATAGCGCCCGCGGCTCCACCCGCGTGGGATTTTGTAACTATCCTCGCTTTTATGATCCCACCGGAAGTGGGAATAGTAACAAAATTCATCGCGGGTGAAACCGCAGGCAACATCAAGGTCGCGGTTGAACGCCCGTACCGTCGGTGAATGTAAGTAAATAGTATTTCGCGTGAAGTGTTAAAAACTGCGATAGTTTAAAAAAATCATAACCGTGATGGCGCCCGCAGTTCCACGCGCTAGGAATTTGTCATGGAATGGGAACAGAATTTCAGATAGAAAATAAATAAAAGCGAGAAGAGTTACAAAATCCCACGCGGGTGGAGCCGCGGGCGCTATCTAGGTTATAAGATTTTAAATAAATAATAATAATGTCGACTATGAACTATTACTATGAAAAAAACATTATAAGTGTGATGTATGTAAGTTGATTTTGGTAATTTTTCTAAACCCGTTTTGAACTTTAACAGTAAAAATTACTAGTTTCTGTTTATGCGAAATCCTTACATGGTATCATTTTGAAATCAGTATTACATAAGCATATTTTTAAACGTTTGGGTAGCATCAGTGTAGTACATATTTTTTATAAAAAACGTTGAACAATTTTCATGATACCTGAAAATTAGAGAGAAAATTGAGATGAACTTATATTTATTTCAAACGTTTGTTGTGGAATTCTATTAACAATATTATTTTTTGATAGCTAATGTATTTAGCTTTAAGAGAGAAAAAACAGAAATCAGAAATAGCGGTTTTCCTATAATCTACAGGCAACTTTACAAAAAAGGGACGATTTTTCAAAAAAAGTTATTTTTTTCTGAGACCCTTGGGTAAATTTGGATGATATTGTAGTATGTTATAGTGGGGCACCTGGTCTATCACACCCTGACGGTTGGACCACTATTTACGCCACACCCTGTATATAAAAATCAATGCCACTTTTCGTTGTAATTTTATAACTCAAGAACGGGCTCACCTATCTAAACCAAATGCTTAGGCTTTGTTCGAACTATTTAGTAGATGGTTTATGTGAAGTTTGCACAAAATCGGTCGAGCGGTTCTTCATTTATCACGCAAACGAAGTTGCGCGGGACAGCTAGTATATTATATTGAACTGTTTTAAGATCACATGTTGTTTGTTTTTGTATTGTTTTTATACCAGTATCGTGGTAGATAAGCATACGACCCACCAGATGTACTGGTAGTCACCGCAGCCTTTGAACGTTACGTTTGCAACACCAGAGGCGCTACACTCGCGCTGAAATATATATTTCCCTATTCCGTAGTGTCACCTACTACACACATTCATATTTCCGCGGCAGTATTTTTTTAAGATTCCGTGCACGAAGGGTTAATCTCGCAAAACGTGATAGCTAGACAGTTAGAATTTTTTAAACTCGAAGTATGTATTTCTATTGCCGCTATAAGAACAATCCGAACAAAAAGTAATATTGAAGGGGACGTGAGTTTTTTCCTTTGTTTGGTTTGGAATCCCACGTCCGCAAGTCCGACTCGCACTAGGCTGGTTTTCTGGCTCGGTGTACCTCTACATCGTATGGGTGTAATGGAGTCCTAACGAGTTCTTCAGGACCACAACAGACTCACGTTCACTTGCAAGTGATGCACTTACTAAGTCGCGAACCTTATTTCGTTACTTTTTGGGTTTAGGTTTTATCCCACTGCTTGTGGGGGTTCTTGTGTAATCCCGCTTCGACGGGGGTTGGGGGAATTGGGTGCTATCCCACTTCTTTGAGGGGCAAAGAGACACGTCATCGTCCTGACCTACTTCTGTAACTGTAAGAACGGCGAACAGCCAACTCACCGTTCTCAGGTCCTCGGTCATGGAGGCCGGTAATCCTGGGCGTCTGGCATTTAAACAGCCTGCGACGATCTTTCTGTCGGCTGCGTAACTCGGGCAGGAGATTTATCGCCGCCTCTTTGGCAAACATGACTTGCTCGCAAAAAGACCCAGTGGCATCTCACTGTCTCCCCCTCGAAACCATGGCTCTCACAATGGTCTCCAGCGTGAGACTGTTCACGCTCAGGCCCGCAAAGTGGTCTACGCGCCTGCAGAGCACTCCGCCAATGTTCATGTCTCCATGAGCTCCTCGTGGATGAAGGATCACTGGGCCTCGATCTTGGGAACACAGGCCTGTGGTCCTGTTAGCTGTTACAGTACGTGCCTCCTCCTCCATATTGGTACAACGACGCAAGGCTAGCTTCCAGGTCCAATGGAGGGGCCCGGCTAGGAGACATGCCACCTCGACGGAGATCGTTCCCTCATTTTGGCATTAAATTAGTCCTGTACAGAATTCTGACCTGATCAATATTCTATATGTTGACTTGCAACTACCAAGACAGTATTAGAAATAATAGATACTAGGTCACGATCCTACGGCTTCATGTAACGCCTACTAATCTCATTGTCTAGAAATATTAGGTGATATGACAATATTTAATTGAATGTATGTGGGGGTCAAAACAAGGGGAGCCGAAGATGACCGTTGGAGCCGGGAGCTCTTAAACGAGAGTTTCGAATAAACGAAAAGTCTTGATAACAAAACACTTTAATGCGGGTATATACAACGCTTGCCAGGCAGTTGCCAGTGGTGCCACTCTCATACGGTAAGGAGAATCTTCTCCAGAACCGAGCGATTCAAAAGACCGTTTCTCTATCCAACCAATTTTTTTTTCCGCACCTCTTCTGCCATGGGCAAAGCCCAGTGAGAACCAAGTACTTAACTTGGTACGCTCTGCTAGCGGATGTGTTTCCTGCTCCTACATACCCTGGTATTTCAAGTAAAGCCTGAAGAAGCAGATCATTGAGTCGCCACTTTCATTTTTAGGGTTTCGTAGCCAATTGGCAAAAACGGAACGCTTATAGATTCGTCATGTCTGTCTGTCTGTCCGTCCGTGTGTCACAGCCACTTTTCTCCGAAAATATAAGGCCTTTTTTTTTTTTTTTGTTTAACGTGAGGGAAAATCCTCATGGATGTTATGCCGGACTCCTACCGACTAAAAAACCTCACGTCACGCCCAACAGCCTGTGGTTGGGAGCCCCAGGGAAGCCCTCGGAAGGATGTCCCAGAACTCCCAACAGACCCACGGCCGCCACTGCAGCCTCGCCCAGGGGGTGGTTCGGGTGCTATCCCGCGTCTTTGGGGGGTTTCGGGTGTGATCCCGCTTCTAAGGGGGGGCGTGCGTGAATTGCTCACGTCACGCTGCCGTCTTGGGCCTGCTTCTGTAAGGACGGTGAGCCGCCCTCTCACCGTCCTCAGGCCCCCGGTCATGGTGGCCGATAGTCCTCGGCGAAGACACGTCGGCGGCGCCCAGGCCGCCGACTGCGGAACTCGGGTGGGAGAGTTCTCTCCCGTACCCGTCCCGCCGCCTCCTTCACGAGCATGACCTGCTCGCAGAAGGAGGCGGCGCAGTCCCACTTACTCCCGCTGGAGAGCATGGCTCGCACCATGGTCTCGAGCGAGAGAGTGTCCACGTCCAGACCCACTAAGAGGTCCTGGCGCTGTTGCGCCCACGCCGTGCACTCCACCAGCGTGTGGAACGCCGTGTCATCGCTGCGGTCCTCGCAGTGCTGACACTCGGCCGTGGTTTCCCGGTGTTTTCGCCACAGATAACTACCGCTACCGTGCCCGGCAAGCATCTGTGTCAACCGGTAGGAGAGAGCACCGTGTCTCCTCTCCAGCCACTCGTCCATGACCGGTCTGACGGCCGCGATTGTGACGAATCCCCCCTTTGGTTCCTCAAACTACAAGGCCTATGCTATTGAAACTTGGTATAGTAAGTTCAACTCATCTGTGCGCGCGGCACTATGTGTGGGTAAGCCTCGTCTAAACACAGTGGCTTCGTGTGCGTGACATGAGGTACAGTGAAGTACAAAATACAAAAACACTTGTTTAACTAAAATAAAAACTCAATGGGTGAAATGTATGTTATCATATTAATATGTATCGCTGTTTGAAGAATAAAATTGAGGAATTTTAGAATTCGCTGCTCTCTCCAAGGTTAATTATAAATTCAATCAAAATGTCGATAGTATTCTTCTTCTTTGGCGTGTCGACAAGTATAACGCCACATCTCTTCATCAATTTACTTAAACGTTCGTTTATTACCTAATTTCATTATTTCCATCACATTTTGTTCGATTTTATGCGAAGCATTATAATTTGAATTCCCCATACATTTTTTATTGGGTTTAGTTCAGGATGATACGGTGGTAGCCGAAGAACTTTTAAGCCATATGGCTGAAGTATGTCATTAATCTTATAACAAACTAGCTGACACATAAGGTGTGCGAAAAGCGTGTGAAACTGCCCTGCCCTCTCCCAAAGGAACCGCGCAATATATCGGGAACAAAAGTATCCTAGAACCTTCCTCGGATCATAAGCTCAGATTGTGCCAAGTTTCATTTAAATCAATTCATAATCAGGATACAGACAGACAGACATGAAAATTTCTAATTACATTTTCAGCTTCAGTAGCGATTAGAGAACGCCCTACAATTAAAATTTTCAAATTATCTTCCATGTACAGACTCTCGACCCTCAACAGTTTTTTTAGATGTATAGATATGGTTCTTTTAATTTTTTTAATCATGTCATACAGTTCAATTTTTGTCATATTTGCAGTATAAGCAATGTTTTTTTCCGTCGACCATCTCTGCATTTCTATTTTTTTTTTGCATTAGAATTTGGAGCTCTATCATTTATGACTTTTCTGTAGGCCTTTATAAGTTACACAATTCTACCATACATTATTTTGTTATGTCTCGAAGGGTTTAGGCAGCGTTTTCGTTAAAAGCTCCCAGACACCTTATTTTTTTCCGACATCTCCAACTAATATCATTATATTTTAGTCAATGTATACAAAAACTCAACAAATTATATACGTTAACCTTTCTCAAGAATCATTATTGATCTCAGCATGAAAATCCATGCAGTATTTTTTAAGTTTATCGTGAACAGACAGACGCGGCGGGGACTTTGTTTTATTATATGTAGTGATAACAAATATTAATTCCATCGAATTGACACATAAAAAATATTTACCTGACTTCTTAAACATTTTCTCCGTAAAGAATTAGACATTTTCTTTAACGACTGTACCCATGGTATTATCACTAAGAACACTATCTAATGAATTATAATGTGACCAAGTTACACAGGATCTCAACGTTGCAGTTACATTGAGACTTGTCATGATATTTGATTTCGTTTCATTATAACGTAAGAGTTGCCTGCAAACGTGGTAGATGGCGCTGTATGCTGGTGTCGTCAAAAAGTCGAGTTACGTCTCTACCTTATAATATAAAAATGTACTCTGTGAAGACGGCCGCATCACTGCCACACAAATTTAAGCTGTATAATTACTAGCGCTCGCACACATAGCGCCGCGCGCACTGATGAGTTGAATTATTATCTATAACTAGATGTATTCTGTGAACCGCATTAAAATTCTTATATTAAACTAGAAAAAAGCAGTAAATTTTGGGGGCCCCCATACTCAGAACTGAAACGCAAATTTTTTTTTTCATCAAACCCATGCGTTTTATAGATAGGTCTTCAAAAATGCTATTGAGGTTCCTAACATCATTTTTTCCTTAAGTGAATAGTTTGCGCAAGAGACACTTCCAAAGTGGAAAAATGTGTCCCCCCCCCCCCCTCTCTAACTTCTAAACTAAGACAATGATAAATCTAAAAAAAATATGTGATGTACATTGCCATAAAAACTACCAACGAAAATTGGTTTGAACGAGATAGAGCTGGTAGTTTTTTTTTTAATACGTCATAAACCGCAATTTTCGGTTAGAAAAATCACTACGACTGCGAACGTGTTAAAACATCAATCAAAGTTACAACGAACTATAAGAACTTTTATATTATGTTACTTGTTGCTACGAAACCCTTCATGGGCGAGTCCAACTTGCACTTGTTTTTTTTTGTACTACTAATGTCACAGACAAGCTTACGGCCCCCACCTGATGTAATGTGATCACCGTGTAGCTTATGAACGTTTGCAACACCAGAAGCGCTACACTAGCGCTGCTGACCCTGCAAAAACCTTCTAAGACCCCCTTTGAAGAACCCCATACTGTAGGCGTTTGGAAAAACCAAGGCTAGGACAGGTATCATTCCACAATCTAAGCGTTTGCGGAAGAAAATCCCTATTGGACCTTACCGAGATCGATCGCTTGAACGCCGGTCAATAGTGTTATGGACTGAGAGAGTGGCCCCCAATTTACTAATGTCGCCATAGCTTTCTATTAGGCGACCGGCGACATTTTGGCGAGCTAAATATAAATAATATAGGTGAGACTTGGTTTTGACCTGATTACTGCCGGGTTCGTTGCCCAATGAGGGTGTGTCAACACGATTACGTATATTTACTCATATTTTGTAAGCAATTTTGATGTAATATAAGGATAATGTTGATGTTATAATAAAGATTCTTGTGTAGAATAATATTTACTCTACGCAATAAATACCGGGCATATGCTAAGGATTAATTTATATCCTTAGCATAATGATGACCGGTATTCATTGCGTAGAGTAAATATTATTCTTTAAGATAAGTTAACTACATTTTTTGTTTGACTAAGGTGGCAAATCAGCATATTGTACATGATAGAAAATAGTTACCCGCTGTAAAGTCTATACGTTCCAGTTAAGATAGTTCTTAATCTGAATAACGACCAACAAATTTAATATTATCATCACAAAGCGCTTCATAAAAATATCTAAAACCCGGAAATACTCAGACATTTTGCTAGTGATAGAAATATACATGAAGAACATAAGTGGCCTTGAGTTCACATCCCAACAGACAAGAAGCCTTAAAATAACAAACACATCCAAAAACAATCACAATAAATCTTACCAAAATATTTTTCCACAATTTTTCAATCACTTCCGTGTTTTGAAAGTAAAAATAAAATTAGATAATAGGAAGTGATGAAACTGAGTACAATGCAATGGCGTCGCGATTCAAGATGGCGTGTTACGTGCGTCCGTTCGCGCCCTGTGACACCGACTGAAGGCTGAAGGGAGGTTGGGTGGAGCCGGCAACCTGATCCGGCAAATATTTTATCGATACTTTTGCTTTAAGATGATGATTCGCAATTACACATAACTTTTGGTTTGAGTTTCTATCTGTCATCTTAGTAGTATAAAAACTTAGTTCGTGAAGCTTAAGTTTCATACACTTTTAAAAGAAAACGGTAACTAAATTAACAAAGGCTATCTAGCTGTGCTCGACGACTTCGCTGGTTACATCGAAGCCCCCTTAGCCTGTGACATCTAAACCCTTTGACACTGGTCCTAATAGCAGGTCTGGACGTGGACATTCTCTCGCAAGAGACCATGGTGCGAGCCATGACCTCCAATGGGAGTAAGTGGAACACTGCTGCGTCTTTCTGCGAGCAGGTCATGCTCGTGAAAGAGGCGGCGGGGAGGGAGCGGGAGAGAGATCGCCCACCCGAGTACCGCAGTCTGTGGGGGAGGTGTCGCAGACTTGTCTTCGCCCAAGACTATCGGCTTCCATGACCCGAGGCCTGAGGACGGTAAAGAGGGCTGCTCACAGGCCCAAGGTGACAGCGTGACGTGATATTTTCACGCACGCCACACGCCCCAAGACGTGACCGGATAACACCGGAACTCCCTAGGTGAGGCCGCAGTGTTAGCCAAGGTCTGTTGGTAACCCGACGGATATCTTTCCGAGGGCTTATCCGGGGCTTTCAACCGTAGGCATAACGTAGGCATAGCATTCATGACAGATTTTCCTCATGATTAAAAAAGCCCGTTTCTATAAGTTGAGTTTCTATAAGTGAGACATAAAATCAAAGTTATAAGTTTTGTCTGTCCGATTTGTTTTTGATCTGCTAATGATTAGTGCTCTGCACCCTTGGATTGTAGTGTAGCATTATAATATATAGCTTAGGTAGTAAAATTTTATTTTTCAACTACATAATAATATTCGGTTCAGGGACAAGGTATAATCGAAAGTATCTTCAAATATAATGGAAATACATAGTCATCGTCGTAAATCCACTTAACGATAATAAAAGGTTTCAATAGAACGAAACAAAGGCACAGCAAATTCTAAGAAAATGGCTGTAAATTTCAGCTCAGACTGCGAACTATCTATCAGCAGTAACATTTAATGGGTTATCACATAAAACGTAAACATGTCGAGACGCACGCTTGCCGGCCGGCTTTTGCCCCCACAAACCTCCTGTTTAGAACTTCAAAGCACTGAAACGGTGAAAAAAGTGTCTATTTTCAAACAACAATATACATGTCTACATAGATTCCAATTTCAAATTGTTCTTACAGTACTCAACGAGCAATGGAATAGATATAAATTACAACAACGGTTTCGTTAGACAGATCCCACATCCCAGCTCCCCGACTTAGAACGACAAATGGTTATGGGTCTCGTAGCTCCCTGCTACGAGCTACGACGTAGAGGCCTCTTATTCATGAACACGCCCTTTTTCCAGCGTTACAGACAAAGTAGATAGAAATCTAAAAGAAATATTATATAACACACTATCAACATCAAAGCGTCAGTCCCGGTTGCTTCTTTTCTCATTCGAAATTTTCCAAAGGCTATTTTGGATTTTTATACTTTAGTGGTGTAAGTACTGCCAAAGGAAGTTATTTACTTTCTACGTGCTACATAAAAGCCTTTCACGCGGAATGCTACACTGTTGAGGCCTATTTATGAACGCGTCCTTTATTATTCAGCGTTACAGATAAATTGGATAGAATTTTAAGCAATTTTATCGACATCCTAGAGTCAGTCTTAGTTGCATTTAATACAATTTATACTACTAAGATAGCAGATTACGGAACACCTGATCAAAAGTGGCTGCGGCCACAACACTGAGCTCGATAGTCGATACTACAGGATTCAACCATTTACTCTCCATTTCGCAGTCTTAAAATAGCATTATTTAGAAAGAAAGTAATTTATTCAGGCACATTAGGATTTAAATTACATATTATTATCAAAAAATATACAGCAATATGATGCAGTATATGATTATTTGATTCAAGTAATAGATTACTTCCCGCAGTGGTAGCCGTAGGTCTGTTGGGAGTCCTGGGGTATCCTTCCGAGAGCTTACCCGGGGCTCCCAATCGTAGGCTGTTAGGTAGGATACGTGTGGTTTTTAGTCGGTAGGAGACCGGCATAGCATAGAATTTTCTTCACATTAAAAACAAAAAAAAGTAATAGACCACTTAATAAGGAATTACCTAACCTCCCTATAACTCTTCATACATTCATGCATTAATTCATTGACGTATTACACGATACCTGTTATCAAACTCGCTCCCTTTTTTCTGTTTACCAACATTCAACGAACAAGTTATAATAACAGAGATTTTCCGCTAAAGTAGGAGGGAAAATATGCCATATAGCTCTGTCCCTTTCACACAGCAAACCGGTCGATATGACCTTGGCAGTGGGCACATTAAAACCCTAATGGATGGGATACCGAGGGAATATTAAGCGGTAAAATGGAAATTTGACAAAGGAATATTTGTAAGAAGAATGATTAGGTACGTTATAATTCTAACTTGGAGACAATTCGCGTCTGTGACAAGTTTCTTAACAACTTTATAGGTAGGTGTTTTGAGGGGTAGTATTGTACCTACATACTTTAAACTACGAGTTGATTTTTTTTCTGAATGTAATTGAATTTGGCTCAACGACTCTCATTTTACTGGCAATCGGTACCAACGGCTTTACGTGCCTTCCGAACACGGAAACGCTCGCAAATAAATGTGGTCATGAAATGGTACCCATCCATGACCGGCCACAGTAAATGTTGCTTACTACAGCAACAGAACACTGAGACCGCGGGGCCACGAGCGCTTCTGAATATAAGCAATGTCGAAATGCAAATAGTAATTATCCTCAAAGTGGGGAGGCTCTATTGAGGGTGGAGGGCGAATCCCGTCTCATTCACCTGCGACCACACTCAACGGAATTCCACTGAAAATCTAAATTTACTTTTACATGTATGAATGGTCTGATAGATAATTATTGACATAATATCAAACCAAATCCACTAAAAATCTAAATTTACTTTTAGAGATTTTAACGATCTCGCAGCATTTTGACATATTTTATTCCCTTCCGGTCGACTTTGTCCATTTCCTAATTTGACCACTTCCAAACTTGTCCACTTCCTAAATTGTCCACTCCTAAGTTATACTTTTCCTGAATTGCCATTCCTCCTTTCCTTTATGCTTCAACGAGCAAACACTATTTTCACCAAAGCAGATATAACAGATAACAGCTATTTGCAGTAGTAAGTCAGGTCCCTACTGTTATTAATGAGGGAGGGGATAGTGAAATTCTTCTGTGGTTCTATTAATTTGCGAAATAAAGCTTGTTTTCCGGATCACACCTAACTACCTTACTCGTTGTGACATTGATCGTTGATAGAGACATAGGATGAACAGAATATGCCTAGTTATAAGTTTATTGATATGAAATTGATCTTTTTAACTGAATTCGACCAATTAGTAAAGAAATAAAAACTATAATTAATCTGCTGAGCAATTCAGAGGTCCGTATCGATCTGGTACGTTTTAACACGTCATTCATACATTTATTTGTCAAAGATATCAAAAAGAAATTGAATGACCTGACAATGCATCGTTTGATTATCTAAATAAGGGAAAATTGATAGCTTCGGTAGGTATCTGTGGCGAAAACACCGGGAAACCACGGCCGAATGTCAGCACTGCGAGGACCGCAGCGATGACACGGCGCTCCACACGCTGGTGGAGTGCACGGCGTGGGCACAACAGCGACAGGTCCTCGTAGTGGGTCTGGGCGTGGACACTCTCTCGCTTGAGGCCATGGTGCGAGCCATGCTCTCCAGCGGGAGTAAGTGGGACTGCGCCGCCTCTTTCTGCGAGCAGGTCATGCTCGCGAAGGAGGCGGCGGGCCGGGTGCGGGAGAGAACTCTCCCACCCGAGTTCCGCAGTCGGCGCCCTGGGCGCCGCCGACGTGTCTTCGCCGAGGACTATCGGCCTCCATGACCGGGGGTCTGAGGACGGTGAGAGGGCCGCTCACCGTCCTTACAGAAGCAGGCCCATGACGGCAGCATGACGTGAGCACTCACGCACGCCCCCCCTTAGAAGCGGGGTCACACCCGAAATCCCCCATAGACGCGGGATTGCACCCGAACCACCTCCTGGGCGAGGCCGCATTGGCGGCCGTAGGTCTGTTGGGAGTCACGGGACATCCTTCCTGAGGGCTTACCCGGGGCTCTCAACCATAGGCTGTTGGGCGTTACGTGAGGTTTTTTAGTCGGTAAGAGTCCGGCATAGCATCCTACGAGGATTTTCCCTCACGTTAAAAAAAAAAAAAAAAAAAGGGAAAATTGATAACCCTGATACTAGTAGGTCTATACATCGCGTCGTGATAGGTGACTCTGAGGCTACCCTCAAACGAGTATGAGAGAAATATCTGCTACTGGTTGAGTTTAGTGCTTGTAGCCACGCGGACTCTATAATGATCACTACAGCTTTCGTTGTGGCGCTCTTTAGATGTGTGACCACTTTGTGACATTTACATTAGCGAGCGTGTCTGTGCATCAGGAGGCACGTCAAGTTGTTGATAGCAGTCTATTACGTGGGACAAAATTAAAGGTGAAATGTGGGCATACAGTTATGCCTCTGCCTACCCGTTCCGTGCCGTTTTTCCTGAATGGATAAGCAGGCTCCTACCGGGAACTCTCGGTAGTTTATACAAATTTCATCTGTTTGTTGGTCTACACATAGGCTACATTTCCCATCGTCTGTTACGGCCTGACCGTGTGTGAAACCGCAACGGTGGGGAACATCGCGGGAACTCGCGGCGGGTGTTCTTAAAACGACCATACCTCATAACTTTTGTATGGCAGCAACATACAAAAGTTATATCACTGGAATCGTTATGAAACAAGCTAATAATTTCAAGCTACTAATAATTTAATTTTTAAATAATTAATTCTAGTTCAAATAAATAATTCCATCTGGTAGAAAAGTACTAGCAACGGCCCCGCTTTGGCGCGTGAAATTGAAATGACATTTTTTGAAATACCGAAATCTATCAAATACACAATCTAACAAATAAAAACTGTTCATTTACTCACCCAGTCATGATTAACACTCGAAACACACAAATTACGTAATTAATCACACAAATAACGAGCACTCAAATTCAACGCTGACTAACTACGGAATGGCGGCAAAAAATTGTTCGTTTTTAAAGTCGCAATTGACGCCACAGATTGAAGCTAGTCGTGCATTATGTACTACAAATCTGTCCTGCTCTTTCTTATGAACAATTTATGCAAGTTAGAGCAAGATAGGCATAGTTTTGAAGATACAGCGTATGAATGAACGGCGAGACGCTGACGTCGCTGCCGTGGCCCAGCCTGGGCTATACACAATGTATGACAAGCCGCCATTAGCCCAAGTTGGGCTACATCACACCGCATAGGATAATCATGCTACTTTGCCTAAGGGTTGGGAGCTGCCGAGAGCCCTGGGACATCCTTCCGAGGGCTTACCCGGGACTCCCGGCTGTAGACAGTTGTAAGGCATCGTGTGATAGAGCAATTCAAAATTCCGTGACATCAAAATTTTCACGCGAAACAAGTCGCGGACAAAACCAAAAAAGAAATAACCAAGAAAACGCCAACTTAACCACTGTCAAAAGCTGTACGGACTGTGAGAGTGGCTTCCAATCGCTAGATGTTCCCGTGACTTTCCATCAGGCGGGCGGCGTCAATTTGGCGAGCTTATTACAGAACAATATAACTTAAACCGTAAATGGTTTAAAAAAAATATTTAGAGCCTTTGATTCTGAATAAAGTTTGTCAAAATCCTATCAAACAATAAATTGAGAATCGAAATCTGTTCAGAACCGGAGACAGTACTTATCGAAGGACCAAATCTAATCTCCAATTTCTGAGCTTTATCCGTATTGAACTGGAGGCCTACTCTCTTTCTACGAAAACGAAACTTCGTTAACGAACGAAAACAAAACGAAGTTTCGTAGCTGACCCTATTCTATATCAATTGCGGATCGGAGCACGAACTTCGGATGCATAGACACATTTCGTGAACGACAATGATAGGGAGGTCATTTGCTGATGTCTTATTCTGGTAATTACGGTTTTCATTTATATTAAAATATAAAAACACGTAAGTTTTAATTAAATGTTTTACATGTAACAAGTGGTTTATAATACATTTCTTGTAAAATGTATGCAGAAAATAAGAATAAAAAGGTATTTTTTATGTAATTGTATATTTTCAACCATTTTGATATAGACAACTAGAGATGCAAATGTCATAACCTTACGTTAAAAAATGTATCTGACGTTCGTTTCATGTCAACAATAATGTAATGAAAATTAAAATTATTATTACCTATTTGAAATCTATATCTAAAACATAATAAATCGTTTATACATATAAACGAAAAAACCTTTGTAAGTAAACAATTCATATAACAGTGCAGTTGAATGTTATTTATTCTAATGAATATCACACACACACGTGAGATATTATGTCTTGTTGAGTAACTTATTTTTAATGTGAATTTATTTTATTTTGCAGCTTCTGTACTATCTGCCCCTAGGCGAAGGGGACAATCTTTTGGCTCTGATGTGAGACGGAGATTGTTTGAGATAGAGGAGGTGCATGCAGAGAATGACACACTTAGAAATACCGAGCTCGCAGGGATGCAGCAGCTTGGATCGCTACTGATGCAGATCCAAGCTGCTCTGTTGGAACTGATTTAAGTTATTAGAGACAAATAGGATAGGAGATACCATATAATAGGAAAGA
Source organism: Miltochrista miniata (assembly GCA_933228765.1). Lineage (NCBI taxonomy): Eukaryota > Metazoa > Arthropoda > Insecta > Lepidoptera > Erebidae > Miltochrista > Miltochrista miniata. The sequence continues at coordinate 31,780,435 of OW121752.1, read as the reverse complement.
ATGAAAAACAAATATTTTATACTTAGATTGTATCAGTTAATAAAAGTTGGGCAAGACAATAAATTGTTTTCGTTTATTTTGCCTAAATAAACATATATTATTTTCAGTATGAACTAGAACAAAAGAAAAAGCCCAGAAGCGGTAGAAAATAAAAAAAAACTAAGTAGGTATCAGGGTCTCGGCTCGTCTTACAGTTTTCTTCCAGTTGGTGTCGAGACCGCGTTGCACCCTATGGACCAACGGTGCATGGGGTCCAACGCGTATACTTTTTAGTTGAGTCGACTGGTGGCCCAGCAGTTATTTCTCCCAACGAATAGGCATCGCTATTCAAAGGGGAATGCTCCCAGTCTTTTGGGCCCAATGCCACGGGGGCCATTTTTAACGTGAGATAAAATCCCCATGGATGCTATGCCGGACTTCTACCAATAAAAAAACTACACGTATCCTGCCCAACAGCCTACGGTTGGAAACTCTGGGTAAGCACTCGAAAGGATACCCCATGACTCCCAACAGATCTACAGCTACCACGGACGGTGGACAGCCCCCCACCATCCTCAGGCCCCCAGTCTTTTTTTTACGTGAGGGATAATCCTCATGGATGTTATGCCGGACTCCGACTAAAAAACCAACAGCCTATGGTTGAGAGCCCCGGGTAAGCCCTCGGAAGGATGTCCCAGGACAGGCCCCCAGTCATAGGGCGAAGACACGTCGGCGGCGCTCCCGCCACCGACTGCGGAACTTGGGTGGGAGGGTTCTCTCCCGTAGCTAACTATTTCTTAGCACGACTCCTCAAACAGTCGCCGACTGAGTCTATAGTTTGCAAGTAACTCTACTTCGGAAATAATCACATAATTGACTTAATTTGGCAGTCTATCAGACGATTTTTTCTACGCTATAATCGTTCTTCACGTAGAGCAGCCTTAATGAGTAACATTCTAGACATTTAATTTAAGATTCTTACAAAATATACAAGGAAACGAAAATCAAACGGTAACACTTTTGGTTTCGTCAAAATTAGGTTAATATTCCGAACAATTCATTCCCAGTAGTTCCGCGGCAGTTGTTCCGCGACGGAACTAGTGAGACTTTTTGTCCCAATAGTTCCGTGGCGGAACTAGTGAGACTTTTTTTTCCCAGTAGTTCCGCACCACGGAACTACTGGGACATTTTTATTCTCAGTAGTTCCGTGGCGGAACTAGTGAGACTTTTCTATTCTCAGTAGTTCCGTGGCGGAACTAGTGAGACTTTTCTATTCTCAGTAGTTCCGTAGCGGAACTAGTGAGACTTTTCTATTCCCAATAGTTCCATTGCGGAACTATCATGGATCTTTATGGACATTATATTATGTCCACTTTAATATCTTAAAGCCTCAAAATATTTTATTTTTTATGAATATGGATCTTTTAGGACATGCGAGTGGAAAAAGATCCATTATACGAAGAACATCTAGTTTAAAAGTATAAAGTAGTTAAGTAATTTTCAAAACAAATAAAGATCTACAAAAACAAATGAAGATCGACAAAAGCAAATGAAGATCGCCGAAACAAATGAAGATCAGCAAAACAAATGACAGTTGGAAAAACAAATAACGATCGAAAAACATTTTGCAGATCAATAAAACAAAAGACTATAAGCAAGTTGATAAAATGCGAAAATACGTAATCAAAATGAGATTAGCACTAAAAAAAATAGGTGCAAGCAATTCTCGACCCTAATGGTACTTATTTAAAAATGTGGTTTTAGGCGTTAATAGACATCACAGATCACTAATATATAAAAAATAAATAGATATTATGCATGCTCATAAGGTCGAAATTGGCATGGACCTTTTTTGTAATCTAGATGCGATAACCATTCAAAAAAATTGCTGCAAGCAATTCTCGACCTTAATGACACTTCCCTAAAAATGTGCTTTTAGGCGTTTATAGACATCACAGATCACGAATATATAAAAAATAAATAGATATTATGCATGCTCATAAGGTCGAAATTGGCATGGACCTTTTTTGTAATCTAGATGCGATAACCATTCAAAAAAATAGCTGCAAGCAATTCTCGACCTTAATGACACTTCCCTATAAATGTGCTTTTAGGCGTTTATAGACATCACAGATCACGAATATATAAAAAAATAAATAAATATTATGCATATTCATAAGGTCGAGAATTGCTTGCACCTATTTTTTGAATGGTAATCGCATTTAGCTTACAAAATATGGCTGCAAGAAACTTTTGACCTTATCAACTTGCTTATAGTCTTGTTTTATTGATCTGCATAATGTTTATTCGATGGTCATTTGTTTTTCCAACCGTGATTTGTTTTTCCAACCGTCATTTGTTTTGCTGATCTTCATTTGTTTCATTGATCTTCATTTGTTTCGTCAATCTTCGTTTGTTTCGTCAATCTTCATTTGTTTTGTCGATCTTCATTTGTTTTGTCAGTCTTCATTTGTTGTACCGATCTTCATTTGTTTTGTCGATCTTCATTTTTTTTAATTGTATGAGAAGATAGCCGTAAGACACCGTAGGGAACTAATGGGAACATAAAATATTCGTATGTAAGAGATGCTTTCTCCCGCGGGACTACTGGGACTTGATTTATTAGTTTTTAATTTATGCTTTGTTCCGAGGAACTACTGGGACTTAATTTATTAGTTTTTAATTTATGCTTTGTTCCGCGGAACTACTGGGAATGAATTTATTAGTATTTCATTTCTACTTTGTTCCGCGGAACTAATGGGAACTGATTTATTGATGCTTTGTTCCGCGGGACAACTGGGAAAAAAAGTCTCACTAGTTCCGCCACGGAACTACTTCAACGGAACAACTGGGAATAATCCCAATTATCTGTCAAAGTTGAATTTTTGTTCGTACGATTAGTGAATTAGAGTAGGTTTAACGTCAAAGAACTTCGTTTCGTCCGCAAATTGCGGAACGTATGGAACCGTAGTAGGTTTGATACGAAACTTCGGTCCGAACTTCGTTGTTCGTTGAAACAGAATAGGCCTTCTGGTTTATAAATGGTGTTACCTAGACGATGATATAATAGATACGAAATCCAGAATCCTATGACAGTTATACGTACTAGAGTCCTGTGAGAACTACATTCAAGCTTTGAAGTAGGAGGGGGTAGTCGATACCCTCACGCCTGCGCACTTATGATTCCTGTCTCAACTGGTTCAACAAAAATCAACCTTATCACAACGGATTAAGGTTTCAGTGATACGATGTAACCTTTTTAAACCTTGGAACAAAGAAGTCTGGAACTAGAGATGGGGATAATAAGGAAAGCGCCGGAAAGGGATTTCGTTTCAAGGCCTTTTTCTTGTAAATAGATGATTCTGGTAGTTCTGTATTTACAAACAAACTTTAGTATTTTTGAGTAGTACTACTAATGTGGATAGGTATGGCTTTAAATTAATGTATTGGTCAGGTTTAAATAACTTTTCTTACATAATCTTATTTTAATATTATAAATTCGAAAGTTTGTGAGTGTGGATCTTTGTTACTCTTTCACGCTTAAACCGCTGAACGAATCAGGCTGAAATTTGGTACAGAGATACATTGTAGTCTGGAATAACACATAGGCTACTTTTTATACCGGGAATAAGTTCCCACGGGAAGCAGGAACGGGAACAAATTAAACGCGGGCGAAGCTGCGGGCATCAGCTAGTCTGTATAATAAGTTGATGGAAGTATGCATCAGTGCGAGAATATAATTTCATAGCGGGCATATCGTCTGATACCTTTGCAAATTTAGCTCGCAAAAATGATACCGCCTGCCTGCCAGCCTGATAGACAGCCATGGCGACTTTTAGCGAATGATTCTCATAGTCCACAAGACTCTTGACTATCAACAAAGGCCCTTATATTGGCTGCCCAATGATGTGCCACGTCAAGCTCCGCTTACGCAGCCCGGGGTTGAAAATTGAGGAAAACACCTTTGCTGGCAGAGCATTCAAGTTTCTATGACTACATTTTATCCACTGTAGGTATAAGGGTGGCACCTCTGTGCCGGTCAGAGGTGCCCTCTGACCGGCACACGGTTTACAGATAGGTATACCGCGAGCAGACGTAGGAGAGAACGCCTTGTTCGGGATCAAAAAGGCGAGAATGGTATTAAGATAAAGAGCTCTTCGAAACACTCGCCGTGATTCAGTAAAATGCATATTTATCTGCCATTTCTATCTGTAACGACACATTAATGAGGCAACGGGAGATACACGGTTTTCTCTAAATAGAATACACAATCTAAAATTATCTTTCGCAAATCAATGTTCAGAAGTCGGTCATGTCGCTATGCGTCCCAATATTATTGTTTCTTACACAAGAAACAATAATATGTGTAGTCGCCTGTCTATATAATCCTGTCTGGCGACCTTCCAATATTCAGAAACCGAAGCTAGCTAACGCCTGCGACTTCACTCGCGTGTAGCTTTTCCGTACCGGTATCAGGTTGTCCCCAGGACAAAGAACAAACGTATCTACGTCTGACAATGGAACAAACAGCAACTAAACCAACATGTCGTTTTAATCGGTCGAATGTTTTAGTTATGAGTATATCTGTTCACGATACCCTAAAGTCAAATTGGTTCAGGAGTTAGAGCCGTAGCCGTAGCTTTTCACACTAATAATAACTATTAGGAAGGAACAAAAGGATTGGGCAACTGAGTTCCTATATTCAACATGCTTCCACAGATTATGACTAACATAGAAAACGTTTTATTAGAGACCGAACAGAATTTACGAAGTCTCCCGCCGATATGCTCAATAAAATGCCTAAACGCATTGAAAACTTCTTATATTAGGTGCTTACACATCAAATTGGCGTTTTTCGTACTGGCCACTTTAATTACGATTTTCTCCTCTTTGGTAAGGAATTCCAAATTCAAATTTTCCCAGCTATTTACTCATGTATTTATCCTTCGATGACCGTCATTCATTTGTTTTTTTCTTCTGTTTTTTTCTGTTTGCGTCACTCATTTTACAAAATGGAAAACTTAAAATATCGCATTATTTACGAGTACGAGTTCCGCCGTGGCACTAGTGCTGCGGAAACGACTAGAAGGGTGAATGATGTGTATGGCGGTCATGTTGCAAAAGAAAACACAGTTCGTTTTTGGTTCCAACGTTTTCGTTCAGGAAATGTCGACCTGCAGAACAAGCCCCGTGGACGGCCTGAGACTCAAGTTGATAATGAAGTATTGAAGGCTATTGTGGAAGCGGATCCATCGTAAACCACGTCCGAGTTAGCTGCAGGCTGCGGTGTTAGTGATAAAACTGTTTTAATTCACTTGAAGCAAATTGGGAAGATTAAAAAGCTTGAAAGGTGGGTACCTCACGAATTGACTGAAGCAAACCGGCAAAAGCGCGTCGACTGCTGCGTTACATTACTGAACCGGCACAATAATGAAGGTATTTTAAACCGAATCATTACCTGTGACGAAAAATGGATTCTTTACGATAATCGAAAGCGCTCAGCGCAATGGTTGGATCCTGGCCAGCCAGCCAAATCCTGCCCCAAGCGAAAATTAACCCCAAAAAAGTTACTTTTTTTTATTTTATTTTTTATACTACTTAGGTGGCAGACAAGCTTACGGCCCACCGGAAGGTTGGTAACCGTAGCCTATAGACGTTTGCAACACCAGAGGCGCTACACACGCGCTGCCGACCCGGGCGCAGGTTGTGACGACCCACAGTTGAAATTTTTCAAGCCGCCCATAAGGCCTTCAACTTGGCTTAACGACTGTCATTTTACTGACAACCGGAACCAACGGCTTATCGTGCCTTCCGAAGCACGGAAACGCTCGTAAATAAATGTCACAAAGTGGTCCACGTGGTGGTCACCCATCCATATCCGACCATAGTAAATGTTGCTTACTGCAGTGATCGTTTACAGAACACTGAGTCCGCGCGGCCACGAGCGCTCCAAAACTTACTTGTAAGCGTTTGGTGGACTAGTGCCGGTATTGTTCATTACAGTTTTCTCAAATCTGGCCAGACTATTACGGCTGATGTCTATTGTCAGCAATTGCAAACCATGATGGAAAAGCGAGCGGCTAAACAACCTAGGCTGGTCAATCGCTCCACGCCACTGCTGCTTCACGACAACGCTAGACCACACACTGCACAACAGAAGGCTACCAAATTAGAAGAGCTTCAATTGGAATGTCTAAAACATCCTCCGTACTCCCCGGATCTTGCTCCAACAGATTACCATTTTTTTCGAAATTTGGACAACTTCTTGCAAGGGAAAAAATTCAACTCTGATGGGGCAGTCCAAATCGCCTTCACAGATTTTATTGATTCCCGTCCGACTGGTTTTTTTAGTAAAGGGATCAATGAACTACCTATGAGATGGCAAAAATGCATAGAAAACAATGGTTCATACTTTGATTAATTAAATATATTATATTTAAAAATATTCGACTTTTTGTTCCTCCTATACAAAACGCCAATTTCATATGTAAGCACCTAATATTTTAGATAGCATCAAATAGCAAATTAATTAATATTGCGAATTTTCACTCATCTACCGCAAATTAAGGTAATAAGTATAACACAACACGAGCTATTATAAGCTTAATCTGGGCTTGATAGTGTTCCGCAGAGTTTGCTATATTTATAAATACAAAAGTATGGCTTCTTCATGGTTCGCAGTACCTACCTATGTCACAGGTCACAGGTAAAGGTAATGTAGAATAAGGAGAGCAGGCCCAAGACCTCATTCACTGAAACACCTGAACGAAATTAAGTTAGTGGATTGACGCTCTAGGTACAATACATACATACATACATACATATGGTCACGCCTTTATCCCCGAAGGGGTAGGCAGAGGCATATTATATGCCCACATTTCACCTTTGTATAATTTGTCCCACGTAATAGGTGGTGAGCCGTATTGCCGTGTTTAAATGGACATGCGCAGGTTGTGACTGCCTGCTGTTGAAATAAAGCCTTCAACTTAGCTAAACGACTGCCATTTTACTGGCAACTGGGACCAACGGCTTAACGTGCCTTCCGAAGCACGGAAACGCTCAAATAAATGTCACAAAGTGATCACATGGATGGTCACCCATCTATGGACCGGCCTAGTTGCTTACTACAGTAATCGTTTACAGAACACTGAGACCGCGGGGCCACGAGCGCTTCAATTCTAGGTACAACAATGTATTAAGTAAATAGCATTAGAGTTGACAAGTCGCCTCGTACCAGACTAATATTGTTATAAGTTACATACCTACAGCAACAACTGTTAATCCTATTTTAATAGAATAAGCTAAACCTTGAACACATAGCGCAAAGAGGCTGAAAGGAATCGGTTAGATATTTATAGAACCTTATAGAATATAGTAACCTTTAAGAACCGCTCTTAATAGTACCTACTTAGGTAACAGAAAAACATACAGGCCATTTGATGGAAAGGGGTCACCTATAGACGTTTGCATCACCAGTGGTGCTCGTGTCAAACGTGTAACACCTATAAGGTGTATCAGGTGTTCTTTTTTACGTGAGGGAACATCCTCATGGGTGTTGTGCCGAACTCCTACCGACTAAAAAACCTCACGTATCCTGCCCAACAGCCCACGGTTGGGAGCCCCGGGTAAGCCCTCGGAAGGATATCCCAGGACTCCCAATAGTCCTACGGCCGCAACTGCGGCCTACTAGGAGTGGTTCGGGTGCTATCCCGCGGCTTTGGGGGGTTTCAGGTGTGATCCCGCTTCCTAGGGGGGGCGTGCGTGAATTCCTCACGTCACGCTGCCGTCATGGGGATGCTTCTGTAAGGACGGTGAGCGACCCTCTCACCGTCCTCAGGCCCTCGGTCATGGAGGCCGATAGTCCTCGGCGAAGACACGTCGGAGGCGCGCAAGCCGCCGACTGCGGATCTCGGGTGGGAGAACATCCTCTTGGATGTTATGCCGGACTCCTACTGTCTAAAAAACTCATGTACCCTGCCCAACAGCCTACGGTTGGGAGCCCCGGGTAAGCCCTCGGAAGGATATCCGAGGACTCCCAACAGACCTATGGCTACCAGTGCGGTCTCGCCTAGGGGGAGTGTATCAGGTGTGCCTAAAGTTAACCTTCCAACCCCCAGGTGGACCAACGTCACGGTGTTTAAGAAGTAATACATTAAATACTATCATCCGGGGCAATAGCTTGCCTTCCGAATAAAGGCTGCGCTAGCCAGTTGGTATGGCTCTTACACTATCGTTATTAAGCAAACCTACCGTTTCACCTCACATCGTGTAGTGAGAGTGGGTCTTTTGGAAAAAAGAGTGTAATGTTTTTTTACATACAGAAAAACCTAATGATGAGGCAAATTGATAAAATGTTTAACATTGTATGTAGGATGTCAAATAGTTGACTAGATTTCTCCCGAAGTTTGTATGGAAAAAAAAAATATTTATAGAAAAAGCAAAACTTGTCTATGAACCTGAGTACCTAGGTACCTTTTTCTTCCGCTAAAGAATTCCCTCGTAAAAATTCAGATGGTTAAAGTTCATTACATCCTAGTTTGTCTTTAAACAGTTTGTATTTAAACACGATATAATTTTATTAACCGAACAGTAACCGCCGGTATTATTACCTACATACGTACCTACCAAGCTGAATGAATGCAAGATGCAGCAAGTACCTACATCGATCGCTGCAGTTGACCTACTTGCAGGTCAAACGATCTCCGGTCGCAATGAACTCTTCCTACCGCTTTCAATGTAATTTTAGCTACCTATGTAACGTACCTACATAGGTAGGTACTACGTACAGATCAAAAATAAAACATTTTTCTTTCTATCTTTCTTATATGTACCTCCTGGTGTATTTCTTTTAAAAATTCACGGAACATTCTACTACATTATTCCTATGGATAATGAAAGACTGGAAACACTATTGCTACGAACCAATATCTCCCGTTCAAGAGATTGTTCTCGACCCCTTTACACCTTTACGTTGGCGTTATTTGATTGCATCGGTGGCGTATTCGGTAGTGTTACCGCCTGCTACGCCTGAGGTCCTGGGTTCGATTCCTGGGTCAGTCCAAATATTTGTGTTATCCACAAATGTTTGTTTCGGAGTTTGAGTGTTTTCTATATACCTATATATCTATATTTTTTCTTTACGTGAGGGAAAATCCTCATGGATGTTATGCCGGACTCCTAACGACTAAAAAACCTCACGTAACGCCCAACAGCCTATGGTTGTGAGCCCCGGGTAAGCCCTCGGAAGGATGTCCCAGGACTTACACACAACGACCTACGGCCGCCACTGCGGCCTCGCCCAGGTGTTTTCTATCTATATAATTATTATCTATAATTGTAGAAAACATGTATGTATTTAGAAATATTTTTATAAGACGTCTAGATCCCATAGCACAAGCTTATATTAGCTTAATTTTGGGCTAGATGACGTTGTGTGAGAATGTCAACAAATACTTACTTAAATACCTACTTATTGTTACCTCTAGGTACCGGACTGCTGCATGTACATACAGCTCTAATAAATTACATTCTTCATCTTACTATGCATCTTATAGATTGTTCATCAACTCTTATTCGGTCACGTTCGAGCATATCAATTGTGAACTTCCTGTCACGAGACAGTGTTCGATAGACAGCATAGGGCAATTAAAAGTTCCACTTACCTACTGTATTGATCTGTAAAATCGGCAGGTATGTAAAAGTTTCAGTCTTGACAGCCGATGACTAACAAGTGGGGCTGACATTTTGCATAGCAGACAATTTAAACCCATAGACAAGTTATTATCAACCCGCAGAACAAGTGCCAAAAAGGTGTTGATAACCTTTTTGGCACTTGTTAAATAATCAAAAAAATAATAAATATTTTTTATCTTAGGCCTTAGTGCGAGGCCGCATCTGCGTTTTTCCGCGGCGGTTTCTAACCTCAAAATGTCATCAAACTGTCAAAATCAATGAAATCAAGTCAATGTTTTGACATTTTGAGGTTAGAAACCGCCGCGATAACCGCAAGTGCGGCCTCGGCCTTAGGCTGGTTTCAGAGTCACGCTGACCGTTATTCTAAAAGGCTTCCTAATAGTTCATACACTTTACTTTGGCTGTCAGCGCCGACGGTCAGTGCGACTGAAACTGTTTATCCAGCCTTATAGCTTACCAGCCTCCATGACCGAGAACCTGAATAACGGGGAGTTGGCTGCTTGTCGTTCTTACAGAAGCAGGCCAAGACGGTGGCGTGTCTCTTCACCCCTCATAGTAGTGGGATAGGACAACGAGCGACGCGACTCCCTCCTCGCCGCCCCCAAAGTGGGATAAAACCCAATCCCTAGATAGAAGACAGATGGAAGGGCACTGGTGTGGGTGTGATTTTAGTCGGTAGGAGTCCGGCATTGCATCCATAATGATTTTCATGATAAAAAAAAAAGACCATTAGCTACTACGTAACATTTTTATATAAAACCCAAGAAAGGTACACAATCAACGCCTCAATAAAGTCCGTCTAATACGAATAGTTTCAAAGGAATACATATTGAATAATGGCACTTGTACTGTTCCACAACATTTATTTTACACCAGACCGGTTTCGCCTTTCGGCATTTTCAAAGGCAAATGAACATTTTAAATAATGACCACATAACGTCAACTATAAAATTTCAATGCCGAAAGGCGAAACCGGTCAGGTGTAAAATAAATAAATGTTGTAGAACAGTACAAGTGCCGTTATTCAATATGTGCAGCATGTTCCACCAAGTGCCATCAATCAACAGTATAAATAATTTCAATGGAATATTTTTCTATGTAGGAAATTTTGTCGCTTTTAGTAGACAGCTTGGTTTTTTGCCTATACACTTCTTCTCTGATCTGCTGGTAAACCCCGCATTTGGAATCCGGAGCTCTCTAGGTATTACTGCTAGGAGCAGTTTCTTGTTGTTGTCATGACTATTGTTAACAGGCCTTTAGGTTCATTACGACAACTGTAGGTTCATAACGTCAACTGTGCCAAAACGTCAACTTCCCAAAACGTCAACTGTCCCAAAACGTCAACTTCCCAAAACGTCGACTCTCCCAAAACGACAACTTCCCAAAACGTCGACTGTCCCAAAACGACAACTTCCCAAAGCGACAACTTCCCAAAACGTCGACTGTGACAACAACTACTTGACATAGTTTACGGCAATTTACTAAGGATTTTAAGGATCTCTATTTCTACGTAGAGGAATGTATATACAGGTGTGTCGTAAATAGTGGTCCAACGGTCAGGGTGTGATAGAACAGGTACCTGACAAACGAAACAAATGAAGACCGACAAAACAAATGAAGACTGACAAAATAAATGAAGATCGGCGAAACAAATGAAAGTCGACAATAAGATCAATAAGACAAAAGACTTTAAGCAAGTTGATAAGGTCAAAAACTACTCGCAGCCATATTTTGTAATCTAGATGCGATTGCCATTCAAAAAAATAGGTGCAAGCAATTCTTGACCTTATGAACTTGCATTATATTTATTTATTTTTTATGTATTCGTGATCAGTGATGTCCATAAACGACGAGAATTGCTTGCACCTATTTTTTTGAATGACAATCGCATCTAGATTACAAAATATGGCTGCGAGTAGTTTTTGACCTTATCAACTTGCTTAAAGTCTTTTGTCTTATTGATCCTATTGTCGACCTTCATTTGTTTCGCCGATCTTCATTTATTTTGTCAGTCTTCATATGTTTTATTTATTTATTGTATACTTTATTATTCTGTATATTTTGCATATTTTGTATATATTTTGTATTACATATTTTGTATTTAATTATTGTTCCTACGGGAAGCGGGAACGGGAACAAACTTTTACGCCAGCGAAGCTGCGGGCATCAGCTAGTACGTCATAAACCCCAATTTTTTCCTTTCATTCCATTAACTCTAAAAAAAACATTTAATTTCATAAACATAAACATTATGCTGCTACGAAAGGAACCCGTCATGGAGGAGTTCGACTCGCTGTTGGCCGGTTTTATTGAAAGTAGTCGTTTTGGGAAGTTGTCGTTTTGGGAAGTAGACGTTTTGGAAAGTTGACGTTTTAGGAAGTTGACGATTTGGGAAGTTGTCGTTTTGGGAAGTTGTCGTTTTGGGAAGTTGTCGTTTTGGGAAGTTGACGTTTTGGGAAGCTAATTTCAGAAGTTGACGTTTTGGGAAGTTGACGTTTTGGCACAGTTGACGTAATGAACCTAAAGGGCCAAAACGACAACTACCCAAAACGTCAACAGTCCCAAAACGTCAACTGTCCCAAAACTGCAACTTCCCAAAACGGCAAGATAAATTTGTAAACAAGATACGTAGGGGTCTGTCACCTAAGCTATGTGAGATTCATGATCAATAGAGCTGGTGCTGGGGCAACAATAAATAAAACTGCAGTGTATGCTGTAGTTTAATATAATGTAGGTATGTATGTAGCTATTTACAACGAATGGAAACATAATAATTGTAAGTTTACACTAAAACTAAAACCTTTCCTATCCAATAATGCTTTTAACCACAAAATAATAAGTACAGAAGAAAATCTACATACAAAGTGCGTCCGGGCTACGCACACATAGACACCGCTTACCGACTTCACGGACGTGAAGTCAAACGATTTTAATAGTAATTGCGATACTGGTTTGATCGCCAATTTGCTTAGCCGAAGGTAGGTATGAAAACAAATTAGATACCTACATAAGATTTGGATTTTCTGTAACTTACCATTTTGTGTAACAACTATTGCTATCTACAATTCACAATTAGGTTAAATCCACACTGCAGAGCCCCGCTTAGTGCTAAGAGTCAAGTGACTTGCTTTAGGCTAAAGCACAGTACAGGAGTCAAGCTTACAGTTAACTAAGCAATGTGAACGCTGTGATAGTACGTAAAGTGAAGTCATTTTAATAGGTAACATTTGACAATTCATCAAAATTCAACAACGCAACCTTGTTACGGCGGGCATAAAATAAAATATTTTTTCGTTTTCTTAGAACTGCACAATTGCTTAACTTTTTTAAATAACGAATAGATATTTATTGTAATAATGACAGATATAAGTCCCGCAAGTTGGTATTGCGCTGGAACTTTGTCATAATGACAGCTAAGTGACGTCATCGTGACGTAGCGCGAGCGCGAGCTGGCCTCGCGAAGCTGCGTACGGAATTTTTTTAGTACTGACTGCTCGACGGACATACGTCACCAAGATGGCCGCCAAGCGCAATATCAACGCGCGGGGCTTACATATACGTGTAATTTTACGTTTTGCTTCCATAAATGTATGAACTGACAGACGTCAAATGTTACCTTTTAGAATGACGCCATTTGAATGCGCCTGTTCGCCAAGATGAAGGTAATAAGCGAGTAGCTTGACTCTTAGCAACTATGTGGCTCTTATGTGGTCTTAGCCTTAGGATTATCTATTAGGCGTTTCGTTACATTATAATTCATAACAGTACATTATTTAGAGGTTCTTTACTTGAAAAGTGTTTGTACACACCAATACGGCAATACGACTCACCACCTATTACGTGGGACATATCTTTAAAAAGGTGAAATGTGGGCATGTAATAATATGTATATTATTCGGGGATAAAGGCGTGATATACATACATATAATCACGCCTTTATCCCCGAAGGGGTAGGCAGAGGCATAGTATACGACCACGTTTCACCTTAGTTTTATATATACCTAGGTACATCATTATACGGGTATTATTTAACATACAAAGTTGCTATGTCGCTAGATTTAATTTATAAATGGTACATTTATATATTAAATCTAGATCTATATAATAAAATTGTATTATGATGATGTAATAGTACGGAAGAACTTAGATATAGTTAAAACTTAATTGTTCCATTATAACTACTAGTTTGGGTGAAATTGTATTTACAATAGGGACAGTATATTATCAAAAACAAACAAGATCCCAAACCATTTAGACGACGTAAATTTACTTTCTTAGTTAACCTGTAATATTTGTACACCATAATTTTCTATAATAAATAAAGGTTATAAGAGTTATACGGGAACTTTATCAGAAGACTAATGCCCGCCTTCCACTGCGAGCGAGTCGGACCCATTACGGACTCCGCTATACTCGTAACGGTGATTTTCGATACATGTCATGTCCGCTTTGGTGCAAGGACATGTATGAAAATCATCGTTACGAGTATAGCGGAGTCCGTAATGGGTCCGACTCGCTCGCAGTGGAAAGCGGGCATAAGGGCGTGGACACATCAACACAGTGAGGCACTGCTCGCAAAATACATCTGTGGCACTGTGGAATACAATACATCACTACGGCATGTCACCGCGCTGAAACTGAAAACCAGCGCTCTCTGCATTTTATATTTTTATTTTTCAATTTACAGTAAGTACTTCATTTTACTATAAACTAAAAAAAACTCTTTCTTTTTTCGTTTTGCGCAAAAACGTTGCGCAAATCTAGTTTTCAAGCCAGTCAGCGCTAACACTGCTACTCCGTCTCGTCATATCTGCGTCGACCACTTTGCTAAAACGATACAGAGAGGATCCCTTAAAAGGAAGAATAATGCCCGCTTTCCACTGCGAGCTTCCACTCGTAACGACGATTTTCATACATGTCCTTCCACCAAAGCGGACATGACATGTATCTGAAATCATCGTTACGAGCATAGCGGAGTCCGTAATGGGTCCGACTCGCTCGCAGTCGAAGGCGGGCATAAGTACGTCGTTCGCGGTTACAACCTCCTAAGATATCGAGTAAACGTTTGAACAAAATGATTGCATTGCGGTATACAGTATTACATAGTGCCATAATCATATCAGCGGTCTCATACCGTTGCAAGATGGCGGCGCCGCGTTGTGGTCATGATGTGTCCACTCCCATTGGATTATTGTTTACCATTGCATATGGAAATTTGTTTGTCTTACATGTATTAATATAATAGTTACTTATATAATAATGGATAACATATTCAATGAACAGATGAGTGTTCGAGATTATAGACACATTTTATAATATTGGCCTTAGTACAAAAATATGCAGTATCCATCGACAAAGTATAATACATGCAGAAAATTTTGTAAGGTCTCTCTAAATTGATCTTCATTCGTAGCAGTTCTGAGAACACTTTAAACGCCCACGTCAATAATCCAAAATCGTAAGTCCAGCGGTCAAAATTTGTGCAACACTTCACGCTTATAATGATATTCAATTGTATCAAAATATTCCAAGGTATAATGCCAAGCTATAGATTTCTGTTTCTATCAAATTATAAAATAATGAATTTGGATACTGGAACAGATTATAATAGTATCTATCTACTATTTGTCACAATTAGAAATCGCTTATTGTACCACTCTTTCACTGTATTTGCACTATAATAGCTTCAATCACTGGGTCTTCGAAGTCTTTTCTGTCTCTCTTGATATCTGGATACAAAGATTCATTGAAAATGAGTTTACTTAACAATCGCAAGCTTTTCGAAAGCAGAAACTCATAGGCCGCTCCGCCGTAATAATTAATCGTGCACGTACATATTAACCGACAACTTTCAGATGATTATAGTGACGTATTAGTTGCAGCATAACCTATTACCTATTTAATTTAGTAGGATTATACACATTGCAACTCTAACAAATAGAGTCGAAGCACTTTACTGGTTTAAAAATAGTAGTGTCTTAGAAAAAAGTACCACAAATTTCACCCACTTTATCAAGTTCTTTTTACATCGATGTATGAATTCAGCGACAATTCGAGGGGTGCTATGGCGGCTGTTTCGCATGTTGTCGCTTGAAAATTAATAGCTAATATCGATGTCTGTTCGGATACATGTTGTTCTGAACGTTGTTTGACTGCACGGGGTAGCCCTGGGTTATGCTGCCTGGTTTCGCCGTCTGCGGAAGAATTGAAAAGATTATCTTTTTGATTATAACATAGCTAAATTTGTCTTTCAATTTCAAGACTTCAAATTATATACGCGTAGATATGTGGGAATTTATGTAGTTTGGACATTTTTGGTGTTTGTTACGAAGTTGAATAGATACGATATGCGTCCACGTTACTTCGCGCTATTTTACCGGACCTGCATAAACTTTATAAGACCTCTTTTCTGCATAAACTTTATAAGAAGAACTTTTAACGAACCACCATACTCACGTACATCATTCCCCAATTTTAGCGTATGAGGAATGAGCTATGGTGGAATGCATATTGAATAACACCACTTGTACTGTTCCACGAGAGCAGTAGAAGTGAAGTGCGGAACAGTACAAGTGGCGTTATTCAATATGTGCAGCAGGTTCCACCAAGTGCCATCAACCAACAGTATAAATAATCTGGCGGAGTCAATCAATCAATCAAATTAGCCTAAAGCATTCCAATGCTGGACGTAGGCCTATCCCAAATTGCGCCACATTACACGACCAATTCTGATTTTTGCGGCAACACAAATACATCATCAGTGAAAACTTCAAGCTCTAGCTATTACGTTTCAGATACAGCCTCGTGACAGACAGACAGATAGACGTACGGAACCCTAAAAAGTACGGTAGATAAAACAAAGTAGTAATATACTCACATAAAGATCCGCACGTACCTGCATGTTATTGTGTTGAGGTGGATGTATGGCGAGGTGTCTTGACACTGGCGGTTGTGCGTATGAGACGCCACTACTCACAGACGGGTGGTGAGCCTCGCTTAGACCGATTAGTACCTGCGGCTGATATAGAAAGATGGGTAAGGAAGATGCTAATTGGAATATGAGATGTGAATATGAGGAAAGTCTTGCTAAATACTACTCGACCAAGCGAAGTTGACAACTCAAATGTGATTTTTTGTCGTGCACAAAATTTACGAAAACGGATAAATGAGCTCGGTTTGCATCCTTGCGGACGGTACTAAGGCTATTCCGGTACCTGAGGTAGGGTGCAGGCGGTTAGAACCATTCCACGCGTTGGTTAAGAATGCTTGGTCGAGCAGTACATACGATTTTAGCTACTGCTATTGCAGAGGGTATCCCTTGAAGGAATCGGCAAAGAAGTCAAAATACCGTAACCTTATATTATAAGCTTTAAACTTAAGTAACCCACAATATTCTTTCATTTTGTCTAACTAGATTACATTTTTTACAGTGTCTCCCAATACTGGGTAAAGGTCCCCCCAAAAGGCTTTTAATGTGGTAGCTTTCACTATAAAATGTATAACAATCATACCTGATTCTCTTTCTTCGGCTCCTGATGTTGCTGACCATCTCTCTTCAACAAATCTAGATACACATGCGACGGTTGCGATGCTGACGCGTACATCAAGTTTGCATGGTGAGGGGTATGAGGCGTATGGGGGGTATGCGCATGATGAGCATACAATAGAGGCGGTGGTCTCTCTTGTACTACCACGCCCGAAGAAGGCATCGCGTAGTATCCAGACGTGGATTGCTGTCCTCCGACATTTGAAGTGTATTGAGATGGTTCTGTAAATTCATAGACAAACAAGTTATGTGGGAGTTTTTCGGATCATAGAAAGAGAAGGAATACGTCTTCTCTGTCTATGATCCGAAATGCGACAGTTGCAGTGCTCAGTTTCAACGCCTCTAGATTATCCTTCTACATACTAAGGACAATCTAGATGCGCTTGTATTGTGTGAATGTAGTTTGTTTTCATTCTTTAAATGTGTTCTCCTGATGGACAGAATTCTGTATCAGGTACCCCATGACTTTTAGTATGTTAATATTATCGTGGAATCCAGATTTATGGACTGGGCGACACAATTTAGGGGAAAAATCTGGTTAAGCAGTTTGTTATTGCCATAAAAAATTGTGAGTAGGTAATTAAATATATGTACAGTACAGCTCGCGCCACATAACTTTGCGTCTATGAAGTTCGTTCGTTCGCGCCGCAACTATGCATTATTAGTTATTATGCAATAAACTACTGCTGAGGCGGGAAGGCCCCCCCCCCCCCACCTCAGCTGCGCAGTAGTTTACCCTGTGATACCTCATCTATACTAATATAATAAAGAGGAAAGATTTGTTTTTTTGTTTGTTTGTTTGTAACGAATAGGCTCCGGAACTACTGGACCGATTTGAAAAATTCTTTCACTGTTGGAAAGCTACACTCTTTGCGGTGAACATAGGCCATATTTTATTCCCGTATTCCCACGGGAACGGGAACTGCGCGGGTGAAACCGCGTAACGTCCGCTAGTAGAGCATAATTACGGCGCGCACGAACGAACTTCATAGACGCAAAGTTATGTGGCGCGAGCTGTACATTCATGCTTGTTACAATTAAGCTCAAAAACATGCGGGTTAGATTACTGTTTTTTTTTTCTAACTAATGATTAGTACTACACACAACTTACTCGCCTTGGCAAAATACGGAACTGACGTCTTGAAACGGAAGGAACAAGTTTTTTCAAGTAGGGTATACCTGTACTCTAAATGTCATTTTTCATAACAAAATTATCGCATTGAAATTAATCAGATGATAAATTGGACATAGAAAGAAAAGAACTCCATTTTATTGTTTAACATAAATAACTTTACCTTTATTTAGTCTAGGTATTGGTAAATGAAGGTATTCAGATTCTTTTTTACTGATAAGTCGCGACTATTGCAACCAGACAAGAAAAATACTTATCAGAAGTTTAAAACTATTTGAAATACCTACTCAAAATTATTATGCATTAAAATTATATAAGTTTAAGTACTTTTGAAACCTCGTAACCTGAAACGATCAAAGAAAAAACGGAAAATTGATGCAAAAGAAATAACCGGGACAGTTTGACAGTGTTCAATTAGACCATCATCTTTAAGCGGTATAACCAAAACCGACTTTGATCGCCGCAAGTCTTCAATTGTGACATATATCTCGGTGGCGATTTTTTAGTTTCGTGCACAACTTCGAGGCAAATATTACTTTAATGGAACTTATTTACAAAGCAGTACATAGGAGGGTACATAGAGTCCATGTCACTAGCTACAAATCTACATTGTTAAAATGAAAAATAATGACATTCTACTGATCGTCCTTCATGTCATAAGTCTTGAAACGAGAGGCAATGGTTTTCAGAAATACTACAGACCAAACCACACAAGCACATATTTACAATAGTCCATCTATTTACGAAGAATATACTATGACCATCTAAGTTCTCATCAAGTTGCAAGTGCAGTACCTAATATATAAATTTCGTAGTCTAGTGATAGATAAAATTCGGCCAGAGTTTAAAACAGTAATGAAAAGGTTAGAAATAATCAATAGACACAGCACAAATAGTAGAAACAAAAATGCAAGCGTGAATTTTGGAAAATTACATGGGTGTGCTATTATCATATTAATCTACACACTAATATGATATTCAGCAGAAACTTTGAGAACATTTGAACCATTTAAGGCCTTTTCATTCACTAACGAATTTTATAGAAACCCTACGGCCATTAGTACGCTCAGCGAAATATTATACAGAATTAAAACTAATATCACAGTAATGAATACTAATATTATTACAATAATATCATATACTCTGATGCCTTGACTGTCTCGGTGGCCAAGAGATTGTATTATTATGGCAATGACACCGATATTTGCATGACGAGATGTAGCATAATGCCGATTCTCTGTCCAGACATTGACTTGGCAACACCAAGTCCTTCCCCATCGCAATACTTGTTCACCTGAGCCTCAATACTGAGAGGTTAGTCCTTATTTCATTTCTATTAGGCGTGGTGGGAGGCTTTATTGAACAGTATTACGACTGTAATACCTCAACTTGAGGGTCCCACCCTCCTTGAATATTCTAAGTTGTTTTAAACGCCATCTAGTTGAAACTTTGGGAACTATTTGGCTTTCTGCATCGCGGTATTAAAACTTACAGAGAATGTTCTTATTATGTGCAACCAAACAGTTGCACAACAATCTGAACAATTTAAAATAGTTTTATCTATGACACGCTACACATTTTTATTTACAGAAAACACAGAAACAGTACCAAAAAGCAAGGTGTTGAAATGAAAAGCGAGTGACTACACTTATCGTGAATTCAACTCACTGTTCCAGAGGACTGCGCGGGCCATTTGGCGACCCATGCGGCCATCTTCGACCTCTGCAAATATAAATTGAAATTAATGATAGGTACTTTAAAAGCCTGAATATTGGTAAATTTTTGGTATAGGTAGATATTTACAGTAAAAAATACTTTTTTTTTTCAGATATTTTATTATTAAACATAATTCAGGCTTTTACAGTAACATTACATAAAATAATGAAAATTAAAAATATGAATGCCGCGAGAGAGCCAGCAGCAAATGTAGAAAACATCCCTTTTGTAAAAGTCTGTACGCTAATACTTTAAAAAATTGAAAATAATCAAGTTATGGTTTTTAGCATTCGCTTTAGTGCACAAATTTGACTTATTCCCATACAATCCCTGTGGTGTTTCACATACATACATATAGTTCTTGATTCCCCGAAGGAGTACACAGAGATAGTATAGGCCCAAATTTCACCAGTAGTATTTAGTCGCACGTATGATGGATATTGTCGTGATGAAACGAACAAGGGATGAATGTATAAATGGGCCAAATTCAGCATTTATTTATAGTAGGAGTAAGGGGAGCTACATAATAAAATAAAAATAAAATTCACTTTGGGATATTTCACAGAATCATTTTATTCATTGACCAGTAATATACATTAGGGTACGCACTCACGTCAAATAATAGGACAGCGAAAAGAAAAATAAAATATACTTATTCGCGTACACATGCTACAAAAAGTCATTTAGAAATAAAATCGAGACATCCCGACCTAAAAGTCGATCCGATTATAGGTCCCAAAAAATATCTGACGTGGTTACAAACCCTAAACCAAAGAGACTGTATGGAGAAAAGTCTAAGAAAACCCCACAATATTAACATCTAATGAAATCCGTAACTTACTGTGATCTGAATATACATTTTGATGTTTCATTGGCGCTTGATGCATTCGATGAGCGTAGAGACCATAATTTGGTGATGGACTCCGTTGTCTCTTGACACCAGATTGTAATGGACCACGCACTATTGTCTGCTGTTGTGGAAACAACATGTTTGAGTGCTTATGCTTGAACAAAAGGAGAATAATACGATAATACGTGCAGGTAGTGTGAAAGGTGATAGTTATTGAAGGTTATTCTACAAAAAGTATTAGAACACACTGTGCGTTGAGGAACCCTTGAGGCATGCTGGCGTTCAGTCTTGTCAGCTCGAACAGTGACGTGTTTATATAAAACCTACTGACACTGTGACATACTACGAACACCATAGCACCCTTTTAAATGATACATGCCCATATTTACAATAGTGTCTTAAATAAATATGCAATTTTTTTTTACATTTATTATTACCGTGCCACTCTCTTGTGTATATTGTAGTAGCATAGACTGCCACAGTTATTCATTTATACAACATCGTTTCATGCCCTTCTAACCCATGGTGCACTGCACTTTTCCCCAATTAAAACTGTATCAAACTTCACTCTTATCTGTTTATCTGTCTATGCAATTTTCTTAAAAGGGTGTACAAAGATTTTGCTTTCGGGTTATTACATATTATATAATAAATGATTACACACACATTCAAAACCTACCATTTAAATGTTAATCAGTGCATGTGCATATATTTGTTTCTGTAGATACATGCAACGAACACAACTTACCTTGGGCATCAAATGTGACGTAAGCGGAGGGGGTCTTCCTTGATTTTGTGAGGGCTCGCCCTGACCAGTTGATGCCGACATTGGGAACATTGGCATCTGAATGTTGCCCATTGGCATCTTCATTGACTGCATCTCGCTAAAAATGACATCATTCACATGAGTAACTTTTAGAACATACGAATTTATGTGTATGGAAATAAATTATGTGTATGGACATGATCTGTTTGCTCTACTGGTGGATTTATAGTTTAAATTACTTATCTATACTAATATTATGAAGAGGAAAGATTTTCATTTTATATTTAGCTCGCCAAATTGACGTCGCCACTAGCCTGATGGTAAGCCATGGCGCATCTAGCGATTGGGGGCCAGTCTCACAGTCCTTAACACTTTCGACAGTGTATTTTATTTGATTGTTTGTTTGTTTGCATCGAATAGGCTCTGGGTCAACTGGACCTAAAAATTCTTTCACTGAACATAGGCTATATTTTATTCCCGTATTCCCACGGGAACGGGAGCCAGAGCACAAAAAGAATGACACGCCGAGTTTCTTGCCAGTTCTTCTCAAGCGGGCCGCATTCCGAATGTATTAGGATTATGCCAAATAAATGTTTTTTCAGTTTGAGTTGGTTTGACAGTATTTCTGTCCATATGACCTGCAAGTGGTACACTTGCTGACGAACAAACAAGGCCACAATGCAACCCATAGAGGGGTTTTGAAACTGCTTCAGAAACGTAGGATTCACACATGGGATTTCATAATAACAGCAATGAGATACAGCTGGCGATAGACAGATAATCTAAGTAATCAGGTCCCTTTTTACTCTTTGAACATGAACCCTAACAATTCAACACCTGGATTGCTATTCTTAATCAAAGTGGACCTGAGATGCCTAATGTAAGGTTTGGATTGAATACAAGAATCTTTAACCTATGTTTAAATCCTATACTACTAATATTATTAATGTGAAAGTTTGTGAAGATGTTTGTTCTCAATCACGCTCTAACGGCTGAATGGATTGGGCTGAAATTTGGTACAGGGATAGATTATAGTCTGGAATGACACAGACTACTTTCATCCTGGGAGTATGTTCCCACGGGAAGCGCAGGGTACAGAATTTCACGCTGGCGAAACCACAAGCATCATCTAATTTATATATATAAAAATCAATGCCACTTTTCGTTGTAATTTTATAACTCAAGAACGGGCTCACCTATCCAAACCAAATGTTTAGGGTTTGTTGAGACTATTTAGTAGATGGTTCATGTGAAGTTTGCACAAAATCGGTCGAGCGGTTCTTTATTTATCACGCAAACGAAGTTGCGCGGGTCAGCTAGTAAGTCATAAAATAATAATGTAACACTTTCCCATACTCACTTAGTTTCCTTCTGTTGCTGTCTTTTTCTGGTTTCATCCTCGTTCAGCACTTTCTTGAGCTGCATGAACAATTGTTGTTTTTCTTTTTCTAATTGTTTTAGTTTTTGTTCTAATTGTTCTATTTGTTCCTTAGTTTCCTCTGAAATTCAGTAATTAACTTGTCATCTGTCACCCACGTGGGGCCCCTTATGACGTTACCGGGTTAACGACCGCACGGATCCGTGCTTAAACAGATGAGGTGTTAATAACATATATAATGACACTATTTAGTAAGGCAATGTTAGTTGGCCAGCACACACAGTTCAGTAGCAAATTCATACATAGTCATGCCTTTATCCAAGGGGTAGGCAGAGATATATCACCTTATTTATTTATTTAACAATTTATGTACACACATAATATATTAAAGATAGACATATACCTAGGTTTAAATCTGATGCAATAGGTGGTGAGCCTATTGCCGTGTTGAAATGGGCAGTCGCAGATCATGACGACCCGCAGTCAAAATTTTTCAAGTCGCCATCACAGCTTAACAATTGTAATTTTGAGTTTCCCTTCTCTACACAATGGATCATTTTGTGAAAGTGTTCCCTTAGTCGCCTCTTATGACAATACCATTGTTTTCTTTCCCGTTACAACACGGGGTAGCAGATTCCACCTAGCATTATCAACAACAGAAGTAAAATTGTTTTTGGAAAATCAATTTCTTTGTGAGTAATTGCCTGATGTGTAATACATACCAAGAGTCATGACATCCTGTCTTTCTCTGGCTTCACGTTCTTTACGCAGTCTCTCTTCCTCCACTTCTGCTTCATACTCTGTAACCAGGTTATATATAATAAGACACATGATCGCACAAATAAATTAAGTTAAGTATAAAGTTCACAAAGATTTGCCAAAAAACTTAGGTAAAGTAGAATTAGCAGCAATCCTCTTTATAATATCAGTAAATATTGAAAAATAAGCAACATCGAACTGAGGTTATGCTTGCTGTGAACTTTAACAACCTAGGCATATTCTGGTTATTATGTATGTACATATTTCCAATTTGTTTTCAATTAGTCACTGTACTTCATTTCATCTAAACATATTAAATTAAATAAAGTATTGTATACAAAGATTTTCACTCCACATTTTGCTGCAAATGCAAGAACTAAGTATCAGAAACTGTATGAATGCAATCACCTTCTTTCTTTCTTTGCCTTTCCCGTATAATGTGTCGTTTTAATGCACTCCACATCTTTTCATCGGCTTCATTCTGTTCTTCTACTGTAGGAGCAGCTACCACAGGCATTGTGGCTTATTAAAATGAATACCACAGCCAGCCACAAAGTAGGCACGTAGTAAGAATAATACTATGCTGTGAGACAGCCCTCAGCAGTAGCACATTTTAAGTGGTAAAATGTAACTATTCGTGTGTAAATAACAAAAAATCACGGCAACC
Source organism: Miltochrista miniata (assembly GCA_933228765.1). Classification (NCBI taxonomy): domain Eukaryota; kingdom Metazoa; phylum Arthropoda; class Insecta; order Lepidoptera; family Erebidae; genus Miltochrista; species Miltochrista miniata. The sequence continues at coordinate 31,755,949 of OW121752.1, read as the reverse complement.
TAATACCTACAATAGGTTTAATAACTCAATGAAATTAATTACAACGCAAATCCAACACTATTTTTCCTGAACTGAAATCCCAGAGCGAACATAATCTTGATTTTTTTTTTATCTTCTTCTGTCTAGGGATGGCGATCTGAGATCGATAAATCGAACAAAACATTTTTCCAGCCCAAAAGTTCGATCTTTTAAATCGATACGTAGTACTGGATCGATTCATTGCATCGATACATCATCCTTTAAAATCGTCATTCAATTTTTTCGGCTCAGTGAAATTGGCACCACTTGATTTTTTTTCATTTTTTGAACTTTTTTTGTACTTATTATTAGTTCTTGAGTGTTCGAACATTTAAATTGTCAGTTCGTATTTTGTTAATTTATAATATACAAATTTTTGTCCTTAAGTTGACCCCCCTCACCATATATTTCTACTTTTGGTACTGAAATCAATATTATCTTATTAGTAATCGTTTGTTCGATCCTTATTGACGTTTGTTCGATTACAAATTATCATAAACTAGCGGACGTCACGTGGTTTCACCCGCGTAGTTCCCGTTCCCGTTGGAATACGGGAATAAAATATAGCCTATGTTCACCGCAAAAAGTGTAGCTTCCCAACAGTGAAAGAATTTTTCAAATCGGTCCTGTATTTACGGAGCCTATTCGTTACAAACAAACAAACAAACAAAAAAAACAAATCTTTCCTCTTTATAATATTAGTATAGATTATTAATTATTTAATATTTTTAATTAAAAATTTATCATCCTTTTGACGGTAAAAAAATCAAATGGGGCCAAATTCACTGAAACGATTTTTTCTGTCTTGGTATTAACCGCAGTGACGGATTAACCCTTAATCAAATTAAGCAATTGCCTAGGGCACCACTTCTGGTGCCCGAAGAAGCACAAAAAATCCGTCCTTAGGGCATCACGTCACCAAAAACCACCCCAAAAAAAGTTTCTAGGACTAATTTGAAAATTAGCGCGTTTTAAGTTGACATAGAGTCCGACCTGGAGTCATAACCCCACTCTCGTTTGCCTACTCGCTGCCCGTTATTGCATTCGACAGTTCAAACCTGGCACCTCAGCAAATCTGATTCAATCTTTTTTTTGTTTTTTGAGTAATTGTGTAATAAATATTCGTACGTTATACAATTTTTGTCGACAATTCATTCAAGTTCTGTTCATAATATTGTGTGTGTTCGCTTAGGTCGTAAAGTTTTACATATTATTTTGTTTAGTTTTGATAATATCCAAAGTCAAAATATCTTAGGTATTTTGTTTCATATAAGTAATTACTTTTGGTTATTTAAATTTACTCAAACCAATCGAAGCTGAAAGTTTTCATCAAATCAGCCTATGGCAGCCCACTGCTGGACGTAGGCCTCTCCCAATTTACACCACAACACACGGTCCTGTGCCTTTCGCATCCAGTCCCAGCCTGCGACCTTTTCCAGATCGTCGGTCCATCTGGCGAGTGGACGTTCTAAGCTACGTTTGCCAAGTCGCGGTCTCCACACAAAGTGCTTATTCTGCGAGCTATATCGACCACTTTAGTTCTCTGCCGGATAACCTCATTCTGAAGTTTATCCCTCAACTCAAAGACACTCTAAGCATAGCTCGTTCCATAGCTCGCTGTGCGACGTTCAGGGCGCGGACCAACCCCACTGTAAGTGTCCACGTCTCGGCACCGTAACTCATAACCAGTAGAACGCACTTGTTGTAGACTTTCGTCGTAGCAGTGTCGTACAAGCATCTTAACACCTCGATATATCGCCAGTCGACACGACATCGCTGCAGAGGTTTCGACAGAGTCGAAGGCCGTCTTGTAATCCACAAAAGCCATACACAGCGGCTGATTGTGCTCATTAGTCTTCTGTACAATCTTCCGAACAGTATGGTTGTGGTCAACGGTCCTGAAGCCTTTTCATAACCCGTCATGCTCCCTGGGCTGAAACTCGTTGAGCTTTTCGGCGAGGCGGTTTGTGACTACTCTCGAGAACAACTTGTAAGCATGGCTCAGGAGTGAGATGGGACTGTAGTTCTTCAGCAAGGTCTTGTCCCCTTTCTCGCCCCTGCCCTTAAAAGCTCGGTCGTAATTCCGTCGTCCCCAGGGGACTTGTTGTTCTTTAGTTGACCGAGAGCGCACCTGATCTCGTCCTGTTCTATGTCCGGAATGTCCTCGGTATAGTGGCGCGTTAGGTGAGGCTCGGTGGTCACAATCAGTAAGACCCGTTGGTCTTTTGTCCGTGATGCATACAGATATTTGTAAAATCTCTCAATTTCCTCGAGAATCTCGAGCCCTAAGGTCACGATATCGCCACCCGCTGTCTTTAATTTCACCAGACGGGGTCTTCCGAGCTGTTGGGCAAAGACCTTGGTACCCCTGGTTCTGATCGATGGCAGCCTCGACGACGCTTGCTGCTACGTCGTCTGAGGTCACGTCTTATCAACTTGCGGATTCTTACGTTAGGCGTTAATACTATAGCGGTACGTTACATCTCATCATCTTATTTTACAAAAAACTAATGTTTTTAGGCGCCAAAGGTTTAAAGACCGATTCTAGTTGACATACGGTTATAGGGGCACATAGGCATGGATTGCTTAGGGCATCAAGTAGTCTTAATCAGTCACTGATTAACCGCACAATTAGTTGAAGGTGCCCGTATTACAAGAGTGCTGCCGGTTCATTACTCAAAAACTCGCGAGATGGCTGAGTGTTTAGTCTCCTTCGCCTCAATTCTCTTCAATAATAGTTTTTAAAAAGTTTAAATATTAAGTAAGCATTGGGAACTTAACTTTGTAACCAATAAATTTAGAAAATAAATATCTTATTTCTATCTGATCTGATACGGTTTACATGGTAGGTAATAAAAAAATTGTTCTTTTTTAATAAAATTTTATGCAATGTAATGGAAAATTTGAAAAAAGATCGTTTTTTTGAAAATCAATCTTTTAGATCCCGATGTTTTTGGGGATCGATTCATCAGGTCACGATTAAAATCGATCTTTTTCGGAAAGAATCGCCATCCCTACTTCCTTCTGCAGCACAACTCAAATTCAAAGCTGTCATTTCTGTCATCCAAAACTGCCACAGTCAAAACGCATTTTGGAACCACCGCATAAAAAAATATTCTGCCAGTTTTCATACAAGTGAAGGGGGAAACACAAAGACATATAAAATTTCATTGCATTTAAAAATGTATTAATCGACAAACGCGTAATGGCTGTTGTGTGTTAATTTTTATTGTACAGTCAACTACAATGAAATGTACTAGTTTAATCATATAAAATGATGTACTGATGTACAGTGCTTTTATAAAGCCAAAAGACCAAATGGTCATGTGCAATGGCAGAAAACAATGCTTAAATAAGGCACATCCTGTGGTTAGATGATCTAAGCTATTTTTACGTAAATATAACTGTCACAGAGATCAAGCTATATTTTACAGAGTAAAGAGAAACAAGCGGACGCCACTCCTTTTTATAATAAGCGAAAATTAGAATATTTTCGAGTTGGTCTAAAGCGCTAGCGACACGGTCAAACTGCAATTGTCATGCCTCATCAATATCATGTGTACATACACGGCGATGCACACACATGCAAAGAAATCACGCACACTGAAGCAACTTCCAATTTCATATTTAACGTGCATGGCAAGTGCAGTTTGACCGTGTCGGGACCCCTTTTAATGGGCTAGCGACACGGTCCAACTGCACTTGTCTTGCACGTTAAATATGAATGGAATTTGCTTCAGTGTGCGTGATTTCTTTGCATTCTTGTGTGCATCGACGTGTCTGTACCTTGTCTGTACTCATGAAACTGTATGTCGTGAACTCGTGACATGACAAGTGCAGTTGGAACGTCTCGTTAGCCCATTAGAAAGATCCCGCTATAGAATTACCTTCACCGAGCTGGTTAATTAATGAAAAATGTTTTCTATTAAATTAAAAATGTCAATAAATAAATTGTAAATGTGTTGCGTAAAAATTTCAGTTCAGCTTAGGAATATTCTGGACTACATAGAATCACAGACGTACAATAAGTAGCAGACGAAACATTAATTATGTTTGTGTGCGTTGGTCTTTCCATTCCGCTCGCTCTAAGAGGTTAGTGAATGCTGCTATCTCGTTTCTACACGTATAGCAACACTATACATGACATGTTAAAAAAAATGACGTACGCCTGGTTTTTGAAAGAAATAAGCTGCCGATGCTGCAGTTTGACGTATTAGATACCTGTCATTAATGTAGGGGCCAAACTCAGGCATTTCTTTTCAAGATTAAAAATGCTAACATAAAATTAAGTGTGGCAAACTGTGATTCAGCATTTAATTAGTTCAGAATTGCATTTTAATATAATGCCTGTAATCTTCAATGATATTAAGTAAACAATATATAAAAATGAAGCCCGATTTCTGTGGTCACGGCATCACGCGTGAAATGCTGGACCGATTTCACTAATTCTTTTTTGTTGTGTTTGTTTCTGTCAGGAGAAGGTTTTAAAAAAATTGGTGCAAAACTATTAGCAGAAATGGTTTTTATTGCGATTTTGAATCGGATCATAGAACTGGAAACTCCGAAATGGAAACCGGGAACAGAAAGACTAAGAGATAATTTTGCAATCCAATATAGCCGCCGCGCCGAAATCACAAAATTTCATGATGGGTATTGTTTAAAGGGGATTTTGGTACGCTGAGTACGAATCTCATGATAATTTTGCAATCCAATATGGCCGCCGCCCGAAATCACAAAATTTCATGATGGATGTCGTTTAAGGGTTTTTTGGTATGCTGAGTACGAATCACATGATAATTTTGGAATCCAATATGGCCGCCGCGCCGAAATCACAAAATTTCATGATGGGTATCGTTTAAGGGGTTTTTTGGTATGCTGAGTACTATACACATGATAATTTTGCAATCCAATTTGGCCGCCGCGCCGATATCACAAAATTTCATGATGGGTATCGTCTAAGTAGTTTTTTTGTATGCTGAGTACGAATCACTTGATAGTTTTGAAATCCAATATGGCCGCCACGCCGATATCACAAAATTTCATGATGGGTATCGTTTAAGGGGTTTTTTGGTATGCTGAGTACGAATCACATGATAATTTTGCAATCCAATATGGTCGCCGCGCGCAAATTCACAAAATTTCATGATGGGTATATCGTCTAAGGGGTTTTTTGGTATGCTGAGTAGGAATCACATGATAATTTTGCAATCAAATATGGCCGCCGCGCCGAAATCACAAAATTTCATGATGGGTATTGTTTAAAGGGGATTTTGGTACGCTGAGTACGAATCTCATGATAATTTTGCAATCCAATATGGCCGCCGCCCGAAATCACAAAATTTCATGATGAATATCGTTTAAGGGTTTTTTGGTATGCTGAGTACTATACACATGATAATTTTGCAATCCAATTTGGCCGCCGCGCCGATATCACAAAATTTCATGATGGGTATCGTCTAAGTAGTTTTTTTGTATGCTGAGTACGAATCACTTGATAGTTTTGAAATCCAATATGGCCGCCACGCCGATATCACAAAATTTCATGATGGGTATCGTTTAAGGGGTTTTTTGGTATGCTGAGTACGAATCACATGATAATTTTGCAATCCAATATGGTCGCCGCGCGCAAATTCACAAAATTTCATGATGGGTATGTCGTCTAAGGGGTTTTTTGGTATGCTGAGTAGGAATCACATGATAATTTTGCAATCAAATATGGCCGCCGCGCCGAAATCACAAAATTTCATGATGGGTATTGTTTAAAGGGGATTTTGGTACGCTGAGTACGAATCTCATGATAATTTTGCAATCCAATATGGCCGCCGCCCGAAATCACAAAATTTCATGATGAATATCGTTTAAGGGTTTTTTGGTATGCTGAGTACGAATCACATGATAATTTTGCAATCCAATATGGCCGCCGCGCCGAAATCACAAAATTTCATGATGGGTATCGTCTAAGGGGTTTTTTGGTATGCTGAGTACGAATCACATGATAATTTTGTAATCCAATATGGCCGCCGCGCCGAAATCACAAAATTTCATGATAGGTATCGTTTAAGGGGTTTTTGGTATGCTGAGTACGAATCTCATGATAATTTTGCAATCCAATATGGCCGCCGCGCCACCTTTGTTAAATTTCATGTTGGATATTGTTTATGGGGTTTTTCGGTATGCTGAGTAAGAATTTCAGGTTAATTTTGCAATCCAATATGGCCACCGCGCCACTGTTGCGAGATTTCTATCAGTATGCTGAGATACCAAAAAACCCCTTTCACGATATCCAAAATGAAATTTTACAACGGTGGTTCGGCGGCCATCTTGGATTGCAAAATTGACCTAAAATTCGTATTCAGCATACCAAAAAATCCCTTCTACGATATGCAACATGAAATTTTGCAACCCTGGCGCGACAGTCATCTTGGATTGCTAAATTAACCCAAAGTTCGTACTCGGCATACCAAAAAACCCCTTATACGATATCCATCATGAAATTTTGTGATTTCGGCGCGGCCGCCATATTGGATTGCAAAATTATCATGTGATTCGTACTCAGCATACCAAAAAACCCCTTAAACGATACCCATCACGAAAATTTTGTGATTTCGGCGCGGCGGCCATATTGGATTGCAAAATTATCATGAGATTCGTACTCAGCATATCAAAAAACCCCTTAGACGATACCATCATGAAATTTTGTGATTTCGGCGCGGCGGCCATATTGGATTGCAAAATTATCATGTGATTCGTACTCAGCATACCAAAAAACCTCTTGGACGATACCCATCATGAAATTTTGTGATTTCGGCGCGGCGGCCATATTGGATTGCAAAATTATCATGAGATTCGTACCCAGCGTACTAAAATCCTCCTTAAACGATACCCATCATGAAATTTTGTGAATTCGGCGCGGCGGCCATATTGGATTGCAAAATTAACCCAAAATTCGTAATCAGCATACCAAAAAACCCCTTATATGACATGCAACATGAAATTTTACAACGGTGACGCGGTGGCCATATTGGATTGCAAAATTAACCTGAAATTCGTACTCAGCATACCAAAAAACCCCATAAACGATATCCAACATGAAATTTTACAATGGTGGCGCGGCGGCCATATTGGATTGCAAAATTAACCTGAAATTCGTACTCGTACTACTATTTTTTTCCCAAAAGCGTTTGACATCTTAAATCGTATGACCACCTATTTATAATCCGGACCAGTGTGCGGCCGGCCAGCCGCAACAAAAAAAGCGCATTGATGTTACGAGTTGGATCAAAACGTTACACATTGTATCATTACAAGGCGCGCATTGCAATGCTCGGATCACCTGCTTCACTGCTGTAACCTCGTCTTGTATCATTACAAGGTGCGCATTGCAATGCTCGGTTCACCTCCCACACTGGCTGTAATTCTAGACTCGTAACATTACATTACGCGCGAATGCTCCCGGTGAGGGAGCACCTTTAGAAAAAAATGATGTTTTGTAACATCATTTTTTTCTAAAGGTGCTTTAGCCTCAATAGCATTTTTGAAGACCTATCTATGGATACCCCACACGTATGGGTTTGATGAAAAAAAAACTTTTCGTTTCAGTTCTGAGTATGGGGACCCCCAAAATTTACTGCTTTTTTTCTAGTTATATTAAAAAATCTTAATGCGGTTCACAGAATACATCTACCTACCAAGTTTCAAGTGCATAGGTCTTATAGTTTCGGAGAAAAGTGGTTGTGACATTCGGACGGACAGACAGACAGACATGACGAATCTATAAGGGTTCCGTTTTTTGCCATTTGGCTACGGAACCTTAAGAGGTATTTTAAGATACTCTTATTTCATTAAAATAAATCTTATTGAACTAGGCGGCTAACTCCTTCTCTGTAGTTGCGTTAGTGTGTGTGGTTTTTATATGTGTTAGTTTTGGCGTACTTTTCAATCTCTAATGCTTTGTCTGCTACTTATTGTAAGTCTGTGCATAGAATACACTAGTTTCGAAAAACTTTTTAGCTGAGGAAAACGCTAGTCTGTAAGTTTCGCGCGCAAAATCCCGATTTAATTAGGTTAGAAAAGTTGCTGGGTAGTGTCTTTTTTATTTTGTACAAAAGTTCATCTTGCCAGATTCTGTCGAATGCCTGTGATATGTCAAGGAAAGAAGTTGTACCTACTGTATTTTTTATGCCTTCAACGAGTCTATGAATCTGCTCGATCGTTCCGATCTTTTCCCTAAATCCAAATTGATGGTCGGTTATTAATTTGTACTTCAAAATAATTGGAATTAACCTCCCCATGATCAGTATCTCCATTACTTTTGATGTAATTGGGACTAGGCTAATTGGCCGATATGATTCGACATCATCGAGGGACTTGCCTGATTTTGCAAGCATTAAAGACTTCTATATAAAGAGGTAGACATGCCCTACGCACCAATTTTTGAAGCGTATGAACTGAGCTAGTAAGCGCGGTTGCGCGCAGTTCGCGCTGACACTATGTCACTGTCGTATCTCCCACGATTTAACAACAAATTGTATTTTTAACGTGGAAAAGGACATAATTATCGTCATACAAGTGCTTAAGACTTGGTAGTTTACGAAGGAGCACAAATTATTTGGTAATTACGAACAATTTATGCGTAATTAATTATTTTTCATCAATTTTATGAACATTCTTAATCGTATTAATCCACCAAATTGAACAGGCCTAACTAATCTGACGACCCCAATGCTTTTGTTGTACTTCGTTTTTTGACAGCATAATACTTGCTGAATATGCCAAGCGAGCGTCAAGGCACGGGGATTCCCCGAATAGTTATAGTTCTACGCAAGTACGGTTTGCTAGAAAATTTAATTTATGTTTTACTTTTTGGGTAGGTACTTACAACGATTGTGATCAAATCAGTCATTATAATGCCATCTTGTGTACTAAGATTTTGTAAAAATTACACATCAAAATGCAGTTACCTTTCACAGGTTATTTTAAGATTATTAGGTATATTAACTTTTTATGAGATTATTACATCATTCATTGACGAATATTATTACATTTTTTTGTTTCTATTAGCTTTCCTCAAGATCAACTACGTCAGCAAAAATGGGTTGAATTTGTCAGACTGGAGCGGTCGGAAAGCGATTGGATGCCCAATACCTATTCCAGAATCATATACAGGATGTCCCACGGCTATGTCACATGGAGGGAAAGTAACTTAAATATTGTAGATGGAACATTTTACTGAAAGAAGACATTATTTAATTTAAAAAAACAATTTAAACTGCATTCATAGATTTTTAAGTACTTACATGGTTGAGCCGGGAATCGAACCCGCTACACAAGAAAAAATAATCACCCCGTAGGTTTATTATACCGATCGAAAGGCTTCATCATATGGATTTTTTTGCTAAGTAACATAGTGTCAAAAATAAAAGGAAGACCATGTATTTTAAAATTTGATGTGAAATTTTGTTCAGAAAAATGAAAAGCTGGCATCGCCGGTGTTCTCAATAAAGACTTTCATCCCTGGATCGGGACAAATACGATGGCCGCCGAGATCCACAGATCTAATAATGTTAGATTTTTTATGGGGTTATGACATAAATATTTTTTTTATACCAATAAGGTGGCAGACAAGCATACGGTCCACCAGAAGGACCGGTGGTCACCGCAGCCTATATTAAATGTAGTTTACAAGAAATGAAAATGTCCACGAGTTACAAACAGAACTTGGACATATTATTATAAATATCCACCACAGCAAGATCAAAAGATTGACAAGGAGTAAAATAATCAAAAGTGTGTGACTTTGTATTCAACAGTATGGGACTTTTGTATTAAAAATGCTAAAATTCATGGTCTTCCTTTTATTTCTGACACTATGTTAGTTAGCAAAAAATAATCCTTATGATGAAGCCTTTCGATCGGTATGATAAAGCTACGGAGTAATTATTTTTTCTCGTGTAGCGGATTCGATTCCCGGCTCAACTATGTTATTATTTAAAAATCTATGAATGCAGTTTAAGTTATTTTTTAAATTAAAATAATGTCTTCTTTCATTAAAATGTTCCATCTACAATATTTAAGGTACTTTCCCTCCATGTGGCATTGCCGTGGGACACCCTGTATAATAGTAGTAATAATTGCATTGATTTTTAAATAAACTAGGATTTGTCATTAATTTATATCTGAATAATATAATAAGTTCTGTTGTTCAAATGACTAGTGAGAGCCGCCTTGAAAGTGATTATAGAATATTACACACATTTAGTGTACATTTCTTTTCATTAGTTGCAGTCTTATTTGTGGCAGGCAGAGCCTCTCTTCCTTGTAGCCTTAATTAAATTTAATTATATGAAGATGACTGATTACTTATTAAATTGGGATTTAATTTAGCATAAACGATGTTCCTAAAAGTTAATTAGGCGATGGTTTTCCTTAAAAACGTATAGATATTATGTTTGTTGAACTATGGAATTGTTAGACAAACTATTTTGAAAATAGTTATTCGTTCAGTAAAATAGTTCTGCAAACACCATTAAACAGTACATTTAATTTGATTTATTTGGTGTACATAATTAGTGTTCAAGTCAGTATTTTTAGTTTGACTTTGAAATATTTTGTTCGGAAAAGGGGAATATTCAGATATCGATTAAAATAAAGGGTGTTTTTTTTAGAGGTATAGAACTTTAAGTTGGCCTAGCTGTTTTAACCGGCGGTATTTTTGTCAGCTGTAAAGTGATTTATGTTTAGTATGGTTTGGCATTTTAACATAAATAGACTGAAGCCTGAACAATGCTTCCAAATTGTGCAAATTTATTTTGAAAATCATGGTTCTTTCCGAAATGCGTATCGTGATTTTCATAAGCGAATTTTCTTTAGCGGTGCAGATCACTTTTGGTTGAATGGATACATCAATAAACAAAACTGCCATATTTGGGGTGATGATGATCCTCAAGTGTATGTTGAGACACCGTTACATCCAGTAAAACTGACTGTGTGGTGTGCTTTATAGGCTGGTGGAATAATTGGTCCGTACTTCTTTAGAAACGATGCTGACCAGAATGTTACAGTCAATCGTGACTGCTATAGAGCGAAGATTACTGACTTTTTCGTTCATCAATTGAACAACCATGTTGTGCAGGAGTAGTGGTTTCAACAAGACGGCGCAACATGTCACATAGCTCGTGCCACAATTGATTTATTGAAGGAAACGTTTGGTAACCGCATAGTTTCACGTTTTGGACACGTGGATTGGCCTCCAGAGTCGTGCGATTTTACGCCACTTGACTATTTTCTGTGGAGATATGTGAAGTCGCTCGTCTACGCCGATAAGCCCGAAACGATTGACCACTTGGAGGATAACATTCGGAGCGATATTGTCGCTATACGGCCACAAATGTTGGGAAAGTCATCGAAAATTGGACCTCTAGATTAGACTACGTCCGAGCCAGCCCTGGCGGTTATATGCCAGAAATCATATTTAAATTATAATGCCAGAAGATTTCCTTTCGAATAAAGTCATTTCCATATCAATAAAAACAATCACCTTCGTTCTATTCCATTTCAAAGTTCTATACCTCGAAAAAAAACATCCTTTACATGCCTTAATTAAATAGGTATATAATCAGTTTTTTAAGTTTATATTTAAATATGAACATCATTGGTAAATTTTGCATTTTATACCTTTATACCTACTTAACATTTTTCTGCAGTCTGTACGTGTGATACAGAATCGTAAAACTTCGAGAGTATTCGGTGGTACTCGGCTTGTAATTGAAGTCCATACGCCTTCTCTTTTACTCTCTTGTTCTACTTGTATATTGCTATTGCAGTTACAATTACGTAAATATAGTTTATTAGTGAGTGTAGTATTAGCAATGTGTGTGTATGAGGATTGCTTTTATGCTTTCGATTCTTATAGTAGAGCGTATCTACCTCATTTTATATAGAAATCTTTGCTCTTCAACCGTTTCACTCATTGTGGAGCCGTTGTTGGGATTTGGTTGGAAACCCTCTTGCAGGTACTCCATGAATACATAGGCCTTTTCGACATCATTCCTAGCCCATGAATTTTCTGCCTTGAGCAGAGGTGATTGGTGAGTTAATGGACGTTTTAAGCCTCATGTCACTGTCCATAATGAGTGGTCTGTTGAGGGTTTAGGATCAAGGTTTTGCAAATATGGTGCTGTTTTCCGGTTTCTATCATCACTCAGTGGTTGCTTGAGTTGTGCAGCAAGTTTGTTATACATTGTTTTGTGCCACCATTGTTTTGTTTCACCTGAATGTCGCGTGGATTGCCATTGCTTTCTAGCTTTCGCTTTGCATCTAATAGGTGTTTAATAGATGGTAAGCATTGAGGTCTATCTCCATTTATGGGGCAATGTGGGGGCATAGCTTCCCAAGTAGCCTGCTGGACTGCGTGTTTAAAATACTCAACTGCGTGTGAAGAGACTGTATGGATGTCGTCTCTTTGGTATCACAACCTATGGTTTGGTTGCTATAGTGACTCAGAACTGTGATTTAGAGACTGTCAATATATTTCGATAACTGCTTATTCATATTTCTTAAAACTATAATAAAACAACGTTTTATTTGCTTTAACCAAGCTGTTTATTATTCTTATCTTCTTAGAACTTTTCCACATTACAAAAGTTCATATGGTAGCAGGTAATTTTAATTATTGCTCCTTCCCAACTAAAAGAGGTTAAGAAATGTAACACTGCGAAAGATTTGTGGGATAAATTGAAACAAATACATGCGAGCAAAGGCCCTGCTCGTAAAGCCACATTATTGAAGCAACTTATTCTGACCAAACTAGAAGGCAGTGATGTTCGTACACACCTAAACAAGTTTATGGATACCGTCGACAAGCTCGCTGACATGGATGTCACCATAAATGAGGATTTGCTAACTATCATGATGCTCTACAGCCTTTCCTCAGAGTACGAAAACTTTCGCGTAGCTATAGAGTCTCGCGACATATTGCCAAAGCAGAAGAAGAATTAAAAAAAAAATTATCGAAGAAAGCGACGCTCGTCATCACAATGACAATTACGAACCTGGCCAACAACAACAAGAAGAAAACGCACTTTTAGCTTCTTGCAAAATCTGTAAGAGAACGGGAAGCAGAATCTTTCAGAAAAAGACGCACAGAGTTTGCTCTAACTGTTGGAAGAAAAACAAAGACAAACAGAAGTCTAACATTAGCAAAAACGCCGATTCCCTATACGCTGAAGAATGTTTTCTTAGTTCAACACGGAACAACCAGGATGACTGGGTACTTGACAGTGGTTGTACCTCACATATGGCCTATCACCACGAGCACTTCAAAAACATGAAGACTGTGTCAAGAAAACTCAACTTTGCATCGGAAAATCACTCCACAGAAATTTTGGGTGAAGGAAGAATTACATTTTCTGATGAAAAACGAGGTCGACAAGTACATCTGGAAAACGCCCTTTATGTACCTTCCCTTTCTACCAATTTACTATCGGTATCTAAAATGACTTCACATGGAGCCACCGTCTCGTTCGACAACAACCGTGCTTTAGTTCGCAACAAGTCAGGTGAACTTGTACTGTCTGCAAAGAAGTCGATCAATGGTCTTTACTATGTAAGCAAACCAAACATTGAACAAAGCTTTGCAGCAACACCGGCAACTGGTTCGACAAACACCAAACAAGGTACCATACAAGACTGGCACAGAAAACTTGGGCACATGAATTACAAAGATCTCCAACTGGCTCTCAACAACGAGACAGTGACTGGCATGAGCTTTAATAAAAATGAGATTTTGTCATTGCCAGACTGTGAAATTTGCATTCAAGCAAAAATGACTCGAGTACTGAGTCCTCCACAACGAACTACTCCTCGAACCACTGAACGTCTAGAAATCGTCCACAGCGACGTGTGCGGCCCAATCAGAACACCTACCCACGCCAAAAACAGATACTTCGTTACTTTTATTGACGATTACAGTAGGTATGGACGGGTCTACTTCCTTAAAAATAAATCTGAAGTATTAGACAAGTTCAAAGAGTACAAACAAGAAATGGAAAAATTTACGGGCAATAAAATTAAACATTTGCAAACGGATAATGGATCAGAGTACGTCAATGCCAAATTCCAAGCCTATTTAAAACAACACGGGATTGCACGACGCTTATCTGCACCCTATACCCTACACCAGAATGGTATCGCTGAACGCAAGAATCGGACACTTGTGGAGAAGGCTAGAGCTATGCTTATTGATGCTAAAGCGCCAATGCACCTATGGGCAGAAGCAGTGAACACTGCTAATTACCTAGCAAACAGAAGTGTGAACAGTGCTGTAGAAAATAAAACACCATTTGAGAAATGGGTGTTAAGAAAGCCCTGCCTTAATCACCTCCACCCTTTCGGCTCAAAAGCTTTTATTCTGAAGAAAGGACCAAGAGGTCATAAATTTGCTCCAAAAGCAATACCGGGGATGTTTTTTGGATATTCTGACACCAGCAAAGCATACAGGGTTTACGTTCCGAACAAAACTTTTATATCCGCAGATGTGAAAGTAGTCAAGGCTGATTACTACAAAAGCCCAACTAGTGTTAACAACTTTAAATACAATAAAAACACTAATTGTGATTCGGTTTCAGAAACAATGAAAACTCAGAAATCGATGATGCTGACGACACTCGGCAAGATCTTTCTATTGACAACATTGAAACGCAAGAAGGTAATTTTATTGAAAATGTTGAAAATCAACAAAATGATAGTATTACTGAAAACGTCGCAGCAGATTCTACTCTACAATATGAAAGTGTTGATGAAAATGTTGATGATGAACAAGATTCTTTTTACGAAACTTCTATTCCAGAAAGTCTTAGTCATGAACATGTTGACACGGAGTCTGAACCGAATAGCTACAGTCTACGAGACAGATCAGCAATACAAAAACCACAACGGTATGATGACTTTGTACTAGCTGCTGTTGCTGAGGTTCAAAATTTACCTAGAGATCCTGTGACTTACAAACAAGCATTGGAATCTTCTAATAAAGAACAATGGATTAAAGCCATGATGAGCGAGATAAACTCTCTAAATGAAAACAAAACATGGGACTTAGTCAGTTTGCCTGATGGAAGAAAAGCACTACCATGCAAATGGATATTCAAATTAAAGACAAATCCAGATGGCTCAATCGATAAATACAAAGCTAGACTAGTTTTAAAAGGTTATTCACAGCAAAAAGGAATCGATTATGACAAAACGTTTAGTCCTGTGGCTCGACTCAGTACTATACGAGCTATTATCGCAATTGCTGCTAAAGAAAATTTAAACTTACGCCAATTCGATGTAGCTACGGCCTTTCTCAATGGCTCAGTTGAGGAAGAAATTTTCATGAAACAACCTGAAGGTTTCCAAGATGGGACAAAGCAGGTATGCAAACTTAATCGCAGCCTCTATGGTCTGAAGCAAGCACCGAGATGCTGGAACTCATGCATTGCCGAATTCTTGAAAATTACAGGCTTTCAACAAAGTGAAGCTGATCCTTGTCTGTACGTTAGAACCAGAGGAAAGTCAAAAGTTTTGATTGGACTCTACGTTGACGACGGACTTGTGGCGTCGAATACGCCAACTGCAGGAGACGAGTTTATCAAGGAATTAAAAACAAGATTCAAGATAACTACCCGACCTGCTTCCTACTTTTTGGGTATGGAAATCAAAGCTGAAAAAGGCAAAATAACATTATGCCAACAAGCCTACATTAAGAAGGTTCTTGAAAAGTATGGTATGACTAGTTGCAAACCAACACCGACGCCAATAATCAAAGAAAGTATAAACGATACAGAACCTGATGTTGGTACCATTTTTCCATATAGACAAGCCGTTGGAGCCCTTACGTACTTAGCCGTAGGTACAAGGCCCGACATAGCATACGCTGTGAGCGTTGCATCCAGAAACCTGGAGAAACCTAGCACGACAGATATCATGCTAGTGAAGCGGATTCTCCGTTACTTAAAAGGAACGACGGATAAAGGTCTTGTATATAAGCAATCAAAAGAGTCAGACCAAAGGCTTTTATGTTACTCTGACTCAGACCTTGCTGGAGATCTAGCAACAGGCAGATCAACAACTGGAATGGTATGCTTATTCTCAGGAGCTGCAATCAGCTGGAAAAGTCATCGACAAACAGTTGTTTCTATTTCATCCACTGAAGCAGAAAATCATTGCTGCTAGTGAAACAGCACAAGAAATTATATGGCTGAACAGCCTTATGAAAGGTTTGGTGGATTTGAAGAAACCAATACTGTATTTGGATAACGAGTCTGCTATAAAGCTATCGCACAATCCGAAGCACGAATACCACTGTGGCGTCTAGCCTTCTTATATTTTAATATTTTAATTTATTATAATTTAATAACTTTGTGTTCTTATATTTGTCTTGTCGACTGTACTTTCTTGTCTTGTATATTTCTGATAGCGTTATAATGTAATTTCTCTTCCAAAATAATTTATATAGTTTATTAACTTCAATGTGCCGACGGACAACTTTATGTAAGTTATTGTCGTCGATATATATATTTTGTGTACGGCCGGTCAGCTGCGCGCGCGCACCGCGCACCGCACAGCGAGGCGATGAGCCCCGCTCCGACCGTCACGTTCAGTCGAGATTTATTATTCGTACTGACCTGTTGTTACCGCGTGCGCTTAGTTCAGCGCATTTCGATACGTGTTTGACGTACCTAGCATTGTAATAAATTTATAATATTCTTGCTTATTCTCGCTATTCTGTTTCGCGCTATTGACACTATACTTTCGCCTTCTGTGTTACTCTTGTGCTTATTCTATAAACTATCAACTATTCTTGTTCTGTGCTTCAATACAATCTATACCTTTCAAGAACTGTGGACTTTTCATTTCTATCTACGTAAGTGCCAAGAGACTTATAATTCCTGTAGGAAACCCCTACAATTTGGTGACCCGAAACGTGCACGGAAAAAAAATAGTGTCGAACATTCGCGAACTTTCTCGAACATTCTCGAACCGTCTCGAACTTTCGCGAAAATGACAGAAGGCCGAGATACCCTCCAACTTACCGGCGAGTCATGCCGGGTCAGAGTTCGGGTTCCACCGTTTTACCCAGAGAAGCCAGCGTTGTGGTTCGCTCAGCTGGAAGGTCAGTTTGTGTTGGGAAGCATCACAAGCGATACCACCAAATTTTACCACACCATCGCCCAGCTGGAGCCACAATATGCAGCGGAGGTAGAAGACATCATCACCTCGCCTCCCACCACCAGCAAGTACGACAAGCTGAAGGCTGAGCTTGTCAAGCGCCTCTCAGCGTCGAGGGAGAAGAAGGTGAAGCAGCTTCTGGTCCACGAAGAGCTTGGCGACCGGAAGCCGTCGCAGTTCGTCCGCCACCTGCAGAACCTGGCCGGCCCAGGTGTTCCCGAGGAGTTCCTGCGTACCATCTGGACAAGCCGTCTGCCGCAGGGTACGCAGACGATCATCGCCTCACAACCCAATGCCACGCTTGAGGAGCTGGCAGAGCTGGCAGACAGGGTACACGACGTGGTCACGCCCTGTATGCAAGTTGCAGCGACGTCTTCGAAAAAAACGCAGGTACCCCCACCACAAAATAATATAGTCGCGGCTATGAAGCGGCAGATTGCCGCCCTCACCGAGCAGGTCAAGGCGCTGTCTCACGAGGTCAGGCGATCTCGTCCAGCCCAAAGAGACCGTTCTGATAGCCGTCACCGACCCAAATTTCGATCCAAGTCCAGGTCGCAAACCAACTACCAGAACCAGCCGCTGTGCTGGTACCACCTGCAGTTTGGCAACAGGGCCAAACGTTGCAACAAGCCCTGTGATTACCAGGGAAACGCTCCGGGCGGTCAGTGATGGCGACAGATGACTGCCCTACTACAGGTCGCCTATTTATTACGGACCGTCTATCTAAGGTGCAGTTTTTAGTGGATACCGGGAGTGATTTGTGTGTGTTCCCCGTTAAACAAGTGAAACAAAAACTTTCATCAACAAATTACGACTTGAGTGCCGCTAACGGTACGAAAATTTGTACCTACGGTTTTATAAACATAAGGTTAAACCTAGGCTTACGTCGCGACTTTGTCTGGAGGTTTATCATTGCAGACGTTACAAGGGCGATAATAGGCGTAGATTTTTTATGTCACTATAACCTAGTTGTCGATTGCAGGAATCAACGCCTCATCGACAATAACACTAGTGTCTCCGCCGTGGCTTCGCCTGCGTGTTCTTCGGACATCATCGCTTCAGTAAAGGTAATCACTGGTGAGTCTGTGTATCACAAAATACTAGGGGAGTACCCCGACATTACCCGTCCTGCTGGTACACTTCACGCACCTAAACATAACACCGTACACTACATACGCACTACACCGGGTCCACCAGTATCATGTACACCACGTAGGTTGGCACCAGACAAGTTGAAGATTGCAAAGGAAGAGTTTGCTACTATGCTGCAATTGGGCATAGCCAGACCTTCCGACTCACCCTGGTCTTCCCCGCTGCACCTCACACCTAAGAAGGACAAAGGCTGGCGACCATGTGGCGACTATAGGATGCTTAACGCCAGGACTATTCCTGATAAGTACCCTATACGCCACATCCACGACTTCGCCTACAGCTTATCGGGTTGCAAGATTTTCTCGACAATAGATCTGGTCAAGGCTTATCACCAGATACCAGTCCACCCTGATGACATCCCGAAGACTGCCATTACCACCTCCTTCGGCCTGTTTGAGCTCCCTTTTATGGGCTTCGGGCTCCGCAACAGTGGCCAGACGTTTCAGCGCTTCGCAGACGAGATGCTCCGAGGGCTGGACTTCTGCTACGCGTACCTGGACGATTTTTTAATAGCCTCTCCAGATGAAGAGACTCACAAACGCCATCTTCGTGAAGTCTTTACCAGGCTTAAAGACTACGGCATGGTAATAAACACCTCAAAGTGCACCTTCGGAGTCTCACAGGTAACCTTTCTTGGCTATAGCATCACCGCTGAAGGGACCAAACCGCTCCCTGCCAAGGTCCAAGCTATACAAGACTTCCCTGTACCAAAAACCGTAAAGGAGTTGAGGAGATTCTTGGGCATGCTTAATTTTTATAGGCGATTCGTGCCTGACGCTGCCCAACACCAAGCACCCTTAAACGTACTTCTGGAGGGCAACGTGAAGGGTTCCCATCCTGTCACGTTCAAGGCAGCTGAGCTCGAGGCATTCAACGCCTGTAAGGAAGGCCTCTGTAAGGCTACCTTATTGGCTCACCCTAACCATCTGGACAAGCTGGCCATAGTAACAGATGCCTCTGACACTGCATTGGGAGCAGTACTACAGCAGTTAGGAGAAGATAATGCCTGGCAACCGCTAGCGTTCTTCTCTCGGAAGCTCAGTCCTTCCCAACGCAAGTACTCACCTTACGATCGGGAGTTGCTTGCTATTTACGAAGCAATCAAGCACTTCCGTCATATGGTCGAGGCCAGGGACTTTGTGGTCTATACAGATCATAAACCCCTATGCTTCGCTTTTTGCTCCCGTAAGGAGAATTGCTCGCCCAGACAGTTCAGACACCTTGACTTCATATCCCAGTTCACTACGGATATCAGGCACATATCTGGCAAGAACAACGTCGTTGCTGATACTCTGTCCAGGATAGAGGAAATTGCCAAGCCAGTAGACTTACAGCAGTTGGCAAGTTCACAACAATCCGATACGGAGTTGGACAAACTGCTGGCCAGCAACACGTCTTTATGCCTGAAGAAAGTGAACATACCGGGTACTGGTACTGAACTGTTCTGCGACGTAAGCGGTAGCACCTCCCGACCATATGTACCAATGGAGTTTCGGCATCGCATATTTGAGAGCCTACATTCCCTGAGCCACCCTGGTGCAAACGCTACGGCCAAGCTTGTTGCCGAGCGATTTGTTTGGCCAGGTATCAGGAAGGACTGCAGAAGTTGGGCACAGAGCTGCCTTGCTTGCCAGAAGTCCAAGGTCTCTCGTCATGCCGCTCCACCCATCGGCACATTCAAGCTGCCACGATCGAGGTTCGCACACATCCATATAGACATAATTGGACCACTTCCAGTGTCTCATGGATACAGGTATTGCCTCACAGCCGTCGACCGTTTTACTCGTTGGCCTGAAGCAATACCGCTCCGCGACATCACTGCCGAGACCGTGGCCAATGCGTTGCTATATGGATGGATAGCCCGTTTTGGATGTCCATCTGACATCGTTACCGATCGTGGCACGCAATTTGAATGTGCTCTATTCAAACGTCTGTCAGACCTGATTGGGTTTCGACACAGACGCACGACAGCGTTTCACCCATCCTGCAATGGCCTCGTGGAAAGGTTTAATAAGCACCTTAAGTCCGCAATAACTTGCCACGGGGACACTAACTGGGTGGAAAACTTGCCCATGGTGCTACTGGGCATACGAAGTGCCTTTAAGGAAGACCTACAGGCTTCCTCAGCTGAACTCGTATACGGCGAACCGCTCAGACTGCCTGGTGAGTTCCTTCACCCACAGTCGAATGAGCCTAGTGACGTGACGGATTATCTGTCACGGTTACGTACCTTCGCCGCAAAACTTCAGCCAGCACCTGCAGCGCGTCATGGAAACCGAGCTGTTTTCATCTTTAAGGACCTTGCCACCACCACTCACGTCTTCCTCAGGGAGGAAATAAACCGTGGGGCCTTAAAACCAGCTTACACAGGTCCTCACGAGGTACTTAAAAGAGGTGACAAGGTACTCACGATCCTTTTAAAAGGTAAAGCGGTCACAGTATCGGTAGACCGAGTTAAGCCAGCCTACATACTGCAAGACCCACACACAAACACAACACTCATACCTACACAGCACACGCCACTAAATACATCAACTCAACCGCAGACTTCCAGTGAACCTGAAGCTGAGGCGCCTGGTGTCAGGAGAACACGATCAGGTCGCGGGGTTCACTTCCCGGACTATTATCGCCCGTGTAACGGTCTCCGGGGGGGCTGATGTGGCGTCTAGCCTTCTTATATTTCAATATTTTAATTTATTATAATTTAATAACTTTGTGTTCTTATATTTGTCTTGTCGACTGTACTTTCTTGTCTTGTATATTTCTGATAGCGTTATAATGTAATTTCTCTTCCAAAATAATTTATATAGTTTATTAACTTCAATGTGCCGACGGACAACTTTATGTAAGTTATTGTCGTCGATATATATATTTTGTGTACGGCCGGTCAGCTGCGCGCGCGCACCGCGCACCGCACAGCGAGGCGATGAGCCCCGCTCCGACCGTCACGTTCAGTCTAGACTTGCGCAAAACAGTACCCGATGATGTCCTGACATATGGCATAGCTTTCCGAACCGTGCCATATGGCATTCGAACAGTACCCGGACCAGTACCCGATCTTTCGTACAAGTACAGTGTTCTGATTGTTCTGACAGGTGTCGGACCTTCATAAACCGTAGTAAGAAAAATAGACCTTATTCACAAGGTAATAAAGTTCTCTTGAACCCGGACCAGTACCCGGTCTTTCGTACGAGTACATACATTGTCGTGATTGTTCTGACAGGTGCCGGACCCTCATAAATCGTATCAAGAAAAATACACCTTATTTTAATGTGCATAAAGTTCTTTTGAATTTGCATGCCATTATGCGCCATCTAGGGCAACCCAGGCAAAACAGATACGATGGGGTGGACGTATCTGAATTATCCCAGTTGCAGCAGATGTCGCTGTTATAAAATGTATGTGTACAAGTGTAGATAGGTACAAGACCTTGAATTATATAGTTATGGTCTATTTTTCTTGATAAGGTCCCTTTGAGTTGCTTATGTTGGTACGATCGAATAGAACATAGAACCACAGATAATTTATAATATTTTTTATAAAAGAACTAACTCATTTGTTTCGTGAAAGTAAGAAATGCGGTCAACGTGCTCTAGATGGCGTTGGTACTGCTATTATACTAATATTATCTTTATTCAGACAAAATAAAGCCTAAACTAAGTTTATGAAAACGGAACGGAAAGGTCCTGCTGAGTGTTCTGACAGGTCCCGGTTCTTTTTTTTATTATTAATTTGAACACGCTTTGGTTACTTAGACCGAATGCCAAGTCTTGTTTCTTTTTTCATCTTCATTTCACATTTCCTCTAAGTCCCAGTCAAAGTCAAGTATAGTCTTCGGAATCCACCGTTGATACACACAAAACATTTGAAAATACTCTAATTTAGAAAAAAATATACGACGGAGCGATAACCGCCCTTGCCTGCTTCGCGCCAAAAAGTCCTGATGCCGTATAAAACAGCAACAAGAAACTTAAACCATAATATATCTGCAGTTCTTATGAATGCCATAATGTACTAATTTCCGCTTTGCAATAAATAAAGGGGGGGGGGGGGGGGCGAGGGTCACTTATGTTTGTAAGTGTTTGCCCCTTATAGTTGGGGCTTTCTTAAAGGGGGATGAAAATTTTGTTGTATTTGATCAGGATATCACGCACGGTTTTCGAGATACAAGATTTAGAAAAAAAAATCTACCTTGTAATCATTCTCTTCTATGAAACTGCTAGCTGATGAGGATGACTGCAACACCGCCAGCATGGACCCTTTTTGACGATTAATATCAAACCAACAAATAAACCTATACTACAGGCAATATTATGCCACCTTAGTGGTATAAAAAATCGTTATTCGTATTGTATATTTGGCGGATGGGGCGTTTCAAAGGGGGGTCAAAAATGCCATTATATTTACGATAGCACGCACCGTTTTCGAGATAATTAAAAAATAAAATTATTCACTTTTTCTTCATTTATCCTAATAATAAATATTATTCGTTTAATATATTATTATCTGGCAGGTACTACACGTGGCTCGACTAATGGGCTCTTATATGGTCAATATGCACTTGACAAGTCGATTAAAATATTAATGAAAGTAGCTTCAGTGTGCATGATTTCTTTGCACATGTGTATGCATCGACGTGTATGTACACTTGATATTGACTCAAGTCGCTTGACCATCTCCTGAGCCCATTAAGCAGGCAGGCGTGCCTCAAGTATTCATATAACATTCATCAGTATTCGTTACTACTCGTACACGTTAAGTTGAGATACACTACGTAGCAAAATGTTCCCAAGCGTGCATCATTCCGGTCACCCGGTCGCTCGGACCACAGATAGTATAATATATTCTATCTCGGACTCGGACGCGGCCGAGTATTTGTAATCTATCTCGGACTCGGACGCGGGCCGGCCGAACGCGGCCGAACGTCGACTGTACGCGCCCGAGCGGTATATCGCGTCCGATAAAGGTCCTGGGTCCTGCTAAATTCTGTCGCGTACTGGGTACTGAACCAGTACGCTGTTATGCCATATAACACGTCCGGCAGTACGAACAGTACCTACCCAAGTCTAGTTCAGTCGAGATTTATTATTCGTACTGACCTGTTGTTACCGCGTGCGCTTAGTTCAGCGCATTTCGATACGTGTTTAATGTTCCTAGATTTTAATAGTTTGTAATATTGTGCTTATTCTTGCTTTCATCTATTTCGCGCTTAAGACACTATACTTTCGCCTTCTGTGTTACTCTTGTGCTTGTTCTTGAAACTGTCAACTATTCTGTGCTTTCTTAATATAAACTCTTATATCTTCAAGAACTCTGGATTTTTCATTTCTATCCACGTAAGTGCAAGACATTCTATTCGTAGAAAACCCCTACAACCACAAACGTACAAAACATATCAAACTTAAGCATCTATTTGTGCGTGAATGTGTTATCAATGGTGAACTTGAAGTTAAGCAAGTACCGTCCGTGCGACAGCTGGCTGATATGCTTACCAAGCCGCTCTTTGGTCCAAGATCGGAAGTTTTAAGCGGACAGATTGGTTTGAAGAGAATTTAAAAATTCTTAAAAGTTCCGAGGGTGTGAAGAGACTGTATGGATGTCGTCTCTTTGGTATCACAACCTATGGTTTGGTTGCTATAGTGACTCAGAACTGTGATTTAGAGACTGTCAATATATTTCGATAACTGCTTATTAATATTTCTTAAAACTATAATAAAACAACGTTTTATTTGCTATAACCAAGCTGTTTATTATTCTTATCTTCTTAGAACTTTTCCACATTACAAAAGTTCATACTGCGCTCGTGATTTTTTCGCCAGTTTGCAATGCTAATTAAGAATCAGGGATTTCTTTACTAATTTTCTGAAGTATTCCCAGTTAGTTCTGTGGGTATGTAGCCAACAAGGCTTTTCCTTTTGAAGAATTCTTCGGCTTATTAATATTTCCACATGGGAGTGGTCAGAGGACAGGTCAGCACTAGATTTGCAGCTGAAGTTGGTGCTGCTAATACCTTTAGTGATGCAGAAATCAATGAGATCTGGTTTCCTGTTTCAGTGAGTTCGCCTATATGTAGGTTCTCCTGTTGAGATAACATTCACACCTTCCTGCCCGGATTCTGGAAGGCGCTGGGGGTTAACCGGATCGCATGACAAATCACATTCTCTATATCTCGACATTTTCAAAGGTGTAGGAGGAATACGAATAGTGTTTTCCCAGGACGATATTGCCACTACTTTTAGGGGGTATTTAGTGCCCCTTGGCCTGTGGATGCCAGTATCAGGTTATTTAACCACCGCCTGTTGCTCGGCGTTGTTGCTCGTTTAGCACCACCCTGGGGAACGTGTAGGGTGGGCCTAGTAAGGTGGTAAATCCTACAAACGCGAGCAACCCCTCCCCCCCAGTTCGAACAATGAGAAAAAAAATCTAAACACCTTACCACCGAAAATAAAGCCACCAATGACCATGACTCGACAGTTCATTCGTTTAACTGTTGCTGGCGTGTCTATTCATTTTTGCCAGTATTTCCGTTTCGCTCACCCACCCCTCAATTTGCATTAAAGAAAATAAAATTGTGTACAATTTACTTGCTTTTTTTTTGTTTAACGTGAGGGAAAATCCTCATGGATGTTATGACTCCTACCGACTAAAAACCTCATGTCACGCTGAACAGCCTGTGGTTGGGAGCCCCGGGGAAGCCCTCGGGAAGAATTTCCCAGAACTTCCAACAGACCCACGGCCGCCACTGCGGCCTCTGGTTCGGGTGCTATCCCGCATCTTTGGGGGGTTTCGTGTGTGATCCCGCTTCTAATGGGGGGCGTGCGTGAATTGCTCACGTCACGCTGCCGTCATGGGCCTGCTTCTGTAAGGACGGTGAGCCGCCCTCTCACCGTCCTCAGGCCCCCGGTCATGGTGGCCGATAGTCCACAATTTACTTGCTTGCCAGATACAGACACATGCCATTGCCAGTGCCAATAGTTGCAATCATGCCAATAGCTGGCACGTGCAAGGAGCGCTGTTATTCATAAAGTGTGCCAGTGCCAGCAAATTGCATGCGAGTTTTACTTGCTTTATTCAATTTACATTAACTTGCATACTAAGCTACTTAAGGGGTCCCGACCACAGACGTATAATAAGTAGCAGACGAAACATTAATTATGTTTGTGTGCGTTGGTCTTTCCATTCCGCTCGCTCTAAGGGGTTAGTGAATGCTGCTATCTCGTTTCTACACGTATTGCAACACTATACATGACATGTTAAAAAAAATGACGTACGCCTGGTTTTTGAAAGAAATAAGCTGCCGATGCTGCAGTTTGACGTATTAGATACCTCTCATTAATGTAGGGGCCAAACTCAGGCACTTCTTTTCAAGATTAAAAATGCTAACATAAAATTAAGTGTGGCAAACTGTGATTCAGCATTTAATTAGTTCAGAAATGCATTTTAATATAATGCCTGTAATCTTCGATGATATTAAGTAAACAATATATAAAAATGAAGCCCGATTTCTGTGGTCACGGCATCACGCGTGAAATGCTGGACCGATTTCGCTAATTCTTTTTTGTTGTGTTTGTTTCTGTCAGGAGAAGGTTTTAAAAAAATTAGTGCAAAACTATTAGCAGAAATGGTTTTTATTGCGATTTTGAATCGGATCATAGAACTGGAAACTCCGAAATGGAAACCGGGAACAGAAAGACTAAGAGATAATTTTGCAATCCAATATAGCCGCCGCGTCGAAATCACAAAATTTCATGATGGGTATCGTTTAAGGGGGATTTTGGTGCGCTGAGTACGAATCACATGATAATTTTGCAATCCAATTTGGCCGCCGCGCCGAAATCACAAAATTTAATGATGGGTATCGTTTAAGGGGGATTTTGGTACGCTGAGTACGAATCTCATGATACTTTTGCAATCCAATATGGCCGCCGCGCTGAAATCACAAAATTTCATGATGGGTATCGTTAAAGGGGGTTTTTGGTATGCTGAGTACGAATCACATGATAATTTTGCAATCAAATATGGCCGCCGCGCCGAAATCACAAAATTTCATGATGGGTATTGTTTAAGGGGGATTTTGGTACGTTGAGTACGAATCTCATGATAATTTTGCAATCCAATATGGCCGCCGCGCCGAAATTACAAAATTTCGTGATGGGTATTGCTTAAGGGGTTTCTTGGTATGCTCAGTACGAATCACGTGATAATTTTGCAATCCAATATGGGCGCCGCGCCGAAATCACAAAATTTTCGTGATGGGTATCGTCTAAGGCGTTTTTTTGTATGCTGAGATCGTATCACATGATAATTTTGCAATCCAATATGGCCGTCACGCCGAAATCACAAAATTTCATGATGGGTATCGTTTAAGGGGTTTTTTGGTATGCTGAGTACTATACACATGATAATTTTGCAATCCAATTTGGCCGCCGCGCCGATATCACTAAATTTCATGATGGGTATCGTCTAAGGGGTTTTTTTGTATGCTGAGTACGAATCACATGATACTTTTGCAATCCAATATGGCCGCCGCGCTGAAATCACAAAATTTCATGATGGGTATCGTTAAAGGGGGTTTTTGGTATGCTGAGTACGAATCACATGATAATTTTGCAATCAAATATGGCCGCCGCGCTGAAATCACAAAATTTTATGATGGGTATCGTTAAAGGGGGTTTTTGGTATGCTGAGTACGAATCACATGATAATTTTGCAATCAAATATGGCCGCCGCGCCGAAATCACAAAATTTCATGATGGGTATTGTTTAAGGGGGATTTTGGTACGCTGAGTACGAATCTCATGATAATTTTGCAATCCAATATGGCCGCCGCGCCGAAATCACAAAATTTCATGATGGATATCGTTTAAGGGTTTTTTGGTATGCTGAGTACGAATCACATGATAATTTTGCAATCCAATATGGCCGCCGCGCCGAAATCACAAAATTTCATGATGGGTATCGTCTAAGGGGTTTTTTGGTATGCTGAGTACGAATCACATGATAATTTTGTAATCCAATATGGCCGCCGCGCCGAAATCACAAAATTTCATGATAGGTATCGTTTAAGGGGTTTTTTGGTATGCTGAGTACGAATCACATGATAATTCTGCAATCCAATATGGCCGCTGCGCCGTCATCACAAAATATCATGATGGGTATCGTTTAAGGGGGATTTTCGTACGCTGAGTACGAATCTCATGATAATTTTGCAATCCAATATGGCCGCCGCACCACCATTGTAAAATTTCATGTTGGATATCGTTTATGGGGTTTTTTGGTATGCTGAGTAAGAATTTCAGGTTAATTTTGCAATCCAATATGGCCACCGCGCCACTGTTGCGAGATTTCTGTCAGTATGCTGAGATACCAAAAAACCCCTTTCACGATATCCAAAATGAAATTTTACAACGGTGGTTCGGCGGCCATCTTGGATTGCAAAATTGACCTAAAATTCGTATTCAGCATACCAAAAAACCCCTTATACGATATCCATCATGAAATTTTGTGATTTCGGCGTGGCGGCCATATTGGATTTCAAAACTATCATGTGATTCGTACACAACAAAAAACCCCTTAGACGATACCCATCACGAAAATTTTGTGATTTCGGCGCGGCGGCCATTTTGGATTGCAAAATTATCATGAGATTCGTACTCAGCATACCAAAAAACCCCTTAGACGATACCATCATGAAATTTTGTGATTTCGGCGCGGCGGCCATATTGGATTGCAAAATTATCATGAGATTCGTACTCATCGTACCAAAATCCTCCTTAAACGATACCCATCATGAAATTTTGTGAATTCGGCGCGGCGGCCATATTGGTTTGCAAAATTAACCCAAAATTCGTAATCAGCATACCAAAAAACCCCTTATATGATATGCAACATGAAATTTTACAACGGTGGCGCGGTGGCCATATTGGATTGCAAAATTAACCTGAAATTCGTACTCAGCATACCAAAAAACCCCATAAACGATATCCAACATGAAATTTTACAATGGTGGTGCGGCGGCCATATTGGATTGCAAAATTAACCTGAAATTCGTACCCGTACTACTATTTTTTTCCCAAAAGCGTTTGACATCTTAGATCGTATGACCACCTATTTATAATCCGGACCAGTGTGCGGCCGGCCAGCCGCAACAAAAAAAGCGCATTGATGTTACGAGTTGGATCAAAACGTTACAAATTGTATCATAACAAGGCGCGCATTGCAATGCTCGGATCACCTGCTTCACTGCTGTAACCTCGTCTTGTATCATTACAAGGTGCGCATTGCAATGCTCGGTTCACCTCCCACACTGGCTGTAATTCTAGACTCGTAACATTACATTACGCGCGAATGCTCCCGGTGAGGGAGCACCTTTAGAAAAAAATGATGTTTTGTAACATCATTTTTTTCTAAAGGTGCTTTAGCCTCAATAGCATTTTTGAAGACCTATCTATGGATACCCCACACGTATGGGTTTGATGAAAAAAAAACTTTTCGTTTCAGTTCTGAGTATGGGGACCCCCAAAATTTACTGCTTTTTTTCTAGTTATATTTAAAAATCTTAATGCGGTTCACGGAATACATCTACTTACCAAGTTTCAAGTGCATAGGTCTTATAGTTTCGGAGAAAAGTGGTTGTGACATTCGGACGGACAGACAGACAGACGTGACGAATCTATAAGGGTTCCGTTTTTTGCCATTTAGCTACGGAACCTTAAGAGGTATTTTAAGATACTCTTATTTCATTAAAATAAATCTTATTGAACTAGGCGGCTAACTCCTTCCCTGTAGTTGCGTTAGTGTGTGTGGTTTTTATATGTGTTAGTTTTGGCGTACTTTTCAATCTCTAATGCTTTGTCTGCTACTTATTGTAAGTCTGTGGTCCCGACACGGGTCAATATATTGAGTCAAGTCTGATATTTATGAATGGAAGTTGTTTCAGTGTACAGTCACATCCAATATTGCATGGGCCGCTTAAGATTTATAGTCCCATGCACATTTGAGTCCAAATTCACAAAAACTCCACTAGATGGCGCAACTTTACTAGAATATAATATTGCATAGACACCTTAGAATCACAAAAAATATAACTGTTTTGCATTTAAACAAAACAGGTATTATGTGTGAAATGAGACACAGCGTTGAGTTTGAAGATGCATTGTGTTTATGCCGTTAACTAAGTGTCTATGATTAAAAACTTACCCGTTTCTCTATGGTTTATATACCTGTCTCGCTCTCGCCAGCGTGTGCCGTCTCCTTCAAACGGCATCTGTGTTTGACACTGACAGGCTGACAGCTCAAACTTCATAGTGTCTTCAAAGATTACCAGCAAGAGCATTGCTTCAACGCTGTGTCTCATTTCACACATAATACCTGTTTTGTTTAAATGCAAAACAGTTATATTATGTTTTCATGAGACACAGCGTTGAGTTTGAAGACCTGTTTGGTATCTGCTGGTAGAGAGCACAAACGCTATGATGATTAGTAGGTATGCCAATGTAAAATAGTCTTTTAAAGATTGTCTATTTAAAATCATAATTACTATTGAAAATAATCCAATGTTAAACTAAATTTAGTTGAACTTAATTGTTGGAATTAACTTTTAAGTTTAAATTATTAAAATAAAAACATAAAGTATGTACCTAAATACTTATGTGTGTCAATAATAAAGTTGTGAAGATATTTGACTCAAAACAACACTATCTGCATTGTTAAAAGAGAAGGAAACTGCATTAATAAATAAAATGTAGGTTACAATTTACCATTTGTGTGTCTCTGCCTGCCTCTCCAGGGTCAAAGGCGGGACTACATGTCTATATGTACACACTAAATTAAATAACCAAATATTGCTTGCAATAATTTAGCATTGACATTGTAACTGTTAGGGTTTTAATGTTAGCCTCTCTAAAAATACAACATGCAACTATTTTTCTTGAGACTGTTTGAAGTCTACCTGCTTAGGACATAAATAAAGAATGTGGCCTTTTCATTCATGGCAAGTACCATGATTAATACAGAATTCAGTAAATAGAAAATTATTTACTAACTTTTTCAATATAGTCTTAAATTCGTATAACTGGACAAACATTATGGTCAGATTGTTGATAAAGCAACAAACCAGATTGCCAATGAGTACTTGAATCAGTCTTTGACCCGAACTTAGTTTACAATATGATTTCATTATATCCTTGACCTGAAATCTGCGATCTGAGGCTAACATAGTAATTGATGTTATCCTCCTGACAATTTCAAAGAATAAGATGAAATTCTGAGCCCGTTAACTGACAGCTATATTCCCCTACTGGGAGTTCTGTTGCTTCAGGTCTAGCCAGAGTGATTGCTCTTAATGATAATTTTCTTTGAAATGTCTAAATCCGTTTTAGCACAATATTTTGAGATAGCTAACTTTACACAAGTTAGTAAGATATATCATGTCAACTTACCTTCTATAAATAATATTGCGAAGGAAAGAGCCATTTGTTGACAAACATGCAACTTCAGGATAACCACCCTAGGTAATTTTCTATTGGAGAACTACAAGTTGCAAAAGTTGACTGTCACCAACTGCCTACTAGCAAACTTGTTCTAAAACAGACCAATTTGTGTATTTATTGTCACCCCCCCCCCACTTCCTTGTCGAATTAGGGAGGGTACGTGCCTGTAGCCTGATCTATTAAGACCTTCCGCAGGTCATTCATTGGAATCAGTTCTGCTCCGACTCTGGTTTGCAAATCCGGCAGTAAAGAGCTCTATTCTAACTCTGATGTTTTAAGGAACTATGTCCCTTTTAGGTGGATTTCCCAGCCCAAATAAAAGTTCCACTCTGATGCTATTAGGAACTAACATATATTGCTTTCACATGATTTAGGAGAGTTAACACTGTCGGTCTTAAGTTGAGTGGGTGGAATGCTCAGCCCAACTAAAAGTCCCAATGATGGCTAAAAATGAGGTCTAGAGTTACAAACTCTTGTACAACGTTGGGTGGGTGGAATGCCCAGCACAACTGAAAGTTCAAATGACAACTGAAAATGTCAAAAAATAAAAAGAGGATAGAGATGCATATTCTTGTACAACAGCCAACTCATTTGATGCAAACAAATCATATCTGGGACGCCCCACGTTTCATACATAGCCTCCGCGGCCTGGGGAAGAAATTGCCACTCTAGTATTCTGCAACCTCTTTAAACGCCACTATTCCCGTTTAGCCTCTCCGGGAGATAAGTGACAGAGCTATTTGCAGTTGCCCTGTGAGCTTCGGAAGCTGGGCTTCAGCAGTTCAAGGGACTTTCTCCCTCGTTTAACAAGGGTTTTATTGTCTATCTGTATGGAGTATGTGCGTATCCTTTGAAGTCATCCGCTGTTTATCTACACTGTTAAGCCCATTACCTTGACAGATGTGTCATTTGACTGGGCACCTCAGCCTGCATCTGCTGCATCTTATGTTAAAAGAAAGTGTGTGACACCGTCATCCGCTGACTGTTTATGGTTGCAAACACTATTAAGCCCATTACCTTGACAGATGTGTCTTTAACTGGGCACCTCAGCCTGCATCTGCTGCATCTGATGTTAAAGAAAATGTGTGACACTGTCATCCGCTGACTGTTTATGGTTGTCTACACTGGTAAGCACATTATCTGACAGATGTGTCATTTAACAGGGCACCTCATACTGCATCCGCTGCATCTGCTGTTAAAAGAAAATGTGCGACACTGTCATCCGCTGACTGTTTATGGTTGCATACACTATTAAGCCCATTATTTTGACAGATGTGTCATTTAAGTGGGCACCTCAGCCTGCATCCGCTGCATCTGATGTTAAATGTACCGAAGAGTACCATACAATGTCTAGTTACTAACCACAATGACCTTTGTAAGAGAGATAGCCTTCTCTTCAAGTGCGGCTTGTTCTGTTTGAACTTTTTCAAGAAATAATTGTAATTGAGGGCAATAAAGACAAGCAGTTTGTAAAGTTCAGTGAACTAAACAAACTCTATAACTCTCTGGGGAAATCAGACAGAAAAGGCGGTCGAACCGTCCGCTCAGCATAGCCGGCGTCCCCCACAAGAAAATAATAATAACTTTCAGGGGTAATTGTATCCCCTGTTCAAATTTTTTTTTTTTTTTTTTTTTTTTTTTTTTTGTTTAATAAAAACAAATGCAACTCAATTACATAATCAATTCTCAATAACTATCTTTTCTTTTTAAGTCCGACTTAATTTTGTACTGAGATGTTCTATTTCCTGAGAAATTTCTAACACAGATTTCTGATAATTTATGTGCCAACCCCCTACTCACAATTTTATTGTCTCCGCTTTCTGAAAGACTCATGATGTTATATTATGATAAACAATTCAAAAATCCTTGGGTACTTAGGATCTCCGCGATCCAATTTGACCAATTTGAATTTAAAAAACATCTTTTAGAGTTGACCATTGGTCACAGGGAGGTTGTGATACCACATAATTGTGAAACTCCTGTGCAATAATTGTCAAGTGAATACAAGCATGATGAGCGTCTATCTTCACAAGCCAATCAATTCTTTAGTTGCAATAAGTCTGCAATATCAACTAGAAAAGGCTTTACTGCCCGTCTTAGATTGGACCTAGTCTCTCTTATGAATTCTTTACTAAAAACATTTGATAAAGAATATTTGATTACTTTAAGTTGTTCACATTATCATAGATGTATTATAACATAACACCTCCGAGGTGTTTCCATTAATATATTTTTATGGTAAATTTGCTGTATGTAGCTCCAATATTTAACTTCAATGTGTAGTAGCTAGCACCTTGCCGTGTAGGTGAGCACAATTTTTTGAGACATGAGACAACCTCCTCAAAAATTTATGGTTTGATCGTGAAGTGAAAGCGAGTTGTAAATTTGTTTCAAAAACCGTGTTATTTTTAATTGTGGGCTATTAAAAGTCACACTTTACTACACTCAACCTTGTTTTCACAAATAGTTATTTGGTAAGTATAGGAATTCATTCAAGTGAAATAGTTACTGCAGTTTCAGGATTTTTCTGAAACTATAAGTCTGGACTAAACGTCAGTCATAACAATGAGTCAATATTTAGATAGTCTTGTTCTTAGATGTCTAACCAATTAATAAAACTTTGTAATACCTCACCATTTTTAAATACGAGTCTCTGTATTATCTGTATAATCTGTTATCATTGCAAAATAACTTATTTTGTTTGAGGCCTCGAAACTCTGAACTCGCAAGGCCTGTCGGAAAGGCCTTCTTGTATAAAATAACTTTTCAAGAGGCTGAATCAGTTTCATCTAATTGTAATAACTCTTGTAATTTATATCAAAGTCTTTGATCAAACTTTGTGCTCGCCCAAAGATAAATTACGAGAAGATGTTGTGGACGGATGTCTCAACAAGATGTCGATGAATTGGTTTCAAGATGTGCAGGAGTATGAGTACCAGTCTGCAGGTTAGGTTAACGCGATAACAATTGGGAAAAATTCAGTAGGTATCACTTGATCCAACAAAACATGAAAAACATTCACAGGTCGGTGTGAACTTGTAATAACTGGATTGTACTTACTTGGGTACAGCTTATTTACTTCTACTGTTTGAAGGAGGTGATGCAAAGTCATATTCATCCTCCGAGGATGACGAACTTATTTGAAATTCGCACTGATCACCTCCGGAACGTACCCGGCCTGCGTCGTTTATTCAGACTCAAAACGAAACACGTCCAAAACGCTTTTTAACTACTGAAACGCTTCTTATTTACGCTGTTTGATATTTTCACACTAGAAAAACTATATTTCAATAGTTTTTCCAATTTTCTACACTTAGCGAAAATTTTTGATTCTTTGCGCGGCAAAAATCACAAAGCTATGAAGTTTGAGCTGTCAGCCTGTCAGTGTCAAACACAGATGCCGTTTGAAGGAGACGGCACACGCTGGCGAGAGCGAGACAGGTATATAAACCATAGAGAAACGGGTAAGTTTTTAATCATAGACACTTAGTTAACGGCATAAACACAATGCATCTTCAAACTCAACGCTGTGTCTCATGAAAACATAATATACTAGATGGCATATTTACATTACTCAAAAGATTAATGAGTTGCTATTTTGACAATAATCGCGTTCCTGTGTGAGGTATTAAAAAATCAGCAACGGTAGATATTTGACTTCCAATGTTATCCGAGAGATGGCGTCAATTCTCAGTGCAAGGCAATTTCGCTTCGGATTGACCATGCATTCTCAAATTCGTCTGTACACATGATATTGACGAGGCATGACAATTGCAGTTTGACCGTGTCGCTAGCCCTTTACTGATCCGCTTTTCTGGCAGGTGTATTCTTGCCATAATGGACGGAAAGTTCAGGTGTCAGTTTGACAACTTTATCAGTGAGTTTCGCATTTGGCAATTATTTGGCATTTGAATTTGACATATCCCCTCCAGCGTTAAAGGTGTTAAGTTTGCTTGCTTGGATTTACTTACGAAATAGTAAATAAAAGTTATATGTAATTATTGACTTAAAAAAATATACCAAATAAGACTTTCTGTGATAAACAAAAGCTTCCGGCACCTAAAATGGATGGACCGTCTGTACCGAAGAAAAAACTCAAAACAGTAAGTACTTACATTTTTATTAGTGCAGCATTTTTATTTTAGTGCTATCAGGTTGAAGATAACCTGAATTAGAACTTATAAATTGCTATAGCCCGGGTTAAACCCTTTTGGTATAAAGCCTTTTTGTTTTCAGCAAAATAAGTACCTAATTCAAATTCAATCTCAGCTGATTGACTTTCACAAAAAAAATAATATTTCCCATTCGCTCTAAGCTTGCCGCTGGCGTAGAGGCTGGTGTAGAGGGCTAGAGGCGTAGTATGTAGGGCGATCGGCAAACTTAGAGCGAACGGCTAGTAAAGGCCATACCCCAGAGATTATCATGATCCAGTGGTTTGACACAAATTTTATGACATCTTTGGTGTGGGAAGGCTGTCTTTAAAAGACCAGACTTCATTTTCTGGTGTGTAGTCAACAATACGGAAGCCTTGCTCCCATCAGTCTTTTTTGTGTTTTAAAATTATATAAATAAAAATATAAATAAATATTTGTGCACATTCTCACACAACTTTATCTAGCCCAAATTAAGCCTGTAGTGTACCTATTGGGTGACTCATATGTATAGAACTCGAGACTTCACGTGAAATGTTGGTGTGAAGTCCCGAGTTCTATAAGCATGAGTGTAAAAAACGACTAATGGGTGACGTTTGAACTTCGGCATAATGTATTAAGTTCAACTCAACCATTAAGCTTTTGCCTCCACGAGATAAGAAAGTTGGTCAGGTCTTCAAGCAATGTACCTATTTTCCGTTCATCAGCTCTTCAACCAATATGCCTACTTAATAGTACATCAATCAGAGCAGACTATGGCTGTCCGTGTCCTGTGTTATTTTAAAATTATCATTATTTAAACAGAGCTGTGGGATTGAGTTAATGAGGAACTTTTTATCTTATGCTTTATTACACAGGCTTTTACATTTGTTTCCAATGCCTAAGCCTTTTATA
Organism: Miltochrista miniata; assembly: GCA_933228765.1. Taxonomy (NCBI): domain Eukaryota; kingdom Metazoa; phylum Arthropoda; class Insecta; order Lepidoptera; family Erebidae; genus Miltochrista; species Miltochrista miniata. Next base: position 31,720,038 of record OW121752.1, on the reverse strand, counting down.
AATCACAGGGTTCAAGCCAGAGGAGTGAATAAGCAATACTCCAAGTATTGCTTATATTTCCATTTAGCTTGATCCGACATATTCAAATCAAAGTAATGTGATGTACACATCACCTATGTAGGTATCACAGCACTCCACACTTCAATTTCAATACTTATATACTTAACGGCTTTATCTTTCAAATAATGAAGAGTGGTGTTCATAAATCACCACTTTTGTGTGACTAAGCTAAAGGAGGATTAGTCACACAAAAAGAGACATATAGACATATCTGAGTAATGGATTCTTCTTGGTTGCTTCAGCCTTCATTCTCTTTAAAATGGCTAAAACAGGTGCTGTTAATTTTTTGACTGCTTTGTGACACCAATATCTTTGTTTTGAGTGGACTGCACAACACAATGGTGTAGTGGTCTCTGAGATGAATTTCTCCATTATCTTCATCATTGCCACACCAGTGATTCTAATAAAATATACATTGTCACACCAATATGATGACCTGGCTGTCAATGACTTGATGATAGGAGGATAACTTACCATTGGACTAGTAAATTTATGAGGATAGAACTTTGACCACAAACATTTCATAAATTGTGTTAAAAACCACAAAAACATGTATCCTTCTATTTTTACATAGTATAATAATAAGCAATAAGTGTCAGCTTAATGCATAGGTCTTAAACCGAGTTATTAAAAAGGTTTGCACCGTATTCTATCTATATGCTTATTATTTATGGATAGTAGACAAACAGTAAATAAATACTGCTGGCCAAACTGTATGGGCTGAGATTGGATGAGATTTCTTCAAGATTTGGTGAAATTAATATGTATTCATTTGGAACAAGAAGACCTTTGTTCCAACTCTATCTTCTTTGTTTGAATCCCAGGTCCTACAAATATATGTTGAGGGAACATGCTTATTTTCACGGCACCCTCACGTGCCACTTGAAATCTCACCCCCCCCCCCCCCGTCGTTGCTCCGCTGGCAATAGCCTTATTGACGCAGCTATTCAATGGTATCCTCCGCACACGTCACTTTCCTGTGACATGTCTCGGCAAATTCAACATGCGGCCCAAACCGGAAATCCCTCATGGATGCTATGCCAAACTCTTACCGATTAAAACAACACGGTGGCCACTTTGGGGGTCCGGGTTCTTACGGCGTCTTTGGGGTTGTTCGGGTGTTACTCCGCTTCTTGGGTCGAGTGGCGTGCGAAAAACTCTCACGTCAAGCTGTCGACTTCACCCTGCTTCTCTAAGGACGGTGAGCAGCCCCCGTCCCGTCCTTAGGCCCGCGGTATGGAATCCGATAATGTTGGACGAAGACAAGTGTATGGCAACCTCGCCGCAGACTGCGAAACTCGGGTCTGAGCGTAATATCCCGCTGCCTCCCCGCCGTCTCTTTCACGAGCATGAGACCTGCTCGCAGAAAAACGCGGCGGTGTCTCACTTCCTCTCACTGGATGGCTTATGGCTCGCACCGTGATCTCCAGCGAGATATTGTCCACATCTAGACCTGCTACTATAGGACCTAGCGCTTTTGCGCCCATGCTGCGCACTCCACCAATGTATGGAGCGCAGTGTCCTCGCTGCATTCCTCGAGTGCTGGCACTCGGTCGTGTTCTCCCGGTGCATTCGCCACAGATACTTACCGATGCACCCGTGCCCTGTAGTTATCTGTAACAACCAATAAAAGAGATGGTTCCTCTACAGCCACTCCTTTATGATCCTTGGTTGCTCAAGTCGCACTTTTCAAGTCTCTATGATTTCCTGATGGAGCTAGGACCGTTGAGCAGCTCGGACCACTGAGCCAGGAAAGCTGTCTGCTGTGACCGTGTCGCCGCCTATATTACCACCTCTCTGAACTAAGACACTTTAAGGCGATCAACGCGGTGAGGACTCAGACACAAAGTAGACTAGTTAAAAAAAAAACAAAATAGGGAACTTGACAGACAGACCCATTTTTACAAACGAGTTTTAGAGTGGAGACCGCGACTTGGCAACGTCGTTAGGACGTCCACCCGCCAGATAGACCGACGACCTGGACCGTGTGGCGTTATTTATTTTTTTGGTGAAGCGGGGAATGCGGTTGGGCACAGCTGGGACGGTGTGCCCCACACACCGTCCAAGCTGTCACGTTCTCGGAAAGGGACCATCCTACCCATCAAACCCCGCGGTGTTACTTCTCACCCTATAGCACGTCCTGAGCTCTCCTCGGGGGAGCAAGATGGGCGGCTCCCCCTGAGCTCCCTAGGGACCTGACAAAAACCCAAGCCCGCATCGAACCGCTCTTGAGCGCCTTTCTGGAAGCTGACGGTAGAGAGCGGTCGAGCGTGCGGGCACTGAAGGCACCTCCGGAACACGGAGGGGTGCCTTCCGCCAAATGATCATCGGTGAACGGGGTTACCAACCTCCGATAGGCTGATTTGATTGATTGATTAATTGTATGTTTACTATATTTTTTACTAACTTTTTTTACGTACAGAGGGGCTTCCTGCGGCGCCCCGGGGCGCCGCGGCGCACTGTTTGGGCACCCCTAGTATAGAGTTTCTGCGCCGTGTAGATTATCACAGGCACCTTTTATCTTTATGTCAGGCACCCAAAATGAGGCTAAACCTGTACGGATTTCTGCTCGTATAAAAGCTGTTATAAGCGTGAGTAAAGAGTAATTTCAATAATTTTACGTGTTCATATACTTACCTATATTATCAGTAAACGATAGTATATATGAGTGACATTGCCTGTATTGCGGAACCATTGTATAAACGACGTCGATATCTGAGATAATGTATATCAATGTTTTATCTAATTATGAGATACCTACCTCACCTAGGTGCCCGAATTGTGGAATATCGGTAAAGTTCACAAGCTTTGAATTAAATGCATTCAAAGTGCACATTAATTGAGTTTTTTTGTACTGACATCTACAGACGAGCGCTTTTTCAGTCGCTGACAGTCGTTGTCGCTTGAAAAACCGTAACGACTATCTAGGTATAAGTAGATATTGTTCTGAGTTGAAAATTACTACCTTTACTCTGTAAAATACAGCTTGATCTCAGTGACAGTTCAACAAACGTAAACAAGAATAGACTTTATGTCAACGTCATAAAGCTGTTATGCTTGAAATGTAAGAGTGTGAACACAGAGGTCCAAACTGTTAATAACAACCTTATGCCTTTGAAATAAAAGTAAATTTTGTTAACGTTAATATAACTGTCACAGAGATCAAGCTATATTTTACAGTGTGAAGTTTTAATAAACTATGTTGTTTTTTCAAAACAAATGTGAGGCATGTGGTAATTGTCAGTAGGTTGACGGCATGCATGTAACATCACAAGTGTCGCTCATGCATAGTCAGTCCAGCGCAAACCCAAAATGTGGCCCTCTCGCGTCAAATTTGCTTTGTTGTAAGCTTTAGCTTGCCACTCAAGTATAAAAGGTGCGGTTCCACTGAGGCGGAGAGGAGCTGTGCCGCGATTCACCAATCACTGTGCGCAGTGGAGAAGAGATGTGGATTTTAAGCCACGTGATTGGTGAATCGCGGCACAGCTCGTCTTCGCTCCGCCTCAGTGGAACCGCACCTTTAAGGATAAACTTTGTACAATCCAGTTTTTAAGAAAATTCCGCACGCTGAGGATCTTATAATTCGACACAGTTGATGAAAAAGTGCACAAGGAATCTTTTAACGAATTGTCGAATTTAGATTTCGGCTAACGGGTTTCGGTTATGATAAATATACGAAAACGATAACGGTATCACAACCATAAATTAATCGATTTTAATATAGCGCTACTATGGCCATCTCTTTGAATATCGAGGAACAACAGTAGAAGTTGCAGTTCATCAATGCTAATAAAGATGGCAGGAGTTTTCACCATAATATTATTGTTGGTCTAATCTCTAATGTTAGCAAACGCGGGCGATTCTTGACTAAAAAAATCTTTAGTAGGAAATAATGAGGTAAGTAAGTAGGTACCTAGAAATTTTCCTTCTGGGGTTTTCTGCATTGTATTGCGTCTTGATTTTAATTTTTGTTTATTGATGATGACCCTTTTATTTTGAAATTTACACGAAAAACGGTAACTGCAAAAGTTTTATAATTTTTTTAAATATTTAGCTCGCGAAATTGAGGTCGCCACCAGCCTGATGGTAAGCCGTGGCGCATCTAGCGATAGGGGGCGGGTCTCACAGTCCGTAAGACTGTAATTTAATTAACATTAAAAAAAGAATAGTAATAGGCATCATAATTTTAGCAAAATAAATTTTCAAGGAGCATCACAAATTTTCTTCAAAAAACATTCGGTTAGTATTTTTTTAGCATTATTTAATTACTTTGTATTATATTATGTTGATTGTTATATTTAAGTAAGCAATAATTTCATTTGGTATTTAGAAAAACTAAACACTCGGCAACGTGTGCAGCCAAGTTCAATAAAAAGGAACTGGCGACGCAGCAGCCGTTATGTATATACTTACCTATTCACGAACCATTTCGAGGTTTTAGCTTTTCATAACTCGAAAACTAAAATCTTGAGATAGAGCTTTATTTTTTTTTTAACGTGAGGAAAGTACGTCCAAGAAGTTGGCACCACACTTTTAAGTTACAAAAACTTCTTGGGGGTGAGGAAAGTCCTACATGGATGCTATGACGGACTCGTAGCGACTTAAAACTACACGTATCCCACCTAACAGCCTACGTTTGGGAGCCCCGGTTAAGCCCTCGGAGGGACTGCCAACAGATCTTGAGTAAAAAAAATGATTTTTCTACACAGTACATAAATAAATAATCATTCTCCTGCCCTTGTCTCGATTTATTTGGGGTAATAGGTATGTCTTCTGTTCCATTACTCCCTATAACTCGTCTTTTCATCATTCATTCTCATAATTATCATTCTTTACACAACAAATCCATCATTCCTTTGGCCTTCCTCTAACTCTCCATCCTTAAGATTCAAATACATCGCTCTTTTGGTTACATGACTTCATCCCTTCTCATCACATGCCCATACCCCATACCAAGTCAAACTTCTTCTAATTTTTTCAGTCACTGGTGTCACTCACAAACTCCCTCTGATATACTCATTTCGTATATTATTGACGCTAGTCACACCACACATCCACCTTATCATTGTCATTTCCGCCACAAAGTATTTGCAAAAGATCTTTTCTCTGCTGCTACCATAAAAGATTTTAATTATCTATTTTTCTTTTCTTGTGGAAATCTTCATGGATACCATACTGGACTTCTACCGATTAAAACAACACGGTGCCTTGCCATCTGTCTACGACCAGGAGCCCCTGGTAAGCCCTCGGAAGAATAACCCCAGGTCTCCTGACACAGACTTTGTCCACCACCCCTACCTTAGCCTATACGCATAGAGTTCCTGCATGTGAATTTTTGATACTTATACCAGCCACCAACCAAATCAGCATATGGCAGTCCACTGCTGGACGTAGGCCTCTCCCAAATTTCGCCACAATACAGTGTCCTGCGCCAAACGCATCCAGTCAGTCCCTGCGACCTTTTTTAATCGGGGACAGCTGATGTGCCGGGAACTGGGGGCCGTTGCTTTTCGTGGCTTCTCATATTTTAGGAGGGTACTTTTACGTTATGATGATGTAATTGATATCATACTGATATCCTATCAATCATATTAATAACCTCTTTATCTTAAATGTCATACCTAAACAAAAGACAGAAAGTGGTATGAGAACAAAAGTATCATTTTCCGGATTCATAAAAGTAATTTTCTAACAAGGCTAAAATGCTGTGCAATTGTTCTCCCGTCCAATAAACAGTATTAAACTAGCAATTTAAAATACAGTATCGTTGTATGAGCGCGCCAGTCTAATGCTAAACGGCTTGAGCGTCGTGCGTGTGATTGCGTTCATTGCTCAACCGGTTTATAACGTGTTTATTGAACTTGGCGGGAAAGTTTCGCTTGACATTTTTGTATTTTTTTATATTTTCATCATGAGTCTGGAGATAAGGAACAAAAAGGTGTCAGAAACCTTCGCAAAATTTAACATAGCTGGTTGGGGCAAAGGACAAACTAGAACGGTTAGTGCCCTACATAAATTGTTTTATACTGATACTATCGGCGATGTCTTATGTATAAAATAAAAATAGTAGCTATTGAATGATAGAATATAAAATAGTAAATAAACCATAAATTAAAGTAAATTTGTTTGTCTTTTATTTTGTTATTTGCTAATTAAAGTAACTAATTTGTAACATTTAAGTGCATTTACAGGTAATACAGCTACATTTAAGTAATTACTTTTTCATCTGCATTTGCATGCCTTATTAATAACAACTGTTGTATATCAACAAATCATTTGAGTAATCTAATCAGACCAATAAAGAATTTTATCAGTATCGTCAGACATGTTTAGACAATTAAAATTATATTATTGCTTTCGTTAAGTGACTTGTCAAAAGTTATCTTTTCGCACTGAGTTATCCAGATATAGTTAAAAGGTTCTGGTAAAAAAACTAGGTCCAAATAACATGTATTTAAATCGATATCTATATATTCCCTTTTTCCGAACAAAATATTTCAAAGTTAAACCAAAAACACTGACTTGCACATTAATTATGCACACTAATTATGCACACCAAATAAATCAAATTAAAGATACTGTTTAACGGTATTTGCAGAACTGTTTTACTGAACAAATAACTATTATTAAAAAAATACTATATCTACTATTATCTAACAGTTCCTTAGTTCAACAAACTTATTAAAACTTTTTAAGAAAAACCATCGCCTAATTTAATTTTAGGAACATCGGTTATTTTAAATAAAAATTTTTACTAAGTAAATAAAATTTTATTAATCAAAAAAATAAAAACCTGACCTAACATTCTGTTATGAGATTGTACAATTCAGAGTGCAGGTTAGTATTTTTGATAAACAATCCGTATTTTTGTTTAATAAATCAATATCCGATACAAACCATATTGTTTGTAAATCGGATATTTGATTTATTCGTTTCATTTCACTACAAAAATATTTTTGTAGTGAATTCGAAAAAAAGGACATCTAGTTTTGTGCAATATTTTAATTTTTTTAAGTAGGACATGTCTTATTAATCAATTGGGATTTTTTTGCACTGTATTCAGTTTTCTGGTATGCATTCAGTTAATTTGTGGACTTACCTAGTGTGCTGAAAAATTAGATGTGCATTTAAAAATATCCCGTTCAGAATTGTAAATAGGTACAACACAAATACATTTACAAAATTATTTTTTTTTTATTCGTGTGCGATGAAATGATTAATAAATAAGTAATTAATTATAAAATATTTACAAATTCAATAAAATCGTTTGATTGTTTACAGCTCCTAACAAAAGTCTGTAAAATGTAAAGTAGGTAGAGTCACTAATTTTGTGTAAGTATAAAAATTATTAAGTACTAGCGGTACCCGGCCACGCTTCGCTGTGACTTTTTTATGGTGGTTTTATGCACCTATGAGAAATGAGTAACAAACCAAAGGATGGGTACATTACCAAAAAAAATAATGTTGAGCCGTAACCAAAATTATAAATCTTTCTGAAAATCCCATTAACATCCAAATCATTAGAAGCTTCACTTGAGAAAAAAATCTATCCTGTGATCAATGTTCAGTTTTTAAAACATCGTGCGCACGCTTCAAAAAAATAAATTCACTCTAATAATATTTCCTTAACGCGCCAAAACTCTAACTTCAAAAATAACATGCAAAACATATCTGACCTCTTTATTAGGTCTGAATGCAAGGAGGCCGCAATCAAACTTCTCTTAAAAACAGCAATCTGGTAGGTACCTTCTAAATAGGTTGTTTATAATATTTTATTCTGAAGCTGGCAGAATATAATTTAAAAAAAACGACCAGCGCCATCTATTGGTAAAATCACTTTTTAAAGCTGTTTGATTCTTATTGCTGTTATGATAAAAGTGTATAAAGTAGACTAAAACCATCTCTGAATCCTATTGTATATCGTGTCCAATTATGAGCTGAGTCGATTCAGTAAATTTTGAGTTTTTAATAAGTACTTAAACGCACACAACATTTTTAAATATATAGATTTAATTAGGCTCAATGTTTTGTTTTTAAAAAATAATATTATATACCTACGTACTTATATAATTTTTTATGTTCGGTCTAATATTCGTAAAAAATCTATGTGGTTAAAGAATAAAAGTAGGCGCTTGTTACATCACTTGAAAAATAATAGACAATAGAATAATTAATTGTTTAATTAATTGACCAAAAACGTAGAATTGTTTTCAGCCGTATAGGTTTCGTCTGCACTTAATTCGTATGATCGAAGATTCCCAGCACAAGAGATAACTTGGGACGTATTCGTGTAATTAAAACAAGAAGGCTGTGAGATCGTTCTCACCATACTGCCCCTCTCTACACGTTTATTGCGAAAGTGAAAGTTCAATTCGATTGACGTTGTCATTTTTGTTTTATTTCAAACTTCGAACAGATGATCCACGTGACCTAGTGACCTAGTTTAATGCGACAGAGTCACAGCTACAAACAAAGTCTCGCCATGAGCCCCTCTGCAGTCTATTTTATAGAGAGGGGCTAAAACTGAGCAACATTGCCGACCCTTACGTTGAAGACAACGTCAGGGTCGGCAATGTTGCTCAATTTTGCAGCACAAATGGACAGCCTTAGATGCTTCGAGGTGGCTAATGGGAGTGAAACATGCTCTTAGAACTTTTATTAGTGCTCTACAAAATATGTTATTCGTCCGTCCGTCTGTTTGTCAAGACCCTTTATCTCGTGAACGCGTGATTGTATCGAGTTGGGATTAGAAACATATACCTCTTATGGTCTATGGTCTAATTAAAGCTGTAAAAAATTTATGCACATACTCCCGTTTACCTATATCAGAGTATAATCACAACTCTTCTTATTATGCTTCGAGGTGAGCTTGTGTGAAACTGACTCTTGGAACTGCTATTAGTATTCAGTCTGAATTTGAAATCGAAATGAAATTCAAGAATATAAATTTTGCGAACCATCGATAGTAGGTATAACTCAAACAGTTTCTTATCACAATGCAATGTCAGGTGTTAAGTATGTTTTCTATGTGTTGTATGAATTTGAATTTGTATTGCATTGTAGAAATAACACTATACAGTTCTCGGGAACCAAACTCTTCTGTAAAATGTACTATTTCTATGTGTTTTCTAAAGCATGCAACACTAGTAGCAAAAATAATTTCTAAAGAAATCTCTTTCAGTAGACCTGACTTAGAAAATAGAGCTATGAACTGTGCAATGGATAATAAACTTACATATCGAATGCAATGCATTAAAAAATACATATTCCATTAAAAATATATTTCTAAATAACTGAGACAAATATTAGTGTAAAATCCTTTAGTATTTTCTTGAAAAGAGATGTGACTTTACAACGTCATGTGTACATTAGGTTATTCCTAGCCCAGGGGCGGCCTTAGGGGCGGGCGAACGGGGCAACCGCCCGGGGCCTCGCGTTTGTAGGGGCCTCGCGGAGACGCGCAACAACCCAAGCAAATTAAAAAAATATAATACCAATTCATTCCTTCTTTCATAACATACAGGGCCTGATTTACCCATAAGCTAACTAAGCTGAAGCTTAGGGCGCCAGGATCAAGGGGGCGCCTGGCGTTGGGATCGGCGCTGGGTTGTGACTTACGGTGCTCCCAAAAAGGAGCACACAAACCATCTAGCAATTTTTAAAAGATTGTAACAACTAACAACATATTTAAAATTGTTATTTAACATTTTGTAACACCAAAGGACATAATAATATTTGGTAATTTAGTGAAAATACAAATAAGTGCGTTAAAAATAAATTCCTGCGCCCATCTCCCTGGCAGCGTGGTAGTAAATACGACAGCTCCACCCGTGTCGCGTTCAAGGCACCCAGGAACCAAAGTGAATGGGTGTCCAGCTTTTTGGCCGGTAGAACATCAGGGCCGTCATTGACGGCAGCTGTTCTGAATTCACAATTTCAGGGCACAACTCTCTTCATCTCTGACAGTATAGGTATCCTTGGTGTTGACATCTCCAGTGACGTTCAGTTCCGAAGTGATTTGGAGAATAAGGCTGTGCTCAACAGGGCGCGGCGGTACTTTACTGCGGCGCAAACAGTGCTTCTGTTTAAGTCGCAAGTGCGGCCGCACATGGAGTACAGCTGCCACTGCTGGGCGGGGGCACCTGAATATCAGAATGAATTGACTGAAGTCTTCCATTCGACTCGGTGCAGAGGCGAGCCATGAGAGTGGTCAACGATCCCATGCTTGCAGGTGGTGTGGAACCTCTTCGCGACAGGAGAGACTTTGCCTCCTTGTGCGTGACCACCGGTACATCTGGTGGGCCGTATGCTTGTCTGCCACTTTGGTGGTATAAAAAAAAGTGTGAGACGGTACTGTTGAGACGGTGAAACCGTGGAGGAGTGGCTGGAAAGGCACCATCGCAGCCTCACCTACCGAATGTCACAGATACTTATTGGACACGAGTGCATCAGAACGAGTAAGTATCTGCGGCGGAAGTTAACATCCGAGTGTCAGCACTACGGTGACTGCAGCGAGGATACGCTCAGCTTATGCACTGCAACCCCGTTGCGGGCCTGCGCGTAGATGTTCTCACGCTGGAGACCGTAGTGAAAGCCATGGTCTTCCAATGGAAGAAAATAGGACGCCACTGAGTCTTTTTGCGAGCAAGTCATATTTGCGATAGAGGCAGCGGGAGAGGAACTCCCTCCCAAGTTCCGCAGTCGACGGCGGGTTCGTCGCACACTGCAATACGCTCAGGGCTACCCGCCTCCATCACGGAGGGCTTGAAAACGGCGAGTTGTCATCTTGCCATTCTTACAGAAGCAGATCAGGAAGATGGCGTGACTCTTCACTCCTCAAAGAAATAGGAGCTATCCTATTATATCGGGTATCGTATCGGCGAGGGGAAATAGGTGCTAACCTATTTCCCCTCCCCGATACACCCGAATCTCCCCAAGAAATCAGATAAAACCCAAACCCACGGGAGGAACTCCGATGGCATACAAAGTCGGTTTCGTAGACTTTGTCTGCCATCGCAGTTCCTCCAGTTTTCAGTTTTCAGTCCTCAGATTTCTGGGGGGGATTTGGGTTTAGTCCAGTTTAGTCCAAATTGCCGGAAGTGATCAGTATTATCCCATCATATCGAGGACACCGCAAGGTTAAAGCAGATTTTAGGACTATTTGTTATTTTTCTTTTATTTCGTGACAGTCAGGAAAGTGATTTGGAAGAAGAAATAGATGTAATTACCGGAAAAACAACAGATCTCTTGTTTTATGTCGAATTGTCCGGATGGTAATCACCCGCACAAATCGAGCCGTTATATTCAGCTTACACCTAGGATTCAGCTTAGCTCTAGTACCTTATTTGGTACCTTTCGTATTTCGTCTACCTAATTACTGACGATTTAATTAACCCCGCCGAAAAACGAGAAGTGTTATAAGTTTGACCTATGTATGTGTGTGTCTGTCTGTGGCATCGTAGCAGTCCAACAGATGAGCCAATTTTTCGGTTTTCTATGCTCGAAAGCCAATGTGCCGGGGCCATCCCCAGCACATCGGCTTTCGAGCCGTTCTTTTCTGTAAATTTTGCATATCATCAGCTCACTTCCTGAGTTATGAAGGGATTTCACTAAGATTCACTGATTAGATTCATCGGAAACTGGATGTACCGAGGTACTGTTAGGTACTTTGAGGGTTTTTTTATCACGCTTTTACTGGCTGATGCATCAAGCTGTCTGCGGAATACCCAACTCCTCAGTAAACCATGGGTCACAAGTTCATAAGAAGTCTCAGCATCGGGTTTTATTTTAATTTCAAATTAACAAAGAATAACGATTAGGAACGTAGGATCAGCTTACGTAAAGTGTCTTTTGTAGGTAGGACTTGTAATTTAATTAGTTGCAGCTGGGGGCGCATATTCATAGCTAGCTTAGGGCGCGCGGAACCCTAAATCAGGCCCTGATAACATAATTTAAAAAATCGGTATTAGTACATACAAGGTCGAGAATTGCCGTGGCGCTAGCTAGTCTCTATCGCTCGGGGAATCCCCGTGTTTCATTTCGTTCGAGTATGAGTTACAAAATCGTTACTGCACCGTACCTACATATCTTTCAATTTTATTGAATAATATTACTTTCTTAAAGTATTTTTAAGTACTGAGTGAGCTGGAAGAGTTTAAATATAGTATTATTTTAAGTATTTAGTAAACTGAAAAAGTGTAAAAGAACTCTATAATAGTTAAAAAATATTTCTGACTGTACCTAGGTACTGTTTGTGCGATACAAAACAAGATTTACCGACGAAATGAGTTCGCGTGATCGTGATGCCGGTAGAAAATTTGAGTCGGGTAGTTCAAAAAAGAAACGAGCTATCAAAAGAAAGCAGCTAAAAGAAAATCTAATTGGATCTTTGTATAAATATATTAAAAGTGATGATCAAGAAACCTCTACAAAACATATACTGACTGAAAGTAACTCTAATCCTGATCCAGCTGAAAACGTTCCTTCCACATCATCATGGTTGCCGCCGCCGTCATCAATTAAAAACAGCGAGAATGATGATGATTTAACTACATCATTGTCTCTTAGGTCACCGGTGCCGCCATCGACGCTATCCAGTCAAGAACACGAATCTGAGCCCGAGTCTATGTCGAATCTATACATGTAATACATGGCTGTTGGAATGGAACATCTGAATCTTCAAAATGACCCCGGTTTGTGGCCCATAGAAATTACTGATTTAGACCGAACTAAGATTGTATTAAAAGGTCCAAACCGGGTTAAAGTTGATTTATTTCCCGTAAATGAAAATGGGAGGCGATTCAGCGAATATCATTATAATAAGATATTAGTTAACGGTGAAAAGCTTGTCAGGCGTTGGATGATTTATTCACAAACAAAGGATGCCGTTTACTGCTTTCCGTGTCGAATATTCAGTATAGATAATACAAATAATAATAATAATATAAAATTCGATGACACAAGATCGGCTTTCAGCCCTTGCTATTCTTTCAATCGAAAATGACGTAGCTCATTCGTTATAGAGCAAGAGCCAGCGGCCCCCAGGCAAAGATTTCTATATAAAATGAGGTAGATACGCTCTACTATAAGAAACGATAGCATAAAAGCAATCCTCATACACACACATTGCTAAAACTACACTCACTCATAAACTATATTTACGTAATTGTAACTGCAATAGCAATATACAAATAGAACAAGAGTAAAAGAGAAGGCGTATGGACTCCAATTACAAGCCGAGTACCACCGAATACCCTCGAAGTTTTACGATTCTGTATCACACGTACTGACTGCAGAAAAATGTTAAGTAGGTATAAAGGTATAAAATGCAAAATTTACCAATGATGTTCATCAATCAATACATATAATAAAATCGTAACAGGTCGCTGTCTGTACATGGAAGATAAATAAGAAAAAATATTATAGGGGGGCTTTATGAACGCAATAGAACCCAAAACAATGATTTTTAGAATTTTTGTCTGTTTGTCTGTATGTCTGTATGTCTGTATATCTGTTTGTCTGTACGGTTGTGCACGCTAATCTCAGTAACCGCTCAACCGATTGCTATGCGGTTTTTTTATTGTGTTGAGGTTTGCTCCAGTTAACATCTAGCGTTTGTTTTATGTAAATCGGTTTAGAAATAAAAGAGTTATAACACTTTTAAGAATCAGATATTTTAAAAATTTTAATTGTAGGGGTTTATTTGAATGTGAGTGAACCTAAACTGGCGCCGAAGGCGTGGACTGAATTGTTTTAAAATAGACTTAATCATTAAGCTCTTTTATGATTAAGCAAACAAGGCAGTTTCAGACGCTGCTTGATGACTCTGATGAAGAAATACCTTTCCTTTCATACACCTTATGTGACGTAAACGAAGTTGCGGGCTCAGCTAGTGCTAAATAAAATCCCAATTTAATAAGTAATCAGTCATCTTCATATAATTAAATTTAATTAAGGCCACAAGGAAGAGAGGCTCTGCCTGCCACAAATAAGACTGGAACTAATGAAAAGAAATGTACACTAAATGTGTGTAATATTCTATAACCACTTTCAAGGCGGCTCTCACTAGTCATTTGAACAACAGAACTTATTATATTCAGGAATAAATTAATGACAAATCCTAGTTTATTTAAAAATCAATGCAATTATTACTACTTTTATATAGGGTGTCAATGTATTTATTTAAGTTACTTTCCCTCAATGTGACATAGCCGTAGGACACCCTGTATAGCATATTCTGGAATAGGTATTGGGTATCCAATCGCTTTCCGACCGCTCCAGTCTGACAAATTCATCCCATTTTTGCTGACGTAGTTGATCTTGAGGAAAGCTAATGGAAACAAAAAAAATGTAATAATATTCGTCAATGAATGATGTAATAATCTCATAAAAAGTTAATATACCTAATTATCTTAAAATAACCTGTGAAAGGTAACTGCATTTTGATGTGTAATTTTTACAAAATCTTAGTAGGTACATAAGATGGCATTAAATGACTGATTTGATCACAATCGTTGTAAGTACCTACCCAAAAAGTAAAACATAAATTAAATTTTGTTGCAAACCGTACTTGCGTAGAACTATAACTATTCGGGGAATCCCCGTGCTTTGACGCTCGCTTGGCATATTCAGCAAGTATTATGCTGTCAAAAAACGAAGTACAACAAAAGCATTGGGGTCGTCAGATTAGTTAGGCCTGTACAATTTGGTGGGTTAATACGATTAAGAATAATCATAAAATTGATGAAAAATAATTAATTACGCATAAATTGTGCGTAATTACCAAATAAATTTGTGCTCCTTCGTAAACTACCAAGTCTTAAGCGCTTTTATGACGATAATTATGTACTTTTCCACGTTAAAAATACAATTTTGTTGTTAAATCGTGGGAGATACGACAGTGACATAGTGTCAGCGCGAACTGGACGCAACCGCGCTAACTAGCTCAGTTTATACGCTTCAAAAATTGGTGCGTAGGGCATGTCTACCTCTTTATATAGAAGTCTTTGCCCCCAGGCATTTGTTAAAGTATAAAAGCTGTAAGTTTCTCAATGTATGTCCCCAACACAGGTAAGAACGAACCCCGCCTATGAAACTTGAGTCGCGGTGGCTTTCGCAGGTATCAGGTAGTAAAGGTGTGTAAAATTGTGTGTTAAATTTGGTAAAGTATAAAACTCAGTTTTTACATATTTTACTTATAATAATCCTAAAAGTCACCTTGTCGAAAGCCAGACACTTTGTACGGTTGCAACCCTCTGCCAGACACCCTTAAAGTATATTTAATTATTACTATACTTACGGTATAGTATAAAAGCTGCAATTTATATATGTTATTTGGAGAACTATCAAATGATGTTTTCTCAATAGCCAGACAGTTTCAGTAGTTCCTTTATGTTGCCAGGTAGTGGTGGTTAATATATCATATAGCAACATTATAAAGCATGCTTTATATACATAGCATATAGCAAATGCTATGACGGCTGTCAGTTATTGCTAAATGCTATCTACGATTTACAGAACGCGCATAGCAGGCGTGCGCTGTCGTCGCAGTGCGCAGCACCGGAATATCGCGTGCGCGGTTTATTAGCATTTCGCAATAAAGCACGGTATTCAATCGTTTTCGTTACACGGTAACGATTGCTGTCGGTCGTTCGGCGTGTGTTTTAATCGCACTTTGAATTTACGTTGTCGGACGGATTAGGTAATAATAAGTATAGGTAGTTTATCGGAACTATTGTAAATACATTATTGTGTTTGTCGTTGATTTATTATAATATCATACATTCACAAAAATTTTAAGTACCTACGCCAATTATTTTTACGCTCATGGCATTTTATTTCATCACTAGCGGACGTCACACGGTTTCACCCGAGTAGCTACCATTCCCTTGGGAATATGGCAATAAAAATAGCCTATGTTCTCCGGGAATAGTGTAGGCTGTAGATTCCCAACAGTAAAATATTTTTTCAAATCGGTTCAGTAGTTTCGACGCGTATTCGATGCAAACAAGAAAACGAACAATCAAATTTTTCTTCTTATAGTAATAGTATAGATAATAATAGTAATAGGTAGTATAGATTTATTAGTAAATGCATCAATTAAAGACCGTTCTAAGCCTGTAAAGTACAAGAGAAATTTCATTTCATTGAATTTTACATACATAATAGTCACGCCTTTTATCCCCGAGGGGGCAGGCAGAGGCATATTATACGCCCACATTTCACCTTTAAGATTTTGTCCCACGTAATAGTAGGTGAGCCGTAATGCCGTGTTAAAATGGACAGGCGCGGTTGTAACTGTATGCTGACGAAATTTTTCAAGCTGCCTCATAAAGGCCTTCAACCTGACTTAACGACTGCCACAATGGCAACCGGGACCAACGGCTTAACGTGCCTTCCGAAGCACGGAAACGATTAAATAAATGTCACAAAGTGGTCACATGGATGGTCGGTTCTAGTATTTGAAGAAAGAAAAAAAAAGAAAAGGCCTCATGACGGACAGACAGACAAACAGTTCCGTTTTTCAGCTTTAGGTACGAAATCTAATAAAAAGCACGCTGTCAATATTTTAAGAGTTGCGATTTAATATTAACACATTCCGTTCGATCGTGTTGTTGTATGCCCACATAAATAAAGCATGCTATAAAATCGCACGAAATACAGCATGCTATAAAAATAAAGCATATAGCATCTAGCAAGTTATTGCTTTATAGCAACTTTGAACATTACTATTGCCAGGCACATCAAAAGTTAATGTAGATGCGAGCGCCAGGGATATATCGACGGAAGCAAAGAGCAAACGGACATCTGCATTTTCGCGAAAATCGTTTTTTTACATTATTGAATTAAGAATTTTGTCTTCCATTTGGCCATATTTATTATATTTTTAAATATTTAGTGGTATTTTGGAGCGTATAAAAAGACAGACGGGCATTATACACTTGTACGTGTATGCGTCGAAAAATTTGGCGCGTCTCACTTCTTAAAAACAAAGGTATCAGATACTTGACCGTTTCGTCACGGGAGGTTGACGTATTAAAGCTTGCGTACTAATTATTCTTAAATCTGTGATTTATTCAACTACATTCCGTAGTACAGTGTTATTATAATAACATAGCAGAAGGAATAAGTTATTGTCAAATTTGGCACAAAATAGAAATCACAGACAGGGAATCCATCCTCACACTCTACGTCCGGAGCGTTCGAGCACGGTTAGATCCGATAGGGGCTTTCTTTGTGGAACGATCTCCCTGCCTCGGTTTTCCCAAACGCCTACAGTGAGGGGGTTTTACAGGGTCGGCAGCGCAAGAGTGGCGCCTCTGGTGTTGCAAACGTTCATAGGCTGCGGTGAACACCGGACCTTCTGGTGGGCCGTATGCTTGTCTAAAATCAAATTAATGTTTACAACACAGCGAAGATCTCACAAATTTGATGGAAAATACAATCATCGAACAATCCCATGAGGGTTCTTTTTTTTAACGTGAGGGAAAGTCCTCACAGATGTTATGAGGGACTCTTACCGACTAATAAACCTCACGTAACGTCCAGCAGCCTATGGTTGGGAGCCCAGGGTAAGCCCTCGGAAGGATGTCCCAGGACTCCCTACGGACCTATGGCCCAGGGGGTGGTTCGGGTGCTATCTCGCGTCTTTGGGTGCGGTGATGAGGACACTCAAGATATTGACGACCACGATTCATAGAATATCTTTGAAATATTTTTCCATTAATTATTGTATTAGATTAATTATATTATTCCAATAACTATTATTAAAATAATTATTTAAATATATTATTTAATTGTTAATTTAATGATTCCTAAACACAGAAATTTTATAAAAGAATTTTCTAAACATTTATTCGTTGATCCTTAGTTATGGTACATAATGAATTTTCATAGTAAATCTAGAAAATAGTTCTCATTATACACAATAAATGATAGCTGATGCGCAGTATAACGTTGCAGTGGACCGAACGCGGTATTTCACTCGCACCCTCAGACACACATATCCCTCGCGCTCGCACCTACATTAGACTTTTGATGTGCCTGGCAACATAAAGGAACTACTGAAACTGTCTGGCTATTGAGAAAACATCATTTGATAGTTCTCCAAATAACATATATAAATTGCAGCTTTTATACTATACCGTAAGTATAGTAATAATTAAATATACTTTAAGGGTGTCTGGCAGAGGGTTGCAACCGTACAAAGTGTCTGGCTTTCGACAAGGTGACTTTTAGGATTATTATAAGTAAAATATATAAAAACTGAGTTTTATACTTTACCAAATTTAACACACAATTTTACACACCTTTACTACCTGATACCTGCGAAAGCCACCGCGACTCAAGTTTCATAGGCGGGGTTCGTTCTTACCTGTGTCGGGGACATACATTGAGAAACTTACAGCTTTTATACTTTAACGAATGCCTGGGGGCCGCTGGCTCTTAGACCATTAGATTATTGTGATCTAATTAAAGATTTTAGTCTTAGGAAAAGCCGCAAGCATCTGTTTTAAAATGTATCGTCTCTGTATTTGTTAATTTTGTAAATCCTTTAATATGAAATATTTTAAAACGGTTCTTTACTTGCATAACTTTAGCATTTCTCGTCAAATATGACAAATACCTAAACTAAACAACCAGACCCACTCACTTTTCCCATACTTTTCATGAAGGACAAAGGGCCTCGCAAAGACCTGCCGCCCGGAGCCTCGCAATGGGTAAGGCCGCCGAATCCTAGCTTACTTTGGGATCAGATAGCGTTGTGTGAAATGTATGTGAATATTTTTTAAATTTATTTATTTATTTATTTATTAGTGCGCCTTCACACTAGCGATTTTCCAGCGTAGGCGTCCGATGGACGTATGCGCGGCGGATACGCGACGGCAACGCGAAGTATACGCGACGCATACGCCGCTTTACTGGGTGATCGTGTACAATCCTGTTCACAAGCGACTTATCCTCGGCATGGAAATGATTGCTACTAGAAAATAATTATCTTAAGAGTATATTTGACTTAATAAAAATTGAGCAAGATGTTATTTGACGAAGCAATTAAAATGCGAAATACAAATTTGCTAAAGATTCTTTTAGGAAATGAAACTATGCGATAACTTTTTTGGAGAGTGAAAATTGACGAAACAAATTCTGCCAAACGGCAGGATCCTGATTATTTTATATGCTGAGTAAGAATTACATGATAATTTTGCAATCCAATATGGCCGCCGCGCCGGAATTACAAAATTTCACGATGGGTATCGTTTAAGGGGTTTGAGTATTCTGAGTACAAATTACATAATAATTTGGCAATCCAATATGGCCACGGTAAAATTTTGTAATAACGGTGAAGTGGCCATGTTGGATTGCAAAATTATCATGATATTCGTAGTCAGCATACTTAAAAACCCATAAAACGATACCCATCATGAAATTTCGTGATTACAGCGCGGCGGCCATATTGGATTGCAAATTTATGACGTAATTCGTACTCAGCATACGAAGAAACCCTTAAACGAAACCCATCATGTAATTTTATAATTACAGCGCGGCGGCCATATTGGATGTCAAAATCGTCATACAATTCATACTCAGCATACTAAAAAACCCCTAAAACGATACCCATCATGAATTTTGGTAAATATACGTCGTGGCGGCGGCCATGTTGGATTGCAAATTATCATGTATTTTCGTGTGCATCGTTTTAATTATTGTGTAATTAATGAAAGAAATCGATATAAAAAAATAATATCGTACGGTCCCGAGGCGCCAGTCCTGGTAGTTTTTCCCGAACCACGAACAAAATTTTATTCGCAGTTCGCACTAATCTTCTTTTTTAAAAGTAAAGCCATCAATAGTGTTTCCTGGTCAGAATCTATTTTGTTAACGATGATACCAGAACGCCAACGAAATTGTGTGACGCTAGCGCGGCGTATACGCCGCGTATACGTCGCGTCTACGCCGCGCATACGTCCATCGAACGCCTACGCTAGTGTGAAGGCGCAAGTTAGACGAAAGATAGTTCCACAGCCAAAAAAGCTATACGACAAACCGCAATACTTAATTCTTTATCCCGCCTTAAATACTGTTTTGTACTATCTCGTTATTAACTTTGTAGTAAAGTAAAAAATAAACATTACTACCCGTTCGTTGCTCTAACTTTGCCGCTGACGTAGAGGCGTATACCCGAATTGTTAATTAGACGAAGTAAATTGACAGTAGCTAATGCCACTTCGTCATAGAAAATAAGCAACATTGTATGAAGAAGTGACATTAGTTGCTGTCAATTTACTTCGTCTAATTAATAATTCGACTTTAGTATAGAGCCGAGCGGCAAAGTTAGAGCGAACGAGCAGTATGTCACTAACCTGTTGCCCGCGACTTCGTACCCGTGAAAATTATGTTATTTTCCCAATTTGATTGCTCTCTGCTTAGGGTGTGTAGCGTGATAATATATAGCCTATTTCAAGACCCTACCCCTAGTTAATATTTGCACAAAATTTGAATCAAAACTATTGAGTACTTTTCCGAGATCCTTCCGGACAAAGCAAACAGACAAAATTTAATCTAACTATATTTTCGGCTTCGGTATCTTATGTTGAACACCGAGCGAATTTTTTTAAAAATTTTCACATGTACAGTTTTGACTTTTCTATCAATTTATTATATGTATAGATCTGTTACTACATAAATATGTATGAATAATGAGTACCGGCCCTTTGTTAGCATATTTGATTCAACATCTAATAATGGCTGGCATCAAAACACTTGCACTAAGTTAGTTGAATGGCAGTCCCGCAATGTTATGCCGCTATTACGTCGCACAGACTTGATTTTACGTAAACATTCGACTTTCTCCACATTTCTTGGTGATGCGATATACTATAATATCCAATGATGTGTGTATATCTTGCCTATTGTACAATTAGAAGTCGAAAAATAGGCAGTATCTAATTCTAGTTTAATTTGTGTTTCCTTTTAGCCTTTCTCTATAAAATAGATGGCAGAGGGGCTTATGGCGAGACTTGTGTCTGTGTAGTCTGTGACTCTGTTGCATTAAACACGTTACTAGGTCATGTGGATCATCTGTTCAAAGTTTGAAATAAAACAAAAATGACAACGTCAATCGGATTGAACTTTCAGTTTCACAATAAACGTTTTACAGAGAGGCAGTCTGGTGAGACCGTCTCACGGCTTCTTGTTTCCTTAATTTACATCTTTAATTACCGCAATATAGAGACAAAGGTCGCAATGTAATGGGCAATGTACATTTTTGTTTTTAATATGATTTTGCAAACCTATTCAAACCTATCCTCTTATTTTTAGAGGCGTGCATGTTAGAGATTACTAAAGTAACAAGTAAACATGGGTATAGTCAAAATTTGTAAAGGTGTTCCACAAGGAGTGCGCTTGCGCCGAATAATAATTTAGTAAACACTCGAATAGTATTAATGAGACCATAACTGACCGGCCTGCCAAGACCTTGCAAACCTAACCTTCACTTTTAAGATAATGAGCCGTGAGCGTCCGTAACATCCAGAAAAGGCGCCGTTATTATATGAATAGTATTCAAGCTATCCTTATAAGTAAGGCGTTAAGGAAATTTTCTCTTATTTTAGGCTCCGTTAGATTCTGTCCAATAGCCAAAGCATGTTTATCGATACAGCATTTAGTACGGGTAACTGAGGATAGAACAAAACACTGTGGACGGAAATAGTCAATGGTTACGAAACTAAAACTCAATTAAAACCAAAATAATAAAAAAAAAATTTCGCATACACACTTATCCTTTTTTTTAACGTGAGCGAAAATTCTTCATGGATGCTATGCCGGACTCCTACCGACTAAAAACCTCACGTGACGCCCAGCAGCCTACGGTTGAGAGCCCAGGGTAAGCCCTCGGAAGCATTTCCCAGGACTCCCAACAGACCTACGGCTACCACTGCGGCCTCGCCTAGGGGATGGTTTGAGTGCTATCCCGCATCTTTGGGGGGGGGGGGGGGGGGTTCGGGTGTGATCCCGCTTCTTAGGGGGGCGTGCGTGAATCCCTCACGTCACGCTGCCGTCAGGGGCCTGCTTCTGTAAGGACGGTGAGCAGCCCACTCATCCTCTTAAGGCCCCCGATCATGGAGGCCGATATTCTTCGGCAAAGGCACGTCGGCGGCGCCCAGGCCGCCGACTGTGGAACTCGGGTGGGAGAGTTCTCTCCTTTCGCATAATTCTAATACAATAGGCACCTACGAAACGTCAGGAATACAAAGCAAAGGTAGCAAATACCACCATTTCGAACCCCGTTGCTGGCTTGAGAAGAACCGGCAAGTTCATTTTAGTGCTCTTTTTACAAAAATGACTGTAAAAATAATAAAAACTTGCTTGAGAATCCAACAGAACAAGCAGATCATTTCATCTCCAGGCTTTCTTGTCAAGCAAATAATCGTTAACTGTATAGTAGCCCTTGCTGTATAATCTATCTATCTATATATATATATATAAATCAATGCCACATTTCGTTGTAATTTTATAACTCAAGAACGGGCTCACCTATCCAAACCAAATTTTAAGGCTTTGTTCGGACTATTTAGTAGATGGTTTATGTGAAGTTTGCTCAAAATCGGTCGAGCGGTTCTTCATTTATCACGCAAACGAAGTTGCGCGGGTCAGCTAGTTTATTATAGTTTTTATACATTAATGACTTAAAAATGATAAGTGTGCTCTACACTCTTTCTTGAAATTAAATGTAGAGCACTAAACCATCCTCATTTTTATTGTCAGTGGGGATTAAGATCGTTTAAAAATATAAATATGCAATGTGCCGTTAGCCGGCTTACATATTACCGTAAAATTAACGTCGAGGATATTCGCTAACGGGTATTAAGCCACCATGGCCCTTTGATTTAGGGCTTATGTGATTCAATTCTTGGTCCAGATTAAAAAAATCTTCACCTGATCTTGATGATTATCTCGTACCTACATGATACTTGGTAATGCATTTTATTTAATTGTTTTACCTTTTTTTTGAGGAAACAATACAGAAATACATACAGGATTATTATCATGTCAAACTATTTGACTATGTACAACTTACTCGAAATAAACGGCATTTTATCATAATATACTTCCACTAACAAAATACCATTTAGCTTGTGACTATTTCTATGACCACCTATAACCATCGGATCCCTACAAGCTACCATGCATTGTCACATAGGTGTACCTACGTGTGCCGAAAATAACTAAAGGAAAGCTTTAAATGTCAAGTATTACTTATAGTGTTTGATTTATTAGTTCTGTTTATAGCCTTCAACTTCAAACAAGTTTCCGATACCTTATTTGGTAGCAAAATTTTCAGGTTCACACACTTGATGTCGGTCGCTGCATCGGGATTATGTTTGTGAACGTTTTCGTCTTTGACACTGTCTATATTTATGTTTGAACTTTTAAGTCATTAATCGCCATGGTGGGTCAAAATAACCGGCACCTCATCTATTCAAATATCATACAATTTTAGTCGACGATGAACGTGTAAAGTTATATAACACTGTTTATTTTTCTTGACCTCCTTCCGGTTTGAATCATTACACTAACTTCACTGGTTACTGCATTTTATACAGCCAATGATTGCTCTCTATGAATTTTACTACAGTTTTGCCACATCGGTCTGGAGTTAGTAAACGCAATCATTTCAGTTCGTGTATGAAATCTATCCATCTAATGAAAAATAGCTATTCCGATTCACATAATACACTCGAGAGCAATGAATCCGGGTCACTTAAAGAATGTTAAAAATCTCGGAAACTAAAAATGATAGGTTAATGCAATAAATTGTATTTAATAGACAATGATGGTGATTGGTGAGTTCAGTTCCTGTGAGAAAGCGATTTCGAAGCATGGTGTTCACCAAGTATCGGTCTTCTCGTGCTGTGGTACACCTGGTTCTGCCCGTTCCTGGTCTGCGTAGGTTAGAACCAGTTTCTTCGTAACGTCGGAGAACTCTTTGTACTGTTGACAGCGACACACCGACAGTCCTGGCTGTATCGCGCTGACTCCGGCCGGTTTCCAGCATTGTAAGTATTCTGGTGCATTCTTCAGGCGTAAGCGACATAATTTCAGCTTGATTAATGAATATAGAGCACTATCAACATGGTTTATGTACCCACATAAATGACAGATTACAAACAAAAGCAACACCAAATGCTGTAATTTCGTAGTTCCATCTTCGAAAGTGGCCCTTTTTCAAATTTGATTTTTTTATGATATAACTTTACAATAACTAAGAAGTTTTAATACCTTCATTTAAGGAGTATTACATTGTCTATTAAATACAATTTATTGCATTAACCTAGCATTTTTAGTTTCCGAGATTTTTAGGATTCTTTAAGTGACCCGGATTCATTGCTCTCGAGTGTATTTTCTACTTGATTCATTTCCAATCCATACCATTCAGTTCGGTGACAATCTTTTTATCAGTCTCTACAAATTGATTTTCGTTCACCTTACCTTTAAGTTTAGTACTTGGTACTTATTTATATTGAGTTTCGATAACCGGTGTTACTAGTCGACCTTCATGTCATCAGGTCAGGAAGAAGTTGTAGTTTCGGATGTATCTATATTTACTTATAAGTACCCTGTCTGTCTGTAGTAAATCGTATTTCCTATAGTAACTACAAACTGTCAGATATTCGTAGCGATTTTACTATACGTGCACAAAAACATTAGTTTGTTTTTTTGTCTGGTTCACTGTTGTTAAAAGTTTAATCTAACCTTCGATGGTGCCAGATTGGTTGTTCAACAAATCTAAACACAATAAATATTGCATTCGATTTTAAATTATTTCCTGGCGGCGCGCAGCTAAAATTAAATATGTTTTTTTTTTCGATTAACTGTTATCAATGTGGTTGGAATTTTCGATTTCACAGTTTAAAACAAGAGATGTTATTTTTTTTAAACATATTTTAAACGTATCCAATTTTTAAATACTGCGGAAAAGGAGTTTCCTGGTAACTCCTAAACTAATCAACTGATCTTGAAATAGTTGACCCGTTGAAAAATATCAGATTTTATATTGATCCTTACAAAAGAGGTGTTCAGAATTATATGATTCACTATTAGCACACGCTAACGCATGTTTTATCTTGTTGCAGTGTGTACAAGTAGCGACCAATGTCGTAGAACAGAAGCACCAGGTGTCCAGAGCCAAGAGAAGCCGTGCTCTTGGCAGCAGAGCGTTCAGAGGCAGCACCGTGTGGTTCACAGGCCTTAGCGGTGCTGGCAAGACGAGCATAGCATTTGCTCTTGAAGCTTATCTAGTCTCTAAAGGTATGTCCTACTAATTACTGAATTATTTCACTAGCATAGGGGTATTCTAGTAAGTATAGCTTGCATCTGTAGTGTAACAATCATGTACTTAATAGGTTGGATCAAAAGTTTTTGGCGATTTCTGTATTTTCTAGTACTCAAAGCTAAAATGGTGACATGGAGTCTTTTGATGATGAAATATAACCGAATGGCAATTTTTTTGGAATTTTTTTCCTTTTTTTTTTGCTTACTGTAAGATTTTTGCAAAGTCTGTGAATGCAGTTCAAAATATCTCAAAAAGTTAGGCAAAGTCTCCTAAGAACGTTTTGATGTACCGAACTACAACGGTTAAGGTACTTGCCCTGCCTCGTTTCAAAAATACACCTGTATACGGTTTCGAAGCTGGTTACGTATTCCTTATTTTCACAGTTGCACTATTCAGATAGAAGAGTCTATCTGAATAGTAATAGTGTTATCAATATTCAAAATATTCAACGTACTATTCAATAGTACCTAGTTGAAGGGGACTAGTAAATATTGCAGTCAATAAAAACAAAGCCAAACGCATTCACAGTAGGGCTTGAATATCGGACACTTTTTCAGTTCCGGAATTGGGTTTCGATATTCAGTATTTGAATTCCGGAATTCCGGAATTCCGGAACTAGTAAAATAGGGATATGTAAAAAAAGAAACGGGAGCTGGCAGTCCTACGTGATTAGTGATAAACTACTTTGATTCCTAGTAAAATTACTTATTTTAACGTAACCAACTAAAAACCACACGTTTCCTAACTATTGCCTACGGTTGGCCCGGGTAAGCCCTCAGAAGGATGACCCCAGGATTCCAGGCCTCACCTAGGAGGTTCGCGTGCTATCCCGCGTATTTGGGGCTTGTTCAGGTGCTACCCCGCATCTCAGGGCGTGTGGCGAGCGTGAAACTTTCACGTCACGTATTCGTCTTGGGCGTGCTTTTGTAAGGACGACGATTAGCCCTCCCACCGTCCTCAGGCCTCCGATTATGGAGGCCGATAGTCTTGGGCAAAGACATGCGGAATTCGGGTGGGAGCGTTCTCTCCCGATCACTTTTCGCCGCATTAACTGATCACAGAAAGACGCAGTGGCGTCCCACTTACTCCCACTGGAGATCATAGCTTGCGCAATGGTCTCCAGCGAGAGAATGTCCACGTCCAGACCTACCACGAGGACCGGGCGCTGTTAAGCCCGCGCTGTACACTCCACTAATGTGTGAAGTACTGTGTCCTCACTGCGTTCCTCGCAGTGCTGGCACTCAGGTTTGGTTTCCCGGTGTATTCGTCACAGATACTTACTGAAGCTCCCGTGCCCGGTAAGCATCTGTGACAACGGGTAGGATAGAGCACCCGCACCGTGGCTCCTCTCTAGTCACTCGCCCATGACTGGTTTGGCCGCCTTAATTGTGGCGATTCGGCGATTCCCCCTTGTGTGATATGATGTGGCGATTCGCTTTGTTGCTCAAGTCCAGGTCTCCACGGTTTCCTTGTGGAGCTGGAACTGCCGAACCTAGATTTCTGGACCGTAGACCTATGACCCCGCTCCAGCGCCTCCTTGCACCAGAAAAGAATAAATTAGAAATATAATAAATTTATTTAAACAAGGACGCAAGTTGCCTCGCTGCCAGGTCCTCGAGACATGCCGCCTCTG
The DNA here is from genome assembly GCA_933228765.1 of Miltochrista miniata. Classification (NCBI taxonomy): domain Eukaryota; kingdom Metazoa; phylum Arthropoda; class Insecta; order Lepidoptera; family Erebidae; genus Miltochrista; species Miltochrista miniata. Next base: position 31,693,009 of record OW121752.1, on the reverse strand, counting down.
AACAACGGACCACGCAGCACCCAATCGTAACCGATGTTCAACAGAAGCGGTCTTAAGACTGATCTCTGCGGAACACCGCACGACGTATCTCGCTGACCCCTGCTGGACCCTAGCCAGCTTGGGTAAGTTATGGCCCTCTCGGAAAGATAGGCCCCGACAATTTGACGGAAGTAAGGAGGCACTCCATGATAAATAAGCGCCTCCCTAACGCAGCTCCAGGGCAAGGTGTTGAAGGCGATGCCGGTGTCTCTTGAGATCGCCATCGCTTTCAACACCACTCTCCGTCAGTCTCTAATGAACATGATCGCATCCACGGTGGAGCGCCCTTGAAGGAAACCAAACTGGTTATCCGCCAGATCTGGCCCACGCGTTTGAGGTGCCCGACTGTGCGCTGTGCAATGATACGCTCAAGGAGCTTGCATACCTAACGAGGTATGCAAGCTCCTTGAGCGTATCATTGTTGGGGATCGACCGATCGGGGATCGGCCGGAGTTGCTCAACGGAGCAACACGATCGGCCGATCTACGGATGGGTAGACTGCCGTCTTGTCTTCCAGACCTTGGGAATCGGGCCCTTTTCGAGGCATGCACTAAAGAGCCCCATAACTCGAGGCCCGAGATCCTCGAGAACCAGGACCCACGCTTTGCCTGGAATGCTGTAGGGTCCAGGGGCACGGTCCCTGTGGAATCTAAGCCGCAGTACAGTCGCCCCTAACTCACCTTCAGTGACTTCGGGCACGTCGTTCTCGCTGTAATCAGCGTCAGGCGCCTGAGACGGAGCCATGTGCGAAGGAATATGTTCCTCCGCCTTGATGAGAACAGGGAACCCAGGACCCTCCTCACTCTGGATCAGTGGAGCGCCTTGGGGCAAAGTTTGCCCCTAATAATAAGGTACGGGCCCCATGAGTTCCGTCAGAACTACTAGAACTATGCTGAGCGAGACCTCTGTCAAATTCTTAAAGCGTTTCTATCAAAGTTAAATTTAACTCGTAGCATACGTCAGAGCTAAGTCTAAGTTCGCACTATAAATTGAAGTCTAAATGTAAAAAAAATACAAAAACATCAATAATATTATTATTATTTAAATAGTATGTTTTCTATCAAATACCATTAATTTTATGGATTTAATTTCTTAGTAGGTTTTATAAATATTATCAAATAAAATGATTAATACCATTGTACATAATCGAATTAATTTGTTAATAGAGAAATCCTAAATTATCAATATTGTAGTAATTAAAGGTAATTAAATTGCATAAGAAGCTATAATCTACATTTTTGTTTGTAAAATTAAAGAAGCGAAAAAATTTTTTTTTTCAATATCGAAATACCGGTATTGATCTCGCCAATTCCGGAATTGAAAACGATATTAGAATTTATCGGAATTCCGGAATTATATCAATTCCGGAATTCCGGAGTTCAAGCCCTAATTCACAGCGAGTTCTCCGTTATGGTCCATTATCACGTAGGTGCTATGTAACATCGGAAAACCAATTGATTATTGGTATTCACTATAATTTTACTTGTGACTCAGAGAGAATCAACTTCGCGTACGTATTCAAGAAATCGATTTTAAAGGAACGTGTGTACCTACTGATTATTTGGAATGTTACATAGTTAGTCCACAGTATAAAGAGTACTAACGTTAGTCTCACCATTAGAGTTTTATGTGACATTCGAACGTCCCACTACTACTACTTCTACTGTGACCAATTTCCAACTGATTAGCCGCAAGCTAGGTTGACAACTTAGTAGTGTACATTAGGTATATTTTTCAAGGGCCGTATAACAAAATAATACACAATGCTCAAGAAACGCTGGAGGTTATTTCCGCTTAATAAAACTACTACTCCACCAAGCGAAGTTGACGATTCAAATGTTACGAAAAATCTCTATAATCGATAGTTTTTTTTTGTCCTGAACTAAATTTACGAAAACGTATACATGAGCGTGGTCTGCATCTTTGCGGACGGTACTAAGTCGATTCCTGTACCTGATGTAGGTGCAGGCGGTTAGGAATCATTCCACGCGTTCGTCAACTTCGCTTGGTGGAGTAGTACGGTCAAGCATTTCGTGGGTTTTTGTCCAGAAAAAAGGTTGAGTGCGGCTGACATATTTTAATCAAACCTGTTTGTGGCCCTTCCAGAAAAAAGGTTGAGTGTGGCTGACATATTTTAATCAAGCCAAAGTGTTTACACACATAAAATCTATAGATACTATGTCGTGATGTTGTACATACTTTAAAACGAACCCACAAAAATTTGTGAAGTGTGTTTACCGTTTGTAAAAAAAGCTCCATATTCAAACTCTGAACTTTGGTATTACTTGTTGCGGGGCCCACAGGTTGGGAACCCCAGGTTTCAAATCCTCGCTTGGGATGCAACCGTGGTTAACCCTTGGTTGAAGATGACCTCCTAGTCCCTTCCTCCCCAAACTAAAATAATTTCACGAGTGATCTTATAAGGATTCCATTTTTTGCTGGTTGAGGTCCGGATATCTAAAAATGATTTTGATTTTTTTTATTATGTTCTGATCTGTGCACACATTATAGTAATGGCCAGTTTAGCAATGTTTTAGTATTTTTCTACTGCCAATATCATAATTTAAGGTCAATTCAAGACTATGTCCTGGCCTACTATGAAAGATTGTCAAGTACAGTACTGTCGTGCTGTACTTCACTTAGCGATAAGCTTCATTAATTTGATAAATCAACTGCTCTTATACAATTCTTGCGTTTTGTGAGCAGTTACATTTATTAATGCTGAATAATTCTATTCATTCGTGGATAATTAGTTACCTATTTGAGTTTTATATGTCCATTTCTTTGATGAGTTAGAATCGAGCGTGATTGTAATTATCAAATTACAATAAATATTGATGCTAATGAAATGAAAAACGGCATGCAACTTTGACGTCAGATGATAGTTTCAGTACCGAACTAGAAAAAAATAGGTAGGTAGGTAGTTATTTTCTTGCGTGTCTTTAAAGCAGGATAGACACAGTAAAGGGCTCCGAAATTCTATTGATGCACACGATCTGGTGGATCTAAGGAGCTACGGATGGTAACAGGCTGCGTACAAGAAAATCCTTGTAGTTATTACTACTTTATTGTGGCGGACTGCGATTATGTCTACGGGGCCGAATCCCGAATCATGCATGGCTGCCGCTCAGGCCAATACGTGACGTGAGGTAGCTGATGTCAGCTGTGATACTGAATATACGCTTAGACTGAATTACGGCACGGCTGTTTATGTGACCGAAGCTGCACGGGGTTGAAAATAATATGCTGCAGTCGAATTTTGGGATCGGCGTTTATGTTCGTGATATAGCAAACAAACTGCAAGAGTATCAGATTTTTGTTAAAGAAATATTGGGCATCTCATGTAATTGATTCCTGATAACTGTGGAAACAACTCTAGGAAAATTTGATTGATAAGGGCAATCAATTAAAAAATTTGACCAGGGGTCCTGGCCCTAATTATCGAAAAAAAAACCTATGAATTCGTCATCTCTGCCAAAATTTTACGATCATTTCGCGAAATTTTATTAAAAAGGGGTACAAAGTTCTTACATTAGATCCCTACACGATTTCAATAGATTTATTAAAATCGACGCAAGCGAAGCTGACGACGCAATACTAACGATATATTTGGGTTAGGACCGATTGTTTATCGATCTTGTCAGCCCATTAAAATTGAACTATGTAGGGCAACGACATTTAAAATAAAACAATTAAATTTAAATGTCGTTGACCCACATTGCACGGAGTAATTTAAAACTGTAATGTGACACTCTGAAATAGTACAATATCATATCTGTACTACAAGTTATCAAAATAATGGTACTACACTGTAACATAAGTCAGCGGATTAGTACTCGTAGGTAATCATAAACGTCAATATAAATCTGACAAGCATACAGACGAGAAACGAGAAAGATCTGCCCACGTTCCAAGCTGTGGTTATATATTTTTATCACCATAGTTCGATCCGCAGTCCAAACTGATAGATTTTCCGATGTGCGGGCGGAACTGCATGTGTAAACACACTGCTATGTTCTCAATCAGACTATTCGCAGTCCTTAGCTGGAAGTAGACCTATTTTTGTTGCTCTAATTTTACCAATATTGACATAGGTTGGTAACTTGGTACGGTACAGGATTTTGTTTCTATGTTCGCTTTTCTCCTCGCAAGTCTTCAGAAAGTGTACCATTTGCAATTCCGAGGGTCTGACTTAAGCCCCAAAAATTTCAGAGAACCACATTACATCTTTCAATATAAAATAAGACTATTTATTACGGGTTCGACTAGCTGTAATATTGTGGATATTACGAATACATACTCGTAAACTTTTTATTTCCTTAATTTAAAAAAAATGAAATAAATAATGCAAAGGTACCTAACTTTCACCATTCTCAAAATTATACTCTAATGTTATTTGCTATTGCACATTTTTTACGGTTTAAAAAAAGCATTCTTCCACTTAAACCCGGTGCTAATTGTATCATTAGAGCTTTTGCCCACGTATAAATTGATTAAAAAGAACGGAAACTAGACTTTTATTATACAACTTAATGTTCTTCTCACCTGTATTCAAATTGCTTGGGCATGATATAATAGCGTAGTTGATGGCATAACCTTTTTTGAAACAGATTTTGCACTCGATAGCAATCATAGAATTGATTCGAAGAATTAATCAGAAAATTACTAAATGGTTTTCAACACTTGTTATGAGACAAATATAAATATTACTTTCTACTTAAATTAGATTAATATTTTGCACTAACTCTCATGATAATCAGTTTAAAATTTGACCCTTTTTTGTTTTGAGAGAAAATCCTTATGGATGACTAGCTGACCCGCGCAACTTCGTTTGCGTGATAAATGAAGAACCGCTCGACCGATTTTGTGCAAACTTCACATAAACCATCTACTAAATAGTCCGAACAAAGCCTAAACATTTGGTTTGGATAGGTGACCCCGTTCTTGAGTTATAAAATTACAACGAAAAGTGGCATTGATTTTTATATATATACACTCGAGAGCAATGAATCCGGGTCACTTAAAGAATGTTAAAAATCTCGGAAACTAAAAATGATAGGTTAATGCAATAAATTGTATTTAATAGACAATGTAATACTCCTTAAATGAAAGTAAAAAAAATATGAGTCACCATACATTTTATTAACACAAAATTACATAAAGAAAAAACTGCTGATCTCTCCTTAAAACAAAAATAGGAAACATGAAATTTTTGAACTTTATTACGATTTTCTTGAATTTTAATATTTCGTATTGCCTCCTCGTGCTTCCATTACTGCGTTTACGCGGTTTGGCATGCTGTACACCAAGTTCCTTATACGATTTTGGGGAATATTCTCCCATTCCTCTGTGAGAGCAATTTTGAGCTCACGAAGCGTGATTGGGGGAGGGTTTCGTTGTTTTACGCATCTGCCTAGCTCGTCCCAAGCATGCTCGATCGGGTTGATATCCGGGCTGCGCGCTGGCCACTCCATACGAGTAATGTTCATCTCTTGAAGGTAGTCATTCACAATCCTACCTGTATGAGGTCGGGCATTGTCATGCATAAATATAGCATCCTCACCTAAATTGACCATAAATGGACCAACGTGATCATTGAGGATTTCTTCCACATATCTTACGCTAGTTAAAGAGCCGTTTTCTATGATCACCAGCTCTGTGCGACTTTCAGAAGAAATTCCGGCCCACACAAGTACAGACCCACCACCGTAGGCTACTTTTTCTTCGATGCATGCTTGCTTGAATCTTTCCCCTGGTCTTCGATACACTCTGTGTCTTCCATCGTGCTTGTAGAGCATAAATTTTGATTCGTCGGAGAACATAACTTTTGACCAATCTTCAATACTCCAATTTACGTGGCTCTGGGCATACCTTAGTCTCGAAATACGATGCCCACGCTCCAGTTTAGGGCCGTTTGCAGGTCTAAGGGGTTTTAAGTTAGATTCAGCAAGCCGACGTCTTACTGTCCATGCACTTGGGTTACTTCCTCCGAGGCGTCGAAACTGATTGGTGAGTTCAGTTCCTGTGAGAAAGCGATTTCGAAGCATGGTGTTCACCAAGTATCGGTCTTCTCGTGCTGTGGTACACCTGGTTCTGCCCGTTCCTGGTCTGCGTAGGTTAGAACCAGTTTCTTCGTAACGTCGGAGAACTCTTTGTACTGTTGACAGCGACACACCGACAGTCCTGGCTGTATCGCGCTGACTCCGGCCGGTTTCCAGCATTGTAAGTATTCTGGTGCATTCTTCAGGCGTAAGCGACATAATTTCAGCTTGATTAATGAATATAGAGCACTATCAACATGGTTTATGTACCCACATAAATGACAGAATACAAACAAAAGCAACACCAAATGCTGTAATTTCGTAGTTCCATCTTCGAAAGTGGCCCTTTTTCAAATTTGATTTTTTTATGATATAACTTTACAATAACTAAGAAGTTTTAATACCTTCATTTAAGGAGTATTACATTGTCTATTAAATACAATTTATTGCATTAACCTAGCATTTTTAGTTTCCGAGATTTTTAGGATTCTTTAAGTGACCCGGATTCATTGCTCTCGAGTGTAGATATGCCGCACTCCTACCGACCTAAAAAAACCTCACGTGTCCTGCTGACAGCCTACGGTTGGGAGCCCTCGGAAGGATACCCCAGGACTCCCAACAGACCTACGGCTACAACTGTGGCCTCACCTAGGGGTGGTGGTTCGGGTGCTATTCCGCGACTTTGGGGGTTTTCGGATGTTATCCCGCTTCTTCTTTAGGGGCGGGGGGGAGGGGGCGTGCGTGAATATCTCACGTCACGCTTTCGTTTTGAAATTCGACCTTGAGTGGAAACATCGGGCAATAAACATTTGGCCTTCTGGTAAGGGTGACTCACTTGACTGTGTAAATATAGTGACTTTCTTGAAGACCACTGTCAATAGTCTTTCCGACTATTCAAGAGGCTCTCAATCTCTGGACGTTGTCGTGACTTTCCCCCAGACGAGATGGCATTTTGGCGCCATACAAGTACGAAGAATTACTCAAAATAGGGAACCTGATCCGCATAAAACTTGCAAAAGACTTAAAAGAGAATATTAGACACACACAAATCATTAATTTAGGTACCTAAGTAATGAGAAGGTACGTATAGCCATTAACCCTAAAATCAAGATTGATACTGTAATATATCATGTACCTACCTAATTCTTATTATTTAAGGTGTCAACATAAAAACGATTAGCGTTGACAAAGGAAAAAATAATGGTATTTGAATTGAATACACACGCCACGTGTATCGATATGCTTAGTTACTATTTTTATTCTGTGGTATCGCTAAGTATTATTGATCAACATAGCTATATTTTCGTTACACTGAAGTTTACTACATAGAAAAAAAATAAACCACTGATTGTGGTGTGAAGAGGAAAACTTGTTGAGATGAAACCCGGTTGTCAGTAAACTGGCAATCATTAAGCCAAGTTGAAGAAGTCCTTATGGGCGGCTCGAAAAGAAAAACTGTTGGTCGTCACGACCTGTGTCTGATCATTACAGCACGGCAATAGACGCACCACCTATTGTGTGGAACATAAAACTATAAGGTGAAATGTTCACTATGCCTCTGCCTACCCCTTCGGGGATAAAGGCGTGACTATATGTATGTATGTGGTGTGAAAACATTCACAGAAGTAGTATCGGTTTATTTTTTAATGTAGTCGTCAATTGATTTCACATCAGATAACAACCAAACAGACCGCGGGAACTATCATGAACTCGTTTATAGCATGAGACCAGTCTTACGTAAAAGTGGCGAGAGATTGCGGGAAGCACTCCACCTGTAATCAGTATCATACTGGAATGAAGGGAAATTATCCCTACCTCCTCGGTTTTCCCAAGCGCTTACAATATGGGGCAATACTGTCTTCAAAAGGGATCTTAGAAGATTCTTGCTGGGTAGGCTGCACATGTGTAAGCGCATCTGCAGCTCTGGTGTTGAAAACGTCGACACGCTGCGGTTACCACATTTATCGGGTGAGCCGTGGGCGTGTCTGCTACTTTAGTGGTATAAAAAAAAATTGCACCAGTCCACCTGCATACTTGAGCATCTCTGAATGACTGTCGAAACGAAATATTGCCATAGGTAGGTTAGGAAGTTAAGGGCAGTCGTTTACCAAAGTGCCGCTAAACTTCGTCACAACTTCCTCTTATAATCAAAGTGGTCCTCAAAGAATAAATTCCAGGCAGCTTTGTGTTTAATAAACTACCGCTTTTTTATACTACTAAGGTGGCTGACAGGCATACATAATAGCCCACCAGATGTACCCGTGGTCACCGTAGCCTCGTTTGAAATACCAGAGGCGCCACACTCGCGCTGTCGCCCCTGTAAAAATCTTAGACTTTTTGTTGAACCTCTTTATTATAAGCTTCCTGCAGGGGGTGGGAAAAATCCGCTAATGACCAAATGCAGGAGTGTCAACGGCTTAATGCCGTTCTCCGTCTCGAGATCACTTTGTTCGGACCTGTTGTCTTTTGTCTTAATATGGAAATCATACCATTTTCTCTTATAAAAACAATAATGTTAGTTATCTGTATTCAAAATCTTCCATTATAATAATGCAATCCGTTATTTTCTTTGTATTGTCTGTGTAATAACATAATAATGACCTTTACGAAAATAATTTGATAAGTATAAGTACGCAGTCCTGGGACATCCTTCCGAGGGCTTACCCGGGGTTCCCAACCATAGGCTGTTGGGCGTTACGTGAGGTTTTTTAGTCGGTAAACGGTAAACCATGAGAATATTCCCTCATGATAAACAAAAAAAGTATAAGTACGCACTTTTTTACGCACAAATTGCGAGCACAGACGCAGGCGTGAGTAGCGATTGTGATGAAGAGCGGGTCTGCAAAATGTACACAAAAACTGGTTTAATTACTTGTCCAAAAATTATCAGTTTGATGAGCCCTTGATTTAAGCCTTATAATCAGATACCGCACTGTAATGGCGCATTTAAGTACTTCTTAAATAAAATTTTCACTTCAAAACTGGCTGTACCTGCTTGTTGTCCTTTTGACAATCTTGTTTTTATAAACCTTTACGAAATTGGGTTGAAAATTCTCATTAAACCTTTGATGAAGCATCTTTTTTCTTTTACAGGAATTCCTGCATACGGTTTAGATGGCGATAATATTAGGACTGGTTTGAATAAAAATTTGGGTTTTACGAAGGAAGATCGTGAAGAAAACATCAGGCGAGTTGCTGAAGTAGCAAAACTGTTCGCTGACAGTGGAGTCGTGTGCCTTTGCAGTTTCGTATCGCCTTTCGCTGAGGTAAGAAAAAGTTACACGTGTTTTTCTGCTAGTTTTACGTCACTCACAACACAATACTCCTGCTGTGGAATCGAAAGGGGCATCTAAAGCTGTCGGATTTCCTGGATCATCCTTCCGAGGATTTACCCGGCGCTCTCGACTGTGTCAGTGATAGGGCACGTGTGGATTTGGTCGGTAAGAGTCCGGTACGAGTTGCATTCATGAGGGATTTCCACTCGAAAAAAGCGGTATCTAAAGCGTGCTGAATAGGATGCCTTGTAAGGTACAAGGGAAGTTATTCAGCCCGCTTTAGACTATAGCCAGTTGTTCAAGAGTTATGTATTGGTGTTCATATTGCCTTGACCAGTTTGACTCTAGTCTTACAAAGTAGTTCTAGTTTATAATTGTTGGGCTTACATAAGAATGATTTAATTTTTAGGACAAGATTCAGCACTGATTTATGTACATTGAACTTGGAATGCAATTAATTCCGTAAATGGCAGTAATTCCTTAGATTGTTTGCCGCTGCCAACGTTGTTAATTATAGACACGTACTTTAAATGATTGAAATTATTAAAAAGGCATTTACCTAGAGCTGATTAATATACCTACTGATTTTACTTGCCTCGAGGAAAGCAAAAAGTGACGTGAAATTGTCGTCTTTACTGCGTAAACTCGGCTCTTTTTTTAACGTGAGGGAAAATCCTGCATGGATGCTATGCCAGACTCCTACCGACTAAAAACCTATCCTGCCTAACAGCCTACGGTTGGGAGCCCCGGGTAGACCCTCGGAAGGATACCCCAGGACTCCCAACAGACCTAGGGGCTAACACTGCGGCCTCATCTAAGGGGAGGTTCGGGTGCTATCCCGCGTCTAGGGGGGGGGGGGGTTCGGGTGTTATCCCGCTTCTAAGGAGGGGGGCGTGCGTGAATCCCTCACGTCACGCTGTCACCAATTTCGACTCTTCTATTAAATATAGATATAACTCTGAGAAACAACATAGAAAATTGACTTTATTTAATGTAATCCCTACAGTTGAATAGCCGTACTGGAACCGAATAATAACACGGCACTTACAGCTCGCGCCACGGATCTTTGCGTCTATGAAGTTAGTTCGTTCGCCTCGCAATTATGCAATAAACTTTAGAATTATGGAAGCCGATTAAGGAAGGTCTCGTAAAAGTTGCAGTGGAAGTATGTGGGATAAGCAAAAGGAGACAAGAATGTCAGGTAAAGAGTATGTGTGCTGAAGTTTTAAGAGTTCTGTCTGATAAGAAGCAAGCATGGTTGAACTGGTTGGCTACAATGGCCAACCAAAGAATGCAGAAGGCAACGGATGAGGATGTAAAAATGGCGAAGGATGAGTATAAAAGGTATAAGCGTGTTGTGAAAGAAGTCATAAAAAGTAAGAAAGAGAATCATGAGGATGACTTTCATAGCAGGTTATCTGATGACTTCCAACAAAACGTAAAATTCTTTTGGAAGTCTATAAGAACAATGAGGACTGAAAAGACAACCTCACAATTTAAGCAAATCAGAAACCGTAATGGCAGTCTTGTGATAGGAGAGGAATGTGTGTTAAAAACGTGGAAGGGATATTTTGAAAGTTTATTTGAAAAAGAGGATATGCAAAGGGAGACTCATGTTTCGGTAATGAATGAACTTGAGAATAAAAGCCACTTAAGTATGGAAGAAATTCTGGAAGCGTTGAATAGTATGAAATTAGGAAAGGCTGCTGGGATTGATAGAATTTCTGTCGAGATGCTGAAAGCGGGTCGTGGCGTGGTAGCTTGCCAGCTGTACCGCCTTTTTAATCTTTGCTGGCGAAATGGCAGAGTACCAGAAGAATGGTGCAAATCTGTCATAGTGCCGCTGTACAAAGGTAAAGGGTCACAGCAAGAGTGCAAAAACTACCGCGGCATAAGCTTGCTCAGTGTCGTAGGCAAATTGTATGCGAAAGTTTTGATTAAAAGAGTGATGAATGACACTGAAGGAAAAATGTGGGATGTACAAGCAGGATTTATGAAAGGAAGAGGATGCACGGATCAGGTCTTTTCATTAAGATGCCTAGTTGAAAAGTTTTTGGCAAAACGTCAAAAAGTCTATTGCATCTTCGTGGACTTGGAAAAGGCCTATGACAGAGTGGTGAGGAATGAACTGTGGTCAACACTGTCCATGTATGGAGTGAACAGCAACTTGATACGAGCCTTGAAATCTCTATACGAAGAAAGGGGATCGGTCGGATCCAGCCAACTATCGCCCCATAGCCGTAACCACCGTCATCTGCAAGGTGTTCGAGCTAATCATCAACAAACAGCTCATGCGCTATCTGGAGGATCACTCGTTAATTAAGGATCGCCAATATGGCTTTAGGCCGAAACGATCAACGGGTGACCTCCTAGCGTACATAACGCACACCTGGGGTGAGGCTATGGAGAGGCACGGCGAATCTCTGGCTATTGGCCTAGACATCGCAAAAGCCTTTGATAGGGTATGGCATGCGTCGCTTCTTTCCAAGCTGCCGTCATATGGTTTATCGCATCAGTTGTGCCGCTGGTTGGCCAGCTTCCTGAACGGGCGACGGATTCGGGTCCTCTGTGATGGTCAGGCTTCCTGTTTTTTTCAGGTAAATGCCGGAGTACCACAGGGATCGGTATTGTACCCAACTCTCTTTCTTCTGCATATCAATGACATGCTGTCCCTTGGGTGCATTCATTGTTATGCGGATGACAGTACTCTTCATGGGAGCTATTCTGGCCGTCCAGCGGCGGGGCGAGGCGACGTGGATGAGAAGAGACGACAACTCGTGGCGGATCTCGATCTGGACCTGGGCCGCATTGCCCAATGGGGTTCAGACAACCTGGTCGAGTTCAATGCCAGAAAAACACAGGCGTGTGCGTTTACAGCTAAGTAGTCCCCATTCCTACCCCTGCCCTCTCTTCAGAGCATTACAATTCCACTAAAGGACAACCTGGAGATCCTCGGTATAGACGTCCGGCGTGAGCTCAATCACAAAAACTACATAGAGAGCTGTATTGGTCTGGCCTCGCGGAAACTGGGAATCCTGAATAAGGTGAGACGGTATTTCACGCCACATCAGAGATGTTTACTGTACAAGACGCAGATTCGTCCCTGCGTCGAGTACTGTTCTCACCTTTGGGATGACTCCGCGAGGTACTTGTTAGACGCGCTTGACGCTATGCAGAGACGTGCTATCCGAATAATTGGTTGTCCTGAGGTGACGGGAGGCCTCGAACCTTTGTCGCAGCGAAGAACCATAGCGTCCTTGGCTGCCTTCTATCGAATGTATCACGGCGAATGTTCTGAAGAGCTCTTCAACCTGATCCCACCATCTCCTTTCCGATCCCGAACAACGCGTGCCGGGCAGAGATGCCACTCATACACAGTGGAGAGAATCTTCGCCAGAACCGAGCGTTTCAAAAGATCGTTCCTCTGTCGAACTATAAAAACATGGAACGACCTGCCCGCACACGTCTTTCCCTCATCTTACAATCCCGGGTTCTTCAAGAGGAGCGTGAAGAGGCACATCACAGGACCGCCAACTTGAGGACCACTCTAAGAAGTGGCCCCCAATCGCTAGATGCGCCACTGCCTTCTTACCATCAGGCTGGTGGCGACGTCAATTTGGCGAGCTGAATATAAAAAAAAAAAAAAAAAAATACGAGGGCTCCAGTGCTTGTGTCAGAATCAATGGAGCTTGCACAGACTTTTTTCCCATCGAAAAAGGTGTGAGACAAGGCTGTGTAGCGTCACCATGGCTGTTCAACCTATACATGGACAGTTGCTTGAAAGAACTACAAGAGTGCGCGTATGGATTAAAAATGAATGAGCTAACCGTCAAATGCCTCCTTTATGCTGATGATCAGGTAATACTGGCATCATCGGCGGAGGAGTTGCAGTTGATGGTTAATATAATGAACGATGCGCTTAAAAGTAGAGGAATGAATGTTAATGTAAGCAAGACAAAAGTAATGGTTTTTGAAAGAGAGAAATGTATGACTGATTGCTCGATATCGATCGAAGGAAAGAGCGTGGAACAGGTGAAAGAGTTTGTATATTTGGGTTCAAAATTTGCAAGAGATGGAAAGTATGACAATGATATTGAAAGAAGAGTTTTGGCAGGAAACCAAGTGAATGGAGCCATTCACACCTTTATGAGCAGTCAGAACGTGTCTAAAAAGGCAAGAATGGCTGTACATAGAGGAGTGCTTGTCCCTACACTTATGCATGGTAGTGAAAGTTGGGTGTGGCAGGAGAAACATGAAAGTAAAATTAATGCAGTGGAAATGAGAAGTTTGCGAAGTATAACTGGAGTGACATTGAGGGATAAAGTAAAGAATAGTGTGATAAGGGAACATTGCGGTATGACAGAAGATGTTGTGACTAAAATAGAGAAAGGGATGCTCAGATGGTTTGGACATGTGTAGAGAATGGATGGAAATAGGCTGACGAAACAGATTTATGAAGCGAGAGTGAATGAGCAAACTGGTAGGGGTCGACCTCGGCATACTCATGTCGATCAAATCAATAATCTTCTGAGAAAAGGCCAGGTCAAGAGTACCCTTAACCGAAGAGCATGTATGAAGACACTAATGAAAGTTGAAGAAGCGAAAGTTGTTTGCCAGAATCGTAGCAAGTGGAAAGTCATAGTCTCTGCCTACCCCGTTGGGAGACAGGCGTGATGTTATGTATGTATGTATGTATGCAATAAACTAGGCGGGAGTGCCGCCCTTCCCGCCTCAGCTGCGCAGTAGTTTACCCTGTGACACCTAATAGTGCATAATCGCGGCGCGAACGAACGAATTTCATAGACGCAAAGATCCGTGGCACGAGCTGTATCCGTCTGCCCGAGTAACTGGGATGGATGACCCAGGAATCCCGCCAGAGTCAATAAATTCATCCTATAGCAGTCCACTGCTGGACTTAAGCCTCTCCCAAATTTCGCCACAACACACGGTCCTGCGCTTTGAGCATCCCTTAATTTATGTAAGGGTTTTGGCCTTACTGTACCACGCTGTACAGGGTTTTATTTCGAGGTTTCCTTCTCTACGTCCTGACTTCGTCCGTTACTCAGCAGGTGCACCACTCGCAGGTGAGGCAGGCTTGAACCCTGGGGTTGTTGGTAGGGCCCCATCGCACACTCACTGACAGAGTATAATAGCCTAACTGTACAAAACTATACCAAGATCTTTTCGCACAGCCTTCAGGGTATTTAGTATAGAAAACGTATCACATTCATGAAATAAACTGCCATAGTACCTTACCTACCCAAGCAAGACTCAACTTATCGCGGACGCGTAGTACAACTACCTTGCGCCTGTCACTTGCGAAGGCCCTTTAAGGATAATGTTTTGATACCTAAGACATACCTAGTACAGTTGCAGCGGAGATCCATGGGCTACATTAAAAACCATACTTTGTCACCAGGATCGGGAAGTTGCTCGTCGTATCCACACGGACTCAGATCTACCGTTCTTTGAAATTTTTATCGATACACCATTGGAAGTTTGCGAACAAAGGGACACTAAGGGTCTCTACAAGAAAGCAAGAGAAGGTCAAATCAAGGTAAGTATCTGTATATTACTTTCAAAGTTATGTTATGAAAGAAAGAAAAAAGAAAAATGTTTTTATTCCTGGCAAATGGACAGTAGGTACACTGATATACTTAAAACTGACTGACTATAACTTATTACTATACTTAATAAAAATAATAATAAAAATTCGTTTTGTATACTGATGCATGTCCCACCCACGCAGGATACTTTCAGCATTATATCGCCACATGTGAACACATCGCTTTCCCCATGCAACGACGCCTATTTATGAGGCGTTACACTCGTGCTCCGGACCCTGAAATCCAAGTTAGAGTCTTTAAAAGAAATTCAAGACACCTATTAGGCCATAGGTGTCTTGAATTTCTTTTAAAGTAAGAGTTGTTTCCGTTAAACGTCTCTATGCCGGTTATCACTTTCGATCAGATAGACTGTATGCTTGTCTGCCACCCTATTTGTATAACAAGCTAGATCTTGCATATACTAGGTTTTCATAATATTTACTGTTGCATCGCACGAAGTAGGTAAGCACTGAAATTTAGAATTATAATTCACAATTGTGTTTTATATGTCAAATCTTTGTTCTTTTTCCTTTTTTTAATCGGTGACATTGATGAGTTAATGACTAATTACTAATTAGCATTTCATGTCGCTCTGTGCACGCACATAATAAAATAATGTCATTAAATTGTTTCCAATTTATTTTACACGCTCTTTGTCGGTGTGGAAATCTTTCTTAACCATATTTACTAATCACCATATTTACAGAAATTATACGGTGAATACGGGCAAAAAAAACTACCCGTGTTAGTACTGGTAGTAACACGGGTAACGAAGGAAGAAAAAATGTTTGAAATGAAATAGTAGATTGTTAACCGAGGGTGGAAAGAATCAATTCCCGAGGTATTTAGACGCCCGAGCGCAGCGAGGGCGGCTATAGTCCGAGTCGGAATTGATTCTTTTACCCGAGTTAAACACTCTACTTTTCATTTCAAATACGAGGAAAATAAAACTTATAATAAGATTCAAACCTTACCATAAAACATTATTACCAATTGTTTTGAATTCTGTTACAGATAAAATAATAACAACTACATTATGTCGACTTTTTAAATTTTAAATATGGAACTCCGGCTGGCCCCATACACGTACAATATTGACTCAATATTTATTTCCATCCGAATATAGTCTGTTCAAACCTCAATAATATGTTCAATTTATTGCTACATTGATCAATATTATTGTACGTGTATGGGGCCGGAAGAAATTTTCGCTAAGTTCACACTGGCTGTTTGGAAAGTCGCATGGCATTTTTTTTTTTTACACAAATCTCTTCACTATCACAGCTGACCTGTCAGCAGTTCTATTTTTAAAGTTCATTCCGGCCCTTGGGTGGGAAGTAATTTGTATGAGTTTTTCCCTCCCTAGGGAGGGAAACAGCATTTTCCACCCAATAGTCAGATCAAGAAAACACTATTTTCCGAGTATGAGAAATGAAATAGTAGATTGTATAACAAGGGGGCAAAATAGTATTTTTACGGCGAGGGCGCTACTTTGAATCACGAGCGAAGCGAAGGATTCTAGAATAGAATCCCGAGCACAGCGAGGGATTCTAACATAGAATCCTAAGCACAGTGAGGGATTCAAAGTACACCGCCCGAGGGAAAAATAATTTCCCCCGAGTAATATACTCTACTTTTCATTCCCTTTCTATGAGAAAAAATAAGTTTTGTACGACGTAGTTACCTTCTATAGTTATTGTTCCAGGAGTTCATGGATTGTCACTTTCATAACTTGACGTAGAACTTATTATATTAGCAGAATACAATAAAATATGTTTACCTACTGATTACAAGGACATTAATAATGACGAACACGAACAGATAAATGGCGCTCTTTACTTTTTTTTAGTTAGCTCAGGACACCGCGCTGTGCAGCCAACACTTGCCAGCCAGTAATGCATACAATTTGCGTTCGATTTCTATGAAATTTTCAAGTTCCAAATTCAAATCACTTTGCCGCCCGCTAAAAAGCTCTTAACAGAAAAGAGCTATTTTGCGCCCCGATATCGTGGTGCAAAGTGATTCTTTTCGAATAGAAGGAATGAAAATATATTTATTCATATAGGATACAAAGTAACACTTATGAACGTAAAGATTATTGCTGCTACATTTAGAGTTACAGCCAAATACACAATGCAAAGGTAGGCTGTAAGAAAAGAACCTGGTAATGAGAACTGACCACTCCTTACCAACACTCAGTTTAAGTTCTCTACAGTACTTCTGTAGAAAAAGAAAACTTGTGAGGCAGAAGTGAAATGAAATCTTTAATAAATACCTAAATAGCTCGAGTGAGAAGCAAGTTCACGTTTGCGTTACTGTGGCCTGTGGCATCTTCATTATTTTTTTTTATACTACGAAGGTGGCAGACAAGCTTACGGCCCCACCTGATGTACTGATGTCACCGTAGCCTATGAACGTCTGCAACACCAGAGGCGCTACCTCCTCGTCCTCGCGCGGCCGACCTTGCAAGAAACTTGTTAGGCCCCTTTTGAAGAACACCATACTCCCTGTGCTATGACACAGAAAACAGTATTCGTAGTACTAGTTACACAATAGCCCAGGAAGAGCACTCTGCCTGGTACCAATCTCTCTCAGCCGAACTTAAAGAGTTATGTAGATATCCGGGTCGACGTACGCCAATGTCAGCGCGTTAAATATTAGCGGATCCGACTTTATCAGTAAACGTTACAAAAACTTAATGTTTATGTTGTGTCTTTATTACTGATAGTCTCATAGTTACGTTATACTACACACACATACATTTTAGGGTCGGCAGAGAGAGTGTAGCACCTCTTGTATGTCAAAAGTCTACTGGCTATCGTGGTCACATTCGATCACGTGGGCCGATATAAAATAAAATTTATTCCCTACGAAATCTTCAAAAAAATGCATTAGATTTGACAAATGCCACTGTAGTGCAACAAAAAATACTGTACATTGTATCGATTAATTACCAAATATGCCGTGTGAGGTGATCGAATCTTTGGATTAGCGAAAAATATTCTGTATAATTTATGCCATGATGCATTCCTTCACTGCAACCACAACACACACAACACACTCACACACACACACACACACACACACACACTCACACACACACACACACACACACACACTCACACACACACACACACACACACACACACACACACACACACACACACACACTAAAGTACTATGATGTCGCACATCTCTAATACTTATCTATGACGCTCACGCACACACTTTTCGTAGCTCAAACATCATTTGTTTATACTACACGTGCACGATAAGTTGAGGCACCTTGGTAACTACTTTTTCCCACCCAAGTATTCCTCAACTTACCGCGCACGCGTTTCTAGTCACTGTCTGCCCTGTAACTAAGATTGTGTAAAAGCTATCACTAAAAAAGCGCTACAATTGCAGGGTTTCACAGGCATCACACAAGAGTATGAGCGACCCGAAGCGCCGGAACTTGTGGTGCAGACCGTGGGCCAGTCCATTGAAGAGTCTACTATGAACGTTGTGGAACTTCTCGAGTCACAGGTAAAATTTTCAGAGTGCCCTTTGAGTAGTCGACGAAATATCGCCAAGATCGAGTGGCAAGACAGTTGTAAAACCATGACGTCACGATCTAACGGAAGCTAGACACAGTCGGTGTAAGAAATCGGAACATATAGTGATGACAGACATCCAACGATAAATGAATCGTCACGACACATACAAATTCAAAACGCGTTCAAATATAGTCGTAAGAAATACCATAACAATCTGAACTTGGGTTTAGCAATAGCAACTCCAAGGTGTAAGTAACATTTTGTCGATCACGCCGACTTTTAGAGGAAGAGTTACTGAACCTTTTAAAGATGAGGCTTAGTTGGCAACCCTGGCAATGCCTGCCTATTGTTCAGAGTCGAAACAAGGCAGGGATTGCCAGGGTTGCCACCTAAGCCTGGTAAGGGTTTCAGAAACTTCCTTTCGAAGGTATATCAGGTTCCTTGGCTTGTAGAGTAGCAGGAATTTTAGTCAATACATAACCCGACTTGTCCTTTTAGGCGTGTGGTTAGCAACCCTGGCAATGCCTGCCTATTGTTCAGAGTCGAAACAAGGCAGGGATTGCCAGGGTTGCCACCTAAGCCTGGTAAGGGTTTCAGAAACTTCCTTTCGAAGGTATATCAGGTTCCTTGGCTTGTAGAGTAGCAGGAATTTTAGTCAGTACATAACCCGACTTGTCCTTTTTTGCGTGTGGATTACCCTAAGGCCTCAAATTGGATCAGCTTCGAGCAGGGCCATGGCGATTTCGGTGCCAGAGTACAAGAGACTATACTCTGTTAAAATTAGGTTGATAATTTTGACAACTCACGCCTATGAAGTATCGGATTTGTTTAGTATACTTCAAAAAATTATCGTAGCACATAGACGAGTACCGCCCACTTATCGTAGTGAAGCGTCTTCCAACAATACCGCAGAATCGATCATAGACAAATAATTCGAATAAATTGAAATTAAGTATACTATCTATTCATTTAAATGCAAGTAAAGTTAATAAGTAGGTATCTAAAATATTTATTTGTAATATGATTAGCTAAGTATAATACAAACAATAATAATGCAATTATATTTACCTAATTACCTAAAATAATAATAACGGCTTTTTTGTAACAATCGATTTCAAATTTCACGCAATCGATAATCAAATAGATTCATAAACGATTGGACACTATGGGGTGGCCCTACTAAGAGCTGTCAAAATTATCATCCTAATTTTAACAGAGTACCTATAAGGTAGTTTACTTTGGCGCTGTAATTGCGTCGCCCCGATCGAAACTGACGTCCAGTTTGATGCCGAGAACTTCATCCTAGCATGACTAGTAAATTATGATGTGATGAAGTCTTGTGTAAACAAACACATAAAAAGGTTTTTTATGTGGATTGTCCTGAATTTCTTATCTAATATTTCGTTTATCGTTTAGGAGATGTTAGTGTCAAAGAGAAGTGAAAGTTTTCGTCTACTCCCACCTGTTCTGTTGAGTAGTTCTGTTAACAGAACTTCTGGTAATTTTTTTCCCATTAGTTCTGTGCACAGAACAAATGGTAATGCAATTCCCACCTGTTCTGTTGGCAGAACTACAGGTAATTTTTTTTACCATTAGTTTCGCTCGTGGCCCCGCGAACTCAGTGTTCTGTAAACGATCACTGCAGTAAGCAACTTTCACTATGGCCGGTCCATGGATGGGTGACCATCCATGTGATCACTTTGTGACATTTATTTGAGCGTTTCCGTGCTTCGGAAGGCACGTTAAGCCGTTGGTCCCGGTTGCCAGTAAAATGGCAGTCGTTAAGCTAAGTTGAAGGCTTTATTTCAACAGCAGGCAGTCCCAAGCTGCGCCTGTCCATTTAAACACGGCAATACGGCTCACCGCCTATTACGTGGGACAAATTATACAAAGGTGAAATGCGGGCATATAATATGCCTCTGCCTACCCCTTCGGGGATAAAGGCGTGACCATATGTATGTATGTATTAGTTACACCGTATTAGAGCGGACCTCCTCATACTACCAATGTTTTGTAGTGTTAGTGCCGTAGGTCTAACAGGTGACATATGCACTAACCGCCTATATACCTACGTAGATACCTATGTAGGTATTTAGGAAGGCTATAGTCTAATACCGATACCAAACTATTCATAACGGTGTATAACACAAACTAAATTCATATTTTTATCGTTATGTTAATTCTGATGATAAAAATTACGTTGGAACTAATTAGGTACTTTTGATATGAAAACAACATAACTTTTAATTAACCTAATCAAACAGTCTAAAACTGTATAGAAAAATGTTGCTATTTAACTATTAATAGTATTAATTCATTCAATGTAAAGAACGCTGTGACTGATCGTAGTTTAGCGATCTAGCCACATCTCATAGGCAATCATACTGACCAAACACTAAAAAGTTGAGTTACAGTGACAAGGCAAAGATAGACTTTTGAACAAAACGGTAGTATTCTACGTGATTAAGCTTTCCCCCAGACTGAACATGTGTCTTACTCCCGTTTTCGTCAATAAATCTCATTGATCTTTGTATCCAGGAGCCACTCCAATCAACAGCAGGTTATTGAAACTTACTTGAAAATAATATACACTCCATCAAAGATAATCAAAAAATAACTACGTAACTACCTACCTATTTGGGTAAATTTTCGCAATACACAACACCCACACACGCCAAACTTAAATGAGATCAAAAAAGCTAACATGCTTTCACATACAAAATGACGAATCTGATGTAACGATGATATTAAAATAATTATATGTTAAATGGAGAATTTTCGCTATTTGGGTGTCAAATAAAGTGTACTTATAAATAAAAGTGACATGAAATATTTTTTCAGTTTGACAATAGTAAAATTACGTAATGAGAATAATTTGTCACAAATTCATATTTTTATTAAATTTTCCCACTCATTGTTTATTTTTTTTTTCACAGACATTAAACTGTGTGAATTGGTAAAGATGCTCCCATATATAATATATCTTATAGCGTCGTTATTGCTTTATTACTTCCTGGCTGTCTTAACATCTTACCCATAAGTGGTTAACGGATGGCCTATTTCCAAAAAGCCGGCCAAGTGCGAGTCGGATTCGCACACGGACGGTTCCCTAGCAAAAAACGGCAAAAAAATTACATTCGTTGTATGGCAACTTGTTATAGCTGTAGCAAAGAATAAATATCTAAAAAAAATTACTATCTAGCTATCACATTAAAGAGATACAGCCTCGTGACAGACAAACAGACGGACAGCGAAGTCTCAGTAATAGGGTACCGGTTTTACCCTTTGGGTACGAAACCCTAAAAAGCGATCACACTAGCCCTGTTTCCTGAAATGATCACTGCGTTAATCATTTTACGCTACAGTTAGCCTTAGCTTGCCTTTGCACACGTACCGGTTGCCGGGTACCCGGCGGCGAAGTGTATGGGATTTTTTTTTTTTTTTTTTTTTTTAACGTGAGGGAAAATCCTCGTAGGATGCTATGCCGGACTCTTACCGACTAAAAAACCTCACGTAACGCCCAACAGCCTATGGTTGAGAGCCCCGGGTAAGCCCTCAGGAAGGATGTCCCGTGACTCCCAACAAGTGTATGGGGTTGCCGGGCAAATCACGCCGGTACGTGTGAAAGCTATAGTACATGGCCATACACTTCGCCGCCTGCCGGATACCCGGCAACCAGTACGTGTGAAAAGGGGCTTAGATGCGTGACGCTAAGCAGTTGGTCCCGGCTTCCAAGGTCATGGTGTATACATATTTAAAAATTTACAAAAAAAGTCTGTTGCACAAACTGCCCTTGCCTATTTCAACACGACAATAATTTGCGCTCGCTTGGACAGAATTTAACTGGTTAATAAATATTTTACTTTAAGAAGTCCCCTGACTACCCTTTCACGATGACTCTATGTATGTATATTGTATATTCCATGACCGGGGGCCTGAGGACGGTGAAAGGGCGGCTCACCGTCCTTACAGAAGCAGGCCCATGACGGCAGTGTGACGTGAGGAACTCTCGCACGCCCCCCCTTAGAAGCGGGATCACACCCGAAACCCCCCATTGACGCGGGATAGCACCCGAACCACCCCCTGGGCGAGGCCGCAGTGGCGGCCGTAGGTCTGTTGATAGTCCTGGGACATCCTTCCGAGGGCTTAGTCGGGGCTCCCAACCATGACTGTTGGGCGTTACGTGAGGTTTTTTAGTCGATAGGAGTCCGGCATAACATCCATGAGAATTTTCCCTCACGTTAAACAAAAAAAAATGTATATTGTATATGTACTGCATAAAAATTAAATAGTAGTAGTTGTCAAGTTTTCTATAAGAAGTTTTATTATTTGTTCAAATCACCATTCCCTTTTCAAGGTTCAGTTTATGGCTAAATTATGTCAATATAGGTACTAATTCGTATACTTCACAATTATTATTGTAATAACTACCTTATAGGCGGGCAATAAAGTAATTATTCGAATGGAACTTATTTTGTTTTGAATTAATTAAAACGTGTACTTATGCAGTCTATAGTCTCAATCAAACGATTTTAGATTTTATGCACAAATGACCGGATTAATCGAGATATAAGGACTACGAAGGCGATCTGCCTCTTTTGATAAGCGCCATAAAAGATTTTGTCATGGTGATATCAAATTTATGTATTGAGTTGGTTAAGAGAGGCCTTATATTACGTGTGGAAATCCTACATGGATGCTATGTCGGACTCCTACCGACTAAAACCACACGATGCCCTACAACTGTCTACGGCCGGGAGTACCGGGTAAGCCCTCGGAAGGATGTCCCAGGGCTTTCGGCCGACTTTGGCGAACACTTCAACCTCGCCTATGGGGTTCGTGTGCTATCCCGCGTCTGGGAAGTTAGTACGGGTGTTAACCCGCTACTTGGGGAAGAGGGGGTGGGAGTTGGGTACTGTCCCACCACTATCACCACTATGAGGGCCAAAGAGATATTCGCCATCGTCTTGGCCTGCTTCTGTAAGAACTGCGAGCAGCCAGCTCACTGTTCTCGGGCTTATGAGAGGGCTAGCACTAAAACCATAGTATTCTGTACTATAGATATATTTATTTTTACGGGGATAAACGTGGTTGTGTATTGTATGAAACCTTGAAATAAACATAATCGCTCATACTTATAGACCTAGTATACAGGGTGGAATTTAAAGACGGTAGTTGTAGGTAAAGTACCCTTAATACTGATACTGGCAAGTTTTGCTGAAAGGAAACATTCTTTTATTTTCAAAATTCAGTAAAACTGCATTTAAAGTTTTTTGTAAAATCACCTGCCTAAGCCGGGAATCGTACCTGGGAGATGTGAAAAAGAAAAACATTCTGTATTTTGTGATACCAACCGAAAGAGTCTTTAACAAGGAACAATTTCTTTTAAACAACATAGTAGGTACCTTAAATTAAAGGAAGACCAAGTAAAATATGTTTTTATTGTAAAGCTTACTTACTATCTAAAGTAATTCTAATTAATACTATCTAAAGTAAGTCTAATTGAGAACCTCCTTTTTTTTGGAAGTAGAATTCATAGAAACTAAAACATTTTTTAACCAACTTTTAAAAAAAGGAGGTGGTTGTCAATTAGACTGTTTTTTTCTTTTTCTTTAAATTCCAGCCTGTATAATCGTTTTTAATAAAATAATCGTGTGAAAATCCTCGTGGACTTCACTTCTTATTCGAGGAAGCTAGTGCCCTCGAGAAGATGTGCTTAAAGCGTGCTGACAGGTACGGTCAGCTCGTTTAACCTGGTGACCACTTCTTAGGAGTTGGGTGTAGATAGACAGTTGCTTTGAGATGACAAGCACATATGTCATATTATATCATCCTTGCAAACTTTAATTATTCGCAATTTTAAAAGTCCTAACTGCAGTAGTACTAAAGCAATATAACTGTATGTATGATTAGCACTAAAAGAAAAAAATATATAAAGCAATATATCATTTCTTCAAAGGGCATCATCCCCCGTTTCGAAGACAGTCGCGCTGGAGTAGAAGAGCTGTTCATCTACGGCAATAGATTGACCAGCGCTATTGAAGAAGCGGTTAGACTACCACAAATTCACCTCGACACCTTGGATCTGCAGTGGGTGCAGGTAAGAGTTGAATAAAATTGTATACTTTGGAATCTATTTAGCTATAGAGCAGGCTTTAAGACAATAAATATGGTTTACTAGCGGACGTCACGCGATTTCACTTCCGTAACTCCCGTTCCCGTGGGAATGCGGGAATAAAATATAGCCCATGTCACCCGGGGACACTGCAGCTTCACAACAGTGAAAGAATTTTTTAAATCGGTTCAGTAGTTTCTTAGCCTATTCGATGCAAACAAACAATCAAATCTTTCCTCTTTATATAATTAGTATAGACTAGGTGGCGCGTCTGTCGCCGACTATAATCTATCCCTGTACCGAATTTCAGCCAGATCCCTTCAGCCGATTTAACGTGTTAGCGTAACAAACATTCATTTTGTGATTTCTGTAATTGTAGGTGAATATCGTCTTCTATACTAATATTATAAAGGGGAAAGATTTGATTGTTGTTAGTTTGCATCGAATAGGTTCCGAAACCATCGAACCGATTTGAAAAATTCTTTCACTGATTAGCTACACTCCGCCCTTTGAACATAGGCTATAATTTTATTTCCGTATCCGCACGGCAAGGCTGCGTTCACACGGCGCACGTTTTTCTCGTGCACGATGAAATCGTAGTGGCAGTAGACAATTTGAAACTGTTCACATGGAGTCTATACGGGAAAATCGTGTGTACTAGACACGTTTTTGCCGTATACCATGCGGAGTTGCCACTAGGATCGCCGTGCGTCGGCACGATTTTCTCGAATACGCATCGTAGTGGCGCTTATGTACACATTGATCGTTCACACGACCAACCCATTCATGCGATTTTATCGTAACGTTAAAAACGCGTTGAATAGTCGCCGTGTGAACGATTGCATCGTGGACGGGAAAATCGTGTACGAGAAAAACGTGCGCCGTGTGAACGTAGCGGAACGGGAGCTACAAGTGACTTTCTTTAGTACGTTATAAGAGAGGTTCTATGCCCATTTAGCCGTCGGCGTAGGGCCGCATTATTACCATATTTTTTTCATGGTATCGGCATCTGTTAGCACGCGAGCTGTAACACTGGTGACCTCTAGTGTTTGAAATTATTTATACAGAATGATATAATAACATGTTTGATGCAACTTGAAAAGAAATGCATCAAAGATAGCAGTTTATTTCTGGTTCACCTTTAAAATTGGAACTAATTAGCTGTTTTATGTGTAGACATCAATTTCTTGTTATCTTGAAGTAGAATTTGAATATCTTAATAGTCCAATGAAATGACGTTTATATAACTTATTTACGTTCACTGTTACCTAACAAAATTAAAAGCTTTTGCAAGCAAGATGTCTATCTTGTAAGAACAAACTTTTAATTTTTAACAAAATAAAAAGTTTTTGCAAGTAAGATGTCTATCTTGATTGAACAAACTTTTAATTTTGTCTTGTAAATTGATAAATATATCCTAACTAGCTGATGCCCGCAGTTTCGCCCGCGTAAGATTTGTTCCCGTGGGAACTTATTCCGGGGATAAAAAGTGGTCTATGTGTTATTCCAGGCTATAATGTATCTCTGTACCAAATTTCAGCCTGATCCGTTCAGTGGTTTAAGCGTGAAAGAGTAATAAACATCCGCACTCACAAACTTTCGCATTTATAACATTAAGTAAGATATGTACGTACATACAAAACTACGATGGAAATAATAGATATATTTAAACATGATTGTTCTTTTGTAGTGCTAATGCTTATTTCAGGTGCTGTCAGAAGGCTGGGCTTATCCTCTCAAAGGATTCATGAGGGAGCATGAATATTTGTCTGTAAGTATTCATCATTTAATTTTCTCCGCGGTATGCTCAATACTGCTATTCGATCGAGACCGATACCTGTGGTTTAGAGAAGTTTTTAGTAAGCTTATAATGTGAATGGACCGATGACCTGAAAAAGCTCGCAGGGAGTGACTGGATGCGGAAGGCGCAGGACCGTGTATTGTAACGTAATTTAGAGAGGCCTACATCCAGTATAACAGGCTGTTTTGATTGATATAATGTGAATAGAATTTTTATTTTCCGTGGGTGACCAACGTCCTTACAGAAACAGGACCTAGACGATAGCGTGACGTGAGGGATTCACGCACGCCAGCCCCCGAACTACCCCCCAAAGACGCGGGATAGCATCCGAACCCCCCCTAGGTGAGGCTGCAGTCGTAGCCGTGGGTCTTTTGTCCTGAGTCCTGGGACATCCTTCCAAGGGTTTACCCGGGGCTTCCAACCTTAGGCTGTTAGGTAGGATATGTGTGGTGTTTAGTCGGTAGGAGTCCGGCATAGCATCCCTGTATCATTTTCCACACGTTGAAAATAAACTATCTGCGAGAGTTTCCCTGCTTCAGAAGACACGTTAAGCGGTTTGCCCTGATTGCGATTAACAAGAAAGTCGTTACGGAAAGTTGAAGCCTATTCTATATTATTAGCCTTTGAAGGCTTGAATAATTTCTACAGAGCGGTACGTCACACTTACGCCTGTCCATTTCAACACGGCAACGTGGCAATAGGCTCACCACTTATTTTACTTGGGATCAAAACAAATGGTGAAATGGGGGCAAGTAGTATTACTCTGCCTATCTCGTTAGTAAATAAATAAGTGAGGCGCTTAGCAGACGACGTAGCGGTCTTTTTGTCCGCGACGTAATAAAGACTGCGTCTGCCCGTCGATGCCCGCAACTGCCCGCACCGCGAAAATATGCGTCCGGCGGGCAACTGCGGCGCGGTCTTTTTGCCCTTCATGTGCTTTGGTAGTATAGGATTCTCTTAGCGCTATCGTTTGCGGTGAAATTGCCCGGCCCGGCCCGCCCCGTCGTTTGTAAAGCGCCTTAGATGACCGACACCGGTCACATTCTTAAATCCTTAACACTTCCATATCAACTCCCAAGGACTATCTGACATGCAACATCGCTTAAAAGTAATTTCCTTATCTCAATACGAGGAAATGTAATTATTGTTAAGGAAAACGATAATTATTTTTACTGATTCTGATCAAAACATGGGTGATTTGATGTACATAACAACATATGTCCATTTTGGTTTTCTTGTTTTTTTTTGTAATCTCATAAAGTTAATTTTGGGATGCTCTATACTATAATTACCCAATTTAGATAATACTAGCTGACCCGCGCAACTTCGTTTGCGCCACATAAGAGAGAGTATTACCTGTTCCCGTCGCATTAGCACATATTTTTTACTTATCTATAAATATTTACGCAGCACACGCAACGAAGCTCTCAAAAGGAATAACTTTTCCCCCGTTTTTGAAACATTTACTATAACTGCTTCGCTCCTATTCGTTATAGCGTGATGCTATATAGCCTATGACACTCCACAATAACGTAGCTTTCTATTGGTGAAATAATTTTTAAAATCGATTCAGTAGATCCCGAGATTACCCCTTACAATTTAACAAATATACAAACACACAAACTTTTATTCTTTATAATATTAGTATAGATCAGCTAATAGCTGAAGCACGCGACTTCGCCCGCGTAAAACTTTGTTTCCGTTCCTGCTTCCCATGGGAACATATTTCCGGGATGAAATGTACATATGTGTTATTCCAGACTATAACCTACATTGGTTCCAAATTTCAACCCGATTCGTTCAGCCGTTAGAGCGTGATTGAGTAACAAACATCCAAACATAGCACTAAAGAACATCCAAACATCTTCACAAACTTTCACATTTATAATATCATATTATATTATTAGTAGGATATTGTAAGTAAGTAAGCACATACATTTTATCTGAGGAAAGACCCAACTTCCAATCAAACCTTTGCCGGTCACACAAAATATTGATCCTACCCGAGATTCAAATGTCACATACAATACAATCACGCCATTGAAACAGTCAAATATTGTAATATTCTTTCATTAAAACCTTTCTAAATGATTTTTTTATACTACTGAGGTAGCTGTCAAGCTTACGGCCCACATATTAGTTGGTTACCGTAGCCTATCGACGTTCTCAACATCTGAACGCTACACATGCTTTCGAAAACCTTGGTTTTCTAGAAATAATCCAAAGTTTCAGACCTAAAATCCTTATAATTCAACAAAAAAAACAATTTCTTATTCGAATGTTCCTTTTCTTTTCAGACTCTTCACTCCAACTGCATGACACTACCGGACGGCTCAATAATCAATCAGTCTATCCCAATAGTACTGCCAGTAGATACAGAACTAAAGGATCGTTTGACCGGCGCCAATGCGATCGCTCTAGTGTACAATGGAAAGGCGGTAGCTGTGCTTAGGGCTCCAGAGTTCTACCCTCATAGGAAGGAGGAAAGGTGTTCGCGACAGTTTGGGATTTATCATACGGAACATCCTTATATCAAGGTAATTTACTGAGCAGAAAATAATAATGACATTGTTGTGCCTAATTGTAGATATATTTACAGTTTGTCAAAAAGAGCGCTCGTATCCTCACGAAAACACGCGACAACACTTTGTTATTCATGTACAACGAAGTGTTTACAACATGTGAAAATGAATCTTATTGCTTTTTTTGTAAAAGTTCTATATTGTCGAAATTCACATGGACACGATTAGGAGCACCATTAACCATACGAAATATCTTAAATAACAGTTTCACTTATGGGGTATTTAACAGTTAAAAATTTATTCACAGCAGCGCTAGTATGAAGATTCTAACTACTTGCGTAGCACAAAATAATGTAGTAAATGATCTTTTTAAGATTTTTTGTGAGAAAACGTATACTTGCGTACGTTACGTAGACTTCTGTGGGAGGTGGCGGGCGTGGAGTCGGATCCTGTGTGCCGTCACTGCCCGAGCGGCGCCGTAGACTCGGCGGAGCACACTATTGATTTTGCACGGAGGGGTTTAGTGGGTAGGTCCCACATATCAGACCGTGAGTCCCACACGAAGTTGTCTTGTTCCCCCGAAACAAGGCGGCGAAGTGCCCAACCTGCAGTCCCCGCGTAAAAAAAACGTTACGTAGACTAAATTATTTCGTAAACGTCAAATACCTACGTTTATGGACTTTACCCTGATGCTAATGT
The DNA here is from genome assembly GCA_933228765.1 of Miltochrista miniata. Classification (NCBI taxonomy): domain Eukaryota; kingdom Metazoa; phylum Arthropoda; class Insecta; order Lepidoptera; family Erebidae; genus Miltochrista; species Miltochrista miniata. Next base: position 31,663,372 of record OW121752.1, on the reverse strand, counting down.
GGCGCCCCCCTAATTATGGCAATTCGACAGACATTTTTTATATTCAAAATGTCCCCATCTCTTGTCTCCATGGTATTTCATTTATTCAATTTATCCATATTTTCATTTCTCAAATTATGTTCCTCAGATGATCAAGGAAGCAGGCGACTGGCTAGTTGGTGGTAATTTGGAAGTGTTCGAGCGTATACTCTGGAACGACGGCTTAGATTCTTACCGCCTCACGCCCAATGAACTTGGACTGAAATTCAAGGAGCTTGGTGCTGACGCTGTGTTTGCTTTCCAAGTAAGTGCAGCATATTTTGAGATTTTTATGTATCAAGTCTGTAATATTTCTTAGCGTAAAATAGAGATGCTGGGTTCGACATTCGACATGAAGAGAAACGAGGACGAACGCGCTTTAGGAATTTGGTTTCAAATTTCTGGTCCGAATGAAATCTGGTGAATTATTATTACTTCTTGAGTTTCGAAACTGGGTGAGGGCGCCGATTCTCGCTTCACACGACATGAATGCGTGGACGGAAATCGACGAGTGAAACGTCACCTGTCTCATATTTAAGAACGGCAAAACATGAGACCCACGACGTTTCACCCGTAAATTTGCGTCCACGCATTAACATCGTGTGGTCGAGAATCGGCGCCCTGCGCGATATTTATGTCACACACCTGTATGCCCGAAGGAAGAGGTAACGAGCGACAGTTACCCACACTTATATCAAAAGTACAAACTAAAGTCTATTATTGACAATCAGTTTACACTAAGTTGTACAGAAACTAATCAGAATTTTATTCCATATTCCATACATCATTTTCCGAGTATGAACCAAAGTTGTTAAAAGAAAACGTCGATAATTTCATCTCACTCGCGAATCACAAGTTGGTCGCTATCAATAATCCATCAAAATTTTAATGCCTACGTCTTTGTTACAGCTACGCAACCCTATCCACAATGGCCACGCTCTGCTAATGCAAGACACACACCGTCAACTAATCGCAAGAGGGTTCAAGAAACCTGTCCTATTGTTACATCCTCTTGGTAAGATTCATACGTTTTGCTACACCGCTTAGTATTTAACGTGTGGATATTCGCATAGGTAATACCGGACTGGGACTGACTAAAGGCTGCCCTACCAGGCCGCGCATAATCTCGATGTGGTTCGTCGTGCCGGAAAGGGACCCGGCGACCACACTCGGGGGGGTACGGGGGCCCTCCCGTCCGGCGGGTCGGCCTCTGTCTCACCACACAGTAATGCCCGCTTTCCACTGCGAGCGAGTCGGACCCATTACGGACTCCGCTATACTCGTAACGATGATTTTCGATACATGTCATGTCCGCTTTGGTGGAAGGACATGTATGAAAATCGTCGTTACGAGTATAGCGGAGTCCGTAATGGGTCCGACTCGCTCGCAGTGGAACGTAGGCATAATAGATGAAACTAGCCCCTACGCTTTATCCCTCACTGCTGTGGCAACTGTCGCCACGTCTTCACGTCTCCCCTTTAAAAATTACTTCAAGCGGAGCGTGAAGAGGCACATCATAGGGCCGCATACTTGAGGGCCGCTTTATAGTCTTACTGACTGGCACGGTGGCCCCCAATCGCTAGATGTCGCTGTGACTTTCCATCAAAAGGCGGCATCATTTTGGCGAGCCAAAAAAAAATATTAAAAAAAAAGAAAACAACACGGTCCCTTTAGCTTCTACCGCGACCTTGCCTAATAGGGTTCGACCATTTTCACTTGTCTTAGGGGGTTGGTTCCTGTGGTATCCCACTTCTTGGGGCTTGTGGCGTTCGTGAGAGTCTCACTTCACGCTGCCGTCTTGGGACTGTTCCTGTATGGACGGTGAGTAGCCCACCCGCCTTCAAGATGCCTGGTATCATAATATGTAGGATGAGTCGTCAATATGACGGAATCGCGTTATATCAATAAACTAGCCGATGCCCGCAGCTTCGCCCGCGTAAAATTTGTTCCCGTTTCCGCTTCCCGTATTTTATCCCCCTTGGGGGTAGAATTTATCAAAATCCTTTCTTAGCGGATGCCTACGTCATAACATCTACCTGCATGCCAAATTTCAGCCCGATCCGTCCTGTGGTTTGGGCTGTGCGTTGATAGATCACTATGTCATTCAGTCAGTCACCTTTGAGTTATATATATTTAGATAGAAGATAGTAGCCGTTTTCTTGCTTCTTCGAGTTTTACTAGCCTCGACGATTTTGAGTGGGAACTAACCTACTAGAACCTACCATATTGTGCACCTTCACGAATCTGCTTCGAACTTTGTTCACTCTCGAATGGGACTCAGTGAGACCTATTCTTATATTCTTAGTTACGAATCAAGCTATCTCTTCCTGATTACGTAAAAATTCATTCATTGATTTAGGTGTGCAAGCGTAAGAGATAGACAGACAGTACCTATAGTTTATATTCTTATATTTTCAGGTGGTTGGACAAAAGATGACGACGTTCCTCTAGAAGTGCGCATCAACCAACATAAGGCGGTGCTCAGCGAAGGAGTTTTGGACCCACATTCCACCATACTAGCGATATTCCCTTCACCGATGATGTATGCTGGACCAACTGAGGTATGGGACTGTTATACCTTATGAGCTTTTTTTTAAAGTGAAACCTTGCGACTGGGAAAAATACTCTAAATCGCGACCTGTTTAATGAACGCATTTACGCGCCGTCACCCCAGCCGCGGGGGCAGCTGTGTCCGGGGCTCCCGGCCCGGTCCAGACCGGCCAACTGCACGACGAAGCAGGAGCAATTGTCGACTTACTGCCGCTCCCCCACGCAGCGCGCCTCCCGCTTTGCCGCCATCACCTCGCCAGCAAGCGAAATAACAGCGACCAAGCACGCCTGACTGCTGTTCATGGGTTGCATCATGATCAGCAGTGACAGGCCCCTACCGATGCTGCACGGAGCGGCCGCACAGGCGGAACGGCCGCACAGGCGGAGCGGCCGCACAGGCGGAACGGCCGCACAGGCGGAACGGCCGCACAGGCGGAGCGGCCGCACAGGCGGAACGGCCGCACAAGCGGAACAGCCGCACAGACGGTCGCTGCCGCACAGCAAACTCGATCCAACCGGCCGCAGCCGGGGGCGGACCTCACAAACAAGGTCGCAACGCTTCCACCAGGTATCCGGGAACTGTCGCAACACCGCGGGCCTGCCTTACCACGACCCCCTCGTGCAATCGGGTCAACTCCGTCAAACGACGTCCGAAAACCGCCCAATGCTCCTGCTGTATAGCCGGAAGCAATGGGGCGTCCGCCACGGTGTGTTGCGGTGCCGATGCGCCGCAACACACCTTGGGCCTAGCAGGCCCACTCTGTTTAAGGTTTTTCCAGACTATAATCTATCCATTTTTTGAAGTAAAACTTCTTTAGGCGCGACTAGGTAGTAATTCAGATTTCTTTTTCTGACGGAAGTAACGCTTACTATGTAGTTTCCGCTATTCAAAATTCGAATGAATGATATTAATATAACATTTGATGCCGTCAATGGCAAAGAACTTTTACTTAAATCGCGCGTAAAGGTTACACGCACACACTTTCTTTTTCTTTTTTTTTACGTGTGGAAATCTTACATGGATGCTATACTCCTACCGACTAAAACCACACGATGCCTTATAACTTATTTCCGGGATAAAAAGCAGTCTATGTTGTTCCAGACTATAATCTATTCCTGTACCAAATGTCAGCCAGATCTGTTCCGACGTCAGAGCGTGAAAGAATAACAAACATCGACACATCTACACATCTACTCTCACAAACTTTCGCATTTATAATATTAATAACACTAAATCTCTATATAACTTATATAGACCTAGGATTGTCAAGAGCTTCAGTAAGCTCTTTACTAAAACGAATTTTCACAGCATTTCCATGGCATTGATAGAATCTTACCAAATGTGGCTAGGCAGACGGGGGAACATTGTGAACGGTGGACGGTGAGTTCTGACGCGTCTTAAGGTGGCCACCCTAAATCTACTTAAATGGGTCGCGCGTCCCAGACACCCTCACAGTGTTTCCCTCTGTACCACGCTACGGACCCGGCGCCCGCACGGGAAGAAACGGTCATCATGCAGTTGTATGCTGAGGAAATGGTCCCTTATACATAATGTACCTTTCAGGTACAATGGCACGCCAAATGCCGTATGAACGCGGGTGCGAACCACTACATAGTGGGTCGCGACCCCGCCGGCCTGCCGCACCCCGCCGGTGGGGGCGACCTGTACGACCCGCGCCACGGGGCCATGGTGCTGAAGGAGGCGCCGGGCCTTAACGACCTGGAGGTGAGTACTTTATGTGTCACTACTAGTGCAATAGTAGGTACAATGCGACCTGTACGACCCGCGCCACGGGGCCATGGTGCTGAAGGAGGCGCCGGGCCTTAACGACCTGGAGGTGAGTACTTTATGTGTCACTACTAGTGCAATAGTAGGTACAATGCGACCTGTACGACCCGCGCCACGGGGCCATGGTGCTGAAGGAGGCGCCGGGCCTTAACGACCTGGAGGTGAGTACTTTATGTGTCACTACTAGTGCAATAGTAGGTACAATGCGACCTGTACGACCCGCGCCACGGGGCCATGGTGCTGAAGGAGGCGCCGGGCCTTAACGACCTGGAGGTGAGTACTTTATGTGTCACTACTAGTGCAATAGTAGGTACAATGCGACCTGTACGACCCGCGCCACGGGGCCATGGTGCTGAAGGAGGCGCCGGGCCTTAACGACCTGGAGGTGAGTACTTTATGTGTCACTACTAGTGCAATAGTAGGTACAATGCGACCTGTACGACCCGCGCCACGGGGCCATGGTGCTGAAGGAGGCGCCGGGCCTTAACGACCTGGAGGTGAGTACTTTATGTGTCACTACTAGTGCAATAGTAGGTACAATGCGACCTGTACGACCCGCGCCACGGGGCCATGGTGCTGAAGGAGGCGCCGGGCCTTAACGACCTGGAGGTGAGTACTTTATGTGTCACTACTAGTGCAATAGTAGGTACAATGCGACCTGTACGACCCGCGCCACGGGGCCATGGTGCTGAAGGAGGCACCGGGCCTTAACGACCTGGAGGTGAGTACTTTATGTGTCACTACTAGTGCAATAGTAGGTACAATGCGACCTGTACGACCCGCGCCACGGGGCCATGGTGCTGAAGGAGGCGCCGGGCCTTAACGACCTGGAGGTGAGTACTTTATGTGTCACTACTAGTGCAATAGTAGGTACAATGCGACCTGTACGACCCGCGCCACGGGGCCATGGTGCTGAAGGAGGCGCCGGGCCTTAACGACCTGGAGGTGAGTACTTTATGTGTCACTACTAGTGCAATAGTAGGTACAATGCGACCTGTACGACCCGCGCCACGGGGCCATGGTGCTGAAGGAGGCGCTGGGCCTTAACGACCTGGAGGTGAGTACTTTATGTGTCACTACTAGTGCAATAGTAGGTACAATGCGACCTGTACGACCCGCGCCACGGGGCCATGGTGCTGAAGGAGGCGCCGGGCCTTAACGACCTGGAGGTGAGTACTTTATGTGTCACTACTAGTGCAATAGTAGGTACAATGCGACCTGTACGACCCGCGCCACGGGGCCATGGTGCTGAAGGAGGCGCCGGGCCTTAACGACCTGGAGGTGAGTACTTTATGTGTCACTACTAGTGCAATAGTAGGTACAATGCGACCTGTACGACCCGCGCCACGGGGCCATGGTGCTGAAGGAGGCGCCGGGCCTTAACGACCTGGAGGTGAGTACTTTATGTGTCACTACTAGTGCAATAGTAGGTACAATGCGACCTGTACGACCCGCGCCACGGGGCCATGGTGCTGAAGGAGGCGCCGGGCCTTAACGACCTGGAGGTGAGTACTTTATGTGTCACTACTAGTGCAGTAGTAGGTACAATGCGACCTGTACGACCCGCGCCACGGGGCCATGGTGCTGAAGGAGGCGCCGGGCCTTAACGACCTGGAGGTGAGTACTTTATGTGTCACTATTAGTGCAGTAGTAGGTACAATGCGACCTGTACGACCCGCGCCACGGGGCCATGTTGCTGAAGGAGGCGCCGGGCCTTAACGACCTGGAGGTGAGTACTTTAATGTGTCACCACTAGTGCAATAGTAGGTACAATGCGACCTGTACGACCCGCGCCACGGGGCCATGGTGCTGAAGGAGGCGCCGGGCCTTAACGACCTGGAGGTGAGTACTTTATGTGTCACTACTAGTGCAGTAGTAGGTACAATGCGACCTGTACGACCCGCGCCACGGGGCCATGGTGCTGAAGGAGGCGCCGGGCCTTAACGACCTGGAGGTGAGTACTTTATGTGTCACTATTAGTGCAGTAGTAGGTACAATGCGACCTGTACGACCCGCGCCACGGGGCCATGTTGCTGAAGGAGGCGCCGGGCCTTAACGACCTGGAGGTGAGTACTTTAATGTGTCACCACTAGTGCAATAGTAGGTACAATGCGACCTGTACGACCCGCGCCACGGGGCCATGGTGCTGAAGGAGGCGCCGGGCCTTAACGACCTGGAGGTGAGTACTTTATGTGTCACTACTAGTGCAATAGTAGGTACAATGCGACCTGTACGACCCGCGCCACGGGGCCATGGTGCTGAAGGAGGCGCCGGGCCTTAACGACCTGGAGGTGAGTACTTTATGTGTCACTACTAGTGCAGTAGTAGGTACAATGCGACCTGTACGACCCGCGCCACGGGGCCATGGTGCTGAAGGAGGCGCCGGGCCTTAACGACCTGGAGGTGAGTACTTTATGTGTCACTACTAGTGCAGTAGTAGGTACAATGCGACCTGTACGACCCGCGCCACGGGGCCATGGTGCTGAAGGAGGCGCCGGGCCTTAACGACCTGGAGGTGAGTACTTTAATGTGTCACCACTAGTGCAATAGTAGGTACAATGCGACCTGTACGACCCGCGCCACGGGGCCATGGTGCTGAAGGAGGCGCCGGGCCTTAACGATCTGGAGGTGAGTACTTTATGTGTCACTACTAGTGCAATAGTAGGTACAATGCGACCTGTACGACCCGCGCCACGGGGCCATGGTGCTGAAGGAGGCGCCGGGCCTTAACGACCTGGAGGTGAGTACTTTATGTGTCACTACTAGTGCAGTAGTAGGTACAATGCGACCTGTACGACCCGCGCCACGGGGCCATGGTGCTGAAGGAGGCGCCGGGCCTTAACGACCTGGAGGTAAGTACTTTAATGTGTCACCACTAGTGCAATAGTAGGTACAATGCGACCTGTACGACCCGCGCCACGGGGCCATGGTGCTGAAGGAGGCGCCGGGCCTTAACGATCTGGAGGTGAGTACTTTATGTGTCACTACTAGTGCAATAGTAGGTACAATGCGACCTGTACGACCCGCGCCACGGGGCCATGGTGCTGAAGGAGGCGCCGGGCCTTAACGACCTGGAGGTGAGTACTTTATGTGTCACTACTAGTGCAGTAGTAGGTACAATGCGACCTGTACGACCCGCGCCACGGGGCCATGGTGCTGAAGGAGGCGCCGGGCCTTAACGACCTGGAGGTGAGTACTTTATGTGTCACTATTAGTGCAGTAGTAGGTACAATGCGACCTGTACGACCCGCGCCACGGGGCCATGTTGCTGAAGGAGGCGCCGGGCCTTAACGACCTGGAGGTGAGTACTTTAATGTGTCACCACTAGTGCAATAGTAGGTACAATGCGACCTGTACGACCCGCGCCACGGGGCCATGGTGCTGAAGGAGGCGCCGGGCCTTAACGACCTGGAGGTGAGTACTTTAATGTGTCACCACTAGTGCAATAGTAGGTACAATGCGACCTGTACGACCCGCGCCACGGGGCCATGGTGCTGAAGGAGGCGCCGGGCCTTAACGACCTGGAGGTGAGTACTTTATGTGTCACCACTAGTGCAATAGTAGGTACAATGCGACCTGTACGACCCGCGCCACGGGGCCATGGTGCTGAAGGAGGCGCCGGGCCTTAACGACCTGGAGGTAAGTACTTTAATGTGTCACCACTAGTGCAATAGTAGGTACAATGCGACCTGTACGACCCGCGCCACGGGGCCATGGTGCTGAAGGAGGCGCCGGGCCTTAACGACCTGGAGGTGAGTACTTTATGTGTCACCACTAGTGCAATAGTAGGTACAATGCGACCTGTACGACCCGCGCCACGGGGCCATGGTGCTGAAGGAGGCGCCGGGCCTTAACGACCTGGAGGTGAGTACTTTAATGTGTCACCACTAGTGCAATAGTAGGTACAATGCGACCTGTACGACCCGCGCCACGGGGCCATGGTGCTGAAGGAGGCGCCGGGCCTTAACGATCTGGAGGTGAGTACTTTATATGTGTTGTATATGCGGACAAGTAAAACCAATCACTACTAGTACAATACAAGTGGGCGCGAACCACTACATAGTGGGTCCTTTACGATGCCCGTCACGGCATGCTGAAGGAGGCGCTGGGCGTTAAGGGACACGTCCTCAAAAAACGCACTTAGGATTTTGGAAATATTCAAGAACTCACTTCATTAAATGACACTAAAATGTAACCTTAAATTCCTAATAGATGAGACTACGCTTATTTTACACCGTGTGCTTTTTACAAAATAATTATTAACATTAGAAAAAGCACCTATCAAAGTTATTAAAAATCATGGAAATAGCAGGAATAATCAAAATGACAAAAGTAAATTTTGATGATTTTCAAAGGTTTTTTCGCAAGTAAATAATTATTTTCTAAATAGCACACGGTGTTTATGTAGTCTTATCTATTAAAAAATTAATGTTCCATTTTAGTGCCATTTAATAAAGTGAGTTCTTAAATATTTTTAAAATCCTAAATGTCTTTTTGTGCATTTTACGGACGCGCCCCTTAACGATCTGGACGTGAGTAATTTACTTGTCACCACTCAAGAATAACGAATGGTACTTATATAAATAGCATAACATTAATAGAATTGTAGAAGTATTGATTATTTTAATTAATTAAAATAGTAATAATGAAACGCTCGTAGCTCCGCTAACTACATGTTCTGTAAACGATCACTGCTTTAAACAACTTAAGCTATGCTGCATGGTCCTCAGATAGGTGATCGCTTTCTGGCATTTCCATTTTACGAGCGTCTCCTTGTTTCGAAAGACATATTAAGTCGTTGGTCTTGGTTGCCACATGGCAATTGAGAAGTCCTTGTAAGCGGCTTGAAAGTTTCAACATGAATGGCTACAACCTTCGCCTGATCATTTCAAAATGGCAATACGCTTACCACATATTAAGTGGGACAAAATGCAAATGCGGTAATCTGGACACTTCCTACGTACCCCATTGGGGATAAAAGTGTGAAGAATGCTCATTATTCATAGTATTATAATTGACCGATTTAGCCTCACAACGTTGTTAAAGGTGATTAAATTACTTTGAAGAAGTGTTATTATGTACGAATTTCCCATTTGTAACTATGCTTGCCAGATTATCCCATTCCGTGTGGCTGCCTACGATACTTCGGTTGGGAAGATGGCGTTCTTTGACCCTACGCGGAAAGAAGACTTCGATTTCATATCTGGGACCAGGATGAGAGGTGAGCTATTGATATTTATTTATTTTATCTATAGTCTGTCCAACCGTTTATTTTACTTTTGATTTTATTATTTTATTTTGTTTCTTTATAATGAACGTAGATGAATATGATTAGGCAGTTCATAAATTTATTTGATATACCGCGTATTTCAAAATTCCCTTTAACGAATAATGGAAGTTACGTTTTCAGGCCGCTGTGAAAAGTAAAATAAACAGTTTGACAGACTATAATGACTGATCCGCAGAATTTCCTCACGTATATGATACATAATATCATCACTTTATCTATTGCTGAAAAATGCATTAAAATTGGTTGATTAATTTAAAAGATCAAGGCGTACTACATTTTATACCTTGTAAAGATACAAAAATATGAAAATTATAATTCGCAGGTCTAGCAAGGTCTGGCAAAGAGCCTCCAAAAGGTTTTATGGCACCCAGCGCATGGAGAGTATTGTCCGAATACTACCAGTCGCTAAAATCCAAAATGGACACCAACTGAACCACATTTCATATAAAAGAGTATTATTTAGAACTAATTATAGTCATCAATTTCGCAATATATGTACCAAATTAATTTCAAAAATATCGACTATCGAATTAAATTTGATTTTGGAGTGAGATTAATAAAAATATAATATTTTGCATTATTATTATTTACAAATGTTTAATTTCTGTCAAATGTTTTATTTTTAAAATTGCAGGGTGATATATAATGATCATAATGGTTCTCGGGTCTTTTTCGCGTAGGTATTAACATATTATACTCTGTAAAATACAGCTTGATCACTGTGACAGTTCTACAAAATATAAACAAGAGCAGACTTTATGTCAAACGGCATAAAGCTTTTGTGGTTGAAATGCAGAGAGTGTGAACACAGAGGTGCAAACTGTAAATAACAACTTTATGCCTTTGAAATAAAAGTCAATTTTGTTTACGTTAAAAATAACTGTCACAAAGATCAAGCTATATTTTACAGAGTATAATACCTGTCGGCTGTATTATACAGCCGTGGCCACGTGTATACTCTAAGAGACAAAGATCCGAAAATCATGATGAGTTATTTAAGACGCATGAGTTTCAAAACATGATATACTAAGGGCGGATTCGACCAAAGTCGGAGTAAGGCCGGGCGCGCACTACGATTTTAGTTTTTGCGACACGATTTTAGAATCGCGCTGTAACTTATCGCAGAAAATTCACTGCGCGCACTGCGATGAAAATGTCGATGAATTGTTCATTCTCAACAGGAATTTCATACGAGTCGCTTGTCTTGCCTTGCTCCTTCGGAGGAGTAGAAAAAAGAAAAAGAGAAACTATCAATATTGGACGCATCCTTTTGCAGCTGAAAGACAATATATTAAAGGTTCTTTTTATCTAAACCTAATTAACTTCGCCTAGACATATCCTTAAAAATCTTTGGCTATTATTGTATGAAGAATCAAACTGTATGACTGAGTATTTATCCCACAAAGGTGGTCTTCCTTCTATTTCCATAATTACATGTTCAACATCTAACGTCTCGTCTTGTGACTCTATTGGGGAAGCAGGTCCCGACATGTCAACGCTTGAAGAGCGAAATGCCGACTGACCCCCGCCGACGGGTCCAGGGTGCGATTTTATTATCGCAGTGCGCGCGGAGCCATACAGCTGTGTATCATGCAATTCAGTTTTACGACAATCGCGTCGCGAGCGGTCGCAGCAAAATGTGACAAATCACAATTTTAAAATCGCTGCGATTATTTTGTAGCATATGCGCTCGCTGACATATAAATACATACGTTGCATTTTGGCGACAGAATTATCGCACGAGAAAAAATCGTAGTGCGCGCTTGCTCTAAGAGTATACTAGAGAATAACTTATACTTATTCTAAAAGTAAAGTGATTTTCCATTGTACCAACAACTAATAAGCACAACGTAACCATGGTAACCATACTGAAATAGATGTAGCTATGGTAACCATACTGAAGTAGGCTACTTATATGTTAAGTATGGTTACCATAGTTACGTTGTGCTTATTGGTTGTCGGTAAAATGAAAAATCACTTTATAGAGCAAGAGCCAGCGGCCCCCAGGCATTCGGTAAAGTATAAAAGCTGTAAGTTTCTCAATGTATGTCCCCAACACAGATAAGAACGAACCCCGTCTACGAAACTTGGATCGCGGTGGCTTTCGCAGGTATCAGGTAGTTAAGGTGTGTAAAATTGTGTGTTAAATTTGTTAGAGTATAAAACTCAGTTTTTACATATTTTACTTATAATAATCCTAAAAGTCACCTTGTCGAAAGCCAGACACTTCGTACGGTTGCAACCCTCTGCCAGACACCCTTAAAGTATATTTCATTATTACTATACTTACGGTATAGTATAAAAGCTGCAATTTATATATGTTATTTGGAGAACTATCAAATGATGTTTTCTCAATAGCCAGACAGTTTCAGTAGTTCCTTAAAAAGTTAAAGTCTAATGTAGGTGGGAGCGCGAGGGATATTATGTGTCAGCGGGTGCGAGTGAAATACCGCGTTCGGTCCACTGCGAGTTGCGACGTTTTACTGCACATCAGCTGTCATTTATTGTGTATAATGAGAACTATTTTCTAGATTTACTATGAAAATTCACTATGTACAATAACTAAGAATCAATGAATAAATGTTTAGAAAATTCTTTTATAAAATTTTTGTGTTTAGGAATCATTAAATTAACACTCCAATAATATACTTAAATAATTATTTTAATAATAGTTATTGGAATAATATAATTAATCTAATACCTACAATAATTAATGGAAAAATATTTCGAAGATATTCTATGACTCGTGGTCGTCGATATCTTGAGTGTCCTCATCACCGCTGCTCCAATCTGTGGGTTGGTCGTCGTTATCAATATCGTCTTCTTCGCCAGTTTCAGATTCAGTTGGGTGAAGAGCTGGATCCAAGGTTTTTTTTTATACTACTTAGGTGGCAGACAAGCTTACGGCCCACCGGAAGGTTGGTAACCGTAGCCTATAGACGTTTGCAACACCAGAGGAGCTACACACGCGCTGCCGACCGGGGCGCAGGTTGTGACGACTCACAGTTGAAATTTTTTAAGCCGCCCATTAGGCCTTCAATTTGGCTTAACGACTATCATTTTACTGACAACCGGGACCAACGGCTTATCATGCCTTCAGAAGCACGGAAACGCTCGTTAATAAATATCACAAATCACAAAGTGGTCCACGTGGTGGTCACCCATCCATATCCGGCCATAGTAAATGTTGCTTACTGCAGTGACAGTTTACAGAACACTGAGTCCGCGGGGCCATGAGCGCTTTAATTTTTCCTTATTTTGGTTGCGTACCTAAAGGATAAAAATGGTTATTAATGGTTATTGTTCATAGAGAATTTTCATAGTAAATCTAGAAAATAGTTCTCATTATCCTACTTCCTACTAATATTATAAATGTGAAAGTTTGTGAAGATGTTTGGATACTTGGATGTTTGTTACTCAATCACGCTCTAACGGCTGAACGGATTTGACTGAAATTTGGTACAGAGATAGCTTATAATCTGGAATAACACATAGACTTTTCATCCCGGGAAAATGTTCCCACGGGAAGCGGGAACGGGTAACGATTTTCACGCAGGCGAAGCCGCGCACATCATCTAGTACACTATTAATGACAGCTGATGCGCAATAAAACGTCGCAGTGGACCGAACGCGGTATTTCACTCGCACCCGCTGACACATAATATCCCTCGCGCTCGCACCTACATTAGACTAACTTTTTAAGGAACTACTGAAACTGTCTGGCTATTGAGAAAACATCATTTGATAGTTCTCCAAATAACATATATAAATTGCAGCTTTTATACTATACCGTAAGTGTAGTAATAATGAAATATACTTTAAGGGTGTCTGGCAGAGGGTTGCAACCGTACGAAGTGTCTGGCTTTCGACAAGGTGACTTTTAGGATTATTATAAGTAAAATATGTAAAAACTGAGTTTTATACTTTAACAAATTTAACATACAATTTTACACACCTTTACTACCTGATACCTGCGAAAGCCACCGCGACCCAAGTTTCGTAGACGGGGTTCGTTCTTATCTGTGTTGGGGACATACATTGAGAAACTTACAGCTTTTATACTTTACCGAATGCCTGGGGGCCGCTGGCTCTTAGACCATTACTTTTAGAATAAGTACAAGTTATTGTCTATATCTAGTATAGGCTTGCTCTGATTTTGATAGAATGCGTCCTTAGAGAGAAAAAATACGAATAACTGCCCGCACACATATTTTAGTGTAACAATTGTAGCAATGAAATTCGTCAATAAAAGTTTAATAAAAGAGAGTAGAAATTAAAGAGGGAGCGACTGCTCTATTCACATGACAACTTTTTACAAAGTATACTATTATTTTTTCGTAAAATATGTTGTTTTTAGTGTTGTGCTTTATTTATTCATGTACATTATGTTATTTTTAAACTATCGCGGTTTTTTTTACACTCATACATATAGAATTAGAGACTTTACGCGAATTACTATTTACTTGCATGTAAATTATGTAAAAAAAATACTTACATGTATATTAAGTATATAAAAAAATGTTATTTTGATTTAAAGGCAGTTCTATTTTAATTCCGGAAGGATTATTATCTTATTTGATATGTATAAGTTTATATTTTATTTAAAGCAAAGAATTGTGACAGTCACATATTAGATTTTACATACATATACATATGATCAGGCCTTCATCCTCAAAGGGGTAGGCAGAGGCATATTATACGCCCACCTTTCACCTTATATTTTAGTTTGACAAATTTATATCTTTTCTATTTTTTATATTTTATTGTTAAGGGAACGTTATAAAATGATATAGAATGTAATGGTTGTACTATCGATTTGTAAAGAGGACACAAAATGTAAATTTATCGAACTGATTTAAAACAAAAGTAAGCGCATAAGCTGGTTAAGGGATGAATCCTTATTAACTGAAACCTGACAATAAATGTAAGCAAAGTGACAGAACCAAGTGGATTTCCCAAACGCCTACAGTATGGCGTTCTTTAAAAGTAGTATAATGCTGCGTCCTCATTTGTAACATATCAACGAACCGTACAGTGTGTCATCGTGTCGAACATGTAACTTGGAGCCGCATTTTACAACGATACCGACACGCGAGTCTGATACGGTAATGGAGTAATGTGCCGTAAAAATTTTACAAATGTGGACGCAGCATTACGGTATGATCTCGAAGTTCGGAATCATACCTCTAGAAGGTTCTTGCAGGGTCGGCAGCGCGAGTGTGGTGCCTCTGGTGTTGCAATCGTTCAGAGGCTACAGTGACCGCTTCCCATCAGGAGGTGCTTGTTTGCCACCCCACCTTAGTAGTTTAAATAGGTCTTTTTTACATTTTACTGCTTACATATTGTACCTACACGCTTTTCAGTATAAGCCCCGCTCTTTGATATTGCGCTTGGCGGCCATCTTGGTGATGTATGTCCGTCGAGCCGTCAGTAATAAAAAAAATACCGTACGCAGCATCGCGAGGCCAGCCCGCGCTCGCGCTACGTCACGATGACGCCACATAGCTATTATTATGACAAGGTTCCAGCGCAATACCAACGTGCGGGGCTTATACATATCTTTTTAAACACGAAGCATGGAGGGTTCGTACCAAAAACGGAAAACAATTACGTTTGTTGTATAGGCGCCCCTTACTTTTCTTACATATTATTACTACATCATCTGTGTTCAGCTCTCTAGCTATCACGGTTCCTGAGATACAGCCTCGTGATGGACAGCGAAGTCTCATGAATAGGATCCCTTTTTACCGTTTAGGTACGGAACCCTAAAAGTGTCCTAGAAGAAAGTCATATACGCCCATTATACGCAGTGCAATATTTTATTTAATACATTTTCTGTACATTCCTTTTTTTTTGTATGTGTGTAAATATACGCATTCCATATATTTTTGTGTACATTTTATTATGTTGTTTTAAAGTTATCTACATTATAATAATATAATTGTTAATGTAATCAGTATTGAATAGTTATAATCACAGAAAGGCCTTGATGTGACTTAGATAAAATTCATTCACAAAATGCCTATTTACGTCAATAGTTTGAATGGATGTCACAAAGGAGATGTCCACTTTTTGTATGGACGTTGGTTTTTTATTCCAAGTAAAATCCAGCATGGCTGAAATTACACTGATAAATAGTAGCTAAAATTAGGAATCAAGAATTAGTTACATAATAATTTTTAAAACCTGTATTTAAGAAAAACCCACAAGTTATTTTATGTTAGTAGATATTTTAATTAAATGGATGGCAATACAAACATATTTTTTGTAATAGCAATTATGACTGTCATCACTGTGAACTGTCACATAAAGTCAATGTCAATTGTCAATTATGTCAATATCGCGTTTCGTCAATATCGTTTATATTCACTGGTTTCGTTATTTTTCCACTTATTTTGACTACTTGGCTTATCGCAACGAATTCTTTGACTGTGTACATGAATTGGATGTTGATAGTGTTTGGACTTAAGTATATAAAACTACTTGGCTTTTTCACAACTGTTATTTGTTAACACTTGCGATTCGGACTTGAAATTTCGATTTTAAAACACTGACTGTAAGCATATTACTACTTTGCTTACCTTTCTTATGGAGTACTTTAAATGCTTACCTGTATTAAAGTAACTACAAATAAACTTCCTATTTTTTTAGATCAAGAGTATCATGGCTTAATGCATAAATTGCAATTTAGCTATCCGGGCCAGGTAACAGTTTCAGTATGAAGCTATTAGCACGAGTCCGGAGTTTATCTCAATACTAAAAGAGTGGATTACTCTGGAGGTGAAATATATTATTAAATTAGGTGATGCCCGCGGCTCTGCCCGCGTTTACGTCGGTATTTTTTTCGCATGATGCGATGACTATTGTTTCGTATCTTGGATGGGCTTGGATCAAAATGACATTTCTCCATCTGCATAGTTTTAGACCATATATTAATATGAGAAGATATTGAAAATCAAGGTGTTGAATAAATAATAATTATATTAACCTTAGTTTTTTTTATTTTACTAGACTTACAATCAATCTTTAATATCACAAAATATCTAGATAGGACAACCACTCGGCATATATTTGTTGTTACGTTAAGCGGCTTCATAATTGAGGAATAGGTACAATGATGCGGTTTAAGTCTCATGGTTTCAAAACACTACATGTGAACAATATTGTTACTTAGTTGGATATTGCACTCTATTCATATAGATAAATCAATAGCAGGTAACAATTTTTGTCTGAACATGACATAATAAATCAATTTATTTTTATATTTGCAAAAATCTCACCCTCTATCATACCAAAGTAAACAAAAATTATAACTGTTTACAAAAACAAGAACTGTCATTGAAACAACTGTCATCCACTTGTCACGCGTGACAATATGTCAAACTTTTAATATGTTTGTTAGGCTAAAGCAATGTAAGTTTTGTTCGTATTCAGCCTAATAATAGACGAAAATAAAAATTATGTTTTCTCAAAATTGCTGGAACTTAAAATTCCATTTTATAAATTATAATATTAGTTCTATGTAACACTATTCAAAAACATTAGGTTCAACGGTGTTGGATTTTTTCAAAAATAAAAAACCATTTCTGGACATCTCCTTTGATTGTCATAGTTTTCACACACCTTATCGAATTATAAAATCCTTTAGATAGAAGTTTTTGTAATTTACTTAGGCCGGATTCGACCAAAATCGGAATAAGGCTATGCTAGAGAACAACTTGTACTACATTATTCTAAAAGTAAAGTGATTTTCCATTTTACCAACAACTAATAAAAAAACGTAATTATGGTAACCATACTGAAGTAGCCTACTGCACGATTTATATCACGTGTACTAAAGTAAAGTGATTACCCATTTTACCAACAACTAATAAGCACAACGTAATTATGGTAACCATACTGAAATAGATGTAACTATGGTAACCAAACTGAAGTAGGCTACTTCAGTATGGTTACCATAGTTACGTTGTGCTTATTATTTATGGTAAAATGAATAATCTCTTTACTTTTAGATTATGTATAAATTATTCTCTAGTATACCCTTACTCCAATTTTGGTCGAATCCGGCCTTAAACTTCCTATTTGTTATCCAAGCCTTTTGCTTTTCTTAGTATAGTTTGCTTTCGTCCGCAAGTCATGTACTTATTAAAAGTCTATTTATAGCATACATATCATTTATCTTCTTAAAGGTTTAAAACTTGTATTTTAAATTTGAGGGAAAATGTTTTTCATTAATATCACATTTTCATCAATTCTTTAATCAATGGTAAGTAGCTGAATGGTAAATAGCTAAATGAAATTAGCAGAAACTGTATAAAATTAAATAAATATTGATTTCTGCTTACAATGTATTTATTGAAACAGATTCATATATATAATTCCTCATGCATAATGCAATAAATACATATTGTTTATTGTACTTGCTTTCTTTTAAGAGGGCAATGTTGCTAGAGGGGTTACTTTTACCTGCATATTTCCTCCATGGTTTGAAATTACTTTTGTTGATTAATTTTAGTCGAGCATTGACTTTAATAGCAGTAACAACATTGCATAGACATCCACCATGAATGATATAGGAAGACTAGGGGTGCCTTTCCACAAGAGATGTGGATGCGTTTGTATTCCACCAATCACATTCGTCGGTTGCACATTTGAGAATATTATAAACGTAAAATTCTTGTCACTGCCAGGGCAGAGTGGAAACGGCGAGTTTTTGCATGAGCCTGTCGACATTCACGGCGCGCCAATGCGTAGGGAATCGACACCCCGCCCGCCACCTAGCTGTAAACGCGGGAACTTGTCTCGATTCCACACAAATCGGCGATAACGCCCACACCCGTGAATGTCGTCAGGCGCACGCCGGAACTCGCACTTGCCACTCAGGTTCACATCTCTGATGAAAAGGCCCCCTAATATTTTTGTGAGCGACAATGACAAGTAGCACCATCGTATCTTTATCGAATCTTTCTACTTCAGGCTAAAGCATATTATACTATACTATGTCACGAGACTCATGAGCGTCAATGGAAGGTATCACAATTACTTCACCGTAATATTCCGCAGTCTATACAATAAATAATTTTACATTATCATGTAACTAAGTTTGTAAAATCATGTACGTATGTTAATTTATTTGTAAGAGGTCTAATTATTATAAAAAAAATGTTGTAATGTTAGTGAATAAAGGTGCTTTTAAATATATGTAAAAGAAAAATTAATTTTGTTTTATTTAAATAGTTACCGAATAAACTTATTATACTGTTTACCTACTTGAAAATGCTTTAGTAATAGAAAGGAGAAGCAATATTTTTGTTAGATACCTGATGTTCGGCGTAATGCTGACATCGAACATGTGAGGTAAACTTGGTCACGCGACTCATTAGGTACTAGACAAAATTGCTCAATAGACAATTACAGACATACAATTATAAATTAATTTTGATTATTATTTAATTAATTAACGTAGACGTGCACGTGGACGTATACAGTTCCATACATTACAACTCAGTGGTACGCGCACGTTTACGCTTACGTCTACGCATACGCATTTGGTCTGCTCCAGCCTTTAGAAATTTAGTGTATTTTAAGCAGCAGCCCATTCAGCCCAATTCGGTAGTGCCTAACATTTCGGTACTGACGCGATCGGGATACACTCCAACATTGAACATTTACTTATTTTACATTTATTTCTGCACCGACACATTCTCTTTGGGCTGGGAAACACATCACCAATATGTCCAGCTCCAGTAGAGTGGATGCATGAATGATCAGACCTGCTCGGTATTCGCGTGGTTCCGCGTATCACGTGGGTTAGACCATTGGAGAGAGCCGACGCGGTAGCGGCCCGTCACACATGCATGATCTTTCTTGAGGGACCCCAACCCCTCGGTGTATTAGCCATTGAAGTCCCCCAGGAACACACCAGCTCAGCGTTCAGAAACTGCAACTGTGCGTCATCTGCCCTCTCGCTGAGGTGCTAAAGCAGTCTCGTTTTTTTTTTCAGCTATTCTAGTGTGGGAACGGCACGGTAAGAGATGACCCACACGCAGTCCTGGCGCATCGCGGCATGATCCATGTAGATCCAAATTACCGAATAGGAAGGGTTCTCCACGCAGCGCAACCGGCGCTAGGAAACATCGGCCCTGACCAGTGCTCACACCGCGGCAAAATTGCTCCTTGAGATGTAGCGTCAGTACGGCGCATTAATGTTTTCGTCAGGATATCACAGCTGACCGTGTCGTCCTTAGGTAGTAGAAAAGGCGTCTAGTTTTACAAGGTGTCCACTATGTTGGTGAACTCCGCCAGAAATTATGATTTTACGGGGTGTTGTGTGGCCGCCGAAACAGAGATCTTCCTTTTTTTGGAGCACTGCCATGGTGTTGGATAAGGGGATGCGTTAAGATTGGCAGACATTCGCCGCAGCGCCGGGGACAAGACGTAAGAGCTAGTTTCGCTGGTGTCTGTGTTTTGTTTTCTGTGGCTTATCCGTATGATGGAAGGGCCCCCGCCCATGGACCACACCTAGTGTGTGGTCGCCAGACCTTTACGCCGGTCGCCCTCATCGCACACTCTATACTCTGCGCAGTAGGTAAGGACTAGAAGCCACCAAGGCTTCTTGTCCCCACCTGCAGCGGCGATCATCGCCCGGACGTGGCTCTGCAACTTTGTTACTTACGTAGAGGGAGTGTTGGTGTTACATAGAGAAATTTTGGGGCTACATAGGCCCAACATCAACTACGTGGGTACCTACCTCAATGCATCGGAGCCTCGAATGCTAATACAAATGCGCCGCTTGCAGGTGAGAATCCCAGGATATTAGTGGGCCCGGCCCTAACATCCAGACAGTATGATTTTTTTCTTTCAATTTGCCCATGGGTGGGGCCCCTTAAGCTCGGGGGCCCGTGGCATTTCGCCACCCTCGCCACCCTGTAGTTACGCCACTGTGATTAAACATAATTTCTATTTATGGGTACGCAAAAGTTGGCGGTAGATACATACGATACGATACGAGGCGGTAGATAGAAGCGATCGTGGCCCCGCGGACTCGGTGTTCTGTAAATGATCACTGTAGTAAGCAACGTTCACTATGGCCAGTCCTTGCATGGGTGACCATTCATGTGACCTTTATGACATTTATTCTGAGCTTCGGAATTAAAAATTGGTCCCGGTTGCCAGTAAAATGGCAGTCGTAAAGCCAATTTGAAGACCTTTTTAGGCGGCTTGAAAAATTTCAACAGCGGGCAGTCACAACCTGCGCCTGTCCATCTCAACACGGCAATACGGCTCACCACCTATTACTTGGGAAAAAATCTAAAAGGTGAAATGTGGGCATATAATATGCCTCTGCCTACCCCTTCAGGGATAAAAGGCGTGACCAACGCTCGCAAATAAATGTTCAGTGGTGTGATCAATATATAAATAAGAATGAAAAAAAAAATCAATGAAATGATTGACCTTGAATTTAAGTAATGTTTAAGCTACTACCACACAGGTATGTATTATTAATTTTGAAGCGGTCGTGGCTAAAGGATGGGTGGATCAAGGATCATTGCAGTAAGCTACTTTCACTATGACCGGTCCTCGGATGGGTGACCACTTTGTGACATTTATTTGCGAGCGTTTCCGCGCTTCAGAAGACACGGTGGTACTTACGTGTGAAAGCTAAGTACCTACATACATGGCCATGCATGGCATACACTTCGCCGCCGGGTACCCGGCACCGGCTACCCGGCAACCGATAGGTACATGTGAAAAGGCACTAAAGTGTATTATGCGAAGTCACAGTATACAGTGGCGAAGTAGTGTTGCATTCATTTTTGTGTTACCTATTAACATAATTACCTATATATTTAATCTATATCTTCAATCTTTATTTATCCAAAAAAAACGCATTACATTTGAGTCTTAAATTTAAATTAAAGGTATTTGCAGTCTTATCGTATCTCAATATTACTGGTAATAATAATTAAAAACATGGATTACATAAAATTCGTGTACATAATACCTACAAGATTCTCTTTCTCTCCGTGGCCAGTGTGTGTATGGTAGGTAGATATGTATGCGAGCGTGCGTGCGGATGCATGTGTGCGTGTGTGTGGGTGGGTGTGTACGGGTGCGTGTTAGGTGTGATAAATCAATTTACACTGAAGAAATTATTTTACATAGGTACGTACCTAAGCAGTTCTTCAGTAGGATCGTCGACAACTCTCATAGCTCGTCCTTGTACCTCGAGTCGAATGGACAAATCTGATGAGAGGTGACAGCAGTAGGTAGGTACATACTCCGTCCAGCACTTGCGACATATAGAGAAGCAGTGTTTAGCGCCGCAGTAAAGTACCGCCGCGCCCTGTTGAGCACTCCAAGCTTCTTGGACGCCAACTGGGCTTTGTCCTCCAAATAATTGTGTAACTAAACTTTTGATTTATTGCATTATACTCGTAGATCTATCTGCTTAGATGCGTTGTTGCGTTCTCGCAAATGACGTTCTATGATATTATACATAAAAGGGTAGGGTATACTGAAACACTCGAGCATCCTTTAGGGTTAGCAGGTGGCAGACAAGCGTTTAAGGCCCACCTAATGGTTAGTTACCGTTACCGTAGCCTACGGACGTTTGCAGCACCCATAGTTGAAAATTTTCAGGCCGCCAATAAAGCCTTCAACTTGGCTTAACGACAGTCATATTACATGACAACCGCAACCGGGACCAACGGTTTAACCTTAATGTGCCTTTCGAAGCACGGAAATGCTCGGAAATAAATGTCACAAAGTGGTCACCTATGGCCATGACTGGCTATAGTAAATGTTGCTTACTACAGTGATCGTTTACAGAACACTGAGTCCGCTGGGCCAAGAGCGATTGCGATACTGGCCAGTGGTTTTACAACACTACAGAGGCCGGAGCTGCGTGTGGAGATGAATAAGCTGCAGTGATCCTGTAATTTAACGCTAAAACTCTCACCGAAGTAGACTTTCCATGTCCGTGATTGGAGAACAAGTTACTAGACACTAGAGAATAAGTTTCGCTGGTACGGCCACTATTTTTAGGAATGTAAAAACAGTGTGAGGCAGGCTTAAAAGGGCATGGCTTGACGAGCTGGATGATAACTAGCTGAGCATTGTGAGTGTGGACACAATATCATGGAAATAGTCCTCTGTGACTTCCAGTTGACCTATAGCCGACTGGCCGTTGCACCTCTCTTAATTTACCTGAACAAAAGCCATATCACGAGGCCCATTCCAAAAGTAAGAAATCGGATCCCATGTTCTGAAGCGAAGACATCGGGCACAACCTGGACTAGCGCTCGATTATATTTGAATAACTTTGATACTAACCTTGATATTCACCTTATCTAACCTGTCAAAACACTCAAGTGCCTGTCTGAAACCTGCTACAGTAAGCGCAATTACTAATGATGCTCAAGGTTAATCAAAACAGTCATATACAACATATCTACCTTATTATTTTGTGACATAAGGCTGCACATTGACCTCGAAACTTTCACAGTTTTGGTTATCAGTCTCTTATCATGCGCGTAATAACTTATACATTTAAGCAAATTAAATCTTTACCGCATACAATTTAAAGTGTATTTTAATTGATATTCCATAATACACAATGGAGATAATGAATTTGTTTGTCGTACAGTCCGTAGCTGGCATTCTTGAAGCGAGTACGTATTGACGATGGCTCTCCGGTTTAGTGCAAATGTGGTATTAAAAAGTGCAAAAAGATGCGGTACACGGTCAATGACATATTATCCGATTGATGAAAATGTGTTTGGATTGTCCAGTGACCAGCAACAGGTTAGTTTATGGTTTTAGGGTTAAATATAAGTATAGAATAGGCTTCTATAGGTTACCTAAGTAGGTACATCACTATTGAAATTTATGTTTAATCTATTCACAACTTCAGTCATTGTCCTGGAATATTAATAGGTACCTATTTTGAGTTAGGGTTAAAGACCTTAGAGTTACTTATGCTTTATTTAAAAGAGAATACATACCTTATCGGCAGAGTAGATATGGGTAGGTACCATACTTATTATGAAGATTTCATTATGAACCTATTTCATTATTTTACATAAGTAATTATTTTCATTGATATACCTACCTAGGTAATTGAAACAAAAAACCCTGTATGGTAATATAACCCACACCATCTTTTTTTGTTTGCAATGTTTCAATACCTAAGTTCTGCTCACAAATTAGGTAGGTACCTACTCTTTATACTGTGCCTATACCTATATGAATCTAATCTACTTAACCGAATCTGAAGATTGTGTAAATCATTATTTTGAATTTATGATATAGGTAAAGATCGTAATGGATAGAATAAATTGATGAAACAACTGCAGGATCGTTGATTAAAATCAGTGAACAGATAGGTATTGCATAATAGGTACTTACCTACTATTTGCAGTCGGGTGAGTGCGAGCGAAGCGAACCCGTTTGCAAATTTGTTGTGTTGCCTCGTGTTGCTCAGTGAACCCATGCAGTCAAGGACAC
Organism: Miltochrista miniata; assembly: GCA_933228765.1. Classification (NCBI taxonomy): domain Eukaryota; kingdom Metazoa; phylum Arthropoda; class Insecta; order Lepidoptera; family Erebidae; genus Miltochrista; species Miltochrista miniata. The sequence goes on along the minus strand of OW121752.1, from coordinate 31,639,217 downwards.
GGACGGTCTGGATTCCTGTTTGTATTTTTGTAATCGTTTATTTTATCGAAGCGCTCGTGGCCCCGTCAACTCAGTGTTCTGTAAACGATCACTGCAGTAAGCAACATTGACTGTGGCCGGTCCTTAGATGGTTGACCACATTGTTAAAATTTATTTGCGAGGGTTTCCGTGTTTCGGAAATCAAGGAGGAAGGATAGTAAAATTGCAGTCGTTAAGTCAAGTTGCGATTGGAAAATTTTGACAGCGGGCAGTCACAACCTGCGCCTATCCATATCAACACGGCAATGCGGCTCTACGCCTTTTACGTGGGACAAAATATAAAAGGTGAAATGTGAGCATTTAATATGCCTCTGCCTACCCCTACGGAGACAAAAGGCGTGACCATATAGGTATATTTCAATGTGTTATTTTGTTATTTTATTGACTATCTTTGAACAATAATAAACTGGTTTTCCGGCCGAAACCGAAACCGAAACCGAACTTTCGGCCCCAGGGTCAGTTTCGGCCGAAACCGAAACCGAAACCGAAACTCACGTGTTTCGGTTGTAGAAAAAAAAAAAACCAGCCAAGTGCGAGTCGGATTACGCACAGAGGGTTCCGTTACAAAAGTTGGGCACAAAAATTACGTTTGTTGTGTGTATGTTTTTTTCTGATTTTAGTAGGTATTTTTTGTAATCGGCATGAGAAAAGGGAGAGGTGGTGGTGGCAGTGTCTCTTGACATCGCCAACGCTTTCAGCACCTTGCCCAGGAGCTGCGTTTGGTAGGCGCTTATTTACCATGGAATGCCTCCATACCTCCGTCGAATTGTCGGGGCCTATCATTCCGAGAGGGCCATTACTTACCCGAGCTGGCTGGGGCTGGGTCCGCGAGATGTGTCGTACGGTGTTCCATAGGGATCGGTCTTAGGACCGCTTCTGTGGAACATCGGTTACGATTGGGTGCTGCGTGGTCCGTTGCTCAGAGGTGTCGGCGTAACGTGTTACATGCGTAATGTATTACGACGACACCCTCATTATAGCGCGAGGAGCATCGCACCGAGACGCAGCCCTGAGGCCACCTGCGGGATCCAGCTTACATACAGGGGGCGTCAGCATCGGCATCGAGCTCTCGATGACGTATCTGGGGCACGTACTCGATAGCCGGTGGAACTTCGGATACCACTTCCGAAATTTGGTTCCATAGCTGAGGGAGGGGTCATCAGCCGCACTTTCGCGGTTGTTGCCCAATATCAGGAGACCCAACGCTCCCTGCAGGAGACTGTACCTTGGGATCGTGCGGAGCATGACCCTATACGGGGCCCCCGTATGGGTGGAGATCCTGATGCTGGCCATCAGGATCAATGCGGCTAGATTGCTTAGCCCGCAGAAGGCGACGGCTGTCAGGGTGATAAGGAGATACCGCACGATCTCAGTTGAGGCGGCATGTCTTCCAGCCGGGACCCCTCTATGGGACCTGGAAGCAAGGGCTCTTGCATCATTGTTTAAAATGGCGCAAGGAGGCGCTGGAGCGGGGCCATAGTCCTCTTCCTGTGAGCAGGTCATGCTCGTAAAAGAGACGGCGGGGAGGAAGCGGAAGAGAACTCTGCCACCCCAGTTCCACAGTCTGCGGTGGCGCCCTATACTATCAGCCCCCTTGACAGGGGGCCTGAGGTCGGTGACGGGCTGCTTACCGTCTTTACAGAAGCAGGCCTTAGACAATAGCATGACGTGAGAGATTCATCCACACCCCGATGATAAAGAAGCGGGATAACAACTGAACAACCCCCCAAGACCAGCCGCAGTATGCATCATTCCGAGAGCATAGGTACTCGAAGCTCCCAACCGAAGGCTGTTAGGAAGGATACACGTGGTTTTAAGTCGCTAGGACTACTGTACAGTGAACAGTTTAGGCCTATATCTGGCACGGTTCCAGCGATACAACCTCGTGACTAATAGACAGAGGGACTTGGCCTCATGTCTCGTTAATAGGCTTTAACCCCTCCGTGTGTGAGTTAGACTCGCACTTGGCCGGTTATTTTTTCAATAGGTGCAGCAAGTTCCACCAAGTGCTATCAATCAACGGTAAAAATCTTCTTAAGTGTTCATTTTAGAAATATCTCCATCTAAAGATGAGTTTCTTTCTTTGTGGAATTACTCATAGATGCTATTGCGAACTCCTACCAACTAAAACCACACGGTGCCATGCTACTAACTCTTGGCTGGTTTTGGTTCTACATTCTAGAAGTATATGTATAACTAGAACTGGACAACAGTGAGTCGGACTAGCGCGCGTAGGGTTCCGTACAAGAAGAGCAGCAAAAAATCACGTATGTTGTTTGGGAGACCCCCTTTAATATTATTAATTTGTCTATTTTTATTATTTGTAGCTATAGCGGCAACACAAATATGTAATTTGTAAAAATTTTAACTGTCTAACTATCACTGTGCATGAGTGTGCTGACGGTCAGACAGATGACCGACGAAGTCAACGGAACCGACAACAAAGGGGTAGGGTTAGTCCTAGACTTAGATCATCTAACCACAGGATGCGCCTTACTTAAGCATTGTTTTCTGCCATTGCACATGACCATTTGGTCTTTTGGCTTTATGAAAAGCCTGTACATCAGTACATCATTTTATGATTAAACTAGTACATTACATTGTAGTTGACTGTACAATAACAATTAACACACAACAGCCATTACGCGTTTGTCGATTAATACATTTTTAAATGCAATGAAATTTTATATGTCTTTGTGTTTCCCCCTTCACTTGTATGAAAACTGGCAGAATATTTTTGTATGCGGTGGTTCGCAAAGGCTAGTCCCGTGTTATATGGTCTAAGGTCCTAGATCACCTTTTTTAGGATTCCGTAAAAATTGTATTATTATAACTATTGATTGGAAGTCCTTTGTAAATCTGTAAATCTTCGGTTAGTAACATATTAAATGGTTGAGCTGACCCTAACCACGTCACAAGCAGAGCCAGGCACTCAAAATTCATGAACACGTGAGTTTCGGCCTGGCCGAAAGTTTCGGCCCATTTTGGCCGAAACCGAAACTGCGGCCGAAACTCGATTTTTTGGCCGAAACTGGCCGAAACCGAAACTTCGGTCGGTCACTAATTATAATATGCATCTGGCTACCTCTTCGGGGATTAAGGCGTGACTATTTTTCAATTCTAGATGCATGTATGATATAGAATTCTATTATTTTCTCAAAGACTTTCAGAAATATGCGGGATCCCGCAAATACCGGGATCCCGCGGGACTGAGATCTCTCAGTCATTTGCGGGACGCAAATACCGGGATTACAATTGTGTTGCGGGATTGCATTCCCTAGTGTCGACTATTTGTATACCAAATTACTTACAGATGAAATTCGTTCATGGGTGATTGATCAAAAATATTAACACACAATAAACAAAGAAAATACCGGACAAGTACCTAGGAGTCGGACTCGGCCACTGAGGGTTCCGTACATCCATCCGTCCGTCCGTCTGTCTGTCAACACCCTTTATCTCGTGAATGCATGAATGTACCTATCGAGTTTAAATTAGTACCATAATTTATGTTAAAATCTATGGCCCCTTAAAGCTTTAAAAAAATTAAAATTTATGTTAGCGCAAAAAAGAGTTACGGCAGTTTATGTCGCTTAAATTGTTTAGATCGTGCATTTAGACACCTTTGAGGGAATCAAAATTAATTAAGTACTTGCCGTTAATCTAAAACGTGCCGTAGGTAGGTACTACGGCTACGGCAACGGGGCGCGGGGCGCGGCGGCGGCGGCGCTGAAAATTTTCAACAGCGGGCAGTCACAATCACAACCAGCGCCTGTCCATATCAACACGGCAATACGGCTTACCACCTATTACGTGGGACAAAATCTATAATCCTACCCCTTCGGGGATAAAAGGCGTGATTATATGTATGATAAACTACGTACGTCCGTCTTTCTGTCAATACCCTCTATCTAGGGAATGCAATCCCGCAACAAGATTGTAATCCCGGTATTTGCGGGACTGAGCAATCTCAGTCCCGCGGGATCCCGGTATTTGCGGGATCCCGCATGTTTCTGAAAGTCATTGAGAAAAGAATAGAATTCTGTATCATACATCCATCTAGAACTGGAAAATAGTCACCCCCTTAATCCCTTAAGGGGTAGGCAGGACGAGGCACATGGTCACATCTCATACCTAATGTCCTTTTCTCAAAATGTCCTATTCTCAAAATATGTGCACTACAGGATTAACCCCGCTCAATCCGATTTGGAAAGGTTAGGTTAGAAGGCTAAGGCCGGAGCGGAGCTTCTGCATTAGCCTTCGTGCTTATTTTTTTTATAACCTAACCTAACCTATCAAATCGGATTGAGCAGGGTTAATCCTGTAGTGCACATATTTGGAGAAAGGGAAATTTTGAGAAAAGGACATTTCGCGAAAAGGACATTTTGAGAAAAGGATATTTCGCGAAAAGAACATTTTGAGAAAAAGACATTTCGAGAAAAGGACAATTTTGGGAAAAGGGACATTTTGGGAAAAGGACATTTTGAGAAAGGACATTTCGAGAAAAGGACATTATGAGAAAGGACATTTCGAGAAAAGGACATTATGAGATGAGACGAGCCGGGCCTTCAACTTGACTTAGCTGCCATTTTACCCGCAAACGGGACCACCGGCTTAACGTGCCATCCGAAGCACGGCAACGCTCAAATAAATGTCACAAAGTGGTCATCCATCAAAGGGACCGGCCATAGTAAATGTAACTTACTGCAGTGATCTTTTACAGAGCACTGAGTCCGCAGGGCACAAGGAAAAATAAATTATTTAATATTACTTTTGTATTTAGATTATTAAACGGATATACATATAAGTAATAAAATAGCTACTGTAAATTATTAGAAGCGCAGGAAACGACAAACGACTCCTATCTTTACATGTCAGATAGCCAGCAAGCAATGTACGAGATAATTAAATACTTTTATAGTACAAGAAAAGTCAAATTACAAAAAACTTTCTCAAACAGAATCAGTTTGTGCACTTCAGCTTACAGAATAACACATGGCGTTTACCTTTGCACAATCCCGCTAATCCCGCGGGATCCCGCACGATTTACGTGCGGGACTGGTCCCGCAAAAATACTGCGGGATCCCGGTATTTCGGGATCCCGGTATCCCGGTATTGCATTCCCTACCTCTATCTCGTGAACGCGTAAAGGGTATTAAGAGTTGAAATTAATACCATATGCCTATTAAGGTGTACTATGATCCCTTGAAATTGTAAAACCTCTAAGTTAACGCGGAAAAAGTTACGGCTGTTTATGTCGTTTTGTAGTTTTTGATTTAGTAGATACCTACCTCCTACGAGTACAGACTACGTAATTCAAAGACCGTTTTTCTTATGATTTTGTTACTACAAATAAACAGATTTTAGATTTCTTGTAATTGTGGTATAAGAGGATACTTACCTATTAAATTCATTTTAAAAAAAAATATTTCAATTCGGACCACGCGAAGAGAAATTACAACAGAAATACCATTTTGTCTTTCATCCCCTCTCCCAAAGGAACCGTGCAAAATTGGGGGGTCAAAAGTATCCGAGATCCTTCCTCGGATCATAAGCTCAGCCCCTCAGCCAGCTTGTGCCAAGTATCATTCAAATTGATTCAGTAGTTTCGGCATGATACTTATTCGGGATACAGTCAGAAAGACAAAAAAATATTAAATACATTTTCGGCTTCAGAATCGATTAGAGAATGACCTACAATTAAAATTTTCAAAATATCTTTCATGTAGGTTCAGATTCTCGACCCTCTACAGTTTTATTATAAGTACCTATGTACTTAGAAATGTGCCATGTACAGATTCTCAATACTCTACCTATAGTATTATTATATTTACCTAGATAAGTAGATATATACTGGGTGTAACAAAATTACCTCTCCAAATTTCATGAGATGACTTGGCATCGGAAATCAAATACAAATATTAATAAAAAAGGGGGGCAAATTATTTAATTTTTTTTAAAAAATTTTTGTCGCACATTAAGAATTCATTTTTTACCGCGGCAATTCGAGGTACCATGGTAGCCGTGGCAAAACAAACACAGAGCACCCGTCTGGCTGTCGTTGTCGCTTTCTACTGCCGCTCAGTAGCGATAGAAAGGGTGAAAATAGGATAAAATAGGACCTTTAAAACGGCTTTACGGTTAAAGTATTCATGTGATTTTTTTTTCTTCATTGTTGTAATGTTTCTTGACTGATGCCACGTCACGTGACGAAATTTGAATAGGTAATTTTGTTACACCCAATATATAATATATAATATATAATAATATTATATATTATATATTGGGTTATATACAATCAACGCTTGGTTTTTAGGGTCCGTACCCAAAGAGTAAAAAAAGGGATGCCCTATTCATGAGACTTCGCTGGCCGTCTGTTTGTCTGTCTGTCCGTACACACGCGGCGCGACATAGAATGGAGACTATCCGGATATCCTGGAGGATTTAGATCACGCCGATGACCATTAATACTCACAGAAGCAGTGTATTTTTATTAAACATACATATTTATTATTAAAAAAATATGAACTTAAGGGGGGATCCGATACAACAAACGTGATTTTTTTGTTGTTTTTTGGTCCGGAACCCTCTGTGCGCGATTCCGACTCGCACTTGGCCAGTTTTTGTTGCCCGGTACCCCTTTTGCACCGGCTACTATGTGCGTTGTAGTCAGGTAGTTATTTAATTACCTGGTAGGTATATACACATATTATATCTTACCAATATTATAAATGCGAATGTTTGTGAGTGTGGATGTTTGTTACTCTTTCACGCTGTAACGGCTGAACGGATATGGCTGAAATTTGGTACAGGGATATATTATAGTCTGGAATAACACATAGGCTACTTTTTATCCCGGGAATAAGTTGCCACGGGAAGTGAAAATTTACGCGGGCGAAGCTGCGGGCATCAGCTAGTTATAACTAAATATGGAAATAACTTTTTTCTGTGCATATTTTATTCTGTATAAGTACTTAATTGAATAACCTTGCAAATTTACTTATAACATAACTAAATAAACTAAGAAATAAAGTAAATTATAATAAACTAGCTGATACCCGCAGCTTCTAACGCGAAAAATTTGTTCCCGTTCTGACTTCCCGTGGGAACTTATTCCCGGAATAAAAAGTAGCCTATGTGTTATTCCAGACCTATATCTACCCGTGTATCGAATTGCAGCCATATCCGTTCAGCCGTTCGAGCGTGAAAGAGTAACAAACATCCACACTCACAAACTTTCGCATTTATAATATTAGTAAGAAGTAAGATAGATCTCACCTCTATTAAATTTAAAATGGTAGAAAAGAAAATTCAAAACTGTACACTAAACATTTTGTAAAAAGAATGCTAGCTGGGTGTTTTACATTATTACGATTACGATGCAGAAGCCGAATATTAATTTAAAAATTTCTTTGTCTGTTTGCTTAGCTTTGTTCAAGATAAAATCAGAGAACTACCACTAGAGGGATTTGGTTCACATTTTGCATAAATAAATATTGACTAGAGATTAGGTCAACACATATAGGTAAGCTTTAATATTATTACGCTACCATAACTAGTGGCACATTTAATTGCTATCTGCTTAGAAAGCAATTAGGTAAATGTGTAAATCCTGGTTTGATTTAACCAAAATTTTGCAGTAATAATAATAGAAGGTAGGATTAACACATAATCTACATATTATTACAGAATATAATACACTCATTTGCAAAAAAAAACGGGCGGTTTTGATTTTCATTCATTTTTAAAAAGATAGAATACCAAAAAGGTTTCAATCGCTTGTACACGTTACTGGCCGGTTTTAAAAATGCCGTGGTATTTAAAAAAGTACGTTCTAAATTCAAATTTTCATTTGATGCTCATTTTTACAGAAACCCCCTTTTTATCCTACATATTTGGCGTGAAGTTCCAGAAGTTAACATCGACTTTCACAACTTTTATTCAATTTTTATCGATTAATTTCATATCCATGACCGTCAAAGCTTTATTAATTGCTGTTTGGCTGTATCAAAAATGGTAGATAAAGTGGTAAAAGCTACCAAAATTATCGCGCTGCTTGAAGAGGGTTGCAGCCAATGTTTCGTGGCTAGGAGACTAAATGTTAGTCGTTTGACGGCCCAAAGGACCTGGCAGCGATATCAGGAGACTGGTTCCGTCGAGAGAAGGCCTGGTTCTGGAAGAAAACCATGTACCCAACCACGGGATGATCGTTTTCTTGTGAGTCGCGCATTGAGAAATCGCAAATCTTCGTATGTGGATCTTAAGAACAACCTCCAAGAAGTAAGAAATGTGCATATTAGTCTATGGACGGTCAGGAGGAGACTTCTCGCTGCCAATATACGCAGTCACCACCCGGCCCGCGGCCCCAAATTACTCCGTGAGCACAGAGTTCACAGGCTTAGGTTCGCTAGAAATTGTGAATCATGGACTCAAGAAGATTGGCATAGGGTTTTGTTCTCTGATGAAGCCAGCCCAGGATATCTCTGTTCGGTGAAGATCGACGTCGGCGAGTGCCAAGAAGACAAGGAGAGCGCTTTGCAGATGCATGTTTCGAAGAAATCACACCTTATGGTGGGGGCTCTGTTATGTTTTGGGCAGGAATAAATTCAATGGAACGTACAGAGTTAGTCTTCATTGAAAACGGCTCACTGACTGGGCATCGATACATAACGGAAGTTCTAATTCCTCATGCACAACCCGCATTGGCCGCTCTAGGTCAAGACTCGATTTTTATGGACGACAATGCTCGCGCCCACCGATCCCGCGATGTTAATGCGTGTGTGCAAGAGGTCGGCATTCGTCGTTTGGATTGGCCAGCTCGAAGTCCCGACCTCAATCTCATAAACATATCTGGGACGTTCTAAAAAGGCGTGTGAGATCAGTACACCCGGCTCCGCAGACCACAGAGAGCTGAAGAATGTGATTACTGCGGAGTGGGAACGTATTCCGCAAGCAAGTATCCGGGATATACTCGCTAGCATGCCCAGACGAATTTAAGCTGTGATTTTAGCTAGAGGGGGTCACACTCGATACTAAACATTTATCTGCTTTTACTTTATTAAAGAAAAACAAACAAAAAAAAACTTTTTTATTTTTACTTTATGAGCATATGCACTACTAGCGAACATACACTACTAGCGAGGTTTAGCATTATTTCCCATAAATTGTAACAAAATTTTATGAAATACTGATGAAAACGATTATTTTCTTATTAATTTACCAAATTGTGAGGATAAAACTACCTATAATTATCAAACAAAGCAATATTAACATTTGAAATGGTTCATTGCTTAGGTGCCCGTTTTTTTTTTGCAAATGAGTGTATTATATAATCTGTGATATTATCTTATCACGCTAAATATCTTAGGGGCTTGACTGAAAACAATTAAAATTGTTATCTATGTACCTATATTCTATCTAAATTCAGAAAGTAAGTACCTACTAAAAAATAAATGGTTTAAAAAACCCTAGAAAAGTACGCTTTTATAATGCACGAAAAATCTAAAAATAAATTATGGATCGTTCAAGTTGCCTCTATTTCTGGGCTGAAGTGTAAACTATGCGCTTTTAGTTATAATATTTGATTGCAAAAGCGTGGGGCGCTGGAACAGGAAAGACTTTCCTGGCGGAAGCTGCATGATGTCATGTCAGATTAAGGATAAGGTCACATTTATAAAAGCGTGTTTTTAAACTATTAATTTACACTGTCACGCTTTTATATATCTATTGTGACTTTTGCTATTATTAATATCATTTTAAATTTCGGAAATGTGTTAACGATGATAGGCTTTAATTGAAATGCATAACATACTTACTTGAAAAGTAAAGTAGTTAATCACGCCTACGCATTTTCAACACCCACTTTTGCCAGTTTTTCGTGACGCCCGCGTACTTAATAGGAGTAAACCTATTACCGTTACGGATCTCTATTAGATAATTCATCGGTAGGCCCTTAAAGTATCGGCATTCCGAGATATTTAGTACAATATGTAGTAATCACGTAATAGGAATACAAACGCATATATCCCCAAGCGGGTTTATAACGGTAACCAAAGATATCTCGTTCTCGAACAAGAACTCTACATTTTGCCACTTTTAACGTATTCCTTTCATGTATCTACTTAATTGCCTGAAAGAAGAGGCGTTGTTCCCTTTGGCAGCATAAACGTTATGCTCTTGTGCGGCTTCATGCAGCTTTCGCCAGGATTTTTATTATAATATAAGGATTAGTATTAATAGGAATTTGCTTACAAAAAAGTCTTTCTTGTTCTAGCGCCCCACGCTTTTACAATCAAATATTATAACTAAAAGCACATGGTTTACACTTCAGCCCAGAAATAGAGGCAACTTGAACGATCCATAATTTATTTTTTGATTTTTCGTGCATTATAAAAGCGTACTTTTCTAGGGTTTTTTTAAACCATTTATTTATTTTATACTTTTTAGTCACAACATTTATACCTTAACTAGCTGTTCCCTGCGGCTTCATCCGCGTAGAAGTCGTTATCGCATAAAATCATTACCCTCCTTTCGTGCAGTCAGTTAAAAAGTAGCCTATGTCCTTCACTTAAACTCAAACTATCTTTATAACAAATTTCATCAACATCGGTTCAGTGATTTAGGCGTGAAAACGTAACATACAGACAGACAGAGTTACTTTCGCATTTATAATATTAGAAGGGATTTCTGTATTACATGGTGTTTTGTAAGAGTTCGACTAATTTGAAAATATTTCATTATTAATCTAATACATATACATTTTCTGCAGGTACCTATGTCAATATTTACACTCAATATTAACTTCAATATAATTTTAACAGGTTTGTTATAACCTTAAATCCTAATCGTGGTCTAAGTTCATTACACGACTTTTCTAACAAATCCAAACACAGCTATGATACGATGTTCAATCATGAAGTTACAGTTCATATCTTACGACTCCATCATCAGATCAGTTTGACAGTACCATATTATTGTATTGTTGTCAGAACTACAAACATTTGCCAATTTTCATGACGCTACGATCCTTGGAAGATGCCTAAATTAGTTGCCTGAGATTCCATTGCATAGTTTTACAAGTCAATTAAAAAAAAGTTTGTTATAACCTTGAAACCTAAGCCTGGTCAAAGTTCAGTACAAGACTTTTCTGACGAATCCAAAAACAGATATAATACGATATTCCATCATGAAGTTCCAGTGCATATCTTCCGGCTCCATCATCAGATCAGTTCGACTGTACCATATTATTGTATTGTCATCAGAACTATATACAGCTGCCAATTTTCATGACGCTACGATCCTTGGAAGCTGGTTAAATTAGCTACCTTAGATTCCACTTTTTCCATCGAAGTTTCAGTGCCTATCTTCCGGCTCCATCATCATATCAGTTTGATAGTACCATATTATTGTATTATCATCAAAACTACATACAGCTGCTAATTTTCATGAAGCTACGATCCTTGGAAGCTGGTTAAATTAGCTACCTTAGATTCCACTTGTTTTCTGTGCCTATCTTCCGGCTCCATCATCATATCAGTTCGACAGTACCATATTATTGTATTGTCATCAGAACTACATACAGCTGCCAATTTTCATGACGCTACGATCCTTGGAAGCTGGTTAAATTAGCTACCTTAGATTCCACTTTTTCCATCGCAGTTTCAGTGCCTATCTTCCGGTTTCATCATCATATCAGTTTGATAGTACCATATTATTGTATTGTCATCAGAACTATATACAGCTGCAGGGCCTGATTAACCCATAAGCTAACTAAGCTGAAGCTTAGGGCGCCAGGATCAAGGGGGCGCCTGGCGTTGGGATCGGCGCTGGGCTGTGACTTACAGTGCTCACAAAAAGGAGCACATAAACCATCTAGCAATTTTTAACAGATTGTAACAACTCCTAACAACATGTTTAAAATTGTTATTTAACACTTTGTAACACCAAAGCACATAATAATATTTGGTAATTTAGTGAAAATACAAATACGTGCGTTAAAATTAAATTCCTGCGTCCATCTCCCTGGCAGCGTGGTAGTAAATACGACAGCTCCACCCGTGTCGCGTTCAGGGCACCCAGGAACCAAAGTGAATGGGTGTCCAGCTTTTTGGCCGGTAGAAGCATCAGGGCCGTCATTGACGGCAGCTGTTCTAAATTCACAATTTCAGGGCACAACTCTCTCCATCTCTGACAGTATATGTAATGTATGTATCCTTGGTGTTGACATCTCCAGTGACGTTCAGTTCCGAAGTGATTAGGAGAAATAAGGCTAAGCTGGCGTCCAAGCCGCTCGGTGTGCTCAACAGGGCGCAGCGGTACTTTACTGTAGCGCAAACAGTGCTTCTGTTTAAGTCGCAAGTGCGGCCGCACATGGAGTACAGCTGCCACTGCTGGGCGGGGGCACCTGAATATCAGAATGAATTGACTGAAGTCTTTTGTTCGACTCGGTGCAGAGGCGGGCCATGAGAGTGGTCAACGATCCCATGCTTGCAGGTGGTGTGGAACCTCTTCGCGACAGGAGAGACTTTGCCTCCTTGTGCTTGACCACCGGTATATCTGGTGGGCCGTAAGCTTGTCTGCCACTTTGGTATAAAAAAAGTGTGAAACGGTACTGTTGAGACGGTGAAACCAGTCAAGGAGGAGTGGCTGGAAAGACACCATCGCAGCCTCACCTACCGAATGTCACAGATACTTACTGGACACGGGTGCATCAGTACGAGTAAGTATCTGCGGCGAAAGTTAACATCCGAGTGTCAGCACTACGGTGATTGCAGCGAGGATATGCTCAGCTTATGTACGGCAACCTCGTTGCGGGCCTGGGCGTAGATGTTCTCACGCTGGAGACCGTGGTGAGAGCCATGGTCTTCAATGGGAGAAAATAGGACGCCACTGAGTCTTTTTGCGAGCAAGTCATATTTGCGATAGAGGCAGCGGGAGAGGAACTGCCTCCCAAGTACGGCGAGTTGTCATCTTGCCATTCTTACAGAAGCAGATCAGGAAAATGGCGTGACTCTTCACTCCTCAAAGAAATAGGATAGCACCTATTTCCCCTACCCGATACACCATTCGATGGCGTTTAAAGTCTACAAAACAGACTTTGTACGCCATCGCAGTTCCTCCCGTGGGTTTGGGTTTTATCTGATTTCTTGGGGAGATTCGGGTTTAGTCCAGTTTAGTTCAAATTGCCGGAAGTGATTAGTAATGTCCCATCATATCGAGGACACCGCAAGGTTAAAGCAGATTCTAGGACTGTTTGTTATTTTTTCTTTTATTTCGTGACAGTCAGGAAAGTTTTTTGGAAGAATAAATAGATGTAATTACCGGAAAAATAACAGATCTCTTGTTTTATGTCGAAATATCCGGATGGTAATCACCCGGACAAATCGAGCCGTTACATTCAGCTTACACCTAGGATTCAGCTTAGCTCTAGTACCTTATTTGGTACCTTTCATATTTCGTCTACCTAATTACTGACGATTTAATTAACCCCGCCGAAAAACGAGAAGTGTTATAAGTTAGACCTGTGTATGTGTGTGTCTGTCGGTGGCATCGTAGCAGCCCAACTACAGATGAGCCAATTTTTCGGTTTTCTATGCTCGAAAGCCAATGTGCCGGGGCCATCCCCAGCACATCGGCTTTCGAGCCGTTCTTATCTGTAAATTGTGCATATCATCAGCTCACTTCCTGAGTTATGAAGGGATTTTACCAAGATTCACTGGTTCGATTTATCGGAAACTGGATGTACCGAGGTACTTTTAGGTAGATACTTTGATGGTATTTTTATCACGCTTTTACTGGCTGATGCATCAAGTAGTCTGCAGAATACCCAAGTCCTCAGTAAACCATGGGTCATAAGTTCATAAGAAGTCTCAGGATCGGGTTATATTTTATTTTCAAATTAACAAATAATAACGATTAGGAACGTAGGATCAGCTTACGTAAAGTGTCTTTTGTAGGTAGGACTTGTAATTTAATTAGTTACAGCTGGGGGCGCATATTCATAGCTAGCTTAGGGCGCGCGGAACCCTAAATCAGGCCCTGTACAGCTGCCAATTTTCATGACGCTACGATCCTTGGAAGCTGGTTAAATTAGCTACCTTAGATTCCACTTGTTTTCTGTGCCTATCTTCCGGCTCCATCATCATATCAGTTTGACAGTACCATATTATTGTATTGTCATCAGAACTACATACATCTGCCAATTTTCTAGACGCTACGATCCTTGGAAGATGGTTAAATTAGTATCCTTAGATTCCATTACATTGTTAGTTACATACACGACGACCTAATAAAAGCTTATTAATATATTTCATTCAATTTATACAAGAATAACATTAAGAAGTCTCGCAAACATATAATAAACCATTATATTATCTATTATCACGCTACTTAGCCCAGGGTTGGCAGAGAAGAATTAAAATCTGTGTGTATACCTACTTTTTTTTTTATCGCGAGGGAAAATCCTCAAGGATGTTATGCCAGACTTCTACCGACTAAAAAACCTCACGTAACGCCTTCAGCCTATGTTTGGGAGCCCCGGGTAAGCCCTCGGAAGGATGTCCCAGGACTCCCAAGTCTCCCAACAGACCTACGGCCACCACTGCGGCCTCGCCCAGGGCGTTGTTAGGGCGCTATCCTGCGTCTTTGGGGGGTTTCGAGTGTGATCCCGCTTCTAAGGGGTGCGTGAGTTTCCCGGTGTCTTCGCCACGGATACCTACCGAAGCTACCGTGCCCGGTAAGCATCTGTGACAACCGGTAGGAGAGAGCACCGTGTCTCCTCTGCAGCCACTCGTCCATGAACGGTCTGACGGCCGCGATTTTTTTTTATACCACTAAGGTGGCAGACAAGCATACGGCCCACCAGAAGGACCGGTGGTCACCGCAGCCTATGAACGCTTGCAACACCAAAGGCGCCACACTCGCGCTGCCGACCCTAGATTGTGCGACTAGAGCAACCAAAGGGAGGATTGTGGCGAATCCTCCCTTTGGTTGCTCTAGTCGCACCTTCCATGTCTCCACGGTTTCCTGGTGGAGCAGGGGCCGCTGGGTCTCTATTTCCCGAGACGCAGCCTTCGGCTCGCTCCAGCGCCTCCTTACGCCATCTAAACAGTGACACAAGGGCTCTCGCTTCCAGGTCCCATGGAGGGGTCTGTGTGTATACTTACTATTATGTTTTGTATATTAGTATTATACCTTTACCATGTACGTACGCCTGACAAGACTACAAAATACTTAGATCAATTGAAATTTTACATGAGAGCTTTATATTATCGCTTGATAATAATTAGTTAATAGTTTAATACTTTTATGGGCTCAGCAGAGAAAAATTAAAGTCCATTTCAATTTATGTGCGGTCAAGAAATTAAATGCAACTGTATAAAATAAATTTCTTACCATGATGAACGACGAAGATAATAATAGAGGTAGGAATTACGAATAGACTACATATTATCACGCTATATAGACAAAGGGTATAAGCTGCATCGATAGGCTACAAAGATTCACTAAATCTTTACTTTCTTTTAACGATTTTGTAAATCAATTTAGGTAATATTTTAGACAATTGAAATCTTTCATGGCAAGTGGACTTCCAGCGTACACCATCATGCTGAAGGTCGGTTATGCTCTTTGAAGCTGTGAAATGTAACCCGTCTTATAGTTAGATACCTACTCAATAAAATACTGTACGTCACTGGCACGTAGATATTCTCCCCGTTCCTCACGTGCAGATAAAACTATAAAGTGAACTGTGGGGGGGCGTATACTATGCCTCTGCCTACCCCTTCGAAGGCATAATATGTATGTATGTCATACCGACCTTAAACCGACTTAAACCACACTCTTTCTACCTATCAATCTAGGGCAGGGCACCCCGCGTAAGTTCTCGGGAGACTATCCTAAGGTTCTTCACAAATTTTGGCTACCACCTATCCTAGGAATTCGATAGAGACGTATTCAAATTTCAATACCTACTTATAAACACATTTCCACGTGGACGAAGTATTGTAATATACTTAGGTACCTAGATATTAGATACATAGAGTATAAGACAGGCACTCAAACTTTTAATGATCCTTTCGTTTCTCAAACGGTATCTAGTAAATACTGTTCTAGTTAGAAGGTAAACAGGTACTTTAGCACCTAGATAATAATATGTGCAAGGTGAACTACTGATGTTGTCGATAGACACGTGGCAGTGTGTACAGCCATGTCAATAAAAAAGAAACTGGCTGCGCAGCGGCAGCACATATTTACATTATTAATAACTTCCTATGAATCTTTAACATAAAACGATAAATTCTTTTTTTTCCATATTTTCAGCTTCGAAAAGTAGTCTTCGATTTCGCTCAAAAAGAACTGGCACCTAAAGCAGCACAGATAGATAAAGAAAATAATTTCCCCGAACTACGACAATTCTGGAAAAAGTGTGGAGATTTGGGGCTTCTAGGTAAGCTACATTTTTAAAAACATCTTCTTCGTACTCTAAAGATACCCAACTCAAATCTTGAGCTCTCATCTTGCAGCTACATCCCAAGTGTAATAATAGCATTTTGTCGCAACTTTCGCTGGGCTAGTCCTTGGATGGGTGATCATCACGTGACTACTTTGTGGCATTTCATTTACAAGCGTTTCCGTGCTCCGGAAGGAACGTGAAGTTGTTGGTCGCGCTCGTCAATAACACGACAGTAGTAACCCAAGTTGAAGGCCTTATGGGCTGCTTAAAAATGTCAACTGCAGCAGGTTATCTTTCCTGTGCCTGTACACTTCAACATGGCAATAGGCTCACCATCTATAACATGGGACAAAAAAACTAATAAGGTGTAATGTGGGCCCGCCGACGTGTCTTCGCCGAGGACTATCGGCGTCCATGACCGGGGGTCTGAGGACGGTGAGAGGGCCGCTCACCGTCCTTACAGAAGCAGGCCCATGACGGCAGCGTGAGTAGGGCTTGAACTCCGGAATCCCGGAATTGACATAATTCCGGAATTCCGATAAAATCTAATATCTTTTTCAATTCCGGAATTGGCGAGATCAATACCGGTATTTCGATATTGAAAAATTCAATATATTTTCGCTTCTTCTTTAATTTCAATACAAACAAAAATGTAGATATAAGCTTCTTATGAAATTTAATTACCTTTAATTATTACAATGTTGATAATTTAGAATTTCTCTATTAACAAATTCATTCGATTATGTACTTAGGTATTAATCATTTTATTTGATGACTAGCGGACGTCACGCGGTTTCACCCGCGTAGTTCCCGTTCCCGTGGGAATACGGGAATAAAATATAGCCTATGTTCACCGCAAAGAGTGTAGCTTTCCAACAGTGAAAGAATTTTTCAAATCGGTCCAGTAGTTCCGGAGCCTATTCGTTACAAACAAACAAATAAACAAACAAACAAAAAAACAAATCTTTCTTCTTTATAATATTAGTATAGTATAGATATTTCTAAAACCTACTAAGAAAGTAAATCCATAAAATTAATGGTATTTGTGGTATGTATAATGATATTTGATAGAAAACATACTATTTAAATAATAATAATATTATTGTTGGCGTTATTGTATTTTTTTTACATTTATACTTCAATTTATAGTGCGAACTTAGACTTAGCTCTGACTTATGCTACGAGTTAAATTTAACTTTGATAGAAACGCTGTACGAATTTGACAAAGGTCTCGCTCAGCTAGTAGTTCTGACGGAACTAATGGGGCCCGTACCTTATTAGTAGGGGCAAACTTTGCCCCAAGGCGCTCCACTGACCCATAGTGAGGAGGGTCCTGGGTTTCCTGTTCTCATCAAAGCGGAGGAACATATTCCTTCGCACATGGCTCCGTCTCAGGCGCCCGACGCTGATTACAGCGAGAACGACGAGCCCGAAGTCTCTGAAGGTGAGTTAGGGGCGACTGTACTGCAGCTTAGATTTCGCAGGGACCGTGCCCGAAGACCCGAATAGCATTCCAGGCCGATCGTGGATCCTGGCTCTTGAGGAGCTCGGGCCTCGAGTTATGGGGCTTTTTAGTGCGTGCCTCGCAAAAGGCCAGATTTCTGGCCAGATTTCAAGGTCTGAACGACAGGGAAACAGGTTCTGATCCGAAAGGCCCAAAACAGGGAATCCCGGGATGGGGATCCCCTGTTTTCCATCCGGGGGGTCCATCCGGGGATCGACCGATCGTGTTGCTCCGTTGAGTAACTACAGTCGATCCCCGATCGGTCGATCCCCAACAATGATACGCTCAAGGAGCTTGCATACCTCGTTAGGTATGCAAGCTCCTTGAGCGTATCATTGCACAGCGCACAGTCGGGTACCTCACACGCGTGGAGGCCAGATCTGGCTGATAACCAGTTTGGTTTCCGTCCAGGGCCCTCCACCGTGGATGCGATCATGCGTATTAGAAGACTGACGGAGGAAGTAACATCGCAGGGTGAGGTTCGGTGTCTCTTGACATCGCCATCGCTTTCAACACCATTGAAAGCGATGGCGATGTCAAGAGGCACCGGCATCGTCTTCAACACCTTGCCCTGGAGCTGCCAAGGGAGGCGCTTATTTATCATGGAGTGCCTCCCTACTTCCGTCGAATTGTCGGGGCCTATCTTTCCTAGAGGGCAATAACTTACCCAAGCATGCCAGGGCCCAGCCGGGTCCTGCGAAACTACGGAGCTTCGAAATTCAGTATGACAGTCAGGCAGGACACAGTACTTCACACATTAGTGGAGTGCACAGCGTGGGCTTAATAGCGCCCGGTCTTCGTGGTAGGTCTGGACGTGGACATTCTCTCGCTGGAGACCATTGAGCGAGCTATGATCTCCAGTGGGAGTAAACGGGACGCCACTGCGTCTTTCTGTGATCAGTTAATGCGGCGAAAAGTGATCGAGAGAGAACGCTCCCACCCGAATTCCGCATGTCTTTGCCCAAGACTATCGGCCTCCATAATCGGGGGCCCGAGGATGGTGGGAAGGCTAATCGCCGTCCTTACAAAAGCACGCCCAAGAAGAAAGCGTGATGTGAAAGTTTCACGCACGCCACACGCCCTGAGATGCGAGATAACACCTGAACAAGCACCAAATACGCGGGATAGCACCCGAACCACCTAGGTGAGGCCGCAGTGATAGTCAAGGTCTGTGGGGAATCCTGGGGTCATCCTTCTGAGGGCTTACCCGGGCCAACCGTAGGCAATAGTTAGGAAACTTGTGGTTTTTAGTTGGTTACGTTGAAATATAATTAATTTTACTGGGAATCAAAGTAGTTTATCACTAATCACGTAGGACTGCCAGCTCCCGTTTCTTTTTTTACATATCACTATTTTGTACAAAACGAAACTTGATTGAGTTCCGGAATTCCGGAATTCCGGAATTCAAATACTGAATATCGAAACCCAATTCCGGAACTGAAAAAGCGTCCGATATTCAAGCCCTAAGCGTGACGTGAGCAACTCACGCACGCCGGCCTCCTTAGAAGCGCGGTCACACCCGAAACCCCCCATAGACGCGGGATTGCACCCGATTTCACCCGAACCACCCCCTGGGCGAGGCCGCAGCGGCGGCCGTAGGTCTGTTGGGAGTCACGGGACATCCTTCCTGAGGGCTTACCCGGGGCTCTCAACCATAGGCTGTTGGGCGTTACGTGAGGTTTTTTAGTCGGTAAGAGTCCGGCATAGCATCCTACGAGTATTTTCCCTCACGTTGAAAAAAAAGGTGTAATGTGGGCGTATACCATATTATAAAGAGGCATTCCTCTCTCTGCCTACCACTTCGGGGATAAAGGGGCGTGACTATATGTATGTATGTACAAACACAATTAACAATGCATCAGCAAATTTCTTGTACTATTTTCAGGAATAACGGCTCCCACGGAATATGGCGGTACCGGAGGAAAATTCTTAGAACACTGCGTTGTTGCAGAAGAGATATCACGGTACCAAATAGCTTATTTTTGATTTATTAATATTAGGTATCTCTTCATTAATTTAATGTGGTAATTAATTCGATTTTTCAGAGCCAGCGGTGCAATAGGGTTGTCATATGGAGCCCACTCCAACTTGTGCGTTAATCAATTACAAAAAAATGGTACACACGAGCAAAAAGCTAAATATTTGCCAAAAGTAAGTTTTTACGTTCTTTAAAAATAAGTATCTAGAAATGCATGTAGGGATCCTGGAGAAGCATAAAGCTATAGATTTCAACCAAAACGCAATTTACACACTGGGAGTCGGAGACCCCAGAACGATGTCAGTTTTCCATGAACGTAGACCTGAAGGCAACGATTCGGGATTGCAGTTGCTCTGGTCCCAATTCTCCTCTGTAGTTCTTCAGCACTTCTTCTTCATCTTAGCTTGTTTCTAGTTACTTGCAAACCTGGATTTGGAAGCTAGAGTTCACTTTAATTGGCAACCAAAAGCAGCTATGGTTTAAGTTTGGCTTTTTATTATCGAAATCTAAAAGGAGCAACTGCGGTCCGACTAACCTACCTAGCCCAATGAATGACCTGTCACCTGTCTCGTCTAGCAGGTGTGGTTACTTGGCCTCCAGAGATATTAGTCAAGGGGTTAAGCTTGAAAATGTGAAAAGCACGTGTAGATACTAAATTACTTTCACGGTCGAAGCCGAGGGCACATCTCTAGTAATGTTTCTCAAGCAGTAATTTGTCATCATTAAATTACTTGCAGCTCTGTTCTGGCGACCATATCGGCGCGCTGGCTATGTCAGAATCAGGATCTGGCAGCGATGTGGTATCAATGAAACTGCGGGCGGAAAAGAAAGGTGATTATTATGTGCTGAACGGCAACAAGTTCTGGATTACTAATGGACCTGATGCTGATGTGTTAATCGTAAGTTGTAGCAGTTGATTAAGTTCCAATTATTCCGCCCTAGTACTAGCAGACTCCGCATTATCTAGTACTAGCGGACGTCACGCGGTTTCACCCGCGTAGTTCCAGTTCTCGTGGGAATACGGGAATAAAATATAGCCTATGTTCACCGCGAAGAGTGTAGCCCTTATAGATTCGTCATGTCTGTCTGACTGTCCGTCCGTATGTCACAGCCATTTTTCTTCGAAACTATAAGACCTATGCCATTGAAACTTGGTAAGTGGATGTATTCTGTGAACCGCATTAAGATTTTTTCATAAAACTAGAAAAACAGCATTAAATTTTGGGGGTCCATACATAGAACTGAAACTCAAAAATGTTTTTTTATGAAACCCATACGTGTGGAGTATCTATAGATAGGTCTTCAAAATTGCTATTGGGGTTTCTAACATCATTTTTCTCTAAACTGAATAGTTTGCATAAGAGACACTTCCAAAGTGGAAAAATGTGTGTCCCCCCCTCTAACTTCTCAACTAAGAGGATAATAAATCTAAAAAAAATATATAATGTACATTGCTATAAAAACTACCAACGAAAATTGGTTTGAACGAGATCTAGAAAGTAGTTTTTTTTTAAAACGTCATAAACCGCAATTTTTGCATAGAAAAATCACTACTACAGCGAAGGTGTTAAAACATCAATCAAAGTTACAATTACAACGAACTACAAGAACCTTTATGCTATGGTACTTGCTGCTACGGAACCCTTCATGGGCGAGTCCGACTCGCACTTGGTCGGTTTTTTAAATTTTCAGCTTCTCTTTATAAAATATCCACCCTTTAGAATTACCTATGTAGTAGTAAATCTGTATTATACAGGGTGGAATTTAAAGACGGTAGTTGGAGGGCAAGTACCCTTAATATTGAGAATGGCAAGTTTGCTGAGAAGAAACATTCCTTTATTTTCAAAAGTAAGTAAAATCGCATTTAAAGATTTTTGAAAAATCACCTGTTTGAGCCGGGAATCGAACCTGGGAGATGTGAAAAAAAAAACATTCTGTATTTTATGATACCAACCGAAAGAGTCTTTAATAAGGAACAATTTCTTTTGAACAACATGGTATCCTAAATTAAAGGAAATATGTTATTATTGTAAAGCTTACTCACTATCTGAAGAAAAAAAAACAGTCTAATTGAGATTCTTCTAATTTTTTTGAAGTTGGTTAAAAATATGTTCTAGTTTCTGTGTAATGGGAATATTCGTTCTGGTCACTTAACCAACCAACTTCAAAAAAAAATGAGAAGCATCTCAATTAGACAGTTTTTTCTTCTTCATATAGTGAGTAAGCTTTACAATAAAAACATATTTTACTTGGTCTTCCTTTATTTAAGATACTATGTTGTCTAAAAGAACTTGTTTCTTATTAAAGACTCTTTCGGTTGGTATCATAAAATACAGAATGTTTTTTTCCACATCTCCCAGGTTCGATTCCCGGCTCAAACATGTGATTTTTCAAAAATCTTTAAATGCAGTTTTACTTATTTTTGAAAATAAAGGAATGTTTCCTTTCAACAAAACTTGCCATTATCAATATTAAGGGTACTTTCCCTCCAACTACAGTCTTTAAATTCCACCCTGTATACTCGTAGCAACCCGACCTTGAAGTATCAATAAATGTCAGAGGTTTTTGCTACAACATAGCTATTAGCTATACTATTTAAAGTAGGTACATAATTATGTAGGTACCTACCACATATCCTACTACAGTCATTCATAGGGTCTTTTTTTTACTTGAGGGATGCTATGCCGGACTAAAAAACCTCACGTAACACCGAACAGCCTATGGTTGGGAGCCCCGAGTAGGTAAGCCCTCGGAAGGATGTCCCAGGACTCATTCATAGGGCCTACGAACGAATTACTGTAAACATAAACATTATCATTACAAACAATTTCAGGTATACGCGAAAACCGATATGACAAGTAAACCTCAGCATGGGATCACAGCTTTCATAATAGAGAAAGATTTCCCCGGGTTTAGTACTGCACAGAAATTGGACAAATTGGGCATGCGAGGGTCGAGTACTTGTGAATTGGTGTTTGAAGACTGCAAGGTTTGTATTACATATCCCAATAGATAAATATTTAAAGCAATTACCTAGTAGGTATGCTAACTTTTTCATTATATTTCATTAGAAAATGTAAAATGACAACTTGGCCCAGACGGGACTTGAACCATCAACCTTTGCCTAAACCAGGGCCATGCTCCAACTACTAACCAATTGAACTACGGGCGCCGTAGGTACTGATACTTAAGTTGAAATTTGTCACCATATTGTAACCGCCATTTAAGAGTACACATGTACCTACTTGGATAGATGGATTCATATAGGGTAAACCACCCAATCGTTGGCACTCCTCCAATTATTGGCACTTTAGGTAATTTTGCCCATTTCTAACATAAAAAGAATGCTATTTTACTTTTTAATGCATACCTACAACTACATAATGGGCAACACCGAACTGAAATAAACTAGGTTTCCCTTATTTTTCGAAATATACTCTTAACTAAAGTGCCAATAATTCATTCTAAAAGTGCCAATAATTGGGTGGTTTACCCTATATGTAGGAATACAGGTATACTTATATGAATACGAGACTCCTCGCAACATATATTACAGACAGGATATTAAGTAGGTACCTACTTATACTTAGAACAAACATGCTAGGCATCTCTACACCCCTTTTTTTTTTACGTGAGGGAAAATCCTCAGAGGATGTTATGCCGGACTCTTTCCGACTTGGGAGCCCCGGCTAAGCCCTCGGAAGGATGTCCCGGGACTCTACACCCCTAGGACTGGTTGCGTTGCTCTATGTCCCCAACCGATCCCTCCCTACACCCTATTTACTACCTATATCTACCTACATACATACATACATACATAACATCACGCCTGTTTCCCAACGGGGTAGGCAGAGACTATGGTTTTCCACTTGCCACGATCCTGACATATCACTTTTGCTTCTTTTACTTTCATAAGTGTTTTCATACATGCTCTCCGATTAAGGGTACCTACTCTTGACCTGGCCTTTTTCCAAAAGGTGTCCAATTTGGTCGACATAAGTGCGACGCGGTCGGCCCCTACCAGATTGTCCATTCATTCTCGCCTTATAAATCTCTTTTGTCAGTCTGTTTTCATTTATTCTCTCCACTTTTACTATCTTAGTCAATACATCTTCTGTCAAGCCGCAATGTTCCCTAATCACACAATTTCTTTGTTTATCCCTCAATGTCACTCCAGCTATGCTTCGCAAACTTCTCATTTCCACTGCATTTATTTTACTTTCGGGCGTCTCCTGCAACACCTCCACAAGCTTTCACTTCCATACATAAGTGTAGGCACAAGCACTCCTCTATGTACAGCCATTCTTGCCTTTTTAGACACATCCTGACTGCTCATAAAGGCGTGAATGGCTCCATTCACTTGATTACCTGCCAAAACTCTTCGTTCAATATCATAGTCACACTTTCCATCTCTTACAAATTTCGACCCCAAGTACACAAACTCTTTTACCTGTTCTACTCTTTGCCCTTCGATGTAAATTGGGCAATTCGTTATATTTTCTTCTCTTTCAAAAACCATTACTTTCGTCTTTTCTACATTCACTTTCATACCTCTACTTTTAAGCGCATCATGCATTATGTTAACCATCAACTGCAACTCCTCCGCCGATGAAGCTATCTACCTATTGGCACATTATCTATCTACTATGACACTTTTTTATTTTTTGACGTGAGGATAATCCTACCGACTAAAAACCACAGGTACCTATCCTACCTAACAGCCTACGGTTAGACTTGGGAGCCCCAGGTAAGCCCTCGGAAGGATACCCCAGGACTCCCAACAGACCTACGGCTTAGGGGTCTACTGTGACTACAGATCGGTTACTAATAAATTATCTTCATTTTAGGTGCCTGCTGAAAATGTGCTTGGTGAAGTATCCAAAGGTGTTTACGTGCTAATGTCTGGTTTAGACCTGGAGCGGCTGGTCCTAGCGGGAGGACCCGTGGGAATTATGCAAGCGGCGGTTGACGTAGCTTTCAGCTACGCGCATACACGAAAACAGTTCGGAAAATATATTGGCGAATTCCAATTAATTCAGGTAGTTACTTTAGTAAGACTTTTGATTATAATTATAATCAAAGAGTAAGGCTTGTTCAACGTGAGGTTTTTTTTTCAAACTGGTAGGCAGGTAAATTTTGAATACACAATTTGTAAATTGGCAAAATGTCTTGAAATGGAACTGTTCTCATAGTTTTGTAGATAAAAGAACTAGGTAAGGTAGGTAGGTATATATTTTAAAACATTTTCTATGTATAAGTATAATGAGATTTACGCCTCTGCGGCGCAGGCGGTAGTGATAGCGCTTGAGGTCGTGGGTTCGATTCCCACCGGAGATAAATATTTGTGTGACTCAGAAATGTTCGTGAATATTTATTTATATTATTTATTTATTTATAAGCACAGTCTACAGATCATTAGGTTTTCTCATACTCTGTGGTATAGGTAAGTTTATTGAGTTTTTAAAGTGGCAGTCACATACACTAAGCTACTGTGACAGTCAGTTAGCAGGTAGGTACCTTATGACTATTTCATTTTTATCGATAATTTGATTTCAGGGCAAATTAGCGGATATGTATACAACTTTAAGTGCGTGCCGAAGTTACCTGTATGGTGTGGCGAGGGCTTGCGACAACGGCCAAGTAAATAGCAAGGACTGTGCGGGCGTCATACTCTACTGCGCTGAAAAAGCAACACAACTCGCTTTGGATGCGATACAGATTTTAGGCAAGTACAAAAATAAATTGTCCAGTGGCTGGTAGGATTTTTTGAGTAGGAGTTTGAGTTCCAATTATGTTACGAGCCGGGAAGAACGGTTTACCGTGTCTTTAGGAGGTTGGAGACGCTCGTAAGTGCTACAAAAGGCCACCCATCACCTTACCATACCTACCATTTTTTTTTTACAAGGTGTGATCCGCTTACAGACGAAACACGCTGGCGAGGCGTGTGACAGTGTGAGGGTCGCCCAGCACCTGATGTTGGTGGCACTGGGAATACTCACTAAAACTCCTTGGCACCGTACTGCCCTAACGGAGGTGATTTGGGACCTTAACTCAATATACCTACCTATCTAGTCAGTGCCTGATTTAGAGTTCCAAACGCCCTAGGCTTTGCTATGAATATGCGCCCCCAGCTTCTGTCCTATCTTTTTTTATATACTAGGTACTAAGGAGGCAGACCAGTTTACGGACCACCTGCTGGGCTGTGCCACCGTAGTCTATGAACGTTTGCAACACCAGAGGCGCTACACTCTCGCGACACCCCACAAGAACCTTCTATGACCTCTTTTGTTATTATTTACGAGAGAGAATATATTATCGGGTGAAATGAGTGAACTAGCGGGATAAAGGAATGAAAAGCACTTGTAACTGTTCTTCCACAACCTTACCAGTGATTGTAACATATTCTAAGAGTAGGTATACCTTTTGGAGTAAAATGTTCTATACTCTAAAGGTATTCCTATATCTATCTATCTACTTATTAGAAGATACCTTCTAATATTATACTCTAAGAACATATTACTTTAATAATCTTGCTTGGCTGCCTCTGTGGCGCAGTCGGTAGTGATACCGCCTGCAGCGCTGGAGGTCGTAGGTTCGATTCCCACCAGAGACAAATATTTGTGTGACCCATAAATGTAGGTCTCAAGAGTCTGGGTGTTTCTATGTAAGTATACTATGTATGTATTTAAAAAGTATATATTTAAGTATTAATATCCGTGGTCTGATACCCATTATACAAGCAGGTTATTCCTAGCTTACTTTGGGATAGCGTTGTGTAAAATGTCTGTGAATATTTATAATCATAAAGAGAATAGATCTGATTGTGTGCATTGAATAGGCTCCGAAACTACTGATTTGATTTGAAAAAAATCTTTCACTGTTGGTAAACTACATTGTTCCCGGATGACTTGGGGTAGGTACCTATATTTTATTTCCGTATTCCCACAGAAACAGGAACTATATACGAGTGTGAAACCGCTAGTATTTTATATATCCTGAAACATTACAATGTATTTCTACATTTGCAGGAGGCAATGGATACATAAACGACTACCCAACTGGCAGATTATTAAGAGACGCGAAACTTTACGAAATCGGAGCTGGCACATCAGAAGTACGAAGATCGTTGATTGGTCGAGCTCTAAATAACGAATATAAATAAATTATTATAACTAATCTTTCCTCGTCTATTATTTGCAAAAGAAAGTAATTAGGTATTACAATGAGCATATCTACTTCGATAACCTAGTCTGCATTCGTGACGTAAAACCAAAAAACAAAGGCCACATCCCTGCATGGTTGGCAGCCTTTTGTGGTTAATTTGCCAAATTACTCCAGCGAGCGACAACAATCGGCAGGCTTTGAAGCTTGGTTAATGTTGGTTTAGCCGTTTAGCGTAACTGCAGGTTACATCAATCGGATTATTCTAAAGCATCTGTGAAGACCCGGTCCAACGGACGAAAACCCCATCTAACATAAGTAGGTACCTAGGTCTTACATCATAATACATAAGTGGGCTATGCGGACCAAGAATGGACTTAATTATAGTAGTAGGATCTCTAATTCCCTGGGCCTAGATACTATTAGTATTTTTTTGCGAAAGCGCTAGGGCACGTGGCACCGCGGACTCAGTGTTCTGTAAACGATCACTGTAGTGTGCAACATTTACAATTGCCGCCTGCCGGTCATGGATAGGTGATCATCACGTGACCACTTTATGACATTTATTTGAGATTAGAGCGATTCCGCGCTTCGGAAGGCACGTTAAGCCGTTTGTTCCAGTTTTGCCAGTTAAATCGCAGTCGTTAAGCGAAATTAAAGGCCTATATGGGCGGTTTGCAAAATTTCAAGAGCAGGCAGTCATAAGTCACAACCTGCGCCTGTCCATATCAACACGGCAATACAACTCACTGCCTGTAACGTGGGACAAATCCTAAGGTGACATGTGGGCATATAATATGCCTGTGCCTACCCCTTAGGGGATAAAGGCGTGACTATTATGAATGCATGTACGTAGCTGCGAACTGCGAAAGTGGCTGTCTGTTCTAAATTCTGAACTGATTCTGATGAAAATTGGTGCTAAGTAGAGTGTCTCCTTTTCGGTGCCGAACAACGCGTGGCGGACAGAGGCGCCACTCATGCGTGGAGTGGAGTGGAGAGAATCTTCGCCAGAACGGCGTTTTGAGCGTTTCAAAAGATCATTTCTCTGTCGAACTACCTATAAAAACTTGGAACGACCTTGGAAACACGTGTATGCGTCTTTCCCTCATCTTACAATCCCGTTTTCTTCAAGAGGAGCTTGAAGAAGCACATCACAGGGCCCCGCTAACTTGAGGACCACAGTCATAAGTCTCACGGGCTGTGAGTGTGGCCCGCAATCGCTAGATGGCGCCATCACTTTCCATCAGAACTAAAAAAAATAGAACTTCGGAAACGAACAACATTCTATGCAAAAAACAAGGTGCAAACCCCAAGCAGGTATTTTAAAGCCATGGGCATTAGCTTAGATAGTAATGTACTCGTAATAAAGAGTGTTGTGTTACTGTTAATTGAGAACGAAAGTTATACAACCTTGCATTATTTTATTTAAATAATGCAAGGTTGTATAACTTTCTTCTTTAAATATTTAAATTAAAAATATTATTTTATGTAGAGAGGCATAATAAAATCTATATCTACTGAATCCATAGTTGGAAAAGGTGCAACAACGTTCACACATCTTGGTATAATATTGTAAACTTATATTTTTAAATAACATGTCAGTCTAGGTTCACACATTTAGTATACCTACCTGTCTAAAAAGTAAAGAAATATCTCCTGACCATGTATAAAAAAAGAACTGACTGGCTCATATTCAATGATAGCAACAATATCATAACAGATACCTATCAATATTTTAACAATTAAATAGATTACATATTGACATAAGTACATACTCGTAATAAAGCAATTCTTCAAATGCAAAGACTGTCCTAGAGTAAAATATCACAACTAAAGCTATTATAACAAAACAATATTTTTAAAACAATTTTAAGATTAGTGACTTTCTGATGTAGCACAGCATGATGTAGTATCTGCTGGTTCTATCCCATGATACACTTCTGTAGAACACCTGGGTGTACCGTGAAAACAGTTTTTTACCAAACCACATTTGTCAATTCAGGTGTGCCATGGGAATAGATAAATTTCAATGGTACACTATATTAAAACTATTCTAATTTGAAATGCAAGATATTATGATACATTTTTAATTTTTAATTTCTTTCATTTCCCTGATACTTCCTGCATTTTAAATATAAAAATCGAACTATAATATCTTTCATTTCAAATAGGAAAAAGTCCTGTAACAGAAAATTGTTTATCAGTATGAGATCATTCCCACCAAAAACTCACTGAGAAGCTGATAGACAGTGATTCAACAAAATGCCACCATTTTGGTGGAATATACAAAATCTGACCAGGTTTTAATGTACAGTAATATGGTGAGGCATTTCTGTAATTAGGATACTTTTCTAAATTTGGATGCCGGGGATCTACTTGGGCAGTATTATTCAGTAACTCATGCTCATGAGGATATACATTTTCTGAATCTGATGGAGAAAACAAAAATAGTCTTTTTTCACCTACAACTTGAGCGAGCAAGTTCCGTTTCGGATCATGGTGCAAAGGAGAGACTGTGCCTTTTGGGCCATACCATGCATTAACATCAATGGGCTCATTATTCTCAGAGAAGCAGCAATATTCAGGTTCTGTGATATCATTTTTTAGTTCAGGTATTTGGTCAAACAGTTGGTATTGAGCCAAATACCCAGTAGGACCTTGAGTTTGATAAATATATTGCTCAACAAATTCTTCTATCGTAACAAGCTTCTGTGTCCAATCAGAATCGGTGTACTTGCTTCCAATTTCAATGGACACTGTTCTCGGTCCAGCAAGTTGGATGAAATAATTTTGATCTTTCCATCTGTGTAATGCTGGCCAATGGTTAATGCAGTTATCCAAAATAACAGGCTTTTCAGCTACAATATAGTTTTTATAAAAATACTCCATGCTAGGACAGTCTATTACTTCAATTGCTGTAGTGTTGATATCATTATACTCCAAATTACTGTTGCTAGGTCCTGCAGTAGTTGAACTTGATATTCTGTCAAATATTTGACTCTGTTTCTTGACATTTACAGAGTTGAGTATAGTAGCACAGTTTTGTAGTAATTTGGGTTCTTTATCTAATGGACAGCCAAATAATATTCCAAAGTCAATTATTTTAAATGCCTGCTTAATTATAGTTTCCTTATCTTCGTCAGAATATTTGACGTGAGCTAATAACTTTAAATATGAGGCAATTGTTATTGTTTTTCTGACATAGGGTTTTACGTCTTTCCAGTTGCCGATATTGATTTTTTCGTACATGTAGTCGATAATAGCCTGAATTCTCATTGTAGAAGATCGATCTGTGGACTCTTTACTGTTTATATACCTTTGCAATAGAGCTTTCGAGGCTGCATCGGTATCGTCAACTTCTACCAGCGCTTCTGCTGCAGTTGCTTTGAATTCTTCCAATTTGCAGGAAATATCTTGTAACACTAACATTTTGATATTAATTATGATCACTTTAGTCTTGATAATATTAATAATTTCAATCTGATAAAGAAATTTGCAGTCACCAAACTACTTTGCACCGGAGAAGAGAACAGAACAACAAGTCAACAGACAGAGACAACACCCTACCATGGCAGCTGTCACTGTCAGCTGTCTTTATCGCAAAGTACTACATTACACGCAGGACTTTTAAGAAATTTATTGATTAAGTTAGAAAAAACCAATGAACATAGACTTCTAACATTAGTTAGAAGTATAAGTTCCTTGGAAAAAACTAATATTCTCATTAATTACAAATTAGGTTTTTAAATCATTCAAATATCGTAAATTCTTAGATTTAGGTTGATATTAATTTATTTCGATAAACAGACATGTTCTTTTAAAATATGTCATCATGATTTTATACTCATTCTGCTTAGAATTCAATTATTTGTCTATGGGACTAGAAAATTATTTTAAATCAATAAAATATTTTCAGAAGTCGCAAGTTAAATGTAATTTACTTGGAATTAAAAGGAACGAAAATTGCATCAAAATATTAATTTAAAGATATGCCATTCGAGCTGTAGAGAAAGATTGTGTTCGTCTTTGTCTATGATTTATCATATGACTTGTCACGTGACTGACATCCTATTTTATTTACATTTTATGTTTTTGAAAACAAAATTTAAACAATCTCATTAGAAATTAGGCTTTAAAGAAATTCTTTAAATTGAGCAATGGAAGTATCGTGAAATGTTACGTGTGATGCTATGGAACTATTCGACAAACTGTTTTCTCTCAAGAGAAAACTTGATGATATTGAAACACGGAATCGCAACAGGTACGTCCGTACGTCCTATTATTACACATTTCATTCGAGTTTTTTCTATTTCTGCGTGTTTATTATAATTTACAATGGTGAGATTGACGCATGAAATATTCACCCATGCCGGGTGTCAGCACTGGTGAACTTGACGGGGGCAATATGTGGACTTTCGCTTTGGACTGGTGACGCACACAACTCTGGCAGATCAGTATGATGAGCATGTGATGACTGCGCGGGGCGGACGCAGGCGTAGGCTACCGTACGATCACGTCACGTCAGTTTAAATGAGAGGGGCGGGTCTCATTGTATGTTTACTTACTATTTACATGAAATATCAACTAGTACACCAACACATTCCACTCGAGGCGGACGCTCATGCTCTTAAACTAGCCCATCGATCTAAATCATAGTGTAATTCCCTTTCAACTGTGGCATTTATTTAACAGTGAGTGCTTAAAGACATGGTTGACACCTAGAACTGTTACATTTGGTGATTAGCTGCGAGGACAGCTGATGTGACTATGAAATAAAATGAAAATTAGGTAAGATCTGTTTATAATCTTGAGAATATAAGTTAAGATATTCACATTTAGTGCATTAAATATTATATTGTAGTTTGACTATTTAAAGTGCAGAATATATAAGTCTGAAATATTAACGTGCATAGTTTCTAGAATGTGACTGGGTCTCAATGTTATATGAAATGGAGAAAGTTTGGTACAGACTGTACTGCACTGTACTATTTGTAAAAAAAAAGACAAGTAAAAATCTTTGAAACAATACTTACATGATAGTTATGTTGTATTGGTGTCTTTTGACAATTTTTACTATAGTTATTGAGAATATTAGTACCTATTGATTCTTTTCATAAGCTATGTTGCTCTGTAAAACATTCATTTCATTGTAGAATAGAATACAACATTAGTTGTTCACCACATTATAAAATTAAACACTTATATTGTGCCTTATCACTAAAAAGCAAAATTAATTGTTACATTATTTCATGCATGCCAAGCACTGTCAACCTGTCACACATAAATATTAAGTGAATATTGTGCAACTGCAACACAAGTATTTAAAATATATCAGCAACTAAGTCAATTAACTTTCAGACCAGATTTACACTAAACTTGTGTGGCATTGAATATCTAAGTGTAAAAATATGGTTTATACATTTATAGTATTTTTGACAATGCCTAAAATTGAAGTTATTGTGCAATGTTCAATGCATTATCATTTTATATTATAAAAGCAAAGTGAGAGACAATGATAAATTCCATTTCCTTGAGATACTTGCTCCTTTTTTTAAGCAAGGCTATAACTATGCATACATACAAACATACATATGGTCACGCCTTTATCCCCAAAGGGGTAGGCAGAGGCATATTATATGCCCACATTTCACCTTTGTATAATTTGTCCCACGTAATAGGTCGTGAGCCGTATTGCCGTGTTAAAATGGACAGGCGCAGGTT
The DNA here is from genome assembly GCA_933228765.1 of Miltochrista miniata. NCBI lineage: Eukaryota > Metazoa > Arthropoda > Insecta > Lepidoptera > Erebidae > Miltochrista > Miltochrista miniata. The sequence goes on along the minus strand of OW121752.1, from coordinate 31,606,361 downwards.
GTGACTGCCTGCTGTTGAAATAAAGCCTTCAACTTAGCTTAACGACTGCCATTTTACTGGCAACCGGGACCAACGGCTTAACGTGCCTTCCGAAGCACGGAAACGCTCAAAATAAATGTCACAAAGTGGTCACATGAATGGTCACCCATCCATGAACCGGCCATAGTGAAAGTTGCTTACTGCAGTGATCGTTTACAGAACACTGAGTCCGCGGGGCCACGAGCGCTTCAACTATAACTATGCATATTACACTCAAAAGAGGGTATTATTGTTAGAGAAATATCTATCTATATCAATATCTATCTATCTATAAGCTAATTAGTAATATATCAATCAAAATCTATCTATAAGCTAATTAGTAATATAATTTAATAAACCTCGTGCTTGTGGGGGACTGTCAGGCCCATCCTTCAGTCTTGGGAGGAGAGCACACGGTGCGCCGGCTTACCACCTCACACAGCTCTTCGCACCTCCTGCAAGGTGTGAGCGCACCGCACCTCCTGTGAGGTGTGGGGTGAGGTGAGACTAGTGCTTTCCATCGTGGTTGGAGGTCGGGGGACCACGCCCATCAAAAATCACACGACAGCAGGCACCTCCCTGTGTTTTTAACCGACTTCAAAAAAGGAGGAGGTTATCAATTCCTCAGGTATTTTTTTTTTGCAGGACTGGAAGGCTTCACCTTCCAGTCCTGCTCCCCAAAAGCAGGGCGGCAAAATGCTTAACCTGCAGTCTCCGGTAAAAAAAGAAATACAAAGCAAACTTTGTACTCATGATTCCTTAAACTTTTTTTTTCCTTTGTAATCATGCGATCAGTGTCGTGGGCTATTAGCAGATGTGTTAAAGTCGGATGGATTTTAAGGTGCCGCTCCCGGTGGGACCAACCCTTTTATTTTATTTATTTGTTTTAGGAAGGATTTTAGCTGTCTATACAGCTATGGTGGCTATCCACCATCATGTGGACTATGACTGATCGAAGATGTCATGCCGCTTTTTCAGTCGGCGAATTGATTCCGGGATGGTCACCTGCTCCTCAAGCTGGTTTGGGTGCCTTTATAGTTGAGACATGTACTTTTAAAAGTACATTTCTTAAACTAGTCGCAAAATAATTCCACATGCCTGATGTGATAGAAAGTCAAGGCAAATTCATTCAAGTCATGAAGGCTAAGAACCTTCCTCAGATATGTCCCAACAATAATACAGCTGGTTAGAGGCTTGGAGGATAATTGCAATAAAGATAAATTATTATTTGTGGACACTCTTACACAACATCATCTAGCCCAAATTAAGCTAGTATAAGCTTGTGCTATGGGATCTAGACGACTGATCATCGCAATTATTCTCCAAGCCGTTTAAAAGTTATAGTGGCGCGACCATTTTCCCGAGACCAGCCCAATAGAACTCTCAATGTAGTTTTTGTTATTGAGCTCACGCTCGATGGACTTGCCGAGGATGTTCAGGTTCTTCATCAGTGATACCGTAACATTCTACAGAGAGGGTAGGAGTAGAAAACGAGATTTTTTTAGGAAATGTGACTAAGTTTCCGGTCGGAATCCCCCACGAGTTGACGTCTCAGTTTCTCCACGTTGCGTCGCACGCATGCTGGGCGGCCAGAGTAACTTCTAAGCAGAGTGCTATCATCCGCATAACAACGAATGCACCCAACTCTTTTTCTTTTGCATGTCGGTGATATGCAGAAGAAACAGAGTTGGAAACAAAACGGATCCTTGTGGGACTCAAGCATTAACCAGCAAAAAGCAGAAACCTTTTAAAGGTTAATGCTTGATGACCTGTATACGTTATCCGTGCATTAAGTATGCACCACACAAGCATAGATTTTGGCGAAATGCAACATTGTAAGACATGTCGCATACGCAACCATTGGGAAAAACCTGAGTTGGCAGCAAAATTTCTACTTCTGTTAATAAAATTTCGCTGCAAATTCAACAGCAAATAAATGTCTAGGATTGAGCTACATCTGACCGCACCGCATCGCACTTTCTAATTCTCCTATTCTTTTCTGTCATTGGTTGCTCAACCAACCCTTATTCTTGCTTCATTCTGCTTCACGGAAATGGAATAATATAATGTATCTAACTAGGCTTTACTGGTGCTGTGCAAATATAGCGTGATGGGCGTGCCCCAAAGGTCAAACTATCCATTTTGGGAGGATATTTTTGACTGTAACACGCTGGTCATAAAATGGTTGGTATAAAATTTCATTTTGATTATAACTTCTTTACTTAATGGGAGTTTATGCGGCAGTGTTCCCTTTACACGGGATAAACGGGGGTGGTGACATGTTTACTCTTCCCCGTCACCTCACGGGCGATGCACTTTATAACGACTTTGTTTGTCCTAACAGGTCCTGTCAGATAAATCCGGAGCATGTACGGTTGCTTCTATTCAAGGAGTGCGATCAAAGAGGAAGAAAGCTCTTATTTGATTCATCTACTATACAGAAAGTGCCAGCAAGAAAAGATGACAGGCCCAACCTCAGACAGAAAGATGAGGCACCCTGTATCATTGAGGTGTCCGAGGGATTCTCATATTTGGTAAGCATCTGTTTTGTTTCTTTTGTTTGTTGCGAACTTAGGCATTACTTAGTAGCTAATGCCCGTGGTTCCGTTTCCACCGCGTAGTTATCAAGATAGAAGGAAGCCTATACCTATCCTTTCCCAAGTTCTATTTGGTTCATGAGTGAGAGCATCACAGTTAAACGGAGTTACTTACGCATGTGTATATTAGTAAGGATAGTAAGGATGTTTGTCTTTATTTGGTAATTTGTTCTTTCAAGTCCTTGTTGGTTTATTGACTAGCGATAAAGACTGACTGCAATATAGGAAGTCATAGCCGCTTGACCTTTCAACCCGTTTTCGGCTTCTTCTGTTGATCAGCACGTGTGCCTGAAGTGTGAAGCCTGCTGCAGGTGAAGTTTGGCTTGCGCAATTTCGTTGTGAGCCTGTACATACCCCGCTCTATTTTTAATGCCATGATTATTTGCCGAACTTTCCGATACGGACGGAAATTTAGGTCCACTCGGTAGTACTAATGATCAGTTTCATTTAAATAATCTAAGTGTAGGTAGGTATCTATATTAAAAAGTTTGTTTCGTAAACTAAATTCTAAAGGGACAACATTAGAACTACAATTTCGTTTATAATTTTAGCAATGATTCATTATAATTCCGTTAGGTGCACAAACATAAGTTACACACTATGAACACGATAGAAAGCTCGTGATGTTTGTCTCACAATAGTAAGATACCACGATTGCATAAATGTACAAGGTTAAAAAACAATTTGCCGATGTGAACTTTAAACGATAACATTACTACAAGTTTCCTCTATCGTGACCTTCATCGAAGTGGCTTCCCTGTTGCATTTGTCAGGAACAGCTAATATTTCGCTTTTTATTCTCGGCTTTATTGGAAGCGTCAGCTGTTTTGCCTCGAAAGGGCGTCTAAGCCTAAGCCAGAGCATCAATCGCTGGTCAGCACTTGAATAACTTGAAGATGAGGTTGGCTTGCACCCGGCGATTATGGTGTGCAGTTGTGCACTACATGTTTCCTCTGTCTATAAAGAAATGTTCCTGAAAAACCTTTTATTAAATGAAAACATATTGATACGACTGTATGCGGAACATCTGACGACAAAGGTACTCGCCTAACTAATCGTTGTTTAAATACTGTAAATGTTTCCTAACCTCAGTCAATTAATAGGTGTTAGAATAATGTTTTTCTTGAACGGACGCCAAACAGAGTGTAGGCCGTTTACCTTAATGTGTTAATAATAATACACTCGAGAGCAATGAATCCGGGTCACTTAAAGAATCCTAATAATCTCGGAAACTAAAAATGCTAGGTTAATGCAATAAATTGTATTTAATAGACAATGTAATACTCCTTAAATGAAGGTATTAAAACTTCTTAGTTATTGTAAAGTTATATCATAAAAAAATCAAATTTGAAAAAGGGCCACTTTCGAAGATGGAACTACGAAATTACAGCATTTGGTGTTGCTTTTGTTTGTAATCTGTCATTTATGTGGGTACATAAACCATGTTGATAGTGCTCTATATTCATTAATCAAGCTGAAATTATGTCGCTTACGCCTGAAGAATGCACCAGAATACTTACAATGCTGGAAACCGGCCGGAGTCAGCGCGATACAGCCAGGACTGTCGGTGTGTCGCTGTCAACAGTACAAAGAGTTCTCCGACGTTACGAAGAAACTGGTTCTAACCTACGCAGACCAGGAACGGGCAGAACCAGGTGTACCACAGCACGAGAAGACCGATACTTGGTGAACACCATGCTTCGAAATCGCTTTCTCACAGGAACTGAACTCACCAATCAGTTTCGACGCCTCGGAGGAAGTAACCCAAGTGCATGGACAGTAAGACGTCGGCTTGCTGAATCTAACTTAAAACCCCTTAGACCTGCAAACGGCCCTAAACTGGAGCGTGGGCATCGTATTTCGAGACTAAGGTATGCCCAGAGCCACGTAAATTGGAGTATTGAAGATTGGTCAAAAGTTATGTTCTCCGACGAATCAAAATTTATGCTCTACAAGCACGATGGAAGACACAGAGTGTATCGAAGACCAGGGGAAAGATTCAAGCAAGCATGCATCGAAGAAAAAGTAGCCCACGGTGGTGGGTCTGTACTTGTGTGGGCCGGAATTTCTTCTGAAAGTCGCACAGAGCTGGTGATCATAGAAAACGGCTCTTTAACTAGCGTAAGATATGTGGCAGAAATCCTCAATGATCACGTTGGTCCATTTATGGTCAATTTAGGTGAGGATGCTATATTTATGCATGACAATGCCCGACCTCATACAGGTAGGATTGTGAATGACTACCTTCAAGAGATGAACATTACTCGTATGGAGTGGCCAGCGCGCAGCCCGGATATCAACCCGATCGAGCATGCTTGGGACGAGCTAGGCAGATGCGTAAAACAATGAAACCCTCCCCCAATCACGCTTCGTGAGCTCAAAATTGCTCTCACAGAGGAATGGGAGAATATTCCCCAAAATCGTATAAGGAACTTGGTGTACAGCATGCCAAACCGCGTAAACGCAGTAATGGAAGCACGAGGAGGCAATACGAAGTATTAAAATTCAAGAAAATCGTAATAAAGTTCAAAAATTTCATGTTTCCTATTTTTGTTTTAAGGAGAGATCGGCAGTTTTTTCTTTATGTAATTTTGTGTTAATAAAATGTATGGTGACTCATATTTTTTTTACTTTCATTTAAGGAGTATTACATTGTCTATTAAATACAATTTATTGCATTAACCTATCATTTTTAGTTTCCGAGATTTTTAACATTCTTTAAGTGACCCGGATTCATTGCTCTCGAGTGTAGTACGACCACGAAGCACGTGATAATACATTCACACCGGCAATGCTGATGACGTTTCGTTGGAACGGAAACAACAGTAGGGCGGGCTACTTCATTCAACGTAAAAGAAATTACGGTCTTTTTCGTAACATTGTTGCCACGGTTCCTCTTAAACTCCCTAGCTTTCCCAAAAAACGGGTTTGCTATCCATCTCTATCCACTAAAATCCTATTGTAAAGATCCATTGCTCTCTAATTTCAACCTGAATCTTTAATCCATATTTTGGAATTGTGTGCAGTGATAGGTACTGTATTGGATGGTCTCTTAATAGCAACTCGGTTTAGTCGATTATGTAAACTAGCCTACGTCAGACTTTCCCGGTACCTCGCTACATCGCGATTTTGATCAGAGTCTCCATGGTTTTGTCGTGAATCTATCAATGTCTTATCTTATTGAGAGCTTTTTGTTCACGAGTTGTATTTGTAATTGGAATCTAGCCAAGATAATAGGGAAATTGTACAAATGACACATTTAATATACTGCTCTGTGTTAGGATACGTGGGTGGGTGACGCCATGAATGATAACCGTCGCGACGATTTTTTATATTGGTTAGAGGTTATCCAATGTTTTTTCGTATAATGATTTTCTAATATCCGCTGTTCTTCGGTAGAAGCCTTGACAAATGTAGAGGGCAAGATCTTGGCCTCTGCTTCTGCCAGGGTTTTTAAAGAATCGTTATATTTTAACTTCCTCTATCTTTCTAGGCAAAAGATCAAAACCAACTTCATCCTTTAATAAATTTCGAACTCCTGCTGGTTCACAATGCTCATACAATTATGCAACTCTACCATCCATCCATTGATCTAAGGGTGGAAGTTCTCATGAATGCTATGCCAGACTCCTACCGACCAAAGCCACATGAAACCCTACAACTGCCGGGAGCCCTTCTATCCATTGATATTTTCAAAGTCCTTTGGTTGGTTGGTGAGATTCGCATGTTTAGGTAATCAGATCCATTGATATTTTCAAAGTCCTTTGGTTGGTTGGTGAGATTCGCATGTTTAGGTAATCAGAAACACAGAGCGATGCAGAAGAATACGTTATTTTCAAGTAAATTTAAGGATACTAATGACAAGCAGAAGTGGGTACCTAATGTAACCTCATAATAACAAGAAAGCCGTGAGATCGTTCTCACCAGACTGCCCCTCTCTAACACGTTTAATGTGAAAGTGAAAGTTCAGTCCGATTGACGTTGACATTTTTGTTTTATTTCAAACTTTGAACAGATGATCCAAGTGACCTAGTGACGTAGTTTAATGCGACAGAGTCACAGCTACAGGCAAAGTCTCGCCATAAGCTCCTCTGCACTCTATTTTATAGAAAGGGGCTAAAATGCACCATAAAAGTGCTATCTGAGAAATGTTTGCTATACTTTTTGCCCATGCCTACGTGCAAAACGAGTATAACGTCCTGTCATTCGCACGCAGGCCTATCTTACGATAACGCAGTGTAAAAATATCCCGCCAATCGTCACGTGAAACGGTCACATGACCGTCAATTCACTTCACATTATCACTGGACATTCTAAATTTAGACCACTTCAGCCTTTTGATTATGTTGAGTGCTGCAAATGGGCTTTACGATCTCGCAGTCGCCATGAATTTAGTTGGGTTCTAATTAATAGATGTCACATGTCTTATAAGGTTGTGACCATGTATTGTCTGACACTATCTTTTTCTTTGAAATATCCGGTTTTCCGTCTTTTTTATGAAACTGCTCATATAATTTGTAGTTGTTTCCATAACTTATCGGTATCATTGTTGAAACTGAAGATATAAATCTATAAGTTAGTGCAAACATTATAATGATACGAACATCGATTACTTCCTATTTTTTTTCGAACTAAGTATGCCAACAATATTAATGTAGATGTTGATAAAGAATTCTCTGCTGTGTCGTAAGGAAAGTCGTAACCTACTTAACCGTTTTCCAATGTAAATTCAAAGTTTGCAAAGAAAAAAGTACAAAAATGACATTAACAGCACCCCACATGAATATTGTTTGCAGAAAATTCTTGACCAAAAATTATTCATAGCTTGCGAGGGCGTGAGAGAATCGTTGAATAAATTGTATATTTTTAGTTTGTAGTGACGTATTTGTTGGATCACCTGACTTTTAAATCATCGCGTCTTTTGTGAATTTGCGAAGTTTGTTTCTATTACTTTGGAAGGTCAAATAGTTCATGACGCCTTTTAAAGATTACGTGAAGAACTGTTTGGCAATGATCTCAAAAGGTTCGTCATAGGTACTTGACAATGAAATGCTGTGATCAAAAATATCCTTGTGCGTCTGACATCCCTGCTTCGTTAATAGATTTATTTATAGATGAACATGACTAACATAGACGTAAGAGGATAGATTTTTCTACATCGCAGTATTCTTTTGCGTTTTGAAGATCCTTGTTAAGTTACTTAGATGCGTCTGCGTTCGATCTTCATTATGTCTATTGAACTTCTGAATATTTTAGGTCGTTAAGGTTCTGGCTCGGAGACATTCAAAATCAGTTTCCTTTCTCCCTTGCTACAGCCGGAATTTGAAATATCCTTAGCTATGGTGTTAATTGTTGTTCTTCATCGCAGTCTATCGGCAATATCAATTTCGAGTGGCACTGTTTTTAATGTCCCTAGCTGGGATGGAGAGGATAGATGGTAGTAGCTCCCAATATTTCCCAACTATTTGATTGAATTTAAAATATAATATAAGAAAAATAAAATTGTACTATTCCTTGTAGTATACGGGCCCGGCGAAGGATGCGAGTTTATTCGGAGAGATGATATTTGGTGCAGTGGCCATGAACTACAAGAATGTTGCATTCAAAATCCACATCATGGATGAGCCGAGGAGGTAATAAGGTCGAACTCACTTCTATATCCTTAGTACTAGGTACTACCTACTTCAAATTTAGCATAAAGACTTCAAATATGTGTATTTTCGTAGGTTGATGTGTACTAAGGTGTTTTGCGTACCCTCTCGAAGGGTAAGCCGCGCCAATGCTGACCGCAATTCAAGCCGAAGAACCAATAGTGCAGGCGGTGATTGTGGCAGCAGATCCAATGTATTAAACGTTCCTTTAACGCCCGAAGAAGAAGTATCGTTAAGTTTTTCCTTGGATAGAGGAGATTCGGGTAAGTTTTTGTTTAATTTTATATGGCATTCAATACTTTTCTACCTACACACTGCACACGTGTGATACCTTGCTTCAGCTTCGATGGAAAGACGTTTCAAGTCTGTCAACTGGAGTTTTTCTATTTTTGCCTTGAAATCAATATTGGTGATCCACTCTTACCAGGCCATGGAGTCATTATGTGGGTCCTTTGTATAGTAGATAAGAGAGAATACAAATGCCTGTTAGTCATTGTGCCTTTTAACCCAATAATTGTTCTAAGGATACTCGCTTAGTCCGTTTCCCTTACGCCAATCCCGATATTTTGTAACATTGTCCGAATCAGCAATGTATACGTTCTGAATAAAAATCATCTTGTTTCAGGCTTTTACGGAGACCATTCGCCGTGTAGCAGTGTGGGGTCCATGTTCGACATTTACAACAATAACAGCCAGGATGACTGCTACTCTTTCCACTGTAAGTATTAATTTCAACCATTATCTCTGTCAGATTGTATCATCCACCATGGAACAACAAGAAATCGCAGTCATATAACACTTTACAGTTAGCTCCTGTAAAGGTATCACCGCTTTACTGGAATAGAATATTTGCCATGAAAACGGTGTTATCTACAAGAACCTCTTACAGATGAAGATTTATTTATCATTTTCATTGACGACTCAAAAACTAAATATAAATAACAAGGAACAATCATGTTACTTGTCAATGGCAAAATTTTCATACCGAAAAAGTGCAAGATGTCTATGATTCGCTTCTTTGCTTAAAACTTGTAGAGTTCCAAAAATGCTTATCTGATACTTATTTTTAGTACCACCTGGCCGCAAGTTGAGCACTTCAAGTAACAGCAGTTGGCAGCGCAGAACGTTCCAGAATATGGCGACCAAGTTCGACTTCGGACATCCAAGTATGAACCTGCTGGAAGTACCGACCTTTTCTAGTACGGGTGGGAGTTCCGATTCACAGGTAGGGATTATTTTATTGTTTGAGTTAATATTTTGTTTGACGTTGTAAATGTACTGGTGTGGGTTTTATTTTATTGTTACGTTTGGAAGTCGTCATGGATGCCATGCCTGACCCCTACTGGCTGAAACCACACGGTGCCCTAACATTTGTCTACGGCCCGGAGACCCTGGATTGCCCTTGGAAAGATAACCCCTAAGATGTTGTAGGTATTGTACATACAAGAAATTGTATTTAAATTTGAAATTGAATAAAGACAACTTGTTTCAAACGGCATGTGAAGCCGTGACCTCTTCCTAACAAGGGTAGTGCTTAACCCACTAAGCCACAGACCTGTACTGGGACTCTCGGAATTTCTTCACTATATTGCAAACGCTTTTAAGAGTGTAAGGCCTTTTTGTCATTTTATACGTCTAGATAGAAACTAGTAGGTATATAAATAACTAGCGACCCGCCCCGACTTCGCACGGGTACAATGCTGATCTAAATACAAATACATAGAAACCTCAAAAATAACAGTATTTCTCCACTATTTAATGACTGTTATTATACATATAATCCCTCCTCTTCAATCACTCTATGTATTAAAAAAAACCGCATCTAAATCCGTTGCGTAGTTTTAAAGATTTAAGCATACATAGGGACAGAGAAAGCGACTTTGTTTTATACTATGTAGTGAAGTAGCATAGCAAAACGAACCGATTTTAACGTTCAAATTTTAAAAAACTTCGTACTATCTATTATCGATATAACTTTATCTAAATACGCGCTTTAGGCGTTAAAGATATCTTGGGAAATACGGTCTTTACGTCATACATATTTATAGATCACTTATGGTTTTTTTAAACAGAAATACCCATAATTCCAACATTTATGTTCGAATATATTTAGAAGTAGCTGACCCCGCCACTTCGTTTACGTCACATAAGGTGTATTTAAGGAGAGGTATTTCTTCATCAGACTCATCAAGCAGCGTGTGAAACTGCCCTGTTTGCCTAATCATAAAAGAGCTTAAAGATTAAGTCTATTCTAAAACAATTCAGTCCACGCCTTCGTCGCGGATCATTGTTTTGGGTTCTATTGCGCTCATAAAGCCCCCCTAAAAAATTTTTTCTTATTTATCTTCTATGTACAGACAGCGACCTGTTACGATTTTATTATATGTATTGATTGATTGATTACGAAATCGTGCTCTGAATCACTTTGCAATTATTTCGTAAAGTAATTTATTTCGAGTAACAATGCTAGTTACGGTCGATATATTTATATCTAATCAAATCAAAATTATTATTTTTTGTATCACACATTACGGAAGGACAGGGGTTGGCAACCTTTTGGATAGGAAGGGTCATAAAATTCAATTGACTCTCTTCGGAGTATTACAAAGACGTATTCAGATAAAGTTTTAGTATAACGTAATCTAAAAACGTTTAGATTTAAAAGATGAATAATTGTTTTTTCTTGACGTTCTTTTTAGGGTTTCGTACCCTTAGAGTACAAACGGGACACTATTACTTTACTGTCTGTCCGTCACGAGGCTGTATCTCAGGAACCGTGATAGCTAAAAAGCTGAAATTTTCACAGATGATGTAGGCATTTCTGTTGCCGCTATAACAACAAACATGATTTAATGCCGGTTTTTGGTGCAAAACCCTCCGTGCACAAGCCCGACTTACACTTGACCGGTTTTGTAGTATTTATTAAGCATATGCAAATCCATGAAGTTTTACGATATAATCTCATTTTAAGTGATGCTATCTACCATCTTATCTTCTACGTAACCAAGAGATGTATGTCACATGACTGCTGAGGTTATCGTTCATATGACGTTATCGGGACAATGTCTTCTCATAAACATAAAATAACAATAAGTATGCGATAAGCGATGATAGAAGTGAAAGTTTATTTACGTGTTTATGGATTAGTCCGTTAATAAAACACTAAGAATGATACGGATACACGTGTAAGATATATAATATAGGTCTTGCAGTGAAGAGATTTAAGAGCCTACCAGACGCCAAATTGTTAAAAGAAGATAGAAGAAATACATTTTAGCGTGCAAGAAAGTGAGAGATGCGATCGGTTTTTGTGCGCTTTTAACGAAATAAATTAATAATAAAAAAAAGTATAACCAATATGAAAAAAATGCTCTAGTGCAAATGAAGACTTTACTATTGTCTTTCTTATAAATATTTTATATTATAAAAGCAACTTATAACATACGAGATCTAGCTTAAAATTTCACGAAATCAAGGTATTTTTAACCCAAAAATCTATCGAGGATTTTATCAGTAATCGTGTTTCAAGCCTAGAGCGTTTTTAGTTCATGAACTGAAGTTGTCTGTGTTCAAATTTTAATTCAGCAGACCTCATGAGTCCTGAGATCTAGATCAAAGTAATAGTCTATTTGGCGTCATATGGACTCTTAATTCAGGAACCATTCAGAAATGTTTTCCTCATGTCTCTTTTCTTTCGTACCATAGAAACTTGGAACACTCTCAACGCACGTGTATTCTTTACATACATCATGTGAGTTTTTGAATCGGGGCATGAGAAAGCGTAGGGCTGTTAATTTAAGGATACGGCCCAAAGCTTTCAAATGTGCAAGTAACCCTCAAAATCTGAATTGCGCGACCCATTACGCTTATGGCGTTATTTTCACAGGCTTATTTTGTAGGTATATTTAAGATTTTTTATATCTTGCTAATCGTTCCACAGTCGGTTATGCTGAAGATCGAGAGTATTGGAGACTAACAACAGAAGAGCTCTCAAAAGAGGAAATTATCTCCGTTTATGTAACGTTTTACGTTGTCGCTCCTATTTTCGTCGTCGCGTGATATTACATCACTGAAACAAACTCTTTACCTTTATTATATGACTATACATAATTATTTTCTACTAGCGGTACCCTGCCACGCTTCGCTGTGACTTTTTATGGTGGTTTTATGTACCTACCTATGAGATATGAGTAACAAACCAAAGGACATTACATAAAAATTTAATGTTGAGCCGTAACCAAAATTAGAAATCTTTCTGAAAATCCAATTAACATCCAAATCAATAGAAGCTTCACTTGAAAAAAAAAAATTGCGTGTACTTAGTGTACACACGTAAGAAGTGAAACTTCTTCATAAACTTAATTTTCACCTCACCTTAAATTAAGTCAAAAAGTACAAAAGTACAAAAGTCCAAAAGTCCAAAAGTCCAAAAGTCCAAAAGTCCAAAAGTCCAAAAGTCCAAAAGTCCAAAAGTCCAAAAGTCCAAAAGTCCAAAAGTCCAAAAGTCCAAAGTCCAAAAGTCCAAAAGGCTAAAAGTCCAAAAGTCCCAAAGTCCCAAAGTCCCAAGGTCTCAAGGTCCCAAAATCCCAAAGTCCCAAAGTCCCAAAGTCCCAAAGTCCCAAAGTCCCAAAGTCCCAAAGTCCCAAAGTCCCAAAGTCCCAAAGTCCCAAAGTCCCAAAGGCCAAAAGTCCAAAAGTCCCAAAGTCCCAAAGTCCCAAAGTCCCAAAGTTCCAAAGTCCCAAAGACCCAAAGTACCAAGGTCCCATCTAAAAGTCCAAAAGTCCCAAAGGCCAAAAGTCCAAAAGTCCCAAAGTCCCAAAGTCCCAAAGTCCCAAAGTCCCAAAGTCCCAAAGTCCCAAAGTCCCAAAGTCCCAAAGTCCCAAAGTCCCAAAGTCCCAAAGTCCCAAAGTCCCAAAGTCCCAAAGTCCCAAAGTCCCAAAGTCCCAAAGTTCCAAAGTCCCAAAGACCCAAAGTACCAAGGTCGAAAAAAAACGACCAGCGCCATCTATTGGTAAAATCACTTTTTTAAGCTGTTTTATTCTTATTGCTGTTATGATAAAAGTGTATAAAGTAGCCTAAAACCATCTATGAATCCTATGGTATATCGTGTCTAATATTGAGCTCAGTGGAGTTAGTAAATTTTGAGTTTTTTATAAGTACTTAAACGCACACAACATTTATATATACATAGATGGAACTTCATTATTTTATCTCGAGATCTTACTGTGGTCTTAGACATACCAACATTCCTAGGGATATCCTTCCGAGGGCTTACCCGGGGCTCCCTACCGTAGGCAGTAGGTAGGGAATGTGTTGATTTTTAGTCGGTAAGAGTCCGGCCATGACAGATTTTCCATACGAAAAAAAATATGCCAACATAATAATCAGCCTTTTCATTTCGGCCACAGATGTATAGCAACAGTTCAAACAGCGGAACAAACGAGAGCATAGCGAGCTCAGGCTCGGCGACGGTCCATAAGAAGAACAAACTGGGATTAGCGTTACTGATAAGCGTCACGGATTCTGCGCAAATGTAAGTGAATATGATTGTTTGTCTGGGGGTCTATCTAATCTGTTGTTGGATCATCTGTATCTACGCACTAAAAAACTGTTTTTGGGTTTATTTATTCAAGAGAGTTGTTGGCCGTCAAAATTCGATAGTAATTCATGAAAAAATTGCTTTATGCTCTTCTTTTCCGAATGAACTTAAACGTATTAAATTTTGCGTTCATCCATTAACGTAATTTTCTCAAAAATAGTAGTTACGTTTTCGCTTCACTTATTCTTTCTTCTTCTTTTACTTCAGACGTCAAGTAGCAACATCTTTTTTAAAGTTACCCACTATAATGCCTTGAAAGAGACCAAAGCCCTAAGTGTATGATTTTAATTTCAACTCTATACATTTACGCGTTTTCGAGATGAAGAGTCTAGACAGACAGAAGCGCCCCGTTTTTCCTTTTGAGGTAGAACAGAACCCTAAAAAGGATGTAATAAAACAACTCTGTATGTATCATCACAGGGACATGGTCCGTCAATGCTTGGAACACTCGCCACAACTTCAAGCGCTGGTGTGTCGCTTGCGGTTGGCAACACTGACTGCGGGCGCTAGTGGAGGTTTTGTGTCCACCCTGTATCGCGCTGCAGAACATGCTGCTCGGTGGTGAGTATAATTTGAACTGAAATACTTTATGCTCTCTGAAATACTACCCACTATTTGAAATAATATCCACTCTCTGAAATACTATCCACTATCTGAAATATTACCAGCTTTCTCGAATAATATCAACTTTCTGTACCAATACCCACTTTCTGAAATACTTCCCACTCTTTTAAACACTACCCGCTGTCTTAAAAATACTACCCACTTTCTGAAATACGACTGTGATAACTTTTGTGGGTAAACTGTGATCAGTTTTCTAGTATTGTTGAGGGGTAAAACGGCAGTGTCTTCCACAATATCATTTTTTCCATTTTATGAAATAGCCAATTTACAAACATTGATATACCTACTTACTCAGTCACATTCTTTGATATGCTCTGACCTAACAGGCTTAGGTGCTGTATCACTATTCGACGCAAAGCTGATGACTAGGCTTTCTTTACTTATTACAGTATTAATTCTATGCCATAGCCTATGTAACAAGAAGCTCAAATAAATCAACATTTTTCCACTAGGTTGTCCGATTTGGTGTACGGTCCCCGTTTACAGCCGATGTGGTTGAATCTAGTCATGGGCGAACGTGCGCGCAGTTCGAATCGTCTAGCCGAGTCGCTGCTCTCAGACTTGTGTTCCGTACTATCTGTTGGCGACACCAAGAGCACTAATTTGTAAGTATTACCTGGTATACTTAAAAACTCATTTTGTAGAACATCGAAGACATGCATTTTAGAGCATAAGCAGTTTCTGTGTATATTTCTTTAGAAGACATGCACGTATACGGTTGAACGGACGGACAACAAAGTGTCCCTATAATGATTCTATTTTTTCTTTTGAGGTACAGAATCCGAAAAAGTGACGATTTGATAAGGCAAAAAAAATGTAGCTCAAAAGATTTAAAATTACTCCGATTTGAATTCGTGTAATCAAAATTTTTGTGCAATTCATATATTTGTTTGCTATAGTTATTATAATCACAGCCCGAAAGATAGTAGAGAAATACTATGCACTCACACTTGCCCAGAGTAGTAGATACTCTACAAATAAATAAAATGATGAATCTGTGCTTGCTTTTATAATGTCAAAATAACAACTTTTAAGTAAAATATGTGAATGGATACTATCTGCAAAAAAAGTCTGCGTATCTTTTGCTGAACTGATATTAACAATACCTATTGTTAGACGTTTAATGTAATGGTATTTAAGACCACTTTTATTGTAGAAAAATAATTAAAATCCATGCAAAAAAAGAGTTTGAAACGGAGAGTAACTTGAAGCATACAAAGACCAACTGCTATTACAGATCAGTTTTCAAGACAATATTTAAAAGTATGCCAAGATAACGATCTTTATCTAGCATCGCAAACTATACCCGTCAATTTAGAAAATAGGCCAGTTTGATGAGTGCAAATAATAATTGGACTTTACGATCTCCACGCCGTAGATATTTATAGATCACTTGTTCTTTTTGAACTGAAATATGCGTAATTCCAACGTTTATGTGCGAGTATATTTAAATTTACGAACAGTGCTTTGAATCACTTTGCAATT
This sequence comes from Miltochrista miniata, assembly GCA_933228765.1. NCBI lineage: Eukaryota > Metazoa > Arthropoda > Insecta > Lepidoptera > Erebidae > Miltochrista > Miltochrista miniata. Next base: position 31,590,387 of record OW121752.1, on the reverse strand, counting down.
ATTTCGTAGTCATTTATTTCCAGTTCAAATGCTAGTCTCTGTCTACCATTTCAGAGAATAAGGCTATATATAAGACATAAAAATTATGCACACCTAAAACGCCCAGCTGAAATCAGTAATGATTTCAGCTGGGCGTTTTAGGTGTGCACCCAGCAACTATCAGTCCGAGGGCGTACCCGGGTCTCCCGACCGTAGGCAGATGGAAGGAAGGGCATCGTGTGATATTAGTCGGTAGTAGTCCGACATAGCATCCATGAGGATATCTACACTTAAAAAAGGGTAAAAAGAGGGTAATATGAGTCAGTTGTTATTTGATCAAAATCTTCTGATGTTAATGACCTCTGTAAACGGCGATTTCAATTGACAGTTAACACCTAAAACGCCCAGCTGAAATCAGTAATGATTTCAGCTGGGCGTTTTAGGTGTGCACCCAGCAACTATCAGTCCGAGGGCGTACCCGGGTCTCCCGACCGTAGGCAGATGGAAGGAAGGGCATCGTGTGATATTAGTCGGTAGTAGTCCGACATAGCATCCATGAGGATATCTACACTTAAAAAAGGGTAAAAAGAGGGTAATATGAGTCAGTTGTTATTTGATCAAAATCTTCTGATGTTAATGACCTCTGTAAACGGCGATTTCATTTGACAGTTAACGGTATTTAAAGTTTAGTAGGAATAACTTTGTTTAGTTGGCATCAGTATCTATATTAAAAAAAGCGACTTCCGTCAAATAAACAAACAAACTACATGTAATATTAGTATAGATGTATCAATGCCAAGTGGACGGAACCAATACTAATTGGGCATTCTAGTTTTCTTGTTGGCAGATTTAACTGAAACACGATACACCAAATGTTATTATTCAAAAATACGAGTATTTATAGCTATAAACACATTAAAAACCAATTAGAAGGCATATACGATTAAATAGATCGTAACGTTTGATAATAAACTCAATTCTGTGGTGTCTGTTTTAATTATAACATTTTACTAACTAGAAACTTGCGTGATTCATCTATATACCTATATACTTACTAGTATTTTAAAGAAGCATAATATGTGTTTGTGTGTAATGGATAAATTCTAGCACACAAACGATTTTAAAGAAATCGAAAATCGCGTGCATGCGCGTGGCTTTAAAGCTGAGATAGAACTATGTGCCCTACACTGTGAAGATAAATGTTTCAAAATTTGCTTCTATTCGATGTTAGTATTAATTCACCATAGAATGGCAGACGAGTATACAGGATGAAAGTGGACACCATAGCCTATGGAAGTTTGCCACACCAGTAGGGCTAGACTCGCGATACCGATTAAAAAAGTTGAAGTAAAACCGTAGCACAAAACTAGCACATTTTCCAGAGGTACTCAACATTCGGCAGGCAGTTATCGTCTCGCTTTATTACACGTGTCGTAAACATGCGGTCACATGATTTTCTCAAACCCTCTCAACAGTACTATTTTAAAACCGTTATGTAAATGTTCTGTAAATATTTATTGTGAGAAAAGCGATGTTATTGATAAACTTGTCTGCGACTCGTCAAATACATAGCTATCTGTATCTTCATGACGTCATGACACTACTACATGACATTCAGGACTGATTCTCTTGATATAAAAGACCCCGGCGGATGTTTGATACAAGATTTTTCCTGTTTGCTGAAATGAAAGTGATTGCATTTTTTTAAAGTTTTTCATTAAATAACAAAAAATATTGTGGGATTTTTATATAGCGTCATTCAACTCAAATTAAGCCAATTTAAGCTAGTGCTAAGGGATTATGATAACCGATAGATGTACTTATTTAGATACTTATTTATGAACACATAGGTAATAATTTATCAATTGAAACCGCTCAAACTCTGAAATTGACATTTGCTGAGCCCACAAATATTTTTCTAGACCCGAGATTTGAAACGATGCATTGGTTCTAAATTGCATTTTTGGAATCATTGCAATGACTCCAAAAATTTTAGTCGTATATTCTGGATGAGACGCCAACCAGTCGTAAACTCGGTAACATCCGTTTTAGTTTCCATTTCGATACTTACTCCAGATTCTTCCATCATTTTGACCCCAAACAACATGTTTGATCCACTTACTGTTTGCAAAAGTTATACTGCTTTAGGTCTATGGTGAAAAGTGAATAATATAGAACTTAATATTGCCTCATTTCTATAAAAGCATTACTGCAACGCGAAAGCTACTAAAAAATACCTAGGTAAGTCGTTTTCTTTTCGTTTTACGTAAAGCATGCGCGTCATTTTCTGAATCAAAACAGCTGAGCAGACCGCGTCGCTTTTTGCATTAAAAGAAATTTATTTCTAATGTAGACACAACACGGAACGCATCAAATGTATCGTATACATGCAAGTTGGCGCGAACGCGGTTACATCAGTCAAATGAGTGTTGATAGAATTGGCGTCTTCTTAGGGTTACGTACCTCACAAAGAAAAACGGAATCTTATAGGACAACTTGTCTGCCAAGGTCCTTTATTTCCGGAGCGGGTGGTGGAGGTGTCGAGGTAAAATAAACCCATAAACTCGACAGTTCCTTGAAGCTGTAAAAAATTAAACCGCTACGTGAGCGTAACTAGCTAACTTTAATACGGTTGTTATATAATATTGGGTGTACCAAAATTACCTATCCAAATTTCGTCACGTGACGTGGCATCAGTCAAGAAACATTACATCACGTGACGTGGCATCAGTCAAGAAACATTACATCACGTGACGTGGCATCAGTCAAGAAACATTACATCACGTGACGTGGCATCAGTCAAGAAACATTACAAAAATGAAAAAAAAAAAATCACATGAATACTTTAACCGTAAAGCCGTTTTAAAGGTCCTATTTTATCCTATTTTCACCCTTTCTATCGCTACTGAGCGGCAGTAGAAAGCGACAACGACAGCCAGACGGGTGCTCTGTGTTTGTTTTGCCACGGCGACCATGTTACCTCGAATTGCCGCGGTAAAAAATGAATTCTTAATGTGCAACAAAAAAAATTAAAAAAAAATGAAAAAATTTACCCCTTTTTTATTAAATATTTGTATTTGATTTCCGATGCCAAGTCATCTCATGAAATTTGGAGAGGTAATTTTGTTACACCCAGTATACGTATTTTTAGGTATTTAGGGATCAGAATATATAATATTTCCCGCTAAATATTGAATTTTGGCAAGTAGGAACGTCATATACGACAAGTACCGGTAAATAATCGAAAAGATTAAATAATTAAAACTACTTAAAGTACGTAGTCAAAAACTGGAAGACTCGATACCTGAACTATTTATAATATGCATCTTTAAATTTTGAACGAAACCCTCAGTATGTCAGAGTCCCACTCGCGCTTGTCTAGTTTTTTCTCTAGCTAAACAGGTACCTACACCGCTTTGAGGGATATTTTTGTCCGTAATGTTTACGTATGCCACCGCCTCACGTGATTACTGTGTGTTGTTTTTTAACGGTATGACGTGCGCGGTACAAATTACTCAACATTTATGGTGCAATATTTCAATATTTGCATGTTTACTGAATGTGTTTTTCATGTTATAATTAATATTCAGAATCTAAAGCATTGTTTTACTTTGAATCCTTCCTACTATTACGATTTGTCCAAACAGAAAGAGTAACTTTTGCAATCACAATTTAAGTGTGTCTTCGTTTTAGGTGTAAGTCCCAACGACTTTAGTCTATTTAAATCTTCTGATGTTAATGACCCTTGTAAACGTCAAATAGCAATTCATTGCCTCGTGACTCGTAAACCAACTGTTTGCTAACTCTATTAAAATATTTGTTGCAGTTTCATCAGCACACTGTTGACGCATGTGTTGACGTATCACCTTGGATGGGTGGCCACTGTCAGTCCGTACGACATGATCGACCATCAAGCGAATCATGACTCCAGAATTAACACAAAAAGGCCCTACAACGCGCTATGGGCTCAACTCAGCGATCTTTGCGGGAGCATTGGCTTCCCGCCTCGTGCCGCTAGAACCATCATCAGTGGTGCGACCAATACACAGTTCATCAACAGACTGCTAGTAGTGTTAACATACTTTGTTCGTTGCGGTGATGTGAGACGGAATAACTTTCGATTCCAAGAGTGTTCTGTGAAAGAAAATAAAGTTGTGAATGTTGCTGCAAGTGTCGCGCCAGTACGTACTGGCTTACGGAAGACCACTACTCATGTGGCTAACCTTGGACAGTGTGATATAGAAACTTTAAAGGTGTCAGTGAATACTCAAAGTAGTGATAGTGTGAGTACGTTAGCGGCGTGTGAAGTCGGCATTAAGAGATCGCCTACGCTAGCGAAGTTAGGCGAACAGCTCTCTAAAGGCTCGGATCTCCTTTTTGAAGAAGGTAGTTCGACAAGCGAATTACCGGCCCCTAGTCGCCTAAAAAGGAACCCAACAGCTATAATGTCGTTGAAACCCTCCTCGGATTCTAGTCCAAGTTCATCGCTCTCCGAGGCCGAGCCAGAAATAGAGAAAGTTGTGTTCGTTTTAGGCGATAACGACAAGTTGGTAGGTTTGAAAAACAAGTCGGTCGGTGGAAAACGTGTGAAGAAGTCTTCCAAAATTCAAACGGAGCCTTTGTGTGTTAAAATACCAGAGGAAACAACAGAATCGTGTAAAAACGAAGGCTGTGATCCGCACAAGAGGGCCGACAATCCGTCAAAGTGCTGCGGGCAAACGCTTCAACATTCCAAACCAATCAAACATTCCGGTTTTAAGTTCGAATTCGATAAGTACCCTCAGATAGTCACTAATTATATGAAGAGCAAAAACTTAGAAATTTTAGATAGGCATTATATCGGTAAGCCGGGGAATTTGAAGTTGGACAATTTCCAGTTTGACCCCACGATAGTACCTCCGATACAGGAGGAGAAATGTGACGCGTGTGTGAAGTGCGAGATGATGGAATCTATGCTGCAAACGCCGACTAACGCTTCAGAAATGGAGTATTTGAACGACATGCCGCGTCTAACTGAACCACAGTTCGCTAAAGAATCAATAGTTGAAGATATTGAGCCACCTACGGATATTTCACCTAAAACTTTTGTTAGACGGCGGAAAGAGAATACGGTCGTTGTGAATATCGTGAAGAAAGCAGCGTGTGATGACGTCATGGGGACAAGGAGGCCAGATGTGCGGAAAGTGACGAGAGAGAAAGAGAAAGAGAGAGTGGTAGATGTTAAGCAGGTGTTGGAGTTTCCGATGCCTTCGCTGTGTGCGGTATTGGAGTGTGAAGATACAAAGACGGGGTTCCACGAGTCGCTGTTGGGAGGAGTTACGGATCATTATGTACCTGATTTAGTTTTACAAGGTAATTATTGTTTAATTATCCCTAACTAGTTAACCTTGACGAGCTGATGCAGCTGCTTAGTGGTAAATATACCTATGTCATCGTCATTTCGCCATTTGTATTTTGTACCACGCAAAAGTGGCGAGTTTATTGTCGTGTTGAAATGAACAATTGCAGAATATGCTGTTGAAATTTTTAAGCCGCCAGCGCCGCTGGCTTTAGGGCTTTAACTGGAGGCTGCCGTATTATGTATGCCGTAGTATGAGTACTAGAGGCAACGGCTTATCGTGCTTTTCTGTAAATTCCATAAAACGGTTGCATATCTCAATACTAGCCATAGTGTAAGGTTCTTGTAATAGTCAACAAAACACAGAGTCAGCGTGGTTATGAGAGCTTCATACATAACATATCTATATATTGAGACGTTTTCTACGACCTTAATAGTAAAAAATAAATAAACTTTTATAAATTTATTTCAGGGACGATAGCAAAGCCGATCGCTTGGGAGGCGGAACTACGTCGAGATTTAGACCTAACATCCTATATAAACCTGACGCTCGAAACGCCAATACAAGCTATTGCTATCATAGGAGACATGAATACTTGGTAATTATTGATTTGAATTACTTAAAATAAAATTGATAAACAAATCTATAGTCCCCACGGCTACGCATCATTTCCCTATAATAATTTATAATCGTATCTTTATTAACCTGTTTCCTGCTCATAACAGTCACAGAACAAGGGAATATCTCAATGAAGACTTTCGTCCCTGGATCGGTACAAATGGATAAATAAGATGGCCGCCGAGATCCACAGATCTAACGTTTTTTTATGGAGTAAAATTTAGTTTACAAAAACCAGTATGAAAATGTTCACGAGCTACAAATAGGACTTAGACGTATTATTTTAAATATCTACCACAACAAGATCAAAAATTGACAGATAGTGAAATAATCAAAAGAGTGCGACTTTGTATTGGACAGTATGGGACTCATTTTAAGCATTTGATAGATTGATTAATTTTGTATTAAAAATGTTAAAATTCATGTTATTCCTTTTGTTTGTGACACTATGTTATTTAGCAAAAAATAATCCTTATGATAAAGTCTTTTGATCGGTATGATAAACCTACAGTGTAATTTTTTTTTCGTGTAGCGTGTTCGATTCCCGGCTCAACCGTGTAATTATTTAAAAATCTATGAATACAGTTTAAATTGTTTTTTAAATTAAAATAATGTCTGCTTTTAGTAAAAAAGTTCCATCTACAATATTCAAGGTACTTTCCCTCCATGTGGCATAGCCGTGTGACGCCCTGTATTAGATCCCATTAAAAGCTTGTGTTAGCTTATTAATATGCTAGATGGCGTTGTAAAAATATTTATGTAATAGATCATTTTCCAGGGAGGTGCGACTGATAGGCAAGAACTGCGGTTCGAGCGGCATGTCATCGTTAGTCGGCGCCATGTTGGATACGCTACCCGCTATGTGGAAAGCGAAAGTCCCCGCTCAACAGGTGAATATTTTGATTTCAAACGTTTTAGATATAACCACAGGGCGGAAACTCCAGCTTGAATGTGTGCGTGACCAATAATTCTAAGCAAATGTTCCGTCAACACGTCCGTCAACTATAATGACAGCTGTGGCGCGGCAGGGAGTTGCCGATCTGTACCTATGTAATAATATTTAGATTATCTTCGTTATAACTCCAAATGTATTAGGTAACGGGGTCTCGAATCTGCTATTTTATGTAAGCGTAAGTCGGTATCATTAGACTGGCACTCTAAAAACGTATCGATAAATTAGTAAATGACTTTTATGCCGTTTTTACAAGACACGTTGAACGAAATTATGTCCTACTAGCTGATGCCTGCAGCTTCGCCCGCGTAATTTTTTTTCACGTGGGCACTTATTCCCGGGATAAAAAGTAGCCTATAGTTTATTCCAGACTATAATGTATCTCTGTACCAAATTTCAGCCTGATCCGTTCAGCGGTTTGAGCGTGAAAGAGTAACAAACATCCACACTCACAAACTTTCGCCTTTATAATATTAGTAAGATTCCTTTCTGTCGCTGGACAAACAAGAAAGATAGCATTTGTGCAGATTCTTGCTTTATTTCTCGTTATAATTAAGACAAAAAGGAATAGGAAATTTATCGAAATATATACTGCTTACTGTTCGACCGGTATAATTTCTTTTTAAGACCGCCAAAAATTTTCGACAGCAGATAACCACAATCTGCCCATTTCCTTCCTGCAATTTTCTCCCCACTTAAGTAAACTACTACCACAGGGCGGAAACTCCAAAAAAAAAATTGTTCGTTTTCACCCACACTAATTACACGTAATGTGAATGCTTGAATCAAGCTTGTATTTGTGTGTGAGTTTACTAGGGACACTAGCTATGGAAACACAATAATAAGGAACAGAACGCAATCTCATGTATGTAGGTACTTTTTTTTTCAAATTACCCTCGGCTAAGCACAAATTAAACCCAAGCAATAGCACAAAGTACGTAGGTAGTAATACGTACAACCCTACCAAGACACAAGTTTGTGTTTTCACCGCAAAAAAGACCCCATTCACTGTGGCGCCACAATTTCAGGGCACATCTCTCACCATCTCTGAAAGTATAGGGATCCTTGGTGTTGACATCTCCAGTGATGTGCAGTTCCGCAGTCACTTGGAGGGCAAGGCCAAGCTGGCGTCCAGGAAGCTCGGAGTGCTCAGAAGGGCGCGGCGGTACTTTACTGCGGCGCAAGCACTGCTTCTCTATAAGTCGCAAGTGCGTCCGCATATAGAGTACTGCTGTCACCTCTGGGCGGGGGCACCCGAATACCAGCTTCGTCCATTTGACTCGGTGCAAAGGCGAGCTATGAGAGTTGTCAACGATCCCATACTTGCAGGTGGTGTGGAACCTCTTAGTGACAGGAGAGACTTTGCTTCTCTGTGTGTGTTCTACCGCCTGTACAACGGTTTGTGCTCTGAAGAATTGTTTGATATGATGCCTACAGCTACATTCTATCATCGCACCGCTCGCCATAGACAGGGTGTTCATCCTCACACGTTGCGTCCTGAGCGCTCGAGCACGGTGAGATCTAATAGAGGCTTTCTTCCGCGTACGCTTAGGTTGTGGACTGATCTCCCTGCTTCGGTTTTCCCAGACGCCTACAGTATGGGGTTCTTCAAAAGGGGACTTAGAAGGTTTTTAAAGAGTCGGCAGCGCGATTGTGGCGCCTCTGGTGTTGCGAACGTCCATAGGCTGCGGTGACCACCGGTACATCTGGGGGGCCGTATGCTTGTCTGCCACTCTAGTGGCATTTATAAAAAAAAAAAATAGAAAAAAAAAACGTAATGCAACGCAGTAACACTCTCTCAAGTACTGACACGGAAATAGACACTTAAATTTTGGTGGGGGGATGAGGAAGCTTACTTAGTGGAAGGCAGGGAGTTGCCGATCTATATGCAATACTATTATTATTACGCAACCAGTAGTAAAATGTGGGCGTATCGAATGCCTCTAAAGGAAAATACATTACTATATTAACGTATGTACGTTTGACCGATTTATATACTGCCAAAAATGTTTTATAAACATTGCCAACAGACATAGATCGTTTTACAAACAGTCGTCATATTAAACTCATTGACGATCGATAGTAGGACGTCCGACGTATACTTCCTATTGTGTGACGCACTCACCATTCATAATATCGTTGGAAAATATTTTTATTGACGTATTTATTTTATATGGGACTTTATACTACATCGTACGTCAAAACATCCAACAAAACTATTTCAGTCCACTCCTAGACTTAGGTCTCTTCTAATAATTTCGAGACATCGACCAAGACGATCTATGACTTTTATCGTAAGGTGACGCGCCATACTGAGAATTTCCCCTCTGTCAAAGCATAACCCTAAAGGAGTACGCTTAAATACACACATGTATAAGATATAGGTCTAAGTGTGTGTGCGATTTGCCTCCGCAACACATAACAGACAGTTACATGTATAGTGCAAACATGCTATGTCTACTCCCCTTGTACTGGTCGCGTTGCTCTATGTTTTGAGAAGATGGTTGATATTACTTAAGCAATAAAATCTATTAGTAGCTTTTACGTGAAAGAGTACCAACATCCTTCCGCGTACGCTTAGGTTATAGAGCTACCTGCCTCGGTTTCCAAGCCCAAAAGGTGACAAAACACTATCACGGCTATTCCCAATAATATATTGTTTAATGTATCTATTCTCGTATCAGTAGTCAGGTATTATTGTTTGAAATTAATGATTCACATCCTTATGGGGTTATTAAAATAAATATTGAACCTCAAATCTGCTACATAAGTTACGAGTATCAGGCAAATAATGAATACCTTTTCTTTTTCAGTGCATATCCTTCTTAGAGAGCAAACTCCGTGAATTCTGCATCCTTTCCAAGACTTTAGCAGACATGCTAATGTCCACAGACTTCTGCGACATTGTCACTCTCACAAAGTCCTTGAACATTGACGTAAATGATGTACCATTGCTTTTAGCAGTCGCTACCACACACACGCCACAAGTCGCTACGAGATATGGATTGAGCTATGGATAATATAGGTACTCATAGAAATTTTGGTTTCAATATTGTATTCTATGAAGAAGCAAAAGTTGTTCACTCGCCTCGATAGATGGCGCTGTCCAATTGTTCTACATCGCACTATTGATATTGTATGTCGGCGTGTATTATAAACGATACTACTGAAAAAATATTGTAATCAACAATTTGGAGTGTATATAATTATGTTAGATACCTTTCTGATTGTCAAGATTTATATTCTTTATCTAAACCATTTACGTATAGCTCCGAGAAAGTACCATGGCGTAAATGAAGTTTAGAAGCAGCATATTTGGGGTCAAAAGTTATTAAATACGATAGTTCTGTCAGTTTCGTTACTGTTGATGTAGGAAACCAGTGGCATTTTTAGGGTTGGAGAAAATTAGGTTCTTAGAGCCCGAGATTATAATAGTTTATTTATTATTCGTATTGTAAATAATAGAAGTTTATTATAAATTGATATTTGTAGCACTTATGGCAATTTATGTAGTAGCACAGCACTATAGCATAGAGCAACATGACCAATGACGTTGATCGGAAGGCTAGTCGCCTTAGGGAGACTTTCACCTATCAGTACACATTTCCAAATGGAATAACAAATATAATGTGTGACTGGAATTATGAGTGTATTATTGTATTAATTATTTTGTATAAACTCCATAGTGACAGCCTTTTGAAGTTATGTATAAGAATTTGATTACCTCCCGCAACATATGATACACAGTTATGTATCGGGGAAACATATAAAGGTGTCTCCCTTTAATGAAGGTCGTGTTGCTCTGTGTTGTGTAGTGAAAATAATGAGCTGGTCTCATAAAACTGTACAAATAAAATAGTTCGGGTCTCTAGTTATTGTATAATACGTTAGGGAGATTATTACCGTTTAAAATCAAAAGAGTAGTCATAGAAACTGATACATTTTCGCGAGTGTAACCGCGGGAAAATACTTGTAAATATATGAATTTTAAATAATTTACGATATTCTTGTCAGTAAAAATATAAACTATAGATCGCACAGTTCTACTTGATATTGATTATGATTAGCATAATATTTATTTACAAAGATATTTTCTATACATTATAGCGCTGAGTGCACTTAAACAGCATAATTTACAACACACTACTGATAAGGTGAAATGATCATTGGCTCTAAATCAGTATACCTATATCACTGTTTAACGCACATATTTTCGAACACTGACGCCCAAGTTATGCGCATATAGAAGCATACATTTTGGTCATAGTGCACTCTGACACATCTATTATGATTAATAGTGCACTTTGACACTATCTAACACACAACACAGTTCAGCGGCGCAGCATTATGATTGTGATATCACAAAATATGTAACTACGGTTATTTTACAATCATGATTCAAAATCGTTCGTGGTCTATAAGGCCTGCTCATTATGATAGTCAATATGTTGTATAGTTATTTATTTATGTATATAAAAAAGAAAAGCCCGTCAATCCATGTGACCAACAATGTTACGGTACAAAGATTTTACTGTCATCTCTTCGAAAATTCACAGGGCGGAAACTCCAGCTTGAATGTGTGCGTGTGATCAATAAAATGTAAGCAAATTGTCCGTCAACGCGCACGTCAACTCTATAGTCCGTTCATAGTTAATTTACCTTTAGCTGAAAGGTTGGCTTTGCTGATTTTCGTGTTACCATACTAAGTTTTTTTTCTCCCTTGTACTCCAACCTTAAGTCGCAACTTATTTTCTTCTTTTCCTGCCGTTTTTTTCGGGCTAGGAAATTATTTGAGATGTGGAGGCAGCACCTTTGCCCTCCTTGGTGATGGTGATGAGTGTCTTTTTTTAAATTACATATCCATTTTATGTAAATAAAAATGAAACTTAAGAAAAATCTTATAGTAACAGAACTACGTGTTAAGTAATGTTAATTATACTGACTAATGGATATTTGCATTAAAAAAAAAACTCAGTCTTAACGGTTCCATCTTATAATATCCCCTAATATGCGGTAAAATGTCTTAACCTGGCACTCATAGGGGGACTTTACTGCAATACCAACTTACAGAAAACGATCTGTCAGAGGTAAATTATAGTCGCCTCGCTGTAACAAGGTGCGTATGACAGTTGGCAGTATGACGTTGATATCTATCAGTACCACATTACTAGGGATGTGTCGATATGCAATTCATGTTTAGAATTCTACGATAAACGAGATAAATCACATTCAGCTTATTATTGTTATGAAAATTATTGATATATTTATTTTTGAATTAACTAAACAGCTTAAAAAACCGGCCAAGTGAGCAGAGGTCTCCGTACCGAAAAACGACAAAAAATACGTTTGTTGTACGGGAGCCCCCTTAAATATTATATATTTTTTTGTTTTTAGTATTTGTTATTATAGCGGTAACAAAAACACATAATCTGTAAAAATTTCATCTCTCTAGCTATCACCGTTCATAAGGTACAGCCTATCATAAGACCGGGTAACTTCGCAAGAAAAAAAAGAAGGTAACCGAGAAGAGGAAAAATATTAATAATAATAACTTAATAATATACTTTTTACAATAAAAGTTGGAACTTCGGACAATATACGTTTTGTTTTATCAAAATATCGACTATTCATCGTAGATGTATATGATCCCATCACTAAAGACATCTTTGGTGTTACGTTATACTCAACAATTTTTTAATTTTTTCTTCCAAATTCATTTTATTTGTAGACTAGAATATTCTGGTTGAGTTTAATTTTATATACAACAGTGATTAACGATTTAATATATTATGAGTGGGATGTAGCTGAAATACTAAGTTCATAATTGTAATTCACGGCAACTTTCAAGAGTGAAACGAAACGCGATCGACAACTGTCATACGCACCATGCTACACCGAGATGACTATAACTGTTAACGGACTATACTGACAGCTGTGGCGCGACAGGGAGTTGCCGATCTGTATGTAGTATATTTTCTTTGGTAGTATGGAATTGTTGTAGTGCGTTAAGATTTAAAGAGATGGCAGCACCAGCGTTATATAGTTTTAAATACAAGATTTAACAGTTTATTTATGTATATTTTTACTCAGCTGTGATATACAATATTGTGCTTTCGTTTATCGACATTTTTATCAGAATTTGTGCAACAATTTTTCCCGTAAATCGACATTACTCGGCTCGGCCATTATCTAAAGGACTGCTTTGGTGGCGCATTCGGTAGAGTAACCGCCTACCGCGCTGAGGTCCTGGGTTCGATTCCCAGGTTGGTCCAAATATTTGCGTGATCCACAAATGTTTGTTTCGGAGCTTCGTTGTTTTCTATGTATAATATGTATGTATTTAGAAATATATAAGTATGTATATCAGTCGTCTAGATCCCATAGCACAAGCTTAATTTGGACTAGAAGACGTTGTGTGAGAATGTTCACAAATATTTATTTTATTATTTATTTTAATTGAATTAACTGAATTCACAAGTATCCCAATCCCAAACGTAGTGTTTGTGAAGTGCTCAAGCAAGTCCGATGTAAACTAATGCCAATTCTTACGTATTATTAGAATTTAATTAGGCAATGGTATGTACAAAACATGTTAAACGCTGTTTTATTATGACAATATACATATTTATTTAAAAATATATTCTCTAGGGCTGTTTCATAACGTGCTGTAAAGTTCTCTCAATGAATTAACATAGTGTCAACTTAACGACTACTCAGTTCAATGTTTTTTTTGAATTAGGCGTTTTGTATCGGGCCGTGCTAACTGCTGTTAAAACTTTCAACATACTTGTAAGAGCCTTTGCTCAAGTGAAGCGGGCGGCCGCAGAGGGCTTCCAATGCGCGATAAATTGAGACACGCTTGGAAAAACTCTTGCTGCCAAGCTGTGGACCAGTCACCCAGCGCGTATACAAGCCCAAGCATCCGGTGTGTGTCAGAATGGCGTGAATGGTGTCTGAATAGTCACAAAACTAGGACCAAAAAACTGTACCTAAACTGTACTAAACTGTACCTATGTTAAAAAAAACTGTACCTCAAGCAATTCTATATAAATAGAAAAAAATATGGACACGCCATTCTGACGTCAGGTTGGCGCGCATAGTCGTGTATCGCCCCAACGTGTGGAAACTATGTTCTGGAACATATATCAATAAACTGTACCTAAACTGTACCTCATAAAACTGCTATTAAAAAAATTAAAATCACACGTGATATCTGTCAAATCAAGAATAAAAATTTGCTAAGGTTTTGAAACTCACACGATTTGTACTACACATTATAATATAATTCTGGTCTTTTTTTGCGTATACTTCTACCTGTTCTCACCTCTAGACGTTTCGACTATAGCCGTGGTCACGAGTAGACTGAGGAAAGCAGCGGGCGCTGTGCTCTCGTACCCAGCATAAAGATTTTTGTTAACACTCATTAGGGTTGCGACGCACTACACTCACTATGTCTGAACGAATACTACGCGATTTTAACTACCTGATTCCATGTGGAGAAAAAATTAAAATCACACGTGAAATCTGTCAAATCAAGAACAAAAAATTGACCACGGCTGGCTGTTGCAATATAGCCGAAACGTCTAGAGGTGAGAACAGGTAGAAGTATACGCAAAAAGACCAGAATTGTATTATAATGTGTAGTGCAAGTCGTGTGAGTTTCAAAACCCTAACAAATTTTTGTTCTTGATTTGACAGATATCACGTGTGATTTTAATTTTTTTAATAGCAGTTTTATGAGGTACAGTTTAGGTACAGTTTATTGATATATGTTCCAGAACATAGTTTCCACACGTTGGGGCGATACACGACTATGCGCGCCAACCTGACGTCAGAATGGCGTGTCCATATTTTTTTCTATTTTTATAGAATTGCTTGAGGTACAGTTTTTTTTAACATAGGTACAGTTTAGTACAGTTTAGGTACAGTTTTTTGGTCCTAGTTTTGTGACTATTCAGACACCATTCACGCCATTCTGACACACACAGCATCCGCACCATTTAGCTCTGTTCATATTTTCCAATACAAGTACGAAAGGCGGACGTCCGCCGCGGGCGCATGCGTCACTTAGCGAAGGCCCTAAGACCTTCAACTTGGTTTAACAATTTAAATTCCTTACAAACTTCTTAAATATTGTAAGTTTATAAAAGTGACGCCACTTTAAATTAACAAACGTGCCTGGTCGCGTACATTTGAATATCACTATGATGTCTGTATATAATTTTGTATATGAAGTATAACTACCTGATATCTGTATGTAAGTAAATAACCACTAAGTATCTTACTCATGATGGTGATATATTGAGTTATATTTAATTCTCATTATAAATGAGCAATAATCACAAAATAAATTATTTTTTTCATATTGAAACATGTGTTTTTATTTTTATGTTGAAACGTGCGTAGCTTTTTGTCTTTCCAGTGACCTACATATATGCAAATTCACGCCTTTATCCTCGAAGGGGTAGACAGAGGCATATTATATGCCCGCATTCCCTTTTAGAATTTGACCCACGTAATAGGTGTTGAACCATATTGCCGTGTTGCAATGAATAGGGACAGGTTATGACTGCCTGCTGTTGAAATTTTTTAAGCCGCCCGTTAGGCCGTCAACTTGGCTCAACGGCTGCCATTTCATTCCAGTGAGATATAAAAAGAAAAGTCCCTTAGAGCGATATCGCAGCTTTCTCAGTGCATTGTGTAGCCAGGGGATTCTGGAATAATCTGTAGGTACTTGTTGGAAGTACCTACTTTTCAGTATGTAATTATCCTCCCATATCTTACTCTAATGCGCTCGATCATCCCTATCCCTACTAATATTATAAATGCGAAAGCAACTCTCGTCTGCCTGTCTGTTAGCTTTCACTCCTAAACGGCTGGAGCGATTGAGATGAAATTTGGTATGAGGATAGTTCGAGGCCCTGGGTAGGACATAGGCTACTTTTTAACCGACTTCGCAAAAGGAGGGTTATGATTTTAAGCCGCGGGGAACAGCTAGTCTATACTAATATTATAAAGAGGAAAGATTTGTTTTTTTGTTTGTTTGTTTGTAACGAATAGGCTCCGGAACTACTGGACCGATTTGATAAAATCTTCACTGTTGGGAAGCTACACTCTTTGCGGTGAACATAGGCTATATTTTATTCCCGAATTCTCGCGGGAACGGGAACTACGCGGGTGAAACCGCGTGACGTCCGCTAGTTTTATATAAAGTTGTACACTTGTTTACTACGCATACAGAATTCAAAGAACGAGTAAACTTATGAAAACATTTTCGAACAATAATTTTCATTATGGCAGATTATGTAGGGTCAAGTGTTCAACAATGAAACACTAAAAGTTCATAACCTCGTACATCTCATGTTTTTGCTGATAGAAGTCTATAATTTTACAGGCATGTAGTCAATATGATTGGGTATCGAATGTCATTTATAGATTTTTTTAAATAAAGTGATTTGAATCGACAAAGAAATAAAAACTAAGAAATGGGATTTGTGTCATTGTGTCCATATAGGCGTACACAATGAAACGCCATATATTCAACAATGAAACACCATAAATAAACTGTGCCTAATTCAAATTTTGTTTAATGTAGGTAGTTATTAAAGAAAGAGCAGTCCGTTTCTACGTTAAATGTAGTGGCACGACGTGCCATGCTGCATGCTTCAGGCTTTTTTAATGACAGTTATGCATGCCCGATTTATAAGACCGTAAACATTCGATTCCAGCCATTTTCCCAGCTAACAGAATATCGAATATTGTTAATTTTTGCCATTTGGTAAGCAATACGCCCCTCGTCCTTTTTACAGCTTTGTTACGCGCCATCTTAAAATTAAAACAAATTTTAATAGATATGGTTTCACAATATCAACCAATAAAAATCTATAAAACAGTGTTTCATTGTGTCCATTGTTAAACTGTTTCATTGTTGACTACCTAGGGTTTATCTAATTAACTTTTAATTTATGTTCACAAAATTGTAACTTTGAAACAAATGAAATATGCCAAAATAATGTACAAAACATGTAGAATGCAGGATAATCATAAATAATATAATATTCCTAACCATTAAATAATGAAAAATCTTTAAAGATAGCCAGAAATACTTCAATTTTTGACGAAAATAGTAAAAATGAGCCGCAGACGCGTCTTTTCTCACGCGGTGCCGCCGCAAACTGGGATACGCCGGTGGTATCTATTGAGTGTCCTTACGCGATATATTGCCCTAACTGCCAACGTCGCGTTTTGGAAATATTACTATGTTTTATTGTGTACCACTGTTTCATTGTTGAACACTTGACCCTACCTATTTCGTTATCTCAGTAAAACAAAGAACATCTTTTATTCCATTGGGACATAACTCGCAACAAAGTTTTAGTTTGAGCTCAATCAAACATAAAACAAAGTGAAAAAGTTTTCTCATTTAAAGGTCCTAATGTGATTTTTTTTTGTTTAATGTGAGGGAAAATCCTCATGGATGTTATGCCGGACTCCTACCGACTAAAAAACCTCACGTAACGCCCATCAGCCTATGGTTGGGAGCTCCGGGTAAGCCCCCATAGACGCGCGATTGCACCCGAACCACCCCCTGGGCGAGGCCGCATTGGCGGCCGTAGGTCTGTTGGGGGTCACGGGACATCCTTCCTGAGGGCTTACCCGGGGCTCTCAACCATAGGCTGTTAGGCGTGGCGTGAGGTTTTTTAGTCGGTAAGAGTCCGGCATAACATCCTATGAGAATTTTCCCTCACGTTAAACAAAAAAAAAATGAAAGGAACTTTATACCTAACTTCTTTACTTTTCTTCTTGACTTAAAATCGAGAAGGGATTGGTTTATCTAGATCAAGAACGTTTTTAAGATTGCTGTTAACTTATGTCTTGAATATATTTTGGATACTTGAACAAATTCGGAGACATTTCGGATTAGGTATGTCCCATAACATGTTGAAGAATAATTAAGTAAAAGTGTATTTAACTAATAGCTTGTGCACACTTGAGTTATATTACCTAAGTACTTAACGGATGACCTTGCTCAAGAGATGCCTCATTTTACGTCATGAAGCTGGGAGCGCCCTCACGCGCCAAAATATTAGTTCAGTCAGATAAGAACTATTAGCGTTATGCCTACTTCTCCTTTTGACTAGTCATAACGCGACTTAGGCGTACTGCGAATTAGTCTTACCGAGCGCAAAGGACTGTAACCACACTTTTGTAACAATGGCACAGATCAAATATTATGTACGTAGGTAGCTAATGACTCGGACTTCAAGGTATCCTCTTTTGATTTAATAAGTAGATACCTAATAAGATAGCTATTAGACACATTATCTTTAATTTAACAAACATGTCAAGGTTAAAAAGCGAGGCTCGTTGGGTTGTTGCTTCACTGCGCTTGGGGTAGGTTGGCGAAGTAGAAAAGTTGATCCGTAGCTGTGAGTAGACGTCGTTTGCAACAAGGACTAACGCTCGGGTGATGATTTCTTTTAGGCTACTTAGCTATAAATCTAACAACACGCAAACATGTTTGTTGAATATTACGTAGAGGTGATTGCGAATCACCTAACCTCAAAAGCCTTTTAAACTCACCACTCTTTGTCATCTTAATACGTAATGAGTAGGCACGTACAAGAGAATAAAGTGCGGAGAATAATACCACCCGACAAAAGGATTACAAAGCTATTGCTTTGGACCTAAATATATGCACCTTTAAAGGCTCGCCTTTTACATCTTTCATCTTAGCCGATCGACGCCCACGATTGGGCATTGGCTCTTAAGCATGAAGTAATCCGTTTTTGGGTACAAGTTTACAATTCACGGTCGTGTTTTATCCCACAAACGAAATGGCTCTGGTTACCATTTTTTTTATCGTATGGAAATCCTACATGGATGCTATGCCGAACTCCTACCGACTAAAACTACACAATTTCTTACATCAGTCTATGGCCGGGAGTCCCGGGTAAGACCTCGGAAGGATGTCCCAGGGTTTCCGGCAGACTTTGGCTACCACCGCGGCCTCGCCTAATGCTGGTTACCGTTGAATTTTGTTCAATTCAAACCGCCCATAGCGAAAGAACAGAGACATTACAAACAATCACCCATTTCATTACAAAATCTCATTACGTCATTACAGTTGCGCTCTGTAATAATTACAGAACCAACACAAGATAGGTAGGTACTTGACGTAGTAATCGTTATTGAACACCACAATAGTAATAATGTATAATCATCATCAATATCAATATCAATACATATAATAAAATCGTAACAATTCGCTGTCTGTACATGGAAGAAAAATAAAAAAAAATATTTTAGGGGAGCTTTATGAACGCAATAGAACCCACAACAATGATTTTTAGAATTTTGTCTGTTTGTCTGTACGTTTGTGCACGCTAATCTCAGTAACCGCTTAACCGATTGCAATGCGGTTTTCTTTATTATGTTGAGGTTTGCCCCACTTAACATTAACCCTCATATTCATAATCATTTATTAAACCTATTTTAGTTAAAACACACTTTAAGTCTATTGCTGTCTCTAACCAATGACAGAGTATGGTTAGAGACAGCAATAGACTTAAAATGTGTTTTAACTAAAATAGGTTTAATAAACGATTATGAATATGGGGGTTAGTGTTTATTTTATGTCAATCGGTTTATAAATAAAAAGTTATATCACTTTAAAAAATCGTACATAGACATAAGAATCTAAAAATGGGTAAATCTAAACTGGCGTGTTGGCTTAATGTGATTTATACATGAGGAAGCAAACAGGGCAGTTTCACACGCTGCTTGATGAGTCTGCTGAAGAAATACCTCTCCTTTCATACACCTTATGTGACGTAAACGAAGTTGCGGGTTCAGCTAGTATCTAATAAGCACTGAGCAAGCGAAGCTACGAAAATGTTTTTGTAAGGAAAGTAGGTATATTCTTTCTAAAACTAGAACAAAAGTGTCTTCGCATTTTGACTTGAAGGTTTTTGAGTGTAGAACAACGGGCAATTGTGCATGACACGAAAACTTTGTAAAGTTTAAGTGAAGTACGTATTCACTATACGGTGGCATCACCTTATTCCACCTACGTTGTTTGCAGCACAATGGATGAACTTTCCCTTCCATTAAGAGTTTGAAATATACTGCACACTTAATAAATTACATTTTGGTATAAAAGGCACTTTGAAAATATACCTACTGTAAGATGAAAGTATAATTTAAGTAGGTATTCAATAATTCCTATACAAAATGGGGCTAACAAAAAGGAACGAAAAATTCTTACGCAATCAAAATACTTTACATTACTGTACTGCCCACTATGTAGATCCGTGTTCAGAATGCTGACAGCATTGTCAAGTTTAATTGAATGGTAAAGCAAGTAGGTCACGAGAACGGTTTACCGAAAGAAAAGCTGGACTTGATTTAAATCAGATAAAATAAATAATCATAATCATAGTCATAAACATTTATTCAATTTAGGCCCCAAAGAGGCTCTTATGAACGTCACACCGATTTGCAGACATCAGCAGAGAAGAATCGGCAAGCAACTACGCCGGTTAAATTAATAATAAAATTAAGCATTACATTAATTATTTTTTTTTATTATGTACCTAAGATAATAAAAAAAATTAAAAAAAAACATTTTCTTCAGCAAGTGAGTTGAGATGCAGGTGCAGGAATTTGTTTCCAGACATCTTTGTCTTGAATGTAAAATAAATAAATATAACCGGTCATTTTCACACAACGCTATCTGATCCTAAAGTAAGCTAGGAATAACCTGCTGGTGTTATGGGAATCAGACCACGGCGGATATTAATACTTATATACTTTTAAATACATACTTATCATACATAGAAACACCCAGACTCTAAAGGAAGAGATAAAGGATTAAAATATTACATGGTTTGGTTGTAAGATTTTTTACTAAATTAAGTACAAGCATTCAACACACCCTGATCGAAAGTGGTCATACCATAGTAGAAATATATAACTCTGGTCATACGGTGTACGGTGTAGTACCATTACCACGGTGATCATTTTCGATGCTGGTCTGCAACCACTGGCCAATAATACGTGAACATACATTTAAGTAGAAAGACTGTAAATGATACTCGCATAATGCCTATTCATTGCCCAGTGCTATGACTTCTAGCGCCCAACTGATCGTGTGTAGGTATTAGGCATACTGGCTGCTCCGTTTGAGCGTTCACCGCTCACTTTTTGCCGTTTTTTGGTACGGAACCCTCTGTGTGCAAGTCCGACTCGCACTTGACCGGTTTTCTGTTTCATATGTGCACGTATTATTAGTCAGTGGTTGCAGTCAGAGTTCCCGTTGCAAATAAAAAACAAATTCAATTTGTTAAAAAAAAAAAACAATTTTTTAATTACGTAATATTAACGAGTGTGGGCAGCACAGTCACGTGTGCAAGTATTGCCCAAATGCAGATCTACATGTTGTATAAGAACATCATACTGTAGACGTTCGAGAAAACCGAGGCAGGAAGCTCATCATTCCACAATCTAAGCGAACGCCAACGGAAGTCCCTAGAAAATAAACATCCTGTCTGTGGCAAGCGGTACGATGAGAGAAAATAGCCCTGGGCATCTTAAAAATTACTCAAAGCGCAATATTTGTTTGTAATTCTGATACTGTATATACGTACATCCTTTCTTGAATTTATTACGAGTGTTCACGAATTTAATGTGAAAAAAGTAAACAAGTGCGAGTCGGAATCGCGCACTAGAAGGTTCCGTACCAAAAAACGGTAAAAAATCCCCCCCATCTAATTTTAGCCCCTCTCTATAAAATAGAGTGCAGAGGGGCTTATGTCGAGACTCTGTCGCATTAAACTACTTCAGTAGGTCACGTGGATCATCTGTTCATAGTTTGAAATAAAACAAAAATGACAACGTCAATCGGATTTAACTTTCACAATAAAAGTGTTAGAGAGGGGCAGTCGGGTGAGGACGATCTCACGGCTTCTTGTTAGTATTTGTTATTATAGCGGCAACGAAAATACTTCATCTGTGAACATTTCAGCTCTCTAGCAATCACGGTTCCTGAGATACAGCCTCGTGACGGACAGACAGATGGACGGAGAAGTCTCGTGAATAGGGTTCCGTTTTTTGCCCTTTGGCTACGGAATCCTAAAAATTATCGGTCTCAAGCTGAACTCGAACCTTCTGACTAACCGCTAGACAACCTAACCACGTGACCATTGAGACACTGCTCTCAACCGACTAATCTTTGATCCTTTAATTCCGTCATGATACCTATTCAAAGTGCTTACGATCATCAGCGAACTTGAGATTAAAAATGTCGTCACATTCCAAAGTATACTTGGACAAATCTTTTACAGTTTTGGCAATACGACTGTGGAATACGCTGCTATTGGATATATGACGTGCGAAGTCCCTAGCCATATTTAAAAACATGGTTAAGAACCACTTCCTGTCCCTCTAAGTATTGAAATGGTTTTATTTTTTATTATTTCTTTCTATTTCTTAATATTTACTGTGTACATGTAATGTGCGCCATCAGCTACCTTTTCTATACTGAGGTTGTCTGGAAGAGATCGCTCTTAGCGATAAAATCGCCATTTGTACTCACATTGTAAGTTTTTAAGTTTTTTATCAAGAATACTGTGTGTAATGGTGTACAATAAAGAATTATCTATCTATCTATCTAATCCTTTTACCTTTTTTTTCCGCTTATCTCTACCATGGGCAGAGCCTAGTTAATACAATAGTCTTACTAGCTACCTATTTACGAAAAGCAAGCCCCGCAGGGCTAAAGGAACTACTTCAAGAGATGGCGGGGACGCTTAGACCCGTATTTTGTCTATTCATAGCCTCGGCGAACCACAGTGTCGGCCACCCTGGGCGCACTATTGTGAGCCCATTAGAACCGACCCATAGTGTCGCCGAACCCGTCCGTATCCATCATGAGTAGCGCCCCAGGCCCCGGCCATCTCGAACCTAGCTAAACTATATCCTCTTTCACCCAAATTCTCTTTATCATTCCAGTTCTATCATGTATGCTTCTCGCACTTTCACACTTTCCCGACCTTTCATTCTTTTCTCTAAACTAACTAAAGCTTAAATCTATCGTCTTTCATTCTTATTCCTCTAGTACCATACTCGTCGCGCTTTTATGCTTCTCGCACTTTCATACTGGCCTTTCATACTGGGGATGTGGGGTATCATACGTTTTGGGTGAGGGGTGGGGTGATATAATTTAATTTCTTTATTTTTACAAGTTTTTACATTTCTAACAATTTTTCTTATAATTTCTAACTGAGCACAAACAATTTTTTATCTAATCTTACATAATATTAATTTTTTATTAAATATATACCTCTTCTTATTTCAAAGGGTTTTGTTAATTACCAAAGCTTGTTTACAAATTCTATTTTATTTTCATTACCTTAGTTCTCTAATTTCCTAATTTTTTATCTATTTCTTACTTATTGTACTAATACAGCTTACATCATACGTTTCTTATTTTCTAATATCTTTTTGTTTCAGAACAATATTACACAGATATTGGTGAACAAAAATTTTTCCTACTTACTCTCTTATTTACAACTAGCTGAGCCCGCAACTTCGTTTACGTCACATAAGGTGTATGAAAAGAAAGGTATTTCTTCATCAGAGTCATCAAGCAGCGTCTGAAACTGCCCTGTTTGCTTAATCATAAAAGAGCTTAATGATTAAGACTATTTTTAAACAATTCAGTCCGCGCCGAAGGCGTGGACTGAATTGCCATTAAGCCAACACGCCAGTTTAGGTTCACTCACATTCAAAGAAACCCCTACAATTAAAATTTTCAAAATATCTGATTCTTAAAAGTGTTATAACTCTTTTATTTCTAAACCGATTTACATAAAACAAACGCTAAATGTTAACTGGAGCAAACCTCAACACAATAAAAAAAACCGCATTGCAATCGGTTGAGCGGTTACTGAGATTAGCGTGCACAACCGTACAGACAAACAGATATACAGACATACAGACATACAGACATACAGACAAACAGACAAACAGACAAAAATTCTAAAAATCATTGTTTTGGGTTCTATTGCGTTCATAAAGCCCCCCTATAATATTTTTTCTTAATTATCTTCCATGTACAGACAGCGACCTGTTACGATTTTATTATATGTATTGATCTTGATTATTTTGGCACTGTATTGTATAAATAACCTCCTATGTTTTCTCAAAAAAGTGGGTAAATTTTCTACTTTTAGTACCAGATTTGTTTTTGCCTCAAGATCCACTCTATCTGGCGCGTGGATGGGACAGTCGATGAGCAGGTGGACCACATCTTCTACCACCCCGGGCTCACAGGCGCACGATGGGTCCTCCTTACACTTGAAACGTGTCAAGTATTCGGAGAACCCACCGTGCCCCGTCAGCAGTTGGGTTGTGGTGCCGGCAATCGCCATCTTCCGGACGAACCTTACACGTCTTGGTGCGACGTGTGTTTTACTGATATTCTATGCGTTTTTAGGCTACTTCCTAAGTTTGTACAATTACATCGTGTTTCGAAGCAAAAATATTGTGGCAATTTTTAACACAAAGTGTAAACCTTATCAAAATCTGTTTGAAGGCTTAGAAAAAAAAAACTTCAGCCAGTTGTTCGCCATCAACATGATTTGTTTTACCTAGACCCAAATAATTTAACTCGTTCTGTTACTTAATACGAAAATATATACTGTATTTGTTTGAACTCTTATTTATCTGCCTTTTCGAACGAATACCATTATTTAAACGAATCCTAAATCAAGCTTCGAAGATATTATGCAGTACCTACACAGTCAGCAAAAACGCTGTTCATAGTTATAGTTTTATAAGATCTACGTATAATATTGTATTAAGTTCTCGCGTAGAAGCAAGGCTGAACGTCGCTTGGTATTAATAAACTGTGAAAGACTAACATAATAGGGTAAAGCGTGCGGCATGAAACTAAGATTTATACTGCACTTAGATGCAGGAATATATTACTTCTTGCCTTACACCGCTGATGGCGCGGGCGAGCCAGTTAATTAGTTTGTAGCGCATAATTCGCTGTATAATCCAAGATGTTGTCTTTATTTATATGCTAGCAGATGTCAGTGGCTCGGCTCGTGTTAAAATAAGCTATCCCACTGAAATCTGAGAAGGCACTAGCTAATGTCTGCGGCTCCATCTGCGTGGTGAGATTATCCAGTACCGATTCTTATAGGAACTTGTTTCTGGGATTAAAAGTTGCACAAGTTCTTTCCGATGCTCTGGTTTATTCTCGTCCTCATATTATCAAAATCAGTTCTGTGGTGCGTGAGCGAACACGTTACGACAATCAGACAGACAGAGTTCAATTCGCTTTCGCCTTTATATATTATATTAGTAGGAAAGTAACTCTGTGCCGCATAAACGGGCGTTACCGCCGAGTGCCAGCACTGTAGTGACTGCAGCAAGGACTGGCGAAAAGCTCAGCATCAGCGCTGCAGCGGCGAGACCCGTGCGGCCTGGGCCTGGTCGCCGGTATTCTCACGCTGGAGACTATGGTGAGGGCGGTAGTTTCAAGCAGGAGAAAGTGGATCGCTGTCGCGTTTCTCTGCGAGCAAGACATACCAACTCGAGAAAGAGGTTGCGGGGCGGGAGCGGCAGTGATATCTTCTGCAATCAGAGGCGGGGTCATCGCAAGCTACTATAAGCGCAGGACTATCGGCCCCCATGACCGAGGGCCTCAGAACGGGTAGTTCCCCGTTCTTACAGAAGCAAACCAAGACAGTGCAGGTGACGTGTCTATTCGGGGTAATAGACACACCACCGTCTGGTTTGCTTCTTTGTTGTCGTATCCAACTCACCCCCCATCCCCAAGAAGATCCTTTTGAGGGGGTACATCAGCGAGTTTCGGGCGTAGACAGGTGGAGCAATTGTCATGACCATGACACAAGCGAATTGTTCAAATGTAACAATAACAAATCGTTACCTAAATATATCAGCTTACGTTGCGGGCAAAGTTTCCCTTTTGTATCCAGTAATTAAATTTAGGCAATTTTGCAACTACGTACGTACCAAAGTTGTTCAACTTGCGGAGAGCCGTTGCTCTAAAGTTGTCTTACAGTGGGCTAAACTTGCTACACTAAACTTTAGGGTGTAATAACTTCTGTATGTAATTACGTTGGCCTGTTTAAAAGTTGTCCATCGTTCGTTGTATCCTGCGAAGATTAATAGGTGGTGGTCTTTATTCTTTTTTTAGTTCCAATTTTTAACATGGATTAATTAATTTTGTTTTCAAATTGACACGATAGTATCTATACAAATAAATAAAATTGGAGTGTCTGTTTGTAATATTAAAATAACCGCTTTCTACTACATGCATATGAATATATATATGGTACACATACCAAAATATATACTTTTCAAATTTTTGTCTGTCTATTTGTTCCGGCTAATCTCTGGAACGGCTGGACCGATTTGGACAGGACTTTCACTGGCAGATAGCTTATGTAAAAAGGAGTAACTTAGGCTACTTTTATCCCGGGAATAAGTTCCCAAGGTAGGCGGTAACGGGAACAAATTTTACGCGGGCGAAGCTGCGGGCACCAGCTAGTTTCACATAAAAAATTACAGGTTTCGTTGAACAATCATTATCATCATCTGAGTTTATGTCCGAAACCAGCTTCATGGAGAACGGGACCTTCGTTACAACTATTCTCTCTACGGGTCATCTTAAAACGTGACGGTGACTACCATCTCGCAGATTGTCCCGAAATTCATAAACCAAAAAGTTGCCCCTATTGTTATATCGTTTGAGTTTTTTGCTTGTAGAGACTTTATTGTGCCACAAATTTAACAGAAAGTGGCTAACAAAGTCTATGAACATTCATAGGCTGGTTGCCAACTTTCGATTAAGTGACCGTATGCTTGATTACCGCCTTAGTATTTTTTTAGTTATAGCAAAACATCTCGTACCAACATCACCGCTTCTTAGGACTTTTCTCAAAATATTCCAGATATTCCTTTAATGCTACATAAGATTTTTATTTGTATTCCATAATTAGGGCACAAAATAATTCCCTCATGTAAACATCAATACTTTCACAGACGTTTACTGACAAGTACCATTACTGATATTAAAATATTTTTCCACGGCATGACGTATTCCAGTGCCGGATTAAGCCAGCATGGGGCCTGTAGCAAATTCAGTCAAGGGGCCCTTGGTTTGCTTTAGGTTCTCAAGTGTAGGATATTATAAATTTTAAATATGGAAAAAAAATTGGTTTCGAGCAGGATTCGAACCTGCGTCTTCAACGAACCAGGCCGACGCGTTAACCACCCGCCATCGTTAACGCGTCGGCACAGTTCGCCGAAAACGCAGGTTCGGTACGCACGGTAGGGTATTAAATAAAACAAAACTGTTAGGTACCTGCAAATAAACTTTCTAGATTTAATATGGGCAAATTTAGAGATTACACTTTTAATATAGACTTCTCTAAATTATTGATTATTGGATTGAAAAAGGAAGCAGCGAACTGCAACAAATGAATAGTGATTTTTTGGCTTCAAAGAAAATTTACGAAAACGAAAATAAGCCACGATTCTGCCATAAGTAATTTTTCACCTATAAACATAAACTAACGAATAAAACTCACGTCAGAGACTGTTTGTGTTATTCGGAAACCAAAGGACGGCTTTCATGTTTTGTTTGCAAAGTTACGGATTCAGATAGTTCGTCACCACGGGTTATAAAGACGAATTACTTAGATGACTGGAAGAATGCGCACAATGAAGAAAGCATTCCGCATAGACAAGACATAATTTCACTGTTAAACCTCAAAAACAAGAATCGCGTGTTGATTCTCAACTTGTGAGCCAAATAGAGACTGAGCAAAAGTATTAGAGGCTACTCTTAAAACGAATCATTGCAGTAATAAAGTTTTTAACAGAACGAGGTCTTGCGTTTCGGGGTAGTGACAAAATTGTTGGTTCACCTCACAATGGAAATTATTTAGGCTTGTTAGAATTAATAGCCCAATTTGACGCAATAGTACAACACATTACTTGTGGTGTGGCCAGCGCTCAATTTTAGAAATGTGGTACAATTTAAAATTATTGTTGTAGCTTTTGATACCAACATTTCTCGTGGTAGGTATAATACCTACACCTACCAAATTAAAATATCCAAATTTGCGTCTACTCCCACCTGTTCTATTGAGTAGTTCTGTTAACAGAACTACTGGTAACGCATAAAGCACTTATTTTATAGTAAAGATAGGTATTCAAGTAAATTAAATGTCGACGAACTCATAAAATGTGTAATTATTAATTGAATAACTTTTTGTTAATAATTTGAATAATCTTAAAATGAATCTATATTTTATAATAAATCAACCAACCACAGTAGATTGGATCGTGGCTGAGTTAGTAAAATTTAAATAGTTCGCCTGTTTTCTCGAAATACTTTTAATCGATATTATATTAAAATCGATTAAGAAATACAATCTCTCAGCTACGTAAACTCGCAAAATAAATGTATACCTAAATTTAAAAAAAAAAAATCCAGCCGCTTGAAGTGTAGAAACGGGTAAAAGATGCTAGTCTAAATATGTCGATTATAATTAAACATTAGAACATTAATTTTAAAAAGTTCGTATATTAAATACCTTCTTATTTTAACGAATTAACGTGACGAAATCGAGTTTTAGATTGTCAAGTGGAAGTGAAGCATAGCCTAAGCGCTTCGCGTTTAAGTCATGCAAGATATTTTATGCCCCTATCTAAATTAGGTTTTTTTTTATTACAGTCAGACAAGCGTTGGAGTGCGGGGCCCCCAAATTCGCGGGGCCCGTAGCATTTGCTACTCTTGCTATATGGCTAATCCGGCACTGACGTATTCGGCATGCGTTTGATATGAAACGTAGCAATCCTTTCATAAAATATTAGCTCAGCGAGGAGTAATCTCGGTAATGGTAGCTCGCTAATGGTAGCTCTGTGTGGGTCGCGTAGCTTATTAATGAAATAGAGTACCTGCGATTTATTATTTATTTGTTCATGTGTGGGTTCAACATATTAATGGATATTAACTGTACTAATGAAGAGGAAAGATTTGTTTGTTTGTAACCGATGTACTAAACAGCTAATGGAACGATATTTTATAGTTCTTTGCTATTAGTAAACCACGGTATTTTGAAGTAAAAGTAAGTGTTACGGGGTTCTTAATAAATTATGGATGAAACCGCTGGGCATAGCTAGTCTACAAAAAAAGTCATAAATAAACTCCTACGTAATGTTCCACAATATATATAGGCTTTACTCTGTGTAATTGGTAGAAGCATGAAATAAGGTCAACTTTTGTGGCACTTGTTGTAGCTGGTTCTACGCTCTAGCTTTTAAAATGCTACAGTTCGTCGCATATTACCTCTCTCTCGCTCTCACGCTAGACCAAAGAATTTGGACTTTCTATAGTAGGTATACATAAGCCATTTTGTCTGTAATAAAATACTTCCATTAAATGAATTTTACTGCACCGAAGAGTGCATGACCACTTTTACTGCATAGTAGAGTAGTTAAATTACAATGTAGCGCCATATTTGATGGCTAATGGTATACATTGTTACAACGAAAATTTGAGCAATTGAGCATTTGAGATTGAAATTGGAACATAAATTTTGAATGATATATTGTCATAATGTAGCAAAATGATTGTTTTGTGTAACTACCAAGTTACTAGCAGCCGGATCATGGACCTTACATGCTCTCTGAACCTTGGAAACGCTCGTAAATGAAAAGGCTCAAACGTTCACGTATTTGTTGCTTAATTTCAAAATTTAATATTTATTTTAATTAAATGATATTTTGAACAATAATTAAATAAAAAATATATTTCATAAATTAATTATTTAATATTTTGTAATATTTTTTAAATGTTTAATGTATTTGAAGAAAAACTTCTTTAGGCGCGACTAGGGAGTAACTCAGATTTTTTTTGACGGAAGTAACGCTTAATATTTGAATTTTGAACAGCGGAAACATTTAACTTTAAAAGATACTAGCTGATGCCCGCCGCTTCGCCCGCGTAAAATTTATTCCCTTGGGAACTTATTCCCGGTATAAAATTTGGCCTATGTGTTATTCCAGACCATAATATATCCCTGTACCACATTTCAGCCAGATCTGTTCAGCCGTTAGAGCGTAAAAGAGTAACAAACATCCACACTCACAAACTTTCGCCTTTATAATATTAGTAAGAAGTAAGAAGGAAGATTTTTCAAAAAGAAAAACATCTAATAAAGTTAAACTGGAAGCATTTCTAAGGTAAATGAGATCATTGCTGGAAAAATGTGAGATTAGGGCAAAAATCACTTTAAAAGTTTTGATAGCTAATCTACATTATGAAGAACATAACTAAGCTTATTTAAATAGACGTTTAATATTCCCTGTTTATCCCGGTTGCAGTAACATCGCATTCGAGAAGCCAATTTGAACGCCTTATTGAAGCTTGAAAGAAATCAACAGCCGTAGGCTACAATCTAAACCTGTCCATTATAACACGACAATAGGCGCAGCACCTATTACGTGGGACAGAAATACGAACTGTGAATTGTTTGCGTATAATATGCCTCTACATACATCTTCGGGAATAAATGCAATGTAGGTACCTATGTATGTTTTATGCTAATGAAGAGACTGTTTATTTGGTTGTACAACATCACGCAATTATAAAACCGGCCAACTGCGAGTCAGATCGTATACGGAAGGTTCTGTATAAAAAAACGGCAAAGAAATACGTTTGCTGTTTGGGGGCCTCCCTTATATACCACTTTTTCTGGTTTTAGTATTTCTACTATAGCGGCAATAGAATTACATCATTTATGAAAATTTCAGCTCTCTAGCTGTCATGACTCATGAGATACAGCTACAGATGACAGACAAACGGTCATAAATCGGGTCGGGTAGGACTTAGCACACTGATTGTGTAATTGATATTAAGATCCTATGTTCCACAAAATATTTTATTTTATTCCCGTATTTCTACGGGAACAGGAACTACGCGGGTGAAACCGCATGACGTCCAGTTTCAGTAATAGGGTTCCGTTTTTTCCCTTTGTACGGAACCCTAAAAAGTAATTGGTGTTAAGCCTTTATTGATTGTTAACGTGTGTAGAGGGAGGCACATGTTGCTTGCAATTAGTAGTATGAAATATTGAGGTAAGTACCTATTTAGTTAAATTGGTCTGGTCGTTAAAATTAGAATCAGTTTTTATATAATGTCAAAAATATAAATTATCTATAAGCATTATCTCATTTGATAAATCGCCGATTGAGTATAGAAAATTTAGTAGACTTAAACTTTATAAATATATCGTTTTATTTCGGTGTTCATAATTGTCTCACATTTTTATTGTTACTCGATCATAATTTTATCGTCCCTAAACTTTTTATTTGTAATTTAACTAAACGAAAACATTACAATTTAAGAATAAAGGTCGCGCAGAAAAACCTCTAAGTTTTAAAACATCGTTTTAAAAGTGCCGTGAAAGAACCATAAGGTAAGTACTAACTTTGTTCAGAATCAATAGATTTCAACTTGAAAAACTCGTCAAGATATTTGTAAATATTACTTTAGAGTAACAAGTTTGACCAAGGTATTGCGGGTCCATAAACTTCAGGAAATTAAGTTTTCATTTCAATATCAAAGAATAACCGATTGAGAAGTACCCTTCGATGATAAGCACCTACAAAGTTTTGGAAATTACGAGATTTTTTAAAATTATTTTTATTTGAGTTCAGTTTTATTGATTCAACTGATGTATCTACGAATATATATATCGTCTCGTCACGTTTACTTTTAATGTGATAGGAATGAAGTAGTAGGTTGATTTTTTTCTTGAAGGTTCAGAAAGCGTTCAGAAGATTTTATCAGAAAACACATTGGATTGGATCAGCTAAATGGTCTAAGATTCGAGTGGCTGGAGAGAAGACACGGTGCTCTCTCCTACCGGTTGTCACAGATACTTACCGGGCACTGTAGCTTCGGTAGGTATCTGTGGTGAAGACACCGGGAAACAACAGCTGAGTGTCAGCGCTGCGAGGACCGCAGCGATGACACAGCGCTCCATACGTCAGTGGGTCTGGACGTGGACACTCTCTCGCTCGAGACCATGGTGCGAGCCATGATCTCCAGCGGGAGTAAGTAGGACTGCGCCGCCTCTTTCTGCGAGCAGGTCATGCGCGGGTACGGGAGAGAACTCTCCCATCCGAGTTCCGCAGTAGGCGACCTGGGCGCCGCCAACGTGTCGTTCGCCGAGGACTATCGGCCTCCATGACCGGGGGTCTGAGGACGGTGAGAGGGTCGCTCACCGTCCTTACAGAAGCAGGCCCATGACGGCAGCGTGACGTGAAAAGTTTACTCACGCCCCCCCCCCTCCCTTAGAAGCGGGATCTCACCCGACACCCCCCAAAGACGCGGGATAGCACCCGAATCAGCCCCTGGGCGAGGCCGCGGTGGCGGCCGTAGGTCTGTTGGGAGTCCTGGGACATCCTTCCGAGGGCTAACCCGGGGCTCACAACCATAGGCTGTTGGGCGTTACGTGAGGTTTTTTAGTCGGTAGGAGTCCGGCATAGCATCCATGAGGATTTTCCCTCACGTAAAAAAAAAACAAAAAAAACGGTCTAAGATTAGATACAATTGTTGCAGTGATTTAATCTCTGACCTAGGACTCGGTAAATGTGCACCAAAATACAGAACATAGTGGGTTAGTAAGTAGTCTAGCCCCACCCTAAGTCCCTTATTACCAACGGTAGTAAAGTTCCCATTCAACAGTCACCGCTAATTCAAAAAATCGAAGACAAATGGCTCAATAAGGCAATTCAAATATTCTGTGGCATCTAGAAATAGCATAAGACTCTTTGAAGGAAGTTTTCGAATTCGATAGACATTCGAGCAAGGTGTTGAATTTTCAGAGGTAGTTTGAGGGGTAGGGGAGTTTCACACAAAGCCGCCCAGCTGCCAGCACAGCGTGCTTGAAGGCATTCCACTAAGTCAATAAAAATGCCTCTCTCTGTGTGTGTCATCATCATATTTCGAAATATGCATAATGTATAAGTGCTCAGGTTACTTACTCGAATGTCTATCAACCAAAGTGCTTGTAAAATATAGATCAGATCACCCCTCACATCCGTTTATCCCCTGATTAAATGTATGTGAATTCTCAACTAATATATACCTACGTAGAGTCCTATGAGTGATTCTGGGTAGGTATACTTCTGCCTAGAAGAGGATATAACCTCATTTAGTATACAGGGTGCTATAGATACTATAATACATCGGATTAACTCCGCAGATGCGCTCCATTGTAATCTGATTTTATGGGCGAGCCTCTACCGATATTGCACGCAATAAAGAGGATATTTTACGAGTATGGAGTATAGATGGCAACGGAGCGAAAAATTTATATAACAAGTAGACAATTAGCAGTCTCGATGGTTTTATTGGTTTCGGAGTAAGTTTGCACTTACTCCGAAACCAATAAAATCATCTTGCGTTCTCGTCTGATTGGTATAGTGATGTTAATTGAATTTTATCTTTTTCGGTCAGGCATGGCGGCGTGCTTTTGTACTTTGTTTACGCTTTTTAATGCTGTAAGCAACTCACTAGGATTTTTGAAAACCAAATCAACCTTACCTGTTAGCTGTTTACTTTGAACCAACGGACTAGACGACAGAGGTCGTTGATTTTTTAGATAATATTTATAGTCAAATAGTTTAAACAATTATAAAGAAGAAGTTTATGGATAGTAGTCTTGTGTCAACATGCTTATCACACTTATTTATATATTAATAAGGGAAGTGAGAACTTTGTATAATTTTGTAAGAAACTACGACAATGAAGTGCATTTGAATGAAAAAAGTGCATTTCCTCGTAGAAGTTTATATGCAAAAGAAGTGCTATTTTTGACTAATACCGTCTAGTTTTTACATCGAATGGGTATTTAGTTACTAATTTTAAAGAACCTGACTCAATGAGAATGATTTAAGTTTCAGTCAACTGTTAATTTATGTATGTGGCAAGTACAAAAAGTGTCGTAAATATTCGTAAAGTAAATGCATAAAAAAGAAAAACAAAAACACTTTCGTTTTCAGCTTTTCCCAAAAACTGTAACAAGTTCCATCTTAATTCAAGGAAAAAAGAAAACATTGACTAAACAAGGCGGAATAAGAATAAGGGAAAGTTACAATGATACCTACACTCAAAATATGAAAACTTTTTGAGCGAATCGCTACTTTCATTTAGAGTTACGCATCGTCTTATTATTCACTGAAGTTCTGCTTGCCTAGGGCAGTGGATGTTACTGGATAGGTAGGTACTAGTCCCTATTTTAGATTGCTTGTGAATTCCATCTAAACGGTGGGACCAACGATTTTAATGAAAAGCTTTTGTGTATGTGTCCTGCACACATATTAGATCCTGTAGGATCCTTACCCGGGCTCGGGTAAGGATCCTACAGGAGCGGAGCGGGGCTCCCGGCCGGCCCTAGTCAGTAGTAGGGTACGTGTGGTTTAAGTCGGTAAGTCAATAGCATCCATGACGGATTGCCAAAAGAACCTATATCGGTATTTAAAACTAATTTGTTATACCTTTTTAAACAAAATTGCAGATGGGGCAATCGCAATACAACCTCATCTGCAATTTGCAATCGCATAAACCACATTAATTATGAAACAACGTTCCTAGTTATTGATGTGCACAAAGTCAATCTCTGAAGTGGTCAGCTCTATACGTCCCTGCGCAGAGCATTGGGCCTTTGATTCAATTTGCCGACCGTTTGACTGCGAATGGAATGACGGTTGATTGAAGTTTCTGCTACGTACTGTAGCAAGTCGATAATAGGTCATACTATTGTACTATCTTTGTCGATATTTGGAGTAGAAAACGTTGTAAAGGATTTTAGTCATAATCTTGATGGATTTAAATTTATTGTTGAGATTAGCTGGGACTAGAGAAGTTATTATTAACTGTGAAATATATTTGAGAAAGAAAGAACATTCAACTTATGATTATATTCTATATTTCATGTTAAAGAAATTCACTATCTAGAACGTATTTGGAAATGAATTAACGGCTGATCCAATAAACAATTCGTCCCATTCTGAAGAAATTTAGTACAGAGATAGAATAGGTAAAGCTTGGGAAAGGAACTTGTTGGAATAGTGTACAGGAACCGCGAGCATTAGCTAGTATTACACAAATCTACTTAAATTTTTGTAAAATATCTACGGTACAATATTTACGTAAAGATATAATCCAGTGACACACTTCCAGAGTAATTACCGAGTGGGTGCTTAAGCAAACTCTTTGAATCACCGACCTGTTGAAGTCTCCTTTGTGTCGTGAAAGCCTGGCGAAATGAGAGCGTTCCTACTCCTATGAATTCTTTTGACACTCTGAGACAATTTCATTCCATGGTCGAGAATCTTTCATAGCTCGGAATTAAATACTTTCTTGGTCTATAACGATCGTTTTGCAAGTGAAAATATATTGAGAGTGTTGTGTTAAATGGAAAATTGAGATGAAAGAAAACCCAAAAATGTTTTATTCGTAGGTACTCTGTGGTACTTAGTTCTCTTTGGTTGGCTTCTGTTTTCCAGACGCCAAGATGGAAGCACCATTATTTTTTCCTATTGACTAACTAGACATTAAAATATTGCAAACAATGAAGATTTTGGCAATTTCTTTAAAAGAAACTAGACACGGGCGACTCGGACGCGCGCACGATAGGTTTTGTACCAAGAAAGTTTCTGTTTTTTAACCGACTTCAAAAAAGGAGGAGGTTCTCAATTCGTACGCTATGTTTTTTTTTATTTTTTACGAGCAACACTAAAGCAAATAGGAGTTTCGCTTTGTTCAGTTTCAGTCGCGCGTAAAGGTTACACGCACTCTCTTTTTTTATACTTGTTTTCTTCTTGTTTTTGTTTCTGTTTTTGTTTTTGCTTACAATAAAATTTTAAAATTAAAGTAAACTTTTATTACAATTCCTTCACTTTAATCGAAAGGAACTTCGTTCCATCCGGGTGTCCCTTGACACCTCTCAAGTTTTTTTTGTATGTATGTTACGCGATAGCAGCGACAATTATGGATGGATTTTGAAGATTTTTTTTTTGTTTAAAAGAAGTTACTTCTGAGGTGGTCCCATATCCAGGGTATCAGGATCTGATGCTGGGATCCAAAAGAAATCGAGGGCAACCACCGAAAATTGTAGGGACAACTAGTGCGTTTGTTAACTTTTTGTTAAGTGCTTTAATTTACTAAAATTTAATGAAGGTCTGGAGTCGATCTGATGATGGAACCGAAATACAGTCGAGGGAATTCCTTAACGATTTACAGCAGCTATCTTGTGTTTCGGCTTGATTGGTTTGTGTTTATGAGAACTTTACACCTAGATAGATATACTTTTCGGTCCACCCGTCACTTATAATAAAAAAATAAAAATTTTATATAAAAAAATAGAACCGACTTCTTACAAATCTTTAAATATAAAATTTACCTAGCACATAGTAATATGTATTTTGATTTATCAGATTTTATTCAATATAATATTGAAGTTGGTGCCATTAATAATACCTACCTAAACCTATGGGTTTACTGGCGCCGACTTCAATATGATATTGAATAAAATCTCATAAATCAAAATACATATTACTATGTGCTAGGTAAATTTTATATTTAAAGATGTGTAAGAAGTCGGTTCTATTTAATTATTTAAAATTTTTTGTAGGTATTTATTTGTTATTATAAAGGCAACAGAAATACGTCATCTGTGAAATTTTTAATTGTCTACCTATGACATTGGCGACGGATAGACAGACAGACGGACAGAGGGGTATCAATAAATGCAGAGTTTAATAAAAGGGTCCCGTTTAAGGCCATACCCAGGGCTAACGACCTTGAGCAAATGGGCGATATGACTCGCTAACATAGAGTAGCGCAACTACAGAGACATCAGAGTAAAAGAACCACGGAAGAAGAAGAAACATAGTAGCGGAAATGCGTTCCTCGCTTCACCAAATAAACAAAAAGCTGTGAGACGGTCTCACCCGACCCGCCCCTCTCTAAAACGTTTATTGTGAGAGTTCAATCCGATTGACGTTGTCATTTTTGTTTTATTTCAAACTTTGAACAGATGATCCACGTGACCTAGTGACGTAGTTTAATGCAACAGTGTCACAGACTACAGACAAAGTCTCGCCATAACCCCTCTGCACTCTATTTTATAGAGAGAGGCGAAAAGTAAATTAAAAACAAAGGAACGTTTGTATTTCAATTTTCCTTTGTTTTTAAGTGTAGTAAAATACACTGCAAAAAATGTGATTGATCATTACGTAAAACTTAAATGTGACGAATTCACAAAGACGAATGTTCATATATTCCACAGACATGTAAGAATAAGATATATTCATTGTTTTGTACTTAAATTATTACAAATCCAGAAAGGGGGGTCTTCCACTCACTTAAAATTTTTATTACTTTTGGAACTTATTTCTTATAGAAATAAGCAGTACCATTGTACCTATCTTTCTTTTTGTCATACTTTTTATATTTCTTGTGTGTAAGTACATAAATAAATAAATAAAATAAATAAATAAAACAAAATTTCATTTCATTTTATTATTACAAACAAACAAAAATAGACGTAAACGCAGTTGCGAAGGTCAGATAGTTATGTATAAATAAGAAGCGCTCGTGGCACCGCGGACTTAGTGTTCTGTAAGCGATCACTGTAGTAAGCTCATTCACTATGGCCAGTCCTTGGATGGGTGACCATCCATGTGACCACTTTGTGACAGTTATTTGAGCGTCGTTTCCGTGTTTCGGAAGGCTCGTTAAGCTGTTGGTCCTGGTTGCCCGTAAAATGGCAGTCGTTAAGCGAAGTTGAAGGCCGTTTTGGCTGCTTGATTAATTTTAACAGCAGGCAGATACAACCTGCGCCTGTCTATCTCAACACGGCAATACAACTCACCGCCTATTACGTGGGACAAATTCTAAAAAATGAAATGTGGGGACATAATAATATGCCTCTGCCTACCTCTTCGGGGATAAAGGTGTGGCCATATGTATGTATGTAACTAGCTGACTCTCACAACTTCGTTTACGACGCTTAAGGTGTATGAAACATGAGGTATTTCTTCATCAGTCTCATCAACCGGCGGGTGAAACTGCCCGGTTTGCTTAATCATAAACGAATTTAAAGATTAAGCATATTGTAAAACTAGCTGACCCTCGCAACTTCGTTTACGTCCAATGAGGTTTGCAAAAGGAGAGGCACTTCTTCATCAGACTCATCAAGCAGTGTATGAAACGGCAATGTTTGCTTTATCATAAAAGAGCTTAAAAAGATTAAGTTTATTCTAAAACTAGCGGACGTCACGCGGTTTCACCCGTGTAGTTCCCGTTCCCGTGAGAATACGGGAATAAAATATAGCCTATGTTCACCGCAAAGAGAGTAGCTTTCCAACAGTGAAAGAATTTTTCAAATCGGACCAGTAGTTCCGGAGCCTATTCGTTACAAACAAACAAAAAAACAAAAAAACAAAAAAGCAAATAAACAAATCTTTCCTCTTTATAATATTAGTATAGACAATTCAGTCCCCGACTTCGGCGCGGACAGAATTATTTTACAACAGCCTTAATCATTAAGCTCTTTTATGATTCAGCCAACACGCCTGTTTAGATTTACTGTCACATTCCAAGGAACCCTTGAATTATAGGTTTTGAGAAAGTTGAGATATATCTCTAATTCCTGAACTACAAAACCCTCAGCACTGAAACTTGTGTGAAGCAATCCTAGGTTGAATTCTAGGTTTAGAGAAGTTGAGATGTTTCTAAATCCTGAACTTCCTCGGATCAATTTTCATTCAAATCAGTAGTTTCGGCGTGATACGTATTCGGAATACAGACGTTTGGATGGACATGAAAATTTTAAATTTCATTTTGGCTTAAGTAGGTATCGATTAGAGAACGCGTTCTTTTTTTTTAAATAGCTTCCATATTCAGACTCTCGACCCTCAACAGTTTTATTATTATGTATAGATATAGACTAGCAAGAAACTCGGCGGGCACTCACTTTCTTCACTTTTATACCTTAACCAATTTGCCGGTAGATGGTGCCTACTTGTGGCGACCCACAAGACGTAATAAGCTAAAAGAGTCAATTCTTTCAGCTTAGGTTGAGAGCAGTGTCTCAAAAAAGCAGTGTGTTAATAATAACTATAATATAAGTATTTTCATCAGTAGACAACTGATGAAAATACTTATATGTATTATAGTATCCCTTAGCACAAGGTTATATTAGCTTAAGTTGTGTGCGAATGTCCACAAATATTTCTTCATTTATTTATATTGAAATGATTAAGTACCGCTTACAATATAAGCATGATTACCTTTCGAAATAATTTAATAAAACAATACGAAAAATAAGTTGAAATGCATTATATTCTCATGTAATGCAGCATGCATTGTGTAATTCGGGCTCTGGCTCTGTTGCACGCATTACTCTGTACATGAATGAAAATATAACATTTTACGAGAATATTTTGCAGACCAGAGCGCCACACGTCCGTCTAGCAACACGACTCCCCCGCACTAGATTTTCAGGCGAGCGCGGGGAAGCAAGCAACGTGATGTATTCTTTGAATACATTATTAGTTATAATTAGTTAAAACTTATACTAATTCAAAATTGAAGAAAACCATTTTAAAGGTCAATGTTTTCTTTAGTCTCTGATATAAATTTTATTATCATTCATTAATAAATAGATGTCATACAACGACTTCTTCTAAAAAAATATGGGCTATTTCAGTGATGTTTTACTAGTTATTTATAATAAATACACAATTTCTGATGAAACCATCCTCTGGAACACATCTTGTAGATTTCAAATCTACTTTTGGCTGTCATTTTTCGTATACTAATACTGAGAAGAACGTCTTTATTTGCACCTCTTTTTCGCAAACTTTGTCAGCCACTCCCCTTAAACCCTTTGAGTATCGATACCTTAAAAAGAGTAAGTAATATAACATAAGAGCGATGAAATTGAAAGTTTTGGAAGAAGTGGCCAGTATCTGATATTATAAAGAGAAAAGTACCATTTAGATACGAAACCCTAAAAAGCAAGCATCGATAAAATCCCTGCATGCTTTTTAGGGTTTCGTATAGATAATTATCATTAAAATATTCATTAAGTAGGTACTTCTTTTTGACTTCATTGAAATTTATTAAATACTCTGTGCGGTCATCTAATTATTCCTGAAAGGTTGGAATTAAAATGTCTACGGGTCCTAAGTGCTCTTAACAAAGGTCTATCATAAAATGGGTCAAGCTCCTGTCATCAAAAATTATCGCGAAATTTTGTATAACGTAGTATTCAGACGGAGGACCGCATTTTCATTTACTCAAAACATATAAATTAATGGACTTGGTTTGTATTAGGTACATACGATGGGATTAGTTTGGGAAACTTTGAAATTAAAGAAAGTAATATATATATATAAGATACAAAACTTTACGGAACCGCTGCGGGCGTATGTGTAGGAATGCCAAAAGACGCCACATTCATAATTCCCTTGAAAACCTCAACTCATCAAAAGTATGGCAATTCCTACGATCTCTGGGAATCGGTAAATCCTCACAAAGCAGTGACTTTCAAATTGATCTCAATGAACTTAATCGTCATTTCTCGAGGTCTCCTGTCACTATCCCTAGAGATACAAAATTTTCCACATTAGATTTTCTTTTTAAACTTTCTTTGCCATTGAATACTTCTTTCTCATTTCACCCTGTTGCTGAGGCGGATATTAGGAGGTGCTTCCAATCAATATCAACAAAGGCTGTTGGGTATGATGGTCTTCAATTACAAATGCTCCTTCCCATCCTTAATCATTTAATCCCTGTAATTACTCACCTTATTAATTATTCCCTCCAAAGCCATACGTTTCCTTCATCCTGGAAAAAAGCCTACGTTATACCTTTACCCAAAGTATCTAATCCTTCTACCTTATCCCACTATCGTCCCATATCTATCCTTCCATTACTGTCCAAGATCCTTGAAAGTATAGTTCAAAGTCAATTATCTTCTTATCTCTCCTCCAATGACCTGCTAAGTCCACACCAGTCTGGATTTCGTAGGGGGCACAGTACTGTCACTGCGTTAACCAAAATTACAGATGACATGCGGCTGGCTATGGAAAAGAAACAATCAACAATTCTGGTTCTATTGGACTTTAGCAGTGCCTTTAATTCTGTTGATTTTGATATCCTCCTGGGAATGTTAACCTCTCTTAATATTTCGTCTCCTGTTATTAGGTGGTTCAAGTCATATCTTCAGGGTCGCTCGCAGTCTGTTCGCTATGATGATTCCTCCTCGGAATGGTGTGATTTAGCTGCGGGTGTACCTCAAGGTGGCGTTCTGTCTCCTCTTCTCTTCTCCGTTTTTATTAACGCAATCACAAAAGTAATATCTTCTCATTGTCATCTTTACGCAGACGACCTGCAGCTATATCGTCACTTTCGAGTTGATGAAATTGATGAGGCTGTAACTGCTATCAACAATGATTTAAATAACATTAATATATGGGCAAAAGCACACGGACTTCTTGTTAACCCTACGAAATCGCAGGCAGTCATTGTTGGTAGCAGATACATGTTAAATCAGTTGGGTAAGCATTCTCTCCCACAAATATTGTTTGACTCGGTTCCCATTGCATTTTCTCAACACGCTAAATTAAGGAGGACATTGTGATTATCGCCATCTTGTAGCACACGTTTCAAACTTATGAAGTAATTAAAAGATAGATGGCACTACTTTTAATTTTATTAAACTATGTTAAGATATTATTAATAGATAGATGGCACTACTTTTAATTTTATTAAACTATGTTAAGATATTATTTATCTATCATAATAGTAGATCATATTGTATTAATTAAGACTCTTTTATACCGTTTACAATGGGTACCACAGCGCAACTGAGGAAGAGACAATTAGGTGTAATAATGTGACTTGGTACCTACATTACGTGGAAAATCGATAAATCGCGAAACCTCATGGGGTTGAGTTCAGCTAGGTAAGTAGGTAGGTACTGTTGTCAAGGCAAGTTCATGAATGGATTACTTACCACCTGATACCTAAAATTTTGCAACAACTAAAATCTTGATCTTAACGTTCTAATAAACAAACAAACAAATTATTTTCATAATTTTCTACAGATAAGTACAATATATATCTTACCTGCAGACCCTATTGTCCATTTCTACGGAAATTATAATATCGTCCTCGCAGGTAGAAAACACTGGGAATAACACCTCGAAAACTTGACAATATTAGGTCATTAAATACAATTGTTTCATAATTACTTAAATACCCATCAATCAAAAACAACAAAAAACACATACATAATATTTAATAAGTGAAATGGCACACAACGCCATCTAGTCCAAAATAGTGTAGTGGCCATTGAAATATGAGCGATTCGTGCAAAAAAAGGATAGATTAAAAAATATTATTTAACACACTACAAAAAATTAATAATAATACTTTAAAAACTACAGAAAACACAAAAAGTAAAATAAAAACAAAATAAAAAAAGAAATCTAGGTTTCGTACACGCTACCAGCGCGCCTCAGGTCAGACTTGATACACACTATGCTGTGCGGTTATATCAGAAGCGCTCCAAATTATTGTTCTGATTCTCTAATAAATCTTCGACACTTCACCGAAAACATTTCTTCGAATGACTTTTCACCGAAAAGCTGTCGAACGACTTTTACACGGAAACACTTCCTCGGTATCCTTCCCGAAGGGCGTCAATCAGCTGAAATGTTGAGGTTGAGGTATTTCACAATGTATTTTCTAATATATATATTCAAGATGATTCAATCTTTTTCTTAGAATATAAAGGTTACTATAATTCTGAAGTCTTGGGGATGACTTTGGGATTACCGCTTTTCATAAATCAACATCTTGTCTTCGCTATGGAATTTCTTTATCGGGATGTTTCGTTTGGGAAGCTATCACCGGGGAAGTGTTTGTAAACAACTCTCTGTCACATTTCGGAGAAGTGTTTTCGGCGATCTGCCTTTCGGAGAAGTGTTTTCGGTGATCTGCCTTTCGAAGAAGTGTCTTCGGTGATCTGTCTTTCGGAGAAGTGTTTTCGGCGATCTGCTTTTCGAGGAAGTATTTTCGATGATCTGTCTTTCGGATAAATGATTTTCGATGAAGTGTTATTTCGGAAAAGTGTTTTTCGAGAAAATGCTTTTTCGGTAAAATGTTTTCGATGAAGTGTTTTTCGATGAAGTGTTTTCGATGAACTGTTTTCGGCGAAGTGTTTTCGATGAAGTGTTTTCGATGAAGTGTCTTTTCGGTGAACTGTTTTCGATGAAAAGTATGAGTACCCTGGAAAGATCATTCTTTGTAAGTATCTCAAGGAATTATTGAGCGTATAGTTTTAATATCTAGAGAGGGTCGATGTCTGGTTTATGTTTCATGTCCGGGACCATATTACTGTATGTAATATGGTCCCGAACACGGCCTGCCCTTACTTTCTTAATACACTATATTATTTTTTCTAACAAAATTAGCGATTGAAAACGGTGAACTAGAATTTCTATTACTAGATTCTTATTCAAGTTATATATCGTGCTGAATTCATAATTTTGGATCTAACGGTAAATATAAGACGAAGCATCACGTATAATAACGTTTATGAATGTTACTACGTGGCTTAAATTAATAAAGATGTTTTTTACTTACTTTTTTTTTTTTTTTTATTCTTTATTGCACATCAAAATATAATAGAAATATAAAAACAAAATACAGTACAAATATTACGCTGTACAAAGGCGAGCTTAACTCATAATTGAGTTTTCTTCCAGCAAACCTTGGGGTTACTTAAGTAAATGCGCAACGAAGGGGTTAAAAAGTGCACAATTATTTTTTTTTTTTTTAAAGAAATAATAAACCTTATAATCATATAAATAACTCGATCTAAGAAATAACTATATACATACATACATACATACATACACAAATACATAAACATACATACACACATATACATAAACATACATATAAAAATAAATACATATAGGCACATACAAGTAGATAAGATATATAACAATATTTACTGTACATAATAGTAGCTTATGTAATTTGGGAAAGATATAGTTCCTTTACTCTACTCTTGAAAACGTTCAATGAGGAGCTATCGCGTCCAGTATGAGGCAGCGAATTCCATAAACGCACTGCACGAATAGTGAAAGATTTGTCATATACGCCAGAACTATGCAAAGGAGTACGAAGAAGAAGTGAACGGGAAGTGCGACATGTTTTGCCCCTTGGAACAAGAAACTCAAAGCGTTCTTTAAGATAAGGAGGAGAATTTACATTATGTAGAATAGAGAATAGAAGCGAAACAATATGAAAGTTTCGGCGCTGCCGGATAGGTAACCACCTCAACCTTGCCCGGAATTCGGAAACATGGTCGTATTTACGCAGACCAAAAATGAAGCGAATACCCAGATTTTGCAGGCGTTCTAGTTTATTTAAGTGTTCCTCCTTTGCATCAAGGTAACAGACGTCAGCATAGTCTAAAATCGGGAATAAGAGGGATTGTGCAAGAGTAACTTTAGTTTCGAAAGGCAGGAATTTCTGGAGACGTTTGATCGATTGAAACGAGTAGAACACTTTTTTGCTTACCTCTGCGACCTGTACGTCCCAGTCGAGACGTGAATCTATATGAACACCAAGATTTTTAGCGTGTGCTAAAAATCTTGGTGTGCTAATAAGTTTGCTAATAAGTTTGAAACGTGTGCTACAAGATGGCGATAATCACAATGTCCTCCTGTGCTATTTATAAACCTCAAACAATATAACTGGCTGTTAATATTCATAGCTGTAACTTTTCCGTACTGCAATAAAGTCAATACATACATGTTTCCTTAACCTCTTAAGGTA
The DNA here is from genome assembly GCA_933228765.1 of Miltochrista miniata. Taxonomy (NCBI): domain Eukaryota; kingdom Metazoa; phylum Arthropoda; class Insecta; order Lepidoptera; family Erebidae; genus Miltochrista; species Miltochrista miniata. The sequence goes on along the minus strand of OW121752.1, from coordinate 31,545,518 downwards.
TAAATCTAAGATAGCGGCATGCGGCAACAGAGAGGACTATGGTATGGTATAATCAGAGATACCTATATTATTGATGAGATTACGTAATTAGGTAGGCACCTAGGTGGCGCACAGGCGTCGCACCAGGCGGTGCGGCCACTTCAGTGACCAGTCGCAGTTTCCCCTACATTACCTAAGCTTCACTGATTAGTTATATTAATTTAAAAAGCAAGAATCTAGATTAAATTATCGAAATGAATTTAATATTAATGCCATCTATGCGGCATCAACGTAATTATCGCAATTTTATCACTAGATGGCGGTAATTACTTTGAACTTCAAAGCTTTAGTTTGTCATGCCCGCACCCTACGCCCTAGTTTAGAGGTTAACGAAACATGTACTACGTGTTGACTTTATCGCAGTACGGAAAAGTTACAGATATGAATACTTAACAGCCAGTTACAATACCTATTTTGTTTTTTATTAGAGGTTATATATAGCACAGGAGGACATTGTGATTATTGCCATCTTGTGGCACACGTTTATAAGTTATGAAGTAATTAATAGATAGACGGCACTACTTTTAATTAAACTATGATATGATATTATTTATCTGTCATATTAGCAGATCATGTATAAATTAATTACGTTTCTTTTGTACCTTTTACAATGGGTACCTACCACAGCGCAGCCGAGGAAGAGACAATTGGGTTTAATAATGTGACTAGGTACCTACGAGGAAAATCGATAAATCGCTAAACCTCATGGGGTTGAGTTTATTTAAGTAGGTAGATACTGTTGTCAAGGCAAGTCCATGAATGAATTACTTACCACCTGATACCTAAAATTTTGCAACAACTAAAATCTTGATCTTAACGTTCTAATAAACAAACAAACAAATTATTTTCATAATTTTCTACAGATAAGTACAATATATATCTTACCTGCAAACCCCATTGTCCATTTCTACGGAAGTTATAATATCGTCCTCGCAGGTAGAAAACACTGGGAATAACACCTCGAAAACTTGACAATATTAGGTCATTATAAAATAATAATAATAAATATTCACGGACATTTCACACAACGCTATCTGATCCCAAAGTAAGCCAGGAATAACCTGCTTGTGTTATGGGTATCAAACTATGAATAGTAATACTTTATACTTACTTTTAAATACATACATAATATACATATTATCCATAAAACACCCAGACTCTTGAGACAAAAAAATTATGGGTCACACAAATATTTGTCTCCGGTGGGAATCGAACCCACGACCTCCAGCGCTGCAGGCGGTATCACTACCGACTGCGCCACAGAGGCAGTCAAAAATACAATTGTTTCATAAAATACCTAGCTACCTTACAATCAAAAATGATTGAATCTATTTTATAACTTTACCAGATAAATAAGTGAAATGGCGCACAACGCCATCTACTCCAAAGTAGTGTAGTGGCCATTGAAAAATGAAAAATTGAAAAATGAAACATGGTTCGGAGCCAATTCGTGCAAAAAAAGTATAGATTATAAATATTATTTCATACAATACAAAAAATTATTAATACAATAATGCTTTAAAAACTATAGAAATCACAAAAAGTGAAATAAAAACAAAAAGAAACAGTACTAGGGATTCGAACCCGCTACCAGCGCGCCTCAGATCGGACTTGATACACAATATGCTGTGCGGTTATTGTAAAAGTGTATCAAATTATTGTTCTAATTCCCTCATTAACTTCGACACTTCACCGAAAACATTTCTTCGAATGACATTTCACCGAAAAAAACTGTCGAACGACTTTTACACGGAAGCATTACACCTTTCCGAAGAGCGTTAATCAGCTGAAATGTTGAGGTTGAGATTTGTAGGTAGGTTGAAGAGGGGGGGAGGGGGGGCACAGAAATGGCAAACTTTAAGAAGGAATCTTTTTATTCATTACCGACCGATCCATTGTTGGGTTATCAGGTTAGGTTAGATTCGATAAAATGTTAATCGAGAAACTGTACCTAATCGACAAAGTAGTTCCGCGTATTTGTGTTATAAGGACAGTCTTTCGTAGAAATGTTTTCGGTGAAGTGTTTTCGATTAAATGTCATTCGATGAAATGTCGTTCGACGAAGTGTCTTTTTCGGCGAACTGATTTTCGATGAAGTGTTTTCGGTAAAATGCTGTTTCGATAAAGTGTTTTCGACAAAGTGTTTTCGATGAAATGTCTTTCGGGGAAGTGCCTTTCGATAAAATGTCATTTCGGTGAACTGTTTTTCGACGAAGTGTCTTTTCGGGGAAATGTTTTCGATGAAGTGTTTTCGGTGAAATGTCGTTTCGACGAAGTGTTTTCGACGAAGTGTTTTCGACGAAATGTCGTTCGGGCAAGTGTTTTTCGGTGAAGTGTTTTCGATGAAATGTAATGATACGTCTTTCCAGTAATAACGATTGGCGACATCTACCTAAAACAACATTTTTATACCTCTTTGGTTACAGAAACATTCTTTAAAACGGCCGAACAATCTGCAAGTCAAAGTAGACAGTACTTCCTCGAATTAAAAAAGGCCTTATCTCAACACTACAAGACCTCATTCCGTCCCGGAGTCTGTAATTCAATTAATTAAATGGCACTCCGGTCCCCTTTAGTCGTTTCAACAGGCTGCCTCGGTATCAACTTGTAACATTGTGTTCAAATATTTTTGGATACAAAAACCGACCGACGAAAACGAGGGGTGTGAACATAATGTATATCTGTGTATCTGTGACATTGTAGCTGCCCAATGGATGGACTAATTTTAATGCAGTGCTTTTGTTTGAAAGGTGATGTGACCGAGATGGTTCTTAGGTACCTATAAATGTCAGATTCGGAGATTTTTAATTTTCAAATTAACACTTGTTTAATACAGAACTTATTCACTCTTAGTGATAAAAAATTGATAGATACCATTTTAGTTTTTATCTTCGTCGGTACTCAGTTCTCTAGTAATTTGGTATAGTCTGGCCATAACTGCTATGCACTCTCTGAGGGTTGCGCGGCGAGGTGGGAGCCGGGGAAAAAGAGCATGAGTACACATACGATTAATACACGTCGGACAAATCTTACGATATCAGTTTACACTTTTAAAACTGATGAATTTTTCTTCTGATAACTCCAAGATCAAAATCATCGACAACATGGAGTGCACAGCAGTTAGGGCCAGACTATATATACTTAAATAGCTGACACCGCATTAATACCTATGTTACTAGTGTCCCGAAAGTAAGTTTCACCGCAAACATTAAATAATAATACTGTAAAACCGCATACAAGGAAAAACAAGACACTAAAGAATCACACCACTTTAGACCATAATGGTCCGAAATTCAAATCCACATTTTGTTATCCTTTATCTAGCATTATGAAAAATGAAATTCCCACCGGTACCGTAGTTCTAAGTTCATTTTATCATGCATACCGCAAGCTTTTAGCTATGCCCTTGGGTATGTGGGCGTTCGGAGCTGAGTCGAGTAACTCTTTGTTATCTCAAGTGCCCTCAGGTGTGAGAACACGACACTCGCGCGAACTTTTCTCATATAACATTTTTAAGGTTTGTTCTTTGAAATCTTACAATGCAGAATATCTTTCACGATCTTCTTGAAACAAAGCCTTTGAAATGAAAAAAAAACGACAAGCGATGGCAATGTGAGTATAAAGCTTTATTCGAGATGCTTTCAAAATCACTTTTACGCTATTTATATTGTACACTGTGTTCTAATAATGTCTGTTTATCTGTACTAACATTATAAAAGAAAAGATTGAACTTATTTTAAAATTATATCACTATAAGGAAGCCATGTTATCCTGTAGAAACATAGGCTATCTATCTATGTATTTCAGAGTTTCAAGAGTTTATGGAGGGTGTTTAATATGTAAATAAAGTTTTCGTATAGACAAAATAGAAGGCGATCTTAGATCGCGATATCGTTGTTAAATAACGTAGAATGTAGTGCTAGATCGCGATATCGTTGTGTTACATGACTTGTATATAAGGGAAAATATTTTTATAATAGTCGTCTCGTTCTGAAGATTGTGTTTTAATTGCTACCTAATATAATCAAGTGCATTACTAGTACAGTCAAGTGTATTGCTAGTACAGTCAAGTACATAGGTCCTTCGAGCCGGATCTCGTTTTTGGAATCGGACTTGAGCACTCGTAGTTATAAATCAGCGGCGACACTGGAAGTGCTGAAGATTTGGACGCGGGACAATTGGACAACACGCTACTAAGGAGGAAACCAGAGGTGAATGTTCGTCGAGCAAGTTGGTGAACAAGTTGGATGGTGCTGAATTTCCCGAAATTGGACTTTGTGAGTAGTGAAGCTAAAAAACTGTGAGTACATTTGTTAAATTAACTCAGAAAATAGTGCAGTGCTTAAATTAGACTTAGAAAAATTTGTGATTGTGGTGTTAGGACTTAGAATAGTTTTAAGAAAAACGTACAGACGGGGGGAACTTTGAACACTTTGAATAATTCTGTCCTCAAGACACTTAGAGTAAAACGCTCCTCAAAACACTTTGAAAAATAAATTGTCTATTTTCAACACTTCGCATTCATCAGTAACTTACATCAGTTGAAGAAATCAGCTAAAAAAGACATAAAAATGAACAAAGATATTAGAGTATTAGAGGAAATAAAAGGACAGATAAAAAAGGCTTATCAAATTTTAAGAAATCGCCCAAGGAAAGAATTTCTGAAAACTACATAGAGGCACGTCTGGAAATTTTGGAAAAGTAGTTTTTGAATTTTACTGTAAAACATGAAAGAATTATAGCTGAAGATGGAAGTGAGGAACTTACGAAGACTTTTGATGAAGACATTTACGACTCAATCTACGATACTTATATTAATTATAAAGTAATGCTTAAGGATGCTTTGTCCAAATTAAAGTCTGTTACTGTTTCTTTAGCTAAGGAAGCTTGTTCTGGTGCACCCGATTATATAGTCAAATTGCCAAGAATAGTTTTGCCGACTTTTACTGCCGATTTATTCGTATCTCTAGTTCATAAAAATCAAAGGCTAGACGACGTTCAACGTCTGCATTATTTGAAGACTCAATTATCGGGTGAAGCAGAGCAGCTTATAAGACACGTACCTATCGCCGAACACAATTATACAAAATGTTGGCAAACGCTAGCTTACCGCCAAAAATATGTAACCGTCGAATCTTCAAGTGCATTAAAGAGTCCTAAAGATGTTACAACGGATTGCTTACAAGAACTTACAAACCTTGGTATTGACGTTAGCACATGGGATGTGATTATTATTTATATTATAAGTTTAAAGCTAGACGCAGAAACTCGAAAGCAGTGGGAACTCCAGGTTAATCAATCATCTGACGAGCTTCCGTCTTTTGAACAGTTTTGTTCCTTTTTGGAAACACGTTTTCGTGCGCTAGAAAGCATTGAGCCCAAAAATAAGTTAAAAAATGCGTGTGGTAACACATCTCATCCAAAGGTTTTGCATGGCGTTGTCAAGTTGTCCTGTCCTCATTGTTCCGATAGTCATAAGTTATTTCAGTGCCAATTATTTTCTAAAGAAGATAATGATAGACGTCGCAGTATTGCCCAGTCTTTGGGAGTATGTTTCAACTGTCTCGGCGTTAACCATGCTTCCCGAGACTGTCGTGTTGCTACTAAATGCCGCCTTTGCCAGAGTAAGCACCACACGCTTTTGCACCCCAAACCCTCCAGCGTAAATGCAACGGCTTCTGCCTCTACAGAGCCTAAAATTACCCAACAACACAGCTCAGAACCCCAACAGGAAGAGACCAAAATTGCTATCCACTTTGTGAATGCGCAAGGACAAGTCCTGCTAGCCACAGCTTTAATCAGAGCTGAATCAAAAGATGGGTCCTCTCATGTTCTTCGTACCTTGTTAGATCAAGGATCGCAGGCGTCGTTTATTACGGAGTCAGCAGCGCAGTTACTCAGGTTAAAAAGGATTGGAACAAAAACCACAATTGCAGGTATAGGAGATCATCGCGATGACCTCGTCTCTAGACATATTGTTAAGGTTAGTATACAGTCATTGCACGATCCTTCCTTTACCATAGAGGTAACTGCGCATGTTTTGAACTCACTGACTTCAGTAAAGCCGGATTCAAAATTTGATATCCAAGATTGGCCAGAAATTTACTCGGTGAAACTAGCTGATCCTAAATTTAATTCCCCTAACAAAATTGATATCTTTTTAGGAGCCGAAATCTATGCCCACATCTTAAAATCAGGTTTGATCAAGAGTCCTACGGGTTCGCCAGTCGCTATACCCATCTAGGATGGATCGTGTCGGGGCATGTAGGTAAAGAAGCAAGTTTAGGTTATGCTTATTGTCTACAATAAGCATAACCTAATCGTGTCTATGCATGCCAAAGTAAGCGAAGATGATATATGCTGAAACGATTGTGGGAACTTGATTCCGAACCGTTAATCACTGCTAAGATTCTTACTCCGGAGGAACAAGCATGTGACGAATTTTATAATGCAGCAACGCAGCGCGATGATAGTGGCCGCTACGTAGTGAGATTGCCCTTTAGATGTGAAGATCCCCCATGTAAATATGGGAATTCTAAAAGTACTGCGGTATAGAGATTGCACAGTTTAGAAAGGAAACTGGCACGAGATGTTGAACTAAAACAACAATACTCGGAGGTGATAAGGGAATATTTATTGCTCGGTCACATGGAAACTATTACAGATGAGAAACAAAAAAATCGCGATGACGTAGTGTACCTGCCGCACCATGCAGTCGTCCGAAAAGACAAGTTGACCACAAAGGTGAGAGTGGTTTTTGATGCATCGTGTAAGGGAACAAACGGCGTTTCCTTAAACGACACCTTAATGGTAGGACTCACTCTACAAGCGGACTTACGTCACACCGTTTTGAAGTGGCGACAACATCCTGTGTGTCTTGCGGCAGATGTCATAAAAATGTATCGTCAAATCAAAGTGGCCGATCAAGATAAAGATTTCCAAAGGATTGTCTGGAGAGAGGATCCTTCGCATGATCTTCAAGACTTCAGGCTGTTGACAATTACATTCGGCACTTCATGCGCTGCTTATGCGGCTTTCAAAACGTTGCAACAGGTTGCTCACGACGAGGGTGGGTCATATCCTTTGGCTGCCGCTAGAGTGCTGTCGGACTTCTACATGGACGATCTGATGACCGGCTGCCAATCTTAAACAGAAGCTATACAGGTATATAATAAAATGAACGAGTTATTGGAAAAGGGTGGTTTTAAGCTACCGAAATGGACTAGCAATATGGTCAGACTTTTAGAGGAATTTAGAGAGGAATCTGGTAGGGATATAGAAATTAAATTAGACAAAGTAACAAAGATTTTAGGACTACCTGGTACCGGAACACTGATGAATTTGATTATTCTGTAAAAATGTCGCCTGCTGCTGTTCATGAGACCAAACGAACCGTCATTTCGGATATCTCACGCCTCTATGATCCTTTAGGTTGGATAGCCCCATGTATAATCACCGCAAAAGTCCTCATTCAAAAGCTGTGGATTGCAGGTATTGGATGGGATGATGAATTGCCGCCAGAACTACTGCAAGAATGGTTATCGTATAGAGCGGAACTTGAACAGCTGGTCGAGTTTCATATCCCCCGATGGATAGGCATAAGGGACGATAACATTTCTGTCGAACTGCATGGTTTTGGCGATGCTTCGAATCTAGCATATGCAGCGGTGGTGTACTGTCGAGTTATTGACTATGAAGGCAGGGTTCATTGCAATCTCTTAACGGCAAAAACAAAGGTCGCTCCCATCAAGCAGATATCCATCCCTCGCTTAGAACTCTGCGGTGCCGTTTTGGCTGCTAAATTATTAACTGAGGTAGGGGAGGTGAAGAATGTTCCAAAATCAAATTTGTATGCGTGGACAGATTCCTCTGTTGTGTTGGCTTAGTTGAGTGATCACCCGAGTCGCTGGAAGACATTTGTCGCTAATCGCACATCTGAAATCCTAAGTTTATTAGACAATACGCAGTGGGCACATGTCCAGTCTAAGGACAATCCAGCAGACATTGCATCCGAGTCTCTCCAACTGCTCTTCGTGATAATGAACTTTGGAAGCAGGGTCCATGCTGGTTAAGAAATAACTCTGTCAAGTATCCGAGACCAATGTCAATATGCACAAATGAGGAAAAGAAGACGCTAAAAGTTCATCTGGCCAAGCCGGTTTGTGAATACGACAGCTCTTTTTGGTCTAGGTTTTCATCGTTGCGAAAACTAATTAGAGTACTTGCATACTGCAGAAGGTTTTTGCTGATAGCAAAATGTCGTAAGAATAAAGCGAAAATAGCGCCCTATCTGTTTGTGGAAGAGATTCGCAGTACTTTGATGGCTTGCATACGGAGTACTCAGCAACATGAGTTTGTGATGGGAAGCCCGTAGCTGAGCCCGCCACCCATTTAATATTGTTGCGATCGTCTAGTTAACCTATAAATTTATAATATACCTTTGTGAAACTACATTCTAGGTTTGAATTTAGCCTCACAGACGTATTGCATGTTAAATCGATTGAATTATTAAGATATAAAACAATACACGAATACTTAACACTCTCTTATTAGAACACTCGTAAGAAGCCTTTGTCCTACAACTCATTATTGTCTCATTAAAGAATGAACTCTGTTAATATTCAACTCAGATCAATGATAAACTTTGTGTGATTCAATTCAACTGTAATAAATGAAGGATTAAAATTCAAATGCTTAGTAATTTGAATTTCTATCGACTAAATACCTAAATTTTTGTAAACAAGTTTCTGAAAGCTTGTCTTTTGAGATATGTAAAACCTCTCGATAAACACTCCTGTGTATTAGTAAAACACGTAATTCACTTTCAAATATATTGTATATAGAATAACAAGTGGTTTCAGTAAGTATAATGTTTACACAAAAAGGTATCTGGCATCAAATATATAATAGATAACCTTGCCTTATGTAAATGCCTGAGCATTTATTTCAATTGTGTTATGTATGTTTTTTGTTCTTTATTGAGGTACCTCATTTGTTATACTTGTATATGGCAGTTGTACTGCAAACATTCGGGCTTGGGTTTCTATAAGAGTTTGTGGGACTCTAATTATGCGTAATCGCATATTTGCCAGGTCTGATTAGAAATGAAATTACTCAAAAATGGTATGAGGATTTGATTCGACAGATTAGCTTCTATATCTCTGATAAGGAAACGTATCTGAGTATGATCAAATCCATAGTAAGAGAAATAAAGGAAACATACACAGAATATTCACATTTGTCTTGTTATTATATTTCCTCTCAGAATATAATAGTTGAAATAAAACCTCCTCTGTGACATTTCCATTTCCAGAAGTATGTCGAATAAGTCTCTGTCTTTTGGGCCCATGTCATTTGTCTTAGGAACATTTGGAAGAAAAGAAATACGTCACAGAGAATATTTACCTCGACTAGTGAAAAGATTCAGTATATAAATTTCCAATATAGCCCTTCAGTAACCATAAGTGAATTCAAAGAAAGACTAAAAAAATACTAAATTCATTGATCTGAGTTATTTCTCTAAGACTTCCCTAAACTTCTACTATTGAACCTACAAGTAAATCGAGAATATAACTGTCACTAATTTAAATCGCCTCCATACTTACTGATTTCACTTACTTATCAATATGTCAGCACACCAAATAAATCAAGTATAAACACCAACAACAGGTTCAAGGAGATTAGGTTACCAATAAAACAAGATATTAGGGCAATAAATAATATATCGTGTATTCAAGAATATTAAAATTTTAACTGAATTTTATATTTGAGTTAGTCAAGTATTTATTTAATTTGGTGAATTAAACGTTCGCAAAAATGGATTATTTGGAGACCATTTTATTTTAGAGAAAACAATAAATCTATTCAGGACTTTGATTTATATAATTATCTCCACATAGAGATAAATTATACCCAAATTCCATTACTATGTTCGTGGTATTAAGAAAAAGGAATTTGGTAGCAAAAAACTTAATACCGTAGAACAGCCTATATACAATATAATATGTATGATAAAATATCCTTATGTAATACTGATTTTACGATGGTAAAGATCATTGCCTAGTTTGGTATTAATTAAATAGATCTTTTTAATAAAAGATTGTAAGTAACTTGTAAGAATATCATTAAACACTTATTAAAGATTTTGGGTCTCATTCGCGTATAAGTGATCTAATTTATTAAAAAAAATTATAACTAAATGATTACAACAAGAATATAATCCAATCTAAACTACACACTACAATTGCTGTTTATCTTAAATTTTGATAAATGATTGAAACCTTTAACAATAAATTTAGACTCTATATTCAACTTGTAATATAAGCAACAACCTACAATTCAGAAATTACTCTATTGATTCACTCAGTACTAAATTACGCCACGAGAACAATTAATTGATTTGAAAGCCCTTAGTAATGAATTAACATATTTTATACACAGACAAATTAAACAAAAGAAATAGTATACAAAATAAAAAATAAAATAGAAACCAGTATCTACATTACCTCTTCGTCTTAATGTTGCACTGAATTTAATTCTCTTACATAAAAATAATTTAAATAGAACCAACACTAAAAAGGACGATTATTTAATCACAATAAATTTTAAAACACTACACAACTTAAATTTAGTTAGAGGCCTCAAGTTGATCGTTTCACTCCTCGTCTTCACAGACTCGTAATTCCTCGATCTTCTCCATTACCAGCCCTTAAATCCTCTTCAAATCTCCCTCCAATCCGGAAGGATTGGAGGGAGATTTATGTGGTGATTTATGGGTGGATGGATGGTAAGGATTTATGGGTGTGGAAACCCTAAACTACGCCTTCCTCAGGACTCCACCCAAATCAATAAAACTTTACATAAATCTTCGTCCAAATCGAAAATAATGACATCCTTTTCAAAAAAGCTCTACCAAAAGAGTAATTTATCGACGTGCCCTTTTTTGCTTTAAACTCAAATTTCAAATCGACCCAACATGTTGTAAAATGATACTCTCTATTTTATGTCTTGACACATTTGTTAATGGCCGCTTTCTAATTTATTGTCACAGCTTTACGCTTGCTTCATAAACCTTTACATTTTACAGAAACAATAGTTTATAGAATTAAAGAGAAATAAATCTTTTAGGCACAATGTATTCTATCTGCCGCCGTGCTGTGAAAGCGGTCCCCTTACAATAGTTACAACGACTAACGAGAAACAAATAAAATTCAGAAATAAAAGACAATGTTAAATTGTCTTTAACACACTCGCAGATGTTGCATAACTAAGAAAAAAAATGGTTTCTCGAAATTGTTGAAGTAGTTACAATATCATATTAATTAGATTATTTTAACACATTTAAGAACAAGTTTACTAAAATACATAATTTCTGCGATGCCATTACATTGCTCCCCCAAATATTTCAAACAAATAAGCACTTGGAACTTTGTTTGTTTGTAATATTTTCAACAGGAATATCATGCCATACAATTTCCATCTATGTATTTACAAAATATAATAAAAGTACTTATTAACCACATCCCGAAACTAACATTAAGGATATCGAACAGTCATTGACAACATACATATTTACACATCTACAATACAAAGGTTTTTTTTTTCTTATTACTCCTCGGTTTTATTGGTATAATAACGAAATAAATGGATGACATTAAAATTTCCCTTTACTGATCCTGTTTCCGGGTGCACCAATGTGTAGACATTATCATATGGAATTGCACCTATCTGAAAAGGGCCCTCGTATAACCTCATGAACTTTCGTGTTTCTTTACGTTCGGCACACGACTGAGAGACAATTCTTAATTTTACGTAGTCGCCAATCTCGAATTGCACTAACTTATGACTTTTCACATATTGAACTTGCCTATTGTTCGACTCTCGGCGCAGGTTCTCTCGGGCCTGTAAAGGAATTTCGGCTAACTGTGTACTTTCTTGTTTCTTCAATATAGCTCTGACAATTTTACCATCCGACGAAAGAGAAGTACGAATACCATGCAATATTTCATTTGGTGCGAAGCCGGTACTAACATGAGCAACTTGATTGTATGTATTTTCTATTTGAGACACTAGCCCAACCCAAGATTTATGCGACCTATCACAATATGTCCTGAATATTCGACCTAGTTCTTTGTTTACACGTTCAGTAGAGTTTGGTCTGGGGTTACGGACCGAAGTATGCGTTAGTTGGATCCCTAACTGTACTAACCCTAATTCAAAAACCTTAGACACAAAATTTGCCCCGCGATCGGTAACTATGACTTTAGTACAGATGATTTTGTTAAATTTACGCACACAGCCCAAAGTTGCACGACCTGTCGCTCTTCTTAATGGATATAATTTAATAAATTTACTATAAGAATCCTGAAATACACAAATATACTGATAACCATATTGCCCACTTGGTAACGGTCCATAAATATCACAAAAAACCTTATCTCCTATGTTCAATGATATAACAGCTTTCATAGGACCAGTATGATAAGACAAAGCATGTTTAGATTTTTGACATGCGTCACAAGTTTTCAGTATTTGACCTATAACCTTTGACATATTAGGAAAGTAATAACGTCGTTTCATGAGAGCATGTACTTTAAATCGACCGAAGTGCCCTATTTCTTCGTGAATACCCATAACCAGTTCCCTTTGTAATTCTTCTGGAATAACTAACATAGGAGATTTTGTAACATGCTCTAAACGATATAGAATTCCATCTTTCATAATGTATCTCATAAATTCAGATGAAGTTTCATCTTTCAACTTATTCCGTACGGTAGTCACAAACAAATCGTTACCTTGCCGATCCTTTATTGAATCAATTTGATTACAAATCCACCGACTCTGACTTGCCTTGAATAAATTAATTTCGGGACCTGGAGCCTTTGTGGTAATGACATCTGTTACTCCTAATATATGACGCGATAGAGTATCCGCAACGATATTTAATTTTCCTGAAACATGTTCGATGGTATAATCAAACCTACCGAGAAAATTTACCCACCTAATCATCCTTGAGCTCAGCAATTTACATGTTTGTAAAAACACTAAACTTTTATGATCAGTTCGAATAACCATCTTGGCGCCACGTAAATAAATTTCGAATTTAGATAAACTATAGATAATAGCCCAGAGTTCTTGTTCCGTAACTGTCCATCTCCTTTCTACCTCTGTCAAAGCCTTGCTACAAAACCCTATCACCTGTTCTTCTCCAATATCAGATAACTGATAAATATAACCTGAAACCCCTAAATTACTACTATCTGTCTGCAAATAAAACGTTTTATCAGGGTCCGGGTGTACAAGCAAAATAGTATCTAAAAATAGTTCCTTTACTTTCTCAAAACGTTCATTTACCTCTTTAGACCACACCCACTCTACACCTTGGCGCAATAAATTATGCAATGGTATAGTCTCTTCGCCATATCTTGCAATAAATCTTCGGAAATAATTTATTAGTCCCAAAAAGGCCCTAAGCTGCCTAATAGTTCGGGGAACTGGGAAATCCTTAATAGCTCTAACTCTATCAGGGTCCATCTTAATACAATTTGTATTTACTACATGCCCTAATAAGTTTACTTCAACGCATAAAAACTGACATTTTTCTAAGCACGCCGTTAACCTGGCTTCACGCAACTTCCCCAACACGGAATCAATGTGAGTCACGTGTAAAGATAAATCACCCCTCGTATATATGATTATATCATCGAGATAATTAATACAAAATTCTCGTACACCTGTGAGTATTAAATCCATAGCCCGACTAAAAGAGGAAACGGACGTCTTAAGACCTTGGGGTAAAACATTATATGTATAAGTTTTTCCCATGAACGAAAATCCAGTATACTTTGTAGAGTCTGAATGTAAGGGAATCTGAAAGTACGCATTTTTAAGATCAATTAATGTTATGTACTTAACTCCATAAAAGGATTGAAGGATCTCAGATGTGACAGGAGGAGCTTCTGAATCACCTACCATTTTCTTATTAAGCTCTCGCGCATCTAATAGCAACCTTATCGTGCCATCCCGTTTCTTTGTGTACGTCAACGGACTACAAAAAGGAGTGGCCTCGCGTTTTATTACTCCTAAACGTTCTAATTCATCTAACTTTTCACTTATCTGTTTTCTATGTGCAAACGGTACCGGATAACTACGTTTTACAAATGGCACTTCATCAACTAACTTTATTGAGTGTACGTACTTGTTGGTTAAACCTAACCTGTCAGCAAAAACCTCTTTATATTTACGTAATACTGGCAACAATAAATTAATTTGTTCATCAGACAGCTTGGTTGACCCTAAATACTTCAAAAATTTATCTTCTAAGCTTTCGTCGTAAACAAATGTATTTGAATGTGCTGTAGAGTCATAATTACTTTGTTCTATGATTCCGACATCGACTATTCTATTTAACCCTAAAGATTTTTCTACCACTAAAGAAGGATTAATTTCGATTTGAGCTTTCGATCCATTGTATTCTAGGACTAGCTTTCTATCTTTACCACATCTAATCTCCCCCTTTACTCGTCCTAACCAGTCATAGCCTAATACTATAGACCTAGGTAGTTTTCGTAATACCAACATAGGAGTTTCTATTAATAAATTCCCTATGTAAACGTTGAGCATAATTAAACGATTTATACGTTCACTCCGTGAACCAAACGCACCCTGTACTTGAATAGCGGGAATTGGTACCTCAGGTAACGTCTTTGTTAATAATTTTATTTGCTCGTATAACTCATGTGTTATTGCGCTAACCTGACTACCCGTATCTAATAATGCAAATACAGTTTTACCATATAAACATATCTTTACTTCAGGTAGTTTCGGCAACGAAAAATTATTGCAAACCTCGGAAATATCATCCATTTCGTGAAACATTGTGTATATTTGTCTACCCCTAATGTTACAGTAACAACATGCAGCTACGCTCTCATTGTATAACTCGGAATTACTGTGTTGGTCAGTAATTAGACGTCCGGTTACTAGTATTAATTCTTTGGTACTATCTATGAGATCCCTTTGTGCTATTTTTATAGGCCTCATAATACCCAAATTCAATTTACCTAAACCTAAACCGGGACGCCATCCTAACTTTAACATTATATGATAACCAACATTATTTCTAACAGGTCTCTTACCATACCCCAACATACCTATAGCCATACAATTGGGGCGATTCTGTACGACCAACTCTAGTTTCCCTGCTGATTTGTTTGTTCACCATTTTCCCTACCTGCTTTATTTGTAACTTTAGGACTGGCACCCTGAGTCAGTGTGTTACTCGGTTTTACCCACTTTATGGCTTGTGGAACTGACCTATTATAATGCCTATTATTAAAATTTATATGTCCGCGCTGATAACCCCGCCCTCGCGAGGCCCTACCTCTAACTGGCTCATAATTCGCCACAATAGTGGAAGTCACTGGCGATGAACGGCTTCCACGAAAGTGTTCGCGTCTTTTTGAATTTTGCTCATGAAAATTCCCCAATGAACCTACATTCCCTCTCCGCAAATGAAGAACATTCTGTTCTAATTTCCTTAAAAAACTTGCAGCCTTGATCACGGTGGGATCATCGACCTGTGTAAACCAAAGCTGTTGAATGTCCAAAGAATAATGCCGCATGATTGAATTCACTAAATCACGTTCGCTGAATGGAATCGTCAAAGACTGCAGCGTCTCGATTTGATTAGCAAAATGCTCCGACAAGGACATCCCAGAATTAATGGAATATACGGAAGTAACTAACCTATTCTTCACTGATTCTTGAATTTGCTCAGTCCAATATGTATTACGAAAGTCTACCTCGAAATCTGAAAAACTGTTCCATCTATTAGAATAAATTTCTAACATCTTCCGTGCATGACCAGATAGACACTCCACCGCAATATCAATAGCTCGATCTGACGCATTTAAAGAATGTATGTACTTTTTTAAACGCTTTAGAAATGAAATGGGATTCGTAGATGGCCGACCATCAAACGTTGGTTTACTAATTGTAGGCTGTATTACATATATATTCTGGGTAGTCTCTGGTGTAATAATACTACTACTCGCGCGTGGAACCTCTTCAGTAGAGTGGATCTCGTTGCTTCCAACACCCTGAACACCTGAACTGCTTTCACTAAGCGAACTACTTCGAGAACCTAATTCTTGCAACTTCCTATCAAACTCGTTCATTCGCATCAAAATTTGTTCCACAATACTATTATCTAACAGAGGATTGGACGCTATCGATACCGGATTTGTAGCTTCATTCAGCCCTATTTCCCCTTCCTGACCAGCAGCCCTTGTCCTTCGCGTCCCTCCTTTATTCCCACGTGGCTTTGTAACTTTAGGCATGATGAATTAATTAAAGTAACCCTGTAACAAACTATTCTGCTAGGTATATTCAATCAAAATCAACAAAAGAAATCCTTTGGTTTCTATGACCCCTGAATTAATAATAGTAGTAGTAAAACCAATACTAGTTCCTGGAAAATAGTATTGTTATCTTCAACGCCCTGATGTATCTGTAATATAATAGATAAAAATATATTACTAATTAAATTTTCATTACATCCTCAACAGTCGAAACTTCTGAAAATATATTCATGTCTGTTCATTTAAAATAAATTATTTCCACGGATTTCAAACAAACGTTAATCTGTAATTTCATTACATTTTAGTTAAATAAATGTTGGACTTCAAATAAAATTCTCGTTTAAATAAGAACATTTGTATACTTAACTCCCTACTACATAAACCTACCTTTTTACCCGTGTTTGTATTTTTTTATTATTGTGTACTGACATATTTCTTTTAACAGTTACGCTAATATTTTAATTTTTCGCAAACCCTTGTCTTATTAGAACTAGATATGATTTCGGTTTAAAAGATAGAAATCAGTTATAATCGGACTACACTGAAGCAGAGCTTGCTTGATTCCGAATCAGTTGCTTGACTACATCAATAATAATTTCATTCTAGTAATCCAAGTCATAACATTGTAAATACAATTAATAAAAGAAACTATTTCATTGTATAATAATTCAATTATAGTTCTACGTTGAGTTCTAAATTAGATTTAAGGATTTCGTTATTTTATTGCTTAATAATTCTATTAAGGTTCTACGTTGTGTTTTAGTAATTAAACGATGGGAAAGTTTGAGCGATCTCAAGAGCCTAGTTAAAACGAATTTAATACTGAAATAATTAATTCGAATGATTTACTATTTGTGATCAAACGTCCACCGCGTCCTTTGACTGGCTTAGAACTTTTGATTACTATAGCATTGATCTAATTAAAGTTAATTATTAAAATGATTTTTTATTAAACGATGAGAAGGTTTGAGATCGTCTCGATAAAACGAATTAAATACTGAAATAATCAACTATAATGATGTACTATTTGTGATCAAACGTCCACCGCGTCCTTTGACTGGCTTAGAACTTTTGATTACTATAGCATTGATCTAATTAAAGTGAATAATTAAAATGAATTATTAAGCCTTGAAGAAAAAAAAACCAATCTTTCTAGATACTTTCATAATAAAAAGCCTACCGCGACCTTTGTCTAGCTTAAGGCCAAATATTATGATAGTATAATCTAATTAAATTGAATTATTACGACTTTGAAGAGAATGTTACTATTCAAATGTTTATGCTTTAATGAAAACACATCTACCATGCCCTTGGCTGATGGAGATTTGTCCTCAAAATAGCAGATTTCCTCTACCTAATACTTGGATGACTAAGATATGAAATACCTATTCGAAAGTAATTCAATTCAGATAAACTCAATAAGTTCATTCGTTAATAATCAATAAGAAAGGTCCGACAAAACCAAGCAAGAAAGGAATCCAATAAGGAGGATCCAATTAGATCCAACAAGAAATGAATCCAATAAGAAGGATTCAATAAGATTCAACAAGAAATGAATCCAATAGGAAGGATCTAATAAGATCCAACAAGAAATAAATCCAATAGGAAGAATCTAATAAGATCCAACAAGAAATAATTCCAATAAGGAGAATCCAATAAGATTCAACAAGAAATGAATCCAATAGGAAGAATCTAATAAGATCCAACAAGAAATAATTCCAATAAGGAGAATCCAATAAGATTCAACAAGAAATGAATCCAAGAGGAAGAATCTAATAAGATCCAACAAGAAATAATTCCAATAAGGAGAATGCAATAAAATTCAACAAGAAGGGAAGAATCCACGTGTTGATGCCTACAATGGAAGTGTATTACGTGTTGTGATTGGAATGACTCTAAAGAACAATGGCAGAAATTTGTCTGATAATTTAAAAACGCCCATAAAAATGAGTTACGCCAAAGTAATTAATTGTTTATTTTGTGATTTTACTAGCATCTAAATGTTCAAATAAAAGCCGGATTTAAATCTACATTTTAAAAGATTTTCAACGATTATTCACAGCCATGAGCCGTGTGAGCTAGCCAATCAAACCGTGCGTTCGTACCTTGTCAGTTTGACATGACAGATTACATAATACTCCGCGCTTTTTGTCGAAAGTGTTGTTTTGTATGCTTTTTCTGATTTTCTTTAATAATAACTGACCCTGGACTGTTTTATGGACTCTGATTATTTCGTCGTGTGACTAGTGCGTGCCCAAAGGACTCTTGATATAGCTTTTGAGTGACCTTGTGCTATTCCCTACTGAACTGTTTATTTGTGAATTGGATTTGTTGTTCATCGATAATGGAAGATCGTGGGAGACAATCGAGGCCTACGCGCATTGTTTGTCTTAATTGCATTATATGTGTGAACATATTGCGCCGATTTGAAATGTTATACAAGTGTAATAAAAGAAATGAAAAAATTGTGGTTTTATTTTTCTTTCATGACAAGACTCTCAATCATATAGGCAACAAATCTATACCCTACTCCTGTATATGTACCTACTAAAAGTTTCTAACAACAGTTCGATCTGTAGCAACTTGTTTACCTACTGCACGTACTATTTTATATAGGTAAGTACTAGATTTTTTATTAGAGTTAGTCAAACGCAAAACGTGTAGGTATACATTCAATAAAATAATAGTTCTGACGTATCAGTATGACCATCGAGAAACACTCCAGTCGGTTACAATACTGTAGTCTGTAGTCACCATAGTGTTTGAACATTTATATGTATAGGTAAGTAGGAATGGCGGGACTAAGTATGACAACATAACCTAACGATAAATATACAATATCTTTATTTTCCGGCTTTCTCGATGGAAAATGAACTCATTTATGGAATCCACTACCAAAACTGAAACGTTTGACATAATTTTCACTTAGGTGCGCTCATCTTTTATGTCAGACAATTGCTAGTATGGGAAACTGCCATTGTTCTTTAATAGCATAAAATATATCGTTAATTATTCAATCTCAATTTCTACGTTGTGTTTCAAGTTAGTTCGTAATTTAGTCGTATCAGTATTAAATAAATACTAAATACGTAGCTAAATATCCTGGTCACGGCACCAAATTCTGTGATGGGAAGCCCGTAGCTGAGCCCGCCACCCATTTAATATTGTTGCGATCGTCTAGTTAACCTATAAATTTATAATATACCTTTGTGAAACTACATTCTAGGTTTGAATTTAGCCTCACAGACGTATTGCATGTTAAATCGATTGAATTATTAAGATATAAAACAATACACGAATACTTAACACTCTCTTATTAGAACACTCGTAAGAAGCCTTTGTCCTACAACTCATTATTGTCTCATTAAAGAATGAACTCTGTTAATATTCAACTCAGATCAATGATAAACTTTGTGTGATTCAATTCAACTGTAATAAATGAAGGATTAAAATTCAAATGCTTAGTAATTTGAATTTCTATCGACTAAATACCTAAATTTGTGTAAACAAGTTTCTGAAAGCTTGTCTTTTGAGATATGTAAAACCTCTCGATAAACACTCCTGTGTATTAGTAAAACACGTAATTCACTTTCAAATATATTGTATTTAGAATAACAAGTGGTTTCAGTAAGTATAATGTTTACACAAAAAGGTATCTGGCATCAAATATATAATAGATAACCTTGCCTTATGTAAATGCCTGAGCATTTATTTCAATTGTGTTATGTATGTTTTTTGTTCTTTATTGAGGTACCTCATTTGTTATACTTGTATATGGCAGTTGTACTGCAAACATTCGGGCTTGGGTTTCTATAAGAGTTTGTGGGACTCTAATTATGCGTAATCGCATATTTGCCAGGTCTGATTAGAAATGAAATTACTCAAAAATGGTATGAGGATTTGATTCGACAGATTAGCTTCTATATCTCTGATAAGGAAACGTATCTGAGTATGATCAAATCCATAGTAAGAGAAATAAAGGAAACATACACAGAATATTCACATTTGTCTTGTTATTATATTTCCTCTCAGAATATAATAGTTGAAATAAAACCTCCTCTGTGACATTTCCATTTCCAGAAGTATGTCGAATAAGTCTCTGTCTTTTGGGCCCATGTCATTTGTCTTAGGAACATTTGGAAGAAAAGAAATACGTCACAGAGAATATTTACCTCGACTAGTGAAAAGATTCAGTATATAAATTTCCAATATAGCCCTTCAGTAACCATAAGTGAATTCAAAGAAAGACTAAAAAAATACTAGATTCATTGATCTGAGTTATTTCTCTAAGACTTCCCTAAACTTCTACTATTGAACCTACAAGTAAATCGAGAATATAACTGTCACTAATTTAAATCGCCTCCATACTTACTGATTTCACTTACTTATCAATATGTCAGCACACCAAATAAATCAAGTATAAACACCAACAACAGGTTCAAGGAGATTAGGTTACCAATAAAACAAGATATTAGGGCAATAAATAATATATCGTGTATTCAAGAATATTAAAATTTTAACTGAATTTTATATTTGAGTTAGTCAAGTATTTATTTAATTTGGTGAATTAAACGTTCGCAAAAATGGATTATTTGGAGACCATTTTATTTTAGAGAAAACAATAAATCTATTCAGGACTTCGATTTATATAATTATCTCCACATAGAGATAAATTATACCCAAATTCCATTACTATGTTCGTGGTATTAAGAAAAAGGAATTTGGTAGCAAAAAACTTAATACCGTAGAACAGCCTATATACAATATAATATGTATGATAAAATATCCTTATGTAATACTGATTTTACGATGGTAAAGATCATTGCCTAGTTTGGTATTAATTAAATAGATCTTTTTAATAAAAGATTGTAAGTAACTTGTAAGAATATCATTAAACACTTATTAAAGATTTTGGGTCTCATTCGCGTATAAGTGATCTAATTTATTAAAAAAAATTATAACTAAATGATTACAACAAGAATATAATCCAATCTAAACTACACACTACAATTGCTGTTTATCTTAAATTTTGATAAATGATTGAAACCTTTAACAATAAATTTAGACTCTATATTCAACTTGTAATATAAGCAACAACCTACAATTCAGAAATTACTCTATTGATTCACTCAGTACTAAATTACGCCACGAGAACAATTAATTGATTTGAAAGCCCTTAGTAATGAATTAACATATTTTATACACAGACAAATTAAACAAAAGAAATAGTATACAAAATAAAAAATAAAATAGAAACCAGTATCTACATTACCTCTTCGTCTTAATGTTGCACTGAATTTAATTCTCTTACATAAAAATAATTTAAATAGAACCAACACTAAAAAGGACGATTATTTAATCACAATAAATTTTAAAACACTACACAACTTAAATTTAGTTAGAGGCCTCAAGTTGATCGTTTCACTCCTCGTCTTCACAGACTCGTAATTCCTCGATCTTCTCCATTACCAGCCCTTAAATCCTCTTCAAATCTCCCTCCAATCCGGAAGGATTGGAGGGAAGGATTTATGGGTGTGGAAACCCTAAACTACGCCTTCCTCAGGACTCCACCCAAATCAATAAAACTTTACATAAATCTTCGTCCAAATCGAAAATAATGACATCCTTTTCAAAAAAGCTCTACCAAAAGAGTAATTTATCGACGTGCCCTTTTTTGCTTTAAACTCAAATTTCAAATCGACCCAACATGTTGTAAAATGATACTCTCTATTTTATGTCTTGACACATTTGTTAATGGCCGCTTTCTAATTTATTGTCACAGCTTTACGCTTGCTTCATAAACCTTTACATTTTACAGAAACAATAGTTTATAGAATTAAAGAGAAATAAATCTTTTAGGCACAATGTATTCTATCTGCCGCCGTGCTGTGAAAGCGGTCCTCTTACAATAGTTACAACGACTAACGAGAAACAAATAAAATTCAGAAATAAAAGACAATGTTAAATTGTCTTTAACACACTCGCAGATGTTGCATAACTAAGAAAAAAAATGGTTTCTCGAAATTGTTGAAGTAGTTACAATATCATATTAATTAGATTATTTTAACACATTTAAGAACAAGTTTACTAAAATACATAATTTCTGCGATGCCATTACAAGTTTAGCGCAGAATTTCAATTGATAAAGAATAAACAACCCATCAGTAAAAAAAGTATTCTGTTTCGATTGAACTCCTTTATTGATGATCATAATTTATTACGTGTTGGTGGTAGAATTCGAAATGCTCAATTGCCTGACAATGTAAAACATCCAATCATAATTCCGCATAATTTATATCTGGCCAAGTTGATTGTAGCTGACGCTCACGATAGGACCTTTCATGGAGGGCAACAACTTGTGCTTAATTTTATCCGAAGTAGGTACTGGATCAGTCGAGTGAAAAATATGATTCGAGAGCATATTCAGTTCGTTGCATACGGTATGCAGCCCCCTCCAACCATCAAATGATGGGCGAGCTGCCAGCTTGTAGGGTAACACCTAGCAAGCCATTCTTAAATTCAGGGGTTGACTTCGCAGGTCCAGTAAACATGAGGGTATCCAAAGGACGCGGGCAACGATCCTATAAAGGATACATCTGCCTATTTGTGTGTATGGCTACTCGCGCGGTACACGTCGAGGCAGTTTCAGATTTGACAACTGAGAGTTTCTTGGCGGCGTTTAAACGATTTGTCTCTAGACGTGGTCACTGCAGTCACATTTGGAGTGACAATGGGACAAATTTCGTAGGCGCCGCGAAAGAGTTGCAGTTACTTTTCAGGCAGGAAAGTGCTATGTTTAGTGACATTGCAGCAGCTCTTGCAAAATATCGGACGGAGTGGCACTTTATTCCTCCCCACTCTCCCAATTTTGGCGGAATCTGGGAAGCAGGAATAAAGAGCGTAAAACATCATCTGAAGCGTGTCATCGGCGAGTCTACTCTCACATTTGAAGAGATAACCACCGTCCTGTGTCAAATTGAGGCCTGTTTAAACTCCAGACCGATGTCTCAAGATAGTAATGATCCAGGGGATCCCACTCCATTAACTCCTGGTCACTTTTTGGTGGGTCATCCATTGGTTACACCACCAGATTATAATTATGAGGGTTCCACAATAAGTACATTGCGTAGGTGGCAATTAGTACAGCGTATGGTGCAAAGCTTTTGGCGAAGATGGTATCAAGAATATCTCACCCATTTCTTTCAGAGATATAAATGGGCTGCTCGGACACCAGATTTAAAGCTAAACAATATAGTGCTAGTTAAAGAAGACAATTTGCCTCCGGTAGAATAACTCAACTGCATCCGGGCCAAGACAGCTTGACGCGCGTAGCTACTATTCTTTGTAAAGGAATGATGAAACGCCCAGTATCAAAGTTATGTGTGCTTCCCGTAACTGATTAAAGAGACTTAGTTACAGTGTTTCGACACCTAGGTTTGGTTTTTGCTTATGATGATTTGTAAGTTTTAATAGTTTGTTTAGTTTTGTCGAATACCTACTTATTGATATTGTTACTTTTTATTGTTGATTATTTTACTTGTTGTTTTTTACTTGTTGAGTTTGTTTTTTTGTTTTACATGTTAAGTTTGTTTATAAAGACAAAGGGTTTTAATTTACTCTCACAAAGGCTATTTATTGATGTGTATTTGTAATTCATTTCTGGATCTATCGTTCACTATTAATCTATTGCTTTATATTTATACAGTCCATTACTCTTTTACTATTGCTTTGTTAAGTGTTTTCATGGTGCGCGATACTAAAAGGATAATAATCCTTTTGGTGGGCGAAATGTTTAATATGTAAATAAAGTTTTCTTATAGACAAGATAGAAGGCGACCTTAGATCGCGATATCATTGTTAAATAACGTAGAATGTAGTGCTAGATCGCGATATCGTTGTGTTACATGACTTGTATATAAGGGAAAATATTTTTATTATAGTCGTCTCGTTCTGAAGATTGTGTTTTTATTGCTACCTAGTATAATCAAGTGCATTACTAGTACAGTCAAGTGTATTGCTAGTACAGTCAAGTACAGAGGGTTATTGTTAGGGATGAAAACTAATATATCTCAATGCAGCAATATATAGTTCGATTGCTGTAGTACATATATTATGTCATAGGCTGATCGAGTGATTATTTGTATGTAGGAATGAGTATTTATTACAACACAGCTGAATGCGGCGGCTACTAAACTTTAGTCTTAAGTCGTAAGGAAGAATAATAACGTAAAAGCCAATACATTTCCATGACAACATTTTGATCTTTCAAAGTGCCAATCTACGTGGAAGGTCTATACAATATTCCGCACTACCAATACCCTTTCCCATGTAGGCACTTTACAGATAGCTACGTGATTCGATTCTGTTGCGTAAAAAAGGAAAAGTTGTTATTATTGACGAAATGTCAGGTAATATATGAGAAATACATCAAGACGCAATTGGTATTCCTTAAAAATATCGTACCAATTTCTGTAAGTAGATAAGGTAGACTGGGTACGGTAGAAACATTTTTGCGTTTATCGGGCATAGCATCGGAATTTGTTAAGTTAGCGATGAAAGAAATGTATTAAACAAAAGACCTTTTATCTGTCTTCTAATGGGCAATGTTATTTGAAATCACTTTATATTAGTTTTCTGTGTAAAATTGTGTTGAAAAAAAAACGGTAATTTGTTTTAACCGTCCCCATGTCAGGGTCGGTTGAAACAGTGCTTGGGGTCAAATGAAACACATGTAAATAATACAAAATATTATAAGTTATCACGTTTTATTAGAAAAATAATAAAAACAAACAGTAAAGAACTAGTCATCTAATAATATTTTAATGGCGCAGATGAAAATTACAAATATTTTTTTAGTAATATAGTATAGTCTTTGTTGATACTTATAACCTAACAGTATTTTTATTAGCCTTTGAAGTTTTACATCAAGTACAACTTAAATGAAATTATAGTAAGATTTTCTTGACAGTAATATTTGCAATATTGGTAATTTGCGATATTGGTAATTTTTTTAACTATCAACAAAACAAAAATCGAACTAAACAAAACAAAATCCCGCTTTTACATCTTCATATGCTTGTTTGCATGTTGATAAGTCAGCCCGACATTTCGTAGTCTTTCTTTGGTGTACCCTTGGCATCTGAGAAACAAGAAAATTAAATAAATAAAATGTTTCAAACGTACCCACAAATAATGTTTCAACTGTCCCCAACCCCCCAATTGGTATAAAAAGTTTCAAAGTTAGAATTATTACACATTTAATTAAAAACTAATGATACTACAATATTCTACAAACTTCAATTAAAACGAAAGAAAACTCTCAATACTCGAACTTTATACAAAATCTAAATATTTGCAAAAATGTAAGAACAAAAATACTTACTTGTCCGTCAAAAAACACAATGGGGCCTCCTATAGCCAAGCACAGCGCCCGTAGAACAACGTGATACTAAAATTCGTGTTTTGGCTTGTCACCCGCTTCATACTCCCCTTGGACCCCTCACCTTATCACGCACTGTTTACGAGATATTCGCGTTGTTTCAACCGGCCACCGTTTTAACCGTACCCAGTCTACCCTACATATTTTGCCGGTTTTATATTCCTTCACAGCAATTATTTTTCAAGATATTTTTTGGAATAAGAAGATATTTAATTGCACAATACTTAAATACTATTGAATGCTAAACGAATCTAAAAGCAGTATGGTAACCTCATCTTAACAAAGGTATTTAGAGTTTTTGGCTTTCATGATAACAGTGACGTTTGGCACAGCTTTTCATATGCGTACTAGGATGAGGACGGACGGCCGTTTTAGGAAATACTGAGGTAGGATATTCATCGCGAAAAAACCGTTTCATTAGATTCTTACTGAATGGTGGCCACTTTCCTCCAGTAGTATTAAACATGGTACCCACTAAAAACTAAATCTTTTCATCATTTACAGCTATATTAAATTTATTTCAGTGTTATCAAGTGCTCATATAATTGTTCGTGAAGGGTTTCACATACAGGTAAGTGCTCTTAACCGGTCTATTACAAAATAGGTCAACATCCTGTCATTAAAACTTATTGTAAACCTCCGCCGACAAAAATTGGGTGTTATAAGTTTAACTCATGTGTCGGCGTACATGTTTGTTGCATCATAACACACTTGTTCGCAAGCTGAATAGATTTAGATGATCCTTAGCTATAAATTTGGAAGATTATCAGCTCACTTCCTAAGTAAAAAGATCTTACTAAAATTAATGGATCTGATGAAACTGAAATGTTGTATACTTATTGTTACTTTGATGACGTTTCCATGATACGGTAACCTGAAACTTGCTGCAGTATCAAGTCGTTTGTAGAATACCTATCCAACTCCTGAGAAAATAATACCATATTTACCTACTTATATTCAAATGTTTATAGCCAAGTATTTTCAAGTGACGAAAGAAATTCAGTTTTGGGTTGATATTAGTTTTTAATTATCTGCGTGAATTGATTAGAGTTTGTTGAATGTCTATACTTATAACACAATTTTACCTTCCATAAGAAGGCAAAGAACCAAGGGCTTCACAGTCCTTCCTAATTGCATAAAAATTATCGTCCTGGGACATCCTTCCGAGGGCCTACCCGCGGCTCCTAACCGTGGGCTGTTGGGCGTTGCGTGAAGGTTTTTAGTAGGTAGGAGTCGGTAGCAGGCATAGCATCCATGAAAGATTTACTCTCACGTTAAAAAAAGCACCTAACGTAGCGTTACACACAAATAAAACCAGTACTTTTTCAATCCTTTGTTCAGTAAGTTTACAACATTATGTAACTCCGCGTAAAATTCCCAAAGGCTTCTACGGAGCACGAATATCTCTCCCGTCTCACATTTGATGCGTTGTCGCATTAAATATTAAGTTCATTCTCTACGTGTCAGTAATTTCGTACGTTTGCCGAAAATATGTAGCTCTGTTCTACCTACACTCAATGTAGATTACGTTATGTACGTTGCTGCTGTTCTTTTTAAGCCCCCCCCCCCCCCCCCTCTAACTTTTAATAAACTAAGAGAATGATAAATCTAGAATTAATATATGATGTACATTGCCATAAAAACTACCAAAGAAAATTGGTTTGAACGAGACAGAGCTGGTAGTTTTTTTTTAATACGTCATAAACCGCAATTTTCGGTTAGAAACGTGTTAAAACATCAATCAAAGTTACAACGCACTATAAGAACTTTTATATAATGTTACTTGCTGCTACAAAACCCTTCATGGGGAGTCCAACTCGCACTTGGCCGGTTTTTTTGTAATCTAGATGCGATTGCCGTTTTGAAACATTTACTATTACTGTTCCGCTCCTATTCGTTGTAGCGTGATGCTATATAGCCTATGACACTCCACAATAACGTAGCTTTCTATTGCTGAAAGAATTTTTAAAATCGATTCAGTAGATCCCGAGATTACCCCTTTTTTTTTTTTTTTTGTTTAACGTGAGGGAAAATCCTCATGGATGTTATGCCGGACTCCTACCGACTAAAAAACCTCACGTCACGCCTAACAGCCTGTGGTTGGGAGCCCCGGGGAAGCCCTCGGAAGGATGTCCCGAGATTACCCCTTACAATTTAACAAACACACAAACTTTACTTCTTTATAATATTAGTATAGATAACTTTTAGATGTTCATCGTATACCACAACCTATAATGGTAAGGTATTAAAGTGGATATGATATGTCCACAAAGATCCATGATGGATCTTTTTAATGGATTTTAGTAGTGCAGAATTATTCCCTACGACACTACTGGTAGAGTATTTTGGTAGTGCGGTATCTCATAGTAGTGTCGATGGGAAGGAAGATGTAAGATGTAAGCTGGTAGTGTAGAAGGGAAAGAAATTTCCCCACGACACTACCGGTAGTGTGGCTTGGTAGTGCGGTGGGTAAAAAGGGATTATTCCCTTACTAAGGAATATGACACTTTTGAAGGTTAGCTGTTATGTTACGTTCAAGAACGAAGAAAAAAATCTACCCACAGTCAATGTAAGTTTTATCTTTTTAAAATGGTATCAAAATCAATCAAATCAGCCTATGGCATTCCATTGCTGGACGTAGGCCTATCCCAATTTACGCTACGACAAACGGTTCTGCGCCTTCCGCATCCAGTTTCGGCCTGCGACCTTTTTTTTTTTTTTTTTTTTTTTAAATTTCGCACATCTCTGCCGTGGGCAAAGGCAATCTACTCAGTTTGTTCTAATCAACTCTTTATGATAAATAATCTAGCCCAATGGGCCTTTTTAATCTAGTTTTAATATTATACCGTATACGTTTGACACGATTTCGGGGGACCGAGGAACCTCAGCCCGGCGCGGTAGGCAGCGCTAAGACGCGGCATGCTAGCGCACCCCGGGCCCCAGGCCTCATTTCATACCCGCGTTTTTTCTGATGCATACATATATCACTCTTATTCTCGTATTTTATCACACTCATTTTTTAAAATTAGCTAAAGATCTAATTTCACTTCCTTTCTCACAATCACTCTTTCATTCGGTCAGTCACAATATACCTTTCACACTTTCATACTTTCGTTCCTTTCTTAAGATCACGCTTTACCTTTCGTTCAATTAACACACGAGCTCTGTAAACATTCTGTTAATCACACTGCAACTACTGTCGTTACTTTCACTTGTACAGTCACGCTATAAACTCTCATACTTATGCTATTAACCATTGGGATGGAAGGGGTTTGCTTAGCCCCGACCCCGACATGTAGTCTGTGCTGTGCACGAGGTGTTCTTTTTTTTTTTTTTTTTTTTTTTTTTTTGCTCATAATGAATAACACAATGATGATCTTATTCCTTTTTTTTTTTTTTTTTTTCCCTCTTGCACTTAACATGAATTACTTAGTAGTTGACCTCTTACATGATATTAATTTTCTCTATTAGTATACCCATAACAATTGCGACCGACTCTTAATGTTTTACAATTTTCCTTCTTTTATCCAATAAAGTTACCAATAATTTGCAGATCTGGAGTATAGCCCTGTTGTTCTTAATATCCCTCTCCTTTCTGTTAATGACAATATTATTATAATATTGGGTTAACAAACTTTCACCGCTTATTTCTAGACAGGGCTGCCTTTACAATCTTATCACCAAACTTTAAGAATGCTGCTTGATGCTGTTTAAACAGTTTGTTGAAATTTATGACCCTTACTTCCACGCCGGTGACTAGCTCCAGATCCACCCTATCTGCAGCGTGCATGGGGCAGTCCTGTAGTAAGTGGACGACCGTCTCCTCCACCCCGGGCTCGCAGGCTCACGATGGGTCCTTCTTACACTTGAAACGTGTCAAGTATTCGGAGAACCCACCGTGCCCTGTCAGCAGTTGGGTTGTGGTGCCGGCGATCGTCATCTTCCGGACGACGCTGTATGCCTCCACTGCGCATGGGAGGAAAAGCTTGGTGACGGAGGCCTGCTCGCCCTCACTGTACCTTTTGTTCCATCTGTCAAGCGTACCCTGTCTCAGAGTACGCTTCACAAATGAAACAGGGTACAGTCCGTAGTCCGGTGCCTTCTTCAGCCTCAGAGCCGCCTCCTTGGCGAGCTGGTCGGCTCGCTCATTGCCCTCCAACCCCGCGTGAGCCTTGACCCAGAATAAGGAGATTTCCTTACCCTGGGCCATGCCCTTGTGAATGGCGGCTCTGGCTTCAACCGCCAGGGGATGGAGAGCATGACGGTTTATGACCGTCAGGAGAGCGGCTCTGCTATCACTGAAGATGCCGAACGTGGACGCGCCTCGCCTGAGGATCTCACTGGCCGCTTTGCATAACGCCAGGAGTTCAGCCTGATAGACGGTGCAATAGGGCGACAGAGCAAGTTTGAGGGCCTTAATTTCGGTCCGGCTATCCCAAAACGATAGCGCGGCACCGACACGGCCCTCAATCTTGCTCCCGTCCGTGAAGATGCGAATCTCAAAACGATTCGCATCTTCCAGCTGCCCTTCGTCTACCAGGCTTGTGAACCCCAATGGCGCATGCTCCGCGGGGTGAGTGACGGGTCCCCGTCACATCGTCCGCGAAAGCCTGCACAAACACACCCATTCGCTCAAGTTCATACAAAAGTGGATCCAGAAGTAAGTTCCACAGTAAGGGACCTCCGATCGACCCTTGGACGCACCCTTTATCCGTAGAGCGGCTGTGCTCCTCGCCGGCGTACCGAACCCTCACTCTCCTGTCGCTAAGGTAGCTGCTGATTACTCGTCTCAAGTTTGCCGGACACTTTTCCTCAGCCAGTCGGACTTTTATAGCTGGCCACCAGGCGCTATCGATGGCCCCCTCTATGTCCAAGGACACCATAGTGACTATCCTCTTTTCACGGAGTTTAGCCACTATGTGCCCCATCAGGTCATAGAGGGCGTCTTCGGTGCACTTTTGGGGCATAAAGCCGTACTGGCGGGTACTCATCCGCGGCAATAAATGATACTTGAGACGAGCAATCACCATCCTCTCGTACACCTTTCCCAGAACCGGAAGCAGCCCTATCGGTCTGTACTTTTGATTTTATAAAGACGATATTGAACAAGTACGCACACGGGCGTTTTATCTGCGCGGCAAACAATGAAAAGGCAAATTGTTTGCATAAGTAATGTTAGAACCCGCTTGAGGAATTCTATTTCCAACGTTGAATTTTGCCTTTGTTATTTTACAGCCGCTTCTATATCGCTATAACATGGCTTTTGTGTTGATACCGTACAAGCGCTGTAGCGCTCGTTTCAATTTAATAACACAGGTAGAACGCTTCAAGTGAAAATTTAGCGTATAAAAACATGAATATTTAGTTGGTTAAACAAATCCGACCTATCCAGACTCCCTTTTCGTTACTAGCAGGCAGATAGCGACTTGTGTTGTGTCCCTCAATAAATATACGGTGGGTAAAGAAAATAAGGTATACAGGGCCATGAAGGTCCTAAGGAGGAAAGGATTGATTTACTTCTAAAAATATTTTTCTGAAGTTTTGTTTAGTTACACAATCAAATTTTTTCCGTAGTAAAAACAATCAATTCAAAGGTGTATACTTATATCCCCACCAACTGTATAAACCCAACTACTCAGCGTGGTGCAGGAAGGCCGATCATCCCCTCCAAATCGTTGATAGAGGTATGCGTTCAGCAGTGGACAGCTATATAATAATAAGCTGATTTGATTGATTGATGTCCGTCAACATAGCAACAATGATAGCCCTAGAGGACAATAGAGATTGCATATATTAAAAGGA
The DNA here is from genome assembly GCA_933228765.1 of Miltochrista miniata. Taxonomy (NCBI): domain Eukaryota; kingdom Metazoa; phylum Arthropoda; class Insecta; order Lepidoptera; family Erebidae; genus Miltochrista; species Miltochrista miniata. Next base: position 31,513,877 of record OW121752.1, on the reverse strand, counting down.
AAATGATATCAAGTTGGGCTGAAAATTTTCCAACTCAACTAGGTCACTGTGATCGGATGAGATAGAGGATCTTTACTTACTACTGGGGCCTAAGGCCCTTCGTACACTAGGCTACGCAAATCTTCGATACCCAACGATTTTGGTCTCTAAGCGACTACCGCAATACAAATTCAAAGAGGTTCGTACACAGACATGCGTCGCCGACATTTTGTTCATTCGTCGCCGACGCCAGTCGCGCGCTACCTGCTGGTCGAGATCGTCGCTACTAACGTCGCTGCGATTTCCAAGATGGCAGAGCAATTGTTGAATATTCAATTTGAATTTAGTATCTGTTTGTTGTATTTTTTTTTGCAGCTACAAACAGTCTGACACTTTACATTTTTTTCCATAAATGGATGAACCCAGTATTTCCAATTACGACGATTTCTTCGTTTTCGGTTTACCGAACTATGATTTTGGCTAACAAACTAAGATTTTGGCTCACTATCTTTAGATAGTAAGGCAAAATCATAGTTTCATCGTCACTTGTGTCACACATTTCGTAAATTAAATTAGTCTAAGACGTGTTGTCGCTATGTCTACAGTAGAAGAATGGACAAAATCGCGTCTTGAGATATCTCGTGTGTACGGTTCGTGCGCTGCGCTACCAAATATTCGCGACTTAAGTTTACAACATTAGTATCGAAGATTTGCGTAGCCTAGTGTACGAAGGGCCTAAGTCTGCTGTTTTAGCTGTGTCAGAGTAAAATCGTAATCGTAGCTCAATGGCTAAGAAAACTAATTGCGCTATCTATACGATTATTTCTTCATATTTAAATTGTGTGTAATGTGATTGAATTACAAAAACTGTCAAACGTCAGCTTAATACTCGTATTGGGCTACGATTACACTTTTTTTGACAATCTAAACAGCAAGGCCTTTTTTTTTTTTTTTTTTAATGTGAGGAAAAATCCTCGTAGGTTGCTATGCCGGACTCTTACCGACTAAAAAACCTCACGTAACGCCCAACAGCCTATGGTTGAGAGCCCCGGGTAAGCCCTCAGGAAGGATGTCCCGTGACTCCCAACAGACCTACGGCCGCCAATGCGGCCTCGCCCAGGGGGTGGTTCGGGTGCAATCCCGCGTCTATGGGGGGTTTCGGGTGTGACCCCGCTTCTAAGGGGGGGCGTGCGTGAGTGCTCACGTCACGCTGCCGTCATGGGCCTGCTTCTGTAAGGACGGTGAGCGGCCCTCTCACCGTCCTCAGACCCCCGGTCATGGAGGCCGATAGTCCTCGGCGAAGACACGTCGGCGGCGCCCAGGGCGCCGACTGCGGAAATCGGGTGGGAGAGTTCTCTCCCGCACCCAGCCCGCCGCCTCCTTCGCGAGCATGACCTGCTCGCAGAAAGAGGCGGCGCAGTCCCACTTACTCCCGCTGGAGAGCATGGCTTGCACCATGGCCTCAAGCGAGAGAGTGTCCACGCCCAGACCCATTACGAGGACCTGTCGCTGTTGTGCCCACGCCGTGCACTCCACCAGCGTGTGGAGCGCCGTGTCATCGCTGCGGTCCTCGCAGTGCTGACACTCGGCCGTGGTTTCCCGGTGTTTTCGCCACAGATACCTACCGAAGCTACCGTGCCCGGCAAGCATCTGTGTCAACCGGTAGGAGAGAGCACCGTGTCTTCTCTCCAGCCACTCGTCCATGACCGGTCTGACGGCCGCGATTGTGGCGAATCCCCCCTTTGGTTGCTCAAGTCGCACCTTCCATGTCTCCACGGTTTCCTGGTGGAGCAGGGTCCGCTGGGCCTCGATTTCTCGAGACGCAGGCCTTTGGCCCCGCTCCAGCGCCTCCTTGCGCCATCTGAACAGTGACGCAAGGGCTCTCGCTTCCAGATCCCATGGAGGGGTCCCGGCTAGGAGACATGCCGCCTCAGCAGATCTAGGCCTCGTAAAGACGAACAACTCGCTAGTATTCTATAAATCACTCACTGAATCGCCCTTAAATCTCTTCGAAGTACTTAGTCGTATCTTACAAGCGCAAAGTTTAAACCTTTGCCCTGGCTCCGTGGCTAGCAAATTTACGGTTCTAATGTACGTAATTATGGCCCAGCGTCGCCGTCGTGAAAATCGTTCTAGTGGACCACAGATGTATCTATATCTTAATATTTACCGTGAAATATAGTAGGTACGAGATATTACTATAATTTTATAGGATAAGTTTTAGTTGTGCTTCCTTGCGTGTAAAAATTAGAACTAGCTAATGGAATTTGGTTTCTGACCAGGAAGGGCAGTAAATATATATAGGCTATACCGCTGTGGTAGCCAATGTCTGTTATGTCCTAGCAAATCCTTCCGATTCCCGGCGCTGGAAGAATAGGCCTATTTCATTTTGGGGTTGAATTTTTTGAAAGAAGTGTTGTAAGGCCGTTCTTACATTGAAATATGTAGTATATTTTTAGTAAAAATCTCTTACAGTCACTAAGCATCCACAACATTATGATTTATTAATATTCCAAGACATTTTTGGGCATACCGCGGTGCTGGGATCGACACAGACCACTTCTTGGTTGTCAGCCGAGTAAGGGGTCTGTTTCAGCGGTGGCGGCACCGTGTGTGCGAACCTGTTATTAAAAGTTGAGAATTTGCAAGTGACGGATATAAAAGAGGAATTTGTAAGCAAACTGAGTAAAAAGTTTAAGAATTTAGATGAAGTATGTGAGGTTGAAGATTTATGGAAGCCAATTAGGGAAGGACTCGTGGAAGTTGCGATTGAAGTGTGTGGTGTAAGCAAGAGGAGGCAAGGATGTAAGTTAAAGAGAATGAGCGCAGAAGTCCTTAAAACGTTGTCTGAGAAGAAGAAAGCATGGTCGGACTGGCTGGCCGCAAAAGCCAATCAAAGAATGCAGAAGGCAACGGATGATGATGTAAGAATGGTCAAAGATGAGTATAAAAGGTATAAACGTGTGGCAAAAGAAGTATTAGAAAGAAAGAAGGAGAATGATAGAGATGAATTTGATAAAAGGTTATCTGATGACTTCCAACAGAATATAAAATTCTTTTGGAAGTCCATAAGAGCGGTAAGGGGTCAACAGACCACGTCGTCGCTCAATAATATCAGAAACAAGGGCGGATGTTTTGTTAGAGGAGAAGAGTGTGTGCTAAAAATATGGAAGGAGTATTTTGAAAGTTTATTTGATAAAGAGGATACACAAGTGCAAACTCGTTTTTGTGAAATGAATGAAAATGGGAATGAAAGCGAGATAAGTATGGAAGAAATTATGAAAGCATTGAACAGTATAAAACTAGGAAAGGCTGCTGGGATTGATAGGGTATCCGTTGAGATGCTGAAAGCGGGACGTGGCGTGGTAATTTACCAGCTGTACCGCCTTTTTAACCTTTGCTTGCGGAGCGGCAGTGTACCAAAGGAATGGGCCAAAGCGGTCATTGTACCGCTGTACAAAGGAAAAGGGTCGCAGCAAGAGTGCAGAAATTACCGCGGCATGAGCCTGCTCAGCGTCGTCGGTAAATTGTATGCGAAAGTGTTAATAAAAAGAGTGATGGATGAAAGTGAAGGAAAAATGTGGGATGTTCAAGCAGGATTTATGAAAGGAAGGGGATGCACGGATCAGGTCTTCTCCTTACGATGCATAGCTGAAAAAGTTTTGGCGAAAAGTCAAAAGGTCTATTGCATATTTGTAGATCTGGAGAAGGCCTATGATAAAGTGGTGAGGAATGAGCTATGGTCAATATTGTCCATGTACGGGGTGAGCAGCAGCTTGATACGAGCACTGAAATCTCTTTATGAGGGCTCTAGTGCTTGTGTCAGGATCAACGGTGCTTGCACGGACTTCTTTCATATAGAAAGGGGTGTGAGACAGGGTTGTGTAGCGTCACCGTGTCTGTTTAACCTGTACATGGACAGTTGTTTGAAAGAATTGCAAGAGAGTGCGTATGGATTAAAACTGAATGAGATGACCATCAAATGCCTCTTATATGCTGACGATCAGGTGATCTTAACTTCATCGGCGGAGGAGTTGCAGTTGATGGTTAATATTATGAATGAGGCACTAAAAGGTAAAGGGATGAAAGTTAATGTAAGCAAGACCAAAGTAATGGTGTTTGAAAGAGAAGAATGTATGACGAATTGCCCCATCATTATTGAAGGGCAAAGAGTGGAACAGGTGAAAGAATTTGTATACTTGGGTTCAAAATTTGCTAGAGATGGAAAGTGTGATTATGATATTGAGAGAAGAGTTTTGGCAGGTAATCAAGTGAATGGGGCGATGTACACCTTCATGAGCAGTCAAAACGTCTCTAAGAAGGCAAGGGTGGCTGTGCATAGAGGTGTGCTTATCCCTACACTTATGTATGGTAGTGAAAGTTGGGTGTGGCAAAAGAAGCATGAAAGTAAAATTAATGCAGTGGAAATGAGAAGTCTGCGAAGTGTAGCTGGAGTGAAATTGATGGACAAAGAAAGGAATAGCGTGATTAGAAAACAATGTGGTATAACTGAAGATGTAGTGACGAAGATCGAAAAAGGGATGCTTAGATGGTTCGGACATGTCGAGAGGATGGATGAAAGTAGACTGACTAAACAGATTTATAAGGCGAGAATGAATGGGCAAACTGGTAGGGGTCGACCTCGGCGTACACATGATGACCAGATTAAAGACCTGTTGGAAAAAGGCCAGGTCAAGAGTACCCTTAACCGACGAGCATGTATGAAAGCACTTATGAAAGTAGAAGAAGTGAAAGTGGTATCGTCGTAAGGATCGTAGCAAGTGGAAAGCCATAGTCTCTGCCTACCCCGATGGGAGACAGGCGTGATGATATGTCTGTCTGTCTGTCTGTCAAGACATTTTTACTATATCATTCTGCCAAAATATAACGCCATTTTAAACCATAAACACGGCAATAACGTCGTTCATTTTACGACTATGAATAACATCTCACGAATTAGAATAAGACTGCGCGTTACCCGTCCCTAATCCTGGATTTGTCGAAAATACAATATTTACATACCTTCTATTCAGTTTCCGCGCCTGAAAGATGATAAAAATTGCGAGGGGATTCTTATGAGTTCATATAAAAAATGTTTTATTAGAATGATAAGCCGCAGAGTATAATGATATAGAAAAATATAAGTAGACCATAGAAATTCGCTTTTTTACTTGCGAATATTATATATTGGATATTGTTTTTAAATTTCATACAATTTTTTAGCATCTTGAAATCGTTTCGCCATAATGCATTGGGAGGGTGTACTGTACCGCGGGCCATGTGACCGGCTTGGTAAAGAGTTTTCTTTCTCTTAGCAACCGTGTATCACTTGCATGGCCCTTGAAAGACATTTTAATAAGCAAGAAATACATCCTTTATCTCCAGTATGTTTTCAAATTCTAAGTGATTATTTACCATACCTGTATATTCCATTTATTAAGTTCCACTATCTACAAATGAAACTGTATAAATATTAAGATACGTTTTAGAATCCGATTACGCCAGTTTAACGAATAATACGATTTCATTAAACCTGCCGGTAATAGGGTGGCGGTGGAAATGGAAACCATTCGGATGAAAGATGGTGGTGCGATTTTAAATTGGAACATTAGGAATGAAATACCTTGAAATTTGGAATTTGTGATTCAAAATGGCGTAGTAATTTTGGAGATCAATTAAGTGGATGAGTCTTCTTCTTCTATCATGTCAATGATTCACTCTTTATTGACTTTATAGACAGTTTGGGCATAGTTCTTTGCCATCTTATCGTAGTCACGGTCGTACATTAGTAAAATGATGCCTATGACAGTGCCTGCCTCGATGCAGTTACAGTACGACTGCTGTTCTGAGGTCCTGTAAATATTTCAAGTACCTGCGATTTATTATTTACTAGCTAAACCCCTAACTTCGTTTACGTCACATATGGTGTATGAAAGGAGAGGTATTTTTTTCATCAGACTCATCAAGCGGCGTGTGAAACTGCCCTGTTTGCTTAATCATAAAAGAGCTTAATGATTAAGTCTATTTTAAAACAATTCAGTCCACGCCAGTTTAGAATTACACTCACATTCAAAGAAACCCCTACAATTAAAATATTCAAAATATCTGATTCTTAAAAGTGTTATAACTTTTTTATTTATAAACCGATTTACATGAAATTAAAGTTAAATGATAAGTGGAGCAAACCTCAACACAATAAAAAAACCGCATTGCAATCGGTTAAGCGGTTACTGAGATTAGCGTGCACAACCGTACAGACAAACAGATATACAGACATACAGACAAACAGACAAAAATTCTAAAAATCATTGTTTTGGGTTCTTTTGCGTTCATAAAGCCCTCCTATAATATTTTTTCTTATTTATCTTCCATGTACAGACAGCGACCAGTTACGATTTTATTATATGTATTGATTGATGATGATTAATTTATGAGTGGGTTGAACATATTAATGAATATTAACGATACTAATAGTTATAAAGAGAAATATTTGTTGGTTTGCAATCGATGAAGCAAACAGCTACTGGAACAAAATTTATAGTCCTTTGCTATTTTGCGTTATTCTAAAGTAAAAGTAAGTGTTACGGGGTTCGTAGTAAGTAAAGGATGAAACCGCTGAGCATAGCTGGTCTACAAAAAAAGTCATTAAAAATTCTTTATCTAATGTCCCACGATATATTTAAAACCCTCTACTATTATAGGTAGAAGTATGAATAAGGTCAACTTTTGCGGCACATGTTGTAGCTGGTTCTACGCCGTAGCTCTTAAACACGCGAGTTTGTCGCCTACTACCTACACTTTCGCATTGGACCAAAATCTTATGGCATAGAAATCTAGTAAGATTTCTATGCCATACATTCATTTTGGAGTTCTATATACATATTGACTCGTTGGTCTCGAGTTCGAAATGTGCGACTGCGAATCACGAAGTCATGGGTTTGATTCTCACCGGGGATAACATTTTGTGTGATCCATGAAAGTTTGTCTCAAGAGTCTGGGTGTTTCTATGTATAATAAATGTGTATTTAAAAGTTTATAAGTATTAATATCCGTGGTCTGATACTCATAACACAAGCAGGTTATTCCTAGCTTACTTTAGGATCAGATAGTTCTGTGTGAAAAATGTTCGTGAATATTTATTTATTATTATTATTATTAAATAGTGCATAAGTCTTTTTGTTTGAAGTAAAATACTTCCATTTAATAAATTTTACTCCCCGAAGAGTGCATGGCCACTTTTACTGCATAGTAGAGTAGTTAAATTACAATGTAGCGCCATATATTAGCTCATATTATACATTGTTACAACGAAAATTTGAGCATTTGAGATTGAAATTGGAACATAAATTTTGAATGTTAGTGTCATAATATGACAAAATAATTGTTCTGTGTAACTGGCAGAAAGTAATATCGCTGAAAAAAAAAAACTATCTAGTTTACTGGCAGCCGGGATCATGGGCCTCTGGGACCTTTTCCATTTCTTGAACTCATCGAAACGTAAAATCTCAGATCGGTGAAGTTTATGTTTCAAGTACAATGTTTTCCTACCGGACCTATCATAAATTAATCTGAATAAAACCAAACCTAATAATAATAGAAATATGAAGAGATCTATCTGTGTTTATGCCACAGACTTCAGTAACTTGATAGATCTTGAAGCCCCGAGGAAAGCTAAATGATACGGATTGAATTTCCGCGGGCGGAAAAATATCTAATAAAGTTAAACTGGAAGCATTTCTAAACTAAATGCGATCATTTGCGGGAAAAATGTCAGATTAAGAAAAAAATCTACAATTATAAAATTTTATATAGGTAATAATTATTGCTAAGTCTCGGGTGCCGGTAACATAGCATTCGTTAAGGCAATTAAAAGGCCTAGATACGAAATTACAAGACAGTACAACAGTAGGCCACTATTTAAACTTGTCCCTTTCAACACGGCAATTGGCTGAGCACCTATTACGTAGAACGAAAAGTCGAAAATACTAATGTTGAAATGTGAACGTATAAATATTCCTCTGCATACATCTTCGGCTTTGTAGGCATACTATACTACACATTATAGGCAGACTATATGTACCTATGTGTGTTTTATGCTAGATGAAAAGTCTATAATTATATGTTGTCGTACAACACCACGCAATTATAAAACCGGCATAGGGCGAGGCGGATCGCGCACGGAAGGTTCTGTATAAAAAAACGACAAAGAATACGTTTGCTGTATGGGAGCCCCCCTTAAATATGTTATTTTTTCTGGTTTAATGTGTTTCATCTTAAAGCGGCAATGGAATTACATCATCTATGAAAATTTCAGCTCTCTAGCTATCACAGCTAATGAGATACAGCTACAGATGACAGACAAACGTTCATAAATCGGGTCGGGTAGGTCTTAGCGCACTGATTGTATAATTGATATTAAGATCCTATGTACCACAAAATAATCTCAGTAATAGTGTTCCGTTTTTACCCTTTGTACGGAACCCTGAAAAGTAATTGGTGACAAGTCTTTATTGATTGCTAACGTTTGTAGAGGGAGGCACACGTTGCTTGCAATTAGCATTCAGAATTATTGAGTTAATTAGTCTGGTCGTTAAAATAGAATCAGTAGATAAATAATGTCAAAAATCTCATGTGATATATCACCGATCGAGTATAGATAATTTAATAGACTTGACCTGTAAATATTTCGTTTAATTCGGTATTCATATCTCAAATTTTTATTGTTAACTTACTTGACTTAACTGTTCCTTGGATGGGGCAGAGGGATAATTCGTCGTAGACAGGTGTTAATAACGAACTGCAGCTGGTGCGGCATGAATGCTGCAGTTGAGTTGAAGATGCAGGGCCAGAGGCGAGTATTGTGTGCCTCAAAACTGAATCTTATCACAAGGGAGGATACCCGTAAAAAACCGAACATGTCTGGAGGCTCTGAGGTGGCAGGCCGCCCACGGCATTGGGCACAGTGGGCTAATCACTCGCTTGTCGAAAATAAAAACCTGATTCCTAAAACTGAAACAGTGATAAACCGGAACAATTATTCACCAACAAACTGTGGCATGAAAATACGGATACAAATTTTTATCGTTACTTGATCATAATTTTATGGTCGGTAAACTTTTTATTTGTGATTTTACTAAACGAAAACATTACAATGAAAGAATAAAGGTCGTGCAGAAAAACCTTTTTGAGTTTAATAACATCGTTTTAAAAGTGCCGTGAAGGAACCATAAGGCACTTACTTTGTTCAGAATCAATAGATTTCACCTTGAAAAACTCGTCAAAGTATCTGTAAAATATTATGAAAAGCTGTGCTTTCAGGAAAGGAGAGAGAAATAACAAGATAGAATTTAACACATGAAAAATTAATAATTTATTGGAATCAGATTTTAGCACTTGGGGGTCGTGGGTTGTGGCAATATCGGGCAGCAAGGGTTTTCGCGATTTCCGATAGTCCTTCAGGGTTCGACTTATCTTGGTGGCTCCAGGATGTTGATGCAGTCCGCCAGGTAGCCGTGCCGTCCACAAGTTCGGCTGGCACGGTGTTTTCAAACCGTACGGTGGATGATCGCTGTTAGAATCGAAGGGTGCGTCTTCACCTTCGTGGCGCCCGAAGGGTGGATTTTCCCAATCCGTAGGGTAGATAGTTTCTTCGAACCCGTAGGGTGAACTTCTTGAACCCGTACGGTGGACCCCAATGATGGGGTTATTGACGCTCGCAGCTAAATCGCTGATCACTTTGGGAGTACTTGGCTCCTTACTATATTTTTTCACTTTAAATGAAATTAAACTCTGATGCACCTGCGCCTTCGCGACTAGTATATTTAGATTATTTTAGTAATGCTCTTTGAAATTCGCGCGCGGTTGTTTATATATGTTTGTACAGCGCCTCTAGCGGCACCACTCGAAACTACTCAATCGTCAAGACCGCTTTTTAAATACGAATAAGGTTTCCGCCGTTTCGACACTTACTCGGTAGATGGCGCTTTCATATGTTGATCTAATTTTCGATTCTAAACCCCTAATGTTAATCAATATTTGCCCCCGTTGTTTCACAACGTTACATACTCCCCCTCCCCGGTGAGCGTTTGACGTACCCTAACGCGTCAAACGCTGCGTTCGTCCTCGAACGCCCCTAACATAATACCTACTACTCGTTTATACCTTCTACTAACTAACATAATACCTACTACTCGTTTATACCTTCTACTAACTAACATAATACCTACTACTCGTCTATGTGTGTGTGTATGTTAGTGTGCTGTGTGAATGAGGTGATGCTGGGTATAGCGAAGAGTCGGCCTTAACCTTAATGAAACCAACTCGCAGGATGTATTTGGGTGATTCTGAAGGATCTTATAGGACAGAAAGAGAAAAGACGTATTTGAGGCTTTGGGCTGAAGGTTCAGGTAATACGCACCGCCTGAAAGTGGGGTGTGTATAATAAGGCTTTTTGCTGAAGGCTGGGATTTATACAACCGTCCCAGAGAAGAACATCCTACTAGGGCTCGTGTAACACTTCCGACTCATAGGATGGACTATCCCCCAGGGCAAGCCTCTAGCTTCCGAGTGGTAGGAGTAGCCATATGACGAAATTAAAGATAACGGTGATCTACACCTACGACTGTTAGGGCAAGACAAATGCTGCCAAATAACAGTCCACCATAATTCTGTTCGGGTGAGCCTCATGCTTCCTCGTAACAGTACTAAACCTACACCATAAATCTGTTCGGGTAAGACTCATGCTTCCTCGAAACAGTAATAAACCTACACCATTAATCTGTTAGGGCACGACCATGCTGCCAACTAACAGTAACCGACGAACTCTGTTAGGGATAGACCCATGCTTCCAACTAACAGAAAACTCCCAACTAAACCAAGAAACAGAAAAGTGATAGAAATAATTTACTCGCAGAATCCTCCGTGATGCTAATTAACCCCTATGTCCCCATGACGAACACGGCATGTGTTTGTCACGTTTTTATATGTCGTTCTTTGTAAGTCGTGTGTAGTGTGTAGTGTGTAGTGTCCCTAACTAATTACTAGGCTATTTTAGCCCTTTAACAAAATAAAATAAAAAAAACGAGTGCTTATTCGCAATCTTAGTAGCAATAACAAAGCTAAGTGCTTGTTCGCAACTTTAGTAGAAGAATGTTGACTATGACTATTATGTCAACCCTAATAAATAACGAAGATAAACGCTCTCTGGCCATTATGCCAAATCTCCAAAAAAATATGGTACCCTTGTATGCCACCATGGCAGTGTAAAATGTATGTGCGTGCTTAAATAAATAATATGTATATATGTACGTATGAAATCTCCCCTGTGCAAGTTTTGTTTTGTTTGCGCGTAAGCCGCTGACGTAATCGTGTTGATGTAAACGTGTTATTTATCGTTGCATCTAAGGCCAGTGTCACACTACATTCCATGCTATATAATAACCCGTCAGCTTTGGTCGGGAACCAAAACTTAGGACCTTTGAGTCACTTTCTCTAATCTACGAAAGTGACTCGCCTGTAACCAGTTTGACTCCTACTTCCGCCTTTGGGAGTCACACAACATGAAGTTCAAGTGTCACTATGTAAACAAAAAAACAAAAAAAAAAACTGCTTATGAAGTGTTTGGAATTGTGTGTGAAGATAATTGTGATGAATATGTGATGACCATCTACTACCTAATTATTATGTAAGTGTAATTGTGAAACTTCCGTATGATAACATGTATGCGTGTAACATGACATGAATTGTGGTACCTATATGTGCCACCTAAGTACTAAAACCATATGACGGCGTGCTAACACCCTTATATTTTCCAAAAATAATTATCAAAAACACTATTGTGTAACTGTACTGATGTACTCTATAAACTATGCGCATACGCATCTTAGCGCAGTGTGTTACGGCCTTTACCGTTATCTGTTTACGTTCTTGAATGTTAAGGAATGTGAATATTTTTCGATACACCCGCAGAATAACGAAAAATAAATTCTACTTTTTAGGGTTCGTTGAACTAAATTTTAAATTGAACCTTTATAAAACTTAGTATTTGCTTTAGGAAATCTTAAGTTTGGAAATATTACCTTTTAGTGTTCCTTCACTCAAATAATAATTTGGACCCTACTAGATATTCTTGTCTGTCTGTCTGTCTGTGTTTGAATGTAATCTAATCCGAAGCAGTAAGTAGTGAAAGTGAGGTGTATGATGATTGGTTGATGAAGTTAGCTAAATGTTTGACCGTAATCGATTAATATAATTTTTGACGTTAATAATATTTTTATTAAAATGTAACTATTCCCACGAACGTACTAAGAGTTAATTGTATTGTAACTCGTACCACTAATTTTTTCTTTAATCGTTCCTTACTACTACGGAACCCTTGATTATTATGAACTGTGTCAAAGACGATACGCACTTGGACGGTTCTTGAAATAAACTATATAGTAGTAACCAACCTTTTATGTAAATTGTTCCTCACCACTACGGATGACACGCTTCTGGGAAGTCCAGAGTGATCCCAGGAGTTCCCAGGCGGTTCAGTAGTTTAGGTAAGGGTATATAATTTGTCCTGAAGTCAATAACGCAACGATTACATATATAACTGCCTTTATTGCGATTTCACAAAATAAATTTAAATCTATCTTAAAAACTAGGTACTCATCCGAATTCTTCCTTCAGGGATGGGATTTCCTTCCTTCAGGAATAATATGACGTAACAATAGATAATTACTCCTATATTTTCAATATTAGTTGCTTACGGGTATAAGCAGGGGATTTTTTTAGATATAAACTTGGAAGCTCATTCTGAAAAGAACAAACAATAATTTTATATACACCCTCTTCAACCATAGATTTCCCTAAACTTTCCCTTACTATTATTTTTAACCCCATTTTAAAACATTTAATATACAAAGAACATTACCCCCTTTTCTAAATTTCACAAACGCCTGCCTGATAAAATAAATTTACTTAAAATATACTTTTTTACATAAAAATTACCCACAATTAATTTACTTAATAAAATTGATGAAGTTGATGCTTACCAGAGCTTCCGTTTTCACAAATATAAAAATTTAGTTAAATACTTGGGCTATTAAGCCACTCACTGATTATTTCAGTGGAATATATTTTACAGAATAATTTACTTTGATGTAAATTTTCTTCGACAGTATGAAGTAAAATAAAAAATTTAGTTAGTTCCTGATTTTTTTCTATTCTACTAATGCGCACGCCTATATATAGCTTACATCCCACCATATCTCCTTCCATCAACTATCCCTACTATGACACTATTAAGGACACACCCATTATACCGACCTAAGTATAACCATTATACCTACGCTTAATAGCGCCTAATAAACTATTAAAAGTACTTGACCGTAATTCGAAGCTTATATAATGAGATAGGCATATCCGTTACCCGTAGGCTTATCTTACTCATGTTTGATGACGTATTTCCGTCGACTCACCAGCAGGGGGCGCCACCTGTGAACTTATAAATGCAGATGGCCGCCATCTTGTCCTCATTGGCGTTTTGATTCCCGTAGCAAAAGGTTATAGCAGGAACACCTGCTAGTGCATTTATTTTTTCTAGTTACTAGTTATATACCTAGTAAAGTTATAAAAAGTGACTTGGGATTAAATAGTGAAATTACAGAAATAATTATTTAACGGCTTTGCCGTTCGTTTGAATATACAGTGAATCTAAAACAAGTGACTTGTGATTGAAGTAAGTGAACCTACAGACATATTTAACGGTTTGACCGTTCGTTTAAGTCTCAGGTATGTTTTTACTTCATATTTTTACGATCACATATGAGTGTGATACGTCATAATAACCTATTATTTTAAAATAGCACGTAAACCTTTCGAGGTTGCAGTTTCTTTTATTTAATATCTTTAGTTACAGCTAATATCAAACTGTTTTATAGATTGTATTCATAGGTACTAATACTTTTTTTTTTAGATATTATTTGCTTCGTGTATGTACAGCGTCAGTACCGCCGAATATAGAAAATATTTTCAAAATATTTGTATACCTACCCACATAAAGGCACATTAATTATTAGATGTTCCTATACATGTAAAAATATGGCCTATTATGGGTAAAATCGTAATCATCCCAAGTTTCTGAATACGTACGAGTGTGTCAAAGTAATAACTAAATGTTCACCATGAAAGTAGTACTTAAATTTTAGGTACCTAACATAATACTATTTCTTTTAGTTTGGTTTCTTGATAGAAATGAATCCTACATCCTTAGAAAGAGAGCTTATTCCAAGTGGAGTATTTCAGAAGCGCGCTCTGAGCTCCAGTTACTGTATTAGGTGCGTCAAATAGCTACAGTTCCAGCTCATTTAGCTCGAACTTCAAATAAGGGCGATCGTGACGCCACGTGCATTGTCGTAAGTGAAGTAAAAGAAGCCGACTTCCACTAAACCAGATAAGGATGATGGAAATAGGTGAGTTATTTCTCATTTACCTAACACTGGTCCTGACCAAGTGTAAATTTATTCACAGATCAGAAGTTAATTTACGAGGATGATAGAAACAGCCAATCATCCTTGCTTCGTATTTTATATAGGGACAGCATTAAAAGAAATTTCGGTTACCCAAGATCCTAAGACACAGTATAACCTAAGAGGTTGATAGACACGTTTTGACTACAAATTGCCTAAATAAGATAATATGCTGATACCCACTATTGTAAAATCATAGTCTTGGGTTCGTCAACCTAGACAAAAACGGGGACATCCGACAATTCGAATCCCTGCTACATTTTGAAAAAGCTGACAAGGTTCTTTCTGCCAAAAGGCTTTTGGTGCCAAAACCTGTTGTATTTTTAAACAAAGAGAATCTTTTGAAAAACTTAAGTTTCTTCGAAAATATTTATGACAAACTTGAAGACCTACTTTAATAATAGGATTTCCATAAATCTTTTATCAATTTATCACAAATGGCCTGCGGCCATAGATCTGATTTCATATATTATTCTCAGAATTGTCAAAGACCCAATTCTTAAAAATGAACCTTGATAAAATATCGCCTTCAAACACATACATTTTCGAGGCTGAAGCCTTTTCAACGGCACTCGGGAAGGCATGCATTTTGGTCTTCGATCTCCAAAAAGGATGACCCCGAAAAAAGTTCATCCAAATCATTACGCCAGCCTTCTAGAGGATCAGGCGTCAAGATCAGATCTCCATCGAATGGAGTCCAGATTCCATTGTACCAAGAGCCTTTTTAGGCCTGTATTACAGTTACCACTCTCGAGGGGTGTGTACAATATCTATAATAATTGGGCATACGACAGTAAATGTCCCATCAATTAAGAAATTTCTGAGCTTTCTGGCTCTCAAAGAGACTGAGAAGTTTAACATCCTCTGCCCATACCAGCAAAGGAAACACTAACCAGTTACCACCCTCGAGGGGTATGTACAATATCTATAATAATTGGGTATACGATAGCAACCAGGCGTACGATAACATACTAAGTAACCATGCAAGGATGTCCCTTCAATTACGAAATTTCCAAACTCGAGGCTCTCAAAGAGACGAGGAGAGGTCTAACATCCTCTGCCCACACCAGCAAAGGAAACACTAAATGATATGACCCTTTCATTCTATGTCGGTCAGTTAACTCTGTAGGTACAAAATACGTTGGTAAGAAACGAGAGTACCAAAAAGTTTTAAATTTATAAAAGGGTACCGCATTCCCTTTATCCAGAAACTCCAATCCGTCCTGCACGGTATTCGAGAGGACGCAGGTTCGAATCCTGCTCAAAACTGATAACCTTCCCACATTTAAATTTACACGGAACTCTGTTCAAGTCCCGTCCTGACAAAATTGTAAAATTTTCACTTTATGTTAAAATGCTGTGGAAAACTTGACTAAGGTGGAATACTAATTGCTTTAAATACTTAACATCCATACAACGAACTCTTTTTAAAAAGGTTTCCTTTTTAACTGAAATGACCACATTGTGCAATGGTTCAAAAGATGAATGCTCAAGGCACTCTAAAACTAGTTCCTTTGTCACCAAGTTTGATTTCTCCACTTTTCCTAACTTCAAATAGCGATGGGTCATCCGCCCAGAATTCAGTTTTAGGACATTGTACGCCTTTGTGAAGCCAGAATAATTCTATCTTTCAGCATGTTTCGTTTACCAGATTTCCTCCAACCACGAGATTGAATGTGCAAAATACATCTCAGTCAAGCTTATTTTCATGGTAAAGCTGATGTAGTGTACATTATTCTTTCTCAGAGCACATTCTTGTCTTCCGCTCGGGTAAGCCGCACCCAAAACATTTTCGTTTCTCACCATCCGGGTGCCTCGATTTCTATAGAATAAGAGTATTCAAATTCTCGTCTACCTACACAAAATCTAATTTTGCGCATCAAAATCCTGTTACTCTTCACAAACACGTACAAATAGCCTTGAAAACTCTTCAAACCCAGGGATGGTTAGACAATTGAGAGAAAACAATAATAGGTTCCCGAAGAAACCTCTCATATCGTTATGCGATAGACATAGAACTACCTGAAAGTCCAATACCAAAAGAAAAGATATTAGACATAAAAGGAAGATTTATTTAATTCCAAATCAAAGAAACTTATTTCTTTTAAAGAAAATTCAAACTTGGTGGGTCTTTTGAATTTTTACCACTTTCGCAGTGCCTAGAGGTAGCTTTACCTCAGCGTCACATTCGGTCAATCCTCTAACCGACAACCCACTGAAGAAAATAGTAGTGCACGGAGTGGTACAAGTGGAACTCCAATAGTGGGTCCGCAATTACCGGCTCTCGACAATTTTACAAGCTTTCCATCCGAAATGCTTTCTTACCACGGACGCGTCAGATTTCGCTTGGGAGCCTAGCTAGAAAACATTTCTCTAACAGGCTCGAGGGCCCAGAATAACAAAGATTGCACTGCTTCAAAGAGAGACGTTGACAATCTTACACATGATTCGAAATCATATACCAGTACTGTGTTACAGTCTGTACTCATTCAAAGCAGTTGTAGTCCACCCCCCAGAGGGACGAGACCAAATCAATTGCCTTGACGAACCTAACTCGTCAGCTTGCGTGTAATGGTCCGACATCATATTGACTTCACCATACACTGCATTCCGAGCCGATACCATATGTATCAGCTCCTCCGAATATTTTTTGTGAGCATCCTTGCTTCAAACACCACTAAGGCAAGATTGCCTACAAAAAATATTCCTATTATGAAATGGAGAACACTACATGATAGGCCTGTTTGTATTGTGTGGATATTACTTCCACCACCATTTTTAATAACCAAGATACTGTCACACCTTAATCGGTCAACAGGATTGTTTGTGTTTGTGGTGCCGCGATGGCACAAGGTATTAATAGAGGGCAGATCTCAAAGCGAGAGCTCTGTAAGTTCCATTCTTTCTGCAGAACCTGCAAAAGAACCTAATAAACATTATTTCTTTCCTTCTAATAAACACCTCGACAGGTCTCCCACCACCTCACATAGAGAATCTGTGGAGTAGTGAAATGTGGGGGGGGGGGTGAAGAGGTAAATAACAGATATATAAAAAAAAAAAAAAAAAAAAAAAAAAAAAAAAAAATCAAAAGCTTCTACTATTGAGCTCCTGGAGACCTACCTTTTAACATACTTATAAATTTTAGAGTTTTAACCGACTTGCATTTTATTCATGATTATTATATAATACGATTCTGTTACATAAATCTGTTGTTGCTGTACTTGATAATACAGAAACCGCTAGTCAACCTTACATAGTTCGCATGTTTTGGTTAAACATATCTTGGTCGATCTCTTTGAAAAATCTAAAGAAAATTAAGTCACATATTGATTGATATTGGGATTGATGACTTAGTTAAATATTACCAAGTATTGATACACAGAGAACATTTTTCAAGTATCTCGTCATAGTGAATTTATGCTTAGGTCGCCGCATCCACGATCTAACTTTGCTCGATTGTTTTAACTCACGTCATAGGTACTACTTTAGGCCCGAATCAGAGTCCGAAACTGATCATTTTCATTTCAGACAATCTGGTTGGAAAACTATTGTAAACAAAGATAATACCTACGACTAATCAATTGAATCCTTTATTCTAGATAGAAATTAGGTTAATCAGAGTAACCGATATGAGACTACACAGTCAAATAGTTTACTTATGACTGTGAGAGGTACTCCAACAATTCTAGCCCCGGCACTACCCGGTCAGCAGCAGCTTCTAAGAATTGGTGGTGGTGGTAAGATTAAATTAATCCTAACACGAAGTAATTGACGATGGGTTGGTAATAATGTCAGCAACTACCACCAATCAAATATAATAATAATACGCAATTATTTAATCCTGTCAATAGAAGGAAACTTACTACTCCTTATATAAGATTCCTTATTTAGTCTATTTAAGATAACATATTAAGTTGTTTAATGTGGTAAAGATTATAAATTTAGATACCATACATACAACATTCTGTAATATTATTTTCCTAAAAATAAATTAGAATCACATTGGCGTTTCCGTCACTCACCAGGCGAAAACAAACATTTCTCATTATATAAGCTTCGAATTACGGTCAAGTACTTTTAATAGCGGCGTTTTCCCTGAAAGAAAACGCATATTAAAATACTTACCTAATTCGAAGCTTACTTTTTAAATCTGCCTGGTGAATAAAAGCCAATGAGGACAAGATGGCGGCCATCTGCATTTATAAGTTCACAGGTGGCGCCCCCTGCTGGTGAGTCGACGGAAATACGTCATCAAACATGAGTAAGATAAGCCTACGGGTAACGGATATGCCTATCTCATTATATAAGCTTCGAATTAGGTAAGTATTTTAATATGCGTTTTCTTTCAGGGAAAACGCCGCTAATATAGCAAATCCATGATTTACGCCACAATATCCCCTCCCCAAGAGAAAATTTTGTCCCTATAGACAAAATTTAAGAACACTAATTCAATTTAAAAAAAAAATTGTATTAGTATATAACAATCAATCTATAACAACTGTATTACTTAGATAATGTCTCCTAAAAATAAATAATTTAAATATTCCAATAGATGTAACTCTGATGGTGTTCACAAGATAGATAGAAGAAAAGACGTATTTAAGGCTTAATATTAAGAAATCCAGGTAATACGAACCGCCTGAATGTAATATAGAATATGGCTTAAATTGAAGACTGAGATTTCTATAACCGTCTCAGAGAAGAAAATTTATATAACAACATATACAACGATGTAATAACATTGTATATGTCTATATAACTGAATGCAATATATTTGCATATGATAAGCAAGCCTTTAAGAGCTTCCTATAGTACCACGTAAATCTGCGAGGGCAAGCTTACCGCTTCCGAGTGGCAGTATTTACTACAAAAAAACCAAGAAACAGAAATATAGCACTGAATACACCTACAGAATCATCCTACCAGAATTCTAACCAAAAATATACAAACAACCCAGAAAAAAAAATCACATTTACCAACCTTAACATTTCACTGAAATCCAAATCCAATATGTAATAACGTTTTCAAAACGTATGCATCACTATTAACATAATGCATGTGCATAAAACTTTCATAACTTCCTAATTCTTAATACTTTGTAATTTTATAAACTCATGGCACGTACACAACTTTCACATAACATGACAATGAATTCACAATGTGACCTCAAGCTTAACAATATTTCGAGGTACCCTCATAAATTTTCACAATTATTCATAAGGTCTCTTACACACTGACTTAAATTTCTCGTGTATGTTTGACTGTCCGCGACAACATCCTAAAGTAATTCAACGTTCATTTTTAAATAACTGACCTGACATTGTTATTCTTGTCTTACTTACTTTAATTTAACTTGATAAAACTTGCAAAACAAAATGACGTTAATTTTGCTTTCAAGAATAGGGAAAAAAAACTTTTTTTTTTATACATATATATGCAAAGTACCTACTGACTATTTCAAACTTTCATAATTCACCAGACTCACCCATTCCTTTGAATAATGTGCCTTTCATACTCTCATATTCATCCCTTTCATATATTCATACATACTCATACATTTCACGCTCATAAAACACTCATGCACACTTGTGTCATCAATACAATCACATGATGACGCAATTCTTATATACAAGAGAATTTAGCTTTATTTTACACTAAATCTCAACATTATTCATCAAAACCGTATCCTGTCCTTACGCTTATGGAATTATGATAGCATGATGAAATGCAGTCTGTAAAAACCCTAACGATATTCACATGATATTCACAACTACCCATATTTAGGAGAAAAAAAATAATGATACTACGATTTACTTAGAAAAAATATTTTTGGTTATGAAGTTAATTTATTGAATTATTTTATGCAGATTGTAATTAATTATTCTTTGTAATTATATATTTTAAATATTCGTATTGCTAACTATTACACAGCATTATTGGAATGGTTTTAATGACGAATATTTGTTACCTACCCCAAATTTTTTTTTATATTACTAAGGTGGCTATCGATATAGAAAATATATAACTTTATGAAGGTGGCAAACAAACATACGGCCCACCAGAAGGACTGGCGGTTACCGCAGCCTATGAACATTTGCCTCACCATAGGCGACAAACTCATGCTGCCGACCCTGTAAAACCCTTTTACGACCCTTTTTAAAGAACCCCATACTATTTTTGCCGTAGAAACCGGCTCATAACCGCGAATTACTACTTTATCAGTTAATTTATTTTTATTTAGCAAGAAATACCTAATTTTAATAATATTCATATTAAACGGCTCTGGTAAGCACCGAATCACTCACAATTTTTAAGACACAAATCACTTTCTCTATTCACATAGAACTACAATATCATTCAGATTTTCCTGAAACAATACACAAATTATATAAAACAAAACCTACCGTGACTGGTTTGCATTAGATATCTTTAAAACATTAACAACAATTTTACTTCTACAAGAAGGTTCGTACAATTTTATTAATGTGGGTATATTTTTTGCGTTAAATTTATTACAAGGAATTGTCAAAAACAATGAGGGTAGAATTGTTTCCTTACGATGAACAATACAAAATATGAATATGACTATAAGCCAACAATATAATAAAAGATATACTACTATTACAGTTTGAAATAAAATAAAATAACTGTAATTAAATTTGGGGACAAGCTACGTTAATAAAAATGATGTTGAGAATTTTCCAATTTCGGAATACCCGTTTAGCCAAAAAAATTTATGTAAAATGCAAAATAAAATGATCAAATTTCGGGCATCCAGACTCGCATAGGCCAAGGGCGTCTGTTCCTTGAAGTAGCACAAATTTCGGGGGAGGCTACCTGCTAGCGGGCAACAAATTAAACTGTAAATTTTAATTACGGGTCACTAGACCTAACAAATCTGTAGATATTAATCACACGTTATCAACTACCAGGACAATTACTTAAGTTCGGGCGCCATGACACGCTTCTGGGAAGTCCAGAGTGATCCCAGGAGTTCCCAGGCGGTTCAGTAGTTTAGGTAAGGGTATATAATTTGTCCTGAAGTCAATAACGCAACGATTACATATATAACTGCCTTTATTGCGATTTCACAAAATAAATTTAAATCTATCTTAAAAACTAGGTACTCATCCGAATTCTTCCTTCAGGGATGGGATTTCCTTCCTTCAGGAATAATATGACGTAACAATAGATAATTACTCCTATATTTTCAATATTAGTTGCTTACGGGTATAAGCAATGTTTTTTTTTTAAATATAAACTTGGAAGCTCATTCTGAAAAGAACAAACAATAATTTTATATACACCCTCTTCAACCATAGATTTCCCTAAACTTTCCCTTACTATTATTTTTAACCCCATTTTAAAACATTTAATATACAAAGAACATTACCCCCTTTTCTAAATTTCACAAACGCCTGCCTGATAAAATAAATTTACTTAAAATATACTTTTTTACATAAAAATTACCCACAATTAATTTACTTAATAAAATTGATGAAGTTGATGCTTACCAGAGCTTCCGTTTTCACAAATATAAAAATTTAGTTAAATACTTGGGCTATTAAGCCACTCACTGATTATTTCAGTGGAATATATTTTACAGAATAATTTACTTTGATGTAAATTTTCTTCGACAGTATGAAGTAAAATAAAAAAATTAGTTAGTTCCTGATTTTTTTCTATTCTACTAATGCGCACGCCTATATATAGCTTACATCCCACCATATCTCCTTCCATCAACTATCCCTACTATGACACTATTAAGGACACACCCATTATACCGACCTAAGTATAACCATTATACCTACGCTTAATAGCGCCTAATAAACTAATATAGCAAATCCATGATTTACGCCACACGGAACCCTTGAATATTTCGAATTGTTTGAAAAACCGATTCGTACTTGGACGCTTCTGGAAATATTTTGTATGAGACTGTTGGTGTCCGGAGTGTATTTTATTCACTTCCACCCACAGTTTATATGGAAAAAAAAATTTCTTCTACTATCGAGCTAGTAATTCAACTTACTCGTAAACGTTATGAAAGCAACATCTGCCGTTGTTTATTCAGAACCCGAATCAAAGTTATAAGTTTACAATTGTTATGGCAAGAATGTTTTCACTGCGTGATCCACGTTTGGAATGTTTTTTCTTACAGTTTTATTTCAGTGTATCAGAATTCTACGTAATTCGAAAAGTGAAACAGTTATGAATCTTTTATAATTTACGTGAAGTGAAATTCGTAAAATCTTTCGTTTTACTTAAGTGAAATTTCAATAGGGATTGTTACCCAGAAGTGTGATTATCGGCTGTTGGTCTCGCTGTAAATTCACATATAGGAAATACAACAAAATAATACACAAATTGAGGCGGTTTGACGCCGTAAAAATTAAAATTTGTGGAAGTGATTTACTGTGACTACTTTTTACGATGAATATAGGCAATACAATTCACTTACGAAAATTAATGTAAGCGTTTCAAATTAAAAGTTTTACTTCAGACTTTGACAAAGTACTATTTAAAATTGAAAAAAAAAAAAACTTTTACTTTAAATTTCATTAAAAAATTTTCCACCATAAAATAAATACCTATAGAGGGTGTGAAAAATAAATTGGGGACCGTTAAAATTTGGAAAAATTACAATTTACGTTGAGAAAAAATTCAAAGGGGATTGTTTTTTTATGGAATCACTTAAAATGAAAGCGTGTTTTAAATCGAAAATTGTGTTAATTTCTGTAAATGTCTTTTACGATTTAATTTAACAATAAAACATCGTTTCACCGTGGGAAATCACAAAAACATTTAATAGTTTTTATTGCATTTTCCGCCCCGACTATTAATAATATGGCGGCTGTTGACCAGTGTTGCCAACATGTAAGGCATATTCTTAAAATAAATAATTCAACAATAAATGAATCGATTAAAATCTATAATCGATACATTTTAATATACGTCGATATTGTCTTATATTGCTTTTACTATATATTATATCTATGATTACCATTCGCAAATATATTTATTCTACCTGCTGAGGCGGGAGGGGCGCACCTCCCGACTCAGCTGCTCAGTAGTTCACCCTGTGATACCTAATCGTGCATAATTGCTGCGCGACCGAACGAAATTCATAAACTCAAAGTTATGTGGCGCGAGCTGTGTTCCAGATAGCTGTTGCGTCTACGTATCTATAAGTATTAGGGCGCCTTCAAATTAGAGGCGTGAAGAAGCGCTGCAGTGGCGCGTCTAGCTCACCACTGTGGCAGCGCTTCCTCACGCCTCTAATTTGAAGGCACCCTTAATTTGTAAGCTCTTGATTCTAGTAAAGTACCACCGCTATACTAGAGTAGAACTTAGTTCAAACTTGGACCTACACGAATACGCTGCTGATATTATATAATTATGGAATCTAGATTTGGCTTAAGGTCTAAATAACCAAAGTCGGTATAAATTA
This sequence comes from Miltochrista miniata, assembly GCA_933228765.1. NCBI lineage: Eukaryota > Metazoa > Arthropoda > Insecta > Lepidoptera > Erebidae > Miltochrista > Miltochrista miniata. The sequence goes on along the minus strand of OW121752.1, from coordinate 31,489,934 downwards.
ATTGAAAAAAGAAATATTGTACGCGCTTGAGCGAGAGCGATGCTAATGGACTTGCCCAAAAATGGCATCGTCCAAATTGATTAGTGCAATAAAACACATATTTTAGTACGAATATTACGGTCTAAACTTGTGTTTTAAAGAAATGAGTACATAGGCCACAGTTATGTGGTACACGCTTGTTCTGATCACCGCATCTGATTGATGATGTTTACGATTAAATATAGTAAGTAATTACATAAGTAAAGCAATCATAAAATATATTAAGGTATAATCATAATTTCAAAAATCTATATTAATTTGAAATAAACTATCGATTGATTTTATCGATTTAGTTTTAGTTGGCATCCCTAAATAACAGTACTAAATCGTCAAACGGGCCGGCTCGGCTGCCCGGCCGCCATATTGTATTCGGTAATTTCGGTACTCCGTGTCGTTGATAAAGATATTGCTTTTATTAGTAGTAAAAGTACTTGGAATTTATGATTTTAGCTGTGAAAAGAGTGTACTTTTTATGTTATAACTTTTAATTTATTGTATTACAATGCGTCGCTGTGTTTTTTGTTCGCTTAATTGATAACTCCGCTCCGCCAGTGGCAGTCATTATTGGATTTAAATGACTTAAGTTACACTGCATTACCGTCATGGATTTTGCCAACGCTGGTGAGTATTTATTTTATTACTACCAACCAACATGTGAATAACATAAAATATAAAAATGTGCTGACTGTTTAGTCAGGGGCTCGACCAAGTTGTTCAAGGGCCACGGCAACCAGGGCGGCCATCTGCCCGATCGTTCTCGCGCTTTGGCGACCGTGGTGGCACGCATTTTTCGTTCAATCTTTCTAGCACAACTACCTAAGCTAGTTTCACTGCGACCATTACTGATCTATTGTGATCAAAGCGGAGTTCCTAAAAGAGATGATGTTTTAAAAATGGCACCGTGTGCTTCAGATTAGAAGATTATCAAAAGTATAATAGGTATGTATGTGCCTATTATGCTTTTAAATAAAATAAGTTATGCCTCTCACTGAAACTTACCAGGTCTACTGGCAATCCTAGAAGACACTTTTTGACAATACATGTTGGGTTTATGTGAAAAAGGTACTAAAACTGTGATACATACTGAATCAGTAAATATTTGTATATTAATTAATGAACAAGATCCTAAAAACTACTGAACGATTTTAATGTTTACTGCTGCAATAGATCATTTACAGATAGCACTAGATTCGAGGGGAATGATTATAATTATGTATTTATATTACAAAATATCATAGTTAAAAAGCAAAGGTGTAGCAAATATGATGTTGTGTGAGTCAGCTGTTTTAATGCAGATTAGACAAATGCAGTGATATAAATGCATCCCAGGAACTGCGAGTGCATTGCATAAGAATAATTTGACACATGGAAACTGTTTGTGTTGTAGGTATCACGTGACAATAACATATGCATAAAGTGCTATGAATCGATGCAAGCTGCTCTTGAAACTGGGCTGGGAGAAGCCCCAGCATTCGGACATAGAAGTATCTGTTATTTCTGTGGCAAATCTACCTACGGACAAAATCAGTAAGAGTGCCACTAGATTGTGATGAAAGGAACTTACTGCTTACCGAGATATATCCACACTTGGTATGTACTTACAGTTAATTTAGTATAATCAACTGTATAGCTGTATCGGTTATTTCTAATGTACTCACAGAAAGTCAGCTTTGTTAATTTCATAATATGACTATTTTCACAATGCATGTTCACGGTGTAAAACCAGTTGTTTTACACCGTGAACATGCACTCTTCAAAACTCACACACTATATCTAGCTAGTAAGCTGTTTGGAGCCTTGATGTAAGAGCATCAATAGACATACTTATAATTTCTATGTATGCTGTTAAAAATGGTCCTGTCCTGTTATTAAAATAGACCCTTGGTCCATGAATCTTGGGTCATGGATCCATGATCTTTAATTGGGGATCCTGGACACTGGATCTTTTGATATTGGTCCCGTCTTCTACAAACCTTAAATATTTGATGTTTTTGGAGTTTATTATTCAGTCAGCTTTATTTGGGCTAGATGATGTTTTGTGAGAATTTCTAATAATATTTATGTATGAAATAATAATCTTTAAAACAATTCATATAATGTAGCATATCTTTTCCTTTCAGGGTCCTCACCTGGAGAAAGCTAGTGAAGCATGTTGGATGAGAGCTAGAAGGGCTGTACAACGGCATTCTCTTCACGAAGCCGAGCATTTGGTTCATGAATGTGGTAGAAGACAGTGCAACTGCAGCATCTGAACCTTCACTACCAGCATCACTACCATCACCACCACTACCATTACCACCAGAACCTTTGTACCAGCCACAAGTAAGGCATCAGGAACCAAAAATAAATTCAAACATATAAATGTGTAACTGTACAAGACATTGCATGTTTCGAAACTGTGACAATATGGAACATATGTTAGTGCCCAAAGATATGTGAGAAGTGCTGAGCCGTCATAGAATTTACATTCCGGCTAATGCAAGACTGTTTTATTTTTACTTATAATTTATACTTACTCTGTTGATTAAGAGACTAGTACCCAATGCACTGCTATTTGACTCTGTTCATTATGACAGTACCTTAAGATACTCTGTCATATAACTGTGTTTATATTAGTTAAGAAACTCTGTATATTAACTATGTAACAGAGAGAAGCGCTGAGCCGTCATAGAATTTACATTCCGGCTAATGCAAGACTGTTTTATTTTTACTTATAATTTATACTTACTCTGTTGATTAAGAGACTAGTACCCAATGCACTGCTATTTGACTCTGTTGATTATGACAGTACCTTAAGATACTCTGTCATATAACTGTGTTTATATTAGTTAAGAAGCTCTGTATATTAACTATGTAACAGAGAGAAGCGCTGAGCCGTCATAGAATTTACATTCCGGCTAATGCAAGACTGTTTTATTTTTACTTATAATTTATACTTACTCTGTTGATTAAGAGACTAGTACCCAATGCACTGCTATTTGACTCTGTTGATTATGACAGTACCTTAAGATACTCTGTAATATAACTGTGTTTATATTAGTTAAGAAATTCTGTATATTAACTATGTAACAGAATATCTTATGATAGTAGCTATCATAAGATATTCTATTATTAAGATAATAATTGGTTTAACACCTACCTGCCGCCTCTGTTAATCCCGTAATCATTCCTTAAATAATTATAGTTTGCATACATTCCCAACGGACTCGGTATTCGGGCGGGCATACCGTGTTATTTTCGACATAATTTTTAAAATATGCTCTCCAATTTAATATACTAGTAGTTATGGTAAAATGCTTTGTTATTCCTATAGCTTTTGATAATCCTTTCCATCAGGAGTTTGGTTTGGCCTTCCTTAGAGGCTCCATACACGTACAATAATATAATATTGATCATTAGAGATGATTGTTGGGGTAATATTGATGTTTGAACAGACATATACTTGGACGGAAATAAATATTGATGCAATGTTATTAGAATCAATATTATTGTAGGTGTATGGGGCCTCTTACCATCATAAGGGTAACATTTACTATTGTGACCATTAGGATTGACACACCGAGGGTGTGTGGCAGGCTCCCTCCTTTCACTCTCCTTTATTTAAGTCTATTTTACGTTGTCGCTGTCCGGTCGGGTTACATGAAGTATTTTATTAAATATTTGCTTGCATTGGAAAATGTTTTCAACTACTCAGGTCACAATAGGCTTTATTCCAAAAATAAAATATCTTTATTGTATTATTCTATTATTTATTAATTAAAATATCAATCCTCATTGAAGCTGTGTTACAGTAAGTTTTGTGGGTGCAAGCAATGCCAGAGTCGCTCACCGGTAGTTGATATGCTTTTACTTATGCTGTTTTCATTATCTAACTGCACTTTACTAATATTCATTAAGCGCCTGTGTTACGACTTGATAGTAGATGGAGCATCAAGGATTCTGCAGTTTGTTCTTGCAACATCGCAAGGAGCATCTGCACCAAAGCCTCGGTTGGTCAGCAAGTACACCACACGCAGTTGATGTTGACCTGAACCCTGAAGATTGTGGAACCCTAGTACTGTACTGTCTTTCCACTCTGACCATGTAAGAAAGGTAAGGGGAATGCTAATTCCGAGTACCTAAGTGAATTGGAATGAGTAACCATCTGTGTCAGGAACAACGCTTAGATGATGATGATGATTAGTTAATACCACAACGGTAACCAATTATTAAGTGCTCACATTTAATAATTCGATGTCAATGGGGCTAATTATTAGGTATTTTTTAACCCTCCATGGGAAAAGTGCGTACAATTAGGGTATTCAAGACCTAATTTGATGCACGATTTGCCACGAAATCCGGTGCTAAATATAATAGTTTATTATTATTTCTTAAAATATAGCATAATATCATCAGGATGCAGACATTTTTATAGAGACACAGCAAACTTCATAGTGATACGAGCTTCCATAGTCACCTGGTCATCCTTCTTTGCCTTGTTCTTGAGTTTATGCCGAAATCTGACTAAAATAACTAATAAAACACACAAAATAAGCCGGAAAGAACAAGTTGGCAGCAGAGGTCAGGAGAGCCAAATTCCTGGGTAGTTGTAATAATTTGGAGGGAAACTACCCCGCTAACGGGCACTCTTAAGACTATTTTACACAGATTAAAATATCTTATAATTATGACTTCCCGACTCCCGTTGGAAATCGCTTTCTCGCTACCCGAAACCACGATATGGGCGCCACTGAAAAGCTGTGCTTTCAGGAAAGGAGAGAGAAATAACAAGATAGAATTTAACACATGAAAAATTAATAATTTATTGGAATCAGATTTTAGCACTTGGGGGTCGTGGGTTGTGGCAATATCGGGCAGCAAGGGGTTTCGCGATTTCCGATAGTCCTTCAGGGTTCGACTTATCTTGGTGGCTCCAGGATGTTGATGCAGTCCGCCAGGTAGCCGTGCCGTCCACAAGTTCGGCTGGCACGGTGTTTTCAAACCGTACGGTGGATGATCGCTGTTAGAATCGAAGGATGCGTCTTCACCTTCGTGGCGCCCGAAGGGTGGATTTTCCCAATCCGTAGGGTAGATAGTTTCTTCGAACCCGTAGGGTGAACTTCTTGAACCCGTACGGTGGACCCCAATGATGGGGTTATTGACGCTCGCAGCTAAATCGCTGATCACTTTGGGAGTACTTGGCTCCTTACTATATTTTTTCACTTTAAATGAAATTAAACTCTGATGCACCTGCGCCTTCGCGACTAGTATATTTAGATTATTTTAGTAATGCTCTTTGAAATTCGCGCGCGGTTGTTTATATATGTTTGTACAGCGCCTCTAGCGGCACCACTCGAAACTACTCAATCGTCAAGACCGCTTTTTAAATACGAATAAGGTTTCCGCCGTTTCGACACTTACTCGGTAGATGGCGCTTTCATATGTTGATCTAATTTTCGATTCTAAACCCCTAATGTTAATCAATATTTGCCCCCGTTGTTTCACAACGTTACAATTACTTTAGAGTAACAAGTTCGACCAAGTTAATGCGAGCCTAAAAACTTCAGGAAATTATATTTTCATTATAACCTAAATGAATGGTCTTTTGAGAAGTGCTCTTCGATGATAAGTACCTACAAAGTTGCAAAAGTTTTGGGATTCTTTTAAAAATATTTTGTAATTGAGATATGTACGGATATATCGAAAGTATATTGTCTCGTCACGTTTACTTTTATTGTGATAGGAATGAAGTAGTACAATTGTTGCAGTGATTTATAGTCCGGTACGAGAAAGTTATCAAGTTCCTATAATTCTAAAGTTGGTTTTTTTTTTACAGTGTGTGAGGTAGGTATATATAATGCTACTGTAGCGTTTTCTAACAGATCTGAGGTCGGGGCTAGGTATAGTTTAGGTATTTGTACGTCAATTCTATAACTGAAAGGATATTGAATTAGAGATAAAAATCTTTGCGCTATGGTGTTAAGCTAATAATTGCCGATATATATTTACATTTTCTAACAATTTCACCCACGGGTTTACCCGTAAATTACAAGAAATGATTTTTAGGGCCTAGCTCAGTGACAAAAATATTACAGTCTATAAAACAAACGTATTGTAACGTGGAATTCATAAATAAATGCACGAAACGAAATTCTAACAAATTACTCCACATACTTTTTTGTTTTCATTAATCTTATCTTTTATAATCGATTACTGCTTAAATAAAATATTAGAGATATTAGAGTTTGTTGCTACTGTTCCTTAAATATCTAACAAGAATAATACAAAAAATTCTAACACATTAGTCAGTGAATTAAAAAATAAAAAGAGTTTTCTATAAAATATTATCCCCGCAGTCTGCGCGGGTAGGGAGGGGGTTCGCAGTGCCAGTCGCTAGGATCAAGTATAACCCAGTCGTATCGTCTAAGTAGGTATCGTATTGTTGCGCGCCGCCCGTTTTGTTTTCACGCCGCACACCGTTACAATTTTGTACACTTTGTTAGTAGAATTTAAAAAATATGCGATGAAACTATTATAAGAACCAGTAAAATTTTATGCAAACTATTTATATAATAAATTGTTTGTTATTTGTTTGTTTTTATAATGACGTTGCAGTGGTGTAACTAATTAACTGCTAGGCGCAGCTTGTGGCGCAGCGGTCAGGTGACCACAAATATTTTAACTTTCTAGTAATAAAACAGTCAAGTGCGACTGGGACTCACGCACTAAGGGTTCCGTACAAAATTGACGACTTTAAAAACTATTACTATCTATCGCACTGGAAAACTGACATCAACGGTATCTTCCCATTCGCCTACCTACACATAGATTGCTACCAGGTGGCAATTGGGAATAAAATTCCCATTTGCCATCTAGTGCGTATTGGGAATTTATTGCCCCCACTTTAACTCTGCGTTGTTGTTTGATTTTCCGATTTTCCTTTCCACTTGAGACGGTCATTATGCGTGAAAAATAGGTTTTATGATAACAGAAGATACTTACCTGGTTAAACTTTTTTGCGGCGTGGTGTTTTATATTTAACAGTCCAATCTTGATTCTTTCGAATTATTATTATAATAAACAATTTTTTAAAACTAGTTGTCATCTGACTATGCTATGCTTGGGAAAATTTCAGGGATAACTTGTCTACTAATGCCGAAATTGGACTACTCCTAGTATCAAGTATCTCTTAAGTATAGTGTCTCTTAGCCCGACTTTATTTTACTGTTGAGACGCTGGAAAGGCAAACTGCATTAACAGCCAATTTGGTCGAATATGAGTTATATATATCGTTAGAATCGCCTGATTTTTCTCTTTCGAATGGTCTAGGTAACGATTTAATCTGAGCACTTTGGTGGTCGTTCAGACACCGGTAATTTTCGATATTTTAGTATAGTTTTGTGTTTTAAATCCACTCAATTTTTGATTTTGGTTCATAAAGCGCCCATGACAGCAGCTAAATACTGATAAGTCATTTAGCCTGCACATGATTTAAAAAATCATTATTTTAAAACATTTAGCCATTCCATTTTTAGAAATTTTCACGGCATAAAACATTTTAGTGGTTGGTAATTATTATAGAATTTCAAAATAAGTCAATTTACTGGTCAATAAATTTTAGTTTATTGTCGTATAAAGCCTTTTACCTTCCTTCTAATTGTAAAAATTAGGACGTTAAACCAATTTTGTCGATGGCCCTTACTAATAAATTGGTCGATAACACAATTTTATCTTAATTTATTTTGATGTGTTTAGAGCACATAAGCTACTCTGCTTAATGCAAAATTCATTTTATTAGTGTGATAAAACCACAAAAAAAGAAAGACAAATATAAAACACTGGCGGTTAGACTATACGTCAAGGTCGTCGTTTGCAGTTAGACCGCGGCTGTTAGCTAAGAGCCAAACGTTCTGTGGGTACTTCAGCCACCTATACGGTATAAAACTGGGAGACTACACCCATTGTCACTAGTCATAATTGACTAGTGACAACGGGTGTCATCTTCCACGATTATAACGAATGCTAATTTCTGGACATTTGCGAAGGCGAATATCTGCAGCCGATATTTGCACAAATGCGAAAACCTACTTATTGAATTCCAAATTTGCGTCACTTCACTTCACACGTTACAAAAATTGATTAAATTATAAAAGTATATTTATTAGTATTGCAGCTAACGGGATATTTTCCATGTGTTATTGAGAATATTTGATATTTCGGCATATGGTCAGTATGTGCATCTTTATCACAAACGGTCCACTGAATCTGTTCATAAATACCATAGATGTGTTCAAAGAAAAATAACAAACAATATAAAGATAAGAAGAAATAAACACATTCAAAGACGAATACAGAAATGAAAGTAGATTGCGGACGTTCTTCGTGGGGCTAAAAAGCAGCCACACGCAGCAAGACCTATAAGACGTTTTTAAGGTTAACATCTGCAAACATAGCGTAGCGTCTTACGATCTGGTTAATATAAAAAACCGCAATCATTAAAGTAGAAAACCTACGATGCAATATCCAGTCTTTCTAGCCCTGCCAAAACAGCCGGACCAAATGGCGCAAGGAGGCGCTGGAGCGGGGCCACAGGCCGGCGTCTCGAGAAATCGAGGCTCAGCGGTCCCAGCTCCACCAGGAAACCATGGAGACCTGGAAGGTGCGACTTGAGCAACCGAAGGGGGATTCGCCGCAATCGCGGCGGTCAGACCGGTCATGGACAAGTTGCTGGAGAAGAGCCATGGTGCTCTCTCCTGCCGGTTGTCACAGATACTTACCCGCCACGGGAGCTTCGGTAAGTATCTGTGGCGAATACACCGAAAAACCACGGCCGAGTGCCAGCACTGCAAGGAGCGCAGCGAGGACACAGCGCTTTACACATTGGTGGAATGCACGGTGTGGGCGCAATAGCGCCAGGTCCTCGTGGCAGGTCTGGACGTGGACACTCTCTTGCTGGAGACGATGGTACGAGCCATGATCTCCAGCGGGAGTAAGTGGGACTGCGCTGCCTCTTTGCTTGCTCACCGTCCTTACAGAAGCAGGCTCTAGACGACAGCGTGATGTGAGGGATTCATGCACGCCGCCAAAGATGCGGGATAGCACTCAAACCCCCGCCCCCTAAATGAGGCCGCAGTGGTAGCCGTAGATTTGTTGGGAGTCCTGGGGTATCCTTTCGAGGGCTTACCCGGGGCTCCCAACCGTAGGCTGTTAGGCATAATACCAAAGCAGTTCGCGTTAGGGTACTTCTTTGACGTCAAGGAATCTTCAATTCTCCGGTATTAATAGAAACTACCCTGGCGACGACGTGCTCTGGGTTCTTGCAGGTGGTGGCAAGTAAACAGCTGGTTTCTTGGTGAACTTGTAATAACGGTTACTTTGTACAAAATCACAGACGTAGGTATAGGTAAGTAGATATAGGTGCGCGTGTTTAATGACGTAGTGATTGACGGCCGCACAGCTGTTGCTCGGTGAGCGGGGCGCGTGGACCCCCCGCGTCTTGGATGCCCCTGCGTCGTCCTGCTGGCGACGATATGTCTCCGACAACCCTAAACTGCGAAAAAAGTGACAAAGACATAAAAATGGGTGAAACAGAAAATGCTGAGACACCGGCTGATGGAGTCAGAGATGGCAGCCGTAACTTGCACGATACACGTGAGTAAGGGAGGATACCTATCGCTACTTATGTGATGTCTGGTAATAAGATGAATAATAATAAAATTAAGAGGATGCTCATAATAATATACACATAGGTATATTCCGAATTTGGGGAACTCTTTGTTCTCTCTGAAGAAGGCTCTGGCACAATGTGTAAAGCAAAGAGACTAACCTAAATTAAGATAATGCAAAGCAGTGCTGGACCAGTGAGACTGAACAACCACGCTCTGGAAGTGGTCCAAATAATAAAAGAAATGGTGTCAATGTGTGAAATCACCGCAATCACTGAGAGCGCGCAAATAATTTACTACCAAACAAACTCGGGAAAGGCAACCATATACAGCGACAGTGAAGTGGCATTGAAATTTAAGTAAGAAAATAATAACATCAGCAATCGTGAAGGAATATAGAAAGTCACTTGACATGTTGGAGGAAAAGACCGAAGTATACGTACATAGATTGGGTACCTGGAACCTAGGGAATTTCGGGTGACGAAACAGTAGATAATCTAGCCCCAGAGGGACCAGATGAATGCTTGGTTGAACCTAAGACTGAACTTCCCATCGCTCATAAAATCACCAAGGGCGTTATCAGCAGGAGCATAATGACAACGAGAAGTTTAATCTTAGATTGAGATTTTCAACGGGAATGAGATAGTCAAAGCTAACAAGAGGAAATATGAGGCTAGTTAACGAGATAATTACAGGACATTGTAGCCTGAATAGTACTTGACAGTACTGGTTAAGAGTGATGGATTACCCCTCACGACCGATATGCTCCTGCTGGAGACCAGTCTCAACTTATGGCTGAGTATAAAATAATTTCAATTAGCAGATCTAAGATTATGGGTACGACAAGAAAAAACCAAGAAAATTTCCAGTATCTGGATGGGTCAGATAGTACGATCCTATTAATAAACGAGAATTTGACCAGACGCCGTGAAAACTACTGGAATACTCATACTCATCTTTAGGGGAAGTCTGGGGAAACCGATTGTGTGGTGTTACACAAACAAAATAAAGCTTTTCCATTTTAATAACAGGGATTCATTTCAGAATCGTGTAGTTTTATTTTTATGATAATCCATAAAGTTACGCTCCTTATTTTTAAGAAAAATCAGTATAAAAATATAATGTAATTTGAAGATTATTTTACCGATCACTTCCATAAATCATTCATATTGGGAGATAATACTAAAAGTCTAGGAGTGACTTAACGTTTAATGCCGGATAAGATAATCTGGCTGTCATCGTTTGACTTGATTCAGCCCGATAAAACATTTTACTTTGATGTGAAACTATGCTGAACAGAATATAAAACATTTATCTAGTTCGTTTTATACAGCTATTTGATCATTCAAACGTCTTTAGCGAACCGCAATGAGGATGTTACAGTAACTTAAGTCATTTTTACCTTACCAAAATTATGTTGTGCATTGTATTATCTCCAATATATTAAGAAGGAGGATACTCACATTTTTTTATTTATATACATTTCATAGTAAACGTTATTTTATAATAACCAGTCTGATTTACAATGGGATTACTCAAGTGGTTAATTAGTTATGATTTTTTTTGCAAAATATGAAACTTTAAATGCCTCTCCTGAACAATTCATATAATGGTCGTTAATGCAATTAGCCTTTCCAGCGTCGATATCGCTACTATACGTGCCAATTTGAAGAACTGACATCGTAAAGGAATTAGTAAACAATAGACTAACATTATCATTTCATTGTGCAGTCTCAAGTGGAATCGGAATCGATCGATCGAATAATAATAACCGACGAGAGACCGTCGACTGCGCATGCGTACCACGGCTGCGCGCCGCCGCGTCGATGTCTCTCGCGCCGTTTTGAATTATGTTCGCGCCAATTTAAAGTTTTTGTTATTATATTACATATTTCTTGACTAATGTGTTAGAATTTTTTGTATTATTCTTGTTAGATATTTAAGGAACAGTAGCGACAAACTCTAATATCTCTAATATTTTATTTAAGCAGTAATCGATTATAAAAGATAAGATTAATGAAAACAAAAAAGTATGTGGAGTAATTTGTTAGAATTTAGTTTCGTGCATTTATTTATGAATTCCACGTTACAATACGTTTGTTTTATAGACTGTAATATTTTTGTCACTGAGCTAGGCCCTAAAAATCATTTCTTGTAATTTACGGGTAAACCCATGGGTGGAATTGTTAGAAAATGTAAATATATATCGGCAATTATTAGCTTAACACCATAGCGCAAAGATTTTTATCTCTAATTCAATATCCTTTCAGTTATAGAATTGACGTACAAATACCTAAACTATACCTAGCCCCGACCTCAGATCTGTTAGAAAACGCTACAGTAGCATTATATATACCTACCTCACACACTGTAAAAAAAAAACCAACTTTAGAATTATAGGAACTTTTGAACCTTAAAACACTTAGTTTTACTGGACTATTAATCTCTGACTTAGTACTCGGTAAAGTACTTAGTGGTTTAGTTAGTAGTCTATCCCTACCCTAAGTCCCTATTTACCAACGGTAGTAAAGTTCCTATAGTTCCTTTTCAACAGTCATCGCTAATTCAAAAAAATCGAAGACAAAAGGCTCGATAAGGCGCTGCAAATACGATGGACAGGCACACAATTTACGCATTTGAAATTACCGCCAAAACCGCGCTAATTTTTCAAGCCACCTGCCGTGGTATTCTGTGGAATCTAGAAAATCATAAGACTCTTTGAATCAAGTTTTCGAATTCGATAGACATTCGAGTGAGGTGTTGAATTTTCAAGGGTAGTTTGAGGGGTAGGGGAGTTTCACACAAAACCGCCCTGCTACCAGCACAGCGTGCTTGAAGGCATTCCACTTAGTAAATAAAAATGCCTCTCTCTCTGTGTGTCATCATCATATTTCGAAATATGCATACTGTATAAGTGCTCAGGTTACTTACTCGAATGTCTATCAACCAAAGTGCTTGTAAAATATAGATCAGATCACCCCTCGCATCTGTTTATCCCCTGATTAAATGTATGTGAATTCTCAACTAATATATACCTACGTAGAGTCTTATGAGCGATTCTGGGTAGGTATACTTCTGCCTAGAAGTGGATATAACCTCATTAAGTTTACAGGGTGCTATAGATACTTTAATACATCGGATTAACTCCGCAGATGCGCTCCATTGTAATCTGATTTTATGAGCAAGCCTCTACCGATATTGCACGCAGTAAAGAGGATATTTTACGAATATGGAGTATAGATGGCAACGGACCTAAATACAAGCGAGAAATTTATATAGCAAGTAGACAATTAGCAGTCTCGATGGGTTTATTGGTTTCGGAGTAAGTTTGCACTTACTCGAAACCAATAAACGCATATTGCGTTCTCTTCTGATTGGTATAGTGAAGTAAATTGAATTTTTTTCTTCTTCGGTCAGGCATGGCGTGCTTTTGTACTTCGTGTACGCTTTTTAATGTTGTAAGGAAACTCACTCGGATTTTTGAAAATCAAATTAACCTTTTCGGTTAGCTGTTTACTTTTGAACCAACGGACTAGACCACAGAGGTCGTTGATTCTTTAGATATATTTATAATCAAATAGTTTAAACAGATATAAAGAAGAAGTTTATGGATAGTAGTCTTGTGTCAACATGTTTATCATACTTATTTATATATTAATACGTGAAGTGAGAACTTAATATAATTTTGTAAGAAACTCCGAGAATGAAAAAAAGAAGTCTTGTTTTTTGACTAATACTGTCCAGTTTCGACATCAAATGGGTCTCTAGATACTATTTAAAGATATACTATCTAAATGGAAATGATCTGAGTTGTAGACAACCGTAACTTTATGTATGTGTAAACTAAACAGGCAAGTATAAAAAGTGTCATAAATATTCGTAAAGTATATGCATAAAAAAGAAAAACAAAAACACGTTCGTTTCCAGCTATTCCCAAAAACTGAAACAAGTTCCATCTTAATTCAAGGATAAAAGAAAACATTGACTAAACAAGGCGGAATAAGAATAAGAGAAAGTTACAATGATACCTTCACTAAAATATGAAAACTTTTTGAGCGAATTCGCTACTTTCATTTGAAGTTACGCATCGTCTTATTATTCACTGAATTTCTGCTTGCCCAGAGCAGAGGATGTTACTAGATAGGTACTGATCCCTATTTTAGGTTGCTTGTGAATTCCATCTAAACGGTGGGACCAACGATATTAATGTAAAGCTTTTGTGTATGTGTCCTGCACACATATTCGATCCTGTAGGACCTACAGGATCGAATATGTGTTTGCAGGCACGTACTTTACTCTTTTATCACCTTCGGTATAGGTGGTTTTTTTTTGTTTGTCCAGGAAAATATTTTGTGCATACCACCTGTATGTGAACAGAGTGGTTATGTGGGGTTCCCCAAAAATTGGTATACCCACTAAAACCCCGCAGTGTTCCTTCACGTCACTATTGTTGGGTCACAGGTAAGGCAAGCGTTCAACTTTTGCAATCCAACAAGCGTTGCCTGCGATAGACTCAACACTGGGGAGTCTAGAAATTACCCCCCGAAACTGCACTGACTGTAACCCCGGAACACGAGGGGCGCACCTTAGTCAGTCGCACGGCTGGCATAAAGCTGCCGTCGACGACCACGCGTGCGAGGTTGGCGAGGCGGAAGTGTGAGACCACTCGTCTCTTGCACTCGCAGCGCTTTTTCTTTGCCGTCATGACTGCCTCGGCAAAGGAGGCGACGGCGAACCAATTTTCTTCACTGACCAGCATAGCGGAAGCTATGGTAGACAGCGAAACAACGGGACCAATTTGAGCCTAGCCTAGAGCAGCGCGCTCGCTACTCCACTCCGTACAAAAGGCGAGCGTGTGCAGCGCTATGTCCACGGCGCCATCCTCGCAGTGACGGCTCGTTGTGTCAGGCTCAATGCCTACCACATCGCACAGATATTTACCAAAACATCCGTGCCCCGTGAGGAGCTGTGTGAGGTGGTAGGTTGGAGAACCGTGCCGTCTTTCCACCCAGGACTTAGTGTAGGTGCAGCTAGGTGGTTAAAGAGTGAAGTCTGTAATTAATTTATACGAAATTTTAAATGATTATAACAGAATACATATGTTTTATTCAAAGTAATTTTAAATTAATATCTTAACGTAGATTTTACGTCGTAGAACATTAATTACTATCGAATGAAGGAAAAAAGCCTTGTCCAATTGTTTTTTTAAACGTTAGTAAAATTCAATTCAAAAAAGAAAAACAAGTATCCTACCTAACAGCCTACGCTTGGGAGCCCCGGGTAATCCCTCGGAAGGATACCCCAGAACTCTTCCTATTCTATGTAAGAAATAGTAGATGAGGGCACATACCAACGTTCGTTCCTGCCTAAACCCCTAGTTGAGGCCGCGATAGTAGCCAAAGTCTGTCAGGAAACCTGGGACATTCTTGCGAGGGCTTATCCGGGGCTCCCGGCCGGCCCTAGGCAGTAGTAGGGTACGTGTGGTTTAAGTCGGTAAGTTAATCAATGTAAATCATCCATGACGGTATTCCAAAAGAACCTAGGTTGGTATTTAAAACTAAGTTGTGATACTCGTACCTTTTTAAACAAAATTGCAGATGAGGTTATACCAATATAACCTCATTTGCAATTTCCAACCGCATAAACCACATTAACTATGAAACAACGTTCCTAGTTATTGATGCGCACAAAGTCAATCTCTGAAGTGGTCAGCTCTATACGTCCCTGCACACAGCATTGGGCCTTTGCAATGACTTCTATGTATACACTAGACAAGCTGTCCCGAACAAAACTTGTGTCGCACAATGTGTCCGTTAGCGAGCGTAACCATGACAACGGCTCGTGTCAGTCTCGGTGAAATGTAACTCATGCAGATACGACATAAATACACAGATTTTACCTATTTCCATTTTGTCACAGATAATTACACTTTTTTATTAATACTTCACGTTAAGTGTTGTGTTTAATAGATGATGGTAAACACAACATTTACTTATCAAGTTAATTACTAGATGTTACTCGCGGCTTCGCCCGCGTACAATTTTCTTGCCATTCCTGCCTCCCGTGAGAGCTAATTCTTATGAAAAAATGTAGGGGAAGGTGGTACGAGATGATCCCTCTAAGGGAGAATGCCTGTAAATCTGAGAAAGTACAATCTAATGTTAATATTAAAGATGTTTTGAATAGTCAGTTTATCTATCTAGGTATTGTCATACCTTATGTTCTCAAAATTCAGTATTGATAAGAGTTTCATTAATTATACTAAATGTCTGCTAAAGGATCATCTTGGCCACACAGGTGTATAAGATGATCCCAGAGGATCATCTTGCCCCGTTCAGATCCAACCCAATCTCTATAGTCGAATTTTTAATTAAACGGAGTAAAGTGACAGCAACTAATGTCACTTCTTCATAGAAATTATGTAGCATTGTATAAGAAGTGACATTAGTTGCTGTCACTTTACTCCGTTTAATTAAAAATTCGACTTAAGGTATCGTTAAAATGACTTTACTCAAATAATTATTTTAAAATGTTTTAATCAAATATGTGTTTTGAACAATGGGATCAACCCTTAGGCATAATCAACTGCCACAGCCCCTAGTGCTTTATCATCCATAGATCCCACTGTCCACGGCTGGTCTTCCACGATACGTGACACGTGGCAATTTCCTTTAAAAAAAATCCATAATAAAGTGACATAAATGATTAAAAAAATAACAAACTCGAATGCTACTGAGAAGGTCGAAACAAGCTTGATATCAGGCGGTACCCATTTGAAAATCATAAACCGAAAGAAAATGTGTGGGTACCGCCTAATATCATGGGTTATCAAGCTTGTTTCGACCTTTTCAGTAGCATTTGAGTTTGTTATTTTTTTAATCATTTAATTTATTTTAAAATGTAGAATTGCTATATTATCTTGTTACATATAGTATATATTAGTGACCGACCGAAGTTTCGGTTTCGGTTTCGTTTTCGGCCAGTTTCGGCCAAAAAATCGAGTTTCGGCCGCAGTTTCGGTTTCGGCCAAAATGGGCCGAAACTTTCGGCCAGGCCGAAACTCACGTGTTCATGAATTTTGAGTGCCTGGCTCTGCTTGTGACGTGGTTGGGGTCAGCCCAACCAGCTACGACGACTGTTCGACAACTTCCAATCAAGAGTTAAAATATTTATAAGAGGATACCGCACGATCTCCGGTGAGGCGGCATGTCTCCTAGCCGGGACCCCTCCATGGGACCTGGAAGCGAGAGCCCTTGCGTCACTGTTCAGATGGCGCAAGGAGGCGCTGGAGCGGGGCCAAAGGCCTGCGTCTCGAGACATCGAGGCCCAGCGGACCCTGCTCCACCAGGAAACCATGGAGACATGGAAGGTGCGACTCGTCAGACCGGTCATGGACGAGTGGCTGGAGAGAAGACACGGTGCTCTCTCCTACCGGTTGACACAGATACTTGCCGGGCACGGTAGCTTCGGTAGGTATCTGTGGCGAAAACACCGGGAAACCACGGCCGAGTGTCAGAACTGCGAGGACCGCAGCGAT
The DNA here is from genome assembly GCA_933228765.1 of Miltochrista miniata. Classification (NCBI taxonomy): domain Eukaryota; kingdom Metazoa; phylum Arthropoda; class Insecta; order Lepidoptera; family Erebidae; genus Miltochrista; species Miltochrista miniata. The sequence goes on along the minus strand of OW121752.1, from coordinate 31,472,714 downwards.
GACACGGCGCTCCACACTCTGGTGGAGTGCACGGCGTGGGCACAACAGCGCCAGGTCCTCGTAGTGGGTCTGGGCGTGGACACTCTCTCGCTCGAGGCCATGGTGCGAGCCATGCTCTCCAGCGGGAGTAAGTGGGACTGCGCCGCCTCTTTCTGCGAGCAGGTCATGCTCGCGAAGGAGGCGGCGGGCCGGGTGCGGTAGAGAACTCTCCCACCCGAGTTCCGCAGTCGGCGCCCTGGACGCCGCCGACGTGTCTTTGCCGAGGACTATCGGCCTCCATGACCGGGGGTCTGAGGACGGTGAGAGGGCCGCTCACCGTCCTTACAGAAGCAGGCCCATGACGGCAGCGTGACGTGAGCAACTCACGCACGCCCCCCCCCTTAGCAGCGGGGTCACACCCGAAACCCCCCATAGACGCGGGATTGCACCCGAACCACCCCCTGGGCGAGGCCGCATTGGCGGCCGTAGGTCTGTTGGGAGTCACGGGACATCCTTCCTGAGGGCTTACCCGGGGCTCTCAACCATAGGCTGTTAGGCGTGGCGTGAGGTTTTTTAGTCGGTAAGAGTCCGGCATAACATCCTATGAGGATTTTCCCTCACGTTAAACAAAAAAAAAAAAAAAAAAAAAAAGTACCTAACAGCCTACGGTTGGGAGCCCCGAGTATGCCCTCGGAATGATGCATACTGCGGCCGCGTCTTTGGGGGGTTGTTCAGTTGTTATCCCGCTTCTTAAGAGGGGCGTGCATGAATTTCTCACGTCACGCTATCGTCTAAGGCTTGCTTCTGTAAGGACGGTGACCAGCCCCGTCACAGTCCTCAGGCTCCCTGGTCATGGAGGCTGATAGTATGGGACACCACGGCAGACTGTGGAACTCGGGTTGGGGAGTTCTCTCCCGCTTCCTCCCCACCGTATCTTTCTCGAGCATGACCTGCTCACAGGACTCTTCCTATGGCGCAAGGGGGCGCTGGAGTGGGGCCATAGGCAGAGGCCTATGGCCTTGCTCCAGCGCCCCCTTGCGCCATTCAAATAGTGACGCAAGGGCCCTCGCTTCCAAGTCCCATAGAGGGGTCCCGGCTAGAAGACATGCCGCCTCAACTGAGATCGTGCGGTATCCCCTTATCACCCTGACAGCCGTCGCCTTCTGCGGGCTAAGCAATCTAGCCGCATTGCTGGCCATCAGGATCTCCGCAAATACGGGGGCCCCATCTATATGGGGCCCCCGTATTTGCATGCTCGGAGCATGGCCATATGGCAATGCTCCGAGCGATCCCAAGGTACAGTCTCCTGCAGGGAGCGTTGGGTCTCCTAATATTGGGCAACAACTACGAGAGTGCGGCTGATGCCAGCTCGGGTAAGTTATGGCCCTCTCGGAAAGATAGGCCCCGATAATTCGACTGAGGTATGGAGGCATTCCATGGTAAATAAGCGCCTCCCAAACGCAGCTCCAGGGCAAGGTGTTGAAAGCGTTGGCGATGTCAAGAGACACTGCCACCACCACCTCACCCTGTTCTGTTGCCGCTATAACAAAAAAATACCTGCTAAATAAAAAAAGCATCCACACAACAAACGTAATTTTTGGGCCCAATAATTGTAACGGGGTTCTCTGTGCGGGAATCCGACTCGCACTTGGCTGGTTTGTTTTTTTTTTTTTTTTTTTCAATATGAACACGTGAGTTTCGGTTTCGGCCGAAACTGACCCTGGGGCCGAAAGTTCGGTTTCGGTTTCGGCCGGTAAACCAGTTTCGGTCGGACACTAGTATATATACATATAACATACATACGAGTACATACATACATACGCGCGAATTTATTACCCTCGCTGGCGCAGCCGGGCAAAAAGACATTGGGGTGAGATGATCCACGGATCATCTTGTACAGAAGCAGACGAATCATCTTGCCCCAGAGCTTACTTTTTATTTGAAATTCTCTAACCTAACCTATAAGTATCCTACAGTCACCGCAATACGTTTTTATAACAAATGAACATATTTAGAAGCTACTAATATAATAATCATTACATAAAATCGGTTACACGAAAAGTAAAGGAGTTTCAAATTCAGGCTTACTTTAGATTAACACTGTACAATTTTTTAAAAATCACAAAACACAGTGCTCGTCCTTCACGCAGCCATCGCGGTTTGACTGCAGTCGGTGGGGGCGGGAACCTACGCTTTTCTCGAAAAAACAACTAGATGGCATGCACAGTATCGTCACAATCGAAAAGGATCGTCTTACCTCGAGGGATCATCTTGTACACCTTTCCCCTAACCTATATATTATTCCAGCCTTTACTCTATCCCTGTAGATACCACAATACTACAAGTATACCGTAATACACAGTTAAGCTAGATCCGTTCAGCCGTTAGAGCGTGAATGATGAACAAGGACAAACATTTTCATAAGTCATTGGGCCTTTGATTCAATTTGCCGACCGTTTGACTGCGAATGGAATGACGGTTGATTGAAGTTTCTGCTACGTACTGTAGCAAGTCGATATTATGTCGTACTATTGTATGTATTATCTTTGTCGATTTCTATTTAAGATCGTATTCGGACTGAAGAAGTTGCATTTGTGAATATAAGTCGCGTAAAATATAGAATGGTTACAGATTTTCTTATCGTGCTCAGTGATGGTAATAGGCTTGTCTCTTAAATATGTAGTAATACATACATACATACATATGGTCACGCTTTTATCCCTGAAGGGGTAGGCAGAGGCATATTATATGCCCACATTTCACCTTTGTATAATTTGTCCCACGTAATAGGTGGTGAGCCGTATTGCCGTGTTTAAATGGACAGGCGCAGTAATAATTATGTAGTAATAATTCACTTATATCTAGTTAAAGATAAAAAGTTGCGCACTGGCATTTTTTTTGCGATCTGAGGCATTAATCTCAATACAAAAGTAGGATTGTTATATTAATGTTAAAGTTAACTCTGTCACATTCTGATGAAATTAGATACAGAGATACAATAGAGCTTGCAAAGAGCTATTTAGTACTTTTATTCAGGAAACAAATTCCTGTGGAAAGCGAGTACGAGAATCGCGGATCTTAGCGTATTACATAAATCTACTTAGCAAAATAAAAATTCAGCAACAGAAAAAATTACAGTACAATATTTACGTAAAGATATAATCCAGTGACACACTTCCACAGTAATTACCGAGTAGGTGCTTAAGCAAACTCTTTGAATCACCGACCTGTTGAAGTCTCCTTTGTGTCGTGAAAGCCTGGCGAAATGAGAGCGTTTCTACTCCAATGAATTCTTTTGACACTGCGAGACGTTTTCATTCCACGGTCGAGAATCTTTCATAGCTCGGAATTAAATACTTTCTTGGTTCATAGCGATCGTTTTGCAAGTAAAAATGTATTGAGTAACATAATAACAAAATAGAAAATTGAGATGAAGAGCCAAAAAAGTTTTGTTCGTAGGCTCTCGTGGTACTTAGTTCTCTTTGGTCGGCTTCTGGATTTGAAACCCCAAGATGGGGGTGAAAAGCATCATTATATTTTACTATTGACTAACTTTAGATATTAAAATATTGCAACTAGGGAATGCAATCCCGCAACAGAATTGTAATCCCGGTATTTGCGGGACTGAGAGATCTCAGTCCCGCGGGATCCCGCATATTTCTGAAAGTCATTGAGAAAAGAATAGAATTCTGTATCATACATGCATCTCGAACTGAAAAATAGTCACGCCTTAATCCCCGAAGGGGTAGGCAGAGGCATATTATATGACCACATTTCACCTTTTAAGATTTCGTACCACGTAACATGTGGTGAGCCGTATTGCCGTCTGGAAATGAACAGATGCAGGTTGCGACTGCTTGCTGTTGAAAATTTTCAAGCCTGGCTTTCAACTTGGCTTAACTGCCATGTTACCGGCAAGCGGGACCAACGGCTTAACGTGCCTTCCGAAGCACAGCAACGCTCAAATAAATGTCACAAAGTATTCACCCATCTAAGGACCGGCCATAGTAAATGTAACTTACTGCAGTGATCTTTTACAGAACACTGAGTACGCGGGGCCACAAGGAAAAATATATTATTCAATATTACTTATGTAGAGTATTGAGATTATTAAACGGGTATACATATAAGTAATAACATACCTACTGCAAATTATTAGAAGCAGATAAAATGGGATAAACTTCCGAAAAGCGCATACTGCCAATCAATCTGAAATTTTGTGTAATGACGTATCCCACCAAAAACATCCCTGTTGAATAGGAGGCCAAGTTCCTATGAGCTAATTGTTCGCCTAAAAAAGGATTGAAATCCAATCCAATGCCAAGTGTAGATGCACTTTAAAATCAATCATAATCATCTTCATCAACAGCCTAATCCACTGGTAAACATTTGCCATTTCCAAGACTCGCCACCACACTCAGACCTCAGCCTTCCGAATCCAGCCACTACCCACTACCGCATTCACGTCAACGGTCCATCTGGCCGAAATTCACTTTACCATACACCCAACTTAAAATATGGTGTAGTTGTGAAAATACGTAGGTACCTACTTGGTTAAAAATATCTAAAATAATGATACTTCTAAATTTGAACTGTGCAGGTTAATTTAATTATATACATAATAAATTTAATTATACAATTAATCAAGTGTTACGTACTCCACGAAAACCTGCCAAGTTTTAATTTAGAAGTATCATTATTTTAGATATTTTTAACCAAGTAGGTACCTACGTATTTTCACAACTACACCATATTTTAAGTTGGGTGTATGGTAAAGTGAATTTCGGCCAGATGGACCGTTGACGTGAATGCGGTAGTGGGTAGTGGCTGGATTCGGAAGGCTGAGGTCTGAGTGTGGTGGCGAGTCTTGGAAATGGCAAATGTTTACCAGTGGATTAGGCTGTTGATGAAGATGATTATGATTGATTTTAAAGTGCATCTACACTTGGCATTGGATTGGATTTCAATCCTTTTTTAGGCGAACAATTAGCTCATAGGAACTTGGCCTCCTATTCAACAGGGATGTTTTTGGTGGGATTTCAATACTTTTTTTCAAGAAACCGTACCTACTTTTCTTTAATAAGCTTTAAAGTGTGCATTATGTATACATGACATTATTTTATACCCCTCCCTTCCCCCCCTCCTCATTGTATTCTCATTTTATCACTGATTCATAAATATTTTTATAAGAAATTAGATTTTCGATTAAGCCAACTCATGCGTTATAATATGAAGTCCACGTTTAAAGCTTACATACTTCTTAATAATATTCGTACAAAATTTTCAGTTTAATCAATCCAATAGGTTAATCCCAATTGACATAGTTTATTAGCCTTCTGCTTACCCCCAAGGTTATTTTATAAATGTATATTAATGTCATAACATTAATATATAGCTTATGTTTAGAATAAAAGGATGACTCACGCTACACCGTGCCGGGTCCGAGCCGAGTGCCGGCCGCAGCAACGTCAATTAATATTATATATATTTTGTGTCGACAAACTCACGTTAAACCATAGATTTAGAATTTTTCGCGCTAAATAAATGCGTTAAACCGAGCGGCAACTGAGTGACAGCTGAACTACGGAAAACGCTCGGAAACAACTTGGTCCCGCCTCGGCTCGGCCACGGCCCGTTGCATGAATACAGTGCCACCTAGCTTCGCCCGAGCAGTCGTGAACGCAACCGGCTCGGTGACCGTGCTACGGCCGACACTCGGCTCGGACCCGGCACGGTCTAGCGTAAGTCATCCTTTAGAATGCTTGCTGATCTCTAAACTACTGGACGGATTTGATCCAAATATTTCGCAAATATGAATAACAATATTCAATGTGCAGTATTGACTTTTCCATAATTTGTAGGTATGTATAGAGTATTTGATTGACATTAATCAAAACATTGACAATATCTTTCTCAAATCTGATTGAGTTTTTAAACATGACATGTGTGAAAATAAAAAGTAAATTAAATCAAAAGAGTCCTCTCATGACTAAAAAGTATTGATACAAATTCGAATCAAATCCCCCCGAAGATAACAATTGTAACCCCTTTTTAGCCATGTTCTGGAATGAATTTCTATAAAATACGAAACACATCTTCCATCAATTATGTTAGAGATGATTTATGCAAAATTTGAAGAAGATCCGACCAAGGAATCCTGTCGTCCCATACAAACTTTGTAACCCTTTTCCAACTCACACTTGACCGATTTCTTAAATTTCTCAATTTTTCTTTAATCTACATATAACACCTGGTCTGTGTGCCAAATTTCATAACGCTAGGACAATTGGAAGTGGCCTAGAGGTTTTGATGACCGGTCAGTGAGTGAGTGAGTCAGTCAGTGCCAAAAATAGCTATATTCACAGGGTCATATTTCAGGATCTACTGAAGCTACATCTATGAAATTTGGTACACTACCTTAGTACTAGTATATGAATACGTACGTACAATTTTATTTCTGTACTTGCAATAGGCACTGAGCTACAGGGGGGTCAAAAGTGGGTCGAAGCGGTTCGTGTAAATAGAGTACGACATGCGCTCGGCCTGTTGCTAGAACTTGGCCTGCGCACTGCCGTGCGCTTAGATTTTGACCTCCTAATCACGAATATTATAACGAAAATTGGCGCAAACGCCATTTTGAATAAGAGAAACGGAGAAGAACCTCTTTTTGTTCGGTGTGCATGATCGTGCATTCCTTACCGATTTAGACTATTTTTTAGCTGGAGCAGAGCAATTTTTTTTTGTTTTGTGGTTTTTTATTTTATAATCATACGATTTTCCGAAATATCCCGTTGTGGCGAAAGCTTAAAATGGGTAGTATTGGCATAAAAGTGCGCAAAAGACAGCATGTCAAAATTCTTATCTTCCAAACGACTCCTAACTGTAAAGTTAGGAGTCGTTTGGAAGATAAGAATTAGTGTAAATTTCAGCTAGCCAACAAGCAATGTATGAGATAGCTGAATACTTTTTTAACTGTTTATAATACAAGAAAAGTCAAATCTTCCTGATTAAATCACTAAAAACAAATAAGTAAGTACATTATTAGGTTATATATTACGTCACAATTACTAAAAACTTACTCAAACCGAATCAGTTTGTGCCCTTCCGCTTAAAGAACAACACATGGCGTTTACCTTTGCACAGTCCCGCTAATCCCGCGGGATCCCGCACGATTTACGTGCGGGCCTAGTCCCGCAAAAATACTGCGGGAGCCCGGTATTTCGGGATCCCGGTATCGCATTCCCTAATTGCAACCAATGAAGAGTTTGGCAATTTCTTTTAAAGAAACCGTACAAGGCGGACATCAGTTGAGGTTTCGTAATTTGCTTTTAAGTCATCCGTTTTTCTATTTCCGATAAATCAAACCATACTGCATTCGAAAGGGTTTAGTAATGTGTCTTTGGGAAAAACAAAAAATAATGTGGCTATGTTACAAACTATTTTTTTTCAACTTTCCCTTAATGTACCCGCTTTGGGCACATCTCCCCTATTTTTGTTGTAACAGCAGCAAAAGACATCTGCCTATGACGCTGGTGACAGATAAACAGACAGACGAACAGGAGTATCAGTAATAGGGTCCCATTTTTACCCTATGAGTACGGAACCTTGAAAGAGTAAGTTATTAGGCACATAAAAGCGATGTCTTTGACAATTTACGAAAAAGCGGCCAGTATCTGATAAGGTAAAGAGAAAAGTATCATTTAGATACGAAACCATAAAAAACATGCATATGCATGGGTAATCCTTTTTAGGACATCCTTCCGAGAGCTTACCCGGGGCTCACAACCATAGGCTGTTGGGCGTTACGTGAGGTTTTTTAGTCGGTAGCAGGAGTCCAGCATGACATCCATGAGGTATTTCCCACACGTAAAAAAAAGGGTTGTGAATAGATAATTATCGTTCAAATATTCATGACTTCTTTTAGGCTTCATTGAAATTCATTAAATACTCTGTGCGGTCATCTAATTATTCCTGAAAGGTTGAAATTAAAATGTCTACGGGTCTTAAGTGCTCTTAACAAAGGTCTGTAATAAAATGGGTCAAGCTCCTGTCATCAAAAATTATCGTGAAATCTCGTGTAACGTAGTAGAGTAGTGTTCAGACGGAGGACCGCATTTTCATTTACTCAAAACATATAAAGTAATGGACTTGGTTTGTATTAGGTACATACGATGGTATTGGTTTGGGTAACTTCGAAAATAAAGAAAGTAATACACAAAATAATCTTTATTGATTTAAGTCATGTAGTAACTTTCATAAACGCTGGATATTATAAGTGATACATACTTTGTCTTATATTTCCGTTAAATTCAAAATTATAATTTTAATAAGTTGATTAAAACTTTAGCAAAAGAAATTCCAGTTCACCATTTTTAATCGCCAAATATAGTTAGATAGAATAAATATAGTGTATTAAGGAATAAAGGGCAGGCCGTGACCGGGACCATATAGTAAGAAATCGTAAATTAAATAGGTACGACTGGTACGAGTACTAAGTACATTTAAATCCAAACGAACATGAACCAGACATCGACCCTCACAAAATATTAAAACTATACTCTCAATCATACCTAGAGCTACTTACAAAGAATGGTCTTTCTAACAATAACGTTAGGCAATATCTAAAACAACATTTTATACCTCTTCGGTTACAGAAACAGTCTTTAAAAAGCTACTTTAACCGTAAACGGCCGAACAATCTGCAAGTCTAAAGTAGTCAGTACTTCCTAGAATTGGAAAAAAGGCTTTATCTCAGCACTACAAGACCTCATTCCGGAGTCTGTAATTCAATTAATTAAATGGCACTCCGGTCCCCTTTAGTTGTTTCAACAGGCTGCCTCGGTATCAATTTGTTACATTGTGTTCAAGTATTTTGGAGACAAAAACCGACCGACGAAAACGAAGGGTGTGAACATAATATATCTGTGTGTCTGTGGCATTGTAGCGGCCCAACGGATGGACCAATTTTAATGCAATGCCTTTGTTTTTGAAAGCTGATGTGACCAAGATGGTTCTTAGCTATGAATTGCAGGGTCAGAGACTTTTAATTTTCAAATTAACACTTGTTTAATACCGCGATTATTTTATTCTCCGAGATTAAACTCCGAAATAAAAACCCTTTTCTTTTGATCTAAATGTATTGTTAAAAATTACAGAGAAACATAATTATTACATATCTATATTTACATTATTACTATCTAAACTAAACCTAAATAAGGCCCCCGTGGCATTGTGCCCAAAAGACTAGCAGCATTCCCCCTTTGAATAGCAATACCTATTCGTTGAGCGAGAAAACTGCCAGCCCTTGGGTCACCAGTTGACTCCACAAGGCGCTTTTTCAAATTCTTGAAAAATTTTTGCGCATTGGGACCCCATGGACCTAGGGTCTCGACACCGACTGGACAAAAACGATACGATGATTCGAGACCCTTATATTTATTAATTTTAATATTTTCAGCCGCTTCCGCTGCTGCACTGACTTTTAATTTTGTTTTAGGAAGATGGGACGGGGCTAGAGTGTCAAGACAAGTTGCATCCCACACCAGGACTCGACCCATCTCCCACGGTATCAAAGTTATACCATCCGGTCTCCTGCCATCGTCCCTGAAAACGCCGTTTGGCTCTAAGAGCGCAGGCACATTGGCGGTGGCAAGAGCACGGCGGATGATGTCGTTCAGCGCAGCGTGGCGTGAGAAGCGGCCTGCGCTCTTTAAACATGAAAGACCATGATGCCCCAAAGTTTCAACGTTAAAACCGCAGGGGCATCGATGTGGAGCGCAAAGCGTGACGCCAAGTCTCAAACCAACTGAAATTCTTAGGATGTCCGGTTCCAAAAAAGTTCCGGTGTTGGCTGTAGGGAAAGCTTTCAACCAATCACTGAATTCCTTTCTACTGAGCGCTAATAATCTGGCCCGATCCGGGCCTAAGCTAGCATTTAGCAAGGAGTCAAAGGTTAATTTAGATTTAGCGTCGTCCCAGCTCCGTTGTAAATTTGGATGGGTGGGTAAATTTTGTCCCGGACAAGCCATTAGCCAAGCATTCTTGGCATCTGTAAGGCCAGTCGTCTCATAGTCTGTAAGACAATTCGTCAGAATTTTACCTACGAGACTCGACGTGGCATGTACAGATGACAAAAAGGCTGGCAAAGCCACACTAGAAATTTTGCGGATCCGTAGCCCACTATATTTAATGGGAAGAGATGCCTGGGTCCAAGATTGTTCGCTCAGTTGTATATTGAGAATTGATTCCAAAGAAGATTTGATTAGCGAATCAATAGAAAATAAATGACTTTGATGTTTCCAAAAAGGACAACAGCGAAGCAAATAAATAGATTTGGGAACAAACATACAAAATTTCAGAATTGTGATTGCGTAATGTGAACTAATAGAATGTAGCCGATCTACATTGGATGCAAATTTTGAAATTTTTTGTGCTATTAATTCGGGAATAGCATCTTCAAATATAGGGGACCCTAGGAGGTAAAGATTCTCTCTGCTAACAATTTTAATATTCGGACATAGGGAATTGAATTTTTCAACGAGTTCCAAATTGTTGTGATTATGATGAATATACAGGCTGAATTTTTCAAAAGGGATTGGATGGCCAAATCCGAAACTACAAGGAATAGCGAAAAGTGCTCAAAGGAGTCACGAGCCCAATTTTCAGTTCAGAAACTTAAAACCTCATCATTAGATTTTTGAAAAACTAGTAATCCTAGCTGGGAATCGAATCCATTGATTTTGAAAAAAAATACACACCCTATATTATTACACCATACGATAGTGTTGCTATTAAGGATTTTATTCTGGAAAGTAATGACATACGGCAAACTAAGGGAAAGTGCTCATCTTTCTTATTTTTCTTACGTTAACTGATTAATTGTTCAAAATGTAGACCATTGTTTTCAATACATAGCTGGATTCGAGACCTCAACGATCGTACTGCATTCAATATTATTGATTCCGTTTAGAATATTCTCCAAAAAATCATTCTGAGCATGATTTAAAACACAGAATAGTTACGATCTATTCTGGAATGGCGAACGAAATAAATTATGATACCAAATTTAGGTACAAGAAATATGAATTCCATCAAAATTCTAAACTTTCCTTAAATTTGCCGTATATCATTACTTCGCAGAATTTGATCCTTATCAGCGACACTATCATATGGCGTAATATAAAGGGTGTGTTTTTTTTTTCAAAATCAATAGGTTCGATTCCCAACTAGGATTATTGGTTTTTCAAAAATCGAATGATGACGTTTAAAGTTTTATCAAAATCGGGCTCGTGACTCCTTTGAGCATTTTTAGCTATTCCTTATAGTTTCGTAATTGGACATCCAAGCCCTTTTCAAAAATTCATCCTGTATAATTCACACTTATTAAAATTTAATTCCAAACCAATTAAATGAAATTTATTTTTAATTTCTATAAGATCTGACAGAACAGAAACTGCATCACCTCCGAGAGTCCCGTCATCTCAATACCAGACGTTAAATTTTGACTTTAAATTTTGAATGATGGGGTTAATGGCTAGGCTGAAAATGGCTGGTCCGAGGGGATCACCCTGCTGGCAACCGACTTCAGAAGAAAGTTCGTTGCATTTATACATTAATTTGGAAGGTTCGTGATAACAGTTAAGTAAATAGTTATAAACTTCAGGAACATTGCTTCTAATTTCTGACAGCAGGATGTCACGGTTTACCGAATTAAAAGCATTTTTGACATCAATTTTTAGCAAAACCTCACACTCACCTTTATTAAGGTAGGTGCGTAAGGCGTGGACCGCCGCTTCACACCCACCTTTGGTACCAAACCCTAATTGAGTCGGTTCAAATTTTTGTGTTGGACAGAAATTTTGGATGCCAAACGCCTAAAAGTGAACCCAACAGCAATAGGACTGACTCCTCCGTCTTTTTTAGTGAGGGCAATGAGATTAGCTCCATAGATAACAGGAGCGATCTCAGGGTTAATGTTACCAGAGAGCATGAGGTTTACTAATTTTGTTAAACAACCGATGAAGTGCTTACCTGCATCACCCACACAGTGAGAGGTTAGGTCTTTTAGGTGTTGTGGAGAAAGACCATCAAGACCAGCAGCTAATAATAATTCGGTCCTCCTTAGTTTGTATAAACCAGTTTTTTGGTATAGATAGTAAAATTGCATACAAGGAAAAGCATGACACTAAATATCACACCACTTCCGACTATAATGGCCAGAAACAGAAATACAAATCCGCTTTTTGTAATCCGTTATCTAGCATTATGAAAACTGAAATTCCCACCGGTACAGCAGTTCTAAGTTCATTTTATCATGCATACCGCAAGCTTTTAGCTATGCTCTTGGGTATGTGGGCGTTCGGAGCCGAGTCGAGTAACCAGGGCCTGATTTAGGGTTCCGCGCGCCCTAAGCTAGCTATGAATATGCGCCCCCAGCTGCAACTAATTAAATAACAAGTCCTACCTACAAAAGACACTTTACGTTAGCTGATCCTACGTTCCTAATCGTTTTTCTTTGTTAATTTGAAAATAAAATAAAACTCGATCCTGATTTTGAACTTATGACCCATGGTTTACTGAGGAGTTGGGTACCTATTCCGCAGACTACTTGATGCATCAGCCAGTAAAAGCGTGATAAAAATACCATCAAAGTACCTAACAGTAGGTACCTCGGTACATACAGTTTCCGATAAATCGCACCAGTGAATCTTGGTGAAATCACTTCATAACTCAGGAAGTGAGCTGATGATATGCAAAATTTACAGATAAGAACGGCTCGAAAGCCGATGTGCTGGGGATGGCCCCGGCACATTGGCTTTCGAGCATAGAAAACCGAAAAATGGCTCATCTGTTGGGCTGCTACGATGCCACAGACAGACACACACATGCACAGATACACAGGACAAACTTATAACACTTCTCGTTTTTCGGCGGGGTTAATTAAATCGTTAGTAATTAGGTAGACGAAATACGAAAGGTACCAAAAAAGGTACTAGAGCTAAGCTGAATCCTAGGTGTACCTAAGCTGAATGTAACGGCTCGATTTGTCGGCCGTTTCCTCGTGGTCATACTAGTTTGTCATACCAGTATGACCACGAGGATATAAATGTCCTCGTAGTCATACTATCATTTTAAAGAAAGTTAAGTAGCGAATTAATTATCATATAGCGAATGGAGATCGAAAAAACAAATGAAGATCGGCAAAACAAATGAAGATCGGCAAAACAAATGAAGATGAACAAAACAAATGAGGATCGACAAAACAAATGAAGATCGGCAAAACAAATGAAGATCACTAAACAATTAATGAAAGTAAGATAAACAACTGAAAGTCGACAAAACATATGAAAATCGACAAAACAAATGACGGTCGGATAAACAAATGACGGTCGGATAAACAAATGACGATCGGCAAAACAAATGACGATAGAAAAAACATATGCAGATCAATAAAACAAAGACTATAAGCAATTTGATAAGATCAAAAATACTCCGGGTCCGGGTGATTATCATCCGGACATTTCGATGTAAAACAAGAGATCTGTTGTTTTTCCGGTAATTACATCTATTTCTTCTTCCAAAAAACTTTCCTGACTGTCACGAAATAAAAGAAAAATAACAAACAGTCCTAAAATCTGCTTTAACCTTGCAGTGTCCCCGATATGATGGGACATAAGGACATTACTGATCACTTTCGGCAATTTGGACTAAACCCGAATCCCCCCTAAGAAATCAGATAAAACCCAAACCCACGGGAGGAACTGCGATGGCGGACAAGGTCTACGAAACAGACTTTGTACGCCATCGCAGTTCCTCCCGTGGGTTTGAGTTTTATCTGATTTTCGGGGAGATTCGGGTGAATCGGGGAGGGGAAATAGGTGCTATCCTATTTCTTCGAGGAGTGAAGAGTCACGCCATCTTCCTGATCTGCTTCTGTAAGAATGGCAAAATGACAACTCGCCGTTTTCAGGCCCACAGTGATGGAGGCGGGTAGCCCTGAGCGTATTGCAGTGTGCGACGAACCCGCCGTCGACTACGGAACTTGGGATTTCTCTCCCGCTGCCTCTATCGCAAATATGACTTGCTCGCAAAAAGACTCAGTGGCGTCCTATTTTCTACCATTGAAGATCATGGCTATCACCACGGTCTCCAGCGTGAGAACATCTACGCCCAGGCCCGCAACGAGGTTGCAGTGTATAAGCTGATCGTAACCTCGCTGCAGTCACCGTAGTGCTGACACTCGGATGTTAACTTCCGCCGCAGATACTTAGGTAGGTACTCGTACTGATGCACTCGTGTCCAGTAAGTATCTGTGACATTCGGTAGGGGAGGCTGCGATGGTGCCTTTCCAGCCACTCCTCCATGACCAGTTTCACCATCTCAACAGTACCTACCGTCTCACACTTTTTTTATACCACCAAAGTGGCAGACAAGCATACGGCCCACCAGATGTACCGGTGGTCACGCACAAGGAGGCAAAGTCTCTCCTGTCGCGAAGAGGTTCCGCACCACCTGCAAGCATGGGATCGTTGACCACACTCATGGCTCGCCTCTGCCCCGAGTCGAACGGAAAACTTCAGTCAATTCATTCTGATATTCAGGTGCCCCCGCCCAGCAGTGGCAGCTGTACTCCATGTGCGGCCGCACTTGCGACTTAAACAAAAGCACTGTTTGCGCCGCAGTAAAGTACCGCAGCGCCCTGTTGAGCACACCGAGCGCCTTGGACGCCAGCTTGGCCTTATTCTCCAAATCACTTCGGAACTGAACTTCACTGGAGATGTCAACACCAATGATACCTATACTGTCAGAGATGGAGAGAGTTGTGCCCTGAAATTGTGAATTCAGAACAGCTGCCGTCAATGACGGCCCTGATGCTTCTACCGGCCAAAAAGCTAGACACCCATTCGCTTTGGTTCCTGGGTGCCTTGAACGCGACACGGGTGGAGCTTATACTTACAACCACGCTGCCAGGGAGATGGGCGCAGGAATTTAATTTTAACCCACGTATTTGTATTTTCACTAAATTACCAAATATTATTATGTGCTTTGGTGTTACAAAATGTTAAATAACAATTTTAAATATGTTGTTAGGAGTTGTTACAATCTGTTAAAAATTGCTAGATGGTTTGTGTGCTCCTTTTTGGGAGCACCGTAAGTCATACCTAACCCAGCGCCGATCCCAACGCCAAGCGCCCCCTTGATCCTAGCGCCCTAAGCTTCAGCTTAGTTAGCTTATGGGTAAATCAGGCCCTGCGAGTAACTCTTTGTTATCTCAAGTGCCCTCAGGTGTGAGAACACGACACTCGCGCGAACTTTTCTCATATAACATTTTTAAGGTTTGATCTTTGAAATCTTACAATGCGGAATATCTTTCACGATCTCCTTCAAACGAAGCCTTTGAAATGAAAAACGACAAGCGATTCTTATGTGTACGTATATAGCTTTTTTTTCGAGATGCTTGCAAAATTACTTTTACGCTATTTATATTGTTTACTGTGTTCTAATACTTTCTGTTAATCTGTAATAACATTATAAAAAGAAAAGATTGAACCTTTATAAAATTCAATCACTATAAGGAAGCCACGTTATCCTGAAGTAACATAGGCTATCTATGTTTTTCAGAGTTTCAAAAGTTTATGGAGGATTATTGTTAGGGATGAAAACTAATATATCTCAATGCAGCAATATATATAGTTCGATTGCTGTAGTACCTATATCCCACCAAAAACATCCCTGTTGAAAAGGAGGCCAAGTTCCTATGGGCTAATTGTTCGCCTAAAAAAGGGTTGAAATCCAATCCAATGCCAAGTTTAGATGTACTTTAAATAATCTAAAAATATCTAAAATAATGTTACTTCTAAATTGGAACTTGGCAGGGTTTCGTGCAGTACGCAACACTTGATTAATTGTATAATTAAATTTATTATGTATATAATTAAATTAACCTGCCAAGTTCAAATTTAGAAGTAACATTATTTTAGATATTTTTAGATTATTTAAAGTACATCTAAACTTGGCATTGGATTGGATTTCAACCCTTTTTTAGGCGAACAATTAGCCCATAGGAACTTGGCCTCCTTTTCAACAGGGATGTTTTTGGTGGGATTTCAATACTTTTTTTCAAGAAACTGTACCTATTTTTTCTTTAATAAGCTTTAAAGTGTGCATTATGTATACATGACATTATTTTATACTCTCTCTCAACAAGACAAGCTCTCGAAAGGATGTCCCAGTAAATGTCCATTTTGTTTCAATTATTATTTTTTTATGAAAATACAATGCTCGATATTCTGTGAGTATTTCAAGCGTCTACTGGTTGCCCTCATTACCTATTAACACATAGCAACGCGCGCCTTAGATAGTTCGCGTTGCTCTATAGTGTTATACAACGCGCGTCTTTAGACAGTTCGCGTTGCTCTATAGTGTTATACAACGCGCGTCTTTAGACAGTTCGCGTTGCTCTATAGTGTTATACAACGCGCGTCTTTAGACAGGTCGCGTTGCTCTATAGTGTTAACTATCCTTGCATAGATCCTCTACGGTAGGTACAGTAAATATTCAAAAAGAGTTTGTGAACTCTATGTTTAATTTCTTTTTCAGAATATTGATGACATTTGAATAATGACATTATAAACACGATATCTACGTCTACAACATAAATTGTGTGTTTGTACGTAAATTGTTTATACTGGAGAAGAATATAAAATATGGACTTTTTGTTTACCATTTCCTATGAAATAGCTATCTTTGAAATATTACACCCACCTAAAGTAATCTGCTGAAAGCGTTGTTCACTTTTTAAAGAACAAATATTTACGATGAAAGTCGAAAAATAAGTCAGTATGTGACCCGTATAATGTTCAATCATGGCGACACAAAATTAATTTCATTGAGCAACATTTGATTGTGCTGTACCTCCTAAAGTATTCATTTAATTTGCATGGTGTAAAGGGAATGAATGATCTTGATGAAATGTTCAAATTAACTAACGTATTTAAATTGTAAAGGATACCTTATTACCGAATATATAAGACAAAGTCGCTAAAAAACACGTTTGTTGTATGAAAGCCCCCCTTAAATATTATTATGTTTTTGTTTTCAGTATTTGTTGTTATAGCGGCAACAATAACACATAATCTGTGAAAATTTAACTCTCTAGCTATCACCGTTCATGAGATACACCGCCTCCTGACGGACAGACAGACAGACAGACAGACGGACAGCGAAGTCTCATGAATAGGGTCCCGTTCTTTACCCTTTGGGTACGGAACCCTAAAAAGGATGACTCACGCTACGCCGTGCCGGGTCCGAGCCGAGTGCTGGCCGCAGCAAGGTCAATATTATATATATTTTGTGTGAACAAACTCACGTTAAACCATAGATTTAGAATTTTTCGCGCTAAATCTACGCGTTAAACCGAGCGGCAACTGAGTGACAGCCGAACTACGGAAAGCGCTCAGAAACAACTCGGTCCCGCCTCGGCTCGGCCACGGCCCGTTGCATGAATACAGTGCCACCGAGCTTCGCCCGAGCAGTCGTGAATGCAACCGGCTCGGTGACCGTGCTACAGCCGACACTCGGCTCGGACCCGGCACGGTCTAGCGTGAGTCATCCTTTAGAATGCTTGCTGATCTCTAAACTACTGGACGAATTTGATCCAAATATTTCACAAATATGAATAACAATATTCAATGTGCAGTATTGACTTTTCCATAATTTGTATGTATAGAGAATTTGATTGACATTAATCAAAACATTGACAACATCTTTCTCAAATCTGATTGAGTTTTTAAACATGACATGTGTTAAAATAAAAAGTAAATTAAATCAAAAGAGTCCTCTCATCACTAAGAAGTATTGATACAAATTCGAATCGAAACCCCCCGAAGAAAACAATTGTTACCCCCTTTTAGCCATGTTCTGGAATGAATTTCAATAAAATACGAAACACATCTTCCATCAATAATGTTAGAGATGATTTATGCAAATTTTCAAGAAGATCCGACCAAGGAATCCTGTGGTCCCATACAAACTTTGTAACCCTTTTCCAACTCACGCTTGACCGATTTCTCAAATTTCTCAATTTTTCGGTAATCTACATATAACACCCGATCTGTGTGCCAAATTTCATAACGCTAGGACAATTGGAAGTGGCCTAGAGGTTTTGATGACCGGTCAGTGAGTGAGTGAGTCAGTCAGTGCCAAAATTAGCTATATTCACAGGGTCATATTTCAGGATCTACTAAAGCTACATCTATGAAATTTGGTACACTGCCTTAGTACTAGTATATGATTATGTACGTACAATTTTATTTCTGTACTTGCAATAGGCACTGAGCTACAGGGGGGTCAAAAGTGGGTCGAAGCGGTTCGTGTAAATAGAGTACGGCATGCGCTCGGCCTGTTGCTGGAACTTGGCCTGCGCACTGCCGTGCGCTTAGATTATGCCATAGACTGATCGAGTAAAGACGTGATATTGTATGTAGTAATGAGTATTTATTAAAACACAGCTGGATGCGGCGGCTACTATACATTAGTCTTAAGTCGTAAGGAAGGATAATAACGTAAAAGCCAATACATTTCCTTGACGAAATTTTGATCTTTCAAAGTTTCAATACGTGGAAGGTCTATACATTATAACGCACATCCCACTACCCTTTCCCATGTAGGCACTTTACAGATAGCTACGTGATTCGATTCTGTTGCGTAAAAAAGGAAAAGTTGTTATTATTGACGAAATGTCAGGTAATATATAAGAAGTGGGTACATCAAGACGCAATTGGTATTTCTTCAAAATATCGTACCAATTTCTATGAGTAGGTACCTACATACTTTTTATTATTTTTTTTGGCGAATGTATGTTCCAGGTTTTATATTTACTTCTATGGTAATAGTGACGTTTAACACAGTTTTTATACGTGTCTGAGAATGAAAATGGGTGGCAGCTGTAAGAAATACTAAAGAGAGTTATTCAACGCCAAAAAGAACTGTTTCCTTTTAGTGTTACTGAATAATGGCCACTTATCTCCAGTAGCATTAAATATGGCAGTAAAAACTAAATCTTTTCATCATTTACAGTTATATTACATTTATTTTAGTGCTATCAAGTAGTCATATAATTGTTCGTAAAGGGTTTCACATACGGGTAGGTGTTCTTAACGCCGGCCTATTATGAAATAGGTTAACATTCTGTCTTTAAAACTTACTGTGAAATCTCCGTTGACGAAAAGCGGGTGTAATAAGTTCAACTTGTGTGTAGGTATCTGTTTGTTGCATCATAACACACTGTTTTGCAAGCTGAATTCATTTAGATGGTTCTAAGCTATACATTTGGAAGATTATCAGCTCACTATCTAGGTAAAAAGATCTTACTAAAATTGACGGATCCGATGTAACTGAAATGATGTATACTTATTGTTACTTTGATGATATTTCAACGACACGGTAACCTGAAACTTGCTGCCGTATCAAGTTGTTTGTGAAATACCTATTCAACTCCTGAGAAAATAATAGCATATTTACCTACTTATATTCAAATGTTTATAGCCAAGTATTTTCAAGTGACGAAAGAAATTCAGTTATGGGTTGGTATTAGTTTATAATTATCTGAGTGAATTGATTAAAGTTTGTTGAATGTCTATACTTATAACACAATTTTACCTTCCAAAAGAAGGCAAATAACCAAGGGCCTAACAGTCCTTCCTAATCGCATAAAAATTATCGTCCTGGGACATCCTTCCGAGGGCTTACCCGCGGCTCCTAACCGTAGGCTGTAGGGCGTTGCGTGAGGGTTTTTAGTAGGTAGGAGTTGGTAGCAGGCATAGCATCCATGAAGGATTTACTCTCACGTTAAAAAAAGCACCTAACGTAGCGTTACACTCAAATAAAACCAGTACTTTTTCAATCCTTTATTCAGTAAGTTTACAACAGTATGTAACTCCACGTAAAATTCCCAAAGGCTTCTACGGAGCACGAATATCTCTCCCGTGCTCACATTTGATGCGTTGTCGCATGAAATATTAAGTTCATTCTCTACGTGTCAGTAATTTCGTACATTTGCCGAAAATATGTAGCTCTGTTCTACCTACACTCAATGTAGATTACGCTTTGTAAGTTGCTGCTTTTATTTTTAAGTATCACTATATTATGCATATAATATGACACTTTTAAAGGTTAATTGTTATGTTACCGTTCAAGACCGAAGAAAAATCTACTCACAATCAATGTAGGTATATAGTTATTTCGTTCTAAAACGATATCAAAATCTATGAAATCAGCCCATGGTATACCACTACTGGACACAGGGCACTCTCAATTTACACCACAACAAACGGTCCTGCACCTTTGCATCCAGCTCTGCGACATTTTCAAGGTCGTCGGTACGTCTGGCGGGTGGACGTCCTACTCTACATTTGCCGAGTCGTGGTCTCCACCCTAGAATTCGTTTGGTTAAAATGATAAGTTATAAGTTTTTCCTGGGCCACGGGCACTGCTCATAATTCTCGTGGTAAACAATATAACCTTTTGATTTAAAATCGCTGCCGATCGAATTGCCGTGTTTAAAAGATACACAGATATTACATTGTAATGTGTAAACTGTGAATTATAAAGTTTTGCGCTAGCCCTTGCATGCTTGAAATGCAAACGCAACCAGACTTTATACTCTTAAAACAGAGAGAGAAATAATAATGAAACGATCAAACTTACTACCCATGTGCAGAAACTTTGATTTTATAAAAACGATATTGAACAAGTACGCACACGACGTTTTATCTGCGCGGCAAACAATGAAAAGGCAAATTGTTTGCATAAGTAATGTTAGAACCCGCATGAGGAATTCTATTTCCAACGTTGAATTTTGCCTTTGTTATTTTACAGCCGCTTCTATATCGCTATAACATTGCTTTTGTGATGATACCGTATAGGCGCTGTAGCGCTCGTTTCAATTGAATAACACAGGTAGAACGCTTCAAGCGAAAACTTAGCGTATAAAAACATGAATATTTAGTTGCCTAAACAAATCCGACTTATCCGGACATCCTTTTCGTTACTAGCAGGCAGATAGTGACTTGTGTTGCGTCCCTCAATAAATGTGCGGTGGGCAAAGGAGAAACGGTATTCAGGGCCGCCATAAAAGGATTGATTTAAAATAAAAAAAAAATTCAAAGTTTTGTATGGTTACACAACTACAAACAAATCAATTCTAAGGTGTATACTTACCCCCACCCAATGTATAAATCCAACTACTCAGCGTGGTGCAGTAAGGCCGATCATCCCCTCCAGATCGTCGATAGAGGTATGCTTCCGGCTGTGGATAGCTATTTAATAATATGCTGATTTGATTGATAGATGTCCGTCAACATAGAAACAATGATAGCTCTAGAGGACAATAGAGATTGCATATCAGTATTCCGAAAAGGAAAATGGTATCAAGTTGGGCTGAAAATTTTCCAACCCAACTAGGTCACTGTGATCGGATGAGATAGAGGATCTTTACTTTCTACTGGGGCCTAAGTCTGCTATTTCAACTGTGTCAGAATAGAATCGTAATCGTAGCTCAATAGCTACGAAAACTATTGCGTTATACGATTATTTCTTCATATTTAAATTTGTGATTGAATTACAAAAACTGACAAACTATATCGCCAGCTTTATTTTGGGCTCTACACTTTTTTGACAATCTAGGTCTCGTAAAGACGGGCCCTTCGTACACAAGGCTACGCAAATCTTCGATACTAATGTTGTCAACTTATGTCGCGAATATTTGGTAGCGCACGAACCGTACACACGAGATATCTCAAGACGCGATTTTGTCTGCCACTGTAGACATAGTGACAACACGTCTCAGACTAATTTAATTTACGAAATGTCTGACACAAGTGACGATGAAACTATGATTTTGGCTTACTATCTTTACCGAAAGCAAAGAAATCGTAATAGGAAATACTGGGTTCATCCAATAGAAAAAAATGTAAAGTGTAGACTGTTTGTAGCTGCAAAATAATTACAACTAACAGATATGTACTAAATTCAAATTGAATATTCAACAATTGCTCTGCCATCTTGGAAATCGCAGCGACGTTAGTAGCGACGATCTCGACCGGCAGGTAGCGCGCGACTGGCGGCGTCGGCGACGAATGAACAAAAGGTCGGCGACGCATGTCTGTGTACTAACCTCTTTGAATTTGTATTGCGGTAGTCGCTTGGAGTCCAAAATCGTTGAGTATCGAAGATTTGCGTAGCCTAGTGTACGAAGGGCCTTAGTCGTATCTTACAAGCGCAAAGTTTATTCCCTGGCCCCGTGGCTAACAAATTTACGGTTCTAATGTACGTAATTATGGCCCTGCGTCGTGATCATCGTTCTTGAGGACCACAGATGTATACCTGCTTATTTACCGTAAATTACGGTATAAATGACTACAATCTTAGAGGGTAAGTTTTAGTTGTGATTCCTCGCGTGGAAAAATTAGAACTAGCAAATGGAATTTGGTTTCTGACCAGGAAGGGCAGTAAATTTATATAGGCTATGCCGCTTTGGTATTTGGTTCTGAGTCCAGTCTATAAATTACAAGTCCTCTTTCATTGAAATCGTTTATTTTTAGTGAAAATCTCATACAGTCACCAAGCATTTACAACATTCTGACTTAATAATATACCAACATTTTTACTATATCATTCTGCTAAAATATAACGCCATTTTAAACCATAAACACTGCAATAACGTCGTTCATTTTACGACTATGAATAACATCTCACGAATTAGAATAAGACTACGCGTTACCCGTCCCTAATCCTGGATTTGTCAAAAATACAATATTTACATACCTTCTATTCAGTTTCCGCGCCTCAAAGATGACGAAAATTGCGAGGGGATTCTTATGAGTTCATATAAAAAATGTTTTATTAGAATGATATGCCGCAGAGTATAATGTACATAGAAAAATTTAAGTAGACCATAGAAATTCGCTTTTTTACTTGCGAATATTGTTATAGTCGTGTATTGGATATTGTTTTTAAATTTCATATAATTTTTTAGCCTCTCGAAATCGTTTCGTCATATTACACTGGGAGGGTGTACTGTACCGCGGGCCATGTGACCGGCTTGGTACAGAATTTTCTTTCTCTTAGCAACCGTGTACCACTTGCATGGCCCTTGAAAGACATTTTAATAAGCAAGAAATAAGCAAGGGATGTCCCTTATCTCCAGTATGTTTCCAAATTCTAAGTGTGTTATTTACCATACCTGTATATTCCATTTATTAAGTTCCACTATCTACAAATGAAACGGTATAAATATTAAGATACGTTTTAGAATCCGATTACACCAGTTTAACGAATAATACGATTTCATTAAACCTGCCGGTAATAGGGTGGCAATGGAAATGGAAACCATTCGGTTGAAAGATGGTGGTGCGATTTTAAATTGGAACATTAGGAATGAAGTACCTTGAAATTTGGAATTTGTGATTCAAAATAGCGTAATTTTGGATTTAATCAGGTGGATGAGTCTTCTTCTTCTATAATGTCAATGATTCACTCTTTACATTATGAAAATTCACTTGTACTATTCCACTTTTATTTTAATTTAAAAAATACCTGACCGGTTTCGCTTTTATAGCATTATCGAAGGTTCTTACACTAATTTACGTCATTACGTTATGTCGAAACCCCAAAGCAAAACGTCATTACGTTATGTTAAAATTAGTGTAAGAACCTTTGATAATGCTATAAAAGCGAAACCGGTCAGGTATTTTTTAAAGGGATATTTTTAAATGCACCTCTGTTTAATTTTTCTGCACACTAGGTAACCCCACTAATTTACTGAATGAAATGAAATGAAATGAAAATGAAATGAAAATATCTTTATTCATTTAGGTTACAAAGTAACACTTATGAACGTCAAAATTTTTGCTTCTACATTTACATTTACTGCCAGATTCGCAAAGCAATAGGTAGAGCCTGTGAGGAAGAACCTGGCAAGAAAACTCACGGCCACTCTTTTCAAAAAGTCTTAGTACATTCGTTTGTCATGCAATAAAGATCAACAATTTTGTCTACACAAGCGACATTTACAATCGCGCCCAATTAAGTGAGGAGCAAGCAACTCATGTCCATGTCTCTGTATCATTAAAATAGTCATCAATAGTATAGTATGCCCTTTTTAAAAGATGTGTCTTGATTTCCCTTTTGAATCTATATAAAGGAAGGTTCATAATATTTAAAGGAATTTTATTGAATAGGCGTACACCAAGTCCTTCGAATGAGTCGTGTACCTTATGTAATCGAAAAACCTTTCCAATCAATTTATGCTTATTTCTAGTATTTATTGAATGTACGTCACTGTTCTTAAGATATAGATGTATGTTCTTTTTAACAGACATGATGTTCTCAAATATGTATTGCGATGCAACCGTTAAAATTCCTATTTCTTTAAACTTCTCTTTAAGCGATTCTCGAGCATTTAATTTATAAAATGCAAACCAGAAAATTAAATGCTGTGCAAAAAAACCAATTGATTAACTAAACATGTCCTACTTAAAAAACCTAAATATTACTCAAAAAGAGATGACCTTTTTAATCGAATTCACTCCAAAAATGTGATTCGTACATCGAATATATGATTTGTGAAACAGAAATACGAATTGCATATCAAAAATACTAACTTGCACTCTAAATAGTACTATATTACAACGGATTTTTTTGGTGTGTGGGACTCCCGGCCCGGTCCGGAATGGACCTTCCTACCCACTAAACCCCGCGGTGTTCCTCCTCACCCTTTAGCCGGGCCGAGGGATATCAAAAGATTATTCACGTCGACCCGGCTAGGGGCGCCCTGTTTATTCGGGGCTCTCCTCGGGGGAGCCAGATGGGCGGCTCCCCAAAGCTCCATAAGGAGCTGAAAACCACGCCTGCACCGCTCTCGAGCGCCCCTCTGTAATAGAGGAGACAGAGAGCGGCTGGCGCAGGCGTGCGCTAATGGGCACCCCCGGAACACGGGAAAGGTGCCCACCGCCATGTGACCGTTGGTGGGCGGGGTCCCCCGACCTTACGCCCACGGTCAAGAAACAATCGGGGACGCGCAGTGACTCCTCACCGCGGCGCCCCCGAACTGCACGGCAGAACGGGCACAGTGCACCTCCCGCTTTTCCGCCATCACCTCGCCAACCGGCGAGGTCACAGCGGCCCAGCACTGTTGCCGCCGGTCGCGCCGTTATTCACGGCCGGCAGCCCGAACTGCATGGCAGGGCGGGAGCATTTACCCAAACTCCCGCCCCCCACGCAGTGCCTCTCCCACTTTGCCGCCATCGTCTCGCCAGCAAGGTGGCGAAGCGACGGCGACCCAGCATTGCTGCTGCCGGCCGTGAATAACGGCACAGCCGGCAGCAACACACACCACCGAGCAACCCACAGGTGGGTTACTCCCGCCTCGGCCGGAATTAGCCAGAGTAGCACAACTCCCCCACAGAGGAAGGGGAGTGGTCGCTACTCCGTTGCCCAGGATGCACCACGAGGAGGATCCGACCCATTGGGGTCCTTAAGATGTTAGTAGGACCCCGCATCCCATCTTACAACGGAATAGGTTAGGTTAGGTTAGGCTTTAATTTTTTTGACCAATAAAATTTAATTTTGTAGAGGTGACTGATTAAATTAGAATAAACGATGTGCCTAAAAGTAAATTAGGCGATAGATTTCCTTAAAAAAGTTTTGATATTTTTGTTGAACAATGGAATTTTTATATATACTCTTTTGATAATAGTTATTCGTTCAGTAAAACAGTTCTGCAAATACCATTAAACAGTATAATGAATTTGGTTTATTTAGTGTGCATAATTAGTGTGCAAGTCAGTATTTTTGGTTTAACTTTGAAATATTTTGTTCGGAAAAAGGGAATAAACAGATATCGATTTAAATACATGCCTTTTTTAAACATACCGTGTTCAAGCATGAACCAAGCTCGCGGATCTCTAAATGCAGCGACAACCGGCCCGGTCAGCGGCGAGTGGGGATGCGGCAATCGCCGTATGCGTCGGTGCATTCCATCA
The DNA here is from genome assembly GCA_933228765.1 of Miltochrista miniata. Taxonomy (NCBI): domain Eukaryota; kingdom Metazoa; phylum Arthropoda; class Insecta; order Lepidoptera; family Erebidae; genus Miltochrista; species Miltochrista miniata. The sequence goes on along the minus strand of OW121752.1, from coordinate 31,446,693 downwards.
AAAACGTTCGTCAATAGAAATTACCTCAGCGACAAAGTGCCAAATTCATTATTGTACTTATCCTAAAATTATACGATATTTGCGAAGATCAAAGCGTTTCTCTCAAACTACCACGCAAGGAGCAAACATATGGTGACCCACACGTGATATTAACAAGAACAAAAATATAATTGCAATTTGAGAGAACAAAAGGTGCATGCGTGGTGGTGTTGAATTCGGCGATTCGAAAGGGAAGTAGGTCCAGTTTTGAGTATTTTAAATATCTAACAAGTGTTTTATTTTCAGTGATTGTGTGTTTAAAATTGTCTCAGTTTGGAATTTAAAAATAGCAGCCTATTTTCTCCATTTCGTGTGCTTGCCGGTAACATTTTCACAAGTAGTTAACCTACCTACTTATATGCACACCTATCCGCTTATCTTAGCAAATATTCTGGTAAGTTATTTATTGTAAAGCGCTGCGTTGCCTATTTTTTCCGAGTTAATTCTAAATCTTTCGTAATCTATGCATAATAAGCTACATAAAAGTGAATTCAAGTGCTAAAGCGGTGTAAGGCTACCTACCTACTTATAGCTTACAAATTAGCTAGTAGCCCACTGCCTATTGTATTATTAGACTTTTTCACTAATTTGCTTTGTTCTAAAACATTTATCTTGTGATAATAGTACCTATCTATTCTATTAAGAAATACCTAACGTCTCAAGAAGATATAGAATAATAGGTACCTAGCTAGCTGTGAAACAGCTGTTCTATAGTTATTGCAAGGTGAATTATACCTACCTACTTGCTTCCTATTATTACTTCGTAGGAACTTCTGCATATGTTCACGACTGTGCATTCCTCGAGGCGGTAGGCAGAGATGTATTAACATCCTGTCATTAATTCATTTTGTTCAGTGTATTTTTTTTATGTTTATGAGTAAATCTTCATAGCTTCATAGTGTTATTGTTCCAACAACAAAATTTAGTTTACAACATTAGTTCAAATTAAAAACTTGAAAATCGTACTAGTTGTCAAATTAGTTAGTTATTGAGTAGGTACCTACTTAGGTGGGAAAGGAATTCTTTATGTGAACATATTCACAACCAGTTTAATTATACAATTCCAGGTTCGCCGCCTTCACAACGCCTTCCACTTTTCGACTGAAATTAATCAGATTTCAAAGGCGTTCAGTACCTACCTACCTACTGCACGCTAGTGCTACGTGCTCATCGTTGGTTTGTTTGTCATCTACTATCTGGTAACGCAAGTACTTACCTACCTACGGATCTCGCTGGATTGCACGACAGTGCAGCCGGGGCGACGTTCTTGAGGTTTGAAATTACTTACTAATTAAATATTATATAGCCTTTTTTTTGATTACTTTAATTTTAGGGTTCCGTACCTAATTTAATAACTTAGTTGATTGTTTGCCCTTACTTGGTACCCATATTGTTCCTTGGCTTTCTCACTATCATGGCGGAAGAATTAAGGGACTTAGTTCACCAGCGAGGTACCATTAAAGCACGTCTCACCATATTTTCTAAATACCTAGACGTTATAAAGCAAGTTGAAACAGGTAAATTAGAGTCCGTGCAGACTGGTGAATTGCAATTGAAACTGTCTCGAGTCCAGGACATGTTGCCAACCTTCGACGAGGTTCAGGGAAAAATCGAGATGCTAAGCGTCGATAATATTGACGCTCAGCTGATAGAACGAGATGCAATTGAAACTTCTTTCTGTCAGCTTATTTCTATGGCTCAGAAGGTACTCGAGTCTGTTCCTAGTACGAGGGGCAAGCACTCAGATAGTGATAGGGAGTCACACGGTGGTTCTTGTTCCCATTCTTGCAATATTCAAAACACGCACGTCAAGCTGCCTACAGTTAAGTTACCAATATTTGATGGTAACCATTTGAAATGGTTGGAATTTAGGGATACTTACGAGTCTCTAATTCACAATAATTCAAGTATTCCTTCCATTACTAAATTTCATTATTTACGCAATTCTTTGGAAGGCAGCGCGTCTGTTGTTATCAAATCAATAAATTTTACTTCGTCTAACTACGAAATAGCATGGAATTTACTATGTGAACGATTCAATAATGAAAGAATTTTAATCAATAACCATATTAAGTCTTTATTTACTTTCGAAACCATACAAAAGGAATCTTTTAAGTCAATTCGTTATATGGTAGACTACTATTCCAAACATTTACGTTCCTTGGAGGAGTTAAAAGAACCTGTCCAGTTTTGGGATACTCTAATCATTTATGTCATGACTGCAAAACTAGATGGCGTTACTGGTCGTAAATGGGAAGAGCATCGAAACACATTAGAGTTATCTCCCAGACTTGTAGATTTTTTCGAGTTCTTGAGAAGCAGAGCGGATGTTTTGGAAACTATTCAGTATGGTAAGGTAGAACTAGGTAGGTCAGATAAAAGTACAAACAAAGATTTTAAGCCAATAAAAAGTTTTATTTCATCTAATGAGCCTAAATTGTCTGGATGCGTTTATTGTAACCAAGCTCATTTTATTCATGCCTGTGACAAATTTAAGGCACTATCGTTTCCTGAAAAATTTGAAATAGTTAAGAAAAATCACTTATGTCATAATTGTCTTCGCTCAGGTCATCAAGTAGCTCGATGTCGGTTGGGCCCATGTAGATTCTGCAAAAAACGTCATAATTCTTTGTTATGTAATTCAACACAAAATTACAATAATGACAATAATACTCACAGTTCGTCAACGAGCTCCAATGCTGCTTCTTTTAACACTGATGTGTCAGCATTGCCAGTTCCTAATATGTCTTTGTCGGCTGTGGTTCCAGTCCAGGTGTTATTATGTACTGCAGAAGTTGAACTTGTTGATCCTAATACTAATAAACGTTTTGCAGCGAAGGCCATTCTTGACAGCGGCAGCCAAGCTTCATTTATATCTGAAAAAATGAGAAATATTATGAATGTTCATTGTGTAAAGTCTAAACCAGTTTCAATATGTGGGATAAATGGTAACGTAGTTACAAATATAGTTGAATCCTGTAATTTAAAGGTAAAATCTCATTTTAATAATTATCAAATAGATGTATCCTGTCTCGTAGTTCCTAAAGTTACCAACAGTCTTCCAAGTTTGCCAGTGGACGTCGCCAAGTTAAATTTACCGTCTCACATATCACTGGCCGACACTAGATTTTTTATACCTTCAGAAATACACATTTTACTTGGAGCTGACGTATTTTGGGAGATTGTCACATCAAATCAAATCAAACTAGGACCTCATAAGCCAATCCTTCAGGAGTCAAAATTTGGTTGGCTCGTGGCAGGTCCAATAGGGACACCGTACTCCCCACAAAAAACGGTTAGTTGTAGTTTTTCCTCTGTAATTCGAGAAACTTCAACTAAGTTTTGTGAAGTCGAAGACTTTCCTACTAATAAAAAAGGTATGCTGTCTATGGAGGCAGAATATTGTAAAACTAATTTTCTAGAAAATACGAGACGTCTACCTGATAGGCGATTTTGTGTCAAGTTACCGTTTCGTGAGTCACCTGAGGAAGCGTTAGCTGACTCCTACTTTGTGGCTCAGAAACAATTGGTAAGTTTGAACAAAAGATTGGTAAGGACTGGACTTGCGGAAAGATACGATTTCTTAAAAGAATATGAGCTTTTGGGACATCTTTCTGAAGTTCCTCGTCCTGAGTTTGGCTACTACATACCTCACGCACCGTCCTTCGGGTCCAAAGTGAGACAACCAAACTTAGTAGTATTTAATGCCTGGCAAAAAACAGCCACTAATCAGTTGGTTGGCAATACATTGTGGCCCATCTTTCCTACAGCAACCGCAGAGTGAATGGCCTTCATCCAATGCCTGTTGTCACGAACTACCTGAAATGAAAAATTGCATGAAATTAGAATTTGTTAATGAAATTGTCATATTTGAAAAATATTCTAAGCTTTGTAAACTTCAAAGAGTTTTCGCCTACGTACTTAGATTTTATAATAATTGTAAATCTGTTTTAAAATCAACTTCAAATAAAAGAATCAATGGTCAACTTACCGCTTTAGAGCTACAAAAAACATTAACATTTCTTGCTAAGCAGTCACAGAGTGAATCTTTTGCTGCAGATATTCAATCACTTTTAACTTCAAACCACTTACCTTCTAAGTCAAATATCTTATCTTTAAGTCCATTTCTTGATCAAAATCATATTTTACGAGTTGGAGGACGCATTCAAAATGCTTCTCATTGTCCTTATGAAAAAATACATCCGATATTAATTGATTCGAAACATTTATTTTCTAAACTATTATTTGAAGCGGAACATATTCGTTTATTACATTGTGGTCCTCAACAACTGTTAAGTTCGATACGCGATAATTTTTGGGCCATCGGAGGTCGAACTCTGAGTAGCAAGACTGTCAACAATTGTATAAAATGTAAGCGACTTAAGGCCCAAACGTATCAACCGATAATGGGAAATTTGCCCCAACCTCGTGTAACTCCTGCATCGCCATTTGAAAACTGTGGCACAGATTTTGCAGGACCGCTCCTTATCTCTAGCCGCAAGGGTCGCGGAGCAAGAACCACCAAGTGCTATTTATGTATTTTTATTTGTATGTGCACGAAAGCGGTGCACCTCGAAGTTGTAAGTGATCTGAGCACTAACGCTTTCTTGTTATGTTTGCGTAGGTTTATCGCCCGTAGAGGGAAACCGCGAACCATCTTTTGCGACAATGGTAGAAACTTTGTAGGGGCAAACAATGAACTTCGAAGGTTGTTTAAGTCTTGCGAACCAGCAGTGGATGAATTTGCAGCCACTGAGGGCATTACCTTTAAGTTTTCGCCAGCTTTTTCCCCAAGTTTCGGTGGAATCTGGGAGGCGGGCGTGAAAGGCGCTAAATTTCATTTAAAACGCGTTGCCGGCAATAGCACTTTAACTTTTGAAGAACTGTCGACTCCCTTTACCCAAATTGAGGCAATTTTAAATTCACGGCCACTTACACCCATGTCTGTAGATCCTTCTGATCTCAGACCTTTAACTCCTGGGCACTTCCTGATCGGTCGTCCGTTGACGGCGCTACCATCGCCCACCACCGAGAAGATATGCGTGGATCGGTACCAGTTGCTCGCACGTCTGAGACACCACTTTTGGCAACGGTGGACTAAGGAGTTCCTGTCTGACTTGCAGCAGCGAGTAAAGTGGCGAACGCAGGGACAGACCGTGAAGATTGGCGATATGGTCATCGTGAAAGAAGACGATCTACCACCATTGAAATGGCTCATGGGACGCGTCCTAAAACAATATCCTGGACCTGACGGCGTGACCAGAGTCGTAGACGTTCAAACAACAAAGGGCGTTCTGAGGCGAGCGCTAACCAAGATCTGCCCCTTAATACAAAATGTCGAGGAGTCTCTTGGAAGGTGTCCTTCCAAGGCGGGGGAGGATGTTCAAGCATGAACCAAGCTCGCGGATCTCTAAATGCAGCGACAACCGGCCCGGTCAGCGGCGAGTGGGGATGCGGCAATCGCCGTATGCGTCGGTGCATTCCATCAAAAACGTTCGTCAATAGAAATTACCTCAGCGACAAAGTGCCAAATTCATTATTGTACTTATCCTAAAATTATACGATATTTGCGAAGATCAAAGCGTTTCTCTCAAACTACCACGCAAGGAGCAAAGCAAAAAAAGCAAAAAAAAAAAAAAAATCACGTCGGGGTCACCATATGTTTGCTCCTTGCGTGGTAGTTTGAGAGAAACGCTTTGATCTTCGCAAATATCGTATAATATTAGGATAAGTACAATAACGAATTTGGCACTTTGTCGCTGAGTTAATATCATAGACGAACGTTTTTTTTTGGAATGCACCGACGCATACGGCGATTGCCGCATCCCCACTCGCCACTGCACCGGGCCGGTTGTCGCTGTATTTAGGGATCCTCAAGCAAGGTCCGTGCTTGAACATCCTCCCCCGCCTTGGAAGGACACCTTCCAAGAGACTCCTCGACAGCTTGTATTAGGGGGCAGATCTTAGTTAGCGCTCGCCTCAGAACGCCCCTTGCAGTATGAACATCTACGACTCTGGTCACGCCGTCAGGTCCTGGATATTGTTTCAGGATGCGTCCCATGAGCCATTTCAATGGTGGTAGATCGTCTTCTTTCACGATGACCATATCGCCAATCTTCACGGTCTCTCCCTGCGTTCGCCACTTTACTCGCTGCTGCAAGTCGGACAGGAACTCCTTAGTCCACCGTTGCCAAAAGTGATGTCTCAGACGTGCGAGCAACTGGTACCGATCCACGCATATCTTCTCGGTGGTGGGCGATGGTAGCGCCGTCAACGGACGACCGATCAGGAAGTGCCCAGGAGTTAAAGGTCTGAGATCAGAAGGATCTACAGACATGGGTGTAAGTGGCCGTGAATTTAAAATTGCCTCAATTTGGGTAAAGAGAGTGGACAGTTCTTCAAAAGTTAAACTGCTATTGCCGGCAACGCGTTTTAAATGAAATTTAGCACCTTTCACGCCCGCCTCCCAGATTCCACCGAAACTTGGGGAAAAAGCTGGCGAAAACTTAAAGGTAATGCCCTCAGTGGCTGCAAATTCATCCACTGCTGGTTCGCAAGACTTAAACAACCTTCGAAGTTCATTGTTTGCCCCCACAAAGTTTCTACCATTGTCGCAAAAGATGGTTCGCGGTTTCCCTCTACGGGCGATAAACCTACGCAAACATAACAAGAAAGCGTTAGTGCTCAGATCGCTTACAACTTCGAGGTGCACCGCTTTCGTGCACATACAAATAAAAATACATAAATAGCACTTGGTGGTTCTTGCTCCGCGACCCTTGCGGCTAGAGATAAGGAAAGGTCCTGCAAAATCTGTGCCACAGTTTTCAAATGGCGATGCAGGAGTTACACGAGGTTGGGGCAAATTTCCCATTATCGGTTGATACGTTTGAGCCTTAAGTCGCTTACATTTTATACAATTGTTGACAGTCTTGCTACTCAGAGTTCGACCTCCGATGGCCCAAAAATTATCGCGTATCGAACTTAACAGTTGTTGAGGACCACAATGTAATAAACGAATATGTTCCGCTTCAAATAATAGTTTAGAAAAGAAATGTCTCGAATCAATTAATATCGGATGTATTTTTTCATAAGGACAATGAGAAGCATTTTGAATGCGTCCTCCAACTCGTAAAATATGATCTTGATCAAGAAATGGACTTAAAGATAAGATATTTGACTTAGAAGGTAAGTGGTTTGAAGTTAACAGTGATTGAATATCTGCAGCAAAAGATTCACTCTGTGACTGCTTAGCAAGAAATGTTAATGTTTTTTGTAGCTCTAAAGCGGTAAGTTGACCATTGATTCTTTTATTTGTAGTTGATTTTAAAACAGATTTACAATTATTATAAAATCTAAGTACGTATGCGAAAACTCTTTGAAGTTTACAAAGCTTAGAATATTTTTCAAATATGACAATTTCATTAACAAATTCTAATTTCATGCAATTTTTCATTTCAGGAAGTTCGTGACAACAACCATTGGATGAAGGCCATTCACTCTCAGGTTGCAGTAGGAAGGATGGACCATTCCACCACAATGTATTGTCAACTAACTGATTAGGAGGTACACCTCTTGACGCCAAGTCAGCAGGATTAAAACTGGTAGGTATATGACGCCATGATAATTCATTAGTTAAGTTTCGTATTTCATGAATTCTATTACATACAAAAGTTTTTAACGTTTTAGGTTGAGTTTTTAACCACCCTAACACTATAGTAGAATCACTCCAGTATATAGTTTGAGATACAGGGATTCTTAGGGAAGATTTAACCTTATTATATAAACACGCACGTCAAGCTGCCTACAGTTAAGTTACCAACATTTGATGGTAACCATTTGAAATGGTTGGAATTTAGGGATACTTACGAGTCTCTAATTCACAATAATTCAAGTATTCCTTCCATTACTAAATTTCATTATTTACGCAATTCTTTGGAAGGCAGCGCGTCTGTTGTAATCAAATCAATAAATTTTACTTCGTCTAACTACGAAATAGCATGGAATTTACTGTGTGAACGATTCAATAATGAAAGAATTTTAATCAATAACCATATTAAGTCTTTATTTACTTTCGAAACCATACAAAAGGAATCTTTTAAGTCAATTCGTTATATGGTAGACTACTATTCCAAACATTTACGTTCCTTGGAGGAGTTAAAAGAACCTGTCCAGTTTTGGGATACTCTAATCATTTATGTCATGACTGCAAAACTAGATGGCGTTACTGGTCGTAAATGGGAAGAGCATCGAAACACATTAGAGTTAGCTCCCAGACTTGTAGATTTTTTCGAGTTCTTGAGAAGCAGAGCGGATGTTTTGGAAACTATTCAGTATGGTAAGGTAGAACTAGGTAGGTCAGATAAAAGTACAAACAAAGATTTTAAGCCAATAAAAAGTTTTATTTCATCTAATGAGCCTAAATTGTCTGGATGCGTTTATTGTAACCAAGCTCATTTTATTCATGCCTGTGACAAATTTAAGGCACTATCGTTTCCTGAAAAATTTGAAATAGTTAAGAAAAATCGCTTATGTCATAATTGTCTTTTCTGGGGATGCGGCAATCGCCGCTGACCGGGCCGGTTGTCGCTGCATTTAGAGATCCGCGAGCTTGGTTCATGCTTGAACATACCGTAATGACGTTTTACAAGTAAAATTTGTGTAAGAACCTTTGATAATGCTATAAAAGCGAAACCGGTCAGGTATTTTTTAAATTAAAATAAAAGTGGAATGGTACAAGTGAATTTTCATAATGTATTATAACAAGTTTCATCAAGTGCCAACAATCGAAAGTATAACGGATTCACTCTTTATTGTTTTATAGACAGTTTGGGCATAGTTCTTTGCCATCTTAGACCGCCTTCACACTAGCGTAGGCGTTCGATGGACGAATGCGCGGCGTAGACGCGACGTATACGCGACGTATACGCGGCGTATACGCCGCGTTACTGGGGGATTGTGTACAATCCTGTTCACAAGCGACTTATTCTCGGCATGGAAATGACTGCTACTAGAAAATAAGTATCTTAAGAGTATATTTGACTTAATAAAAATTGAGCAAGCTGTAATTTGACGAAGCAATTAAAATGCGAAATATAAATTTGCTAAAGATTCTTTTAGGAAATGAAACTATGCGATAAGTTTTTTGGGGAGTGAAAATTGACGAAACAAATTCTGCCAAACGGCAGGATGCCGGTTATTTTATATGCTGAGTGGGAATTTAAATATCATGATATTCGTAGTCAGCATACTTAAAAACCCATAAAACGATACCTATCATGAAATTTCGTAATTACAGCGCGGCGGCCATATTGGATTTCAAAATCGTCATACAATTCGTACTCAGCATACTAAAAACCTCTAAAACGATACCCATCATGAAATTTTGTAAATACGGCGCGGCGGCGGCCATGTTGGATTGCAAATTAACATGTATTTTCGTATGCATCGTTTTAATTATTATGTAATTAATGAAAGAAATCGATATAAAAATAATAGCATAGGGTCCCGAGGAGCAGCCCGGAAAGTCTTTCCCGAACCACGAACAAAATTTGATTCGCAGTTCGCAATAGTCTTCTTTTTTTTAAAGTAAAGCCATCAATAGTGTTTCCTGGTCAGAATCTATTTTGTTAACGATGATACCAAAACGTCAACGAATTGTGTGACGCTAGCGCGGCGTATACGCCGCGTATACGTCGCGTATACGTCGCGTCTACGCCGCGCATACGTCCATCGAACGCCTACGCTAGTGTGAAGGGGCACTTATCGTCGTCACGATCGTACATTAGTGACATAATACCTATGACAGTGCCTGCCTCGATGCAGTGACAGTACGACTGCTGTTCTGAGGTCCTGTAAATATTTCAAGTTCAACCGATTTGAACGTTTAATAATAATAAATGTTTGTGAGCACACAATATCATCTAGCCCAAATTAATCAAATATAAACTTGAGAACTAGACGACTGATTGACATACTCATGTATTTGTAAATACATAGGTACATATTAGAAGTAGAAAATACAAACTACTGGAAAAGTAGGTACCTAATTTATAGAAAGCATTGGTTTTCTGACGAATTAATTAGGCTTACTTCAATATTTTTGGCATAGCGCACTGATAGAGAGTACCTAGATAATCTAGAATCTACTCGTATTTACACCATAAAACTGGCGTTAAAGAAACTATAATACAGTATTTCGACCACAACCAAAACGTTAAATTGTTAGTGGCTTGTCAGGCGATTACAGAAAAGATAGCTAGACAGTAACTTGTTGATAACCATGTCGAGAAGTTTGCAATGAGGTAAGCTTGTTGGAACTTTATCTACGATATAAAATGAACTTTTCTGTGGGTGAAAATATTTTATTGACCAGGTGAGCGAAGCAAACGAGAGTCTCCGATTCGCCAATATGAACGATTTTGACCGTATGTCTGTGTATGTCAGTTCCGGTCTAGAGGTCCCGGTCGAATTTATTAACCAACGAGATGATGCTCGCGGCTTCGCCCGCGTGAAATTCGGTACCAGTTCCCGCTTCCCGTGGGTACCTTCTCCCGTGATGAATATGTGTTATTCCAGACTATATGCTATCTCTGTACCAAATTTTACCCCAATCCGTTCAGCCGTTAGAGAGTGATTGAGTAACAAACATCCAAACATTCAAACATCTAAACATCCAAACATCCAAACATCCAAACATCCAAACATCCAAACATCCAAACATCCAAACATCCAAACATCCAAACATCCAAACAGCCAAACATCCAAACATCCAAACATCCAAACATCCAAACATCCAAACATACAAACATCCAAACATCCAAACATCCAAACATCCAAACATCCAAACATCCAAACATCCAAACATCCAAACATCCAAACATCCAAACATCCAAACATCCAAACATCCAACCATCCAAACATACAAACTTCCAAACATCCAAACATCCAAACATCCAAACATCTAAACATCTAAACATCCAAACATCTTCACAAACTTTCACATATACAGGGTGAATTTTTGAAAAGGGCTTGGATGGCCAAATCCTAAACTATAAGGAATAGCTAAAAATGCTCAAAGGACTCACGAGCCCGATTTTGATAAAACTGAAAACCTCATCATTAGATTTTCGAAAAACCAATAATCCTAGCTGGGAATCGAACCCAATGATTCTGAAAAAAAAAACACACCCTATATTATTACACCATACGATAGTGTTGCTATTAAGAATCATATTCTGGGAAGTAATGTCATACGGTAAACTAAAGGAAAGTGCTTATCTTTAACAAAATACAATTTATTTTTCTTACATAAACTGATTTGGGTTCGATTAACATTAACCCATTGATTTTGCAAAAAAAAACACATCCTTTATTATTACACCAGACGATAGTTTCGCCGATAAGGATCAAATTCTGCGAAGTAATGATATACGGTTAATTTAAGGAAAGTTTGGAATTTTAATAGAATTCATATTTCATGTACCTAAATTTTGTATCATAATTTGTTTCGTTCTAAATCCCAGAATAGATCGTAACTATTCCGAGTTTTAAATCATGCTCAGAATGATTCTTTGGAGAATATTCTAAACGGAATCAATAAAATTGAATGCAATACGATCCTTGAGGTCTCGAATCTAGCTATGTATTGGAAACAATGGTCTGATACATTTTGAACAATTAATCAGTTAACGTAAGAAAAATAAATTGTATTTTGTTAAATATGAGCACTTTCCTTTAGTTTGCCGTATGATATTACTTCCCAGAATATGATTCTTAATAGCAACACTATCGTATGGTGCAATAATATAGGGTGTGTTTTTTTTTCAGAATCATTGGGTTCGATTCCCAGCTAGGATTATTGGTTTTTCAAAAATCTAATGATGAGATTTTAAGTTTCATCAAAATCGGGCTCGTGACTCCTTTGAGCATTTTTCGCTATTCCTTATAGTTTCGGATTTGGCCATCCAATCCCTTTTGAAAAATTCACCCTGTATAACATTAATTGGATTTTCACCAAATTGGGCACACGTGTTTTTTGATTTAAAATACTAACTTTTATTGAAAACTTTTTTGATAGAAGGGTAAATGGGGGAGAAAAGGGGTGAATATTGCTGTCGCGTTATTTATGAACGGATCTTAACGATTTTTTACTAAAAATTAAAAAAAACAATTCCTCACAGAGTAATCACGGTAATGGTAGCTCGCTAATGGTAGTTCAGTGAGGGTCGCGTAGCTTATTGATGAAATAGAGTACCTGCGATTTATTATTTATTAATTAATGAGTGGGTTGAACATATTAATGGATATTAACGATACTAATAGTTATGAAGAGAAAATATTTGTTGGTTTGCAATCGATGAACCAAACAGCTACTGGAACAAAGTTTATAGTCCTTTGCTATTTTGCGTTATTTTAAAGTAAAAGTAAGTGTCACGGGGTTCGTAGTAAGTTAGGGATGAAACCGCTGAGCATAGCTGGTCTACAAAAAAAAAGTCATTAAAAATTCTTTATCTAATGTCCCACGATATATAAACCCTCTACTATTATAGGTAGAAGTATAAATAAGGTCAACTTTTGCGGCACATGTTGTAGCTGGTTCTACGCCGTAGCTCTTAAACACGCTACATTCGTAGACGGAGTTTGTCGCCTACTACCTATCTCTCACTTTCGCACTGGACCAAAATCTTATGGCATAGAAATCTACTAAGATTTCTATGCCATACATTCATTTTGGAGTTCTATATACATATTGACTCGTTGGTCTCGAGTTCGAAATGTGCGACTGCGGATCACGAAGTCGTGGGTTTGATTCCGGGGATAAAATTTTGTGTGATCCATGAAAGTTTGTCTTGAGAGTCTGGATGTTTCTATGTATAATAAATATGTATTTTGAAGTTTATAAGCATTAATATCCGTGGTCTGATACCCATTACACAAGCAGGTATTCCCAGCTTACTTTGGGGTCAGATAGCGCTGTGTGAAAAAAGCTCGTGATTTTTTATTTATTAATATTATTATACAGTTCATAAGCCTTTTTGTCTGTAATAAAATACTTTCATTAAATTAATTTTACTGCCCCGAAGAGTGCATAGCCACTTTTACTGCATAGTAGAGTAGTTAAATTACAATGTAGCGCCATATTATCTAAGCGCACGGCAGTGCGCAGGCCAAGTTCCAGCAACAGGCCGAGCGCATGCCGTACTCTATTTACACGAACCGCTTCGACCCACTTTTGACCCCCCTGTAGCTCAGTGCCTATTGCAAGTACAGAAATAAAATTGTACGTACATAATCATATACTAGTACTAAGGCAGTGTACCAAATTTCATAGATGTAGCTTTAGTAGATCCTGAAATATGACCCTGTGAATATAGCTAATTTTGGCACTGACTGACTCACTCACTCACTGACCGGTCATCAAAACCTCTAGGCCACTTCCAATTGTCCTAGCGTTATGAAATTTGGCACACAGATCGGGTGTTATATGTAGATTACCGAAAAATTGAGAAATTTGAGAAATCGGTCAAGCGTGAGTTGGAAAAGGGTTACAAAGTTTGTATGGGACCACAGGATTCCTTGGTCGGATCTTCTTGAAAATTTGCATAAATCATCTCTAACATTATTGATGGAAGATGTGTTTCGTATTTTATTGAAATTCATTCCAGAACATGGCTAAAAGGGGGTAACAATTGTTTTCTTCGGGGGGTTTCGATTCGAATTTGTATCAATACTTCTTAGTGATGAGAGGACTCTTTTGATTTAATTTACTTTTTATTTTAACACATGTCATGTTTAAAAACTCAATCAGATTTGAGAAAGATGTTGTCAATGTTTTGATTAATGTCAATCAAATTCTCTATACATACAAATTATGGAAAAGTCAATACTGCACATTGAATATTGTTATTCATATTTGTGAAATATTTGGATCAAATTCGTCCAGTAGTTTAGAGATCAGCAAGCATTCTAAAGGATGACTCACGCTAGACCGTGCCGGGTCCGAGCCGAGTGTCGGCTGTAGCACGGTCACCGAGCCGGTTGCATTCACGACTGCTCGGGCGAAGCTCGGTGGCACTGTATTCATGCAACGGGCCGTGGCCGAGCCGAGGCGGGACCGAGTTGTTTCTGAGCGCTTTCCGTAGTTCGGCTGTCACTCAGTTGCCGCTCGGTTTAACGCGTAGATTTAGCGCGAAAAATTCTAAATCTATGGTTTAACGTGAGTTTGTTCACACAAAATATATATAATATTGACCTTGCTGCGGCCAGCACTCGGCTCGGACCCGGCACGGCGTAGCGTGAGTCATCCTTTTTAGGGTTCCGTACCCAAAGGGTAAAGAACGGGACCCTATTCATGAGACTTCGCTGTCCGTCTGTCTGTCTGTCTGTCTGTCCGTCAGGAGGCGGTGTATCTCATGAACGGTGATAGCTAGAGAGTTAAATTTTCACAGATTATGTGTTATTGTTGCCGCTATAACAACAAATACTGAAAACAAAAACATAATAATATTTAAGGGGGGCTTTCATACAACAAACGTGTTTTTTAGCGACTTTGTCTTATATATTCGGTAATAAGGTATCCTTTACAATTTAAATACGTTAGTTAATTTGAACATTTCATCAAGATCATTCATTCCCTTTACACCATGCAAATTAAATGAATACTTTAGGAGGTACAGCACAATCAAATGTTGCTCAATGAAATTAATTTTGTGTCGCCATGATTGAACATTATACGGGTCACATACTGACTTATTTTTCGACTTTCATCGTAAATATTTGTTCTTTAAAAAGTGAACAACGCTTTCAGCAGATTACTTTAGGTGGGTGTAATATTTCAAAGATAGCTATTTCATAGGAAATGGTAAACAAAAAGTCCATATTTTATATTCTTCTCCAGTATAAACAATTTACGTACAAACACACAATTTATGTTGTAGACGTAGATATCGTGTTTATAATGTCATTATTCAAATGTCATCAATATTCTGAAAAAGAAATTAAACATAGAGTTCACAAACTCTTTTTGAATATTTACTGTACCTACCGTAGAGGATCTATGCAAGGATAGTTAACACTATAGAGCAACGCGACCTGTCTAAAGACGCGCGTTGTATAACACTATAGAGCAACGCGAACTGTCTAAAGACGCGCGTTGTATAACACTATAGAGCAACGCGAACTGTCTAAAGACGCGCGTTGTATAACACTATAGAGCAACGCGAACTATCTAAGGCGCGCGTTGCTATGTGTTAATAGGTAATGAGGGCAACCAGTAGACGCTTGAAATACTCACAGAATATCGAGCATTGTATTTTCATAAAAAAATAATAATTGAAACAAAATGGACATTTACTGGGACATCCTTTCGAGAGCTTGTCTTGTTGAGAGAGAGTATAAAATAATGTCATGTATACATAATGCACACTTTAAAGCTTATTAAAGAAAAAATAGGTACAGTTTCTTGAAAAAAAGTATTGAAATCCCACCAAAAACATCCCTGTTGAAAAGGAGGCCAAGTTCCTATGGGCTAATTGTTCGCCTAAAAAAGGGTTGAAATCCAATCCAATGCCAAGTTTAGATGTACTTTAAATAATCTAAAAATATCTAAAATAATGTTACTTCTAAATTTGAACTTGGCAGGTTAATTTAATTATATACATAATAAATTTAATTATACAATTAATCAAGTGTTGCGTACTGCACGAAACCCTGCCAAGTTCCAATTTAGAAGTAACATTATTTTAGATATTTTTAGATTATTTAAAGTACATCTAAACTTGGCATTGGATTGGATTTCAACCCTTTTTTAGGCGAACAATTAGCCCATAGGAACTTGGCCTCCTTTTCAACAGGGATGTTTTTGGTGGGATACATTGTTACAACGAAAATTTGAGCATTTGAGATTGAAATTGGAACATAAATTTTGAATGTTAGTGTCAAATTGTGACAAAATAATTGTTTTGTGTAACTGGCTGAAAATAATATCACGGAAAATAAAAACTATCTAGTTTACTGGCAGCCGGGATCATGGGCCTCTGGGACCTTTTCCATTTCTTGAACTCATCGAAACATAAAATCTCAGATCGGTGAAGTTTATGTTTCAAGCACAATGTTTTCCTACCGGACCTATCATAAAATAATCTAAATAAAGCCAAACCTAATAATAATAGAAACATGAAGAGATCTATCTGTGTTTATTCCACCGACTTCAGTAATTTGATAGATCTTGAAGAAGAGCTAAATGAAACGGATTGAATTTCCGCGGGCGGAAAAATATCTAATAAAGTTAAACTGGAAGCATTTCTAAAGTAAATGAGATCATTGCTGGAAAAATGTGAGATTAAGAAAGAGTTCTACAACTTTAAAAGTTGATATGTAATCCATTATGAAGACCATAACTTTGCTTATTTAAATAGACGTTTTATATTACCTGTTGGTTCCGGTTTCAAAATCATGGTATTCGTGAAGTCAAGTTGAATGAATTATTGAAGCTTGAAAGAAATCAACAGCAGTAGGCTGCAATCTAAGCCCGTCCATTTCAACACGACAATAGGCGCAGCACCTCTTATAAATACAGACTGTAAAATGTGAGCGTATAATACGCCTCTGCATACATCTTCGGCAAAAAGGCATGATTATATGTACCTATGTATGTTTTGAAAAGCCTTGTGAAAAGCCTTTATATGTGGTTGTACAACACCACGCAATTATAAAACTGGCCAAGTGCAAGTCGGATCGCGCAAGAAAGGTTCTGTACACAGATATCAGGTTCTGTTTAAAAAAACGATAAGAATACGTTTGCTGTATGGGAGCCCCCCTTATATATATTAATGTTTTCTGCTTTAAGTATTTCTTCTTAAAGCGTCAATGGAATTACATCATCTATAAAAATTTCAGCTCTCTAGCTATCACAGCTAATGAGATACATCTACAGAGGGGCAAGTGCGAGTTTTGGCGTGCGCCTGTTGACATTCACGGTGAGCGCGTTTACGCCGATTTGTATGGAATCAACACAAGTTCCCGCGTTCTAGGTGGCGGTGTCTCGATTCCATACAAGACGCACGCCAAAACTCGCACTTGCTACTCAGATGACAGACAAACGTTCATAAATCGGGTCGGGTAGGACTTAGCGCACTGATTGTATAATTGATATTAATATCCTATGTACCACAAAATAATCTCAGTAATAGAGTTCCGTTTTTACTTTTTGTACGGAACCCTAAAAAGTAATTAGTGACAAGTCTTTATTGATTGCTAACGTTTGTAGAGGGAGGCACACGTTGCTTGCAATTAGTATTCACAATTATTGAGTTAATTGGTCTGGTCGTTAAAATTAGAATCAGTTGATAAATAATGTCAAAAATCTCATTTCATATATCGCCGATCGATTATAGATAACTAGCTGATGCGCGCGGCTTCGCCCGCGTGAAATTTGGTTCCCGTTCCCACTTCCCGTGGATATATTTTTCCGAGATAAAAAGTAGCCTATGGGCTCGTTTAAGGAGACGCGGGGCGTCAAGCGTCGCGTACGGCGTGGCTTGCAGCGGCGCGTAAAGCGATTTGACCGTTTATAGTCAGGCGGCGCGTGAAGCGGCCCGCGTAGCGTCACGCGCAAAATCAAACATATAAAAATGTAGGAGCTCGTTTAAGGACACGCGGGGCGTCGAGCGACGCGCGTGGCGTGGCTTCTCTCGGCGCTGCGTCCGCCGCGTGGCACGCAGCTTCACTCGGCGCTGCATCCACCGCGTTGCACGCAGCTTCATATACGGCGTCGTTCAGTGCGACATAGGGATGTGACATTGTACATAACAAAACGATTTTTAGTTAATCGATTTTTTCTTTAGCATGAAAAATCGATTAGTAAATTATCGATTTTTCTCAAGAAAATAATCGATTTTTTTAAATTAATCGATTTTTTCCTAATTTTACATTTATTTTTTAATAAAATAAATACCATATCAAGTTTTATTCATTAATAATAAACAACAGAAATAGTAAGTACTTACATAATCAACACAAATTAAAGTTTTAGAACAATCAAATTATAACAGGTTCAAAATATTAAAATAAACAATAGTAAGTTCTTAATAATCAACACAAATTAAAGTTGTAGAACAATAAGGTTGAAATTTAAATGTTTTTCACATTGAATCAACAAAATATTCAAATAAATAAAAAGTAAATTAAATTATTCAAAAACTAAAAATCCGTAGGCAACAAAAAATAGTGTCCACGGACTTGCTTTTTAAAAGTGGTGATAGTTTTACTGTCCCTGATACCAGGCGGAAGTGAGTTCCATAGTCTGACTGCATGCACGGTGAAAGAGGATGAATAAAATCCGGTTTTGTGAGAAGGAAATTTAAGATTTGAGCGTAGGTGAGATCTGCAGAGAGCATCAGGAGAACGAACAAAAGAGAACCTTTCCTTTAAATAGGGAGGTGAAGATGGATTATAAAGGATATTGTAAAGGAGGCTGAGGATTCGAGTGTTACGGCGAAGGCGGATTGGGAGCCACTTGAGTTCTTTGCGAAAGTGAGAAACATGATCGAACTTTCTAAGATTGAATATAAAGCGTATACACAAATTTTGCAACCTCTCAAGTTTATCCAGAAGCTCCTCAGTGGCGTCTAAATAGCAGGCGTCGGCGTAGTCAATAATGGGCTGAATAATAGTTAGAGCAAGACTAATTTTCGTCCTCAAGGGTAAGAGGCTCTGGAGGCACTTCAACGAATGAAAGGAGAAGTGCACTTTCTTGCTGACGTCACTAATATGGGCACTCCAGGATAGCGTGGTGTCCATGATCACTCCCAGGTTCTTCACAGTGTCTGCGTAGGATATCTGAATACCGGCCAAAAGAACTGGATCCAGTTCAGACACCGGCATATTGTCAGTTTGATACTTACTGCTAATGACGATGGCTTGCGACTTCAGAGGGTTGATGCGCAGTCCGACCGAATTAGCCCAGTCGCTTCGTCTAAGTCGCGGTTAATGCACGATATGCCAAATGGGGCGTCAGTGGCCGAAAAACGTCGGTACAGCTGCAAGTCGTCAGCGTAGAGATGGAAGTTACTGGAAATAAGACTCGTAGCCGAGTTGATGAAGATACAGAATAAAAGAGGAGATAGAACGCCACCCTGAAACGTATGGAAATGTTCGAGTTCGACGTATGGAATTGAACGCCAATCTTTCATAAGTATCGATGTATCGTTTATTTTGCGTACGTGATATTTTGCTTTCATGACGTTCTGCTCCAGAGGGTTATAAACATCGATTACATTTTCAAAATAAAATATCGATATTTTATTTTGATAAATATTTTTATTTTAATATCGATATTTTCTATGAACGATATTGCCCGACATTCCTACCTAACGCATACCCCGCACATCTCCCACCCCTTCCTTGAAGCGTCCTTCGCGGCGTCACCCGCAGCTTCATCCGCCGCGTTCCTCCATTGCGAGACTCGCTGGTTTACCCGCCGCGTCCTCCGCGGCATCACCCGTCGCTTCAATTGCCGCTTCCGACGCGACGACACTCGCCGCTGTGGCAGCTACAACTCAAACAAACGCTTGCAAAAACGCTTCTCCTTGAACGCTCTGAACATTTCCATACGTTTGTGTTTCTGGCGGCCCGCCTGGCGGGCCGCGCCGCTCGAAGCGCCGCGTCTCCTTAAACGAGCACTATGTGTTATTCCAGATTAGACATACTCCAGATATACTCTATTCCTGAACCAAATTTCAGCCAAATCCATTCAGCCGTTAGAGCGTGATTGAGTAACAAACATCCAAACATCCAAACATCTTCACAAATTTTCACATTTATAATATTAGTAGATAGTAGAAGTAGATAATGTAATAGACTTGACCTGTAAATATTTCGTTTTAATTCGGTATTCATATTTCAAATTTTTATTGTTAACTTACTTGACTTAACTGTCCCTTGAATGGGGCAGAGGAGAATTTGTCGTAGACAGGTGTTAATAACGAACTGCAACTGGTGCGAGATGAATGCTGCAGCTGAGTTGAAGATGCAGGGCGAAAGGCGAGTATTGTGCGCCTTAAAATAGAATCTATCACTAGGGAAGATACCTGGAAAAAAACAAGCATGTCTGGAGGCTCTGAGGTGGCAGCCCGCCCACGGCATTAGGCACAGTGGGCTAATCACTCGCTTGTCGAAAAACAAAATCCTGATTACTGAAACTGAAACAGTGATAAACCGGACCAATTATTCACCGACAAACTTTGGCATGAAAATACGGATACAAATTTTTATCGTTATTTTATCATAATTTTATGGTCGGTAAACATTTTATTTGTAATTTTACTATACGGAAACATTACAATTAAAGAATAAAGGTCGTGCAGAAAAACCTTTTTAAGTTGAATAACATCGTTTTAAAGGTGCCGTGAAGGAACCATAAGGCACTTACTTTGTTCAGAATCAATACATTTCAACTTGAAAAACTCGTCAAAGTATCTGTAAATATTACTTTAGAGTAACAAGATCGACCAAGGTATTGCGAGCCCAAAAACTTCAGGAAATTATATTTTCATTATAACATAAATGAATGGTCGTTTAAGAAGTGCTCTTCGATGATAAGCACCTAAATAGTTGCAAATGTTTTGGGATTCTTTAAAAAATATTTTGTAATTGAGATATGTAGGGATATATGAAAGGTATTTCGTCTCGTCACGTTTACTTTTATTGTGATAGGAATGAAGTAGTATGTTGTTTCTTATTGAAGGTTCAGAAAGCGTTCAGAAGATTTTATCAGAAAACACATTGGATTGGGTCTGCTAAATGGTCTTTTGATTGCGGTTGCAGTGATTTAATCTCTGACCTAGTACTCGGTAAAGTACTAGTCAGAGTGGTTTAGTTAGTAGTCTAGCCTTACTCTAAGTCCCTATCTACCAACGGTCGTAAAGTTCCCATAGTTCCCATTCAACAGTCATCGCTAATTCAAAAAAATCGAAGACAAATGGCTCGATAAGGCGATTGAAATATTCTGTAGAATCTAGAAATTTCGTAAGACTCTTTGAATAAAGTTTTCGAATTCGATAGACATTCGAGCAAGGTGTTGAATTTTTAGAGGTAGTTTGAGGAGTAGAGGAGTTTCACACAAAGCTGCCCTGCTGCCAGTACAGCGTGTTTGAAGGCATTCCACTACGTCAATAAGAATGCCTCTCTCTGTGTGCGTCGTCGTCATATTTCGAAATATGCATACTGTATAAGTGCTCAGGTTACTCACTCGAATGTCTATCAACCAAAGTGTTTGTAAAATATAGATATGCAGTTTACCCCTCGCCTCCGTTTATCCCCTGATTAAATGTATGTAAATTCTCAAATAATATATACGTAGAGTCTTATGCGTGATTCTATGGGTAGGTATACATCTGCCTAGAAGCGGATATAACCTCATTTAGTATACAGGGTGCTATAGATACTTTAATACATCGGATTAACTCCGCAGATGCGCTCCATTGTTATCTGATTTTATGGGCGAGCCTCTACCGATATTGCACGCAATAAAGAGGGTATTTTACGAGTATGGAGTATAGATGGCAACGGAGAGGACCTAAATACAAGCGAGAAATTTATATAGCAAGTAGACAATTAGCAGTCTCGATGGTTTTATTGGATTCGGAGTAAGTTTGCACTTACTCCGAAACAAATAAAACCATCTTCCGTTCTCGTCTGATTGGTATAATGAAGTAAATTGATTTTTTTCTTCTTCGGTTATGGGCATCGGGCATGGCGTGCTTTTGTACTTCGTTTACGCTTTTTAATGTTGTAAGGAAACTCACTAGGATTTTTGAAAACCAAATTTACTTTACCTGTTACCTGTTTACTTTTGAACCAACGGACTAGACGACGGAGGTCGTTCATTCTTTAGATAATATTTATTTATTTATTTATTTATTATATACTTTATTGTACGCCAAGATAGTATTAAAGGAAAGAAATTTAAAACAGAATAGCAATACAATGGGCGGCCTTATCGCTTAAAGCAATTTCTGCCAGGCAGCCTTTGGATGGATAAACAATGTTGGTAGAAACTAACTGGTAGTTGTTGGCGTAATATAAAAAGGTATATTTTAACTTTTAACTTTATACCTACAATAAATTATTAAATAAACTCTAGCATTAATAAAATATATATCTCATTGACTAATTAATAAATAAATATAAATAAATATTCACGGACATTTCACACAACGCTATCTGATCCCAAAGTAAGCTAGGAATAACCTGCTTGTGTTATGGGTATCAGACCACGGATATTAATACTTAAAAAGGTACTTTTAAATACATACTTATTATACATAGAAACACCCAGACTCTTGAGACAAACATTTATGGGTGACACAGATATTTGTCTAATTATATACATAAATACAATTTTATACCTAAAATAAATATTCCAGTTCCTATATACCTTGATGTTATTCAGTGATTCTCAGCAATCTACTAGACTAGAGGAATAATCCAGTAGAGGAAGATAATATTATTAACGACTATTATTTTCAGTTAAGTAGTTGTTTTTGACAGTTGTTTTGAACTTTTTCAATGTCTCAGCCCGTCTAATTGCTAGAGGTAATTTATTCCACAAGCGAACTGCTGTGACGCTAAAAGAACGGTCCAAGAACTTTGTGGAATGTGGAGGCACTTTTAGTACTAGGCTTTCCGACGACCTCATCCTCATCTATCATGCATTTCATGGAGGAACTTAAAACGTTCCTTTAAATAGGAAGGTGTAGATGGGTTAAATAAAATATTATATAACATGGATAGAATATGAGTATTCCGGCGAAGTCGTATAGGTAACCACTTGAGCTGTGTTCGAAACTGTGAAACGTGATCATATTTGCGTAAACCAAATATAAATCGTATGCATACATTTTGGAGACGCTCAAGTTTCTCGAGTTGGTTTTCGGTGAGATCTAGGTAACTGACATCTGCATAATCAAGGATTGGAAGAAGCAAGGAGTTTTTATAGTCAAATAGTTTAAAGAGTTATAAAGAAGACCTTTATGGATAGTAGTCTTGTGTCAACATGTTTATCATACATATTTACATATTAATACTGCAAAGTTAGAGAAAAATGACTTAGAGAAAAATGAGTGCAAAGTTTGCTCAAATAACTTTGTATAATTTTGTAAGAAACTATGAAAATAAATAAAAGTGAATTTTCTAGTAAAAGTTTATATGAAAAAGATGTGCTGTTTTTTTACTAATACCGTCTAGTTTAGACACCGAATGGGTCTCTAGTTACTATTTAAAGAACCTATTAAAATGGAAATGATCCGAGTTGCAGACAACCGTAACTTTATGTATGTGTAAACTAGTTTAGACACCGAATGGGTCTCTAGTTACTATTTAAAGAACCTATTTAAATGGAAATGATCCGAGTTGCAGACAACCGTAACTTTATGTATGTGTAAACTAAACAGGCAACTATATGCATAAAAAGAAAAACATAAACACGTTCGTTTTCAGCTATTCCCAAAAACTGAAACAAGTTCCATCTTAATTCAAGGATAAAAAAAACATTGACTAAACAAGGCGAAATAAGAATAAGAGAAAGTTACAATGATACCTACACTCAAAATATAAAAACTTTTTGAGCGAATCGCTACTTTCATTTAGAGTTACGCATCGTCTTATTATTCACTGAATTTCTGCTTGCCCAGAGCAGTGGATGTTACTAGATAGGTACTGCTCCCTATTTTAGGTTGCTTGTGAATTCCATCTAAACGGTGGGGCCAACGATATTGATGAAAAGCTTTAGTGTATGTGTTCTGCACACATATTCGATCCTGTATGTGTACATGATCGAATATATGTGTGCAGGCCACGTACTTTACTCTTTAACCACCTTCAGTGTAGGTGGTTAAAGAGTTAAGTCTGTCATTAATTTATACGGAATTTAAGGTGGTTATAACAGAATACCTATGTTTAATTCATAGTAATTTTCAAATTAATATCTTGACGTAGATTTTACGTCGTAGAACACTAATTACTACCGGATGAAGAAAAAGGCCTTGTCCAACACTTTTTTTTAACGTTAGCAAAATTCGACAGGCTGACAGGCTGACTGAAAACAACGAGTATCCTACATAACAGCCTACGCTTGGAAGCCCCGGGTAATCCCTCGGAAGGATACCCCAGAACTCTTCCTATTGTATGTAAGAAATAGTAGATGAGGTAATATACCAACGTTCGTTCCTAACTAAACCCCTAGTTGAGGCCGCGATAGTAGCCAAAGTCTGTCAGGAAACCTGGGACATTCTTGCGAGGGCTTATCCGCGGCTCCCGACCGGCCCTAGGCAGTAGTAGGGTACGTGTGGTTTAAGTCGGTAAGTCAACCAATGTTAATTATCCATGAGGGATTTCCAAAAGAACCTAGGTTGGTATTTAAAACTAATTTGTGATACTCGTACCTTTTTAAACAAAATTGCAGATGAAGCTATACCAATATAACCTCATCTGCAATTTCCAATCGCTTAAACCACATTAACTATGAAACAACGTTCCTAGTTATTGATGCGCACAAAGTCAATCTCTGAAGTGGTCAGCTCTATACGTCCCTGCACACAGCATTGGGCCTTTGATTCAATTTGCCGACCGTTTGACTGCGAATGGAATGACGGTTGATTGAAGTTTCTGCTACGTACTGTAGCAAGTCGATATTATGTCGTACTGTTGTATTATCTTTGTCGATATTTGAAGTAGAAAACATTTTAAAGGATTTAAGTTATAATTTTGATGGATTTAAATTTATTCTTGAGATTAGCTGGGACTAGAGAAGTGATAATTAACTGTGATATGCTACTACATATGTTAAGAAAGAAAGAACATTGAACTTATGATTATTATTCTATCTTTTTATGTTAAAGAAATTCACTATCATCCAATAAACCATTGATCCCATTCCGAAGAAATTTAGTACAGAGATAGAATAGGTGAAGCTTGGGAAAGGAATTTGTTGGAATAATGTACAGGAACCGCGAGCATTAGCTAGTATTACACAAATCTACTTAAATTTTTGTAAAATATAAATTCAGCAACAAAAAAATCAACAGTACAATATTTACGTTAAGATATAATCCAGTGACACACTTCCAGAGTAATTACCAAGTAGGTGCTTAAGCAAACTCTTTGAATCACCGACCTGTTGAAGTCTCCTTTGTGTCGTGAAAGCCTGGCGAAATGAGAGCGTTCCTACTCCAATGAATTCTTTTGACACTCTGAGACGTTTTCATTCCACGGTCGAGAATCTTTCATAGCTCGGAATTAAATACTTTCTTGGTCCATAGCGATCGTTTTGCAAGTGAAAATATATTGAGAGTGTTGTGTTAAATAGAAAATTGAGATGAAGAGCCATAAAAGTTTTGTGCGTAGGCTCTCGTGGTATCACGTTTCCTTTGGTAGGTTTTTGTGTGTGAGACCCTAAGATGGTGAAAAGCACCATTATATTTTCTCATCGACTAACTAGACATTAAATAAAATATTATAAATAATGAAGAGTTTTGCAATTTTCTTAAAAGAAACGGACGCGCGCACTGTAGGTTTCCGACCAAAAAGGGGAAAAAAAACTTTTTAGTACTTATTTGTTGTTATAGCGGCAACAGAAATACGTCATCTGTGAAAATTTTAATTGTCTAGCTATGACGCTGGTGACGGATAGGCAGTCAGACGGACAGAGGGGTATCAGTAAAAGAGTCCCGTTTTTACCCTTTGAGTACCTACATAACCCTAAAAGAGTGAGTAAAAGCGACGGCATTGAAAGTTTACGAAGAAGTGGCCAGTGTTTAGATACTGGCCAATACAATAACAACCTATGTTCATTAATTTATATTCCTTGACTAAATCAAAATGCGGTACTCAGTCTGAACACGACGTTATACGAGATTTCACGATAATTTTTGATGACAGGAGCTTGACCCATTTTATGATAGACCTTTGTTATTAGCACTTAGGACCCGTAGACATTTTAATTTCAACCTTTCAGGAATAATTAGATGACCGCACAGAGTACTTAAAATGAAGTCAAAAATAAGTAACGAAAATATCTATACGAAACCTTTAAAAACATGCATGGATTATTGTCGATGCACGCTTTTTAGGGTCTCGTATCTAATCGGTACTTTTCTCTTTACAATACTAATATTGTAAAGAGAAAAGCTTTTTAGGGTCTCGTATCTAATCGGTACTTTGAAATTAAAGAAAGTTACAAAATAATCTTTATTAATTTAAGCCACGTAGTAACATTCATGAACGTTAATATAAGTGATCCTTCGTCTTATATTTACCGTTAGATTCAAGATTATGAATCCAGTGCGATATATGCCTAAGTTGAATAAGAATTTAGTAAAAGAAAGCCAGATTCACTCTTCTCATGTTCACTATTTTCATTCATCGCCAATGCAATGGTTAGATAGAGTAAATACAGTGTATAAGGGAAGTAAGGCCAGGCAATGACCGGGATCATATTACATACAGTCAGTAATCGTAAATTAAATAGGTAGGTACATACTACATAATTATAAGTCCGAACAAACACGAACCAGACATCGACCTTCTCTACATAATAACAAGAAAACCGTGAGATCGTTCTCACCAGACTAAAAACTAAATCTTTTCATCATTTACAGCTATATTAAATTTATTTCAGTGTTATCAAGTGCTCATATAATTGTTCGTGAAGGGTTTCACATACAGGTACGTGCTCTTAACCGGTCTGTTACAAAATAGGTCAACATCGACAAAAACTGGGTGTTATAAGTTTAACTCATGAGTCGGCGTACATGTTTGTTGCATTATAACACACTGTTTGATTTGATTCTTAGCTATAAATTTGGAAGATTATCAGCTCACTTCCTTTTTTTTTTTTTTTTTTTAACGTGAGGGAAAATCCTCCTAGGATGCTATGCCGGACTCTTACCGACTAAAAAACCTCACGTAACGCCCAACAGCCTATGGTTGAGAGCCCCGGGTAAGCCCTCAGGAAGGATGTCCCGTGACTCCCAACAGACCTACGGCCGCCGTTGCGGCCTCGCCCAGGGGGTGGTTCGGGTGCAATCCCGCGTCTATGGGGGGTTTCGGGTGTGACCCCGCTGCTAAGGGGGGGCGTGCGTGAGTTGCTCACGTCACGCTGCCGTCATGGGCCTGCTTCTGTAAGGACGGTGAGCGGCCCTCTCACCGTCCTCAGACCCCCGGTCATGGAGGCCGATAGTCCTCGGCGAAGACACGTCGGCGGCGCCCAGGGCGCCGACTGCGGAACTCGGGTGGGAGCGTTCTCTCCCGCACCCGGCCCGCCGCCTCCTTCGCGAGCATGACCTGCTCGCAGAAAGAGGCGGCGCAGTCCCACTTACTCCCGCTGGAGAGCATGGCTCGCACCATGGCCTCGAGCGAGAGAGTGTCCACGCCCAGACCCACTACAAGGACCTGGCGCTGTTGTGCCCACGCCGTGCACTCCACCAGAGTGTGGAGCGCCGTGTCGTCGCTGCGGTCCTCGCAGTGCTGACACTCGGCCGTGGTTTCCCGGTGTTTTCGCCACAGATACCTACCGAAGCTACCGTGCCCGGCAAGTATCTGTGTCAACCGGTAGGAGAGAGCACCGTGTCTTCTCTCCAGCCACTCGTCCAGGACCGGTCTGACGGCCGCGATTGTGGCGAATCCCCCCTTTGGTTGCTCAAGTCGCACCTTCCATGTCTCCATGGTTTCCTGGTGGAGCAGGGTCCGCTGGGCCTCGATTTCTCGAGACGCAGGTCTTTGGCCCCGCTCCAGCGCCTCCTTGCGCCATCTGAACAGTGACGCAAGGGCTCTCGCTTCCAGGTCCCATGGAGGGGTCCCGGCTAGGAGACATGCCACCTCACCGGAGATCGTGCGGTATCCTCTTATCACCCTGACGGCCATCACTCTCTGCGGGCTCAGCAGTCTAGCCTCATTGCTGGCCGTCAGGGTCTCCGCCCATACGGGAGCCCCGTACAAGGCCATGCTTCGCACGATCCCCAGGTACAGTCTCCTGTTGGGAGCGTTGGGTCCCCTGATGTTGGGCATCAGCCGCGCGAGTGCGGCCGATGCTCCCCTCAGTTTTGGGACCAAACTTCGGAAGTGATGTCCGAAGTTCCACCGGCCATCGAGTACGAGCCCCAGATACTTCATCGAGGGCTCGATGCCGATGCTGACGCCCCCTACCTGTAGGCTGGATCCCGCAGGTGGCCCCATCCGAGGTCCGTGGAAGCACAGAGCCTCGGATTTGTGAAGGGCGACCTCGAGACCCAGCCGCCGAATCCGACCCACGACCTGAGCAACCCCTGCCGTGTTAAGTGCTGCGGCACGGTGCGTTGCTCCCCGCGCCGTAACGAGGGTGTCGTCGGCGTAACACGTTACGCCGACCCCTCTGAGCAACGGACCACGCAGCACCCAGTCGTAACCGATGTTCCACAGGAGCGGCCCTAAAACCGATCCCTGTGGAACACCGCACGACACATCTCGCCGACCCGGCCCTAGCCAGCTCGGGTAAGTTATGGCTCTCTCAGAGAGATAAGCCCCGACAATTCGACGGAGGTAGGGAGGCACTCCATGATAGATAAGCGCCTCCCTGACGCAGCTCCAGGGCAAGGTGTTGAATGCGTTGGCGATGTCGAGAGACACCGCCACCACCACCTCACCCTGTGAGACTGCTTCCTCCGTCAGGCCTCTAATGCGCATGATCGCGTCCACGGTGGAGCGTCCCTGACGGAAGCCAAACTGGCTATCCGCCAGATCAGGCCCCACGCGTGTGAGGTGCCCGACGAGGCGTTGTGCAATAATGCGCTCGAAAAGCTTGCACACCTCGTCGAGCAACACGATCGGCCGGTACCCTGATGGGGAATTTGCCGGCCGCCCCGCCTTTCGAATCAAGACCAGTTTCCCTGTCTTTTAGACCTTGGGAAACTGGCCTTTTTCGAGGCATGCGCTATAAAGACCCATAAGTCGAGGCCCAAGCTCCTCGAGAGCCAGGACCCATGCACGGCCTGGAATGCCGTCGGGTCCAGGGGCGGTGTTTCTGCGGGATTTAAGCCACAGGACAGCCGCCCCTAACTCACCCTCGGTGACTACGGGCACGTCGTTCTCGCTGCCTTCCGCGTTGGGCGCCTGAGACGGAGCGATGCGCGGAGAAATATGTTCCTCCGCTCTCGACGGGAACAAGGAGTCCAGGACCTCCTCCAGCCGCTCCGGCTGGAGACTCTGAGTCAGTGGGGGCGCCTTAAGGCGTAATTTGCCCCTTAATTATGGAAGGTAAAATTGTGTTATAAGTATAGACATTCAACAAACTCTAATCAATTCAAGCAGATTAATTATAAACTAATACCAACCCATAACTGAATTTCTTTCGTCACTTGAAAATACTTGGCTATAATAGAAGTAGATAAATATGCTATTATTTTCTCAGGAGTTGGATAGGTATTCTACAAACGACTTGATACTGCTGCAAGTTTCAGGTTACCGTATCATGGAAACGTCATTAAAGTAACAATAAGAAGAACCAAGGCCCTCACAGTCCTTCCTAATCGTATAAAAATTATCGTCCTGGGACATCCTTCCGAGGGCTTACTCGCGGCTCCTAACCGTAGGCTGTTGGGCGTTGCGTGAGGGTTTTTTGTAGGTAGGAGTCGGTAGCAGGCATAGCATCCATGAAGGATTTACTCTCACGTTAAAAAAGGCACCTAACGTAGCGTTACACACAAATAAAACCACTACTTTTTCAATCCTTTATTCAGTAAGTTTACAACATTATGTAACTCCGCGTAAAATTCCCAAAGGCTTCTACGGAGCACGAATATCTCCCCCGTGCTCACATTTGATGCGTTGTCGCATGAAATATTAAGTTCATTCTCTACGTGTCAGTAATTTCGTACATTTGCCGAAAATATGTAGCTCTGTTCTACCCACACTCAATGTGGATAATGCTTTGTAAGTTGTTGCTTTTATTTTTAAGTATCACCATATTATTTACTAAGGAATATGACACTTTTGAAGGTTAGTTGTTATGTTTACAGTGCAAGACTGAAGAAAAATCTTTCCTCAGTCAATGTAAGTTCTATCTTTTGAAATGGTATCAAAATCAATCAATTCAGCCAATGGCAGTCCATTGCTGGACGTAGGCGTACATACAGAACACTATCCCAGTTTACGCTACGACACACGGTTTTGCGCGTTCCGCATCCAGTCCCGGCCTGCGACCTTGTAAAGGTTATCGTTGGTCCATCTGGCATGTGGACGTCTTACCCTACGTTTGTAGGCTCTCCTCTAAAACTCAATTGCCCCATATAAAATGGTAAGTCATAAGTTTATCCTAAGTAATTTGGCTGATGTAGTATAAGCTCGTTGTAAATCAACACTCTTTTTAAATTTTCAGCTGGCTATCACCTCAATATTTCCAATAGATTGAAACCGATCCGTTTGCTGTGTGTGTACACAGATAAGCTGTGGCTATCCTGCTGCAGCTATGGTATTCAACCGCTTATAAAACACTAGCGGACGTCGCGCGGTTTCACCCGTGTAGTTCCCGTTCCCGTGGAAATACGGCAATAAAATATAGTCTATGTTCACCGCAAAGAGTGTAGCTTTCTAACAGTGAAAGAATTTTTCAAATCGGTCAAGTAGTTCCGGAGCCTATTCGTTACAAACAAACAAACCTAAAAACAAATCTTTCCTCTTTATAATATTAGTATAGATTAATTTTGTAGGCTTGTTTTTAAAATAATTTTAATCACACTGTAATGTGTAAAAGTGAATAATAAAGATTTGATGTAGACTTCACACGTTTTCTGACTGCCTCTGTGGCACATTCGGTACCGTACTGAGGTGTTCTGGGTTCGATTCTCGCGCCGGTCCAATTATTTCTGTGATTTAATGTTTGTTTCGGAGTTTGGGTGCTATGTAGGAAGGTAAAATATGCATGTATTTAAAAATATATAAGTGTGTCTATCAGTCGCCTAGGCACAAGCTTATACATATATAGCAATAATGACTACCTTACCTCGATCTGAATGTTGTGTGAGAATGTTAAATCGTATTTATTTTTCATTACTTATTATTTCTATAATCGAAATTGCATTTGAACGTCATATTTTAAAAACAGAGATAGAAATAAAAATGGAACGATGAAACACCCTACCCATATGTAACTTTTGATTTTATAAAGACGATATTGAACAAGTACGCACACGACGTTTTATCTGCGCGGCAAACAATGAAAAGGCAAATTGTTTGCATAAGTAATGTTAGAACCCGCATGAGGAATTCTATTTCCAACGTTGCCTTTGTTATTTTACAGCCGCTTCTATATCGCTATAACATTGCTTTTGTGATGATACCGTACAAGCGCTCGTAGCGCTTGTTTCAATTTAATAACACAGGTAGAACACTTCAAGCGAAAACATGAATAATTAGTTGCCTAAACAAATCCGACTTATCCGGACACCCTTTTCGTTACTAGCTGGCATATAGTGACTTGCGTAGCTTGCCTCAATAAATATACGGCGGGCAAAAGAGAGAAGGTATTCAGGACGTCCATAAAGTGATTGTTTTACTTCTAAAAATGTAATCATGCATAACATTCATGAGGATTTTCCCTCACGTTAAACAAAAAAATAAAGATATAACTTATATCCAAAGGTATAACTTATATCCTTACCAACTGTTTAAGCCCAACTACTCAGCGTGGTGCAGTAAGGCCGATCATCCCTTACGGATAGTTCATAGAGGTATCCATCCAATAGTGGATAGCTATATATGATGATTTGATTGATGTCCGTCAACATAGAAACAATGATATCTCTTGAGGACAATAGAGATTGCATATCAGTATACTGAAAAGGAAAATGGTATCAAGTTGGGCTGAAAATTTTCCAACCCAACTAGGTCACTGTGATGGGGTGAGGTAGAGGATCTTTACCTACTACTGGGGCCTAATAGTCTGCTATTGCAGCTGTGTCAGAATAGAATCTTAATCTTAATAACGTAAATCGCAATTATAGTTTTCGTAGCTAAAAATAAATAAATAAATAAATATTCACGGACATTTCACACAACGCTAGCTGATCCCAAAGTAAGCTAGGAATAACCCGCTTGTGTTATGGGAATCAGACCACCGATATTAATACTTATATACTTTTAAATTTAAATTTTAAATACATACTTACATATTATACATAGAAATACCTAGACTATTAAGCTATTGAGTGATATACAAAAAATATTGCGATATTCGTTAAGAGACCTTATTCCTAGCATTCCATGGATTCTCCGTGCGGGCGCCGGGTCCATAGCGTGGCACAGGGAGGAACACCCCGACGCTGTCTGGGACTTGCTACCCAGCAGAGATCTTAGGTTTAGGATTGCCACCTTACTATGCGCATAAACCCTCACCTTCTACCGTCAGCAATGTTCCTTCCTATGCCCAACCAGATTTGGTAAATTCCTAACAATGCCGCTTTGGATATTCGTTTTAGTAAAGAGCTTACTGAAGCTCTTGGCAGTCTAAGGTCTTTAAATAAATTATACAGGGATTTAGCTGGAATTCCCCTTGCTCCTACTTCTACGGCATAGAGTTTAACCACGTAGCCATTTTTGGTTAACTCATTGGTCAAGTCAAAGTATTTGTCTTCATGGCATGGTCCTTCGGTGTGTTGATCTCCCACGGCACCGTGAGCGCCAGGAGCACTGCACGTCGGTGCATCCTCGAAAACAGGAATATGTCGGGTCTGGAAGCCGAGGCACATACATCCTCCGATATTTTGTAGTGTTTCTCATACGTGTCTACGAGTATGGTCCAATCGGCGGCAGCCATCAAAATTTATTGAGTATGGCTTTTGAGGTACTTTCTATGAACAGCCTTCCTTAACAAACTATTTCTCCTTATTTAAATTTGTGATTGAGCTCTAAAAAACTGGCAAGCTATATATATTGGGCTAAGAGTACACTTTTTGACGATCCAAACAGCAGATTTGGGCCTCGTATATGCAAACGACTCGTTAGTATTCTATAAATCACTCACTGAATCACCCTTAAATCTCTTCGAAGTACTTAGTCGTATCTTACAATTTCAAAGTTTATTCCCTGGCCTCGTGGCTAGCAAATTTACGGTTCTAATGTTCGTAATTATGGCCCAGCGTCGTGAGAATCGCTCTAGTTTACCACTTATGTTTATACCTGCTTATATTATCATGAAGTACGTATAAGTTTTATCTTAGAATATAAATTGTAGTTGTGATTCCTCGCGTGGATAAATTAAAAATAGATGTTATTTGGGTTTTGATCAACTGGGCCCGATTTTTTTTGTGCTGTGCAGCAGTGGTAGCCCAAGCCTGCAGGATACCGTGAGATATTTACATACTTTCTATTCAGTTTCCGCGCCGGAATGATGACGAAAATGGCGAGGGGATTCTTATGAGTTCATATAAAAAATGTTTTATTAGAATGACAAGCCGCAGAGTATATGTATCTATAGAGAAATATAAGTAGAATATAGAAATTGGCTTTTTTACTTGCGAATATTGTTAAGGTTATGTATTGGATATGATATGATTTTAAATTTCATACAATTTTTTGGCCACTCGAAATCGTTTCTCCATATTGCATTGAGAGGATGTACTGTACCGCGGGCCTCGTGACCGACTTGGTACAGAGTTTTCTTTCTCTTAGCAACCGTGTACCACTTGCATGTGAGCATAGGGCCCTTGAAAGACTTTTTAATAAGCAAGAAATACATCCTTTATCTAAAGTATGTTTTCAAATTCTGAGTGCGTTATTTACCATACCCGTATATTCCATTTATTTAGTTTCACTATCTACAAATGAAACGGTATAAATATTTAGAGACGTTTTATAATCCGATTACGCCAGTTTAACGAATAATACGATTTCATTAAACCTGCCGGTAATAGGGTGGCGCGGCGGTGGAAATGGAAACCATTCGGTTGAAAGATATACTGCGTCAGGTGCGATTTTATATTGAAACTTTAGGAATGAACTACTTTGAAATTTGGAATTTGTGATTCAAAATGGCGTAATTATTTCGGATTTCAATCAGGTGGATAAGTCTTCTTCTTCTATAGTGTTAATGATTCACTCTTTATTGACTTTATAGACAGTTTGGGTACAGTTCTTTGACGTCTTATCGTAGTCACGGTCGTACATTAGTAAAATAATACCTATGACAGTGCCTGCCTCGATGCAGTGACAGTACGACTGCTGTTCTGAGGTCCTGTAAATATTTCAAGTTCAACCGATTTGAACGTTTAATAATAATAAATGTTTGTGGGCACACAATATCATCTAGCCCAAATTAATCAAATATAAACTTGAGAACTAGACGACTGATTGACATACTCATGTATTTCTAAATACAAACTACTAGAAAAGTACCTAATTTATAGAAAACATTGGTTTTCTGACGAATTAATTAGGCTTACTTCAATATTTATGGCATAACGCACTGATAGAGAGTACCTAGACAATCTAGAATCTACTCGTATTAACACCGTAAAATTGGCGTTAAAGAAACTATAATACAGTATTTCGACCACAACCAAAACGTTAAATTGTTAGTGGCTTGTCAGGCGATTACAGAAAAGATAGCTAGACAGTAACTTGTTGATAACCATGTCGAGAAGTTTGCAATGAGGTAAGCTTGTTGGAACTTTATCTACGATATAAAATGAACTTTTCTGTGGGTGAAAATATTTTATTGACCAGGTGAGCGAAGCAAACGGGAGTCTCCGATTCGCCAGTATGAACGATTTTGACCGTATGTCTGTGTATGTCAGTTCCGGTCTAGAGGTCCCGGTCGAATTTATTAACCAACGAGATGATGCTCGCGGCTTCGCCCGCGTGAAATTCGGTACCCGTTCCCGCTTCCCGTGGGTACCTTCTCCCGTGATGAATATGTGTTATTCCAGACTATATGCTATCTCTGTACCAAATTTTACCCCAATCCGTTCAGCCGTTAGAGAGTGATTGAGTAACAAACATCCAAACATTCAAACATCCAAACATCCAAACATCCAAACATCTAAACTTCCAAACATCTTCACAAACTTTCACATATATAACATTAATTGGATTTTCACCAAATTGGGCACACGTGTTTTTTTATTTAAAATACTAACTTTTATTGAAAGCTTTTTTGATAGAAGGGTAAATGGGGGAGAAAAGGGGGAATATTGCTGTCACGTTATTTATGAACGGATCTTGACGATTTTTTACTAAAAATTAAAAATAACAATTCCTCACAGAGTTATCACGGTAATGGTAGCTCAGTGACGGTCGCGTAGCTTATTGATGAAATAGGATACCTGCGATTTATTATTGATTAATTTATGAGTGGGTTGAACATATTAATGAATATTAACGATACTAATGGTTATAAAGAGAAAATATTTGTTGGTTTGCAATCGATGAACCAAACAGGTACTGGAACAAAGTTTATAGTCCTTTGCTATTTTGCGTTATTTTAAAGTAAAAGTAAGTGTCACGGGGTTCGTAGTAAGCTAGGGATGAAACCGCTGAGCATAGCTGGTCTACAAAAAAAAGTCATTAAAAATTCTTTATCTAATGTCCCACGATATATAAACCCTCTACTATTATAGGTAGAAGTATAAATATGGTCAACGTTTGCGGCACATGTTGTAGCTGGTTCTACGCCGTAGCTCTTGAACACGCTACATTCGTAGACAGAGTTCGTCGCCTACTACCTATCTCTCACTTTCGCATTGGACCAAATCTTGGGCATAGAAATCTAGTAAGATTTCTATGCCATACATTAATTTTGGAGTTCTATATACATATTGACTCGTTGGTCTCTAGTTCGAAATATGCGACTGCGGATCACGAAGTCGTGGGTTTGATTCCGGGGATAAAATTTTGTGTGATCCATGAAAGTTTGTCTTGAGAGTCTGGATGTTTCTATGTATAATAAATATGTATTTTAAAGTTTATAAGCATTAATATCCGTGGTCTGATACCCATTACACAAGCAGGTATTCACAGCTTACTTTGGGGTCAGATAGCGCTGTGTGAAAAAAGCTCGTGATTTTTTATTTATTAATATTATTATACAGTTCATAAGCCTTTTTGTCTGCAATAAAATACTTTCATTAAATTAATTTTACTGCCCCGAAGTGTGCATAGCCACTTTTACTGCATAGTAGAGTAGTTAAATTACAATGTAGCGCCATATATTAGCTCATATTATACATTGTTACAACGAAAATTTGAGCATTTGAGATTGAAATTGGAACATAAATTTTGAATGTTAGTGTCAAATTGTGACAAAATAATTGTTTTGTGTAACTGGCTGAAAATAATATCACGGAAAATAAAAACTACCTAGTTTACTGGCAGCCGGGATCATGGGCCTCTGGGACCTTTTCCATTTCTTGAACTCACCGAAACATAAAATTTCAGATCGGTGAAGTATATGTCTCAAGCGCAATGTTTTCCCGGGCCTATCATAAAATAATGTAAATAAAACCAAACCTAATAATAATAGAAATATGAAGAGATCTATCTGTGTTTATTCCACAGACTTCAGTAACTTGATAGATCTTGAAGCCCCCAAGGAGAGCTAAATGATACGGATTGAATTTCCGTGGGCGGAAAAATATCTAATAAAGTTAAACTGGAAGCATTTCTAAACTAAATGCGATCATTTACTGGAAAAATGTCAGATTAAGAAAGAATTCTACAATTTTAAAAGTTTATATAGGTAATAATTATTGCTAAGTCTCGGTTGCCGGTAACATAGCATTAGTTAAGGCAATTAAAAGGCCTTAGATACGAAATTACAAGACAGTACAAAAGTAGGCCACTATTTAAACTTGTCCCTTTCAACACGGCAATAAGCTGAACACCTATTACGTAGGACGAAAAGTCGAAAATACTAATATAGAAATGTGAACGTATAAATATTCCTCTGCATACATCTTTGGCTTTGTAGACATACTATACGACACATTATAGGCAGACTATATGTACCTATATATGTTTTATGCTAGATACAAAGTCTTTATATGTTGTCGTACAACACCACGCAATTAAAAAACCGTCATAGGGCGAGTCGGATCGCGCAAGGAAGGCTCTGTATAAAAAAAACGACAAAGAGTACGTTTGCTGTATGGGAGCCCCCCCTTTAATTTTTTTTTTCTGGTTTAATATGTTTTATCTTAAAGCGGCAATGGAATTACATCTTTTATGAAAATTTCAGCTCTCTAGCTATCACGGCTAATGAGATACAGCTACAGATGACAGACAAACGTTCATAAATTGGGTCGGGTAGGACTTAGCGCACTGATTGTATAATTGATATTAAGATCCTATGTACAGACGAATTTGAGAATGCATGGTCAATCCGAAACGAAATTGCTTTGTACTGAGAATTGACGCCATCTATCGGATAACATTGGAAGTCAAGTATCTAGCGTAGCTGATTTTTTTAATACCTCACACAGGAACGCGATTACTGTCAAAATAGCAACTCATTAATCTTTTGAGTAATGTAAATATGCCATCTAGTACATTTTTTGCGATTCTAAGGTGTCTATGCAATATTATATTCGAGTAAAGTTGCGCCATCTAGCGGAGTTTTTGTAGTTTGGACTCAAATGTGCATGGGATTATAGATCTTAAGGGGCCCATGCAATATTGGAGGTGACTGTACCACAAAATAATCTCAGTAATAGTGTTCCGTTTTTACCCTTTGTACGGAACCCTGAAAAGTAATTGGTGACAAGTCTTTATTGATTGCTAACGTTTGTAGAGGGAGGCACACGTTGCTTGCAATTAGCATTCAGAATTATTGAGTTAATTAGTCTGGTCCTTAAAATAGAATCAGTAGATAAATAATGTCAAAAATCTCACGTGATATATCACCGATCGAGTATAGATAATTTAATAGACTTGACCTGTAAATATTTCGTTTAATTCGGTATTCATATCTCAAATTTTTATTGTTAACTTACTTGACTTAACTGTTCCTTGGATGGGGCAGAGGGAGAATTCGTCGTAGACAGGTGTTAATAACGAACTGCAGCTGGTGCGGCATGAATGCTGCAGTTGAGTTGAAGATGCAGGGCCAGAGGCGAGTATTGTGTGCCTCAAAACTGAATCTTATCACAAGGGAGGATACCCGTAAAAAACCGAACATGTCTGGAGGCTCTGAGGTGGCAGGCCGCCCACGGCATTGGGCACAGTGGGCTAATCACTCGCTTGTCGAAAACAAAAACCTGATTCCTAAAACTGAAACAGTGATAAACCGGAACAATTATTCACCAACAAACTGTGGCATGAAAATACGGATACAAATTTTTATCGTTACTTGATCATAATTTTATGGTCGGTAAACTTTTTATTTGTGATTTTACTAAACGAAAACATTACAATGAAAGAATAAAGGTCGTGCAGAAAAACCTTTTTGAGTTTAATAACATCGTTTTAAAAGTGCCGTGAAGGAACCATAAGGCACTTACTTTG
Source organism: Miltochrista miniata (assembly GCA_933228765.1). Taxonomy (NCBI): domain Eukaryota; kingdom Metazoa; phylum Arthropoda; class Insecta; order Lepidoptera; family Erebidae; genus Miltochrista; species Miltochrista miniata. Next base: position 31,408,131 of record OW121752.1, on the reverse strand, counting down.
TTCAGAATCAATAGATTTCACCTTGAAAAACTCGTCAAAGTATCTGTAAAATATTACTTTAGAGTAACAAGTTCGACCAAGTTAATGCGAGCCTAAAAACTTCAGGAAATTATATTTTCATTATAACCTAAATGAATGGTCTTTTGAGAAGTGCTCTTCGATGATAAGTACCTACAAAGTTGCAAAAGTTTTGGGATTCTTTTAAAAATATTTTGTAATTGAGATATGTACGGATATATCGAAAGTATATTGTCTCGTCACGTTTACTTTTATTGTGATAGGAATGAAGTAGTACAATTGTTGCAGTGATTTAATCTCTGACTTAGTACTCGGTAAAGTACTTAGTGGTTTAGTTAGTAGTCTATCCCTACCCTAAGTCCCTATTTACCAACGGTAGTAAAGTTCCTATAGTTCCCTTTCAACAGTCATCGCTAATTCAAAAAAATCGAAGACAAAAGGCTCGATAAGGCGCTGCAAATACGATGGACAGGCACACAATTTACGCATTTGAAATTACCGCCAAAACCGCGCTAATTTTTCAAGCCACCTGCCGTGGTATTCTGTGGAATCTAGAAAATCATAAGACTCTTTGAATCAAGTTTTCGAATTCGATAGACATTCGAGTGAGGTGTTGAATTTTCAAGGGTAGTTTGAGGGGTAGGGGAGTTTCACACAAAACCGCCCTGCTACCAGCACAGCGTGCTTGAAGGCATTCCACTTAGTAAATAAAAATGCCTCTCTCTCTGTGTGTCATCATCATATTTCGAAATATGCATACTGTATAAGTGCTCAGGTTACTTACTCGAATGTCTATCAACCAAAGTGCTTGTAAAATATAGATCAGATCACCCCTCGCATCTGTTTATCCCCTGATTAAATGTATGTGAATTCTCAACTAATATATACCTACGTAGAGTCTTATGAGCGATTCTGGGTAGGTATACTTCTGCCTAGAAGTGGATATAACCTCATTAAGTTTACAGGGTGCTATAGATACTTTAATACATCGGATTAACTCCGCAGATGCGCTCCATTGTAATCTGATTTTATGAGCAAGCCTCTACCGATATTGCACGCAGTAAAGAGGATATTTTACGAATATGGAGTATAGATGGCAACGGACCTAAATACAAGCGAAAATTTTGAAGCGCTCGTGGCCCCGCGGACTCAGTGTTCTGTAAACGATCACTGCAGTAAGCAACATTTACTATGGCCGGATATGGATGGGTGACCGCCACGTGGACCACTTTGTGACATTTATTTACGAGCGTTTCCGTGCTTCGGAAGGCACGTTAAGCCGTTGGTCCCGGTTGTCAGTAAAATGACAGTCGTTAAGCCAAGTTGAAGGCCTTATGGGCGGCTTGAAATATTTCAACTGTGGGTCGTCACAACCTGCGCCCGGGTCGGCAGCGCATGTGTAGCGCCTCTGGTGTTGCAAACGTCTATAGGCTACGGTTGCCAACCTTCCGGAGGGCCGTAAGCTTGTCTGCCACCTAAGTAGTATAAAAAAAAAAAAAAAAGCGAGAAATTTATATAGCAAGTAGACAATTAGCAGTCTCGATGGGTTTATTGGTTTCGGAGTAAGTTTGCACTTACTCGAAACCAATAAACGCATATTGCGTTCTCTTCTGATTGGTATAGTGAAGTAAATTGAATTTTTTTCTTCTTCGGTCAGGCATGGCGTGCTTTTGTACTTCGTGTACGCTTTTTGATGTTGTAAGGAAACTCACTCGGATTTTTGAAAATCAAATTAACCTTTTCGGTTAGCTGTTTACTTTTGAACCAACGGACTAGACCACAGAGGTCGTTGATTCTTTAGATATATTTATAATCAAATAGTTTAAACAGATATAAAGAAGAAGTTTATGCATAGTAGTCTTGTGTCAACATGTTTATCATACTTATTTATATATTAATACGTGAAGTGAGAACTTAATATAATTTTGTAAGAAACTCCGAGAATGAAAAAAAGAAGTCTTGTTTTTTGACTAATACTGTCCAGTTTCGACATCAAATGGGTCTCTAGATACTATTTAAAGATATACTATCTAAATGGAAATGATCTGAGTTGCAGACAACCGTAAGTTTATGTATGTGTAAACTAAACAGGCAAGTACAAATAGTGTCATAAATATTCGTAAAGTATATGCATAAAAAGAAAAACAGTAACACGTTCGTCTTCAGCTATTCCCAAAAACTGAAACAAGTTCCATCTTAATTCAAGGAAAAAGGAAAACATTGACTAAACAAGGCGGATTATGAATAAGAGAAAGTTACAATGATACCTACACTCAAAATATGAAAACTTTTTGAGCGAATCGCTACTTTCATTTAGAGTTATGCATCCTCTTATTGTTCACTGAATTTCTGCTTGCCCAGAGCAGAGGATGTTACTAGATAGGTACTGATCCCTATTTTAGGTTGCTTGTGAATTCCATCTAAACGGTGGGACCAACGATATTAATGTAAAGCTTTTGTGTATGTGTCCTGCACACATATTCGATCCTGTAGGACCTACAGGATCGAATATGTGTGCAGGCACGTACTTTACTCTTTTATCACCTTCGGTGTAGGTGGTTTTTTTTGTTTGTCCAGGAAAATATTTTGTGGATACCACCTGTATGTGAACAGAGTGGTTATGTGGGGTTCCCCAAAAATTGGTATACCCACTAAAACCCCGCAGTGTTCCTTCACGTCACTATTGTTGGGTCACAGGTAAGGCAAGCGTTCAACTTTTGCAATCCAACAAGCGTTGCCTGCGATAGACTCAACACTGGGGAGTCTAGAAATTACCCCCCGAAACTGCACTGACTGTAACCCCGGAACACGAGGGGCGCACCTTAGTCAGTCGCACGGCTGGCATAAAGCTGCCGTCGACGACCACGCGTGCGAGGTTGGCGAGGCGGAAGTGTGAGACCACTCGTCTCTTGCACTCGCAGCGCTTTTTCTTTGCCGTCATGACTGCCTCGGCAAAGGAGGCGACGGCGAACCAATTTTCTTCACTGACCAGCATAGCGGAAGCTATGGTAGACAGCGAAACAACGGGACCAATTTGAGCCTAGCCTAGAGCAGCGCGCTCGCTACTCCACTCCGTACAAAAGGCGAGCGTGTGCAGCGCTATGTCCACGGCGCCATCCTCGCAGTGACGGCTCGTTGTGTCAGGCTCAATGCCTACCACATCGCACAGATATTTACCAAAACATCCGTGCCCCGTGAGGAGCTGTGTGAGGTGGTAGGTTGGAGAACCGTGCCGTCTTTCCACCCAGGACTTAGTGTAGGTGCAGCTAGGTGGTTAAAGAGTGAAGTCTGTAATTAATTTATACGAAATTTTAAATGATTATAACAGAATACATATGTTTTATTCAAAGTAATTTTAAATTAATATCTTAACGTAGATTTTACGTCGTAGAACATTAATTACTATCGAATGAAGGAAAAAAAGCCTTGTCCAATTGTTTTTTTAAACGTTAGTAAAATTCAATTCAAAAAAGAAAAACAAGTATCCTACCTAACAGCCTACGCTTGGGAGCCCCGGGTAATCCCTCGGAAGGATACCCCAGAACTCTTCCTATTCTATGTAAGAAATAGTAGATGAGGGCACATACCAACGTTCGTTCCTGCCTAAACCCCTAGTTGAGGCCGCGATAGTAGCCAAAGTCTGTCAGGAAACCTGGGACATTCTTGCGAGGGCTTATCCGGGGCTCCCGGCCGGCCCTAGGCAGTAGTAGGGTACTTGTGGTTTAAGTCGGTAAGTCAATCAATGTAAATCATCCATGACGGATTTCCAAAAGAACCTAGGTTGGTATTTAAAACTAATTTGTGATACTCGTACCTTTTTAAACAAAATTGCAGATGAGGTTATACCAATATAACCTCATTTGCAATTTCCAACCGCATAAACCACATTAACTATGAAACAACGTTCCTAGTTATTGATGCGCACAAAGTCAATCTCTGAAGTGGTCAGCTCTATACGTCCCTGCACACAGCATTGGGCCTTTGATTCAATTTGCCGACCGTTTGACTGCGAATGGAATGACGGTTGATTGAAGTTTCTGCTACGTACTGTAGCAAGTCGATATTATGTCGTACTATTGTATGTATTATCTTTGTCGATTTCTATTTAAGATCGTATTCGGACTGAAGAAGTTGCATTTGTGAATATAAGTCGCGTAAAATATAGAATGGTTACAGATTTTCTTATCGTGCTCAGTGATGGTAATAGGCTTGTCTCTTAAATATGTAGTAATACATACATACATACATATGGTCACGCTTTTATCCCTGAAGGGGTAGGCAGAGGCATATTATATGCCCACATTTCACCTTTGTATAATTTTTCCCACGTAATAGGTGGTGAGCCGTATTGCCGTGTTTAAATGGACAGGCGCAGTAATAATTATGTAGTAATAATTCACTTATATCTAGTTAAAGATAAAAAGTTGCGCACTGGCATTTTTTTTGCGATCTGATGCATTAATCTCAATACAAAAGTAGGATTGTTATATTAATGTTAAAGTTAACTCTGTCACATTCTGATGAAATTAGATACAGAGATACAATAGAGCTTGCAAAGAGCTATTTAGTACTTTTATTCAGGAAACAAATTCCTGTGGAAAGCGAGTACGAGAATCGCGGATCTTAGCGTATTACATAAATCTACTTAGCAAAATAAAAATTCAGCAACAGAAAAATCTACAGTACAATATTTACGTAAAGATATAATCCAGTGACACACTTCCACAGTAATTACCGAGTAGGTGCTTAAGCAAACTCTTTGAATCACCGACCTGTTGAAGTCTCCTTTGTGTCGTGAAAGCCTGGCGAAATGAGAGCGTTCCTACTCCAATGAATTCTTTTGACACTGCGAGACGTTTTCATTCCACGGTCGAGAATCTTTCATAGCTCGGAATTAAATACTTTCTTGGTTTATAGCGATCGTTTTGCAAGTAAAAATGTATTGAGTAACATAATAACAAAATAGAAAATTGAGATGAAGAGCTAAAAAAGTTTTGTTCGTAGGCTCTCGTGGTACTTAGTTCTCTTTGGTCGGCTTCTGGTTTTGAAACCCCAAGATGGGGGTGAAAAGCATCATTATATTTTACTATTGACTAACTTTAGATATTAAAATATTGCAACTAGGGAATGCAATCCCGCAACAGAATTGTAATCCCGGTATTTGCGGGACTGAGAGATCTCAGTCCCGCGGGATCCCGCATATTTCTGAAAGTCATTGAGAAAAGAATAGAATTCTGTATCATACATGTATCTCGAACTGAAAAATAGTCACGCCTTAATCCCCGAAGGGGTAGGCAGAGGCATATTATATGACCACATTTCACCTTTTAAGATTTCGTACCACGTAACATGTGGTGAGCCGTATTGCCGTCTGGAAATGAACAGATGCAGGTTGCGACTGCTTGCTGTTGAAAATTTTCAAGCCTGGCTTTCAACTTGGCTTAACTGCCATGTTACCGGCAAGCGGGACCAACGGCTTAACGTGCCTTCCGAAGCACAGCAACGCTCAAATAAATGTCACAAAGTATTCACCCATCTAAGGACCGGCCATAGTAAATGTAACTTACTGCAGTGATCTTTTACAGAACACTGAGTACGCGGGGCCACAAGGAAAAATATATTATTCAATATTACTTATGTAGAGTATTGAGATTATTAAACGGGTATACATATAAGTAATAACATACCTACTGCAAATTATTAGAAGCAGATAAAATGGGATAAACTTCCGAAAAGCGCATACTGCCAATCAATCTGAAATTTTGTGTAATGACGTATTTTGACCTCCTAATCACGAATATTATAACGAAAATTGGCGCAAACGCCATTTTGAATAAGAGAAACGGAGAAGAACCTCTTTTTGTTCGGTGTGCATGATCGTGCATTCCTTACCGATTTAGACTATTTTTTAGCTGGAGTAGAGCAATTTTTTTTTGTTTTGTCGTTTTTTATTTTATAATCATACGATTTTGCCGAAATATCCCGTTGTGGCGAAAGCTTAAAATGGGTAGTTTTGGCATTACTTTAAAAGTGCGCAAAATACAGCATGTCAAAATTCTTATCTTCCAAACGACTCCTAACTTTACATGCCAGCTAGCCAACAAGCAATGTATGAGATAGCTGAATACTTTTTTAACTGTTTATAATACAAGAAAAGTCAAATCTCCCTGATTAAATCACTAAAAACAAATAAGTACATTATTAGGTTATATATTACGTCACAATTACTAAAAACTTACCCGAATCAGTTTGTGCCCTTCCGCTTAAAGAACAACACATGGCGTTTACCTTTGCACAGTCCCGCTAATCCCGCGGGATCCCGCACGATTTACGTGCGGGCCTAGTCCCGCAAAAATACTGCGGGAGCCCGGTATTTCGGGATCCCGGTATCGCATTCCCTAATTGCAACCAATGAAGAGTTTGGCAATTTCTTTTAAAGAAACCGTACAAGGCGGACATCAGTTGAGGTTTCGTAATTTGCTTTTAAGTCATCCGTTTTTCTATTTCCGATAAATCAAACCATACTGCATTCGAAAGGGTTTAGTAATGTGTCTTTGGGAAAAACAAAAAATAATGTGGCTATGTTACAAACTATTTTTTTTCAACTTTCCCTTAATGTACCCGCTTTGGGCACATCTCCCCTATTTTTGTTGTAACAGCAGCAAAAGACATCTGCCTATGACGCTGGTGACAGATAAACAGACAGACGAACAGGAGTATCAGTAATAGGGTCCCATTTTTACCCTATGAGTACGGAACCTTGAAAGAGTAAGTTATTAGGCACATAAAAGCGATGTCTTTGACAATTTACGAAAAAGCGGCCAGTATCTGATAAGGTAAAGAGAAAAGTATCATTTAGATACGAAACCATAAAAAACATGCATATGCATGGGTAATCCTTTTTAGGACATCCTTCCGAGAGCTTACCCGGGGCTCACAACCATAGGCTGTTGGGCGTTACGTGAGGTTTTTTAGTCGGTAGCAGGAGTCCAGCATGACATCCATGAGGTATTTCCCACACGTAAAAAAAAGGGTTGTGAATAGATAATTATCGTTCAAATATTCATGACTTCTTTTAGGCTTCATTGAAATTCATTAAATACTCTGTGCGGTCATCTAATTATTCCTGAAAGGTTGAAATTAAAATGTCTACGGGTCTTAAGTGCTCTTAACAAAGGTCTGTAATAAAATGGGTCAAGCTCCTGTCATCAAAAATTATCGTGAAATCTCGTGTAACGTAGTAGAGTAGTGTTCAGACGGAGGACCGCATTTTCATTTACTCAAAACATATAAAGTAATGGACTTGGTTTGTATTAGGTACATACGATGGTATTGGTTTGGGTAACTTCGAAAATAAAGAAAGTAATACACAAAATAATCTTTATTGATTTAAGTCATGTAGTAACTTTCATAAACGCTGGATATTATAAGTGATACATACTTTGTCTTATATTTCCGTTAAATTCAAAATTATAATTTTAATAAGTTGATTAAAACTTTAGCAAAAGAAATTCCAGTTCACCATTTTTAATCGCCAAATATAGTTAGATAGAATAAATATAGTGTATTAAGGAATAAAGGGCAGGCCGTGACCGGGACCATATAGTAAGAAATCGTAAATTAAATAGGTACGACTGGTACGAGTACTAAGTACATTTAAATCCAAACGAACATGAACCAGACATCGACCCTCACAAAATATTAAAACTATACTCTCAATCATACCTAGAGCTACTTACAAAGAATGGTCTTTCTAACAATAACGTTAGGCAATATCTAAAACAACATTTTATACCTCTTCGGTTACAGAAACAGTCTTTAAAAAGCTACTTTAACCGTAAACGGCCGAACAATCTGCAAGTCTAAAGTAGTCAGTACTTCCTAGAATTGGAAAAAAGGCTTTATCTCAGCACTACAAGACCTCATTCCGGAGTCTGTAATTCAATTAATTAAATGGCACTCCGGTCCCCTTTAGTTGTTTCAACAGGCTGCCTCGGTATCAATTTGTTACATTGTGTTCAAGTATTTTGGAGACAAAAACCGACCGACGAAAACGAAGGGTGTGAACATAATATATCTGTGTGTCTGTGGCATTGTAGCGGCCCAACGGATGGACCAATTTTAATGCAATGCCTTTGTTTTTGAAAGCTGATGTGACCAAGATGGTTCTTAGCTATGAATTGCAGGGTCAGAGACTTTTAATTTTCAAATTAACACTTGTTTAATACCGCGATTATTTTATTCTCCGAGATTAAACTCCGAAATAAAAACCCTTTTCTTTTGATCTAAATGTATTGTTAAAAATTACAGAGAAACATAATTATTACATATCTATATTTACATTATTACTATCTAAACTAAACCTAAATAAGGCCCCCGTGGCATTGTGCCCAAAAGACTAGCAGCATTCCCCCTTTGAATAGCAATACCTATTCGTTGAGCGAGAAAACTGCCAGCCCTTGGGTCACCAGTTGACTCCACAAGGCGCTTTTTCAAATTCTTGAAAAATTTTTGCGCATTGGGACCCCATGGACCTAGGGTCTCGACACCGACTGGACAAAAACGATACGATGATTCGAGACCCTTATATTTATTAATTTTAATATTTTCAGCCGCTTCCGCTGCTGCACTGACTTTTAATTTTGTTTTAGGAAGATGGGACGGGGCTAGAGTGTCAAGACAAGTTGCATCCCACACCAGGACTCGACCCATCTCCCACGGTATCAAAGTTATACCATCCGGTCTCCTGCCATCGTCCCTGAAAACGCCGTTTGGCTCTAAGAGCGCAGGCACATTGGCGGTGGCAAGAGCACGGCGGATGATGTCGTTCAGCGCAGCGTGGCGTGAGAAGCGGCCTGCGCTCTTTAAACATGAAAGACCATGATGCCCCAAAGTTTCAACGTTAAAACCGCAGGGGCATCGATGTGGAGCGCAAAGCGTGACGCCAAGTCTCAAACCAACTGAAATTCTTAGGATGTCCGGTTCCAAAAAAGTTCCGGTGTTGGCTGTAGGGAAAGCTTTCAACCAATCACTGAATTCCTTTCTACTGAGCGCTAATAATCTGGCCCGATCCGGGCCTAAGCTAGCATTTAGCAAGGAGTCAAAGGTTAATTTAGATTTAGCGTCGTCCCAGCTCCGTTGTAAATTTGGATGGGTGGGTAAATTTTGTCCCGGACAAGCCATTAGCCAAGCATTCTTGGCATCTGTAAGGCCAGTCGTCTCATAGTCTGTAAGACAATTCGTCAGAATTTTACCTACGAGACTCGACGTGGCATGTACAGATGACAAAAAGGCTGGCAAAGCCACACTAGAAATTTTGCGGATCCGTAGCCCACTATATTTAATGGGAAGAGATGCCTGGGTCCAAGATTGTTCGCTCAGTTGTATATTGAGAATTGATTCCAAAGAAGATTTGATTAGCGAATCAATAGAAAATAAATGACTTTGATGTTTCCAAAAAGGACAACAGCGAAGCAAATAAATAGATTTGGGAACAAACATACAAAATTTCAGAATTGTGATTGCGTAATGTGAACTAATAGAATGTAGCCGATCTACATTGGATGCAAATTTTGAAATTTTTTGTGCTATTAATTCGGGAATAGCATCTTCAAATATAGGGGACCCTAGGAGGTAAAGATTCTCTCTGCTAACAATTTTAATATTCGGACATAGGGAATTGAATTTTTCAACGAGTTCCAAATTGTTGTGATTATGATGAATATACAGGCTGAATTTTTCAAAAGGGATTGGATGGCCAAATCCGAAACTACAAGGAATAGCGAAAAGTGCTCAAAGGAGTCACGAGCCCAATTTTCAGTTCAGAAACTTAAAACCTCATCATTAGATTTTTGAAAAACTAGTAATCCTAGCTGGGAATCGAATCCATTGATTTTGAAAAAAAATACACACCCTATATTATTACACCATACGATAGTGTTGCTATTAAGGATTTTATTCTGGAAAGTAATGACATACGGCAAACTAAGGGAAAGTGCTCATCTTTCTTATTTTTCTTACGTTAACTGATTAATTGTTCAAAATGTAGACCATTGTTTTCAATACATAGCTGGATTCGAGACCTCAACGATCGTACTGCATTCAATATTATTGATTCCGTTTAGAATATTCTCCAAAAAATCATTCTGAGCATGATTTAAAACACAGAATAGTTACGATCTATTCTGGAATGGCGAACGAAATAAATTATGATACCAAATTTAGGTACAAGAAATATGAATTCCATCAAAATTCTAAACTTTCCTTAAATTTGCCGTATATCATTACTTCGCAGAATTTGATCCTTATCAGCGACACTATCATATGGCGTAATATAAAGGGTGTGTTTTTTTTTTCAAAATCAATAGGTTCGATTCCCAACTAGGATTATTGGTTTTTCAAAAATCGAATGATGACGTTTAAAGTTTTATCAAAATCGGGCTCGTGACTCCTTTGAGCATTTTTAGCTATTCCTTATAGTTTCGTAATTGGACATCCAAGCCCTTTTCAAAAATTCATCCTGTATAATTCACACTTATTAAAATTTAATTCCAAACCAATTAAATGAAATTTATTTTTAATTTCTATAAGATCTGACAGAACAGAAACTGCATCACCTCCGAGAGTCCCGTCATCTCAATACCAGACGTTAAATTTTGACTTTAAATTTTGAATGATGGGGTTAATGGCTAGGCTGAAAATGGCTGGTCCGAGGGGATCACCCTGCTGGCAACCGACTTCAGAAGAAAGTTCGTTGCATTTATACATTAATTTGGAAGGTTCGTGATAACAGTTAAGTAAATAGTTATAAACTTCAGGAACATTGCTTCTAATTTCTGACAGCAGGATGTCACGGTTTACCGAATTAAAAGCATTTTTGACATCAATTTTTAGCAAAACCTCACACTCACCTTTATTAAGGTAGGTGCGTAAGGCGTGGACCGCCGCTTCACACCCACCTTTGGTACCAAACCCTAATTGAGTCGGTTCAAATTTTTGTGTTGGACAGAAATTTTGGATGCCAAACGCCTAAAAGTGAACCCAACAGCAATAGGACTGACTCCTCCGTCTTTTTTAGTGAGGGCAATGAGATTAGCTCCATAGATAACAGGAGCGATCTCAGGGTTAATGTTACCAGAGAGCATGAGGTTTACTAATTTTGTTAAACAACCGATGAAGTGCTTACCTGCATCACCCACACAGTGAGAGGTTAGGTCTTTTAGGTGTTGTGGAGAAAGACCATCAAGACCAGCAGCTAATAATAATTCGGTCCTCCTTAGTTTGTATAAACCAGTTTTTTGGTATAGATAGTAAAATTGCATACAAGGAAAAGCATGACACTAAATATCACACCACTTCCGACTATAATGGCCAGAAACAGAAATACAAATCCGCTTTTTGTAATCCGTTATCTAGCATTATGAAAACTGAAATTCCCACCGGTACAGCAGTTCTAAGTTCATTTTATCATGCATACCGCAAGCTTTTAGCTATGCTCTTGGGTATGTGGGCGTTCGGAGCCGAGTCGAGTAACCAGGGCCTGATTTAGGGTTCCGCGCGCCCTAAGCTAGCTATGAATATGCGCCCCCAGCTGCAACTAATTAAATAACAAGTCCTACCTACAAAAGACACTTTACGTTAGCTGATCCTACGTTCCTAATCGTTTTTCTTTGTTAATTTGAAAATAAAATAAAACTCGATCCTGATTTTGAACTTATGACCCATGGTTTACTGAGGAGTTGGGTACCTATTCCGCAGACTACTTGATGCATCAGCCAGTAAAAGCGTGATAAAAATACCATCAAAGTACCTAACAGTAGGTACCTCGGTACATACAGTTTCCGATAAATCGCACCAGTGAATCTTGGTGAAATCACTTCATAACTCAGGAAGTGAGCTGATGATATGCAAAATTTACAGATAAGAACGGCTCGAAAGCCGATGTGCTGGGGATGGCCCCGGCACATTGGCTTTCGAGCATAGAAAACCGAAAAATGGCTCATCTGTTGGGCTGCTACGATGCCACAGACAGACACACACATGCACAGATACACAGGACAAACTTATAACACTTCTCGTTTTTCGGCGGGGTTAATTAAATCGTTAGTAATTAGGTAGACGAAATACGAAAGGTACCAAAAAAGGTACTAGAGCTAAGCTGAATCCTAGGTGTACCTAAGCTGAATGTAACGGCTCGATTTGTCGGCCGTTTCCTCGTGGTCATACTAGTTTGTCATACCAGTATGACCACGAGGATATAAATGTCCTCGTAGTCATACTATCATTTTAAAGAAAGTTAAGTAGCGAATTAATTATCATATAGCGAATGGAGATCGAAAAAACAAATGAAGATCGGCAAAACAAATGAAGATCGGCAAAACAAATGAAGATGAACAAAACAAATGAGGATCGACAAAACAAATGAAGATCGGCAAAACAAATGAAGATCACTAAACAATTAATGAAAGTAAGATAAACAACTGAAAGTCGACAAAACATATGAAAATCGACAAAACAAATGACGGTCGGATAAACAAATGACGGTCGGATAAACAAATGACGATCGGCAAAACAAATGACGATAGAAAAAACATATGCAGATCAATAAAACAAAGACTATAAGCAATTTGATAAGATCAAAAATACTCCGGGTCCGGGTGATTATCATCCGGACATTTCGATGTAAAACAAGAGATCTGTTGTTTTTCCGGTAATTACATCTATTTCTTCTTCCAAAAAACTTTCCTGACTGTCACGAAATAAAAGAAAAATAACAAACAGTCCTAAAATCTGCTTTAACCTTGCAGTGTCCCCGATATGATGGGACATAAGGACATTACTGATCACTTTCGGCAATTTGGACTAAACCCGAATCCCCCCTAAGAAATCAGATAAAACCCAAACCCACGGGAGGAACTGCGATGGCGGACAAGGTCTACGAAACAGACTTTGTACGCCATCGCAGTTCCTCCCGTGGGTTTGAGTTTTATCTGATTTTCGGGGAGATTCGGGTGAATCGGGGAGGGGAAATAGGTGCTATCCTATTTCTTCGAGGAGTGAAGAGTCACGCCATCTTCCTGATCTGCTTCTGTAAGAATGGCAAAATGACAACTCGCCGTTTTCAGGCCCACAGTGATGGAGGCGGGTAGCCCTGAGCGTATTGCAGTGTGCGACGAACCCGCCGTCGACTACGGAACTTGGGATTTCTCTCCCGCTGCCTCTATCGCAAATATGACTTGCTCGCAAAAAGACTCAGTGGCGTCCTATTTTCTACCATTGAAGATCATGGCTATCACCACGGTCTCCAGCGTGAGAACATCTACGCCCAGGCCCGCAACGAGGTTGCAGTGTATAAGCTGATCGTAACCTCGCTGCAGTCACCGTAGTGCTGACACTCGGATGTTAACTTCCGCCGCAGATACTTAGGTAGGTACTCGTACTGATGCACTCGTGTCCAGTAAGTATCTGTGACATTCGGTAGGGGAGGCTGCGATGGTGCCTTTCCAGCCACTCCTCCATGACCAGTTTCACCATCTCAACAGTACCTACCGTCTCACACTTTTTTTATACCACCAAAGTGGCAGACAAGCATACGGCCCACCAGATGTACCGGTGGTCACGCACAAGGAGGCAAAGTCTCTCCTGTCGCGAAGAGGTTCCGCACCACCTGCAAGCATGGGATCGTTGACCACACTCATGGCTCGCCTCTGCCCCGAGTCGAACGGAAAACTTCAGTCAATTCATTCTGATATTCAGGTGCCCCCGCCCAGCAGTGGCAGCTGTACTCCATGTGCGGCCGCACTTGCGACTTAAACAAAAGCACTGTTTGCGCCGCAGTAAAGTACCGCAGCGCCCTGTTGAGCACACCGAGCGCCTTGGACGCCAGCTTGGCCTTATTCTCCAAATCACTTCGGAACTGAACTTCACTGGAGATGTCAACACCAATGATACCTATACTGTCAGAGATGGAGAGAGTTGTGCCCTGAAATTGTGAATTCAGAACAGCTGCCGTCAATGACGGCCCTGATGCTTCTACCGGCCAAAAAGCTAGACACCCATTCGCTTTGGTTCCTGGGTGCCTTGAACGCGACACGGGTGGAGCTTATACTTACAACCACGCTGCCAGGGAGATGGGCGCAGGAATTTAATTTTAACCCACGTATTTGTATTTTCACTAAATTACCAAATATTATTATGTGCTTTGGTGTTACAAAATGTTAAATAACAATTTTAAATATGTTGTTAGGAGTTGTTACAATCTGTTAAAAATTGCTAGATGGTTTGTGTGCTCCTTTTTGGGAGCACCGTAAGTCATACCTAACCCAGCGCCGATCCCAACGCCAAGCGCCCCCTTGATCCTAGCGCCCTAAGCTTCAGCTTAGTTAGCTTATGGGTAAATCAGGCCCTGCGAGTAACTCTTTGTTATCTCAAGTGCCCTCAGGTGTGAGAACACGACACTCGCGCGAACTTTTCTCATATAACATTTTTAAGGTTTGATCTTTGAAATCTTACAATGCGGAATATCTTTCACGATCTCCTTCAAACGAAGCCTTTGAAATGAAAAACGACAAGCGATTCTTATGTGTACGTATATAGCTTTTTTTTCGAGATGCTTGCAAAATTACTTTTACGCTATTTATATTGTTTACTGTGTTCTAATACTTTCTGTTAATCTGTAATAACATTATAAAAAGAAAAGATTGAACCTTTTTAAAATTCAATCACTATAAGGAAGCCACGTTATCCTGAAGTAACATAGGCTATCTATGTTTTTCAGAGTTTCAAAAGTTTATGGAGGATTATTGTTAGGGATGAAAACTAATATATCTCAATGCAGCAATATATATAGTTCGATTGCTGTAGTACCTATATTATGCCATAGACTGATCGAGTAAAGACGTGATATTGTATGTAGTAATGAGTATTTATTAAAACACAGCTGGATGCGGCGGCTACTATACATTAGTCTTAAGTCGTAAGGAAGGATAATAACGTAAAAGCCAATACATTTCCTTGACGAAATTTTGATCTTTCAAAGTTTCAATACGTGGAAGGTCTATACATTTTATCGCACATCCAATACCCTTTCCCATGTAGGCACTTTACAGATAGCTACGTGATTCGATTCTGTTGCGTAAAAAAGGAAAAGTTGTTATTATTGACGAAATGTCAGGTAATATATAAGAAGTGGGTACATCAAGACGCAATTGGTATTTCTTCAAAATATCGTACCAATTTCTATGAGTAGGTACCTACATACTTTTTATTAGTTTTTTTGGCGAATGTATGTTCCAGGTTTTATATTTACTTCTATGGTAATAGTGACGTTTAACACAGTTTTTATACGTGTCTGAGAATGAAAATGGGTGGCAGCTGTAAGAAATACTAAAGAGGGTTATTCAACGCCAAAAAGAACTGTTTCCTTTTAGTGTTACTGAATAATGGCCACTTATCTCCAGTAGCATTAAATATGGCAGTAAAAACTAAATCTTTTCATCATTTACAGTTATATTACATTTATTTTAGTGCTATCAAGTAGTCATATAATTGTTCGTAAAGGGTTTCACATACGGGTAAGTGTTCTTAACGCCGGCCTATTATGAAATAGGTTAACATTCTGTCTTTAAAACTTACTGTGAAATCTCCGTTGACGAAAAGCGGGTGTAATAAGTTCAACTTGTGTGTAGGTATCTGTTTGTTGCATCATAACACACTGTTTTGCAAGCTGAATTCATTTAGATGGTTCTAAGCTATACATTTGGAAGATTATGAGCTCACTATCTAGGTAAAAAGATCTTACTAAAATTGACGGATCCGATGTAACTGAAATGATGTATACTTATTGTTACTTTGATGATATTTCAACGACACGGTAACCTGAAACTTGCTGCCGTATCAAGTTGTTTGTGAAATACCTATTCAACTCCTGAGAAAATAATAGCATATTTACCTACTTATATTCAAATGTTTATAGCCAAGTATTTTCAAGTGACGAAAGAAATTCAGTTATGGGTTGGTATTAGTTTATAATTATCTGAGTGAATTGATTAAAGTTTGTTGAATGTCTATACTTATAACACAATTTTACCTTCCAAAAGAAGGCAAATAACCAAGGGCCTAACAGTCCTTCCTAATCGCATAAAAATTATCGTCCTGGGACATCCTTCCGAGGGCTTACCCGCGGCTCCTAACCGTAGGCTGTAGGGCGTTGCGTGAGGGTTTTTAGTAGGTAGGAGTTGGTAGCAGGCATAGCATCCATGAAGGATTTACTCTCACGTTAAAAAAAGCACCTAACGTAGCGTTACACTCAAATAAAACCAGTACTTTTTCAATCCTTTATTCAGTAAGTTTACAACATTATGTAACTCCACGTAAAATTCCCAAAGGCTTCTACGGAGCACGAATATCTCTCCCGTGCTCACATTTGATGCGTTGTCGCATGAAATATTAAGTTCATTCTCTACGTGTCAGTAATTTCGTACATTTGCCGAAAATATGTAGCTCTGTTCTACCTACACTCAATGTAGATTACGCTTTGTAAGTTGCTGCTTTTATTTTTAAGTATCACTATATTATGCATATAATATGACACTTTTAAAGGTTAATTGTTATGTTACCGTTCAAGACCGAAGAAAAATCTACTCATAATCAATGTAGGTATATAGTTATTTCGTTCTAAAACGATATCAAAATCTATGAAATCAGCCCATGGTAGACCACTACTGGACACAGGGCACTCTCAATTTACACCACAACAAACGGTCCTGCACCTTTGCATCCAGCTCTGCGACATTTTCAAGGTCGTCGGTACGTCTGGCGGGTGGACGTCCTACTCTACATTTGCCGAGTCGTGGTCTCCACCCTAGAATTCGTTTGGTTAAAATGATAAGTTATAAGTTTTTCCTGGGCCACGGGCACTGCTCATAATTCTCGTGGTAAACAATATAGCCTTTTGATTTAAAATCGCTGCCGATCGAATTGCCGTGTTTAAAAGATACACAGATATTACATTGTAATGTGTAAACTGTGAATTATAAAGTTTTGCGCTAGCCCTTGCATGCTTGAAATGCAAACGCAACCAGACTTTATACTCTTAAAACAGAGAGAGAAATAATAATGAAACGATCAAACTTACTACCCATGTGCAGAAA
Organism: Miltochrista miniata; assembly: GCA_933228765.1. NCBI lineage: Eukaryota > Metazoa > Arthropoda > Insecta > Lepidoptera > Erebidae > Miltochrista > Miltochrista miniata. The sequence continues at coordinate 31,390,963 of OW121752.1, read as the reverse complement.
CTTTGATTTTATAAAAACGATATTGAACAAGTACGCACACGACGTTTTATCTGCGCGGCAAACAATGAAAAGGCAAATTGTTTGCATAAGTAATGTTAGGACCCGCATGAGGAATTCTATTTCCAACGTTGAATTTTGCCTTTGTTATTTTACAGCCGCTTCTATATCGCTATAACATTGCTTTTGTGATGATACCGTACAAGCGCTGTAGCGCTCGTTTCAATTTAATAACACAGGTAGAACGCTTCAAGCGTAAACATGAATATTTAGAGGCCTATACAATCCGAATTATCCGGACATCCTTTTCGTTACTAGCAAGCAGATAGTGACTTGTGTTGCGTCTCTCAATAAATGTGAAGTGGGCAAAGGAGATACGGTATTCAGGGTCTTCATAAAAGGATAAATTTATATATTAAAATATTTTTCTGAAGCTTTGTATGGTTACACAATTAAAAAACTAATCAAATATTTTCTAGAGAACAAGCAATCAATTCAAAGGTGTATACTTATATCCCCAGCAACTGTATAAACCCAACTACTCAGCGTGGTGCAGTAAGGCCGATCATCCCCTCCAGATCGTTGATAGAGATATGCGTCCAGCAGTCGACAGCTATACAACGTGAACTTTTGTATAGCGCAAAGCTCAGACACCCCAACTAGAGTTTCGCTTCAAAATACCGTATAAAAAAATTAAATTAAACTAACGAAAACTGACCAAGTTTTAAGCCTTTGTTTACAATTGCACTATTTTTTCCGCGAACAGCGTAGGTGTAGGTATTATACGCAAAGCAGTTAGTCTCTATTCGTGTGGTATTGATAATAACATTAACAAACCATTTTCATAAGTGGTAATTATGGAACTGTGTTTAAGACAGAAACCGGCGAAGTGCAAGTCGGACTCGCGCATGTAGGGTTGTGTACCAAAATACGGCAAAAATCACGTTTATTGTATGGGAGTGGGAGCTCACTTAAATGTTATTTTGATCTGTTTTAGGGTTCTGTACCCAAAGGGTAAAAACAGGACCCTGTTCATAAGACTTCGTTGTCCGTCTGTCTGTCCGTAACAAGACTCTATCGGAACCGCGACAGTTAGAGCTAGTTACAGATACTAAAATCAGATGAAAGGGGGCGATTAAACGGGATTCCCATACGACACACGCGATTTTTAGTACGGAACCGTCTGTGCGTGAGTCCATTTAGCATTTGGCCGGTATTTATTATTATAGCGGCAACAGAAATACACTGTCTGTGAAATTTTCAACTGTCTAGCTATAATAATGATTAGTGAGATAAAGTTAGGTGACAGAGGGACAGTGGAGTCTTAGTAATAAGGTCCCATTTTTACCCTCTCCGATGGTAAGGTTCACTAGCATTAGAGTCTTAGTAAAAGGATCAGGTTGTAAAGCTTATGAAAGTAGGTACCTATGTGTTCAAGGGCTGAATAAAAAAAATCTTTCTTTCTAGCTGTTACCAATTGATTACCCTAGAACTGCAAGTATGTACATACTGGCATTTACGAATAGTAGTCAATACGATTACGTGACTATTCATAATGCCTGCACACACACTAATGGACAAGCGGTGTCGGAAGGAGTTCTGACGGGGTAAATGAGTATTATTATGGCGCCAATAGGCTGCATTATCAGTATCATGTAATCCTCTACGCGTAAAAGTACACAAAACACTTACACTGTTATTGTTTTAGCCACCACTCACTAAAGTTCACCCGTTGCACTTTGTCACCTTCGGTAATTCCTTCTACCTTTCGATATTGGTATCGCAGCCCGTGTGTCGTGCCTCTGGTGTTCCAAACGTCCATAGGCTAAGGTTAGCAACGATCAAGTATGCTGCAAGCTTTTCTGTCACCTTAGTAGTATAAAAAAGTATAATAAAATACATGTTGTTGCACGATCGCGTATTTTGCACTGCGACACGGGATGAAGAACGGCGACACGTATGACGTCGCGCTTGTGTTATCGGTCACTGACTGGTGGCCAGCCCGGGTGGCGCGGGCGCAGGGGCGCGGCCGGGGGTGGCTGGTCGAGGGCAAGGGATTGGCTGGTGGCGGACAAAGACTTCTATATAAAGAGGTAGACCTGCCCTACGCACCAATTTTTGAAGCGTATAAACTGAGCTAGTTAGCGCGGTTGCGCGCAGTTCGCGCTGACACTATGTCACTGTCGTATCTCCCACGATTTAACAACAAATGTGTATTTTTAACGTGGAAAAGTCCATAATTAACGTCTTAAAAGTGCTTAGGATTAGGTAGTTTACAAAGGAGAACTAATTTATTTGGTAAGTACGCACAATTTATGCGTAATTAATTATTTTTCATCAATTTTATGATTATTCTTAATCGTATTAACCCACCAAATTGTACAGGCCTAACTAATCTGACGCGCCCAATGCTTTTGTTGTACTTCGTATTTTGACAGCATAATACTTGCTGAATATGCCAAGCCAGAGTCAAGGCACGGGGATTCCCCGAATAGTTATAGTTCTTCGCAAGTAAGGTTTGCAAGAAAATTTAATTTATATGTTTTACTTTTAAGGTACCTACTTACCACGATTGTGATCGAGTCAGTCATTATAATGCCATCTTGTGTACTAAGATTTTGTAAAAATTACACATCAAAATGCAACAAATCTTGTGGAGTTACCTTTCACAGGTAATCTTCTTATATATAAAAATGAATCGCAAAATGTGTTGGTAAGCGCATAACTTCAGAACGGGTGGACCGATTTCACTAATTCTTTTATTTGTTGTGTAAGGTATTGTCAGGAGAAGGTTCTTATGGAAGAAAAAATGTTATATTCCCACGGGAACGGGAACTACGCGGGTGAAACCGCGTGACGTCCTCTAGTTTTTTAATAAAAATTTGTAATTAATTAATGGGATATTTTTATAAACACATCTGTGTAATTCAAATCAATTCAATTCAATTCTTTATTGCATTCATGTGTACATACAGTTGTTGCTTATAGATAAGGTACTTACAACATGAAACCCTGTACGGGCACAGCAATGTAAGGTAGGGTACATTACCCGTTTAAAGTAATTGTATTTAACATCAATCTTTAATGTTTTAAATATTATACATTCTTATGATACTAATTACTTACGTTTACAAAATTAGAAAATTATTTATTTACAATATATTTTTTCATCAACAACAAATATGTACTCGTAAACTACTTAGGCACTATCTTTGTTTTGAGATCTTATGAACATAATATAAAATTATAAAATAAAATAATTATCAATATTTTAATAAGTTGTACATTGGAAATTGTAAATATTTTGTGGACATTCTCACAAATATAAAAATGTATAAGCAAGTACGAGAAATAAGTTTAGGTACATCTATAAAGTATATAAATATAACTAGCTGACCCGCGCAACTTCGTTTGCGTGATAAATGAAGAAGTACTTGACCGATTTTGTGCAAACTTCACATAAACCATCATTGTATAATTAATATTAAATGGTACTATCTTATAACTGAATAGGTTAGGTTATGTTTGAATTTTTTTATTCAATAATAATAATCGTTTTCGGTAATATTAATCGTCGGTTTTCCTTCAAAACGTTTAGTGAAACGATTATGTTTGTTGAACTATGGAATTGTTAGATAAACTATTTTGCAAATAGTTATTCGTTCAGTAAAACAGTTGTGCAAATACCATTAAACAGTACATTTAATTTGATTCATTTGGTGTGCATAATTAGTGTTAAAGTCAGTATTTTTAGTTTAACTTTGAAATATTTTGTTCGGAAAAGGGTTCGAAAAATTCAGAAATCGATTAAATATCATTAAATAGGTATGTAATCAGTTTTTTAAGTTTACATTTAAATATATACATCATTGCTAAATTTTGCATTTTATTCCTTTATACCTACTTAAAATTTTCTGCAGTCTTCCTTTATACCTAATTAACATTTTTCTGCAGTCAGTACCTGTGATAGAGAATCGTAAAACTTCGAGAGTATTCGGTGGTACTCGGCTTGTAATTGGAGTTTATACGCCTTCTCTTTTACTCTTGTTCTATTCGTATATTGCTATTGCAGTTACAATTACGTAAATATAGTTTATTAGTGAGTGTAGTTTTAGCAATGTGTGTGTATGAGGATTGCTTTTATGCTTTCGTTTCGTATAGTAGAGCGTATCTACCTCATTTTATATAGAAATCTTTGGTGGCGGATCGCTTTTGATCACGCGTAGTGATGTTATTTTATGATACATACTTATACATACTTTACGTTATTAGAGTGTTCAATGCGTTAAATTTTTCGCGAAGTTTTGAAAAAAATTAACATAGGTTGATATCGGGTCCATTGGATACTGTTACTGATTCTGATCAAAGTGTTTTCAGGTTTGCGCTATACAAAATTTCATGTTGTATAATAATATGCTGATTTGATTGATTGATGTCCGTCCACATAGAAACAATGATAGCTCTAGAGGACAATAGAGATTACATATCAGTATATTGAAAAGGAAAATGGTATCAAGTTGGGCTGAAAATTTTCAACTCAACTAGGTCACTGTGATCGGATGAGATAGAGGATCTTTACTTACTACTGGGGCCTAAGTCTGCTATTTCAACTGTGTCAGAATAGAATCGTAAGCATAGCTTAATAGCTACGAAAACTATTGCCCTATCTATACGATTATTTCTTTATATTTAAATTTGTGATTGAATTACAAAAACTGTCAAACTATATCGCCAGCTTTATATTGGGCTCTACACTTTTTTTGACAATCCAAACAGCAGATCTAGGCCTCGTAAAGACAAACGACTCGCTAGTATTCTATAAATCACTCACTGAATCACCCTTAAATCTCTTTGAAGTACTTATTCGTATCTTACAAGCGCAAAGTTTATTGCATGGCCCCCTGGCTAACAAATTTACGGTTCTAATGTACGTAATTATGGCCCAGTGTCGTGAGCATCGTTCTAGAGGACCACAGATGTATACACGAATATTTTCCATGTAATATGGTACATATTACTTTAATCTGTAGGATAAGTCTTAGTTGTGATTCCTCGCGTGGAAAATTTAGAACTAGCTAATGGAATTTGCCTTCTGACCAGGAAGGGCAGTAAATTTATATAAGCTATACCGCTGTGGTAGCCAAAGTTTGTAATGTCCTAGCATATCCTTCCCATTCTCGGCGCTGAAAGGATAGGCCTATTTCATTTGGACGTTGAATTTTTTGAAAGAAATGTTATAAGTCCGCTCTTACAATGAAATATTATATTTTTAGTAAAAATCTCTTACAGTCACCAAGCATCTACAGCATTCTGATTTAATAATATTCCAAGCCATTTTTATTTATTTTATTCTGCCAAAATTTAACGTCATTTTAAACCATAAACACGGCAATAACGTCGTTCATTTTACGACTATGAATAACATCTCACGAATTAGAATAAGACTGCGCGTTACCCGTCCCTAATCCTGGATTTGTCGAAAATACAATATTTACATACCTTCTATTCAGTTTCCGCGCCGGAAAGATGACGAAAATCGCGAGGGGATTCTTATGAGTTCATATAAAAAATGTTTTATTAGAATGATAAGTCGCAGAGTATAATTATGTATATAGAAGAATATAAGTAGACCATAGAAATTCGCTTTTTTACTTGCGAATATTGTTATAGTTGTGAATTGGATATTGTTTTTAAATTTCATACAATTTTTTGGCCTCTCGAAATCGTTTCGCCATATTGCATTGGGAGGGTGTACTGTAGCGCGGGCCACGTGACCGGGTTGGTACAGAGTTTTCTTTCTCTTAGCAACCGTGTACCAATTGCATGTGAGCATAGGACCCTTGAAAGACTTTTTAATAAGCAAGAAATACATCCTTTATCTCAAGTATGTTTTCAAATTCTGAGTGCGTTATTTACCATACCCGTATATTCCATTTATTTAGTTTCACTATCTACAAATGAAACGGTATAAATATTTAGATACGTCTTAGAATCCGATTACACCAGTTTAACGAATAATGCGATTTCATTAAACCTGCCGGTAATAGGGTGGCGGTGGAAATGGAAACCATTCGGATGAAAGATATACTACGTCAGGTGCGATTTTATATTGGAACTTTAGGAATGAAGTACCTTGAAATTTGGAATTTGTAATTCAAAATGGCGTAATTATTTCGGATTCCAATCAGGTGGATTAGTCTTCTTCTTCTATCGTGCCAATGATTCATTCTTTATTGACTTTTTGGAGAGTTTGGGCATAGAACTTTGCCATCTTATCGTCGTCACGATCGTATATTAGTGACATAATACCTATGACAGTGCCTGCCTCGATGCAGTGACAGTACGACTGCTGTTCTGTACCTGCGATTTATTATTTACTCGCTAAACCCCTAACTTCGTTTACGACACATATGGTGTATGAAAGGAGAGGTTTTTTTTTTTCCATCAGAATATCAAGCAGCGTGTGAAACTGCCCTGTTTGCCTAATCATAAAAGAGCTTAATGATTAAGTCTATTTTAAAACAATTCAGTCCACGCCAGTTTAGATTTACACTCACATTCAAAGAAATCCATAAATTAAAATTTTCAAAAAATCAGATTCTTAAAAGTGTTATAACTTTTTTATTTATAAACCGATTTACATGAAATTAACATTAAATGATAAGTGGAGCAAACCTCAACACTATAAAAGAACCGCATTGCAATCGGTTAAGCGGTTACTGAGATTAGTGTGCACAACCGTACAGACAAACAGATATACAGACATACAGATAAACAAACAAAAATTCTAAAAATCATTGTTTTGGGTTCTATTGCGTTCATAAAGCCTTTTTTCTTATTTATCTTCCATGTACAGACAGCGACCTGTTACGATTTTATTATATGTATTGATTGATGATTAATTTATGAGTGGGTTGAACATATTAATGGATATTAACGATACTAATAGTTTTAAGAGAAATATTTGTTGGTTTGCAATCGATGAACCAAACACCTTCATTACGAGGAAGGGCATAACGGTACTCTGTTCAGTGAGCAGCCCGCCTGGGGCAGTACCTCAGCCCTGCAGAATACCGCGGTAATAGTAACCTGACTCCGGTTGGGTTATGTTCTCCGTCGGTTAGCAGGGATCCAGAACTCATTGGGGTGACTCTGTGGCGGTGACGGTGAGACCAGAGGCTTAATCTGTCTCAATTGGCGGATAGAGGCGCGGAATATTGGTACGGCGGTCAGGGAGACCCGGTGAAACGGTAACCGCTGACCGCCTGCAGGCTGTTCGGAACCCGAACCTGGGGATTACATAATCTCTGCCCCAGGAGGCTGAACCAGCAGCCTGTGTTAAGTCCCTGGTGCTGTGGTCGTGCCGGAGGAGGATACCGGAGTGGACGCGGGCACTGTATCGGGGGGGGGGGGGACCTCTACCTCTGTCTGCCTTTGGTTAGTAAGAGTCTCGCTTAGTCTCTTGCGCCACCGGCACACAGGCACCCCTTCACTTTTTTAACCCCCCTTCTTATAAAAAACAACATGGCTAGAGGAAAAAAAGGAAAAATAGTATACACAGCGGCATCGTCGTCCACACTTTACATGGACCTTTGCAACATCAGAGGTATGCACAAGAACCTCAACGTAGTCCACCACCATCTCGAAACTGCGAAGCCGACCCTTTTTTTCTTGACGGAGACGCAGATTTCATGCCCGGGCGATACATCCTACTTAATGTACTCTGGCTATAAGCTTGAGTACAACTTCAAGCCGAAAGCCGGGGTATATATCGTCCGTGATGATGTCTGCTGTCGCCGTCTTACAAGCCTTGAAGACAGGGACCTGTCTACGTTATGGGCGCGCGTGGATCACGGGGGCCACACTCGGATCTACGCGTGCGTGTACAGGTCTCACAGCGGTAACACGGACACAGTTCGCCTTTTTGACCACCTGCAACAATCGACTGACAAGGTGATTGAGCAGTATCCCTCGGCGGAGATAGTGATTCTGGGGGACTTCAACCCGTTGGGTTGGGCTCCCGGATGACCAACTTTGCGGGGAAAGCTGCACACGAATTTGCCCTGACCTATGGGTTCGATACGAGGATACCAAACAAGAAGAACGAGCATAGTGCATTGCTGGACCTCCTGCTGACAACGTGTCCGGATGGATACAACGTCTCAGTGGATGCTCCGCTCGGATCGTCGGACCACTGCATCATGCGGGCGCATGTGCCTCTCGCAAGGCCTGAACCACCTCGGCCCAAGGAGTGGCGACATGTGTGGCACTATAAGTCAGCAGACTGGGATGGACTGCGGGAGTTCTTCGCGTCGTACCCGTGGAGGCGGCTTTGTTTTACCTCAGACGATCTGGATTCCTGCGCTGCAGCAGTCGCTGAGGGGATCTTGGAGGGCATGGAGTGCAACATTCCCAACCGCTGGATCCCTGTAGGAGCAAAAAAGCGACCGTGGTTCAATCGGCTCTGCAGAGAGGCATTGATGCTGAAAGAAGCTGCCTACAGAGCCTGGACCACGGCCCGTGCAAATTCAGATCCTAACATCTCTGAGGTGAAACGCAAATTGAATGCCACTTCGAGGGCCAGCAAAAGAGCAATTGTCAGGGCTAAATTCGATTTCTTCGGCAGAATTGGTGAGCGACTAGCAGGGTACCCTTCAGGGAATCGTGAATTCTGGTCGCTTGCCAAAGCTGCCGAGGGAAACTTCTGTCAGTCAGGTTTACCACCTTTGCTTAAACCCGACGGTAGTCTGGCCCAGAGTGCCGGGGAGAAGGCCGACGTTTTGGGTTCTCTCTTTGCCTCTAACTCGACCATGAGCGACGGGGGTGCTGTGCCGCCGGACGTTCCGTCGTGTGGTACTTTCATGCCGGAAGTTAAATTTACGCAGCGGGACGTCCGACGGGAGCTTCGTTCTCTGGACGTTCATAAGTCGAGAGGGCCGGACGGTTTCCGTCACGGTCGCTCGACGGGCGATCTTCTCGTGTTCCTCACACACCGATGGGCGACGGCTATCGAGAGTAAGGGCGAGGCTCTAGCAGTGAGCCTCGACATTTCTAAAGCCTTTGACCGGGTCTGGCACCGAGGTCTTCTTAAAAAACTGCCCTCCTATGGACTGACCGAGAGATTATGCGGATGGGTGTCCAGCTTTTTGGCCGGTAGAAGCATCAGGGCTGTTGTCGACGGCAGCTATTCTGACTGCATGGCCATTAACGCTGGAGTACCGCAAGGCTCAGTGTTGTCCCCTACTCTGTTTCTTCTGCATATCAATGACATGTTGTCTATTGACGGCATCCATTGTTATGCAGATGACAGTACGGGGGACACTTGTTACACAGGCCACCCCGGTATCTCTCGGGACGCAGTGGAAGAAAGTCGTGAACAGCTTGTGTCTGAAATCGAGGCTACTCTTACTAGAGTGTCCGATTGGGGTAGACAAAACCTTGTCCAGTTCAACCCCTCCAAGACACAGGCGTGTTTCTTCACCGCTAAGAAAGCCCCTATTAATGTAGCGCCACAATTCCAGGGCACATCTCTTTCCATCTCTAAAAGTATAGGGATCCTTGGTGTTGACATCTCCAGAGACGTTCAGTTCCGCAGTCATTTGGAGGACAAGGCCAACCTGGCGTCTAAGAAGCTCGGTGTGCTCAACAGGGCGCAGCGGTACTTTACTGCGGCGCAAACACTGCTTCTCTATAAGTCACAAGTGCGGCCACACATGGAGTACTGCTGTCACCTCTGGGCGGGGGCACCTGAATATCAGCTTTGTCCATTTGACTCGGTGCAGAGGCGAGCTGTGAGAGTTGTCAACGATCCTATACTGACAGGTGGTGTTGAACCTCTCCGCGACAGGAGAGACTTTGCCTCCTTATGCGTGTTCTACCGCCTGTACAATGGTGTGTACTCTGAAGAATTGTTTGACATGATACCCACGGCTACGTTTTATCATCGCACCGCTCGCCATAGACAGGGATTTCATCCTCACACCCTACGTCCGGAGCGTTCGAGCACGGTTAGATCCGGTAGGGGTTTTCTTCCGCGCACGCTTAGGTTGTGGAATGATCTTACTGCCTCGGTTTTACCGAACGCCTACAGTATGGGGTTCTTCAAAAGGGGTCTAAGAAGGTTTTTACAGGGTCGGCAGCGCGAGTGTGGCGCCTCTGGTGTTGCAAACGTTCATAGGCTGCGGTGACCACCAGTCCTTCTGGTGAGCCGTATGCTTGTCTGCCAAAAACCCCGTATTTTTTTATTTATTAATATTATTATACAGTTCATGAGCCTTTAGTCTGTAATAAAATACTTTTATTTAATTAATTTAACTGCCCCGAAGAGTGCACTTTTACTGCATAGTAGAGTAGTTAAATTACAATGTAGCGCCATATATTAGCTCATATTATACATTGTTACAACGAAAATTTGAGCATATAAGATTGAAATTGAAACATAAATTTTTAATGTTAGTGTCATATTGTGACACTAACATTCAATTAATAATTGTTTTGTGTAACTGGCTGAAAATAATATCGCTAAAAAAAACAATCTAGTTTACTGTCAGCCGGGATCATGGGCCTCTGGGACCTTTTCCATTTCTTAAACTCACCGAAACATAAAATCTCAGATCGGTGAAGTATAGGTATGTCTCAAGCGCAATGTTTTCCCGAATCTATCATAAAATAATCTTAATAAAACCATTTGGTTTTATTAAGATTATTATAGATAGATCTCTTCATATTTCTATTATTATTAGATTTCTAATAATAATAGAAATATGAAGAGATCTATCTGTGTTTATTCCACAGACTTCAGTAATTTGATAGATCTTGAAGCCCCGAGGAAAGCTAAATGATACGGATTGAATTTCTGGAAGTGAAGTTAAACTGGAAGCATTTCTAAACTAAATGCGATCATTTGCTGGAAAAATGTCAGATTAAGAAAAATCTACAATTTTAAAATTTTATATAGGTAATAATTATTGCTAAGTCTCGGTTGCCGGTAACATAGCATTCGTTAAGGCAATTAAAAGGCCTAGATACGAAATTACAAGACAGTACAACAGTAAGTTTACAGAACACTGAGTTCGCGGGGCCACGAGCGCTTCTACAATCAGTGCGCTTAATCCTACCCGACCCGATTTATGAACGTTTGTCTGTCATCTGTAGCTGTATCTCATTAGCTGTGATAGCTAGAGAGCCGAAATTATTAGAGATTATAGAGATTAGTGGAATATACACTTTTTAGGATGTAATTGACTCACCCTACCTTAATCTGACGCGCTCGAGAATTTCTGATGGTCAATTTTTTTTTTACTAATCTGATCCTGTATCCTTCACGGGCGGCCTTATATATGGGCCTCATGTTTTGTGGAGGTACTTAACCGGGTACAAGGTATCCCCGTGTATATTAATCTGTCGCGCTTTAGTAAATCCCGAAATCCCTTCTTGGGCTCCCCTACTAAAAGTGCCTATTTCTTCGAAAGTGAGATGGGTGTTGCCCATGACGCGTTTAATATGGTATTTAGCGGACTTCACCCCGGCCTCCCAGATTCCACCGAAATGTGGGCTAAAACTTGGAATAAACGAGAACCTTATTCCTTCTCCTGATGCCAACTCAGACAGAGACTTATTATTATTGTTTAAAAAATCACCAATGTCTTTAGCCGCTGCGGTGAAATTTCGGCCATTGTCGGAACATATATCCGCAGGCTTATTGCGGCGCGCAATGTATCTACGCAAGGTCATTATGAACGCTTCTTTAGTCAAGTCGCTCACTGGTTCCAAATGAACACACTTGAAACGCATGCAAATAAATATACACAAGTAGCACTTAACTACTTTAGCACCACGCCCTTTTCGATTTAAAATGAAGAAAGGTCCGGCGTAGTCAACGCCCACGGACTTTAAAGGAAAATCAACCGATACGCGATTCATCGGTAGATTACCCATCTTTGGGTACAAAGTTTGACCACGAATCCGTGTACATGTAACGCACTGTTTTACAACACGACGTGCAAGTTTTCTGCCGTTGATAGGCCATACTGAATCTCTTATACACTCGAGAGCAATGAATCCGGGTCACTTAAAGAATGTTAAAAATCTCGGAAACTAAAAATGATAGGTTAATGCAATAAATTGTATTTAATAGACAATGTAATACTCCTTAAATGAAAGTAAAAAAAATATGAGTCACCATACATTTTATTAACACAAAATTACATAAAGAAAAAACTGCCGATCTCTCCTTAAAACAAAAATAGGAAACATGAAATTTTTGAACTTTATTACGATTTTCTTGAATTTTAATACTTCTTAGCCAGTCGTACGGCCGAACTGTCAAACGTCACTGGCCTGCGACGCTCACACCTTCGCGAGCGTTGGCGGGAACGGCGGTTGCGCGCCGAGCTTCACAAAATTAATTCTTATTTCTTTTAAAGGAGTCGCACTACAGAAATACTTACTGTTTCATCATGCTGGATAACTGACGAAAATAACTAAACTAAATCCGAGGATATCCGATGTGTAATGGATTAATGAAATGTCGCTGAAAATTACGATGGTTAAAATGAAGTAGTATTCTTATGTTTTACCATGTAATTCAAAATAAAACCAGTTTTAAGTCTTATATTTTTTTATTTACCAAATAAACACACAAACACGTTACCCAAAAATAAAAAAAAAGAATTTGTAGATACAAAATCTCCGAAAATAAATTTATCAATATTAGCGTATTTTCATTGCCAAAAATTGTCATCTTCACATGCTATTATAATTAATTTTACCTCGATTTGGGACGGAAATATTTATAACAGCTGTTAAACAACACCTTTTAAATGCAAAACAAGAATAATTGAATCAAAATAAACAAAAATATTAATAAAATAAAAGTATTAAAGTTATACATTTTTGCGTATTTACATTGGCCAATAAAAAAAAACAATTAATAAATATACACTGAAATAAATAAGTATATATTATAAAATAATATATCATTCAATATATTAAATAAAACCATAAATAAAAGCAGAATAAACTAAAATATTAAATACTTACCCCGTAACTAATTGGAACGCTAAAATGGCGGCTCAACAGAAAATTTATTTATCACAATCAACTCGAAGTTTCTGATGTTTTTTCTTTTAATGTTACTCTGCAGGCTATGTTAATCATTATTATAAACTCATCCTGCATTATTTCCGGCCTGGATGAAAGAGGATAATACCGGATATAAACGGATATAAACTGGCATTATGATGACCGTGGGCGTCGGAGCCGATGACAGTTCTGTCACTATAGTGCACGTGGGCGCTATCGTGGGTATTGCCTCCTCGTGCTTCCATTACTGCGTTTACGCGGTTTGGCATGCTGTACACCAAGTTCCTTATACGATTTTGGGGAATATTCTCCCATTCCTCTGTGAGAGCAATTTTGAGCTCACGAAGCGTGATTGGGGGAGGGTTTCGTTATTTTACGCATCTGCCTAGCTCGTCCCAAGCATGCTCGATCGGGTTGATATCCGGGCTGCGCGCTGGCCACTCCATACGAGTAATGTTCATCTCTTGAAGGTAGTCATTCACAATCCTACCTGTATGAGGTCGGGCATTGTCATGCATAAATATAGCATCCTCACCTAAATTGACCATAAATGGACCAACGTGATCATTGAGGATTTCTTCCACATATCTTACGCTAGTTAAAGAGCCGTTTTCTATGATCACCAGCTCTGTGCGACTTTCAGAAGAAATTCCGGCCCACACAAGTACAGACCCACCACCGTAGGCTACTTTTTCTTCGATGCATGCTTGCTTGAATCTTTCCCCTGGTCTTCGATGTGTCTTCCATCGTGCTTGTAGAGCATAAATTTTGATTCGTCGGAGAACATAACTTTTGACCAATCTTCAATACTCCAATTTACGTGGCTCTGGGCATACCTTAGTCTCGAAATACGATGCCCACGCTCCAGTTTAGGGCCGTTTGCAGGTCTAAGGGGTTTTAAGTTACTGTCAACGTCGTCAACAAGCCGACGTCTTACTGTCCATGCACTTGGGTTACTTCCTCCGAGGCGTCGAAACTGATTGGTGAGTTCAGTTCCTGTGAGAAAGCGATTTCGAAGCATGGTGTTCACCAAGTATCGGTCTTCTCGTGCTGTGGTACACCTGGTTCTGCCCGTTCCTGGTCTGCGTAGGTTAGAACCAGTTTCTTCGTAACGTCGGAGAACTCTTTGTACTGTTGACAGCGACACACCGACAGTCCTGGCTGTATCGCGCTGACTCCGGCCGGTTTCCAGCATTGTAAGTATTCTGGTGCATTCTTCAGGCGTAAGCGACATAATTTCAGCTTGATTAATGAATATAGAGCACTATCAACATGGTTTATGTACCCACATAAATGACAGATTACAAACAAAAGCAACACCAAATGCTGTAATTTCGTAGTTCCATCTTCGAAAGTGGCCCTTTTTCAAATTTGATTTTTTTATGATATAACTTTACAATAACTAAGAAGTTTTAATACCTTCATTTAAGGAGTATTACATTGTCTATTAAATACAATTTATTGCATTAACCTAGCATTTTTAGTTTCCGAGATTTTTAGGATTCTTTAAGTGACCCGGATTCATTGCTCTCGAGTGTAGTTGATAGTAATAGTTGCGGGCCAGCGTGTAAGTTGCACAAGTGTTGATGTTCGAAATATATTTTTGTAACATGATGAGAGGCATCTAATAATACAGGATGGCGCTTTTCATAATTGTAGTTTGAATTTGCTAATCTCCCCCCTACTCTGATTAGTTTAGTAACGGGATCTAGAAAAGGAGATAAGCTCAATAGTTTCGATTTTGGATGTAATTTTTCATTAGAAATAATTTGAGTGTAATCAATTGTAAAAGATTGCTTTTGTGAGATACGACAAATGAAATAAAAAGCTTCATTTAATTCATTTGAAGTTAAAATACCACTAAGTTTGTTTGTTTTATTTGATGTCTTAGAATTTTGTAAAAAACGTAGAATGTATGCAAATATTCTCTGTAGTTTCTTAAAGTTGGAAAACTTACTGAAGTCAAAAGTAGATTCGGGTAAATTAGTATAATGGACCTTAATTTCTGGTAAATCAATTTTCTTATTGAGTGGAGGTGTGGTTGGTTGGCCATTGTGACTCATTGCTGTAAAGATAGGACGGACCTTTCCACCAAAGATTGGGGCCACAGAGTTGTTTTGCGATAACACCTCTGGAAATCAAGTCTGCGGGGTTAGCATCAGTAGGCACGTAACGCCACGAGTTTTTATTAGTCAAGTCCAAAATCTCTAGTACTCTGTTTGCAACAAATGTTTTAAGCTTACCGAGATCACCATTGATCCAACATAACACTACATGTGAATCAGCCCAAAAGACAATCCTGTCGAAGTTCAACCTTAAGGACTCTGTAATGGACTTACACAGTTTTGCAGATAACAAAGCTGCGCAGAGCTCAAGGCGAGGTATGGTAGTAGGCTTTACAGGAGCAACCTTTGACCTTGCACACAACAAGCTCATGGTTACCTCATTGTTGCTGTTAAGACTTCTTATATAGGCGCAAGCTCCATATGCGACTTGCGATGCGTCGCTAAACATGTGTAACTCGATGGAACTTGGTGAATCACATATAACTCTTCGTGGGATATGAAGATCTGAAAGTAGAGGTAAGTTACTGGCAATCTCATACCAGTTCTGTTTTAAATCATCAGGTATAGACTGATCCCAATCAATACCCTTGATCCACAATTTTTGGATTAAAATCTTTGGTAGGATTATAAAGGGACCCAATAACCCTAAAGGATCAAAAATACGAAAGGTTTGTGACATT
Source organism: Miltochrista miniata (assembly GCA_933228765.1). Classification (NCBI taxonomy): domain Eukaryota; kingdom Metazoa; phylum Arthropoda; class Insecta; order Lepidoptera; family Erebidae; genus Miltochrista; species Miltochrista miniata. The sequence goes on along the minus strand of OW121752.1, from coordinate 31,375,137 downwards.
ATGAATCGTTTTGTTATTGTTTCACTAAAGGGACATGCCTTTACAGGAAAGTGAAAAGTATCATCGTTTGGATTCCAACCTAGACCAAGTGTGGCTTATGGTAAGTTTCTCTTTTGTATTGACTTTTAATTCATGAAATAAATTAGATAGATTAGTTTTGTATTTTCTTAGAGGAAAACAAGCCGTATTTAGAATTGTTGAAACCTTGTTTTGAATGTATTGTAACTGTACTTCGCTATCTGCACCTGTTATTAAATCGTCGACTAGAAAATCATTCTGAATTATAGTTTTTATCGAGTCATCATCACATTCTTCCCCCACTTGCCAGAGGCATCGAGGCTGAGGTAACTGGCACTGGCAGAGCCGTAAGTAACCGTATTTAACTGTAGAGTTTGAATGGGATGTGACTCCTCCTCCCTCCATATTATCAATTGTAGGTTACAATCCTCCGGGTGGACAGCTACTTGCCTGTACATTTTTTCTATGTCTGCAGTCAAGAGATATTTATGCTGTCGCGCTCTAACTAGAATAGAAAACAGAGAATTCTGTATATTGGGACCTACCATTAACAAGTCGTTGAGAGAATATCCGGAAGTAGTAGGGGCTGAGCCATCAAACACAACACGAATTTTAGTGGATTCGCTGTTTTCTTTGAATACTGCGTGATGACACAGGAAGCATGAGTTATTTGGAATTAATATGGGTGATTTGGAAAGATGTCCTAGGTTTGAATATTCTTGAATGAATTGTAAATATTGTGCCTTTAGATCGGCATTTCGTCTAAATCTTCTTTCAAGATTTAGGAATCGATTGTAGGAATCACCAAGGCAGTCTGGTGAGTCCTTAAGTGGTAGCCTCACACAGAACCTGCCATTAGCTAAACGAATTGTATTTTGTAGAAAATGTTTTTCACAAGCTATTTCGTTGGGACTCTGAATCTTCTTAGGCGGAAGATCTTCTAGCTCCCAGAATTTAGCAAGCATTTGACGAATATTTTCGTTAGAAACGAATCCATGATTAGAGTAAATATTTTTATCTGAATTATGTAAGCGTATAGGACCTGATATAATCCAACCTAATTTGGAATTTTGTAATTTAGGATTATTTGAACCTAAGGAACGTTGTTTGAATAGTAAGATATCCCAAAATAAATCTGCTCCAATTAATATTTCTATTGGGGCAGGTTCATTGAACGTTGGATCTGCTAATGTGATACTTTTTTCAATTTTCAGGTTCTGAATATTAACCGGATACCTTGGAATATAGCCCGTGAGCTGATCTAAAACATAACAAGATAAGGTTACACGGCAAGAACTATGCAAGGACTTAAGGTAAGTAACACAACTTTCTGATATTGTATTACACTGATTATTACCTATACCTATAACATTTCTTACAGTGTCTAATGTATTACACTTTAGATTTAATCTTCGTTGTAACGATTTTGTTATGAATGAGGATTGGCTGCCATAATCCAATAGAGCACGTACTTGTTCTGATTTATTATTGACTGGGTTGTACACTTCAATGAGAGCTGTAGACAATAACACATAACTATTATTTAAGTTTTGTTGTGAACAGACTACCAGAGGTTCATCTTTGTTTATGTTGCAGTGGGCTGGGACACTCGGATCGTGGAGAAGAGAATTATGCTTGGAAGAACAGTGACGGCACATACCCAAGTGACACTCGTTGGCAACATGGCCCTGACGTAAACTTATGCTGAGTGACGCAAAGTCTTTTTTCTTGTAAAGACTTCGCCTTAAATACTCCGCAATCATAAATTCTATGATTACCATTGCACACTATACATACAAACTCCCGTTTACTGTAATTTTGGGATACTGATGCAAAAGAGGTAGTATTTTGAAAACGACGTGATTTATTAAATGTAGAATTATTATTCTTTTGAACATGATTATTAGATTGTGAAAACCGAGGATTAATATGTTGATTAAAATTATTGTTGTTATCTAATGTTTTATTTCGATTTAGTGATTCTAAGACGTTGGCACGATCTATCAGAAATGTATTGAATTGTTGTAAAGTTGGAACATCCTCTAAAGTACTGCGATACTCCTCCCATTTGAAAATGGTCCCACTATCCAACTTAGAGCACAACATGTATATAATCAACAAGTCCCAGTGGTCAGTAGGTTGCCCTAAGCTACTTAAAGCTCTAAGATTTTTGGTCACGTGGTCAACCAGGTACCGAAGTGACTTATCAGATTCACGTGATAGTGCTTATATGTTGAATAAGGAGTCTAAATGATGATTAATGAGAGTTCTTTTATTGTCGTAACGTTCACAGATTAGTTTCCAAGCCTGCATGTAATTGGCTGACGATACCTCAAGGTTGGTTATGATACGCGCGGCGTCACCCTCAAGATATGAAGCCAAATAGTGAAACTTGTGTATATCTGGCATGCGATCATTTTTGTGAATCAAGCTGACATTGTGTCACAAAATTCCAACCAGCGGAAATATGAACCGTCAAACTTCGAAATTTGTATTCGAGGTAACTTGAATCCGACGCTATGATAATCAAAATCTGGACTGAAAATGACAGACTGACGACGTTTACCATCATCATCATTATAGTATTTTTGTAACTCGGTTTTAGCTATAGCAATGCTATCTATGATATCTTGATCAACGCGTTCTCGTTCATCAAGTTCCTCTTGAATGTTAGCAGAATTTAAAACTTCTATCTCGGTTTGTAAATCGTCAAACCGCGAAGACAAACCTTGAAATTTATTCAATTTCAAATCTAACTCGGCTAAATGTACTGGTGTCAGTTGAGACAATTTACAAACTTTTGTTAAGTAATTTTTGAATTTTGTAATTTTTCCCTTAATAGAACTACGTTTGACTAGCAACTCCCTTAATGCTGCCTTAGCACTGCCATCAGATGCCATAGCTTTAGTGCTAGTTTCCGTAGTCATATTTAAACAATAATATGTACATCTATATGTAAACAAATGTAAGTTATTTGAGATTTATCTTAAAATGAACTTGAAGGTATTATAAAGACAAAAATGGTCTACACCTGATTTAAAAACTGTCTCAGTAATGTATAGAAAAAGAACAAAATTTCTCACGCTACTCCGTTCGGTGAAACCTGCAGACGCCGGATACGCTCAGCGGAGCCAGCGCTGCCGGTGAGGTCTTTCCCGCAGACGGTTGAATGAGGACGACTGTGTGTACACAGTTTCAGTAGTAGCTGAAAAAGTTCGGCAAATACGTTTAAATAAGGTGAAATGTAACTAAATGCACGTTGTGTGATTGGGGTTCTATCTATTTGAAACTATAATTTGTTGTTTAATGGGTTGAAATGCAACCGGGAATACGCTTAGATGAGCTAGAATGTAATTTCTTATCCCTACTAACCCTACTTATATTATAAATGTGAAAGCAAGTCTGTCTGTCTGTATGTTACGCCTTCACTCCCAAACCGCTGAAGCGATCTAGATGAAATTTCGTATAGAGATAGTTTGAGTTTTCGGGAAGGATACAGGCCACTTCCCAACCAACTATGCAAAAGGGAGGGTAACAATTCACGCGACAACGACCTCTACGTGGACGAAGTCGCGTTGAACAGCTAGTTATTCTATAATACGACGGCAATATACGGGCATTAGAACATCGGTTGTCACGGTAATAATATATAACCGTTGTTGTGTTCTCTTGATAGGTTTAAATTGCTAAAAGAATTGTTAACAGAACAATTTTTTTTTTTTGTTATAGAATGTATGTAGGTATTTAGAAACCTAATTTACGTACTAAATACTGTGAAAATAGCACAAATAAAGGTTGGATTGCGGTAGACAATGAATAAATAGGATAAATCTATATAATAAATACACATATAACCTTCTTGATCTTGATCTTCTTGATGTACAAAGAAACTTCTTGACCTTGTATGTTCCACAATCCACAACTTGTATTGTAGTACATGATATCCAAATGTATTGTTTTGTTCGTTCAGTCAACGGTCGCCAAAATTTTCTTGTTTAGGCAAGAAATGGAAGCTCCATTTCTTGCCTAAACAAGAAAATTGTTTAGGCAAGAAATGGAGCTTTATTAGGAAAACTCAGCTATTTGCTTGAATTTCTTGTATTTCGTAAATGTTTTACAAAGTATAGTGCAGCTGTATGTAATTATCTTGATTGACGTTGTCAAGTGGAAAAAAAATCTACCCACATAAAATTATACAAAATACATACATACATACATAACATCACGCCTGTCTCCCAACGGGGTAGGCAGAGACTATGACTTTCCACTTGCTACGATTCTGGCAAACAACTTTCGCTTCTTCAACTTTCATAAGTGTCTTCATACATGCTCTTCGGTTAAGTGTACTCTTGACCTGGCCTTTTCTCAGAAGCTGGCAGTTAGTATTTATACAAAATAAGAAAAAATAAAATGTGGGTAATGGTTGATTGAGATGATTGACAGGTGCTATGACAGTTCAAGCAAGAGCTTGAACACTATATATTTAGATAGCTGACACCCTGCATTAATACTTATGTTACTTGTATCCCGAAAGTAAGTTTCACCGCAAACATAAAATAATTATATTGTAAAACTGCATACAAGGAAAAGCATGACACTAAAGAATCACACCACTTCAGACCATAATGGTCAGAAATACAATTCCATTTTTTGTAATCCTTTATCTAGCATTATGAAAACTGAAATCCCCACCAGTACAGCAGTTGTAAGTTGATTTTATCATGCATACCGCAAGCTTTTAGCTATGCCCTTGGGTATGTGGGCGTTCGGAGCCGAGTCGAGTAACTCTTTGTTATCTCAAGTGCCCTCAGGTGTGAGAACACAACACTCTCGCGAACTTTTCTCATATAACATTTTTAAGGTTTGTTCTTTGAAATCTTACAATGCAGAATATCTTTCACGATCTTCTTGAAACGAAGCCTTTGAAATGAAAAACGACAAGCGATTGCAATGTGAGTATAAAGCTTTTTTGAGGTACCGGCAAAGTACTTTTATTCTATTCATATAGTATGTATTTTGTATACTGTGTTCTAATAATGTCTGTTAATCTGCACTATCATTATAAAAAAAAAGATTGAACCTATTTTAAAATTCAATGACTATAAGAAAGCCACGTTATCCTGAAGTAACATTACATAGGCTATCTATGTATTTCAGAAGTTTATGGAGGGTTATTGTTAGCGATGAAAACTAATATATATCTCAATGCAGCAATAGATATAGTTCAAAAGCTATAGTACCTATATTATGCCATAGGCTGATCGAGTATAGACGTGATTATTTGTATGTAGGAATGAGTATTTATTACAACACAGCTGGATGCGGCGGCTACTATACTTTAGTCTTAAGTCGTAAGGAATGATAATAACGTAAAAGCCAATACATTTCCATGACAACATTTTGATCTTTCAAAGTCCCAATCTACGTGGAAGGTCTATACATTATTACGCACATCCAATACCCTTTCCCATGTAGGCACTTTACAGATAGCTACGTGATTCGATTCTGTTGCGTAAAAAAGGAAAAGTTGTTATTATCGACGAAATGTCAGGTAATATATGAGAAGTACATCAAGACGCAATTGGTATTCCTTCAAAATATCGTACCAATTTCTATGAGTAGGTACATATTTTGCCGGTTTTATATTTCTTCACAGCAATTCTTTTTCAAGATAATTTTAGGAATATGCGGATATATAGTTGCACAATACTTAAATACTATTGAATGCCAGTCGAATCTAAAAGCAATACCGTAACCTCATCAAGGTATTTAGGGGCTTCTGGCTTCTATGATAATAGTGACGTTTGGCACAGCTTTTCCTTTATGTGTACTAGGATGAGGACAGACGGCCGTTTTAGGAAATACTGAGGAAGGATATTCATTGCGAAAAGACCGTTTCATAAGAGTCTTACTGAATGGTGGCCACTTTCCTCCAGTAGTATTAAATATGGTACCTACTAAAAACGAAATCTTTTCATCATTTTTACAGTCATATTACATTTATTTCAGTGCTATCAAGTTGTCATATAATTGTTCGTGAAGGGTTTCACGTACGGGTAAGTGCTCTTAAAGCCGGTCTATTATAAAATGGGTCAACATCCTGTCATTAAAACTTATTGTGAAATCTCCTAAGTGCGTTAATGTTCAACTGAATGATATTAAACCTTTGACGAAAACCGGGTAATACAAGTTTAACTTGTGTGTTTTTGTATCGATTTGTCTGTCTGTTGCATCATAATAATGCATTTTTGAATTTTACTCTAATCTAGATGGTTTTTATCTATGATTTTTTAAGATCAGTGGTTCACTTCCTAGGTGATAAAGGGACCTCACGAAAAACCACAGGTCCGATTGAACTGAAATTTGGTATACTATTATGTTATTTAATAGTATCCCGTTACGGTAATCTAAAACTTGTTGCAACATCAAGTTGTTTGTGGAATACCTACCTAAATTATCAGAAAACGTTTTTAAATGCCTGGAAACAAATTCAGTTATGGTTTTGGTTTACAATAACAGCGTAATATGATTCGAGTTTATTAAAACATTAATAAAAACATTAAACATTAAACTAAATTTTACCTCTCAGAAGAACTTAAACTTGGATTCTCGAGAACCAAATACCTAACTGATCTTTGTAAGCGCATAAAAATTAACTCGTAACGCTGAATTGCACTCAAATAAAACCAGTACTTTTTCAATCCTTTGTTCAGTAAGTTTACAACATTATGTAACTCCGCGTAAAATTCCCAAAGGCTTTTACATTTGATGCGTTGTCGCATGAAATATTAAGTTCATTCTCTACGTGTCAGTAATTTCGTACATTTGCCGAAAATATGTAGCTCTGTTCTACCTACACTCAATGTAGATTACGTTATGTATGTTGTTGCTTTTATTTTTAAGTATCACCATATTATTTACTAAGGAATATGACACTTTTAAAAGTTAGTTGTTATGTTACCGTTCAAGATCGAAGAAAAATCTACCCACAGTCAATGTAGATACTTCTTTTTAAAATGGTATCAAAATCAATCAAATCAGCATAATAATATGGCAGTCCATTGTTGGACGTAGGCCTAACCCAATTTACACCACAATGCACGGTCCTGCGCCTTCCGCATCCAGTCCCGGCCTGCGACCTTTTAAAGGTTATCATCAGTCCATCTGGTAGGTGGACGCCTTACCCTACGTTTGTCGGGTCTCTCCTCTAAAACTCATTTACCCCATATAAAATGATAAGTCTTAAATTTTTCCTAAGTAATGTGGCTGATGTAGTATAAGCTCGTTATAAACCAACATTCTTTTTAAATTTCAGTTGGCTATCACCTCAATATTGCCAATAGATTGAAACCGACCCGATTGCTGTAAGTGTACACAGATAAGCTGTGGCTATCTGGTACTTAAAATTTTCAAATCGCTTATAATACATGCATGTTGTAGGCTTATTTTTAAAATAATTTTAATCACACTGTAATGTGTAAATGTAGATAATAAAGATTTGATGTAGACTTCACACGTTTTCTGACTGCCTCTGTGGCACATTCGGTACCGTACTGAGGTGTTCTGGGTTCGATTCTCGCGTCGGTCCAATTATTTCTGCGATTAACAAATGTTTGTTTCGGAGTTTGGGTGCTATGTAGGAAGGTATAATATGCAGTGTTTAGAAATACACGAGTATAAGTGTGTCTATCAGTCGCCTAGGCACAAGTTTATAGTTACATAATTATAGCAATGATGACTACATTACCTCGATCTGGATGTTAAAATTTATTTATTTTTCATTATTTAATATTTCTATAATCAAAATTGCATTACTTGAACACCATAATCTAAAAACAGAGATAGAAATAAAAATGGAACAATGAAACACCCTACCCATATGTATGTAACTTTTGATTTTATAAAGACGATATTGAACAAGTACGCACACGACGTTTTATCTGCGCGGCAAACAATGAAAAGGCAAATTGTTTGCATAAGTAATGTTAGGACCCGCATGAGGAATTCTATTTCCAACCTTGAATTTTGCCTTTGTTATTTTACAGCCGCTTCTATATCGCTATAACATTGCTTTTGTGATGATACCACACAGGCGCTGTAGCGCTCGTTTCAATTTAATAACACAGGTAGAACGCTTCATGCGAAAACATGAATATTTAGGTTTCTAAACAAATTCGACTTATCCGGACATCCTTTTCGTTACTAGCAGGCAGATAGTGACTTGTGTTGCGTCCCTCAATAAATGTGAAGTGGCTCCAGATCGTTGATAGAGGTATGCTTCCAGCAGTGGACAGCTGTTTAATAATAAGCTGATTTAATTGATTGATGTCCATCAACATACAAACAATGATAGCTGTAGAGCACAATAGCGATTGCGTATCAGTATACTAAAAAGGAAAATGGTATCAAGATGGGCTGAAAATTTTCCAACCTAACTAGGTTACTGTGATCGGATGAGATAGACGATCTTTACCTACAACTGGGGCCTAAGTCTGCTATGTCAACTGTGTCAGAATAGAACCTTAATCATAGCTCAATAGCTACGTAAACGATTGCGCTATAGGATTATTTTTCCTTATTTAATATATATAATAATATAAAGAAGCGCTCGTGGCCCCGCGGACTCAGTGTTCTGTAAACGATCACTGCAGTAAGCAACTTTTACTATGGCCGGTCCATGGATGGGTGACCATCCATGTGATCACTTTGTGACATTTATTTGAGCGTTTCCGTGCTTCGGAAGGCACGTTAAGCCGTTGGTCCCGGTTGCCAGTAAAATGGCAGTCGTTAAGCTAAGTTGAAGGCTTTATTTCAACAGCAGGCAGTCACGACCTGCGCCTGTCCATTTAAACACGGCAATACGGCTCACCACCTATTACGTGGGACAAATTATACAAAAGGTGAAATGTGGGCATATAATATGGCCTCTGCCTACCCCTTTGGGGATAAAGGCGTGACCATATGTATGTATGTATGTATAATAATATATCTTTATTGAGCAAAATAAAACATTACACGTATGGCTTAAGTGACCTAAGGTATTACAAATAATTGTCTAGGTATCGAGTTACAGGGCGGACCGAGGACCAATTCCCAGCCCTGTGCTAGGACTTAACCTGTGTTACGGTAGCTGCAGGAAGATGGGCCCGTCCCCGTACCTGCAACCCGATGGTGTTGGTTATAACGGTACCCAAGCTTTAGGAATTATCAAGTTCCCAATATAGGCAAGCCTGTATTTTGGGAACTTATTCTTATCTAAGTAATATATTATACTAAAATGTGATTGAACTACAAAAAATGACAAACTTTATATTGGGCTAAGAGTACTCTTTTTGACGATCCAAACAGCAGATCTAGGCCTCGTAAAGACGAACGACTCGCTAGTATTCTATAAATCACTCACTGAATCACCCTTAAGGTGAAGTGGGACTCAAAATACATAATTTTGACATATTTCGAACTAATTTTGCAACGGTGTTAACAAAGATTTCACAATTTTTTAAATGGATAATTATTATTAAGTATATTGACTAGGGATGTCAGCTCTCCAAAACACGATTGAGTAAATTCGGCTCGATAGAAAATAATCCCAAAATTCCCTCGAATCTGTAAATTTACCTGTGACCGCCTTGACTATAATCAATTTCATTCAGTAGTTATACAATGTACCACACTATTTTTTTATTTCCATGTCCCTAATAAGTTACCTCGAGGTCCTATGCAGTTATTTATTAATTAAAAACATATTGTTTTAATAAAATAAAACGTTTTGTTGAGCGGGAGTGCACTTTGCCGCTATCAGCCACCTCACAGAGCCCGCTCAGTCAGCCGACAGGCTTCGTTGAGGACACCCGTATACAACTTTGTCACGCCCGCTGACGTAATTCGCTGCCGTAGTAACGAAAATAGGTAATAAAAAAAACCAAAAAAGGAAGTATTCAAGGCTTAGGCTCAAGAGCGTAAAAATATCGCATCTGTTTGGGGAAGTTTCTTTGGTGTATTATATAAGTTATAGTAACGTTTTCATACTTTTCAATACAAAGTTTGCCTGATGCCACATAATAGATAAGTCCAGAAGATTCACCTATAAATGCGCTCATGTATGTGACGCCCTGACCGAGCGTATAACATGTACATTATTTAAATTAATATTTAAGTAAAATCAATGTCATAACGAGTATAATACTAATGACTGATAAATCAGTGGGCCAATTCTCCTAAATTGACAATATAACAGTAGGTATAAACCTTAATTGAGTCTATAATAAATTAAACTCAAAAAATTGGTATTCTTCTATCCAAAATTATAGCTTTCAAGGCACGTATTGCGTATTGTTGATATTCTCGTAGTCTTACTTTACTACTCGTACGTCGTAGTTGATATAGGTAGGTATTGAATTTGATGTTGTAAGTATGAGTTTCTTTTTTTTTATATTAAGCTCGCCAAATTGACGTCGCCACCAGCCTGATGGAAAGCCGTGGCGCATCTAGCGATTGGGGGCCACTTCTGACAGTGGTCCTCAAGTTGGCGGCCTTGTGATGTGCCTCTTCACGCTCCTCTTGAAGAACCCGGGATTGTAAGATGAGGGAAACACGTGTGTCGTTCTATGTTTTTATAGTTCGACATAGGAACGATCTTTTGAAACGTTCAGTTCTGGCGAAGATTCTCTCCACTGTGTGTGTGTCATCTTTGCCCGGCACGTGTTGTTCGGGATCGGAAAGAAGAGGGTGGGATCAGGTTGAAGAGCTCTTCAGAACAATTGCCGTGATACATTCGATAGAAGGCAGCCAAGGACGCTATGGTTCTTCGCTGCGCCAAAACGGTTCGAGGCCTCCCGTCACCTCAGTTTGAATTTTAACCAACAGTGAACTGAAAATAAACAGCTTACATACAACCCGATACAGTCAATACAACCCTAACTTTGTTTTTAAACCATAATGTAAAATAGTAATACAATGTTCAATGGATAGTGGTACCTATATGTTAAGCGCTAGAAGATGATTTTTTGAATATATGTTACTGAAAAGGCCTGATCTATACTCTATACTAATATTATAAAGCTAAGAGTTTGTTTGTTTGTTTATTTGTATGATTGAACGCTAGGATCTCAGGAACTTCTGCTTGGATTTCAAAAATTCTTTCACATTTTGATAGTCCAATTAATATAATAAGATTCAGCTTGAAGCCATTTTGCAAAATATCTGTATTGAGTGATCGACATATTGGTCAAAATCTGTATTATCTTGTGAGTGACAAATTTTTGGATATCGGTTATAAGTTTTGACCATTTTTGACTAAATGTACGCTTTGGTTTCATTGAAAAATAAAAAAAGATCACTCAATCCAGATGCACATCATTTATTGAGGATGGCTATAGGCTATATAACATCTCGCTAAGACGAATAGGGGCAAAGCAGCAATCAATAATGTTTTGAAAACGGGGAATTATTTTTTGCCGCCTGAGAGCTTCCGAGGCGTACGCTGCGTAAATAGTTAAAGATACGTAAAAATTGTGTATTACAATTTTGTTTCTCTTAAAAAGTTCTAAAAAAAAGTCCGCGGCAGCATATGTCTATCTCTTAAGGTTCGCTCACAATAACCTAATTTGTCTGTTTCTTAAGGTTCGCTCACAATATTATAAAACTGAAGAGTTTGTTTGTCCTAGGATCTCAGAAACTACTGATTGCATTTCGAAAATTATTTTACAGTTTAATAGTACATTTATTGAGGATGGCTAATGGTGATATAAAATCACGCTAAGGCGAATAGGAGCGGAGCAGCCATAAATAATGTTTCGAGAACGGGAAAAAAATATTTCTTTTGAGAGCTTCCACTGCGTACGTTGCGTAAATGGTTAAAGTTACGTGAATTTAGTATTACAACATTTTTTTCCTCTTTAAAAGTTACAAAAAAATGTCGTCAACAGCATATGCCTATCTTTTAAGGTTCACTTACAATAACCCCTTTAAATAAGTTTTGAAATATGAGCGACGCGACGAAAGCAGGTAAACATGGTCTGCAGTGGTAGCCAATCAACTAAACGATAAAAACCGGCCAAGTGCGAGTCGGACACAAATGAGTTCCGTACCAAAAAAAAGGACGGGTGGAAGTAAATGCAACGGGAAACATTATATCACTTTACATATTTATACACCACCTCTCTTCTTCTCAATCTCATGTGATGCAAACGAAGTTGTGCGGGTCAGCTCTAATGAATATAAGCGACGCGACGGGAGTAAGTGCGAAGGGGAACATTATATCACCTTAAATATTAATACTACACCTCTCTCTTTCTCGCTCATGTGACGCAAACGAAGTTGTGCGGGTCATCTCTCATGTATATAAGCGACGCGACGGGACTAGGCGCGGCGAAAGTAAATGCGACGGGAAACATTATATTACTCAAAATATTAATACCATACCTCTCTTTTTCTAACTCTCATGTGCCGCAAACGAAGTTGCGTGGGTCAGCTAGTGGTTTAATATGATTTACGAATTATTTAATTGTGATATATGAAAGTCTGTGAAAATGTTAGTGACAAAATCACGTTCCAACGGTTGAGCAGATCTGGCTGTAATTGGTGGCCTATTATTATTATTTTATGCTTTTCCAGACTGCAATGTATTCCTGGACATATTATACACTAGCTGACGCCCGCAGCTCTGCCCGCGTCTAGTTTTGTTCCCGTTTCCGCTTCCCGTGGGAACTGATTGCCGAGATAAAAAGTGGCCTATGTGTTATTCCAGGCCTATATCTACCCCTGTACTAAATTTCAGCTAGATCCGTCCGTTAGAGCGTGAAAGAGTAACAAACATCTACACTCACAAACTTTCGCATTTATAATATTAAGTAAGAAGTAATATAATTTAGAAAATAGCATAAAGGCTATTTTATCCCTGGATATGACCCAATGGTACGCGAACGGTACGCGGTACGGGAACGCGAACAGAATTCTACACAGCTGAAGCTGCGGGCAATAGCTATGCGAAGTGAAACGTAGAATGTTTAATTTAGGAAATGGTAATCATTTGGACAGGACTAAAGCCTAGTCTAGTTTAAATAACTAGTATCGAAATTTATTCCTTTACACCCTTGCATATGTGCAAATAGCAATATTCGTTTTTGTATATTCTTCGTTTTCTTAGCCAAACGGGATCCTATTACTGAGACTTCGAAGTCCGTTTGTTCATCTGTATCTCATGATCATATCTGCCTAGGCAGTAATACATTTCAAAGATGTGTTTCTGCTACCGCTGTAACAACTATAATAACACTAGATAAAGAAAAAAATAAGGTTACTCCCATACAACGTAATCTTCTGGCTTTTTATTTTGTTACGAAATCCTCATCAGTGTGCCAGTCCAAGTTGAACCTCGGCCGTTTTTACAGTTCCGTATCCAAAGGGTAAAAATGGAACGAGGAGAAAGTATTGCCTTTAGAAAATGCTAAGAGGCAAAAGCGGTCAGGTGTAGAGTAAATAAATGCTGTAAAACAGTACAAGTGGTGGTTATTCAATATGCGCTGCAGGTTCCACCAAGTGCCAACAGTATAAATAATCTGTAATAACGTGACCCTATTACTGAGACTATCTATCTGTCATCTTATGCACCACTGCAATAGCTAGGCATTTGAAATTTAGGAATCCTAAGAACAGAAAAAAAATTAAGGAGGGCTCCCATACAGGTATATTTTTCAGTCTTTTTTGTACAGAACCCTCCTTTTTCCTTTTAAGGAAGTACCAAAAAATATAAACAAAGGATAGGGGCAGCAGATTCTTGCTTTTTCATTAAACCTGGCAAAAATCGTCACATGTAAAAAAATAAATTGAAGTACTTCTTAAATATATTATGTTCTATTCTTATTATGAAAATGAATTTCATTACATGTTAGTGAAGAAATTGCATCAAAATCAATTCCGTAGTTGCTCATGAGTAGAAGATCTAAAGAGGTTTATCTAAACAGGGCGAGAAAAATTGTTAAGTAAACTTGTACTTCTGTCAATGATTTCAATTGCGTAGTGAACGGGTTAACGCGCGAAAACGTTTCCGACGCACGGAGCGTCCCGAACATCTTGCGTCTGCTTCACCCCCTCCGAATCGCTTGAGACACAATTGCACTTCGCCTTAAATCTCTTTGAAGTACTTAGTCGTATCTTACAAGCGCAATATTTATTCCATGGCCCCCTGGCTAACAAATGTACGGTTCTAATGTACGTAATTATGGCCCTGCGTCGTGAGCATCGTTCTAGAGGACCACAGATGTATACCTGAATATTTACCGTGAAATATGGTATACAGGTTGGAATTTAAAGACGGTAGTTGGAGGTAAAGTACCCTTAATATTTATAATGGCAAGTTTTGCTGAAAGGAAACATTCCTTTATTTTCAAAAGTAAGTAAAACTGCATTTAAAGATTTTTGAAAAATCTCCTGCTTGAGCCGGGAATCGAACCTAAGAGATGTGAAAAAAATCACCTGTATTATAAGATACCAACCGAAAGAGTTGGTATCATAAAATACAGGACCGAATTTAATGAGGACCAATTTCTTTAAAACAACATAGTATCTTAAATTAAAGGAAGACCTAGTAAAATATGTTTTTATTGTAAAGGTTACTCACTATCTAAAGAAAAAATAACAGTCTTATTGAGATTCTTTTCCTTTTTTTTGAAGTTGGTTAAAAAAATGTTCTAGTTTCTGTGAATGGAAATATTCGTTCTGATCACTTAAACAAACAACTTCAAAAAAAAAATAGGAGTTTCTCAATTAGATGTTTTTTTTTCTTCTTCAGATAGTGAGTGACCTTACCAATAAAAACATATTTCACTTGATCTTCCTTCATTTTAAGATACTATATTGTTTCAAAGAAATTGTTCCTTATTAAAGACTTTTTCGGTTGGTATCATAAAATATAGGATGTTTTTTTTCACATTTTCCATGTTCGATTCCTGGCTCAAGCAGGTGATTTTTCAAAAATCTTTGAATGCAGTTTTACTTACTTTTGAAAATAAAGGAATGTTTCCTTTCCGCAAAACTTGCCATCATCAATATTAAGGGTACTTTTCCTCCAACTACCGTCTTTAAATTCCACCCTGTATATGACTATAACCTTAGAGGATAAGTTTTTGTTTTGATTCCTCGCGTGGAAAAATTAGAACTAGCTAATGGAATTTGGTTTCTAACCAGGAAGGGCAGTAAATTTATATAGGCTATGCCGCTTTGGTAGTCAAAGTCTGTAATGCCCTTACATATTTCATTTTGGGGTTGAAATTATGAAAAAATGTTATAAGTCCAGTCTATAAATAACAAGTCCTCTTACATTGAAATCGTTTATTTTTAGTGAAAATCTCATACAGTCACCAAGCATTTACGACATTCTGATTTAATAATATTCCAACATTTTTATTATATCATTCTGGCAAAATATAACGCCATTTTAAACCATAAACACGGCAATAACGTGGTTCATTTTACGACTATGAATAACATCTCACGAATTAGAATAAGACTGCGCGTTACCCGTCCCTAATCCTGGATTTGTCGAAAATACAATATTTACATACCTTCTATTCAGTTTCCGCGCCGGAAAGATGACGAAAATTGCGAGGGGACTCTTATGAGTTCATATAAAAAATGTTTTATTAGAATGATAAGCCGCAGAGTACAGATACCTATAGAGCTGTACAGATCAGTAGATAGAAATTAGATTTTTTACTTGTGAATATTGTTATGGTTGTTTTACATTGGATTTTGTTTTTAAATTTCATACATTTTTTTGCCTCTCCAAAATTTGGAGAGGCAATGTAGCTTGGCGTGTGCCTGTCGACATTCACGGTGCGCCGATTCGTATGGAATCGAGACACCGCCACCTTGCAGTAAACGCGGGAACTTGTCTCGATTCCATACAAATCGGCGATAACGCGCTCACCGTGAATGTCGACAGGCGCACGCCAAAACTCGCACTTGCCACTCAGTACACCTTCTACCACAGGCCACGCTGGCCAGCTGGGTTGGGACCAAGTTTTCCTTCTCTTAGCAAGTGTGTACCTACCACTTGCTTGTGACGCTGACTTGGAGCCAAAGATCATGATAGAGCCCCCCTTGAAAGACTTTTTAATTAGCAAGGAACACGTCCTTTATTTGAAGTATGTTGTCAGATTTTTTTTGTGCGTTATTTACCACACCCGTGTATTTATACAAATAAAACGGTAGAAATATTTAGATACGTTTTAGAATCCGATTACGCCAGTTTAACGAATAATACGATTTCATTAAACCTGCCGGTAATAGGGTGGCGGTGGAAATGGAAACCATTCGGTTGAAAGATATACTACGTCAGGTGGTGCGATTTTATATTAGAACTTTAGGATTAAAGTACCTTGAAATTTGGAATTCAAAATGGCGTACCTAATTATTTCGGATTTCAATCAGGTGGGCCGTATTAATTAGTCTCTTTCTTCTACCGTGTCAATAATTCACTCTTTATTGACTCATTAGATAGTTTGGGCATAAAGCTTTGCCATCTTAAACGCATTGTTAGGATTGTTACGATCATAGATTTAGAATTTATCGCAACTTTCAATAGATAAACATAGTGTGCGAGCGAGACCTCATTTACCAGTACACATAGCTCGAGAGGAAAAGAGACGGCAACTTGTCTACTTTTATGTCAGTATTTTGAATCACAGAGACCGACAGAGTCCCGTGGTGCTATTATGTCATTCATATTTTACAATATTCTGTAGTGATCTTACGAATAAAATAGAAAATATGATATTTTCAACGATGGTGTCGTGATCAGTGTATGAATAGGATAATACAAAACGCAATTATACAAAGAAATACTCGTTAATCAGGTAATTTATGACATCGTTCATTGCATTTTTGCCGTACATATTTTGCCAATTGCATGTGAAATTTCACTAAAAGTCCAACTCCTAACGTAGATTATGCATTTTCTTTCATACTTATCACAATATTGAATGTGTAAATGCATTTTTGGATGATATATCAGGAAGAAATAAATAGGGTTGTTTACATTACAATAGTCATGGGTACGTATCGATAAGAATGTCGATAGTTCATTACAATGGCATTTCTATACAAACTTACTCGGTTTTAATTTATTTTGAATATGATTAAATTTCACTCCAACTGTGTTCACTAGTTATAAACTTTTTAGCGTATCGTACCCAAAGGGTAAAAATCGGCAACCTAACCATGAGACTTCAACGTACGTCTGTCTGTTTGACTAGCGAGGCAACGGGTTTGCGGCGAGAACGTGACGCCAGAGTACAAAAGTGTAATGTGGCATTGTGCTCGCATAGAAGTAAACCACCCTCGGTTTTGGTTTTCGTTTTTTCGAAGTTGCTTACTATCTTGAGCTCTGGCGCCGTGCTTTCACCGTAATCGCCGTCGCCCCACTCGTCGCTGAAATCTAGTTTGAGGCATATATAGAGAGCATTACCTAATTAATACGCAATCTGGTAATCTTACAGGTTTCCAAGGAATCGTTTGGTACCTGAGAAGCCTTTCAGAGAAATCATGAACAGAAACGAATGGATGACTGGATTTTTGCCAAAATGTGTTGGAAATTCTTAAAAACAATCAATTTTAAGCTATTGCATAGCTTTTATCGCGGGCTTTGAGTGCGGCGACCGAATCAAGAAATTCCGTAACGAAAATAAAACCTAATACCATTGAAAATTATTTTTACCTCCGATTGAAGCACGAAAGTAAGATTTTTGAAATTTAACCGGCAGACTTTAAGAACACATTTAAATAAAAGGTATTATTTAGAAGGCAATAGGTAACTAGAAAAAGAACGGTCAAGTGCGATTCGGACTTGAGCACAGAGGGTACCGTACCAAAAAACGCAAGCATTCACTTTTGGTATATATGGCAGCCCCCCTTAATCTCCCCTTTACCTGTACAGGAGGGTTCTATTCCAAAAAACAGCAACAAATCACGTTTGTTGTATGGCCAGTCCTTGGATGGGTGAACATTCATGTGACCACTTTGTGACATTCATTTGAGCGTTTCCGTGCTTCGGAAGGCACGTTAAGCCGTTTGTCGCAGTTGCCATTAAAATGGCAGTCGTTAAGCCAAGTTAAAGGCCTTTTTAGGCGGCTTGAAAAATTTCAACAACAGGCAGTCACAACCTGCACCTGTCCATCTCAACACGGCAATACGGCTCACCGCCTATTAAATGGGATAAATTCTAAAAAAAGGTGAAATGTGAGAATATAATATGCCTCTGCCTACCCCTTCGAGGCTAAAGGCGTGACCATTATGTTGTCATGTATGTTTAGCTATCACGGTTCCTGAGATACAGCCTGGTAAAACCTCGAAATTTTCTTTCGGTCTCGAGCAGGATTCAAACCTGCGTCTTCTGGGTTTATCACTTTTAATTTGTGATTGAGTCAGCATACTAATTGCTGTTCAAAATTATCTCTATTGTCTTGATATTGAGTTTTTGTTTTTTATTTAGAACTAGCTGTTGCCCGCGACTTCGTACGCTTGAAAATTATATTTTAATGCCAATTTGATTGCTCCCTGCGTAGCTCCTAGGATATATAGCGTGATAATATATAGCCTATTTGAAGACCCCACCCCTAGTTAATATATGTACAAAATTTGAATCAAATCTTTGGAGTATTTTCCGGACTAAGCAAACAGACAGAAATTTTTCTAACTATATTTTCGGCTTAAGTATCTTATGTTGAACACCCAGAGAGTTTTTTTTATTATTTCCAATGTTTTGACTTTTCTATCATTTATTATATGTATAGATTTAAATATTAGGCACGTGAAAATGTTCATGCTAGGAGTTGATTTAGTTTTCATCACATTTTAAAAATAAAGTTCACTTTATCCCATGTGTAAGTTTGTGAAGATCTTTAGATGTTTGATATTCAAAAATGGCTGAATGGATTTAGCTGAAATTTGATACATAGACGAAATAAGACCTGACTGACTGAAGACTTATAGCCTGGAATAAGATGTTAGGCACTTTTCATCCCTGGCTATAAAATGATCCATTGTGGCGGGAACGGGAACAGATTTCCACACGGATGAAGGGGCGGTCATCTGCTACTAATTCATAAAAACTTATATTAAATGCTCAATTAACACAAAACTGGTGTTTGACTTTCATAGGTACCTACCCCTTTTCTTTTTCAGAAAGCAACTACCTATTACTGATTTTTTACATACTTACATACTAACAAAATACTTATAAACCACAGACTTACAATAAGTAGCAGACAAAGCATTAGAGATTGAAAAGTACGCCAAAACTAACACATATAAAAACCACACACACTAACGCAACTACAGGGAAGGAGTTAGCCGCCTAGTTCAATAAGATTTATTTTAATGAAATAAGAGTATCTTAAAAT
Source organism: Miltochrista miniata (assembly GCA_933228765.1). Taxonomy (NCBI): domain Eukaryota; kingdom Metazoa; phylum Arthropoda; class Insecta; order Lepidoptera; family Erebidae; genus Miltochrista; species Miltochrista miniata. The sequence goes on along the minus strand of OW121752.1, from coordinate 31,355,719 downwards.
ACCTCTTTTAAGGTTCCGTAGCCAAATGGCAAAAAACGGAACCCTTATAGATTCGTCATGTCTGTCTGTCTGTCGTCCGAATGTCACAACCACTTTTCTCCGAAACTATAAGACCTATGCACTTGAAACTTGGTAAGTAGATGTATTCTGTGAACCGCATTAAGATTTTTAAATATGACTAAAAAAAAGCAGTAAATTTTGGGGGTGCCCATACTCAGCACTGAAACGAAAAGATTTTTTTTCATCAAACCCATACGTGTGGGGTATCCATAGATAGGTCTTCAAAAATGCTATTGAGGCTTAAGCACCTTTAGAAAAAAATGATGTTACAAAACATCATTTTTTTCTAAAGGTGCTCCCTCGCCGGGAGCATTCGCGCGTAATGTAATGTTACGAGTCGAGAATTACAGCCAGTGTGGGAGGTGAACCGAGCATTGCAATGCGCACCTTGTAATGATACAAGACGCGGTTACAGCAGTGAAGCAGGTGATCCGAGCATTGCAATGCGCGCCTTGTAATGATACAATGTGTAACGTTTTGATCCAACTCGAAACATCAATGCGCTTTTTTTGTTGCGGAAAACGCTTTTGGGAAAAAAATAGTAGTACGAGTACGAATTTCAGGTTAATTTTGCAATCCAATATGGCCGCCGCGCCACCATTGTAAAATTTCATGTTGGATATCGTTTATGGGGTTTTTTGGTATGCTGAGTACGAATTTCAGGTTAATTTTGCAATCCAATATGGCCACCGCGCCACCGTTGTAAAATTTCATGTTGCATATCATATAAGGGGTTTTTTGGTATGCTGAGTACGAATTTTGGGTTAATTTTGCAATCCAATATGGCCGCCGCGCCGAATTCACAAAATTTCATGATGGGTATCGTTTAAGGAGGATTTTGGTACGCTGAGTACGAAACTCATGATAATTTTGCAATCCAATATGGCCGCCGCGCCGAAATCACAAAATTTCATGATGGGTATCGTCTAAGGGGTTTTTTGGTATGCTGAGTACGAATCTCATGATAATTTTGCAATCCAATATGGCCGCCGCGCCGAAATCTCAAAATTTTCGTGATGGGTATCGTTTAAGGGGTTTTTTGGTATGCTGAGTACGAATCACATGATAATTTTGCAATCCAATATGGCGGCCGCGCAGAAATCACAAAATTTCATGATGGGTATCGTCTAAGGGTTTTTTTGTATGCTGAGTACGAATCACATGATAGTTTTGAAATCCAATATGGCCGCCACGCCGAAATCACAAAATTTCATGATGGATATCGTATAAGGGGTTTTTTGGTATGCCGAGTACGAACTTTGGGTTAATTTAGCAATCCAAGATTGCAAAATTTCATGTTGCATATCGTAGAAGGGGTTTTTTGGTATGCTAAATACGAATTTTAGGTCAATTTTGCAATCCAAGATGGCCGCCGAACCACCGTTGTAAAATTTCATTTTGGATATCGTGAAAGGGGTTTTTAGGTATCTCAGCATACTGACAGAAATCTCGCAACAATGGCGCGGTGGCCATATTGGATTGCAAAATTAACCTGAAATTCTTACTCAGCATACCGAAAAACCCCATAAACAATATCCAACATGAAATTTAACAACGGTGGCGCGGCGGCCATATTGGATTGCAAAATTATCATGAGATTCGTACTCAGCGTACCAAAATCCCCCTTAAACGATACCCATCATGATATTTTGTGATTACGGCGCAGCGGCCATATTGGATTGCAGAATTATCATGTGATTCGTACTCAGCATACCAAAAAAACCCTTAAACGATACCCATCATGAAATTTTGTGATTTCGGCGCGGCGGCCATATTGGATTGCAAAATTATATAGTATAATTTTGCAATCCAATATGGCCAAATGGATATGGAATGGAAATATATAGTACGAACTCAGCGTACCAAAATCCCCCTTAAACAATACCCATCATGAAATTTTGTGATTTCGGCGCGGCGGCCATATTTGATTGCAAAATGATCATGTGATTCGTACTCAGCATACAAAAAAACCCCTTTGACGATACCCATCATGAAATTTTGTGATTTCGGTGCGGCTGCCATATTGGATTGCAAAATTATCATGTGATTCGTACTCACCATACCAGAAAACCCCTTAAACGATACCCATCACGAAAATTTTGTGATTTCGGCGCTGCGCCCATATTGGATTGCAAAATTATCATGTGATTCGTACTCAGCATACCAAGAAACCCCTTAAGCAATACCCATCATGAAATTTTGTGATTTCGGTGCGGCGGCCATATTGGATTGCAAAATTATCATGTGATTCGTACTCAGCGTACCAAAATCCCCCTTAACGATACCCATCATGAAATTTTTTGATTTCGACGCGGCGGCTATATTGGATTGCAAAATTATCTCTTAGTCTTTCTGTTCCCGGTTTCAATTTCGGAGTTTCCAGTTCTATGATCTAAATCGCAATAAAAACCATTTCTGCTAATAGTTTTGCACCAATTTTTTTAAAACCTTCTCCTGACAGAAACAAACACAACAAAAAGAATTAGCGAAATCGGTCCAGCATTTCACGCGTGATGCCGTGACCACGGAAATCGGGCTTCATTTTTATATATTGTATACTCAATATCATCGAAGATTACAGGAATTATATTAAAATGCAATTCTGAACTAATTAAATGCTGAATCACAGTTTGCCACACTTATTTTTATGTTAGCATTAAATTTAATCTTGAAAAGAAGTGCCTGAGTTTGGCCCCTACATTAATGAGAGGTATCTAATACGTCAAACTGCAGCATCGGCAGCTTAAACCTTTCAAAAACCAGGCGGACGTAATTTTTTTTAAAATGTCATGTATAGTGTTGCTATACGTGTAGAAACGAGATAGCAGCATTCACTAACCCCTTAGAGCGAGCGGAATGGAAAGACACAACGCACACAAACATAATTAATGTTTCGTCTGCTACTTATTGTACGTCTGTGTTATAAACAAGCTATCGAAATGTAGTACCATTTTCTAAGATAGTCTTTTTATTTATTTTTTACGTGAGCAAATCCTACATGGATGCTATGCCGGACTCCTACCGACTAAAAACCACACGTATCCTGCCAAACAGCCTACAGTTGGGAGCCCCGGGTAAGCCTTTGGATTGATACCCCAGGACTCCCAACAGACCTACGGCTACCACTGCTATTCCGCGTCTTGGGATTTTTTCGGGTGTTATTCCGCTTCTTTGGGGGAAGAAGCGTGCGTAAATCCCCCACGTCACCTTCCTCAGGCTCCTGGTCATGGAGGCTGATAGTCTTGGGTGAAGAATTTACTTACTGCAGTCATCGTTTACAGATCACTGAGTCCGCGGGACCATAATAATTGTACCATAGACTTTATCTTTAAGCTCTTCAAAAATGCTACATTTTATTGACTGCCTCGTGGGTCTTAGAGGTCGAAGTGTGCGAGAGGTCGTTGGTTCGTTTCACACCGAAGACAAAGATTTTTGTCGACTTTTATCGATAACATAGTTAGGTGAACTTTTAACTACACTATTTAACTCACACATAGATATTCCTTTTTTGGTTTCGTTTTCTATCTGACACTGTTTATCTTGTACATTCCAAATCTATGGTTACGATCGTACCTTAGTGACATAATACCTACGACAGTGCCTGCCTTGATGCAGTGACAGTGTATACGACAGCTGTGTTGAGGTCCTGTAAATGTTACTCACACAATATCATCTAGCCCAAATTAATCTAATAGGCATAAGCTTGTACTATGGGATCTAGACGACTGATGGACATATTTTATACTAGCTGACCCGCGCAACTTCGTTTGCGTCACATGAGAGTGAGGTATGGTATTAATATTTCGAGTAGGTATTATAATGTTTTCCGTTGCATTTACCCCCATCGCGCTTATTATAGGCGCATCACATGAGAGTGAGAAGGATGTGACTTTAACACCTCTCGTTAAAGTGATATAATGTTCCCCGTCACTTTTACTTCCACCCATCCGTTTTCCGGTATGGAACTCAACGCGTGCGAGTCCGACTCGCACTTGGCCGGTTTTGATCGTTCAGTTGACTGGCTGCCACTGCAGACCAGATTTACTCCCGTCACGTCGCTCATACTTTAAAACTTAATAAGAGGGTTATTGTAAGTGAACCTTAAAAGATAGGCATATGCTTTCAAGGACTTTTTTTTATAACTTTTTAAGAGAAACAATTTTGTGGTATACAATTTTTACGTAACTTTAACTATTTATGCAGCGTCAGCAATGGAAGCTCTCAAAAGAAAGAAATAATCCCCGTTCTCGAAACATTATTCATGGCTGCTCCGCTCCTATCCGTCTTAGCGTGATGTTATATTGCCATTAGCCAGCCTAAATAAATGGACTATTAAACTGTAAAATAATTTTTGAAATGCAACCAGTAGTTTCTGAGATCCTAGTACAAACAAACTCTTCAGTTTCATTATATCGTGAGCAAACCTTAAGAGATAGAAAAATTAGGTTATTGTTTACCGACCCTTAAAAGATAGACATATGCTGTCGCGGACTTTTTTTTAGAACTTTTTAAGAGAAACAATTTCGTAATATACAATTTTTACCTAACTGTAACCATTTACGCAGCGTACGCCTCGGAAGCTCTCAGACGGTAAAAAATATTCCCCGTTTTCAAAACATTCTTGATTGCTGCTCCGCTCCTATTCGTTTTAGCGTGATGAAAAGTATACTATAACCTGCCCAGGAGTATGAAGAATAATTGTATCAATTTTCGTTAAAATCCGTCGAGTAGTTTTTGTTTCTATAAGGAACATACAGACAGACAGACAGACAAAAATTTTACTGATTGCATTTTTGGCATCAGTATCGATCACTAATCACCCCCTGATAGTTATTTTGAAAATATATTTCATGTACAGAATTGACCTCTCTACAGATTTATGATAAGTATAGATAATATTTCTAAATACACATACTTACTATACCTACGTAGACAACACCCAAACTACTAGAAAGTACCTAATTAATGAAAGCATTATTTTTCTGACGAAATAATTAGGCTTACGTCAGTATTTCTAACAAAACGCACTGATAGAGAGTACTTAGACAATCTAGAATCTATTTGTATTTACACCGTAAATTTGGCGTTTAAGAAACAATATTAATTATAATATTTTGGTCACAACCAAAACATTGTTAAATGGCTAGGGGCTTGTCAGGCGATTACAGGAGAGATAGCAAGACAGTAACTTGTCGATAACCATGTCGAGAAGTTTGGACATGATTCAAGTTTGTGATGAGGTAAGCTTGTTGGAACTTTAGCAGCGATATAACATGAACTTTTCTGTGGCCGAAGGGAGTAATTATAATGTAGGTGGTGCTACCGTTTATTTAATGGTAGAAAATATACATTACGTGATGGTTGTAAAATTCGAAAGAGTGGGAATCCCAACCTTTAATTTTTTTTCAACCATGCGTCTAGTAAAGTAAGTTTTAGTTTATGATTAGATATATAATGTAATGTACATAATCGTAAATAAACACATTTTTTAAAAAGAACTCTCGTTTATTATGTACACCAAAGTACCTCCAATTTTAAAATACTAAATAAGTATTACTCGTCCATCATCGCGACTTTTATAGATTGTCGTCGGTTCATCTGACCTGGAAAGTTTATGTTTACGAGTTAGTAGGTATATTTCGCCCCAGAAATTATTTGCTAAATCGGTTTTTGACTAATGGGACCAGTCTATTACTTTATAGTAGAATTTTCAAACTTTTCTTTTATATGTCTAAAAGAGAAGTCGTTTTTTAAGGGTGGAAATCCATGCCTGTCACGCCGGATAAACCAAGTTAAACCATATGGTCCCTACTCATGAGTTAGCATCGCCAATTACTCCTCAGAAGAATGTCCTAGAGTTCCCGGTAGATTTTGACTACAACCTCGGCCGCGCCTAAGGTACATAGAGAATTCAAATCTGCCTCCTTTAATTGCTCGCCACGCGACTTACCTATGACTGACTTGTGATGCTAGTAATATTTTCCATATCTGGCAACCGTAGAACACAACTGATAAAATGTACTAATAAGTTATAAACTTTCATTTTCTACCAGAAGGGCATTATAGCCGCTCAATCCCGCCGGTGGCGTGGTCACGCCGTCGTATCCATAGGCGGTGCCCACGCCCTTGGCGGGAGCGGCGGCTGCACGCCGGACGTCACACAATATATCCTTATTTCTTTTACAGGAGTCGTACTACATAAATACTTACTGTTTCATCATGCTGGATAACTGACGAAAATAACTACACTAAATCCGAGAACACCCCATGTGTAATGGATTTATGATATTTGGCCGAAAATTAGGATGGGGAAAATGAAGGAGTACTCTCAGATTTTACCATGTAATTCAAAATAAAAAGCAGTTTTCTAACATAAATTATTTTATTTACAAAATATACACATCAACAATTCACTTTCACCAAAAAAATAATAATCTGTAGATATAAAATCTCCGAAAATAAAATAAAATATTACTGCCTATTTATTTGTTTATTTTTTTGTTTATTTTGGGGATATCGAGGCTATGTAATCTTAAATTATTAAAAAAAACCCCCTCCATTTTTATTATTGATTTTCACATAAATTATTCATATGTTAAATGTTAAATGGTATTTTGACAAAAGATTATAGTTTCTATTGAGAAAATCTCAACAAATATCGGTTAAATACGAGCACTGCACAAAAAAACAACAACAAAAAATAATGGTGACCTTCGCGTGTTATTTTATCAAATTTTACAAATTTAACTTCGAATTACACTGAAAATATTTATCACAGCTGTTAAACAACATGACAGGATACTTTTAAATGCAAAACAACAATATTTGAAACAGAATAAACGAAAATATTCAAAATTAATCGTATTATTACTTTCTAGGAACGGCGCCAAACAAACAATAAATAATGACAGCGATCAAATCGTGATTTCGACTTTTTTTTTTCATTACATTCACTCGGCAAGCTATCTCATTCAGTACCATAACCAATTCTACACATTAATTTATACAGAAAGACTTAGACCCGCGACCATACAGCCATAGATATCGAAAAATGTGCGAGGAGAACCAAACGAAAAAAGTTGGCCGCCTTGGTTGCCAAAGCAATCGACTGTGCGGGAGATTGGCAACTCGGGTTTCATGCGGCATTCAACGGATAGGCAAATAAAAGATGTAATTCTAAACGCCGGACCACCATTGGGTGGTCCAAAAACTTCGGAGGGTTTTTAAATAAAATTTCAACGATACTCGATAAATGTAACAAATATAAACTGCAACTGACAACCATTCAACTCAAGTACAAAAGTTGTTCATTGTACTGATTACAAGGAAACTCGACGTCGCTTTATCATCGCTGCGTAGATCTTGTTTAGATGTTTATACGAGATACAACTTTCCTTATGTAAGTTAAACATCAAAATGCGAAGACAATAAAGACGTGACCTGTTTTCATCACAGACTGTGAACATAAAAATAAAAGCATAGTTAGACAAGTTTGACATTTTTCAGCTTCGATATTTTAATCTTTAGTACTTTATCTAATAGCAAGGGTCTTCTCTCGTTTTCCATAAATTCATTTGCACTAATATTGTTTGCCATAATCATCCCCGATCATAATATTTACTTGCACTATTATCATTTATACTAATAACGTTTGCCTTAACAACTCAACAGTCATAACTTTTATTTGCCATAAAATGGCTTTCTATAACAACATAAATCATAATAATTAGTTTCCATAAGTAACACATCTCATAATCCATTCTTGACATAATCAAAATTTGATATAATTATGAAAATAATACATGATATTGTTAGGTCGAAATTAGTTATCGTTAACACCCCGACTTAGTTTAATCCGAATCGGATAGGTTAGGTTAGAAGAATTAGGCGGGGGCGAAGCGAAGCGGAGCTCCCGCCTTAGTCTTCGTGGTTTCTTTTTTGAACCACCCAGAAGTAGGAGCCCCGCGGAGCGGGGCTCCGTCTAGCTTAGTTAGTAGAAGCCATAATTGAGGTTTAGTTTTAGGTTTCATTGTGAATAAAAAATCTGTGTCGTATAAATTATCTTTATTTATATTATGGTGAATAAAAATTATGGAAAATGGCATTATTGAAAACGAAAATTATGGCAAATACATTTATGGATTTAAATTATTATGACACTTGATCGGTTATGACCAATGGAATTAGTGAAAGTCATTTTATGACATTTCATGATTATGAAGCGTTATTTCTAATGAAATTATGGCAAATACCAGTATGGCATATGAAATTATGGCATTTTAAATTATGGCAAACATTAGTAAACCAATAACAAGTGAACCTTAATTCAATAGTCAGCAAATATCGAATGCATGATTTCGGAATTGAGAGTGGTATTTTTGTTTCTAATACAAGAAAGTAGTAGGTACTTTTCTGTATGTAGAGGAATGAATTTACCTACTTCGCATTGAGGGCAGCAAGCAAACTTTGTTTGAAACTCCTACTAAGCTAGAGCTAAGTTAGGCTACCTACTAAACCAACACGGTGTTCGATTTGATTCAGCAACTGGATACTCCTCGCGTAATCTGATAGGTGTCACTCCAAGCGCCACTAGAAGCAAAAATACTTGCGTTGCATAGCTTCGAGAATTCCCATAAAAGTAGAGAGGATAAAGAGCGGGTGAGACAGCGAGAAAACCTACTTATTTACTTATTGCCAATTGACTATCAGAAGTCATGCTACTTTCCACCACACTCAAGGTAGTTTGGAGCTCACATGCTAACTTATCTCCAAAAATACCTCATTTCCAAGGGCCACGGTTTGTACACGTTATGTTAATCAAACATATTGGGATAGCCGATGGTGTTCTCGAGTCAGTAAATACATTTTATTCGAAGCTGTTCAAGACCCTTTTTTATTAATATTTCCTTTTACATTTACATTGCACTTTAAAAGGTATAATTTAAGAAATTTGGTCAGTTTCATCATAAAATTCTCTCTGGCTTTGTCGTAGATGTTACATAGATCTTGTTGCTATGTAAAGGTACACGAAAACTGACAGATGTCAATTTATACTTTTTAATCACTTGACGTCGCGAAGCACTTTGTTTTCATTAACCCCATTATCTTAACTTAGAATGTTCCAGTCGTTGGAAAGTTAGAGCACCCTAGCTCCTGCTGTCCTTTTGGAACCGCAGTTTTGCTCAAAATGGTTCAGAATCATTCACGCATACGGGTAAGCGTATCGTACCGTGATAATTGTGGGAACTCAATCAATTAAAACTTTTTTATAGGACGCAGTTGTAGTATTGGAAACTTTTCTCATTTTCCCTTCTACTATCTTCTGGGAGTAAATGCTTGTAAGACAAGTAATAAATGATATTTTATAATGAACTGAAAAAAAGACAACTTGGTTCAGACAGGATTTCGCAACCTTTGCCTAAACCAGGGCAATGCTCTCCCAATTCAGCTACCGGGACCGTACTAAAACAAATTATTTCAATATTATAAAAAAGTCAGGATCATTAGTCAGCACTAATAGCTTTGAATATTTTATCTTTAGGTAACAAATATACTAGACCAGCTATCTCGACGAACCACACACCGTCAAGCCCGAAACTCAAACGGTTTTTCACTCTGGCCATTAAAAAAATTCTAATTATAAAATTGTAAAAAAATATGCAAGGCCAGTTTTGAAAAGGAATTGGACTAATATTAAATTCAATGTAAGTAGGTGCCTACACCTGGTACATACTACTAAACATTCTACGAAGTTACTTAATTGCAAAATACTGTGGCGACTCAACATCTAATGTAGGTACAAATGATTTTTACGTAAGTATATAATGGTTGGTGCTCTTAATATCATTATTTTTTTGGTCACAATTTCATTTCTAAGCCAATGTGTTCAGGTAAACTGTAAGGTCTTGATTTCATTTCTTAATTATTCCAATCATAAAGTTTTTCACGAAACAAGGTACAGCATTATATCTCTTGAACACAGCCACAGTTATTTTACAACATTTTAATTCAGTCGTAAATGTACCTACCTACTAGGATGGAGACCCAATCATATATTATTTCTTAAATATAACCACATAAAAGTTACAAAATATTTAAACTAATCTGAAACAAAGTTTCACAAAGTTTGTTTATATTAAATTGTACCTATTTAAATTTTATAATTTTATAAATAGCGAGGTCGGTCCGACATTCTGTACAACATTTCAAACTAACATGTACTTCACACAATGCTTGCCACAATCGCATGATCGCTCAGAGAACCGCATGCGGGATAACCCGATTACTGGAAGAGCAATTGTAAATTCAATATTTTGATACAACGAAATTCTCGATTTACGAGCTTCCCGCAAACCGCAGCTCAAATAAGCCTTGGTCCAATTGGATCTAGATTACACTCAATTTTGAATAGCACTTGATCTCCCAACGTTTGTAGGTATATAATATAAGATTGATTGAAGTTAAATTTGTGTATACGATTTACATTCCATTATTAAGAACTGAACACATACGCAAATATACCTACCTCACAGGTAGGTAGAACTGCGTTTTGTCTTACAAGTTTACCTCTAGCGTTATTTAATTCCAATGCTGGATAGCAAAGGCTCACCTGTCACAATAGCAAACGAGTTCGGGAGCGGAGTTCTCTCTTCGCCTATGTATGACAACGATATCAAGCAGATATTTTCATTTAATTTCATAGCATCGTACTTCGTAAAAATATGAACTACGTTATCGAGATTTGAACACCTGTAGGGGAGCTAGAAATATCCTCAAACCGAGCAGCGAGTTATGTTTTTTTTTCTTAACGTGAGGGAAAATCCTCATGTATGTTATGCCGGACTCCTACCGACTAAAAAACCTCACGTTACTCCTAACAGCCTATGGTTGGGAATCCCGGGTAAGCCCTCGGAAGGATGTCCCAGGACTCCCAACAGCGCGCAGCGTGTTATGCTGCGAAATGAACTGTGGTCTTGTGTTTCCGTCCCATAGTCGGAATAATTTGCCAGTATAAGCACGTTTTCGTATTTCTTATAATTTAGGTTAACCAAAAAGATTAGTTTGCTATTGTAAAATACCTACTTCTTATCTGTTAATTGTTTTCATGCTTAGTTTTAGAGAAGTAAATTGGTCAGTTGTCAATATCACTATAAAATCTATTCAGCATGAAAGTTTTATATCCATGTTATATCCCGATTTCACGGTACCTTCGCCCCATAGACAAACATTAATTGTGTTCTTATTGCGTCATTAAAAGTGAATTAAGTTGACAGTGTCATAAATAAACGCAATAAATCGCCAACGTCCCATAAACACCTTCTAAAGAAAATTAATAAATCTTAATATATTAATAAACGATTTCAATATTCCAAATAGAGCACACGTTGTATAAGAGCCCCCTTGAAATATTATTAATCTGTTTTTAGTATTTTTGTTGGCAACAGAAATACATAATCTGTGAAAATCTAACTATTATGGTTCATGAAATAGAGCCAGAAAGATAGACAAACGGACAGCGGAGTCTTGGTAATAGCACAGATTACTAAATAGTTACTACGTAATAGCGCCCCGATTTTGCCGTTAGGGGACCGAAGCCTAAAAAGCTTCATAAAGCAAAGTTGCCAAATTCGTTAGTTAAAAAATTTGATCCTTTGGTTATAATTCCCCAAACATTTCTCATATTGACTTGTTTCGATTGCATCCATGCATTTCTTAGCTGTAATTTGAATACTTCGCTGTTACTGGAAACGACTGACATTTGAACTTCAAAACCACCCTGAACGTCTGTGACGGTTAAATATACCGGTATGGTTGAAAGCAACTGACAATTGAACTACCAAACTACCCTATGTAGACGACTGTATCAGTAGATACTGTGTCCAGTATCAACTTGCTGACGAGGATTTTCTTGGTATTGATTGGTACACGTTACTACCTCTCACTGGGAAGCATGGTGCGAGCCATGATCTTCAGTAGGAGTAAGTTTGATTTCGCTGCGTCTTTTTGCAAGCAGATCATACTCGTGAAAGAGGCGGCGGGGAGGGAGCGGGAGAAAACTCTCCCATCAGAGTTCCGCAGTCAATTGTCTTCGCCCAAGACTATCGGCCTTCATAACCGGGGGCCTGAGGACGGTGAGGGCTCACCGTCCTTACAAAAGCAGGTCCTAAACGACAGCGTGACGTTAAAGATTCACGCTCGCCACACGTCCCAAGAAGCGTGATAACACCCGAATAACCTTTGGTAGGAGTCCGGCATAGCATCCATGTAGGATATTCCTCACGTTAAAAAAACACGTTACGACTTCTCACAGAGGAATAATTGAAAAATCATTATCTCAATCAGCCCTTTTATTCACAACGATTCTTTAAGTTCGAAAATTCAATGCTGTAGAATCTATGAATGTGTTTTGCACTCCGTGAATGGCGTTTTTTAATCCAATTGACTCTCGACGAGTTGTTGAATTTTCGTCACTAATACTACGATACGTAATGACATGTGGCATAAAAAGCTACGTATGTTGTATACGTAATCTAAGTGGTAAAAATATTGCTTACTATCGGAGGCGCGATCCATATTCGTACATAACAAAGTAAACCATTGTTTCGGTATTTATTATCACACAGATTGTTTGCTATAAGTACCTACGCCTATTTAGCAAAAGTTAAACGATCAGGCAGAGGTCAAGCACAGCAAGCATTTCATGAAATTTATAATTCCGATAATACACTATATCATAGAGTCTCACAGACAACATGACAAAAAATATATCGTGAACGAAAAATTCTAGGTGTATGAAAAATACTCAAGTCATTTTTTATGGCCTTTGTGGTTTTAGAATTCTAAAGAATAAATACGCTGTTATTATTCTTTTTAATTGGCAAGCGATGTCAATGTCAGATAATTAATGACCGAAAAAAAGCCCTGAAATCTATTGTTTGGAGTTCGTGGTGCGACTACCCTCGACACTAAAATTCTATTCAGTAAATATTTACCGCTGAAAATTTTACAAATATTTAAACCTAGAAGCACGCATTTTGCTCCGAAGATGTAGGCAGAGGCATAATATTACGTTAATATTTCATTGCATATATTTTCTGACATTTATATTGCGTAACAATATGATGATAAACCTGTGTTAAAACGGATATGAGCAGTTTGTAGATCTGATCTACAAACTGCTCATACGTTGTTTGAAGCTACGTCTTCTCTTGAAATTTTCAAACCATTGTAAGACCTTTTTATCTCAGGACAAACCAGACATAGCGTAATCTGTCGACATATTATTTTGATGACGTCATAGAAATGTATATCATAGCTGCGTGTGTGGTCCTTCGAAAATTTATATCGAAAATATGTCGTTATATGCCTTGCTATATTTCATATTAATATATATTATACCTACGTTTGTAGTATCCTTAATAGTAACACTGAGATAGCGATGTACTAGCGCTTTTTCTCTGAAAAGCCCTGAAATTACTAAGAGACAATACGAAGCAAAGTGAACTAAAATCTCTCTATTATACACCAGAAAACGCTTTATATTTAAAAAATAAGGCTCTTTTTCATCAAGCTATTTGCGGAAAGCAATAACCGCTATATATACCTGTACAGAACCCACACATCTGTTACTGAATGATAACAGCCTTTGTCTTTCCTCCATGATTGAAATTGTGTCAGAAATTGAAATCGTGTTGGATCGCCAGTTTATGAATTTCCAAACATGCTGGGTGCGGCTGCTTCTGACAGGTAATGTGGGTCGGACGGAACCTAAACACACATATGTATACCAAGATTGTGATTCGCATATAGTGAATATATTATTACGGTACTAAGTACAAGTCCAAAGTATCTTTAGATACCTGTAAATACAATAAGTGAATAGGTTCGTTCAATAAATTAATCAAATTAGCCTTTTCAAATCCACTAGGTTCTGGATGTAGGCTTCTTTTAAATTTATTTTTAAACTATTGTGGTTTTTTACACTCATACAATTAAGAGTACCTATTCGGGACGTCATGCGAAATACTTTAATTTTTCTTTTTTTGTGTCGCCGGCCTTATCCTTCGTTGTAACAACAACGAATCAGGTCGGTTCCTAATTGTCGAACGAGTAGTTCGACAACAAGTAACCGACGAGAAGAAGAAGAAGAAAAAAGGCCAACTGGGACCACGGGCGCTGCAACGTGACCGAAACGTCACTGCATGTAAGTAAAAAGTATTTTTCGTAAAGTCCAGAGTAGGTACTATACGTATAAGCTTCTCACAACTTCAGGGTTGATAATTGACCTTACTATACTGCGCTGTCAAGATGGGTTTACGAGATTTAATTTCTTCATCAGTTTGTCATCAGGTGCATCACATGCAGCTGCTGCTTTAGTTCCCAAATACCATTTTGTTGGTTAGGTAGTTGTGCATTTTCAATACACAGATTGACGAAGACTGAAATCTTATTACAATACTTTTAGAAATCAAAATTGTAATCGTTGAGAATCTCATGAGTCTGGGTGGATCTTCATATTCATGGGACACTATTTCTATGGAGAATAGTGTAGTTTTTTTATTTTTTTTATACTATCAAGGTGGCAGACAAGCATACGGCCCACCAGAAGGACCGGTGGTCACCGCAGCCTATGAACGTTTGCAACACCAGAGGCGCTACTCTCGCGCTGCCGCCCGACCCTGTAAAAACCTTCTAAGACCCCTTTGCATACTCTTGGCACAAAAAGCGTACATTCATTTTCTCAATAAGCAAATTGCTCACACTAGTTGCGTTCGCTGTAAAGATGGCGAAGGTCAAAAGTTCCTGTTCTACACTTTCTACACCTTGACATTCAGACTGCATTATTTTAAAATTAACTTATCTCGTTCCAACTGAATAAATAAAAATAATGCCACTATCTAAGCTATGTGTAGACCGTAAATAAAGTCTGCTTAACGAAACGTGAATCTAAAAGCACTTTTATTGGAAACTTCATCTAAATATTTTTATAGTTTCAGTACAATAACTTTACGACTGATTTAAAATTATATGGATACGTGCTCTTTTTGTTGTAGCTTTTATCTTGTCTATCTGAACGTATTTCCTTTATGATACCATTATACTGGCTACTTGCTACCTTTTTTTTTTTACGTGAGTGAAAATCCTCATGGATGTTATGCCGGACTCCTACCGACTAAAAAACCTCACGTAACGCGCAACAGCCTATGGTTGAGAGCCCCGGGTAAGCCATCGGAAGGATGTCCCAGGACTCCCAACAGGTTCGGGTGCTAGCCGCGTCTTTGGGGGGTTTCGGGTGTGATCCCGCTTCTAAGGGGGGGCGTGTCGTCATGGGCCTGCTTCTGTAAGGACGGTGAGCGACCCTCTCACCGTCCCCAGACCCCCGGTCATGGAGGCCGATAGTCCTCGGCGAAGACGCGTCGGCGGCGCCCAGGCCGCCGACTGCGGAACTCGGGTGGGAGAGTTCTCTCCCGTACCCGCCCCACCGCCTCCTTCACGAGCATGATCTGCTCGCAGAAAGAGCCGGCGCAGGCTCTGGCTACTTGCTACCTGAAAGTACCTGCTTATGTAGTGTTTGATTCAGTGCACTATAATATGTTTAGAATTATACTTTGTCTTTGTGTTGTTATAATCTCCATTTCAAAATTTTTATCGATAGAGTATCGTTGAGTTGGTTCAAAAAGTCAATTTCTCATGGTATTGGGTACCTAGTTAATAATAAGAAATGTAATATCCCCTTTTTTGAAGTCGGCTTAAAAATTCAGATGACAGTGAATTAGTTTATACGAGGGCTTTCTGTTAGCATATATTTTACAAAATACCCACCACTGTTTGTGTACGCTTTCATGATATTGACTTAGGAGTAATATTTTTCTTAGGTGGGTAACGATGTTCCAGGCAGTTTATTTAAATTTCGCTTTCCATGTCCCTTTTGTCTATATATATACTCAATATTATGAGCCTGAACAATTTGTTTCTTTGAACGCTACGATCTCAGGAACTACTGGTTGGATTTCAAAACTTCTTTAACAGTTCGATAGACCATTTATTGGGGATGGCTATAGGCTCTCTCTCTCTCTCTCTCATAAGTGACGCAGCGAGCGCAGGTCTGCTCTGCTCTAATGAATATAAACGACGCGACGGGATTATCAAAATACTACAGAATCCATACTAATATTATAAAGCTGAAGAGTTTGTTTGTTTGTTTGTTTGTTTGAACGCTAGGATCTCAGGAACTACTAATTGGATGTCAAAAATTCTTTTACAGTTTGATAGTCCATTTATCGAGGATGGCTATAGGCTATATAACATTACGCTAAGACGAATAGGAGCGGAGCAGCAATCAATAATGTTTTGAAAACGGGAAATATTTTTTGCCGTCTGAGAGTTTCCGAGGCGTACGCTGCGTTAATGGTTACAGTTAAGTAAAAATTGTGTATTACAAAATTAATTCTCTTAAAAAGTTCTAAAAAAAAGTCCGCGACAGTATATGTCTATCTTTTAAGGTTCGCTCACAATAACCTAATTTGTCTTTCTCTTAAGGTTCGCTCACGATATAATGAAACTGAAGAGTTTGTTTGTGCTAGGATCTCAGAAAATACTGGTTGCATTTCAAAAAATATTTTACAGTTTAATAGTCCGTTTATTGAGGCTGGCTAATTTCGATATAACATCACGCTAAGACGAATAGGAGCGGAGCAGCCATGGATGATGTTTCGAGAACGGGGATTATTTCTTTCTTTTGAGAGCTTCCATTGCGGACGCTGCATAAATAGTTAGAGTTACGTAAAAACTGTGTATTACAAAATTGTTTCTTTAAAAAGTTATAAAAAAAGTCAGTCACAGCACATGCCTATCTTTTAAGGTTCTCTTATAATAACCCTCTTATTAAGTTTTAAAGTATGAGCGACGCGACGGGAGTAAACTTGGTTTGCAGTGGCAGCCAGTCAACTGAACGATAAAAACCGGTCAAGTGCGAGTCGGACTCGCACATGATGAGTTCCATACCGAAAAACGGATGGGTGGAAGTAAAAGCGACGGGAAACATTATATCACTTTAACACCTCTCTCTTTCTCACTCTCATGTGACGCAAACGAAGTTGCGCGGGTCAGCTAGTACATAATATTACTTAAAATATGAATACCACCACACCTATTCCTTTCGAAGTTGCGCGGGTCAGCTCTAATGACACTACACACGCATTATTATACTGCTTAAAATATGAATACCATACCTTTCTCTCTCTCTCTCTCATGTGACGCGTGGGTAAGCTAGTCTAAATATTCAAAAGGCGATAGATTTTTCTACAAAATATGATCCAGTAAGAAGATTAATTAAAATTGTAAAACAGTTAAAATTGTAAAATAGCTAGATTGTTATTTTATTGAAAACTATCAAAAGATCACAATCTGACGGATTATATTCCGTTATATTTTTGACTTGCGCAAAGAGAAATAACAAATAATAATACTAAAAGGTGATATGGCGCTCAGCGAGCGCTGCCGCAGGCCGCTTGTTTTGCTCGCTCACCCTTGCGCATCAACAGTCGCTTCTTGTACGGTTCGCAACATCTCGATGGTTTACAATTATCGGTAGGTAGGTTACAACCTATCTAACGGTTTTTGCAATTTTATATCTAGTATAGGGACTTGAGTATTTTCACGGCCCCATTCAGCTCAACAGCAGTCCATAACGAGTTTCATACCTTTACCAAATCACAACTACAAAGCTCTCGTTGTGAAACAGAATCTTTAAAAAAGAAATTCCAACGCTGCTTTGCCTGTTTTGTTAAAAAAATATGAATTACGTAGTAGACTGTAGTCGCCCTTGTTTGCATAATATATTCGGGATTTCAAAATTTCCCTAGACGATCTGCGGTCACAGTGGTCAGCAACAGCGCGAAGTCAGACCCAAGTGACATCTGTCTGTTTGGTGTTATTTATTATTTTGTGCAATTCTGAACGAATATTTTAGGATTAAGCTATTTCTAGGACTATTTGGTAAGAAATATCAACCACAAAGGTACGGAACCCTTATAGGATCACTAGCTTATTTGTGCGTCTTTGAGTTAAAATTAACATCATATAATATTCTATCTGGTGTCGGGTCTGTAGACCTTCAGACCTTCAAAGGACTGGTAGTTCGTTGAAGCTGTAAAAAAATCTAACTTCTGAGTTAACGCAGAAAAAAGTAACGATCGTTTACAACATATGTAGGTGTTTTGACCGACTCTCAAGGGATTCAAAGTCATATGGGATACAAACTTACCGTTTACTATAATTTTTGACCGGCCGTATCCCAGTAGTTCCATTGCGTAGTTGCATGATGGAACTATTGGGATTTTTTTATCCCAAAAGTTCCATGGAACTGCTATCGACAAGCACTTTGTACTAAAAGTCTAAATTCAAATCTCATGACGATACAATTGTATTGAAATCATAAGTGTTTAAAGTACGTAATCAAACACTGCAAGATTCGATTTCTGAACAACGAGTACGTGAAAATGATTCGAAACCCTCGGTCTCAACGTACCGTATCAACATTTTTATTTCTATTTACGAAGCAATTTCTTCTGAGCTAAATAAATGAGCAGCTAGGTGATCCCACACTTCCACAGCGGAGCACCTCTACATAGCTAGGTATACAAATTGCTACCTCCCATGTAATTTTTCCCTGTCGTGTGCGTAATAAGCAACGACTTTTCCACGCTTCTCATTAAGTGGTAGATCGATCTCAATCTAGCCTCATCCGTCTTCAAGGGTTATGAAACTTTTTCATTTTGAAGACGGTATTTTTATAATACGTTTGTATGATATAACTAGCTGAGCCCGCAACTTCGTTTACGTCACATAAGGTGTATGAAAGGAAAGGTATTTCTTCATCAGAGTTATAAAGCAGCGTCTGAAACTGCCCTGTTTGCTTAATCATAAAAGAGCTTAATGATTAAGTCTATTTTAAAACAATTCAGTCCACGCCTTCGGCGCGGACTGAATTGTTTAAAAATAGTCTTAATCATTAAGCTCTTTTATGATTAAGCCAACACGCCAGTTTAGGTTCACTCACATTCAAAGAAACCCCTACAATTAAAATTTTCGAAATATCTGATTATTAAAAGTGTTATAACTCTTTTATTTCTGAAGCGATTTACATAAAACAAACGCTAAATGTTAACTGGAGCAAACCTCAACACAATAAAAAAAACCGCATTGCAATCGGTTGAGCGGTTACTGAGATTAGCGTGCACAACCGTACAGACAAACAGATATACAGATATACAGACATACAGACATACAGACAAACAGACAAAAATTCTAAAAATCATTGTTTTGGCTTCTATTGCGTTCATAAAGCCCCCCTATAATATTTTTTCTCATTTATCTTTCATGTACAGACAGCGACCTGTTACGATTTTATTATATGTATTGATTTTATGTATGCATTTTGTACGTACTTGCCCTAGGGAAAAAATAATTTTGATGAATTTTTATAATGTGTTTTATGACACCTTTATGCAACATTTTCTAGGTTGTCGGTTCGGAGTCGCTTGTCGAGCGTTAAAGTCCACATCAGAGCTCGTTTGTTTCATCGACCATTGGTTCTGCTACTGAAATTGATATGGCCAGGCCATTGCTATTTTCCCGTGTTTACTTTACGAGATTATGTTGAAATTTGCTTCGGAGTTTAAGCTTCAACGAGACTCTAGGCAGGCATAGCCCGCTACTTAACTTAGAGGATATTAGTAGCCCTAAGTAGTTTTCAAGTCAGGGTGAGACACAATAGGCCCGGACTGATAGAACCCACTATTATATATAGACTTTCGTCTTTAACCAATACGGTATAGGCGAATAGAAAACGCGATGTACTTTCTAAACACCATTAACATAAACCTATCAAAGTTAGGTTTAATTTGCCAAAACAACTAAAACTTTAATTACTAGACACTGGCAGCAGTGCTGATGCACAGGTCATTAAAAAGTTAAAACGACTGTCTTCACTTTGCATGAAACTTCTAACTTAAGTAATGATAGCACTTGAATATACCAACTCCTATTGATATACTTAGACTTGGGTTTCATCCATCAAGATGGTTAGTCTGGCACAAATATAAAAAAAAAACTGGCTAAGTACGATTCGGATCAGCGCATGGAGGGTTAGTATCCAAAACGAGAAATAAATTACGATTGCTGATGGGAGCCTTCCTAACTTTTTTTCTGGTTTTAGTATTTGTTATTACTGCGGCAACAGAAATACATTATCTGTAAAATTTTCACCTCTTTAGATAACACGGTTCCCGAGATGACAGATATACAGACGTTTTTAACGTTTCTGTTGACCATTTTAGCTAAAATTGCTTGTATTAGAAGTGGGTTGACATCCATAGTGTAATCTTACCCGGGACTCCCGGCCGTAGACAGTTGTATCATGTTGTATCATAGTAGAATTGTTGTATCATAGTAGGTTGTATGGTATCGTGTGGTATTAGTCGGTAGAAGTCATTTCCAGATAGCATCCATATTGAATTTCCACACAAATAAAAACCGTGACGGTTAGAGTTAAAAATTTTACAGTTGATGTATTTCAATTGCCGCTATAACAACATATACTAAAAATCAGAAAAGAGTAACATTTAAGAGGGATCCCATTCAATAAACGTGATTTTTTGGCGTTTTTGGTACGACACCCTCCGTGCGCGGGTACGACTCGCACTTGGCCGTTTTTTATCTAACACTCTGGATATCTCGCGCTCCATGTGGTAGTTAGGGTAATCTGTTCGTGGGTTATACCTACCAATGATAACAGTATAAACACGGTGTTTATGAAACAACAGGTACCTACTTATCAAAAAAAGATCTTATCAGTATCGTTCCATATTTTATTAATATTCTACTAAATGCCGACATAAAAACATGCAATATTGTTTTGTACTTAGTTTACGTGTATATTGCTACGTACATAAGGGTTAAAAAGGCAACATAGCACGTTTCATTCATAATATGATTCATTTGCAGATTCGTATAAGAAATGTTTTAGATAACGTAAAATGGTAACATCATTAAATAAATCATCTGCAATTCATTTCATAACCCAATCATACTAGGATATTATAGTAGCTACTCCACAAAAATACGGGCACGAATCGAAATGAAATGAAATATTAAGAAACGCCGTGAAAAGAAACATTTTATGATCAGATTACGGAACACGCAATGTTGCCTTTTCAGGCCCGCAGGCTTAGCTTAGTTCTTTAATATCTGGTAAAGTTTTAAAGTTAGTGTAATAAAAAAATACTTGACGTTTCCACCCTTTGTAAAGTGTCCTTTTATTTTGCGAGTAAAAATCAAGATTACCCTATGTATAGTACTGATTTAGAAACAAAAGTAATAGTATAAATAAGGATAACGTATTTACCTAATAGCACAATTGCAAGCCTACATTTAAGATATCAGTACTGAGCGACAAGATAGCGATATTTAAACCGACTTTAATCACAAGCCTCCTTCATTCTTTATCAAAATCAGATTCATGGTTAAAGACTACAAGCTAAACACTTGTCGTAACGTTGACGGAAACTTTTTTCTGAAAACTCCATAACTTTCTCGTGTTTGCGTTGCCAAACAATAAAAATAAAATCGAAAATCCACACTGGTACATTGCTCCAATGTTGCTTAGCACCAAAGTCCCTGCTAAAACGTAACTGTCACCTTTTATTACAAAGAGAATTATGTAAATATCTTTATAAATCTGTTGAATACAAAAAACAAAAATCATACCAATTAGTACAACAACGATTTTTACATTATTTTTCGTGTTCATATTATTCTTTAGTATAGACTTAAGTATCAAGATTAACAGTACTCCGTTTGATATTAATATGGGCCACGTGATGACCATTACTATTATAGAACAAATAATTATTGTATGGGGATCTTGTTTCATACTCAAATATAAAAATATAGATACGATTGCTGGAGAAAACCACGCACAGGGTGAAACTATTAAAATGTTCACATTTTCTGTATCAAACACTTTGACCATGCATAAATACATTTGGCGGCTGTAGATAAACATCCACGTAATGAGCGCCATTTCTGAATAAAAGAGAAATAGAATATTGAATGACATTAGTCGATAACAGTATCTCACGAACGTGTACACGAATCGGGCCAGCATGAATTGAATCAACAATTGATTTTTGTATGTCTTCCTCCATTCAGAAAACAGCACAGCGGTCAAGATGAGCAGTAGAAAAGCCAATGATGAAAATGCTATACCCGTTGCAGTCGTTACCAAAATAATTGTTATAAAACTTGTGTTATTTGTATTTTGTAACACATTATCTACTTCTAGTTCGCATATAATTAGCATAGGATGCATGCAACTCATCGTTTTAATTCTTAAACTTCTGTCTTCTGAGATGTACTTCTTTCTATGTATATTGTAATTAACTTATCTCGCAGCGAAGCTTCAGAGTTTTGACAACTACTTCTTACACTTGTATAGGTATCACTTTTCTTAATAATGGTGTCCTTATATGTTATGTGGAAGATTTGTACATTATTCACTTAACTTCATCGTAAGGCACGTCCACTCCTAAAAATATTTATACGATGAAATGAAATTAAGTTCTATGGGAACTTTTAGCTTGAAACAGTTGGCGTACTTCAGATATGTTTTCATCACTATCTTATCTTATGCGAAAATATAAAAAAATACGCCTGTTTTTATTTCAAAACTTGATAGTAAGTTACATAATGTAGAAACGTCTAGCAAGCGCCATCGACCTTTATTATATTGCGGGTCCATGTTGCGGTAGGCATATGCAAGTTGTCCCGGGACATCCTTCCGAGGGCTTACCCGGGGCTCCCAACCACAGGCTGTTGGGCGTTACGTGAGGTTTTTAGTCGGTAAGAGTCCGGCATAACATCCTTTGAGGATTTTCCCTCACGTAAAAAAAAGGCCTATGCAAGTTGCATTTCTGATTCAACAGTCGAAACTCTCTTGGCCCATAGGCTGTCAGTTCTACGAGCATGACCTGCCCACTACGTTTAGGCTGCGTTACCTTACGTTTCGGTCACGAAGTAACACGACAAGCATAGCTCTCTCTAGGTGACAGCAAGCATCTCAAAGGGAATATTTAGTTTGGTTAACAAGCAAACGGCTGACCTAATTAAAAACGGTTACCGTGATCTATGAAAATAAATAAATAAAGTCCCTATTGTCGTGCCATAAAAGACAGGAATAGACTACTGCTATGTGTGGTTGGATTTTTTCCCAACCGCCTAGGTCTTCAACATGACAATGACTACAAAGTAAGGAAATGGTCTTGAATGGAAATACAACAGTCGCAACCCACCTTCGGATTGATCATAGCATATGATACTTAACGCAGTGACTGTTTACAGCGCTGAGCTAGCGGGACTAAGAGGGCTATGTAAAAAAATGTGTCATTGGAATGGCATTTCTGAAAATGGTAGTTGTTGATAATCTACCTGAAGGCTTAAAAAAATTCTTCCACCTGCCAACTAGTCAACACCTGTCCTTTTCTGTTTCAATACGTTGCGTCGATAAGCTAATCTACTCAAATTGTTTGAACCTAGTTACGAGTATTGAATGTTGAAAAATAGTTTGCAGAATTTGTACACAGTATTTTTTATTTTGGTACCAAAAGTGGTTGTAGTCACACGAACTAAGTGTTCTGATCAAGCGCTGTCGATTACTGCAGTAAGCAACTTCTGTTATGGGTGATCTTGGATGGGTGACCATGGGTGACTTTGATGGGTGTTTGTAACATTATTATAATAATAATAATAGTTTTGTGGTCGCGTTCACAAATGTAATGTTACAAACATTACAAATGGAATGTTACAAACATTACAAATGTAATGTTATAAAAATTACATTTGCGAGTGTTTCAGGACTTCGAAAGGTACGTTAAGCCGTTGGTCCCGGTTGTCAGTAACATGTCAGTCGTTAAGCCAAGTCAAGGAAGGCCTTATGATCAACTTTGAAAATTTTCAACAGTGGTTTGTCACCGCTTGAGTCTATCCGGCCCTACACAGCATAGGACAAGAAAAGGTGAAATGTTAAATAGGACAAAGCATGGATTTTTTTTATACTACTAAGGTGGCAGACAAGCTTACGGCCCACCGGAAGGTTGGTAACCGTAGCCTATAGACGTTTGCAACACCAGAGGCGCTACACGCGCGCTGCCGACCCGGGCGCAGGTTGCGACGACCCAAAGTTGGATGGATGGATGGATGTATTTATTTTAATACTTAATAACCATACATTGCAAATTTCTAAAATTAGCGAGTTCTTTTTACTGTAAACCATTAAAGACTTTATTTACAAGAAGTTAATGATGTTAAAACCAGGTGATTGAAATGCAGTTTGTTAATTTGGTGTAATTTTTATTTAAAACTCGCTGATGCCCGCAGCTTCGCCCGCGATGGCGCTGTATGTGAAATTTTGCTGAATTTTCTTTGCTATAAACCTCACGGAGCCCGAGACCTTTCCAACGAATGCAAAACCGTGGAAATCGGTTCGTGCGTTCTGGAGTTATAGCGTCAGGAAGGAAAACCCGACTTATTTTTATATAATAGATGAGAAGAAAATGGCCAATAGCTTAGTAAAATATATAGGTATACAGTAAGTGGTTAAAAAGCCATGTTGATTTTTTTGCGCAGTGAATACAGTACGTATATAGTTTAGTGATATACAGACAGACTAAGTAACTGTAGAGAGACTGTAAGTTTCCTGAAAACGATATTGAAAGTCAATTGCTCTTAAATACATAGAGTGGCGGTAATAACACATTATTAACCCTAGAACCGTACCCTGGGGTACATCTGAAAAAAAAAAATAATATTGGCTATAACTTTTTTGTTTTAAAACGGATCTTTTCGCACCTCCGCGTATTTACGGGGGACGGGGGATCGTGTCGAATAATCGGCCGGGCGCGAGTCCTGTTAGCGTGCAATCGTGGCAAGCCTGAGTGGAGTACTACAGCACCCCTGGGTATGCATCTTAAAAATGCATGCACAAATAAGTATTGGTGGTATTTTAAAAAAGCATGACCTTCTAGTGCTCCATCCTCTTCAGATTCAAAATCTGGTAGATGTTCCTTTTGTCCCAGGTCAAAAGACCGTAAATCAAGCACTCGATGTGAAAAATGTAAAAATTTTATATGTTTAGAGCACCAATAGAAGATTTGCCAAAACTGTTAATATAAGTTTGGTAATTTTTTGTTTAATTATGTAACGTGAGACTGAAATAAGTGCCATAAAAGTCTATGTATGTTAATTATATTAATAAATGTCTATTCTCATCAAAAAATGTTTTCTTTAACGGGGTACACTAGTACCCCTGGGTACTGTTAATTAAAGTCTATGATGGGTACGGTTCTAGGGTTAAGGTCATATTAAATGTATGTAGATAATACCTGTTACTATGTCCCTTCTAGCAAAATGATATCGATATTTAATCCAACCTTTAGCCCTTGATATAAAGATTCAAGTTTGAAGATCTTATGCTACACATCTACACAATTGTCGTTACGCTATTGGTAACTTTTTTCTGAAATCTCCATAACTTTCTTGTCTTAGCATTGCCAAACAATAAAAATAAAGTAGAAAACCCACACTGATACATTGCTATTATGTTGCTTACCACCAAAGTCCCTGCTAAAATGTAACTGTCACCTTTTATTAAATAAATAATGATATAAAAATCTTTATAAATCTGTTGAATGCAAAATATAAAAATCATAGCCAACAACACAACAATTATTTTTACATTATTTTTCGGGTTCATACTATTCTTTAGTATAGACTTAAGTATCAAGATTAACAGTACTCCGTTTGATATTAATATCGGCCACGTGAGGACCATTATTACTATAGAGCAAATTATTATAGTATGGGGCTCTTGTTTCATACTCAAATATAAAAATATAGAAACTATTGCTGGAGTAAACCATGCACAAGGTGACACTATTAAAATGTTCACATTTTCTGTATCAAACACTTTGACCATACATAAATACATTTGGCGAGTGTAGAGAAACATCCACGTAATGAGCGCCATTTCTGTATAAAATAGAAATAAAATATTGAATGACATTAGCCGGTAAAAGTATCTCACGAACGTGTACACGAATCGGGCCAGCATGAATTGAATCAACAATTGATTTTTGTATGTCTTCCTCCATTCAGAAAACAGCACAGCGGTCAAGATGAGCAGTAGAAAAGCCAATGATGAAAATGCTATACCCGTTGTAGTCGTCATCAAAATAGCTGTATACAAACTTGTGTTATTTGTATTTTGTAATACATTATCTACTTCTAGTTCGCAGACAACTAGTATAGGATGCACGCAGCTCATGTTTCTAGAATTTTTAAACCTTGCACTTCTGATTTTATTTCTTTCTTGTACTTCTGGCTTTATCTTGTAGTAAGGATTCCAGGTTCCGAGAATAACTTCTTTTAATATTTTAATTGATTTCTCACTTCATATTGAGTCGCTTATTGTTTTATTAATAGTGTTCTTACACAAAATAAATGATCTCTTGTCATTTCTTTGATTATTTACATAATTATTGTCTGTATAACTTCATCGCAAGATACGTCCACTCCTAAAATATCCATAGGACGGTATGAAACCAAGTTCTGTGGGAGCGTTCAGCTTGAAACACCTGGCGTACTTCAGATATGTTTTGATCATTATATCTAATCTTGTGCCAAGTTTTTATGTCAAAATTAGGTAGTAAGTTACATCATAAGGTGCAATCTTTTTTAAGTCTCTTATCCATGTTGCGTTAGGCAACATGCACGATGCGTTTTCTGGTACAATATGCGGTTCCTGGACCAGCAAGGCCCGACAACTGCCACTTTGAGGCGTTGAAGCGATTCCTTTTTTCGTTTTATACGCTACGGTTTCGACCACAAATTAACACTCTTAAGTCCAAGCATAGGTCTCTTGAATTTTCAACTCCAGAAGTGTTACGCTCACGTTGTCGACCTCATGCCGTATCAAAACAGACAGGGCTAAGATGTGGTCACCTCCTGTTGATAAGGCCTTCAACATAATTTCACACCACATTACTGGCACCCGGTACCAAGTATTTAACATGCCATTAGCACGAAAACACCTCTTAACCTGAAAATACCGCACTTGGCCACTCATCTTAGGGTTGATATCGCAAGACATCTAACGCAGTAATCACATACATGTTTAGTAAGTGATCACTAAATTAAGCATAATATAGTTAGTACCCACGGAGACGGGTGCCCTATGTGCTATTTCTATCGTAAATGGTACTTGTTAAACTATGTCGAAGACCGAAGATCTTATGGGTGGCTTGAAGATCTGATAACCATAACCTGTTTATTTTCCTGTAATGCCGTTATGGCCCAGTTAAATCAGCATTATACCTAGAAAAAAATTAAGTAGCGATTTTATCCGTCATGATTTTAGCAATATAATATTTTTTTTCAGAAACCAAACGGTAACCAATTTTCATCAAACAATAGTAGATGGTATAACAAGGGAGCAAAATAGTATTTTGACGGCGAGGGCGCTACTTTGAATCCTGAGCGCAATGAGGGATTCAAAGTACACCGCCTGAGGAAAAATTTTTTTGCTCCCGAGTTATATACCTACTCTACTTTTCATCCCCTTTCTATGAGAAAAATTAGTTTTGTACAACGTAGAACAGCTTTTAGAGTTACGAGTATTGTTTCAGGAGTTATGCATTGTTACTTTTATGACTCGACGTAGAACTTATTATATTTGCAGAATATATTTTCGAATAGAAGGGATGAAGTAGTAGTTTGTATAACAAGGGAGCAAAATAGTATTATTACGGTGACGGCGCTACTTTGAATCACGAGCGTGGCGAAGGATTCTAGAATGGATTCTAACGTAGAATCCTGAGTGCAGTGAGAGATTCAAAGTACACCGCTCGAGGATAAAACAATTTGCTCTCGAGTAATATATATAACACTCTACTTTTCATCCCCTTTCTATAAGAAAAAATAAATTTAGTACAAGGTACCTAGTTAGCTTCTATACCTATTGCCGTATTGAAATGGACAGGTGCAAGTCGCCGCGACCCGCAGTTGAAAGTTTTCAAGCCGCCCATAAGGCCGACAACTTGGCTTGACGATTGTCAATTTACAGACAACCGGGTTTCATTTTTCGTTTCCCTTCTCTACGTAATGGATCTTTTCGCGAAAGTGTTTCAGTTAGTCGCCTCTTACGACACCTTCGGGATGTATTGAAGTGGCGACATTTTGTAATCTTACCCGTAGCAACAAGGGGTCCCCGTCGCCACACGGGGCCTATATTTTATTAAAAATTCAGAGCTGTCTAAAAATAGAAATTGAAAAAGTCTACTTTATAAAATAAATTTAGTGGAATCTTTACAATTATTTTGCTAAACAGTCTTTTATACCTCAGTTCGTTAATGATGTAAATACCCGGTAATTGGAAAGGTAGTTTGTTAATTGGGTGATTCTAATTTAGATTTTAAAGGAGCAGATAATTACCGATAGCTTTGTGGAAAATTAATGGCGTGGGCGAATAAAAATTGAGAGATATAATAGATCGCTGAAAAATTGAACTTAAGAAATATTCAATGCTTTAGATTACAAAGTGACTGCTAACCTTCTTATTGGTATGTTATACTGAGCTTTTAGTATATTGTAGCTTTTAATGTATTGTATAGGCCTACACATATGTACGTATGGAGCTCAACGATGAAAATTTCAACGAGTCCGAAACGTCCGTACAAGTTTGTAGATATCATTCACAACCATTCTATGAATCCGGAATAAAATGACGAAGCCCTAATATAAAAAATACATTTAAGATAAAAACCTGCACCTTTTATAACCGACTTCAAAGAAGGAGGAGGTTACTCAATTCGACCGTACTTATATTTTTTTTTTAATGTAGTGATAATATTATATTTTCATTACTAAAGCGATTTACACAGTCGACTAAGCTGTAATCACTCACACCAACATAACATCCCTCATCTATCTTACTTAATTATATATTCTCTCATTTATCATATCAGAGTAGGGGTCCCTAGCGTATCCCTTGACCTCATTTTGTACGAAAAATATTTACAGTACGAGGTGACATGACGTTTATCTTACAACCTACTAATATTTTAAATGTGAAACTTTGTGTGTTTGTGGGAATGTGAACGTTTGTTACTCTTTCACGCTTTAATGTTAGAAGACCTGGCTGAAATTTGTCATAAGGATAGATATAGCCAAAGATATATATCCTGAACAACGCGTGCCGGGTAGAGATGCCACTCATACACAGTGGAGAGAATCTTCGCCAGAACTGAGCGCTTCAAAAGATCGTTCCTCTGTCGAACTGTAAAAACTTGGAACGACCTGCCCGCACACGGTTTTCCCTCATCTTGCAGTCCCTGGTTCTTTAAGAGGAGCGTGAAGATGCACATCATAGGGCCGCCAACTTGAGGACCACTGCCAAAGTGGCCCCCAATCGCTAGATGCGCCACGGCTTTCCATCAGGCTGGTGGCGACTTCCATTTGGCGTGCTGAATATAAAAAAAAGATAATATAAATATTACATACAGATAGGCAACTCACTGCCCCCCACTAAGCAAGCCTCCCCACCCCCGCCACAGCTGTCATAATAGTTGGAGGGTATTTTGAGGGAATGTTTGCTTAACCTTATTGGTCACACACACATTCAAGCTCTGTACAAATATATCGTGTTTTTAGTGTCGGTGACAGAATTAAAACTGATAATTTGTATGGAGTTTCCGCCCTGTGATATAAACATAAGGGTTACTTTTTATTCCCAGGATAAGTTTCAATTGTATGAGAAAACGTAGCACAACTCGACGTGGGCGGAGCCGTAGGCGTCATCTAGTGAATGATAGATCTCTTAGTGGGTGGGCTTTTTTTTTTTTTTTTTTTGTTTAACGTGAGGGAAAATCCTCATAGGATGTTATGCCGGACTCTTACCGACTAAAAAACCTCACGCCACGCCTAACAGCCTATGGTTGAGAGCCCCGGGTAAGCCCTCAGGAAGGATGTCCCGTGACTCCCAACAGACATACGGCCCCCGCTGCGGCCTCGCCCAGGGGGTGGTTCGGGTGCAATCCCGCGTCTATGGGGGGTTTCGGGTGTGACCCCGCTTCTAAGGGGGGGCGTGCGTGAGTTGCTCACGTCACGCTGATGTCATGGGCCTGCTTCTGTAAGGACGGTGAGCGGCCCTCTCACCGTCCTCAGACCCCCGGTCATGGAGGCCGATAGTCTTCAGCGAAGACACGTCGGCGGCGCCCAGGGCGCCGACTGCGGAACTCGGGTGGGAGAGTTCTCTCCCGTACCCGGCCCGCCGCTTCCTTCGCGAGCATAACCTGCTCGCAGAAAGAGGCGGCGCAGTCCCACTTACTCCCGCTGGAGAGCATGGCTCGCACCATGGCCTCGAGCGAGAGAGTGTCCACGCCCAGACCCACTACGAGGACCTGTCGCTGTTGTGCCCACGCCGTGCACTCCACCAGCGTGTGGAGCGCTGTGTCATCGCTGCGGTCCTCGCAGTGCTGACACTCGGCCGTGGTTTCCCGGTGTTTTCGCCACAGATACCTACCGAAGCTAACGGTAGCTTCGGTAGGTATCTGTTTCACACAGATGTGTTTGTGACAGTTTGACACAGATGCTTGCCGGGCACGGGCCCGGCAAGCATCTGTGTCAACCGGTAGGAGAGAGCACCGTGTCTTCTCTCCAGCCACTCGTCCATGACCGGTCTGACGGCCGCGATTGTGGCGAATCCCCCCTTTGGTTGCTCAAGTCGCACCTTCCATGTCTCCACGGTTTCCTGGTGGAGCAGGGTCCGCTGGGCCTCGATTTCTCGAGACGCAGGCCTTTGGCCCCGCTCCAGCGCCTCCTTGCGCCATCTGAACAGTGACGCAAGGGCTCTCGCTTCCAGGTCCCATGAAGGGGTCCCGGCTAGGAGACATGCCGCCTCACCGGAGATCGTGCGGTATCCTCTTATCACCCTGACGGCCATCATTCTCTGCGGGCTCAGCAGTCTAGCCTCATTGCTGGCCGTCAGGGTCTCCGCCCATACGGGAGCCCCGTACAGGGCCATGCTTTGCACGATCCCCAGGTACAGCCTCCTGTAGGGAGCGTTGGGTCCCCTGATGTTGGGCATCAGCCGCGCGAGTGCGGCCGATGCTCCCCTCAGTTTTGGGACCAAACTTCGGAAGTGGTGTCCGAAGTTCCACCGGCCATCGAGTACGAGCCCCAGATACTTCATCGAGGGCTCGATGCCGATGCTGACGCCCCCTACCTGTAGGCTGGATCCCGCAGGTGGCCCCATCCGAGGTCCGTGGAAGCACAGAGCCTCGGATTTGTGAAGGGCGACCTCGAGACCCAGCCGCCGAATCCGACCCACGACCTGAGCAACCCCTGCCGTGGCCTTAAGTGCTGCGGCACGGTGCGTTGCTCCCCGCGCCGTAACGAGGGTGTCGTCGGCGTAACACGTTACGCCGACCCCTCTGAGCAACGGACCACGCAGCACCCAGTCGTAACCGATGTTCCACAGGAGCGGCCCTAAAACCGATCCCTGTGGAACACCGCACGACACATCTCGCCGACCCGGCCCTAGCCAGCTCGGGTAAGTTATGGCTCTCTCGGAGAGATAAGCCCCGACAATTCGACGGAGGTAGGGAGGCACTCCATGATAGATAAGCGCCTCCCTGACGCAGCTCCAGGGCAAGGTGTTGAATGCGTTGGCGATGTCGAGAGACACCGCCACCACCACCTCACCCTGTGAGACTGCTTCCTCCGTCAGGCCTCTAATGCGCATGATCGCGTCCACGGTGGAGCGTCCCTGACGGAAGCCAAACTGGCTATCCGCCAGATCAGGCCCCACGCGTGTGAGGTGCCCGACGAGGCGTTGTGCAATAATGCGCAACTTGCACACCTCGTCGGGCAACACGATCGGCCGGTACCCTGATGGGGAATTTGCCGGCCGCCCCGCCTTTCGAATCAAAACCAGTTTCCCTGTCTTCCAGACCTTGGGAAACTGGCCTTTCTCGAGGCATGCGCTATAGAGCCCAATTAGTAGAGGCCCAAGCTCTTCGAGAGCCAGGACCCACGCTCGGCCTGGAATGCCGTCGGGTCCAGGGGCGGTGTTTCTGCGGGATTTAAGCCGCAGTACAGCCGCCCCTAACTCACCCTCGGTGACTACGGGCACGTCGTTCTCGCTGCCTTCCGCGTTGGGCGGCTGAGACGGAGCCATGCGCGGAGAAATATGTTCCTCCGCTCTCGACGGGAACAAGGAGTCCAGGACCTCCTCCAACCGCTCCGGCTGGAGACTCTGAGTCAGTGGGGGCGCCTTAGGGCGTAATTTGCCCCTTACCATAAGGTACGGGCGCCCCCACGGGTTCCGCTCCAGAGTCTCCATCAGCTCATCGCGGCCCAGCTTTTTGGACCGCTTGATGGCCGTCTGGAGGGCCCTCTTGGCCTCCTTGTACCCATCGTAGAGCTCCGTCTCTCGGGCTGCCGCATCGTCTGGGCGGCGACGCCTCCGGCGGAACCTGGTGTACCGGCGGCGCGCGGAAACGCACTCCGCGCGCAACTGCGCGATTTCCGGCGTCCACCAGTACACCTGTTTCCTCGCCGGCCTGGGCCCAGCCCTGGGCATCGCCGCATCGCAGATGTGCGACATGGCTCTCCCGAACCACTCCACCTCGGTATCAACATCGGCAGGCCTGTCCGCTGACGGAATCCAGGCCTGCACGATGGCCGCCTCCAGGAGAGCCTCCCGATCAAGGCGATGAAGTGCCCAACGCGGTTCCGGGGGATTCGCAATTGCTGGCGGCAGGTTTGGTGGAGGGGAGACGTCGAACCGAATATATCGGTGATCTGACAACGTCTCCTCCTCCTCCACCACGCGCCATCCCTGGACACGGCGGGCGAGCTCAGGGGTCGCAAACGAGACGTCTATGACCGAGCTGAGCCCCCGCCGCGTCCAGGTTGCGACATTCCCCCGGTTCAGGATGACTAGGCCACGTGTTGTGACCCAGTCCTCCAGTTTCCTCCCCC
Source organism: Miltochrista miniata (assembly GCA_933228765.1). Classification (NCBI taxonomy): domain Eukaryota; kingdom Metazoa; phylum Arthropoda; class Insecta; order Lepidoptera; family Erebidae; genus Miltochrista; species Miltochrista miniata. The sequence goes on along the minus strand of OW121752.1, from coordinate 31,322,563 downwards.
TGTCTCTGGTTTCCCAGGAGCCCCAAGCCTGCGACCAGGCATTGAAGTCTCCCAGGACCAGGACCAGGCCGGCATGCAGCGAGGACGACGTCCAGCTCAGGGAGCCATAGCTCGAACTGATGCTGGTCGAGGCTCGGCGAAATGTAAACGGCCACGACAGCCACACCCTCGTATTCCGCCGCGACACAACCCGGACCCCTAGCGATGACCGCCAGGCGCGAGTCGTCCGCGCCGGTCCCCCCAAAAATAGTCGCCATGCCGTCCAGATGGCTTCCCGGGTGAACCCAATACGGCTCGGCGACGACTGCGATGTTAATGGACCACTGCCTGATGCTCTGGTACAGAAGGTCCTGAGCACCAGTGCAGTGGTTCAGATTCACCTGCAGGATGCGGATATGGGTGTCCATTAATGGACGTCCATTTCCGCACCCTGCCGCGGGCGTGCCACCTCACTCTCAGCCCCCCGTGCGGACGGACGGGGCCTCGGCCTTGAGGCAGCGCAGGACTTGCTGCCCGCCCGTTAGTGGGTGGGCTTTATTAAAAGAAATCGTAAGTAAAAAAATACTTCCCTGTCTTAAAAAGCTTAATACTCAGTAAAATTCACTAAAATTTACATCAAGAAAATTTCATCAAAGCTGAGTCTTGCTATTTTTTATACTACTTAGGTGGCAGACAAGCTTACGACCCACCGGAAGGATGGTAACCGTAGCCTATGGATCTTTGCACACCAAATTTATTTTATTTGTAAACGTTTGTGAAAATGTTTATTACTCAATTACTCTATAAACCCTGAACCAACGTATCTGAAATCTAGTATACACAAAGCTTACACCCTAGGTACACTTACACGCCGCATAGGTTATATTTATGAGTAAGAATATGTAGGTACATACTTGTTTCATAGCATCACATCAATCGAATCAGTATGAAATAAATTTGAATCAGCACAGAGCTCAGTTCATCAGCCACCCTAATCAATAACATAAATTTTCGTACATTTTGTTGAGTGTTACACATACTCGACATGTCATTGGGTGGGGAATCCAATCACCGGTTGGAGAGGCCCTCGATCCGGCCGCACTTAATCTCTGATCAAAACGTAAACAACCCTCCCGTGTTCGAATAGGTACGCTTTACACGACAGAATTCAATTAGGATTGGAATACTTCCGCGAGGGATACAAAAAATTTGAGCCGTGGCAGGGATATATGGAGCTTTTTCTCAGAAACAGACGTATGGTGTTTTTTAGGGTTTCATACGCGAAAGGTAAAAACGGGACTCTATTCATGAAACTTCGCGGTCCGTTTATCTGTCTGTCCGTCACGTGGCTGTATATCAGGAACCGTGATAGCTAGAGAGCAAGTTTTTTTTACAGATGATGTATTTCTGCTGCCGCTTTAGCAACAAATACTAGAACAGACAAAAAGGCGGGATTAAACAGGCCTCCCATACAATACGCGTGATTTTTGGTACGGAACCCTCTTTGCCCGAGTCCGACTCGCACTTGACCGGTGTTTGAATTTAGTTATCAAGAGCTAAGCAAATATATTTTTATGAATAATAATTTTATTCAATTGTCTGACATGAATGACAATCTCGAAAAAGTCTCTCCATTAGCAAGGAGATGTTTGAATCAAGATTGGATTAATTTTTCTACTTCTACACCTGTAGAAGCAGCATAAATATAGACATTGTAACTATGAAGAAGTTTAGTCATGAGATTTTTCAATTGAAACTACATCTATCGATGTAGATCATCTTATGAGTGACTTACCAAAAACGTGTAAGAAAAAGCCCAGACACTAAAACTAAGAGATCAGTCCATGACGATGACTGTCGAGTCCGCATTATTCAATAAGCAGTGTAATGAATAATTTGGTAGTCGTTCGCTCTGTTTGTCGGTCGCCTACCCTATTTCGGCTCCACACCAGCCTCTACGTGGCCAATGGCAAACTTAGAGCGAACGGGCTATACTGTGTTATTTAAGGATGCTGGTAGCGCAAGATGAAATATCTGCTAGCAATAACTCTTTTGAGTGCTTCAAAGTTCTGCAAATGCATTGAGTGAATTCACTTAATTCATTTAAATCTGTGAGTTGGACTGATAAAGATTCTCCTTTCTGTAAGCCCTTGTGTAAAATCAGGCTCATACAGCACTAGTGAAAATTTAACTTTAAGATTTCCACACACATTAAAAGGGGACCCATTACAGAACAAGGCGCAACGCCTGACGCAAAGTAATTTGTCAAATTAATTGTGTTTTATGTTTTACCGATACTTATAGGGTTTTTTATAACATGTTTCTTGATGAAAATTTGAAGGAAGGTAATGACACATAAAAGTAATGATCCTATCGTAAAGCCGAAGATTTACGATAAATATACGACACTGGTTTCTCCATTATGAACCTTGGATTTTATGAGAACAGTAGCTTGACTGTAAGAATGAGTAATCCTACTTCAGATATATTATTAATGTCAAAGTTTGTGAAGATGTTAAGATGTTTGTTTCCAAATCACGCTTTAATGGCAGAACTGAACGGGCTAAAGTTTGGAACCAGAATAGATTCTAGTCTGGAATAACACATATATGCTGCTTTAGTTACGTAGTAATAATGTTCCCATGGTAAGCGGGGAACAGGAACCGAATTCTACGCAGGCGAAGCTGCGATTATAATCTAGTTTACGATAACTATACAACACTGATTCCTTCAAAAGGCTGTATCTCATGAACGCTGATAGCTAGCCAGTTGAATTTATACACTCATACACAATCAATGTAACAAATATGACCACTTGGCCGGTTTTTTATTAAGTGAAGAAAATGAGGAGTGAGTTTCTTTTAAAAATAAGAGGTGGCTCCTCAATCCATACGGCCACAGTTCTAAAGTATCTACATGACTAATTTAAGGTTTATACAGGTATGTATTTCAATGTAGAAGCGCTCGTGGGTCCACGGACTCAGTGTTCTGTAAACGATCACTGCAGTAAGCAACTTTCACTATGGCCGGTCCTTGGATGGGTGACTATCCATGTGATCACTTTGTGACATTTATTTGAGCGTTTCCGTGCTTCTGAAGGCACGTTAAGCCGTTGGTCCCGGTTGCCAGTAAAATGGCAGTCGTTAAGCTAAGTTGAATGCTTTATTTCAACAGCAGGCAGTCACAACCTGCGCCTGTTCATTTAAACACGGCAATACGGCTCACCACGTATTACGTGGGACAAATTATACAAAGGTGAAATGTGGGCATATAATATGCCTCTGCCTACCCCTTCGGGGATAGAGGCGTGACCATATGTATGTATGTATGTATTTCAATGTAGGTAGGTACCTACTATACTTACTAGATTACCTGCACATAGTTACATTGGTACTTACCTACCTTTTAGCAATTCCTTTATTCATGTCTCTGATCAGTGCAGTGCTAATCTTGCTTAAATCCATTACCCGTTTACAGCAGTAATTTATCTCTAATTACAAAGCAATTTGGGTTCACGCTAGCACATTTTCAGTTCAATTATATATATAAGGGATATAATAAACCTAGCCTCAAAAGTTTTTATCGGCCACGGCATTTAGCTTCTGATTTAATAACTTAGCCACGCGAAAATGAAATAGCCTCTAATATACCAATTCGTCCTCTTTACAACGTCACCTAAACATCCCATTATAAGCATCAAATAAAGATCTACAATTATTTTAACTCGTCCTGCGTTTTAATATATTAACACCTAATTTATTAATTGAGCCACAGATTTTATATGTAATCACCATTTTATATTTTACAGCTTCAAAACTAGAGCCTCAAAAATTAAAATTTAAGCCTCCACAGACAACATCAGTTTTTGTAACTTAGCGTGTAAAATAAATATATCATATTCTTTTTTCGTGAATATAGCCACTGCAAGGCTTAACGCGAGTGCATGGGACGACAGCGATCGGCCAATTGCATCAATCCGAGACCGCTATTTGATGTCATTTTGTAACTAAAGACAGATTACATTACCGAACAAGAAAATGAGGTCAAGAAAGCAAATACTAAAGTGTAAACATTATAGACTTTTGAGTTTAGTATATACATATACATTAAGTGAATATGTGGATAATGTCATCATAAATATTCACGATTAATGAGACATTACTCGTTACGTGTGAACAGTGTTTAACACTGCCATGTCATAGTTGTACTAATTTTTTGGTTTAGTATTTGCTTTCTTGGTCTTACTTTTTTGTTTAGTAAGCGCTATCTGTCTCTAGTTTTATAGTCTGTATTACATGCATACATAATGTCACCGACTGAAATCTGTATAATATCTAGGCGTTCTATAGAATACCTAAAACTTGCAGGCAAGGCAATGTACGAAATATACGAGGGTATGGAAGGTTCGTTCGCTGCTTGCGAAGGTTAGGTTAGGTTGGAACAGTGACCACTAACGCGCGAAGGCGAGCGAGCGAAGCGAGCATGCCGCAGCAGCGGCCGCCGAGCGCCAGATGTCATATAAATTTAATATTTTGCATTATGTTACAATTTATAATTTCCCGATAGTTTATAATTTTCCGATATTTAAAATTTTATGGTGACTCGAGACCAATTTAATTTACACATTGTCGGTGGACTCGCAGGTATTCTATGTAATCCCTAGGCATTTTTATACAATACCTAAACAAAGTATGAAATGAACAATCATAATTATACTTATTCAAAACATTTCATACAATGCTTGAACGCATCTGAAGTCTGGGGCAGATATTAATTAAAATACAGGTATTATATAGAATATCTGAATTATAAAGACTGCAGGTAACATATAATAATAAATAAAAGCATTTATGCTCGGAGGTCCGTCCCACGCTCCCGTCTTGAAATGAACTCGCTTGTCCGGTTCCACCAGATTGTGACACTTCACACAGTCGGCTTAACGTACCTTGCAAAGCACGGAAACTCTCGCAAATCAAATGTTACAAAGTGGTCACCCATCCGAGCACCAGCAATAGCGGTAGTTGCTTACTGCAGTGATCGTTTACAAAAGACTGAGTCAGTGGCTACAAGTGGTTCTAGCTATTTAGGTAATATTAGTGGCCATAATTTGATTTTTGATGGCAATTTTACTCAACTTTGATGATTCATTAATGTGGGACGAGTTACATTTTATACATGCTGAATAACGAAATTAGAAGCTACAATATTAATAAACTAGGTCTATTTTGATGCCATTTTTTAGTATTTTTGAAGTTTACTGTTTGAATGCATGTTACAAAATTTGATGCTAAAAAATAATCACGATGCTGAATTATATTAACAGTGGCTAATAAAGAAGTTTACTGGTGGCTATATTCAATAAATTCTGAGGATCATTAGTTGTTGCTGACTTATTAATTTTGGAGGCAAAGTATTTTTTCGGAGGCCAATAATGCTATTAAAAAGAAGGTGGTTTAATTAGCACCCTATATATAATAGTGTTTCGACATCGTGATATCCATAAATAGCGAAAATAATTATCTGGTGACGCTTCCACACATAAAAAGAGAAAACCCGAACGTGTGGGCAATGTGAAAATATTATAATGGTACTTGTATCTAATTTAATGCTGCAAGGTACCATAGATTTCTAGTGCCTATACAGGGTGGAATTTAAAGACGGTAGTTGGAGGTAAAGAACCCTTAATATTGATAATGACAAGTTTTGTAGAAAGGAAACATTCCTTTATTTTCAAAAGTAAGTAAAATTGCATTTAAAGATTTTTGAAAAATCACCTGCTTGAACCGGGAATCGAACCTAGGAGATGTGAAAAAAAAACATCCTGTATTTTATGATACCAACCGAAAGAGTCCTTAATAAGGAACAATTTCTTTTAAGCAACATAGTATATTAAATTAAAGGAAGACCTAGTAAAATGTGTTTTTATTGTAAAGCTTACTCACTATCTGAAGAAAAATAAGTCTCATTGAGATTCTTCTCCTTTTTTGAATGTGGTTAAAAAAATGTTCTAGTTTCTGTGAATGGAAATATTCGTTCTGGTCACTTAACCAACCAACTTCAAAAAAAATAGGAGTTTCTTAATAAGACTGTTTTTTTTTCTTCAGATAGTGAGTAAGCTTTACACTAAAAACATATTTTACTTGATCTTCCTTTGTTTTAAGATACTATGTTGTTTAAAAGAAATTGATCCTTAATTAAGACTGTTGCGGTTGGTATCATAAAATACAGACTGTTTCTTTTTTCACATCTCCCAGGTTCGATTCTCGGCTCAAGCATGTGATTTTTCAAAAAACTGTGAATGCAGTTTTACTTACTTTTGAAAATAAAGGAATGTTTCCTTTTAGCAAAACTTGCCATTATTAATATTAAGGGTACTCTCCCTTCAACTGCCGTCTTTAAATTCCACCCTGTATAGTAGACAAGTTTAAAAACATTTTTTCTGTTAAGGTTTCTTAGACCAGAAAATTGTGAAATAAAAAATAAAGATTTTTTTCAATACACAAATATACTCTTGAAAATAGTGCAACGGATTGGATGACGACGAGCTATAATAAATTTCTACTGCCAGTGACAGAATTACAAAGGAAAATGTCTGCATACACGCCGTTATCCGCGAAGGGATAGGTAGAGGCATAGCATATGCTCACATTTACCTTTTAGTTTTATGACCCACGTAATAGGTGGACAGCCTATTGCCGTGCACTTGCCTACTTATAATTTCTTGTCATTGTGACAGCTTCGGAAGTGCATTCGGTATTGAGTGTAACCGAATAAACCCATAGGTCCTGGTTTCGATTCCTGGATCAGTTCAAATTTTTGTTTGATCCACTAATGTTAATTTTATGGTCCCCAATGAATTCTAAAGGAAAATGTCTATTTATATCTAGTATTTTCCGCATTAAATAAATTTGACTAGGCTATCTGTTAATATTTACGTGTGTTTTATTTCTCAGATATTTTATATTCGAATTGGCGCATATTTGAAATATTATTTACATATTATAATGTTTAACAGCTGTGTCTGTTACATTATCGGTAATTTCATCTGATAATTTTTAAAGTCACATCTTATCTATTTACACCTATCTATTAGGAGATTATCTTATTTACTATGTAGGATAAAATTGATATTTGGAATCTAATAATAATAACAACGAATAGAATTTTACTACAGTTTATTACTACCAATGTTTTAATATGAGAAACAGTCTATCTGGTAAAAAATGGTATATCATACGCTTCATCCTTTTCAACACATAGTTATAAAGTCATAAGCTATACCTAATATTTTCTTCCGATTTATTGAATACTTCTTTCTTTTGACACATCCAAAGTTTTCGTGTATTTTCATTTCCAAATAACCAGAATAAAATAGAAAATGCACATTGATACACTGTCAATAAGTTACCAATAAGTAAAAACAATACTACAATGTTCAGTTCACCTATCAATAAGTACACTAACGTACAAATATCTTTAAACATCTGTTGGAAACAAAAAACAAATATCATAATCAACATAACAGTAATCATTTTCAGATTATTTCTAGTTTTCCTATTGTTTGATAATACAGATTTTAATACTAAGATTAACAGAACTGCATTGGCTATTAATATTGGCCACTTGACTGCGATTAATACACTGGAGAATATTAGAGGCATATTATCAAGTCTAGAAATTTGTGACAAATAAAGTATTGCGGAAACAAAAATAGGAGTAACCCACGCCCAAGCTGACAATACCCATATGCTTGTAAGTTTAGTATTAAATACCTTGACGAGATTAATATACATTTGTCGACTGAAGACAAACATCCAGCTGATAAGAGCAGCTTCTGAGTATATTATAAGAAAGAAATTCAACGTTACTAGCTTAAATAAGAATGGCAAAACTTCAAACAGGTTCTGAATATCATGCAAGTATCTTATGACTGTGTACAAATATCTGGCGATCATAAACTGAATGAGAAGCTTATTCTTGTAACTGCTCCTCCACTCGACGAATAACACAGCAGTCAAAATGAGAAGCACAAGAGCTACAGTTGATAAAACCATTCCAGTAGTGCTCATTGCGAAGGCAACATGTGTCCATGAGCCGCTTACATTATGAACAATATTTACCACATCTAGTTCATATATCATTGAATCAGGATCATCCATGGCGATATTGAATTTGGATTTTGGCTTGCGTTTGATTGTTTATAACAGGTTATGTATTTTGTATTGTATTGCAAGGATCATCACACTTCATTTTTCACTTATCACGTGTCTATCACATATTGGCAAAAATACACTCCTTAGGTGTGAGTATCAGTATTTTTTTTTCTATCACATGTTTGTAATCAGTATTTTATTAAACACGTTCACTTGTTAAAAATGACTGTGGAATATGTATTTTCAAGCCGTTGATTGATAAATATTTATCTGTATCTAAGAATGATTACGTTTATGTTTTGGCAAAAGATAATGAAATTATTACGTACGTCAACAAATTATCTATTGTTGATTATAATTATGCATAATTATCATGTTCTACAATTAAATTTCACGATTTCAAATTTTGATTCGCTATTATGATTTTCATCATTTGCAGCGCTAAATACATTTCGAATGAAACAAACTGAAGGCTTTTGTCTGATTATGTCTCAGTAGCTTTGTATGATGGTAAGACTTTATAAATTATTAATTATTTCTTATTTCACATACATACATTTTAGGTATAGTCCACACCATAAGGTGTCTACGCTAAGCTGCCTACGTCTTTGGGTATAAACCCAAAGACGTAGGCAGCAACATACAGTACGCCCCCTTTTTCCCATTAATTTATTGATCAGCGTAATATTATGGTGAGCTTAAATTCTCTTTAATAAAAATTGTGTATATTTTTTAGGGTTTTCAATAGGTAGATTTTTAGTGGTGGTAGATGTTAATAAAACACAGATGAGAAACACAGAGGATATATTTTCAGATATAATGCCACGACAGGTCAAAAATAAAACTCACGTACGTGAGGAATAAGAAACGATAAATATATAAAATTCTATACAAATAGTTAACAAGATGACAGTGTCTAACGATATTAGGTATTAAAATTTATTGCGAACTTTCTGTACACTCGAGAACAAAATGGTTATACTGAATTATTGTGACTTTATTTTATGTTTACAATTTATTTAATGTTGTTCAATAATACCAATGCCCACAAGTGTAAATGTTCTTAAACTTCATCTTCAAAACCAGTCGTTTGTGATACATTGAAAAGCTTAGTTTGTGCTTGTTTTACTTGGAGAATTTAATTTGTGCTTGCTTTAGTTAGCGTCATAATATGATAGTCAGGAAGAGAAGTCAGCCTATTCACCTACAAGAAGTGCATCTACTTATGAAATATTATTGCGTTTTCTAGTTTATACATTATTATATAATGACTAGTTGTTATCAACGATAAAATTTTAGAAATTCTACATAGTAAAACGTACTCTACTTCTAAACATTCTACTTTAGTTAAACATTCTGGTTATAAACATACTGTGCTTTAGTTAAAAATCAATATTACTACACAAAATGTATTCTAGTTACTTGAAATTTATACGTACGTGAATGTATCTGAAGATCCAAAAATATATGATACTTATTTTTATTTTTTATTTTTGTGATGATTGCTATGATACACTACAAAGTGTATCAGTGCTAGTAAAAGTTAAGAATGCTTTTTAGGTAGGTATGATTATTGTTCACCGTTTATAAGTTTTCCCGTTCAGTAGTACCAAATCAAAATTTTTAACTTATTAATAAATATAAACTCATTGAGGTACTTTTAATATTTAAACAATATAATACTGTAGTAAACGTAAATAATTAATTTCCATAGAAAATGTGTTGGTTAGTAGAATAATAGATATTTATTATCACTAACTATTAATTAGGATTACATAAGTAGTTTGAATATGATCTACGTGTACTTATATAGAAGTCTTTATAAGGGATCACAGTTGGAAAACACTAGTTCGTTACATAAATCGGGGAAATTATGTCTATGCGTATATAATGAACTAGTCCTATCTTAAACTTAAGCTATTTATTTTTATAATTTATGGCATTCAGAAACAGGTTTTAAAATTTGAGAAACTTAATAGAAAATACGATGAGTAATAAACTGTTGGTATACCTAATGACTAAAAACAATGGGTAATTGTAAGAATTGAAAGTTGATCAACTTCATGAAATAGAAAATGTCACAAATAAAGGCTCGATACAATAAGTTCTATTTTGATTATTGTTACTTAACTAACTTTGGTGAGGTATTGAAAATATATTAAAATAGGTATAAGTATAAAAATTTCATCATCATCATCATCATCAGTTATGAAGTGACATTATAATTGCATTTTATAAAATTATCTCCAAAAATAAATCAAAATATAAATATTAACTTCGTTAAAAAGAATTTTATGTTTATCTGGCTAAACAAAACATAAATTGGTAACAAAATTAATGAACTTATTAACGAGTTATGCTAAGTAATAATACTTAGCATAACTCGTTAATAAGTTCATTGATTGTAAATAAAACTTATTTATATATTTATAAATTAAACTCTATGTACTTACTACATAATAATATTAATATACCATACTCAATTTAGCTTAGAACGTGCAGTCACAATTTCATAATTTCATAGATTTCATAGCGTGAACTACAGTACAGCAGGACCAGTTTCACAAATAAAATATATTGATTTTATTAATATGTAAAACTTTTGCACTTAACATTACTTTTGTACAAATTGTGGGTAGATTTTTAAAGTGTGTAAAAACTAAATGTGGAACTTAATTAAATCACTGTTTAAACGTGATATTTTCCATCACACAACAAATAATTTTATTGTAAAACCAAAATTTGTAACCAAGTTATTTCAATTAATACGCACTTGTTATTCTGTTTCAGAGTGAAAAGTGAAAAATGCTGCTATCAATGCAGGATTTGAAAGGAAACTGGTCCCGAAATAGATAAGTCTACAAGATCACAACGTGTATTGTGTATTCAAGCTAACAATGTTTATTTTGAAATCTCTAACTTATAAACTACAATTACTGCATCACATTACTAAAAACATATAAGATTACTAGCTGACGCCCGCGCCTCCGCCCGCGTGCAATGTTTTTCCCGGTCACAGGGGTATGAAAAATAGATGTTGGCCGATTCTCAGACCTACTCAATATGCTCACAAAATTTCATGAGAATCGGTCAAGCCGTTACGGACGAGTATGGCAACGAAAACTGTGACACGAGAATTTAATATATTAGATTCTTTCCTAAATGTATATCGTAGAATGTAGAATTACAACGTTTTAATTTGTCCGACTACAATTTCAGGAAAGATGGTCTCCCACATTTTGATTGTTAAAAATATCTACGGTTTGATATCGTTTAAAAATTTGAAACGAATAAAAATTTAAATTCATCAACATCTCAGTAATCATAACAGAACAACTATAATTTCAAAAGTATTTTTGCCATTCTTAAATTAAATACGTGAATAATTTGCCTCAACTGTTCAATAGAGTCCAGCTCATTGTTGTGATAAAATCAATTGTGGCTTAAATTAATTGCAAATGTAATTATTTCCAGTTAAACTTCACTCGACCATGTGCTCTGCAAAACAACAATTTAAACATTATTAAGGTATACCGTCACAATACCAGAAATCATAATGCCTTTACTTAAAATGCCCGAGCCCAAAATACCCGAAATCGAAATATCAATATTCAAAAGGCAAATATTTATAATATAAATAATTCAAAATGCCTTACGGTCGAATAACCGAAACTCAAAAAATAAATTTATGAAATACCTTATTCTAAAATGTTCAAACACTTTTTTTAACATGATTTAAATCATACATGGATGCTATAAATCTGTGAATGGTTAACACCCCGACTCAGATAGGTTAGGTTAGAAGACTAAGGCGGGAGCGAAGCGAAGCGGAGCTCTCGCCTTAGCCTTCGTGGTTATTTTTTTTTGATGTTTCGTTAGCCCACTGTAGTACTTTTGTAACTCTGAATCAAAGTGTTTTAACATGAGGTAAATCCTACATGGATACTATGCCGGACTCCTACCGACTAAAAACCACACGTATAGGGGGAGGGGGGGGGGGGGGGGTAAGTTAAAGCCAAATAACAAAACGTGTGAGTGACAGTGAGTGACACATTGTATTCTATTTTTGGGTATTTTAAATTAAGGATATTTGAAAATTTGTATTTTGAATTCTGATATAATAATTATTTGTATTTTAAATTTAGACATTTTACGGTAAGGTGTACTGAAATAAGGTATTTTGAATGTTAAGGTATTTCGAATTCGGGTATTTTGGTCTAATGCATTTTAAGTAAAGGCATTTTGATTTCTGGTATTTTAATATATAACCATTATTAATTGTAATTCCACGGAAAGCATTTTCCAATTAATTCGTCATGTAATCATGTTTCAATAACATATATGATTGAAAATAAATTAGACAAATTGTGGCATAAAGTTTATTCAAGTGGCGCTTGTATTACGCGGCTTCATTAAATGAACAATTAATTTTAATGTGAAATGTGATAGATATTTTATAATCATTATAATAATCACATATCAATGAATAGATTGGACATTTAATCTGAATTAAATTATAATTTTATTTCACTTTATTTTATTCACCAATATTATTATTTTCAAAGACGCATGTCATTTAAAATTAATAAACTTGTAATTTATATATACCAGATTTTGATAGTAAGATGATTAAAAGATATGTATATGAATTACCTTGTTCTTCCACAGGTGTGTGTTCTTCGTCCGACGAGTCATAGCGTGTTTCAATCAATGAACTTTGTTTCGATAAACACTGTGAAACCATTTTATAGTCATTAAAAACAATTTAAATAAGGGTGCGACAGAACCTACTGACGTCTTTGGGGCTCAAAGAAAGGTTCATTTGATTGTAATACTTATATGCTTATAAATGCTGTTTAGGACATTCTTTACTAAATGACATCGTTCAAATAACGTTTGTATTTCATTATTCATTTCATTATGCACATTCATATTCAAATGAAAACATGACTAAAATCCAGTGTTCATTTGTTTGCAGCTAAAATTTCTTGAGGTTGCAATATCAAAAAATCTATACATTTATTTTCCTATCTATTACCTTTTCTAACTTAAAGATAGCGATACAAAAGAAAAAAGTACCTATTTCCCGATTTTCTTTAACAAATTACTGCCTAAGGGATTTATTTGATCGACTCCAAGAATCCTCGTAGCTAATCTCTTTAACTTCCAATAATATTTCTGTTGCGACGATATACAGATAATAAAGATGTTACCTTATTGGATCGTCGTCTCGGCGGAGATATCTTGTTCCACAAAGCTTCTAGCTGATCAAAGTGTTGAGATTGTGCTATTGCCGCTTCTTCAGGTCCCAGGCTTACCTGGATGTGACATTTTATATTTATTAACATTATCTCTTTGGAATATGTGCTTTTTGGAATATAAAATGCCTGCGTGTGTGTGCCACGTAAATTAAAATTGAAGTAAGAACAGAGCCGATTTTAAATATTCTTTCGCCATTAGAAATTCAAATTATTTGGCAGTAAAATTAGCATTGTATAAGTTATGCTACTACCTAAAGGAGCGAAGCAGTAGTAGTATATATAAAAACCGGCCAAGTGCGTGTCGGACTCGTGCACAGATGGTTCCGTACCAAAAAACGGCAAATAATCACGTTTGTTGTTTGGGAGCCCCGCTTAATTTCCCTTTTTTCTGATTTTAGTATTTGATGTTATAGCAGCATCAAATATACATCATTTGTGGGAATTTCAGATCTCTAGCTACTACGGTTCCTGAGATACAGCCTCATCACGGACAGACAGATAGTCAGACGGACGGCGAAGACTCATGTTTACCGTTTTTGACCTTCGGGTACGGAGCCCTAATAAAAATGGTCCAAAGAATGAAGAGATGAATTAGTGAACTCATTGATGCGACCATTATTTTTATTAAAACACTGATACACACACACAGCATTTCGTTTCAAAAAGATTTCCAATAAATAGTACAACAGATTTGTGCGATGCTTTAGCTCCTGGCTATTGAAAAGATGTTTTTATTCGGTTTAGGAATTTCTTACATTCCAGGGGCAACGAATAGCTCAAATGTTGTATTTGTGTGAATATACTGTTATTTTGTGTTAGAAATGCAGTGTAATTCAAAAATTTCATTACAATTTGATATTTTAGTTATAAGTCAAGTTTGCATGCTATCCTTGTAATATAAATTGTAACTTAAAATCACTGTAACCTCAACCCGTAAGCCGCGTTAAGGAACTTACTTCCAAAACGTGGCTTATTTCCAGTATTGTAAATACGAGTATGCATGGGTTAGAATGGATGCTGCGAGGTCTGAAGAATTTCACAAGAGAAGCCGTGGGTACAACTAGTTGATGTATTAAATGCACATCAGCATCAACAAAAAGATCATTCCATTCGAAAGCGTTTCACGAATAGGTATGTAAATTGACTTCCAGTATCAAGAAAACGTAGTAATATTAAAATACTTGTAAATTTACAGATTTCAAGATCGCATTATAATCAAAGCTTTGTTCCAGATTACAATGACACCCTTACCCAAGGTACCTATACAAAACATCTCAACGTATATTACATAGTAAATGTTCAATTGCGTAGAAATAAACGTTACAAGTACTCACCTGAGAACCCAAATCTTTGTTCTTTGCCTCCTGAATTTTAGAAATTTCCTCCATTGAAGCCGAGACTGAGAATCTAAAAGAGATTATTATGTTGTTGAATTTAAACATTTTTGAAAATAAGTTACATAGAAAGTAAATAACTTTTAGACTTTTGTATCTTATTTAAACAAAAATTTACGTAATAAAATGAAAATATAATTTAATCTTATATATTTAACTCTATTGTCTAAATTTCTTCTACATAATTAACCATTTGGATAGAGTTATAAAATGGGCGTTCCTATAATTGATAGGTAAGCATTAAAAATTAATAATTATGTATCTACCTCCTCTTCAAGCGTTCGTCTACTTGAGCCATCATAGCTGCAGAAGTAAGGTGACCATATTTTTTCTGCCACGTGTATGTATCCAGAGAAACTTCTTTCTTCAATAATCTTCTCATTGGTCGTTTTGGTGCCAACGGTCGCAGTTCTGTACATAAACCAAATGATTGCTTGGAGTTTTTGGCGCACAATGAATTAGTCTTTCAAAAAGTATATTTATGCTATTCGAGCCGGAACGTTACCAAAAGGCTCGGAGATACAAATATAACTGTATACAGGCTTTAGACGGTTCTCTGGGACTGGTTGCGCGACTTTACTACGTAACACGAATACAAACATCAGTTTCGATAAGGTGAGGCCGATTGTTAGTCTGCTACGAGTACCTTATTGAAATTACTGTAAAAGAGGACAGTTTGAATGGTCCGATTTGAGAAAGTGGACGTTTATGTGCAGTCTCAGACAAGTCAACATTATTTAGGTATTGAATGAAAAAGTAGTGCAATGGAAGAGGTTGAAAATTGTTGCTACCGAATGATAATAAAAAAATGTTAGTGTTAAACTTACCATCGGCATTTTTGGTTGGTGCGGTGTAAGTTGGTATCTTAACATACGTGGCAGGGGTATTGTGGAGACAGATCATTGGGAGGCATCCTGGAAAAAGTTGATGTTGAGAAAATGATCTGAGTCTACCATTAAGGTTGCTGTCGTAGTTCGTAATAAAAACGTGTTCAATATTAGCGTGGGTTATACCCCTCAAAGACGCGGGATAGAACCTCCCTCCTAGGTGAGGCCGCAGTGGTAGCCGTAGGTTTGTTAGGATTCCTTGGGGGCTTGGGTCATTGCGGGGGCTTACCCGGGGTTCCCAACCGTAGACTGTTAGGTAGAAAACGTGTAGTTTTTAGTCGGTAGGAGTTCGGCATATCATCTATGTAGAATTTTCCTTCCATTAAAAAATAGCGTGTGTTATAGAATTTACACTAAGAGCTGATAAACATTACACAAATACTACAGTAGCTAATATTAACGATAACAATGTCCCACATTATAAAAAAGCAACTGAAATGTTATTTTCAAAACAACTTACCCCTATCCACAAGATGCACAGCGATCCGTGCACAATCGCTTGTGATCTGAAAGCCGAGTAACGGAACATGCAGCGATAACGATGTCAATGCTAGGCCTCTTTTAGTTTCCCATATTATGAGGGTCTTATCTTCAGCACCTGATTAAAACAGCACAGCATTAATACCTATCTACACACATTGAAAAACCTACAGCAGAGATTTTTTCAAACAAGGTGGATTATGTAGGCTTATGAATAAAGCTGGATAATCCAGTTGATTATGAACGTGGATATGATGAAAATTGAATGTGTAATCGAAATTAAAATCTAGGTCAGGAATTTCCAAACTATTTCGGCAACTGACCCTCTTTGGTTTTACCCAAAGCCAAGTAGCTTTGCACACAAACAAACACAGCTTTTATGCTTTGGTGCGTTTTTCAAATTGCTAAGATTTTTTTTAAATTTTACATTGATGAAAGGGAATGAGGATAACTACCTATACTAACTACTAAAGTGTCTTTCAGACAAAATTACAAATATGGACGTATGTTTATTAGACGGAATTCTTTTAAAATCTCGATGACTACCTAAAATCAAATTTCGTTTATGTCGACACCTGAGAACTCGATTTGGACCCCAAAGAGGTCGATGTTATTCACTTTGAGTTTAGTCCTCTAATCTGATAATACAAGAGACTAGGTATTAATCTATACTTACTTGAGACAGCAATAGTGCCATCACCGGTGACTTTTACACATAGAACTTTGCCAAGATGGCCGGATAATAGGTGTAAATCTGATCCAGTATTGATGTCCCACACAATGAGGTTGCAATCCCACGATCCTGATACAATCTGTGTCTTATTTGTTATGGATACTGCTACGCATGTTACTATGTCCGAATGGCCGACCAATACCTGTGTAAGAGTTTTGATTACATAATCAGTTTCATATTTGCTCCATGGTTTCTTCCAAAACATTGCCCTTTATTAAAGTACAACAATGATAATTTCCTACTACTTTTTTAAGCTTCAATAGTCCATTTAAGTTTTGATGAGTGTAAATAAAATGTGTCCAATTGTCCACTCTATATCTATTTTTTAATATATTTTTACTGGAACTTAAACCTTGATAAAATAATATAAACTTAAAAAACAATCACATCCTTACAAAAAATAATCAAACAGTTTAAAAAAGTAGTTATTGGCTGAGAGTAAAAAGTAAGATATAGCAAAATATTAAAAAAAAAATTAAAAAAAAGTTTTGTCTCTCTATAATAATCTACTACCACACTAAAATAATTATATAACTCACCTGAGATAATTTTCCTCCGTCTAATTTCCACACCTTTAGCGACATGTCCATTGAGCCAGTTACTACGTGCTGGGAGTCAGAAGTAAGAGCAAAACATGTTATTCGTTCTGCATGAGACACAGATCTTTTCTCTTCTCCACCGTCCCCGCCACATAGGGACCAAATACGAACTGAATTATCTCCATCTGACAATACCTAAAAAATATCGGTAATTTTTTTTTAATGCAACTAAGGTAAAGTCTAAGACTTAGGTAAAGTCAGATAAAAACGAAACTAATCATCGTAGTCCATTTTTTGGTCCACTATATACGTAGTCCACTTTTGAAGGAGACAAATTCCCCGAACAGCTTTAGTACCTATTCCTTAAAAGTTATTTATGTTTTATTAACACTTGTTCCATAAAATCCTGTACCTACACTGATTTATTTCTAAACCCACAGCACAAAAAAAGACTTGTGAAAACTGTGTGAAAAACAATGACTAACTGGTATTGCAAAAATAATACGGTTTGATGTTAACTGGTGGTGTCATTAATTTAATGTCAAAAACTTTAACGCTCGTGCGGTATTCCAACTCGCGTCTTTAGCCACTCTCGAAGCTGATGCAAGATTCCAAATTTTGTACATCTTGGGGAAACGTATGGTGTCATTTATGCTCTGGATTGTTGGCACTTACTGGAACTTGTTGTAATACATTATTCATTTTCAACTTCAGCTCACTCTTGTACTTTTCACTATTTAATCTTAATTTTACACAACCTGACTGGTTTCCCCTTAGGTTATTCTTAAAGGTACTGTTCATCCATTTATGAACAGTACCTTTGAAAATGTCCTAAAGCGAAACAGGTCAGTTGTGTAAAATTAAGATTAAGTAGTTGAAAAGTGCAAAAGTAAGTTTAAATAATGAAACGTAGGATGCTATGATTAGTTACCTATCTCTCTGGTTATAAAAGACACCATCTACATTTTTGGGGTCCACGTTAACCTAAACCTTTTGGTTAACGGTCGAGGCTTAACAAACTTCTTCTTTCTGTGGCTAGGTAGTTAATATTTAGGAGAATACAACGAAGACTAAAAAGGTGCGTAGGTATGCCAAGGGCAAGTTGGTCTAAAAAACATCAGTTTCGTATGCAAGAGAATATTACTTACGGCGTATTTCATATTGAGCGTCATATCGAGGCTTGCTGTGGGTGCGGAGGTGGAGTGGAGTACGATGCCGGAATCTACCAGCCACACATGGACCACACGAGAGCGATCCCCAGACATTGCTCGTCGACCGTCAGACATCATTAGCAGTGTTTGTAGAGCTGCAGTATGACCCTGCATAATATGAAAAAAAAACCTAGATAGTAGGTATCTAATGTTTTGTGATTTTTGTTTTCAAAGTGAATTCTATTTTACGAGTTAAGTTCTTTCATTTGATACCCATATTGACGTAACTGTGGAAAATAATTGTGTACTCCCCATTTTATGGCAGCGGTCATCCTGGATTTACAATACTAAAGAATGTATTACGTGTAATTGTCATTAAAACTAAAGGCGTGTAAGTAAAATATTTGATCAATCTGTCGATTTAAAAGGGATCAATTTTCAAGGAAATAAACACGGCAAGTTATTTTTTATACAGCATCTATTAAATTTTTATGATACCACGATTCTTGACTTACCTTATAAGTTAAAGATGGTGAATTGTCAGCCAACTGCCAAACTACGACTGTTCTGTCTTCGGATCCGCTCAAAACTAATAAATTATTCGGTGAGAACGTCACACACGTAATATGTCCTATGTGTCCGTTCAAAGTAGTCTGCAGACGATGTGTAGATAGATGCCAGACTCTCACAAGGCCCCGAGCGCAACCACTTGCAGCTAATTGGCCATCCCTTGATACTTCGAGACAGCTGATTGGAATTAGTTCACTTTGTTCCGCCTAATGAGAAAATAAACATGTTTAGGAATTTGCTTCGTAAAAGAAAAGGTCATCTATTTTATTCTAAGCTTCATTTTATTAAAATATAGAAACAAAATAACTTTGTATCTTGGAAGAACAATCTACTTAAGTTTAAGAAGATTATTTTGTAGGTATACCTGCAAAAGTGAAACGTTTGTCGTAGATTTTGTTTGGCGTCTTTTAGTTTGTTTGGTAGGTCGAAAATTCGTCAAGTTATCTTCTGTGTGAAATGAATATATTGTCACTCTGTTGCCTCCTGGAAACAAAGATAATATCAGGAAAAATACGAACAGCCAAAAAAGTAATCTAAAAAGTCAGATCAGCTGAAGCTGTCTCTAGCAATACTCAAATATTGTAAGCTCAATCTCCAAAGTAGAGTCTTTATATACAATCAGCTAGAAGATGGAAGCAATCAGCTAGTTTTTCTTACCAGCAGCCAATAAGAAGTGGTCTTTATCAGCGATGGCCAGTGCTGCCAAATCGTGTGCCACAGTCAAAGTTCGCAATAATTGCGCACTGTGCAAACTGTATAAGTATATGCGCTGGTCTGAACATCCTACCGCTGCGCGTGAAGAGTCGTGGGCCACAGCAAAACATTTGACCTAAGACAATATGAAGACTGAGTTAAGAGATAATTTATTCTGACATCAATGTAACGTTGTAGAATGAAATTTTGAGAACAACATTAACACTAACAAACAAAACAATTGGTTGGGGATCAACCCCAGAAATCAATAAAAGAGTTAAAGGGATATTTAGAATGTGTCATTATGTTTCCGATTTTTTGGAGATCCCCATGATCACTGCTGAAACAGTGCCAGAATATCAGAAGTACACACGAATACATGGTAAATATTCCATTGACTCATTAATGATAGTCAACATCACTAAACACCAGTGTCGTGCAAACAGTCATGATAATATAGAATGTCTTTGAATACATTTCAATCAGAAACGACCTCAGTCATAAGCATAGTCCAAAACTAACAAAGCTAAAAAAGATTGATGAAAAATCGTACGTCACTACAGAAATTTTGATCTAAGATATTCAAAGTGCTTTATGTTCTGTTCAAATCTTTGGTGGTTTAATATTTTATCCTTCTTTTGAACCCGCCATGCGTAGTTTCAACTTTCAATTTCTTTTTGTTCATCATGCTTATGTATACATTCACAGGCTAAGTCTGAGGGCTTAATGGAGATTAAGTCGGCAACATTCTCATACCAAGAGATTAGTCGGCAAACCGAATAAGCTGAATCCGTCTTAGAGCGATGAAATTTTGATCTTACTGCATTATGCCTCAGACGTTGTTGGAACATTGGATTTTAGATTTATTATTTTATATTACAATCTCTTTTGTCTTCTCTGATTACATGTTTTCATCTTAGTTTCTTATAGAATAAAGACTTTATATTTAACTTTAAGTATATTAAGGATTTAAATTATCAAAGTATATTTTGTTGGATTGCTGATGTTTTAATTAATAAGCTAAGATAACTAGCCAACGAAGTTATAGGCAACTATTTTTTTTTTTGAACTAAACATAATCTACGTTGAATTTAAGTGTTTACTTTGCTTTTACCAGTTTTCATTGAATTCGCGAAGAATTTAAAGTTTTTTAATATTTTTATTTTATTTGAGGTTAATGCATATAATTACATATCACGCAAAGTACATCTTATGGTAAATGTTAGTGGTTGTATATTTAAGGTAAAAGGTGACAGTTTATGTCTATGAGTACCAATAGTGCTGGACCCTTATCTCGTGGGAGTCCAGGGGTATCCTTCCGAAGGCTTACCCAGGGCTCTAAGGCTGTTAGGTGGGATACGTGTGGTTTTTAGTCGGTAGGAGTCCGGCATAGCATCTCTGTAGGATTTTTCTCACGTTAAAAAAAGATCCATCTTTTTATTTTTTAACTTTGAAATGCACTGGGTTTAAAGAAAATTAGTAAATGTACGTAGCTTTTTCGCCTAATTTTCATGATTATATTTTTATACCAATAAGGTGGCAGATAAGCAAACGGCCCACCGCAGTAATGGTGGTCACCGCAGCCTATGGACGGTTGCAACACCGGAAGCACTACACTCGCGCTGCCGACCCTAAGAATACTATAAGAATAAGGCTTTAGCAATACCTAATCGAAAATTGAAAAAACCAATCTTATTTAATCAAGTTCCTTTAGGATAATATAAGAAGGAGTGGGGTCTTAAATGAACTCGCAAGAGTTCTTGAGAAAGTTTAAAGATAAAAGGGTCTGCCTAATGGCTTTTTGAACTTTCTATAGGTAAGAATAACTGTAAAACTTGTAAAGATAACATTATAAATGTTAAAATTTTATAATGATTCGTGAAATCATTTGACGGGAACGGAAATTAATTCAATTAAATTTAAGTTTTGTGTATTAAAATGTTTTTGAAATAATTTTATTGAAGTTTGGTTAAGTATAATGAGATGTGGTAGTAGACAGTAATATTCGTAGCTTTTTTTACTTATATTAAAGTAAAAAGAAGACTATTAGCAGCACCAATTCAAATAAAGTAGACGAAATAAACTGAAGACCTATTTTTTTTGTTACTCGCAACGCTTAAGTTAGAAAACTTGGCAACTATAGCCATCGTCCAACACAAGAAAAATCTACGAAACCTCAATATCAATAGTAACCTAATATACCCTGTTAGCACGTTTCCACCAAACGTAATGAGAAAATGGGGTCCAAGAGCACTTAACAGAAATCGGTGGTAATCTATTTTCTCTAACGAATAAAGACTCTTAACCAATTTACTGATGCCCAATTACGGCGGTTGGATGTGGGGTTAG
Organism: Miltochrista miniata; assembly: GCA_933228765.1. NCBI lineage: Eukaryota > Metazoa > Arthropoda > Insecta > Lepidoptera > Erebidae > Miltochrista > Miltochrista miniata. The sequence goes on along the minus strand of OW121752.1, from coordinate 31,300,374 downwards.
AATGTCAAGGATGTTTTCGACGTAACTTAGTTCAAATATTCGGCCATTAGTGCCTTTACAGGGTGTTTGAGGCTGTATAATGATGTGGTGATGTCATGTTTGGTATAGGAAGCAAGAATCTACTTTACGTCTAATAAAACTTTTGATGAATTATTTCCTGTAAGTTTATAGACTAAAAACCTTTCCAAATAGTATTCTATAGGTACTGTATAATACAGTGAGAGAGAAAAGCTTTAAATGGATGAATTTCGATGCATCGTCGTCATGGATGATCAAAGAATCATGAAGAAAACAAAACTAAAGAAATTTTCTAAATACAGTTTATAGCATAGCATTATTTGAGGGTTTGGTTCCATTTCGTGAAACCAAACCTTCAAATAACTATAAAATACCGAAACCGCTATTACTAAACCTTCTAAAACTTTGACAACCTCTGTCGCTTACTTAATACACTAAACTAAAGACGTCATAAAAACCAGTGTATTTTTGTAAAACATTTTAACGTATTTAAAACTTACGCTAAAAACCTCACGTAACCATAGGCTGTTGGGCGTTACGCGAGGTTTTTTAGTCGATAGGAGTCCGGCAAAGCATCCTTGATGAATTTTTACTCACGTTAAAAAAAGTCCAGTACACGCATTACAGTTCAGTGATTTTAATTAAAAAGTACCGCTCCACAGTCTAATTTAAAATACATTTTCATGTTGCACAGAAAAGGAAAGAGATTAACTCTGTTCCAGATAACAGGGACATGTTACTTAACAAAGTTTAAGCCAAAGTTATTGCGGAACAAAACACGGGGCTTTGGTACTGTTTACTTGAACTTGTATTTCTTCTTTTATCTTTTAATTCAACAAGTTATTGAGAATAAATTTTTGTACAACGAATATTCATATTTGGTTTTTTGGTTTCTTTTTTCATGTTAAAATCATGCTATTAATTTCCTATTTTCGTGATCGAACATCAGTTTAAGTAGGTATTGTTATTTAATTTAAGCGTAGTACGAATGTCAAGAAAATAGACGGAATTTTCATTTTCGTCGAAGTATCTTAATCTCTGACAATTATCTCCATTCAAAGGTGGCCTGGTAGAAATCACATTTAGTAATAAAGCCGCCCATTGTACTTTACAAGACTTGTATTCCGTATTGATATGTATATTTATTACATACATACATATGGTCACGCCTTTATCCCCGAAGGGGTAGGCAGAGGCATGTTATATGCCCACATTTCACCTTTGTATAATTTGTCCCACGTAATAGGTGGTGAGCCGTATTGCCGTGTTTAAATGGACAGGCGCAGGTTGTGACTGCCTGCTGTTGAAATAAAGCCTTCAACTTAGCTTAACGACTGCCATTTTACTGGCAACTGGGACCAACGGCTTAACGTGCCTTCCGAAGCACGGAAACGTTCAAATAAATGTCACAAAGTGATCACATGGATGGTCACCCATCCATGGACCGGCCATAGTGAAAGTTGCTTACTGCAGTGATCGTTTACAGAACACTGAGTCCGCGGGGCCACGAGCGCTTCATATTTATTGGTGTACAATAAAGCATATTTCTATTCCATTCTAATCAAGAGGAGCCCAGAGAGATTGATGAAATTTCAATACAAGTAACTTGTGTTTGAAACTTTGCAAAGGTCTTCGCAATAGTTGTTTACGAAGTTATCTAGATGTCTGCAGTTCTCTCTGGCAATAACGTAGTGTTCTTGTCAGAGCTCTTTGAGGAGGTTAGTTAGGTATATTATTTTGCAATTGAGTTTAATGCTTGTTAAACGTTTCTATTTAAATACTAAAACGTCCAAGTTACGCGCCTTCTATGTGCTTAACCTTTTAATAATTACTCTATACAGCGATGATCTGTTTAACATAGTGATTTCTTAGTTTTAGAAAAAGCAAAGCTACTATGGCTCTGTTTATTCTAGAGTTAATTAGACTCAGACGTTCATTTTATTAATTCGATAACGTTAGTGAGACGGCGTGGCAATAACGCTGTTTGTTTAAAACTAAATGTTTTAAACTGATTTCAAGCGAAACAGAAATCTTCCTTTTAATTAATTGTAAGCATAGGTATATAAACAAGATTTTTATCTTATAAGAGTTAGAAAAAGAAGTATAACATTTTACTTTAGCTTTAGTATTACAAACCCTATTGGCAATTCAAGTTGCATTAACTATCACGGTGTCACAGTAGGTACACGGGGTCAAATATGGTCTGAGAAGATATTTCTTTGTTTCGAAATTGTTGACATGTATATATTTAGAGATACATACATAATGTTTATCAATTGTATACTTACGTCACATGTTAGTTACATTTGGGCTGTAAAAAAAATCTCAATAAAATTGGTCTATTTCGTTCTTAAATGAACAGAAGGAGAATATCTAAACAGCTTACATTACGTTGCCTACTCTACTTCGGGCGGATTCAACCAAAATCTGAGTCAGACTATATTAGAGAAAAACTTGTACCTACTGCAGTATGGCTATCATAGTTACGTCTACTTCAGTGTGGTTGCCATAGTAACGTTGCGTTTATAAGTTGTTGGTAAACATTTAAATTCACCATACTTTTAGAATGAGTACAAGTTATTCTCTAGCATAGTCTTACTCCGATTTCATCGAATCAGCGCTTATTAATATAGGTACTTACTCTAGTTTTATGCCTCTTCAGAACATGCAGATGCGTTCCAGTAATAAACGTTCTGATGTGTAGTTCATTTTCTCCTTGCAGCGTTATCAAAAACACGTTGTCATCAGTAACTTCCATGGCTGTTATTGCCATACTTGCGGTCACAGTGCTCAGTAGTGTGAAGTTGTCTACGTTCCATGTGCAAACGGTGCCATCTTGTGAGCAGGTTACTAGGATTTCGCCATCTTGTATAACTTTGATGCCTGTGACTGAACCCCGGTGATGATCTAGTTTTGTTACCTAAGAAATATGATTAGCTTTTTGTAAATATCCTCTAATATAAATTCAATTTTATTAAAAAGAAGTATGTACAAAGATCAGAGGTTTTCAATGAATTCATCAGAGATTTTCATAATATACCAAGAGTTAATAAGAATTGTGTACCAGCAAATGTTGAGGGGTTCTGAAATATAGCAAAACATATCGATCGCAACAGATTAAGCTAAAAGCCATACAGTTGTTGATTGAAAAGTTTGGAGGTGGGAACCAAGACTAGACATTTTGAACCTTAGAAACGTCTGGTCTAGACCAGATGCAAACGTTGCCTCGCACAATTTTTTTCAGTAAAATATCAAAATGTATACCTACCAGGGTCTTCTCTCGTTTCCCATAAATTCATTTGCACTAATATTGTTTGCCATAATCATCCCCGATCATAATATTTATTTGCACTATTATCATTTATACTAATAACGTTTGCCTTAACAACTCAACAGTCATAACTTTTATTTGCCATAAAATGACTTTCTATAACAACATATATCATAATAATTGGTTTCCATAAGTAACACATCTCATAATCGACTCTTGACATAATTAAAATTTGATATAATTATGAAAATAATACATAATATTGTTAGGTCGAAATTAATTATCGTTAACACCCCGACTCAGTGCAATCCGACTCGGATAGGTTAGGTTAGAAGACTAAGGCGGAAGCGAAGCGAAGCGGAGCTCCCGCCTTAAGTCTTCGTGGTTTTTTTTTTAAACCACCCAGAAGTGCTTAGTTAGTAGACGCCATATGAGGTTTAGTTTGAGGTTTAATTGTGAATAAATTATCTGTGTCGTATAAATTATCTTTATTCATATTATGGTGAATAAACGTTATGGAAAATGGCATTATTGAAAACGAAAATTATGGCAAATACATTTATGGATTTAAATTATTATGACACTTGATCGATTATGACCAATGGAATTAGTGAAAGTCATTTTATGTCATTTCACGATTATGGCAACTGAAGCGTTATGTCTAATGAAATTATGGCAAATACCAGTATGGCATATGAAATTATGGCATTTTAAATTATGGCAAACATTAGTAAACCACCTACCAGAGCACCGTCAACGAGTGACGTCACGATGACAGCGGAATCCTCCCCTCCACTGATGACCAACGATCTGTTCACGATTGCCGCTACGCACAGCACTGGTGCTATGTGTTCTCTAGGAAGGAAATGGACATAGTAAAATGTTGGTAAGATTACAAAATTTTACAAAATCGACGTCGTGATATAGGGAGCCGACATTATTTCTAAAAGCATCTATTACTTAGATAACTTAGTTTCTGGATAGATGCGCCTATCCATCACAATACGGCGAGGCTCAATGCACTACTTACAACACGAGACTAAATGCTAATATTTTTTTTTTTTTTTTTTTTTATACCACTAAGGTGGCAGACAAGCATACGGCCCACCAGAAGGTCCGGTGGTCTCCGCAGCCTATGAACGTTTGCAACACCAGAGGCGCCACACTCGCGCTGCCGACCCTGCAAAAACCTTCTAAGACCCCTTTTGAAGAACCCCATACTGTAGGCGTTTGGGAAAACCGAGGCAGGGAGATCATTCCACAACCTAAGCGTGCGCGGAAGAAAACCCCTATCGGATCTAACCGTGCTGGAACGCTCCGGACGCAGAGTGTGAGGATGAACTCCCTGTCTGTGGCGAGCGGTGCGATGATAGAACGTAGCCGTGGGCATCATATCAAACAATTCCTCAGAGCACACACCATTGTACAGTCGGTAGAACACGCATAAGGAGGCGAAGTCTCTCCTGTCGCGAAGAGGTTCCACACCACTTGTAAGTATAGAAGCAGTGTTTGCGCAGCAGTGAAGTACCGCCGCGCCCCGTTGAGCACACCTAGCTTCTTGGACACCAGCTTAGCCTTGTCCTCCAAATGGCTACGGAACTGAACGTCACTGGAGATGTCAACGCCAAGGATCCCTATACTTTTGGAGATGGAAAGAGATGTGCCCTGAAATTGCGGCGCTACAGTAATTGGGGTTTGCTTAGCGGTGAAAAAACACGCTTGTGTCTTGGAAGGGTTGAACTGGACAAGATTTTGTCCACCCCAATCGGACACTCTAGTAAGAGTAGCCTCGATTTCAGACACAAGCTGTTCACGATTTTCCTTCACTGTGTCCCGAGAGATACCGGGGCGGCCCGTGTAACAAGTGTCCCCCGTACTGTCGTCCGCATAACAATGAATGCCGTCAATAGACAACATGTCATTGATATGCAGCAGAAACAGAGTAGGGGACAACACTGAGCCTTGCGGTACTCCAGCGTTTATGGCCATGCAGTCTGAACAGCTGCCGTCAACGACGGCCTTGATGCTTCTACCGGCCAGGAAGCTAGACACCCATCCGCATAATCTCTCGGGCAGTCCATATGAGGGCAATTTCGTAAGAAGACCACGGTGCCAGACCCGGTCAAAGGCCTTAGAGATGTCAAGGCTTACTGCTAGAGCCTCGCCCTTACTCTCGATAGCCGTCGCCCATCGGTGTGTGAGGCACACCAGAAGATCGCCCGTCGAGCGACCGTGACGGAAACCGTACTGCCGGTCACTGAGCAGGTCGTATTCCTCTAGGTACCTCAGGAGCTGTGTATTAATTACACGCTCCATCACCTTAGATAAAAGGGAGGTGACGGCTATAGGCCTATAGTTGGCCGGGTCGGTCCTGTCACCCTTCTTGGGCACAGGATGCACATACGCGATCTTCCACGACGCCGGGACTTGTTGCTTGGAATATAAAAGCGTGAAAAAACGTGTAAGTACCGGACACAACTCTGGACCACACTGCTTCAGTACCACCGCATAATGAAATGTGGGCGTATACTATGCTTCTACCTACCCCTTCGGAGTAAAAGCGTCACGGTATGAGAAAGTGTATGTATGAGAATTTCTTCACAAAAATTAGAAAGTTTTTGAAGATTTCTCAAAAGCATTTAACGCCTGACTCCAATATCTATAGGTACTAAAATACTGTTGTTTATGTTTTGGGCTGTAAATGATACAGAAAGTAACTGTATTCCTATGGCTAAGGCCACACTATAAGTGCCTAGCTAGTTACGAAGAGCCAAGTGTCTCGCTTAGTCACTTGATCCCAGCGAGAAAGGAGCATGGCGGCGGCGGCCATATTGCACATGCGGCTACATTACATGCTACGTGCCTAGTTAGAGCCGGAATGCTTTATCAAGTCACTTGGCTCTTAGCACTAAGCTAGGCTCCTGTGGTGTGGTTTTAGACTTCGACCAAGTAATAGTATAGACGGGGCCACGTCATACATTACGAACTCAAAAAGTGAGACTAGTTCACACAAAGATATTGCAGCAACGACACGACATGCACACATACATACTTTTTTCGAATTCAAGGTAGTGTTTTTACACATCGGAAACGCACAGGAAGGTATCATGCGTAAAATCTTATTTTGCCACACGTATTTCACCTTCGGAACAATATCACCGACTACGACCGAATGAGCGTATGCGCTTACTTTAACGTCTTCAAAACTAATGTGTGGATGGGCCCGTCTATATTATTACTTGATCAACGTTTCTAGCCTAAGATCTAGGTATACTGTAATGCCTTACATTTCCAACTAGACTAATCTGTTATTTTATGATATATTAGGGTAGTTTGTAGTAAATATTACTATACATCAGCTGAGGTAATGGTCCTAATGTCTTTAGTTTCGCAGCTGGGGGTAGACAAGGGTAGTAGTGATGAGTTATGTCAGCTTCTACTTAAGTGAAATTTCTCACTAAGTAATTACTGATATTATAAACGCGAAACTTTGTGTGTTACGTGTACCCTCTAAAAGCTGAATGGATCACAGTACATTGACTATATTCTGGGATATATTACGCTACTTTTTATACATACAAACATTATGGTAACGCCTTTATCCCCAAAGGGACAGGCAGAGGCATATTATGGCTATTTCTCCTGGTTGCTTAAATTTGAAGGTCACACGCTTATATTTTCTAAACCGTATGAGTTAGAAAGAAATGTTTTAAAATAGTGGATAAAACAGCTATTAAGCCATAAAATACATGAAATTTGTTGCAATAGAAGTAAATATTCATACCTAAAATTAACACGAAAGGTCAAAATCGGGGTCATTTTTCGCATTCTACTCGTGTCACACTTCCCGATTCAGTTAAACATTTGGTTACTGCTTCACCAAATTTCCATAGATTTTGAAGTTACATACACTAAATTCACCGTAATAACATACACTACACACACAGTATTACAAAAAAAATCTTCTAACTATTATTTAGAACTTAAAACACAATATACATCGGTCACACGAATCTAGGTACTCTAAATTTGCGTAGTAAACGGTTTACTGTTGACCAAAACGACCACCCCAATAACAAAACTCAACTTAACTGAACGTTATTCGAGCTCGGGCATCGCGAGAGTGCAACGTGCAACTCCTGGCTCCTTAAGAAAAAAAAATATCAGTAAGTTTCTACATTTGTCACTTAATTCGAGTACTTTTCGTGGGTGACTTTTTGTACATTGTATAATAGCTATTGAAGTCAGAGTTTATTCAACGAAACCGCAAATTAATTGAGATATTTATGTAGTATTTGATTTAAAACGTAACGGCTAACTTTGTCGGAATTTTAAAAAAAGCTATGTTTTCGTTACCTTCGTGTCACATCCTTCGTGGCGTTTTACCCACGAAGGTGAGTTTATGCCACGAAGGTGATCTCTGACTAGTTTCAGTAAGAGTGGTACTCTTTTAGATTCATATTGTAGTAGATATTATGTAGCGGAATAATAGTAGAAAAAATAAGTAGGTACCTACAATCATAGCAAAGGACAGAGCAATACCTATAACATTCCGTGTGAAGCCCTTTTATAGGAGTAGAAATCCCACCGGACGTTATGCCAGATCCAAACCGTCTAAAACTCCCATCGTAGCTACTTACCCGTCTAGTATTAGGCGCCCCGGGCAACTCCTTAGAATGATGTATCAGGGTACCCGACAGGCTTTGGCTTTCACCGTGGCCTCGCCTACGGGTTCGGGTGTTATCTTGCGTCTTTTGGGTTAGTTCAGATGCTTTTCCGCTTCTTGAGGCATGCGGCATGCTAAGAACTTTTGAACAAAGATACAATGATCTTCGCGTCCAAGTCTCAAGAAGAAATCCTGGGAAAGAGTCATGCCACCTAAAGCTTAATGAAGGCACCTACTACTTTATACTTATATCAACTTAAATACATTTAGGTACCTAGTACTCGTCGAGTTTTCCGGCAAGGTGGTTTGTGACTACTCTCGAGAACAACTTGTAAACATGGCTAAGGAGTGTGATGGGTATATAATTCTTCAGCAAGGTCTTGTCACCTTTTTTGAAAAACAGAGCCACCGCACTCCCGCTCCACGCTTTAGGTGTTTGTCCCTGTTGGAGGACGGAATTAAAGAGACTCGTCCGCTCTTTGAGAACTAGAGTCCCGCCAGCTTTAAGAAGCTCAGTCGTTATTCCGTCCTCTCCAGGGATTTATTGGTTTTTAGTTGTTCGAGAGCAGCCCTGACCTCGCCCTGGTCAATATCCAGAATGTCTTCGGTATAGTGGCGCATTAGTGGGGCTCTGTGGTCACGGTCGCTAGGTCCCGTCGGTCTTTTTTTAGGTGATGCATATAGTTCTCTGTAGAAGCTCCTAACTTCTTCGAGAATCTCGAGGTCTCGGTTTTGCCACCCGCTGTCTTCAATTTTGTCAGACGAGGTCTTCCGAGCTGTTGGGCAAAGACTTTAGTACCCCAATTTTGTGTGATCGCTGCCTCTACGATGTTGGTGTTATAACGTCTCAGGTCGCGTCATAGCAGCTTTCGGATTTTGATGTTTAAATCTCTCTGGTCTGACGAAGACCAAAAGTAAGCAAAAGTAAGTATGCATAGATTTTTATTTTTTTATTGAGGTTCGCAAACTGGATTCTCGGCAACACTATTCAACATCGCTCATTTAGACTTCCTTTTGATCGAGTTCTCTCAGTTCAGCCGAGTACTCAGTGCGAACACAGCATGCATCCTAATTTTCGCACTTCAATGAAATGTAGATGGCGTTTCCCGTCTGATTCTCATGAGCTCAAGGGTCTCGGGCGAAAGCTGGGAACACCTATTTTTGCTTTTTTCCAGACTGAAACCTTCGGGACACTTGTTGTAGCGTCCTGACTCCAGTGTCGGCCTTATCGTGATCGTTGCCAGTGGTTTCCAGCAGATCGTATCGGGGGTAATTCTTTCTGAAGCGCTCGTTGCCCCGCGGACTCAGTGTTCTGTAAACGATCACTGCAGTAAGCAACATTTACTATGGCCGGACATGGATGGGTGACCATCACGTGGACCACTTTGTGTCATTTATTTACGAGTGTTTCCGTGCTTCGGAAGGCACGATAAGCCGTTGGTCCCGGTTGTCGGTAAAATGACAGTCGTTAAGCCAAGTTAAAGGCCTTACGGGCGGCTTGAAAAATTTCAACTGTGGGTCGACACTACCTGCGCCCGGGTCGGCAGCGCGTGTGTAGCGCCTCTGGTGTTGCAAACGTCTATAGGCTACGGTTACCAACCTTCCGGTGGGCCGTAAGCTTGTCTGCCACCTAAGTAGTATAAAAAAAAAATCGAAACGATTTTGAAGCTCCAATAGAAACTTCTCGGCACACAAAGCTATTTGGAGTGCAGTAGGTCGGAGAGTAGGCTTCATCATCCGGGCCCTTTCGACGCGGAATTCTTAATTCAGAGACGCTCTGACGAGTCGGTGATCATTTCCGGTATTAAACCTGTTGATCACAGAGACATCTTCTCCAAATATACACCTCCTGTCCGACATGATGAATTTTATCTCGTTCCTTGTGACCTTGTTGGGGCTTCGCCAAGTCCACCTTCTATGGGGTTTCTTCTTAAAGAATGAGTTCATCAAGAAGAGCCCCTGAGCCTCAAGAAAGTTGATAAGCATACTGCCCCGCGGCCCCCGGTCATTTCTACGCCCAACACCAAAAAGTCCGATTTTCGTTTCACCGCGTTCTTGTACTCCCACTTTGACAGTGAAGTCCCCTATCATAACATTGTAGTGAGTCTTGGCAGTACCGTGTAATGCTTTCACCACGTCCTCGTACACGGTCTCAATTGCCTCGTCAGTGCTTCTCGAAGTTGGGGCATAGGTACACCTGAATCACCTTCAGGGAGTCCTGTTGGTAAGTCTCAGTATTACGTATGCTACCCGAGGCGAAACACTCCTGATCTCCACAATGCTGCTAACGAGTTCCTTTTTCACCGTAAAGCCGACACCGCCCTCGGAAGAATGTCTTCCATCACCTTCCCGAAAGTAGAATAGGTCACCCGACCCAAGGGTTAGCGTGTCCTCCCCCTTTCTTCGGACTTCGCACAACACCAGTATGTGCCAGTTTATGCGACCCAGTTCTACCTCGAGTTCGGTGAGCCGATCGTCCAGCCGCAGAGTGCTTCCATTATATGTAGCGAGGTTCGGACATTCTCACACAACATCATCTAGCCCAAATTAAGACAATATAAGCTTATGCTATGGGATCTAGACAACTGATAATTTGCCACTTTGTGCCAAAGAGATGTACTGTGTTATTTTTATAATATAATGGTTCCAGAATAACTTTTACGTCAAAAGCATGTGTAGGTATAGGATCTGGTAATTGTTTTTAGTTAATTAGCTGTTACCATATAAGTATTCGGTAGAACTAACTTTAAATTTGTACTTAAACAATGATTGAATAATGTCTGTAAAGCTACTGCGTCACCTTCGTGGATCGTCGCGTCACCTACGTGGGATCAAATAATTCAAAACCTTATTCTTCCAAATCTGACTCAAAATTTAACTTGTTGACTTATATATGTTACTTATCTTACCAAACGCTTTGTGTTTGTTTAAAAAAATTGTTAAAATCATCAGTATTTAAAATTTACCATGAAGGTGACGATGAGAATCGTAAAAAGTAGAAATAGCCTTATATGCCCACATTTCACCTTTTTAGAATTTGTCCCACGTAATAGGTGGTGAGCCGAATTGCCGTGTTAAGATGGACAGGCGCAGGTTGTGACTGCCCGCAGTTGACATTTTTCAATCCGCTTAAAACGGCCTTCAACATGGCTTAACGACTACCATTTTACCGGCACCGGGACCAACGGCTTAAAGTGCCTTCAAAAGCACGGAAACGTCACAAAGTGACGTTTCCGTGCTTTCACCATCCACGGACCGGCCATAGTGAAAGTTGCTTACCACAGTGATCGTTTACAGAACACTGAGTCTGCGGGGCCACTAACGCTACTTTTTATACCCGGATTATATTCACATGGGACCGGGAGCGAAAAATATTCTGAAAATTTACTAAAATTATTTTATTAAATATCCTTATCCTGATTGTCGACATAATGGTGTTCACGCTAACAAGGTATAAATTATTTGGATTACACGGCTTCAAACTTGTTTCAAAGTTGGTCACAATATTGTTTTTATAAAGTTGAATAATTACACTTACAATATTTTAGTCTTGACAGCCAAGGTATGAAGGTCCCAGACGATGACACTGGTGTCTTCAGAACCAGTGAGCAGATACTGTGATTCTCGAGTTACACACATGCAGAGGATTCTTCCAGAATGACCTACGACAATAAAATACACATTAGTAGTAGAATCGATACAAAAAAGTATGCAATCTCTGAAACAAACTTGTGGATCACACAAATATTTTTTGCGAACAATGTCCATTATACCAACTAGCGGACGTCACGCGGTTTCACCCGCGTAATTCCCGTCCCCATGAGAATACGGGAATAAAATATAGCCTATAGCCTATGTTTACCGCAAAGAGTGTAGCTTCCCAACAGTGAAAAAAATTTTGAAATCGATCTAGTAGTTCCGGAGCCTATTCGATGCAAACAAACAATCAAATCTTTCCTCTTTATAATATTAGTATAGATGACCATTTCTCATTATAGTTTAACACTGTTATCTCTTTTTGAAATGTAAACAATTGTGGGTTTTACAATTTAACTAAAATAGAACAACTGTATTAAAAGATTGTGTGTTTCATGACGACTGAGTTTACCACCGCTTTCAAGCGCTTGTGGAGAAAAAGCGGGGTAACAAATTCCACTGCAGCATTTTGTCCAAGATGTCAAGTTTACAATCGTAAGTAATTCCTTAAAACTAAATGTAGACGAATGAATAAATCCTACTTGGAACTACAGCATTTTTTTTTTATACTACTTAGGTGGCAGACAAGCTTACGGCCCACCGGAAGGTTGGTAACCGTAGCCTATAGACGTTTTGCAACACCAGAGGCGTTACACACGCGCTGCCGACCCGGGCGCAGGTTGTGACGACCCACAGTTGAAATTTTTCAAGCCGCCCGTAAGGCCTTCAACTTGGCTTAACGACTGTCATTTTACCGACAACCGGGACCAACGGCTTATCGTGCCTTCCGAAGCACGGAAACGCTCGTAAATAAATGTCACAAAGTGGTCCACGTGGTGGTCACCCATCCATGTCCGGCCATAGTAAATGTTGCTTACTGCAGTGATCGTTTACAGAACACTGAGTCCGCGGGGCCACGAGCGCTTCAAAATATAGCGCTTTAATATACGAGCAAACAGCTATTGGGTCAATTTTAATAATAAAAGTATAAAAACACAAATTGTAATAATATAGAGAAGGAAAACTCGAAATGAAACCCGGTTGTCAGTAAATTGATAATCGTTAAGCCAAGTGGAGGGCTTTATGGACGGGCGGCTTGAAAAATTTCAACTGCGGGTCGCGGCGATTTGTGCCTGATCATTTCAACACGGAAATAGGCTCACCACCTATTACGTGGGACATAAAACTATAAGTTGAAATGTGGGCGTATACTATGACTCTGCCTACCCCTTCGGGGAAAAAGGCGTGATTATATGTATGTATATATGTAATAATATAAAATCACGCTTAACATCAAAATTCTCAGTGTTTATCTTTGTACCAACGGGACATTCAACCTTTGATAGCAGCGGTACGTAAACTGCCCCGGGTATTCAATTCTCGAGTTTCCTGTGTATTTGGGATGAAACCTGCAACCATAATAACCTTTTATGATTTAATGCTTCATAAACGGAGAGGCCGGTTAATATAAAGGCCAATATGTGAATTTGATGAAGGATTTGGGCTTTATTAGCTGAAGTTCATAAAAGGTTCAGTAAGATTTAGGCTTTATTAAACATTAGATGATGTTCGCGGCTTTGTCCGCGTGAATTGTGGTTTCCGTTCCCTCTTCCCAAGGGAACATATTCCCGGGACATAAATCCTTTATTTTATTTCAGACTATATTCTATTATTCCTGTACAAAATTTTAGTCAAATCCGTTCAACCGTTAAAGCGTGATTGCGTAACAAAAGTCAGAAGGGCGCGGCGGTACTTTACTGCGGCGCAAGCACTGCTTCTCTATAAGTCGCAAGTGCGTCCGCATATGGAGTACTGCTGTCACCTCTGGGCGGGGGCACCCGAATACCAGCTTCGTCCATTTGACTCGGTGCAAAGGCGAGCTATGAGAGTTGTCAACGATCCCATACTTGCAGGTAGTGTGGAACCTCTTAGTGACAGGAGAGACTTTGCTTCTCTATGTGTGTTCTACCGCCTGTACAACGGTTTGTGCTCAGAAGAATTGTTTGATATGATGCCTACGGCTACATTCTATCATCGCACCGCTCGCCATAGACAGGGTGTTCATCCTCACACGTTGCGTCCTGAGCGCTCGAGCACGGTGAGATCTAATAGAGGCTTTCTTCCGCGTACGCTTAGGTTGTGGAATGATCTCCCTGCTTCGGTTTTCCGGGTTCTTCAAAAGGGGACTTAGAAGGTTTTTAAAGAGTCGGCAGCGCGCTTGTGGCGCCTCTGGTGTTGAAACGTCCATAGGCTGCGGTGACCACCGGTACATCTGGGGGGGCCGTATGCTTGTCTGCCACTCTAGTGGTATAAAAAAAAAAAAAAAAAAAACATCGAAATATCTGAACATCTTCATCATTTCTAATATTAGTGAGATATAATAATGTTTGTAATATAGTAGTATACTTAAAAGTGTCTATTACTAAAACTACCTTAAATCAAACTTAGATAAACTTGGAAAACGAAATTTCTATGAAAAAGAAAGGTACAAACATGAATTTTAAAGAAAAATAGACAGTTTGTGTGAAAGCTGTAACCCCTCTAACAAATATCAAAACTATGCTACATTGCCACCATTACACGTTATGTGAAAGTGCCAGGGACGAGTAAGCAATTTGTTTATGCACACCTTAGATCATCTAACCACAGGATGCGCCTTACTTAAGCATTGTTTTCTGCCATTGCACATGACCATTTGGTCTTTTGGCTTTATGAAAAGCCTGTACATCAGTACATCATTTTATATGATTAAACTAGTACATTACATTGTAGTTGACTGTACAATAACAATTAACACACAACAGCCATTACGCGTTTGTCGATAAATACATTTTTAAATGCAATGAAATTTTATATGTCTTTGTGTTTCCCCCTTCATTTGTATGAAAACTGGCAGAATATTTTTGTATGCGGTGGTTCGCAAAGGCTAGTCCCGTGTTATATGGTCTAAGATGCACACACATAAATTGCCTGCCATTTTCATGCTCTTCTTATGATGGGTCCGCGCAACCTACATGCGTACTTTTTTATTTCAATGTACGGGGTGCAAAATCGTTTCCTCATTTTTACTCAAGAGTTGTAGTTTTTACCTTTGCTGGTCGATTATTACACAGTAATATATTTTTAGGAACATATGAATTTAAATATTTTAATATGTTCTACAGTAATAGATACCTATTAAACTAAATAACTTGTAAAATAAAAATATTAACCGTAGTGAAACGACTGACTGTATTGAAATGAAAACTGATTGAAAGTTACTTTATAAACAGCATAAATTACGAGTAGGTACATAGCAAATAAATCTGCAAATATTTGTCATCAAGGTTTGTGTGTTTTAAGGTTCACAGATTGCGCTTTATAAAAATATTTCCAACCATATTTATTTCTGTATGATAAAAAACCTAAAAAATCCGTACTCGCTAATAACTTTGCAATGATTTGATTGCCAAAAAGGACAGCTTAATCCCCCGCAAAATCTCGGAAATCGAAGTTAAAATTCAATTTCGAAGCGACAGGTACAATAACATTATACCCGATTGCTCTACAATTAAGATAATTACAAAGGTACTTTTGTTGATTTTGTTAGTGATGCGAGAAAGGGTATTGATTGAATACGTATTGGGTTACTCGTGTGATTGCTTCTTTGTTTAAACAAGCCTAAATATAGTAAAGTAATGAGTAAGTGACTAATGTTTGTCTGGGGGCCTTCACAAACAGCTCACAAGGTAACCAATTATGAATTAAAAATGAAAAAGGCATAGGTTAAGTTGAAGTTGTATTATTTCAGTATTAGAGCAACTGCGATTGCCTTGAAATTTTCGGTGCGGAAGCATGTCATGGCGAAAAGACGGAAAAGTTGATTCCAAACCCATAGTGGGATCCTGCCGTTTGGCAAAATATGTTTCGTCAAATTTCACTTCCCAAAAATCTTATCGTATAGTTTTATTTTCCAAAAGAATATTTCGCATTTTAATCACTCCGATTTACTTGCTCAATTTTTGTTATGTCAAATAAACATTAAGCAAATGCTTTATTTTGTAAAAAAAAATATTACAAAAGTAAGTTTGTTCAAAATTTTGATTTTAATATGGATGAAACATGAAAAATCTGATATAAAAGTGGGTTAGGTTAGGTAAGAACTGTGACCCTAACAGAGTGCGAGCCGAGCGAGCGAAGCGAGCGTGCCGCGGCAGGGAATTAATTTGTATAATAGCAATTTGCTAAGTTTTTAATGAAATTAATTTAAACTCATAAGTAAATCATATAATATGTAATATTTTGGGAAAAGTATATTATGCCAAACCTTTGACTACCTAACACTTGGTAAAATGAAACTTGGTCATGTAATTATTTTTTAAACATTAAATTGCCAAAAATAGTATTTACTAACTGTAAAATTGCGAAAAGTTGATGTTATTTAAATTACATTATCTTGAACAATTTAATTTATTTATTTATTTATTTAACAATTTATGTACACACATTATTATACAGATATGTAGTAAGGAAAAAAAAGAGTACAATGGCACTGCTTATTTCTACAAGAAATCTCCTCCAGCAGGCCGGCGAGAGGAGAGCATGACAACGATATTTGTGAAAAAGGTAGAAGTGTGTAAAAAAAAGACTAATTAAAAACAAGGATTATACATACTTGAGAAACAAATACTTACAAACACACAAATATATACACATATACATAAATACGAATATATAAATACCTATTCTTATTAGATGTAAATGGTTACTTAGGGAATACAAATATATATTATATACTTAACTAGGAAAAATAACGACATTAGCAATTAAAAGTGGTTGAGAGATAGTGTTCACGTACTTTTTTCTTGAAACTCGCAACCGCATTAACATTTCTAATATTTGGTGGCAAGCAATTCCACAACCTAACCGCATGTGCCGTGAAGGAATAGGAATAGAAGTCGGATTTGTGGGGTGGGACTTTAAGGATGGAGCGAAGGTGCGTCCTGCAGGGAGCTTCAGGAGAACGTAGTAATGAGAATCGCTCCCTCAGGTATGACGGGGATTTTGGGTTGTGCAGTATATTGAAGAGGAGACAGAGTATCCGAGTGTTCCTGTGAAGACGGATTGGGAGCCACTTGAGCTTTTGGCGAAAATGTGAAACATGGTCATACTTCCTGAGGTTAAAAATAAAACGAATGCATAAATTCTGCAGCCTCTCAAGTTTGTCCAGCAGCTCCTCTGTGGCATCTAAGTAGCAGGCATCAGTGTAGTCTATAATGGGCTTAATAAGAGTCTGAGCAAGAGTGATCTTAATCTTCAAGGGCAGGAAAGTTTAACTCTAGCTAGTAGTAGGTATTGCAATATATTAGTTTATTTTATTATTATAATTCTTTCAGTGACTGGGCTACACCCGGAATTTATAAAAGTCGCCATAAACTATATGAACTGTATTCTGAAAAATCATATAATTTCAACCCAGAGTTTCAGCAATATGTTAAGAAATACTCAAAGATATTTAAGCAAGCCTGTACCTTAGCCAAGTCTAATTTCATTAGAAATAAAATTTATGATTCTGCGAATGTAATTAAAACTACTTGGAACATTATCAATGCGGAATGTGGTAGGTGTACAACGAATGAAAGAAAGTTTCATTTAAATATAAACAATCGCCACGTATCGGGGGATTTGGAAGTGGCGACCGAGTTTGAAAAATTTTTCAGTAATGTTCCAATAGAGATAACTGACACTCTCCAGTCGTCTTCCACCTCCGCCGAGCTATTATTAGCAGAATCTGTAGCTGCCTGTGAAGGCGCGTTCGAATTCACCGTTGTCAACTGCAACGACATCATAAAAGCTTTTAGATCTATTAATGTTAAAAAAACCGCTGACCTTTGGGGGTTATCAGTAAAATCCATATCAAGTATTATTGATGTCATTGCCCCCCACTTGGCAACTGTGTTTAACGATTGCGTCTCTAGTGGTGTATTTCCTGATTTGATGAAACACAGTAAAGTTATACCACTATTCAAGGCTGGCACCGCTTCAGATCCGGGTAATTTCAGACCTATCTCGGTGTTGCCGACCTTGAGCAAGATATTTGAAAAATTGATACTAGAGCAGATGCTGATCTTTTTTAACAGTCACAAATTATTTCATGAGAAACAATTTGGCTTCACTAAAGGACGTTCTACTACCGATGCTGGTGTAGAGTTATTGAAATGTATTTATGACGCCTGGGAGGATAAACAAGATGCAATTGGTGTGTTTTGTGATCTGTCTAAGGCATTTGATTGCGTCCAACATAAAACATTAATCAGGAAATTACACCATTATGGCATAAGAAACAAGGCTCTCGACCTTCTGACTTCATATTTGAACAATAGAATTCAGCGGGTCGATGTTAATGGTGCACGCTCAGAGGGATCTGTAGTTACTATGGGCGTCCCGCAGGGTTCAATACTCGGACCATTTTTATTCCTTATATATTTTAATGACTTACCCTTTTACCTGGGGGACAACAACAGGATTGTTTTGTTTGCAGATGATACTTCTTTGATTTTCAAAGTAAAAAGACAAATAGATAACTATGACGATGTCAACAACGCAATCTTGAAAGTGGTTCATTGGTTTAACACTAACAATCTTAAACTAAATGATAATAAAACTAAATGTATTAAATTTACCTTGCCTAATGTAGCACAGTCAGAAACCAATGTTCAACTTAATGGTCGAGAGTTGGAACTTGTGGAACAAACCACATTCCTAGGGTTAACGGTTGATGCTGGTTTACAATGGGGTCCACATATTGTAAAACTAGCTAGTAGATTAAGTTCAGCAGCATTTGCTGTACAAAAAATAAGGCACTTGACTGATGTAGATACGGCTAGAATAGTTTATTTCAGTTACTTTCACAGTATAATGTCTTATGGTATTCTACTGTGGGGCAATGCTGCAGATATAAATAAAATTTTTATTTTACAAAAGCGGGCCATAAGAGCTATATATAGACTAGGTCCAAGGGTCTCTCTGCGCGAAAAATTCAAAGAGGTTAATATTCTTACTGTAGCATCACAATATATTTTTGAAAACCTTATGTATGTACAAAGAAATCTACATAGTTTCGCTAAGTTAAGTGATAGACACAATGTCAACACTAGAAATAAAAATAACCTTGCTGTTTTTCATAGCAGATTGCACAAAACCAGCAATTCTTTCATGGGTAACTGTATACGCTTTTACAACAGGCTTCCAGACGAAATTAAAAGTATGTCCCTTAATAAGTTTAAAAGATCTGTTAAAAGTAAATTGAACTGCAGGGGCTACTATACAATCAATGATTATTTGTTGGATAAGGAAGCCTGGAAATGACCTGCTCTGCTGGATTCTCAAAAAAATTGTTAAAATGCCTAGTTTTTAGATTCTTTAAAATTGTAAATAGAGCAAAAAAAGAACAACCCGCTGAGTTTCTTGCCAGTTCTTCTCAGGTGGGTCGCGTTGTGAACTGGTGGTAGAGTTTTTGTTTTGTATTCTGGACGTTTTGCAAGCGCATCTGTATAATGCCTATGTGAAATAAATATATTTTTGATTTGATTTTGATTTGATTTGAATACAGATATAGTTCTCAACAAAGCCCCGAGACAAAGTGTTCTACATTCCGATGGACAATAATTTCCGCACAAGCCGTAATGAATCAATGCAGGAAATAGACTCGCAGCAGTAGTGAAAGGCCATTGGATTACCCTCGCTATGTTTGCGAGATATTGTTCGCTATTATACTTGCTTGGAACAGTTCTTAGGTTCGTGGGCTATATTCAGTAAATTTGTGGTGAGCGGAATATTATACTACAATCAGTCTATCGACGACCTTTGATTTAGACATAGACTGAAAAGGATTTTGTAAAACGACCCAAAGTTCAATCATTGCACGAAAAAGTTATAAGAACGCAAGTACCATCGTGAAAGCAAAAAGATGTAGCTGAGTTGAACAATGTGAAGAGAATCTAAACTTTGAATAAATTTCATCAAACCAATTTGAACGCTTTACGGCACCTTTGGGAAATTCTTTCACAGTCGTTGCCTCAATGGCCATTAAATCACTGCGTAGAAGATAAAGTACCTATCTATACACGGCTAAGTCCTATTCATTTTTAAAACAACGGTTTTTGATTCAATTATTATCTCAAATACTTATAGCAGATAGTAGTAAAATATAATCTAGCTCTTTATCGATAGAGCAAAATAGCACCAGTTTCTGACCGTCAATATTGTGCAGGTTAGTGAGAAACAGGGTATTAAAGCTCATTCTGTCTTCTGTTCATTTAGTCTGTACTAATATTATAAAGAGGAAAGATTTGATTGTTTGCTTGTTTGTTTGCTTGCATCGAATAGGCTCCGAAACTACTGGACCGATTTGAAAAATTTTTTCACTGTTGGGAAGCTACACTCTTTGCGGTGAACATAGGCTTATACTCTATTCCCGTATTCCCACGCGAACGGGAATTACGCGGGTGAAACCGCGTGACGTCCGCTAGTATGTCAATAAATATATTCGTGAAAAATAAAGACGGTGGTGGTGCTGACATTGAATTCTATATTTTGATTGCCGCGGTGGCGCAGGAGGTAGTGTAAATGACAGCCGCCCCAGAGCAAATGCCGCAATAGATCAAATATTTTTGAGATCCACAAATGTTTGTTACGGAGTTTAGGTGTTTTTATTCCACACCGCAAGCTTATGGGGACTTGTACACTTAAAATAAGACACTCACCTTTAAAAGTGTGTACTCTTGAGTTTGACATGACATGCCATAGTTGAGGGTCTCCAGCTGATGGCGCCAAGACCAGATGCTGTCCTGATGGTGCTAGCTGCAGTAACCTTGCTCCGACGCCGGGAGTCGAACCCCCGACTGATACGACTCGTACCGTTGAGGCTATCGGTGGTTGGAGCCTATGAGAATTGAAATAAAAGAGAAGCTTATTGACATGTCGATTGGGTTACCAACGTCTTTAAGACATAAAACAGTTTATATTTATTTCACCAACTAATCAAACTTGATGACTACAATGCTTTAAATTTTGAGATCTGAATCATTTGGTAATACATTTATTTATAGTATGGAGGTTATCGAAAAGCTTTTACAGGATCGTATTGCAAATATGGTTAAAACTCTCGTATATGATTAGATGGTCCGTATTATTTTTAGTCATACTACAAAGACGAAATTTTTTAAAAAATATGGCATATTTTCATTGGTAAATTCTTTTGTTACATTTATTTTTTATACTTTATGAATTGGACATAATATTATTTACCATTTTCGGATAATACAAATGCGGTAAGTGTGATAGACGCTATTGCAAATTAAATGGTAACATGTGTTTAGCTGCTAATGATGAATGACTAGCTATTTAGTTCATCAAAAGTTTTGGAGCAAACTAAAAGTATATTTTAAAATACCTCAGCACATTTTGCATAACGACCAACACATTCTACGGAAAGTATAAAATCTAGGTTAATATACCTAAACGAAGTTATGTCCCATTCATGTCCTTAATGAGCAAAGAAGTTTAAGGAGCTATAATAAAGTTAAACTTAATACTGTCACAAAGGATGAGATAAAACCATTCCTTTTTTCACTCAAATCCAATTATTTTTCGTGAGTTTCTCATTAAAGATAATCGTCCGGGCGCGGGAACTCATTCCAGTTACCCCTGAGATCGTTTGTAACAAAAAACTTAATGGAATAGATAAGTATATCAATTAACAACATAATTAAGTATATCTACTCTCATACATATATATAATTATGGTGAGTTGGCGCAGTAGCAATCCCAACTTCGCTAACTATCTACTATTATAGAATCTATTTAAGAAAGATTTGAATTTTTGTTTTTTTGTTTGTTTGTTTTAACGAATAGGCTCCGGAACTACTGGCCGATTTAAAAAAATTTTTCACTGTTGGAAAGCTACACTCTTTGCGGAGTACATAGGCTATATTTTATTCCCGTATTCCTACGGGAACGGGAACTACGCGGGTGAAACCGCGTGACGTCCGCTAGTATATTATAGTATCTGTGCTACTACTAATAGATACGCACATGCAAAAGTTACTCTGGCTGTCAGCGTTGGTCCCAATGATTAATTACAAAAATCGACGGTTCAAGTTATGCTGCTAAATTAATACAATTCACTTTTTGTACGTATCTAAATTCTACGACTCAAAATTAAAATGCAACCTATTCAAGGAATTTTCTGAGTCTTTCAGCAAAAATACATACACACATTATGGTCACGCCTTTATCCCCAAAGGGGTAGGCAGGGGCATATTATAGGCCCAAATTTCACTTATTTTTTTAGAATTTATCCCACGTAATAGGTGGTAAGCCGTCAGGCGCAGGTTGTGACCGCCTGCTGAAATTTTTCAAGCCGCCTAAAAAGGCCCTCAACTTGGCTTAGCGACTGCCATTTTACTGGCAACCGGGACCAACGACTTAACGTGCCTTCCGAAGCACGGAAACGCTCAAATAACTGTCACAAAGTGGTCACATAGACGGTCACGATCACGAGCGCTTCAGCAAGAATGGTTAACGAAATTATTCAAAATACTTCGGGTAAGATTTCTACCGTAACTTTGAACTGCTAACAAACACTTTAAGTATTTTTTACCCGTCCCCTTAGTAAGCTAGAACGTAGGTAAAATTTACTAAAGAACTTTTTATCTTTGGTCAATGACTCGGCCGAGTCAGGACATTTACCCGACTACGGCAAAATCAACAGGAAGGGTAATGAACTTGAGTAATACCATTTGTAGGGTTTCGTAGCCAAATGGCAAAAACGGAACCCTTATAGATTCGTCATGTCTGTCTGTCCGTCCGTGTGTCACAGCCACTTTTCTCCGAAACTATACGGCCTATGCTATTGAAACTTGATAACTAGATGTATTCTGTGAACCGCATTAAGATTATTACCTATATAAAACTAGAAAAAAAGCAGTAAAAGTTTTTAGGGTCGGCGCGAGTGTGGCGCCTCTGGTGTTGCAAACGTTCATAGGCTGCGGTGACCACCAGTCCTTCTGGTGGGCCGTATGCTTGTCTGCCACCTTAGTGGTATAAAAAAAAAAAAGTAAATTTTGAGGGTCCCCTACTCAGAACTGAAACTCAAAAAAAAAATTCATCAAACCCATACGTGTGGGTATCTATAGATAGGTATTCAAAAATGCTATTGAGGTTTCTAAAATATTTTTTTTCTAAAGTGAATAGTTTGCGCAAGAGACACTTCCAAAGTGGAAAAATGAGCGTCCCCCACCTCTAACTTCTAAACTAAGAGAGTGATAAATCTAAAAAGAATATATGATGTGCATTGCCATAAAAACAAACCAACGAAAATTGGTTTGAACGAGATAGAGCTGGTAGTTTTTTTTAATACGTCATAAACCGCAATTTTCGGTTAGTAAAAGCACTACCACTACGAATGTTTTAAAACATCAATCAAAGTTACAACGAACTATAAGAACTTTTATATTATGTTACTTGCTGCTTCGAAACCCTTCATGGGCGAGTCCAACTCGCACTTGGCCGGTTTTTTATGTACCAATATTTTTTGTGTAATCCACCTTAGTTTCTAAACTGCTCTACAGACTTAGGTAAATAAGGTATCAATTGGTATAGGCGAGGCCGCAGTCGCGGCCGTGGCTCTGTTGGGAGTCCTGGGACCTCCTTCCGAAGGCTGACCCGGGGCTTCCAACCACAGGCTGTTGGTCGTTACGTGAGGTTTTTTAGTCGGTAGGAGTCCAGCATAGCATCCATGAGAATTTTCCCTCACGTTAAAAAAAAGGTATCAATTGGTATCAAAAGAGACGTTGTAATCGTCTGCGGGTATAAAAAGTGACATAAATGTAGTCTGAAACCGTAGGCTTCAGTTCAGTTGAGTGTAATGAAGACTCTATGTCGAATTACAATTTGTAATACACTCGAGAGCAATGAATCCGGGTCACTTAAAGAATCCTAAAAATCTCGGAAACTAAAAATGCTAGGTTAATGCAATAAATTGTATTTAATAGACAATGTAATACTCCTTAAATGAAGGTATTAAAACTTCTTAGTTATTGTAAAGTTATATCATAAAAAAATCAAATTTGAAAAAGGGCCACTTTCGAAGATGGAACTACGAAATTACAGCATTTGGTGTTGCTTTTGTTTGTAATCTGTCATTTATGTGGGTACATAAACCATGTTGATAGTGCTCTATATTCATTAATCAAGCTGAAATTATGTCGCTTACGCCTGAAGAATGCACCAGAATACTTACAATGCTGGAAACCGGCCGGAGTCAGCGCGATACAGCCAGGACTGTCGGTGTGTCGCTGTCAACAGTACAAAGAGTTCCCCGACGTTACGAAGAAACTGGTTCTAACCTACGCAGACCAGGAACGGGCAGAACCAGGTGTACCACAGCACGAGAAGACCGATACTTGGTGAACACCATGCTTCGAAATCGCTTTCTCACAGGAACTGAACTCACCAATCAGTTTCGACGCCTCGGAGGAAGTAACCCAAGTGCATGGACAGTAAGACGTCGGCTTGCTGAATCTAACTTAAAACCCCTTAGACCTGCAAACGGCCCTAAACTGGAGCGTGGGCATCGTATTTCGAGACTAAGGTATGCCCAGAGCCACGTAAATTGGAGTATTGAAGATTGGTCAAAAGTTATGTTCTCCGACGAATCAAAATTTATGCTCTACAAGCACGATGGAAGACACAGAGTGTATCGAAGACCAGGGGAAAGATTCAAGCAAGCATGCATCGAAGAAAAAGTAGCCTACGGTGGTGGGTCTGTACTTGTGTGGGCCGGAATTTCTTCTGAAAGTCGCACAGAGCTGGTGATCATAGAAAACGGCTCTTTAACTAGCGTAAGATATGTGGAAGAAATCCTCAATGATCACGTTGGTCCATTTATGGTCAATTTAGGTGAGGATGCTATATTTATGCATGACAATGCCCGACCTCATACAGGTAGGATTGTGAATGACTACCTTCAAGAGATGAACATTACTCGTATGGAGTGGCCAGCGCGCAGCCCGGATATCAACCCGATCGAGCATGCTTGGGACGAGCTAGGCAGATGCGTAAAACAACGAAACCCTCCCCCAATCACGCTTCGTGAGCTCAAAATTGCTCTCACAGAGGAATGGGAGAATATTCCCCAAAATCGTATAAGGAACTTGGTGTACAGCATGCCAAACCGCGTAAACGCAGTAATGGAAGCACGAGGAGGCAATACGAAGTATTAAAATTCAAGAAAATCGTAATAAAGTTCAAAAATTTCATGTTTCCTATTTTTGTTTTAAGGAGAGATCGGCAGTTTTTTCTTTATGTAATTTTGTGTAAATAAAATGTATGGTGACTCATATTTTTTTTACTTTCATTTAAGGAGTATTACATTGTCTATTAAATACAATTTATTGCATTAACCTATCATTTTTAGTTTCCGAGATTTTTAACATTCTTTAAGTGACCCGGATTCATTGCTCTCGAGTGTATTATGTCAGTGATCACTCTCTTTATCGCATTTACGTCATAATAAAACTTCACCTCATGAATGAATAGCCTCCAATCTATGTTCTTAAATTTTGAATGTATTCCATGCAAGGCTTCGATTCTTGTTACACGCGTAGATACCTTACAAACGGTTTGACCTTTCTGGAAACTTGATACGGAATATTGTTCAGGTCAATTAGGAGAGGCTATACGGTAGCTTTAGGTCAATCAGGGCACAGGGGGGCATTCACATGATGTTGTGTTTACACAACGCTTTTGTTAAGCTTGTGTTATGGAATGTAGACAACTGATAAATACATTAATAAATAATAGGAATAAATATTGTTTATTGTACACCATGAAGGAACACATTCAAAGAAGAAGATCTTAATCTATGTTTGTACATAAGCGGTCTTATCGTTAAAAGAAATCTCTGCCATGCAACCTTTGGATGGATAGAAAATATGGAGCTGATACGTGTATTTCTATCTTGTATATTTGTAAATACATAGATATTTTATACAGAAAACATTCACAAATATTCTTGTCCAACACAACATTTACTTGTACGATAGTTTGTGAAGATGTTTTGATGTTTGGATATTTGTAACTCAATTATGCTCTAAAGCTGAATAGATCTAGCTGATATTTAGTAAAGAGATAGATTACAGTCTGGAATGACATATAGGCTACTTTTTATTCCAAGAATATGTTCCCATAAGTTAATTATCATCTTGTGTTACCATATTATGGACTTCTAACCCCGCAAGGGTGCCTTAATGAAGCCCCTTACACCCATAATATTGGTAATATGTAGGTACTTAGTATCTTTTATAATAACGAATCCCTGTTTCCCTTGGTCATGCTATACTTAAGAACGTTTAAACCAAATTCGATACTATTTGTTTTCTATTCTATTCATTATTGATAGGTGAAGACTAAAAGCTGTGTGCCAGACCGCGACGTGTTGAAATTCTCAGGCGCTAATTATTCCGCCAAAACATTTTTTTCAATCTTTATTCATTGAACAAAATCGAAGATAGCACATGACCTTGCAGTAGTCTCATACAATAGCTTCCAATGGTCCATATCCGTAATTAAAACATATAATAAAATCGTCACAGGTCGCTGTCTGTACATTAAAGATATAAAAGAAAAAAGTTTATAGGGGGGCTTTATGGACGCAATAGAACCCGAAACAATGGTTTTTAGAATTTTTGTCTGTTTGTCTGTACGTTTGTGCACGCTAATCTCAGCAACCGCTCAACCGATTGCTATGCAGTTTTCTTTATTGCGTTGTGGTTTGCTCCACTTAACATTAAGTGTTTGTTTCATGTCAATCGGTTCATAAATAAAAAAGTTATATCAATCTAAAGATAATGCAGCGTACGCAGTCACGGGCTACAGCTAGTTGTATAATTCAATTACGTTATAACCCATTCACACGACACCAACTTCATAACGTATTAGCCATAGAGCAATAGCACTAACAAAGTTTATCCTTTCTCTACACCTAACTTCTAACTTGACGTCCACACGTCCCACTTTGTTCAAACGAAACGAGTTGTGCTGGATTATGTGTGGACGAGCTATTAGATACATACAGAATTGCCCTTTTGATAATTTGCTTTTATGAAAAGTTGCTCTTATGTGAATAAAGGATTTATAGATTCTAGACTACGAAAGGCTATAGGTATATTCTAGAAAATAAATTAGTTGAATTCACTCAAAATAATGGGCAAGCTGGTAGGGGTCACCCTCGGCGTACGCATGGTAACCAAATTGATGACCTGCTGGAAAAAAGCCAGGTCAAAAGTACCCTTAACCGGCGAGTGTGTATGAAAGCACTTATGAAAGTAGAAGAAGCGAAAGTGGTATGCCAGGATCGTAGCAAGTGGAAAGCCATAGTCTCTGCCTACCCCGATGGGAAACAGGCGTGATGATATGCATGTATGTATGTAACTCAAAATAAGACTATGTAGGTACTTGATTTTGGTTTAGCTCCATACTTAACATTACCTAAGACGTTTCTGAATTAAGTGTTTAAACTAAGATTGTAGTGAGCTTTTAGGCTGCTCGCACAGTTGTCAGCACCGTACGCGCCGCATTTTAGAATTCGTTGTATGAAATTGTATGGAACCTCGCACATTACAGCCGCCACCGTACGCGCCGCATTTCGTGAAATGCGGTAGGCATCCGAATAACA
This sequence comes from Miltochrista miniata, assembly GCA_933228765.1. NCBI lineage: Eukaryota > Metazoa > Arthropoda > Insecta > Lepidoptera > Erebidae > Miltochrista > Miltochrista miniata. The sequence continues at coordinate 31,273,005 of OW121752.1, read as the reverse complement.
TTCTGATGACGTCATAATGCGGCGCGTACAGCGCGTGCTGGTGCTCGATGTAGCCGCATGCATGCTCAGTGTTGCCATATATACGTTTTGCCCGTATCTATACGGAAATAATGTTTAAACCGGACAATACATAATACATGCACACGGACTTTTATACTGAGATTCCATTGCGTGGTTCCATGATGGAACTACTGGGATTTTTTTGTCCCAGTAGTTCTATGGAACAACTAATTTTGATGATGTGAAAATGAAGATCACCAAACTAATGACGGTCGGATAAACCAATGAAGATCGACAAAACAAATAAAGATCGACAAAACAAAATGAAAATCGACAAAACAAATGACGGTCGGATAAACAAATGACGATCGGCAAAACAAACGACGCGACGGTCGAAAAATCATATGCAGATCAATAAAACAAAAGACTATAGGTAATTTGATAAGATCAAAAAACACTTACAGCCATATTTTGTAATCTAGATGTGATTTCCATTCAAAAAAAATAGATGCAAGCAAATCTCGACCTATTAAGGTCGAGATTTGCTTGCATCTATTTTTTTTGAAGACATTGCCTTGCATCTATTTTATTTCTCTCAAATCGTGCTTTTAGGCGTTTATAGACTTCACTGATCACGAATATGTAAAAATTTAATAAATATTATTCATGTTCATAAGGTCGAGAATTGCTTGCACCTATTTTCTTGAATGGTTATAGCATCTAGATTACAAAAAAAAGGTGCAAGCAAATTTCAACCTTATGAGCATGCATAATATCATGCATAATATGCTTATAGTCTTTTGTTTTATTGATCTGCATATGTTTCTTCGATTGTCATTTGTTTGACCAACCGTTATTTGTTTTGCCGGTCGTCATTTGTTTATCCGACCGTCATTTGTTTTGCCGTTCCTCATTAGTTTATCCGACTGTCATTTGTTCTGCCGATCATCATTAGTTTATCCGACCGTCATTTGTTTTGTCGATCTTCATTTGTTTCGCCGAGCTTCATTTGTTTTGCCGATCTTATTTTGTTTTTTCGATCTCCATTTGCTACCTATATGATAATTAATTCACTACTTAACTTTACTTTTATTCGTGTAATGGAATTACTGGGACACAACAAAATAAGATAACAGTTCCATGGAACTACTGGGATAAAAAAATCCCAGTAGTTCCATCATGAAACTACGCAATGGAACTAGTGGGATACGGTGGGATCAGGAAAATGCAAAGAGAAATTTCTTAATATTTCTAAGAAAATGAATTTAAATAAACGGAACTTTATTTGATCTTTCATAAACTAGCGATTTGTATTTTTAAAAGAAATTTTTATCCTTTCATTTTATTCTCCCTCCGCCAATAAGCAGGCTAGTACAACTATTTCTTCCATAGCTCACTGTCACAATACCACTTACTGTAACGTTTCACATACGTGTGTTTGTTCACACCAGAGGTAAAAGAAACTGTAAAAATAGTTGGCAATACCAAAGATTTGCTTACGGCGCGTATGTGCGAGGCTATCAGGAAATGCGGCGCGTACGGCGCGTTGGGCGCGTACGGTGCTGACAAATGTGCGATCAGCTTTAGTATGATTTTCCTTCATTCACGTTTAAAAATATAAGAATATTTTAAAATGTAGATTGTTGCCGGTTAAAAAAAAATTAAATTTCGTATTATTCTATGCTAATTTTTGTTCAAGAGAAACGTATATATATACACTCGAGAGCAATGAATCCGGGTCACTTAAAGAATGTTAAAAATCTCGGAAACTAAAAATGATAGGTTAATGCAATAAATTGTATTTAATAGACAATGTAATACTCCTTAAATGAAAGTAAAAAAAATATGAGTCACCATACATTTTATTAACACAAAATTACATAAAGAAAAAACTGCCGATCTCTCCTTAAAACAAAAATAGGAAACATGAAATTTTTGAACTTTATTACGATTTTCTTGAATTTTAATACTTCGTATTGCCTCCTCGTGCTTCCATTACTGCGTTTACGCGGTTTGGCATGCTGTACACCAAGTTCCTTATACGATTTTGGGGAATATTCTCCCATTCCTCTGTGAGAGCAATTTTGAGCTCACGAAGCGTGATTGGGGGAGGGTTTCGTTGTTTTACGCATCTGCCTAGCTCGTCCCAAGCATGCTCGATCGGGTTGATATCCGGGCTGCGCGCTGGCCACTCCATACGAGTAATGTTCATCTCTTGAAGGTAGTCATTCACAATCCTACCTGTATGAGGTCGGGCATTGTCATGCATAAATATAGCATCCTCACCTAAATTGACCATAAATGGACCAACGTGATCATTGAGGATTTCTTCCACATATCTTACGCTAGTTAAAGAGCCGTTTTCTATGATCACCAGCTCTGTGCGACTTTCAGAAGAAATTCCGGCCCACACAAGTACAGACCCACCACCGTAGGCTACTTTTTCTTCGATGCATGCTTGCTTGAATCTTTCCCCTGGTCTTCGATACACTCTGTGTCTTCCATCGTGCTTGTAGAGCATAAATTTTGATTCGTCGGAGAACATAACTTTTGACCAATCTTCAATACTCCAATTTACGTGGCTCTGGGCATACCTTAGTCTCGAAATACGATGCCCACGCTCCAGTTTAGGGCCGTTTGCAGGTCTAAGGGGTTTTAAGTTAGATTCAGCAAGCCGACGTCTTACTGTCCATGCACTTGGGTTACTTCCTCCGAGGCGTCGAAACTGATTGGTGAGTTCAGTTCCTGTGAGAAAGCGATTTCGAAGCATGGTGTTCACCAAGTATCGGTCTTCTCGTGCTGTGGTACACCTGGTTCTGCCCGTTCCTGGTCTTCGTAGGTTAGAACCAGTTTCTTCGTAACGTCGGAGAACTCTTTGTACTGTTGACAGCGACACACCGACAGTCCTGGCTGTATCGCGCTGACTCCGGCCGGTTTCCAGCATTGTAAGTATTCTGGTGCATTCTTCAGGCGTAAGCGACATAATTTCAGCTTGATTAATGAATATAGAGCACTATCAACATGGTTTATGTACCCACATAAATGACAGATTACAAACAAAAGCAACACCAAATGCTGTAATTTCGTAGTTCCATCTTCGAAAGTGGCCCTTTTTCAAATTTGATTTTTTTATGATATAACTTTACAATAACTAAGAAGTTTTAATACCTTCATTTAAGGAGTATTACATTGTCTATTAAATACAATTTATTGCATTAACCTAGCATTTTTAGTTTCCGAGATTTTTAGGATTCTTTAAGTGACCCGGATTCATTGCTCTCGAGTGTATTACATATCATATGATTTACTTAAAAGTCTGAATTCATTGCATTAAAAAAAATAACCACGAAGGTTAAGGCGGGAGCTCCGCTCCGCTTCGCCTTAACCTTCTAACCTAAACTATCCAAGTCGGGGTACTCTCGAGTCGGAATGTTACTTTTGGAATATATTATTTTGCGAAACAAATCATTTGGTAAATGTATATTTGACTAAATAAAAATTGAGCAAGTAAAAAGTTGCCAAATGAATATTTGACGAAGTGATTAAAATGCGAAATGTAAATTTGCTAAAGATTCTTATGGGAAATGAAACGCTGCGAAAATCTGTACTCTAAATGAACGTTATGCTAAATGAAGTTGTACAAAATTTTAACTATGCCAAAGGTAATTAAGCCAAATAAAATTCTACTATCTTAAATGTATGCCATTCTAAATTCGGTCATAAGCACATTATGCCTAAAAATATTTATGTCAAATATTTTTTATGCCTAATATATGATCGATTAAAGAAGTTTCTGCGAAGTGAGTTATCCCAAATAGGTTTCGGAGTATCAAATTTCTACCAAATAGACGGCACCCCTTATTGTTACATCGTAATTTTTCGATTAGATATGTACCAAGATAGGTAGGTAGGTACTAAATACCTAGGTTTCTAGGTTTACACGGGCTGGTTTCCGCAACTCGACGTCAATTTGCGCCTATTTTGCGTGAGGGGTTGTGGTATGGCTACTGCCATCCCAGTTCCTCCAGGAAGTCTAGCAGACTCTTCACGTTGCCGACGACTTCCTGGAGCGACCTCGGTGTACCGAAGTGTTTAGCCCTGTATCTGGCCAGTTCCGGGCATTCCATAAGAATGTGACTGGCAGTTTCGTCCGTCTCCATACAAGCTCTGCAAAGGGGACTGTCTGTGACACCTAGATTAAAGAGATGTTTGTTTAATGGACTGTGACCCGTAACTATACCTGTTATCATACTTATCTTGGTCCTGTTTAGTTGCAGAATTTTGCGAGAGAATCTGGTGTTGATTGTCGGCAGTGCCTCTCTCGCTTGTCTGCATGTATCTAAACCGCTCCAGTGATCCTGGTGATGGCTCCTTGTTTGTTGTTTTAGCAGGTTACGTACCCATCCCGATGGTAAAGGCAGAATAGGTTCAGGGCCCATTGCTGTCAGCGAAGAGCCACTTCTAGCCAGCTCGTCCGCTGCGTCGTTACCTCGTGAGCCACTGTGTCCTTTTATCCATTGTAGGGTAACATTATTCCTTGTGCATATATCCATGAGACCCATGTGGCATTCCATGATAAGGCCCGATGTTATTGTGTGACTCTGTAGCGACTGTAGGACCGATCTGCTATCAGTCAGTATCCGGATACACTGATTCTGTACGGTCCTGGCCTTGATGGCCTCAGTCGCCTTGATTATACCCATGCACTCCGCCTGGTATACCGTGCCGTGGGTGCCTAGAGGTGTTGCGATATTAATGTTCAGGTCCTCCGAGAAGGTACCCGCTCCGGTACCCAGCCTCGTCTTGGATCCATCCGTAAATATCCTCAACTCCCTGATATTGAGTCCCTCTTGGGGGCACTCTTGTAGTTGTATTTTGTACTTTTTGTCGAACACAAACTGCTTTGGTATTGTGTCGGTGATTGCTTCAGTTAGTGGTTCCGAATCCACCAGCTTCTTGTATATCTCTGTATGTGCTACCTTGCTTGGTTTCCACAGTCCCAGACTTTTGAGTCTAATGGCTGTTGCCGCAGCTTCTTGTTTTATGAAGATGTGCAGCGGCGGGAGACCCAGCATAGCCTCCATGGCGGCGGTGGGCGTTGTTCTCATTCCGCCGGTAGTTGCCATGCAGGCTGATCTTTGGAAACTTTCCAGGTTCTTCTCGATTGTGGTTAGGCTTGTGCGCGTCCACCATACCACAGCCCCGTAGGCAACGATGGGTCTTATTATCGATTCGTATAGCCAGAGGGTGATCTTGGGGCTCAACCCCCACTTGCTTCCTATCATTCTGCGGCACTGCCAGAATGTGATTGTAGCTTTGTTGATTTTGTTTTCGAGATGATTACTCCAGTTTAGTTTGCTGTCAAGGAGTACCCCAAGATACTTGAACTCTTTGGAGAATTGTAATTCGGTGCCATAGAGACGTGGCAACCGATAGTTTCCCAGAATCCTTTTGTTTGTGAACAGTACCAGCTCCGTCTTGCTAGGATTGACCGATAGCTCGTTGGCAGTGCACCAACGTTCCACGATCTTAAGCGCCGTCTGTGTAATATCACACACCGTGTTAGTGAAGTTTCCCCTTGTCAGTCAGTCAGTCAGTACTAAATACCTCATTTAATCAGTTTCGGAGTTGGACACGCGATGTAAAACAAGAAGACATTTCGCGTGTCGAAATGGGTCATTAATGAACACCTACACACACTGTTGTAGACGAACTGTAAAGTATAAACATGGATACTATCACATAAATTATATAATAACTCAATATTATAATGGTAGTTCGTTTCGTTTCGTGTCGTAAACTACAGTAAGTGCCAGGGGTGTCCGAGTGGAACTTTTTTACGAATGCTTTATTTTTGTTTGGGTGGGTGTTTCTTATAATACTTCTTACTAAATATCTTTACGTATATAAAACCTATATACGTAAAGGCACATCACAGGGCCGCCAACTTGAGGACCACTGTCAGAAGTGGCCCCCAATCGCTAGATGCGCCACGGTTTTCCATCAGGCTGGTGGCGACATCAATTTGGCGAGTTAAATATAAAAAAAAATATTAACTTTCACAAAGCGATTACAAAATCAATAACAGCTAAGTAGATCCGCCAGTTAGCTGATTTTAGTTCCGAAATTTCAATCTAGGTCCTTTGAATGTCCTTCTACAGATTTTTTTTACATAATTTTGTATGATCGTCACATTTCCTATAGTTTCATTATTTCTTTTTTACTGTTATATTATACGGTTGGAAACATTCCACAATGCCCTCACAAGCTTAGATTTAACAAAATAGTTCTATAGACAAAAAAAAACTTCGTAGCTGTTAGTAATACTATATCAATATTTATTACAACGTTCTACTGAATTAAAGAGCTCGTAATAATATACCAAGCGAAATTCCTTACCATCCATTTAGCGGTACGAGCAATGGTTTGTCGTAGCCGTCGCACCACGCCATTGCGGCGGTAACAAGCGTAGCGAGGACGCCTCTTCGCGCCACCGCAGGCCGCAGCCAGGCTATTATCTACGAGGAAATAAACGGATATTCTTATAATGTCATTCAAATTACATAATTTGTAAAATTTAATATATTTTCGGGTGTTTTGCGAGTGTCATTAATATCTTTTTCATTTGGCACATCATTTATAGACGTTTCAGCTATATTGCTCAAGTCTACGCTTGACAAATTAAAAAAGAAACGTCAAGAGCTCTTTATTTTAGCTTATTGCCAATCGTTTCCAAGCATACTTGGATTTGTAGCATAGTATCCAACCATTATTGGCTGCAAAGAGCAGCTATGCTTTAGCTATTTATTTTCAGTATCGTTGCCAAAACAAGAGCCCCGGTGCGTTTCAGTTGCCTCGTCTGCTAGCAAGTAGGTGCACCACTGGCGTTAGGACTCCGGAGATCCTTGTGGAGCTCCCTATTCCCTAATCATTCTTTATATCAGTCTTTGCAGCGTTTACGATAATCTGTTCCCATCGTAAAATAAATCTATAGGTAAGTTTCAAATCTATTCTCGTTAAGCAACCATAAAGATCTGTTTATTACTTGATCTTTGATTCACAAACTGAATACCTATCTGTCACACCCACTCCCCCTGGCGTAAAAATTTATGGTTATGTGATTTGAAATGTGTTTGTCCTTCTGATTTTATGTATTAAGGTTAATGTTAAGCTATTAATCATTTTTCCCTACCTTTGCTTGTTGTTTTCTTCGCTATATTTGTCTGTGTATAACTTACAAAAATTTCGTCCACTGTGTGGCAAATTCAAAAAATGTGAGATAATACAACTCACATTTTTTGATTTTTTTTTTTGAATGTGAATTATATTTCTAATTTCTAAACCAATTAAAATCAAGTAATAGAAGTATTTTCGTAGGTCTATTATACTTCAATTATTACAATATGTCACTTCTTGAATGTAACTTCTTAAACAAACAAATTCGGCGTTTTAAATTTTAAGGTTACCATGAATTCGTTCGTTCGTTGAAGTAAATTTTATAAACTCTATGAAGTTTTAATATCTACGACGTACATCTGCAATCTTCCTAATAATGTCCTACTCTTACTATAATAATGCATAACAAGATAAGATTGAGAAGCTACAACATCATTCTAAAAGAAGTATTTTGTACACTCAAAATAATAATAAATCAAAAACCTTTATTAACTGACTTGATCTAAAACTAGTTCTTACCTGAGCTCCCAACTGCATCGGATCTCTAGTTAGAATATCGCTGGATTTCCTCACGGCTCCGTATACCAGTTCCACGTCTCGGTCTAATATGTAACAGCGAACGTGCTCCAAGATGCATCTTAGATACGATATTGTTACCGTTTGTACCTGGGGAGAATAATTTTAGATAAGATACTTATAAAATTATTCGGAAGAGATAAAATATCCGCCAGGAGTTTACAGAGAAGAGATTTTCTCCTTTTTTTTACTTGTGGAAATCAGTACTGTTTATACCAAGCGGTACTGTCATAAACCACTTGGTTACTTTGCTTATTATCGAGCACCAGGCGCCCAAGGCGATGTCCAAGAAAAATGGGTTGATATTAATTTAAAGCAGCAGAATTCAAATTTCAGTCACATAGCTTCCCCCGTAATCATGGCGCTTGCTACAGTGCTAAAACATTAGTAATGCTCAATAACACATGGTTGTTATATCGAGTGATCATGAAAGTGGGAAAAGTTATCCATTTTGACATTTGAAAATTCAGGTGAAATCAGTCAGGCAAGGTTAAATAAAGAAAATTTGGAAAAAAGGAAGTTAAGTGTTTTCATTCAAAATGAGTAGCAAGTTTACATTAAGAGCCATCAATCAATAGTATATAAAGTATGTACCTACACAAGTAACAAGGCTTTTTGTTTCTTAAATAATGTACTAAAAAGCTTCTAGGTTCATTATTTATTTTTTAATTCTGGTTTGCGTAAATAACCTTATTGTGTAAACAATGACGTAGACAAAACAAATCTCTTTCATTATGTTTGAGAAAAACAACAACGAACAAAAGCTTTTATGTATAGTTATTGATGAAAGTCCATTACAAGTAATCTTCATTGTAAGCGGACAGAATGTAGGCGATAGAAACCTTTTGTCCCGACAACATCATGTAATTATTACTCTAGATGACCCGTAAATTGATCATTTATTGTTGAATATACTGGTACATAATCCTTTTTAGGGTTTCGTAGCCAAATGGCAAGAACGGAACCCTTATAGATTCGTCATGTCTGTCTGTCCGTCTGTCTGTCCGTCCGTGTGTCACAGCCCCTTTTCTCCGAAACTATAAGGCCTATGCTATTGAAACTTAGTAAGTAGATGTATTCTGTAAACCGCATTAAGATTCTTATATAAAACTAGAAAAAAAGTAGTAAATTTTGGGGGTCCCCATACTCAGAACTGAAACTCAAAATTTTTTTTTTCATCAAATCCACACGTGTGGGGTTATCTATAGATAGGTCTTCAAAAATGCTTTTGAGGTTCCTAAAATCATTTTTATTCTAAAGTGAATAGTTTGCGCAAGAGATAATTCCAAAGTGGAAAAATGTGTGTCCCCCCCCCCCTCTAACTTCTAAACTAAGAGAATGATAAATCTAAAAAAAATATATGATGTACATTGCCATAAAAACTACCAACGAAAATTGGTTTGAACGAGATAGAGCTGGTAGTTTTTTTTTAATACGTCATAAACCGCAATTTTCGTTTGGAAAAATCACTACCACTGCGAACGTGTTAAAACATCAATCAAAGTTACAACAAACTATAAGAACTTTTATATTATGTTACTTGCTGCTACGAAACCCTTCATGGGTGAGTCCAACTCGCACTTGGCCAGTTTTTAGTTTCTTTTTAGATTAGAAAATTATTTTCAAAGTTGAAAAATACATTAATTGCTAAAAATACAATGAAACATAATTATTATTACTATCTAAACTAAACCTAAATATATGGCCCCCGTGGCATTGTGCCCAAAAGACTAGCAGCATTCCCCCTTGGAATAGCAATATCTATACGCGGAGCGAGAAAACTGCCAGCCCTTGAGTCACCATTCGACTGAACCAGGCGCTTTATCAAATTCTTAAAAAAAATATGCGTATTGGTACCCCATGGACCTAGGGTCCCGACACTGACTGGAAAAAAATCATCGCCCACTTCTTATTGATATTTCAAATAAAATGTTGTTTTCAGGCAATTGTTGACCACTATTGAACATAGGCTTACCTGCAGAATTACCGGTATAATTCAGTTTTGGGAGAATATTTTTCGAATTTACTCCGGTAAAAACTGTTTCAATAACTAAATACAGCCCGAACTTATTACCAATAAATTGAGCTTCGTTAAAATTAATTACACAAAACGCTTACCCAATAGGTAGAGCTAAATAACCATTGAAAACTACCCGAATTCAACTAACACAAATTTATAGGTCGTAAATAAAGGAAAATGGCTTTCAAACTAATGAGGTAACTCCAGCAGTTACAATACGTAGAGAGCTATGTGTTTCTCTATTGAACAAGCGGTAAATATTGGTTTTGTCTCACTTGTACTTTGCACGCCGCAGTCTAAAAGTTCAGAAAATCAATACGTTTGTATCAACCAAAACTTTAAATTAGAGATCTAATTTCGAATAATGATTTCATTTTAGTAATAATACAGATTGGTAGGTACAGATTTACAAACTTTAAATCTTTGAGATTCTAAAATTGACAACAGGTATTTGAAGCACCTTGATAATATAGCTGAAAGCGATAATTATGTTTATTAATTCGAGCCAAAATTGATTGTCTGAAGGTTCTATCAATGAATAACTTGTGTTTAAATTGACGTACACTTGGATTTATCAAAGCCTTGTTTTAATTAAGGTAATAGGTACATGGAACTGTTTGATGTGGCGTAAATTAGAAGAGGCTTACGTCCTGCAATGGACTGCTATAACTAGGCTAATTTTAAAAATGTCTATTTGTACACAATAAAACTTTTCACTTACCGCAGCAAGTAAGAAGTCAAAGTTACAGACAGTGAGATCCTTGAGCTTTGAGAAGTCCCCAGCCAATAGTAAATGTAGCCAGGATTCTTCTACGTGCCGTTGTGTGAACGCTGCTGCTGTTCTGCTCGCTGAGTGGAATGGGGTCGAGTCCAATAGTGCGTCATCATCGTCTACACAACCTACAACAAAAAATAAACATAAATAAGGCATGTGCAACATCCATGCCGAATGTCTTCGTTGCAGCCCGAATTATTGGGATCCCGAAGTAGAGGAGATGCTGGAGAATTTACCTTATAAGGTCGGTAAACATTGTCCCATTATAAATACAATCGATGTTTGCGTTGATAACTTCAACTGTTTTTTTTTTTTTTCAAATTTTCATTCTTACCGGGTTCTTGAGCTTCAGAAGTGTCGGTATCATCAGCGTCTTGGAGAAAACTGGCAAAGTGTAAGGCAGCGAGGTCTGAGTGGGCGTCCCTCAAGGCAGCCTGCGACCGCACGTATCGGCGACGAGCCCTAGAACTGGCTGCTGCTGCACGCCACCTCCAAGTGTAGCGGCCAGAGACTACGTTTTCTGATATTAAGTTTTCTGTGAAAATAGTATTGAATATTAGTTTATATAAAAAAATGTATATATGTATGTAACAAACGTTATCTATTCTGTCATCAAAACCACATTATCAAAATCTCAAAAGAAATTTAAACCGTGAATATTCGTGATGACTGACCGCGTAGATGCAGTGTCATTATAGACAGAAGTTACAATACTCTCTAGATCAATATTGCTTGTAAAAAAGAAAAATCTTTGATATGAATATATTAAATCATATCCAAAGAAGAAATGGAATTGTTCAGACGAATTGGAATGGTTTTTATTTCGAGATTTTTTTCGGAGAGTCGAGGCAACTTGGAAAGGTCCTACACAGGAATACACTGAGATATGAATATAGAAAACGAGTAAAGACATATATTACAAAAGCTATATTCAAGAAATACTTACTCATCATACATTTGGCTACACATATTGTAGAGAAATTGAAGTTGGCTTCCTTCAACGTGATAACCGCATCACTGTTACTGGTAGGCATTAGAAGTTCTAACAATTCTAGTTCTGTGAGCCCGAACTCCGAACACGTAATATAACCTATGAAACAAATTGTTATAGTGAGTTTTGTATGACTGGAATCAATGTTTATGTAGGAGGAAACTTTAGGTTCGATGAAACTTATTCAGATACAACAAGACTATTATTGGAAGGATCATTTACAGTCTAGTAGGCTTTTGTAAGAGATTAGTAAGAGAAATTGTACTGGATGGATGAAATTTGAAACATTAGTTTTACATTCTCACCAATAATTTTGCTTATAAATGAGATTTTTTTTTATAGTAGGTACTAAATTTGAACAAAAACTATATTTGAACAAAAACTATATTTGAACAAATACCTACTATATTTGAACAAAAGTGTTCTTAACTTATGGATGTTTGTAACACCAGTTTGTTCATTTAAATTCCATAGCAGTGTTGAAGTGAACAGAAACAGGCTGTGACTACTTTTTGTTGATATTTTTTAATTCAGCTTAACTACTACCGTACAAAGAGTGCAGAGAGTCACTCGACAGGCTGGCGGAAAGCACTCAAGTGAGTCTAGCCTGGGTGCCCGGGCACGCGGGAGTCCCGGGCAACGAAATAGCAGACAATCTAGCCCGAAAGGGAGCAGAAGAAAGCTTGGTGGGACCTGAGCCTGGGATTCCCATCGCTCACAAAATCACCAAGGGAGTAATCAGCAGGAGCATAACAGTAGAAACCAACCGCCGATGGAGATCATCGACTGGAATGAGACAGTCAAAGATCTTCATCAAAGGTATGGATGCGAAAAGAACCAGCCAACTGGTTAAATTGACCAGAGCAAATATGAGGCTGGTTATTGAGATAATAACAGGACACTGTCGCCTAAATAGGCACTTGACAGTGATAGGAGTTAAAGACGACCCCATATGCCCAGAATGCTTGGAAGAAGAAGAGACCAGTCTCCACCTACTGGCTGAGTGCCCAATGTACTCTCTAAGCAGATGGGAGACTATGGGCACGGACAGACTGAACAAAGAGGATCTGGAACTTTTGAAGGTGGATCAGATAGTCCGATTCTGCAAGGATACTAGAAGATTTGACGGGGCGCCGTGAAGAATGCTGGGATACCCAATCTAATCCCAGAGAGGTGGCTGGGGAAATGGACGAAATGGGCAGCAGAATAGGCGGTCGGATCGTCCGCTCGGCATGGCCGGCGTCCCCCACAAGAAAATAATAACTACTACCGTAGCGCGATACTACCAGAGAGGAGGTATTCCTCTCCCTGCTCTTAGACAATGTCCTTCTACGATGGATTTCCGCCATGTAACGCCTGATTCCATTTAAGGACTACTATTTTACTGGCACTCGGGACCAACAGCTTCACGTGCTTACCGGAGCATAGTTTTAAATAGAAATTCAACAAATGATTATTCGTTTCAGGAATGATTGTAGCATAAAATGCATAAGATAGTGATATATTTTAGGGTGCGACATCGATCTTAAAATGTCGAGTAGCCAATTCATACTTACTTGCTAATTTACTAAATGCTTTTGAACCAAACACAACTTCTAAGTTATCGAAGGCACTATCTATATAATCTCCATAGCTATTATTCTCAGGCGTCTCTTCTATTGCTTCCAGTAAATAATAGCAGTTCTGAACTTTGAACTTTTCCTTTTGTGCTGGTGTCAGTTGCAGCTGTTCTAAAGATATGGCACTAGTACAAATTAAGAACACATTTCTCGGCAACGACATTGGCAGCCATGATAACCCAGTCACAATATCACACTCTAAAGGATTCACTCTATGTACATTATCGATAAATATCAACAAAATTTCATTTTCCATCTCCTCACATTTCTTCAAGAGACTTTGAAACCAATTATTAATGTAAAGAGGATCAAAACTTGCATCTTTCGGTAAATATCCTTCGGGAATATTCAATATTATTGATATTTGTTGACACATGACCCTCAGCAACTCCAAGTTATATGCGGATCTCGGCGAGGAAGCGGAGAATCTTACTATCCTTAGAACGGGTTTTGGAAATATTTTTTCATAATTGTAGTATAAATGTGTCAATAAGGTGGTTTTTCCTGAAGCATCGGGTCCGTATATTAATGTCGGTGGATGTCTTGTTCGGTTTTCATAATTATCTTTAGCGTTATTTAGAATACTTTTGGCTGTTTCTTCAATTTCCTTAACGTTAACTTTATACAAGCGATTATGTTCTATACATATCCTAAGGTGAGTGATGTGTTCCAAAAATACTTCCTGAAAGTTGAATTGATAATTACTAAAGTTTTTAAGAAAAAATATACAAAGTAATGTAATTTCCTGGAAAATTTTACCAATACTTTCGGACAAGAGATGTGTAAATAAAATCGAAATAACAGAGTCGTTTAGTTAGCGTCATAACGAAGAGGAACCGTACAAAATGGCAAAGAAAATTTTTAGTTTATGGATTCTCAACAAGTTCATTGAGAGTCGTATTTGTGTGCTATTCTGAAATGGTTTTCAATATAGGTACCTAACGTGACTTTGATAGAATATTATATTCAGTATGAGTGAGGAATTAAAATGAAAACCATATATTTAGACGTCAACATTTTACGACAACATTGCACCACACCATATTCTGGCAAATACTATATTGAAATATATTTACAATTTAGTATTGTAATCAGCCTGCAAATAAAAGAAAACGACATTGTCGTTGCTCCATAAGGTTTAATGTCTTCAACCATTCTACTCCAATAAACAACTTCTATTGCCCTACAATTACCTGTACAGTCTTTTTTCTTCCCTTTCCTTGATCGGGTTCGGTGCTAAGGCTGTCGTCAATTAACGAACTGACTACAAATTGCACTTTATCCCTAAATGGAGCCAGCTTTTCGTCATTATCAGATGCGGCGTCCGTTCTAGACGATTCTGCTGACGAAGATCTGAGAACAAAAGCGATTATGAGATTCTTCTTTTAAGATCTTAATGATATAGATCGTAGATAGTTAAAAAGCAAAGCATTAACAGTTGAAAAAAAAAGGAAGTAGGTAATTGGAGGAGCAGGTTTAGACCTTTTTTTACCGTGTGGAAATCCTACATGGATGCTATGCCGAACTCCTACCGACTAAAACTAGGGCATAAGGGCCATACACTGTTGTAAGGCATTGTGCCTTACAACAGTGTTTGACCGGGACTTCCGGGTAAGCCCTCAGAAGGATGTTCCAGGGTTCCCGGCAGACTTAGCGGGTTCAGGCCTCAAATTACATTTTGGTTTAAGTGATGCTTCAGTTTTAGGGTTTTATGATTTGTTTCCAGCAAAACAGCATAATCACAATAACCTACTGCTGGACGTAGGATTCTTTTGGGGAGGTACTTTACTTTACCACGTTGGTTAGGCGGGCTGATACTAAGTTGGTTGCGTTATAAAGGAAACAAATGGATATGATTTGTCTAACCCTAGAATAGAAGATTAAACGTTCCAAACATATTACTTATCTTCATTACAATTGATGAGGGTACAAACGTTTAACACAAAAAGTAAGTGAGCTTTAACAGAATAGTTGTGGAACACGCACGGCGAAAATATAAAGTATTAATCGCTAGGACTATATCAGTTCTGGAAAGAATCTTTTTTCCTTAGAGACTGACATGACTCTTAATGTGTACGGATAAAATAGGATTACTTTTAGCAGACAAAGAAAATACGAAACAAAGTGTCACTAAAGAGCTTAGTAGTTAGGTATATTTTCTCTGTTGTTTTATTATAAGTATTTGTACTCGGAATTTTCTCACCTCTAAATGTTATAAAGGTTTACAGGTACCTACATAAGTCTTAATAAGAAAGTAGTGCTATAGTGATTTATTAACTAAAAGTGGCCAAGTTTCATCAAACGTCTCCTAAAATTTTGTGGAAGCGATAAGAATACTTTAGATTATCAGAGAGTGGTTGACATAGCTCGATGAGCAAGTTCATCAAATCTGGCCATATTTTCCAAATAAACTATGATCAATGGAGCAGATGAGTTCTGGAGTAAAGATCATGAAGCGGCAAATGTATGTTAAATTAGCTGCAGCCAGAATAATGTACCTACTTAAAAACAACTTAAAAAGGTCACAGAGGGGAATTGAAGAAGGTATGGGACTGTGCTGCGTACCTACAGTGCACGGCACCTAACTAGCAAAATTTTGGAGTAGTGGGGGTATGTTCGTGCATCACTTAGAGGCACAAAAAGTGCTCCACTCACTCCAAAAAGTGCTCCGCTAACTCCAAAACCTTACCAAGTTAGATGCTGTGCACTGTAACTTGTGCGAAAATCTGGAGAGGCCTATGGGCTCAATTATGTTGATTTCATTGATTGATTGCCAATAAAAGTTGACAGTATTTGTATGAGGATGATTGGGATAGGAACCGACGGATTATTTAGACATTATCGAGCAGGATTTTCTGAGTCACGCAATCCCACTTATTCCAAGCTTTTCGACTGATAGGTTTATTATCACAACATCTAATACTATAATGTAGGCAATAAGAATACTTACTCTAAGCTAATAATATGTGTTTCCGGTAACATTCTTTCTATTTTTCTTCTAAGTTCTTTTAACCTAGTGTGCGCCAGGACTGTTAGCTTGGAGTCCTCCGGTTCAGAATCTGGTAAGTCTCGAAATACTGCTATCATTCCTTTGGGGTGGTTACCATTTGATAGGAGTTCTGCAATAAATATAATTGTTAGTACGCAGCTAATGCTAAACAAATTTATAATAGAACTAGCTTTTGCTCGCGACTTCGTACCCGTGAAAATTATGTAATAATGTCAATTTGGTTGCTCTTAAAATTAATCCATAGTTTCTGTATATAATAAACACACCGATATTTATTGTTCTCTGCCGAGCCCCTAAAATATTTAGCGTAATTATATGTAGCCTGCGTGTAAAACCTATCTTTTACTAATATTCCTGCAACATTTTAGTTAAATCAATCCACCGGCTTACATGTTTCATTGCTCTCTGCTTAGCCTGTAGGATATGTAGCGTAATAATATATAGCCTCTTTGAAGACCCTACCTCTAGTTAATATTTGTGCAAAATTTGAATCAAATCTATTAAGTACTTTTCGAGATCCTTCCGGACAAAGCAAACAGACAAACAGACCAATAAATTCTAACTATATTTTCGACTTCGGTATCTTATACATGTATATAGAACACCCAGAGAGTAAAATAATATTTCCAATGTACAATTTTCACTTTTCTATCATTTAATTATATGTTTTAAGTAATATATGTAATACTATTATATTATCTTTGGTAATATATAAGTAAATATGAGAGTAAGTTATACCATTGTATAATTTACTAAATTGTTTAAGATTTTCATTAAGCTTTGGTTTGATGTGGTGTGGTTTGATAGGCAATATAATTAATTATACCTACATAATATTCCCGAAGGGGTTAGCAAATACATATTTTACGCTTACAATTCATTATATTTGTCTTTTGTGCCACGCAATAGGCAGTGAGCTTATTGCCGTACTGAAATGGATAGGCGCAGCTTATGGCTGAGTGCTGTTAAGGCTTGTATATTCGAAAGAGACTCATCTTGGGGTGAACTTTATACTAAGAAATATTCTTTGATTTGATCTGAGAAAACTATATTATTAGATACTCTTGCTTTTTTAACGGTTCAAAACACGATTAGGAAAACTTTGTTCGATCGCAATCACTCTCAAAAAATGAGAAATATTGCAAAAATCTTAACAAGTAATGTACATTTTTTAATAAAATAAAAGAGTAAGAACACATAAAACTTGTCATAAAATAGATATAGGTCTTCAGAACAATAGTTTACGGCTAGATTTTTTTTTAAACTCCTTAGATTTTATAACAGTAATACAATGTATTAGAATCGAATGAAATCTAGCAAAAGCATACGCTGCAATTTTTCGAATTGCCTTAGGATTTGTCAAGGTCGAATATGGAAGCCTTAAAACAAACGCCGAATGATCGTCACGTTACTAGTAACTTGCCTTTCGAAAATCAAAACACCTATAAATTGAACTACAACAAAGCGGTCACCCATCCCACGACCAGCCATAGCAAAAGATGGTTACTGCAGAGTTTACTTTACAAAGCACTAATAGACCAGTGCAGATAGCTCTGAAAATGATGAAAAATGTAAAACATTAGTAGTAGAATGAAACCTATTGCAAAAGGAAGAGAATGTGACAAAAATAACAGGAAAAATAATGCAAAGTTGTAGGAAATAAAAAAATCTACAACTTTTGGATTTTCACTATGGTGACATAACCTCAAAAAGTATGTCAAAAACTCAAAAAACCCAGATTTTTAGTTTTTGATTTTTTTCTTTTACAAAAATGTTCGTTTTGTCATGAAATTTAGCAGAAACCTTTCTTTTTATGTTCCTAATGCACTGTAATTCTTTTTGATCCAAAATGTTTATTTTTTCTCTTTTTATTGACTTAATATCGCAAAAGCATTTAAATTTTCAATCGAAAAATCACCCGTCAAAATATCAGGTATTTTTAAAAAATTGGTGGGCTTTTTGTTACTTAAAATCTCTTCTTTCTGATGATGTAAAAATATATATACATCACAATGGTAAATTTTCTCAGAAAATGCAAAAGAACTCCAATCATATTTTTCTATTTTAATCATTCATGTACAATTTTAAACTATTTATTAGTATTTACTTTTAAATATTTCGAAAAACGTAAGATTTTATGGTACGTTGATAAATAAAATAAAAAAATGGACAAATTTTTGTATAAATATTGATGATTTTTCAATTGAAAATTTCAATGCTTTTGCGATATTAAGTCAATAAAAGGAGAAAAAATAACCATTTTGGATCAAAAAAATTATAGTGCATTAGGAACATAAAAAGAAAGGTTTCTGCTAAATTTCATGAAAAAACAAACATTTTTGTATTTGAAAAAAATCAAAAACCCAAAACCTGGGTTTTTTAAGTTGTTGACATACTTTTAGGGGTTAGGTAATAAAAGTGTTAATGCAAAAGTTGTAGATTTTTTGATTTCCTACAAATTTGCCATAAAACATTTTTCCATAGGACTTGTGGTTTTGTCGGAAATCGAGAAAACCCCTTTTTCCCCCTTGAAACCCCCATTTTTTTCACTTCCCGACCTCAGATCGCCCGTAAATTATTTTTCCTGTTATTTTTGTCACATTCTCTTCCTTTTGCAATAGGTTTCATTCTACTACTAATTTTTTATATTTTAAAAGCTATCTGCACTGGTCTATAAATGCTACGCGAGCGTGAGTGGTGCTACGAGTGCGGTGCTACGATGTTACCTAGTTTGTACAGCTTGGCAAAAAAGCGAAGAAAATAATGGAGTAGCCACTGTGCTGTTCATATGGCAACCCGTTAAAAAGAACCACCAATCAGTATCCAGTTGCCAACAACCGTCAATAAAACCCACCAATCAAATTGCATAACGTCATTGACTGACAGACATATGTGACGTTAATGACAGCTTTTTGACAATGTAGCCAGCCTGCACAATATTAGTTCCGTTTCTAGACTTTTCCCAAGCTATAAACGCTTACTGTCTAAATAAGTATATTTCTGAAAAAGAACAACAAGAAAATATATTTTAGTAGCTAAACCATTCACAAATCACCACTTGGGAATGTAGGTCCATTTTTTAAAAGGTCACGATACCATAATTCCTAATATTCCTGCTAACCCCTCGGGCTGGGTTAGAGAGTGTTCACATCGGTAATTCAACAGTCAAGAATCGAGCTCAAGCTATTTATGTATTCCCCTCTATCTGTAGGTTGAGGAAGGTGAAAAATCCTTTATGTTGAAATAACCGTCATAAACAAATAAACCACTACGATTTACAAGTGGACCGCTGTTGTGTCCGTGTAATTGGATCGGGCAGGTCAGATCCTTTATTTGTTTTTTTTATTTAGTCGAGGCTGTCCAACGCGCGGAACCTTTGTATTTTTTAAAAAATAAAACTGATTTAAGGTTCCTCCTGAAAACCTATGAAAACCATATGGCAGTTAACGTATTCCAGGGTTAAAAGTATGTTATTCTAGGCCACAATCTATTCGTTCCCTTTTTTTTTTTTTTTTTTTTTTTTAACGTGAGGGAAAATCCTCGTAGGATGCTATGCCGGACTCTTACCGGCTAAAAAACCTCACGTAACGCCCAACAGCCTATGGTTGAGAGCCCCGGGTAAGCCCTCAGGAAGGATGTCCCGTGACTCCCAACAGACCTACGGCCGCCAATACGGCCTCGCCCAGGGGGTGGTTCGGGTGCAATCCCGCGTCTATGGGGGGTTTCGGGTGTGACCCCGCTTCTAAGGGGGGGCGTGCGTAAGTGCTCACGTCACGCTGCCGTCATGGGCCTGCTTCTGTAAGGACGGTGAGCGGCCCTCCCACCGTCCTCAGACCCCCGGTCATGGAGGCCGATAGTCCTCGGCGAAGACACGTCGGCGGCGCCCGGGGCGCCGACTGCGGAACTCGGGTGGGAGAGTTCTCTCCCGCACCCGGCCCGCCGCCTCCTTCGCGAGCATGACCTGCTCGCAGAACGAGGCGGCGCAGTCCCACTTACTCCCGCTGGAGAGCATGGCTCGCACCATGGCCTCAAGCGAGAGGGTGTCCACGCCCAGACCCACTACGAGGACCTGTCGCTGTTGTGCCCACGCCGTGCACTCCACCAGCGTGTGGAGCGCCGTGTCATCGCTGCGGTCCTCGCAGTGCTGACATTCGGCCGTGGATCTATTCGTTCCCTTAAAAAGTACTATGCAGTTTACTTTTGTGTTCTATGCGGATTTATAACTGAGGCAGCTCAGCTCACGGTTGAAATTAGGCTTTTATAGAGTGCGTTTCCACTGACGCGGAGCTGGGCGAAGAAGAGCAGAGTGGACTGTGAACTTGCCCATCACAATGTGGTAGTAGTGGAGATTTCAAACCCTGTTATTGGCAAGTCCATAGTCTGCTCCGTCCCAGCTCTGCGTCGTCGGGGGAAATGCACCCAAAATTCGGATTCCTCACTACTGAACAATTCGGCTATTGTTAAACAAATAGCTGACTATATCATAACATACCTATATCATAACTTGGAAATGCACTAGGTATACCCCATTAAAGAAAGGTCTTAAGAAAATAAATTCGTCTAACAGAAGCGATAATAAACATCATATAAACGTAATCCTTAATAATAAGAGACGTTTTTATGAGCAAGCGAGCGAACAAATAAAAAACACATTACCTAAAGCCAATTCACACTGAAGTTCCACAGGGCTTCGTAGTAATTCAGCGACTTCAGCGCCATTTGATAACGCTTCAAGCGCTGTAGAGTTGAAAGCCTTCTGAACTTCGAACAGTCGACTTCTCTGTTGTTCACGGTCAAGTAAATCACTGAACCTAAAGACAGGATAAATTGGTTAATGCTTAGCTGTCAATGTAAAGGTTAAAGGTAAATTATCACTTCAATTGGTTAGTCTCGATTTCAGTAAATGTTTCAAACTGAAATCGATTAGTTTGTCTCGGTTCAAATGTTTAACATTAAAACAAAGGAAGAATAAAATTGTGTATAACATGCGAGACGCAAATAACGAAACTAATAATGAAAAGGTTTCGTCGTAAAGATATATTTTAAACTAGCTGACCCGCGCAACTTCGTTTGCGTCTCATAAGAGAGAGAGACAGAGAGAAAGAGCGCTATTATTTTGATATCATGTTTCCCATCATTTACCCCCGTTGCGTTTACTCCCGTCGTATCGCTACTATTCATTATTTTAGAAATAATTAACGTTACTGTGATCGAAAACCTCCCAAAAACGCGAGATAGCACCCAAACCCACTTACGTGAGGCCATAGTGGTAGCCGTAGGTCTGTTGGAAGTTCTGGCTTGAATACCGAGGGCTTACCCGGGGCTCCCAACCGTAGGCTGTTAAGCAGGATGTGTGGTTTTTAGTCTTTAAGAGTCCGGCATAGCATATATGTAGGAATTTCCTCACTTTAAAAAAATGTAACTGTGAGCGAACCTTAAAAGATAAATAAATAAATAGGTATTGTGTTTTAGAACTTTTGAAGAGGAACAATTTTGTAATAAATTATTTTTATGTAACTTCAACCATTTACGCAGAGGCGCAACGGATAATCTAACGATTAAATGTTTTCCGTTTTTGAAACATTTCTCATAGCTGCACCGCTCCTATTAATCTTAGCATTGTGTTATGTAGCCTTATGCCATTCTCAATAAATGTACCTACTTACTATCGAACAGTTAAAGAGTTTTTGAAACCCTACCAGTAGTTCCAGTAAGGAATGCCTTGGTATGATGTGATCATGGTCCCTTTGCAGCGTGTGTCCAATCCAGCTACACTTCCGACGTTTGACCTGTTGGTGGATAGGGGTCTCACTGCAGCGTTGCAATAGGCTTACGTTGGTGATTTTCTCGGGCCCGTATATACCGAGGACCCGTTGGAGGCAGCGGTTGACGAAGACTTGTAGCTTGTAGCTGGTGCGAAATGTCTTTAGTGACCTTCCATGTCTCGCATCCGTATAGCAGTTAGCAGTACAGTTTTAACGTTTACTTTGTTTAGAGTTTCACTCTTCGAGTCCATTTTCGCGACTGCCTATGGGACGCAGCTGTGCGAAGGTTGTTCTAGCCTTGGCGAGTCTCGAAATGATGTAGGGTACTCTTCTATCCCATCAGTTTCTGACACGACACTCCCGAGATACGTGAATTAGTGCCTCCACCACATCTCCTGAGTCTGTCGATTTTATTTTCAGTCCAGCCATTCGCTGCCTCATCCTGCAAGTTGTCCTGCAGACATGCATGACGGCGTGGCCTGGAGGATTTAAATGACGCCAATGACCTGTGCCTGCTGAGGTACAGGTCATCGGCGTCATTTGATTCCTCCAGGATATCAGGATAGTTCCCATTTTATGCCGCGCCGCTTGTTCTTTGCGATATTCAGCATTATACCATCTATTTTCTATGGATGGTTGTTAACTATCCTGTTATCTTCATAACGATTGTCTAAGGTAGGTACAGTATGTATTTTAAATTATTTTTCAGAATGTTGATGACATTTGATTGATGTCATTTTATACACGTTACGTCTACTACATTGATACATGTAATAAAATTCTAACACGCCGGTGTTTGTATGTAAATTGTTTAATACTGAGGAAAATTCTATACTGAGGAATAGCTTTAATCATTAAGCTCTATTTTGATTAAGCAAACAGGGCAGATTCACATGCTACTTGATGAGTATGATTAATAAATACCTCTAATTTCATGGACCTTATGTGACGTAGACAAAGTTGCGAGGGTCAGCTAGTTAAAAGATAAAACAATAGGTTTCTTCTTACCTACTTAAAAACTATTTTTACGAATTTTAGGGTAATATTAGACATTCTTTGAAATGTGCATTTATGGTATTGTTGTGACTTTTATGACACGTTTAAAGTACATAGGTATGGGATAGATGGCGCTCGCGTCTACGTCAGCGTGAAATTTTACTTCCCGCTTCCCATGGGAACGTACTTCCGGAATAAAAGTAGCCTATGTGTTATTAAAGACTATAATGTATCTCTGTACCAAATTTCAGCCCGATCCGTTCAGCCGTTTGGGCGTGAAAGAGTAACAAACATCCACACTCACAAACATTCGCATTTATAATATTAGTAAGATACACACATCATATTGAACAAAACAGAATGCCCAAATTCCGTAGTAAACATTTTGCGATTGACCCAAATATTGTGCCGGCTCGGAACTCGAGAGCTCACACAGCGATCCGATGATATTTCCACTGTGACATCTAGATTACAGTACCTACATAGCGTAGGTACAATCAAAATTAGATTAACTTACTATTGCAATGGATACACACAATGATCCTCGAAATAACACATCTGTCGTCATCTATACTTCTATACTAACATTATAAAGAGGACAGATTTGATTGTTTGTTTGCATCGAATGAGCTCCGAAACTTCTGGACCAATTTGAAAAATTCTTTCACTGTTGGCGAGCTTCACTATTCCCGTGTAATATTCCCATGGAAACGGGAGCTATGCGGTTGAAACTGCGTGACGTCTGCAACTTTTACTTGTACATTTAATTTTAAACTCTGCGAGATCTATTTTTCGTATTGCGTTTAAGAACATAATAAAAGGTAACCGTAGGATGTAGCAACTAGGGATACGATTCTGTATGTACGGCCACGAACTTTAATTTAGAACCCATCACCCCGAAATATTGTTAGAAAATTCACAATGCAATAGTTCTCCTCGAGAAACGTATACAAATCCAATATAAGTTCTGAACGATATTCTACCTTAGATGAGTCCCATATTAAAGTTCCCAGTCGTATCTATATAAATGAACTTTCCTTCAGCTGTACGATAAATTATTTATTTTACGAGCCCACTGAGTAATCGTACTACGTCTCCTGACAACGTCGTAAAATTGTTACTGTCCAAATAGATGAAACATGAGTATGGAGTTGATGATGATTACATTGTTTGGGGATGATATTGGAAACAAAGTAACAAACTTATTACTTTCTTGTCATCTGAGTGAAAAGACTTAGATTTTTTTCAACCACTAACGAATGTACAGTCACCTCCAATATTGCATGGGCCCCTTAAGATCTATTATCCCATGCACATTTGAGTCCAAATTCACAAAATCTCCACTAGATGGCGCAACTTTACTCGAATATAATATTGCATAGACACCTTAGAATCACATAAAGTGTACTAGATGGCATAATTACATTACTCAAAAGATTAATGAGTTGCTATTTTGACAATAATCGCGTTCCTGTGCGAGGTATTAAAAAAA
Organism: Miltochrista miniata; assembly: GCA_933228765.1. Classification (NCBI taxonomy): domain Eukaryota; kingdom Metazoa; phylum Arthropoda; class Insecta; order Lepidoptera; family Erebidae; genus Miltochrista; species Miltochrista miniata. Next base: position 31,248,585 of record OW121752.1, on the reverse strand, counting down.
TCGGCAACGATAGATACTTGACTTCCGATGTTATCCGAGAGATGGCGTCAATTCTCAGTGCAAAGCAATTTCGTTTCGGATTGACCATGCATTCTCAAATTCGTCTGTACATAGAAGTAAGATTAGGTGTTGTTTTTTGCCATCATTTATTTGAAGAAGTGTGAGTCTTCTGAGCTGAAAATTCTACGGGTGTCTATTATTTCATTTCCTCATTCGATAGAGTACACAACTTGGATTGGTGCACAACTTGCGTGTGAGTTTGGTCTGAGCTTAATGTGGTGTAACGTATTAAAAATAAATCAAATAGTGGAAGGTTCGGCAGGAGTTTCTGCCCAGGCACGTTCCAAAAGAAATACCTAATGCTTAAACGCCAAGTTGTAACCCCAACTTGTGTTCTATTATAAATATCTCTATAGACTTCGATTAGACAATTTCCGAGATTCCATCGACCAATGAAAAGGGATAGACCAGTCTATTTACAGACTTAAATGGGCTTTGATAAAATAAAATACGTAAAAAAAAACTCACCACTTTTCATCTCCCTCCAAATGATAGTTGCCATCGCCGTTCAGCCTGTAGCATGCTCTGACGAGGGCAGCTTGGGGAGAGTCAGACTTGACAAGTTCATCAAACGTTGCTTCTGGGATCTTGTGAGGTAGCACTGGCTGGTAAGATGACGGGTCGCCACCAAGGAGGCACTGATAACAAAGATGATAATTTAAATTTAGAACCTGTATATTTTATGCTCACTACAACCCGTTCGCGCTAATTTTGCCGGTCACCAGCCTCTCCGTCAGAGGCAAACTTAGCGCGAACGGGTTGTACTATCATAATCACGTTCGATGTACGTCATCACGTATACTGACCAGGAAAACGAGGCCAAGAAAGCTAAATCCAAAATTACAAATGCCCTGTATGCCCCTACAATTTTTAAAAGATCCCTTCGATTTCTCCAGGATGCCATCATCAGATCCTGACTTCCTTAAAATGGGACCATCTTGGGAGTATCTATTTTCGAACGAAAAAATAAATTTTCAAATCGGTTCATAAACGACGGAGTTCTGCGCGAACAAACATAAAAAAAAATTATATCCGGCCGAATTGAGGAACCTCCTCCTTTTTTGAAGTCGGTTAAAAAGTGACTACTATGACGCGGTAGTGCTAAACACAGTTAACACGTAATGAGTGATTTCTCATTTTTCGTTAATAATGCCGTCTTATCATGACGGAATCATTCACGTATCCACATCTAGCTAGTCTACGCAGAAGTCACGTTTGGATTTAGTATTTGCTTTCATGGCCTCACTTTCTTGTTTGTTAAGCGTTATCTGCCTTTAGTTTTCTATAAACTGAGCTCGCTGCAGCCCGGGTACAAAATTGCAAAAAAAGGTTGTAGTAAATTTTAAGAAAACTTGGATTATGTTCTTAGACCATTTAGCAACTACGTAAAGTTACGCAGTAATAACAATTTTTATTTGGAATGTGTGATTACTTTTTGCATGCGCGAAAAGTACTGAACTAATTTTTAACCTTTAACTGTGGACGTGCGGTCTCACAGGCCGCAAGCAGTTTGTGAACCTCGTGCCCCTCTTTTTTCGCGTACCCCACATGTCTGTCCGTTTCAGTAGCTTCGGTTTAAGTGGCAAAACGACTGTAGAGGAAGAAGGTTGCATCGCAGGATGCATATTTCGGAAGTAATTACGCTTTAAGTTTTAGGAGCGGTCCATGAGACCGCACGTCCACGATTATGTGATAATTTGAGCTGATGGTAATTTTTTTTTGTGGTACATTTTTAATATAAAATATTAGATATCAATAACCTCAGTACATCTACATTCAAACGAACTTTGAAATCATCAATTCCATCTAGTACGAGTAAAATATTGAGATTAGATGAACTATTTTCATAGTTACGGTCCTAGAAGTATTACAATCGTAAAAATCGCTATAAGTGGACTGCAGAACTACCTTCCAGACGAGTATGCACTTCACACCATAATAAATTGTTGAGCACATCTATTCAGCTTCTTACTCAAGATGAAAACAAAGATCCTATCGGTTGATATTTGGAATAACTTTTCGATGACGAAATGCAATACTCCAAGACATTGTGCAAAAACTGGCAATAAATATGCACTAGTTGAGGGGTTGTCAAAATTTTTATGTTATGTTATGAGAAGTAATTTTTAACTTTTTTACATTCTTTATTCTTTATATTTTTTTATAAAACTAGTCAAACTGAGTAAAAATTAATTTTTTTTCAGATAATCTTTTCATAAAGTGATCGCGTAAAAAAAGTCAGAAAAATGCCCTTAATTGTTACATGGTTACATTTTAGTTAAAAATAGGTACATACCGTTTTAAAATTTAGCTTTTATTTGCACTTAGTAACACCCAAAGGTATTAAACATAAGAACTGGTACAATACCTTCTTAACTACATAGAATACAGCATTTAAAGGTAGCGGTCTACAAGACCGCACGTCCACATTTGTGTAACAAAAATTTCACGTCCATAGTTAAAGGTTAATATTTGTCGGAGTTCAAAATTGCCGTAAGAGATTCACGTCCGGATCCAAGAAATTTGATGATTTTTCTCAACAAATTGTACTTATGAGTAATATAATATTCTAGAAAGCAACGTTTTTTTTTTAGACGTAACACGAAGACAAAGCTAAAGACGGAGCTTCTAGCATACTTATAAAATCAATTACCTATTAATGTCAATAATAAATTGTTCTTCTATAAACTTTTTTTATGAAATATTCGATCTTGTTATACTAAACTGCTTATTATAGCACAAAGCTTTTAATTCAATAAGAGCCTCGGGCAATATCAGTACGACAGTACTGTCATTTAGATCGTTTTATGGAAAATTTATGTTCTACGAAACCTGTAATTAATTAAATTGCCCGTTGGAAAAATCAGTGCGTTTAAAAACAAAAAAAAAAGTTTTTATTTTTGTTTTTAAACGTACTTTGAGTTTATAGAGAGGGATATTCCACTAGTGTAAGCCCGGGGCCGCACTTGCGGTTTACCGCGGCGGTTTCTAACCTCAAAATGTCAAATTCTATCATCAAAATGTCAAAATTAATGAAACCAAGTCAACGGTTTGACATTTTGAGGTTAGAAACCGCCGCGGTAACCGCAATTAACGTACCTATGGTAAACTATACTTATGGCTGAGTCTGAAGGTGTCCTTAGTAAAAGTATGGTGCCAAATATTGTTGTACTATTACTGTATGCTATTATTATTTTAGTGCAGTCTGAAGTCACCTTAACTTTGAAAATAAGCTGTACATATATTTTGTTGCTAATATTGTAAGCTGTAAACGCCAATTTTCAGAAATATTTGCCATTTTCTGTCAATAAAAAAAATATAAGAAATTCTATTATCATAGACAAGAAATCCTTATAGTTTGTCCGTCCGTCCGTCCGTCTGATGATGGTCAGCTACCCTGGAGACCCTTTAAGTACTAGAAAACCGTAAAATTAATTGTATTTCATAGAAATTGCACAAAACCCTACCTTACCTACAATGTCTATTCAATATTCAAAAATTCGTTAATAAACCTTTATAGAACCTTTTTGTATTAAGTTCATTTTCATTAAACGTTATACATTACTAAAGACATTTTAAGGACTGATGCAAAAAGTCTAAAGAGAGCCTATTAGGGTCTAATTACTAATCCCAATTAAAGATAATTAGTTGACAGTGTTTTCACTTTAGCAGTCCGTTTTTTGAAAGCACTCAGATTTTATTAGTAAGAAAAGTTCCTCTACAAATTTTGCTGTTAGTCAATAACTACATTTGGTTTTGTTAAGCATTGACAGCATTAACTTCTAGAATCTATACTTACTTACTAATATTATAAAGCTGAAGAGATTGTTTGTTTGTTTGGTTGAACGCTAGGATCTCAGGAACTACCTACTGGTTGAATTTCAAAAATTCTTTTACAGTTTGATAGTCCATTTATTGAGGATGGCTATAGGCTATATAACATCACGCTAAGTATATGTCTATCTTTTAAGTCGGACACACATGAGTTCCGTACCAAAAAATAGGACGGAAGTAAATGCAACGGGAAGCATTATATCACTTTACATTTTAATACCACACCCACAGAAATCAGATTTTCTGATATCTGTGACCACACCTCTCTCCTTCTCACTCTCATGTGATGCAAACGAAGTTGTGAGGGTCAGCTCTAATAAATATATGCGACGCGACGGGAGTAAATGCGAAGGGAAACATTATATCACCTTAAATATTAATACTAAACCTCTCTCTTTCTTGCTCATGTGACGCAAACGAAGTTTTGCGGGTCAGCTAGTCTAATTATACAACTAAAATGTATTAGACTATTACTACACGAACTCACATTACTGTGCCAAAACGTAAATCAGAATCTATAGCATGTACATAACTGTAACTCCACGTTCCGAATTTTTACCTCCTAAGGAAAAGCTACCTCCTGGATGCGACCTCCGATGGCCAGTGTGGAGAACTCTCAACCGCTTACGAACTATGATCGGCCGTTCTAGACAAAATCTGTGCAGGTGGGGAATGCGAGAGCCGGGCGCATGTAACTGCGGTGCCCCCGTGCAGTCCATGTCGCACTTACTTGCATGTCCCCTTTGTCCTACATACTGCTCTAAGGCCGACCTTATTAACGCCGCCGACAGAGCGGTTGAGATGGCATAGTTTTATGACAAAATTTTTAAAAGAAAAAAAAAACTCATTGAAACGATAGAAGAAGAAGACTGTGACTACAGCATTAACTAAGAGCAGAAAAGATACACCAAGTCTTTGATCAAACAAACTATCGAAATATCGAACTGAACTCCAGAAATAGAAGGACCAGGTAATTGGCGAAGGTATTTATAACGAAAACGATAGTTGTATGTTCCATTAAAATTACAACATTATACATAAACACTTACCAAAAAAAAGCCTGCTTTCGAGATTTGATTACAGCACTGCACTTCTTCAAGATAATACCGTGAAAGTGTCGGGTTGGTTTCATCTCCGCCATCGGTGCCGTAGTGCATGTCCACGAAATCGATCTATATTAAAAAAAAGATAGGTAAGACTAGTTAATTCACGACATAAAGTTTGATAAAGTTTATAGATCACCAAAACCTTAAACCATTCAAAACTGTTAGGTAACAAAGAGACCAACGAAAATATGGCATGTGTTTATTCATTTTAATGTTGTTACCTCAATGTGGTTTACTTAATATAATTTTCGAAAAAAATACACATAGTGTGAAAGGACGAATATTTAATTTTTTCAGCGCCAACTCAGCAATACGTCGGAACTTATTGAATAGAAATAATAGACAACAGTTGTGGACCCAACTAGACCTCTTTTTGTGCAATTAAGGACTAGATCCAAAGAGATTTATCTTGGTCAAACAATTAGAATTAAAACTTAAATTGAATTCACAATTTCCTGGTACAACTACTTTATAAACGCAAGTCATTATTGACTGACTTTGAAGTATTACAGATTCCACAAAATCCTTTAACCCGGAACGTTTCAAACTTGTTTAAATTAAAACCACATCTTTCTATGTCTCGGTTTTACTTGTCGAAGAATTTGTGGCATTTTGGGTTGTAATTAATTCGATTGTGAAACGTATTATGCAAATAATTTAAATTGTATGCAAAATAAATATTTATTTCTAAAACTTTATGATTCGTTGGCATGAATGGTTGTTTATGTATAATGTTTAGTTTGTAAGTATGGATATATGGATGTGTAACCGGCTGAACGGATTTGTCTTAAGTTTGATAAAGGGATAGATTTTAGTCTGTAATATAAATAAATAAATAAATATTCTTGGACAATCTCACACAACATCATCTAGCCCAAACTAAGCTAAAAGCTTGTGCTATGGGATCTAGACGACTGAAATACATACTTATATATTTGTAAATACATACACAATAAACATAGAAAACACCCAAACTCCGACACAAACATTTGTGGATCACACAAATATTTGGACCGACCCAGGAATCGAACCCAGGACCTCCAGCGCGGCAGGCGGTATCACTACTGACTACACCACAGAGGCAGTCAATAACTCGTAGACTACTTTTTATCCTCGGAGTAAATTCCCATGGGATGCATAGTAGTCCACTGATAGACGTAGACTTATTCTAAATTACACCACAATACTCGGTCTTAGAATTTGCGCGTCCAATCAATTCCTGCAACCTTTTCAGGTAGGTCCATCTGACAATGGGTACCATGAAAAAATGTTAATTGAATTTGAGTTTAAATTTACTTTCATCACAATACACATAGAAACAGAAACACTGTCCTCTAGGTTCACAGAACACACATTCAAAATGTATATTATTTTATTGCCACTTCAATACTAATATTATAAAGAGGAAAGATTTGATTGTTTGTTTGCATCGAATAGGCTCCGAAACTACCGTACCGATTTAAAAAAATCTTTCACTGTTGGGAAGCTACACTCTGCGCAGTGAACATAGGCTAAGTTTTATTCCCGTATTCCCACGGGAACGGGAACCACACGAGTGAAATCGCGTGACGTCCGCTAGTAATTAATAAATTCAACCTTGGAAAACTGACCCTTACCTTGATGTCGTTGAACTTAATATTACACTTTTCACAAAGAAATTTGTCTCGCGTCGTTTCAAATTCTATTTAGTGAATGTGATGCTTATTTTAAATTTAACTTAATATCAATATAATTCTGCCAATGACAGCGAAATTCAATTAAGGTCTGAAACATTTCAATTGAGAACGACATTATAGTTATCAAGGCTTAATTACTCTCTTGCAGCAATTAAATTAATCTGCTTTGATTGCAGTTAAATTATTTCCAAAAGTGGTAGCTCGATATAGTAGGTACATTATATTTAGCGATTTGTCTTTTTAAATAATTGAAACAAGAAGCCGTGAGCAGTCTCACCCGACTGCCCCTCTAACGTTTATTGTGAAAGTGAAAGTTCAATCCGATTGACATTGTCTTTTTTGTTTTATTTCAAACTTTGAACAGATTATCCACGTGACCTAGTGACGTAATGTAATGCAACAGAGTCACAGATGACAGACACAATTCTCGACATAAGCCCCTCTGCAATCTATTTTATAGAGAGGGGCTAAAAGCGTAGAACAAAGAAAAAAAGGAATATGAATATACTCTACCCGTCTACATGTAGTAAAATAGGTACTTTTTAGAACTTTAAGCGCAGTTTTCATTATGTAAAATTGAAAGGGTTAGAGGAGGTTAAAAAACGTCAACAACAGGAAGTCACTACGTGTCCCTGTCGCTCTCAACATAATATTCAGCTTACTACCAATGTGTGGTGAAATGTGGGCATATACTATGTCTCTGCCTACCTCTTCGGGAATAAGGGTGTGACTCTAATGTATGTATGTATGTACCAATTTGTCATCGTATCACTAGATTTTATTTTCAACCATTCACCGCACCATTACTAATATACATGGAATAAAATACAACTGGTCAAGTTAGTATGCATTTGGTTTCCACTACGGAGAAAAGATGTGTCTGTGTATTATGTATATTATATTCTACCCAAGAAGATACTTGAAACTTATAAGATATCTCGAATCATTGAAATCTCCCACTATATTCAATCTTGTTATCGTACACAAAGAATTCAATTCTTTTTCTTATTAGGCAAAACACAAACAATTCATCTTATCCTACAATTTTCTACATTATTTTCTTTTACAAAAGAAACAGGCGCACCAATTTCAAACATGTTGAGATTAGTGATGTCAACAATTCATCATCAGGAGATGTAATAAAGATTCTGTCCGTAACAAACACGAGGTCATCACTCTTGTTACGCATCCGTCGCGTGTATAATTACGTCATTTAGAGTAAATGATGCAGTTATGAGCTCTCCTCTAATCCCATAACGTGGTATGAAGAAATATCTAATATCCTCGTGTAATAAAACATGATAGAGTTTTGAACAAGGGATAATGGGCCTTAAACTTATTCTCTTGAGTTGAATTTTCTTTGTGAAATGTGAGGAAATAGAACTTGTAGGAAATGTAGGTTTAGATGGATGTACCTTAAGAGATATTGCATTGGACACCTTCAAAACAGTCGTCAAAACTACCGACGTCATAGTTATCTGGTCGTTTCGGTTACTTTCGGTTGCCTTTCATTAACGGTAGTTACCCCAATATTGACGACTGGCCTCGTGGTTCAGTGGTTAATGTGCCTAACTACGAATTCCGAAGTCGTGGGTTCGATTCCCACCCAGGACATATCCTTTTGTTTGATGGGCACATTGATTTGTTCTGTGTCTGAGTGTTATTTATCCAATGTATTTAGAAATATATAAGTATGTTTATTAGTCCTCTAGAACCTATAACACAAGCTTATATTAGCTGAATTTGGACTAGAAGATGTTGTGTGAGAAAGTCCACAAATATTTAATTTATTTATTATTTTATTTTTGATATTGTTCAACAGAATATGGCCACAATATTGATTGAGAAACGAACCACATGGTTGGGCAAAACGCTTTTCTAATAAAAGAATTCTTAGCTAAAAATATCTTAAAAATCTAGGCCATTTTACTTAAGTACATGCTTAGTTTTCCTTCTACCTTTTACGGGTCAGTAATTTCTCTGGTTGGCTGCACTCTACCTGACATGAGCTCAGCTCTATCGTTTTACAAGTCACATTTTTATGAGAGTAACACGTATGGTAATCAATCTATCATCTACTTAGGGATAATGCTTAGAAATATTTATGTGGTAAAAAAAAATTGTGTTCTCTAGGAACTTTGTAAGTATGAAGATAAAACACCACAACCAATTTGTTGTAATATTTATGACCGGAAAGAAATCCTGTCAATTTTCATCACCGGTATGACGAATCTGTAACTGACTTACAACTTCTGTCTATGTATAAAAAGTTCAGTCAACCTCCGGTAGCGGAGAGGCACTGAAAGAAAAAGAAGAATAAAAAGTAGGTACACTTCATTCACATTACAAACATAAATATTGTTTCTTTTAATTGCACACATACATGTATATTCACTGCCATTTACAGGATTTCCTATAGACCTTCATTGTGATGTGAATTACGCTGCTACGAGTAAAACTATGTCACATACAATACGAACCCGCAAAATCTGTGAACCCACAAAATATGTAGATTGTCCGATTGACTTGAAAACAACAACAACAACTTGTTTTTGTTTACTGAATTAATCTCGGTATAGCGCGCAACCAATTTATTTATATCTGTTTTAACCTAGCTATATTCAAGTACAACCAAAAATATAGCGATGTTAAGTATTCAACTCTCAACAACACTTAGTTTATGTGTTGCTCTTTACAATTAGCCTGCATTTACGGGAATCGCACAGATAGATTTCAGCAAAGTTATATACCTACTTTTATAAAAATATAACCCGTTTTCTAATTATGTTATATGTTTTACAATATTGTTGAATCTCATTGTGTGCATTCGAAACAAACAATCAAATCTATTCTCTTAATAAAAACGGTTTATTTAAATGACAACCCCATTATAAAGTGATTTGGACTATGAGCAGGTGCTCACAGGTGTCAATGTTGTCAACTGAAAGTTTCACTTTGCTCACGTTCCCAACATTTGTAGTTGTGTAGTTAAATGGAAACTCCGTGTACAAAACTTTGTCAGTTGTAATGTGATAAGTGCGCCTGAAACCACTGTAGGTATGTGTAACCTTTTACGTGATGAATAATTACGACAGTTTTATATACGTGTTAGTGTTTCTAGTCTACAAAGTACTATAAGAGTTTCTAACATCGTCATGATGTCGAGACCTTTTACTGGCTTAGAGCTTGCACCTTTCTAGTGCGCCCTCGCGGAAAGCGTATACATTAATACACTGATAAAATTGAATTTCTAACTAACAACATATGTTTTTGAGTAGTCTTATTGTAGTATAGAAACGTCACAGTAGGTAGCCTGTTCAACCGGCTGATATAGATGTTAATTGATCAATTCAGGTAATTCCCATTTATCTACATTCTAATCATGGATAGCAACAGGTAAGGTCACTTCGATTGGGGAACCGAATAACAAGCATGTAGCAAATGGTTAAAACAATGTAACTTACCTCAATGTGACGATCATCGTATGTGGACTGCAACTCCGGTCCCACCAACTCGAGGATCTGACGTCTCTCTTCCCGAAATTCTGTTAAAAGGAGGATGAAATGAATGACACATGAAACTTGTTACTGCTCTTTTTTTAACGTTAGGGTAAATCCTCACGGATACTATGCCGGACTCCTACCTTCAAAAATCCTCACGTTACGCCCAACAGCCTATGGTTGGGAGCCCCGGGTAAGCCCTCGGAAGACATCCTTCCATCCATCCAGGACTCCCAACAGACCCACGGCCACCACTGAGGCCCCGCCTAAGGGGTGGTTCGGGTGCTATCCCGCGTCTTTGGGGGGTTTCGGGTGTTATCCCGCTTCTAAGGGGGAGCGTGCGTGAAGCCGCCGCGCTGACTGCGGAACTCTGGGCGCCGCCTCTTCCACGAGCATGTCCTGCTCGCAGAAAGAGGCGGCGCAGTCCCACTTACTCCCGCTGGAGACTATGGCTCGCACCATGGTCTCGAGCGAGAGAGTGTCCTTTTTGTTTCTACTCTTGAAGTACTTTGTTACTCAATCACGATCTAACGGCCGACGTGATGTTCTTACATACCAAATTGCAATCAGATCCATTCAGGCATTAGAGCATGAAAGAGTAACAAATTTCCATCCATATTTTGCATTTATAATAATTTGTAATTTATTTAAAGATTTCGGATTGCCAAGACGTTCATTCAGTAAGCTCTTTACTAAAACGAATATCCAAAGTCTCATTGATAGGATCTTACCAAATCTGGTTGGGCAGGGGGTTCCTCATTGTTGACAGTGGAAGGTAAACGTTATATGCTCATAGAAAGGTGGCCTCCCTATTGGATCACAAGTCCTAGACGCCCTGTCTTGGGGATTCCCCTTGTGCCACGTTATTGACCAGTACCCGCACGGACGGCGTATCCATGGAATGCTAAGGTCTCTTCGTAAAGATAGTATATATAGATTCGTCTATCGATTGATATACTGAGTTATTCATGTAAATAAATCATTCCAAATGACTTCCAATAAACCAAATCACCTAATATTGAAACGTGTTGACCCGTTAACATTCTAAGGTAGCAGTTTTGGGATCTTGAACTTTGCAATAGTTGGGACAACGACGCGGCGACGGACCTTTCGAGAATGATTAGGTTAAACTATGCCATACAAATCTATAGCTATACTAATATTATAAAGAGGAAAGATTTGATTGTTTATTTGTTTGCGTCGAATAGGCTCTGAAACTACTGCGCCCTAAGCGATTGAATAAAATTATTCACTGTTAAGAATCACTATCTTCGGGTAACATAGGCTACATTTTATTCCCGTATTCCCACGGGAACAGGAGCTACGCGTAAATGTGCACTTTGTGGTCTGCACATTTACATTGAATAATAAAAATTGTTTCAGTAGTTGTAATTTGTGTTCTCTTCGCGAGTAAGTCACGATTCACATTGAAGTTAATTTACTATTTGCGATGCAAATGAGTCGTCAAGTTTGCTAAAGTAAAATAGAAGTACGCAAACGGTATACCTATTTGTTCATTGAATGTCAACTTTCAGCACATATAGCCAGAATTTCTCAAACTGTCTCTGACTATCTCTGTTTTAGGTAGTGCCTGATTTATCACTTGCTCCATAACAACACTATATCTGTAAGTATTATTTAGGTCTAAAGCTAGCTAAGTTACCAGTGCAAACAAAAGTAATTCTAATATACTTACGTATATTTCTAGTAGGTCAGCGATGTATACGTACCATTGTAAACAGAAGCGACGTAGATCTTGACAGCTCGAGGCCCGGGCCACTTATCGCTGTGTTCCGTGAACCCCTTCAGTGCCTCAAGCACTGCGGGCTCCGGAGCGCTCATTGCGCCCCGCTCTCGAGCTCACCCCGCACTGTTTGTGAGCCGCCACCGCATTCTGTCAACAAGGTATAGATTACGTTACTCGATATCTTTGGTCATTTACTTTTCATTAGATCGATGTTGATGTTTTTCTACTTCGTCTAATAGAAATCTTGTTTAGTTGAATTGTTGGGAATTACGTTTTCTTTAACAAAACAGTAAAGGCGATGTTGCACAAACGTGTTTTCTGTTGGAATTACATAGGTTTTTGAGATAAAAAGTAATGTTTTAAAAATCTCGTCAATTAATTAACTTAGGCACAACACGAAGAAGAAGAATAAAACTGGTGAAAGGCATGTCAGGTTACGCATAGAATAAGGGTTCCGTAGTCACCCATACTGGCGTAAATTTCGTTATTTTTGTACAAAGTTTTTCAAGTAAGCTCATTGTACTAGTTACGCCATTGTAAATTCTGAACTAACATTATAGATGTTTCTACATCAGTTGTGAAAATCTCTACCGCCTTGAAAGACAAAAAACAGCGGAGTCTTAGAACCAAGGTCTCGTTTTAACCTTTGGGTACGGAACCCTAAAAAAGATTTCAGAGGCGTCGTTTTATCTCAAATCATATTTCTTGGAAGGAAGGAAGTCTTATACCTACGAATAACTAATAGAATTAATCAAAAGGCGCACTTTATGGACTGCTTTTATAACACTAGCCTTCGGGTTGAAAGCCTTCGAGATTAATAACTGGAGCTTGAGTGGATTCCAATATCTTCATAATGAATAGCATTTAAATGCATTAGAGGGGTTAGAGCTGGCTTTTAAAATGTTCATTCCAATTTCGTTTAATTATGACAATTGGAAAATTTATTGTACGTAATAAAGTAAGCTTCAACATCTATTGATATGTTTCTTGTAATGAAATTTATCTCCGTCGTTTCAACTAATTTTATAAGCCCATGACGTAACAGTAATTACGTCATGTGTTTAAAATATCAAAAGAAACAATTCTCAAATCTCAATAGCCTTTGAGAATTCCATAAAGCGAAACCGGTTAGGTTAATAAGAAATTTTGTGGAACAGTACTGAAGTCTTTCAATCTATGTAGAACAATAAAATTAATCAATAAACGTTTTATCGACCAATCAAATCAGTCCACTGCAGAATATAAGCTTCTCTTCTCTCTTTAAGAGGTATTTGGTATTACGCTGAAAAGAAGGAACAGTGTTTTGTTCCAAAATTTTCTCTTATTCACTGTGCCATCCATCGTTAGTCAGTTTAACACTGGAAGAAGAGCGCATTGGCATTCCACTTTCTCCCTCTGGAAACCATAACATGAGAGCTATGGTTTCCACCGGAAGAAAATTGGACATTCTCACGCGGGAGACTTTGGTCAGCCACAGTCTCCTTCGTGAGAATGTCCACGCCCTCCTCCACTGTATGCAGCTCCTTGTCCTTGTTGCAGTTACTGCAGTGCTGGCACTTGGGTGGTACCTTTCCGTTAAATGCACCACAGGTACTTACAAAGATTTTGCGCCAGACAAGTCATTTTCACCGCCTTTAAAAAATATTTATTAATGGGTGCCTACATTATAAAAGCAGCTTAACCCTATAAATCTGGTTACTAGATCCAAGGGCATTGATTGGTGAGTGAGTAACACCTTAATTTTATTATATATAGATGAAACAGATTATGTATATGCCTAATATTAATTGTTCATATCACAAATTTTAATAGGTCGAACAACTGTATTAATGCAAATGAAAATTAGTGTAGTGCAATTTCAGGTCTATGTTGAAATGACGAATGTTATATTAAAGCGGCCGCAACTAATTAGGCCGTCATATCGCTGCAAAGAACGCAATTAATTTGTGCTTAACCAGAGGATAACCACGGTTTAATGTTATCACTTAAATTCTCTGAACAAAGGAGAATATTCTGATGTATCTTTCTAAATTATGTTTGAGTTTAAAGTTTGTGTTGCGGAACTAAATCAGCAAGTAGCAATGCTCAGTATTTTCTAAGCAGTTCGTTAAGCATCTTATGCCACGAAGCAGTTCATAAATACCTATAGTCGCACTTCGTGAGTTGTCAATGCACACATTTCACTAGTTATAATTTCTTTATTCTCTTAATTGGCCGCTTTTGAATAATAGCGTCGTTGCGTAAAGGGAGCGATACGCTTTCTTTCACGTGGCGACATAATGCTGAAAGGCGGCTTTATTCCGCGCGAGCGTGGGTGCATCGGCATACGAAATTATTTTTAAGCTAATTTTATTAAACTCTAAATAGGTACCTATACTTTTTTTTTTCTTTGTTATTAGTTTTTATTATAAGTCATTTTCGATGTACCTACCACCTGTTTGTCGGAATTAAATATAATTTTCTATCTTTCTTTCTTCTTCTTCCACATAATAGGCAGTGAGTTTTGCCGCTTTGAAATGGACAGATGCAGATTGCGGTTATCAATTGATAAAACAAATTCAAACAGCATAAAGTGCCCTCTGAAGCACAGACACGATCGTAAATAGTGACAATAATTCATAAATCGAAAATCGATTGTGATAAACAAACAGACATCCAACACAATAAAACATACTGCAAACGCTCAAAGTAATTTTCATTTCATGCAAATGAATTTACTTCCATGTAGGTTGTCTAAAAACCAACCGCACTGCCGACGGACAATAACATTGAATATTCAATTCGTAGCCTGGGTAATCATAACATACCCTATGATTGCGAAACACCAGTGCACTAGTTAGAGAACGCCACAACACAAACGGATTTGCATTTGATGAATAATTAATATTTGTCATCCATGTTCATGACGAGATAACGTTTATTCAACGGCGATTGCTATCTGTGTGAATATTTCTATGGTATATTACACTAATATTATAAAGGGGAAAGATTTTTAATTCAGTATGTACGATATATGAATAAATTCGAAAAAGTACTAGACTAATTTCAAAAATTCTTATGCCATCAGAAAACTACATTACCACTGAGCAACATCATTTTATTATTTTATTTATTCCCACGGGAACTTCGCGGGTGTAACCGCGTGACATAATTAGCGTTTGTTTTGTTTATATTCGAGAATGATTGATATTGTTCAACTCATCTCAGTTCGATAGAGCAGCCCTACAAAAACCTTCACAACCAAACTAGTCAGCCTCACCTGTAAATGGTACACCTGCTAACTAATGGAAGAGGTTATGACGAAGAGCAAGAAAGTAAGAAAAAATCTTACTGACCAGTGTGGTACTTTAAGCTTAATCACATGGCTATAATTAAATTAGGAGAGGTTACAAAGCGTAGTTAGCTCACTATGATTCAGTTGCTTAGGAATGTCTCTGACCGCTTGTTTGCTGGTTTGAGAAGTTAATTTCCAGGTTACAATGTAGGGGAGACCGGGGCTGGTTGACTAGGTTTCAGCTTAAAGGCTTATATTTTTATTTCTTTATACAATATTAATTCAAAAACAGGTTTATTTCATTGGTTAACTATTAAGCTTTGGAAAAATATAGCAAAAAGCACTTAATTCATTATAATATAGGGTACAGGCTAGATATTATAGAATAAGAAAAACTGGTGAACATACCTCTTGCTTGGGGTAGGTTGACTATTCGTCTGGGGTAAGTTGACCTATGGACTTGTAATGGCAAAATCTACGAGGAAATAGGATAAAGGGCAACATAAATAAACAATTATTATTTTTATTATTTTTAATGAAAATAAAACACACATACAATACATAACCGAAAGCGCAGTTATTAATTGTATGTGTGTTTTATTTTATGATTGGAAATTGAAAATGAGGGGAATTTAAAGATGAAAAATAACGTATGTAAGTAATTATTTTCATCGTAATGTTTTTGTAATAATGCCTATTTATTTATGGTTACTGATTGTCAAAAAAATTATAATGGATTTTTGACTCAAGTTTTTTCTTTTATGTACGATTATTGGTCATCCAGCCCCGTTATACATTAGTCTACTAGCCCCGAACCACATTTTTATTTTCAATCACATGAAATAACCACAAAACTGCTAAGAAATCAAATAACATCATACATAAAAGAAAGAACATGAATCAAACATCCATTATTAATTCTTTGACAATCAGTAACCATGAATAAATAGGCATTATTACAAAAAACCTTACGATGAAAATAATTACTTACGTACGTTATTTTTCAACTTTAATTTCCTTCACTCAAACGGTGTGCGTGCGCGACGCCGCGCTCGCGGTGACTGAGCGGGGAGAGGTAGGGGACTCTCGGGTGTCATCGGTTGGCTCCAAGCCATTGCTTTGGCCGAGTTATTGATAGTTAGTCTACCTACCCCTATAGTCAACTAGCCCCGGTCTCCCCTACTGTATAAGGTTATTTTTTTGTTATTCTCTTTTTACTGGCCATTTCATGTATATATGTATTATGTCCATTCGTGCAAAATTGTGTGGGTTATATGTTTAACAATCGTATTGAAACGTCTAACTGTACTACAACATTTCTGTTCCAAATGAATAAAATAAATAAAAATAAATAGGAATATGGTGCCTCCATTCTATACATTTTTTCTAAGTTTGAGAGACATAGACATAAATTCTTCCCTACGCCTCGTCGTAGTGTAGGGGAGACCGGGGCTGGTTGACTAGATTTCAGCTTAAAGGCTTATATTTTAATTTCTTTATAGAATATTAATTCAAAAACAGGTTTATTTCATAGGTTAACTATTAAGCTTTGAAAAAATATAGCAAAAAGCACTTAATTAATTATAATATAGGATACAGGCTAGATCTTATACAATAAGAAAAACTGGTCAACCTACCCCATGCTTGGGGTAGGTTGACTATTCGCCTGGGGTAAGTTGACCTATGGACTTGTAAGGGCAAAATCTACGAGGAAATAGGATAAAGGGCACAACATACATAAACAATTATTATTTTTCATTTTTTTTATTGAAAATAATACACATACAATAAATCACCGAAAGCGCGGCGTCGCGCACGCACATCGTTTGAGTGAAGGAATTTAAAGATGAAAAATAACGTATGTAAGTAATTATTTTCATCGTTATGTTTTTGTAATAATGCCTATATTTTCGTGGTTACTGATTGTCAAAAAAAATATAATGGATGTTTGGATTCATGTTCATTCTTTTATGTACTATTATTGTTCATCCAGCCCCGTTATACATTAGTCTACTAGCCCCGAACCACATTTTTATTTTCAATCACATGACATAACCACAAAACTGCTAAGAAATCAAATAACATCATACATAAAAGAAAGAACATGGATCAAACATCCATTATAAATTCTTTAACAATCAGTAACCATGAATAAATAGGCATTATTACAAAAAATCTTACGATGAAAATAATCACTCACGTACGTTATTTTCAACTTTAATTTCCTTTACTCAAACGGTGTGCGTGCGCGACGCCGCGCTCCCGGTGACTATGCGGGGAGAAGTAGCGGACTTTCGGGTGTCATCGGTTGGCTCAAAGCCATTGCTTTGGCCGAGTTATTGATAATTAGTCTACCTACCCCTATAGTCAACTAGCCCCGGTCTCCCCTACGTAATGCTTCGTCTATTAGATTAGACCACTTCCGGCACTAGAGTCCAGAAGATCTCAGCAAAATAAAAAATAAAATAAAATAAAATTTATTCCCTTTGAAATTTAAAAAAAAAAAATTAGGTTTGTCAAAATTTTTGTGACTCTATCGGGGGTTCGGCAATACTACAGACTGAGAAGAACACCCCAAGAAACGCAGTCCGGTCCCTTCTCTTCCAGTATCTTAGTATCTAATACAGTTTTTTTTATGTAGAAAAGAGCAATTCGTGTCACTGCCAGGCAGCCTTGTCTTCTAGAAAGTCTTTAATGCTATAATAAGCTTTCTGGCACAATTTAAGTTTTATTAGTTTTTAAATTTATGGTACGTTCCCATTGCACACCTTGAATTATTTACCCCGTTTTTATGATATCCAGGGAATAAGACGTGATTTGGAGGTAAGTACCTAAATGTATGAGATAATGATCTATTTTTCTTGGAGGCCATCAACTGCCATTAGGTACCTACTCATATTGTAAGCATTGCTCGTATCAGACCAACGTGCACGATAGTATGAAGTTAAATATAATACGTATCATCGACTGAATTATTCATAAGAAGAATAAGCTCATGCATTCGTATTCATAGACTTTTATGGCGTTAGACTGAAATAAGAGCTCGATATGAACTCGATACGTTCAATAATATGGTGCCGTTGTGCCGTCTGTTTGTGTTTATTGGACGTAAGCCGTGTTTATTTTATGTATGTGGCTTTATTTTGTACAGAAAACAATGATCATTATTATGAAGCCTCCTGTTTTTAATAAGAGGGAATGGTGGCATGGATTATCTGTGGATTTCATTCACATCAGTAGGTACGAGTCACGCCACATTTCACAAGCAACTATTACCGTGTTGAAACAAACAATCGTGTGCTGGCTTCGAATTCTTTAATGTGTACAGAGGGGCAAGTGCGAGTTTTTGCGTGAGCTTGTCGACATTCACGGTTCACCAATTCGTTTGGAATCGAGACCCCGCCACCTAGCTGTAAACGCGGGAACTTGTCTTGATCCCATACAAATCGGTGATAACGCGCTCGTTCGTGAATGTCGACAGGCGCTCACCGAAACTCGCACTTGCCCCCCAGATACCCGCAGATGTCACGCCGGATTCGAACTGATTAAAACCAAAGATAATATAATGTGTGGTATTACATAGTAAAACCACATGGTCTTTACTTATACCTCTAGCGTTGGAAGCCCCGGGTAACTCTTCAAAAGGAAGGCCCAGGGACGTTGTGGTTAAAAATAAACAATGTATATTCGAACAAAGGAAATGTAAGTTGTCAAGTGGAATCTAACAATATATTTTATTTCGTTTTCAGCCCCTCCGGCTGGCTAACCTTTTCGCATTTATTGAGGCAAATTTAATTTACTCAGGTTGAGTTGTTTCCATGATCGTACAGAACCTGAATTGTTTACGTTACAACTCGAGTTTTACGTACTTTAATAATGTACGTATTATATAGGTATAATGTAGGTAGGCCTACATTAACCCTCCTCTTGAGTCGTTCTATCTATGCCTTAACCTCAGACTAAAACTGAGGCCTGAATTTCATTAAAATTTATTATATTATATAAAAGTTCTAAGCTCTAAAAGAATATAAAATCAGTAAAAGCGACTTCATTAGTTCTTTAAACTGTTTTAATATTGGGATGAATTGCAATATTTTTTATTAATAATATTGATAGAATAGATTGTCTTAAGATAATAGGCTTTTGAGTTGCAAAGGCAGCATAGAACAATAGCGCCTTTGTCTGGATTTTCCCAAATCTCCCACGAAGAGTGTCTGAAAAGTTCTTCAACTTAAATCCACCCTCTCCTTTTCGATCACGAACAACGCGTGCTGGACAAAAGTGCCATTATTATACAGTAGAAAGATCACTGTGCCAAATTCGACTGGTTGAAAAGATTGTTTTTCTATTCACTCTATTATATAAGATACGTGAAATGCTCTGACAGCGGCTCGTGTTTCCTTTCTCTTACAATCTCGGGTTTTTCAAGCGAAGTGTGAATACGTTGTTGGGGGCCACTGTCAATATTATCATGATATAATATAGGTACATTATGAAATTCATATGAAATTCCACTTTTATTTTAATTATAACAACACCTGACCGGTTTCGCCATACAGCATTATCAAAGGTGTTTACACTAATTTTGAAAGCAAAACCGGTCAGGTATATTGTTTATTTGGGAATGTCTACAAATAATTATTTACTTATTAAACTTATTTTGTTGTTATATGTGCCTATATCTTCATTATATACATTATTAGGGATGCTTGGAGGTGGTTGTGCCGACATTTTAAGAATTCTATATGGTATGTCTTGCGATCACTGCGATATTTTCTAATTAATTAAAATTCTGGAATTGAAAAAGAAATGGAAGAGTGATATGGTCTAAACCACGTCTCCCCGATACAAGAAAAGCATAATCGAAATTTTGCAAGCATATCTGGGAAGTGAGACGGAATACGTCTTGTTTTTTCGTGCTTGCAGCTGGCTCCATCGAATTATAGGACGTTGTCACGTCAATAAGTAATAAAGTAAACAAACAGATTATGCAGTGTTGGCAATGGCCATAATATCCATTAAAGACAGATACCATATTATTTCTTGAGGGTGCGCTTCGTCTTTGCAAAAGCTTCGTCTTTGGTTTGGCTGGCGTGGCAGACTTAGTGCTCTACAATTGAAGCATCTGGAGTTCACCGAGAGAAACCAACTGATGCCTCTTATTGTGTTGATCCAAGACGTACTTCTATAAAGCCCTCTCGAGTCCAACATCGGGCCACACCAAACTTCGCTCTGGCTGCTATGAAAGTTTCGTGACGCGGCTTTGCCAAGAACTCAGATATAGGACATAGGTATGTCAAGATCACACTTTATCTCGAATGGCAATACTGTCAAATTTGATGACTATAGGCCTTGGTTTAATACCTGCAGAACTTCCTATGCGATTACACTGCTTCATATGTGATGATGAGAAATCTATTTTGAGAAGCTTTGTTATGACATCACTTATTACATTTTCAGTCACTTCATTGGTCTGTACAGCAACTCCATGAAATAGAAGCATTTTCCGTCTTCCATGCATCTCCATCACATCCAACTGGCCTGCAAGGTGCTCAATTTGCTACTGCAGCATCTTTACAGTTTCCCCGACGAAGAATAGATGGTTATCTCGACTGGCAATGCTTTTGCGTAAATAGATTGTGTACGTTTAGTAACGAATGGAGCACTCTGACAACAATTGGATACCAAACAGATCAATGGGCAGCCATCTGGATTTCTTTCTACACATATACACATACACCCATACCTACATATCTATAACGAGAGATTTATCAGAATATTGCACAGAACTGGACCAATAAGTAGATACTAGTAGGTAGGTAGGTAAGTATTATTTACTGATTAGAACAAACAGTATGTTGAATTATTCCTAGTAGTTCCGTTGAAGAAGTTCGGCGGCGGAACTAGTGAGACCTTTTTTCCCAGTAGTCCCGCGGAACTACGCATCAATAATTCAGTTCCCATTAGTTCTGCGGAACAAAGTATAAATGAAATATTAATAAATCTATTCCCTGAAATTCGGTGCCACGGAACTACTCGGAAAATAAATCTCACTAGTTTCGCCACGAAACGATTGGGACAAAAAGTCTCACTAGTTCCGTCACGGAACTACTGGGAATAAAGGACTTGGAAAAATAAACCCTTAGATGTTAAAATAAACAACTCCAAATCTCCAAATCTCTCCAAACAAAAATCCAATAACTTATTTTGCAACAAACTAAAGCCTTCTTTATCTATTGATTTTCATCATGATTGTTTTCAATACATAGCGTGATTGTTTTAACGTAAAGTTCTAGAAGGATATTTATGATTAAAATAGATACATATGAGGTACATTAATAACAGTAAAGTATAAAATCTTATAAAGCTTAATTTTAGGAGTATCTTTAAAAAAGTAACCTAACCATAGTCTAACTAAAGTTGCCTTTAATAAAGGGAATTCAAATCTGCGAGCCGTACCTAACTTTTCAAAGTACTGAAATACAAAAATGTACTAAAACAGGTTACTACGCCGCACTATATCCAAGCGCTTACAAAGCGATTACGTTGGTGGATTTAATTAAATTTTTACACGTAGCGGCGCAGCATATGGCTATGACGTCAGTAGCAATACCTTTCAGTCCCTATCACAGTGTAATCCCGTAATCCTGTATGCACACTTATAATTTAGGACGATTAAATTTTGTACTGTATAAAATACGCAATATTGGATAAAATTATAGTAGTCGTCAAGCCAAGTTGAAGGCCTTATGGGTGGCTTGAAAATTTTCTTCTTTAACCTGCGACTCGGTCGGTAGTGCGTGTGTCTGGTTGTTTAAACGTTCTTATGCTACGGTAACCAACCCTCAGGTGGGTCGTAAGTTGTCTGCTAACTTAGTAGTATAAAAAATTAAATTTTATTCAGTAAATTTTAAATTATCATTGTAAGCTGTGAGGTAAAACGTGACTGACCCTTATTATGAAATTCCATTTTAGAACCATTTACTACAGTAAAGACATTGATTGATGGGTTGATAGAAATTAAGAATGTTGCAGTATGAATCTATTTTTTTAAAAGTTAAAATGCTGAAAATATTTCTGAAAGATTTATGAAAACAAATAATGAAATTGTAATTTACGAATAGTAAAAGAATAGCGTGACTGACTAATTTATCATCGTACAACTCAAAGCTTTAAATGGATTTCTCTCAAATTGACATAGGTATACTATATAGTTATTAGAATGTTGGCAAAAAGAAAGGGGTTTCGTAAACCCCAACATTGAGGGTTTTCAAACTACGTCGTTGGAATAAATTGATGGGGAATATTGTGATTTTCCCCAACTACAGGGTATTGTTTGACTTTGAAATTAAAATGTAATTATTCAGCCGCACGATTTCAAACCTAACCTTTCACGTGGGCATCTGTCAATACTATTCCTGTACACAATTTAACCTAATCAGAACCGAAATTTGAACACAATTTCTATAACGGGACTCAAATTTACATTTATCCGTAATCTTAACATGGTATAAAATTAATACGCTGAATCTGTCTGTTCTCTTAAAACTTGTAAATTACTTAACGGATTTTAATGCAGGTTTCAGCAATAGATAGAGGAATTCAATAGGAATTCTTTAGATGTTTAATACAAACATATTATAGGGCGCACAAAAATGCCGAGTTGTCAGGTAAACAAAGTTCCGCGGGTCGGTTAGTTTAGTATAAAATTTTAACCAAGGGATGTAATGACTTCGGGCAAAATTACACAGAAAGGGTTAATCTTCAAAATGAATATGAAATAATATCCATACTGGCACAACTTTTGCCGTGTGCCGTCAAAACGCCGTTGCCCTTAAACTTTTCGTTCCCTAATTCGGCAAATTGCTCTACCCTATAAAGTTTTGTTTCATTAAAGCTATGTCTAACCACAAAATAGAAGCCGCGAAGTATAATAATCGTCTTTTTGCGAAGCAAATATGAAAAATGAATTATATTTTTTACTGTCTTGTTGCGTGTCTAAACGTCACGGATAATAATAGCGGGACGGCGGAAGCGTGACGATTTTGCCGTCGCTACCCTGCTGGTTTGATCACAGAGTGTCCCTGAATAATAGTCTCCATAAAATGTATACCCAGTTTATATCTATTTTGCGGTAGTCATAGAATTATAAAGTCATGAAATTATTTTGTAATATTTCTTCTTGAAATATATTTTTGCTTTTCTCCAAATGGTTATATGAGCGACGTAACTCAACTTTGGACAATTTTTTGAGAAATATGACACAGTGACAGTATATCGGTAGAAGAAGTGCATGAAATTTGTTATTTGAGTTCAGTAATCAAAGAGATAAATCGGAACCCTACTGAGACTTCGCTGCAACAACAAATACTAATAACAAAAAAGATGATTAAGCGGTGCTTCCATTCAAAAAAACATTAACGAATAATTTCTACAATGAAAATGAACTTTTCAAATACCTGCTAGCTACAAAAGCATACTAGATTGCAAAAGAACAATGGTGTCATGTTCGGATTAATACTTTTGTCTCTTAAATACAAATATAAGCCCCTTTTGTTCTCGGCGGAGTTATTTGTGTTTCATAAACAACGCATACCGTTCGTTGTGGTTTTGGGGTTCCACATCTAAAGGTGAAAACGGGTCCCTATTACTGAAACTCAACTGTCTGTACGTCTGTCTCTCACAAGAGGGTATATCGTGACCATGATAACTAGACAGATGAAATTTTCACGAATTGCGTATTTCTGTTGCTGCTATAATCTCATTTTTATCGAACGAGGAACATGCCACGTTACAATTTATCAAAAAATTAAATTAAAAATTTAAAAAACCCCCGACTCATGATCAATAAAAATACCAGTAAAAAGTAAAAAAATAACTATCTAATAACGCGGTATCGTGATGTATAAGTTATGACCTTTCATTTGATACCATCACCACTTTCACCTCTCATATCTTTGAAATGGCTTAACCGATTTTTATAAAACATAGCTAAGAACACTCTCCCCTAACCCATCTTTCAAACAAAAGAAACAGAATCAAAATCGGTTCATCCGTTTGGGAGCTACGATGCCACAGACAGACTTACAAACACACACACACACACACACACCCACACACACTAAAAACTTATAACACCCCGTTCGGGTTTCCGTCGGGGGTTAAAAATAGGGAAAAAAATCCAATTTAAAACTCATTTAATCACCAGATACTTACTTATTCTCAGGCATTTATGAGCTATTTAGCCTATTCTAGAAAACAAATATTATAAAATCCAAGCATAGTAAAGAAGATTACAATTTAAATACACAAGCAAACTCTCAGTTTCGGTACAATTACGCCTACGCTTACGAAACGCCAAGGTAAAGCATTAAAATGATTTGTTTACTTCACTTTGCTGAAAATTTCATTTACAAAATTACTTTTCGGCAGTGAATGAAAAATTCAGATAGAATGAAATTGAACAGGTGGCTTTCTAAAAAAAACTAGCTAGTGCCCACGGGAAACCCACTTGGTAAAAGTTTTTCGTAATCAATTCCCATAGGAACTGGTGGCCGGGATTAAAACAGATAAAACATTTTTGTAAGTAGACGATTTTCTGTGAGAATATCATGTCAAAATTGTAGCTCAGTCTATGGCAAATCTTTTTGAAGTTTTGCTTACACAAATGAACTTAATCTATACTTATAATAAAATTATATAAAAGTCAAAACCATCGATAGGAAATATTTAAAAAAATAGTCGCTGGGTATTCAACATAAGATACCGAAGCCGAAAATATACTTAGAATTTTTTTCTGTTTGTCTGTTTGCTTTGTTTTGTCCGAAAGGATCTCGAAAAGTACTCAATATATTTGATTCAAATTTTACACAAATATTAACTACGGGTAGGGTCTTCAAATAGGTTATAATATATATTATCACGCTACATATCCTAGGGGCTAAGCAGAGAGCAATGATATTGGCATTATAACATAATTTTCACGTCGCTGGCAACAGCTAGTACTACCCGTTCGCTCTAACTTTGCCGCTGGCGTAGAGGCGTATACCCGAATTGTTAATTAGACGAAGTAAATTGACAGTAGCTAATGTCACTTCGTCATAGAAAATACGCAACATTGTATGAAGAAGTGACATTAGTTGCTGTCAATTTACTTCGTCTAATTAAAAATTCGACTTTAGTATGGAGCCGAGCGGCAAAGTTAGAGCGAACGAGCAGTAGGTATTTTAGACATAGACTAGCTAATGCGCGCGGTTCCACGCACGTGATGAAGGTTTCACGTATAACGAGCACATTTGGTCGGGTAAATAGTTAACAGAGCAATACTAGACATCAATTCAGGGTGTCAGCTATCTATATACCAAATTTCAGTCAATATTGATAACTACGGACGTCACGCGGTTTCACCCGCATAGTTCCCGTTCCCGTGGGAATACGGGAATAGCCTATGTTCACCGCAAAGAGTGTAGCTTCCCGACAGTAAAAGAATTTTACAAATCGGTCCTGTAGTTCTGGAGCCTATTCGTTACAAACAAACAATTAATAAATCAAATCTTTCCTATTTATAATAATAGTACAGAAGTATAGATTAGTTCTAGGGTTACAGCACGACTTATCTACACAAATTTACATATAATTATCATTATTAGTAGAATAGGCAAGTAACAGAGTAAAGTTTTTAAATATCTGAATAATGGCACGGAATAGTACACGAAAATAACTTGAAATTGAATAAATCAATATTTGAAATACTCAGGAGCTCGATAAAAGTTAAAACTGTCTGATAACATTACAGGAAACAATTTTTTACTTAAAAACATTCTTGTAATATTCGAATATCACGTTACACAAAGAATGTTAAAAAATTGTTAGGTATTTTCGAAGCTTTCAGCTTTGTGGTAATAAGTTCTTTTTTTATAATATAGGTACCACTTCTTTTTTTACGCGTGGAGAATCCGTCAAAAATGCTATGCCAGACTCTTACCAACTTAAAACCACTCGTTACTTACGCTACTGTCTACGGTTGGGAGCCCCTGGTAAGCCCTCAGAAGGATGTTCCCCCCACCACCCAAAGCCTGAAACCGTATCTCTAAGGAGTTTAGATCGTTGTTTCTTTCCTTTACAACTAGTCAGGGTTAAACTTATTGTGGTCACTGGGATGTACAAGTCGAGGTTGTATGGAGGGTTTCCTTCTGTTCTATCTATTATCGTTTTATTACATACTAGCCCGCAGCTTCGCCCGCGTAAAATTTGTTCCCGTGGAAACTTAACCCCGGGATAAAAAGTAGCCTTTGTGTTATTCCACACTATAATGTATCTCTGTACCAAATTTCAGCCCGATCACGGTCACGGTTTCAGCGTGAAAGAGTAACAAACATCCACACTCACAAACTTTCGCATTAATTTATAATAATTAGTAAGATTAATATCGAATCTGCCCATCTTGACTTTTTTCCACTATTAATATATTTTGCAATTAGTATTATTAGATCAATAACACTACTTGCAAAATATAGCTCTGTTTTGGACCCCTGCCTACCTCTGCAGATATAGCGGTTGTAAGTAAGTAACACTTAAATTACACAACTGCAAATTATGAACTAAGCAACATAAAAAACGTAAAGAATATTTGAACGAAAAAAATCTTTTTATGTTTAAATTTATTTTCTTTTTCTTTTATAGAGTTTGTTCTATACGTATGGCTATTTCTTATTATCTTTCCACAATCTACGAATATTCACGTTTTCCTTTGAGGACGCGCATTCCAATTAGACTGAAAGATATTTGGAAGCGGAGAAGATAACGAGCGGTATTCTATATATTCGTGGTATTCATTGATCGTTTACTTTATTTAGGGACCTCCAAATATTATAGACATCTGCATACCGTAGATAATAAACTCAACCTAGATGGTTTTCTCCATTTTGGCGGAGACAGTAGAGTGAACTATAGAGCTAATATTTGTTGTGTATTTTTTGACTTTCCACTGCTAAAGTCCTCTACAAGCTGGTGCCCGTGGCTTAGCCTGCATAGTTAGGTTCTCCCTAGCAGTTCTCTACAGATTTTTTTTTGCGAAAACAAATAAAATAATGAATCAATAACAAAGTAAAATATTAGGTATATCAACAATCTGTATGATACTTACCAAATTTCAGCCAAAATGGCTCACGGGTTAGAGTGTGCTTGATTAACAAACATGCAAACAAAAGCTTTGTGTTACATTTAATTTAATTCAAGTCAATTCATTTATTTAGCTCTGGTTAAAATACCCAGACATTAAGAATGAATAATGGATATTATCAGAAGACTAGGTTAGTCTGCTGATACATACATACATATAGTCACGCCTTTTTCCCCGAAGGGGTAGGCAGAGGCATAGTATACGCCCACATTTCACCTTATAGTTTTATGTTCCACGTAATAGGTGATGAGATTATTGCTGTGCTGAAATGGACAGGCGCAGGTCGCTGTGACCCGCAGTTGAAATTTTTCAAGCCGTTCAAGGCCTTCAACTTGGCTTAACGATTGTCAATTTACTGACAATCGGGTTTCATTTCCAGTTTCCCTTCTCTACGCAATGGATCTTTTTGCGAAAGTGTGCCCTGATACCCTCGGGATGTATTGGGGTGGCGACATTTTGTACTCTTACCCGTCGCAACACGGGACACCGTCGCCACACGGGGCTATAGTCTTCTGATAATATAGAAAATATCGAACATAAAAAAGTCGTTCCTAAGTTATGACCGTAAATACATTTTGAGGTTTCTGTTTTAAATAGATAGATAGAAGGAAAACAGCGGCTCATGATCTCATTAGAAATGTACAATGGATTTAAAAGGCCGTTTGAGTCTTAAAGCCAACAAAAGGATAATGAGATTTAAACTTTTGATCCGTAGTCGTGTCTTCGCAATCCAATATTAAGTCGGAACGATATTTTAAGTCAAGTAAGGTCTTTAATGGTATATAAGCGGGAGTTGATTCGTATACTAAACAAGTAATTTATCGTGTGTCATTGGATTGCAGTAAATAAAAAACACAAGTAGCGAAAACTAAAATGTAAAATAACAACAAGAAAATTTACTAGTTTTGTGGCGTGAATTTTTGATGTTGAAAATGTCCATAGGCTACGATTACCACTTTCTATCAAATGGGCAGAATGCTTGTCTGCCACCTTAGTGATATAAAAAAGAGACCTACATCTGCAGTCTGAGTAGCCTGCCATAGGCTGATCTGATTGATATATACGACATACTTCGTAAATAACCACTAGAGCACATTTTGCTAAAAATGTATAACTATGTATGGGTTGGATTGGTACCTAAATTACAAATGGCACGTCATGGTATAGCATGGCAAAGCAATTAACTCATTAGTACGTTTGATATACATTAAAAGAGGTTTATGTATGTATATCTATGACTGGTGTTAGGTATGTGTCTCCAAACTATTTTCAGCTACTAGTCTAGTCTTTATAATTGACGTGCGAACGTGCTTTTCGAAGTACATGAACGCTCTTTGAGAAAAAGGCCCCAAAATGAGGGATCGTTCGCGTACCAACACACATTTTAGGGCTGAAAAGCGGTAGCATGCTTTGCGCAATAATTGTTTACTGAACAATAAGAGAACGACCCCGTTCTCTTATTGTTCAGTAAACAATTATTTACAACAACGAGTGCTTTTTTATTATTTTTTTATACCACTAAGGTGACAGACAAGCATGCGGCTCACCAGAAGGCTTCTTCATGATTCTATTAGGAAAGTTTAGGATAATAACAACTCTCTAAAATTGAATGGAATACATAAAATAACTGTCAAGAAGAGACACAAAACAATGTTTTAACTTTCAGATTTTTTTTAAATTCATGCTATTCCTACGAACAAGATAATTCCAGTGATACACAATATAACTATTTTTTTTTCATTAAAGGTACAATTAGTGTCATTATCAGTAGTTACAACGGAAATTAAAATTGATGTCAGCGAAGGCGAGGCTCGCGTGACCGTCCACCTGTTTACCGTGAAATATACCTTTTAATCACTTGGGTAATTTACCCTGATGGACTTTGGTCAGTTCTAGTGTTATAATGAGACCTATTTTTTATGAAAGAATGAAAGCTTGACCCATAGCAAGCAGGAAGCTACGCGGTTAGGCGTGACTGACACGCACTGAATCCCCTGCAGTGTAAGGAGGTTTAGCATCATACGAAAATACTTCATCGTCTTTGCTAAACGTGTTCAGAGGTCACCGTACTAGTTACTTTCAATGTCCCACCCAGGACGATGAAATGACCTCCATAGACTTTGGGGGGAACAATAAATGTTTCCGTGTGTTGACCACATCCAGGCACACAAAAACGTCATTTTATCACGCACTTTGTACACACGTAAAGGGTTTTTATAGACCTTGTCTTTATAGACTTGCATAAATTTTCAGCACAATATGTGTGCCTGATCCACGCCCCCGTCACCCAATACGATGGTAGTGGATAGCAAAAGTGAATGCCTCTTCTTTCGAAACCTTTCCGACTATCCTTGTACACGATAACATCTTCACAGTAACCTTTTCGTCCTTCACAGTTCGATGACGTACTCATTCATATTGTTTCTTTTGTAGTTTCCGTTGGCGAGCATTACCGTCGAGTGTCCGTGACGAATGTAGCTTGAAGAGCTCTGCTCATTGCAAAATAAAAGTTAGTTCTGAAACTAGGGGCTACCAAGAAATAGGTTACGTGCGTTCAATAACTATTGTTATCACTTAAATAACGGGTGGTGGTAATAAAGATAACGGTGATTGGGGAAAGCGATCACTGTGGGCGCTAACATAATTATTCATACATAGACGGTTGGTTAAAATATTTACCAAATAACTGTATTTTGTAGAGGTCACTTGTAGGGTCAATGTCAATGAGTACCGTACCTGCATAGGACCAACTTATTTGATTGTTTTGGTTTGACATGCATCTGGATTTAATTTTATTCCGAGTTTTAGACATGCTTAAAGATAAGTTGTGTATATTAATTTTGCACGCCTTGGTAGTAAGGTGTAAATATGTTGTCCTGGGACATCCTTCTGAGGGCTTACCCGGGGCTTCCAACCGTAGGCTGTTGAGCGTTACGTGAGGTTTTTTAGTCGGTAGGAGTTCGGCATAGCATTCATGAAGGATTCACCCTCACGTTAATCTAAGAAATAAAGGTGAATATATGTATTTGCCTCAAAATATTTAACAAAACAACAGTATCCGCATGTAGACGCTTTCTTACCTGTTGCGAGGCGCATATATCAATCGTCGGTTTCACGCATATCGCATTGTCTATGGGAAAACTCTATGAAATGTAGACATGGAAACCATAGCCTCATTCTTTTTTACTTGCAATGTCTACATGAATGGAAATAAGTAATTTATATTATTAACAAATTCAGACACATTTAGACATTAACTAATGCTAATTTTAGTTTGTGCTTTGAGAATTAGGCAGCTGATAAATTTGTAAAGGATGTGTCAACAAACAGAAAAACATTACCCTCCTGTCTTCGGCAGTTCGGGTAAAAAGGCAGACAACATTATTATTCGCGTTTAACCAATAAATATTTTGTATTTTACTTGTATTGCAAATTTGATAATTATTCTGTTTATACCTCAATTTCGTAAATTTAACCCAATCAAAAGTAGTAAATACATTTGAGAATATTTTTCTTCGAATAAAAATTTTCAAATGTATTTTCCCATTCAACACCCCTTAATTTTTATTTGCGTGGAAATCCTACATGGATACTATGCCGTACCCCCTTGTTTTTATTCAACGTGAGGGAATATCCATCATGGATGCTATGCCGGACTCCTACCGACTAAAAAACCTCACGCAACACCCAACAGCCTATGGTTGGGAGCCCCGGGTAAGTCCTCGGAAAGATGTCCTAGGAAATTATTACGTGCCCCTACCGACTGAAACCACACGATGTCTTTCAACTGTCTACGGACTGGAGTCTTGAGTAAGCTCTCGGAGAGATGTCTTAGGACGATATTCTTCGCTTTACGCCTGTTAATGTTCACTAAACAGTATCTTTTAAAATAAATTTCCATAATGAAATTAAATTACCAACAACCACCCTCGCAAAGTAAAATCATAACACAAAATTTCGAGTCGTTTATCAAATCACGATAACAATGCGTCTTAAGCACCTGTTGCGGTGCGTAGATATTGATCTGGGACATCTTCACACTGCGACCCTACAAACATAAAGCCTTCGTGATCCACAATGTAGGGTCACTGCTTATTGAGAACGAAGATTTTAATTTAGTAGGAAGATGTAAAAAAGCTTGTAGCTCCGCTTATTCATTGTTGTTCTGTATTATCATCTATACTAATATTATAAAGAGGTAAGATTGGATTGTTTGTTTGGATCGAATAGGCTCCGGAGCTACTGAACCGATTTGAAAAATTCTTTCACTGTTCGGAAGCTACATTCTTTGCGGTGAACATGGATTATATTTTATTCCCGTATTCCCACGAGAACGGGAATTACGCGGGTGAAACCGTGTGACGTCCGCTAGTCTATACCAATATTGTAAAGAGGACAGATTTGATTGTTTGTTTGTTTGCATCGAATAAGCTCTAAAACTACTAGAGCGATTTAAAAAATGTTTTCACTGTTGAGAAGCTACATGTGCTTAGGTGCTACACAGGAACGTGTGTGTAGCACCTCTGATGTTGCAAACCTCCTTAGCTTAAGGTCACCAACCATCGGGTAGCTTTAACCTTGTCTGCCACGTTAGTAGTATACAAAGCCTCGTTGTTGTTAAATACTCACTGTGTCATGCATGTTACTTATTACTAAGGTGAGCAATGACAGGGGTGGTCTGATGATGGCATTTTAAGAGCATTTCTATGACTCTGAACACTCTTGGTGAGATGATTGTTTGTGGTTACACATTTATTTTTCATGTAAATATGTTACCATAAAGACGAGTACTCTCTAACAAAATTTATTAAATACTAGCTGACCCTCGCAACTTCGTTTACGTCACACATGGTGTATGAAAGGAGGTGTATTTTTTCATCAGACTCATCAAGCAGCGTATGAAACTGCCCTGTTTGCTTAATCATAAAAGAGCTTGAAGATTAATTCTATTTTAAAACAATTTAGCCCAAAACTGAATCACGCCAGTTTAGATTTACCCACAAATTCGAAGGAACCGCTGAATTCTAGGTTTTGCGATAGTTGAGGTTTCTCTAATTCCTGAACACAAAACCCTCAACATTAAAACTCGTGTGAAACAATCCATAAAGGACTTCCTTTACGACACCGAATTTTTTTTTGGAATCGAACCACGCATTTGGAACTTACGATGAAAAAACCATTTATCCTATCATCCCCTCTCCCAAAGGAACCGCGCAAAATATCGGGATCAAAAGTATCCTCGAACCTTCCTCGGATCATAAGCTCGGATTGTACCAAGTTTCATTCAAATTGATTCAGTAGTTTTGGCGTGATACTTATTCGGGATACAGACAGACACAGATAGACAGACAGACAGACATGAAAAATTTAAATTACATTTTCGGCTTAAGTATCCATTAGAGAACGCCCTACAATTAAAATTTTCAAAATATCTTCCATGTACAGACTCTCGACCCTCAACACTTTTATTATATGTATAGATTATTGTTAAAAATTACAGAGTTACATATCTATAATAGGTATATTTACATTATTACTACCTAAAATAAACCTAAATATTGTGCCTAAAAGACTAGCAGCATTACCCCTTTGAAAGCAGCCTTTGGGTCACCAGTCGACTCTACAAGGTGCTTTTTCAAATTCTTGGTACTTCATATTGCTTTCACTTCAAAAAAGTTATTAAAATTTATTCAGGCTACAGTTCTGACTCTACCCAACCTCAGACTTTTTAACTTTTATCACAGCGTCAAGTGTTCTGCGTGAATCCTTGTCTCAAGTTCTCTACAAACTCGACGTCTCAGTCTCAAAAGTGTGGCTTTTCACAAAATTAACGCTAAGTTTTCTAATGAATTACTTTCTGTTCATAAGTCTGTACGTTCTTAGTGAATGTTGAACGTGATGTAAGAAGCGTGTGTTCAACGAGTGTTAGTTTAAAATGAATTTCATATCAGTTTTATGCATTTCTGCGGAATGCACTTCGGCAGTATTTGGTCACGCCACTTTAACTTCCAAACGGCTTGGAGGATCCTTGCGATGATGATAATGATTATTGTTGGAAGATCTCTTAAGAAGCTTGGCGAAGCTTTAATAAAAAAACTGATTAAAACTGAACTGAAAAGTGATTCTTTGCAAAAGTGGGTGTAAATTGGTAGACATCCGCTAATGATAGAAATGTAGGAGTATGAACGGATTCATGTTATTAACTTACATTATTACTGGTTACCGCATTAAGGTAACATGTTATGGTAGTTTTAAGAGTTATAATTAAATAATTAAATAAAATATAAATGTGTTTCTCCGTCTCAAGCTTAGGTACCTATTCTTCTTCGAGTCAATGGCTAATATTAGATACTCTGGCTTCGTGTTAGATTTTGTCGGCCCAATACTTGGCCACAGCCACAGCGCTGTCCGTTGCCCTACACAGGTCCTCGGTAGTGCAGGTGGAAGGGCACAGTGGGCAAGAGAGCAAATGCGACATGGACTGGGATGGGCCCCCGCAATCGCAGGGCACTTGAGACATGTCAATATAGCCCCATTTTGCCAAATTTTCCCTGCAACGGCCAACCTGGGTCCGCAGGCGATTTAATGACTTCCAAGTTGGCCACTGGAGATGATGACCAGGCGGCAGGTTTTCTTTTGGTCTGATGAAACCTGCTGGGACAGGGTGTTTGGCTGCCCAGGTCTGCTCTCTTGCCCGCCGTGGGGGGGCTGTCTATGGCAGGAGTGGTTCTTATGAAGCTCCGGCGGCTTTTCAAACGGACGGGAGGAGTCACGTAGTTGTACAGTGGGTGGCGGGGATCTGTCTGTTGTTTTTTCTTCTCCAATGCACAAGCTACTTCTCGCCGGACATCTGGTGGGGCTATACCTGCCAGAGGGTACAGCATATTCAGTGGGGTAGGCCTGAAGCAGCCCGTAATTATCCTACATGTGTCATTTAAGGCCACATCCACTTGTTTGGCATGGGCGGAACGGTGCCACACTGGGCACGCGTACTCTCCCACGGAGAAAGACAGTGAGAGACCGGTTGTCCGTAGGACGTCAGGAGCCGCTCCCCAAGAAGCCGAAGCGAGACGCCTCAGTAGGTTGTTTCTGGTCCCTACTTTTTGCGTCGTGTTAAAGCAGTGACTTCGGTAAGTCAGCGCTCTGTCCAGGGTTACACCGAGGTAGCGCGGATTTGAGCAATGCTCGATATTGACGCCTTGCCACGACAGCTTAAGAGCTCTGGATGCTTCGCGATTTCGGAGGTGAAATACACAAGATTGTGTTTTCGACGGGTTTGGTCGTAAGGCGTTGTCATTGTAGAAGTCACCAAGTGTATTTAGAGCGGTTGTGAGAAACGCTTCAACCTCTTCGAAGCTTGGCGCCTGAGCCGTAAGCGCAAGGTCGTCCGCATAGGCAAAACGCTGAGTGCCAGGAGTTTTTGGCTGGTCATTGGTGTAGATGTTAAATAAAGCAGGAGCCAGTACACTTCCTTGTGGGAGTCCGTTTTTTTGGATTCGCCATCTACTTTTCGAGGAGTTCAGGTGCATTTGAAACCGTCGATTATTTAAAATTTCCCTCAGAATGTTGACAAAACCCAGATCCCCCGTCGTTTCGTGAACTTTCGTGAGTACATTTCTAATGTTCACCGTGTCGTATGCAGCTGTGAGATCCACAAATACGACTCCGGTAACATTTTTGTTTCGAAGCCATCTTCAATGTGTTGGACGATGTTTAGGATTTGGCTCGTACACGTCCTACCGGGTCTAAATCCAGCCTGTTCCGGTACAATAATTGTTTCCAAGACTGGTGTAAGACGGTTCAGCAGCATCCTCTCAAACAGCTTGAATGAATGGCACAACAGTGAGATCGGACGGTAGCTCTTTGGATTCTTTAGATCCTTTCCGGGCTTGGGGATTGCCATGACTTTAGCTCGTCGCCAAAGTTTTGGGATCTTTAGATCATTGAGGCACGAGTTGAACATTGTTAGAAGCCATGACACTGCCACAGGTCCCAGGTGTTTAATTTGTTCGACTGATATGTCATCCACACCAGCGGCTTTGCCACATTTTAAAGACTGGATGCCCTGAGTGATGTCAGCTAGGTCGAATGACTTACTGATGACATTTGTACTCATTGCACAATCTCCAGACTCACGAGGGGCCCTGGATTTTGGTAATCGGTAAGGGGGTTTCCCGTTAATAATAATAATAATAATAATATAAATAATAAACGGCGTTGGAATGTGGTGAGCCCATCGCCCACGGGTAGAACAACTATTGTGGCAATAGTTGTTCCATCCGCGCAAGTAACCAGCACTAGCCCAAGGTGTTAGGCACCGTGCCGAAGTGGCTGCATGGCCCAGGGTGCTTAAAAGACTGGGTCTCAAGCGGTCCCCTCGGAGTACCAGGCGAACTCCGTTGTATTTAGCCTTCTGCAGGTAAGGGGCTCTGAATGTGGTGACTATTACACCCCACTACATAACGCCCATGATGAGCTCATACATATCCAACTTTAGAAGACGCAGACCTGGCCCGGCACGAACAACTCGTCGGGCCGATACCCCACCATCATCGCCACCGGGAAGCTTGACGCCTGCAGAGCCCGCGAGGACTCAGCAACAGGCTTCCGCTCCTGGTGGAGGGCGACGCATGAGATGGACTAGAGAACAAAATTCCAACATCATGCGCGCCCACTTTGGGGCGACTGGGGGAGAAACCGGTGGAATGGGACGTCGAGCAAGATTACTTCGCAGCTTTCAAGCCCTAGAACCGTCACTGTCCCACATCACCGACCAAAACCTGGCTGATCGGGTTCGTTTCCTGCTGCGTTCTAACGCATTTAGTGCAGACGAACTCGAACAACTACGACTTGAGGCGGTTCCTGCCCCTCCTCTTGCACCTGCCCAGGGACGGGTGTCTATTGTCTCAGTGCAGCATGAAGATGCTGATGCTGTAGCGGACGACACTACCCAACCTGTGGCTCGTGACGGGGGAGAGGAGGGGACAGCCTCCCAGGATACGGAGCAAATCAGGAGGATCCTTGAGGAGGCGATTCTGGAAGTGCGTGGTTTGCCTTCCGAAAGGAGGCCCCGGATTCCCAGAATTGCTCTGAGCAACCAAAATCGGAATATCGTTGAGGCCGTTAACATGTCTCTGCTTCCATATCTGGACAACAGCAGCGGCCTCACCGACACGAATTCAATTCTGTTTGGCGCTGCAATGGCAGTTTGCCGACACATCGGGGCCAAGCTTCAACCAAATCGGCAGGTGGCAGCTGCCGATGCTCGGCGAGTGAGAGACGCTGAGCCTGCTTGGAAGCGCAACGTATTGTGAGGAGGTTCCTGTCTCTGCAGCCCTAACCACCGGTAGCTTGGTCCCTGTACCCGATGCCGGTGGGACACTATTTTTTTATATTTTTAAATATATTTTCTTTTTTATAAAATGTATTTAAAAATTTAATTTAATAAGTATAACTATGTAAATAAAGGGAATAATAATAATATAAACCCCTCGTGGACAGTCGTTATCTTTTCATGGGATTAACGCAACCCTATGAGGGCATAGTAGAAATGCTTTTTGAGTCATCCACTTTTTGAGATCAACAAAAAATGTCTCACAAGGTTATAGAAAATACACATCCGCAGGGCAGCTTGTGGCGAGCTGAATGTGCGTGGCTACACATCGGTCCCGATTCCTCAGAGTTTTGTTGCGCTTCTCGACCAGTTAGCATTTAATGGGCTAACGGGAGACCGTACTCCCGGAAGTGCAGCAAATCTCAACTCTGGCTTGCCTTAATTGGCCGGCCAGAGGGAGGAAGCCAGAGCTTTATGCTCGGGGGTGGAAGTGTCATTTTCAAGGGCATAACTACGGGGAAACCCGCTCCGGGTCTGACCCGCGATGGCGAAACCGGCGCCGCACCGCTCGACACCCCTTTTTTTTTTTTTTTTGTTTAACATGAGGGAAAATCCACATGGATGTTATGCCGGACTCCTACCGACTAAAAAACCTCACGTCACGTCCAACAGTCTATGGTTGGGAGCCCCGGGTAAACCCTCGGAAGGATGTCCCAGGACTCCCAACAGACCCACGGCCGCTACTGCGGCCTCGCCCAGGGGGTGGTTCGGGTGATATCCCGCGTCTTTGGGGGGTTTCGGGTGTGATCCCGCTTCTAAGGGGGGACGTGCGTGAATTGTCTCACTCACGTCACGCTGCCGTCATGGGCCTGCTTCTGTAAGGACGGTGAGCCGCCCTGTCACCGTCCTCAGGCCCCCGGTCATGGTGGCCGATAGTCCTCGGCGAAGACACGTCGGCGGCGCCCAGGCCGCCGACTGCGGAACTCGGGTGGGAGAGTTCTCTCCCGTACCCGTCCCGCCGCCTCCTTCACGAGCATGACCTGCTCGCAGAAGGAGGCGGCGCAGTCCCACTTACTCCCGCTGGAGAGCATGGCTCGCACCATGGTCTCGAGCGAGAGAGTGTCCACGTCCAGACCCACTACGAGGACCTGGCGCTGTTGCGCCCACGCCGTGCACTCCACCAGTGTGTGGAGCGCCGTGTCATCGCTGCGGTCCTCGCAGTGCTGACACTCGGCCGTGGTTTCCCGGTGTTTCCGCCACAGATACCTACCGAAGCTACCGTGCCCGGCAAGCATCTGTGTCAACCGGTAGGAGAGAGCACCGTGTCTCTTCTCCAGCCACTCGTCCATGACCGGTGTGACGGCCGCGATTGTGGCGAATCCCCCCTTTGGTTGCTCAAGTCGCACCTTCCATGTCTCCGCGGTTTCCTGGTGGAGTAGGGACCGCTGGGCCTCGATTTCTCGATAAGCGGGCCTTTGGCCCCGCTCCAGCGCCTCCTTGCGCCATCTGAACAGTGACGCAAGGGCTCTCGCTTCCAGGTCCCATGGAGGGGTCCCGGCTAGGAGACATGCCGCCTCACCGGAGATCGTGCGGTATCCTCTTATCACCCTGACGGCCATCACTCTCTGCGGGCTCAGCAGTCTAGCCACATTGATGGCCGTCAGGGTCTCCGCCCATACGGGAGCCCCGTATAGGGCCATGCTTCGCACGATCCCCAGGTACCGCTCGACACCCTAGACACCCCTAGCCGCTCACACCGGTGTTGTCCTCTGTCGCCTCACAGGCTTACGGGCCTATGGCGATTGTATAGGGGGCCCATCTAGTGAGTTGGCGAGTCACCGTCTGCCAAACTTTCAACATAATAATATATTGAAATGGCAGACGCCGTTTTCATCCATAGCCTAAGTTAACCAGACCATCTAACACCCATCACAATAGCCCATTACGTAGTTAGCATATATTACAATAGTTAGCTCCCATTGCAGATGGTCCAATACCGTTCTTCTACATAAGGCGGATGTGGATTGTTTGCAGTGGGGGTCCCATTTCCCTTTAAATTAAAAGTCTCAAAGGGCCTCTGCATGTTGGACCTGTGTCCCCATGTAAGCCTACCAAAAGTCCGGGTGTCTTCGTAAGAAAAAAAAAAGAAGATACCCGTGTGAAAGAGAGACATAATAATATAATAAAGATTTATTTTAGGCAACATGGCCCATAACATAACATTACACAAATAAAAATACTTAATATACTAATACATAATTGAAAAACTTAAACTATAACTTATTAATTATGCACACGAATAATCGACGGCGCCGTTGTGATGCGCTGCGTGGTGTAGTTTATTCTTCCACGGAAGCGTCGGTATACTACACCCTTCGGCCAAAAGGTCTCGCTCATGAAGGTGGATAGACGTTCTGACGGGACTCGCACCATAAACGAACGGAAATCAACGTCACGGTACGAGTCTAGCTGCTCCACCCTCGCGTCACAATTAGTCTTAATATGAAGTTAAGTACCAGCTGGTGAGCAACTTGGTTAGCGGAGACTACACCAGGGTTACTAGCTATAGGTGGATCGCCTGTGAGTTTCTTAATAGATTGCCAGGCTTTCTTGCTGTTATGGGTCAAGTCTACGTCGGTGACGAGCCTTATCCAGCTTTGTTTGCGGCTTTCGCCTACCGCACGCATGAGCTCTTTGCCAGTTGTTAGGGTTTCCTCGGCAAATGGATCCTTCTCATATAGTGACTGGTAATAACTTAGCAGCCTCGAGGAGTCCTTGTCCAGACCTGGAATGTAGAGCCTACGGCAACCTCGGGGGATGTGTTTGCGAAAGGACAAATGGGTCATATTATTGCAATAAATATATTTGCAATTTTGACAAATAGGTCATAATTATTTGGAGTAGGATCTAAGTCACTAAGTTTCATGTCGAGATGTTCTGCAAAGAGAAGCCAGTTTGCCTTGGAGAAGTTAAAGCGTCGCCTAAATGGTACAATAGTGGGCTTGACAGCTGCTTGAATTAAGCAAGCGATTGGCCGATGTTGGGTATATGGAATGGGTACCTACTCCGACAGTTTTTTCACAAAGTGAGCAGATACTATTGCTGGCAAAGATTAAATCGGGGTTATAGCCTCGTTGCCATCTTCGGCTATTGAAGGATGCAGGGAGCTTAGCGTTGTGTATAAGAGGCAGATTGCTAGCCTCTGCCCATTCCTCCACCGCGTCTCCATCAGGGTTTGATGTAGCATATCTCCAGGCCAAACTATGACTATTGAAGTCGCCAAGCACAATTTTAATAGGGTGGTTATTGAAGTTGGTCCTAGGTACCTATGTAAGGCTTTTTTTTAACGTGACTGAAAATCCACATGGATGCTATGCCGGACTCCTACCGACTAAAAAACCTCACGTAACGCCCAACAGCCTATGGTTGGGAGACTTGGGAGCCCGGGTATGCCCTCGGAAGGATGTCCCAGGACTCCCAACAGAAAGTATGTAAGGTTATTTTGACTGTCTCACAACAAACAGTTGGCAAGGCGAAATGTATTTTTAAGGTAACACTTTTACACTGCAAATGCAGTCACCAACAACTAAATTCTCACTTCAAAACGATAGTTTTCCTCCCTAGACAAGTCTCGATAACAAACTGAGTGTGGCAAACAAATAAATGTCAGTGGGACAAGCTGTTTAGATTAGATACTAAAGCTATCGGCTTCTATACGACTGAGGAGGAGTGGTTTGCAAAATATTTATTTGGATAAATACGCTATTGAACTGTAAATCATATTATGTAGTTTAAATCATAGTAAGTAGATTAGTTTCTGATTGTTTGTAGTAACAATTATTGTGGGCAGGGGCATTGAGTAATTAGTTAATTACTACATTGAGAAGAAAATTTATACTTACTGTGATTAATGATGAAATTTTATCGAATAATTATACAGTGAATTAAGGTTTTTACGGTGAAGTTCTCTCTCTCTCGCTTTTCATGCTATGTCCACTGGTTTGACATGACCTGTTACAAAATTTTCCTACTTTTTACAAAAAAATACTCATAGAAGAACCCACACGAAGAAGTGTCAAACTATAATTTCTTTTGTCTACTGAGTCTAGACTCCCACAGATAACAAAACCGTTTGAATTTACCGTCATTAGGTACAAGACACGTGAAAGTGCCGAGGACATGACCTATTTATTTTTATTAAAAACAAAATTTGTGCAGCATTGGGTCAAATATTGATAAATTTGAATAGAAAAATTTGCGTGAATTTCTACGAGCGCTAAATTTCAAGAAATTATTATACGAGTAATTCCACGTGACTAATGTCTTCAAAGTTATACAGAAATCCAACATAATAATAACAAAACCACCGAATTGTTCATTTCGCTTACCGTATAGTTGATAGGCAAGCCTCCCAACCCTTATGCCGTGCTAATGGGTAATAAATTACCATGTTTAACGTGTGAAAATATCGT
Source organism: Miltochrista miniata (assembly GCA_933228765.1). Classification (NCBI taxonomy): domain Eukaryota; kingdom Metazoa; phylum Arthropoda; class Insecta; order Lepidoptera; family Erebidae; genus Miltochrista; species Miltochrista miniata. The sequence continues at coordinate 31,207,401 of OW121752.1, read as the reverse complement.
TTTATGGTAAAACCTTAACATTCATGGGCTATATAACTTTATTTCAAATTTTTTGCTATTAAAAGTTAATTTATTTTACAGGTACCAAGTGGTACCATTATCGAGTTATCGATATAATAGTACTATTTATTACTATAATTTTACCGTATTAAATGTCAATGCCTGATTATAGAGCTTTGGATTTATTGCAAGAAACTTAGGTACACCCCAATTCATATTACGGCAATTCTCGATCATAAATGAAGGCTATTGGTGAAATGTCTAAAATGTTTTAAAAATACTACTAATATTATTCGTCGAACCCACGACAAAACGTTGTTTATCATTATAGTACATAATATATCATGGGAAAACGGGAAAACCACATTTTGGGTCACAAATGAATCATTATTCACACATTACGCGTCTGAGCTATTTATGCGTTTCGTTCACCCAGTTTCTTTGGCACAATGATTTATCTAGGCTCGACTCATCATGTCTACTGAATACCCCATTAGTAATATAGTGCTTTATCAAGAATTTCTCTTATTCATGAATAATTCAAAGAAGGATATTTAATCTGGATGTAATCCTACTGATTGAGTTATTCCAGAGATAAAAGTTTCTTGAGAAAATTTTCAGAAACATAACTTTAAGCTCTACCAATATTTTAAATGTAAAAGTTAGTCAGATGTTCGTTACTTATAAACCAAATTATCTAAAATTTGGTATATTTAGATACCTTGTAACCCTAATTACCCGACTGCCGAAGAAAGGAGGGTAAGTAATATTCTTCGGACTGTTTGTATGTCCATTTCTTTGTCTCGCCCTACAGCCTGTAGGGCTTGACGGATTTTTACATGCGAGGTGTCATTTGATTCCTAGTGATTGTCTGAGTGACACCAGGTATAAAAAAATTACTAAAAAATCAAAATGGCGGATTTTTGGCGACAAAACGTTTTTACCTTTTCAGTTGCATTTTAACTTTGCAGTCGGGTTTTTGTTTTCTTAATAATTAATTTCTTGTTGAGTTAATATACCTAATATTGCGATATCGAATCTAAACTACGTATCAACTTGGTAAAGTTAACCTGTACAGTGTTCCCATTGAAACTGGATCCCGGGATTGAAATAGATGGCAACTTTTAAAAAAATATATAATTTTTGTGTGTATGTAAGGTTATATTTACACAGAAAATGCCAAAACAACGAAATTCGGGTGCGTAAGGCCCCTCCCTTCAAAAGAACGCTCCTACATTCGCGTGTGTATGTGGTGTCAACAATACCTACCAAATATGATTTGCCTAGCGCAATAAATTACTGACATGGCGCAAGACAAACTATTATTGTGTGAGTTGTGTGTTTTCTTCGTTTACTGAAAGCTTTCGAAGAAAACTACTATCAATCATATCCGCCATCGCCAAGATATGATGATATTGCGGTTCAATTTCAAACTTTGTAAGAGAAAAGTAATTTACTACGTGGTGCGTTTACTTCAAACTTTGCTGCATGACGGGAACCCTGAAGAGGGTCCCCATCTATCTTTTTTATGCTAGAGCCAGTAGATCGTGGAAAAAAATCTTCAAGTGAATTTCATACTGTGCAAAACCAGACTACCTTTCCATATCACATAAGCGATATTGGCATGTGGGAGTAGTACTTTCCAACTAAACCATCATTAGATCTTTAGGTTTTAGTTAAGGTAGAAATTAGTTCAGTCTTTGTTTAGGTAGAAGGACCGCCATTAACGATGCTCATCGCTTGAACAAAGACTATAAAGTATGACCGCTAAACGGTTCAGAAGATATTGTAGTCTTCTGAAGTAAGCAATGAACACAATGCAAAGCACCCATCCCTAGTGCTGCTTCTACAACAAAACAACTAACACAAACTTTCGCCCACAACACAATGTCTTCAAACACTTTTTTTTTTGGTTTAACGTGAGGGAAAATCCTCATGGATGTTATGCCGGACTCCTACCGACTAAAAAACCTCACGTAACGCCCAAAATCCTATGGTTGGGAGCCCCGGGTAAGCCCTCGGAAGGATGTCCCAGGACTCCCAACAGGCCCACGGCCGCCACTGCGGCCTCGCCCAGGGGGTGCTATCCCGCGTCTTTTGGGGGTTTCGGGTGTGATCCCGCTTCTAAGGAGGGCGTGCGTGAGTTCCTCACGTCACGCTGCCGTCATGGGCCTGCTTCTGTAAGGACGGTGAGCCGCCCTCCCATCATTCTCAGGCCCCCGGTCATGGAGGCCGATAGTCCTTGTCTTCAAACACAGAAGACTAAAGTAAGTAATTTTATAGTGCGATTAATTATTTATACTAAAAATATTAAGAAAATCACGTTCATATAATATACAACCGTATTTGAGTGATATAACAACACAGCCCAAATCACCGAACCGTTTTCATTCAAATGACAATGAGATGGGGGTTGAAACTATGACGCAGGTAAAACAGAGAGGTCATAACATAGGTATAAAAATACACTCATATTTGCGGCCGTGTATCTTTCATTAGCATCCCTTCTTGAAATATTCCTGAATAGGCGTTTTATAAATATTTTGTGAGAAGCGCAATCAACCTTGACATTTATGGGTTCGAGGCAAAGACAGCTGACGCTTCATAAAAAATGAAAGCTTCGAGGGAGATTACAAGGATAATGGGAACGCAAACAATTAAGTTTGCGTTGTCATTTATTATCAGCTTTCTTTATTTATATTAGGTGCTTACATATGAAATTGGCGTTTTGTATAGGAGGAACAAAAAGTCGAATATTTTTAAATATAATATATTTAATTAATCAAAGTATGAACCATTGTTTTCTATGCATTTTTGCCATCTCATAGGTAGTTCATTGATCCCTTTACTAAAAAAACCAGTCGGACGGGAATCAATAAAATCTGTGAAGGCGATTTGGACTGCCCCATCAGAGTTGAATTTTTTCCCGTGCAAGAAGTTGTCCAAATTTCGAAAAAAATGGTAATCTGTTGGAGCAAGATCCGGGGAGTACGGAGGATGTTTTAGACATTCCAATTGAAGCTCTTCTAATTTGGTAGCCGTCTGTTGTGCAGTGTGTGGTCTAGCGTTGTCGTGAAGCAGCAGTGGCGTGGAGCGATTGACCAGCCTAGGTTGTTTAGCTGCTAGCTTTTCCATCATGGTTTGCAATTGCTGACAATAGACATCAGCCGTAATAGTCTGGCCAGATTTGAGAAAACTGTAATGAACAATACCGGCACTAGTCCACCAAACGCTTACAAGTAACTTTTTTGGGGTTAATTTTCGCTTGGGGTAGGATTTGGCTGGCTGGCCAGGATCCAACCATTGCGCTGAGCGCTTTCGATTATCGTAAAGAATCCATTTTTCGTCACAGGTAATGATTCGGTTTAAAATACCTTCATTATTGTGCCGGTTCAGTAATGTAACGCAGCAGTCGACGCGCTTTTGCCGGTTTGCTTCAGTCAATTCGTGAGGTACCCACCTTTCAAGCTTTTTAATCTTCCCAATTTGCTTCAAGTGAATTAAAACAGTTTTATCACTAACACCGCAGCCTGCAGCTAACTCGGACGTGGTTTGCGATGGATCCGCTTCCACAATAGCCTTCAATACTATCAACTTGAGTCTCAGGCCGTCCACGGGGCTTGTTCTGCAGGTCGACATTTCCTGAACGAAAACGTTGGAACCAAAAACGAACTGTGTTTTCTTTTGCAACATGACCGCCATACACATCATTCACCCTTCTAGTCGTTTCCGCAGCACTAGTGCCACGGCGGAACTCGTACTCGTAAATAATGCGATATTTTAAGTTTTCCATTTTGTAAAATGAGTGACGCAAACAGAAAAAAACAGAAGAAAAAAACAAATGAATGACGGTCATCGAAGGATAAATACATGAGTAAATAGCTGGGAAAATTTGAATTTGGAATTCCTTACCAAAGAGGAGAAAATCGTAATTAAAGTGGCCAGTACGAAAAACGTCAATTTGATGTGTAAGCACCTAATATTAATATTAAAAAAGTCGGTATTATACAATGATATTCGATATGGATGTAGAAATATGCTCGAACATTTTTGTATTTTACAGGGCAAAATTATTGGTCCGCCAACCACTCAGTATTGTTTTAATCTGAAATGTTACGGGTAAGCTGAAAATGTCCTGGAGTATCCTTCCTAGGGCTTACACGGGGCTCCCAACCGTAGGCTGTTAGGCGGGATGTGAGGTTTTTTTAGGCGGTAGGAGTCCGACATAGCATCCATGTAGGATTTTCCTTCACGTAAAAAGAAAGCTGAAAATTACAATAAGCGGAAACATAACAGAAGCCAAATGAACCCAGTCACCATAAACTATGGCTATGCAACACTCGAGGTTTTACATGAAGTGACAACCCTATTCAATAGGTCATTTAACGCCTGTTTAATCACATGCTCATGACATATTGTTTATATCAACACTGAATGATGAAGGTCTAAACATTGATTACAATACTAACAATAGTTTAACTTTTGGGTGAGGCCGCGGCTTCAATTTTCATGACAGTCTTTTAAGGCTTTCGTCAAACATGCTACCTTTATTCCGATAATTGTCATTGGTGTTCATACAACGAAAACCAATCATTTTAACCAAGGACTTCACATACATAATATTAGTGTTATAGTAGGATGAAAATCAATGATAAGTACTAATATTGTCGGTACAAACACGAAAGGGTGTTGCTAAGTGGATGTACAAATACGGAATCATGTACCTACTAAATAGATATCTATTAGGTAAATGTTACGAACACTTCAAGGAATTTGAGATACACAGAAGCCAAGCAGATTTCAAGTTGGCTGTAGGCCAAGTGAAGTGGCTTAGATCGTCTGTAATAATATACAATTACAATATTGATATTTCACTTACAACCAGTAAATTATTAGTATGAATATGGTCTTGCTATTTGATCAGAAATTGTTTTGTAGTTTAAGTGTAATTTCGCTGGAGCGCTTTTAAAAAAGACGAAATAGTCAAAATTAGAAAGCGAATCTCTAAAAATGTAGTCGGAAGAAACTTACAGATACACAATGTACTTATTAATTATGTTAAGCTTCGCCCGCGTGTACATCTGTTCCCATACCTGCATACTATGGATCATATTCCAGTCTGACTGATCCTAGATTTTAACACGTTGTATCGTTCAGGGTTAGAGCGAATGATTCGGAAGTCACAGGCACCACTTTCACTTGATGTTTGGTTTACACCACAGTCAATGCTCTATCGGAACGACTACATAGATCTCGAATTTGTCCGTTGGTCTGGAGGTAAACAAAGTCGACCTGTAATTATTTCCAGTAGTTTCCCTAAAGAAGTTCCGTGTTTCCAGAAGTTCCGTGGAAGTGATTAGACTCCGAAAGTATTGATGAGACATCTTTGTCGGGCTACTATTTTTGCTATCAAGATAAGTGAATGAACCAACTTCTTTGTCTAATAGAACTGTCAAATGCCTTTGACGGAACTGGTGAGTGTAAATATATCAAAGAACTGGAGTAATACCTACTTAAGGACCAGAAGCCATCACTCAATAACTACAAAGTGACAGTTGGTAATCTGAAATGTGGGCATATCAATATCAATACATATAATAAAATCGTAACAGGTCGCTGTCTGTAGGTACATGGAAGATAAATAAGAAAAATTATTATAGGAGGGCTTTATGAACGCAATAGAACCCAAAACAATGATTTTTAGAATTTTTGTCTGTTTGTCTGTATGTCTGTATGTCTGTATATCTGTTTGTCTGTACGGTTGTGCATGCTAATCTCAGTAACCGCTCAACCGATTGCAATGCGGTTTTTTTTATTGTGTTAAGGTTTGCCCCAGTTAACATTTAGCGTTTGTTTTATGTAAATCAGTTTAGAAATAAAAGAGTTATAACACTTTTAAGAATCAGATTAATCTCAATGATTAAGACTATTCTATCAAATGATTAAGACTATTCTTAAACAATTCAGTCCGCCGAAGGCGTGGACTGAATTGTTTTAAAATAGACTTAATCATTAAGCTCTTTTATGATTAAGCAAACAGGGCAGTTTCAGACGCTGCTTGATGACTCTGATGAAGAAATACCTTTCCTTTCATATACCTTATGTGACGTAAACGAAGTTGCGGGCTCAGCTAGTAATAAGTATACTTCTGCCTAGTCATTTGGAGAAAAGGCGTGACCATATTATGTATGTATGTAAGTAATCTTACAGTATCTGGTCCGTATTTATGTTTTACACTCCGTTGTACTTAAAGCGCCATACTTGAAAATATTATACTACTCGTAGGTATTTCTTTTTCAAAAAGTCGTTTAGCTTATCTACTAACCGCTTAGACCTGGTCCACTTCAAGCACCAAGCACGTACCTAGAAATGAAATAAAAGTTTAGTAAGTATGACAACATTTTATGACAAATAAACACTTCATTATAAAAAAAAAAAAAAAAGAAAAACGAAAATAAAAAACGTAACCACACCAGCCTATGGTTGAGAGCAGCGGGCAAGCCCTCGGAAGGATACCCCAGGACTCCCAACAGATCACACTAGTTACTTTCAAAATTATTTTATCTATCAAAAAAAATCAATAGAGACCTTAGTCTAATTAGCAAACAAAATTATAAAATCTTTCACGGTTCTAATTTTTCTATTGAACGCATTTGCCAATATCATATTGTTATGTGAGGTACATATTGTACATACTGTTTTATTGGAATAAGCTCCACATAACTCAATATAGTCTGATATCAACCACCGAATATTGGTATTTCCAATTGCTGACTAAGGTCGACTGATTAATATTGGTGGTCAAATCAATATATACAAATCAAACAGCTTTGATTACTCCATATATTCAATGTTTATTGTAGGTAACCGTCGCCGGTAACATATTAATTAGTTTCAATACCGTATCACAGGTATGTAGATATGATCACATTATTACAGAGTTTCATGTCAACCGTGAGATTTGAACGCATCATGATAACATTGGTTAATTTCGTTATCTAATGAATTTCAGTGTTGATCTATGTATTACGTGATGAGCTGTATGACCTAATTTTGAATTACACAACAAAGGATTGCATGTACTAGGTATGTTGGTAATACATTCCTAGCAAACAAGAAGCCTTCCGTCTGTGTGAAATAGGTATGTAGGTAGTTACTTTTGGCAGCAATTTATATTTCTTGAGAAATTTATTTGTTAAATGCAATCTGATGTAGTGCGCTACATGCAGGGAGAAGTACTTTATTTACTTTGTATGAAGTGCCTGAAGTCAAATGTGTTTGGTTTTATCTTCGCCAGTAAAAACATTTCACAACATAATAATTTCCAAGCCTTTTGTCGCGAAAAGAAAGTTGTCTATGTCGGTACCAATTCTCATCAATCACAAATTCTTTGTCTTATACTTTATATACTTTCCCTAGGATCCTTCCGAGGGCTAACCCGAGGCTCTCGACCGTAGGCAGTAGTAGGGCACGTGAGGTTTTAGTCGGTTTTATTATATTAATTCTTACATGCGTATCTTGTTTACAACAATCACAATTAGTTAAGATTATGTATCACTAGCTGTTCCCGCTTCCCGAAGGAACTTATTCCCGGGATAAAAAATAGCCTATGTGTTATTCCAGACCCGTTTATGTATCCCTGTATCAATATTCTGCCAGATCCGTTCAGCCGGTCGAGCGTGAAAGAGTAACAAACATCCGCACATCCACACTCACAAACTAGGTATCGCATTTATAATATTAGTAAGATTTGTTCGTATCATTGATAGTGGTGCAGCTACAACAGTGTAGTAACATTGTGGTATCTAATGCTCCTATTATAGTGCCATTAATATCAATTAATCCAATTATGTGTGGTATGTGGTTGGCATGGTGTCTATGTTTATATTGTTGGTGTATGTAGTCAAACGCAATACGCCCACCAATTATATATTATACTGAATTTTATTAACAGATATCTGGTTTCTATTTTATTGACTATGACCTGTGTTTGCGTTCAATATCACCTTTTGGTACTTTTTTATTAGAAAGTAGTATAATGGGTAATTCTGTTAAGTATATAGGTACTATCCTTACTATTATTATAAATGCAAAGGTTTGTGAGTAAAATAAAGTGTTTGCGTGTAACCTTTACGCGCGATTGAAGTAAAACTTATTGGCCATTGACGGCATCAAATGTTATATTAATATCATTCATTCGAACTTTGAATATTCACGGACATCTCACACATTCACAACGCTATCTGATCCCAAAGTAAGCTAGGAATAACCTGCTTGTGTTATGGGTAACAGACCACGGATATTAATACTTATATACTTTTAAATACATACATATAAATTGAATTTTGAATTTTGAATAGCGCAAACTACGTTCCAGTATTCAAAATTCAAATAGTAAGGGCGTTACTTCCGTCAGAAAAATAATCTGAGTTACTCCCTAGTCGCGCCTAAAGAAGTTTTACTTCAAAAAAAGAAAAGTGAGAGGAGATGTAGGTATAAAACATAAATATCTGGATTTTTGTTATTCTTTCACGTTCTAACGGCAAAACGGATCTCGATGAAATTTAATACAGGGGTAGAATATTTAATCTGGAGTAACATGCAGGCTACTTTTCATCTCGGGACTAAGCAAGCGGGAATGGGAACAAAATCCACGAGATCAAAATTCATGCTTTAAAACTTTCGCAGTAATAATATTATTGGCAAGAATTGAGTTATACGGAATAAAATTTTAATCCAAATACTCGTAACACCCATCGTATATTTGTTTTTGATTATCTCGGGTGGCCTCACACGTGTATTTAAATAGACTCTTCACCAACAATAAAGATTGCAACATTCACAAACAGTTAAGATAACATTGTGTAGAGCGAACTTTATGTACATAATTTAAAGTATTGAAGCAAATTTAGTTTACATGACGACTGTTGTTTGGTTAACAATGTTAGTAAACGATAAGAGATAACAGGTTGTGTTATTCTATTTAATTTCATGAGGATATTACTGTATATGCTGACTGTATGAGGATTCTTGTTCAGATAGAATATAGAAGGTTTTGTACTTTGTAATACAGGAACAATAAAATTTTATTAATTAGAAATACTCCTGACAATATAGTTAAAGACAATCACTATTTATCAATAATTTACATTGTAAGTAACAAAAGAAAATCTATTCTAGAAAAATTTATTAGAGAACGATATAATACAGAATTATAATTCTTTTTAATTCAATCAATCAATGTCTTAATTTACGATATTGGATACAATAATGGTTGTACACAATGTACAAGTCCGCCACATTCTTTCTTACGGCATGCACAGTTGTATAATTATATATCTATTTCTATAAAATATTCATAAAGATATCTTCGTCTACTCCCACCTGTTCTGTTGCGTAGTTCTGTTAACAGAACTACTGGTTATTTTTTTCAAATTAGTTCTGTCCACCGAACAAATGGTAATGCAATTCCCACCTGTTCTATTGGCAGAACTACAGGTAATTTTTTTACCATTAGTTCTGTCCACAGAACAAATGGTAATTCAATTCCCACTTGTTCTGCTGAGTAGTTCTGTTAGCAGAACTAATGGTATTTTATGTTTCATTAGTTCTGTCCACAAAGTTTCCGTCTTTAGTCTAACAACAAAAATAAAATTGGGATTATTTTAAAAGTTATAGAAGTTAGAAGATTGTGTAAAAAAGGACTAAGATGAATATATATGAAAAATGAAAGATTTTAGAACATGTTTAGTAATAACACAAGCATGAATACTATAAAGTGTGGTAGATTACGTAACAAAAACAGTGCAGCAAATGTTTACTAAAACATACGTAATTACAACATCGCACAGCACTACTCTATTCTAGTGAAGGAATTCAACAGTCCATAAAAACAAAAATAGAAACGAGGCGTTTATTGTATACGCAATTTACGACATGAAATTGTTTCGAATCGAAACTGCATACAAAACTTTTACCAGCGCGTTTATCTTCAAGTATCTGTAATATCGTATCTGTATATATTCCTACTAAGAATAAGAATAAGCACTTTAATGTGGCAGTGGGCCAGTCACATCAGCAGAACAACCGACGGCCGATGGAGCAAGCGAGTTCTGGAGTGGAGACCGCGACTTGGCAAACGTAGCGTAGGACGTCCACCCGCCAGATGGACCGACGATCTGGAAAAGGTCGCAGGCTGGGACTGGATGCGAAAGGCGCAGGACCGTGTGTTGTGGTGTAAATTGGAAGAGGCCTACGTCCAGGAGTGGACTGCCATAGGCTGTTTTGATTGATATCCTTACGAATATTATAAATGCAAAAGTAACTCTGTCTGTCTGTCTATTACGCTTTCACACCTAAACCGCTGAACCGATTTAGATGATATTTCGTATAGAGATAGTTTGAGTCCTGGGATGGATATAGGCTACTTTTTAACCGACTATGCAAAAATAGGGTAATCGTAAAATTGCTGTCAAATGGCCGACTATAGCTACATAGAGATCTCAGGGCGAGGACGGTATCTTATTTAAAAACGCGTACCTAGGCATTCCTGCAACGTGAGCTGACGACCTTATGAGAAGTAGTTGCAGCTGAATGCAGACATCAGAAGACAGACAGTTACTGTATGCTAAGTAGTTGGTGTCAAAGAGGTGAGATAACAAAACAAACAAACAAAAACAAAAAGTGTATAATTCCAAAAAAAATTGGTGACTTAGTACATAATTAAGTATTTATAAGTAGAAAGATAATGGGGATGTATAGGGAGATGACGGTAATAATGGTTACTTACTAAGGTAGTCATTAAATTTTCTTTTTATAAAAATTTTAACAGTCTGGAGATACCAATACCCTAATTATTACTAAGCTAAAGGTGATCGGAAATGACGCCGTTGCGTTGGCCTGACCTTCCAGAGAAGAAAAGTCGTACTCAGATCTAAATAATAGAATACCTTTTGGATTTATTTATAACACGTGCATATCCAGTCATAATATAATTCGGCATGGCACACTTCAGAGCTGCCATAAAGTCAAAAGAAAAAAACAAAACAAAAATAAATTAATTTCTCATAAACATATATTATACAGAATGCACTTGTAAAACGTCCCAATTAAAAACCAAAGAAGTACCACCAGTTCACAACGCGACCCACCTGAGAAAAACTGGCAAGAAACTCAGCGGAACTCAGTAGGTAATGAAAATCTCTCCTGTTCTGCCTGTCACATACGTCAGTCGTAAAGTTATACCAAAACCCAGCCAATACCTTTTTCAATTTCGACACAAGCACTTTATCCACACTGGGGATATGAATCAGGATTTGCGAATCAGCCTGTTTATAAAACGAAAAGGTTCTATTGACAGTAAAAAGTAATGACATGTTATATAGGCTTTTTAGGGTTTCGTAGCCAAATGGCAAAAAACGGAACATTTATAGATTCGTCATGTCTGTCTGTCTGTCTGTCCGTCCGTGTGTCACAGCCACTTTTCTCCGAAACTATAAGGCCTATGCTATTGAAACTTGGTAACTAGATGTATTCTGTGAACCGCATTAAGATTCTTATATAAAACTAGAAAAAAAAGTAGTAAATTTTGGGGGTTCCCATACGCTGAACTGAAACTCAAAATGTTTTTTTTCATCAATCCCATACGTGTGGGGTATCTGTAGATAGGTGTTTAAAAATGTTGTTGAGATTTCTAACATCATTTTTTTCTAAAGTGAATAGTTTGCGCAAGAGACACTTCCAAAGTGGAAAAATGTGTCCCCCCCCCCTCTAACTTCTAAACTAAGAAAATGATAAATCTAAAAAGAATATATGATGTACATTGCCATAAAAACTACCTATGAAAATTGGTTTAACCGAGATAGAGCGGGTAGTTTTTTTTTAATACGTCATAAACCGCAATTTTCGGTTAGAAAAATCACTACCACTGCGAACGTGCTACAACATCAATCAAAGTTACAACGAACTACAAGAACTTTTATATTATGTTACTTGCTGCTACAAAAACCTTCATGGGCGAGTCCAACTCGCACTTGGCCGGTTTTTTGATGTTCCTTAGACTAAACATAATAAGATAAATATAACAGTAACATTAACTTTGTGTAGTAGAATCAAATTATGTATGCGTAAAAAATTGTGCAGATACGAATTTAGACATTTTTGACACTTTACAATATTAATATATTAATATATACGTACTCGTAGATTTGAAGAGTATAGTTTTGACCGGTTAGTACCGGAACATATTTATTGATTCGCTCATTATTTTTAAACTACCAATAAGCCTTAAATAAATTTGTAGGCAGTGCTTTCATTTTCGCAGTGTGATGTCACAAATTTTGACAACGTCCATCGTAATTCTTAGCATCTAAAATTGCTATAAGCTTTGCGTTTCCATAATATGGAAACGCTAAAACAGGCTGATATGATGAACTGACGAGTTAACGATTTTATTATAAGGCTATTATAGCAGTTTGGGAGAGGTCTGGACGTAGGCCTCTCCCAAACTGCGTCTCAATACACTTAATAGTCTTTCTGTCTGTCTGTCTGTCTGTATCTCGAATTATTATCTCGCCGAAACTAATGAATCAATTTGAATGATATTTGAAACAATTTGAGCTTATGATCCGAGAAAGGCTTTAGCGCGCGGTTCCTTTGGGAGAGGGGATGAAAGATATAATAGTTTTTTCAGTTGAAATTTTTCAACGCACTTCATTTTTTATTCTAGCGTTAAATAGGGAGTACTATGAGGATTGTTCTAAACAAATTTCAATAATTATGAATTTTGTATTTTAGAAGTTAGTAAACCCAAAATTAAAGGGTTCCTTTAAATGTAAGAATCATTTTAAACCGGGCAGTTTCACACTCCCTTATGAGCCTGATGAAGAAATACCTCTCCTTTCATACATTTTTCTCTCGCTCTCTCTTTCTTATGTGACGTAAACAAAGTTGCGAGGGTCAGCTAATCTCTCATTATACCAACGTGTATTATGCTAAAATTGGGATATACCTACATCCACCATTGTACTGCTAACTGCGATTAATTGACAATATGCGGCACGTGCGCATGATGAATATTCATGTACCTATGCGAGGCTACTATATCAAGAGAATTTAAATGAAGTAATTTGACAAGCCTGTTTGTTATGCTATTGAAAGATTATGACTACTGATTGAGCACAATCTATTTACTTTATTATGACAGCAATAGCTATTACGATCAATGTGCGTGCCAAGTCGCTACATAATAATGTTCATAACCGCAATAAATGACGATGGCCAAGAGAAAAGGGATGCAGAATGTAGCGAAATAAATAGAAAAGTAAGAAAGTAGGTATATATTTATATTTAAAAATGTTATAGTCAGTGTTGGCATTGATTAATTTGAATGCAACTCGAGTGAGCACTTTTCGCGTCAGTTACTTTCGCGCGAACTGTGTTATGTGCATTTTTCTAGGTGAAGCCGCAGTGTTAGCCAAGGACTGTTTAGAATCCTGGGGATATCCATCCGAGGGCTTTCCCGGGGCTCCCAACCGGAGGCAGTAGGTAGGGATCGTCTTGGATTTTAGTCGGTAAGAGTCCGGCATAACATTCATGTCGAATTTTCAACACGTAAAAAAAGTGCACTTTGCACCTAAGGTAGGTACTCTATAATAACGTAATAAGCTAAAAATATTTCGTTATGATAACAAACCTACTCTAATAATATTCAAAAAGTTTCTAGTTTATTTGTAGGGATTGAATGAAGATGCTAGATAAATTCCTAAACTGTAAGCATAAACAGTAATTTCTTTGTTCTAATCCTAACATTAAACTTCAGCTTGACAGCCCAACTACTTCACAACCCCTATCTGAACTTGCTAGCAGTAAGTAATGTACGGTCAGCTTTACTGATTGAATTTATAGTCGTTCTGGAACGGAAAGGTTTAGGCACAGTTTCGATAACAGAACCGATCGGCACTGTCAATTTGAAATTTAATAAAAAAAAAACGAAAATGTTCCCTGCGTCGAATATTGTTCTCAGCTTTGGGATGACTCCGCGAGGTATTTACTAGACGCGCTTGACGGTATGTACTTGGAGACATCTCTAACGTCGAAACTGTGCCTAAAGCTTTCCGTTCCAGAACGACTATAAATTCAACCGGGTATACTACGCCATTTCGAATGCCAAATAATCGAACATCCAAATACTCGAACGTTCAAAATATCGAACGTTTAATATATCGAACATTGATATTGTAATCTTCGATATTTTGAACGTTCGATATATTGAACGTTCGATATTTTGAACGTTCGATTATTTGGCATTCGATTTGGCGTAGTATACCCAATTCAACCAGTAATAGTGGTTTTTCAGTGAGTGAAAAATATCGCATGCAACGGTCAGTTCACTTCGTAGTAACATTACCTGATAGATAATTTATGTGCACGCGATTTTAGTCCTTACGCTGATAATCGACTTTGAATCTAGACTGTTTCTATAGATGACAAAGAAGATAAACATATAGGGCCGACCTATAAGGAGTGTACATTCTTTAGAAAATCATCATGTGGTTCACAACACGGCAAATTTCATAGAAATACAGTAAGAAAATCGACCCAAAAGACGTCCCTGCATACTTATCTCCTTTGCCAACTGTACTTATACGGGAAGGCGCAACTGCCACGAAAGTTGTAACTTACATAAGTCCTGACTCAACATAAACCGATAGTCCTTTGTGAAAAGTTGTACTTATCTAAGTTTACATTTTGAGAATAGCACCGAAGCTAACGAGCTTAGTTTGCCATATTATGTAATATCGGTTTTAGATTATGATGAAGATACTAATGAAATTACAAGTTATCAAGTTCATAATTTGTGGGATTATATATACATACATTAGTCACGCCTTTATCCCCGAAGGGGTAGGCAGAGGCATAGTATACGCTCATATTTCACCTTATAATTTTATGTCGCAAGTAATAGGTGTTTATATTTTAAGCCTATTACCGTGTTGATATGGACAGGCGCAGATCGTGGCGATCCGCAATTGTGGGATTTAATGCTACTTTTTTACGAGTAAATATCCCCATACTACGCCAAGCTCCTACCGGCTAAAAATCACAAGAAGCCCTGCAACTACTTAAAGCCGAGTAAGCCTTAGGAAGGATGTCGCCAGACTTCCCGTAGACTTTTGCTAATACCGTGATCTCGTCTAGGGGCTCGGGTGCTATCCCGTGCTACTTACCGAGGTACGTACCCGGTAATTATCCGTAACTTTGTTTCTTTTTTCTAGGCCTCATAAATAGTTTAAATAGTTTGTAGCTTTCTCTTCACAGTATTACTTTAATTAATAATCATGACTTACATAATATATCAATATTATGTAAGATAAAGATTATAATTTTTCATCATCCCAATACTGTATTGGGATAAAAAGGCAATTTTTATCCCAATACAGCCTATTGTATTCGGAAAATGTACAATCATGACATAAATAGGTACATCGTCATACGTACTCGTAGCACCGTTCACTAAGTGATTCCATGTTCTATAAACGATCACTGTATTAAGAGCAACTTCAAGGTAGAGACATGAGAGAGCGCTGCAATGGCGCTACAGGCACAGTTCGCCGTTTTCAAACTACCTATAAGATATTTAGAGCGCTTTCAAATTAGAGGTGTGAGAAAGCGGTGCAGTGGTGCTACTGCGCCAGCTGCACCACCACTAGTTTACACACCACTATCGCATGAGTTGCATCTTTTTTGACAAGAAAGACGCTCGTGTGTCTCTATAGTGGTTCTGCGACAGCGATTCTAGAAATTGTCAATTGTATGAAAACTGTTGGTGATGCAGCTAGCGGAGTAGCATCACTGCAGCGCTTTCTCACACTTCTAATTTGAAAGCGCTCTAAATGAAAACGGCGAACTGTGCCTGTCCATTTCAAACACAGCAACGCAAACAACTAAATGCTGGAAATACTTTTGCATGATACACGATGACATTAGGCATTTCAGGCTCACCACCGTGGGACTAAATCTAGTTCACAAAAACTTAAAATGCGGCCGTATTCTATAGCGTACCCACATTTTAAGTCAATATTCACACAGGCATATCTCTACGAATACAGACGTGACCATGTATGTAGGTATGTAATACTGTGGTAAGGTAGTACACTCACCACCAGGACCTAGAAAAGTTCGCAGGAAACCGTCTGCTATGCCGTGAAGTGGGAGAGAGAGGTCTACCATAATATAAACAATGTTTTTAATTAAAAACCTGGTTGTTTGTATGGGTGTGTGTTTTACTATTTCTAAGACACTGCCTTTAGATGATTTTTTAAAAAAATTTTTAGATGAGTTCGTTAAAAATCTTAATGATCAGCCATCATTTTTTGGGACGTAGCCTGTCCTTTTCTTGAACCGATAAATATGTCAAACACCGAATTCGCAATTTTCTTTGAACACTATAATAAATTGAATTGCGTATTCAAGCAGATTTAAGTTACTTTGAGTATAATAGAATGGTCAACGCATGAAGGATTTTTATCGTTATCAAATAAATAAAAGACTAATGTATGATTTCTATGAAGAAACCTTTTATTGAAAACGAGGGTTATATTTTCTTGTTTGTTATGTTGTTACCTATATTTTCTTGACTTTTTTAAATAATTTTGTTTATATCAAACATATTGTTACAAATGTTCAAATAACCTAACAGCAATCTCTGAGTCATTTAGAAATGAAAAGTGCAGTTTGCACTCTCTCTAGTATGTAGAAATTGTAGAAATACTCCAGTTTTGAGGTAGTATTTCATGAATGACCCGGAAATGAAATGCAGAACAGGAGATACGTTAGCATGATATACGATGGCATTAGGCATGTAAATGGGTATCTCGGTTTGGGCAGCGTATTAAAGGACTTCTATTGTCTACAAAGATTCTTGTATATCTACTACAATATTACATCATGTTGAGATAGTCATGTTGAGGTTGAATCCCATAAAATTGATAGTATACATTCAACAAAGTCTATAAAATTCTACATTGCCTATTATACAACAAATGAGGTACTGACGACACTAAGGCACGTCCTCTCCCTGGATACTCTTAACACTGACGTCGGGCACTCCAGAAACACACATGAATAAAACATAATGTAAATAAATATTGCTAAATAATGTTCTCATAATTTAGTGACGGCGCGAGTCCACTGTATTGGGCAAAATTTGTGCCCGGAATCCTGGAGTTATCCTTCTCAGTGCGTACCTACCCGGATCTCCAGATCGTAGGCAGATGAATGAGCATCGTGTGGTTTTGGCAGTTGGTTGGAGTCAGGCATAGTCAACAGGGCAAAAGGCGTAAATGACTACAGGGCTCCATGATAGTGCCACTACACAGAGGACATATCGGATATTGACCAAGGCGAGGTCAGGGTGGCTCTAGAGCCACTTGGAAATAATAAATCAACATCCATGAGGGTCCTCAAGTAAAAAAGTCTTTAGTAGTGAACAGCAACAAGGTGATTATCTTGATTGATTGCGATCATGTATAGAAACTTTGTTGAAAACCACAAATAGTAGAAAACCTTCGTTTCTTCACCACCTCTAGTGATTCATTCAGTGTGCAACGAATATATCAGTATCGTAATATCATACGTGTTTACACTACACAGCAAAATGGTCCATATTATCGTATCTTTACAGTCTATTTTAAAACTACGACAACCGTTCGGGATTGCCGATGAACAAGAAAATGGGTAAATTTTTCGCTAGATTCTTCGTGTAAGTAACGATTCTATGTGTTTCAATTTCTTTGCAATCATGACGACATTTTCCAATATTACTCAATTTGACTGTTCAATTTATTGAACTTAGCATTTAGATTTGTGTGTGTGCAATGTGTAATGTCTGTGGGAAATTTGTTTTCGATTATCGTTCGATGATCAAAGGTTGTTTCGTCGAAAAAGGGTTACAATTACAAAGCTATAAACCAACGTAATATTTCTGAACCACGCTAATGACAGTATAATAGCTTATACACAGAAGCAGTGTGTTACCACCAGTGATAAGACACTAGTAATGGAATTATGTGCTGCTCTTGTTATTCACATAATAAAGTCATTACTTTATGTCATCACTTTTTTAAAGGTGAATCAATAAAACTTTAGCACTCCTGCAACATGTCTTTAAATGACTTGTTTTGTTAAGAATAGAATCTAGAGCTCAAAGTAACTGTTTTACGAGGTTTTAGATAATGTTCTTCTAAATGTAAGCTTTAAAAATATAAGTAAAATAAAGTAGAACTACATTCGCAAATTAATTTATACGATTCGTATCAAAATTCCAAGAACCAGGATAGATTTAATAAGTTCACAAATTAAATCTTAGAAGGCCGAGCGAACATTACAAAAAACTGTATTCTAAATTGTTCCAAAATCTTTAGCAACAAACTCCCTACCTATACTTAAGTACAATATTTCTTACAGGCAAGACAATGATAGACATTTATTGTACACCAGATCAATAACTTAAGATGACATATATTATATACGGGTAGCAATACAATGGGCGGCTTTATCGCTTAAAGCGATCTCTACCAGGCAACCTTTGGATGGAGAAAGTTGGTAAGATACTGAGTGGTAGTTGTTTGGCGTACTTATACTTTACTTACATACTATAGATACAATTAATCAAGTGATTATATTACCTACACATTATGTATGTGTAGTCACGTCATCAGTTCTGCTAAAACAATACATTTCTCACAAAAATCCTACAAACACAGTTCTTCTGCACTATTAAACTGGTATTTAATGGAACAACGAAGGGGATAAATAGAAGAAATTCAAACCTAATACAGTAAACATCTTACGCCTTTATGGTTGGTTTCAATCGTGGTTGTTTAGTACAACCTATCTTACAGTCAAGACAATGATAGTCATCAGTACTGCTAAAACAATACATTTCTCACAAAAGTACTACAAATACAGTTCTTCAGCACTATTGAACTGGTACTTTATGGTACAGCGTAGGGGATAAATAGAAGAAATTCAAACCTAATACAGTAAACATCTTACGCCTTTTTGGTTGCGTTCAATCGTGTTACTAACGCTTGTTTAAGTGAGAGCGCCTTCTCGATTCACTCTGCTGAACTCGAAGAACTTGGGGTTCTGACACATGAGAAAACGATAATATATTTTAAACCAGTAAATACATAGTATTAAAGGGGTATCACATGTATACAAATAAATAAAATTGGAGTGTCTGTTTGTAATTGTAAAATAACTGCTTTCTACTACATGCATATGAATGTATATACGGTACACATACCAAAATATACATTTATAATTTTTTTGTCTGTCTGTCTGTTTGTTCCGGCTAATCTCTGGGACGGCTGGACCGATTTGGACGGGACTTTCACTGGTAGATAGCTTATGTAATAAGGAGTAACTTAGGCTACTTTTATTTTAGAAAAATTCTTTTATTTTCGGAAAAATGCCAAAAAAAACGAAATAAACTATTTTTTTTATTACATAACACGCGAACGAAGTCGCGGGCACAGCTAGTAAATAATATATATTGTGTAAAAGGTCAAACTTACTGGCAGTAACACGAATTTGACTTCTATCATTTTTCGTGTCCGTATGAATTGAGGAGCCACCTCTCCTTATTAAATGACACCATTTTTTTCCGTATAGCTCTGATGTTATATAATATTATTACCTAGTTAAAAAAGGTATCTGCTGACCAAATTTCATTATTCTAGGTTCAGGGATTTCGTCTCCACGTTGATGAGTCAGTCAGTCAGATTCTCTCTTTATATAATAGTACAGATATGTTTTTATTTTTATAAAACATTACAGGACTTGACAGGCGTTGTCCCATAGGAACATAGATCAATAACAATATTATAAATGCCAAAAACCAAACACTGTAATATAAACAAAAACCATCAAATTCCGTTCCGCCGCTTAGAAAAAGTTCCATCACAAAATTGCGTTATGAAAGATACCTACCTAAGACCTACGCTTTAAAAATCTAGTTTATTCAAAACACTGTGCTCGTAGTCCCACCTGCTTAGTGTTCTGTAAATGAACACTGCATTAAGCATTAAGATGTTTAACGGAGTGATCGTTTACAGAATTCTCCAGCATCACCAGTCACTCATCTCAGAACATGGCAACTATTATAGCATTTTAAGTAACGATTTTTCATGCTTCAGAAAGCACTTTAAGCTCTTGGTTCTGCTAGTAATATGGACGTCTTTAAGCCAAGTTATAGGGCTTCATGAGACAGAAAAAAATCTACTGCGGATTTGGGAAAAATATGAGACTGTTTGAATATCTACATTAATATCTAACGTATGAGAAAACCGTTAGGTAAGGCAGCAATGGTAGCCAAAGTCTGTCGGAAACCCTGGGACATCCTTGCGAAGCCTTACTACTACTCCTGACTGTAGGCAGTGGTAGGGCACGTGTAGATTTAGTCGGAGTCCGGCAAAGTATCCATGAGGGATTTCCACTCGTGAAAAAATAGCGTATGAGAAAAGAATGATATACTCTTATAGGGTTATAAATGAATCATTGAGGGACATTTTTACACAGCGTCAAGCTCCAACTAAGCTAATATTAACTTCTGATATGCTATACCGGAAATCGCAGTGTGGGTAAACCTCTCGTCAGGTGGACAGATGACCTGATAAAGGTCGCGGGAGCCTGCTGGATGTGGGCGGCACAAGACCGAACGTCTTGTGGCGATCCTTGGGGTAGGCCTATGCCCAGCAGTGGGCGTCAAATCGGCTGCAATGATAATGATGAAGATGGGATCTAGACGAATGATAAATAAAATTAATATTTCTGAATCTTAACAATATATTATAGATAATTTAGACACAGGACAAATCAATATACTTTTTACACAAAGAGATATGTCCTTGGTGGGAATTGAACCGTAAATTTTATGAAATTATTTTAGAAATTAACAAAATATTTACCACATTTTAAAAAGTGATTGTTATTTAGGTACCTGTAATAACAGTCATAGTTAACACTTAACCTCATAAACATAGTTTAACACCTATGTTGCGTGTTGTGCGGCGAGTTTAAAACTAAAACGGGGCATACCGCCAATTTTCACTCGTAAATTTTCGTCTCGTGTTCCGTCTCACTTACTCTGTAGTTTCTAAATATAAAGCAAAAAACATTTCATCAGTAAGCTATGTACCTACCTGCCTATAAAGATTAGTAAAATGTGTAAGTCAAGAATTACTTTTGAACTAAAGACAAAATTATACCGCAATGCGTGCAGACCAAAGTGCGTTCTACAAGTTATGACCTAAAAGACCGTGCATTGTGAAGTAATTTGGAAGAGGCCTACGTTCGGCAGTGAACTGTCCTAGGCTGATTTGAATATCCATTTTAATACTGGTAGTCAGTTTTTAGTGTTGTCTCGGGTGAAGGTAAAAAATAAAATAATCTTTTTAAGATCAGCCTATCGCGATGGTGCTGAACGTTACTAAAGAGCAAACACCAAATAATAAATAGGTAAGTAAATTATCAAGAGTAAAACAGCATGTCTAACCACTTAGAGACGTTACTTAAATATGTATTAAGGATGTTATCATAACTTATAAACATGATCTGTGTATTCAAATGTGTTACAATCATTATGCAAATATATGCACTTTTTGGAGTAACACAAACAGTCTTTACGTAGATTTAGTAAGTTAATTTAGTGTTTTACAATAAACTATAGGCGTTGTATGGATGTCTGACCTCCATAAAAGTTTTCAATGCCAATCATAAGCACCATTTTTTACCTGTGTAAATCCTACATGGATGCTAAATGACTCTAACCGACGAAAACCTTGTAACTGCCTACAGTAGTGACACGGTCACTGGGAAGCCCTCAGAAGGATGTCCCAGGGTTACAAAAGTCGATTAGGGTTTCCAGGTACCTCCCAGTCCAATCATACCTCTGAAATCCTATTCCACATAAAAACTATCATGTTTGTCCAGGATACAAATCTGTCCATGTACCAAATTTAAGCCTGATCAATTTTGCCGTTCGAGTGTGAAAGAGTAAGAAACATTCATACAAACAACTTTTTCGGTTATAATATTAGTAAAAATCTTCTTCCTATTTCTAATAGACATCTCAATAACAAATTTTAAAACTATTCTCCAAGCATTTCCTAAACTACTCCAATGCATGTTACCAAATTACTATGAAACATTTCGCTGTCGAAACATGCGTATAAAACATAAAGATTTTTATTTTTGACTTCACATTTGTTTATATTTCTCGGCTTTTCATGCCAACACTGGTTTGGCCGCAAAGACGAGACTACTGTTTATATTTTCCAAAATAGACAGACGTTTAAAGATAACCTGTTGTTAAAGAATCTCACATGTGTTTTATTGCTGGAGTTACTTTTCAATAGAGTTTTCAGAAATGTCTAGGTACCTGCTTGAAAGATTTATGCGCTTTAATTGATTGATATCTTCAATAAATACATGTTCATGATTCTCTATTAATATTGACTAATGCGCTTGGTGCTACAAGCACTTCAGTCACGTAGTGTTCGACAAACGCAGTCAATTCTATAATGTAAAAAAATTCTATGTTCGAACGATGTTTCTTCAACTAGTAAAGGTTTTTCAATCAACATGGAAAAGGCACCATTCTGCCCAAACAGAGGTGTTTTGGGACCTGTTTAACTCAACCAAAACACCTCAGGGCTACCTAGACTTGCTAAGCTGCTACGCCGGGAGAGGATTATCTCGGTGTACCCCAGGTAATCCCCAGAAGCGGTGCCACTCTGCGTGTGCTGGCCAACCCTTCATTTCCTAGCAACTTTTCCCATCATTATTATTGCAATCGTTGGTGTCACCGTTTTTCACCGTTAGCATGAGATTGCGTCTGTTGGGAGTCCTGGGGTCACCTTTCCAAGGGCATACCCGTGGCTCTCAACCGTAGGCATTAAGTAGGACAAAAGTGTGGTTTTTAGTTGGTAGGAGTATAGCATCCATGTAGGATTTTCATTACGTTAAAAACAAGCATGAGATTGAGTTTCTGAAATTACATTTCGACCTTAAAACTGATAGCGTTGTAACACATCTTTGCTCTTTATTTTATTGTTCGTATAAAGTCTCCATCTTAAAACTTCAATGACAATTAGGTACACTAATTCTGTAATCAAATTTGAGATATACAAATTCCTAGCGATTACCAGATTGCGGATGTTAACAATGTTTAAATTACACTTAACACAATATGGAGTTACCACTCAGCGTGCAAATGTTTACCGTACTACGTACATACGTAACACCTCATAGATACACACCCATACAGGCAGATCTCATTAAATGAACAAGGTTTCTAAACTAATGGAGTTGCTTTTCGATTGATCAATATTTTGGGACATCTAATTCATCTGTCATCATCATGTAGGTATGGACTGTTTATCTTAGATCATTATGGTCTGAAGGGGGGAGAGGTCTAAGAGATGAGATAAGTCTTAGATAGGACCATTTAAACCAAATTATAATTAAACTAATAGAAGCTAGCGCTTGTATAGGCATACGGCAATACTTCTGGATAGCCCTCCAAAAAATTTGTATGTCATTGTATGGTATTAGTAAGCATTTTAAGTCGCCCTTGGATGTTTCGGCAGTATTGCGATTGCAAAATTTTGTGTTTCAAATATATTTAGTTTTCAAATATAGTTATAAATATACCTCGTGACCACCACAGCTATGTCGCCGAGGCATGCATAGTGTAAGTTCCTATGGAATGCGGAACGGGCACAGAATTCCTCGCGGGTGGAACTGAGGGTACCATCTAGTAAATGATAAATATTTCCCAGTAGTGCATCATCACACACCACCACATTAAGCCCTCCTTGTTTTATTTACTTGGGAGAATCTGCGATGATAGACAAGATCTATTATTCCTGTGGTTATTCTTCTGAGGTCCTACCCGGGACTCCCGGTCAAAAGCAGATCTATGTAAGGGCATCGTGTGGTTTTAGCCGGTAGGAACCGGAGCCTGTAGGAGCCCATAACATGCATAAGGATTACAGCAAAAAAAAAAATCGGTTGTCTGTAAAGTCAAGTCGGTTTACTGACGATAGTTGAACGTGACAACTCAGCCTTAAATGGAACGCCTCAGAGCGAGGTAACGCCGTATATGTCATGTTTTTTCGTGCGTGCAGCCGGCTCCATCGAATTATAAGACGTTGTGACGTCTAAAGGTATATTTTCTGAGTATGGTAATGTAACTGTACATTATTATAGTCAAACAATTCAGTGTTCAGCCCAAAGGCAAAGGCGCTTGCTTGCAGATGTTATTGAATCACGAATGTTTATTACACTACAAAACTGTTCAACTTGAAGAAGAATTCTTTCTCCTCTTTTTGAACAAAATTGTGTTAAATAAATCATGTCAAAGAGTTCGAGTTTTGTATTATATTCTCAACAAAAAAGGTTGTACTTAAAGGCATATTCCGAGAATTTTTATGTTAGTTAAGTCCACCTTTGTATAGAGGATCATTATTCTTTTACCTCGCAAAAGACCAAAAGAAATAAGCTTTAAAATAATGACTTCATACCTAAATAAGAACAGCAATAATTGTATAAACTATTACATAATTCCATGGTTTGCTTTTTTTTTTTAACGTGAGGGAAAATCCTCGTAGGATGCTATGCCGGACTCTTACCGACTAAAAAACCTCACGTAACGCCCAACAGCCTATGGTTGAGAGCCCCGGGTAAGCCCTCAGGAAGGATGTCCCGTGACTCCCAACAGACCTACGGCCGCCGCTGCGGCCTCGCCCAGGGGGTGGTTCGGGTGCAATCCCGCGTCTGTGGGGGGTTTCGGGTGTGACCCCGCTTCTAAGGGGGGGCGTGCGTGAGTTGCTCACGTCACGCTGCCGTCATGGGTGCATAGTTTGCTTAGAATACACTTGTAGATGTTTAAACCTTTGTAAATTGTACTGACTAGTCAGCAAATTCACAAAAAGCAATATGATAATTTTATAAACATATTCCGATTTATGAAACAACGTTTGATCATCGAACGATAAAAGCGAAAACAAATTGCCCACATCCATTAAACATTGGTCACATAAAAGACTCGTTTTGATTTGCTAAGTTCAATTATTGAACAGTCAGAGCGAGTACTATATTAAATTTTAAATAATACTTATCTGCCCTTTACCCGATCTATTCAGATTTGAACAGACGGGTTAATATCTATTATATAAAAATAAGTCGGGTTTTCCTTCCTGACGCTATAACTCCAGAACGCACGAACCGATTTCCATGGTTTTGCATTCGTTGGAAAGGTCTCGGGCTCCGTGAGGTTTATAGCAAAAAATTTTCAGGAAAAATTTCAACAGAAAAGCGGGTAAATCATTTTTCACATACAGCGCCATTGCGGGCGAAGCTGCGGGCATCAGCTAGTAGTGTATAGAAATGTCCAAAATATCTCCTAAAATGGAATATGTTTGATACTTTTGGGCGACCTTTGCTCAGCTGTTGGCGTTAATTGGCCAAGATTGATGTAGTACCTAACTAATATTGATGTTATACTCGTAGTACATGTATACCGTACTGAGAAGATCTCAAACAGAATGTAGGCCAGTAGGTTTCAGCGCCCGACATATTATTGGTGTGTTGTTTACGCAGGTATAATATAAATCAATGCAGCCGTCAACCATAAATTCCAAAGACATTTATGTGCATACATGATAATAAATATTTATTTAAATTTTGCATAAATTTAGTAAAGTTTTAGGTAAGTAGCGCTTTTCGTGTTTATAGATTCAAGGTTGGTTGAAATTTTCCTGTACACAAATAATAAATATTTTTGCACAACGCTATTGGCTCAAATTAAGCTAATATAAAGCTTTTGCTATGAAACCTATGCGTGTCGTGGGAGTTTTACGCACGCCCTACCCCCTAAAAAGCAGGATTACACCCAAACTATCCCCTAAAGACAGCGCTTCTTCGTGTTTATAGATTCAAGGTTGGTTGAAAATTTCCTGTACACAAATCTTACTAATATTATAAATGCGAAAGTTTGTGAGTGTGGATGTTTGTTACTCTTTCACGCTCAAACCGCTAAACGGATCGGGCTGAAATTTGGTACAGAGATACATTATAGTCAGGAATAACACATAAGCTACTTTTTATTCCGGGAATAAGTTCCCACGGGAACAAATTTTACGCGGGCGGAGCTGCGGGCATCAGCTAGTAATAAATATTTTTGCACAACGCTATTGGCTCAAATTAAGCTAATATAAAGCTTTTGCTATGAAACCTATGCGTGTCGTGGGAGTTTTACGCACGCCCTACCCCCTAAGAAGCAGGATAACACCCAAACTATCCCCTAAAGACAGCGCTTCTACGAGTTTATAGATTCAAGGTTGGTTGAAATTTTCCTCTACACAAATAAATTAATATTTTTGCATAACGCTATATGGCTCAAATTATCTATACTAATATTATAAGAGGAAAGATTTGTTTTTTTGTTTGTTTGTTTGTTTGCAACGTTTAGTCTCCGGAACTATTAGACCGATTTGAAAAATTCTTTCACTGTTGGGAAGCTACACTCTTTGCGTTGAACAAAGGCTATATTTTATTCCCGTATTCCCACGGGAACGGGAACTACACGGGTGGAACCGCGTGACGTTCGCTAGTGCTAATATAAAACGCTGCTTGTGCTATGAAACCTATGCGTGTCGTGGAAGTTTTACGCACGCCCTACCCTCTAAGAAGCAGGATAACACCCGAACTATCCCCTAAAGACGCGGGATAGTACCCGAACCCCTAGGAGGGGCCGCGGAGCTAAAGCCAAAGTCTGTCGGGAATCCTGGGATATTCTTCCGAGAGCTTACCCGGGCTCCCGGTCGCAGGCGGAATGCCATTACATCTCGTGCTTTTAGTCGGTAAGAGTCTGGCATAGCATTCATGACAGATTTGCAAACGTAAAAAGAAACATACATCGGAAACTTTACACGAACGAGTTTAGATTCATATTCAGATTTATAAAGTAACTGCTACAAGTCTGCTCTTAGATTTATGAGCATCCGTTCTTGAAAGTATATTTTTAATACAGAATTAGTTTAATCTAATCAAAATAGACCTAACATGATTAAAAATTTTCAGTAACTTACTTTTCAAATAGTTTTTTTTTACAGTTATATCTTACCAGTACACAGCAGCAGCTGGCTTCACCCGCGAAATAAGTTTATTAATCTCTCTCACATCAAAAAGAAGAAATATAATCGTGTTTTATAATGAACTAGCGGACGTTACGCGGTTTCACCCGCGTAGTTCCCGTTCCCGTGGGAATGCGGGAATGAAATATAGCCCATGTTCACCGCAAAGAGTGTAGCTTCTAAAAATTATTTTACTGTTGGAAAACAGTGAAAGAATTTTTCAAATCGGTCCGGTAGTTCCGGAGCCTATTCGTTACAAACAAAAAAACTAATCTTTCCTCTTTATAATATTAGAATAGATAAAGGCACTTGTATTGTTTCACGACATTTATTTATCGAACACCTGACCGGTTTCGCCTTTCGGCATTTTCAAAGGTAAAATTAACATTTCTTATGACCACTACATCATTCAACTACACGTGTCTACGTGTGTACTCTTTAAAATCTGTATTTTTTGCTATAGATAATTTAATATTTAAAGGAATATATAATAGCCATAGTTAAACACTTCATAGCAATGATGTGGGAGGCGCCATTTTGTGTTATAACAAATGACCACATTTAGATAAACATCAAGTAATTTTATGATCGCGGCCTCACATATCTCACATACACCATCAACTTAACCCCACCCTCTCCTTTTCGATCTCGAACAATGCATGCTCGAGTAGAAATGCCACTTTCATACTTTCTTCCCTTAAAGCCCCAGGGATTTTCAAGCGCTGTCTGTCAACTTGAGGGCCACTGACAACTTACAGTCTTGTGAACTGTAAGAGTCACCCTTAACTTACTAAGTACATCTCATGGTTTTCTATCAATCGAGCAGGCCATGTGGCAAGTTAAAATCTAACTAATATTTTGAATGCGATATTTAGTGAGCGTGAATGTCTGGATGTTACTTACTCTTTCACGCTCTAACTCTAACTGCTAATGTGCTAAACGGATTTGTACGAAATTTGATATTTCTTTTATTTAGATAATAATAATAATAATAATTTATTTGCCATAAATGGGGTACATATCATGTTAAATGAGTCTTACAAAGGTACATAGCACATGCCCACTTAGCCATATAATATAGCATGCAAATAGGTATAAGTGTTACACAATAATCTTAGATACTATAAGTTTTACTAGACCTTTTTAATAATTAACACTACATATACATTAGGTTCCCAGTTTATTGTCTAAAAATTCGCTAATGGAATAAAATGTATTCGCTAACAACCACTGCCTTAATGCTGGTACAAACTTATTCATTTTTAGTACCTTCACATGTTCTGGAATCCTATTATATATTTTGACACACATCGAATAGCAGTTTTTCTGAAAACGGGTCGTTTTAGGTACAATGTTTAATACTAGTCTGTTTGGATTTCTGATATTTGTTCTATTGGAAACATCTTTGGCTCGTGTAAACATTTCTGGGTGTTGTTTCACAAATTTTCCTACCTCAAAGATATATAGACAAGGCAAACTAAGAATGTTTAGTTCTCTAAAATATGAAAAGCATGACACATCTGGAGCAATATCGCATATGGATCTTATGCAGCGTTTTTGTGCGATAAATACCTTATTTATATTTGTACCGTTTCCCCAAATCAGCAATCCATACCGCAACACAGACTCGACATACGCAAAGTACGCTGTACATGCCGTGCTTCGGCTAGATATCCTTGCCAGTTTGTAAAGAGCAAAGGAAAACCCATTTATCTTATTTGAGACTTTATCAATATGCTCATTCCAGTTGAGTTTATTATTTATAATTATTCCCAGAAATGTCGTACTTTCAGCCATAGTTACATTTTGTCCATTGTAATTTATGTTCATATTAATATTTTTAAAATTATTTACGAAATTTCCTTATTTTTTTATTGACGAAAGTGGTTTAAAAATAGCCTTTGTGTTATTCCAGGCTATAATTTATCCCTAAATTATAGCCTGGAATAACACAAAGGCTATTTTTACCCGGTAATAAGTTCCAATATGAAACTGGAAAAGGAACAAAAATCCAACCGGTGTGCCGCGTATAAAAATAAAACATCATAACTACTATACGTTAGACCATTTTGCGTTATAACAAATGGCCACACTTAGATATAGATCGAACAATTTAACCAGCGCGGCTTCACATATATCACGTACGCCTACTGCCATCTACATAATTATGATATAAATAACTGTTTATTAATAAGCACCGCAAAGTAGGTCACGTCATGTTATCAGATTTTATAGGGTTGCGGGATTGTTATTGTGAAAGGTAGGTAAACTTTCGTGTACCGTTTTTCATTTTGGTGAAATAAAAACGCGTGCATATCGGGGCAAGGCGCAAAGAATTCCGTTGCTGCAACAACAAGAAGCCGTGAGACGGTCTCACCTGACTGACCCTTTCTAACACGTTTATTGTGAAAGTGAAAGTTCAATCTGATTGAAGTTGTCATTTTTGTTTTATTTCAAACTTTGAACAGATGATCCACGTGACCTAGTGACGTAGTTTAATGCGACAGACTCACAGCTACAGACAAAGTCTCGCCATAAGCCCCTCTGCAATTTATTTTACAGAGAGGGGCTAAGACACGTGCATATCGGGGCAAGGCGCAAAGAATTCCGTTGTTGCAACAAAAGTATAGTATTATATTTTTCTATTTTATAGTTTTAATGTCTATTCTTTGATTTTATATAACGCCTGGGAATTAAAGTCGCAGTATCTATTATATACCTACTTGTCCGGGATGAACTTCGAAGCTAACACGATTTTAATGAATTTTTTAATCACCGTTCTGAAATGAAATTGGCCTGCGTCTCACGGTGAAATGTAATACCTTCTGTAATTTGATTGATCGTGGTATTAAAAACTCGTTACTTACGAAAGAC
Source organism: Miltochrista miniata (assembly GCA_933228765.1). Classification (NCBI taxonomy): domain Eukaryota; kingdom Metazoa; phylum Arthropoda; class Insecta; order Lepidoptera; family Erebidae; genus Miltochrista; species Miltochrista miniata. Next base: position 31,177,324 of record OW121752.1, on the reverse strand, counting down.
TTTTTTTTTTAAATCTGAATGTTATAAATTCGACGGTATTTTTTTTTAATTGAGGGAAAGACCTCATGGATGCTATGCCGGACTCCTACCAACTAAAAAAACCTTACGTAACGCCCAACAGCCTATGGTTGGGAGCTCCGGGTAAGCCCTCGGAAGGATATTCCAGGACTCACAACAGACCCACGGCCGCCACTGCGGCCTCGACTAGGGGGTGGTTCGGGTGCTATCTCGCATCTTTGGGGGGGATTTCGGGTGGGATCCCGCTTCTACGGGGGGGGGGGGGGGCGTGAATTCCTCACGTCAAGCTGCCGTCGTCGGTGAGCAGCCCTCTCACCACACTAAAAGACGACGGTCAGTATTTTGTTCATGTCATAAAATTCTCTTTCAGAAAATTGTGTATAACTAGCTAGAAAAAAACATAAAATACTGAAAAGTTACTTAGATATATAGATAGATTCTTTATATCTATCACATTTACATACACACATCGTACTCATACACAAAATATATAAATAGAGTCTAAACCGTCGCCGTCGATAGAATTATTTTTGTATCCAACCTATAAACTCGAAACTAAGGGTAAATTCAATCAAATAGTACCTAAGCATCTAGCTTTCGGTATTCTGTATTCCGTAAATAATTAATTCAACAGTCCGTTCAGCGAGACTATTCGAATAATTTACAATAACACTGTCATAAAATTCTCTTTCGGAAAGTTGTGTATAACTAGCTATTAAATTACATAAAATACAGTTACTTAGATATACAGATAGATACTATACTATACTATACTATCTTCACGCCAAATCCCTTGCGGGGTAGGCAGAAAGAACCGAGCGCCCAGGGCACGGTCCATACACACCTCACTCGCCTCTTCAACTTTCATTTTTCTTTTCATGCATGCACGTCGGTTCCTACGGCTCTTGACACCACCCTCCACTAACACATGATTAATTTGGTCGTGGTAGGTGTGTCGTGGCCTTCCCCGACTACTACGTCCATCCACTTTTGCGTTGTATATCTGTTTTGTCATTCTTTCATCTCCCATTCGTTCCACATGCCCGAACCATCGTAGCATGCCCTTCCTTACTTTAACACCGACACTCTCTTTCAGACCAACTCTCTTTCTTACATCTTCATTCCGAACGCGATCTGCGAGCGTTACTCCGCAGATTTTGCGTAGCGCGCGCATCTCGACCGCGTTTATTCTACTTTCATGCGTTTCCTGCCATACCAAACTCTCGCTTCCATACGTTAGCGTAGGTATCAGCACCGCATTGTGTACTGCGAGCTGGGCCTTTTGACTTAAGGCCTTGGTACCTAAAAGTTTGCCTAACGCTCCATTCACACTATTTCCCGCAGTTACCCTCTTTTCTACATCAGCGGTGTACCGTCCATCCCTGCTAAATGCACATCCAAGATAATACAAACTCATCCACCTGTTCCAGCACTATATCATTTACAGTTATCCTGGCATTCGTTCTGTCCTCTTCTCTTTCGAATACCATCACTTTCGTTTTAGTCGCGTTCAAATGTAAGCCTCTCATTAGACAATCATCTTTCATCGTTGTGACTAGTGACTGTAGTTCTGATGGCGATTCGGCTATGAGCACGGCATCATCTGCATACAGCAAACAGTTCACAAGTAAGTCACCCATTCGCAATCCAACATTCATCGATCTTACTCTCTTAAGACAATCGTCCAGGTACAGGACAAACAGCAGAGCCGACAGCACGCAACCCTGTCTGACGACAATGTTGACGTCAAACCAGGGAGACAGGCGGCCGCCCACCCGCACACATGCCGTACATCCCACATAAGTAGACTGCACAGCACGAAGCAGCGCACCATCAATCCCGTATCCTGGCAATATATCCCAGAGATCCTTACGTACAACTCTGTCAAATGCTTTCTCCATGTCCACAAAACCGCAGAAAACCTTCCGGCCTACAGCCAGCTGCTTCTCTACAATGTTGCGGAGCGAGAAAACTTGGTCCATACATCCCCTTCCATTTCGGAAACCACCCTGCGCCTCCCACAGTAATCCGTCAGATTCCACCCTCATTCTCCTTTCAATAATTTTGCCATACACTTTAGCTGCTATACTGATCAAACTGATGGCCCTATAGTTGGCGCACTCCATACGTGAGCCCTTGCCTTTATACAAGGGCACGACGATAGCACGCCTCCAGTCCATTGGGACCCTTCCAGTCTTCCAGCATAGATTGCTCAATGACCAGAAGGCGTCCCGGACGCAAGGACCACCTAATTTGATCATTTCAGCAGATATCCTATCAATTCCCGCAGACTTTCCATTTTTCAAGCTTCGTATCGACCATTCAATCTCTTCCAAAGTAATATCTCCGCTTGATGCTTGCACCGCAAGATCAGTCATCGCCTCCCTCGCAGTGCCCGCATCCGGGAGATATTCATACATTTCTCCAAAGTACTCATTCCACCGCTCTAACACCTCTAAGGGGTCCGCAAGAATGTCCCCAGCTTTACTCTTTATCTTATCCATTCTGGAAACTGACGAACAGCTCCGAGACTTCTTGACCTCCCTCCAAAAGAGTTTGGTATTCGTCTCGAAGTTCCTCGTCAGCTTCTCTTCCGCAATCATATTTATTCTTTCACGCTTCTCTTTCACTAAAGCTTTGGCTTCATTCTTGCAGAGGCGGTAAATTTCTTTCTTCGTGTCTTTCATACTGTCATTCAGTTGCAAAGATGAGACATAATCCAACCACGCTTTCTTCTTTCTTGCTACGCAGGATTGAACTTCTGCATCCCACCAGGCATCACCTTTCGAATGTTCATGTTTCTTTGCACTCCCACATGCTTCTTTTGCACTATCCACTATACTTTCTTTCATAATATTCCAGCATTCATCCACATCTAAGTCGGAAAGGCTCGCGTTTGCAAGCCTTTCACTGACTAAGCCAACATACATACTCCTTACGCTTTCATCTTCCAGTTTTTCACTCTTTATCCTTTCATAGTCTCCGAAAGGGACACGCACTCGCCAGTGCCTCCACTTCTTGAAAAGACCAACAAACCGGCTTACCACCAGGTAGTGATTATTTTTTCTTAGATAGATACTTTATATATTATTATATCACATTCACAGGTAAATATCGTAAACATACACAAATTATTCAAATAGAGTCTAAACCGTCCGTCGATAGAATTATTTTTGTATCCAACCTATAAACTCAAAACTAAGGGTAAATTCAATCAATATAGTCTTACAGACTATGAGACGACTGGCCTTACAGATGCCAAGAATGCTTGGCTAATGGCTTGTCCGGGTCAAAATGTACCCACCCATCCAAATTTACAACGGAGCTGGGACGACGCTATGTCAAAATTAACCTTTGACTCCTTTTTAAATGCTAGTCTAGGCCCGGATCGGGCCAGATTATTAGCGCTCAGTAGAAAGGAATCCGGTGATTGGTTGAAAGCTTTCCCTATAGCCAACACCGGAACTTTTTTGGAACCGGACATCCTAAGAATTTTAGTTGGTTTGAGACTTGGCGTCACGCTTTGCGCTCCACATCGATGCCCCTGCGGTTTTAACGTTGACACCTTGGGGCATCATGGTCTTTCATGTTTAAAGAGCGCAGGCCGCTTCTCACGCCACGCTGCGCTGAATGACATCATCCGCCGTGCTCTTGCCACCGCCAATGTGCCTGCGCTCTTAGAGGCAAACGGCGTTTTCAGGGACGATGGCAAGAGACCGGATGGTATAACTTTGATACCGTGGGAGATGGGTCGGGTCCTGGTGTGGGATGCAACTTGTGTTGACACTCTAGCCCCGTCCCATCTTCCTAAAACAAAATTAAAAGCCAGTGCCGCAGCGGAAGCGGCTGAAAATATTAAAATTAATAAATATAAGGGTCTCGACTAATCGTATCGTTTTTGTCCAGTCGGTGTCGAGACTCTAGGTCCATGGGGTCCCAATGCGCAAAAATTTTTCAAGAATTTGAAAAAGCGCCTTGTGGAGTCAACTGGTGACCCAAGGGCTGGCAGTTTTCTCGCTCAACGAATAGGTATTGCTATTCAAAGGGGGAATGCTGCTAGTCTTTTGGGCACAATGCCACGGGGGCCTTATTTAGGTTTAGTTTAGATAGTAATAATGTAAATATAGATATGTAATAATTATGTTTCTCTGTAATTTTTAACAATAAATGTATTTAGAAATCAAAATAGTATGCAGCTTTAGATATTCTGGATTCCGTAAATAATTAATTCAACAGTCCGTTCAGCGAGACTATTCGAATAATTTATTTATATCCGACCTTATTTCGGGAAACTTTCGAAGTTATGTGATACCGGAATTCTTTTAATAGCCAGCGCTAAAAATTGCCTGTTGTACACGTAATGGCATTCTATTTATTAGTTTCTACCTACTTAATGTTATCTGTGTTTTATTGAAAATTAAATGACGTGATTTTGTTAAGCGGTTTTGTTAAGTACCCATTATTAACAATCTGGATTCTATCTACAGATATTTTTCCTATTAGTTAGTTTCCTAGTATTTAGGTAATAGTACACTTGAAGGCAAGCAGTCTACAGATTCTTTTGATTTACTCAAAGTTATTCTCGAGAATGTGGAAAAGGAGGAAAAGTCTTAACCAACTAGAGTGGAAGTTAAGTTAAGCTAAGTTAGGCTCATACACTCATGGGAGTGTATGAGCCTAACTTAACTTTCTGCACAAGTAGTTGGATACGTAAGTAAACTTAACCATTTAAATACAAGGTAAAATGTAACAGCTAAATTGCTGTAGCTACAGTAGTAGAATTTACTTCAGCCAGAAAATTGTGCATAAAAGAAAATAATTGGATGTAAATGTGGTCGGTTGGCAGCAAAACTAGTTCAAGAAGCCACTTTCAGAGCTCTTCAGTGCCTGGCGAACCAAATAGTTTAACTAGTAGCGAGGTTACCTTGTTGTACATTTAAGACCTCATTTATAATTTATTCATGTATTCTTCTATCGCTCACGTGTAGGGAAACGGGGAAAAAAGTGGCAACGTGACATGCTTACTTTCCCGGTTAAAAATAGCTACTAAGATCTTTTGTAGGGGGTATTGTAAAAGGTCTATCAAAAATATATAGCAAGTTTGGTTTACTGTTTATGGCATCCGTTTGTGAAATTTTACTTTTAGAGGAGTAAGGTAAAAGATTTAGAAAAGAAAGACGAATAATACTGAAGACAATTTAAATTTGTATTCAGCGTTATAAATGTGAAATAAACTTCAAACTAATTAAACTTAAACAGAAAATATCCAAACAAATATAATAATAATGCTGCTCACACAAATATTAATTTACAACCGGGACTCAAACCTCTCTTCAACAGAAGTCGCTAGACGACACTACTACTGAGCCACCGAAACTAAAGAAAATAATAGAATCAAATAGAAAAGCTAAATTATTATCTCTCATTAGAAACAATTCCCCAATATTCCCATCCCTGGACGCCATTAAACGCTGAGTATTAGAATGGAAGTTTCTTCCTAATTGCGAAAGTTTCGGCTTTTGACTCACCGCTCGTTGAGAAGTAGGCTACAACTTACATTATTAGAATAATTAATCTTCTCACGGCAAAGTAATTACATTAACTAAAGACTGGCGTGCACGTGAGGGGAGCACGTATCGGTAAATTATAGGTTGTAGCTTTTCATACACACGTTTTGGTAAAGTTTCTATGTAAGAAAAATAGCTTTTTGAACACAAAATTCGTACACGCCTTATTTCTTACCTTACCTAATGGGATTTATCGAATAAAATATTAATAATATATATGAAACTAAAGTAAATCTAAATAAGGCCCCCGTGGCATTGTGTCCAAAAGACTAGCAGCATTCCCCATGTGAATGGCGATGCCTATTCGTTGAGAGAGATAACTGCCAGCCCTTGGTTTACCAGTCGATCCACCAAATGCTTCTTCAAAATTGAAAAAAGAAAAGGTGCACATGGATCTAGGGTCTCGACAACGATTGAAAGGAAATTGTAAGATGAGCCGAGACCCTTATACTTAGTGTTATTTTTAACTTGCTAATATAATAAATTCAAAAGTTTGTATTTGAATGGCGATGCCTATTTGTTGAGAGAGGTAACTGCCAGTCCTTAGTTTACCAGTCGACCCAATCTACGCTTCATCAAAATTTTAAAAAGATTGTGCCATTTTGAACCTCATGGACACCGATTGAAAGAAAATTGTAAGACAAGCCGAAACCATTATACTTACATTTTTTATAACTTATCTTACTTCTTACTATTATTATAAATGGGAAGTTTGTGAAGATGTTTGCATGTCTGTTATTCAATCACGCTCTAACGGCTGAACGAATCGGGCTGAAATGGTACAGAAATAGCTTATAGACTGGAATAACACACAGGCAACTTTTTTTCACGGGAAGCGGGAACAGGTACCGTATTTCACGCGGGCGAAGCCGCGAACCACATTCACATATTATAATAAAGCCGAAAGTTTATGAGTTTGGATGTATATGTAGATGTGTGGATTTTTGTTACTCTTCCACGCTCTATCGGCTGAACGGATTTAACGGAACTTGGTACAGGGATAGATAAATAATATGAAGCAGGTAAAAATAGTCTGAAAAACGGAAAAACACGGGATAGGAAACTAAACACTGCAACAGCAAAACTATCTGTGTCCAGGGAAAACGCTATCATGAGTAGCGGGAACAGGATTTATTGCAGGCGAAGCCGCGGACGTTTCCATTATTCCTTCAATGGGAATATCCTTTGTATCTTTCCAAAGTTACAAAGGAAAATACCCGAAAAGCAGGCACAAATAATTCGATACAAGACAGTTACATAATTCAAACTTCCACGTGGTAAAGTTTGCTATTAATAATCACCTGTCGCTAACGAGATACAAGACTCATTCATTAGCGGGGAGCGTGATCTCGTCATTCTTGATGTTATTATCTGTGTTATCATTTAGCGTCTTGACGTATACGATGACGCTTTTACTTCATAATTTGTTTATATTATCATCAGAGTGCTAGTCCCGGTTGTGAAAATAAAAATATCTTTAATCACGTAACGTCATGATTTTTTGATTCGACATTTACTGTTTTTTGTAAAAAAAAAATATTATAATTAATTTATGTACACAAGCGCGCCTAGTTTATTTAAATGAGGAGCAAATAATCATCAACTGCATTTTAGGTCCTTTTCAAAAGTGTTGTGTTCAAGGCCCTCATATTATATATTCATACATAAATCAATAATAGGTAAATATAGCTGTACTGCTGTAAGTTGCACCGAGAAACATAATCTAAAAACGGTTTGTTAATTACAATGCTCGTTAAAAAATGCTACATACGGTCACCTATCTAACCTTATCGTACGTATAATGCGTAACAAAATAACCGTTTTCAGATACCACTTTTATTTTTAACGTGATGGAAAATCCTTATGGATGTTATGCCGGGCTCCTACCGACTAAAAAACCTCACGTGTCCTGCTAACAGACCTACGGCTACCACTGCGGCCGCACCTAGGGAGGGGTTCGGGTGCTATCCCGCGTCTTTGGGGGTTTTTTCGTGTGTTATTCCGCTTCTTAGGGGTGCGTGAATCTCTGACGGTGACGTCACGCGGTTTCACCCGCGTAGTTCCCGTTCCCGTGGGAATACGGGAATAAAATATAACCTATGTTCACCGCAAAGAGTGTATCTTCCCAAAAGTGAAAGAATTTTTCAAATCGGTCCAGTTGTTCCGGAGCCTATTCGTTACAAACAAACAAAAAAACAAAAAAAAATAATCTTTCCTCTTTATAATATTAGTATAGAGTATAAACTAATGGAATGTTGTCTTCAACCACTTAGGGGTATGAAAAATAAATAGTAGCCGATTTGCAGACCTACTGAATATGCCTACAAAATTTCATAAAAATCGGTAAATCCGTTTCGGAGAAGTGTAATAACTAAAGATAAAATATTTTAAAGCAGTAGTATGCTGACTTTTTCATAATATTTGAATATATTATGAAAAAGTTTAAGCATTGGTACCTAACATTGTGATACAAGAATTTTATATTTATGATACTTTTAACATCCGAGCATTAGTCTTATGTAGGTACCATTATTATTATATTCTAACATAAAACGATACAAATTGTCAGAAAACCCTATCTTTAATCCCTCAAAGCAAATATTTCAAATATTAAATACGGACAGTAATTATGGAACGTGTTCGCTATTATAAACTGGGACAGAAACATTTATTCAACATAATTTTATTAATATAATTTGCTTTATAATGGGTTCGCTTTAATGGTTATTTCAAAATTATTAATTTCTTGGGTGATTTTAATCATAATAAATTTACAAGGTAGTTAATTTTTTTTTAATTTATTAGTTTTCTGTGTCATCACATACGCATTAATGAAAATAATAAGTTGGAGTTAACAATTTGATCTCTTTTATATCACTAAGACCGTAGACAAGCATGTGCCTATTGAAGTTCTCGTTTCCGTGCTTCGGCAGACATGTTAAGCCGTTGGTCCCGCTTGCTAATATTATTTCAAACACAAACCCTTGAGAAACTTGAGAAATTTTCAATGCAAACATTTTAAATCAAATAATCATTATTTTAGCCAATGTTTTATTTAAAAAATATAGTACAAAATATTTCGTAATATAATTTGTTATCCAAAATGGCTGCTCGTTTAAAACCACATTCTCAAAAATAACACGTAATGATTTAGTGTAATCTGTTTGATGTTTATCGCAGCGTTCAAGTCAACCGACGCGATTTCTTTCAAGATATTTGAAAATCCTTGCTTTCTATAAAATTCTATCTGTGAAGAATACTAATACAAAACATAACTCAACAATTTTCAGGGTTCAGTAAAAACGGGACTCTAATACTGAGACTCAGATTTCTATAAGTACTTCCGTGTGCCGCCAGGCTGTATCCCATGAACCGTCATAGCTAGACAGTTGAAAACCTTCACAGATGATGTAGGCACATTATTTGTTGCCACTATAGCGAAAAATACTAAAAACGGGCAAAAAATAAATAAGGCTCCCATACAACAAACGATATATTTTATTACCTTTTTTGGTACAGAACACTCCGTTCGAATTCGACTCACAGTTGGCCGATTTTTCACTTTGAAATAATTTTACTGGCATTAAAAACTTTTAAATTTATAGGTAGTCAAAAATCCAATCACGTACGCGGTGTCTTTTAGAAGGCATTTCTCAACTCGAGATAAATTGTTAGAGTAACAATTTCACAAAAGAATTTCGGGACATTTGTTTTTTGTTATCCTTACAGTTTGTTTAGGATCGCCCAATCTCTACTTTATCCCAAACCAATAGGTCAATGAATAAAGTCTCGAGCGACGGTAGATTTAATCCCCGGGGATTGAATAGGCTTTTGCATTCCATTTCGAGGATGAAGTAGATGATATTGTTACTTTAGATTAAATTAAAATTCTATTGAGTCTATGGATTTGTTGAAGCCGTCAGTTGTGTTACAAGCCTCAAAAATGAAATTACAGTCATTTATAATTCATTGTACAAATGAATAGGAGGAATATCAATTTTTATAGAAGAAACGTCTTTATCCCCCAAAGAGGTAGGCAGAGGCATTATACGACCACAGAAGCATAATATATTATTCAGTTTTATGTCTAACAAATGTTTTCACGGACTTGTATTTACAACGCAATCAGAATTTAGACACGTTACTATCAAAATAACCTTCGACATAATTAACCCTTAACCACCTACCATACGTCTCACAGATCCAGCAGATATTTAAAACGTAAATATATCTGAGACCGAGTCGTTTACGAACTCGTCCGTTCCTGTACCTTTTCCCCGCCCCCCTTCAGTGTCGTGCAACTGCTCATCAAGGTCGTACGTGCGTTAATTGTGCGGTAATTGCAATAATTGTCGTGAAAAACTATAAGTTTAGGGCTTGCAATTTTGTTTTTATTTAATTAAATTTTCATCTTTTTGTTTTTTTTTGCTATGGTTGATTATTGAATAAGTAAAAAATTATAAAAGAAGTTACTATCCATGTGATTATTTTTTATAGATCTCATTTACCAAATGACTTAGTTTGTAAGCTAAAAATAGGAGATATTGTTTATTAATAGTAGGTAATTAAGACAAAATGCCTATAAAAATGATTCTCTTGTACCTTTACTAAAGAGTTTAATACTTTCCTAAGTTGATTATTAGACTAAAAAATATACCTCAATAAACAAGATATTACTTTAAAGAACCATTTTACTCAGGAGTCTCATAGACGTATGATAGGTGGTTGTGTGACAAAAAGTTATGGTAGGTGGCTAAGGGTTAAACGAGTAATCAATCGTAATAATCACTGTTGACTATCCACAGACGACATAAACATAGTCAATTGTTCGTGTCAAACTTAGGAGTTCTGTCAAACTACAAAAGCAGACTTCACGGCTGCTGTAATTCAGCTTCCAATCGGGATAGCATTACTATAGCTAGACCACATAAATCAGTACTAATCCTAAGAAAAAATAATCATTATATTGTATGAGACGTAGCTCTAAGTAATGAATATTATTTTCTTTAGTAGGTAGTAGTAGCTATAGTATCCATCTTTAAACGGCAGATGTAATATAAATTATATTACGGACTTCATCGTCAATGGTATTATCAACCTCGAAACCTCTCTACGTTGTTACTTTTCAGCATAAGTAGGTACTTAACGTTTATAAAATTTTAAAATACTTTTCATAACCATCGCTCATTACCGAGAACTCGTAAGCTTCCTTTCATCCTCTGATCCAAGTTTTAATACGAAAATATTCTTTCCACATATAAAACTAGCCATTAATAATAAATAACTACATCGTTATCGTGGAATCTGTGCGTGAGCATCTGGTCGGTGACGTCATCACGCCAGTTTACTTTTCTCTGTTTACAGATAACATCGGGAACACTTCCAAATATGTCATCTGTCATAATATTGGATTGAAAAATAAATTTCCGCTTATATAATTTGGCTAAGATATTGTTTTTGGAATTAATAATTTCTGTACCGATACTGATTCGTTTAGCTAGTCTATTTTCCGTTCCCTGGGTTATACTAGGTGAAATTGTAAATGGTAATTTAGGCCGCAGAATCGTACAGAATAACCTTTTTTTAAAGTTGTAAATGGTTATCTCATCTGTCTCAAACTAAGTTCGAGGGGCGTCAGAAAGTCTGTTTATTTAAAAACTCTGAGAGATAAACTTAAAAGTTTTTTGATAAAACAAGAAGTTCCAAACTTCTCAGTACATAGTGCATATGGTTTTAAGTTTGAGCTTCATGCCGCCGGATCACCATGTAGAATCCTTTGCGACTGTCTAAGGCCAGGAAAGCTTGCACTACCCTACATAGGAAAATTGACCACACACAATGTTCCAGAGATTTATCTAACCTGTCATGTCAACAACATTGGTAACCTCTGGCTAGTGTTCCTACCTCTACTACTATGGTTCAACCACGTCGACAATTTAAAACTTAGGTATCTAAATCACTTACACTTGTGGACTGGCCTCGTGGGCCAGGGGTTAGAGTACCTGACTACGGATTCGGAGGTCGTGAATTCGATTTCCACCCAGGACAAATCTCTTTGTGTGATGAGCACATTGATTTGTTCTATGTCTGTGTTTAATTTATTTATAATGTGTATGTATTTAGAAATGTACATTATAAGCATGTTTATCAGTCGTCTAGATCCCATAGCACCAGCTTATATTAGCTTAATTTGGGTTAGCTGATGTTGTGATTAACACAAAAATTTGTCCTAGTCCAGTTGTCAGAACAAATATCTCTCAATGACAACAATCTACTAGCTATTAGGTACTGGCACGTCACAAGTCTGCAATATTACGTCAAACATCTACCATCAAAGAAATGTTGCGTTGCGTTCGTCCTATTATTAAGTGCCTCTTGCCAAATTAACTGCTTTGTGTATATTCCTTTGAACTTTATTTGGAACAATAATATGTAAAGAAGAGAGTTCTTGACATATTTTGCTTTGGGTTGAGAGCACCTTGATAATAATATGTTTCAACACATCTAGGTATCTTACTAATATTTTAACAAGAAAGCCGTGGGGTCGTTCTCACCAGACTGCCCCTCTCTAACGCGTTTATTGTGAAAGTGAAAGTTTAATACGATTGACGTTGTCATTTTTGTTTTATTTCAAACTTTAAACATATGATTCACGTGACCTAGTAACGTAGTTTAGTGCGACAGAGTCACAGCTACAGACAAAGTCTCGCCATAAGCCCCTCTGCACTCTATTATATAAAGAGGGGCTAAAATGTGAATGTTTCTGAGGGTAGATGACTGGATGTCAGGATGCTAGGTGTTCTGAATGTATTTTACTCTTTCATGCTCTAACAGTTGAACGAATCCGGCTGAAATTGGTACAGGGATAGATTAGTTACTCTAGAGTAACACATAGGCCTTGTATTGTTTACTTTTTATCTCCGGAATAAGTTCCCATGGGAAGTGGGAACGGAAACAAGATTCCACGCGGACGGCATCTAGTATTACAGTGAAGCCTGGTTAAGTGACCTACAATATTGTTTCACTTAAAGAAGTATTCCACTTACTCAGTGTCTCTGATAGCCTTACAGAGGGGTTCGAATAATGGAGATCAGATACAGGTTATACCTAGAGGTGCGATCATTGAGTGAAATGACGTGTTATATAAACATTATTAATAAGTTTTTATAAAAAAAACCGATGTCATCAATAACAAAAGTTATAAATTTTTACTCGCTGTCTCAGTCATGGTAACTATGATGATAAATCGAAAGAACAAATCCCAGATATAGAGGTTTGCTTCGTATGAAGGTAACTATGATGATAAATCGAAAGAACAAATCCCAGATATAGAGGTTTGCTTCGTTCTACTCACAGGGGCAATTCAGTGCCAAAGTGTTGGGACCACAGCATGAGTTCTAGTTAAAGAGGTTTCTCACTATCCAGGTCCCAATAACCAAGTTTCACTGTATTATAAAATTGTGATAGTATAGTATATGTTCGGAACCTACATTAAAATATAAGATAACTTATTTCTATTCAACCATTGAAAGGATTTTGAATCCGAATCTACGGCGTGAAGCGCTCGTGGTCCCGCGGACTCAGAGTTCTATAGACGATCACTGCAGTAAGCAACTTTCACTATGGCCAGTCCTTGCATGGGTTACTATCCATGTGACCACTTTGTGACATTTATTTGAGCGATTCCGTGCTTCGGAAGGCACGTTAAGCCGTTGGTCCCGGTTGTCAGTAAAATGGCAGTCATAAAGCCAAGTTGAAGGCCTTTTCAGGCTGTCCATCTCAACACGGCAATACGGTTCACCACCTATTACGTGAAACAAATTCTAAAAAGCCTCTGCGCACATATAATATGCCTCTGCACCCATTTGGGGATAAAGGCGTGACCATATGTATGAATGTATATATGTATATTTTAATCCGAAACTATTATTTATTTCGTTTGTTTATTTTCATAGGCAAGTTTCAGGATGAATTCTGCTGCTTTTTCATCAAACATTTTTGAGCGCAAACGTAGATACCTACATAGTTTGATTAGAATGGAGCCGACGCTTTCTGTGGGATGCTATTGCACACAAAATAGAGATAGTACTAGTTTGTGTTTTGGATATCTGGGATATTCAAAAGGTTTTTACCAGATACGATTTTGAACTATATTGGTCATTTGTTAACCATAATTACCACCGTACCACGATCACAGATATGAAATACCACTTTATATATATTTTGTGCTATCGTTTTTGTCCAAATAACAGCAGTGCTTAATATAACATTATTACAAATAAAAGCAACAGCAAAAAAGTCTCTTTAAATGACAACAAAGTTTATTGAAGCAGAGTACATAAACATAAAACTGGGCTTACGGATCTCTCCTTCATATCATTAATATGCAACAACCACTTGCTATAAATTACTCGCTGAAAATTCCCTCCGTATAAAAACCAGCTGCCACGCTATAACATCACTGAAAATTTCAAAGCAATTTGTTTTGTTTTATTTTACAAAAATCCACTTACCTTGTTTCAACAAAGCTCAATTATAATACCGCCGTAAAGTTCACGAGACGATTAGAACAAGATCACTTCAAGATAAAACTGTTATACGACCACTCTTAAACACAGAATAAGAAAATAAAACAACTTTAATTCATTCACATAAATATAGGTTCCGAGTTATAGATGAATTGGGGCAAAATACTTCGGCGAGCGTTCGCAGTAACGAGTGAAAACGTCAGTTTCACAACGCGGTTGGGAGCAGACTGCGGCGCGGGCGGAAGGCTCTGAGGTGCGGCTCTTAAGCCTCTTCCGCCCGCCTAATACCGCGGATACGCGATACCTACAAGGGAGGCATTCAACTTGCAAAATTATTGGCCTAGAAAATATTGTACAACATTGGGTCAAACAATTGTTGTTGTATATTTAAATTATTGTTTGAAATTTAAATAAATGTCTCTTTTAATTCGATGACATTTTTTAGATGTATTTAAACAATTTTGCTAACACAGATTTATGCGCTTAAATTCAATTTCGCATAGCACTTGGAAGCTTTACACCTATAAATTCACATTGTAAGTAAAAAGCGATATATCGCAGATATTTTTAAAATAATTCAAAATGAATGCCTGTCCTTGTCCAAGCTCTATTCTACATATTTTCGAATAATTGTCATCAAAATCAGTTAAGTGATTCAGGCATGAAAGAGGAAGAAACAGACAGATTACTTTTGAATTTCTATATTTGAAAGGATAAAGTTGTGATGTAATTAATAACAAAATAATATTCATAAATACTCACTCACAAAAACAGATAAATACTCTTATATAAGTATGACTTGTTGAATATTGAAGTCGAGATCTGTGTGTATAATCTGAGCAAACCGAAGCAAGAGAGTAATGCCTCCTTTACACCGCTAATTTCCTGCCTACGTACATTCAGATTTCATGAGGCCTTGTAAAATTTAAATATGAATTGGTGAATAGATTGCGTTGATTGTTCTCTCAGAATTGCGCTGTTGCTTATGATTAAAATGCGTAGCAGGGATGTTTGTTTTTGATTATTTGGAATTGGGTCGGGTTCAAATTATTTTGGTTTGATTTTATGTACCTAATATACGGAATTGTACGTATGTTATACCGAGATCGTCCTTAGTGATATGACCGACAAATGTACTCTCATTCATAATTCACTGTCACTGAAAATTCAGGCAATAACCCAGTTCCCTACTATCTGTCTATCTATATACCTAGTATCCATATTGCCTGAATCTTGAATCATAGTCATAATATTGATTTTGACAGCACACATACGTAGTAGATCGAGCAAGCGAAGTGAGCGAGGATCGTGGATTCGACAGCATGGACGATTTTTGTTTCCTCCTAGGTTCATTTCCGGTCTAGGAGTCTAGGGGACGCATTTTCCCTTCCGATTTTCACCAAACTTGGCTCACGTGTTCTTTAATTCAAAATACAATGTGAATTAAAAATGTTTAAAGTAAATGTCGCGTTATTAATGAAAGGTTGTGATGATTTTTGGCTGAAACACAAAGAATAATGATTCCACACCTAACAAGTTGTTTTTTTTTTTGTGGGGGCTCGCGACTCTTTGCGGTAGTACTAGTATTAGTCATACCATTGATTTTTACACACAACACAGATTCCCATCTGTGTCCACATGTTAAATTCAATAGTACTTATATGATCAAACAGATTTTATTTAAAAAATCTATGTGTTATGGTGTGCAATCCAGGGTTTATCCGAAAACATTCTCTTTGACCCTCTAGGAAAGCCAACCAAATGTCAAGCCAAGAAAAGGATTTCCTTGGTGGATTGTTTAGTACTTACTTTATTTTGAAACAGCAATAGCTTAATAGTCCAGGTACCTACTAGAAAAGCGGTAATGATATTTTTCAAAAAATCTGAATTAATTGGGTTGCAACGAGAATTCGTAGTGTTTTTTATAACGTGTGGAAAAACCGGCATGGATGCTATGCCGAACTTTTATAGACTAAAAACCACGCGTTCTCTACCTACGGCCTTCAGTTGGGAGCCCCGGGTAAGTCCTCGAAAGGATGTCCTCGTGATTATTCCCATATTCCCGTTCCCGTGGGAATATGGGAATAAAATATAGCCTATATTCACAGCAGAGAGTGTAGCTTCCCAACAGTGAAAGAATTTTTCAAATCGGTCCAGTAGTTCCGGAGCCAATTTGTTACAAACAAACAAACAAAAAAACAAAAAACAGAAAAACAAATCTTCCCTCTATATAATATTACTATAAACATAAAGAGACAGAACGGACGTAAAAACAATCTATTTAATTACTTCGACCTAGGACCAAGTCTAATTGTAGCTTCAGAACTTCATAACTAGTAACTTTCCAACTTAAATGAATAAATTATGTTACTCAGACTTGTTAGTTCCCGTTTCTATTGGAAAGATAGATTTCAAGTTAAAATTTACACTAGAATACATAACTACAGTCCAGTCGGAAATGTCCATGAAAATAAGAATTTGTAAATCATTATAAGAATATTAGGTTGTACGAAAAATTTGTATTGCCAATGTAATGGCCACCTATTTTTATTGTAACACCTATGTACCTACCTATGTTCACAGAGAAATAAATGAAATGAAGTAAAGAATCATTAGGTCTTATTGATACTGTTGATTGATGGCACTTGATGGAACTTGCTACACATATTGAAAAACTTCACTTGTACTGTTCCACAACATTTATTATTGTAATACCTAACCGGTTTCGCCTTTCGGCATTCTCAAAGGCTATTTACTTATTTAGATCATAAATTACACCTCGAACGCATAAACAGTGACAATTATTTCCATGTAGGTATACCAACAGACACCGGTTAGGTATTACAATAATAAATGTTGTAGAACAGTACAAGTGAAGTTTTTTAATATGTAATCTTTAAGTCATCTTTTTATATTTTCATCAGAGTTTCACGAATAAATCCATAAAAATCATAGGTTGATATTTTTGAACCGTTGGTGGAGTAGGGTACCTATTGTTTGCTATATTTCTTGACACGTTTTACGAGTGGAGTTGCATTCAGAAGCAAATTTATAGGTAGGTACTATCATACTTATAGAATTCGGGACTTCACGCGAAACACATTTACTTACATTTTCACACCGACGTTTCGAGCACGTTGCAGCGCCCGTGGTCGCGGTTGGACTGAGGCGAGAATCGACGAAAACCATGAAGTAACTTCTTGCCAAACTACCCTCCGCTATTGTCACAACAAAGGATAAGGCCGATAGATAGATAATCTATCATCGACACACCGCGAAAAATGACTCTAATGACTTTTTAAGAAAGTATACCCTCTTGCTACCTTTCATATATTATTTCCTGTAACCGACAGGGTCCACAATGATCTTACAATTTGACCTACCATCGTTACTTAAATTATGGAATACAAAAAAAAATGAGAATTGAATATCAGTAGTGGAGAACTTGTTAGGTCAACGTTTTTGTTAGGTGACAATGAAGAATTTGGTTTTATCGAACTCGATCCGACTTAATTCACACGGTGCCTTCTTATCCATCTAGCACCGGATGCCCCGGGTAACTTTTTAGCAGGATGTCCTAGGATTTTACGCAAACTTTGGCTACCACCGCTGCCTCGTTTCAAACTGACAAACTCCTTGAGACAAAAAACGTGTTCGCCTCGGGACTTTCGACAGAAGTGATAACTGTAACTAATCGAAGTTGAACTATACGAATTTTCAACGTATGCGTGTGAGAAAGGGAAGTACAATGGCGCGAAGTGTTACGTTATGAAGTAGTGTAGGTACCATTATAAGTAATCACTTCAGAAATTCTGACTATGTGTATTGTTAAAGTATTTGCCTTTATTAATAGACGAAAACTACCATAGTTTTACCTAACTATGCAAAATACTGCTGAAACGAAGTAGGTATGCATCAGAATCAATTATTGTTTTGTTGCCTATTGTTCCGACGCAGAATGTCATTAAAAAGTCTAAAAAACAAGCTTCTCGGTACAATTATTTTGTAAAAGAAACTTTTCCTATTACAAAACTTATTTCTGGAGGCCTCGTCTTTCATTCTACTGTTTAACTTTTTGTTTATAAGTACGTACCTATACCGAAAATTGTCGATGAAAATTTTCTTCAAAATGATTGATTGATCTGGCTACGATATTTGGCCCAAAATTTCTTTCAATACTTAGATTGAAAGTTATTGAAGTAGATGATTTGAGAAAAGTAATGACTCATGGTAAGCAGCCCGGCGTGGTTATGATCTAATGAAGGCGATGGCGGAAAGAAGTACCGTAATTTTGACTTGCTGGTTAATTTCAATGAATGTTAGAAAATTGGATTCGGTTTTCGTCAAAAAGTTGTCTAACATAGCATGTAATGTCAATGACTGAATGACATGTAGGTAAATGAAAATTCATCATGAGATGACTCTTCATCTTATTATGATGAATTTTCATTTACAGACACTTGTATAATAAATATAGATAACTAGCGGCCGTCACGCGGTTTCACCCGCGTACCTACCGTTCCCGTGGGAATACGGAAATAAAATATAGCCTATGTTCACGGGGAAGAGTGTAACATCCCAACAGTGAAATAATTTTTCAAATCGGTCCAGCAGTTTTGGAGCCTATTCGATGCAAACAAACTAACAAATCTTTCCTCTTTATAGTATTAGTAGGTATAGATAAATAAAATTATACTAAACCATTTTTATACAGATTCGTCTGATACCAAAGTAAACTAGGATTAACCTACGTTTGCTGGGTATCGTACAAGAGCTGTTAGTTAATACTTATACATTTTTATTTTACTCGAATAGAAAAAATAATAAGTATAAATTTTTCTATACGAGTAAAATAAAAAATAATATATGAGACTGAAATTATAGGCACCATATACTTTAGTCAAACACCACTTTAAGGTGACATTTCAAGCGAATCAATGTTATGGAAATTCATAATTAAAAAGGTAATCCCTAGGGTTCAGCATAGACTGGCTACCAGATCCTAAGCAAATAAAAGTACCGAGAATAAAAAAGTTTGCATTACTCTCCAACACCTCCTGAATTATTTATTCCGCAAAACTCTTAAGTTTATTGGTTGAGGGAAGAATATAAATACTTGAATATTTAAATCTTTAAGAGCATTTTATATTATTTAAGTCCCTACTTAAAAGGTAACTTTGGTGTATTTAAGTGGAACGGTTGGAGAAAGCTGTTGGAGTTTTGAATACGTTTTTAGTATTTGCGTTTGATTAGATACGCATTTGGAGGTCATCTTTTCTATGCTCTATAATTATATTGGAACTTGAAATTATAAGGCGGTCTCTACAAATGGGTTACAATAGCTGACTCTGGTATACTGGAGGGCAAACTTCGAGTGCGAAACGCGTAAACTGGTCTCCTTGAAATTAGTCTCCAAGCTCCTCAATATGTAGGAGGAGGAGGTAGGTACTATCGAGCTCATAACTGCAATAGCACAACAACGCTCATTATGGTGTGGCGTGCGTTCGGGCTGTTTTTGTTTTTGCATATTGTGTGTTTGTGTGTGTGTGTGTGTGTGTGTGTGTGTGTGTGTAATGTTTCAATGCTACCTTACAGCAAAATATGATTAGTTCGTGCTATACAAAGATAACGATATATTCGTTTTCATAACTGTAATATTCTTTACAACTGTTGTGAGTCATACGATACTAATACAGTAATTTAACAACCTAGTAAATTAACTGATAGCTAAGTGGCTGAAGCAAGATACTATTAATACACAGTGATTAGAGATATTCGTGGTTTGATTCCAGCTTATAACGATTTATTTATACTTAAAACAAAATTATAATTTTAAATATTGATAACGTAATTTTGCATAAAGTTTCTAATAATAATTGTATTTACGAAACATATTTTATTAATCAACCTGATATTAATTTAAAATGAAACACAAAAAGTGTTTTTGCAAGATCGTAGGATTCGAACCATCAACCTTTGAATTTCCATTCCATACTAGAACCACGCGGCCACGGGTTGCTTAAGTAATAACAATGAAATTATCGATAATATTCCTACGGAAGAACAATTTATATGTGTGTGTGTGTGTGTGTGAATTGTCTTAAAAGAAAAAGGTCACAAGTAGCGCTAGAATGTTGACACCATAGTTAGGTACGTAGGATTGCTACTGCAGTTATGAGCTCGATAGTACAAGTTAAGGTCAGAATTTAAGTTTTAAAGCTGAGTTAAAACAATATTGAGAAATAGTTTTGTTTAGCTATGGCTTCAACAAATTTTCCTTCACTTCAAAACCATTTTATCACATTTTATAACCCTTTTAGTTTGTTGTAGTGAATACTTTGAATAGGCTACTAATACGAAAGGAGAAGCTCCCCTGTAGAATCTAACTTCAATTTCGCCAATTAGTTGCGGAGGTCAGATAGTAGTCGCTTCATGGAAAATATCGAAGTTTAGCCGCATCGCAGTTACATCATGTGGAATCGTTGAGATGCAGAACGTACCTTTCTGGAAAGACACCTTTCTCTTTTTGTCTTGCTCTATAAAAGGACCAAGGTTCATTGTATAGGGTGATAGTGATGATTTCAGTCTGTAATACTGTTATATATTATCTTTGGTTAGAATGGTAAGTCGACCCCAACCGGGTTGGGCATAAGTTCAGTGGATGATGATGATAGTGAATACTATATTATGTAAATTTAGGCTTATATCTCAAAGAACGGAGTGGGTAGCCTTAGTTTAATCTAAAATTCTACTGTTCTTACATTAATCTTGTTGTCTTTCTTAACATAAATAACTTAGACCAAGTTTTGGAGCTTTGTTGTTGCTTAGATTTATTCATACATTATTATTTCAAGATTGTTTATGATTTATTACGTTAGTTCACGTAACACTGGCTAACTTCTGCGTCTCAGTTCATTGGTTATTGTTCTGGATAAATAAAATGCAGCATAGAAATTGTATAATTGATACGCTCGTAGCTCTATTATTTTAGTGTTCTGTAAACGATAGGTCGTCAAGCATCTTTCGTTACGGTAGGTGCTGAGATAGATGACCGTTTGTAGCATTTTTAATCTTTATAAGGCATGTTAAGCCGTTCAACCGTTTACTGGTAGTAATTACTTACTCAAGTTGAAGGCCTAATGGGTAACTTGACATTATATCAATAGCTTGTCTTTCTCCGTTTCAACACGCAATATGGTTTGTAGCTTGAGTAACCTCTGGGGTTGCAAAGGACCAAATATATTATTACGGCAGCCACTTTTGATCAGACTAGCAGTATCCGCAGTATGTCTGTCGGCTACCGCAACAATATAAATGTCTGAAACAATAAAATTTTATTTTAATATCTAAAGCACTTTTTAACATTTCCAATTGGCAGATTTTTAAACGCGTTCTATTTAACATTCAGTTAATTAGCATTACAAAAGGTTCAATGAATAAAGTTAGCGTTAAGAGATACTTGCGCCTCCAGTGCGCAATGTGACAAAATAAAGTTATTGAACAGCCTCCCATCGCGACGTTCGTTAAGAATTAACAAGAAGAGAGCGGCAATTCTCGACAATTCGACTTTTTTTTTCATAAATATTTTTGGACATTTTCACGAAACGTCATCCATCCCAAATTAAGCTAATAAAAGCTTGTACTATGGGATTATTAGACATAGGTATTTATTTCTAACATCTCATCTATACATACAATAAAACTTTAGAGGGTGGAAAATCTGTACATGAAAGATATTTCGAAAATTTTAGTTTAACCCGAAAATGTCCTTTAAAAACATTTTGTTTGTCTGTCTGTATTCCGAAAGCGTATCACGCCAAAACTACGGAATCAATTTGAACGATTCTTGGCACAATCTGAGCTTTTGCGCGGTACTTGTAATTTCGCACCGCGTTGTTCGTTTTCTAATATTTTTATTGTGTCAGAAAGTTGAATTAGTATTTTTATACTAATCCGTTTTATTGAAATACTTTAAGGATTGTTTCACACATGTTTCTATATTGAGGGTTTTGTAGTTCAGAAATTAGAGACATCGCAACTTTCGCTGAACCTAGATTTAAAGGGTTTCTCTGAATGTAAGGGTAGATCTAATCTGGCGTGTTTGGTGTAAGGCTTTTATAATATAATTCAGTCCGCGTCAAAGGTGTGAGCTGATCTCCTCACATTTCGATACGGCAAGATACAACAAAGACAGAATAAATTGTAAAGAATTTCAACTGTCAACTTTCGTCTACGTTCTACGATCAAGTTGTACGATTGAGTATGGTGGCCCCATACTATGGAAATTTACTGGTGAAACGCCGTCTGTCTCTTAATCAGCAATGGCAAAAATTAAATAAAGACATTTCACCAGTAAACATTCGTCTACACTTTCAAGTCGTATGGTCGAGAATTGGTGCCCTTGTATCGACGCGGAGTAACGAATTTCCAATCAGTACTTTTCACGAGTCTATGCATAGTATGTTGTGTAGGTTTGGCAATTTGGGCTTACTGATTGAATGGAATGTGATCTTTAGAAATAAAGTGTATAAAAAAGCTATTGAAATACCGCTCATTACGAGATGCTAAATTGTAAAGTCTGCGCAATTGCGGACAAAATTCTGTAAGAAAGCACATTTTTAATTTAATAGGTATTATTCTAGCTTTTGTCCGTGACTTTGCTTACGTTGTTTAAGGATACCCGTATTTTGCTGCATAGCTGCCTCGATAACGCAGTGGTGTAAGATTCAGCTGCCGTTGCTGAGTTTATAGGTTCAAATATCGCATGGAACAAGGATTTGGGAACTTCAAAACACACATTTGAGTGAGAATTTTGCAGAGTTCAGTAGCGCGAATATAACTCATATCATTTTGTAAATAAGTCAAGCTATAACCACAAATTAGAGATAGTACAGATGGAAACCTACATACTAAATTCGCTGAGGCTACGCACACATAGACAACGCGTTCAAGGACACGAGGTCAGGCGGTTTCAGCCGAATTTTCGATACTGATTTGTGTGCGAATGTGTGTAGCAGAGGGTAGATGTGAAAAAAAATACATACATGAGTTTTCCATCTGTACTATCTCTAATTTGTGCTATAACTGTCACAAACCTTTATGGTTTACGAAATACTGATAATTAGTATTTATATATTATGTGACAAAAAATTAAAAAAAAGGAAAAGAAACTTTAGGGAACCATTTATGAAGTTCTCTATTTATATATTCTCTCATGAAGAGATAACAGACATACACTTATTACTCACGGTACTTATAATATAGTCCTAATCAGTTTTATTGAAAACCTTTTTACAAATTCGACTGAAATATAATCAATCAATAAATCCGCTTATCACAGTCCACTGATGGACACAGGCCTCGCTTAAGCTCAATAATTAAATTTAATAAAGATAGGTATTATCTTTTCGTATAGTACTTATATTTATCATTCATTATATCATTCAAAAGTAAATCTAATAAGCTCTATTCCTGAAGGTCTTGATAAAGTTTTCATTTGTCAGCTTTTCAAGGCAATAAGGTATCCCATGACGGCAGCGTGACGTGAGCACTCACGCACGCCCCCCCCCCCCCCCTTAGAAGCGGGGTCACACCCGAAACCCCCCATAGACGCGGGATTGCACCCGAACCACCCCATGGGCGAGGCCGCATTGGCGGCCGTAGGTCTGTTGGGAGTCACGGGACATCCTTCCTGAGGGCTTACCCGGGGCTCTCAACCATAGGCTGTTGGGCGTTACGTGAGGTTTTTTAGTCGGTAAGAGTCCGGCATAGCATCCTAGGAGGATTTTCCCTCACGTTAAAAAAAAAAAAAAAAAAAAAAAAAAAAGGCAATAAGGTATAGTACCTGTGAGAAAAGAACTCGCCAATGAAACTCAAGGCCATTTTATTACATAATAAATACTTTTCTAAATAGTCAATGCAGTTAAACCTAAAGACTGGTTGCCACTGCAACCTGAGTGAACCCATTAATGAATCCGCTTAACTGACAATTAGTAAACTGTGGTGCGGTGACGAGAAAATAAGTTTGCAGTTTACTGTTGTGAGTTAAGCGGCTTCATTTTCTGCTTGCGGTGTAAAAAGGGCCTTAAAAAAAGCATCATATCAATCAGTCTTCACTCCAATGAAAGCAACTATAATGTAAACGTATTTCACAAATACCTACACAATTTCACCATTCGCAATGACGTCATAAGATTCAAAACAATATCCCAGAATGAAGTAATTTGCATGTTATTACAAAATAATTGGAGGAACATTTCAATTTCGGCAGCTCATAATACTTGAACAATTGACTGAGCTCATACTCTCATTTAAGTTGCGACTGAGTTCGCGACAATGCCGCGGGCCACATCGACTTTCAGCTCGGTTCTGTGTCACCAACAAACTTTTCTGATGCCCTACTTATATTGGAGGTTATACATGTTCTTACTACAGTTTATCCTACTTTACTTCAAATAACTTTGTTTGTTTTCTAACATACTAACGTTACACAAGTGCATAGTTAAGTATACTTTTTTTGAGTTAAACGTACTTGGCTACTAATTACTACAGATGAAAATACGTTGACAATAGCTTAAATATTAGGTGCTTACACATCAAATTGGCGTTTTTCGTACTGGCCACTTTAATTACGATTTTCTCCTCTTTGGTAAGGAATTCCAAATTCAATTTTTTTTTTTTTACGAGTACGAGTTCCGCCGTGGCACTAGTGCTGCGGAAACGACTAGAAGGGTGAATGATGTGTATGGCGGTCATGTTGCAAAAGAAAACACAGTTCGTTTTTGGTTCCAACGTTTTCGTTCAGGAAATGTCGACCTGCAGAACAAGCCCCGTGGACGGCCTGAGACTCAAGTTGATAATGAAGTATTGAAGGCTATTGTGGAAGCGGATCCATCGCAAACCACGTCCGAGTTAGCTGCAGGCTGCGGTGTTAGTGATAAAACTGTTTTAATTCACTTGAAGCAAATTGGGAAGATTAAAAAGCTTGAAAGGTGGGTACCTCACGAATTGACTGAAGCAAACCGGCAAAAGCGCGTCGACTGCTGCGTTACATTACTGAACCGGCACAATAATGAAGGTATTTTAAACCGAATCATTACCTGTGACGAAAAATGGATTCTTTACGATAATCGAAAGCGCTCAGCGCAATGGTTGGATCCTGGCCAGCCAGCCAAATCCTGCCCCAAGCGAAAATTAACCCCAAAAAAGTTACTTGTAAGCGTTTGGTGGACTGAAATGAAAAATGAAATGAAAATGAAATGAAAAAATCTTTATTCATATAGGTCACAATGTAACGCTTATGAACGTCCAAATGATTGCTTCTAACAAAATTCGTCTAGGTAGGTACATATTTTTTTTTTTTGTGTGTTGACTTGGAGCGCCTTAAACCCACGCATTTTTATCATCTATATAGTCTTGAATTGTATAATATGCCTTGCTACATAATTTGGCTTTAATGGTAGCTTTGAATTTGTTTATTGACAATAATCTAGTTTCTTTGGGAAGTTTATTATAAAACTTTATACATTGTCCGACAAAAGAACTGCTTATACTGTGTAGACGAGTAGCATGTAAAACAAGATTATCTTTATGCCTGGTATTTACATTGTGTATATCACATTTTTTTAGAAATTGGTCCTTATTTTTATGCACATAAATTAAATTTTCATATATGTATTGTGATATAACAGTTAGAATATTAATTTCTTTGAATTTTTCTCTTAGAGAAACTCTAGGACCTAGCTGGTATATTGCTCTCACAGCTCTCTTTTGTAATATAAATATGTTATTGATCTCCGCTGAATCTCCCCAGAGAAGAATTCCGTATGACATAACACTATGGAAATAACTGAAATAGACTATTCTAGCCATTTCAACATCAGTGAGCCGTCTAATTGTTTTAACTGCATATGCAGCAGAACTTAATTTACCTGACAATTTTTCTATATGCGGGCCCCAGTGCAACTTCGAGTCAATTGTAATGCCTAAAAATACTGTAGTCTCCACAGAGTCCAGCCCGGATCCATTCAGTTGTACATTGGTCGCCACCTGCCTCACATTAGGTGTCGAAAACTTTATTACTTTAGTTTTTTTATCATTTAAAAGAAGGTTATTAACGCTAAACCAATAAACAACTTTTGAAAGTGCACTGTTAACATCGTCATAATCCATTAACTGTCTATTAATTTTAAATGTCAGAGAAGTATCATCCGCGAACAGAACAATCTCATGTTTATCCCTAACATAATAAGGTAAATCATTTATGTATATTAAAAAGAGAAATGGACCAAGGATTGAACCCTGCGGGACACCCATTACAACTGGGGTCCCTGGAGATCGTATACCGTTTACTTCAACCCTCTGAATTCTATTGCTCAAATAAGAAGTCATGAGGTCGAGAGCTCTATTCCTGACACCATAGTGGCGCAACTTTTTGACCAGAGTTTCGTGGTGAACACAATCGAAGGCCTTAGACAAATCGCAAAACACACCCAGTGCATCCTGCGAATCCTCCCAAGCCGTGTAAATACTCTTAAGTAAAGCAACTCCCGCATCCACTGTTGAACAACCCTTTGTGAACCCGAACTGTTTCCTGTGTAGTAAATTATGTTTATTAAAGTGACTGAGCAACTGTTTAAGCATTAGCTTTTCAAAAATTTTACTGAGTGTAGGTAATATGGAAACAGGTCGAAAGTTCGAGGGATCCTCACTATTTCCCGCCTTAAATAAAGGTATGACTTTACTATGTTTCATCAAGTCAGGAAACACACCAGTCTCGACACAGCTATACTAGTGCCTAACTAAGTAACTATACTAGTGTCTCGACACAGGTATACTATACTAGTGCCGGTATTGTTCATTACAGTTTTCTCAAATCTGGCCAGACTATTACGGCTGATGTCTATTGTCAGCAATTGCAAACCATGATGGAAAAGCTAGCGGCTAAACAACCTAGGCTGGTCAATCGCTCCACGCCACTGCTGCTTCACGACAACGCTAGACCACACACTGCACAACAGACGGCTACCAAATTAGAAGAGCTTCAATTGGAATGTCTAAAACATCCTCCGTACTCCCCGGATCTTGCTCCAACAGATTACCATTTTTTTCGAAATTTGGACAACTTCTTGCAAGGGAAAAAATTCAACTCTGATGGGGCAGTCCAAATCGCCTTCACAGATTTTATTGATTCCCGTCCGACTGGTTTTTTTAGTAAAGGGATCAATGAACTACCTATGAGATGGCAAAAATGCATAGAAAACAATGGTTCATACTTTGATTAATTAAATATATTATATTTAAAAATATTCGACTTTTTGTTCCTCCTATACAAAACGCCAATTTCATATGTAAGCACCTAATATACTAGGTTCTAGATAAAATATATTGAACCTTAAACGATCCGTTTGGCATCCGGTAGGTATGGCTTACTCAAATAAATAATAATAAATAAATAAATATTTTTCGAATATTCTCACACAACATCATCTAGCCCAAATTAAGCTAACATAAGCTTGTGCTATAGGATCTAGACAACTAAATTACACTCAGACAAAGACCAAATTAATGTGCTCATCATACATAGAGATTTGTCCTGGGTGGGAATCGATCCCACAACCTCCGAATCCGTAGTCCAGTACATCTAACCACTGGACCAGTCCAAAGAATGTATGATAATCTATGAGAGAAAACTCTATTTAGATGCTGGAAAACGCTGCACTGCAGCATAAAGACAGAATTAAAAAAATAGAAACTGTAAAATGAGAGCAAGTCTTCTGGATACAGGCCTTTCTAAAACCTAAAACGTTTTAGTTGCTCCTAACAGGTTCAACCAATATTTTAAATAGTAAAATGTAAATTTAAAAAAAAATAAGAAGAACCTCAAAAAACATATTTGATCCATGCTTACTATAAGTAACATCAGATATTTAATACCGTTGCTCATTAAACTTGCAAAATTATTTAAATAGCCTTCAGCTCATCTCTCAAAACTTTTGCATTCTGAATTAATAATATTGACAGACGCTCAACAAAATTCGTCTATAGCGGTACAAACGGCTTTGTTAATATTTGTTTAGAACTTCTAACTTTTCTAGTCATTACTGTTCTTGTCTCAAAATTCACTCTAAGGAGCCAAATAAGCAATCTTTACACAAATAATAAACTTAAAAATTATAAAATCCTGGATACTGAGACAGTTCTAATAATTCCATTAGCCCATAATATCTGGTAATTTATGATCACAATAGATCAATACTGACTGCCTCTGTGGCGCAGTCGGCAGTGAAACCGCCTGCGGCACTACATGCCCATGCCGTAGGTTTGATGCCTGGGTCGGTCGGTTCAAATATTGTGTGATCCACAAATGTTTGTTTCGGAGTGCGTCTGTTTTCTATGTACAATATTGTATTTACAACTATATAAGTATGACTATCGGTCATCTAGATCCCATAGCACAAGCTTATAGTAGCTTAATTTGGGCTAGATGAAGTTATGTGAGATTGTCTACAAATATTTATATTTATTTATATTTATAATGGTTGCACTGAAACTCGCTTATTAATACATTTAGTCTTGCTTTTATCTCCAAAGAGGTGGCAGAAGCACAGTATACACCCACATTTCACCTAATAGCTTTATGTCCCACGTAATTTCAACACGACAGGCGCAGGTTGCGATGACCTACAGTTGAAACTCTTAAAGCCGCTCATAAGGCCTTCAACTTGGCTTAACAATTGTCATTTTCCTGACAACCTGGTTTCACTTCGAGTTTCCCTTCTCCACGCAATGAATCGTTTTGCGAAAGTATTCCCTTAGTCGCCTCTTACGACACCCTCGGGATGCATTGGGATTGCGATATTTTGTACTCTTTCCCGTCGCCTTACGGAGGTCAAAAGGGGAACTAACTTATAGGCTAGAAAAACCCCTCTCTCGAATAAAAATACGTGGTATTTTATGCATTAATTTTTCAGAGGTGTTGGATATTCTGCAGACGTGTGACATGTCGTGGAAATAGAATACAAAACTTCAATTGGACCTGCAGATTTTAGCGAATTATCCCTTCAATATCTAGTAAGTGAGCTGATGATCCTAAAAAAATAATACGGAGGACCATTCAAATCAGATTAGATCGACATTCAAATAAAACAAGTTGGACCATCATTCGTGCAAAGGTCCATAGGTCACTTAAAATGGCTCAATTTTATTTTTAGGCTCTGTATCTGTCTCGGGCATCATAATTCCACAATACGATATACATGTTAATGAAAATTCAAATATACCTATCAATCCTCGTTTTTACCAGCGGGGGTTAAAAATAAACGATGATTAACTTCTTCGTCATAACTAACATGGACTAGAAAGAATAAGCTAGAATTGTCGTAAAGACAGATGAAGGTTCATACAGTTTTGTTTTATATCACTAGTTTAAAGCTCGCAAAAGCTCTACATTTTATTCAGAGCGTTGACGTAGCACGTCTTATTCATTTCAATCTTTTAGTGGCATGAAACTGTAAAACATTATCCACTTTATAACTTACCTTATACTGTTTTAACTTTACATTTTATAGTTTTAATACATGAAAGCTTTATACACACACTGCACCTAGGTAAATGGGTATTAAATATTATTGCTTGAAAGTAACAGGTGGGTTACATTTTTAATGAACCATTTGTTTATTTAGGTTATGCTTGAGTAAGTAATTTAAAATTAAGTAATATGTTATTAAAACTAAAATCACCGGTACTTATTTTAACTACTGTAATTTTATTGAAAAGAAGCTGACCCACGCTACTTCATTCAGAGATAGAGAGGGGTGTTTTTCTTTCGATATTGATTTTGTTCGATAGGTTTTAATTAATCCCGTCACAAATATTGCAATATTTTAGAACAAAACTCACACTGAACACTGAAGCGCTCGTGGCCCCGCGGACTCAGTGTTCTGTAAACGATCACTGCAGTAAGCAACTTTCACTGTGGCCGGTCCATGGATGGGTGACCATCCATGTGATCACTTTGTGACATTTATTTGAGCGTTTCCATGCTTCGGAAGGTACGTTAAGCCGTTGGTCCCGGTTGCCAGTAAAATGGCAGTCGTTAAGTCAAGTTGAAGGCTTTATTTCAACAGCAGGCAGTCACAACCTGCGCCTGTCCATTTAAACACGGCAATACGGCTCACAACGTATTACGTGGGACAAATTATAAAAAAAGGTGAAATGTGGGCATAAAATATGCCTCTGCCTACCCCTTCGGGGATAAAGGCGTGATGATGATTAGAACAAAACTAATTTTCTATCTGAATGTTAGTGTGGCCGTTTAAAAACATTTATAACAAACTAGCGGTACCCTGCCACGCTTTGCGGTGACTTTTTTATGGTGGTTTTATGTGCCTATGAGAAATGAGTAACAAACTAAATGATGGGTACATTTAAAAAAAAAATGTGTGCGTGAACTATTGTACACACGTAAGAAGTGAAACTTCTCCATGACCATATTTTTCGAAAGAAATATCATAGGAGTTAGTAGAAGTCCAAAAGTTCAAAAGTTCAAAAGTCCAAAGTCAAAAAGTCAAAAAGTCAAAAAGTCAAAAAGGTAAAAAGTTCAAAAGTCCAATAGTCCAAAAGTCCAATAGTCCAAAAGTCCAAAGTCCAAAGTCCAAAACTACAAAGTCTAAAATTCTAAAAGGCCAAAACTCCAAAACTCCAAAATTCCAAAAGTCCAAAAGTCCAAAAGTCCAAAGTCCAAAACTACAAAATTCCAAAACTCCAAAAGTATAAAAGTTCAAAAGTCCAAAGTACAAAAGTTCAAAATTCCAAAGTACAAAAGTTCAAAATTCCAAAGTCCAAAGTCCAAAGTCCAAAGTCCAAAGTCAAAAGTCCAAAGTCCAAAAGTCCAGAAGTCCAAAACTCCGAAACTACAAAACTCCAAAACTCCAAAAGTACAAAACTCCGAAACTCCGAAACTCCAAAACTTCAAAACTCCAAAACTCCAAAACTCCAAAAGTCCAAAACTCCGAAACTCCGAAACTCCAAAACTCCAAAACCCCAAAACTCCAAAACTACAAAACTCCAAAACTTCAAAACTCCAAAACTCCAAAACTCCAAAACTCCAAAAATCCAAAACTCCGAAACTCCAAAACTCCAAAACCCCAAAACTCCAAAACTACAAAACTCCAAAACTTCAAAACTCCAAAACTCCAAAACTCCAAAACTCCAAAAATCCAAAACTCCAAAACTCCAAAACTCCAAAAGTCCAAAACTCCGAAACTCCGAAACTCCGAAACTCCAAAACTCCAAAACCCCAAAACTCCAAAACTACAAAACTCCAAAACTCCAAAACTCCAAAACTCCAAAACTCCAAAACTCCAAAACTCCAAAACTCCAAAACGCCAAAACTCCAAAACTCCAAAACTCCAAAACTCCAAAACTCCAAAACTCCAAAACTCCAAAACTCCAAAACTCCAAAACTCCAAAACTCCAAAACTCCAAAACTCCAAAACTCCAAAACTCCAAAACTCCAAAACTCCAAAACTCCAAATCTCCAAAACTCCAAAACTCCAAAACTCCAAAACTTCAAATCTCAAAAAACTCCAAAACTCCAAAACTCCAAAACTCCAAACCCCAAAACTCCAAAACTCCAAAACTCCAAAACTTCAAAACTCCAAAACTCCAAAACTCTAAAACTCTAAAACTCCAAAACTCCAAAGTCCAAAGTCCAAAGTCCAAAGTCCAAAGTCCAAAAATCCAAAAGTCCAACACTCCGAAACTACAAAACTCCAAAACTCCAAAACTCCAAAACTCCAAAACTCCAAAACTCCAAAACTCCAAAACTCCAAAACTCCAAAACTCCAAAAATTCAAAACTCCAAAACTCCAAAACTCCAAAAGTCCAAACCTCCGAAATCCGAAACTCCAAAACTTCCAAACCCCAAAACTCCAAAACTACAAAACTCCAAAACTTCAAAACTCCAAACTCCAAAACTCCAAAACTCCAAAAATACAAAACTCCGAAACTCCAAAACTCCAAAACCCCAAAACTCCAAAACTACAAAACTCCAAAACTCCAAAACTCCAAAACTCCAAAAATCCAAAACTCCAAAACTCCAAAACTCCAAAACTCCAAAACTCCAAAACTCCAAAAGTCCAAAACTCCGAAACTCCAAAACTCCAAAACTCCAAAAATTCAAAACTCCAAAACTCCAAAACTCCAAAAGTCCAAAACTCCGAAACTCCGAAACTCCAAAACTCCAAAACCCCAAAACTCCAAAACTACAAAACTCCAAAACTTCAAAACTCCGAAACTCCAAAACTCCAAAACTCCAAAAATCCAAAACTCCGAAACTCCAAAACTCCAAAACCCCAAAACTCCAAAACTACAAAACTCCAAAACTCCAAAACTCCAAAACTCCAAAAATCCAAAACTCCAAAACTCCAAAACTCCAAAAGTCCAAAACTCCGAAACTCCGAAACTCCGAAACTCCAAAACTCTAAAACCCCAAAACTCCAAAACTACAAAACTCCAAAACTCCAAAACTCCAAAACTCCAAAACTCCAAAACTCCAAAACTCCAAAACTCCAAAACTCCAAAAATTCAAAACTCCAAAACTCCAAAATTCCAAAAGTCCAAAACTCCGAAACTCCGAAACTCCAAAACTCCAAAACCCCAAAACTCCAAAACTACAAAACTCCAAAACTTCAAAACTCCGAAACTGCAAAACTCCAAAACTCCAAAAATCCAAAACTCCGAAACTCCAAAACTCCAAAACCCCAAAACTCCAAAACTACAAAACTCCAAAACTCCAAAACTCCAAAACTCCAAAACTCCAAAAATCCAAAACTCCAAAACTCCAAAACTCCAAAAGTCCAAAACTCCGAAACTCCGAAACTCCGAAACTCCAAAACTCCAAAACCCCAAAACTCCAAAACTACAAAACTCCAAAACTCCAAAACTCCAAAACTCCAAAACTCCAAAACTCCAAAACTCCAAAACTCCAAAACTCCAAAACGCCAAAACTCCAAAACTCCAAAACTCCAAAACTCCAAAACTCCAAAACTCCAAAACTCCAAAACTCCAAAACTCCAAAACTCCAAAACTCCAAAACTCCAAAACTCCAAATCTCCAAAACTCCAAAACTCCAAAACTCCAAAACTCCAAAACCCCAAAACTCCAAAACTCCAAAACTCCAAAACTTCAAAACTCCAAAACTCCAAAACTCTAAAACTCTAAAACTCCAAAACTCTAAAACTCCAAAACTCCAAAACTCCAAAACTCCAAAACTCCAAAACTCCAAAGTCCAAAGTCCAAAGTCCAAAGTCCAAAGTCCAAAAATCCAAAAGTCCAAAACTCCGAAACTACAAAACTCCAAAACTCCAAAACTCCAAAACTCCAAAACTCCAAAACTCCAAAACTCCAAAACTCCAAAACTCCAAAAATTCAAAACTCCAAAACTCCAAAAGTCCAAAACTCCGAAATCCGAAACTCCAAAACTTCCAAACCCCAAAACTCCAAAACTACAAAACTCCAAAACTTCAAAACTCCAAACTCCAAAACTCCAAAACTCCAAAAATACAAAACTCCGAAACTCCAAAACTCCAAAACCCCAAAACTCCAAAACTACAAAACTCCAAAACTTCAAAACTCCAAAACTCCAAAACTCCAAAACTCCAAAAATCCAAAACTCCAAAACTCCAAAACTCCAAAACTCCAAAACTCCAAAAGTCCAAAACTCCGAAACTCCAAAACTCCAAAACTCCAAAAATTCAAAACTCCAAAACTCCAAAACTCCAAAACTCCAAAACTCCGAAACTCCGAAACTCCAAAACTCCAAAACCCCAAAACTCCGAAACTACAAAACTCCAAAACTTCAAAACTCCGAAACTCCAAAACTCCAAAACTCCAAAAATCCAAAACTCCGAAACTCCAAAACTCCAAAACCCCAAAACTCCAAAACTACAAAACTCCAAAACTCCAAAACTCCAAAACTCCAAAAATCCAAAACTCCAAAACTCCAAAACTCCAAAAGTCCAAAACTCCGAAACTCCGAAACTCCGAAACTCCAAAACTCCAAAAGCCCAAAACTCCAAAACTACAAAACTCCAAAACTCCAAAACTCCAAAACTCCAAAACTCCAAAACTCCAAAAATTCAAAACTCCAAAACTCCAAAATTCCAAAAGTCCAAAACTCCGAAACTCCGAAACTCCAAAACTCCAAAACCCCAAAACTCCAAAACTACAAAACTCCAAAACTTCAAAACTCCGAAACTGCAAAACTCCAAAACTCCAAAAATCCAAAACTCCGAAACTCCAAAACTCCAAAACCCCAAAACTCCAAAACTACAAAACTCCAAAACTCCAAAACTCCAAAACTCCAAAACTCCAAAAATCCAAAACTCCAAAACTCCAAAACTCCAAAAGTCCAAAACTCCGAAACTCCGAAACTCCGAAACTCCAAAACTCCAAAACCCCAAAACTCCAAAACTACAAAACTCCAAAACTCCAAAACTCCAAAACTCCAAAACTCCAAAACTCCAAAACTCCAAAACTCCAAAACGCCAAAACTCCAAAACTCCAAAACTCCAAAACTCCAAAACTCCAAAACTCCAAAACTCCAAAACTCCAAAACTCCAAAACTCCAAAACTCCAAATCTTCAAAACTCCAAAACTCCAAAACTCCAAAACTTCAAATCTCAAAAAACTCCAAAACTCCAAAACTCCAAAACTCCAAAACCCCAAAACTCCAAAACTCCAAAACTTCAAAACTCCAAAACTCCAAAACTCTAAAACTCTAAAACTCCAAAACTCCAAAACTCCAAAACTCCAAAACTCCAAAACTCCAAAACTCCAAAACTCCAAAACTCCAATACTCCAAAACTGTAAAACTCTAAATGTCTAAAACTCTAAAACTCCAAAACTCCAACTCCAAAAGTCCAAAATGTCAAACGCCCAAAACTCTAAAAGTCCAAAAGTACAAAAGTCCAAAAGTCCAAAAGTCCAATAGTCCAAAAGTCCAAAGGTCCAAAGTCCAAAAGTCCATAACTCCAAAGTCTAAAAGTCTAAAATTCTAAAAGTCCAAAAGTCCAAAACTCCATAACTCCAAAACTCCAAAATTCAAAAAGTCTAAAGTCCAAAACTCCAAAATTCCGAATGTCCAAAAAGTTCAAAAATAACATGCAGAACATATCTGACCCCTTTATTAGGTAAGTACTCTCTTTTATTATTCTGAATGCAAGAAGGCCGCAATCAAACTTCTCTTAAAAAACATCAATCTGGTAGGTACCTTCTAAATAGGTTGTTTATAATATTTTGTTCTGAAGCTGGCAGAATATAATTTAAAAAAAAACGGCCAACGCCATCTATTGGTAAAATCACTTTTTAAAGCTATTTTATTCTTATTGCTGTTGTGATAAAAGTGTATAAAGTAGCCTAAAACCATCTCTGAATCCTATTGTATATCGTGTCCAATTTTGAGCTCAATCGATTCAGTAAATTTTGAGTTTTTAATAGATACACAAACGCACACAACATTTTTATATATATAGATATGAAATAAATACTGGTACATTCCTCGTTTTAAATTTGAATCTTTTTATGACCTTTGTGCTCTGATTTAAACCGCATTATTTCAATTCAATTCCTTTTTTTAAACTACAATTACTTAGGAGCTTAACTATTAAGCCTTACATAGCCATGCCAGCTCCATCTTATCCTGAGCTTATAATACAAAAGATTGCAGCTTACGTCTAGATTACTTACAATACATTAAGCAAGCAATATAATACTAAACTATCAAAATTTCATACTATCATTTTATAAATTCAATTCTTATTAGGTTAACTTTAGGTTAAAGCACTTTCAAAAAAACCCTACACATCTAAAGAAACCCTAAAAAATTCAAGAATAACGAGCATATCTTTTACATTTTCCTTAGAGTGAATACGGTAGAATCTTATGTTTTAATAAAACTCGGTCACCGCAGTAGCGGGTTACCTAACCACCCTCTGTTTCTTTTGTTGACTGAGATCCTTTGTGAGAGAGCGTTTCCGTGAAAATGCTCGAGTTACTCGACCCAGGGACGCAATTTCTACTCATGTGTACATATTTATTTTCAATGTTTTAGATGTGTACTGAGTAACATGAAATGGACATATTTTTAAGTGCAACGGAGGTGTATTTTCAAAGGCTATTCTTAAGAATTGAAAAAAATTCATTTTCAGCTCTCAGATCTTAGATTTCAGATTAGATACATAACAACTATAATAAAGCATTGCCATGTTTAATGGGCAGAAGATATAAAGAAGATAGGGCTTTGTGGGTGCTAGGGCCCTAACAAGGTTTTCGGGAGTTCTATACCACCTTGCCTGCATCATGGTGCGCCATCAGATGAGCTACGAACTACTGGGGCAGGTGTCCTCGTGTTCCGAAGTTCTGAGTATTGAATGAAGAAAGTAAAAAACACATATAACACTGGACTCCAAATTCAGAAAGAGATTCCAAACAACTGACAAAAAATTATAAGAAGAAGACGAACAGAAGACATTTGGAACTTACCGTAGTATTCGTTGTGTGAATTTGTAATAGTGCGTAAAATTAAAATTTTAGCTTAACCGTAATGAAATTGATGTCCTTATGAAAAGAAAAATATAAGATATATATAAGAAGGTAAAACCTATGATCTGTCATGAAATAAGAAACATGCAAATATGAACTAGTCGAAGATCGTTAATACACCTGATTTGCAAGGAATACAAATAAAGATTAATAGTTGTTATTTCTTATGTAATAAATCATTATTATCGCTTAATCGTGCTTCCTTTTTCCTATGATTATCAAGAATTCATATTGTAGTAGACCGAATAAATTGGTTTATTGAATACTTGGCCATCAATCTTAGGTTCACAAAGCAGCACCGTGACAATGGAAGCGTCGATATTTACTAACAATACCTAGAAGTACAATGTCCCGATTATATTTAAATGATTTAGCACTGTGTGTACGTACTTTAATAATGTATGTTTGATTTTTTTTTTATGTTTCTATAACTATTCAGAGCAGGAGTGGCTATAACTATGTATGTATGATAAGATCTAGTCAATTCTCTCCATTTCTTGCCATAATATATATATATATACATAAGGAAGTCTACTTACACGGTAGAATAGTTTCTTCATTGAAATTGAGACCAGTAACAAACTAATACTGGTTACGTAAATACCGAAATGGATTACCATCATTAAAAGTCACTTTTCAAGTTATTCAAGTTAAATATCCGCTTATTACTACAACGACCAACGGAAGCACAAATGTATTATCCCAATCACTTTCCATTTACTTAATTCATAACACTTCAAACTCGGATAAACTTCTAGTTTGTAAGTAAACCTACAGAAGTGCCACAACTTATGGCAAAGTTTACAATACTTAGTAAACTAAGGCTGCGTTCACACGGCGTACGTTTTTCTCGTACACGATTTTCTCGTGCACGATGAAATCGTAGTGGCAGTAGACAATATATGAAACTGTTCACATGGAGTCCATACGGGAAAATCGTGTGTACGAGACACGATTTTCCCGTATACTGTGCAGAGTTGCCACTAGGATCGCCGCGCGTCGGCACGATTTTCTCGAATACGAATCGTATTGGCGCTTATACGCATTGTGTCGTTCACACGACTTATCTATTCATGCGATTTCATCGTAACGTTAAAAACGCGTTGAATGGTCGACGTGTGAACGATTGCATCGTGTGCGAGAAACACGTGCGCCGTGTGAACGTAGCCTAAGGGGAGACATCGTTTTGTGCCATAATTATCAATGTTCTACAAGTTTTCAAAGGAAACTAGAATACAATTGTTCCTAAGTTGATAAAAGCTATGTAATTTATTGTTAGGCTTTATAACAAAAGGCCTAATACTTTGACGAATGGACAGCTATAACTCGCTTTGCTTTGAGATTAGACAACTATTCGTCTGTCTTATCATTCGTGTTGGTGCCTGCCTTTGACCTTGGGACAGTTGAAGTTTACTTATTTATTTATTTTTGTATTAATTCCTAGTTTACTGTAACTGTTCCTCATTTACTTTTTTGTACATAATAGTAGTCAGAGTTTTAGTTGAGCGTATAATTATATTGAGGGTGTTTTATTTATTAACCGACTTCAAAAAAGGAGGAGGTTCTTAATTCATACGCTATGTTTTTTTTTGTTTGTATGTTACGCGATAGCCGATTATGGATGGATTTTGAATTATTTTTTTTGTTTGAAAGAGGGTACTTTTGAGGTGGTCTTATATCCAGGGCATCAGGACCTGAAGCTGGGATCCAGGAGAAATGGAGGGCAACCAACGAAAATTGTAGGGACAACTATTGCGTTTGTTAACTTTTTGATTCCTTAACGTTTTTCAGCATTTACCTTGTGTTTCGGCTTGATTGATTTGTGTTGATGAGAACTTTACACCTAGATAGATATACTTTTCGGTCCATCCTTCACTTAAAATAATTAAAAATAAATAGAACCTACTTCATACAAATCCTTAAAAATAAAATTTACCTAGCACATAGTAATATGTATTTTGATTTATCAGATTTTATTCAATATAATATTGAAGTTGGTGCCATTAATAGTACCTACCTAAACCAATGGGTTTACTTGGTGCCGAATTCAAAATGATATTGAATAAAATCTGGTAACTCAAAATACATAGTACTTTGTGCTAAGTACATTTTATTTATATACATAGTTCAATTTTATTTTTAAGGATTAAAAAGATGCTCATTACCAATGAGCGTCTTTTTTAAATATCTATATCAATATAAATAAAACTTAGGTACAATCTTATAATATCAGAATCATGAGATTAGTAAAGTTATGTATTTATTGACAATTGGATATTTACATAAAAAATTATTTGTTAGTGCTAACGTTTACATATTATAATCTCCCCTATTACGCGGCAAAACGTCTTAAGTTGGCACTCATAGGGGGACTTTACTGCAATACCAACATACAGAAAACGATCTGTCAGAGGTAAATTAACTGTGAACGGTCTGTAAAGGTCGCCGCGACTCCATTAGTTTCGTTTCTCGACACCAAATAGAACGAATCATATTTGGCACCGAGACAACTTTGCAAAAATACTTTTTTTTAACGTGCGGAAAATTCATCCTGGATGCTATGCTGGACTCTAACCGACTTAAAATCACACGTTCTCTACCTACTGCCTTCGTGGGAGCCCCGGGTAAGCCCTCGAAGTCTCCGCAAATGCTGGCTGTAATTTAAAGAAACCCTAAAACATTTCTTGTCCAATCTTATGCTGTTATTTTTATTTGTGTAGACTACATTCCACGGTATTCTTTAATCGGCTAAAGTGCTACTCCAATCCACTTTAGTAGCAACAACTGCGCTATCCCATTTCAACTTTCACGGTACGTTTACAAAATGTTCACGAGTTTGATGTAAAATATTAGTTTAAATGATGTTTATGTGAAATCAGTCTTTATTGCGAAAACAAGTTATGAATTATTGGGTCATTCGATACAATCATGATAAGTGGATTATTAAATGACTTTCGATTTGAAAGTTCCTGTTTTCGGCAATCCAATTTCCGTTAGGTTTTTATTGGAATCTATTTTTAACCGACTTCATGATCGGTTCAGCTCTTAGGCTCTTAGTTCAGTTTTTAGGGTTCTGTACCCAAAAGGTAAATAGTTAAATACCGGACCCTATTCATGAGACTTCGCCGTCCGTCTGTCTACCCATTCGTCACTCACAAGGCTGTATCTCAGAAACCATGATAGCTAGGGAGCTGAAATTTTCACAGATAATGTATTTCTGTTTCCACTATAGAAACAAATAGTAGGGTAAGCTGTACTATTGTTGGCACCTCATTAGTCATTGGCACTTTGGTTTTTAAACAAAAATAGCTAAGAATTGGTATGGTTAAATGTATGTTAAAGTATTCTTTTTATATCTACAATGGCAACATTATTCAAATTCACCAGTAGTTTTTTTGACATGATTACCTGGCCACACTGGTTAAAAAATATAATGGCGGTGTAAAGTGGCTGTGCATGTTGTTTGGATTTTTTGACGAATTCAACAACGTACAAGGTAAGTTTTAAGTATTCTTATTTTGAATTATTCTTGAAGTAAATGTAGATTATTATGTTTTTGTCCTTGGTCATGCTATAATAAATTGTTTTCCATAGTTTGGTACGTTATTTTTCGGTTTTAAATTCAAAATATTAGGGTGCCAACTACTGGTTTCATATTTTGAGCAATAGTATAAATTCATTGGCACCTGTGCCAATGACTGAATTTCGTTTGGGATATTTTACTTTTAATATTAAAATGCAAAATTAATAAGATTGCGAGTAAGAACTCAAAACGTTTTGATATTTGTTAAAACTTGCTCCGGTACTAATTTTTGGCACTGCCAGTCTTTATAAAAATGTTGGATGCCAATCATTGATGTCTTCATAGTGGATGACAATCATTGTGCATAAGCTACCTGCCAATCATTGATATTTCGTGAGTTAGTTATCATTAAAACTTTTTTTACAGTTCCACATAATGCCGAAGGTTAGCAGAGGTGCAGCATCTTATTTAAAAAAATATACGGAACAACAATTGACGGCATTCATTGTTATGCGGACGACAGTGCGGGCGACACTTATTACACGGGCCGTCCCGGTATCTCTCGGGTTGCAGTGAAAGAAAGTCGTGAACAACTTGTGTCTGAAGTCGAAGCTACTCTCACCAGAGTGTCCGATTATGATAAAGTGCTAGACTAATAGTAGTAAGTTTTGATGATGAGGATACAAATCATGAATGTTTGTTTTTTGTTTAATAATTATTTCTGCTGGCATGGAAAACGTCTCATTCAAAGAAATATAATTATATTAAGCGGAATATTTCCCAATAATCTAATTCTGTCCCAATATTATAACGAGAGAAGATTTGATTGTTTGTATGTTTGCATCGAATAGGCTCCGAAACTACTTAACCGATTTGAAAAATTCTTTCACTGTTGGGAAGCTACATTCTTCCAGGTAAACATAGGCTATATTTTATTCCCGCATTCCCACGGGAATGGGAGCTACGCGGGTAAAACCGCGTGACTTCCTCTAGTATCATTGGAAGTTACAAATTTTGTACACGACTGTACATCAATAGAAATGTAGGGAAATTAAAGTTTTTATTTTCAGATTATTTATACTGTTGATTGACGGCACTTGGTGGAAATTGCTGCACATATTGAAAACGACACTTGTACTATTCCACAATATTTATTATTAGTAACCTGACCGGTTTCGTTTTACAGCATTTTCAAAGGTCTAGATGGAAGGATAATAATAAATATTGTGGAATAGTACAAGTTTCGTCTTCAATATATTTTTATTTTCACATTAAATCAACTTAAATTTATTATAGCTTCATACGACTATTTCATGACTATTTTTTGGCACAAACTTTGAACCGAAATGCGCAGGCGTTCCGGAGAAATTTGAAGTTTTCAAAGGTTCAAGCCATAATCCTCACCACGGTACCTTCATATCTCTGGAACCGCTTATGGACTATTTCTGAGATTTGGCAGGTCGTTACGTCTATTTCACGACTATTTTTTGGAACCTAAACCAATTCGATAGAATTTACCGTTTGCTTGCACCAGAGGTGACGATTACAGCTTGACGTTCAAGCCATAATCCTCACTAATCTATAGCTATAACGCCGAAACTATAATACGACTATTTTTTTTACATGTACGACTATTTACGACTATTTCACGACAATTTTTTGGCGTTGTCAAAATTCGTTTTCATTGAGATTTCAAATGTGAGGATTACAGCTTGAAGCACACGTTGCCGCGTCTCCATTGGTTTCGTTTCTCGACACCAAATAGAACGAATCATATTTGGCACCGAGACAACTTTGCAAATACTTTTTTTTAACGTGTGGAAAAATTTATCCTGGATGCTATGCCGGACTCTTACCGACTAAAAATCACACGTTCCCTACCTACTGCCTACGTTGTAGCCCCGGGTAAGCCCTCGAAGTCTCCGCAAATGCTGGCTGTAATTTAAAGAAACCCTAAAACATTTCTTGTCCAATCTTATGCTGTTATTTTTATTTGTGTAGACTACATTCCACGGTATTCTTTAATCGGCTAAAGTGCTACTCCAATCCACTTTAGTAGCAACAACTGCGCTATCCCATTTCAACTTTCACGGTACGTTTACAAAATGTTCACGAGTTTGATGTAAAATATTAGTTTATATGATGTTTATGTGACATCAGTCTTTATTGCGAAAACAAGTTATGAATTATTGGGTCATTCGATACAATCATGATAAGTGGATTATTAAATGACTTTCGATTTGAAAGTTCCTGTTTTCGTCAATCCAATTTCCGTTAGGTTTTTATTGGAATCTATTTTTAACCGACTTCATGATCGGTTCAGCTCTTAGGCTCTTAGTTCAGTTTTTAGGGTTCTGTACCCAAAAGGTAAATAGTTAAATACCGGACCCTATTCATGAGACTTCGCCGTCCGTCTGTCTACCCATTCGTCACTCACAAGGCTGTATCTCAGAAACCATGATAGCTAGGGAGCTGAAATTTTCACAGATAATGTATTTCTGTTTCCACTATAGAAACAAATAGTGAGGTAAGCTGTACTATTGTTGGCACCTCATTAGTCATTGGCACTTTGGTTTTTAAACAAAAATAGCTAAGAATTGGTATGGTAAAATGTATGTTAAAGTATTCTTTTTATATCTACAATGGCAACATTATTCAAATTCACCAGTAGTTTTTTTGACATGATTACCTGGCCACACTGGTTAAAAAATATAATGGCGGTGTAAAGTGGCTGTGCATGTTGTTTGGATTTTTTGACGAATTCAACAACGTACAAGGTAAGTTTTAAGTATTCTTATTTTGAATTATTCTTGAAGTAAATGTAGATTATTATGTTTTTGTCCTTGGTCATGCTATAATAAATTGTTTTCCATAGTTTGGTACGTTATTTTTCGGTTTTAAATTCAAAATATTAGGGTGCCAACCACTGGTTTCATATTTTTAGCAATAGTATAAATTCATTGGCACCTGTGCCAATGACTGAATTTCGTTTGGGATATTTTACTTTTAATATTAAAATGCAAAATTAATAAGATTGCGAGTAAGAACTTAAAACGTTTTGATATTTGTTAAAACTTGCTCCGGTACTAATTTTTGGCACTGCCAGTCTTTATAAAAATGTTGGATGCCAATCATTGATGTCTTCATAGTGGATGTCAATCATTGTGCATAAGCTACCTGCCTATCATTGATATTTCGTGAGTTATTTATCATTAAAACTTTTTTTACAGTTCCACATAATGCCGAAGGTTAGCAGAGGTGCAGCATCTTATTTAAAAAAATATACGGAACAACAATTGACGGCATTCATTGTTATGCGGACGACAGTGCGGGCGACACTTATTACACGGGCCGTCCCGGTATCTCTCGGGTTGCAGTGAAAGAAAGTCGTGAACAACTTGTGTCTGAAGTCGAAGCTACTCTCACCAGAGTGTCCGATTGGGGTCGACAAAATCTTGTCCAATTCAACCCTACCAAGACACAAGTTTGTGTTTTCACCGCAAAAAAGACCCCATTCACTGTGGCGCCACAATTTCAGGGCATATCTCTCACCATCTCTGAAAGTATAAGGATCCTTGGTGTTGACATCTCCAGTGATGTGCAGTTCCGCAGTCACTTGGAGGGCAAGGCCAAGCTGACGTCCAGGAAGCTCGGAGTGCTCAGAAGGGCGCGGCGGTACTTTACTGCGGCGCAAGCACTGCTTCTCTATAAGTCGCAAGTGCGTCCGCATATGGAGTACTGCTGTCACCTCTGGGCGGGAGCACCCGAATACCAGCTTCGTCCATTTGACTCGGTGCAAAGGCGAGCTATGAGAGTTGTCAACGATCCCATACTTGCAGGTGGTGTGGAACCTCTTAGTGACAGGAGAGACTTTGCTTCTCTGTGTGTGTTCTACCGCCTGTAAAACGGTTTGTGCTCTGAAGAATTGTTTGATATGATGCCTACGGCTACATTCTATCATCGCACCGCTCGCCATAGACAGGGTGTTCATCCTCATACGTTGCGTCCTCAGAGCTCGAGCACGGTGAGATCTGATAGAGGCTTTCTTCCGCGTACGCTTAGATTGTGGAATGATCTCCCTGCTTCGGTTTTCCCAAACGCCTACAGTATGGGGTTCTTCAAAAGGGGACTTAGAAGGTTTTTAAAGGGTCGGCAGCGCGATTGTGGCGCCTCTGGTGTTGCATACGTCCATAGGCTGCGGTGACCACCGGTACATCTGGTGGGGCCGTATGCTTGAATGTCACTACTGATGAAGTTTATAAACTTGCTGTTACAATGGAGTTTGTTTTGCCAAAACCTATTCCTAACAAAGTGTTGAATAGGAGAGACACTTTCAGTAATGAAAAACAGCTTTCAGATTTTTTAAACGATCCTAGTTGCAGTGATGACTAGTCACTTAGTTTTACTGATACAGATC
The DNA here is from genome assembly GCA_933228765.1 of Miltochrista miniata. Lineage (NCBI taxonomy): Eukaryota > Metazoa > Arthropoda > Insecta > Lepidoptera > Erebidae > Miltochrista > Miltochrista miniata. The sequence goes on along the minus strand of OW121752.1, from coordinate 31,132,666 downwards.
TTTACAATTATATAGTAACTAAGTAAAACTTAACTTTGTTATAACTACCTTTTTTTTTTTTTTTTTTTAACGTGAGGGAAAATCCTCGTAGGATGCTATGCCGGACTCTTACCGACTAAAAAACCTCACGTAACGCCCAACAGCCTATGGTTGAGAGCCCCGGGTAAGCCCTCAGGAAGGATGTCCCGTGACTCCCAACAGACTTACGGCCGCCAATGCGGCCTCGCCCAGGGGGTGGTTCGGGTGCAATCCCGCGTCTATGGGGGATTTCGGGTGTGACCCCGCTTCTAAGGGGGGGCGTGCGTGAGTGCTCACGTCACGCTGCCGTCATGGGCCTGCTTCTGTAAGGACGGTGAGCGGCCCTCTCACCGTCCTCAGACCCCCGGCGGCGCCCAGGCCGCCGACTGCGGAACTCGGGTGGGAGAGTTCTCTCCCGCACCCGGCCCGCCGCCTCCTTCGCGAGCATGACCTGCTCGCAGAAAGAGGCGGCGCAGTCCCACTTACTCCCGTTGGAGAGCATGGCTCGCACCATGGCCTCAAGCGAGAGAGTGTCCACGCCCAGACCCACTACGAGGACCTGTCGCTGTTGTGCCCACGCCGTGCACTCCACCAGCGTGTGGAGCGCCGTGTCATCGCTGCGGTCCTCGCAGTGCTGACATTCGGCCGTGGTTTCCCGGTGTTTTCGCCACAGATACCTACCGAAGCTACCGTGCCCGGCAAGCATCTGTGTCAACCGGTAGGAGAGAGCACCGTGTCTTCTCTCCAGCCACTCGTCCATGACCGGTCTGACGGCCGCGATTGTGGCGAATCCCCCCTTTGGTTGCTCAAGTCGCATCTTCCATGTCTCCAGGGTTTCCTGGTGGATCAGGGTCCGCTGGGCCTCGATTTCTCGAGACGCAGGCCTTTGGCCCCGCTCCAGCGCCTCCTTGCGCCATCTGAACAGTGACGCAAGGGCTCTCGCTTCCAGGTCCCATGGAGGGGTCCCGGCTAGGAGACATGCCGCCTCACCGGAGATCGTGCGGTATCCTCTTATCACCCTGACGGCCATCACTCTCTGCGGGCTCATCAGTCTAGCCTCATTGCTGGCCGTCAGGGTCTCCGCCCATACGGGAGCCCCGTACAGGGCCATGCTTCGCACGATCCCAAGGTACAGCCTCCTGTAGGGAGCGTTGGGTCCCCTGATGTTGGGCATCAGCCGCGCGAGTGCGGCCGATGCTCCCCTCAGTTTTGGGACCAAACTTCGGAAATGATGTCCGAAGTTCCACCGGCCATCGAGTACGAGCCCCCGATACTTCATCGAGGGCTCGATGCCGATGCTGACGCCCCCCACCTGTAGGCTGGATCCCGCAGGTGGCCCCATCCGAGGTTCGTGGAAGCACAGAGCCTCGGATTTGTGAAGGGCGACCTCAAGACCCAGCCGCCGAATCCGACCCACGACCTGAGCAACCCCTGCCGTGGCCTTAAGTCCTGCGGCACGGTGCGTTGCTCCCCGCGCCGTAACGAGGGTGTCGTCGGCGTAACACGTTACGCCGACCCCTCTGAGCAACGGACCACGCAGCACCCAGTCGTAACCGATGTTCCACAGGAGCGGCCCTAAAACCGATCCCTGTGGAACACCGCACGACACATCTCGGGTAAGTTATGGCTCTCTCGGAGAGATAAGCCCCGACAATTCGACGGAGGTAGGGAGGCACTCCATGATAGATAAGCGCCTCCCTGACGCAGCTCCAGGGCAAGGTGTTGAATGCGTTGGCGATGTCGAGAGACACCGCCACCACCACCTCACCCTGTGAGACTGCTTCCTCCGTCAGGCCTCTAATGCGCATGATCGCGTCCACGGTGGAGCGTCCCTGACGGAAGCCAAACTGGCTATCCGCCAGATCAGGCCCCACGCGTGTGAGGTGCCCGACGAGGCGTTGTGCAATAATGCGCTCGAAGAGCTTGCACACCTCGTCGAGCAACACGATCGGCCGGTACCCTGATGGGGAATTTGCCGGCCGCCCCGCCTTTCGAATCAAGACCAGTTTCCCTGTCTTCCAGACCTTGGGAAACTGGCCTTTTTCGAGGCATGCGCTATAAAGACCCATAAGTCGAGGCCCAAGCTCCTCGAGAGCCAGGACCCATGCACGGCCTGGAATGCCGTCGGGTCCAGGGGCGGTGTTTCTGCGGGATTTAAGCCGCAGGACAGCCGCCCCTAACTCACCCTCGGTGACTACGGGCACGTCGTTCTCGCTGCCTTCCGCGTTGGGCGCCTGAGACGGAGCCATGCGCGGAGAAATATGTTCCTCCGCTCTCGACGGGAACAAGGAGTCCAGGACCTCCTCCAGCCGCTCCGGCTGGAGACTCTGAGTCAGTGGGGGCGCCTTAGGGCGTAATTTGCCCCTTACCATAAGGTACGGGCACCCCCACGGGTTCCGCTCCAGAGTCTCCATCAGCTCATCGCGGCCCAGTTTTTTGGACCGCTTGATGGCCGTCTGGAGGGCCCTCTTGGCCTCCTTGTACCCATCGTAGAGCTCCGTCTCTCGGGCTGCCGCATCGTCTGGGCGGCGACGCCTCCGGCGAAACCTGGTGTACCGGCGGCGCGCGGTAACGCACTCCGCACGCAACTGCGCGATTTCCGGCGTCCACCAGTACACCTGTTTCCTCGCCGGCCTGGGCCTAGCCCTGGGCATCGCCGCATCGCAGATGTGCGACATGGCTCTCCCGAACCACTCCACCTCGGTATCAACATCGGCAGGCCTGTCCGCTGACGGAATCCAGGCCTGCACGATGGCCGCCTCCAGGAGAGCCTCCCGATCAAGGCGATGAAGTGCCCAACGCGGTTCCGGGGGATTCGCAATTGCTGGCGGCAGGTTTGGTGGAGGGGAGACGTCGAACCGAATATATCGGTGATCTGACAACGTCTCCTCCTCCTCCACCACGCGCCATCCCTGGACACGGCGGGCGAGCTCAGGGGTCGCAAACGAGACGTCTATGACCGAGCTGAGCCCCCGCCGCGTCCAGGTTGCGACATTCCCCCGGTTCAGGATGACTAGGCCACGTGTTGTGACCCAGTCCTCCAGTTTCCTCCCCCTGTCTCTGGTTTCCCGGGAGCCCCAAGCCTGCGACCAGGCATTGAAGTCTCCCAAGACCAGGACAGGGCGAGGCCGGCATGCAGCGAGAACGACGTCCAGCTCAGGGAGCCATAGCTCAAACTGATGCTGGTCGAGGCTCGGCGAGATGTAAACGGCCACGACAGCCACACCCTCATATTCCGCCGCGACGCAACCCGGGCCCCTAGCAATAAGCGCTAGGCGCGAGTCGTCCGCGCCGGTCCCCCCAAAGATAGTCGCCAGGCCGTCCAGATCCACCGAGCTTCCCGGGTGAACCCAGTACGGCTCGGCGACGACAGCGATGTTAATGGACCACTGCCTGATGCTCTGGTACAGAAGGTCCTGAGCACCAGTGCAGTGGTTCAGGTTCACCTGCAGGATGCGGATATGGGTGTCCATCAATGGACATCCATTTCCGCACCCTGCCGCGAAAGTGCACCCTCCGTCTCACCCCCCCGTGTGGACGGACGGGGCTTCGGCCTTGAGGCAGCGCAGGCCTTGCTGCCCGCCCGGTGATTGGCCTCCTTGCCCTCCGCCACGCATTTATAACAGCGCGGCGGAGCGTCACAGGCAAGGGCCTTGTGACCGGGCTGACTACAGCGGAAGCACCGGTCGCCTACGGTGACTTCCGCCGTACTCTGCACTCCTACATGCCCCACGACCAGGCACCTATAGCACCTGTCTTCGCGGGGCTGCAGGAGATGCACCTGCGCCCTCAGGAAGCCCCCAATGAGGAGGCTCCGTCCATCCGCAACTTGAGCCGCCGCGACTGGGCAGTTCACAACCGCCGACCCGTGACCAGTGGGGCCAAAGCGGATTTCGCCTGACCTCACCTGATCACGGGGGCAGCCGCTCGCCTCCACGACGGCGGAGATCAGCTCGTCCGTCGTGGCCGCGTCATCCAGACCCGAAATGCGCAGCCCGGCGCATTTGTTGGGTCTGGTTACGCAGACGTCGCCCGCATTCAGCGACTCCCGCAGCTACGCCGCTAAGGCATCCGCTTTGGGGCCGCTGGTGGCGCCGGAGACCTCGAGGAGGCGTGCTTCGGTGCGCGTCACCTTGCACCGGAGACCTCCCTCTATCTCGAGGGCCTTGAGGTCGACTGAGGCTTTCGCCTGCCTCAGGACCTCGGCGTACCCCACGCCCTTCGCCTTGCCCTCCGTCGTCACCGTAATGACGACGGCAGTGGAGCGGGGAGCGCGGAGCCTCTTCGGCGCCTTCGCCGCGACGGCTTTTGCCGCTTTAGCGGCGACTTTTGCCGCCTTCTTGGCGGCCTTCGCCGCCTTTTTCGCGGCCTCCAGCAGCTGGACCGTCGATGGTGTCGTCTTAGGTGGTGCACGGGGAGCGGGGGTTTTTACACCCCGAGCCTCCCCGGCCCCCTGGCCCAGCTGCGTCAGCTTATCCATCTCCTCCCGCATCAGCTGCTGCTGCTTGCGGGAGTCGACAAGCTCCGCCTCCAGGCTCGCAACCTGAGCCCGGAGCTTCCCCTCCTCCTTGGAGACACTCCTCTCGAGGAGCTCCTCCAACGCTTTGGTGGCGCCTGTGACTGCGTCCGCCACGACCTTCTTCTTCCCCGCCACATTCTTGGCACCCTTTACGGCGCCAGAAATGCGGGCAAGAGCCGCCATGATTTCCTTAGCCGCCGGCACCTCCGTGACCTTCCCGCTTGGCAGCGGGGGCACAATTGCCGGCGGCTCTGCTGCTACTGTACCCCCTTTCGCTCTGTAGAGGTCGGTCTTCCGACCTCTACCCGCGGTGGTAGCCACAACCTTCCGAGGGAGGTCCTCCTCACTCGTTGATGTTTCCGACCCAGGCCTACGGAACAGGCCTCCGCCGCTCGACCTGGGTCTCTTCCTTTTAACGTCGGCATGGTTACCCTCGATGGCACCCTCGGTTTCGGTACCCATGTCGACCGCCGACTCCATCTCCGAGCCAGCACGGGTTGACGCGACCTACGCGTCACTGGGGGTGGTTTTAAGGCACACCCCTGGGCCTAAACTATGGTGACCCCTCCCATATACCACCAGGGATGAACCCTGGCGGGGGTCGCCATGCCGAGACATGGCAAGCGATTCCCCGGACACTGTCCGGGTGCGCTCCTGGGTAGTAACTTGCGTTGTAATTTCGTCCATAGTAAGATTTTGCGTTTTGCGTCCGCCGACGTAAGGGTGAGAGTGGGGGAAGTTGGGAGAGGATGTGAGGATGGGAAGGGTGGGAAGGTGGGAGTGACGCCCTAGGCACTGAGTTCCCCCCAGCGATGCATCAAATTGCCGGGCGTCAGCGCGTGAGATTCGGGTTATTTTTTATAGAGGTTTTCTTCCTCGCAACTCCAAAGAGCCACCGTGCCCGTCTGTTGCCAGACGGGGTTACGGCTCGGCCGAACGATGGTTCCTATGGAACCGTGTACTTCGCCACTGATCACTCAGTGGCGAAGTACTCGTCGCCCTGGGAGTCCTCCACTAAGTACGCTCTGCATAGCAGAGCGCATGCGGAGAACTCCAAACCGGCCATAAAGGCCCCCCCCTCCTTGGTGGACTATTGGCCGTGGGCGACGACGTGCGCCTCAGGCGAAGTCCACATCGTCGTCCACGTTACCAGGATGCACCACGTGGAGGTTGTCCTACCCAGCACCCCTTGTTATAACTACCTTTATTTTTTATAATACCCAATTTTAATTAAACTTGTTAATTAATGATTAATTAAGTATAGAAAAATGGTAATTAATATTAAGTGCCAATGACTGATTCTGATGTGATAATCATTGTACCACAGGTGCCGTTTATTGTACTTTTGGACCAATTTGTAGAATTTCCTTTATTTTAATAAAGATTTATGCCTTACGACACTAAACGCATTTTTATTTATGAACACATAGACCAAAGAAACGTTTAGTCGTGCTCAAATTAATGTACTTATCTTATCAAATTTTAAGGAAAAAGTTAAAGTTCAAAAAGTCCTTAAAGTGCCAATCATTGTATAGTTTACCCTATGAGTAATCAAATCCGAAAAAAAGCTCCCATAATAATATAACAAGCGTGATGTTTTGCCGTTGTTTGGTGCGTAAACTCTGTGCTCGTGTCCGACTCGCACTTTGCCGGTTTTTAGTACTGTCATTCCTTTAGATGAGAATATAATCTGTATATAAAAACAATATGACTGTGTTGAATAACAATAATGTGTGCATTTTGACTGTTTTTTTAACTGCATTGACAACTCACTGTAATGTAATGTAGGTTACGTAATACACCAAAGAATGTGGGCCGCTACGAAGGGTCATTCCATCATTATTTTGTTTGCCCATCCATCGTTTATGGATGCACGATAGGCCTTGTTCGCGTAAAAGACGATTATTTTTTAACACCGGCCAAGCGCGAGTCGGACGCGCGCACAGAGAGTTCCGTACCAAAAAAGACGGCAAGAAATCACGTTTGTTGTATGGGAATCCTCCTTGAATAATGTTATTTTTCTAATTTCAGTATTTGATGTTATAGTCGTAACCATGTAGCGAAAAAATGTTTATCTATGGTCGTAACAGAAATAAATCATCTGGGAAAATTAAAGATGTCTACATAACACGGTTCCTGAAATACAGACTTGTGACGGACAGACAGTAGGATGGCGAAGACGTTTTACTCTTCAGGTACGAAACCCTAAAAATGGATATTACTTGTGCCTAAATTGTGTCAGCTGTACGATAAAGCTGCTTGTTAACTTATTATTTTTCTTATCAGGTTTCGTGTACAACTGAATAAGTAAACAGGTAATTGGCCCAGGATTTTAAACCTGACCAGAACTATTTATCTGAAGTAAACTTTATGAGGAAAGTCCCTATTTTTTTAGTAAGTACTTCTACATAGTTACTATGTAGAAGTGCTAGTCGGACTTGCGCACATAGGGTTCCGTACCAAAAAACGGTAAATACATCACGTTTCTTGTACCTATAAGAGCCCTCCTTAACTATTAATGTTTTTCTGTTTTTACAGTGACATACAGACAGGCACACATATAGTTAGACAGACAACAGCAAAGTTCAGAAATAGGTCCCGTTTTTATCCTGCCGGTACGGAACTCTAATAAAATAACCTATTGTTTTGAAAAAAGTTTCTCATTACGATTTCGACCTTATGGTAGCAAAAGGTCTCATTTTTCATCAATTATTTTCATGTAAACTTTCACAAATCAGAATATGTAAAACATTCGTTGGTACTTTATTTATCTCGGGGGTCCTTTTTTTACCTCACTTGAGTAATTGCTGAACTTTTCAGTGGGTACGGGTTAAACCCCAAATTTATTTGTAACAGTGACCTATAAAAATACCAGAAATGGAGTCCGCGGTACAAGAATAGAATATAAATATACTGAAGCGCAATAAATAACTGCTAAAAAATTGTCAAAATGTATTTTAGGTATTTAAGTCCTAATGGTGCTGATAGACTGGAAAACTCACACACATTGTAATAAAACATAGAGCATTCGAGATTTTAAAATTTTAAACTGAACAATGAACAGAGTGAATCATTTAGCCAAACATCGATAAGAACATAGGTACCTAATTATTCATGATCATTCTAGAGAACGATGTAGTGCGTCAAAAACACTTTCAAGATTATCACTTTACACTGTTAGACTAGACAGTGACGGTGTATGGGAGGGAAAATGTCATAAGCTCGTCTTTGCAAAATGCTAGAAATCCTTTAGCCAGAACGCATCTTTATAAGACCATGGTAATATTATGATTAATGGTCGTTAAATATGTTTCAGCTTTGAGCATCTATAGACAGAATAGTGTTGAGATAAACTTTTGAGTAATTGTGTATGCCAATAATAAAGTTTTGAAAAAAAATATATCCTGAACCGAATAATATACAGAGAATGTAATGTCTGAATGAAAAGGTCGCAAGCTGAGACTGAAAGGCGCAAGACAATGTGTTGTAGCGTAAATTAGGAGAGACCTACGGCCAGCAGTGGTTCGTCATAGGCTGATTTGATTGATTGATTGATGTCTGTTTGTTCGAAGTAATCTCCCGAATGGCAGGACTGATTGCGACGGTTAAGATAACTGATGTCACAGTAGTAGCTTAAGCTAAATTCTGTGCAATATACATACATTATGGTTTCGCCGCGATGGACCTAGAGATGCAGAACGAATGACTTACTCTAAGTGAATTTTGTATTCCTTGCAGTGGCTTTACCTAGATTTTATCTGAATGCATTTTAGTTGACCCTCCCCGAGAAAAGTAATCTGATCAGGTGGGGGAAAGCCACAGATAAAACATGTAATGCATGTCGAGCTTCATTAAGTCTTTACTAAAACGAATATCCAAAGCGGCATTGATAGGATCTTATCGAATCTGGTTGGGCAGGGGAGGGAACATTGCTGACGGTGAAAGGTGATCGTTTATGCGCATAGAATGTTAGCCACCCTAAACCTACTCCAATGGGTCGCAAGTTCCAGATGCCGTCGGGGTATTCCCCCTTGTGCCACGCTATGGCCCCGCCACATTTTTAAGATTTTGTCCCACGTAGTAGGTGGTGAGCCGTATTGCCATGTTGAAATGGATAGACGCAGTGCCATGTTGCGAAGCACGGAAACGATTGCAGATAAATGTCACAAGTGGTCACTTGTGGTCATCCATCCCAGAAACGGCCATAGTAAATGTCACTTACTGCAGTAACTATTCACAGGACACTGCAAAATAACAATATTCTATAGAGGACAACTAATAAATAACAAAAATATAAAATTATATAATAAATAATTGATGAAATCGTAGATTAAAATTGACATCCAATTAATTAGGGATTGACATTTTGTAACTGAAGTTAACAATAATATATTACGTGTCATGTAAAGCGCTATTTTACGTAGTTTCAAACGAAATCAATAGCATGTCCTTGTACATGTATCAAACTAGCTGTGTAAATGTTGCTGTGCCCGAACTGGGTCCACAATGATACTTGAATTTTTTGTAATATCTGATTTACATTGTGGATATGCCATCTATACATCTATACCTAATAATAAAATGATAGAAAAGTCAAAACAGTACATGGAAAATATAAAAAAAAAACTCGCTGGGTGTTCAACATAAGATACCGAAGCCCAAAATATGGTAAGAAATTGTATTGTCTGTTTGTTTTGCTTTGTCCGGAAGGATCTCGAAAAGTACTCAATAGATTTGATTCAAAATTTGCACAAATATTAACTAGGGGTAGGATCTTTCCAGCGGGAGTAAGTGGGACTGCGCCGCCACCTTCTGCGAGCAGGTCATGCTCGTGAAGGAGGCGGCGGGACGGGTACGGGAGAGAACACTTTTTTTTTTATATTCAGCTCGCCAAATTGACGTCGCCACCAGCCTGATGGTAAGAAAGCAGTGGCGCGTCTAGCGATTGGGGGCCACTTCTTACAGTGGTCCTCAAGTTGGCGGCCCTGTGATGTGCCTCTTCACGCTCCTCTTGAAGAACCCGGGATTGTAAGATGAGGGAAAGACGTGTGCGGGCAGGTCGTTCCATGTTTTTATAGTTCGACAGAGGAACGATCTTTTGAAACGCTCGGTTCTGGCGAAGATTCTCTCCACTGTGTATGAGTGGCATCTTTGCCCGGCACGCGTTGTTCGGGATCCCACCCGAGTTCCGCAGTCGGCGGCCTGGGCGCCGCCGACGTCTTCGCCGAGGACTATCGGCCACCATGACCGGGGGCCTGAGGACGATGAGAGCACACCGTCCTTACAGAAGCAGGCCCATGACGGCAGCGTGACGTGAGCAATTCACGCACGCCCCCCTTAGAAGCGGGATCACACCCGAAACCCCCCACAGACGCGGGATAGCACCCGAACCACCCCCTGGGCGAGGCCGCAGTGGCGGCCGTGGGTCTGTTGGGAGTTCTGGGACATCCTTCCGAGGGCTTCCCCGGGGCTCCCAACCACAGGCTGTTGGGCGTGACGTGAGGTTTTTTAGTCGGTAGGAGTCCGGCATAACATCCATGAGGATTTTTCCTCACGTTAAACAAAAAAAAAAGGGTAGGATCTTCACATAGGCTATGCTATATATTATCACGCTACATATCCTAGGGGCTAAGCAGAGAGCAATTAAACAGGCATTATCACATAATTTTCACGCGTACGAAGTCGCGGGCAACAGCTAGTAAAGAATACAATTACAACCAAGGCACACGTAATTGCGGGAATTTTTACATTATCTTACTAATATTATAACGGATATGTTGATGTAAGGATATCTCGATGTTTGTTACTCTTTCACGCTCTAACAGCTGAACCGATCTGGCTGAAATTTGGTTACGGAACATTTTTTTTTTCATAGAAATATAGATTGTAAGACACGTACGAAATCTTGAGGACATTCTTCCGAGGACTTACCCGGGGTTGCCAACTGTAGGCAGTAGGTAGAAAATGTGTGGTTTTTAGTGGGTAAGAGTCAGTAAAATAGCATCCATGACGGATTTTCCACACGTTAAAAAAGGGGGAGATACGAAATACAGACTTTCAAGGATACACAACACATTAGATTCCCATTATATAAAGCTCCTTAGCGAATAGCACCTCACAACCTGTTGCCAACAAATGTGATATTAAATCGTATTTATTGCTTTTGTTTGGAGACTGTTGGTTATATTCATTACGGACATTTGGTACATACAATAGTTTGTTAAGCTGCTAGAATTTATGTTCACTTTGCACACACATAATAATTTATGTAGTTGTCTTTTTATAATAAATAATATCTAGTCTTTTTTTTGTTTAACATGAGGGAAAATCCTCATGTATGTTATGCCGGACTCCTACCGAACAAAAAACCTCACGTCACGCCCAGCAGCCTGTGGTTGGGAGCCCCGGGGAAGCCCTCGGAAGGATGTCCCAGAACTCCGAACAGATCCACGGCCGCCACTGCGGCCTCGCCCAGGGGGTGGTTCGGGTGCTATCCCGCGTCTTTGGGGGGTTTCGGGTGTGATCCCGCTTCTAAGGGGGTGCGTGCGTGAATTGCTCACGTCACGCTGCCGTCATGGGCCTGCTTCTGTAAGGACGGTGAGCCGTCCTCTCACCGTCCTCAGGCCTCCGGTCACGGTGGCCGATAGTCCTCGGCGAAGACACGTCGGCGGCGCCCAGGCCGCCGACTGCGGAACTCGGGTGGGAGAGTTCTCTCCCGTACCCGTCCCGCCACCTCCTTCACGAGCATGACCTGCTCGCAGAAGGAGGCGGCGCAGTCCCACTTACTCCCGCTGGAGAGCATGGCTCGCACCATGGTCTCGAGCAAGAGAGTGTCCACGTCCAGACTCACTACGAGGAGCTGGCGCTGTTGCGCCCACGCCGTCTTCTAATATTCTAAATTCTCCATCTAGTCTTACTAATATTATAAATGCGAAAGTTTGTGAGTGTGGATGTTTGTTACTCTTTCACGCTCAAACCGCTGAATGGATTGGGCTGAAATTTAATTCAGAGATACATTATAGTCTGGAATAACACATAGGCTACTTTTATCTTGTGAATAAGTTCCCACGGAACGCGGGAACGGGAACAAATTTTACGGGGGCGAAGCTGCGGGCATCAGCTAGTTATAGTAATAAAGATACAGGGTAGGTAAACAACCCATATCAACGACCAGCCGAAATACTTAAATATATCAACCTGAAATCTGTGTTTAGGCTAATCAATCAAATCAATATCAATCAATACAGCTCATGACAGGCCACTACTGAACGTAAGTCATTCCCAAATCACGCCATAATACACGGTTCTGCGCCAAACACATCCCTATTTATTGAAAAAACAAGCATTTTTATAACTACGAAATAAAGTTGCTACCTATCCAACAACTTGATACATAAAACCCATGACGCAACTCAAATTGACCCCCTGACCACCCTGACCCCTTATTCACGTTTCTAACTTACACAAAACCCTTAATCCAACTTTATCGCAATTCACAGCAATACATGTATTAGCCCTCATCCATCAAGCGGGCAGAATAAAGTCATAAATGCATGAAAAGTAGGCCGTATGAGGGTGGACTTCAATGCCCCTCATTACCGACGAACCGTCTCCACATGAGAGCATTACAAAAAGAGATTTAGACGATAGCGTGCCAGGAACGATACGACAACGACAATAAGTAACATTTTCATGGAGCTAAATACAATATTTTTACGGTGTCGTGGGCTCGATTCCCACCGGAGACAAATATTTGTGTGACCCATAAATGTTTGTTTCCAGAGTCTGGGTGTTTCTATGTATAATATGTATGTATTTAAAAAGTATATAAGTATTAATATTCGTGGTCTGATACCCATAACAAAAGCAGGTTATTCCTAGCTTACTTTGGGATCAGATAGCGTTGTGTGAAATGTCCGTGAATATTTATTTTATTTATTTATATCATACATTTTATAGAAGTTTTCTAAACTAATATTATAAAGAGGAATGATTTGATTGTTTGTTTGATTGCACCAATAGACTCCGAAACTACTGGTACGATTTGAAGAATTCTTTCACTGTTGAGAAACTATAGACTATTTTATTGCCGTATTCTCACGGGAACGGAAGTCATGCGGTTGAAACCGCGTGACGTCCACTAGTATATAAACAACAGCAAATTGAAAAAAATAATGCTGTTTGAATATTAGGGCCGGGCCCACCAATATTCAGTTGTTCACCTGCAAGCGTCGCGCCTGTATTAACGGACTAGGCAGTTTCAGGCGGCGTTCACAACCATCGTGGATTTCATGTAAACCTAGACGTAGCGTCGTCTTCCAATACCTAAAGACAACACGGCCAGCTGATGTTCCTGATGACATCATTAAATGCTACGCACAGACGATGCATCGTGCCTGTGTTACCCCGACTAAAAGAACAATTTTGAGATAAGGCCGTGGTGTGCATTTGTCAAAGTCGATGTTTGCTGGCGCCGATTGCGCTGCATGGAAAACCTTTCCTTTTCCATCATTTGGCTCTACATGAATCATGGCGCTATAAACTAGAATAACGTGTGCGACTATTATTCTTAGGTACCTACCCGTGAGGGCAGATATTCATGACGTACAGTTGCGGTTTCTGAATGAACGCTGAGCTGGGGTCCCTCAAGAAAACTCTTGTCGGGCCGCCCACGCATTCGCTCTCTCTCATGGTCTAACCCAGATGGTACCCGGGACCACGCAAACACCGAGCAGGTTAGATCATGTTCCCGCTCTGATGGTTGGACATATTGCTGACGAGTCGTTCAGCTTAAATATAATGTGTTGATACGCGTCTGGATACTTACGACCACTGTATGGTGCAGGCTCGCAAGCAGATCTATTGCACGTGCAATAGAGTTGACAGGGCGATTATGGCACTGTTTGCGAGTAGGCTAGGACGGTCCTAGTGTTTACTTATATTTTGAAGCGCTCGTGGCCCCGCGGACTCAGTGTTCTGTAAACGATCACTGCAGTAAGCAACATTTACTATGGCCGGATATGGATGGGTGACCACCACGTGGACCACTTTGTGACATTTATTTACGAGCGTTTCCGTGCTTCGGAAGGCACGATAAGCCGTTGGTCCCGGTTGTCAGTAAAATGACAGTCGTTAAGCCAAGTTGAAGGCCTTACGGGCGGCTTGAAAAATTTCAACTGTGGGTCGTCACAACCTGCGCCCGGGTCGGCAGCGCGTGTGTAGCGCCTCTGGTGTTGCAAACGTCTATAGGCTACGGTTACCAACCTTCTGGTGGGCCGTAAGCTTGTCTGCCACCTAAGTAGTATAAAAAAAAAAAAATACTTTGCAGCCGTCCCGTGATGCTCTGCTTCTCGGATAGAGTTTTTTCGGAGAGCGCATCTGCGGTTGTTTGCGAGTACACTTTAGGCCTAATATTATTGTGCTTCAGGCATGAAGTGAAATGTAGATTCCTACGAAAGGGAACTCGAGGAATCGATGGAGACTTCTTACACTTCATCCATAATGGTGTTCTGTACATCCATACGCATGTTGAGCTCTGTAGGAATATAATTATGGTAGACTTGCCCTTATTTTTAGAAAAAATGACCAAACTATTAATTCCTAAAACCAGGGCATTATTTGTGGGGCCACGCAGGGTTACACAGTGCCCCCAAAAGAAAAATCGAAACGTTAGGTAAGCATCCTAGAAACGAAAAAGAAAAATTAAAGAATACGAAAATGTTTCTAAACCTACATTAACGTTACAGACTATTTTGATATGGATATTCTGCTAGGCTACCACACCATAAGGACCGTTGTTAGGGTTTCGTTTGGCTACAACCATGACAGGTTAGGCCGCCAGTTTTACCGGGGGAACACTTTTTAGATATATTCACGACCACATCGTGATGACGGGCGATAAGTACAGACAGTGCCCTGCATTAGGGCTTTGTGGAGCATGAACCTATCGATGCGCCACGAATTCTAGCGGCTACAATCGATGATTATGCTCCAGTGCGTAGGACGGCGGACGAACTGCTCACCATCCGTACAAAAACAATCCCAAGACGATAGCGTCACGTGAGAGTCCTAAAAAGCGTGAATATACCCGATGGATGTTACCTAGTTCAACGGGCCCCCATAACATAATGTTTGACGTGGATTCATGGGAGGAGGGGGGGGGGGGGGGGGAGTAACGTGCCCTCGCTTTCATTTTCACTAAGAGGGCCCCATCCAACGAATTTGCCACCGGCCCCAGATGGTGTAGTTACGCCACTGCCTGGGATATCTTTCCGAGGGCTTACCCGGGGCTCCCAACCGTAGGCTGTTAGGCAGGATACGTGAGGTTTTTCAGTCGGTAGGAGTCCGGCATAGCATCCATGAGGATTTTCCCTTACGTAAAAAAAAGAGGTAAATGCTAAGTAACAGATTTAGGCTTAAGATAGACTAGGTCTTTATTTGTATCTACCTAATACACATAGATCGCTCTTCAACAATAGAATTTCTCGTGACATGTAAGTAAGACTCCATCAAAATACCAATACATGAAAAAGATGTGTGATGAGTATTGCGAATAGTACAATAATCCGCGTGGCTTATTTACGGCAAAGGAGAATCAATTTTCATTACACAAGATATTTTTATGAAATTGGTTTAAGCAGTTACGCATTTATTTCATCATGCACGAGATGATGGTGATTGGATAGAGTTTGGAAGGGTTCAGCTTATTTTTATAAATGAGTAACACCTGATGATTATGTAAAAAAAATGTGACCCAAAATAACATATTTTGAGATTATTGTAATTATTATTCGATGTAATTTTGTAAATTCCCATATAACATCATCTAGTCCAAATTAATCTAATATAAACTTGTACTATGGGATCTAGACAACTGATAAACATACTTATATATTTTATTCATTTAAAAATTTCTTTCTTTCTTAATACATAAGTAACATAGACAAATGTACTCATCACACAAAGAGATGTGTCCTGGGTGAATCCACGACCTCCGAATCTGTAGTCAGGTACTCTAACTACTGGATTACGAGGCCAGTCATAATTTTTAAACAAATAGAGGCTTAAGCCATATCACATATCACCCATACCTGCTGACTAATGGAGGAGGTCACGTTGAAGAGGAGGAAAGCTTGAAACAAAACCCTGTGCCAACCCTTCTGGTCGTGTAGGCTAATCATCCTCCCAAATTTTTTAGAAGAGAATCCAGCAGTAAACTGCGATAAGATTGAAGAGTAAGGGTACTTTGCAACCAGAAATGTGCTATGCCAAGTATGGATGTGTTTGAAATCCACCAATCATATTGAAAAGTGGAAAAGCACCCTAACGTTGGGCGCATACTGACTTGTCGCTCAGTGTGCGCCTGCATCGGGCGACATGTCGCCGCGACTGTCGCTGGCGTCGGCTACAAGTCGCAGCGACAGACGTAGTCCAAGAAAGCTGTCTTTCGGCACCCGTCGCCAAGCGACGCCGACGGCCACTCCCCTAGCTTGTCACCGAGTCGCGGCGACATGTCACCCAGTGTGCGGAGTTTCGAACAAAATGTATTTAATTTGGCAACCGCAGCTTGTCGCCCAGTGTCTTTATATTCTATTATTATATATTCTGCAGGCCCAAAGGATTACATGGTTTTAATGTCAACTTGATACCTTTAAGCGTTTACGAGTACGCAGCGAATAGACTGAGGGACAGCAAAATGATCTAGCATGGTTATGTATTTACACTGCGGTTTTTTACACTCATAGACTCCACGCGAAATACTTACCTAGGTACTATTAACTTAGCCAGCCGCGACAACGGGCGCTGCATCGCGTCGGTGCACGTAAGCAAGTAAATAGTATTTTGTGTGACGTCGCGTTGGTGATCCCATAAGGAGTCCTTTTTTCCTTTTTAAGGTACAAAACCCTAAAAACTAGACCCTAAAAGTTATATCAAGTCAGTCGTTTCACTAATACCCAAACATTCATTAATCTTACTAAAATTTTTAGATTAGATGAATAGATAAGTACAACCACAAAACGCCTTTGACATCCATCTATTAGTTAATGAAATATCGATCCCTGCAAATGAAACTTTCACGTGAAGCAAATACTGAATCTTAAAAGTGGTCTTGAAGGTACACATCTTTCTGATTGATCACAGATAATATAAAAGCTTGTAATACAAATGCGAAACTTTGTATAAAAGTTAATGTTCTTTTTACTCTTTCACGCTCTAAAAGTCTGAAAGGATCTGGCTGAAACTTGGTACATCGATAGAAAGGAGTCCGTCATTGGCCTCTGGTTTTGTAGTTATGAACTCCGACCAACTAGAGCAAAAGGCTAGTCTAGTAGTTTTACTAATAATGTAGCACTATATATGATGCCCGTGACTTCGTCCACGTGGAGTTTTCCCGTTCCCGCTTCTCATAAAAATCAATTCTCGGGTTAAAAGTGCAAAATTTTTGTTACTCCAAACTTGAAACCACACCTTTCCAACCTAATGCCTACGGTTGGAAGCCCCGGGTAAGCCTTCGGAAGGATGACCCCAGGACTACCAATAGACCTACGGCTACCACTGCAGAGGTCAAGGGTCTTATTCCCACCCAGAGTAATCTTTTTTGTGTAATAAGGACATTGATTTGTTCTGGCTCTGGGTGCAATTTATTTGCTAATCAATTCCACTTATTCAATTTTATATTTTTATTTATTTGTAATGACTGTTTATCTTCGGGTTAGTAGGTAAATTAAACAAAATTATGTGCAACTAACGCTTGGTTAAAGCTCTAAATGGAATATTCGTGTTACTGGTAAAGCGTAATAAATATTATAGTCTGCAGCAGTACTATGAAACGCTCGCTTCCCCTGAGTGAGGAAATGGAGGACTATTTATCGGGGAAGATAGCTTCAGTTTAATTTAAAAATATGTTTTAAATATTCGCTGTAGGTGTGGCATCATATTTTAGTCAAGAGTACACTAATTCAATAAGCTTTATTAAAAAACCGAATAATGTCTAAGTAGATAAGTAGAGTGAGCCAGCGGGGATAAGATGCGCTCAAAGTACTTATCTACTTAGCTTTTGTGAAACTACAAAGGATTTCATCTACTATGAATGCCTTATTACTTACTAGCTGTTCCCCGCGGCTTCGACCACGCAGGAGTCTTTATCGCGTAAAATCATAATCCTCCTTTTGCGCAGTCGGTTAAAAAGTTATCTATGTCCTTTCCAGGGCCTCGAACTATCCCTATACCAAATTTTATCTCAATCGCTCCAGCCGCTTAGGCATGAAAGCGTAACAAACAGACAGACAGAGTTACTTTAGCATTTATAATATTAGTAGGGAGTAGGGCTATGGCGAGATCCTGTTCATAATTTGAAATTTAATACATTGTTACTTTTCTAATTAAAATTAAAAATTATACGATCCTGTAAAGAAAGGCTATATAAGCTCATGATTCTGAAAAAGACAAAGGAAAAACTTTAGTTCAAAAATAGAATCAAAGCTTTGAAGAAAGAGATGCCTTTGAACATTGAACAAAAACATTCAAAAGTTTTAGTTGTTATGATCCTTATAAAGTTAACAAGCTCAACTCTTTGTATTAAGTGGTTTTGAAAGTGGCAACACTCTTACTTATTGTTACATTTCTGTTACAAAAACGAGTGGTTTATAAGTACCTATAGGGTCTGATATTTCTGTATTAACTCAATGAGTTGTGAATGTATTGGTTTGCAATCGAAGACATAGACCAATAATTCTACTGACTTGCTGTTGTACCTATTTAGTGAAACGTAGTACTAGTTTTTAAAACCTCATGCTTTTTTTTTTTTATACTACTTAGGTGGTAGACAAGCTTACGGCCCACCGGAAGGTTGGTAGCCGTAGCCGTAGCCTATAGACGTTTGCAACACCAGAGGCGCTACACAGCTGCCGACCCGGGCGCAGGTTGTGACGACCCACAGTTGAAATTTTTCAAGCCGCCCGTAAGGCCTTCAACTTGGCTTAACGACTGTCATTTTACCGACAACCGGGACCAACGGCTTATCGTGCCTTCCGAAGCACGGAAACGCTCGTAAATAAATGTCACAAAGTGGTTTACGTGGTGGTCACCCATCCATATCCGGCCATAGTAAATGTCGCTTACTGCAGTGATCGTTTCATTTTAGGGTTATGACTATTTGAGCCCCTTTTATATCATACTAGCGGACGTCAGGCGGTTTCCCCGCGTGGTTCCCGTTGCCGTGGAAATATGGGAATAAAATATAGCCTATGTTACTCAGGGTGAATGTAGGTTTCCAATGGTGTAAGGATTTTTGAAATCGGCACAGTAGTTGTTGAGTTTATTCATTACAAAACGTACACACCCTCAAAAATACTCCTTATCCTCTAGATAATATGAGTAGATTATGATAAGATTTTCAAAAATCTTTGCTCAGGTAATGACAAAGACAAAATTACTATCTACAGGTCAAAGTATGCGCATGTAAATTATTTTGTACAGTACTAGCGAACGTCACGCGGTTTCACCCGCGTAGTTCCCGTTCCCGTAGGAATACGTGAAAAAAATATAGCCTATGTTCACCGCAAAGAGTGTAGCTTCCCAACAGTGAAAGAATTTTTCAAATCGGTTTAGTAGTTCCGGAGCCTATTTGTTACAAACAAACAAACGAAAAAACAAAAACACAAATCTTTCCTCTTTATAATATTAGTATAGATGACGGAATGAAAGTTACATTGTCGGGTAGAATAAAATTGTGGCAATTTCATAAATAGTTTTGTAAAGAAGCACAAAAAATATTTCTATTTATAAAGAAAACGTATAAGAATTATTCATTTTCTCTGTCGGTAGAGCATCAGTAAAATAATGAATTATTTTACTCAACACGGAGTCTGACATCTAATGACCCAAATGTCACGTGTTCACTGAAATGATCTTGAGATCTAACACAGTTCATTGACACGTGAGATTTTGTTGTAGCTTCTGATTGAATTAGGATCAATGATGAAGTGAGACAGTGGGTTTATTTGTATTTATAGTACCGGTACCTTCTTGAAAAACTTCAGTTCAGAAAATAACCGTATAACACAATGATGTTAGTGTTACTCACTAACTAGCGCGAGGTAGCTATGCAGAGAACTCTTTCCCAGGGCGCCTTATTCCAAGAGATTCCAGTGTGCGTGCAAAGGTAGGCGAGGGCTCTCACGAAAACAGCCAGGTAGGGTGTACACACATATATTTATATAACACACAATACTACAGAGACAATGAGATTACATAGATACAGAAAGCACAGACATACATAAGAAGAATTACGGGTTACGTACTAATTGTACATCACTAAACCAAATCAACGTGAGTGGTGACTTAGGCGGCTAGACTACACGTACAAGTAGCTGACAAGTACTGGCCTTCGTTGTGGGTGAGAGCAACTCCGTTTGTTGTAAATGCCGGGTGTAGACGGCGAGCTTCTTACAAATGCACCCTGCTCACGCAGTCCACGTAAGATTGGGGTGTGGCTTCTCCCACCATACAGAGGCAGCCTCCAGCCCCTAATAAGCGACCCAGTTTTCTGGGTAAAATGCAGCAAATACTCCGTTAGAACTTCTACCAAACGGTGAGGCACTAATGCCAGAGCTTGTGCGAAAACCTTTTCGAGGCACAGCTCACCAAGCCAAAAAAGGAACCGACTACCTCAAAGCAGCTCATATATCTTACTCTCGGAATATTCTCGCAATCTTTAATAAAACCTGTTTCTCCTTAATGCAAATCATCGGTTGCCACAGACAAAACTTGTCACTTGTGTCAAAGGAAAACCACAGATAAAAAAACCAGCGATGAATTGATTAAGGGCGGCTTTACACATTGTCAAGCCCGAGTACCAGATTGCTACACAAAAAATAAATGCTACAACCACCCCCCCCTTAATAGTATTTCCTGCGGGTATGACACGCTGGAAATACACAATAAAGAAAACAGAAAAGTACTGACTAATAAACAAAGACAACCAGCTAGGTACTTCAACCCCAAGCTGACTGCTACCATTACAATAACAAAGAAAGATCCTCCTATACACCTAACTAGACACTGACTCATGTACCGGACAGGCTAAGTAACTAGAGTCTAATGCCCTTCATAGAAAACGAATGCTCCCTTTACTCGCTGCTGATACCCTAACAAGCTCTCAGGATATTGTAGAGTACTGAGGAGCGAATGAGAGAAAAACGCTCGGTGCGGTGCATAGAAGAAACTACAACGTGACAATGTGAAGTCACTTACACACATAGAAATACAAACAAAAGATTAAAATAAGTCTTACATAATGATCACATAGCACTGGTTTAATAAACTAGAGAAACAGTGCTATGTAGTTACGTTAGGTATTGGAGACGTTGGGTATTGGAGACGGCTCCTCCTGATACTTCAGGATGTCCTTGATATGGTACTCCCCAAGATCCCTACCGTCTAGATCTTACAGCCTATATACTAAAGGGGATCGTTTAGCAGTCACCACACATTTAAGGAACTTAGGGGCTAGCTTAGAAGTGAAGATCTTGGCCTTGTTTGACAGGTAGAACGTGCGTTTGTAAACTATCTGTCCCACTATCAGCTCTACATGCCTTTTTCTGAGGTTGTAATACTTTTCATTACGCTGGTGGGCAACATTCAAATGTTTCCTCACCTGGTCGTATATGCGTTGTATTTCTCTCAGCTTGACACCGAAGGCTGATGGATCGTCTACGGAGACTGAAGCAGGGTGGCACACAATATCTGTCTGCCTGTATAGCACTCCATCTCCAATAAACTCCCTACCATGTACCAAGAAGTAAGGGGTGAAACGAGTTGCTTCGTTAACTGCAGTGTTTAAAGCGCACTGTATCTCAACCAAGAACGAATCCCATGACTTGTGTTGTGACTTCCCATAGCATGAGATCGCTTGAACAACATTACGAATAGCTTGTTCCGCCTGATTAGTTTGGGCATGATACCTAGGGTTATAATATATATTAGGTACATTGTATTTAGCTAACAGATCTTTAAATGGCTTACTCACAAACTGAGGGCCATTATCCATGTAAATAGTCTTGCAGACTCCGTGCACGAGAAACACACTCTTCTCTATGAACCTCGCGACTACAGCGCCTGTGGCAACCCGAACAGGGCACAACATGACATATTTGCTAAAGTAGTCGGAGACCACGATCAGGTGTACGTTTCTATTGCTCGAAGTGGGAAAGGGACCAAGCAGATCGACAGAGATAGCTTCGAATGGCTTCGAAACCCGCTTCGGGCTACCCATTAGGCCGGGACGAGACGTGTTTACGGGTTTGTACTGCTTGCATGTTTCGCAATTCCCAACATATTCTTTGACGTCCTCGTACATCTTGTGCCAGTAATAATTTAGGGCTAACCTTTTATGCGTCTTCCAAACGCCACCATGGGCACTAAGTGTGTCATCGTGGTACTTCGAGAGCAGGGGCAAGCGATCCTCCTGATGTACCACCAGCTTCCAGTCAAAGTCTGGAGTCAAAGAATATTTATTTTTAGTTAACCTATATAAAAGGTTGTCACGAATGTCATAATTTGGTGACTTCCTAGGGTTCTTCCGAACACTATTCATGGTGTGGTCATACCACGGGTCTTTAGTGGGTACTGCATCGAAGGAATCAATTTTGATACGAGACAGAGCATCAGGTACAACGTGGTCTTTACCTTTTCGATGCTCTATGTCAAAATCGAATTGACTGAGCCTCATGCTCCAACGTGCTAGACGACCCGTGGGATTTTTCAGTTTATGGAACCACAGAAGGGATGAATGATCCGTGACGACCGTACACTTTTGGCCTTCGACGTACTGACGAAATTGTTCCAAGGCGAAAATCACGGCCAAAAGTTCTCGCTCAGTTGTGCTGTAGTTCACCTCGTTCTTGTTGAGAGAACGGCTACAGTAGGCGATAGGGTGCTCAACACCATCGTGAGTTTGTGTCAGTACAGCAGCAACTGAGTAAGCTGACGCGTCACTAAGAATGCGGAAGGGCATCTCAAAGTTAGGCATTTTTAATATAGGGGCAGAAACCAAGGCTGACTTTAGCAGGTTAAAGGACTGTTCAGCCTCAGGGGTCCATTCGAACTTAAGGTTCGTAGAAGTCAGTTTGCACAGAGTTTTACTAATCCTAGAGAAGTTGTTAACAAAGCGACGATACCAGCCGGCCATTCCCAGAAATCTCTTAACCTCCTTAGGGTTAGAAGGGGTGGGATAGTTGAGGATAACCTCAACTTTACCCGGGTCTGTCCGTAGGCCATGTTTGTCCACATAATACCCCAGGTATTTGAGTTCACTCCGACAAAAGTGGGATTTTTTCATGTTAATAGTTAGGCCAGCATCCTTGAGTTGCTGATAGACTCTATGTAAGAGCTCTACATGCTCCTCAAAGGTGCTGGACACACAGACTATGTCATCCTGAAACGCAAATACCTTGTTGTCGAACTCGGGACCAAACAGACGGTCCATGAGGCGTTGCATCGTGGCACTGGCCCCGACAAGACCGAAGCACATGGAGTTGTAGTGGAACAATCCTCTCCAGGGAACCGTAAAAGCAGTCTTCTCAGCAGACTGGAGTGAGTCGAATGGAATCTGCCAGTAGGCCGCACTCAGATCTACAGAGGTTAAATACTTAGCATTATTAAGATGGTCCAAGATTTGATTGACATAGGGTAAGGGGTAGGCGTCACTCTTTGACACAGAGTTCAGCTTGCGAGAGTCCAAGCACAATCTGAGGTCGCCGTTCGCCTTCTCCACCATGACCACTGGAGAGTTCCAGGCGAACTGAGACGGGGACACTACTCCCATCTCCAGCATTCGGTCCAGCTCGGCTTCCAGGGCCTTCTGTTTAAGGGGAGAGAGCGGATAATAACGCTGCTTGATCGGTTTGCTGTCACCAGTGTCAATGACATGGTGCACAAGTGAGGTCCGACCTAAACCCACCTTATCAGTGTTCAATGAGTCGAATTTTTCAATGACCTCGTTGATTACACACCTTTGTTTAGTTGTCAGGTTGTCGTAATCCTCGAGGCCACCGTTAAGGGACACAGACTCTATAGGATTATTATCACTAAAACTATCAAGGCTAATATTTTGTAAAATTAATTTATCACTTAACTTAAATTGTTGCCAGAAATCCACACCAAATATCATGGAGGTGGTTATTCCTGGGACAACATAGAACTTGACAACTCGGATAACCGAATTGTACTCAATTGGCAAAGAGATACAACCCAGACATTGCAAGTGAGTGCTGTCTGCAGTTGTAATACGAAAAGTAGGATTGATACTCACAAGATCAAAACCCAGTTCCAAGAAGATGCGGTGCGCTCCCTTACCTAGTATAGAGCAGGAGGCACCGGAATCTAGAAGGCCTAAGACATTTAAATTTAAAACCTTAACAACTAGATACGGTCTAATGTCACTATCCCGTTTAGGAAACAGGACCTTATCAGAAATAGACTCAGACACAGAGTAGTGCATAGAGTTCCTAACAAGGCCCTGGCCTACGCGTTTTTTGGCTTGCCAGCACATTGTGAGCAGTCTGGGGTCTTGACTCCTTTGAGACCACACCGGAAATACACCAGCTCCCTTGACTGTGTGCAGCTGTATGCAGAGTGACCGCCCCCGCCACAACGAAAGCATTTGCGTTCGTGGGAGGTAGTCGGCGTCTCCACTGCAGACACCTGCTTGGTGGGCTTCTGTACACCTTTGTTCTTATGCTGGTGTAAGTCCGACGAAATCTCAAACTTGTCAAGAGCAGGCTCACGGAAAGCGTCCGCCCTAGTACGCGCAAGCTCCAAGCGCTTACCCAAACGTCTCAAATCATCAATAGAGTTAACTTCATGCAAGGCCAGTTCTTTCATGTAATCAGGTCGAATATTGTGCATGAGAATGTCCAACTGCTCTTCACTGGGCATTTTACATGACAACCTTGAGAACATGGCTTGCATTGTACATAAATAATTAACCAAGGACTCAGAGCGGGCTTGTGTACGCTGTCTTATCTCGTTCCTGAGGCGGTAATCATAATCAGGAATATCGAAGGTATCTCTAAGCTCACTAATAAGATCCTCATATGAGATGAAGTTAGCTTTGTTTGTACGGAACCAAGACAAAGCCGGTCCATCCAACAGGTCGGAGAAAGCCATAAGGAGTCTAGGCTTAGTAACCTCCCGAGCACATCTAAGTTCCTCTAATCTCTCTAAAAACACACGTACACAAGTAGAACCATCATATTTTAGATTAAATGAACATAAGTTAAGGGGACGTTCTTTATACACTATGTTACATGTAGAACTATACCTACTTGAACTACCTCTCACTACTGGTGAAGTATATTCCACCTGGTCACGACACGAAGGATCATCACCATCATCATCCGAACCCTCGGATTCAGAATTACTACCGGGTTCAGCCCTAGCAATGATCTTCACTAGCCTACCACGAATTTCCACCAGGTCAGGGCAATCCAAACCACAACGCGCCAACCTAGTTAGCAGATAGTTTGCCCTGACCATTATTCTTACGCGAGAATTATTATTGGCCAAAAACTCACCTGACTGAAGAGCCTCCTCCAACTCGGAGACCTTCGGAAGGCAGGTCGAGAGCTCAGCCGATGCATCAGCGGGTACGGGGGCATTCGCTTTGATGCTTCCCCGACGGACAAGTCGGTGTGCCGCTCTTAGCTCACTACGAAGACCAGTCACCGTCGCATCCGGTTCCACTGAAATTCCCATGTGGGACAGCTCGTTAGCAAGTTCATCCTTTCTTAAATAATTAACATATTTTTTCATCTGTGCCATTATGTAAAAATTTACTTACAACAATTATAAAGATAAAATGGCACAGATAGGGATCAATTACAAAGTAAAAATGTGAATTGAGTTACAACAAAGTGTACTAAGTTAGGTAATTATGTTTCAAATTGACTTTTAGAATTTAACAAAGATTAAGGGTATACTAAGAGAGAAAAGTTTCTAAATTTTCTGATAACACAGTTCAGGTTAATAATTAAATTTCAAGGTATCTACACCCCTTCAACAAAGTTTATAATTACAGAGTGAAATTCACTAAGTTAACACAGAGAGATTCACTAAGTTTACCTTACAAGGTGAAGCTATAGAATAATATATATTATATATTAATCTACACTAATAATATAATAAATATATGTGTGCACCATAAAAAAAGAAAAAAAGAAACACATAAAAGAAAAAACACAATAAGAAAAAGAAGTGGGTATGCCAAATAAATTCAAAAAGTTTTTCCAAAATCACAGCTATTTTAAATTTTAGAATTTAGAGTTTAGTGTCTTTTCCAGCCAAAGATGTAGGTAGCTGGAAGAAGACGAAAGGGATAATTTTGTGCTTAGCTGTTAGCTCCACCAATTAACGTCCTGGAGCGTCTCGGACGAGACACCAGGATGGTTGCGCCAGAGGTAACCACCTATGCACACACACTAGACTGAGGCTACCGCAGAGTAGACCCAGAGATTTGCCCCACGTTGGGCGCCAATTTATAACACAATGATGTTAGTGTTACTCACCAACTAGCGCGAGGTAGCTATGCAGAGAACTCTTTCCCAGGGCGCCTTATTCCAGAGATTCCAGTGTGCGTGCAAAGGTAGGCGAGGGCTCTCACGAAATCAGCCAGGTAGGGTGTACACACATATATTTATATAACACACAATACTACAGAGACAATGAGATTACATAGATACAGAAAGCACAGTCATACATAAGAAGAATTACGGGTTACGTACTAATTGTACATCACTAAACCAAATCAACGTGAGTGGTGACTTAGGCGGCTAGACTACACGTACAAGTAGCTGACAAGTACTGGCCTTCGTTGTGGGTGAGAGCAACTCCGTTTGTTGTAAATGCCGGGTGTAGACGGCGAGCTTCTTACAAATGCACCCTGCTCACGCAGTCCACGTAAGATTGGGGTGTGGCTTCTCCCACCATACAGAGGCAGCCTCCAGCCCCTAATAAGCGACCCAGTTTTCTGGGTAAAATGCAGCAAATACTCCGTTATAACTTCTACCAAACGGTGAGGCACTAATGCCAGAGCTTGTGCGAAAACCTTTTCGAGGCACAGCTCACCAAGCCAAAAAAGGAACCGACTACCTCAAAGCAGCTCATATATCTTACTCTCGGAATATTCTAAAGAAAGAAAGAAAGAAAGAAAAATTGTTTATTCCATACACAAGAAAAAATACCAATAAAATACTAAAATACCTACATACATCCTTAAAAACTAATACACGATTCCATTGCCATACATTATGTGGAATAACGGCCGCCTCTCAGCTTAATGCTGTCTGCATGTAAAACATGCAGCCAGCGCTGGTTTTCAGAGACGGCCGGCCGCGACGCGACGACGGTATGACAGACAGGCAACCCATCACCAAAATGCAAAAAATAAAATACAAAAATAAACAAACATCGCCAATCCCAAACAAATAATAAATAAAATATATATTAACATTTTTTTTTTCTCGCAATTCTCGCAATCTTTAATAAAACCTGTTTCTCCATAATGCAAATCATCGGTTGCCACAGACAAAACTTGTCACTTGTGTCAAAGGAAAACCACAGATAAAAAAACCAGCGATGAATTGATTAAGGGCGGCTTTACACATTGTCAAGCCCGAGTACCAGATTGCTACACAAAAAATAAATGCTACAACCGTAGGCTGTTAGGTGGGATACGTGTGGTTTTTAGTAGGTAGAAGTGCAGAATAGCATCCATATAGGACTCATACATACATACATACACATATAATCACGCTTGTCTCCCATCGCGGTAAGCAGATGGCTTTCCACTTGCTACGATCCTGGCATACAACTTTCGCTTCTTCTACTTTCATAACTGTTTTCATGCACGCTTGCCGGTTAAGGGTACTTTTGACCTTGCCTTTTTCCAGAAGGTCTCTGATTAGATCCGCCGAGGTCGACCCCTACCAGTTCGCCCATTCATTCTCACCTCATAAATCTGCTTTGTCAGTCTATTTTCATCCATTCTTTCCACGTGTCCAAACCATCTAAGCATCCCTTTTTCAATCTTAGTTACTACATCTTATGTTATACCACATTTTTCCCTTATTACGCTATTTCTTTTTTTGTCCATTAAAGTCCTCCAGCTTTACTTCGCAGACTTCTCATTTCCACAGCATTAATTTTGCTTTCATGGTTCTTCTGCCATACCCAACTTTCAGTACCATACTTAAGTGTAGTGATGAGGACTCTCCTTACGTTAAAACAAAAAAA
This sequence comes from Miltochrista miniata, assembly GCA_933228765.1. Lineage (NCBI taxonomy): Eukaryota > Metazoa > Arthropoda > Insecta > Lepidoptera > Erebidae > Miltochrista > Miltochrista miniata. Next base: position 31,104,837 of record OW121752.1, on the reverse strand, counting down.
AATGTAATTGGACGACGGAACGTGATATATGGCGCGGTCTACATTGCAGTAGTGTGGAACTCCGATGTCCAGTCAGGAGAATAGTAATTGCCGGCATCTCCAAAATACTTTTTCATCTAGAGAGTATAGAACGAGTACTTGTAACTTATTTAAAACTTATTTAAATTATTATTATAAATTGTATTTTTTTATATACCACTAAGGCGGCAGACAAGCTTACGGCCTCGCTGTGCTGTGGTCACCACAGCATATGAACGTTTGCCAGAGGCGCCAGACTCCCGCTGCCGACCCTAAAAGAATCTTCTCAGACCCCTTTTGAAAAGCCCTACTGGTAGTAATTGTAACATTTTGATTTTGTACATAGTTTTGTTCCAAAATATTGTGTTCTTTAATAAAACTAAACACCATGAAGGCAGAGTGACGTGAGGAATTCACGCACGAATTAGAAGCGGGATTACACCCGAAACCCCCCAAAGACGCGGGATAGCACCCGAACCACCCCCTAGGCGAGGCCGCAGTGGTGGCCGTGGGTCCGTTGGGAGTCTTGGGACATCCCACAAGGCGAAACGTCAGGTTTTTTTAGTCGGCAGGAATCCGGCATAGCATCCATGAGGATTTTCACTTACTTTAAAAAAAAGCAAAAACTAAACACCAACTATGAATAATGAAATATTTATGAATAACACAATCGACATAAATTATTATACGAAGTTGGAAGTGTAAGTCGTGTACACTACTTTTTTACTTATCTTACTCATAATATTATAATAATGCAAAAGTTGGTAGTCTGGATGTCTGCATGTGTTTTACTCTTTCATGCTGTATAATAAATAGGGATAAAACATAGACTATTTTTTCTCTGGAATAAGTTCACATTGGAAGTGGGAACGGGAACAAACTTACACGTGGGCTGAATCGCAGTTGCCATCTAGTGTGCTATAAAATCGTCCCCCGGTCATCATTTATTGCGTGTACGGAATTTAACGGCATCACATTCGTGTCTTAGGTAATTGAGTACAAGTGCACATTTCCTAATAAGGTACAGCCACTGACCTGTAATAGTATCTGGACTGGTGATCGGTTTTATAAAAGTGTGCCTAATTGAAAATCGCCATTTGGCGCTGACGGCAGCTAGCGAATGTACTTGGAACTAATACTAGTGATGTACAACACCTGTCTTGGTGTCGATAAAAACTTTACCAGATATCGACTACAATGTTAATTTTATTTTTGTACCAATGATGTTTACATAATATGAATGACTACTTTAAAGTACCTAAGTAGGCTAACCATCAGGCTCGCGAATTCAGTTTGGCGAGCTTAATATAAAAAAGTGGGTGTAGTGGGGCCCTACCAACACCATCGGGCCCAAGTCAACCTCACGTGCAAGCTCGTGCACCTGCTGAACAACGGACGAGGCTCTGACGGCGGCGGTCCATTTCAACACGGCGATGAGCTCACCACCTGTCACGTGGGACCGAATTGTATATGGTGAAATGTGGGCCGGTATTGGCCTCTGCCTACTCCCTCGGGGATAAAGGCGTGAGTAGATGTATGTATGTATGTATGAAATATAAAAAAAAAGTGTTTGCTTATAAACAGTGGTCGCAGGCATGTTGCCAAAGTAGTGTTACTATTGTAAATCGGCTGAAAAATGACACCGGACACAGCCCACACAGTCATTGGTTGTCTTTAATCATAATTGGGTCATGTTAGAACTTAAAGCTAGGCGTCCAATAGGCGGATGGGCCGGGCCCATTTAGATTTAGGTAAGTTGATTGGACTATCACGGGAGCATGGGTCATCATATGTAGATGAATCAGTTTCTGCAGTGACCAACGATGAATCAGTTTCTGAAAAATATTGAGTGTTAGTTATTTATATTCAATTATATTTCTTAAATACCAAAGAAGTATTCACTAACTAATTTACACCTACCAAGAAATATTGTAGGTATACTGCACTTTTTTAAAGCAGTCCGTGACCCATGTTTTAATAAACAGTCATCAGTAAAATGTTTTGAACAAAGATAATCTGATGTCTTCGGAGTCCAATTGACAAGCTTCATTTTTTATAGCCACAGTTTTAAACTGTAATCGGAGGGCAACCTGTAATAAAAGGAACATTTAAATATTATGAACAAGAGTAAATAATTTAATTATTAACAAAAAATAGTCTCACTAAGTGTTATAATTCAATGTTAGTGCTAGAAAGTTATATTTCACACGCTAGTTAGTAACTGTTTCGATTATCAACTACAATTTTAAGTGTTTATTAATAATTTTAATATGTTCATTAAATTATTAAAGAACTTTTACCATGCCTCTTGTTTTTTAAACTACGAATTTTGGCATTGGACAGAAAATTATCGATATACATTTTGACATCCCTATTAATCATTATAGGTTATAAAAATATTCGTAAAATCCCCGAAACTCGAAGGGTATTCGCTTATGATAGTAAAAAAAAACCTAAATTATGGTTTTATAATAATTGTTTAAGAATTAGATTCTTAGATTTACTTACTTGTGAAAAGAGACGCCACAGCCCTTCTCGTATCTTGTTTTACAATAAACACACGATCTCATGCTAAATATCTACTTAATTACACTATGAACTAAATTTATACATCAAAACACTTCAAATTTATACCAATCACAGTAATAACTTAAAAATATTCGAAATTTCACACATAAACTCCTTCTGAAATAAACAAACAACGGCCATTTGCAAACTAATTTAGTTCTCAGTGCACTCGGCAGAGGCGCTTTGAATCGGCCCAAAAAAGTAGCTGTCATTTTGTATGGAATAACCAGTCCAGCGATTATTATTACAGGTCAGTGGGTACAGCAGTCAACCACGTATCCCATTACCTAATATTTGCTATTACCGTCTGTATACGTAACCTTTGTTACGAGTACGTGACTCTTGTAATATAAGAATGTTATTTTTATTGTAGTACTATATCGCGTTATGGAACATAAATGGTTCATTTCGAGAGGAAAATATTATTACCCTTTCGGTAAATATTGAATTTGTGTAGTAGTAGAGTACACTAGACTCGATCAGGTTGATGAAATAAGTTTGTGGGAATATTGAATGCCTGATTTTTTTTTTCTTATTTTATATTTAGACGGGGCTTTTACTTGTCAATCTTTTTGAGTGCAACTGTCGAACTAACGAACTTGTGTTTTGTAATCTCCAGCCAGTTGTAGCCACAAATTTAGACATCAGGCGGTTTATGCTTGTATGGCAACGATAGTAAAGCTTGTGACACTGACGAAATAAACTTCACTGCATAGAGTTATTTCAAGTCAGGAAAATCTCCGTGGTACGAAAATGTGTAGTGAATGCTGTTATAGAGATGTGAAGATCGGCGAACGTACTTCAAATGCCAAAGATATGAATCGAATACTTTCTTTTACGTGCTAACTCACAACCACCGGACTCCTACCGACTAAAAACCACACGTTTCCTACCTAATGTCTACGGTTAGGAGCCCCGGGTAAACCCTCGGAAGTATGACCCCAGGATAACTCCCAGCCCTGGAAAAGACCAGACTCCCAACTAAGCTACCAAGACGTTCCATTCCACCTCAACATTCATTGAGCCGCAGGACAGGCCAGAAGTCATAGGGATTCAGTAACGTTATGCCTCGTGCATTTGCTTCTAGCGACAAAGGTCGCCAGCTTCTGCTCTACAGACCTAGGCCCGGAGCTTCCACACTACTACAAACCTTGCACGCTCGCCATCCCATTACCCTTTCCTGCAATAAGGGCAGCCAGCGCTACGTCGACAGACATTTGCAGCTTTATGAACTGCCTCCTGTGAGTCATTGCACTCATTGCACCAAGGTGGAACAGCAGTCTTGTTTCCTTTCTCCAATTCTAGTGTCTCTGGTCTACAGGGGGACCAAGCGGAACCGTTAATTTAGTTTTTTCGTTATTTTCCTAGGTCGAACTGTAGCACTTATATCTAATTGGTAGATTTGACTAGCTGGCATTCACTGTGCCACACTGTAACTGCAAATTATAAATCCCGTTTGATGTTTTCTTAATTTTTTTTTTATTAAACCATAACTTATTCTTTATTCAAAAGTCCATGTACTTTTAAAATGATTACCAAACCACTTTTATGAAGACTCTACTACTAGTCTTTAATTCTTGATGAGCTTTTAAGAGATTGATCAACTTTGTTAATAATAAAGCTGTAAACCTGTAATAGACATTGATGTCTATTACTTTATTATAAGACTTTCTAAAAGTTAGGAAAGTACATTAATTTTGAGAATTCAGTTTATTATTTGAGTTATTAATAAAATAAAGCTATGGAGACGTTATTCAATACACTATCGAAAGAGCAATAAAATATCGTACCTATGTCGTAAAATTGTATATTTTAATGATATCTAACTCCGCTTAAGGCCATACCCAAGATGGACAGACAGACAGACAGACAGACATGACGAATCTATAAGGGTTCCGTTTTTGCCATTTGGCTACGAAACCCTAAAAAAGTAGTAAATTTTGGGGGTCCCCATACTCAGAACTGAAACTCTAAATTTTTTTTTTTCATCAAACCTATACGTGTATCTAAAGATAGGTTCTAAAAAATGCTATTAAGGTTTCTAACATCATTTTTTTCTAAAGTGAATAGTTTGCGCAAGAGACACTTCCAAAGTGGAAAAATGTGTGTCCCCCCCCCCCCCCTCTAACTTCTAAACTAAGAGAATGATAAATCTAAAAAAAATATATGATGTACATTGCTATAAAAACTACCAACAAAAATTAGTTTGAACGAGATAGAGCTGGTAGTTTTTTTTTAATACGTCATAAACCGCAATTTCCGGTTAGTGAAATCACTACCACTGCGAACGTGTTAAAACATCAGTCACAGTTACAACAATAAGAACTTTTATATTATGTTACTTGCTGCTATGAAACCCTTCATGGGCGAGTCCAACTCGCACTTGGCCGGTTTATTTCTAGTTTTATATAAGAATCTTAATGCGGTTCACAGAATACATCTAGTTACCAAGTTTCAATGGCATAGGCCTTATAGTTTCGGAGAAAAATGACTGTGACACACGGACGGACAGACAGACAGACAGACATGACGAATCTAATAAGGGTTCCGTTTTTGCCATTTGGCTACGAAACCCTAAAAACCAAGGAACGTTTGTATTTCAATTTTCCTTTGTTTTAAGTGTAGTAAAAATACACTGCAAAAAATGTGATTGATTATTACGTAAAAATTAAATGTGACGAATTCACAAAGACGAATGTTCATATATTCATTGTTTTACTTAAATTATTACAAATCCAGACAAGAGGGGTCTTCCACTCGCTTAAAATTTTTGTTACTTTTGGAACAAAATTTCATTTCATTTTATTATAACAAACAAAAATAGTCGTAAACGCAGTTGCGAGGGTCAGCTAGTTATGTATAAATAAGAAGCGCTCGTGGCACCGCGAACTCAGTGCTCTGTAAACGATCACTGTAGTAAGCTCATTCATTATGGCCAGTCCTTGGATGGGTGACCATCCATGTGACCACTTTGTGACAGTTATTTGAGCGTCGTTACCGTGTTTCGGAAGGCACGTTAAGCCGTTGGTCCTGGTTGCCGTAAAATGGCAGTCGTTAAGCCAAGTTGAAGGCCTTTTTGGCGGCTTGAATAATTTCGACAGCAGGCAGTCACAACCTGCGCCTGTCTATCTCAACACGGCAATACAGCTCACCACCTATTACGGGGGACAAATTCTAAAAAGGTGAAATGTGGGGACATAATAATATGCCTCTGCCTACCCCTTCGGGGATAAGGGCGTGACCATATTTATGTATGTATGTAACTAACTGACCCTCACTTACGTTGTAACTATTTAGTAATCTGTGCCCTCACAACTTCGTTTACGACGCTTAAGGTGTATGAAAGGGGAGGTATTTCTTCATCAGACTCAGCAAGCGGTGAGTGAAACTGCCCTGTTTGCTTTATCATAAAAGAACTTGACTTGACTGAATTGTTTTGGAATCTATTCTAAAATAATTCATTTCAGTCCACGCCTTCGGCGCGGACGAAATATTTAGCTCTGGACTTAATCATTAAGCTCTTATATGATAAAGCCAACACGCCGCCGGTTTAGATTTACACTTACATTTAAAGGAACTCTTGAATTCTAGGTTTTGAGAAGTTGAGATGTCTCTAACTCCTGAACTTCCTCGGATCAATTTTCATTCAAATCAGTAGTTTCGGCGTGATACGTATTCGGAATACAGACGGACATGAAAATTTTAAATTTCATTTTGGCTTAAGCAGGTATCGATTAGAGAACGCGTTCTTTTTTTTTAAATAGCTTCCATGTTCAGACTCTCGACCCTCAACAGTTTTATTATTATGTATAGATATAGACTAGCAAGAAACTCGGCGGGCTATTCTTTTTAGTGCTCTGCTTACTGTAATATAGACTTAAAAAATCATAACAAATTGTTTTAGAATCCAACAGAGCCAGCAGATCATTTCCAGGCTTATTTGTCTAGCAAATAATTGAATACAATTTTTGGTCCCGAGCAGGATTCGAACCTGCGTCTTCTGGTTTGCCGGACCAGACGGCCTCACCATTGGACCAACGAGACACTGCTCTCGACCGTCAATTCTTTCACTTTATTACCTTAACCAAGTTGCCGGTAGATGGTGCCTACGTCACCCCAAGACGTAATAAGCTGAAAAAATTGACGGTTAAAATAAATCAATAAATATAAATAAATATTTTCACGGACATTTCGCACAACGCTATCTAATCCCAAAGTAAGCTAGGAATGACCTGCTTGTGTTATGGGTATAAGACCACGGATATTAATACTTATATACTTTTTAAATACATACATATTATACATAGAAACACCCAGACTCTTGAGACAAACATTTATGGGTCACACAAATATTTGTCTCCGGTGGGAATCGAACCCACGACCTCCAGCGCCGCAGGCGGTATCACTTCCGACTGCGCCACAGAGGCAGTCAAGTTGAGAGCAGTGTCTCAAAAAAAGCAGTGTGTTAGTAATAACTGTAATATAAGTATTTTCATCAGTTGTCTATATCACAAAGTTATAATAGCTTAAGTTGTGTGGGAATGTCCACGAATATTTCTTCATTTATTTATTTTGAAATGATTAAGTACCGCTTACAATATTAGCATGACTACCTTTCGAAGTAATTTAATAAAACAATACATAAAATAAGTTCAAATGCATTATATTCTCATGTAATGCAGTATGCATGGGGTGCTGGGTAGGACAACCTCCACGTGGTGCATCCTGGTAACGTGGACGACGATGTGGACTTCGCCTGAGGCGCACGTCGTCGCCCACGGCCAATAGTCCACCAAGGAGGGGGGGCCTTTATGGCCGGTTTGGAGTTCTCCGCATGCGCTCTGCTATGCAGAGCGTACTTAGTGGAGAACTCCCAGGGCGACGAGTACTTCGCCACTGAGTGATCAGTGGCGAAGTACACGGTTCCATAGGAACCATCGTTCGGCCGAGCCGTAACCCCGTCTGGCAACAGACGGGCACGGTGGCTCTTTGGAGTTGCGAGGAAGAAAACCTCTATAAAAAATAACCCGAATCTCACGCTCTGACGCCCGGCAATTTGATGCATCGCTGGGGGGAACTCAGTGCCTAGGGCGTCACTCCCACCTTCCCACCCTTCCCATCCTCACATCCTCTCCCAACTTCCCCACTCCCACCCTTACGTCGGCGGACGCAAAACGCAAAAAACTTACTATGGAGGAAATTACTACAGTTGTAACTACCCAGGAGCGCACCCGGACAATGTCCGGGGAATCGCTTGCCATGTCTCGGCATGGCGACCCCCGCCAGGGTTCATCCCTGGTGGTATATGGGAGGGGTCACCATAGTTTAGGCCCAGGGGTGTGCCTTAAAACCACCCCCAGTGACGCGGAGGTCGCGTCAACCCGTGCTGGCTCGGAGATGGAGTCGGCGGTCGACATGGGCACCGAAACCGAGGACAACCTCGCCGATTGCAACCATGCCGACGTAGCAAGAAAAAGACCCAGGTCGAGCGGACCAGGCAAAGGCCTGTTCCGCCGGCCTGGTGAGGAGGAGGAAACATCAACAAGTGAGGAAGACCTTCCTAGGAAGGTAGCAGCTACAACCGCGGGTAGAGGTCGGAAAGCCGACCTCTACAGAGCGAAAGGTAGCAGAGCAGCAGCAGAGCCGCCGGCAATTGTGCCCCCGCTGCCAAGCGGGAAGGTCACGGAGGTGCCGGCGGCGGTGAACATCTTGGCGGCTCTTTCCCGCATTTCTGGCGCCGTAAAAGGCCAGAAAAACATTGCGGGAAAGAAGAGACTCGTGGCGGACGCGGTCTCAGGCGCCGCCAAAGCGCTGGAGGAGCTCCTAGAAAGGAGCGTCTCCAGCGAGGAGGATAAGCTCCGGGCTCGGGTCGCGAGCCTGGAGAAGGAGCTTGCCGATTCCCGCAACCAACAACAGCTGATGCGGGAGGAGATCGACAAGCTCACGCAGCTGGTCCAGGGGACCGGGGAGGCCCGGGGTGTGAAAACCCCCGCTCCCCGTGCACCACCCAAAGCGACACCTACAATGGTCCAGCTGCTGGAGGCCATTGAGAGACGCCTCGGCGTCCTGGAGGACCGGGCATACCGCCCGCCGCTGGCGGCACCCGTCGTCACGTCATACGCGACGACGGCTGCACCCAGTGGTGCATCTGGTCCCAAGAAAATGGCCTCCGCCGCGACCGCTACCCGGAAGACGGCAAAGGGGGGGAGTGGCAACCCCACCTCCCCCAGCACAGCCATCGCTCCCACTGCACCCCAGATTCCCTCGCGAGAGGGGGTCTGGGAGGTGGCGGGAGCAAAGAAGAAGGCGGCGAAGGCTGCCAGAAAGGCGGTGAAGGCCGCCAGGAAGGCAAAGGCGGCAAAGGCCGCCGCGGCGAAGGCGCCAAAGAGGCTCCTCGCTCCACTGCCGTCGTCATCACGGTGACGACAGAGGGCAAAGCGAAGGGCGTGGGGTACGCCGAGGTCCTGAGGCAGGCGAAAGCCTCAGTCGACCTCAAGGCCCTCGAGATTGAGGGAGGTCTCCGGTGCAAGGGAGCACGCCTCCTCGAGGTCTCTGGCGCCACCAGCGGCCCTAAAGCGGATGCCCTAGCGGCAAAGCTGAGGGAGTCGCTAGACACGGGCGACGTCCGCGTCATCAGACCAAACAAATGCGCGAGTATGCGCATTTCAGGTCTGGATGATGCGGCCACGACGGAGGAGATAATCTCCGCCGTCGTGGAGGCGAGTGGCTGCCCCCGTGATCAGGTGAGGTCAGGCGAAATCCGCTTTGGCCCCACTGGTCACGGGTCGGCGGTCGTGAGCTGTCCCGTTGCGGCGGCCCAGAAAGTGGCGGACGGACGGAGCCTCCTTATTGGAGGCTTCCTGAGGGCGCAGGTGCATCTCCTGCAGCCCCGCGAAGACAGGTGCTATAGGTGCCTGGTCGTGGGGCATGTAGGAGTGCAGTGTACGGCGGAAGTCACCGTGGGCGATCGGTGCTTCCGCTGTGGTCAGCCCGGTCTCACGGCCCTTGCCTGTGACGCTCCGCCACGCTGTTTTAAATGCGTGGCGGAGGGCAAGGAGGCAAACCACCGGGCGGGCAGTAAGACCTGCGCTGCATCAAGGCCGAAGCCCCGTCCGTCCGCACGGAGGGGTGAGGGTGTGGATGCACGTTCGCGGCAGGGTGCGGATATGGACGTCCATTAATGGACACCCATATCCGCATCCTGCAGGTGAATCTGAACCACTGCACTGGTGCTCAGGACCTTCTGTACCAGAGCATCAGGCAGTGGTCCATTAATATTGTTGTCGTCGCCGAGCCGTACTGGGTTCACCCGGGAAGCCCGGTGGATCTGGACGGCATGGCGACCATCTTTGGGGGGACCGGCGCGTACGACTCGCGCCTAGCGCTTATTGCTAGGGGCCCGGGTTGCGTCGCGGCGGAATATGAGGGTGTGGCTGTCGTGGCCGTTTACATCTCGCCAAGCCTCGACCAGCATCAGTTTGAGCTATGGCTCCCTGAGCTGGACGTCGTTCTCGCTGCATGCCGGCCTCGCCCTGTCCTGGTCCTGGGAGACTTCAATGCCTGGTCGCAGGCTTGGGGCTCCCGGGAAACCAGAGGCAGGGGGAGGATACTGGAGGACTGGGTCACTACACGTGGCCTAGTCATCCTGAACCGGGGGAATGTCGCAATCTGGACGCGGCGGGGGCTCAGCTCGGTCATAGACGTTTCGTTTGCGATCCCTGAGCTCGCCCGCCGTGTCCAGGGATGGCGCGTGGTGGAGGAGGAGGAGACGTCGTCAGATCACCGATATATTCGGTTCGACGTCTCCCCTCCACCTAACCTGCCGCCAACAATCGCGAATCCCCCGGAACCGCGTTGGGCACTCCATCGCCTGGATCGGGAGGCTCTCCTGGAGGCGGCCATCGTGCAGGCCTGGATTCCGACAGCGGACGGGCCTGCCGATGTGGATGCCGAAGTGGAGTGGTTCGGGAGAGCCATGTCGCACATCTGCGATGCGGCGATGCCCAGGGCTAGGCCCAGACCGGCGAGGAAGCAGGTGTACTGGTGGACGCCGGAAATCGCGCAGTTGCGCGCGGATTGCGTTACCGCGCGCCGCCGGTACACCAGATTCCGCCGGAGGCGTCGCCGCCCAGACGATGCGGCAGCCCGAGAGACGGAGCTTTATGATGGGTACAAGGAAGCCAAGAGGACCCTCCAGACGGCCATCAAGCGGTCCAAAAAGTTGGGCCGCGATGAGCTGATGGAGACTCTGGAGCGGAACCCGTGGGGGCGCCCGTACCTTATGGTAAGGGGCAAATTACGCCCTAAGGCGCCCCCACTGACTCAGAATCTCCAGCCGGAGCGGCTGGAGGAGGTCCTGGACTCCTTGTTCCCGTCGAGAGCGGAGGAACATATTTCTCCGCGCATGGCTCCGTCTCAGGCGCCCAACGCGGAAGGCAGCGAGAACGACGTGCCCGTAGTCACCGAGGGTGAGTTAGGGGCGGCTGTACTGCGGCTTAAATCCCGCAGAAACACCGCCCCTGGACCCGACGGCACTCCAGGCCGAGCGTGGGTCCTGGCTCTCGAAGAGCTTGGGCCTCGACTAATTGGGCTCTTTAGCGCATGCCTCGAGAAAGGCCAGTTTCCCAAGGTCTGGAAGACAGGGAAACTGGTCTTGATTCGAAAGGCGGGGCGGCCGGCAAATTCCCCATCAGGGTACCGGCCGATCGTGTTGCTCGACGAGGTGTGCAAGCTCTTTGAGCACATTATTGCAAAACGCCTCGTCGGGCACCTCACACGCGTGGGGCCTGATCTGGCGTATAGCCAGTTTGGCTTCCGTCAGGGACGCTCCACCGTGGACGCGATCATGCGCATTAGAGGCCTGACGGAGGAAGCAGTCTCACAGGGTGAGGTGGTGGTGGCGGTGTCTCTCGACATCGCCAACGCATTCAACACCTTGCCCTGGAGCTGCGTCAGGGAGGCGCTTATCTATCATGGAGTGCCTCCCTACCTCCGTCGAATTGTCGGGGCTTATCTCTCCGAGAGAGCCATAACTTACCAGAGCTGGCTGGGGCCGGGTCGGCGAGATGTGTCGTGCGGTGTTCCACAGGGATCGGTTTTAGGGCCGCTCCTGTGGAACATGGTCTGAACATGAACGACTGGGTGCTGCGTGGTCCGTTGCTCAGAGGGGTCGGCGTAACGTGTTACGCCGACGACACCCTCGTTACGGCGCGGGGAGCAACGCACCGTGCCGCAGCACTTAAGGCCACGGCAGGGGTTGCTCAGGTCGTGGGTCGGATTCGGCGGCTGGGTCTCGAGGTCGCCCTTCACAAATCCGAGGCTCTGTGCTTCCACGGACCTCGGATGGGGCCACCTGCGGGATCCAGCCTACAGGTAGGGGGCGTCAGCATCGGCATCGAGCCCTCGATGAAATATCTGGGGCTCGTACTCGATGGCCGGTGGAACTTCGGACATCACTTCCGAAGTTTGGTCCCAAAACTGAGGGGAGCATCGGCCGCACTCGCGCGGTTGATGCCCAACATCAGGGGACCCAACGCTCCCTACAGGAGGCTGTACCTGGGGATCGTGCGAAGCATGGCTCTGTACGGGGCTCCCGTATGGACGGAGACCCTGACGGCCAGCAATGAGACTAGACTGCTGAGCCCGCAGAGAGTGATGGCCGTCAGGGTGATAAGAGGATACCGCACGATCTCCGGTGAGGCGGCATGTCTCCTAGCCGGGACCCCTCCATGGGACCTGGAAGCGAGAGCCCTTGCGTCACTGTTCAGATGGCGCAAGGAGGCGCTGGAGCGGGGCCAAAGGCCTGCGTCTCGAGAAATCGAGGCCCAGCGGACCCTGCTCCACCAGGAAACCGTGGAGACATGGAAGGTGCGACTTGAGCAACCAAAGGGGGGATTCGCCACAATCGCGGCCGTCAGACCGGTCATGGACGAGTGGCTGGAGAGAAGACACGGTGCTCTCTCCTACCGGTTGACACAGATGCTTGCCGGGCACGGTAGCTTCGGTAGGTATCTGTGGCGAAAACACCGGGAAACCACGGCCGAGTGTCAGCACTGCGAGGACCGCAGCGATGACACGGCGCTCCACACGCTGGTGGAGTGCACGGCGTGGGCACAACAGCGACAGGTCCTCGTAGTGGGTCTGGGCGTGGACACTCTCTCGCTTGAGGCCATGGTGCGAGCCATGCTCTCCAGCGGGAGTAAGTGGGACTGCGCCGCCTCTTTCTGCGAGCAGGTCATGCTCGCGAAGGAGGCGGCGGGCCGGGTGCGGGAGAGAACTCTCCCACCCGAGTTCCGCAGTCGGCGCCCTGGGCGCCGCCGACGTGTCTTCGCCGAGGACTATCGGCCTCCATGACCGGGGGTCTGAGGACGGTGAGAGGGCCGCTCACCGTCCTTACAGAAGCAGGCCCATGACGGCAGCGTGACGTGAGCACTCACGCACGCCCCCCCTTAGAAGCGGGGTCACACCCGAAACCCCCCCATAGACGCGGGATTGCACCCGAACCACCCCCTGGGCGAGGCCACATTGGCGGCCGTAGGTCTGTTGGGAGTCACGGGACATCCTTCCTGAGGGCTTACCCGGGGCTCTCAACCATAGGCTGTTGGGCGTTACGTGAGGTTTTTTAGTCGGTAAGAGTCCGGCATAGCATCCTACGAGGATTTTCCCTCACGTTAAAAAAAAAAAAAAAAAATGCAGTATGCATTGTGTAACTCGGGCTCTGTCTGTTACACGCATTACTCTGTACATGAATGAAAATATAACATTTTACGAGACTATTTTGCAGACCAGAGCGACACACGTCCGTCTAGCAACACGACTCCCCCCGCACTAGATTTTCGGGCGAGCGCGGGGAAGCAAGCAATGCAATGTATTCTTTGAATACATTATTAGGTATAATTAGTTAAAACTTATACTAAATCAAAATTGAAGAAAACCATTTTTGAGGTCTATGTTTTCTTTAGTCTCTGATATAAATTTTATTATCATTCATTAATAAATAGGTGTCATAAAACGTCTTCTTCTAAAAAACTATGGGCTATTTCAATGATGTTTTACTAATTGTTTATAATAAATACACAATTTCTGATAAAACCATCTTTTGACACACATCTTTTAGATTTCAAATCTACTTTTGGCTATAATTTTTCGTATACTAATACCGAGAAGGATGTCTTCATTTGCACCTCTTTTTCGCAAACTTTGTCAACCAGTCCCCTCCCTCAATAATTAAATAACGACAATTGCCTGTACATATGCATACATATCGTTACGCCTTTATCTCTCTAGGGGTGGGTAGAGGCTTATTATATCTCCACATTACACCTTTATAAAGAAAGAAAGAAAGAAAGAAAGAAAAATTGTTTATCTAAATAAACAATTTTTCTTTCTTTCTTTCTTTATTTTATGTGCGTTGTGATCCTAAGATCACAACGCACATAAAATAAAAAACCCTAAAAGTATTACATAATAGACAGGATATCGAACTAAGTTAACAAAATTCTAAAGCAAAAAAAAAACGGAGAAGTAGAATCATACAAGTGCTCAAAACCACAACACCGGGCCAGATCCCCGTTCCTCAACTCATGGGCTCAGGAGACGGTCAAGCGACCTGAGTGAATATTATGATGTACAATGTATACTTACATTGTACATACACGTCGCGTCGAGAATTCGAGATGTACTACATGCAAGTGTAAAGAATTCACGCACACCGAGCCACCCACACTCATACTTTAACGGACTTGTCAAGTGTTTATTGACCGTGTCAGGAGCCCATCATTTATATTATCTCTGGCCGCCGCCGAGCAAACTGACATTACGCAATCTGTGGTTGAACTTGACATGTCAACTAATTGTCAACGTGTTACTATTACATTTTACGTGGCAAATGTCTTCACGCACGTGGTTAAAATATAAAATGTTTTGTATTTACTCTACATTTAGTATGTCGATATTGTATTATTTTAATATGTACGCTGTGTCCGCAATAAGGGATGGACACTCAGCATAAACTGAGTTGGGTGTAAACCTACTCAGTACTGATTTTCAGTGTCACCCCTGAGTGCCACCTGACGCCTTCAGGCAAGATCGTTTTAGCGAAAAATTCTAAATATATGGTTTCTTATGAGTAATATTTACAACAAGAATCTCAAAAACTGCAAGAACAATGCTATCAACACGACAAAGTGGTAAGTTATTTCCAAAATAAGTATATTATATTAGACATACCCAGATACTTAATAGTAAAGAAGTAAGCAATAACACAAAATTTAAACAAAACTAAACTCCATCGTTGGGTATTTTGTTTTTCTCTATAACATGAGTCTTTCACAACTAAATCTACCATTATTTCTCCCAGCACAGAATAGCACATTCACAAACCGACCGGACCGGATAAACCAAAGATCACCATGCTCAGAAACACCAAACAACAGGTGCCAACAACCTAGAGAAGCGAGTCTGGAATGATATGTAGCTGAGGGGCCAAACATTATGGTAAGTATATAGTGGATACATGTAAATTTAAAAAAATATAGCTCAAGGAGCACTCTTTTGTTGTAGTAAGAGCACAGCCTTATACTTTACTTTAAATCTGTATTTTGAATTTAGGTCCCTGATCGGCGGAGGCAGATCATTCCAGATTCGCATCGCCATATATTTAAGAGAACCTCGGAAAGCCATTGTTCTATCTGGAAAGCCATTTATCGAATTTGTCCCTCGTATGGTGAGCCGTATTGCCGAGTTGAAATGTACAAACGCAGGAGGTGACTGCATGCTGTTGAAATTTTTCAAGCCGCCTAAAAGATTTTCAACTTGCTTAACGACTGCCATTTTACTGGCAACCGAGACGAACGGTTTAACGTGCTTTCCGAGGCATGACAACGCTCAAAGAAATGAAACAAAATGGTCACCCATGTAAGGGCCAGCCGACACCAACCGGTGCAAATTGCTTAGTGCAGTGGTCGTTTACAGAACACTGAATCCGAAGGGCCGGGGGCGGGGATCGAACAATCAATTGCATCGTAAAATTACAAAATTATGTTGATTCATTGCTCCAGCGTTTCACATTTCTATTAGCATTTGTAGTAGGTAGTTACTTAACGATTGACTAGAATTTTATAAACGACTAGCGAACGTCACGCGGTTTCACCCGCGTAGTTCTCGTTCCCGTGGGAATACAGGAATAAAATAAAATCTATGTTCACCGGAAGGAGTGTAGCTTCCCAACAGTGAAAGAATTGTTCAAATCGGTCTAGTAGTCCCGGAGCCTATTCGTTACAAACAATCAAACAAAAAACAAATCTTTCCTCTTTAAAATATTAGTATAGACGATCATACAAGAAAAATGTTAATTGCAGACATAGGGTACTGACGGCTAGTAACGTCAGGGTGATAAGGGGATACCGCACGATCTCCGGTAAGGCGGCATATCTCCTAGCCGGGACCCTTCCATGGGACCAGAAAGCGAGAGCCCTTGCGTTACTGTTTAGATGGCGCAAGGAGGCATAGCGGGGCCAAAGGCCTGCGTCTCGAGAAATTGAGGCTCAGCGGTCCTCGCGTCTTCGCCGAAGACTATCGGCCTCCATTACCGGGGGCCGTAGGACTGTGAGAGGGCTGCTCACCGTCCTTACAGAAGCAGGACCATGATGGCAACGTGACGTGAGGAATTCACGCACGCCATCCCCTTAGAAGCGGATCACACTCGAAACCCCCCAAAGACGCGGGATAGCACCCAAACCACCCCCTAGGCGAGGCCGGCGGCCGTGGGTCTGTTAGGAGTTCTGGGACATCCTTCCGAGTGCTTACCCGGGGCTCCCAACCATAGGCTGTTAGGCATTACGTGAGGTTTTTTAGTCGGTCATAGCATCCATGAGGGAATATTCCCTCACGTTAAAAAAAAAGGGTACCTATCTACCTTCTCTGTTTGGTAATCTTGGGGATATCCTTCCGAGAGCTTACGGGGCTCCCAACCGCAGGTAGGGAACGTGTAGTTTTTTAGTCGGTAAGAGTCCAGCATAGCATCCATGATGGATTTTCCACACGTTAAAAAATTCTACCCACTTTTTGAAAAATTGGTTATAGTCTGTTGTATCAACATAAATAATGCCGAGAAAACAACTAAAACCACGTGAAGCCATTAACAAAATAACAGGGTAGCAGGAAATACAGCAAAAAAGAACCAAAGTTGCTTTTCTGTCTTAAGTTTTTATCACGGCAGTCAGGTAACTGGGATCAGTGATATACCTAGTAATGCTGAACCCAGAGAACATCTTGTGTCTTTTTTTCTATACCTGCCTCTTACCGACTAAAACCACACGTGCCCTATCACTGCCTATGGTTGGGAGCCCCGGCTAAACCCTCGAAAATATGGGGCGTGTGGCGTGAAGGAAAACTTTCACGTCACACAGTGAGGAGAGCTTGCCCGCCCTCCCCTGGCCGTCCTCAGGCCCCCGGTCATGGAGGCCGAACATCTTGTGTCCTAAACAATAAATCATAACGAAATCATCGTAAATTATTTTCTACAATTTAAAATGCCAACAAATTCATAATAAACCAATGTTCTTAATTAAATATCATTTTACTTATGTAATTAAGTCTTTGTTTCAACCAATAATACCTAAATGTTGGTATTAAATAGAAATCTTCTCATCGGCTTTAATCCATTTGCAGCCGAATTAATTACGGTTCTTGAGGTATTGCTTAAATGGCGCGTTCTTCGTTATCGATTTCGTATTTTGTACAAGTAATTAAAACCGCGTTAAGGAATTTCTATTAAAGGCAAACGTTTTCATTAATTACTTCTTCCAAGAGCTTTTCAAACCAGGTAGCATAAAATGGCACAAAGTGCAAAAAGATTAAACAAAAGCATTGAAAGCTTTTTTGAATTGTAAATATTTATGCCACGAACCTTTAAGGCTTACTGTTTGTTTGGATTTTCTTTTGTATATCAAAACGAAATCAATGAATAGAGGTTTTACAGGAATTTGATCACAGTTTTATTTCTATTCCTTGCCATGACCTTGTTTGTCAGTCCAGGTCACTTGTAAGTGAGGTTGTCTTACACCTGAAAAATCTCTATCATTCCTATCGACCTAGCGGACCACCATTGCTCTCAAACAGTACCTACAAAATACATACATACATACATACATTGTCTCGAAAAACATTGCCCTCCTTTCTTCGGCAGTTCGGGTAAAAATAATATGAACATTTATATACGAACCATTTTGGAAATTCTATATCAACGTCATAAAACCTTACAATATAGGTAGGTAATCTTTCACCGTTCAAGCGATTTTCTCCCAAGCACGTTCGTCGGAAAAGGTCCGAGGAAATTATTAGAAATTTATTGGAAAGGTCGAAACCGCAGATGAGATCGGTAATCTTATAAGATGCATATTCGATCGCAGTCGACATTCGATCGTAATGGAAGTGTGTTGTACGTGCTTCTATTTTTACTGATCTAATATATTGTGGTACATCCATTATTGTGGTAATCCGTCACATCCTTTGTTCTTTTGTCACGTATATTGAACATTTTCTCGGTCGGGTTTCTGCCTACGTAATTGGTCTTTCGGTTGATATTATTAAATTCATCCTACACTTTTAGTAAAAAAATTATGTCAAATATTTCGTTCAACGATTAGTCTCGTATTATTACAGAACTGTTCCGTTAATTTACCAACAATTCGGTCAGAAGAGACGCAGAGTTTTATTAATGTAACCCAGTTTACCTAGTGGCATTGACATAATTTTTAATAAACTGAACCAAATACTTCGTAAATCAGGACTTCAATAAATAATATATAGTAAAATTTCTGACCACCGCAGGCATACTAGTCTACATGTAAAATCAAAATTACTTACAACATTGCAAGGCCCCAGGGTATCACCAAAACGGAAATTAAATCGTCTACCATGAAAATGGAATAACATTGTTGATTCGACAGGAACAAGACGCTTAGGCGCTGTAAAGTAATTTTGTCGCTACTGGTGCCATGGGAATTATTCTTACTATGTGTAGGCGTGTATATTTGTTGACTTTTTGAAAAAAAAAAATTCGTTGCTTTTGAGTTATTTGCGTACTTGTGATTTCTTCGAGTATTTTAAGAACCCTACACCCATTTTCTTGAGGAGTTGGATTCGTCATTCCTCAGTTGCAGTTAGTCGAGGGTAACCTTTTGCACGTTATTGTGGTATTTTATTGTGGTATGATTCCATTAATTATTGGGAAGAGTCATTTTTTTTCTTCATGGTTCATGGTTTTTTTTTCTTAATTCACAACTTTTACACAATAATACTTACACCTTGCTCCAATTCCTAAGTTTGGGAGATCAGACTTACCTGAGATGGTCAGAGACAGGGCCTTAAAAAACTTGATATTATAGGACCCGTAAATATGTGGATGGAAGAGCCAAGCATGAAGAATTTGATGATAAAAGGCGCGCAGGCTTCCCAGTTAAGCCGCTTGTTTTGTTCGCTGATTTCCTTCAATTCGGATTGAGTTCCTTCGTGCTCACGGCACTGGCACATACATAACCGAGCCAATTAGTCGTAATTTCTATCAATAATCTATGTATTAATAACTTAATAATAAATAAATAATAATAAATATTCTCGGACACTTCACACAACGCTATCTGATCCCAAAGTAAGCTAGGAATAACCTGCTTGTGTTATGGGTATCAGACCACGGATATTAATACTTATATACTTTTAAATACATACATATTATACATAGAAACACCCAGACTCTTGAGACAAACATTTATGGGTCACACAAATATTTGTCTCCGGTGGGAATCGAACCCACGACCTCCAGCGCCGCAGGCGGTATCACTACCGACTGCGCCACAGAGGCAGTCAAGAATAATAACACATGGTAAATTCCCGTTAACTCTAATTGAAACCTGAATTGACGCATCTTCTATTGCGTCACTTTTCCTTTTGTTTGAGCGTGTAAAAGATTAACTAAATGTCCCATAAATCTCTTAGTTGGGTACAACCAGCCGTACAATAGTAAAATAGAAGTCATTTGAAAGGCAAACGTAGCTTAATTTGCGGGTGCGCCCCAAGCTAAAAGGCTCGCTTTTGTCTCGGCTGGGGTGGCATTAGGGTCACATAGCATTTGCGGTAGGAATGCTGTTGCGTCACCAAATTGAGAGTACGTATTTCATAAAGAATTGATGGAATACTTTAGGAGTGACCTTTTATAATAAAGTTGCTGGTAATAATGTGTGGTTACAATTGGAAAACAATTACTGATATCTAAATATATATAACTCAAAGGTGACTGACTGACTGACATAGTGATCTATCAACGCACAGCCCAAACCACTGGACGGATAGGGCTGAAATTTGGCATGCAGGTAGATGTTATGACGTAGGCATCCGCTAAGAAAGGATTTTGATAAATTCTACCGCCAAGGGGATTAAATACGGGAAGCGGGAACGGGAACAAATTTTACGCAGGCGAAGCTGCGGGCATAAGCTAGTTATGAAATAAAATCTATACTAATATTATAAAGAGGAAAGATTTGATTGTTCTTGACCAACCCGGGAATCGAACCCAGGACCTCAGCGCGGCAGACGATTACACTACCGAATGCGCCACCGAGGCAGACAAATGTGGGCGTGTATGCCATTGCCTTACATAATTCCTCCTGGAAAAGACGTGACTATCTATGCACATATTATATTTGTGTAATATACAAATAAAAATATACTATAACTTACCGGAGTCACAGGAATGAATATCCGTGACCTGGAAAGATTAAATGATGCTGGGTCAGTGAAGTACAATACAATTCCGACAAAGGAATTGGTTTCTTGCTTACGTTGCACCGATAATATTCTTACGTGTGCCTAAATTTTCTTTATGTTGTAAAGGGTTATTACTTATATTGCACAAGTTACTACTCTTACTGACAAGGTACACTTATATTTCCTATCTATCACACTAAACTATTATTCAAAACTTAAGTGCATTACCATCAAATATAAACGTGGGAAAATCCCTCATGAATAATGATACTATGCCAGACTCGACCGAATAAAACTACACGTGCGATACCACCGCCTACGGTTGGGATCCCCGGGTAAGCCCTCGACTATAGCTATCACTGCGGCTTCACTTAGAAGGTTCGAGTACTTTACCGCATCTTTTGGAGTTTTACGGGTTTTATCGCGCTTCTTGGGACATGTGGTGTGTGTGAAACTTTCACGTCACGCTGCCGTCACCAAATATTATCTACGATTGTCAATGTCAGTTTAATTTATCGTTGTATTAACACAGGGCGGAAACTCCAGCTTGAATGTGTGCGTGTGACCAATAATGCTAAGCAAATGTTCCCTCAACACGTCCGTCAACTATAATGACAGCTGTGACGCGGCAGGGAGTTGCCTATCTGTATGTAATACTATTTTAATATCTTTGGTATTATAGCCAATGCTTCTCTAGTTAATATGTCTTTAGAGAATAAAAAAAATAAAAAAGAAACCGACATCAAACAAAACTAAAAACTTAAAAATAAAATTTACTTAGCACAAAGTCAGTATAATTATAACGAATGGAATCAGGCGTTACATGGCGGAAATCCATCCTAAAATGATAATAAAAGGACTCTTCCCCCCCTCCCCTCCTTTTATTATCATTTCAGTATAATTATTCTGATTTATCCGATATCATTAAATATAATACAGAAATCGGTGCCCAGTAAAACTATGTAGGCTTAGCGGGACTCCCGGCCGCAGACAGTTGTAGGGCATCGTGTGGTTTTGGTCGGTAGGAGTCAGGCATAGCATCCATGTAGGATTTCCACACTTAAAAAAATGTAGGCTTAGGTAGGCATTATTAATCTCATAGTCAAATTGGTACCGACTTCAGTATTATATTTAATGATAACTGATAAATCAGAATAGACTGACTTTGTGCTAAGTAAATTTTATTTTCCAGTTTTTAGTTTTGTTTGAAGTCGGTTGCTTTTTTGTTAATTTCCTTTTTGTGATATGAAATAAACATTTTTATTTTATTTATTTATTTTTATTTTTTACTTTTTAGTGTACAGAAATAGAAAGGTACCTATTTATGAGGTTTATTATGTACAAAGGCATCAAAAACAGAATTTTTGCCGTAAATTTGATGATTTCCCCTCGATTGTCTCTAGATGCTGGGCCTCAGAACCTGATACCCTGGATATGGGACCTCCTCAGAATTAGCCTCTTTCCAACAAAAAAAACATGCAAAATCCATCCATAATTGACGCCGCTGTCGCGTAACATACATACAAAAAAATAGCGTACGAATTGAGAACCTCCTCCTTTTTAACCGACTTCAAAAAAAGGAGGAGGTTCTCAATTCGTCTGTATGTATTTTTTTTTATGTATGTCAAGCGATAATTCCGTCAATTATAGACGGATTTCAAAAATTTTTTTTTTGTTGAATATGGGTTACTTCTGAGGTGGTCCCATTTTCACCAGGTCAGGATCTGATGAAGGAATCTTGGAGAAAACGAGGGCAACCACCGAAAATTGTAGGGACAACTAGTGCGCTTGTTAACTTTTTAATTAAGTGTTTTAATGTTCTACACTTTAATGAAGGTATGGCGTCGATCTGATGATAGAGTCGAAAGACAGTCGAGGGCATTCCTCAACAATTTACAGCAGTTATCTTGTGTTTGGGCTTGATTGATTTGTATTGTTGAGAACTTTACACCTAGATTGATAGATCCAACTTCAAAAAAAAAAAGAAAGTTCTCAATGTTTTATGTATGTTCACCGTCAATTATAGACGGCTTTCAATTTTTTTTGTTGAATAGGGTTTACTTCTGAGGTGGTCCCATTATAACCAGGTTAGGATCTGATGATGGGATCCTGGAGAAATCGAGGGCAACCAATGAAAATTATAGGCACAACTAGTGCGTTTCTTAACTTTTTAATTCAGTGCTTTCACCTAGATAGATATATTTTTCGGTTCACCCGTCACTTAAAATAATAAAAAAAAATTTTCAATAAAAAATAAAACCGACTTCCAAGTAATCCTGAAAAATAAAATTTACTTAGCACAAAGTAATATGTAGTTGTTTTATCAGATTTTATTCAATATAATATTGAAGTTGGTGCCATGAATAATACCTCCCTAAACCTCGGAAGAGATCGAGAGCTGGCGTGCAGAAGCGCGCGATGATCTCTTCCATAAATGGCGCACCAGGCTCGAGAGCCCGGTGGTAAGTGTCGAGCTCGTTTCAGCCATTCGGCCTATTCTAAGGTCCTGGGTGGAAAGGCGGCACGGTTCCCCAACCTACCACCTCACACAGCTCCTGACGGGGCACGGATGTTTTGGTAAATATCTGTGCGAGGTGGTAGGCATCGAGCCTGACACAACGTGCCGTCACTGCGAGGATGGCGTCGTGGATACAGCGCTGCACACGCTCTCCTTGTGTACTGAGTGGAGTAGCGAACGCGCTGCTCTAGAGGCTCAAATTGGCCCTGTCGTTTCGCTATCTACCATAGCTTCCGCTATGCTGGTCAGCGAAGAAAATTGGTTCGCCGTCGCCGCCTTTGCCGAGGCAGTCTTGACGGCAAAGAGAGAAGCGCTGCGAGTGCGAGAGATGAGTGGTCTCACACTTCCACCTCGCCAACCTCGCACGCGTGGTCGTCGACGGCAGCTTTATGCCAGCCGTGCGACTGACTAAGGTGCGCCCCTCGTGTTCCGGGGTCACAGTCAGTGCAGTTTTGGGGGGTAATTTCTAGACCCCCCAGTGTCGAGCCTGTCGCAGGCAACGCTTGTTGGGTTGCAGAAGTTGAACGCTTGCCTTACCTGTAACCCAACAATAGCGTCGTGAAGGAACACTCCAGGGTTTTAGTGGGTATACCAATTTTTGGGGAGCCCCACATAACCACTCTGTTCATATACAGGTGGTATCCACAAAAGATTTCCCTGGACAAACAAAAAAAAAAAAAAAAAAAAAAAAAAAAAAAAAACCTCCCTAAACCTATGAATTTACTTGGCGCCGACTTCAATATGATATTGAATAAAAAATCAGATAAATCAAAATACATATTACTTTGTGCTAAGTAAATTTAATTTTTCAGGATTACTTGGAAGTCGGTTGTATTTTTTATTGAAAAATTTTTTTTGAAGTCGATTAAAAATAGATACATTTCGCAGACACCGTGTATAATGAAATCCAGCCCTTTGAACTGAGTTTCGGTCTGATTTACTTGAGCTGTACATGAATCTGCTTTAAAAAACCAGAATCCTCTTTATAGTGAAAGAAATTACTGTGACACACCTTCATAAATAATAAATTGAAGACTTTAAACGGCCTCGACCGACAACTAAGTAAAACAACACACGCTTCAATTTAACGATGAAAGCTTTTACAGGTATATAATTTAAATCACCTTCAATTTTACCTTATCTATTCTATGATAAAAGTAACGTGGTACAAAATTTACATAAACTATTGTTTAAAAATATTACTTTATCTTTATTCTACAAAGGATTACGAAATCCTGAAAGAGGCATAAACAGTAAAAAATTCGCGAGCGGTATGATGATAGAAAGTAGCCGTGGGCATTATGTCACGGACATAAAAACAAACAAAAATTCTATAAGCTACTTAGCTTATAGAATTTTTGTTTGTTTTTATGTGTGTGAATCTTAAAAGGCTTTTGCTGGGTCGGCAGCGGGAACGTAGCACCTCTGATGTTGCGAACGTACATAGGCTATCGTGAAACTTTTCATCATGTAGAATGCAAGTCCGACATCTCAGGGCTTAAAAAAATCATGTTAATCTCCCTAGTAGCTAGGTAGGTAGCAGTTTAAACTTCCATCGCCTCTAATTTCATGCGAAATAATTCGCGAGAAATTACTAACTCTGAATATTTCTGATGTTAAGTATAGAATCAATTGTGTTAAATTTACTGCCATATTTCTTTATGCAGTGGCCGCGTCCACTCCGGTATCCTCCTCCGGCACGACCACAGCACCAGGGACTTTACACAGGCTGCTGGTTCAGCCTCCTGGGGCGGAGATTAAGTGATCCCCAGGTTCGGGTCCCGTACAGCCTGCGGGCGGTCAGCGGTCAACCGTTTCACCGGGTCTCCCTGACCGCCGTACCAATACCCCGCGCCTATATCCGCCAATGGAGCCAGATAAGCCTCTGGTCTCACCGTCAACGGCACAAAGTCGCCCCAATGAGCTCTGGATCCCTGCTAACCGACGGAGAACATAACCCAACCGGAGTCAGGTTACTATTACCGCGGTCTTCTGCAGGGCGGAGGTACTGCCCCAGGCGGGCTGCTCAACGAACGGAGTGCCGTTATGCCCTTCCTCCTAATGTGGGCTTTTTCGTTAATCCCTAAGATATTGAATCTTAGGGATCTGATTGAAGAAGCCACTACTGTACCCTCAGGGTGTAACGTTAGCTCCATGAGAAGTAACGCATGTCCCCTAAACCCCGAGGGATGCGAAGTAGTACACAGCAAGCGCCTGTAATCTAGGCAAATAATATTCAATACGGTTAAGACTCAAATTTCAGCTCTTGTTCAATAGATTTCTATTTTAGACTCTACCAATAATGGAAGAATTTATCAAAATAGAATAAACCGATAAAATAAATCGAAACTACGTTTTTCTGGCTTCCAATGACGGTCGGATTCCGTAGCTACTACTTATACGTAATTTTTACTTCAGTAAACTTTTTACTTCAAAAGCTTCCTTAGCCGAAGGGAAGACTGAAAGACTCCAAAATGGCGAAACTGAATACTCACTAGTGATGTAGGCTGTTGTAATCGGATCCAAACGTCTCTGTAAAGTACAAGGTAAATGTCTTACACTCGTACACTACGTTTGCACTTTCGATTATAACTCGTAATCTTGTAAAGCCAACATATTTGTGATAGTTTTCTTTGTAATTCAGGTAAGTGAGCTACCTTCTGTAAATATTTTCAAATGTGCCTCATACGTTTCAAAATAGCCCTTTCAGTCTGAGAAGTCTAGCGTTCTGAACTTTGTGTACGAGGCATATTGTAAGGGTACGTTTTAAAACCTTTCACTGTAATATCCATGTTTTTTTTACAAGGAACATCTTTGTCAATCCCGTCCGCTAGCTTGCACTCCGTCGACACAATTTACATGTTTAGAATGCAAGCTGCATATGATGACGAATACAATTTAAGGGCAGTTATATGTTAGAAAACGTTCTCTTGTTATACGTCAGATAAAGCGCCACTCAACCTTTTAGTCAACTTACCTACCACGAATTTATATTGCGTCGCCCTATTCTGAAAATACATAATGAATACATAATGAAATAATAATAATAATAAATCTTTATTTTCAAGCAACATTAGAGACAGTTACAGATGTTATTAACTTACTCTACGGCTCATAGATACATACCTTAATACTAAAAATACATATACATATAACTTAACCTAATTGACACGCACTGACGCCGACGTGTCGCGGGGCGGGGTGTCCCGTGTCGGCAGACGTCCTCTGAAGCGCCGATACTTCACCCCTCTCGGCCAGAAGTCAGGAGCCATGAAGGTGGTGATGCGGTCTGTAGGAACCCTCACCACAAAAGAGTTGAAGCTCACATTATGATGAGAGTTCAGCTTCTGCACCCTCAAACCCAACCCGGTTTTTTTCTGGAGATAGTCCACGACATCTACGACCTTCACGTTGTAGTGAACCCGGGATACGTAGACCATCGTAGATGGGACCTCTGCACGGAAGTGCTGCTCTATCGGTCTTAAAGCAGTACCGCACTGGTTCTTGCAGGAGGGTTTCCTCTTCTTCTTCATCACTACCGTGAAACCCTCTGCATCACAAGGCTCCTTCCGCGGCGCCTTAACGGGTGCAGTGCTGCGCTGAGTGACGCTGCCCTGCTTCTTCCCCTTTGTTGGAGCGGCTGTAGGGGTGCTGGCCGTTGCAGCTGCGTAGTCACGTTGCTGAGGAGGTGGCAACGTGATAGTAGTCGGCATCTTCGCGGGGGAAGAGGCGGCGGCGGGGGCAGCGGGGCGCGAGCTCACGTTCGTAGTACACGCCACGGCCACCGGACACTCGGGCGAATCAAATTCTGCTGACGCGAAACTGCACAGTGACGCATTTTGTAATTATTCCAATATAGAATATTATAATAGGCTTTTTACCCCGGGAATAAGTTCCCCTGGCAAGCGGAGACGGAAACAAAATTTAGAAGCTACGGGCATCAGCTAGTTTTTGTATAAATATAAATTTCACCTCCGTCGACACCCGTGCTATTTGATGGATCCCACCTATTAAATCCCGTCAATCCCGTCCGCTAGCTTGCACTTGAAGAAAAAAAAAAAAGTGTCATCTCGTGCAGACGTTAAAATATTGTGATCGATGAATAAATTAATTTATTTCGTCGTTTGTTGCTATCTTTTGGTGTAAAAGTAAGCCATAAGCCGTAAATATTGAGTGTGACTGTTATCTAACTGAGTTTCCGAGAGATATTGAAACTGTTAACAAAAATTCATTTGGAATCTCACGAGGTCCATATTGTGTACCTACCTACTTCAAAAACTAAAGAAATAAAGTGAAATACCCATAGCTTTGGAATTTTTCGCTTGGGAAATACCTAAGTTCTTTGGGAAAACCCCTAGACTGAGTGAAAATCGGAAGATTGAGTTTGACATCGGGATATTTTGATCTTATTTTTCATCATGCGCAATTGTGGAACATGTGGAAAGTTTTTAGCTACAAACGACTCTGTTAAATGTTCTAAGTGTCCTGGTCTGCATCATCGTGTGTGCGTGGATGTGCCAGCATCTTCAAGTGCTTTGACCTCCTGGCAGTGTCCTGGATGTAAGTTGAGATTGAATGCCGCTTCTCCCTCTGCAAATGTGTGTAATCAAGGTACACCCAATAACATTTGCCAACACCAAGAGACAAACATAATATTGGAAATTCGAAATATTCGAAACGATTTTAATGCGATGAGGACAGAGCTTCGAGAATTTCGTGAGGAAATGACACAACTAAAAACCTACCTTACTACTTGCCATGGCCGCATTGATGCACTGGAGGAGAAGTTTGCAACGTTGGAGAAATTATTGAAAAATAACAATGCTTCACATCTGGAAGAGACGATTGTGCAGCTTCAGGAAAAATTGAATGATCAGGAACAGGATTCTCTCTTAAATGACATAGAAATATCTGGAATAACAGAGGTA
This sequence comes from Miltochrista miniata, assembly GCA_933228765.1. Taxonomy (NCBI): domain Eukaryota; kingdom Metazoa; phylum Arthropoda; class Insecta; order Lepidoptera; family Erebidae; genus Miltochrista; species Miltochrista miniata. The sequence continues at coordinate 31,077,042 of OW121752.1, read as the reverse complement.
AATGGTGAGAATCCTGTTCAATTACTTAACTTGGTTTCCTTGAAGCTTGGTACTCCGATAGATGAGCAGGATATTGTTTTTGCACAACGTGTGGGAAGTGTACGGAGAAATTGCATGGAAGGGGATTATCAGAACCCACGTGTATTAACTGTGCGTCTGGCAAGGCGTGTAACACAAGATTGCTTGCTTAAGGCAGCACGAGTACGCCGAGGCCTGACCACCAAGGACATCGAATTGCATGGTAATTCCAGACCTATATATATTAACGAGCGCCTCTCGAAAAGCAAACGGCAGCTATTCCATAGAGTACGTGAAACAGCGCGTAAACAAAACTGGAAATATGCTTGGACCAGGGATGGTCGCATTCTTGTTCGTAGGGAGGATGGGCTTATGTCGGAATGCATTCGATCAGAAGCAGATATTGTGCGAATTTTTGGTTCCAATCGAGTTGGTGGCTGAGGATGGAATGTATTGCTGAAATTGGAATAACTTGGTTGCTGACAGAGGTAGAAAAACAATTCAACTTTTATGAATACCTGTTAGATCATTCTCAACTATATTATATTGGAATACTTGTGATTTTTTGCTTTGTTTACCTTATTTCTGGGTTGAATGTGTATACTTGCACTAGCAATCTTGATGTCTTATGTATATATAGGGACTGCTTATTATGTATTTTAATTGTAACAGGATTCTTATATAACTCATATTGTAGGACTTGTATTGGTAATGATGAAACTGGTTATAATGGTGCAATTTTGAATCAGGTTCATAAGATTTCTGCCATATATTCTGAGCAGCCCTTTAACAGCTGTTCATGTATGGATTATTGTAGTTATTATTCTAATTTTGTATTTTTATATATTGTGTCAGTGTGCATTTGACTTAATTGTTGTACTTCTAACTTCATACCTTTGTTGTGGAATTGGCAATCTTAATGTATTAGTTGATTGTGGAGGCTGTCTTGTAGTTGAAAGTGTAAGAGTTACCATACATAGCTCATATAATAAAGCCTTTAATGTTACTGTTAAAGTCAGTTATTTTGATACAAATTTGAATCAGGTCCATACTATTACTGGTGCATATTTTAACAACTGGTTGTGTTGTGGTAATGATTTCACGTTTCTGTACATTTTATGTCAGTGTACTACATTTACTTTAATTGGTTTAGCTGCACATGTTAGTTGTAAGGCTGGTTATCTAAGTGTATTGGTTGATTGTAAAGGCTGCTTTTTGTGGAGAATTGAAGGAGTAATCATACATAATTCATATGGTAAGGTGTATAGTGTGGCTTCTGCTGTTAAAGTCAATTATCTTGAAACAATTTGGACTCAGGGCCATAATATTTCTACAGCATATTTTGATCGACCCGTTGGCGCTCATTCATGTTGTGGGGCTGAAATAAATTGTTGGATTTATGCATGTCATAGGAATGGATGTACTGGTTTCCCATTCTTATATTTATTATTATTTTTATGTACATTTAACTTACTTGGTTTACCCCAGTCTACACATCTTTATTGTAAGGCTGGCAATCTTGATGTATTAGGTGATTATGAAAGCAGCTTTTCATTTAGTGTAGGATTAACGGTACATCATTCATTTTGTAAGGCTTATAATGCTAATGGTGAAACCAACTATCTTGATATAAATATTTTGAATCTGTTACATGGTGTGGGTGTTGGGGGGTTGGCGGGAAGACATATTGGAAATGCTCTTTTTGGCGGACTCTTTAATACTTATTCTTATTGTGAGAGTGGTATAAATTGTTGTAATTGTGAAAGTTGTAACTATTTCCCAATTTTAATTACTTGTTTTCCATTTATAAATATATTATTATTATGTATATTATTATCATGTGTATTATTATTATGTATATTTGACTTAATCTGTATCCTTCATAGCATACACTTATATAGCAGATATGTATTTCTTTGTATTTGTATTAAATGGATGGGTATTTTGGCTCATAATGATCTCTAAAGCATTAAAAGTTGGCCTTCATAATGCAGGTTCACTTGGGACCAGGCATGACGAGTTTATAGCCGCCATGGAAAACCACAGAGTGGATGTGATGGCTATAAATGAGACATGGTTAAAGGATAACGAGGCTGGGCGTGCCCCATTCGTTCCTGGGTATAAGCTTCGCCATACGCCGCGTCCCACATATGTTAAGAATGGTCGTGGAGGTGGTGTAGGATTTTATATAAAGCGCGGTGTAAGTGTGCGGAGTTATGCTCACCCGATCTATCCCTCACATAGGCATGTGGAACAGATGTGGGTCACGCTAAACATTTCTGGATACAAACTGGCCATAGGGACGGCTTACCGTCCCCCGTGGCTGGATGTTGATTTATTCCTAGACGCTGTCTTGTACCATTGGTTCTCTGCTGAATGTTGAATATTTGTTGATACTTGGAGATTTTAATATAAATATGCTAGCCGCCACAGAAACGGAAACTATTAAGCTCCAAAATTTTTTGAATTGTTTGGGACTCAGTCAGACGGTACACTTGCCTACTCATTACACTATGCATGGTCCTACATTAATTGATGTACTCTGTACGAATGTTGGGTTGAGTTCTGTGTCAGTTGAGTCCATTCCTGATCTGGGTGCACATGCGTTTATCTCCGCTGATTTAAAGCTTAGGAAGGCTCGTAACATTCCCAGGACGGTCTCTTATAGGCCACTTAAGTGGATATGCCCAGAACGATTGAATAATGATATTAATTTGGTGAGCTGGGACTCATTAGCCTATTTGGAAAACGTTAATGATATGGTTACAAAATTAAATAATAATATCCTTGAAATTTTTGACAAGCATGCTCCCAAAATAAATAAAGTAGTTAAGGATATCTCGTATCCTTGGATAACTAGTAATATAAAGTTAATGATGCGAATGAGAAACCGTGCTCATGCTCAATATCTGGAGTCAAAGTCAGGGAGTAAATTAAACTACTACAGAGAACTGAAGTCACGGGTTAGAAATCTTTATATTTTGAGAAAGTTGCATATTTTAAAGACAATATTAATAATAAAATTAAACATCCTAGAGACCTTTGGAAAAATTTAAAAAGCACTTTAATACATGACAACAAAGACAAAGACCTGCCTACCCATTTTGATAATGCTGATCTAATTTGTGACCACTTTTTAGTGGTGCCAGGCTGTGACGTGGTTTCGGAGGCTGCTCTTGACTTTTACAGGTCGCATAGGTATGGTGCTGCTACTTTTTCTTTAGAGCGTGTTTCACAGTCGCATATTGCTAAGATTATTAAGCAAATATCTTCTAATGCTCAGGGTCCTGATGATATAACCCTGGAAATGGTTCTTCTAACTTTGCCAGCTACTCTTGCAGCATTGACTGCTATCATTAACGGGTCATTGCAGACTTCGCGATTCCCAGATGTATGGAAAATTGCCAAGGTACGGCCATTGCCAAAATCAAACAATCCTATAGACATGAAGGAACTCAGACCGATTAGCGTTTTGCCTACTCTTTCCAAGGTTCTGGAAAAGGTGGTTTGTCAACAATTGGTGAAATTTTTGGAGTCAAACGATGTTCTCCCTGAATTGCAATCCGGGTTCAGGAGGGGTCGCAGTACTACGACTGCTTTGTTAGATGTTACGGACAACATACTAGCTGCTCAGGATAGGGGCATGTGCACCATGCTGGTATTATTGGATTTTTCCCGTGCGTTTGATTGTACAAATGTACCGCTTTTACTTGAAAAGATGGCATATTATGGGTTTGATCACAATGCTGTTATTTGTTTATGTAAATACTTATAGTGTAAATATGTTTGTTAAAAATAATAGTATGTTAACGAATTCACGTCGGGTACTATTATTGTTATTTAGTTTTAGTAACTATTTGTCAATGGGTTGCAGCTGAAAATCAGCGTCGTTTGCCATTTAGGTAAAGGACATTTTGCTGAGCTGTGGTCCCTTTTGGTACAATGTCAGTGTTATCTACCTAACTTGTGAAGTGAAAACCTAAACCTGTAATATTGTGGCATTTTACCAAATAAAAGATTTTTCTATTTCTATTTCTATTTCTATTTCTAAATCGAAGGTTATTTCAATTATTACTGCTTTATATTTTGAGAGTGGCATTGTCGTATTGGGGCAAAGCTCCGCAGATAATGATGTTAGAAAATTCTGCCGTCCACTTAGATACCAACTAGGTAGTATAGTTACCCTAGTTAGAGCACCGAAACCGCCCAACACCTTTTAGTCAACTTAAATGGTAACCTTGAATTGATATTGCGTCACCCTGTTCTGAAAATACATAATGAATACGTAGGTACATTATAATCATGCGTCTAACAACATCACCAATCGATTGTATAGTTACTTAATATTTATTGTCGTTATACACCACGGTGCCTCGAAGTCAATTGAAATAATTGGTATTTGATGGCCTAGACGAAGTGAGTCATGGCCTACTGTGTGTTGTGTACTATCGTGTCGTGACTAAATTTAGGCAATACCATTAGGCCATCGGTCGCACGGCGAGGTTCATAATAACTTGTCATTTTTCATTGTGCCATTCAACGCTTTGCCTACATTAATATGTATTATAAAGAGGACGAATTTGTATTTTTGTATGTTTGTAATGATTAAACTCAAAAACTATTAAACCGATTTGAAAAATTCCTACACACTTGGGAAGCTACACTATCCTAGGGTAATATAGGCTATATTTTATTACCGTATACCCATGGAAACCAGAACTACGCGGGTGAAACTGCGTGACGTCTGCTAGTATTTTATATAACGTCGTCTGCTAGTATTTTATATAACGTGATCATCTAGAAATTATAGAACTTTCTTGTTGTTGTGACACGCGCCTTTATGGGACTTCAGGTCTCTGAGGTTGAGATCAGGCTACCTACAAATCACTGCGACCAGTTGTAGGGACGCCCCGGCACGGGTTTCTCCTCGAAGAAGGTGCTGAAGAAGACTGATCGCGTTGCACTGCGCCTTGGGACCTGAGGGACGACCTTGGTAGCAGATTTGACATATAACTCAAAGTCAAGAAGGAAAAGATCCCGAACAACGCGTGCCGGGCAGAGATGCCACTCATACACAGTGGAGAGAATTTTCGCCAGAACCGAGCGTTTCAAAAGATCGTTCCTCTGTCGAATTATAAAAACATGGAACGATCTGCCCGCATACGTTTTCCCCTCATCTTACAATCCCGGGTTCTTCAAGAGGAGTGTGAAGAGGCACATCACAGGGCCGCCTTGAACTTGAAGACCACTGTCGAAAGTCTTAAGGACTGAGACTGGTCCCCAATCGCTAGATGTGGCACGGCTTACCCTCAGGCTGATGGCGACGTCAATTTGGCGAGCTAAATATATAAAAAAAGCTAATATTGATTGTGTATTCTATCTCCGTGATATGTAATAACCATCAAAGCCATGGTTAAAATTAATGTTTTGTCGTATCAAAAATCTTTCTCTAATTTCAATTAGCATCGTTTTTAAATACTGAGGTGGTAGACAAGCATGCCAACGGGCATTTATAACTCCAGATGCAGTGTAGGTCTGGAGTGTCTGTGATCCGGGGTCATTCCAATGGGGGGACTCAGTCTGTATTCTTTTTTGACTAACATAAAAATGCAAACGTGATTCATTTTTCTCTCTTTGAAATTCGGTTCAGAGATAAAAGAAATATAAACAAATAAATAAAATATTTTTGGACCATCTCACATAACGTCTTCTAGCCCCAATTAAAGCTTTTATTATCATTTTGTGTTATCGGATAAAAGAAAGCTTAGTTTTGAAATCAAAGATAGTGGTTGCAATACATAGCCTTATATATCGGCAACCAGTTCCTGTAGAAAACAGGTCGGAAAAACCTCACTACAAGCGCGATACTACCGGCATTAGCTATTAGCAACATAATACGACACGGTAAAATAAATTCCTTATATGAGAAATTACATAAGCGTGAGACCTTCTGAAGGCTAGATACCCTGCAAATTCTGATAAATGATAGCGCAGGCCCCGGCCGCCATTAGCTTCAGAAATATAAAAAAAAGATAAACCCACGCCCGCTGTAACAAAACAGTGACAAATCGTTATTCCCTGTCCCTTCCGGGCAAAGCTTTTATTCTTGATTGCACTCTATTTTCCTTTTTTTTTGTGAAAATTTGTAGTCTGTACAATATAGTACGGTAGGTACGTTGATAGATCACCGTCATATTTAAATTGGTTCAAGGTAAAGCTTGCACACTATTGTACAAAACATTGGTTTGTAGACTGTGAGAGTGACCCCCAATGGCTAGATGATACCATGGCATCATAGAAAAAATAGTTGACTGACTCGGTCTAGTGATAAGAGAAGGTTGTAGGTTTAATACTCACTCAGGAGAAATCTCTATTTGGATGTGTAGCCACGTTGTTTTGGTTTTTTTTTCTTGTGATCTAGATCGCTAGGGCAAGCTTTGTTACATGATATATTTCAGGTCTTTTTTCATAACCATGATAACTCAGGTATGAGGATTTGATTTGGGTCGCTATGGTGCCTGAGGATAAAGACAAACACACACATTTACATTACAAAGCTTTACCTTAAGCGCTTTCATTAGAGTATCCGTCATAAAAGACGCTGTAATTTAATCTTTATAATCTAATACTGCCGTCCAAGTAATTTTATTCCCCTCTACATTAAAATCCGTAGCTTATCTCAATAGATACTTCAGGAAAATCTAAGGTGTAATTATGGAAATTATCCCTATTTAAGGCAATTTGGATACAGCTATTATGCTGTCGTTGTTCATTATGAGTATTTACATGTTTAAAGACATTGTGACCAAAAACTCACAAATGGAAGTTTACAAAATAAACAATTTTATTAACTACTTATAGAAAATTTAATGTGAAAAAATTTTGGTCTCGAGCAGGACTCGAACCTGCGCTTTCTGTCTTCTTTCACGTAATTTGGTAAAAGAATTTGACGGTCGATAGTACTATCTCGGTGGTCCCATGGTTAGGGCGTCTGGTCCGTCAAACCAGAAGACGCAGAGGTTCGAGTATTGCTCGAGATCAAATTTTTTTACATTAAATTTGTGACAGAGTCAGCATACTAATTGCTTTTCAAAGTTAGCTCTGACTATAGTAGATGAGGGACCGACACCAAAAGTATGGAGTGGGCGAGAGGCTGACTCTGTACTTTCGGTGCATTTTTTCCACCAGGTTTATATTTAAAACTAGTTGTCCCGGACCTTAAAATCAATTTCTGACCCACTGGATAGCTACTCATATCATAAATGCAAAAGTTTGTGAGTGTAGATGTGTGGGATCGGAATGTCGGGATGCTTTACTCCTTCATACTTTAACAGCCCAACGGATCTAGCTGAAATTTGGTAGAGATACAGAATAAAGCCTGCAACTCGAGGATGTAGAGAAACCTATGTATTAGGTATCTTTTCATTCCTAGCCTATCCCAAAACGGAACAGGAAAAAAAATTCACACATTTGGAGACGAGGAAACCATCTAGTAGAAAATATTTTGATGGTGATTATCAGGATCCCATTGCACCCATCCATCCCATCCACGTAATGGAACCAGTAAAGATCACAATTCAAAGAAATATTTTCGAAAGCGTCACTTGAAGTAGATAAATATAAATATTGAAACTTTGTTCTCAGTTTGAACTATGAAATTGTGTGCATAATTTATTTGATGCGCTTAATAAAGTAGAAAGCAGATATTTAAAGTTCAAAGCGCAGATGCTTTTCATAATTTATTTCTCTTGAGAATTCTTGTCACACGAGACTACAAGTGTAACTCAGTAGAATATAAACCTAAAGTTTTGTAAAAAGGGTCTAAATTGCATTGTGTAGAGTTGAGTTGACTTATTTTGTAGTAAATTTGCTACCATATCGCTTTCTGTAACGTATAAAAATGTAACCCTTTTATAATGTAGGAACTAGTCAATGCCGGCGGATCCACCCGCGTGGACATCCCCGCGGTTATCGCAACCATATAAAGAAAGCCGCGTGATGTGGGAATTGAAGTCCTTTATCTTACTCAACGGTATTAATTGTGACTGTAAAAGTCTGGATATCTGAATGATGGTGTAAAACACTGTGGAATGGCAAATAAAGATACTGAATACTGATTTTTATTTAACGATCTAACGGCTGAACGGATGTGGCTGGAATGTTGTAGAAGGAACGGGATAAACGGAATAAAGTCAAAGCGATCTTCCAGACTATTCTGGAAGATCGCTTTGACTTTATATTTCGGAAATATGTTCCCATGGGAAGCAGCAACGAGAACAGAATTCCATGCGCCTGGAGTCGAGGGCGTATTGTACTTAATTGTAATTTCGTATTACAGATAACGACTGCGGTCTGACCTCTTCCCTCAGTAAGGGCTTCTGTTTCAGATCCTTGTCCGTTGATCAGCCATTACAAACCTTGCAAGTGAGCTAGATTTGAGCCCCAATAACCATGTTACTAACTCTCGTTTTCTTTGCTTGACTAACCATCGATGTCTTTGCCATCAATACATACAACCGTAACTAAACATATATCTTAGTCGTGGGGTATCTCTCCGAGAGCTTACCCGGGGCTCCCAACCGTAGGCTGTTAGGCAGGATATGTGATGTTTTTTAGTCGGTAGGAGTCTGGCATAGCATCTATGCAGGATTTTCCCTCACGTTAAAAAAAACATCTATCTTTAAATATCAATTTTGTTAAAAAGTTTATCGTTCAGATTAAAAGATAAAATCTTTAAAAAGAAAATGTAACCTTTGTCCTAACTCAAGCTCTATTCTATTTCTAAATAAAATTTTATTAAAATCTGTTTTGTGATTTAGACATGAAAACGCAATAAACGGGTGAATTCCTTTCGTATTTATATTTTGGTAAATAGAACAGTACACCGCATCCGATTAAATTATTTTACTACATTTTATTGCAATAACATTGATTGGTGCATGCCTTGATTTCATTATTTACTTGACATTATAATATGGTAATGAGTTTTTAATGCTTGAAATGAACACATTTTATTTATTAAAATGAAAGCACAAATTTATCGAAAACCAGACCGATGTTGGTCATAAATATTTTTAATTCAACATGCCAAGCGTAAACCTACGAAACATGTTGATACATTATTTTTGTCGGGTACACTTGGGGACATAATTTATGCTCACAGGCTCTTTTGTAATATTTGTTGATTTTTGTATTTTCTCTGTGAATAAAATTGTAGGTAGGATTTTGTCGTGGTGAATTATGTAACGTACTCGCTGACCGCAGTTTGCTTTTTATTTTGTTTATTTTTCGAATAGGATGACCTTTGAAATTAAAAGTATTTCGCAAAAAGAAATAGGTACACTCTTTTAAAGAGCAATGTGTTATCTTCCACGTGTATTTTTCTTCTGTTGATACACACTGAATAAATTACTGATGAGTGCTAAAAAGTAAAAACTAGTAGAACATATACATTTTACAATACTAGCGGCACTGAATTGAGCTACCCAAACAGAACTGACCGCTAACACAAACTCAGCTTTAGCTCAACTTTGCTTAAACAAGCTTAGCGAAAAAGGTCACCGGGAATATTAGGAACTAAGTATGAAGGTTTATTCAAAAAAAATCGAAAACCCTTTCTAAATATTTCGGTAATGTTAGTCTGTGTATGTATGTGAGCAAATATGTGTACGGGCATATCAACAGCTGTGGGTTAAGAGAGATAAATTGGTGTTATTAACGTGAATAGCCGGGCCAATGATGGCCGTCACCTGTCACAAGATTTATCGGTGTTGGTAGAACATTCGCGTGGTAAAACAGGGTCAGGGCAAGTTGGGCCACGCGTTACGCAGAGAATGACTGCTAATTTGTATGAAACATATACTGCTTTTTCTTAAATTACCAATGTCCTACATGAATGCTATGCCGAACTCTTACCGACTAAAATCCCCACGTATCCCACTTATCAGCCAACTATTGGGAGGCCCAAGTAAGCCCTCAGAAGGATCCCTCCGTCCAGGAAGGCCGGCGCCGACACCAGGACATAACTTTTGCTTTAAAGATCTTTTTACTTTGTAAAGTTAGATTTTACAGTTGATGGCCTGTTCATGGAAGCACTCAGTAAGCAAGTTTCACTATGACCGGTGCTTGAAAGTTCTTTTCTTATCCTCTAAGTAGGAGAAATTTCTGCCTACCCCTTTAGGGACAAAGGCGTGATCGTGACCGGGAACTTATGTATGTGTGTTGACTATTCGTGATAATTGGTAAAGATCACTTATGAAAGTTTAAAATATATAAAAATATAACTGGTGAATTTAAATTTGTAAACTTCACTCGACAGGTTAAATAAATATGGAAATGAAAATGTCAGAAACGTAATAACCATGCACACAATACCTATGCATAGCGTGCTACGAATATTATAAAACGAGGAATACACGCCAGTTTTTAGCTAGGGGCTACATTCCAATTTATTTATTTTACGGGAGTTCAGACTTTGACAGAATACCCTAAAAATGGAGAGTGCGAGTTTTGCAACTCGGGTGTTGCAAAATCATAACAAGGATTAACATACCTTCCGATTCCAAAGCACAGAACTTTATCGAACAGAAATGCGACAGACGAGCACTCGTCTCTAGACTGACCGTATTGTAAGTCACGGTGGACCTTTATAGAAGCCTAAGTTAGTCCTACGAGAGCTATTTTGAAATATGCATATCTTGGCTGGACCGACGACCTGAAGAAGGTCGCAAGGAGTGACTGGATGGGGAAGGCGCAGGACCGTGGATTGTGGCGTAATTTGGGAGAGGCTGCGTCCAGCAACGGACTGCCGTAGTCTTATTTGATTGGTTGAAGTATCTTGGCTACCAAAACGTAGTAATTCTTGCTGCAGCCGATTAATGTGCTATTGTTACCACGTAAATGTTCTACAATGAATTGAGGTAAGCTGCCAATCGAAATTGATTGATTACCTTAATTAACTTTTGTAATTCCCTAACTACGCAGGTGAACTACGGGAAATTAAGGTTTTCACTTAATATTGACTGCCTCGGTGGCGCATTCGATAGTGTAACCGTCTGCCACGCTGATGTCCTGGGTTCGATTCCCGGGTAGTTCCAGATATTTGTGTGATCCGCTGTTATTCATTTATTTCATTTATTCATTTAAATTTATGCAAATATGGGTTACATTTTACATAGTTGTTAAAGAAAGTAAGTAAGTTCAGTTTCACCATAATTACTTCACCATTATAGGCATGCAAAACAATCCACAAATGTTAGTTTCGGGGTTTGGGTATTTTCTATGTATAGCGTAGAAGTAGTTATCGCGTAAGAGTCGTTATATCGTAGAATCATAACCCTCCTTTACCGCAGTCGATTAAAAAGTAGTCTATGTTCTTCCCAGGGCATCGTACTATCCCTATACCAAATTTCATCTCAATCGCTCCAGTGGTTTAGGCGTGATAGCGTAACAGACAGACAGACAGACAGACAGACAGAGTAACTTTCGCATCTAATAGGGAAGGGGGTATGTATGTTTTTAGAAATATATAAGTATATCTATCAATCGTCTAGACCCCATTGCACAAGCTTATTAGGCAGTAACTCACAGACTTAGAATAAAGTTTATTTTTCTACACTCGAGAGCAATGAATCCGGGTCACTTAAAGAATCCTAAAAATCTCGGAAACTAAAAATGCTAGGTTAATGCAATAAATTGTATTTAATAGACAATGTAATACTCCTTAAATGAAGGTATTAAAACTTCTTAGTTATTGTAAAGTTATATCATAAAAAAATCAAATTTGAAAAAGGGCCACTTTCTAAGATGGAACTACGAAATTACAGCATTTGGTGTTGCTTTTGTTTGTAATCTGTCATTTATGTGGGTACATAAACCATGTTGATAGTGCTCTATATTCATTTATCAAGCTGAAATTATGTCGCTTACGCCTGAAGAATGCACCAGAATACTTACAATGCTGGAAACCGGCCGGAGTCAGCGCGATACAGCCAGGACTGTCGGTGTGTCGCTGTCAACAGTACAAAGAGTTCTCCGACGTTACGAAGAAACTGGTTCTAACCTACGCAGACCAGGAACGGGCAGAACCAGGTGTACCACAGCACGAGAAGACCGATACTTGGTGAACACCATGCTTCGAAATCGCTTTCTCACAGGAACTGAACTCACCAATCAGTTTCGACGCCTCGGAGGAAGTAACCCAAGTGCATGGACAGTAAGACGTCGGCTTGCTGAATCTAACTTAAAACCCCTTAGACCTGCAAACGGCCCTAAACTGGAGCGTGGGCATCGTATTTCGAGACTAAGGTATGCCCAGAGCCACGTAAATTGGAGTATTGAAGATTGGTCAAAAGTTATGTTCTCCGACGAATCAAAATTTATGCTCTACAAGCACGATGGAAGACACAGAGTGTATCGAAGACCAGGGGAAAGATTCAAGCAAGCATGCATCGAAGAAAAAGTAGCCTACGGTGGTGGGTCTGTACTTGTGTGGGCCGGAATTTCTTCTGAAAGTCGCACAGAGCTGGTGATCATAGAAAACGGCTCTTTAACTAGCGTAAGATATGTGGAAGAAATCCTTAATGATCACGTTGGTCCATTTATGGTCAATTTAGGTGAGGATGCTATATTTATGCATGACAATGCCCGACCTCATACAGGTAGGATTGTGAATGACTACCTTCAAGAGATGAACATTACTCGTATGGAGTGGCCAGCGCGCAGCCCGGATATCAACCCGATCGAGCATGCTTGGGACGAGCTAGGCAGATGCGTAAAACAACGAAACCCTCCCCCAATCACGCTTCGTGAGCTCAAAATTGCTCTCACAGAGGAATGGGAGAATATTCCCCAAAATCGTATAAGGAACTTGGTGTACAGCATGCCAAACCGCGTAAACGCAGTAATGGAAGCACGAGGAGGCAATACGAAGTATTAAAATTCAAGAAAATCGTAATAAAGTTCAAAAATTTCATGTTTCCTATTTTTGTTTTAAGGAGAGATCAGCAGTTTTTTCTTTATGTAATTTTGTGGTATTAAAATGTATCGTGACTCATATTTTTTTTACTTTCATTTAAGGAGTATTACATTGTCTATTAAATACAATTTATTGCATTAACCTATCATTTTTAGTTTCCGAGATTTTTAACATTCTTTAAGTGACCCGGATTCATTGCTCTCGAGTGTATATTCTAACTAAGTACACAGATGATGATTACGATTAGAATCAAAACTTTGCTACGAAGATATTCAACTTCTAATTAACTTATTTGCAAGCAAAACACAAACAATTTACCCCTGTACCCATCACAATAAAAGAGCGTTCTATTTCGTTTTTAATTACGGTCGTAATCATGTGCTTCATTAACGTGGAACTCATCATGGCGTCGGCCTTTTAGAATATTCTAGATGCGGTGAGCGCTTCACAAGTACCCTCTTCGTATATGAAAAAAAAGAAAAATAAGGTTGGAACGTCCCAACATCAGGGGACCCAACGCTCCCTACAGGAGGCTGTACCTGGGGATCGTGCGAAGCATGGCCCTGTACGCGGCTCCCGTATGGGCGGAGACCCTGACGGCCAGCAATGAGGCTAGACTGCTGAGCCCGCAGAGAGTGATGGCCGTCAGGGTGATAAGAGGATACCGCACGATCTCCGGTGAGGCGGCATGTCTCCTAGCCGGGACCCCTCCATGGGACCTGAAAGCGAGAGCCCTTGCGTCACTGTTCAGATGGCGCAAGGAGGCGCTGGAGCGGGGCCAAAGGCCTGCGTCTCGAGAAATCGAGGCCCAACGGACCCTGCTCCACCAGGAAACCGTGGAGACATGGAAGGTGCGACTTGAGCAACCAAAGGGGGGATTCGCCACAATCGCGGCCGTCACACCGGTCATGGACGAGTGGCTGGAGAGAAGACACGGTGCTCTCTCCTACCGGTTGACACAGATGCTTGCCGGGCACGGTAGCTTCGGTAGGTATCTGTGGCGAAAACACCGGGAAACCACGGCCGAGTGTCAGCACTGCGAGGACCGCAGCGATGACACGGCGCTCCACACGCTGGTGGAGTGCACGGCGTGGGCACAACAGCGCCAGGTCCTCGTAGTGGGTCTGGGCGTGGACACTCTCTTGCTCGAGGCCATGGTACGAGCCATGCTCTCCAGCGGGAGTAAGTGGGACTGCGCCGCCTCTTTCTGCGAGCAGGTCATGCTCGCGAAGGAGGCGGCGGGCCGGGTGCGGGAGAGAACTCTCCCACCCAAATTCCGCAGTCGGCGCCCCGGGCGCCGCCGACGTGTCTTCGCCGAGGACTATCGGCCTCCATGACCGGGGGTCTGAGGACGGTGAGAGGGCCGCTCACCGTCCTTACAGAAGCAGGCCCATGACGGCAGCGTGACGTGAGCAACTCACGCACGCCCCCCCCCCCCTTAGAAGCGGGGTCACACCCGAAACCCCCCATAGACGCGGGATTGCACCCGAACCACCCCCTGGGCGAGGCCGCATTGGCGGCCGTAGGTCTGTTGGGAGTCACGGGACATCCTTCCTGAGGGCTTACCCGGGGCTCTCAACCATAGGCTGTTGGGCGTTACGTGAGGTTGTTTAGTCGGTAAGAGTCCGGCATAGCATCCTACGAGGATTTTCCCTCACGTTAAAAAATAAAAAGAAAAAAAAAAAAAAAGGTTGGAACGTGGGACAAGTAAAAGGTGAATAATTGATCGGGAAAAGCTTCCACGGATGCCAATTGCGGTTATGTGGCACATATGCTACTGTTTCTATATATTACGAGTATATGTGAAGCGAAACCTTTGAAGAGCTTTTTTGTACGAACAAGTGAAATTTGACACGGTTTAAGTTTGTAAAGAAAAGAAGACGAAGTGCAAAATGTTTTTTTTAATAAATTACTTTCAAAATTTGACGGCCGACGAGTTCTTAGTAAAATATAGATGGGTATAGGTATACCTACCTGGTTCGGTTTAGAATGATCTCAAAATTATGAAGATTGAAGATTTTATGATAAAGCTATTGCAAACAAGGATAAAATTTAAATTATGCATTGTGATCGTTCAATCTACACTCGAGAGCAATGAATCCGGGTCACTTAAAGAATCCTAAAAATCTCGGAAACTAAAAATGCTAGGTTAATGCAATAAATTGTATTTAATAGACAATGTAATACTCCTTAAATGAAGGTATTAAAACTTCTTAGTTATTGTAAAGTTATATCATAAAAAAATCAAATTTGAAAAAGGGCCACTTTCGAAGATGGAACTACGAAATTACAGCATTTGGTGTTGCTTTTGTTTGTAATCTGTCATTTATGTGGGTACATAAACCATGTTGATAGTGCTCTATATTCATTAATCAAGCTGAAATTATGTCGCTTACGCCTGAAGAATGCACCAGAATACTTACAATGCTGGAAACCGGCCGGAGTCAGCGCGATACAGCCAGGACTGTCGGTGTGTCGCTGTCAACAGTACAAAGAGTTCTCCGACGTTACGAAGAAACTGGTTCTAACCTACGCAGACCAGGAACGGGCAGAACCAGGTGTACCACAGCACGAGAAGACCGATACTTGGTGAACACCATGCTTCGAAATCGCTTTCTCACAGGAACTGAACTCACCAATCAGTTTCGACGCCTCGGAGGAAGTAACCCAAGTGCATGGACAGTAAGACGTCGGCTTGCTGAATCTAACTTAAAACCCCTTAGACCTGCAAACGGCCCTAAACTGGAGCGTGGGCATCGTATTTCGAGACTAAGGTATGCCCAGAGCCACGTAAATTGGAGTATTGAAGATTGGTCAAAAGTTATGTTCTCCGACGAATCAAAATTTATGCTCTACAAGCACGATGGAAGACACAGAGTGTATCGAAGACCAGGGGAAAGATTCAAGCAAGCATGCATCGAAGAAAAAGTAGCCTACGGTGGTGGGTCTGTACTTGTGTGGGCCGGAATTTCTTCTGAAAGTCGCACAGAGCTGGTGATCACAGAAAACGGCTCTTTAACTAGCGTAAGATATGTGGAAGAAATCCTCAATGATCACGTTGGTCCATTTATGGTCAATTTAGGTGAGGATGCTATATTTATGCATGACAATGCCCGACCTCATACAGGTAGGATTGTGAATGACTACCTTCAAGAGATGAACATTACTCGTATGGAGTGGCCAGCGCGCAGCCCGGATATCAACCCGATCGAGCATGCTTGGGACGAGCTAGGCAGATGCGTAAAACAACGAAACCCTCCCCCAATCACGCTTCGTGAGCTCAAAATTGCTCTCACAGAGGAATGGGAGAATATTCCCCAAAATCGTATAAGGAACTTGGTGTACAGCATGCCAAACCGCGTAAACGCAGTAATGGAAGCACGAGGAGGCAATACGAAGTATTAAAATTCAAGAAAATCGTAATAAAGTTCAAAAATTTCATGTTTCCTATTTTTGTTTTAAGGAGAGATCAGCAGTTTTTTCTTTATGTAATTTTGTGTTAATAAAATGTATGGTGACTCATATTTTTTTTACTTTCATTTAAGGAGTATTACATTGTCTATTAAATACAATTTATTGCATTAACCTATCATTTTTAGTTTCCGAGATTTTTAACATTCTTTAAGTGACCCGGATTCATTGCTCTCGAGTGTAGTTCCAACTCAGTAAGATAAATTTAGAATCAAAACTCAATATTGCGGTGCATCATGAAACCTAAACTGGTATAAAAGTACCTAGTATTATTTACATATTATTATCATCTATGGTATTGTATATCCACTGTTCTCATTATGACATATTATGTGCCTGAATGAGGTATTCCTGTGTTTCAGGCTTTTAGTAAAACAATGTATTAGATCCACATACAAGGCCTTGCACCGGTTTTATTTAGTTTTAGTCCCACTTGATAGGATATTAGATAGAAGCCCATTGTCATGTTGAAACGGACAAGGGCAGGTTGTGAAATTAAGATTAAGTTCAGCATACTTCTGCGAAGGGTAGAGCTCGCGAGCACCCAGGAAAAAGAACCTGTGAGGAGCATATCCTTTATGTTTTAGCTGAAAATTGGCATAAATAACGTGAGTACAATCGTTTTCCCTTTCCTCCCCCAATTTACCCTCTCTCAAAAAAAGCTCTTGACAAAAGTTGCAACTCCAAAAGAATTGACACACAATATCGTCCTAATATTCCTGCTACAAAAATTATTCCCTACGTTTATTTATATAAATTTCTGGTTACTTGATTAAATTACCTCGCTGAATTCTAGTCAGCCAGGATCGTTTGGATACTGGGCACGTATAAATACGTGCACACTTGTTAGTTTGGAAATAATACTCGTAGTAAGCATTCACCATAAATCTTGTTGACATTTGCTTTTCTTTTGTTAATTTTGTTGACCAATGGAAATAATGAAACAGCTTTGTGTTCCGTAAAATTAATGGATAAACATTATTTTCCTTCAAATTGTTCGATTTACTATTTTTATGTGAATGATAATGTTTGATTTGAATTAATATTTGTTTTGGAATGCAAATTTTAAAGAAACACGCTTTAGGTACCTAAATTACATGATATTTATACATCAGTAGGGTTAAAATTGGTTGTAATGACATCGGTGATTATAAAGTCGAATTTATCGATACCAAAGTCGATTCATGAATCTAAACTGTATAGATGACCAATCAATTTAATCTCAATAGATGTTCTCATATCGCTCATCGTGAGTCGCTCCCAAGGATCAAACGATGGGGATTTACTATACCCGAAATTAAACCATACAAACCGGTTTTTTCAAAAACAGACGGGTCGGTATGGTTTTATTTCGAGTTTTCCTTGTCTACGCATTCGGTACTTTTGCGAAAATGGTTCCTTAGTTCCTCGGGATTAATTGTGGTGTTGTCATTTGTACTTTATCTTGTTACCACCCGAGTAACATTATCTTAATGGCCAATGTACATCTGTACATACCAGATTTCAATAACATCCCTACTACAATATCCTATATTAGATATGTAGGAACTCGTATATACTCCAGTCGCATCTGCATGTGTAAGAAACTAGGAAATGGGTTTTCTCACGGTTTCAATAAATAATGGATTAAATTCCCGTAAGTTCCACAATGAAGATATTTCAGTAAGGTTCTTGGTATTGGAAATACGTACACAAAGCAAGAGGAATGGTTTTATCTAATTTACAATTCAAACTATATTGCTTGAAAGGGCCTTTACGCATTTCGTTATATTAGCTGCGTACCTCGCGTTGAGTGGTTTTTGTTGTTTTATGATGAAGAGATTTGGGAAACCTCTGTTAATTTGAATATTTTATTTTTTAATACGAAACGTGTTTCTAAAAGATTACTCACCATCTGCTAGTCAATATGGTTTAGTTTCTGCCGGCATTGACTGGCGACATTAATAAATGTACGAGCTGTGCCTTTTTAGTGGGTGCCTGCAATGTAAGGGTATTTTACCCAAAAAGTAAATTTCTATGAATAAGGATTCTCATCTATCAAGCTTTACTTTTACTTTATACTTTTTATTTGGAATAAATAACAGGTTTACACAGAAACAATTTAACGATGATATCTGCAATAGTTTAAACTGTGTCACAGATATCAACGCCCTCTTCCGAATAACAATATATGATTCCATAGTTAATAGAATTACAAACATTTTCTTTTACAACTAATCTAAAATAATATTTGAAAAGTGTGTTGTGTGTGTGTGCGTGTGTGTGTGTGTGTGTGTGTGTGTGTGTGTGTGTGTGTGTGTGTGTGTGTGTGTGTGTGTGTGTGTGTGGGTGTGTTGTGTATAGGTTTCTAAAACGGTTAGCCACCCAGCAGGGCTTCTGAATCATCATATTGTAGTGTAATCAGCCATTCAGTGCATTTCTTTTTACATTTATATAATAGTAGGGGGTATATATTTAATTTTCTATTTTAAGTATTGTATAATTTTGAGCTTATAAAGTGATAATGTCTACTCGCCAGTGCCGTTCGGCGTGGTAATATTTCGCAGACCCTATCAGATCTTCTTTTTGAACTGGTTAGGGTTGGTTGGTAAAATAATTCCTTGTGTTTGCGCAGTGTGGTGTTTAAAATAAAAAGTCTGCGAACACTTAGTACCCTGCATAAGGAAAATAACTCAGAGGTGGGGAATCTGATCGGCTTTCGCAACATCGTCTTAAGAACAGCCCTCTGGGCTCTTTCCAATGCAAGCATACGTGTCTTTACGGCTCCTCCCCAGGATGTGATGCAGTATGAGAGAACCGACTGACCAAGAGAATAATAAACAGTTTTCAGAGTATCAGGATCACAAATATTTCTCAAATTTTTAAAAACATAAATTAATTTTCTTGTTCGAGAGGTAGAGGCCTCCACTTGCTGTTCCCAGCTTAAGGCATCATCTATTATAACTCCAAGATATTTAAGACATGAGGTGGACTCCAGAACAGTGCATGCGCAAGTATTTACAGGTACTGCGTCCAGCCCCTGATCCTCATCCGTCATTAAGGGTCAGGAGATTTGAATCCAACCAGCCCATCACATGTCGCAGTACGCGCTCGGAGTTTGACTTTGTTTCCAGCCAATCTCGACCACTAACAAGAATAGCAGTATCGTCCGCATAGGTTATAATTCTGCAGTTTGGGATAGACATTTTGCACAGATCGTTGATGTAAATTAGGAACAGGGTAGGGCCGAGGACACTACCCTGTGGAACCCCATAATTAACATTTACAGGACTTTCTCCACTAGCAATTGATTCAATCTGTACATACTGCGTACGATGCGTCAGGTAGCTGCGAAACAGATCCAGAGCAACTCCTCTCACTCCGTAAAGTTCCAGTTTAGAAATCAGCTTGGGTACAGAGACAGTGTCAAACGCTTTGGAGAGATCTAAGAATATACCAACGGTTTTCAGTCTTTTTTCCAGGTTTTTGACAACAGTCCCCGTTAGATCCAGAACAGCATCCTCCGTGGATAGTCCCTTTCTGAAACCATATTGGTTCGCAGCCAGAACCCTATTGTCATGAAGAAATCGGACCAATCGGTTGTTCAGAGCTTTTTCAAAAATTTTAGAAAGGGTTGTAAGTACTGAAATGGGTCTATAGTTTGTGACACTGCCCCTGTCCCCACTCTTGAACACAGGATGAACGATGGCTCTTTTAAAAACACATGGAAATACACCAACAGAGAGACAAAGATTAAACAAATAGACGAGACACGGCGTAAGCACATGATGAGCTGCCTTTATAACTGCGGATGGAATACCGTCCCAGCCTGCAGCGCACTTTTCCCTTGATTTTCTGATTATTGTCTCAATTTCGTCAGCAGACACTGGGTACACAGCCATAGATGATAACGGGGTGTGGTGATGTGGCATACAGGGAGGTAGGTTTCCAGTACTTACTGAGGAGCTGACAAATGGGTTGGATCTATCAACAATTACTTCAGCCAATTTTTGCCCGACATTGGCAAAATATGAGTTGACTGTATCCACTGCGGACAGACTATTTTCAGATAGTTTCATAAGTTCTGTGGGATGTATCCTAGTTTTTTGTAAGTTTGCAACTTCCCTGATTATTTTCCAAGTCTCCTTGGGCCTTTTTCCCGCATTCTCTATCTGTTTTCGGTAGAAGTCCTGTTTTATTCTTTTCAAAAGATTATTGCAGTAATTTCGGTAACGAAGAAATATAGTCTTATGTATACAGTTTTCTGGGTTTGCTTTGTGTTTGCGGTAAAGTTTATCCCTGTGACGAATGCATCTTAACAAGGCCGGAGTAATCCATGGTTTCCTGATACGTTTGCGATTTGGAATAGGTACAATTGAACTGTGAAGTTTAACGGCGTCAGATATTGTACCTACTAGTTTCTCAGCAGCTAACTCAGGATCATTCGTCTCGAATAAGGAGGAAAAGTCAGTTGTTTCAAGGGTACTTACAATACCAGGAATGTCAATCCGGTTCATGTAGCGGTTTGAAGAGTGATTGCTGTCTGATGTTGATAACTGACAACAGAAAAGTACTGGCTTATGGTCAGTAAAAGGAGAATCAAAGACCATGGTGATACCACTGGTTGGAGATCTAGCTTATCTTAGATTTTATATATAGATCTTGGAACTTAGCTTTAGCTCAACTTTGCTTAAACAAGCTTAGCGAAAAAGGTTACCAGGAATATTAGGAACTAAGTTTAAAGGTTTATTCAACAAAATTAAAAAAAACCCTTTCTATTAATGTATAACGTATGTTAGTCTGTATGTATGTGAGCAAATATGTGTACAGTCATTTCAACAGCAGTGGGTTAAGAGAGATAAATTGGTGTTATTAACGTGAATAGCCGGGGCTATGATGGCCGTCACCTGTCACAAGATTTATCGGTGTTGGTAGAACATTCGTATGGTAAAACAGAGTCAGTGCAAATTGGACCACGAGTTACGTAGAGAATAACTGCTAATTTGTATGAAACTAATACTGCTTTTTTTTTAAATTAGGAATGTCCAACATGGATGCTACGCCGAACTCCTACGGACTAAACACCCCACATATCCCACTTAACAGCCAACTATTGGGAGCCCCAGGCAAGCCCTCAGAAGGATCCCTCCGTCCAGGAAGGCCGTCCCCCACACCCGGACATAACTTTTACTTTAAAGATCTTTTTACTTTGTAAAGTTGTAAATGACTGCCTCTGTGGCGCGGTCGGTAGTGATATCGCCTGTGGCGCTGGAGGTCGTGGGTTCGATTCCCACCGGAGACAAATATTTGTGTGACCCATAAATGTTTGTCTCAAGAGTCTGGGTGTTTCTATGTATAATAAGTATGTATTTAAAAGTATATAAGTATTAATATCAGTGGTCTGATACCCATAACACAAGCAGGTTATTCCTAGCTTACTTTGGGATCAGATAGCGTTGTGTGAAATGTCCGTGAATATTTTATTTAAAAAAAAAAAAAAAAAAGTTGGATTTTACAGTTGATGGCCTATTAGTAGGAGAAATTTGGGCATATGATATGCTTCTGCTTACCCCTTTGGGGACAAAGGCGTGATCGTGACCGGGAACTTATGTATGTGTGTTGACTATTCGTGACAAATGGTGAAGATCACTTATGAAAGTTTAAAATATATAAAAATATAACTGGTGAATTTAAATTTTGTAAACTTCACTCGACAGGTTAAATAAATATGAAAATGAAAATGTCAGAAACGTAATAACCATGCACACAATACCTATGCAAAGCGTGCTACGAATTTTATAAAACGAGGAATACACGCCAGTTTTTAGCTAGGAGCTACATTCCAATTTATTTATTTTACGGGATTTCAGACTTTGACAGAATACCCTAAAAATGGAGAGCTCGAGTTTTGCTACTCTGGTGTTGCAAAATATGTGCATAAGTTACGCTAACCCCTTTCGATAAGGTGTGCCAATGCTTGTTTGCCCCCGTGGTGTTACAAAAAAAAGTATAATGTTAGTACGAATTGACTTTTAAAATATTCAAGGACATTTTGCATTCATAGACTTTTTTGTACACAGACGTGTCACAACGACGCGACGACGAAGACGAGAGACCTTTCGACTTATTGCCGTGTAGAAATGCTCAGAATAAGGGTATAGGCTCGTGGACCTGACGACAGTGAGGGAGCTGCTCAGAAGCAGGCCCTAGAATTAGAAGACAGCGTGTCGTAAGGGATACACCCCCCCCCCCCCCCCCACCTCAAGAAGCGGGACAACACCCGGACAACCCGCCAAAACCCCCTCCCACCTAGGTGAGGCCACAGTGGTAGCCGTAGGCCTGTTGGGAATTCTGGGGTATCCTTCCGACGGCTTACCCGAAGCTCCCAACCGTTAGGTAGGATACGTGTGGTTTTTAGTCGGTAGGAGTCCGGCATAGCATCCATGTAGGATTTACCTCACGATAAAAAAAAGGCTGGGGCTAAAAAATGGGCTTGGGCTTGCTGTTCAAATTTTTCAAACCGCCCCGATAAGATATTTTTAACTTGGTTGAAATATTTAAAGCCGTAATTTGAACTGGGCATAACGCCTAATTATTCATAACAAGGATTAACATGTCTTCCGACTCTAAAGCACGGAACTTTCTCGAACAGAAATGCCACAGACGAGCACCCGTCTCCAGACTGACCGTAATATAATTCGCAGTGATCCTTTACAGAAGCCAAAGTAAGTCCTACGAATGCTATTTTGAAATATGCATATCTTGGCTGGACCGACGACCTGAAGAAGGTCGCAGGGAGTGACTGGATGGGAAAGGCAGGACCGTGTATTGCGTCGTAATTTGGGAGAGGCCTACGTCCAGCAGTGAACTGCCATAGTGTGATTTGATTGATTGAAATATCTTGGCTGCCAAAACGTAGTAACTTTTGCTGTAGTCGATTAATGTGCTATTGTTACCTCGTAAATGATCTACAATGAATTAAGGTAAACTGCCAATCGAAATTGATAGATTACTTTAATTAACTTGTTTTTGACTAACTGCGCAGGTGGACTACGGGGAATTAAGGTTATAATATTGACTGCCTCGGTGGCGCATTCGATACTGTAACCGCCTGCCACGCTGATGTCCTGGGTTCGATTTCCGGGTCGGTCCAAATATTTGTTACGGAGTTTGAGTGTTTCGTATGTAAAATGTAACTATGTATTTAGCAAGTATAAGTATGTCTATTAGTCGTCTAGATCCCATTGCACATGCTTATGAGGCTCACAGACTTAGAATATAGTTTTTTTTTCTATATGATTATGATTATAATCCAAACTTTGCTATGAAGATATTCAACTTCTAATTAATTTATTTGCAAGCAATATACAAAAATATTTAACTACATAAATTTACACCCGTACCCATCACAATAAAAGAGCGTTCTATTTCTTTTTTAATTACGGTCGTAATCATGTGCTTCATTAACGTAGAACTCATCATGGCGTCGGCCTTTTAGAATATTCTAGATGCGGTGAACCTTTCACAACTACCCTCTTCATATTATGAAAAAAAAAAAAAATAAGGTTAGAACGTGGGACAAGTAAAAGGTGAATAATTGATCGGGAAGAGCTTCCACGGATGCCAATTGCGGTTTTGTGGCACATATCTTACTGTTTCTATAATATATATTACGAGTATATGTGAAGCGAAACCTTTGAAGAGCTTTTTTTGTACGAACAAGTGAAATTTGACACGGTTTAAGTTTGTAAAGAAAAGAAGACGAAGTGCAAAAGGTTTTCTTTTTCAACAAATCACTTTCAAAAATTGACGGCCGATGAGTTTGTAGTAAAGTATAGATGGATCTGGTTCGGTTCAAAATGATCTCTAAATTATGAAGATTGAAGATTTTATGATAAAGCGATTGCAAACAAAGATAAAACTATGATGGATGAAGCAAAATGATGAATATCTATTTAATATTATGCATTGTGATCGTTCAATCTAGTTCCAACTCAGTAAGATAAATTTAGAATCAACACTCAATATTGCGGTGCACCCAATGATATTTAAGTAAAGATATGCTACCTTCATACAAAACAGCATTCAGTTATTGTTGAGTTATAATTTCACGAGCTTACCTATCGGTACCTAATAGATTTCATCTATGAATGCGATAGAGAATACAAAACATTTAAAACAGAGAAGGATAGCTATCTGTGTCGTTTTGCGCACAGCAGCCGACCGCAACACGACTTGATTCGCTCGCAGCTATTAGCCGACTCAATGGAATTATAACAATTGTGTGACTTTGTCCGCAACAGTTTTTGAGCGGTAATGCGATATCTACCTCTTTTTTACTATAACATCATTGGGTGCACCTAAACTGGTATAAAAATGTCTAGTATTATTTACATGTCATCTACTATGGTATTGTATTTCCAGTTCTCATTATGACATATTTTGTGCCCGAATTAGGTATACCTGTGTTTCAGGCTTTTAGTAAAACAATGTATTATACCCCCATAGAAGGCCTTGCACAAGTTTTATTTAGTTTTAGTACCACTTGATAGGATATTAGATAGAAGCCCATTGTCATGTTGAAACGGACAAGGGCAGGTTGTGAAATTAAGATTAAGTTCAGCAAACTTCTGCGAAGGGAGAGCTCGCGAGCACCAAGAAAAAAACCTGTGTGGATCATGTCCTTTATGTTTCAGCTGAAAATCGGCATAAATAACGTGACAACAATCTTTTCCCCTTTCTTTCCATATTATCCCCTCTCTCAAAAAAAGCTCTTGACAAAAGTTTTAACTCCAAAAGAATGGAGACACAATTTCATTCTAATATATTTGCAACAAAAAATATTCCGTACGTATATTTATATAAATTGCTTGTTACTTGATTAAATTACCTCGCCGAATTCGAGTCAGCCAGGATCGTTTGGATACTGGGCACGTATAAATATGTGCACTCTTGTTAGTTTCGAAATAATACTCGTAGTAAGCATTCACCATAAATCTTGTTGACATTTGCTTTTCTTGTGTTAATTTAGTTGACCAATGGAAATAATGAAACAACTTTATGCTCTGTAAAATGAATGAATAAACGTTATTTTCCTTCAAAATGCTTAGTATGCTATTTTTATTAGAATGACAATGCTTGATCTGAATTAATATTCGTTTTGAAATGCAAACGTCTATTGAACGTAGAATGGAATGCTGGTTTAAAGAAACACGCTTAGGTACCTAAATTACATGATATTTATACATCAGTAGAGTTAAAATTGGTTGGAATGACATCGGGGACTATAAAGTCGAATTTATCGATACCAAACTCGATTCATGAATCTAAACTGTACAGACGACCAATCAATTTAATCTCAATAGATGTACTCATATCGCTCTTCGTGAGCCGCTCCCAAGGATCAAACAATGGGGATTTACTATACCCGAAATTAAACCATACAAACCGGTTTTTTCAAAGACAGACGGGTCTGTATGGTTTTATTTCGAGTTTTCCTTGTCTACGCATTCGGTACTTTTGCGAAAATGGTTCCTTAGTTCCTCGGGATTAATTGTGGTGTTGTCATTTGTACTTTATCTTGTTACCACCCGAGTAACATTATCTTAATGGCCAATGTACATCTGTACATACCAGATTTCAATAACATCCCTACTACAATATCCTATATTAGATATGTAGGAACTCGTATATACTCCAGTCGCATCTGCATGTGTAAGAAACTAGGAAATGGGTTTTCTCACGGTTTCAATAAATAATGGATTAAATTCCCGTAAGTTCCACAATGAAGATATTTCAGTAAGGTTCTTGGTATTGGAAATACGTACACAAAGCAAGAGGAATGGTTTTATCTAATTTACAATTCAAACTATATTGCTTGAAAGGGCCTTTACGCATTTCGTTATATTAGCTGCGTACCTCGCGTTGAGTGGTTTTTGTTGTTTTATGATGAAGAGATTTGGGAAACCTCTGTTAATTTGAATATTTTATTTTTTAATACGAAACGTGTTTCTAAAAGATTACTCACCATCTGCTAGTCAATATGGTTTAGTTTCTGCCGGCATTGACTGGCGACATTAATAAATGTACGAGCTGTGCCTTTTTAGTGGGTGCCTGCAATGTAAGGGTATTTTACCCAAAAAGTAAATTTCTATGAATAAGGATTCTCATCTATCAAGCTGGGCGGTGATAGGTAAGTAAGTTATCAAAAGCAATAGATTAAAAAAAAGCCTTTTGTTTGTTTCAGCTACTTTTAAAAAGCTTTCTGGCTGCGATACTCGATCATTAGAAGCCGCCTTGACTTTTTGCCGAAATTGTTTTGACAAGCTAAACAAAAACAATATAAGGCGGCACTTTTTCACCCTTATTGATAAATATTTCATCACTAATAGCCCGTTATAGAATTACAGAAAGAAAATATTCTTTACATTTTCCAAAATCTGTCAAAGTATAGATAAATCTGCGAGTAAATATTTTTTTTCATTATCATCCTATGTTGTATGTATGTATGTATGTGTGTATATCCAATTCTTTGTCACGTCCTACAGCCTGAACCGCTTGACGGATTTTGACATTCGAGGTGTCATTTGATTCGCCGTGATTTTGTAAGTGACACCAGGTACATTAAATTTTGTAAAAAATCAAAATGGCTGACTTTTGGCGCTAAAATGAAAACGTTGATTTTTTTCTTGCTCGCTCTACGACTCAACGGCTTGACGGATTTTAACATACGAGGTGTCATTTGATTCGTAATGATTGTTTGAGTGACAACAGGTATATTAAAATTTTTGAAAAATGA
Organism: Miltochrista miniata; assembly: GCA_933228765.1. NCBI lineage: Eukaryota > Metazoa > Arthropoda > Insecta > Lepidoptera > Erebidae > Miltochrista > Miltochrista miniata. The sequence continues at coordinate 31,049,800 of OW121752.1, read as the reverse complement.
AAATGGCAGACTTTTGGTGCTAAAATGTAAAGTTTGATAATTTTTCTTGGACACTCTGCAACCTGAACGGGTTGATGGTTTTTTAAATACAAGGTGTCATTTGATTCGTCGTGATTGTGTGCGTGACACCAGGTATAATAAAATTCATGGAAAATCAAAATGGCGGACTTTTGGCGTTATAATTATTTAACTGCGATGAACGCAAAACTACTGAACCGATTTCGATGTGGTATTATGTGTTTATATGGCCTTGGTCAGACTTAAATTCTTTTCTTGGTTTGATTGCAATCGGTTGAGTAGCACCAGAAAAATGAGCAAAAATATAATAATGGTTGAATTTTGGTGATGTCTGGGTAATAACTCCACTATTAACATAACTAAAAAGTTTTAAATAAACTTAATTACCTATTTAGAATACGAAAAACCCTACTGCCAAGTAAACATACAACTGAAAAGCAAAAAAACAAGCTCCACATTTCTTTTGTGATTTTCTTTAGCTTTTTTTTTTTAACGTGAGGGAAAATCCTCGTAGGATGCTATGCCGGACTCTTACCGACTAAAAAACCTCACGTAACGCCCAACAGCCTATGGTTGAGAGCCCCGGGTAAGCCCTCAGGAAGGATGTCCCGTGACTCCCAACAGACCTACGGCCGCCAATGCGGCCTCGCCCAGGGGGTGGTTCGGGTGCAATCCCGCGTCTATGGGGGGTTTCGGGTGTAACCCCGCTTCTAAGGGGGGGCGTGCGTGAGTTGCTCACATCACGCTGCCGTCATGGGCCTGCTTCTGTAAGGACGGTGAGCGGCCCTCTCACCGTCCTCAGACCCCCGGTCATGGAGGCCGATAGTACTCGGCGAAGACACGTCGGCGGCGCCCAGGGCGCCGACTGCTGAACTCGGGTGGGAGAGTTCTCTCCCGTACCTAAAGCTGTTTCATTAAACCAGCATTCCATAATACGTTCAATAGACGTTTGCCTTTCAAAACAAATATCAATTTAAATTAAACATTGTCATTCACATAAAAATAGTACGCTGAACAATTTGAAGGAAAATAACGTTAATTCACTCACTTTACGGAGCACAAAGCTGTTTCATTATTTCCATTGGTCAACTACGAGTAAATTAACAAAATAAAAGCAAATGTCAACAAGATTTATAGTGAATGCTTACAACGAGTATTATTTCCAAACTAACAAGAGTGCACATATTTATACGTGCCCAGTATCCAAACGATCCTGGCTGACTCGAATTTGGCGAGGTAATTTAATCGAGTAACAAGAAATTTATATAAAAATAGGTACTTATTATTTTTTGTTGCAGGAATATTAGTAAGATATTGTGTGTCAATTCTTTTAAAGTTACAACTTTTGTCAAGAGCTTTTTTTGAGAGAGGGGATAATGGGGGAGGAAAGGGAAAATGATTGTAGTCACGTTATTTATGCCGATTTTCAGCTAAATCATAAAGGATATGCTCCTCACAGGTTCTTTTCCCTGAGTGCTCGCGAGCTCTACCCTTCGCAGAAGTATGCTGAACTTAATCATACTTTCACAACCTGCCCTTATCCGTTTCAACACGACAATGGGCTCCTATCTAATAGCCTATCAAGTCGGACTAAAGCCAAATAAAACTGGTCCAAGACCTTGTATGTGGATCTAATACATTGTTATACAAAAAGCCTGAAACACAGAAATACCTCATTCAGGCCCAAAATATGTCATAATGAGAACTGTGGATATACAATACCATAGATGATATATCATGTAAATAATACTAGGTACTTTTATACCAATTTAGGTTTCATGCACCGCAATTTTGAGTTTTGGTTCTAAATTTATCTAACTGAGTTTGAATGAACAATGAACAAAAAAAAACCCAATGCAAAATATTAAAAAGATATTCATCATTTTGCTTCATCCATCAATCGCTTCATCATAAAATCCTTGTTGGCAATCGCTTTATCATAAAATCTTTTATCTTTATAATTTTGAGATCATTCTGAACCGAACCAGGTGTATATACAATTCTATATTTTACTACAAACTCGTCGACCATCAAATTTCGAAAGTAATTTATTGAAATCAAAAAACTTTTGCACTTCGTCTTCTCTTTACCAACTTTAACCACGTCAAATTTCACTTACTCGTTCAAAAAAAGCTCTTCAAAGGTTTCGCTTTCCAAATACTCGTAATATATAGAAACAGTAGGATATGTGCCACAAAACCGCAATCGGCATCCGTAGAAGCTCATTCCCGATCAATTATTCATCTTTTACTTGTCCCACGTTCCAACCTTATTTTTCTTTTATTTCCATATACGGAGAGGGTAGTTGTGAAGCGCTCACCGCATCTAGAATATTCTAAAGGGCCGACGCCATGATGAGTTCCACGTTAATGAAGCACATGATTACGACCGTAATTAAAAACGAAATAAAACGCTCTTTTACTGTGATGGGTACGGGTGTAAATTAATATAGTTAAATGTTTTTGTATATTGCTTGCAAATAAATTAATTAGAAGTTGAATATCTTCATACCAAAGTTAGGATTATAATCATAATCATATAGAAAAAAAACTATGTTCTAAGTCTGTGAGTAACTGCGTCATAAGCTTGTGCAATGGGATCTAGACGACTAATAGATGTCTATTAGTCGTCTAGATCCCATTGCACAAGCTTATGAGGCAAGATGAAGATATTCAACTTATACTTTCTAAATACATAGTTACATTATACATACGAAACACTCAAACTCCGTAACAAATATTTGGACCGACCCGGAAATCGAACCCAGGACATCAGCGTGGCAGGCGGTTACACTATCGAATGCGCCACCGAGGCAGTCAATATTATAACCCTAATTCCCCGTAGTCCACCTGCGTAGTTAGTCAAAAACAATTAATTAAGGTAATCTATCAATTTAGATTGGCAGTTCATTGTAGATCATTTACGAGGTAACAATAGTACATTAATCGGCTGCTGCAATAACTACTACGTTTTGGTAGCTAAGACCCATCAAATAAGACTATGGTAGTCCATTGCTGGATGCAGCGTCTCTCAAATTACGACGCAATACACGGTCCTGCGCCTTCCCCATCCAGTCACTCCTTGCGACCTTCTTCAGGTCGTCGGTTCAGCCAAGATATTAAGCATATCTATATTTCATATTTCAACCAATCAAATAAGACTATGGCAGTCCATTGCTGGACGTAGGCCTCTCCCAAATTACGCCACAATACACAGCCCTGCGCCTTCCCCATCCAGTCACTTCTTGCGACCTTCTTCTGATCGTCGGTCCAGCCAAGATATGCATATTTCAAAATAGCTCTCGTAGGACTTACTTTGGCTTCTGTAAAGGATCACCGCGAATTATATTACGGTCAGTCTAGAGACGGGTGCTCGTCTTTGGCCTTTCTTTTCGGAAAAGTTCCGTGCGTTAGAGTCGGAAGGGATGTTAATCCTTGTTATGATTTTGCAACAACCGAGTTGCAAAACTCGCGCTCTCTATTTTAGGATATTCTGTCAAAGTCTGAAATCCCGTAAAATAAATAAATTGGAATGTAGCTCCTAGCTAAAAACTAGCGTGTATTCCTCGTTTTATAAAATTCGTAGCACGCTTTGCATAGGTATTGTGTGCATGGTTATTACGTTTCTGACATTTTCATTTCCATATTTATTTAACCTGTCGAGTGAAGTTTACAAATTTTAATTCAACAGTTACATTTTTATAAATTTTAAACTTTCATAAGTGGTCTTTACCATTTATCACGAATAGTAAACATACATACATAAGTTCGGGGTCACAATCACGTCTTTGTCCCAGAAGGGATAGGCACAGGCATATCACATTCCCAATTTTTTTCTTCTTAGAGAAGAAGAGAATTTTCAAGGTCATAGTGAAAGTTGCTTACTGCATTGATCGTTTATAGATCACTGAGTCCGCGAGGTCACAAGAGCTTCCACGAAAAGTCAATCAACTGAAATAATGAACCTACTTTACAAAGTAAAATTTTCTTACAAATTAGTAGACATTCCCTTCGTAACGCGTGGCCCAACTTACACTGACCCTGTTTTACCACACGAATGTTCTACCAACACCGATAAATCTTGTGACAGGTGACGGCCATCATAGCCCCGGCTATTCACGTTAATAACACCAATTTATCTCTCTTAACCCACAGCTGTTGATATGCCCGTACACATATTTGCTCACATACATACAGAGCATACAGATTAACATACGTTATATACATAAATAGAAAGGGTTTTCTATTTTTGTTGAATATACCTTCAAACCTAATTCCTAATATTCCCAGTAACCTTTTTAGCTAAGCAAAGTTGAGTTAAGGGTAATTTTACCAAGATCATGATACTCGTATATCTATAAGAGAGGCCGTAGTCACTGCCTGGCTACTACTGTGGTAGCCAAGGTCTGTTGGAAATCCTGTTGATATCCTTATGTGACCTTACCCGGGGCTCCCAACCGTAGGCAGTAGGTAGGAAAGTGTTGGGTTTTAGTCAGTAAGACTCGGGCATAGCTTCCAAAACGGATTTATCACACTTAAAAAAAAAACGGTTGTCTGTAAAGTCAGTTTACTGACGATAGTTGAACATGACAACTCAGCCTTAAATGGAACGCCTCAGAGCGAGGTAACGCCGCATACGTCATGTTTTTTCGTGCGTGCAGCCGGCTCCATCGAATTATAAGACGTTGTCACGTCAAAAACTCGTGTATCTAAAAAATCATAGTTTCAGCTTAATCAATAGTTTTCTCATTCAGTTTCGTAAAATAACGAATAAAACACAGTCTTATCAATTTTCAATTTCATTGTCCTAGAACAACGAAATATACAGGTTTTATTTAAGGGTTGATACCTCGTTCTACACTATTCATGACTCTCGTTTATTATGCGAATGCAGGATCACGCGTGTCTAGCATATTTTGAATATTTAATGATTAGTTTTCGGTATAGATAGATACTCCGAACGTCACTTCCATCGAATGGGTAAAAAGGACCGAAAGAGGACCCGGATTATATAGAAAAAGACTTAAGTACAAAGTGATGGAAACAAAAGGGTACCTTGTACTGGAAATCTAAGAGTGAGTACTTTTTAGGGTTCTCTACTTCAAAAGGAAAAACGGACCTCTTATAGGATTTTTTGTCTTTAAGATTTATTATTTATTTATAAGCAAATATTCACAAACATTGACGTTAAATAAAGGTATAATGTACAGATTGCTAAAAAACCTTTACAGGTTTGTCCAAGCAATTATCACTCGTCAAACAATTACATACATACATACATATACTCACGCCTTTATCCCCGAAGGGGTAGGCAGAGGCCTATACCGGCCCACATTTCACCGTGTACAATTCGGTCCCACGTAACAGGTGGTGAGCCCATCGCCGTGTTGAAATGGACCGCCGACGTCAGAGCCTCGTCCGTTGTTCAGCAGGTGCACGAGCTTGCACGTGAGGTTGACTTGGGCCCGAAGGTGTTGGTAGGGCCCCACTACACCCACACACAAACAATTAACTACACAAAAATTTCAATTAAAAGTGTCTATGTCGCAATGACTATTTTTTTCTTTCTTTCTAAACTAGTTTTCTACTCTTACAATACAAGTTCGAAATCTTCCGCATATAATTTTCTTTTGACAATGAACACAAATTTAGCGGTAAATGGTAATTAGAAGCAAATACATAAGGAAGATTACCATTTGTCTTGTAAGATATTCGAGAAAGGAGTTCAAATGGCACAGCTTTTACCAACCCGTCTCTCTAGCGTGGGATCCTAAGTAAAGGAGTGCACTGCTATAGACTGCGGCTGCCCAAATTCAAAACCTAGTAAGAGGTGATTTGGAAAAAAAACGGTTTTTATCATTTTTCGACTTAGAAGACAGTACCGCAATGATTTGGACTTTAAAACACCCAGTTTCATACGTAATTTTGAAAATATATTTTAGCAAGTCTTAGTTATTTGGGATGGTACCGAAAATTTCCTCGAAGTACAAATTCAAAACTTAGTATGTCAGAATACAAATTTAAAAACCTAGCAGTTCCAGCGACTTACTAAGTTTTGAATTTGAAAAACCTACTTGCTATGTTTTGAATTTTGGCGCCAATCGCAAAATCAATGACATTTGATGTAGTAAGTCGAGCGTCACCAGCGTAAGAGTGTAACGGTCCTTGTAAAAAATATTAATAATGAGTTACAAGCAGTTTAATCGATCCAGGCGTATTATGAGTTGTTTGCAGAACGAAAACAAATGCAGGTAAGATATAATTTATTTATTATTGTTACGAAAATGTAAAAGAAACGTGACATAACCTCAAAATAGAATGGTTGTTGCATTATCTTCATAATTAAGCTAACAAAACTAGTCTGATGTGCTGTATAATGTGCTGGCTTTCGTGTAATGAATGTACAAAACCGATTTTGCTTAATTTTAAGGGTATGTTTTGCTAATTATCTACTGAAAATATTAACCAACTTATTAACTGCCTGGGTATCATTTTATTGTGTTTTGGTAAAATATATCTGTGGGAACTGTGCATGAGGAGTTTTATGTCCTTACAAAGATTACACATGTTAATCTTATAACAGTGGGTAGATTCCATTTTGTTCTATAAAATAGGTAAGATGAGTATACATAGCTATTGCTAATTTTGTTGAGTATTACCAGATTAAATAGAAAAGTCGAGCAGTGGTTCCGAATGGAGGGGTCTTAGGCGGTGCTATTGGCGCCCTCGCTGGACATAAATTATTATCTTTGTAAAGAAAATAAATAAATAAACCGATCACAGTGGTGATGTGGGTAACATAGTAAATTAAAATGTGATTTCTCCATATTTCTAATTAAAACTGTATTGTACATACACAACTATGTTAGACACGGGTTGGCACTTTTCATTACAATACGTCCTATGTTGGTCGATACCCCCGTGGGAATACGAAAATAAAATTTAGCCTATGTTACCCGGGGATGGAATAGCTTCCAAACAGTGAAAGAATTTTTCATATTGGCCGTAGTTTCAGAGTCTATTACATTATACATACGAAACACTCAAACTCCGTAACAAATATTTGGACCGACCCGGAAATCGAACCCAGGACATCAGCGTGGCAGGCGGTTACACTATCGAATGCGCCACCGAGGCAGTCAATATTATAACCCTAATTCCCCGTAGTCCACCTGCGTAGTTAGTCAAAAACAATTAATTAAGGTAATCTATCAATTTAGATTGGCAGTTCATTGTAGATCATTTACGAGGTAACAATAGTACATTAATCGGCTGCTGCAATAACTACTACGTTTTGGTAGCTAAGACCCATCAAATAAGACTATGGTAGTCCATTGCTGGATGCAGCGTCTCTCAAATTACGACGCAATACACGGTCCTGCGCCTTCCCCATCCAGTCACTCCTTGCGACCTTCTTCAGGTCGTCGGTTCAGCCAAGATATTAAGCATATCTATATTTCATATTTCAACCAATCAAATAAGACTATGGCAGTCCATTGCTGGACGTAGGCCTCTCCCAAATTACGCCACAATACACAGCCCTGCGCCTTCCCCATCCAGTCACTTCTTGCGACCTTCTTCTGATCGTCGGTCCAGCCAAGATATGCATATTTCAAAATAGCTCTCGTAGGACTTACTTTGGCTTCTGTAAAGGATCACCGCGAATTATATTACGGTCAGTCTAGAGACGGGTGCTCGTCTTTGGCCTTTCTTTTCGGAAAAGTTCCGTGCGTTAGAGTCGGAAGGGATGTTAATCCTTGTTATGATTTTGCAACAACCGAGTTGCAAAACTCGCGCTCTCTATTTTAGGATATTCTGTCAAAGTCTGAAATCCCGTAAAATAAATAAATTGGAATGTAGCTCCTAGCTAAAAACTAGCGTGTATTCCTCGTTTTATAAAATTCGTAGCACGCTTTGCATAGGTATTGTGTGCATGGTTATTACGTTTCTGACATTTTCATTTCCATATTTATTTAACCTGTCGAGTGAAGTTTACAAATTTTAATTCAACAGTTACATTTTTATAAATTTTAAACTTTCATAAGTGGTCTTTACCATTTATCACGAATAGTAAACATACATACATAAGTTCGGGGTCACAATCACGTCTTTGTCCCAGAAGGGATAGGCACAGGCATATCACATTCCCAATTTTTTTCTTCTTAGAGAAGAAGAGAATTTTCAAGGTCATAGTGAAAGTTGCTTACTGCATTGATCGTTTATAGATCACTGAGTCCGCGAGGTCACAAGAGCTTCCACGAAAAGTCAATCAACTGAAATAATGAACCTACTTTACAAAGTAAAATTTTCTTACAAATTAGTAGACATTCCCTTCGTAACGCGTGGCCCAACTTACACTGACCCTGTTTTACCACACGAATGTTCTACCAACACCGATAAATCTTGTGACAGGTGACGGCCATCATAGCCCCGGCTATTCACGTTAATAACACCAATTTATCTCTCTTAACCCACAGCTGTTGATATGCCCGTACACATATTTGCTCACATACATACAGAGCATACAGATTAACATACGTTATATACATAAATAGAAAGGGTTTTCTATTTTTGTTGAATATACCTTCAAACCTAATTCCTAATATTCCCAGTAACCTTTTTAGCTAAGCAAAGTTGAGTTAAGGGTAATTTTACCAAGATCATGATACTCGTATATCTATAAGAGAGGCCGTAGTCACTGCCTGGCTACTACTGTGGTAGCCAAGGTCTGTTGGAAATCCTGTTGATATCCTTATGTGACCTTACCCGGGGCTCCCAACCGTAGGCAGTAGGTAGGAAAGTGTTGGGTTTTAGTCAGTAAGACTCGGGCATAGCTTCCAAAACGGATTTATCACACTTAAAAAAAAAACGGTTGTCTGTAAAGTCAGTTTACTGACGATAGTTGAACATGACAACTCAGCCTTAAATGGAACGCCTCAGAGCGAGGTAACGCCGCATACGTCATGTTTTTTCGTGCGTGCAGCCGGCTCCATCGAATTATAAGACGTTGTCACGTCAAAAACTCGTGTATCTAAAAAATCATAGTTTCAGCTTAATCAATAGTTTTCTCATTCAGTTTCGTAAAATAACGAATAAAACACAGTCTTATCAATTTTCAATTTCATTGTCCTAGAACAACGAAATATACAGGTTTTATTTAAGGGTTGATACCTCGTTCTACACTATTCATGACTCTCGTTTATTATGCGAATGCAGGATCACGCGTGTCTAGCATATTTTGAATATTTAATGATTAGTTTTCGGTATAGATAGATACTCCGAACGTCACTTCCATCGAATGGGTAAAAAGGACCGAAAGAGGACCCGGATTATATAGAAAAAGACTTAAGTACAAAGTGATGGAAACAAAAGGGTACCTTGTACTGGAAATCTAAGAGTGAGTACTTTTTAGGGTTCTCTACTTCAAAAGGAAAAACGGACCTCTTATAGGATTTTTTGTCTTTAAGATTTATTATTTATTTATAAGCAAATATTCACAAACATTGACGTTAAATAAAGGTATAATGTACAGATTGCTAAAAAACCTTTACAGGTTTGTCCAAGCAATTATCACTCGTCAAACAATTACATACATACATACATATACTCACGCCTTTATCCCCGAAGGGGTAGGCAGAGGCCTATACCGGCCCACATTTCACCGTGTACAATTCGGTCCCACGTAACAGGTGGTGAGCCCATCGCCGTGTTGAAATGGACCGCCGACGTCAGAGCCTCGTCCGTTGTTCAGCAGGTGCACGAGCTTGCACGTGAGGTTGACTTGGGCCCGAAGGTGTTGGTAGGGCCCCACTACACCCACACACAAACAATTAACTACACAAAAATTTCAATTAAAAGTGTCTATGTCGCAATGACTATTTTTTTCTTTCTTTCTAAACTAGTTTTCTACTCTTACAATACAAGTTCGAAATCTTCCGCATATAATTTTCTTTTGACAATGAACACAAATTTAGCGGTAAATGGTAATTAGAAGCAAATACATAAGGAAGATTACCATTTGTCTTGTAAGATATTCGAGAAAGGAGTTCAAATGGCACAGCTTTTACCAACCCGTCTCTCTAGCGTGGGATCCTAAGTAAAGGAGTGCACTGCTATAGACTGCGGCTGCCCAAATTCAAAACCTAGTAAGAGGTGATTTGGAAAAAAAACGGTTTTTATCATTTTTCGACTTAGAAGACAGTACCGCAATGATTTGGACTTTAAAACACCCAGTTTCATACGTAATTTTGAAAATATATTTTAGCAAGTCTTAGTTATTTGGGATGGTACCGAAAATTTCCTCGAAGTACAAATTCAAAACTTAGTATGTCAGAATACAAATTTAAAAACCTAGCAGTTCCAGCGACTTACTAAGTTTTGAATTTGAAAAACCTACTTGCTATGTTTTGAATTTTGGCGCCAATCGCAAAATCAATGACATTTGATGTAGTAAGTCGAGCGTCACCAGCGTAAGAGTGTAACGGTCCTTGTAAAAAATATTAATAATGAGTTACAAGCAGTTTAATCGATCCAGGCGTATTATGAGTTGTTTGCAGAACGAAAACAAATGCAGGTAAGATATAATTTATTTATTATTGTTACGAAAATGTAAAAGAAACGTGACATAACCTCAAAATAGAATGGTTGTTGCATTATCTTCATAATTAAGCTAACAAAACTAGTCTGATGTGCTGTATAATGTGCTGGCTTTCGTGTAATGAATGTACAAAACCGATTTTGCTTAATTTTAAGGGTATGTTTTGCTAATTATCTACTGAAAATATTAACCAACTTATTAACTGCCTGGGTATCATTTTATTGTGTTTTGGTAAAATATATCTGTGGGAACTGTGCATGAGGAGTTTTATGTCCTTACAAAGATTACACATGTTAATCTTATAACAGTGGGTAGATTCCATTTTGTTCTATAAAATAGGTAAGATGAGTATACATAGCTATTGCTAATTTTGTTGAGTATTACCAGATTAAATAGAAAAGTCGAGCAGTGGTTCCGAATGGAGGGGTCTTAGGCGGTGCTATTGGCGCCCTCGCTGGACATAAATTATTATCTTTGTAAAGAAAATAAATAAATAAACCGATCACAGTGGTGATGTGGGTAACATAGTAAATTAAAATGTGATTTCTCCATATTTCTAATTAAAACTGTATTGTACATACACAACTATGTTAGACACGGGTTGGCACTTTTCATTACAATACGTCCTATGTTGGTCGATACCCCCGTGGGAATACGAAAATAAAATTTAGCCTATGTTACCCGGGGATGGAATAGCTTCCAAACAGTGAAAGAATTTTTCATATTGGCCGTAGTTTCAGAGTCTATCCGTGATGCAAACAAACAATCAAATTTTTTCTCTTTATTAGCCTATCCTACTTAACTTCCTACTAATATTGTGAACGTGTAAAGTTCGTGAAGATGTTTGGACGTTCGTTATTCACTCACGCTCTAACGGCTGAACGGATTGGGCTGAAATTTGGTACGGAGACAGCTTATAGTCTGGAGTAGCACATAGGTTTTTTCATCCCGGGAATATGTTCCCACGGGAAGAGGGAACGGGTGGTACCGATTTCACGCAAGCAAATCCGCGAGCATTATCTTGTTCTATATATATATTGAGTATTATCCAATAAAAGTGGGAACTAAAACCGATTTCCACACAGGCGAAGCGGCGATCATCATGTACAACTCGTTTGTCGTCAATAGCATTATGAATGTAAAAGTTTCTGCTTCCCGTGAGAACATATTCCCGGGATGACAAGTTTCACATTTATAATATTGGTAGGATATCCGTATGTATAAGTAGGATAGTAGGGTTTACAGAGATAGTAGTAATTTGACTAGTGTGGGCGCTACTAGGGCCATCTCTAAAACAATAAACTCTATAGAACAAAATGGGACTACCCAAACAAAATTAACGAAAGTTTTGTTTTTGGTGTTGGTTGCGCGTGTTTAGCTTGTTCTTTTTTCCGCTTTCAGAGCAAACGATGAAGAAGAAACAGATACTGACCAAAATGTTATTGACTACAACAATTCTATCCCTGAGTCATCAACCGAAAATGTACCAATCTGTGATAGTATCGTTCCAGATAGTAATTATGGATTTGATATTGCTTACTTGAGTGACGATTCTGTAGCTGATCCCGATTATGTACCTTTGGTAGAAAAACCTGCACTAAAGTTTTTTGATGATAATTCCGAAGATTGTTTTCAAGATCTTGATCTCCTAGAACCTACGTTTATCATTGAAAATCTAGCCCAACCACCTCTAATGCAAAACACTGTATCAGAAATGCCAATTTTCATTGCAACTTACCCACAAACAATAATTTTTGTTGATTCGGAACAGGCAGGTAGCTACCGTCCGCCAGCTCGGTTCACTGCAAATTATCCAGGTCCTATCTTTGATATGAGTACATTAAGCGAAATTTCAGATAATCCCAAAGAAATAGCAAAAGTTATAAAAAATAAAACGTTGCATCCCATGATGCCTAAAATGTGCGACGGTAAATGCAGACGACGTTGCAATAACTTCACTGAAAAACAGCGAGAGGATATTTGGAATGGTTATTGGAATCTTAACTATACTCAGCGCCGCCAGTTTTTGAACAAATGTGTAAAAATTGCACCAGTCAAAGAGAAATCAATGAAAGTTTCTTTAAAATATCCCAAAGGAGATCAATGTGTTGATTGCGGAATATTCGAAGAAAAGATTAAAAATGGAAGTGAGGCATCAGATGTCGAAAGTTTTCAGACTGATTTCGTTCAACATAAGGTTAAAGCTGAAAAGGCTATAAAAAATTACAAAGAGGATATGAAGAAAGGTAACGATAATATGGAGCACTATTTTTCTATGGATCTTCAGAAAGTGACACTGTTACCAGATATGCCCAAAATTAAGGATTCATTTTTTTTGAGCCGACTAGTGGCTTTCAATTTAACGTTTGCACCACTTTGTAAAGATGCAAAGATAAACAGTAAGTGTGTTGTGTGGCATGAGGCGATGATGGGTCGAGATGCCAATAATATAATAGATGCACTGATGGCTTTTCTCATTTCGGAAAGAGATGTAAAAAAATTAACACTGTGGTGTGACAATTGCACTGGACAAAATAAAAATAGGTTTTTATTTACAGCGCTGGTAATGGTTATTAATTCTGGGTGTACTGATATTGAATGTATAACTCTGAGATTCCTCACTAAAGGCCACACCCATATGTCTGCTGATGGCGTACACGGAAATATTGAAAAAGAAATGAGGCGTCGAGATGGAGTTTATGACTACGAGGACTATAAGTCTATTATTGCAAACTGTAGAAGGAACATTGAAATTATTGAGGTGCAAAAGTCATACCAGTGGGCGAAAAAAAAACGAGTTCCACGGCGTAATGCAAGTAACGATCCACTCAGCACATTTTTGCTGAACCCAGTGGTTGAAGCTAAGTTCTGCAAAGGGTCACGAAATCTGATCTATAAAACGGATTTCGAGGAGCCTTACAAAGAGTTAAACTTTTTAATGCATAAATTTAGTGTTAACACTATTCCGCCACTTGCATTAAGTATTCCTCGAGGGGTCCAACCGTCGAAAAAAGATGGCATTGTTTCAAAATTGGTCCCCCTAATGCCATTGAACAGAAGGGAGTTTTGGCTAAATCTACCAACGAGCGATAACTCAACCGATTTACAAATTGATGGCCAAATCGTTACCAATATCAATGAGTAGGTAGTTTTTCATATTGATATAAACTACCGTTTTGATTTTAAGAGTTATTTTTTTAATTACTTTAATAAATGCCTTTTTATAAGTCAACTGGGTTTTTAATCAATAATCCGCATTCACATGTATTTTAGGATTGTTGTAAACACTATCCCCCTTATTCATAATCGTTTATTAAACCTATTTTAGTTAAAACACACTTTAAGTCTATTGCTGTCTCTAACCAATGACAGAGTATGGTTAGAGACAGTGTAACGTTGTGGAACAACGGGTGCAATTAGGGGTTCAACATGAGGGGTTTTAAAATGAAAACGTAGATTAATAAATGAAAGCGCCATCTACCGAGTTAGTGTCGCAACGGCGGAAGCCTCATTCGTATTTAAAAAGCGGTCGTTTAGTAGTTTCGAGTGGTGCCGCTAGAGGCGCTGTACAAAAATATAAAAACAACCGCGCGCAAATTTCAAGGCCCCATTACTCAAATAATCTAAATATAAGACACTGTGCGTAGGTGCATCAGAGTATAATTTCAAAGTGAAAAAATATTATAGGGAGCCAAGTACTCCCAAAGTGATCAGCGATTTAGCTGCGAGCGTCAATAACCCCATCATTGGGGTCCACCATACGGGTTGTCAAGATCCACCCTGCGGGTTCCAAGCAGGAACGTCCACCCTACGGGTTGTCAACGTCCACCCTACGGGTTGTCAGCATCCACCCTGCGGGTCGAAAACACCGTGCCAGCCGAATTTGTGGACGGCACGGCTACGTCGCGGACTGCATCAGCCTTGAGAACCACTAAGATAAGTCGGAACCCTGCGAAGGCCGTCGGAGATCGCACTTGCTGCTCGAAATTACCACGACCCCGAGCTTAGATTATAATACACCATCATTTGAAATTTTAATTCTATCTTTTTATTTCTCTCTTCTCCTTTTCTGAAAGCCCTCAGCTTTTCAGTGGCGCCCACATCGTGGTTTCGGGTAGCGAGAAAGCGATTTCCGACGGGAGTCGGAGGTCATAATTATAAGATTATTCAATTTGTGTAAAATAGTCTTAAGAGTGCCCGTTAGCGGGGTAGTTTCCCTCAAAATTAATATAACTACCCAGGAATTTGGCTCTCCTGACCTCTGCTGCCAACTTGTTCTTTCCGGCTTATTTTGTGTGTTTTTTTAGTGATTTTAGACAGATTTCGGCATAAACAAGAACAAGGCAAAATTTGAATTTTTCTCAACGTAAATTGTAATTTTTCCAAATTTTAACGGTCCCCATTTTATTTTTCACACCCTCACGTATTTATTTTATGGTGGAAAAATTTTAATTAAATTTAAAGTAACAGTTTTTTTTGTTTTGTTCCAATTTTAAATATTACTTTATTAAAGTCTGAAGTAAAACTTCACATTTGAAACGCTTACATTAATATTAGTAAGTGATTTGTATTGCCTATATTCATCGTAAAAAGTAGTCACAGGATATCACCACCACAATTTTTATTTTGTACGGCGTCAAACCGCCTCAATTTGTGTATTATTTTGTTGTATTTCCCATATGTGAATTTACAGCGAGACCAACAGCCGATAATCACACTTCTGGGTGACAATCCCTATTGAAATTTCACTCTAGTAAAACGGTAGAACAAAGATTTTACAAATTTCACTTCACGTAAATTTTAAAAGATTCATAATTGTTTCACTTTTCGAATTACGTCGAATTCTGATACACTGAAGTACAACTGTAAGAAAAAACATTCCAAACGTAGATCACGCAGTGAATACATTCTTGCCAAAGAACAATTATAAACTATTAACTTTGATTCGTGTTCCAAATAAACAACGGCAGATGTTGCTTTCATAACGTTTACGAGTAAGTTGAATTACTAGCTCGATAGTAGAAGAAATTTTTTTTTCCATATAAACTGTGGGTGGAAGTGAATATAATACACTCCGGGCACCAACAGTCTCATACAAAACATTTCCAGAATCGTCCAAGTACGAATCAGTTTTCAAACAATTCGAAATATTCAAGGGTTCCGTAGTGGTGAGGAACAATTTACATAAAAGGTTGGTTACTACCATATAGTTTATTTCAAGAACCGTCCAAGTGCGAATCGTCTTTGACACAGTTCAGAATAATTAAGGGTTCCGTAGTAGTAAGGAACGATTTAAAGAAAAAATTAGTGGTACGAGTTAAAATACAATTAACTCGTAGTACGTTCGTGTGAATAGTTACATTTCAATAAAAATAATAGCAGCGTCGAAAATTGCATTATTCGAGTAAAGCTGTAAAACACTTAGTTAATTTCATCAACCCATCATCACACACTTCACTTTCACTACTCACTGCTTAGGATTAGATTACATTTAAACACAGACAGACAGACAGACAATTAATTTCTAGAAGGGTCCAATCTATTAATTGAGTGAAGGAACCCTAAAAGGTACTATTTCCAAACTTAAGTATTTCCTAAAGCAAATACTAAGTTTTATAAAGGTTCAATTTATAATTCGGTTCAACGAACCCTAAAAAGTAGAATTTATTTTTCGTTATTCGGCGGGTGGATCGAAAAATATTCACATTCCTTAACATTCAACAAGACGTAAACAGACAACGATAAGGGCCGTCGTTCACTACAACAGAATTCGTTAGCGAATATAGCGAACATTCGTTGTTTACATAAAATTAACTTTTCATGTAAAATAAGTAGCAGATAAATACACTATACATTGGTAAATAATCATCATCACTAAAGATTCCCGGCTATAGTTATTGAAATAGTCAGTACAATGGCATTCAAATCAAATTTCACATCGCTTCCAAAAGCGGAACTTGCATATGAAGTTAAAATCCGGGGAGAGGAACCTGGTTTAACGGTAAAGGCCGTAACACACTGCATTAAAATGCATTCACTAACAGTTTATATAGTACATCAGTACAGTTACACAATAGGTTTTGATAATTATTTTTTTGGAAAATATAAGGGTGTTAGCACACCGTCATATAACTTTAGTACATAGGTGGCACATATAGGTACCACATCTCGTGTCAGGTTACACGCATACATATGATCATACGGAAGTTTCACATTTACACTTACATAATAATTAAGTAAGATATAGTCATTACATATTCATCACAATTATCTTCACACAAAATTCCAAACACTCAACAAGCAGTTTTTTTTTTGTTTGTTTACATAGTGTGACACTGGCCTTAGATGCAACGATGAATAACACGTTTGCATCAACACGATTACGTCAGCAGCTTACGCGCAAACAAAATAAAACTTGCACAGGGGAGATTTCATACGTACATACATACACATTATTTATTTAAATACATTTTACACTGACATGGTGGCAAACAAGGGCACCATATTTTGTTTAGATATTTGGCAGAATGGCCAAAGATCAATGATCTTCGTCATTTATTAAGGTTGACATAATAGTCATAGTCAACATTCTTCTACTAAAGTTGAGAATAAGCATTTGTCTTTTGTTATTGATACTAAGATTGCGAATATGCACTTGGTTTTTTATTTTATTTGGTTAAAGGGCTAAATAGCCTAGTAATTAGTTAGGGACACTACACACTACACACTACACACGACTTTCAAATAAGTACACAGAACAACGTGACAAACACATGCCGTGTTCGTCATGGGGACATAAGGGTTAATTAGCAACACGGAGGATTCTGCGAGTAAATTAATTCTATCACTTTTCTGTTTCTTGGTTTGGTTGGGAGTTTTCTGTTAGTTGGAAGCATGAGTCTATCCCTAACAGAGTTCGTCGTTTACTGTTAGTTGGCAGCATGGTCTTGCCCTAACAGAATTATGGTGTAGGTTTGTTACTGTTACGAGGAAGCATGAGGCTTACCCGAACAGAATTATGGTACTGTTATTTGGCAGCATTTGTCTTGCCCTAACAGTCGTAGGTGTAGATCACCGTTATGTTTATTTTCGTCATATGGCTAATCCTACCACTCGGAAGCTAGAGGCTTGCCCTGGGGGATAGTCCATCCTATGAGTCGGAAGTGTTACACTAGCCCTAGTAGGATGTTCTTCTCTGGGACGGTTGTATAAATCCCAGCCTTCAGCAAAAAGCCTTATTATACACACCCCACTTTCAGGCGGTGCGTATTACCTGAACCTTCAACCCAAAGCCTCAAATACGTCTTTTCTCTTTCTGTCCTATAAGATCCTTCAGAATCACCTTAATACATCCTGCGAGTTGGTTTCATTAAAGTTAAGGCCGACTCTTCGCTACACCCAGCATCATCTCATTCACACAACACACTAACATACACACACACATAGACGAGTATTAGGTATTATGTTAGGGGCGTTCGAGGACGAACGCAGCATTTGACGCGTTAGGGTACGTCAAACGCTCACCGGGGAGGGGGAGTATGTAACGTTGTGGAACAACGGGTGCAATTAGGGGTTCAACATGAGGGGTTTTAAAATGAAAACGTAGATTAATAAATGAAAGCGCCATCTACCGAGTTAGTGTCGCAACGGCGGAAGCCTCATTCGTATTTAAAAAGCGGTCTTGACGTTTAGTAGTTTCGAGTGGTGCCGCTAGAGGCGCTGTACAAAAATATAAAAACAACCGCGCGCAAATTTCAAGGCCCCATTACTCAAATAATCTAAATATAAGACACTGTGCGTAGGTGCATCAGAGTATAATTTCAAAGTGAAAAAATATTATAGGGAGCCAAGTACTCCCAAAGTGATCAGCGATTTAGCTGCGAGCGTCAATAACCCCATCATTGGGGTCCACCATACGGGTTGTCAAGATCCACCCTGCGGGTTCCAAGCAGGAACGTCCACCCTACGGGTTGTCAACGTCCACCCTACGGGTTGTCAGCATCCACCCTGCGGGTCGAAAACACCGTGCCAGCCGAATTTGTGGACGGCACGGCTACGTCGCGGACTGCATCAGCCTTGAGAACCACTAAGATAAGTCGGAACCCTGCGAAGGCCATCGGAGATCGCACTTGCTGCTCGAAATTACCACGACCCCGAGCTTAGATTATAATACACCATCATTTGAAATTTTAATTCTATCTTTTTATTTCTCTCTTCTCCTTTTCTGAAAGCCCTCAGCTTTTCAACAGCAATAGACTTAAAATGTGTTTTAACTAAAATAGGTTTAATAAACGATTATGAATAAGGGGGTATGTATGTAGGACTAGCGGACGTAACGCGGTTTCACCTGAGTAGCCCCCGTTTATTTGGGAATACGGGAATAAAACATAGCCTATGTCACCCGGGAATAATCTAGCTTCCCAACAGTGAAAGAATTGTTCAAATCAGTTAAGTAGTTTCGGAGCGTATTCGATGCAAATAAACAAACAAACAATCAAATAATTTCATCTATAAAATATTATTCTATAGAATGAATTTGTTTAGTCTTCATGTTTACCATAGAAAATCAAATTAATAACCTAGTAAGCAGACTTACTAAGTTTTGAAATTGTTTTTACTGTCTTGATTGGGTGAATTCCCAAAAAAAAACAAAGTATGAGCGTTTCAAGTGTAACCATACACTTAAACGATTACGAGTCTTGCAAATTATAATATCAACAATATAATACAATTTTTCGCCAAACATCCAAATCGCTATCTCTTCTGGTTTCGTCGGGCAAACTGATCAAAGTTGCTGACACGTTTTTGGCTCTCCTGAACATTTTTGTTGGAACGACTTACTATGTTTTGATTTTAAGCAGCCGACTGGTTTGATTGATTAATATCACTTGTTCGGTATCCCTTACCCTAAACCATCCGTTTTATCAATTCACCTACGCTACAATATGCTGCACGGGTGTTCACTGAATTATTTATATTCAATATCGACGATATTGCAGGTTTCAGAGCAATTTATGCGCAATATTTTTCTGTTATCATTAAATAATATTGCTTTCTGAGAGGAGAAATATGTTAGCTTCGATGATTGGATGGATATTTTTAGAAGTGCAGTTGTGTTCTACAGGCTGGAACATCTAACAGATCTTATTTGCTCGAAGCAAGTATCGTATCGTGGCTGGGTACTAAATGTTATATTTGGTCATTTGTCAACCATAGCACACTTCCAGAGAGACACAGCGTATTCGGCACAAATCTGATATTACTACCCCGTAAACAGTCCCTACGAGGTAAAGTTCTTGAGGAGTTAGAGTCACCCTTGAGGAGAAAGAGGAGAGGCGAACCTAAAAACGTAGTAGATTGCGGTGGTAGATAAGAATAGGTCTGCCACAATCGGGATAACCGCTTTGATGATGATGGAGTCAAAATTAGCCATGGATTAAAACATAAAAAATGTAGCACATAAGCAACATGAACAATAACGACGCAACAGGGAATCTTTTTGACCATAGCGTGTTGAACTTGCTACACACTAGCTAGACGATTGTGAATTGAGTTCATCATATTATGACGGGATTAAAAATATGTGTAATAAAATTCTACATGAAAGTTATTTTTCTGGCTCAGTAAAACAGTTTTATTAAACCATAATGGCGATCGTGAAATAAAAAAAGTTTTGGTTAGAAAAATCACTACCACTGCGAACGTGTTAAAACATCAATCAAAGTCACAACGAACTATAAGAAGTTTTATATTATGTTACTTGCTGCTACGAAACCCTTCATGGGCGAGTCCAACTCGCACTTGGCTGGTTTTTATTTTTCTTAAGGCAATCAAAAATCTAAATTTCCCATGTAACACCCAGACATATCAATGAATTATTATTTTCTCAAAGAATGTGCCAGTTCAACAAAACTAACCCAAATTAGTTTGCGGCCATCTTTGAAAAGTAGTTCAAAGAAAGCGGTCAGTGCGAAGTTCTTCGTTTAGTGAAGTATATACTCGTATTTGATTTCCTTCTAAGTTCCACTAACTAGTTCGACCGCTGTCGAATACTATCTATCTGATTCTTTCTACGAGATCTTTCAAGTTGATTTCTTACAAAAGAATTCGTTACAAGTACCTACGCTAAGAGCTTTAAGACTTTAGACCAAAGAGTGACTTAGAATGTAAGACAGATAAAGTACCAATTCGGTGAAATTTATTGCTCAATGCCGTCAAACAGTGTGAGCTATTAAAGGCTACTAAGTAAAGAAGAGGGTAATAATGCTTACAATGTATAACATAACCTCAATGTCATAGAGTAACGCGACCAGTACATAGGGAGTAGACATAGAAGCTCTATACATATCCTGCCTATCAAAAATGTTGTGAAGGGAAATCGTATTCATATATTCCACAAAAGCAATTGGCAGTCACTATGTAACTAACATAAAACAAATCACTCATAATTTCATGTATAAGTGTAATCCTTTTAGAGTACGTTTTACCAGAGAGGAAAGTCTCAGTATAGCACTTCCCCTCCCGATAAAAGATATAGATTCTGTTGCTCTATTCCTCGATGTACCTCATCGAAAATCGACGTGAATGTGCCGATGACACGCCCTAACATACCAGGCGAGACGTGACAACCTTCCCACATTGTATCATGGTACGAGATGATTGTCTCGGCGAACAATATAACATTGCGTGACATGTCACTGGTATCTTTTTAAAGTACTTTTATGTAGCTTTTCATGGTATATGATAACGATTCCGGTTCCGTTCCTTTTCCTGACGTAGGTACACTTTAGTGAGATTTCCTGTCTGTCTCGACTACAACATTTCGGGGGCATAAAATGTGCCTTTTCAGGATGGTACAGTTAGGAATTCTTGCTGTCTCATATATTATGTAAAGTTGTATTTTGTGTAACTGAAAGAAAAGTGTTTTAATTTTTTTTTCTATCGTGTGGTCTTTAGTCTTTAAATTTGTATTCAAGTCTTGCAATAGGTGCAATAATTTTGATTGCATGTATTGATATCCAAGTTTTGAAGTGTGAATACTGTTTTATTTGTTTATTTTATTATTGTATATTATTTTCTGGTAAATAGGTGTTGCAATGGTTCTTAATCTTCTACTTAGGTATATTAATAAAATTACAGGGTAATCTAGTCATCTATCAGCCCTCAGCCCCAAACCATTTGAGGTAGAAACTTGAAATTTTTAAGGTAACCTACTCTAGTAGTAGGCTACCGATAAGAAAGGATTTTTGGAAGTTTCACCATTAGGGTGGCAAAATAAGGTAAAAAAGGTTGTATGAAACTTCGCCATTTTTTTTATACCACTAAGGTGGCAGACAAGCATACGGCCCACCAGAAGGACCGGTGGTCACCGCAGCCTATGAACGTTTGCAACACCAGAGGCGCCACTCTCGCGCTGCCGACCCTGTAAAAATCTTCTAAGACCCCTTTTGAAGAACCCCATACTGTAGGCGTTTGGGAAAACCGATTTTAGCCCCTCTCTATAAAATAGAGTGCAGAGGGGCTTATGGCGAGACTTTGTCTGTAGCTGTGACTCTGTCGCATTAAACTACGTCAATAGGTCACGTGGGTCATCCGTTCAAAGTTTGAAATAAAACGAAAATGACAACTTTTACTTTCACAATAAACGTGTTAGAGAGGGGTAGTCTGGTGAGAACGATCTCACTGCTTTCTTGTTTAAAGTTAGCAGCATGAAATTTTGTACACGTGTTTTTTATTACGAAACAAAGGCCACGTGTATCAGGGATTTAAAAAAAAACTAAATATAGGGGTAGTGTACAACAAAAAATGTAAGTTATGTTATGCTATCTACATTCATAATTCAAGTACAACCTTGGATAGCAGATCCATCGAACGCGCGGCGGAGGATAAAGCGTTGCCATTTTGAGGTAATATTATCCATTGAAATTGAAAACTGTCAAGATATTTATGAAGAATATCTACGTCAAGTTAAGTAAGACATTTTCGATGTTCTGGGTTACTGATTTATTAATGTAGTATTTAATCTAATGATGTTTTTGTTATTGCTCCTGCTTAACGAATCTCCATACAATTGCTATCAATCTACATTTAATACGAAACAGCTTTTTTTTTTTTGTTTAACGTGAGGGCAAATCCTCATGTATGTTATGCCGGACTCCTACCGACTAAAAAACCTCACGTAACGCCCAACAGCCTATGGTTGAGAGCCCCGGGAGCCTCGGAAGGATGACCCAGGACTCCCAACAGACCCACGGCCGCCACTGCGGCCTCACCCAGGGGGTGGTTCGGGTGCTATCCCGCGTCTTTGGGGGGTTTCAGGTGTGATACCGCTTCTAAGGGGGATGCGTGCGTGAGTTCCTCATGTCACACTGCCGTCATGGGCCTACTTCTGTAAGGACGGTGAGCCGCCCTCTCACCGTCCTCAGGCCCCCGGTCATGAAGGCCGATAGTCCTCGGCGAAGACACGTCGGCGGCGCCCAAGCCGCAGACTGCGGAACTCGGGTGGGAGAGTTCTCTCCCGTTCCCGCCCCGCCGCCTCTTTCACGAGCATGACCTGCTCGCAGAAAGAGGCGGCGCAGTCCCACTTACTCCCGCTGGAGAGGATGGCTCGCACCATGGTCTCGAGCGAGAGAGTGTCCATACGAATCAGCTTCAGAAAACTTTTAACATGCTAAGTTTATAGATGAGCTCCTACAATAGGAGAAGAAGAATACCTATGTATCTCCTTTTTATATTTTACGATCGCCATTATGGTTCAATAAAACTGTTTTACTGAGCCAGAAAATAACTTTCCTTCCATTCCCGTCATATATGATGAACTCAATTCACAATCGTCTAGCTAGTATGTAGCAAGTTCATCCAAAAAGATTTCCTGTTGCGTCGTTATTGTTCATGTTGCTTATGTGCTACATTTTTTATGTTTAATAACATGGTTAATTTTGACTACATCATCATCAAAGCGGTTATCCCGATTGTGGCAGACCTATTCTTATCCACCACCGCAATCTACTACGTTTTTAGGTTCGCCTCTACTCTTTCTCCTCAAGGGTGACTCTAACTCCTCAAGAACTTCACCTCGTAAGGACTGTTTACGGGGTAGTTATATTAGATTTGTGCCGAAAACGCTGTGTCTAAAAGTGTGCTATGGTTGACAAATGACCAAATATAACATTTGGTACCCAGCCACGATACGATACTTGCTTCGAGCAAATAAGATCTGTTAGATGTTCCAGCCTGTAGAACACAACTGCACTTCTAAAAATATCTATTCAATCATCGAAGCCAACATATTTCTCCTTTCAGAAAGCAATATTATTAAATGATAACAGAAAAATATTGCGCATAAATTGCCCTGAAACCTGCAATATCGTCGAGATTGAATACAAGTATAAATAATTCAGTGAACACCCGTGCAGCATATTGAAGCGTAGGTGAATTGATAAAATGAATGATATAGGGTAAGGGATGCCGAACAAGTGATATTAATCAATCAAACCAGTCTATAGCAGTGCACTCCTTTACTTAGGTCCCTCCCACGCTAGAGAGACGGGTTGGTAAAAGCTGTGCCATTTGAACTCCTATCTCAAATATCTTACAAGACAAGTGAGTAATCTTATTATCTATTTTCTTCTAATTACCACTTATCGATAAATTTGTGTCGATCGTCAGAAGAAAATTATATGCGGAAGATTTCGAACTTGTATTGTAAGAGTAGATAACTAGTTTAGAAAGAAAAAAAAATAGTCATTGCGACATAGATACTGTTAATTGAACCTTGGAACTACTGGGATAAAAAAATCCCAGTAGTTCCATCATGGAACTACGCAATAGAACTATTGGGATACGGCGAATTGTTTGATGGGTGATGATTGCTTGGACAAACCTGTAAAGGTTTTTTAGCAATCTGTACATTATACCTTTATGTAATGTTGTTGTTATAAATAAATAATAAATCTTAAAGACCAAAAATCCTATAAGAGGTCCGTTTTTCCTTTTGGAGTAGAGAACCCTAAAAATACTCACTCTGAGATTTCCAATACAAGGTCCCCTTTTGTTTCCATCACTTTGTACTTAAGTCTTTTTCAATATAATCCGGGTCCTCTTTCGGTCCTTTTTACCCATTCGTGACGTACTCATGGAAGTGACGTTCGTAGTATCTATCTATACCGAAAACTAATCTTTAAATATTCATATGCTAGACACGCGTGATCCTGCATTCGCATAATAAACGAGAGTCATGAATAATGTATCTAGAACGAGGTATCAACCCTTAAATGAAAACTGTATAGGGTAAACCACCCAATCGTTGGCACTCCTCCAATTATTGGCACTTTAGGTAATTTTGCCCATTTCTAACAGAAAAAGAATGCTATTTTACTTTTTAATGCATACCTACAACTACATAATGGGCAACACCGAACTGAAATAAACTAGGTTTCCCTTATTTTTCGAAATATACTCTTAACTAAAGTGCCAATAATTCATTCTAAAAGTGCCAATAATTGGGTGGTTTACCCTATTTCGTTGTTCTAGAAAAGTGAAATTAAAAATTGATAAGACTGGGTTTTATTCGTCATTTTACGAAACTGAAGCGGAAAACTTTTGATTAAGCTGAAACTATGATTTTTTAGATACACGAGTTTTTGACGTGACAACGTCTTATAATTCGATGGAGCCGGCTGCACGCACGAAAAAACATGACGTATGCGGCGTTACCTCGCTCTGAGGCGTTCCATTTAAGGTCGAGTTGTCATGTTCAACTATCGTCAGTAAACTGATTTTACAGACAACCGTTTTTTTTGTGTGAAAAATCCGTTTTGGAAGCTATGCCCGAGTCTTACTGACTAAAACCCAACACTTTCCTACCTACTGCCTACGGTTGGGAGCCCCGGGTAAGACCACGTAAGGATATCAACAGGATTTCCAACAGACTTTGGCTACCACAGTAGTAGCCAGGCAGTGACTACGGCCTCTCTTATAGATATACGAGTATCATGATCTTGGTAAAATTACCAATATTTCATCGGTTTTTTTTTATTTCAGTTAAAAGTCATAGCGATACCTAGATTTAGGGAATTGAGTGGTTACTCTCACAATTCATAAGACTATTGACAGTGACCGTCAAGTTGGTGACCCAATAGTGTGCCTTCTTATTGGAATTTTTTTTCTGTAAATATATTGTGAGGCTTCGATTCCGTTACTCGTAAATATACAAAGCTGTAACGGCAATACAAGTAAAAATAATTGAGTAGGTTATGGTTTCTTTTTTTTTGTATACTAATAAGGCGACATACAGTATACGGTCCACCTGATGAAAAAATGGTCACCGTGGCATAATGCTGGTGTTGCAATCACACCAGAGGTGCTGCATTCGCGCTGGCGACCCTGCAAGAACAACGAGTCCTTTAGATGCAGATGTTTACGTTATTACAATACTAAACTTGTGGATTTTTAGACTTGTAAGTAAATTGTCGTAGCAGCGTATTATACGGTGCTACTACAATCTTGGAGCGGAACTAATATCGTACTTGTTGAATTTACGTATTACTATAGAGTATTTATTAGTTTGTGTAGTTCAGTTTAACGTGGCATGAAAATTAGTAGTGTTGCAGTTTTCTATTCTGAGCTTTTTTTGTAGGGATTAGGTACATTCTATGATAATTATGATCAAAATTGGTGATCATCGGCAGATAAAGAGATGGCATAATAAGGACCATTCTAATTCGAAATTTTATATACGAGTATTAATGGGTTGAGACCTTAGATCGTCTAACCACAGGATGCGCCTTACTTAAGCATTGTTTTCTGCCATTGCACATGACCATTTGGTCTTTTGGCTTTATAAAAAGCACTGTACATCAGTACATCATTTTATATGATTAAACTAGTACATTTCATTGTAGTTGACTGTACAATAAAAATTAACACACAACAGCCATTACGCGTTTGTCGATTAATACATTTTTAAATGCAATGAAATTTTATATGTCTTTGTGTTTCCCCCTTCACTTGTATGAAAACTGGCAGAATATTTTTGTATGCGGTGGTTCGCAAAGGCTAGTTCCGTGATATATGGTCTAAGGTTGAGACAGTTCAAATTGCAAGATCATAATAAGGATTTATAGTAGTGTATTGAGTTTAGACAGTTTAGTTGGTGAAAATTAAAGGGGTTGAAAAATTGTGCATAATCAGACAGCACATATTGCATTATCTGGATTTTATGACCACCACGTTATTAGTAGCCAGGACTTTGATGTGGCTTCTAGAGAGTGAATACACTCGTAAATGAAAAATTATCTTAGCATAAGTCCCATAACATTGTAATCGTTCTCTAAATATTAAGCAAGTTGGGATGCGAGGATTTAATCAGAATACTTTCAGCAAACAATGCAAATTGTATACACGTCCTTGTGGCATAAAGCGATGCAAAAGCAAATTACATCGCTAAAGTAATAATACCTCGCTGTGTGCTGACGGAGCGCGAGCGGCGTGGCTATCGCATTAGCCGGAGAGCTTCGCAACACAATAAACACAATAAAATTCCGCCTATAGCACTTTTAGCGGTTTTCTAAAATCCTGACGCAAAAGCGGGATTATATGATATGTGTATGAAATTAAAGAATCGCTTTAGATGTAGTTTTTTTATTCGAATGCATATTTAATGGTGAACTAGGGCGATTCCTGCTGCTTTCAGACTTTGTTCAGAGGCCTGCAATGATTGATGGCCATTAAAATTGTATTTAAAAACGTACCGTTCTATATAAGATGGCAACGTTTCTGAAATGTTGCGGCGGATCGCGCACTAACAAATACGTGGTCGTGACTCAACCCAAGGCTGTGCTCCTCAACGTACTGTGCGTAGGAAGCGAGAAAAGACGTCACCCACAGATTGACTCAAATGTTCTGGACATAGTTTCTTTAGTTAGTATCTAAATCTATCTGGTCGGTAGAATGTGGCAGACTGTCACTATATCGGTTCCGACCGAGACTCTACCCAGCACACTTCGAACTGGTTGGATGGGTTGGCAGGTATTTATCACCGCCAGCATGCACCACCAAACAGTGTTGAGTGACAAGGTGGAGAGGAGTCGTCTCCCTCTACGAGGATGTTATGCTCCATTAGGGCGCCGCCTAACAGGATCAAGAGAGAGTTAATACATAATTATAATCCAATTCTGGTGCCTGAGACTAACGAACATGCTAACTTCCTCACAAACAAACTTATGATTTAGTTCCTATTGATGTTAGATGCGAGCATGAACATAAACTTCAAACCACGTCCCTTCGTTATGAAGTCTAACTTGGATCAATCCCTTAATTTGACAGTATAACTACTACACACCGTATAAAATTAGTACTTAGGCGCGGGACACATTACAAGGGACGTCAGACGGTCGAACGGGTGCAGAAACGGCGAGGCGCGGGCGAACACAGGGATGCATTTGTCATTGTTGTGCGACATTTTGTACTCTTTCCCGTTACCACGCGGGGTAATATAATGTTATTTTATCAAATATCTGAACTATCATACACCATTTTTTTTTATTCTTCTTCTTCTTTCAGTGCCACTCCGCTACCGGAGGTTGGCCGTTAACTTCTGAAATTCCTCACGGTTTTGAGCTAAACGGAAGAGCTCCCCTACACTATCTATTCCAGTCCATTTTCTGATGTTCCTGAGTCATGATTTTCTACGTCTCCCAACGCGTATTATATATTTTTTTTTATATTTGTGGATAATGAAGTAATTTCATCATGCCTATATGATTGAATAGAAAAAGGTAAAGGGAAGAATAGGAACTATATGAATTGAATGACCACATTACGTGACCAAAATATATTGGATTTGTCAAAGACTTTTTATATTGGCAGTATAAATGATAGACTCATTCTTCAAGGAAAAATCATTTGTGTGCCTTCTTCGTAGGTTGGTTTCGCTTAGAGAATAGGCATTTATATGAATTTGGATGGCTGGCGGAGCTTAATAGAAACCCAAAGCGAAAATAACTTAATTTCACTTTAAAAGAGGTAACATACCTATTTAAATTACTTAAAAACTCATTTAATTAATAAATATGTCTGGTAAATAATGGTTGGTAAATACGCACGGTAAGTAAGATAGAGGCACTATGTACCCTTTTTGGAGAGAATGACATGACTTTTTGTTCTGTGCGTTATTTTACTGTTTTGGTTAGGAAACAGCTTTTGAACATAATAAGTATTGTTTCCGTTCATTGCAGTTTGCCAGTGTCAAGTTATCAGCCTTTTTCAGAAATTCAAAAAATATATATCTCATTCTAGGATTCTCTTGTTATACTTTTGACTGTCTCATCTATATATATAAAAATCAATGCCACTTTTCGTTGTAATTTTATAACTCGAGATCGGGCTGGCCTATCCAAACCATATGTTTAGACTTTATTCGGACTATTTAGTAGATGGTTTATGTGAAGTTTGCACAAAATCGGTCGAGCGGTTCTTGATTTATCACGCAAACGAAGTTGCGCGGGTCAGCTAGTTAACTATATTTTTAAGATAACTCTATAGTGTCCATTAATCGACCTAAGTAGAGGCTCAACACGCAAAGTGAATTATAGTTAAGTGATTCTTCAATATACGATGATTGGAAGGGTATGAATTATTAAACACGCTCATAAATCACCTCATCTATGGCGCGTGACATTGATGAAAAGCGCAATTTTAAAAATGTCATTTATGACAATATTTTACCGTGAAAGTATTGCTGTATGCTGTGAATATATACTTAGCTAATATTATTTCCATAAAAATCACCGGAAAGAGTACATAATGTTGCCACCCCAATGCATCCCGAGGGTGTCGTAGGGAACACTTTCGCCAAACGTTCCATTACGTAGAGAAGGAAATCTCGAAATCAAACCCGGTTGTCAGTAAAATGATAATCGTTAAACAAAGTTGAAGGCCTTGAAAGGGCGACTTTAAAATTTTTTAACTGGGGTCGTTGCAATCTACGCCTGTCCATTTCAATACGGCAATGGAGCATAAAACCATGGCGAAATGTGGGCGTATGCCGTGCCTTTGCCTACCCCTTCGGCGATAAAGATGTGACTTTATATATGTATGCAGGAATTTCTTCATCGCCTGAGACCATTGTCATCTACTGCTGTGTAACATGCTACATGTGCAATATAATGCCACTTTTTTTGACCCGAATAGCGCGTGCCGTACCAGTCCAGAGTAAAAAGAATATTTTTAGATAGCCTTTGAGAACGCCGTGAGGCGAAACCGGTTAGGTGAAGTAATGAACATTGTAGAATACTTTTTTTTACGTTGGGAAAATCCATCATGGATGCTATGCCGAACTCCTACCGACTAAAAACCTCACGTAACGCACAATAGCCTATGGTTGGGAGTCCCGGGTAAGCCCTCGGAAGGATGTCCGAGGACTCCCAACAGACCTCCGGCCACCTCTGCGGCCTCGCCCAGGGGGCGGTCGGGTGCTATCCCGCGTCTTTGGGGGGTTGCAGGTGTGTTCCCGCTTCTAAGGGTGGGCGTGCGTGATTCCCTCACGTCACGCTGCCATCGTCTTGCAGTCTTATATTAGGTCATCTATTCAACTTATAGCTTACTTGAAGCCTTACCTACTGCGTTTTCTAGTACATGGTCACTTTTCTAGAATATTTTAGCTGTATATCGTCAGTAATAACATAGTATTACTTATGTAGGGTAATTTATGTGATCAACTTATTTTAATACGTTTATGTATCAAAATTCGTATCATTACGATAATAATGGGGCGTAACTAAGTAATTTATCACTGAACATTAAATGATAAGATATTGAAAACGACACTTGTACTATTCCACAATATTTATTGTTATAAACCTGACCGGTTTCGCTTTACAGCATCTTCAAAGGTCTAGATGGGAGGACCAAACCTCCAAAAACCAAACCAAAAATAGACCTTTGAAGATGCTGTAAAGCGAAACCGGTCAGGTTTATAACAATAAATATTGTGGAATAGTACAAGTGTCGTTTTCAATATGTGCAGCAAGTTCCACCAAGTGCCGTCAATCAACAGTATAAATAATTTAAATGATAAGGTTGACTGAACAACTATACTGCTAATATTAGTGATTCCTTCACTCTTTCAGTTAATAATTCTTTTAAAATAGAATAATGGTTAGCACAAGATATTAAATATGTTCCTTTTTTTTAACGTGAGGAAAATCCAACAGGGATGCTATGCAGAACTCCTACCGACTATAAACCACACGTTTCCTACCTAATGCCTACGGTTGGAAGCCCCGGGAAAGCCCTCAGAAGGATGACCTCAGGATAAATATATACCTATGATAACAAATTACAATGAACATAAAAGCGATGTGTGACCACCACGTCATGCGTCAGCACTTTGTGATATTTCATTGGTGAACGTTGTCCTGCTTCGGAAGGTACGTTATGCCTTTGGTCCCGGTTGTCATTTACATGAAAGCCATAAACATGCACCTGTACATTTCAGATGTACAATTTGTACATGTACTAGTCTCTGCCTACTCCTTCGGGGTTAAAGACGTGACTATAATGTAAAATGAATATTAAGGAAACAATAACATTGAATTTCATTAATTTACTACCAGACACGTGCCACTGCATAAATAAGTTGCACTAAATGTAAATTTAGAACATAAATAATGTATCTGGAACAACGTGTGCATCTTCAAAACGAAGGTTGTACGGTTTAATGTAGTAATTTGTAGTTACGTCACTAAGCTCGTAGACATGCTACGCTGCATCTACGCTGCTACGACAAACCAGCTTCGAATATACGAAATCTATTTTGAAGTAACTGGTTCAGTTGATGTGTTTCAATTTGATATCAGAGAAACTCGCTTTAGTTATCGACAAACTCTTTTTATACGTAACTGTAAGTTTTGTAGTTTTAATGGAACGCCATACGTCACACAACTAAGTGGCGTGTTTTTGAAGTGAAACTTCTTTATCGGCGTTGGAAAAAATTTAGCGTCACGTCACGTTTTTTCGTTACGCGCCATCTTTGTTTTCGTCCCCACCACTGTGGATTCGAATTAAGAGTACTTTATCCAGGGATAGCATGTCGTTTGTAGATTTTTGGACTTTTGTACTTTGGGACTTTGGGCTTTTGGACATTTGGGCTTCTGGGCTTTTGGGCTTTAGGGCTTTTCGGCTTTTGAGCTTTTCGGCTTTTGGGCTTTTCGGCTTTTCGGCTTTCGGGCTTTCGGGCTTTTCGGCTTTTCGGCTTTTCAGCTTTTCGGCTTTTCGGCTTTTCGGCTTTTGGGCTTTTCGGCTTTTCGGATTTTCGGCTTTTCGGCTTTCGGGCTTTTCGGCTTTTCGGCTTTTCGGCTTTTGGGCTCTTGGGCTTTTCAGCTTTTCGGCTTTTGGGCTTTTGGGCTTTTGGGCTTTTGGACTTTTGGACTTTTGGACTTTTGGACTTTTGGACTTTTGGACTTTTGGGCTTTTGGGCTTTTGGGCTTTTGGGCTTGAAAAATAAGGTTATGAAGAAGTTTCACTTCTTACGTGTGTACACTAGTACACGCACACATTTTTTATTCAACATAAGAAACAAATCTTGTCCAAAGAATTATTTCTATCTATTGAGAATAATTATACTTTGGCATTTAACCAATACTATAACCCCTGCACACAATAAACATACTTCCCTCTACATACATTACTTACATTATAATCATGCCTTTATCCCCGAAGGGGTAGGCAGAAGCTTAGTATACGCCCACATTTCACCTTATAGTTTTATGTCCCACGTAACAGGTGGTGAGTCTATTGCCGTGTTGAAATGGACAGACGCAGGTCGCCGCAACCCGCCTTTGATTTTTTTTCAACTTGGCTTAACGATTGTCATTTTACTGACAACCGGGCTTCATTTCGAGCTTTCCTTCTCTACGCAATGGATCTTTTTGCAAAAGTGTTCCCTTAGTCACCTCTTACGACACCCTCGGGATGTATCGGGGTGGCGACATTTTGTACCTTTACCCGTCGCAACACGGGACCCCGTCGCCACACGGGGCTTCCCTCTACCGTGATTGATATCTAAGCGCACGGCAGTGCGCAGGCAAAGTTCCAGCAACAGGCCGAGCGCTAGTGCCGTACTCTATTTACACGAACCGCTTCGACCCACTTTTGACCCCCCTGTAGCACAGTGCCTATTGCAAGTACAGAAATAAAATTATACGTACGTAATCATATACTAGTACTAAGGCAGTGTACCAAATTTCATAGATGTAGCTTTAGTAGATCCTGAAATATGACCCTGTGAATATAGCTAATTTTGGCACTGACTGACTCACTCACTGACCGGTCATCAAAACCTCTAGGCCACTTCCAATTGTCCTAGCGTTAAGAAATTTGGCACACAGATCGGGTGTTATATGTAGATTAACGAAAAATTGATAAATTTAAGAAATCGGTCAAGCGTGAGTTGGAAAACGGTTACAAAGTTTGTATGGGACCACAGGATTCCTTGGTCGGATCTTCTTCAAATTTTGCATAAATCATCTCTAACATAATTGATGGAAGATGTGTTTCGTATTTCATTGAAATTCATTCCAGAACATGGCTAAAAGGGGGTAACAATTGTTTTCTTCGGGGGGTTTTGATTCGAATTTGTATCAATTGTTAGAAAATATCAACTAGGTGGCGCTCATCGACGCGGCGGCATTACTGATCAACAAGATGATTTAATAAATTTAATGTAACTGATTGATTAATTGATTAATGCTCTGATGTGTAAAATATACCTAAAATTAATTAATTAGAATTGTTAAGCATTATTTAAGTTTACTATGATTATTGTATAAAAGTAATCATTTCAGTGTCTATTATTCTCATAGTGGGGAGAAATGTAAGTGGGTATAAAAAGAGGTTGCAAATATTGTAAGGGCTTCATTATTCTTCGCTCCTGCCCGCTTAGGCTGATCGTTGTGCAAAATACACTGGTGCTTTGTGAGTATAACTATAGCTGAGTTTTATTTCTCTACACTGCATAATACAATACTTCTTAGTGATGAGAGGACTCTTTTGATTTAATTTACTTTTTGGACCCGGCACGGCGTAGCGTGAGTCATCCTTTTTAGGGTTCCGTACCCAAAGGGTAAAGAACGGGACCCTATTCATGAGACTTCGCTGTCCGTCTGTCTGTCTGTCTGTCCGTCAGGAGGCTGTATCTCATGAACCGTGATAGCTAGAGAGTTCAAAATTTTCACAGATTATGTGTTTTTGTTGCCGCTATAACAAAAAATACTGAAAACAAAAACATAATAATATTTAAGGGGGGCTTCCATACAATAAACGTGTTTTATAGCGACTTTGTCTTATATATTCGGTAATAAAGTATCCTTTACAATTTAAATACGTTAGTTAATTTGAACATTTCATCAAGATCATTCATTCCCTTTACACCATGCGAATTAAATGAATACTTAAGGAGGTATAGCACAATCAAATGTTGCTCAATGAAGTTAATTTCGTGTCGCCATGATTGAACATTATACGGGTCACATACTAACTTATTTTTCGACTTTCATCGTAAATATTTGTTCTTTAAAAAGTGAACAACGCTTTCAGCAGATTACTTTAGGTAGATGTAATATTTCAAAGATAGTAATTTCATAGGAAATAGTAAACATATAATCCATATTTTAGATTTTTCTCCAGTATAAACAATTTACGTACAAACACACAATTTATGTAGTAGACGTAGATATCGTGTTTATTATGTCATCATTCAAATGCCATCAATAATCTGAAAAAGAAATTAAACATAGAGTTCACAAACTCTTTTTGAAATATATACTGTACCTACCGTTGAGGATCTTTACAGGGATCGTTAACACTATAGAGCAATGCGACCTGTCTAAAGACGCGCGTTGTATAACACTATAGAGCAACGCGAACTGTCTAAAGACGCGCGTTGTATAACACTATAGAACAACGCGAACTGTCTAAAGACGCGCGTTGTATAACACTATAGAGCAACGCGAACTGTCTAAGGCGCGCGTTGCTATGTGTTAAAAGGTAATAAGGGCAATCAGTAGACGCTTGAAATACTCACAGAATATCGAGTATTGTATTTTCATAAAAAAATAATAATTGAAACAAAATGGACCTTTACTGGGACATCCTTTCGAGAGCTTGTCTTGTTGAGAGAGAGGAGTCCGGCATATCATTAAGGATTTTCCATCTCGTTAAATAAAAAGAAAAAGGGGGGCTCCCATGCAACAAATAGGTACGACTTTTTGTTGTTTTTTGGTACGGAACCCTCCGTGCGGGAGTCCGACTCGCACTTGGCTGGTTATATTCTAGACATAAGCTATATTTTAATGTAATGACATTAATATACATTTATATATTATCACTCTAAATAACCTTGGGGGTAAGCAGAAGGCTAATAAACTATGTAAATTGGGGATTAACCTATTGGATTAATTAAACTGAAAATTTTTCACGAATATTGTTAAGAAGTATGTAAACTTTAAACGTGGGCTTCATATTATAACGCTTGAGTTGGCTTAATGGAAAATCGATTTTTTTATAAAAATATTTATGAATCAGTGATAAAATGAAAATGTAATGAGGAGGGGGGGGGGGAAGGGGGTATAAAATAATGTCATGTATACATAATGCACACTTTAAAGCTTACTAAAGAAAAAATAGGTACGGTTTCTTGAAAAAAAGTATTGAAATCCCACCAAAAACATCCCTGTTGAAAAGGAGGCCAAGTTCCTATGGGCTAATTGTTCGCCTAAAAAGGGTTGAAATCCAGTCCAATGTCAAGTTTAGATGTACTTAAAAATCGATCATAATCATCTTCATCAACAGCCTAATCCACTGGTAAACATTTGCCATTCCCAAGACTCGCCACCACACTCAGACCTCCACCTTTCGAATCCAGCCATTACCCACCACCGCATTCACGTTAACGGTCCATATGGCCGAAATTCACTTTACCATACACCCAACTTAAAATATGGTGTATTTGTGAAAATACGTAGGTACCTACTTGGTTAAAAGTATCTAAAATAATGTTACTTCTAAATTTGAACTTGGCAGGTTAATTTAATTATATACATAATAAATTTCATTATACAATTAATCAAGTGTTACGTACTGCACGACACCCTGCCAGGTTCTAATTTAGAAGTATCATTATTTTAGATATTTTTAACCAAGTAGGTACCTACGTATTTTCACAACTACACCATATTTTAAGTTGGGTGTATGGTAAAGTGAATTTCAGCCATATGGACCGTTAACGTGAATGCGGTGGTGGTTAATGGCTGGATTCGAAAGGTGGAGGTCTGAGTGTAGTGGCGAGTCTTGGGTAGAGGTGAGGCGATAATATTAGATCAGTTCCAAAGATTAGGTATTTTTCGATATTCGATCGCACCTAATCCAAAGGAAGCAATACTTAATCCACCTAATCCGCGCAAACTCAAGTCGACTCTGACACAAAATTATATCTCACACAGCGCAGTACTGTTGCTTACACTCTCTAACACAAGAAAACGTTATCATTCTGTCTTCTTCATTCTTTCGATTCGGTTTAAAAATTACGGAAAACTAAATCCAAAAAAAAAAACAAAATACAAAAACCCAAAAAAATATATACTAAAATGAATTGAAAATCTTCTAAATAAATACGCCTGCTTATCTAATCTATACTAATATTATAAAGAGGAAAGATTTGATTGTTTGCATCGTATAGGCTCCGGAACTACTGGACCGATTTAAAAAAAAATCTTTTACTGTTGGAAAGCTACACTCTTTGCGGTGAACATAGGCTATATTTTATACCCGTATTCCCGCGGGAACAGGAATTACGCGGGTGAAACCACGTGACGTTCGCTAGTATTTTATAAGTTTATTTATTTATTTAAGCATAGGTACACTTTATACACTAAACACTACATAAGTTGACAGTCATAAGCCTGTATAAGTATGAAGGAATTATTTTAATTCATCAGATACAATGTGAATATATCTAATACTAGGTACTATCTCCACGCAAGCCATCGATGTCGCGGGTAACAACTGGTACAAATACCAAACACCATGTAAGTACGATACAGTAAAATACTTTATACCTATGATTTATGGGTTTATTATATGGAATTAGGTGGATTAGGTGGAACTGATATTTGGATTAGGTATTCCTATGGACTAGGATCAGGTGTACTTGATGTCAAATTTGCCTAGTACAACCCATCTCTAGTCTTGGGAATGGCAAATGTTTACCAGTGGATTAGGCTGTTGATGAAGATGATTATGATCGATTTTTAAGTACATCTAAACTTGGCATTGGATTGGATTTCAACCCTTTTTAGGCGAACAATTAGCCCATAGGAACTTGGCCTCCTTTTCAACAGGGATGTTTTTGGTGGGATTAACTTCTACGCGAGGATTTTGGATTTTCTTTACTGGAAGAATACTTGGTTAAATTAATAACAAAATAAATCACTGAAAAATCTTTTATATCACAAAAAGGGCTTCATTACATCATTCATGTACAAAAGCAGCGAATAAAATATGAATAAACAAAAGTAACCCCAAGAGTGCGTAATAATACGATTCAAATTTATAACACAAAACAAAGCCGAGAAAATTGCATCGCACAGCTAAGCAGCAGTGTACCTTCGCTGAAAGGTCGGTGACGGCGGAGTAATGGCGGCATTAGCGGAAGAACTCCGCAACACAATAAAACAACCGCTGAAGCACTTTTAGCGCTCTAATTTTCTATTGTACTTTATTTGAGGGTTAAAGTTAGTAGCTTCACTTTTAACGGGGATTTTTGTACTGAAAGCTACTGGCATTTTTGTGGAAATATTCAAACTAACACTTTAAATTTTATTTCATAGTGGTATACTTAATTTATACGATAAATTTAATTATGTCAAAAAAGCTAACACTATTGAAATATAAATTAATTTAAACACCAACGCTTACACACAAATTATATAATTTATTTGCATAAAACAGTTGTTTATTGATCGAGCGAGTGAAACGAAAGAGATTCTCCGATTCGACAGTTTGTTGGACGACTTTGCTTTCGTTCGTATGTCCGGTCTAGAGGATGCATTTCTTAACCGATTTTCACCAAACTTAGCAAACGTGTTCTTTGATTTTAAATACAACTTTTGTCGAGAGTTTTTTTTAAAGGGTTGGAAATGGGGGAGAAATGGGGTGAAGATTTCTCCCCAATTTTCAACTTTAAGATTTTTGGCTCAAACATAAAGGATATGATTCACACACACACTCACAGGTTGTTGTGAAAAAACATACCCTGTAAAGGTAGATATCGATTAAAAAAGCAAATGAGAAAAAGGTGAAAGTTTTTTCTTTGAATGAATTTAGTTATGTAAATGTATAGTATTTACTTTCACATACATAATTTTGTAAATAATACAACAGAATTTTTTTTAAAATAAAAATAAAGTCTCCCATTTTGATATTCTAGAAGTTTTATTTAAAAAACAAAATCCGATAAACGATATACCGTTGACACGACAGAAGAAGAAGTAAGAAAAAATAAATAAATACTGGGAGCTCGCGATGTCTACTCCAAAAATACTAGTAAAAATCGAGATATAACAAAAATAATGTTTCTGCATAAATTCGTAGTTATATGAAATTTAAGTCCAACTACAAGTATGTATTAGCACAAATTTGAGATAGTACAGATGGAAAACTCATGTATGTATCTACTTTTTTTCACACCTACCCTCTGCTACACACGCTCGCGCACAAATCAGTATCGAAAATTCGGTTGAGACCGCCTGACCTCGTGTCTGTGAATGAGTTGTCTATGTGTGCGTAGCGTCAATTAATTTAGTATGTATGTTTCCATCTGTACTATCTCTAATTTGTGGTATTGGATACTTATCTTTGGTCTACCATCTCCACGACAATTTTATTGTACTTTCTGAGAGTACTAATTTGTTTCTCAAACTACCCCCAAATACGGGACTTAGTTCAGCAACTCTGAGCGAACTGTTCCAAATCCAAAAAGTAGTTCAATTAATCGTAGCAAAGTTGAGGCCCGACAAGCAAAGTGAATTATCGCTAGCTGATTGTTCGTAGTGCGATGAGAATGAAAGGGTATGAATTATTCAACGTATCTATAAATCGCTTCATCTGTGATGTGTGACGTAATGAATAAAGCGATTCTGTTTATAAATTTCGTTGAATATGTATGAAGACGCTGTTTTAATATCTAAGTTAAAACACAGGAATCTGTTTTTTATCTTTTACACTGATTAAGTCTTATCCTAAAGTATGACTAGCAGGATGATTATACGAGTATACATAGATAGACTTCTTTATCCGCAAACAAGTAGTCACAAGCATACTTTATGCCTAATCAATGAAATCAGCCTGTGCCAGTCCGCTGCTGGACGTAGGCCTCTCCCAATTTACGCTACAACACACGGTTCTGCGCCTTTCGCATCCAGTTCAAGCCCGCGACCTTTTCAATAACGTATTTTTTTAAGTTTAGTAGACAAAATTGAATTTAGTATTCTTACAGATATGAATATATCAGAAAGGTGGGTCAGGAAGATGAGACCAAAATAAATGAGGTCAATTGTACACAAAAATAAATACATACTCCCTAAAACTAATAATTTCTATGGAAAAAGGATTGACAACTACTTGGTTCCTGACTTCCTGAACAAACTACCTGATGACATACAAATACTTTACAAAAACATACCTAAAAAATTTAAGCATAAATTAAAAACTCACTATCTGAAGAGCATAAAATAAAGGAATATTGTATAAATATAAATATATAAAAGGAAACCCTGAAAAGAATCACATTGACTTGTTGTGATTTCCATTCAGGGTATCTTTTGATCACCATCTGGTGGTATATACTGGTATCAATGAGATGACTGTGAATATGTTTGTTATTAATAGTACCTAGTATTAGAATGTTACAGCCTGACTAGTGGAACAAAAATGTAAACCGATCCCAAGACCTTGTCGTAGGGCTAGAAAGGTTGTCAGGTAGGCATGCTGTGGTGATATTGTATTTTTATATAATTATTTTGCACACCTTACAATAGGAATCAGTCCTGTTCATTTAAAAAAAAACATAAAACTTAGAAAGAAAAAAACTAATTAAAGATAAATATGTAAAAACGGCTCACTAATACTCATATAGACCCTACGAGGTCTTTGTAGTTTAAGTTAAATTTAACAATAATGTTAAGTACCTATGTTATGTCTTGAACAATAAATAAAAAAAATAAAAAAAAGTATGTGTTTAAGTAAGAAAATCTATTTATTTTCTTATGTTAAATTTTGCCGCTGTTTTGTCCTAAATTCAAGCAGGTTCATGAAAGGCGCCAAATCACGATATATTTATTTAAATTCAAGGAGATTGGCAAAGTGTGTTGTTTTCAGAGTATTTGTTAACTCGCAAAGCGTATGTGTAGTCCCTGAGATATTGCTCAGGGACTACACAAATGCTTCGTTCAGATTGAAATGGAATAGATGTAATTTATGTTTTACTAGCTGATTCAAACGTCCTAACATTTAGATAGATGATAGAATTACGTTATATAATATATATTATATAGATAGAGGATAAAGTAATGAGATATTGAAAATTGCTTCTTTGTATCATAAAC
The DNA here is from genome assembly GCA_933228765.1 of Miltochrista miniata. Lineage (NCBI taxonomy): Eukaryota > Metazoa > Arthropoda > Insecta > Lepidoptera > Erebidae > Miltochrista > Miltochrista miniata. The sequence goes on along the minus strand of OW121752.1, from coordinate 31,009,526 downwards.
TTTCCGAAAAGATGGGTCAGCTTTTGAATTTTACAATTTAGTAGGTGATGAATTTGCTTTGTGAAATTTGTGCTGTGCTTAATTTTGTCGTAGCCGTACAACTCTTAAACTGCTTTGAGGATCTTTGCTATAAAGATATCATTATCATTGTTGAGACTGACTACAGAAGGCAATTAGACACTTCCGCGTGACATAGGTCAACCAGAAGTGGGTGTAATTACTAAACATGCGATAACGGCAAAAATGGAGGAGTGCGAACGGCTTCATGCATGGTCTCCTACCTGGCTACCTACCTTATTTTAATTTTTTGTTAGTAGGAGTAAACAATAAAAAGTTTAGGAGATGTCATTATATTTTTTAAATTGTTAGGTCCCAAAATGTCTGGATCCTTTCCTACAAAAAAAGAAAATTGAAGATTTGTACATTTTTTGCTATTATAAGCAAAAATGAAACTTTGAAGACATTTTTATGGCTGTGCCGTATTATATCATTGGACAGTATTTGTAATTGGAGTATAGATAGATTATTTTATAGAAAGGGAATCGTTCTAAGCAGCGAAGCTTGTCGAACTGGCCCAAAACCAGTTGAATTTATCATGTTCATGCTGCATGCATGTTCAGACATCTTTCCATCTTGGAAACTGAAACGGTTGACCAACAGTCGATTGATCCATGAACTTTTCGTCCAATGGACTTTTCATCCACGAACGTTTCGCCAGCATTACTCTACGTCAGTGAATGCTTGACCAACAGAATGTTTTGACCAATAACTTTTCACCCAAAGAACAATTGGCCCATGGACTGTTCCCCATGAGAACGGTACATCAGTGAGCGTTAAGTAATCTCTACAAGCAATAATAGCCTGACCAGAGCCTGGGATATGACAGTTGGACTACCAAGTCACAGGTCGTAGGTTCGAACCCCGGCACGCAACATGGCAACATGTCTTTTCGAATTCATGTGCGTTTATAAAATTCACTAGCTGATGCCCGCAGCTTCGCCCGCGTAAAATTTGTTCCATTTCCCGCTTCCTGTATTTTATCTCTTTGGGGGTAGATTTTATCAAAATCTTTTCTTAGCGGATGCCTACGTCATAACATCTACCTGCATGCCAAATTTCAGCCCGATTCGTCCAGTGGTTTGGGGTGTGCATTGATTGCTCACTATGTCAGTCAGTCAGTCACCTTTGAGTTATACCACCTTTGAGTTAGACAGTTACCGATCACAAGTACCTCTATCTCAAAATGCCTTCGAGTCCTGGCATAACAGGTGGAACATTTTGCTGGGCCGGCGTAAATGTAATATATTTACAACTAACTATATTTGAAACTAGCTGACCCGCGCAACTTCGTTTGCGCGACATAAGAGAGAGTATTAACTGTTCCCGTCGCATTTACTCCCATCGCGTTGCGTTTACTGCCGTAGCGTCTAATACATAACTATAAATATTTACGCAGCACACGCAACGAAGCTCTCAAAAGGAATAACTTTTCCCCCGCTTTTAAAACATTTACTATTACTGCTCCGCTCCTATTCATTGTAGCGTGATGCTGTATAGCCTATGACACTCCACAATAACGTAGCTTTCTATTGGTGAAAGAATATTTAAAATCGGTTCAGTAGATCCTGAGATTACCCTTTACAATTTAACAAACACACATACTTTACTTCTTTATTAATAAGCTTTTATTAGGTCGTCGTGTATGTAACTAACAATGTAATGGAATCTAAGGATACTAATTTAACCATCTTCCAAGGATCGTAGCGTCATGAAAATTGGCAGATGTATGTAGTTCTGATGACAATACAATAATATGGTACTGTCAAACTGATATGATGATGGAGCCGGAAGATAGACCCAGAAAACCAGTGGAATCTAAGGTAGCTAATTTAACCAGCTTCCAAGGATCGTAGGGTCATGAAAATTGGCAGTTGTATGTAGTTCTGATGACAATACAATAATATGGTACTGTCAAACTGATATGATGATGGAGCCGAAAGATAGGCACTGAAACTTCGACGGAAAAAGTGGAATCTAAGGATACTAATTTAACCATCTTCCAAGGATTGTAGCGTCATGAAAATTGGCAGATGTATGTAGTTCTGATGACAATACAATAATATGGTACTGTCAAACTGATATGATGATGGAGCCAGAAGATACGCACAGAAAACAAGTGGAATCTAAGGTAGCTAGTTTAACCAGCTTCCAAGGATCGTAGGGTCATGAAAATTGACAGCTGTATGTAGTTCTGACGACAATACAATAATATGGTACTGTCAAACTTATATGATGATGGAGCCGTAAGATAGGCACTGAAACTTCGATGGAAAAAGTGGAATCTAAGGTAGCTAATTTAACAAGCTTCCAAGGATCGTAGCGTCATGAAAATTGGCAGCTGTATGTAGTTCTGATGACAATACAATAATATGGTACTGTCGAACTGATCTGATGATGGAGCCGGAAGATATGCACTGGAACTTCATGATGGAATATCGTATTATATCTGTTTTTGGATTCGTCAGAAAAGTCTTGTAATGAACTTTGACCAGGCTTAGGTTTCAAGGTTATAACAAACCTTTTTTTAATTGACATGTAAAACTATGCAATGGAATCTCAGGTAACTAATTTAAGCCGCTACGATCCTTGGAAGATCCAAGGATCGTAGCGTCATAAAAATTGGCAGATGTTTGTAGTTCTGATAACAACACAATAATATGGTGCTGTCAAACTGATCTGATGATGGAGTCGTAAGATATGAACTGTAACTTCATGATTGAACATCGTATCATAGCGGTGTTTGGATTTGTTAGAAAGGTCGTGTAATGAGTTTAGACCACGATTAGGGTTTAAGGTTATAACAAACCTGTTATATATTGAAGTTAATATTGAGTGTAAATATTGACATAGGTACCTTCAGAAAATGTATATGTATTAGAGTAATAATGAAATATTTTCACATTAGTCTAACTCAGACAAAACACCATGTAATACAGAAATCCCTACTAATATTATAAATGCGAAAGTAACTCTGTCTGTCTGCCTGTTACGTTTTCATGCCTAAACCACTAAACTGATTTGATGAAATTTGTTATAAAGATAGTTTGAGTTTAAGAGAAGGGCATAGGTTACTTTTTAACTGACTGCGCGAAAGTAGGGTTATGATTTTATGCGATAACGACTTCTACGCGGATGAAGCCGCAGGGCACATCTAGTTAAGGTATAAATGTTGTGACTAAAAAGTATAAAATAAATAAATGGTTTAAAAAACCCTAGAAAAATACGCTTTTATAATGCACGAAAAAACCCAAAAATAAATTATGGATCGTTCAAGTTGCCTCTATTTCTGGGCTGAAGTGTAAACTATGTGCTTTTAGTTATAATATTTGATTATAAAAGCGTGGGGTGCTAGAACAAGAAAGACTTTTTTGTAAGCATATTCCTATTAATACTAATCCTAATATAATAAAAATCCTGACGAAAGCTGCATGAGGTCGCACAAGAGCATAACGTTTATGCTGCCAAAGGGAACGCCTTTTCTTTCAGGCATTTAAGTAGATACATGAAGGGAATACGTTAACAGTGGCAAAATGTAGAGTTCTTGTTCGAGAACGAGATATCTTTGGTTACCGTTAAAAACCCGCTTGGGGATATATGCGGTTGTATTCCTATTACGTGATCACTACATATTGTACTAAATATCTCGGAATGCCGAAACTTTAAGGACCTACCAATGAATTATCTAATAGAGATTCGTAACGGTAATAGGTTTGCTCCTATTACGCGGCGTCACGAAAAACTGGCAAAAGTGGGTGTTGAAAATGCGTAGACTACTTTACTTTTCAAGTAAGTATGTTATGTATTTCAATTAAAGCCTATCATCGTTAATACATTTTTGAAATTAAAAATGATATTAATAATAGTAAAAGTCACAATAGATATATAAAAGCGTGACAGTGTAAATTAATAGTTTAAAAACACGAGAAAAACACGCTTTTATAAATGTGACCTTAGCCTTAATCTGACAAGACATCATGCATCTTCCGCCAGGAAAGTCTTTCCTGTTCCAGCGCCCCACGCTTTTATAATAAAATATTATAACTAAAAGCACATAGTTTACACTTCAGCCCAGAAATAGAGGCAACTTGAACGATCCATAATTTATTTTTGGGTTTTTTCGTGCATTATAAAAGCGTATTTTTCTAGGGTTTTTTAAACCATTTATTTATAATATTAGTATAGATGAAAAAAGAGCAGAAGAATACGGATTGCATAATAGAGCGCATTAATGCTGCGGAGCCCATGCCGAAACGGAAACGAGTAGAACAAAAATACCAAGAACGTATCTCCCAGCACTTGTCAAAGAAAAACGAAATGGACTTAAAAACGCATGGAGATAAGAGAGCGAATGATGCTGATAAGTCAATCTTAGACGTATGCTTGGAACGAGACCTCCTTGTGGCGAACAGTTTATTCCGTCACAAAGATATCCACACGTATACTTGGAGACGGAAGGAAGAAAAAAGTGTAATTGATTTGATTTTGATAGACAGTCGTCTCCGAGAGGCTATAAGGGATACAAGAGCCTACAGAGGCCCCACTCTTGAAACTGACCACTACCTGGTGGTAAGCCGGTTTGTTGGTCTTTTCAAGAAGTGGAGGCACTGGCGAGTGCGTGTCCCCTTCGGAGACTATGAAAGCATAAAGAGTAAAAAACTGGAAGATGAAAGCGTAAGGAGTATGTATGTAGGCTTAGTCAGTGAAAGGCTTGCAAACGCGAGCCTTTCCGACTTAGATGTGGATGAATGCTGGAATATTATGAAAGAAAGTATAGTGGATAGTGCAAAAGAAGCATGTGGGAGTGCAAAGAGACATGAACATTCGAAAGGTGATGCCTGGTGGGATGCAGAGGTACAATCCTGCGTAGCAAGAAAGAAGAAAGCGTGGTTGGATTATGTCTCATCTTTGCAACTGAATGGCAGTATGAAAGACACGAAGAAAGAAATTTACCGCCTCTGCAAGAATGAAGCCAAAGCTTTAGTGAAAGAGAAGCGTGAAAGAATAAATTTGATTGCGGAAGAGAAGCTGACGAGGAACTTCGAGACAAATACCAAACTCTTTTGGAGGGAGGTCAAGAAGTCTCGGAGCTGTTCGTCAGTTTCCAGAATGGATAAGATAAAGAGTAAAGCTGGGGACATTCTTGCGGACCCATTAGAGGTGTTAGAGCGGTGGAATGAGTACTTTGGAGAAATGTATGAATATCTCCCGGATGCGGGCACTGCGAGGGAGTCGATGACTGATCTTGCGGTGCAAGCATCAAGCGGAGATATTACTTTGGAAGAGATTGAATGGTCGATACGAAGCTTGAAAAATGGAAAGTCTGCGGGAATTGATAGGATATCTGCTGAAATGATCAAATTAGGTGGTCCTTGCGTCCGAGACGCCTTCTGGTCATTGAGCAATCTATGCTGAAAGACTGGAAGGGTCCCAATGGACTGGAGGCGTGCTATCATCGTGCCCTTGTATAAAGGCAAGGGCTCACGTATGGAGTGCGCCAACTATAGGGCCATCAGTTTGATCAGTATAGCAGCTAAAGTGTATGGCAAAATTATTGAAAGGAGAATGAGGGTGGAATCTGACGGATTACTGTGGGAGGCGCAGGGTGGTTTCCGAAATGGGGATGTATGGACCAAGTTTTCTCTCTCCGCAACATCGTAGAGAAGCAGCTGGCTGTAGGCCGGAAGGTTTTCTGCGGTTTTGTGGACATGGAGAAAGCATTTGACAGAGTTGTACGGAAGGATCTCTGGGATATATTGCCAGGATACGGGATTGATGGTGCGCTGCTTCGTGCTGTGCAGTCTACATATGTGGGATGTACGGCATGTGTGCGGGTGGGCGGCAGCCTGTCTCCCTGGTTTGACGTCAACATTGGCGTCAGACAGGGCTGCATGCTGTCGGCTCTGCTGTTTGTCCCGTACCTGGACGATTGTCTTAAGAGAGTAAGATCGATGAATGTTGGATTGCGAATGGGTGACTTACTTGTGAACTGTTTGCTGTATGCAGATGATGCCGTGCTTATAGCCGAATCGCCATCAGAACTACAGTCACTAATCACAACGATGAAAGATGATTGTCTAATGAGAGGCTTACATTTGAACGCGACTAAAACGAAAGTGATGGTATTCGAAAGAGAAGAGGACAGAACGAATGCCAGGATAACTGTAAATGATGTAGTGCTGGAACAGGTGGATGAGTTTGTATATCTTGGATGTGCATTTAGCAGGGATGGACGGTACACCGCTGATGTAGAAAAGAGGGTAACTGCGGGCAATAGTGTGAATGGAGCGTTAGGCAAACTTTTAGGTACCAAGGGCTTAAGTCAAAAGGCCCAGCTCGCCGTACACAATGCGGTGCTGATACCTACGCTAACGTATGGAAGCGAGAGTTGGGTATGGCAGGAAACGCATGAAAGTAGAATAAACGCGGTCGAGATGCGCGCGCTACGCAAAATCTGCGGAGTAACGCTCGCAGATCGCGTTCGGAATGAAGATGTAAGAAAGAGAGTTGGTCTGAAAGAGAGTGTCGGTGTTAAAGTAAGGAAGGGCATGCTACGATGGTTCGGGCATGTGGAACGAATGGGAGATGAAAGAATGACAAAACAGATATACAACGCGAAAGTGGATGGACGTAGGAGTCGGGGAAGGCCACGACACACCTACCACGACCAAATTAATCGTGTGTTAGTTGAAGGTGGTGTCAAGAGCCGTAGGAACCGACGTGCATGCATGAAAAGAAAAATGAAAGTTGAAGAAGCAAGTGAGGTGTGTATGGACCGTGCCGTGTGGCGCTCGGTTCTTTCTGCCTACCCCGCAAGGGATTTGGCGTGAAGATAGTTAGTTAGTTAGTTAGACTTAAAAACTTATTTAAGTGGCTGGGCACACATTTGCCAATTACGAAAGTAATGTTTTTTGAAGAACTGTTCGTGTTAAAAAGTTATGATTGCAGTTGCAGTATTATTTTCTTTTGTAAAATGAATAATAGTTTATTTATACATTTTGGTTTTAATTTAAGCCAGTAGGTACCTACACCTCATCAACCTATCTAAAATTTATGGTTGCAATGCATCGCACTAATGCCATAAATAAAAAAAGAAATTGTTGTGTGCCGGGGTTCGAACCTAGGACCTGTGACTTGGTAGGCCAACTGTCATATCGCTAGGCTATCATTGCTTGTAGAGATTACTTAACGCTCACTGATGTACCGTTCTCTTGGGGAACAGTCCATGGGCCAATTGTTCTTTGGGTGAAGTTATTGGTCAAAACATTCTGTTGGTCAAGCATTCGCTGACGTAGAGTAATGCTGGCGAAACGTTCGTGGATGAAAAGTCCATTGGACGAAAGGTTCATGGATCAATCGACTGTTGGTCAACCGTTTCAGTTTCCACGTCTGACACTTTAGTAGCATAAAAACTAGAAATACCTTAAAAGCCTGCTCATCAAAGCGTAATATCATAGAACTCCAAAAAAGGCTTCAACACACTCATCGAACAAAATCTTGACTGTATCGACATCATGAGTATTGCATCCTGGCACTAGTAAAACAACACTTCCTAGCGGACGACGCCGACGGCATGTCGCAGAATAACAACATCGTTTCTACCTGAACACAAATCCCAAATACATTATTCATTAGCAGCCGCATTCAAAACATTATTTTAATTTTGTCGCCCCTTTTAAGTGAATTGTAAACCTTCAATGTACTTAGGTTTGTAGAGAATAAAACTGAGTTGATTGCTTTGGCTTTAGAAGACTTTTAAATGGGAAATGATCCAGCTGCTGCTAGATATTTTGAAAAACATGAAAGGAAGAGTACCTATAGTGGACTCTTACTTAGTCTTGTAAGTTAAAAATTGGTACTACTTAGCTTATGTTCAGTGGTTTACCATGACATATTTACCGGGCGATTCACTCACCTATCAACACCCAGCCACAGAATAACTAAAAGTACTACGTACCCAGCCTAAATCCTAGACGCAGAAACTTAAAATGTTCAGGGTAAGTTATCCTTATAATGAAGGGATTCACTAAGAAATTACTTTTCTAAACAACCCTAATGGGATACAATAGAGGATACTTTAAAAAGTTCATCAAAGTATGTTCCGTGAGAAGCCGTACACAGGTAGTCAGATTACAAACTTAAACCTATCTTGATGAATTACTCTTTTTTTGGAGGAAACCTTTTAGTCCATTGAAATGTTACATTTTAAGGACCGAATATTGCATTTATTAGAGGACGCAATTTTATTTTTGGGACATGTGTGGGGGGGTCAATAGAAGGTCAATAGAACCTCAAGTTTGTGGGGTCGCCACCCTTGTCCCCCGGCCGCAATCTTAAAAAGGGGTGAAAACTTTTTTCCCAATATGTCGGAAACTATGAGTCTTACAAAAAATTCGTGAAATCATAATTTGTAGCAAATTGTTTTGCCTACAAATATGTTTAATTAATTTTTGCCCTAAATTAAAAATTAAAGAAGTTATAAACAAAAAATTGAAAATAAAATTATAAAAAATTTATTTTTTGCTCTGTGGCGATTTTTTAAATTTCTCTTAAATGATCATCTACAAGATTAGTCTGAGGTATTTTTTTGTAAAATCTAAAAAAAAAAGTTATAGGGCAAAAAAGAAAATTTTTATAAAAATTTTCAAAAAATTATGTAATTTTTTTTGTTAAGTTATATATACATTTGTAGGCAAAACAATATGCTACAAATTATGCCCTTACAATTTTTTTGTAAGACTCATAGTTTCCGAAATATTGCGAGAAAAGTGTTTTTTCCCCCCTCTTTTCAAGATGGCGGCCGGGGGACAAGGGTGGCGAGCCCACAAACTTGAGGTTAAGCTTCTATTGACCCCCCACACATGTCCTGAAAATAAAATTGCGTCCTCTAATAAATGCAAAGCTCATGTAACATTTCAATGGACTATTTTTAGTTTATCTCTAACAGAGAAAAATGCTCAGTGGCGGTACTTGTTTAATATAATATCAATGTTATATTGATGTTATCTTACGTAAGGTTTAGGCTCCTCTGCCTCTTCATCCAGATATCCATAGCATTGTCTAATAGGAATCAGACATAGCAAGGGATTTTATAGTAATTTCCGGAAAAACGAATTTCCGGAGCTTTTCCACGGCAGTCTTCAGAGGCCTTATTAAATTTATTCAATTAATGTGGTACATTAATCTCTTAAATTCGTTTAACTTCCGTTGTATTTCATGTTCCGTCTTTGAGTTCGGAATTCAGAAAGGATCTCGAATTCGGAGTAAATTATGTGACACGAATAACTTGCCGAAAGAATGGCTTTAATTAACTAGAACGATTATTCCTGCCGCGTATTTTACGGCGCCCGAGCCTTGTGAGGGTATTTGGGCCAAATTTTTCTGTGCTGTATTACGAATTAACGTCTCTCGTACTTTCTTGTTCTTGTGCAGAACCATCCATCAAGTCGACATGAACTTCCAAGTATGTATTTAAATTATATCTGCCTAATTTCAAGGCATCAATGGATCAAAATTAATGCAATGAGCACGAAAAGTGTTAACAGGATTTGATCATAAATCATAAAAGGTAGCATTATGTAGATGAATCGAGAACGCCCTACTGCCGTTTACAGCATGGCGGAGAGACGTTGTGGGTTAAGAAAAAAATCCACATTAAAATTAAATTTACAAATACGTGAAATTAAAAATAAACACACACCGCCATTTGTAATATTAATTTTGAAGTATGGACACTTTCCATGAATAGTATTTTTAACGTTTCTGCGCAGAAATTTGTTAGGTAGGGAAGGTACTTATCAGTTTCCCGGAAGTAATTAAACACTTATCGACATTCTATCGCTGCCTTCCTTTATTACTCGTTTCTGAAATTTCCTCCGCGGTCCAATAAGTGTTAATTTATGTTACCGCCGCGTTCTCATTGGCGTTTATAGGGCAATAAAACGTTTATTGTACGTTACGAAAAGCCTATAATGAGACAGAGATATGACGTGAAATTATTATGTTATTGTTGATACAGAATGTCGGGGCAGGGATCAGTTTTAGTATGTCTTTTCCACCATAAATATACTACGTTATTATAGACGCGTTTGATATGCACCAATCAGATTCGTCGGTTGCAGAATCTGACAGTATTTATAAATGCATGTGGACCGACGAATATGATCGGTGGATCTCAAACGCATCACGGCAACGTACACATTACTGGTGGAAATATTTTTTAAGATCGAGAAGTTACATTATGTGATCCATTAGGCGGCGCGGTGCCCGCGGCTTCGCAGTATGGAATGTTGTTCCCGTTCCAGCTTTCCATGGGAACTTATTCAGTGGATAAAAAGCATATGAGTTATTTCTGACTCTAATCTATCCCTGCACCGAATTTCAACCAGATCTGCTCAGGATCTTGTGTGTAAGAGTCACAAATATCCAACTATCCTGACATCAAGGCATCTGCGCTAACAAACTTTCACATTTATAATATTAGTAAGATGGTTGATTTTGTTTGTGCGAAAGAACCAAGGATTGTGTACTGGACGTGTACAAACCTTAGATCATCTAACCACAGGATGCGCCTTACTTAAGCATTGTTTTCTGAGTGGTTCGCAAAGGCTAGTCCCGTGTTATATGGTCTAAGGTACAAACACACATATCATCAAAATAGTGAAACGCTGGCAGCCCCGATGAACGATCACTGCACGACAGCGTTAAGTAGGTATTTTACGCTACAGTCGGTCTTGAGATGGGTCGTTTTATATACGAGCGTTTTCAAGATTAGTATATTTTAATACGTAATCGTTAAGGCAAGTTAAAGTCCTTAAGAACGGTTTGAATGTTTTCTACAGCTGGTAGATGTAACCTATTCCTGTACATGTTCGTTACAAAACGGCAATAACTCGGTTTTGGTTACATACCTACGACCTTAAGCTACGTTATCCACTTTAGATATTTAGTCTTTTTTCTTCAGATGGCCAATTTTTTTTTATTTAATCGGGCAAGGGGTAGTATACTCATTTCAACTGATATGAAGCAATTTCTAAAACAAGTTATCTGTACATACAGTCACGCCTTTATCCCTGAAGGGGTAGGCAGAGGCTAATGTACGTCCACATTTCACCTTATAATTCTATGTAACGTCGTGACGACCAGCAGGTGAAATCTTTCAAGTCGCCCATGAACTTTAACTTGGCCTAGCGATTGGCATTTTACTGACAACCGGATTACATTTGTTTCTTCCGTATAAAGTGTTTCTTTAGTCGCCTCTCACAACACCCTCGGGATGACTTGGGGTGACAACATTTTGCACTCTTTCCCGTTGCCACATGGGTTTTGGGGTACACGTAAGACACGTTATACAGTTTTATCACAATTCACATCAGTTTTTTCCAAACATTTACCAATCGTTCTCACGTAACTCAATTCAAAGCTCCCCAGTTGGTACAGTCGTTTGATAAATCATAAAATCAAAGGCACAACAAACAAACAACGGTGCGTACAAAATACAGAGTAACGAACCGTGCTGGTTCGTTCGTGATTCGCATTTTGACTAGCAGCCATTTAAATAAATTACAGTAGGTACCTACTATTTCTTTGAGTTTGAAAAAGTCGCTGTGCTAAATTAGGCAGTTTATTTGTATCTATATTGCACAAAGAGAAAACTAAGAAACCTATACTGTATTGATCAAGGGTTTAAAACGCGTCCTGATACTATGACTGCGTGGGTACTGATGCCTAACCCTATCCGTCGCGCATAGAACCGGTAAAAAATCCAGCGAAATTTTTATATAACTCAAAACGACCAGAGATTATTATTTGCATTCCTTGTATAAAAACCGGCCAAGTACGAGTCGGACTCGCGCGCAGAGGTTTCCATACCAAAAATCGGCAAAAGTCATGTTTATTGAATGGGAGTCCCCTTAATCTCCCTTTATTTCTGATTTTTGTATTTGTTGTTACAGCAAGTAGCGACAATATATATCTATATATATGTGAAAACTATATATATATGTGAAGATTTAGAGCCTGGAACTTTAATCCAAAACTCGTTTGTTCGAATAAACTGTTGATGAAGATTTAAGATTGGTATAAACGAAAATTTTAGTAGCGAGGTCTAAACATAATTACTGATCTGACCAAACCCTCAAATACCTCTTGAACATAATTCTCTAAAATTTTTCAAGCCCCCTTTAATGCATTCAACTCACCCTCCAAATCACGGAAAAGCAACACAAATGGAAAATATCGTGTTGAATTAAAATAGTGAACGTTTTTAGGGTTCTGTACCCAAAAAGTAAATTAGGGACCCTGTTACTGAGACTCCGCTGTCCGTTCGTCTGTCTATCACGAGGCTGTGTCTCATAAACCGTGAAAGCTGAAATTTTCACCGATTATGTATTTCTGTTGCCCCTTTAACAACAAATACGTAGTAGGTATTTAATAGATAGAATTAATATTAACAGAAAAATAATAATATTTACAACAGCCCTTCATACAACAAACGTAATTTATTACTGTATTTTGGTACGGAACTCTATGTGCGTGAATCCAACTCACACTTAACCGTTTTTCATATGCACACATTTACACGATACACATCCAAAAGGTTAGTATCACGTATGTATTTGATGCAAGCTGCCTTTGAGCTCAATTTTGTTCGTTTAGGCTTTGATGTGATGTCGTTGGTTGTGAACGATCCTGATTGAACAGAAAATTGTTTCAGCGAACAAATCATCAAAGGGAGCACGAGATATTTATCATTCAAATATATTTTTGGAATTTTATTTTAGATTCATACCTATATAACTAAAACTGTACTATATGTACAACTATTTACTGTATCAATCAAGTCCCGTCTGGGCCAAGTTGTCTTTTTTCACTTTATAATAAAATATTATGAAAAAGTTAGCATACTAATTGCTTTAAATATTAAAAATCTATAGATTGAGTCGGAGACATCAAATCAATGTATAAAAATTATTGCAATATCGTTCATTGATATCAGAGTTGCTAAGTAGCTCGATAGATGGCTCTGTGCCATACTCTTAAATGGCGGTTACAATAAGGTGAAGAATTTCAACTTGTATCAGTACGGCTCCCGTAGCTCAATTGGTTAGAGCATTGCCCTGGATTAGGCAAAGGTTGCGGGTTCAAGTCCCGTCTGGGCCAAGTTGTCTTTTTTCACTTTATAGTAAAATATTATGAAAAAGTTAGCATACTAATTGCTTTAAATATTAAAAATCTATCATTACATATTTCATAACATTTTTACTAAAATGAAAGTATTGTAAGATAACTGATGTGTACTGTAATACTATAGTATACATAGATGTCATTTTTGATATTGTAATAGATATTATAATAATAGATCTTCAGGGCCCAAGCGAGCTTTATCTCACTTGCTGACTAACGAACGACGTCTTGTTACAGACAAAAAATTATAATAAAAAAAACTTTAGCGAACTGTGTAGTCAGTGTGGTACTATTCATTTAGGCCAAACCCCTCCCAATATAAAGACGCAAAAAAAAGAAACGGTCCCCAGTTCCCGGCGATTCCGCTGTTTCCGATCACGGTAGTGGTCAGACAGCGCCCAATAGGCTGATTTGACTGATATTATAGAGGACTAAAGGGAGTAAAATTGAACAACTCGAAGGGTCCCCCAGATCAAGTAGTAGATATAGAAATAAGTTGAAAATGTTCCTTGGTCCCTTGCGAGGGTCTGTTTGTATTAGGTCACGAGATAAGTTAACTGAGTATGTAAATTGGCACAAAACTTTTGTTGTTTCTATTTCGCGTAAAATAAATGCACTGGACTATTTCAGAATAATTATTTTTATTTAAATTTGCTCATAATTATATAATTACAGCAGGCCCGGCACTGTACAATGGCGGTAGTCACAACTGCGCTTGTCCATTTTAACACGGCTCATAATCTTTTAGGTAGGTACGTTAATAGTAGTTTATGACACTGTTGCATAATAAGGGTTCTTATAACACGAGTGTGTTTTAAAAAAACGAGCCGTAGGCGAGTTTTTTTATAGTATCACACGAGTGTTTTATGACCAAGTTATGTACAGTGTCATACACTACTTTATCTACTCCAAAGACGTATCATATATAGACACGTTTTACACGAACATTGCGGCTTTCAAAAACAGCTAAACTTTTATAAATTTGAAAAAAGAATTCTATAAATTATCTGTGGTAGCATGCATGAAGTCAATATCAGAGGAATGTGGGGAAAAAGGGAAACTTGAATTTCACTTACTCAGATAATATGGTTAATGTATTTACGGGTAAAGTACGTAATAATTAAATTTATAAAATTTTAATGTAGTTTATCGGATTAGTAATTATTAACGTAATTTAGGTCATAAAATAAAAATATAACAATATCGTACAGAAACATTTATTTAATAAGTTATAATTTAGTACCTAGTACCTAAGTAATCCAAATATTTGTAATTTAAATCATTTTAATAATCTTAATATATTATTATTGTGGTTCATTTTTTTTTAAAGAAATATAATTACCTAAATAAGAAAAAATATTCAAATAGCAAAATAAAACATTAGTACAAAATCTCTCCGACATCCCCTTACGGGTCGCGGGCGCCAAACCACTGACGATAGAGTACATTTTCACAAGGAGCATTCATTATGCTTGCCGCCATTTTATCGATCCGAGAAAATGAAATAATATTATTATTTCTGTTGTACATAAGCATGAAATGACACGATTTTATATTGAACAGTTGCTGTGTAGCTTGTGCATCATCTGAAGATACATGAAGGCAGGTTTTTTTCGAGTTTTCTTTACTAAAAGAATTTAAAACAGTGCTAATAGAACTTTCGCTAACCCTACAGCCGCGTCACAGATTTTCAGGTAATTACCTGCTTTACGTGTTGCCATTTTCAAGTGTATATAACGTATCTATAGTTTTTATATCATTGATCTACTCTCATACTATAATACCTGATTTCATTTTGTGATATATAGTTGCTTCTTGATTTCGCCGGTAACAGGTTCATGGTCATGTTTGACGCAGTTTCCAGAATGTCTGGTGGTGTACAATTACCACCATCCTCGCTTTAAGACATGTTTTTACACAAAAACTAATTTATTTTACAAACAAAACCAAACTTTGTTTAATTTAAATGTAAAATGTTGGCGCCAAGGCGCAAACATCGATTGCGCATGCGTGTTTCTTTTTTTTTTTCAGGCTACGGATTCACAATTTTTTTTAAAGTAGAGGTTCAAACTTCTTTTTCCAGCTGGAGATTGTTTATGGTGTATAGTAATGATTAAAAAGTTTTATTATGATATAGGTGTCCATACAAGACCTGTATCGTAATAAAACTTTTTTTTTGGCCTGTGCGTAATGTTTGTCATAAGAGTATTGATTTCAATTTTATAATCTTTGTATTATAGTATCAGAGTAGATAATAGTAGTTTATGACACTGTTGCATAATGAGGGTTCTTATAACACGAGTGTGTTTTAAAAAAACGAGCCGTAGGCGAGTTTTTTTATAGTATCACACGAGTGTTATAAGACCAAGTTATGTACAGTGTCATACACTACTTTATCTACTCTCATACTATAATACCTGATTTCATTTTGTGATATATAGTTGCTCCTTGATTTCGCCGGTAACAGGTTCATGGTCATGTTTGACGCAGTTTCCAGAATGTCTGGTGGTGTACAATTACCACCATCCTCGCTTTAAGACATGTTTTGACACAAACAACTAATTTATTTTTCAAACAAAACCAAACTTTGTTTAATTTAAATTTAAAATGTTGGCGCCAAGAGCAAACATCGATTGCGCATGCGTGTTTCTTTTTTTTTTTCAGGCTGCGTAGGTACAATTTTTTTTAAAGTAGAGGTTCAAACTTCTTTTTCCAGCTGGAGGTTGTTTATGGTGTATTGTAATGATTAAAAAGTTTTATTATGATATAGGTGTCCATACAAGACCTGTATCGTAATAAAACTTTTTTTTGGCCTGTGCGTAATGTGTGTCATAAGAGTTTTGATTTCAATTTTATAATCTTTGTATTATAGTATCAGAGTAGATAATAGTAGTTTATGACACTGTTGCATAATGAGGGTTCTTATAACACGAGTGTGTTTTAAAAGAACGAGCCGTAGGCGAGTTTTTTTATAGTATCACACGAGTGTTATAAGACCAAGTTATGTACAGTGTCATACACTACTTTATCTACTCTCATACTATAATACCTGATTTCATTTTGTTGTGATATATAGTTGCTCCTTGATTTCGCCGGTAACAGGTTCATGGTCATGTTTGACGCAGTTTCCAGAATGTCTGGTGGTGTACAATTACCACCATCCTCGCTTTAAGACATGTTTTTACACAAAAACTAATTTATTTTACAAACAAAACCAAACTTTGTTTAATTTAAATGTAAAATGTTGGCGCCAAGGCGCAAACATCGATTGAGTATGAGTGTTTCTTTTTTTTTAGGCTGCGGAGACCATAGATTTAGGATTTTTCGCTACTCTGCTCTGGAGACACAATTTTTTTTTAAAGTAGAGGTTCAAACTTCTTTTTCAGCTGGAGATTGTTTATGGTGTATCGTAATGATTAAAAAGTTTTATTACGATATAGGTGTCCATACAAGACCTGTATCGTAATGAAACTTTTTTTTTGGCCTGTGCGTAATGTTTGTCATAATAGTATTGATTTCAATTTTATAATCTTTGTATTATAGTATCAGAGTAGATAATAGTAGTTTATGACACTGTTGCATAATAAGGGTTCTTATAACTCGAGTGTGTTTTAAAAAAAGGCGAGTTTTTTTATAGTATCACACGAGTGTTATAAGACCAAGTTATGTACAGTGTCATACACTACTTTATATACTCTCATACTATAATACCTGATTTCATTTTGTTGTGATATATAGTTGCTCCTTGATTTCGCCGGTAACAGGTTCATGGTCATGTTTGACGCAGTTTCCAGAATGTCTGGTGGTGTACAATTACCACCATCCTCGCTTTAAGACATGTTTTTACACAAAAACTAATTTATTTTACAAACAAAACCAAACTTTGTTTAATTTAAATGTAAAATGTTGGCGCCAAGGCGCAAACATCGATTGCGCATGCATGTTTCTTTTTTTTTTAGGCTGCGGAGACCATAGATTTAGGGTTTTTCGCTACTCTGGAGCTTACAATTTTTTTTTTTTAAGTAGTGGTTCAAACTTCTTTTTCAGCTGGAGATTGTTTATGGTGTATCGTAATGATTAAAAAGTTTTATTATGATATAGGTGTCCATTTATGACCTGTATCGTAATAAAACTTTTTTTTGGCCTGTGCGTAATGTTTGTCATAATAGTATTGATTTCAATTTTATAATCTTTGTATTATAGTATCAGAGTAGATAATAGTTGTTTATGATACAAGTGAGGTACGTTGGTCATTACACTCGAGGTGATATTGCACAGCCCGAGCCGAAGGCGAGGTCTGCAAGGAAACCGAGAGTGTAATGACCAAACCTCACGTGTGTCATACGACGTTTTTCAACACACTTACGAGTAAAAAAACAAATTTTATAATAATTTCATACTCAAATAAACAATGCTCACGCCTCACAGCACAGACGGAAAGTTTGTCTGTCAAAAATGCGCGTTCCGCGCTGATATTTTTTTTGCTGTGCGCGGGATGTTAGCTGTTGGAGCTAAACAGCCAAATCGCTAAAATGTTCAAAATTTATTTTTTATGTATTTATTAATTAGTTATACGTTGAATTATTAACTAAAGTAAATAAGTTGTTGAAAATTTATCATATTCAAGGTGGTACACTTCTTATTTTTTACAAAAATTGTGTTATTTTTAGTCATAATGTTGAAACGAAACGTATCTAAGTCAATACTATTTCCGAGATTTAAAAATAAAACTATAACCCAGTTAAGTTAAGAGCAAATAGAATGCATAAATAATATCTTTCAGTGCTTTATTTCTCTTTATCGCACTAGTGTTTTATTTTATATTCCATCAAATTAAGTTTGTACCTCGCTGAAAGACATTATTTATGCATTCTAGTTGCTCTTAACTTAACTGGGTTATAGTTTTATTTTTATATCTCGGAAAAAAGTATTGACTTAGATACGTTTCGTTACTAAAAATAACACAATTTTTGTAAAAAATAAGAAGTGTACCACCCTGAATATAATAAATTTTCAACAACTCATTTACTTTAATTAATAATTCAACGTGAAACTAATTTATAAACACATAAAAATGGGATGTTTTACATTTTGCGTTTTGGCTGTTTAGCGTAATTGTTCGTGCCTACGATCCAACAGCTGACATCCCGCGCCCAGAAAAAAATATATCAGCGCGGAGCGCGCCTTTTTGACAAACTTTTTTCCGTGTGTGCTATGAGCATTGTTTATTTGAGTATGAATAATTATAAAATTCGTTTTTTTACTCGTAAGTGTGTTGAAAAACGTCGTATGACACACGTGAGGTTTGGTCATTACACTCTCGGTTTACTTGCAGCCCTCGCCTTCGGCTCGGGCTGTGCAATATCACCTCGAGTGTAATGATCAACATACCACACTTATATCATAAATAACTATTTCAGGCGTGACTATTTGTATGTTTTACATACGACAAAAGCATATTAAACGTTCACATTTCATCATATTTTTCGTCTCACACAATAGATGGTGAGCTTTACTGCCGTGCACGTATGTGTAGAAATACAACCAAATCGTGGATAGTATTGTACCTATTGAAATGAAGCTCTGCATTGAAATACAAACAACACAAATATTGAATACATCGCGCACCTACTTTGAATCCCTGTCTGCCGTACTCAAACTAATCCCGCCTGTCATCCCTACTCGTAAAGTATTGTCTGAACGGTGTCGTGTCGTCGTATGATTTAGTGATGCCCAAATTTGATAAAAAGAACTTTTGTGGTACATACCTTTTATATTTATTCATGGATAATACTTATATGATGGGAAGGACACGTTTGGGGATTTTCGGGAGGGGTTTCAGAAGGCTTAGGCGTGTTCAATAGGCTACGGTGAACTCTTTCGATAAAGTGGATACCTAGTTATCAACCACTTCAGTGGTATAGTGATTGTGATCCTCTATACCTTTACGTCAGTTCAAAATTCAAGAGCTTTATTATTCACATTACATGTAAGATATATATCAAAGCTTATATAGAACATAGAAAACCAGGAGTCCAAAAGAATTAGGTAAAGTATTGATGGAGATTAATGTAATTTTTAAAATTTAGTGACTGGAATTTGTATTGTTATACCATGAAGGCGGCATACAAGCATACGCCTCAATTGATCACAAGTAGTCACCACAAACTACGGTAGCAACACCAGAGGAGTCTTATACTCCGCCTCAGATACCTACTAAAACCCCTTTAAGACTGAGCGCACATTAGAGAAACGATTGTCTTAAGTCTGACTCTTGCTTTCCATCGAAAATACTATTGCTCCGACTGACTGACGGCGTATAAATCGGCTGCCGATTACCTACTATCGATGGAAGGCGCGCAACAAAAAAGTTTTGTCTGTGAGACGTCTTGTTCGCAGTGCGCGCAGTTTCATAGATTTAGTTAAGCTATAGTACCAGTCTGTTTAGAGACAGTCTCAGTCGAGCTCATACTTAAAGAACTTCATACTGTAGACGTACAGGAAAATCTCAGCATGAGCAATACTTAGACCGGTGCTGATTACTCATTAATCTTCAAACTTAGAAAGCATTCCATTAGGATTAATATTGTCTATTTTACATAGTAATGTAGACCACATTAATCATCAAACAACGTCATCATTATTATGCTTAAGGTAGGTTGGTATTTGAATGACAAGAAACAGTCGATTAATCATTTGGAGTGTAGAGGCGACGCCCACGAGGACGGCATCTTGAAAGCAAATAATTACTTATTTGCTTTGAAGAAAGACGGGCATTATAATTTTCGAATTTTCCAAGATTTTTCGAATATCATTTTACAAAGACCATATCTCATAGTAAGCGAAATCGTAATCGTATGTTAATGATAAGTATGACATGAAATAAGCAAAGGTACGTGTACTTTTAACGTGACAGTCTTTGAGTTGGGTGAAGATATAAGCATACAACCATTATAGTCGCGGCTTTATCGTCGATGCGGAAGGCTTTGTATTTTGTTCTTGCGTTCAAATGAACAGGTGCATGTTTTTTTTTTTAAATAAATAAATAAATATTCACGGACATCTCACACAACGCTATCTGATCCCAAAGTAAGCTAGGAATAACCTACTTGTGTTATGGGTATCAGACCACGGATATTAATACTTGTATACTTTTAAATACATACATATTATACATAGAAACACCAAGAGTCTTGAGACAAACATTTATGGGTCACACAAATATTTGTCTCCGGTGGGAATCGAACCCACGACCTCCAGCGCCGCAGGCGGTATCACTACCGACTGCGCCACAGAGGCAGTCATATCTGTATGTTATATCTACTAGCTTTCAAATTTTTCAATAAAGCCCAGCTATACAGTTTTGATTAACGATTATTTGTGAAACATCAGTAAGTGAAAATGCCACAAAGTGATCACCCAGCTCAGGACTAACCATAGCGAAAGATGCTTAACGCAAAGACCGTTTAGAGAACACTGATTTCAATAGTGGACTACGAGCGCTTCAAGAAAATTATGAAGCTAGGATAGTCGGATATTTACACACATAGAGCACCGCGACCTCTACAAGTGCATGCCCCTGATTTATGTTCGCTTTTACATGAAAATAAAGAGATCTCTTTAGCAAACAACTCTTTTAAAATTTTCTCATACTCTATTCAAATGCAGGATAATCTTACTAATATTATAAATGCGAAAGTTTGTGAGTGTGGATGTGTGGATGTTTGTTGGCGGATACTCTTTCACGCTGGAACGGCTGCACGGATCTGGCTGAAATTTGGAACAGGGATACATTATAATCTGGAATAACAAATAGTCTACTTTTTATCCCGGGAATATGTTCTTACGGGAAGCGGGAACGGGAACAAATGTCCGCGGGCGAAGCTGCGGGCATCAGCTAGTCGTATAATATGTGTATACACATACACTATTAATTTCCTGAAGAGACCGAACATATTTTATTGCATACCATTACTGTTTGTTAACGCATTCCCAAAGCAGTGTTTAACGACCAAACTTCAATGGACAACTACTAAATTTATTACTAAACTAAAACCATTACTAGGACTATGTAGAGTACCAAAAATGTCCATTCAGGCGTTACTTAGTATCTGTCGGGTAAACTACAAAGAACGAGGTGAACTTTAGCGTCACGTTACGAAGTGGGACTTTTAGGAGACAAACTGACATTAACTAAAGTAATGTAGTTCTAAGGTCCTAGTCATTGACAAGACGAATGGTTGCTAAGGCACACTATTAACGTATGTCTCGTTCTACCCCTTCGGGAATATAAAGGAAATATAAAGAGAAAATGAAGAAAAACTAGCTGTATGTCAAAGAAAAATAGAAAGGAGCATGCTTGGCTTAAAAATAAATGACCGAATCAGTAATAAAACTATAAGGAAAAGAACCAAGGTTATTGATATAAAGAAGCGAATAAGACAGTTAAAGTAGAGGTGGGCGGGACACATCTGTTGATTGGAAGGTAATAGAGACAAAAAAGGTAACAGAATGGATCCCGCTGAATGGGAAACGAAAGAGAGGCAGACCTAAAAGACGACGGAGGGACGTATTTGCACGGAAATGTGGTCAAGAATGGATGAGAATGGCAAGAGTAAGGGAGTTGTGGAGGGAGGTTTAGGGGAGACCTATGCCGTGGAGGCGACTATTGCGTATGAGATCTGAAACTGGTCCCTTTTATCAGAATTTTAATTTTAATGGTTATAGATCTGTATTATTCTGCTGTTCACCGCGGTTAGGACCGCGTAGAAGTCGTTTATCATGTAAAATCATAACCCTCTTTTTGCGCAGTCGGTTAAAAAGTAGCCTATGTCCTTCCCAGGGCCTCGAACTATCCATATCGTCGTTGTCAAACTAATTTCTGCTATGTGCAAAAATATGAATTTGAGATATTGCAAATAGAAGTTATCCTGTAAAATTTTATATGAAAGGAAATTTTTAAAACTATTCAGGTTTCAAGGCACCAATGATACACTTGATGTCATAAGATTATATGATTATAAATCGTAACAACTTATTTTATATTTTTATTTTTAAGTATTTTTTGCACATAGCAGATTTTAAATTGTCAATTAACATTCGCATAACAGGTTTTAAATAAAAAATCTTAATATTATGCTTGTCAACTTTCCTGAGTCTCAGGGGCTTTTCTTGATAAACTCATTCTTAAAGAAGGAGCCCCATAGAAAGTGGACTTGGCGAAGCCCCGACAAGGTCACAAGGAACGAGATGGACTTCATCATGACGGACAGGAAGTGTGTATCTCTCTGTGATCACAGGTTTAATATTGGCAGTGATCACCGACTTGTCCGAGCATCTTTAAATTTAGACATCCGCGCCGAAAGGGCCCGGATGATGAAGCCTACTCTCCGAACTACCATAGCCTAAATAGACTCAGGTGCTGATAGAAACGGTTTTGATGTTCCAATTGGAACATCAAAACCGTTTTGATCTGCTGAAAACTACTGGTAACGTTTATGATAAAGCCGAAAAGTGTCCCGATTTTTCTCTGGCCGGAAAAGCAATAACTGGTACTCTAAGCTCCTCCATCAGAACTTATTAGAATAAGACGGGAAATACCATCTTCGCACACATTTTCGTCAGATACGAGAGATTTGAACCACAAGAAAAGAATCCACAAGCTGATATGCAGTGACCTCAGACGAACAAAAAAAACACCAGCGTCGTCGAGGCTACGATTGAGATGAACAGGGGTGCCAAGGTCTTTGTCCAACAGCTTGGAAGACCCCGTCTGGCGAAATTAAAGACAGTGGGTGGCAATACCGTGACATCAAGGTTCGAAGAAAATTGAGAGCTTTTACAAAGATCTGTATGCATCACAAACAAAAAGACCGATAGGTCGTACTGATTATGACCACTGAGCCCCACTAACGCGCCACTATACCGAGGACATTCCGGACATCGACCAGGACAAGATCGGGGCGGCTCTCGGGCAACTAAAGAACAACAGGTCCCCTGGAGAGAACGGAATTACGACTGAACTTCTAAAGGCAGGAGGGACTCCGGTCCTAAAAGAGCTAGCGAGTATCTTTAATTCTGTCTTCCAACAGGGATAAACACCTAAAGCATGGAGCGGGAGTGCGTTGGCTCTGTTTTTCAAGAAAGGTGATATGACCTTACCGAAGAACTACAAACTCATCTCACTCCTGAGCAATGTTTACAAGTTGTTCTCGAAAGTAGTCACAAACCGCCTCGCCAGAAAGCTCGACGAGTTTCAGCTAAAGGAGCAAGCCAGGTTTCGAAAAGGCTTTCGTACCGTTGACCACATCCATACTGTTCCGCAGACTGTACAGAAGACCAATGAGTACAATCAGCCGCTGTGGATTACGAGAAGGCCTTCGACTCTGTCGAAACCAGGGCAGTCGTGGACGCTCTGCAGCGATGTCGTGTCGACTGGCGAGATATCGAGGTGTTGAGATGTTTGTATGACATCGCTACCATGACCATCCAGCTGGAAAACTATAAAACCAACTCTATTGAACTGCGTAGAGGTGTGAGACATGAACAGGAGAAAAAAATCATATTCCTAGTCACTATCAATTCCTGTACAGGGATTTCATTAGATGCTCCTTCATCATTACCAAAGCTGTAGATAACGTAACACCTCCGCTTGGTCGTTGAAGGAAACGGTGAGCTATTGCTTCTTTCAGGGGAGGAATGTATTGATTCGTTGTTTGCCTATACGGTAGAAGATGTAGAGGGCTGATTGAGATCAATTGAATTCAACGGATCTGGATTTAGAGACACAGATTCTTTGGGAGATGTTTGAAGTTTATGAAGAAACATTTATCATCGATCGCTCTTTAAACTAAACTGACTAATTTCTATCCCCTGTTTATTTTGTAAATACACAAAACTACAGTACTAAGCACTATACTTTATAACTTGATGAATCATACCTTACATTACACAGTTTATGAACAGACTGCTCATGAGTAACTAAAAGTTTATTTCCAAAGAAATCACATTAAATTATAATAACGTATCAAGATATCTAATGAAATTTGAGGGTTAACATAAATAAATAGCAAAATACAACGACATTCATATGACATCTTTATGGTTTATTTACTTTTAACCTCTATCTTACAATGTAAGATTGGCGGTGTGTTTAGTATAAAATTATGCTATGTGCATACGATTTACTAGTTTGTCAATTTCCCGTGGTCAAAAAAAAATGCTATGTGCAATCAGGTCACTTGGCAGATTTTATTTGACAATATTCCAGCTGGCTCCACATAGCATATTTTATTAAATTGTCATAGTGTGTCATATAGTACTAATAAGCACATAGCAGTTCTTTCATACGATAGATTGGTTCATTTACCAGTCGTAATTGTCAAAATGTTAAAATCATAAAAAATGCACATAGCAGATTTTGGTTTGACAACGACGATATACTAAATTTCATCTCAATCGCTCCAGCCATTTAGGCGTGAAAGCGTAACAGACAGACGGACAGACAGAGTTACTTTCGCATTTATAATATTCGTAGGGAAGTACCCTAGGCTGTATGCAAGAGAAGTAAAGGTTTTTTTATTTTATTTATTTTATTTTTATGTGTAAGTTATATATAGGTATAACTAGTAGGTATGATACTTAGAAAATATCCAAACTGCGAAAAGATAAATGTTTTGATAAATGTTCAAATTTTTTACTTAAACAAAAAAAAATAGAGGTATACAATGTAATCACGGTAAATAAACCTATTTCTAAAATGTATTCGTAATAATAGACGCTACGGTCCGAACGGCCTTAATTACTAAAATAGAAACCAACGTATTAATGTAGCATAATTGATCTCTTCAAGAATTAAATTAATGTAAGTTATCCTAATATTATGCTAGCCTAACCAAACCTAGCACTATTTAAATCTAAAAGGGATGGAGGTCATTAGGGTTTCGTTCTCAAAGGGTAAAACCAGGAACCTGTTACTGAGACTTTCCTGTCCATCTGCCTGACCGACTGTTTGTATGTCACGTGTCTCAGAAATCATAATAGCTAGAGAGCTGAAATGTTCACAGAAGATACTATTGCAACAAATACTAAAATGAGAAAATTAATAAAGTTTTTTTTTTATACCATTAAGGTGGCAGACAAGCATACGGCCCACCATAAGGACCGCAGCCTATGAACATTTGCAACACCAGAGGTGCCACACTCGCGGTGCCGACCCTGTAAAAACCTTCTAAGACCCCTTTTGAAGAACCCCATACTGTAGGCGTTTGGGAAAACCGAGGCAGGGAGGTCATTCCACAACCTGAGCGTGCGCGGCTGGCCGGTCCGGTGACCAACCGAAACGCCTACATATTTAGGGCATAGGTTTCTTCAAAAAGAGTCTTAAAAGATTCATGCAGGGTCTGCAGCGCGAGTGTGGCGCCTCTGGTGTTGCAATGTCCATAGGTACGAAGAGGAAAGCCCCTATCGTACCTTACAGTTCAGTTAATATACCATTATAATGTTAAGTATAAGTAAATCCGCCTTAACACATCGTGTCGTTACAACCTTGTAACGTTGTGAAACAACGGGGGCAAATATTGATTAACATTAGGGGTTTAGAATCGAAAATTAGATCAACATATGAAAGCGCCATCTACCGAGTAAGTGTCGAAACGGCGGAAGCCTCATTCGTATTTAAGAAGCGGTCTTGACGATTGAGTAGTTTCGAGTGGTGCCGCTAGAGGCGCTGTACAAACATATATAAACAACCGCGCGCGAATTTCAAAGAGCATTACTAAAATAATCTAAATATACTAGTCGCGAAGGCGCAGGTGCATCAGAGTTTAATTTTATTTAAAGTGAAGAAATATAGTAAGGAGCCAAGTACTCCCAAAGTGATCAGCGATTTAGCTGCGAGCGTCAATAACCCCATCATTGGGTGAGTCAAATTAATTATAACGAATCTAGATTTTTAAAACAGTGAAAATTAACGGCTGTTGGTCAACCCTGTTATGGGAGGGTAGATTACAGGGGTGTGAAAAAAAGGTCTCTGTAAAATTAGTAGATAACCAAACATTGTAAAGCAACCGACTCTCAAATGGTTTAACGGGGATCGGCTGTCTTAGCAATGGGCGGGAAAAAGGGTTCCAGCTAACCCGTCTTCTGGAACATTCCAGGGTCCACCCTACGGGTTGTCAACATTCACCCTACGGGTTCGAAGAAACTATCTACCCTACGGATTGGGAAAATCCACCCTTCGGGTGCCACGAAGGTGAAGACGCACCCTTCGATTCTAACAGCGATCATCCGGTCCGGATCTTAGAAGGTTTTTACAGGGTCGGCAGCGCGAGTGTGGCACCTCTGGTGTTGCAAACGTTCATAGGCTGCGGTGACCACCGGTCCTTCTGGTGGGCCGTATGCTTGTCTGCCACCTTAGTGGTATAAAAAAAAAAAAAAAAAAAAAAAAAAA
The DNA here is from genome assembly GCA_933228765.1 of Miltochrista miniata. Lineage (NCBI taxonomy): Eukaryota > Metazoa > Arthropoda > Insecta > Lepidoptera > Erebidae > Miltochrista > Miltochrista miniata. The sequence continues at coordinate 30,982,834 of OW121752.1, read as the reverse complement.
TCCACCCTACGGTTTGAAAACACCGTGCCAGCCGAACTTGTGGACGGCACGGCTACCTGGCGGACTGCATCAACATCCTGGAGCCACCAAGATAAGTCGAACCCTGAAGGACTATCGGAAATCGCGAAAACCCTTGCTGCCCGATATTGCCACAACCCACGACCCCCAAGTGCTAAAATCTGATTCCAATAAATTATTAATTTTTCATGTGTTAAATTCTATCTTGTTATTTCTCTCTCCTTTCCTGAAAGCACAGCTTTTCAGTGGCGCCCAACGTGGGGCCCGAGTAGCGAGAAAGCGATTTCCGACGGGAGTCGGGAAGTCATAATTATAAGATATTTTAATCTGTGTAAAATAGTCTTAAGAGTGCCCGTTAGCGGGGTAGTTTCCCTCCAAATTATTACAACTACCCAGGAATTTGGCTCTCCTGACCTCTGCTGCCAACTTGTTCTTTCCGGCTTATTTTGTGTGTTTTTTAGTTATTTTGGACAGATTTCGGCAAACTCAAGAACAAGGCAAAATTTGAATTTTTTCTCAACGTAAATTGTAATTTTTCCAAATTTTAACGGTCCCCAAATTTATTTTTCACACCCTCAAATAGTTATTTTATGGTGGAAAATTTTTAATGAAATTTAAAGTAAAAGTTTTTTTTTTTTTTTTCAATTTTAAATAGTACTTTGTCAAAGTCTGAAGTAAAACTTCTAATTTGAAACGCTTACATTAATTTTCGGAAGTGAATTGTATTGCCTATATTCATCGTAAAAAGTAGTCACAGTAAATCACCACCACAAATTTTATTTTTTACGGCGTCAAACCGCCTCAATTTGTGTATTATTTTGTTGTATTTCCTATATGTGAATTTACAGCGAGACCAACAGCCGATAATCACACTTCTGGGAAACAATCCCTATTGAAATTTCACTTGAGTAAAACGAAAGATTTTACGAATTTCACTTCACGTAAATTATAAAAGATTTATAATTGTTTCACTTTTCGAATTACGTAGAATTCTGATACACTGAAATAAAACTGTAAGAAAAAACATTCCAAACGTGGATCACGCAGTGAAAACATTCTTGCCATAACAATTGTAAACTTATAACTTTGATTCGGGTTCTAAATAAACAACGGCAGATGTTGCTTTCATAACGTTTACGAGTAAGTTGAATTACTAGCTCGATAGTAGAAGAAAATTTTTTTTTCCATATAAACTGTGGGTGGAAGTGAATAAAATACACTCCGGACACCAACAGTCTCATACAAAATATTTCCAGAAGCGTCCAAGTACGAATCGGTTTTTCAAACAATTCGAAATATTCAAGGGTTCCGTAGTGGTGAGGAACAATTTACATAAAAGGTTGGTTACTACTATATAGTTTATTTCAAGAACCGTCCAAGTGCGTATCGTCTTTGACACAGTTCATAATAATTAAGGGTTCCGTAGTAGTAAGGAACGATTAAAGAAAAAATTAGTGGTACGAGTTACAAAACAATTAACTCTTAGTACGTTCGTGGGAATAGTTACATTTTAATAAAAATATTATTAACGTCAAAAATTATATTAATCGATTACGATCAAACATTTAGCTAACTTCATCAACCCATCATCATACACCTCACTTTCACTACTTACTGCTTCGGATTAGATTACATTCAAACACAGACAGACAGACAGACAAGAATATCTAGTAGGGTCCAAATTATTATTTGAGTGAAGGAACACTAAAAGGTAATATTTTCAAACTTAAGATTTCCTAAAGCAAATACTAAGTTTTATAAAGGTTCAATTTAAAATTTAGTTCAACGAACCCTAAAAAGTAGAAATTATTTTTTCGTTATTCTGCGGGTGTATCGAAAAATATTCACATTCCTTAACATTCAAGAACGTAAACAGACAACGATAAGGGCCGTCGTTCACTACAACAGAATTCGTTAGCGAATATAGCGAACATTCGTTGTTTACATGAAATTAACTTTTCATATAAAATAAGTAGCAGATAAATACACTATACATTGGTAAATAATCATCATCACTAAAGATTCCCGGCAATAGTAATTGAAATAGTCAGTACAATGGCATTCAAATCAAATTTCACATCACTTCCAAAGGCGGAACTTGCATATGAAGTTAAGATCCGGGGAGAGGAACCTGGTTCAACGGTGGCAGCCCTCAGGCAACAAATTAAAAAACTAAAGATAACCACGGACGAAGAAGACTTACAGGTCTCCCCTTTAGAAATGGAGGAAGACTTAGTAGGGTTGTATTCCTCGCTGGCCGTGTTGGAGAAGAACGTGGCGTCCCTTCAGGACAAATACACACTAGCATTATTGACTAGCTCCGAAGCCTTATGTGCTCACATGGAGTCTAGGTTCGCTAGAATCATTCCCCCAGAGGAATCAGATCTAAAGGAAAGATACGATGACTTTCAACTCACTTTCAAAACTACATACAAGAGATTGAAAGCCATATCCGAAAGTTATTCGCATGCATCAAACACCAGCGAATTTGATGATGCGGACGAGAGCATTGCTGCCCCTACCAATGAAGCGCAGGAGGCAGAAACCCTCGCGGAGATGAAAGAGAAAGCAAATAGCAACAACCTGAGAGAAAGTCACTTTCTAAATCATCCCGTAATATATGAGCGATGCTCTCTTACGGAGCTGTCCAAATTTAAATACGACGGGAATTCGGATGTACACTCTTTCATTGAGAGGGTGGAAGAATTTAAACAAGCTCGAGAAATCGACGACCAGAGATTGTTAACAGCAGCCTCTGAACTATTCACAGGCAACGCTAGGCATTGGTACCGCAGTAATCGCGATAGATTTGCGTGCTGGCAAGACCTAACGGATGCACTAATACAAGATTTCAGAGTCAGCAACTACGAATACCGCCTATGGCAGGAAATTCGACAACGCACTCAGGGAAAGGGAGAAGGAACAGTAGTGTACCTGGCCATTATGGATGGAATGTTTGCTCGACTAAGCAACAAGGCGTCTGAAACGGAAAAGCTACACATCATCTTAAACAACATCAGACCCGTCTACGACACCATCCTGGCAACCAATGGAGACATAGTCTCATTGGAACATTTAAAAAACATATGCAAAAAACATGAGGACATGGTGGCACGCAGAGCGTTCTTTACCGAGCCTCCAACAGCATCTGAAGGGATGGTAGCAGCGGAATTCGCATTTACAAATGGAAAGACTGCGAGCAAGACCTCAACATCTACAAGGCAAAGTTACAACAGCTTTAACAGAAACCGCAGTAACTTCCCAAGCAGCAGAATTGCGACCAATACCTACGGGAACAGGAACGCTTACAGCGCAGGTTACAAACGCGACAGTCGTAACTTCAGATCGCAAAACACTGTGGCGGCGACAACATCGGACGACACACGGCCATGTTCGAAGTGTGGTTCCAGGTATCATTTGACTATGGCATGCCGAAACACGAATGAGTCGTATGGTTACAAAGGTGGGACAAAAGAAGTTAGGTCTACAAAATGCAAAAACGAAATTACAAGTCAGAAGGAATCTTCTATACTCTCCCCATTACCTACAAATGACCCCAGGCCTTACGCCAAAATAACAATTATGTCAAACCCACAGTTAGAAGCATATGGATTGTTGGACACAGGAGCCGCAATCACAATTTTAGGTAACAACTCACACAGAGTGTTACAAAATATAGGATATAAGATAGAGGAAGACACAAGTACAACGGTTACAACGGCCGGCGGACACACAACCGTAGTACAAGGAAGGGTAAAATTACCCATCAAATTCAAAGACAGAACTCACATAATTACGGCGTATATAGTGCCTAACATAACCACAAACCTAATTTTAGGTATAGATTTCTGGCTCAGATTTAACCTATGTCCCAAGTACTTCGGACATATACCCATATTAGTGGACGATGACCCTAAATTGTCATTAATATCCGAAGAGCAAAACAAACTGTTGAAAAGCTGATGGCTTTCAGGAAGAAAAAAGAGAGAATAAATAAGAAGTTGAGATTAAATTTTAAAATGATAGTTTATTGCAAATTAGATATAACTCGGGGTCGTGGGTATTTTCAGGCAGAAAGTGCGGTTTCCGAAGGCCTTCACAGGGTTCCGACTTATCTTAGTTTTTGCCTTCCTTGAGAATGCTGCAGTTGTTGATGTAGCCGTGCCGTCCACAACTTCGGCTGGCACGGTGTTTTCAACCCGGAGAGTAAGATATCTCCTGTAGCCCGTAGGGTAAAAGGTTCTCGTCGAACTCGAAGGGTGGATCTCTGGATCCCGTAGGCTGGACGTTCCTGCTTGGAACCCGCAGGGTGGATCTTGACAACCCGTATGGTGGATTTCTTCAACCCGTAGGGTGGACCCTGGAATGTTCCAGATGACGGGTTAGCTGGAACCCTTTTTCCCGCCCATTGCTAAGACAGCCGGTCCCCGTTAAACCTGTCAGGAGTCGGCTGCCTTACAATGTTTGGTTATTTGCTAAGTTTACAGAGACCTTTTTTTTTTCACACCCCTGTAATCTACCCTCCCATGACAGGGTTGACCAACAGCCGTTAATTTTCACTGTTTTAAAAATCTAGATTCATTATAATTAATTTGACTCACCCAATGATGGGGTTATTGACGCTCGCAGCTAAATCGCTGATCACTTTGGGAGCACCTGGCTCCTAACAATATTTCTTCACTTTGAAATTATACTCTGATGCACCTACGCACAGTGTCTTATATTTAGATTATTTGAGTAATGGGGCTTTGAAATTTGCGCGCGGTTGTTTTTATATTTTTGTACAGCGCCTCTAGCGGCACCACTCGAAACTACTAAACGTCAAGACCGCTTTTTAAATACGAATGAGGCTTCCGCCGTTGCGACAATAACTCGGTAGATTGCGCTTTCATTTATTAATCTACGTTTTCATTTTAAAACCCCTAATGTTGAACCCCTAATTGCACCCGTTGTTCCACAACGTTACACTGTATGACTGGCGTAGTCTCACGCAACAACAACGCTTAACCCTTAGAGCTCCTCGCGGCGACCGGTCGCCGCGCATAATAATCAAGTTTTTCCGTAAAGCCCCGCGCGGCGACCGGTCGCCGCACCTACCCAGACGACTTTAAACTTAAATTTAGCCTTCTTACGTCCTACTTTTCTATGAACAGGTTTATTGCATGTGTAGTTTATAACATTTTCTTGTTTTTGGAATCTTATAAAATGACGTCAATGGGCCAGAATTATTTACAAAAATCGAACAGTTGAAGTTGAGAGTGGATTGCGCATGGACGGCGTGCGTTTGTGTAGTACGTGTGTGTTTCGTGTTTTTATTATAAATAATGTGTTTGCATTATTATTTATTATTATACACAGTAAAATAAACAATATATCAATAATCCGGTTGGTGTTTACAGGATCGTAAAATATGGTGTGGTGGTAGAGTAATCAATGTTTTTTTTGTTGAGTGCGTGTGTACCAAGTGCGAGTGTGCGTGTGTGTTTTGTTTTTTTATTATAAATAATGTGTTTTCATTATTGTTTATTATTATACACAGTAAAATAAACAATTTATCAATAATCCGGTTGCTGTTTGCAGAATTGAAAAATTTGGTCTGGTAAGTGAGAAAAAATTTTTTTTTTGGGAAATGGTAAATCTTTTTTCATTTTTAGGGTGGTGGAGCTAGGTCCACGTGATTACCGATTTTCGATATATTTTTTTAGTGTGTTGAAGGGTTAATAGCAGAAAAAATGATATCCAAATGTGCCGAAATATCATATGAGAAAGTAGGGCTAGGCAGAACACATCTAATAGAACACACAATAGATACGGGAGACAGCAAGCCAATCAAACAACGTACCTATAGAATGTCCCCTGAGAAAACACGCATAGTATCAGAACAAATAGACGAGATGCTAAAGGCTGACGTCATCGAGCCTAGTCAGAGCCCATGGTCAAGCCCCGTACTAATCGTGAATAAAAAAGACGGCAAGCCCCGTTTCTGCCAGGACAGTCGCAAGCTCAATGCAGTCACAAAAAAGGACGCATACAGCCTGCCATACATATCAGAGATATTAGACAACTTGAGAGAAGTGAAGTATCTAACAACACTGGATCTCTCCAAAGCATTCTGGCAGATTCCTTTAGCACCAAAAGACCGGGAAAAAACAGCCTTCTTCATCCCAGGACGAGGAGCTTACCATTACAAGGTCTTACCATTTGGACTAAGCAACTCAAGCAGCTCACAACAAAGACTAATGGACAATCTATTTGGGCCACAGTTTCAAAACAAGGTGTTCTGTTACATAGATGACATAGTGATAGCGTCATCTACATTCGAAGAACATGTGTCACTCATTTCAAGAGTTCAACAAATATTAAAAAGGGCAAATCCAACCATCAATCTGGAGAAATCTAACTTCTTCAAGGACAGGCTAAAGTTCCTGGGGTACATCGTGGATGGTCTGGGTCTCAGAACAGATCCGGAGAAAGTCAACTCAATCCTGAAATTCCCGGTACCAACAACAAAGAAGGACGTTAAGAGGTTTTTAGGCACTGCGTCATGGTACAGACGGTTTATACCCAACTTCAGTACGATTGCTGCACCTCTCAACAAACTGACTACAACAAAGAAAGGAGCCCCGGCATTTCATTGGAACACAGAGGCGGAAAGAGCGTTCAAGGAACTAAAAGCACATTTAATAAAAAGCCCGGTACTAAAATGTCCAAAATACGATGAACCATTTCAGGTACACACAGACGCAAGCAACTTTGGCATTGGTGCCATGTTAACACAACTACACGAGGGAGTAGAACACCCTATAGCATATATGAGTCGGTCACTGAGCGGGCCGGAAAAGAATTATAGTGTAACAGAACGAGAATGCTTGGCGGTGATAGCCGCATTAGAACATTGGAGATGCTACCTAGACAATGGTCACAAGTTCATGGTGTATACTGACCATTCGGCACTAAAATGGTTCATTTCATTAAACAATCCAACCAGCCGGTTAGCTCGTTGGGGCATACGGCTTAGCTGCTTCAACTTCGAGTTAAAGCACAGGAAGGGCAAAGACAACATAATACCAGACGCATTGTCACGAGCTGTACCAGTATCTACCATATCCACGAAACAATGCAAAGTCACCGACAGCAAGGACGAATGGTTCATGAAAATATGCAACGGCGTGACTAGCTTACCGCAGGCATACCCCAACTTCAAAATAGAGAACGACGTACTATACAGACGAACTGACATAAAGGACTTTGTAAACAATGAGTTCGAGTGGAAAACGGTAGTACCACCCGAAGCGAGAAACGCAGTATTTCGAGAAAACCATGACTCACCTACAGCCGGACACTTCGGTATTTTTAAAACATACCATAAAATAAAGTTACGGTATTACTGGCCGGGGCTATATAAGGACACGGTAAGCTATGTGTCATCTTGTGAAAAGTGCAAAGCACACAAACATGACACTCAAGCATCCATAGGTAAGATGGGCCGTCCCAAACAGTGCTCTCGCCCGTTTCAGACAATTTCGACTGATCTAGTAGGACCCTTACCGGTCTCTAAAAAACAACACGTATACATTCTCGTCGTCACGTGTTGTTTCTCTAAATATTGTTTAATCTTCCCACTACGCAGAGCTACCGCAGAACCAATAGCCAAAATACTAGAGGACAGTGTTTTCATGGTACATGGCATACCACAAACGGTATTAATGGATAACGGTGTCCAATTCATAAGCAAAGAGTTGAACACATTATTTACGAAATATAAAATTCCCAACATCAACTTCACACCTAAATACACACCCCAAGTAAATACCGTAGAACGGTACAATAAAACTATAATGACAGCCATATCAATATTTACCAATAATGACCATCGATCATGGGACATACATATCCCAAAAATCCAATTTGCGATCAACAACTCGATCAACGCGTCCACCGGTTACACACCAGCATATTTGGTTCATGGTAGGGAATTGGTAACATGCGGGTCACATTACTTACAAAATGATGACCCAAGTGAACTTAACCTATTGCCTAGAAACATATACGCGGAGAACCTAGGATATCTCGCAGAGGTGTTCAACACAGTACAAGAGAACCTCTGGCGTAGCCATCTAAAGTACGCACACCATTACAACACGAGACACCGACACGCACAATTCGAAGTAGGCGACATAGTGTGGAAAAAATGCTATTTCCAAAGTGATAAAGACGCATACTTTTCTAAAAAACTGGCCCCCAAATTTATCAAATGTAGGGTCAAGGAAAAGTTATCAAATTTGGTCTATATCCTGGAAGATATGACAGGAACAAACCTAGGAAGTTGGCACGTCAAAGACATAAAACAACATTCGGTATCGTCCATTGCATCGGTGAGACGAATAACATAAACATTCCTCAACGATGTGTGTACGAATGCAGATAACGGTAAAGGCCGTAACACACTACGCTAAGACGTGTTTGCTAATAGTTTATATAGTACATCAGTACAGTTACACAATAGTGTTTTTGATAATTATTTTTGGGAAAATATAAGGGTGTTAGCACACCGTCATATAATTTTAGTACCTAGGTGGCACATATAGGTACCAAAATTCATGTCATGTTACACGCATACATGTTATCATACGGAAGTTTCACAATTACACTTACATAATAATTAGGTAGTATATACTCATCAAACATTCATCATAATCATCTTAACACACCATTCCTAACACTTAACAAGCAGTTTTTTTTTGTTTGTTTGTTTACATAGTGACACTTGAACTTCATGTTGTGTGACTCCCAAAGGCGGAAGTAGGAGTCAAACTGGTTACAGGCGAGTCACTTTCGTAGATTAGAGAAAGTGACTCAAAGGTTTTGGTTCCCGACCAAAGCTGACGGGTTATTATATAGCATGGAAAGTAGTGTGACACTGGCCTTAGATGCAACGATAAATAACACGTTTACATCAACACGATTACGTCAGCAGCTTACGCGCAAACAAAACAAAACTTGCACAGGGGAGATTTCATAAGTACATACATACATATTATTTATTTAAGCACGCACATACATTTTACACTGCCATGGTGGCATACAAGGGTACCATATTTTTTTGGAGATTTGGCATAATGGCCAGAGAACGTTTATCTTCGTTATTTATTAGGGTTGACATAATAGTCATAGTCAACATTCTTCTACTAAAGTTGCGAACAAGCACTTAGCTTTGTTATTGCTACTAAGATTGCGAATAAGCACTCGTTTTTTTATTTTATTTTGTTAAAGGGCTAAAATAGCCTAGTAATTAGTTAGGGACACTACACACTACACACTACACACGACTTTCAAATAAGTACACATAACAACGTGACAAACACAGGCCGTGTTCGTCATGGGGACATAGGGGTTAATTAGCATCACGGAGGATTCTGCGAGTAAATTATTTCTATCACTTTTCTGTTTCTTGGTTTAGTTGGGAGTTTTCTGTTAGTTGGAAGCATGGGTCTATCCCTAACAGAGTTCGTCGGTTACTGTTAGTTGGCAGCATGGTCGTGCCCTAACAGATTAATGGTGTAGGTTTATTACTGTTTCGAGGAAGCATGAGGCTTACCCGAACAGAATTATGGTGGACTGTTATTTGGCAGCATTTGTCTTGCCCTAACAGTCGTAGGTGTAGATCACCGTTATCTTTAATTTCGTCATATGGCTACTCCTACCACTCGGAAGCTAGAGGCTTGCCCTAGGGGATAGTCCATCCTATGAGTCGGAAGTGTTACACGAGCCCTAGTAGGATGTTCTTCTCTGGGACGGTTGTATAAATCCCAGCCTTCAGCAAAAAGCCTTATTATACACACCCCACTTTCAGGCGGTGCGTATTACCTGAACCTTCAACCCAAAGCCTCAAATACGTCTATTCTCTTTCTGTCCTATAAGATCCTTCAGTATCACCCAAATACATCCTGCGAGTTGGTTTCATTAAGGTTAAGGCCGACTCTTCGCTACACCCAGCATCACCTCATTCACACAGCACACTAACATACACACACACATAGACGAGTAGTAGGTATTATGTTAGTTAGTAGAAGGTATAGACGAGTAGTAGGTATTATGTTAGGGGCGTTCGAGGACGAACGCAGCGTTTGACGCGTTAGGGTACGTCAAACGCTCACCGGGGAGGGGGAGTATGTAACGTTGTGAAACAACGGGGGCAAATATTGATTAACATTAGGGGTTTAGAATCGAAAATTAGATCAACATATGAAAGCGCCATCTACCGAGTAAGTGTCGAAACGGCGGAAGCCTCATTCGTATTTAAAAAGCGGTCTTGACGATTGAGTAGTTTCGAGTGGTGCCGCTAGAGGCGCTGTACAAACATATATAAACAACCGCGCGCGAATTTCAAAGAGCATTACTAAAATAATCTAAATATACTAGTCGCGAAGGCGCAGGTGCATCAGAGTTTAATTTTATTTAAAGTGAAGAAATATAGTAAGGAGCCAAGTACTCCCAAAGTGATCAGCGATTTAGCTGCGAGCGTCAATAACCCCATCATTGGGTGAGTCAAATTAATTATAACGAATCTAGATTTTTAAAACAGTGAAAATTAACGGCTGTTGGTCAACCCTGTTATGGGAGGGTAGATTACAGGGGTGTGAAAAAAAGGTCTCTGTAAAATTAGTAGATAACCAAACATTGTAAGGCAACCGACTCTCAAATGGTTTAACGGGGATCGGCTGTCTTAGCAATGGGCGGGAAAAAGGGTTCCAGCTAACCCGTCTTCTGGAACATTCCAGGGTCCACCCTACGGGTTGTCAACATTCACCCTACGGGTTCGAAGAAACTATCTACCCTACGGATTGGGAAAATCCACCCTTCGGGTGCCACGAAGGTGAAGACGCACCCTTCGATTCTAACAGCGATCATCCACCCTACGGTTTGAAAACACCGTGCCAGCCGAACTTGTGGACGGCACGGCTACCTGGCGGACTGCATCAACATCCTGGAGCCACCAAGATAAGTCGAACCCTGAAGGACTATCGGAAATCGCGAAAACCCTTGCTGCCCGATATTGCCACAACCCACGACCCCCAAGTGCTAAAATCTGATTCCAATAAATTATTAATTTTTCATGTGTTAAATTCTATCTTGTTATTTCTCTCTCCTTTCCTGAAAGCACAGCTTTTCAACCTTTAACACGAACAGCGCCTTACACTAGATTACACCTTGTCACTTAACAAACTCCATACAATTTGCATTCATTATCCAATCTTGACTAACTATAGTAAACCAATATTCTAACTCCCTAACTAGCATTATGTAATGGTTGTAAATATTCAGAGTACCTAGTATATTTTTGGAAGCGCTCGTGGCCCCGCGAACTCGAGTTTTCTGTACAAGATCACTGTAGTAAGCAACTTTGACTATGGTCAGTCCTTGGATGGGTGACTATTCATGTGACCAGTTTGTGACATTTATTTGAGCATTTCCGTGATTCGGAAGGCACGTTAAGCCGTTGGTCCCGGTAGCCAGTAAAATGACAATCGTTAAGAGAATTTGAAGGCTTTTAGGCGGCTTGAAACATTTCAACAGCAGGCAGTCACGACCTGCGTCTGTCTATCTCAACACGGCAATACGGCTCACCACCTATTACGTGGGACAAATTCTAGAAAGGTGAAATGTAGGCATATAATATGCCTCTGCACTATAAAGAATAAGGCGTGACCATATGTGTGTATGTGTGTATGTATATATGTATATTTAATAGCATACCTTGGCAAACGGTTTTCTACCGACTGCCATAAACGAATGAACATACATAATTATGTTCAGACAAAAATACTAAAACCGCATACCTGTTATAAGGCACAATGCCACGGGGGCCTTATTTAGGTTTAGTTTAGATAGTAATAATGTAAATATATATGTAATAATTATGTTTCACTGTAATTTTTACCAACAAATGTATAATTTACTTAAAGTCAAAAATCACTAACATTTGAATTAAACCGAAAATAAAACTGGTTATAAAACAAGCAATATCAGTTTCCAAGAACAACAGTAAACTTATTCAGCGGATGCTCAACATTTGTGTTCGTGCAACGATTTCATTAGTGCAGTCATAAACACTGCAGAACTTAGCCCGCAACTCTTGCTAGTTGTTGCAACTTGGACGTAAAAAAACTTTAATATTACTTCACTACACGGTTAAAGAGAAGTGAAAAATAAAATGACCTTTTTAAAGTTTTGTTCGTTTACCACAAAGAAAAAGTTTTTTGTAATTTGTGCAACAGTATTTTGTGTGACTTCCATTTTCAGTCGCTTGTTTATAATAATGGAATAAGTTTATAGGTATGAGGGTCTCGACTCACCCTATCATTTTCTTCTAGTTGGTGTCGAGACCCTGGGTCCATGAGGTCCTAATGCGCACAGATTTGTAAGAATTTGAAAAATCGCCTAGTAGTGTCACCTGGTGATCCAGGGCTAGCAGTTTTCTCTCTCAGCGATTAGGTATTGCTTTTCAAACGGGGAATGCTGCTTCTTTTTGGTTTAGTGGAAATAAATAACTATTTGAAAAGTGTATGGGCGAAACACGAGTCGGCTTATTAGTCACGTTGTTAAGCGGAGTAGTGCTCAATACAAACAATATGGAGAGTGCAGATATTTTTCCTATCCAACATCCAAATTTCTGAGGAGTTCTATTCGTCATTCCTTCGTTACAATTAGTTGTGGTTTTCCTACTTCCTCCTTTGTGTTGCAGAAAAGGGCTGTCAGGGCTATCTATGGTATGGGGTTTCGGGAGTCATTAAGAGAGAAGTTTAAGGATATCAACATCCTTACTGTGTATTCACAGTACATATATGAAAACTTATTATATACTCATAAAAATAACAGTAAATTTATTAAAAATAGTTATATCCATAACCTAAACTTAAGAAATAAGAATAAATTGGCTGTACCTAGATTTAGGCTTAATAAAATAAGCAATTCTTTTGCGGGCAATTGTATTCGAATGTACAATACATTGCCGACAGCCGTAACAGGTTTCTCAGTTAATAAATTTAAATAACCGGCAAAGTGCGAGTCGGACTCCCGCACGGAGGGTTCCGTACCAAAAAACAACAAAAAGTCGTACCTATTTGTCACCCCCCTTTTTTCTTTTTATTTAACGAGATGGAAAATCCTTAATGGATGATATGCCGGACTCCTACCGACTAAAAACCCCACGTAAGGGCCAACAGCTTACGGTTGGTAGCCCCGGGTAAGCTCTCGAGAGGATGTCCCAGTAAAGGTCCATTTTGTTTTAATTATTATTTTTTAATGAAAATACACTGGTCGATATTCTGTGAGTATTTCAAGCGTCTACTAGTGGCCCTCATTACCTATTAACACAGAGCAACGCGCGCCTTAGACAGTTCGCGTTGCAGTGCCTTGTATAGATCCTCTACAGTAGATACAGTATATATTTCAAAAAGATTTTGTGAACTCCATGTTTAATTTCTTTTTCTGAATATTGATGACATTTGAATGATGACATTATAAACACAATATCTACGTCTACAACATAAATTGTGTGTTTGTACGTAAATTGTTTATACTGGAGAAAAATCTAAAATATTATGGACTATTTGTATACTTTTTCCTATGAAATAGCTATCTTTGAAATATTACACCTACCTAAAGTAATCTGCTGAAAGCGTTGTTCACTTTTTGAAGAAAAAATATCTACGATGTAAGTCGAAAAATAAGTTAGTATGTGACCCGTATAATGTTCAATCATGGCGACACGAAATTAATTTCATTGAGCAACATTTGAATGTGCTATACATCCTAAAGTATTCATTTAATTTGCATGGTGTAAAGGGAATGAATGATCTTGATGAAATGTTCAAATTACCTAACGTATTTAAATTGACAAGGATACCTTATTACCGAATATATAAGACAAAATCGCTAAAAAACACGTTTGTTGTATGGAAGCCCCCCTTAAATATTATTATATTTTTATTTTCAGTATTTGTTGTTATAGCGGCAACAAAAACACATAATCATTTCAACTCTCTCGAGTCGCGAAGTCTCATGAATAGGGTCCCGTTCTTTACCCTTTGGGTACGGAACCCTAAAAACTAATAAAACTTAAATTGTGCCAGAAAGCTTATTATAGCATTAAAGACTTTCTAGAAGACAAGGCTGCCTGGCAGTGACACGAATTGCTCCTTTCTACATTTAACAAAAAACTGTATCAGATACTAAGATGAATTAAGAGGGACCGGACTGAGTTTCTTGGGGTGTTCTTCTCAGTCTGTAGCATTTCCGAACCCCCGGTAGAGTCACAAAAATTTTGACAAACCTAATTTTTTTTTTTTTAATTTCAAAGGGAATAAATTTTATTTTATTTTACCTGAACTGTTGTTTGACGAGTACGAGTACCTTAGCATTGACGAATCGAGGATGTGAGGTGGGTTTCTCTCCCTTCCCTCCTTTATTGTCGTTCTAAGATGGATTCCCGCCATGAAACGCCTGATTCCATTAGTTATTTAAAAAGTTACTTACTAAACATTGCCATTGATTTATTTACAGCTTCTTCCCAGATGTTGTCGTGGGGCTCTACAGATTCGTTCTACCAGACTTCGCCGTTTCGCAGCTTCTGACTGAACATGGTTGCTTTACATCACGCACTCTGGAAATGTTGCTTGTACGACTACGTCGTAAAATCTATGTTGGATGCCATCTACAATCTCAGCAAGGACGAGTTGAGTCCCGTGTTTCATCGGGATCTTGTAAGCAGCAGGGAAGCATTCATAGAATTCTTTAAATTTGCACCTTCTTGGCACACTATTCGGTGCGTGGAAGATTGATGATATTTTAGATGAAATCGGTTCTGCGACACGCGTTGTACAGCGTGTTCTTCAGTCCCAGAAGGGAGGGATATTATGGTAGAAAGCCAGCTTTGATGAAGAAGAATTGAGCTGGGGTTAGAAATGATTTGTAGGGAGTCAAGAAAAGCGCTCGCGAAGAAAAGCATCAAGCTGGCCGCAACGGGCGCTTTTCCGCGATTCGGTCAGTACGCCGTGTGGCAGGAATGACCATGTAAGGTAGAGAGTTCCCTCCCTGTACTAAAATTCAGCTCGATCTGTGTCGGTACCTAACCTTTAGAGCGTGATTGAGTAACAAACATCCACATCCACATTTATAATACGATATTTTTTAGGTAAGTATACAACGTGATCAATTCTTACATACATTTTTTTACGTGTGCAAGTCCAAAGGCACATATATACCAGTTTGATCGTCCCCATTGTGGCGTTTTCCCATCTTGGTTTGGTTGCTCAAGTCATGTCAGTCGTCGCTCAATCATGCAGACCTTTCAAGTCTGCATGATTTCCTGTCGGAGCTGGGATCGCTGAACCTCGATTTTTCGGAGTATAGGTCTATGGTCCCGCTCCAGCGCCTTCTTGTGCCATTTGAACAATGACGCAAGGGTTCTTGCTTCCAGCCCTCATGGAGGGATCCCGGCAAGGAGACATGCCGCCTCAACAAAGATCATGCGGCACCCTCTTATCACCACGGCCATCGCAGGCTATGTTACCTAGCCGCAGACGAAATTATTACCAGGGCCTTCGTATAGGGCCATGCTCCGCACGATCCCGAGGTATTCATACATACACTCACTTCACACATTATATACATAGAGCACTAAGACTTGTGGGACCAATAAATGAAACCAATATAACGTCGTATTATTTATTTTCATGTGTGTTCCAGCCGCCCGGTACATATACGAGCGGCGTTCCATTTTACGTTAAGTACACGTATGTAACGCTACTTTTACCAAATTGTCGAAATACTGATATTATCAGGAGGACCCTGGGTCCCGCAACGCAAACTTACAGCGGCACCAACTTTGAGAGAGACACCTGGCTTCTATCTATATATACTGTAACATTATAAAATCTAACAATAGACGAGTTTTTTTTAGTATAGGTATAGTAAAAACACGATATTATCAACTTCGTTATAAGTAGTCGTATCGAGTTTGTACGTAGGCCAAATTATAGGTACGTTTTAGAATGAAAGAAACTAAAATTTTATTCGTACAACTACTAAACTGACTTTTGGTGACAATTCTCTCTTAGAATTAGAAAATTCCAAAAAAAAATGTAATTCAACCTAAATAGGTATTTGACGAAACAATGATGAATTGAATAGGTACTGTTGTTGAAGTGAAATAAATAATAGAAAGAGAAAATTAACTCCATTATCTATCAAGAAATTGATGAAAATATTCAAGAAATAATTCACTATTTAAAATAGTTGATATAATTTATTAAATTTAAAGAATATTTTTAATTTGGAATATATCTAGTAAAATCTTTTTTATATATAGTTATATTTTATGATACACTCGTGGGCGGGCAGACCAAATTGATATTGAATAGTTAAAATATCTTATTGTGTATAATAAGTTTTATTTTCAATAAATTATATTATATGTATAATTATAGATGGATTCTAACAAGTGCTAAAATTACAAAGACACGTAATAACTTTATTACAATGTAATGTAACCTAAGTGTATTCTCTCAGAATTATTGCCCCGAAAAAGCCAACTGAAGCTGTGCGCCGTTGTCACTACACACTACGAGTGCTACCGGACTGTCGAGCGACACTTCAAGTCACTCACAACATTAGAGGACATGCGTTATATCATACACAATCTGTACTACAAGCTATTTGTCATTTGCTTTTAACTTGTCAATATCTAAGTACTTTATAAATCCCTAACAAAATTTGTTCTAAATTTAGAACATTGGGTATGTCTTCGACAACTACTGTTGTTGTTCTAAAAATAAATAGAACTTTTGAAATTCGGTTTATATAAAGTAAGAACTACTTTGTGGATGGGAAAATCGCTTTTTTACGAGAGTTTTGCAATGCATTAAAACATTCTCATTGCAATAACCGTAACTTTAATTTGTAATACTTGCTATGCCAATAGAAACATGGCCAAAAACCCAAATTTTGTATGTAAAATTGTAGATATGATATGCCACGTTTCTGTGTTCAAGGAGTGTTAATGGTTTTAGTAGACATTAACGTTGTTCCATGTCCCTTTTAACTTCTTTAATGCGCTATGTGTCTACAGGTACCTGCATTTTGCACTGGTATATTTGAGAGATTAAATTTATGGCAATAAATTGCAATGATGTACTTTAAAAGTGACATTAAGTAACTTAGAATACAAATTGTGTATCATATTCGCATACATACAGCTATACTCATTCAAACACTGCACCTTAGTCAGAACTGAATTAAAATGTTAGACTTTTGGGATCAATCGTATCAAATTCTAAGAGTATTTTTATATTGTTAACTCGTATTATATCTATACTTGTCGATAACAATGTACCTATTACGATTACACATGTAGTATTTTAAAAGAATTTAGGGTTAAGCTCATAATTTTTACTAATACGAATAAGGAGCAGTGAATGAACTAAACGTGTCAGTCCCTACTGGCGGACAGCAGTCAAAACTTGTCCCTTATAAAGGACAAAAATATTCAGATCGTTTATACAATATTTCACTGAACATCAAAACTTTTATTATAGTCGGACTAAAATTTGCCAACGGATCAATATTATGATATTTTCCATCTTTCGTGAAGAATACTCACCTAATGTCTAATATTTATACATAATTTGCAATAAAAATTATTGATTTACAGTTACACGTAATCATTATCTAAAATATTAAGCGTCCGGCAGTATAGACCTATCCAAGATCTTCATGAAGGCGATCGTTCGACAGCTACATTTCGTACGATCTAATTTAAATTATCGCTACATATTGTCATCGATTCTTAGCCCTTCAAAAAAGATTTTGTAGTTATTCGCAAACGAATTTCTAAAGAAACATATTACAGATACGCCACGCCACGCAATGCATAGAGTGTGGTACTAAACTAGTCAAAAGTCTTCAGTTTTGTTTGGTTTCTCAGACGTATGCAGTTATGGAACGCCAAATTGGCGGGATATAACAGCATGATGGGTCGGAATTGATAAATTGATATGGAGTTCAGTCGAGTTCACCCACCAACTAGTCTATGTGAAACCCATAATTGCCTTGTGCATATGAATAAAAAAATGCTAATATTTATTCTTATCTAGTGATAATCACTTCTGAGTTTTTAGTCTAAAGTGTTGTATCATTACATTTAATGCTACAATTTATTGTCTGTGTGGCGTAGTGTATCGCCGTTATGTTTGCTCTTATGAATCAACTGCGAAGTTCGTGTACGAATAAAAATACTATTTTATTATAAAGAGGTACAGCAAGGCGAGGTACTTCAACGAAGCCCTAGTTTCAATATTACGAGTACAAACGAGGAACAGGTACAAAAAGTAAAAAGTATCAAAAACATTTTGTGTCCCATATCAGTCGTGTTATTTGTGCAATGCTATTTTTATAAACAGTTTATATTTGATAAAGAAATTTCGTCTTGAAGTGTCGCTCAAAAGTAATATTATATAACCGTGTAGCCTCCGACAGACATATAAACAAGTGTATAGTAATTAATATGCGTCCTATTATAAATGGACCAATCATGGCAGTGAAAACAGAATCAGTGCTGTCATTGGTCGATTTTTCCCACTCTTATATGTCTAGCAGACACTAAGCTAAGAACTGCGGTATTATTTTCGAATTTCGAATGGGATAGGTTTGAAAATTCGAAGTTCGAACACAACACCTTCGATCTTGAGAATGCGACCGACCCAACCAAATTAAACGCCGTTCCTTCATAGAATTAGCGACTCGTAAAAATGCTTTACTAATACTATTTAATTAATATATTGTTTATATATTTATTACTTTATCAAAGAACGTGTATTATTTGGATAGTTATGTTTAACATTCACAACAGATTTGCTTTGCTATACTTCTCCGTAATCGCTCTTTCTACGTTGGATGTCCTTTGAGATCTATGAGCTACACTGATATGGTCTCAGTCTCAAGACAGTCCGTACGTCTGATCTATGATACACTCTCCCTACCCGAGCTACTGACTTGTGTGCGTCACCGATACTTTAATATTGAATACGTGATACTAGCATGAACCGGAAAGTCGGTTATAGAAATGTATTGATTTGTTAATGATTGCTGTATGGCAGTGATATAGATACAATGATTTAATTATAATCGGTCTATAGCGTATCTGTCTCGTACACAAGTCTCTGATATGTGGGATGACGTGTGTAGCGCCGCGGGACGGCCGCCGCGGTCCCGTCCTAACGGTACAAAACTGGAGCGTACCTACATTAAACGTTTATTATATACAATGTACAATACAATACGATTAACACTATAGTGGCTACTGGGCGGGACGCCGGCGGCCGGCGAGGCGAACCCCTCGCGCCTCAGCATGTATACATTCTCACATTAATATACATCGTAACTCGCTCTATATATAACAAACATGACACGAGCGCGCACCACGCTCGCCGAACAACATAATATACAGCTGAATCGTAGCACACATTCGATTCGATTAAAAAAATTGACTAGAAAATCTCAATTCGCTACGAGCACTATGTGTGCGAGGAGAATATGTCGGCGGTGCGCCACGCCTCCGCTTCCTCCTCGGCGTCGTACTGCTGCAGGAACGGGTTAGTTGAACTGAAGCGGGGGCTCAACCCTCCCGCGCCGCCCGTCGAGTTGAGCGTGACCGCGAGTCCCGCGGATGTGCCGGGGATCACCGAGCGCGGTGACTCGCGAGACCCCGGATCGCGGGGGGTTAACTCTCGCGGCGTGTGCTCGCGCGAGGAATCCCGCGATGTATGATCACGGTCGCGCGGTGTACTCGTCCGAGGCGAATCCCTAGGCGAGGCTCTTGGAGACGCCCGCGGTGAAGACCGCGGTGACGACCTCGGTGAAGCAACTCGCTCAGGTTGGCGCAGTATGGAAGATACAGATCCTCCGTGTTTGATTGTGTCCGCCGGGCTGTGACTGCCGGAGCTACTGCTGGGCGAGCCGGGCGATGACACCGTCACCTGACGGGTTCGAGGCGGAGCGGGCAGAGGGCCGCGAAGAGGCGACTGCGGACGATATTGGCCGACCCTGACTGATGAGAGAACCTGAAAAGTTGCGTGTCATTTCCATTACTAATATTATAAATGTAAAAGTTTATGATAATGGATGTGTGGATTTGTAATTCTTTCACACTCTACCCGGTTTCATGTTTTTGTTTCAAGCAATTTCTGCCCATTTTCGTTCAATGGTAGATAATGTGTTGCTTACATGTGCGGGCGGCGAGCGGTCGGGCACGGGCCGACCCGAGAGAGCTGGCGGCGGAGATGCTGCTGATGCTGCCACTTGAGGCCGATATGGACTGACTGAGGGCGGAACTCGGCCTGGAATACATATACATTACTGCAATAGGTAATGACTTTGCCTTTTCTAAGTTGCAGCTTAAACAATCTGAGAGTGACATTCCAGTAAGTAAGAAAAGATTATAATATTATTATCTAATTTGTGCACCAAAGATGCCATAAAGAAAAAGCTTTTAATCTACATATTGGATCTTAGGTACACAATTAGAGAATTAATCAATCTTTAATCTCTTCCGGGCACGGGCAGTCATTCAATGGAGAAGGAATCGTACCGATCAAAGCAGAAATAAGTTACTGTACCTAGGCATCTAAAATTCCCATTACTTACACAATCGGAGAAAAAATAATCCAAGTAAAGACACCAAAATATACTACACATACCATATAACAAACAGTATGTATAATACGCATGCCGTATAATATACGGTATGTATACTATACATAGGTATACAAATACTGTACCTGGGGGGAGTGTGAGTGAGGCCGCTGGCGACGCACTGACTCTGTTTCCACGCGGCCCGGTTACTGGCTCGCCGCGCCGAACTGTCTACAAACATACATGCGTTAAGGTACCGCTTAGCCTTTTAGACATTCAGTGTAACTGTCTAGTGTTTAGAATAGAAACTAGGTAGAATTTGAAAGTCGTGCAGAAATAGATTCGTGCAGAGTATGAGTAATTGCAAAAACTAGATTCGTGCAGAGTGTGGATATTTGCAAGAAATAGATTCGTGCAGAGTGTGGATATTTGCAAGAAATAGATTCGTGCTAAGTATGAACACGTTAACTAAATTGTATTTTAGGAAATGTACTGGTTTAGAAACCAACACATAAGAAGAGCATGCAAAACATTTTCAGAAGTTATTTTTTGTCGTTAGGATTGCAAAAATAGTTTCATGCGAAATATGAACGTTGTGAACTATTTATGTTCTTAGAAATCTTAACATCGTATAATGTGAAAGGCGAAAGAGGCCATGCAGATTTTTCAGAAGTTTAACAACAAAACATAAATTTGGATAGTGCAGCTTTGAACAGTGTTTTTTAGAGATCTTGTATCGAGTAAACTTATACACTTAATTAACTAGAGCTAACTCTTTTTATTGAAATATAAAAAATCGTATGTATCATAAAAATCGTACCTACATAAAAATGCATCTCTTCTTATAAAACTAAATCATATAGAATCTGACTGTACATAATCTTTGCTG
Source organism: Miltochrista miniata (assembly GCA_933228765.1). Taxonomy (NCBI): domain Eukaryota; kingdom Metazoa; phylum Arthropoda; class Insecta; order Lepidoptera; family Erebidae; genus Miltochrista; species Miltochrista miniata. Next base: position 30,961,236 of record OW121752.1, on the reverse strand, counting down.
TTACTATGGATACTCGCAATACGGCATTATAATGATATTACCTGAACGCTTAGGCGGTGGCCAGATCTGCAGCAAGCACTGCAGTACATGTATTGGCCTCTGATAGTCCATATCTGACGGTGGTTGTGACTGTAGCATTAGAGGAGGAGCCAATGCCACTGCAAGATGTTGAGGAGACATTTTGTTGCGGTCTTGAGCAGCGACGACAAGAGCTAAATGGTCGAGTAAGAATACCAGAGTAGCTCTGGCAGCTCTCGGTAGGCATTCCACTATTGAAGCCATTAGGCGAGCATTGCCTTCTCTGTCGTCAGGGAGACACACTCCTGCAAGAAATAATACAGTTATTTTAGAACATTTTAGTGTACACCTGCAAGCAGTGAGTTTGCTACAATTAAAGCTGTCCCGTTATCTTTTATTAATGAAATTTCTGCCAGACGGCTAGTGGTTATAATGATAAGCTTCCTTAGACTCCTAGTTTTCGCGATTAAAATATAAATCTCTTTGTCGTCTAAATCAGGTTCAATCAAGCTTTCAAAGAGTTGAGTTTATTTTTCGAGAGAAGGGAAATTAATGCGAGTTCTTGGCGAGATAAGTAACTATTTATGACAACAATTTCTCAGAGAACTGAATACATTAAAAACAGTATTCAGTATTATAGTATTAAGTAAAATACTCAACACTAATCCAAAATTGGTTTCTATACAAACCTAGAGCATCCAGCGTCATCTGATACAGGCAGCGACTGAACAAGGGTTGTGGCAGCTCCCTCAAGTAATCTTTCAAGAGACCAGTGATGACATTGATGTCAGGAACTGAGTCTGGTGCCAATTCTACTCCTCTTGCATTTCTTTCGAATGCTTCTCGCAATATGCGCTTTTTACTAGCCGATCCACATAAGCGGTAAAGACCTGCAAAGCAAAATTAATTATAAATAGAGCATCTTTCATGTGCAAATATTCTTTTTATACCACTAAGGTGGCGGCAGACAAGCATACGGCCCATCAGATGTACCGGTGGTCACCAGAGGCACTACACTCGCATACATTTGGAATTGCGAAAGAGTACTTTGTTTTCCTTTTGTACTGTTAAATAAGAAGCCCGAGTTCCAGTCAACCATAGGGTGATGCAGAGATAACTCGAACCATTGTCATTTGAACTTCCAAGCTTCCAGTCTGAGGATAGGCCTCTTCCAATCCGCTGAGTTCTTTGGACTTTTGGAGCCCTACAGAGAATTCTGTTACCTAGATAGCACACCTGCTAGTGGATGTAATACTACTGCTGACTAATGGACGAGGTCATAGAGAAGAGAAGGAAAATTCAAAACAAAACAAGGAACAAATCCTTCAACCTTGTACCACCCTATCTGGTAAGTACAGAAAGTCTATTTAATCATAACTTTATATGAATATATAACTTACCAATAATATCCAAGCCACGTCGCTCAATCTCCTCCACACATCGCCTAACAAGAAGTGGTACAGGCGGTGCGTGAGGAGGTCGTGGCTCTCTTGACACCACTGCCTCTAGCTCAGCGCCAAACAGTGGTGCGCCTCGTGCAGCTGCCGGCCGTCTTCGGAATAGCTCGTGTGGTTCCGTGTGGCGGACTCGTACGTATAGTGTACCTCGGGGTTCCATCTGAATAATATTAGTATTTATTATGATTGAGTAAACATTTTGTCAACGTCAAATGACACATGTAATGGACCTGATCTTTCAGGTGTATCTTTGGAGTTAATAGTATCGGTGTCGGGTTTTAATAAATAGCTTTAATGGGTAGTAAGTATGATGAGCAAGATTGATAGAAATTTTAAAGTAAGATAATAATTTAGCTGTTTTCATTCATAAAGAAAACAGTATTTCATAAATAAGAACAAATTAGAAACAAATACTACCTTAATCGCCAACTGATGCGCAGGTGATCTTGCCAGCAAATCTGGTAGAGTCACGGCACCGCGATAACAGAGCTTGTGTCTGTGCTGAGGATCCCACGAGTAGACCAGGACATCCAACTGCCTGTTGTCTACTAGGTCGAGCTCGAAGGATTCATCCCAGTCAAATTGTAGCTCACCTGTGCGGACCTAATAGAGTTTACATTGGTTAAGGCGTGTGCTGCCGTCTACTGTTAGGGGCTTCCCCTAAAAAGGATGAGTGGTAAGTGGTGCGACACCAGAATGTGGTTGGAACATTTGAAAGGTGCATTTGATAATTTTGACTGAGATGAAGTTTCTCAAACAAAACTTCTTAGGACTAAACATACCCAATATTGAATAAGACACTGACGCTAATACTCTCAAAAAAGTAGGGTGAATAAATGACAGTAATCCTTTCAGACTCAAAACTGGCGGCTTTTGAATACTTTCAAGACTAAACTAATATGGGAAATAGAAGAATAATTTAAAAACGCCATACTTACAACTGTCCTAGCTTTATGGACCCGATCACATTCCAGCACGCAGTATAAATCTCGAGGTGCCACAGGGGGTTGCGGTGGAGCCAAAGGTCCTGAAGGTGGCGAGCCTGGAGAGGCTCCCGAAGCTGAAGGCCTTAGTCCACGTCCAGCTAACAGGTGTACCCAGAGCATGCCGGATACTCCGCCGGAAAGTCGCGATAGGCCGGTCATTGAGGCAGAGAGACCACCCGTTGTTGGTTTTTCTACCTTGTATTTTAGGAACTCTGAAAGAATTAGAATATTGTTTTTTCTTTGACACTTTTTTTAAATTTACATGCATAGTCCAAGTATTTTTTTATATTCAAGCTGGACTCCATATAAATGATTGAAGTTCTTATCTACGTTCGTTGACAAAATTTTACATAGCTGTACTTACCACTAGGATTAATTTCAATATGTCTCTGATGCCTTGAACCTGGTGTCGGTACAGGACTGGGGTTAGGACAATTGAATCTTGAACCCAACTCAAGCAATTGCCGCACTCGACGGGCAGAAGGTGAGCCTCCAGCACCCGAACCCAATTGTTGCGCCGCGCTTAGTTGTTGAGAAGACAAGGATCGGGATGGTAAATGTCTTGGTCGTTCTACCCGCCGACTTGCTAAGCCCAGTGAGGAACCAAAACGGCTGCCGCTTTCCAACTGCAAAATAAAATCTTGTCTTAATTACCTACTTATATAGTTCTTAGGCTTAGGGTTTTTTCTTAGGGTTTCTAGGCTTAGGCTGCCACTAAAAGCCACCAAAAGTCGTCAAGCTACAGGTCCATACTGCTTGTAGAAGTTCTACAAGCAATATGGACCTACCTTTATCCGGATCACACCCGAAGCCCTTGAAGTTGCTTACCGTCTTGATAGGTCCTCTGGCGACCACGACTGTCATACAATTTCAACATGCATCGAAACGAAAATGTAAAATTCATAGATACGAGTAGTATTAAATAGCTTACGTTTTTGAGTGCATCGTGGATATTCTCCGCTGAATAGTGAGTTGGCAGTCTTGGGCGAAGTGATTCGTATAGGGCACTCGTCGACGGCGCGCGAGATAGCCATGCTCTGTACTCGTCTGAGGTAAACACTGAAGGAGAGGACGGTAAACGACCTGATTACAAAGTGATCAGTTAAAATTGTTTATAGCAAAGATACCGCTATGCAATTTGTGTAGAAACTAACCTCTGGAAGAGCGAAGATCCAACCGTGATGATAATGGCTCCGGTTCATCTTGTAAAATACTTCCAGCCCGTCTACTCAATCCCAACCTGTACATAAGATATATATTGTTTAATTCATGAGCTATTGTCCAGTTTAAAACACACATAAGAACAGTCATTCACCTCTGCCCAGTTCCTCTCACATCCCTTGGTAATGAATTGAACTTCGATCCAATATCTCTTCCTAAAGTGCTACTTCGATAGCCTGTAAGTCCAGAATAATACGGAGTTCTCGTCGGTGCAGTAGCTTCTGTGTCTGATGAATAGTCCAAGCTTCTATTCCTCCTAGCTGTTCCAAATTTACTACTGTAAGAAGGTAAACCTAATCCTGTAGTTCCATATGTTGCTCCTAATGTGGATCCGAGTCCAGTGCTTGTCAGTCCTGATGTCAATCCAGAACTTGTTAAACCAGATCCAACTAAACTTGAGCCTGTAAGTCCACTGAGTCCCGTTGTTGATAAGCCACTTGGTAGTCCTTGTCCTAACCCGGATCCCGTTAAGCCTGTGTCTCCAAGGCCGGTACCTCCAAGTCCTGAGCCTGGCATACCAACGCCACCGTATCGTTGATTGTACCGTAAGCTGGATGCTGAAAACAGTACAATTTCTGTAACACATTGAACCTTTACTTGTTCGAAATCAACATATTTAGTTAGCTTTTACTTACCTCCTGTAGCAGTTGAAGCTTTGAGACTAGATCTTAGCAACGAATGTCTACCAAAATCGGAATGTGTTTCTGCTCTTGGTAATTGCTGCTCAGATCCTGATCGTGGAACTCGTCCACCGAATCGTGTACTAAAAGAAAATAACGTAAAATTATAATATGAAATCTTTATTTTTTACAGGGATATGCATGTTTCGGAATACGACTTCAACCGGTGGAGGTCATCTGAAGCTAACAAAACTGTACTGCAACCATTTAAAACTCTTCACTATATTAATTGCTTTTACAGAATTTGAGCTGAACTATCTATTACGCTGCTTAGCAACTAGGTACTATACCAATAGTGTTGTAATGATTTTTAAACATTGATGCAATGTTTAAAAATCATTACAACACTATTGGTATAGTAGAAAAACGTTATTCGATTAATGTTTAAGAGCAATTAATATTTTTTTATGAAAGAAAAATCTAATGAAAAAACAATAGGAAATGATTGAACTGTGTCATTTACTGTACAATATAATTACCTTCCACTGTCAGGTGGGTAAAAGGAATGTACTTTTTCCGCTAAGCTATCGAGCGTGTTGGGATAGGATCGCTCGTAAGGTACGAAATGCGTTGCTTGTGATTTCGGTTGCTCAGTTATCACTGGAGGAGGCGGATGGTAACTGGAAAAGAAAACATATTAAATAAAAAGGTTCAGGTATTTTTATAAGCTTTCTTTAATGATAGATAGGTAACATAAAAGATAAGTGTATTTTTTACATATTAAGCTCGCCAAATTGACGTCGCCAGCCTGATGGTCTAAGAGCCCATGAACATCTACCAGTATGTATTTGACCAGATCTGAGGTTTTGCACACTGAGACTCCTATACCTACCATGCATTATGCAGTGACTCACTAATCTCTAAGTGGAGCACGCGACGACTGCGCAGCCAGGACAGGTATCGATTTTTGACTGGGTTTAAATGCATTTGACCACGTTTGCCGTTTTTAAAAAATGAAAATATATTATTATTATTATCGGAAAATAAGAATGGCAGACCATTATCGTGAGTTTTACTTAGTGGCAGACGATTTTGAAAATGCCCAAAAAATTTTTTTTTTAAAGTGTTTGACCAGATCTGCCATTGAAACATTTGATTGATTATGGTCTTAAAAGCTTATATTCAGAAAGGCAGACTTCTACATAGAGCATTTACATAAAAAATAGTAAAATCTTAGTGACTACTCGGTCAGATGAATACGCATTCCGTTCGCTGTTTTACATTAATATCAATATAAATACTGTGGGACATTCAGACACAACGCCATCTAGCCCAAACTAAGATAATATAAGCTTGTGCTATGAGATTTAGACAACTGACAAACATACTTACATCTTTCTTAATACATAGGTAGGTACTTACACATTATACATAGAGACACCTAAACCCTGAAACAACTATTTGTGGGTCAAACTAATATTTTGTTCGACCCATGAATCGAACCCAAGACCTCAGAGCGACAGTCTGTTTTACTAACGCCCACACCAACGGCGGAGTCGTCAATACATGATATATTTTACTTGCGAGTTCCAATATCACTGTATTTATTTTGTATTTTAAAGTAATGTTTTAAAATAGTGTTTTTTACTCTTTAAATTTGTCACGACCAATATATTACCATTTATACCTCCACGTATATATTTCAATACTATAGATGTTCCTGAGTAATTTAGAACAGCAAATGTTTACTAAAAATTACCTGTTAAGAGCCACCGGACGCTAATCAGTTTAAAGACGTTAACAGATATAAATTTCAGCGTACAATAAAGTGAGCGAAATAAATTAATTAAAAGAACTGTAATAATGAAAAAACAACATGTGTTTCGAGTTAATTAAGATTTACTATTGTCTTTCAGGTAATTATAAAATACATTTTAAACCAGACATCAAGTATAGAAGATCCAGCTTAAAATTCACGATATTTTTGACAAAAAAAAAGAGTTAATGTAGTAGACCTTACGACTCCAGTAATATAGATGATAGTATATTTAGCGTCATTCGAACTCTTGAGCATTTAAGATGAATGAAGATTGGTGTATGTATATTGTAATGCATGCATACATTGGCAGCGCTTTTCCATATAATGATATTCCATTTTTTTTTATTAATGCCTCTTGAAGAATCTGTATCATTTTATAAAACCAAGATGAAAATAAAAATATGATGTTCTCATGTTCCCATTATTCTTTATATTTAATTTGGGCAAATAGTAAATAATGAATATATTGCAACCTTTCAAAATGGCAAAAAATTACGATACGGATCGCAGCTTTTTGAATTTGCCTGTTAGTCCTCTAACTACGAAACATCGATATCGTCCAAATAAAATCGATCTGAACTAAAGTTATTGTTATCGCACATTACAGGGTTGTTATTAGGTGCTCTGTGACGGCAACATCTAAATTCAAATATCTATTTTGCAAATTTCTCTGAGCCCATGTTCCCTCTTAATTCATTTAACACTTAAAATTTTGACATGTCGAAATAATAACAAAATATAAATAGGTAATCGATGTTATTTATCAGCGTATAACGTATTATTTATGATTCTTTCATATTGAAATTATAATAATAAAATATATAAAATTAGAATTATAAAACTTTTAGAAAGACAAATTATTTACAGATGCGTACATTTTTACGTTTTATTATGTGATCCCAAAGTAAACTAGGATTACCTTGATTGCGTTATGGAAATCAGACAACAGGATATTAATACTTGATTCTTTTTTTTGTAAATACCTACATAGAAACACCCAGACTCTAGACAAATTATATTTGTGGCTTACATAATTTTTTGTGGCATGTTGGGAAACAATCCACGACTTCGTGATCCGCATTTGGGCTTTACGATCTCTAGACCAACGAGGCAATCATGTTTAATAGTTTTTCGGAGTTCAGGTGTTTCTATGTAACTTCTAAGTATAATATGTACCTATGTATTAAGAAAGATGTAAGTATGTTTGTCAGTTGTCTAAATCTCATAGCACAAGCTTATACTATCTTAGTTTGGGCTAGATGGCGTTGTGTCTGAATGTCCCACAGTATTTATATTGATATTAATGTAAAACAGCGAACGGAATGCGTATTCATCTGACGGAGTAGTAGCTATGATTTTACTATTTTTTTATGTAAATGCTCTATGTAGACGTCTGCCTTTTTGAATATAAGCTTTTAAGACCATAATCAATCAAATGTTTCAATGGCAAATCTGGTCAAATACTTTCAAAAAAAATTTTTTTGGGCATTTTCAAAATCGTCTGCCACTAAGTAAAACTCACGATAATGGTCTGCCATTCTTATTTTCCGATAATAATAATAATATATTTTCATTTTTTTAAAACGGCATACGTGGTCAAATGCATTTAAAACTAGTCAAAAATCGATACCAGTCCTGGCTGCGCAGTCGTCGCGTGCTCCACTTAGAGATTAGTGAGTCACTGCATAATGCATGGTAGGTATAGGAGTCTCAGTGTACAAAACCTCAGGTCTGGTCAAATACATACTGGTAGATGTTCATGGGCTCTTAGACCATGATGGAAAGCCGTGGCGCAAAGAAATGATAAAATATTGACCATAATGCATTACGGATGGAGTTTCTCGCTATTATATAACGTGTATTTCTTACTGTGTCATAATTTCACTTTTTTTACTAGAATTTCATTTACATTAATAATTAAAATCACACACATACAGACGAATTTGAGAATGCATGGTCAATCCGAAACGAAATTGCTTTCTACTGAGAATTGACGCCATCTCTCGGATAACATTGGAAGTCAAGTATCTAGGGTTGCCGATTTTTTTAATACCTCACACAGGAACGCGATTATTGTCAAACTAGCAACTCATTAATCTTTTGAGTAATGTAAATATGCCATCTAGTACATTTTTTGTGATTCTAAGGTGTCTATGCAATATTATATTCGAGTAAAGTTGCGCCATCTAGTGGAGTTTTTGTGAATTTGGACTCAAATGTGCAGGGGATTATAGATCTTAAGGTGCCCATGCAATATTAGAGGTGATTGTACATTGGCCACTATTTTAATGGTTCATTCCCGATTAGCGGAGGTTGCTTACACCTATAGCTTTTAAATTTTGATTTAAATGTACCTATACTGATTTTGCGAGTTTGAAAAGGACTCTAACTCATCTTATTGCTAACCTAAGTCCTCGATGACATGGGGCGAGTATGAAAGCTAGCTTTTAAAGTACAATGAGTAAGACAAAAGCAGATACTAAAAAGGCTCGATGACCCCGAGCGAGTTTACTAGCTGTGTGTCAAAGAGTCTTATCATAATGTTACTCAGTTTTGACACTCACATAGCACCTAGTTAGAGAGGTCACCTACAACCCTTACATACTCATATCTACTATTATAAAATTGTAAAAATACATTCAATATAAATTACAAAAAGTAACTATAACTAATTTAGGGCTTCTGAGTCCAAATTCATAATTTTTTTCTTTTTGTCTGTTTGTTTGTTTATTTGTTCGGGGTTGGAGCAAAATTCAGTAGCTTGATCATAACTGTACTATTAGGATTTTGTAGGTATCTTTTCAACCTAAATATCACTGTATGTTCCATCAAAATCAGTTGTGCGGAAATGATAATACAGCTTGACCCATGTTTTACTAGAAGCCCTGTGCATTGGGCAGGTCAAAGTCGATTGGTTATTAGTTAAAATCACCTCGCGAACGAAGTCGCGGGCAAAAGCTAGTCATATATATAATACTTCACTTTACCTCCAAGTCGAATGGTCAGACGGCGGTCGTGGATTGTAGTACAGATCAAGAGCATTTGATTCAGGCGATAGAGCGCCGAGCTGCAATCGGCTTCTCTCCTCCCGGCCGTCGCCAACAGGTCGTATGCTGCCCCCGGGGCCCGCCGATCGTAGAGTCCCGTGTCTGTACCGAATCATACGAATAGTTTGTTCAAAATAAATGTCAATTTCAAATTGATTATTGTAATACTTCTATTCTAAAGACAAGATTAAGTCGATTTTTTAATTTGATTTTGTTTGTTTGCATCGAATAGGCTTTGAAACTACTGAACTGATTTAAAAATTCTCTTACTGTTGGGAAACTACACTATCCGCGGTGAACATATACTATATTTTATTCCCATGTTCCCACGGGAGCGAGAGCTACGCGGGTGAAACAGCGTGACGTCTGCTACTAGGTAATAACATGGGCGTGCTACCTGCGTCACGGGTACCCCACGGAGAGAACATCCCTAGGTTTGGTGCAAATATGGACTATTTTCAACCCGGCATTTAGTAAACACAGACATTTTATAATCTTGTCCCTCCGGACCTAGCCCTTCTCTTGAAAATTGTATGTAAGTACATATTAAATATTTTATTTCTGCTTTAAAACTACATTGCTTGTTGTCGCTTGCGCTATAAATTAGTAACCCCCTTAATATACCATTAGTGTAGAAAAGATACTTACTGTGAATAAAGTCCATCAACTCTATCCCGCTCCCTCTCATCATCATCACGACAGTCCCTCTTTAAAACAACGACCGGTGGTGGCTTGTGTTCTGATCGAGGTAAAGATGGTGATCCTGGCCCTGACTTTCCTGTAAATTTAATCAAGATATCTTCAAAGTTCCATATAAATAAAAAAAAAATTTAAAAAAAAATTAAAAAATCTGATAATTACAGTAGGTATGTACTTGTGTAATAATTAAAGTAGGTATGTAGGTCTAGTCATATGCAACAGTTCGGATGAGTCGAGGTAAGTATAAAATAAAGTCTAAAAGTTTAAGTACCTTGTACAGTCAACTACAAAGAGATGTACTAGTTTAATCTTACAAAACGATGTATCCCTGAAAGTCGAATGTACGACGGTACATCATTTTTTAAGAATAAACTAGTACATCTCTATATATTTGACTGTACACTCGCGTAGGTCGCGCACCCGTGAATGAATGTGATGTGATATCTTTGCTCACTCTATCACGAATATGATAGATGACGGTACATCATTTACCTAGCGTGAAGGAAATTATTTATACAGAAGGTACAATATTAAGGGCTGATTAAAATGGGTAATAGAAAAAGTCCCTAGATATTGAGATATCTAAGGACTTCGCGTATTTATTTTTTGCTAAAAATTAGTGTTTTGTTACTTTGTTGATTAGCCATGCACATATTTGCCAAACTGCCTACAGAAGAACGCAAATAGCCCCAAAAACTAACATCAACTTAAGTCCCTATGAGGGCAAAACCTGATCAAGATAGCAGTGACCTACGTTATATAAATGACTCACATTGCGTTTATGGCTGAAACGATCACGACAAATCCTTAAATTGATGACCTTAGTCAAATGGAACGTTGCGTTTGACCGATCGATGGGTAAGGTCAAATAATACAAACGTATTACCTACATATTTTACAGTATGTGAGTTTATTGAAAGAAAAAAATCCCATATGTTACAGAGATTGTAACGTATGTAGGATTTGATAACAAAATCATTTGACTGCTTTAGCAGCGCAGGTGGGAGTGTATGTGACAATACATTTACTTATCTTAGGTTCGAATCGGAACAAATATTTGTGTATTCTGCAAAATATTATTTTGGATTTAAAGTGTTGCCTATTTATAATCTGTAAAAGTAGGTATTGAGAAATATATGTTTAGCGGTTGTTATCCTATACTATAGGCATATGGTAACTTGAAACGAGTTACGCTGCGTAAAATATACCAACATTTAAAATCGAAATTATAGCTAACCTTTTCTTTGCCTCGTACACAGCAACAACCTCCTTGGTATCGACATGATGATCACGACATCATCCAATGACATTCGTCTGACATCCACCAAGTTTACAGCCAGAATCTCATCCCCAACCTTCAAACATCCACTGTTGTATACAGCTGACTCCAGTGCTATCCGAGATATGAACACTCCGTCCGTCCTGGCACCTCCATCACCTTCTCTGATGTATAAGCCAAGAGTTTGTCCCGGACGTTTCACGATTTCCACTAGTTGGACTATGTGTCGGGAGTCCTGGAATAAAGTTTACATTAATTATGTTTTGAATGTTAAAATTTTTTTAGGCGCGTTGGAAAGAATCTAAAGGGTTTCCGATTCCGACACCAATATACTATTGATGCGTTGCACAGTCGTGTGATACCGTCAATTACTTACTACCTACATGAATTCATATGATAATATTAGGCAATTTGACGCCTCAGAACCACAATAACAGATGTACAATAGCGAATACAACTACTCGCAATTCAAGCAAACCGCAAATTGAATAACCCTGATAATCCATAGCTGCAATATCACAGCACAGAGGTATGAACCGTATAGCGCGTCCCCAACAATGCAAGTCTAAATTGCGTTCACATTCCCGACGATCTAGGCCAACCAGTCTCGAACAATGGGTACGCTGGAGTAGCGTTCTTTCACGTTGGCTCTCGTACTAGGTTACGAGCCGTCTATTCGGGTCATTGGAGCGCGAAAATTACCTGAGAAGACGGTGCAGCGGTGTTAAATTTGGAATGGAATCAACCCGTCGTTGCTGCAAAAAGTATACGAGTATATTCAATTGGTATATTTATGACAGATGAGTAGCGAAAAATTCTAAATCTATGGATGCAATGCACTTTTATTCTTTTTAAATTAAATACCTATTTAAATGGGTTGGTAATATGTGTTATATAATATAGGTACATAAGTAGTCTAATATTTAAATCAATCAGAACCGATTTTATGCCAATGATTCACGTAAGTAGAGTCGATTAAATACCAGTTAGTGAAAATTATTCTCGACACGAAATGCCGCAAGTTATAGGAAATGGCACGAAACGCCCGTTTCAGAACTGACTTATAATAATTATTGAAGTGGTATTTTACGATTACTGAGCCAGCGGGCTGTCAAAGTTTTACCGGAATGCAAATAAGGTTGCACCAGGGAAATAGGCTTGTCAATTCTCTAAGTATTGTATTTTTTCATTCGTTCAATATGTAAACAGATCATTTTCTACAAATCTCAGTATTACGGTTCAAAAATAAGTCACAATTTTATTTCAAGTTAAGTCATAGTACAACGTTAATGGAGAAAAAGCGGCGGAATAGTTTTAGTGTCGGATTTTCACTCTCGCGGTCTTGGTCACCGACAAGTGTATACAAGTAACAGCGTGAATTCACTCTTGACACAAGCAGTCAGAGGGAATATATAAAATTATAATTGTTGATATTCTTTAAAAAACATATTCACAAAAATATTTTACAAGAAAATGATCAAAATTAAAGAACACGAATAACCTAATCAAGTCTCATAAATGAGTAAGATCAAACGTCAGACCCTTGAAAACCACTTCAAAACAGTTGACTGATTTCCTATCTACCAAAAGAACTGTAAGTTAGTTACCTGTAAAGCAAAGAATTTTTTGGCGGCTTCCACATTAAAAATGAACAAAAATAAAGACCCCGAATAACCTAATCAAGTCTCAGGGGTGAGTAAGATCAAATGTCAAAACCCTTCAAAACCCAATAGTGTACAGTTGATTGAATTCCTATCTACCAAAAGAACTAAGTGAGTTACCTGTAAAGCAAAGAATTTTTTGGCGGCTTCCACATTAAAAATGAACAAAAATAAAGACCCCGAATAACCTAATCAAGTCTCAGGGATGAGTAAGATCAAACGTCAAAACCCTTCAAAACCCAATAGTGTACAGTTGATTGAATTCCTATCTACCAAAAGAACTGTAAGTGAGTTACCTGTAAAGCAAAGAATTTTTTGGCGGCTTCCACATTGTTACGGCCCACTTGTCTCACTTCCAGTATCCGTACGATCATCTCGCCGCGACGCTCAACCGCCTGAAACATTACCGAAACACATTTGATACGCTTCGCGTGTTCGTGATGAAAAGAAAAGATTACATCGACCGGGTAAGTGTTGAATATTTTCTGAATTTATTGTTTGTTGTAAAAGTAAATGTAGGTGGTTTAGAATCTGGAAGTTGTAATCTAAGATTAGAGAGAAACACAAAACTATAAAATTCAATATCACAGTCATTTCATTCAACACCCGCTCGTAAATTAGCTATCCTTTTTCACTCTCATAGGGTTAAAAAAAATTGAAAACTTGGTTTGTAGGGTAGCTAACTTTAAAATGCGAAAATTCTAGATGTAAGGATGTCAGTTGGGTGTTAATAGATAAATATACGAATAATTTTTCCGTTCAAGCAAGGTAAGTATACTTCAAAATACGATCAGTATCACTACGAAATTATTTAGTGTAACTTAATCCCTGTAATTTCAACGTGAACCTTTAAAATTTTATCAATAATTTTGTCTGTGAAATTATTTCGTGATCTAATCGCATCGCCGTAATTTAAACTTGAACCTTGATATAATTATCAACAAATAATAATTATTCCTTACCTCGAGTGCCGCGGCCGTTGTCGAATCGTGATCATTTTCAACCATTTCAATTTGCCTGAATATTTCATTACTGACTCCTGATACCTGTATTCAAAGAAAACATTGTTATAATACTGTTACTAATAAATCTAATTTAGTAAGAAAGGGATGTAAGATAAAACCCCGTGTGGCGACGGGGTCCCGTGTTGCGTCGGGTAAGAGTACAAAATGTCGCCAATACATCCCGAGGGTGTCGTAAGAGGCGACTAAGGGAACACTTTTGCAAAACGACCCATTGCGTAGAGAAGGAAAACTCGAAATGAAACGCGGTTGTCAGTAAAATGACAATCGTTAAGCCAAGTTGAAGGCCTTATGGGCGGCTAGAAAAATCTGGTCCATTTCAACACGGCAACAGGCTCACCACCTATTACGTGGGACATAAAACCGTGCTTCGGAAGGCACGTTAAGCCGTTGGTCCCGATTGCCAGTAAAATGGCAGTCGTTAAGCTAAGTTGAAGGCTTTATTTCAACAGCAGGCAGTCACAACCTGCGCCTGTCTATTTAAACACGGCAATACGGCTCACCACCTATTACGTGGGACAAAATTATACAGAAGGTGAAATGTGGGCATATAATTTGCCTCTGCCTACCCCTTCGGGGATAAAGGCGTGACCATATGTATGTATGTATGTATAAAACTGTAAGGTGAAATGTGGCCGTATACTATGCCTCTGCTCTGCCTACGCCTTCGGGGATAAAGGCGTGAATACATGTTTGTATGTATGTATGTATGCAAGACAATTCTGGGTTTTTGGAAGGATAATTCCTTCATTATCCACTCTTGAATTGATTGGGCCGCTTGAAGAGTTAACACTTCGTAAAGCGACCCCGCCTTTTTGGTGGCGCAATAGAGTGTGCGACGCTGCTTTGATAAGGTCCCAGGTTCGATTTCCGATTCGAATCGAATGCAATGATTGTATCGGAGATTTCTATTTATAATAATGTAGGTATGTATTGTATGTGTTTGTTTATCAGTAGCCTTATTTTGGGGATAGCTGATTTTGTGTAAGAATATGCGAAGAAAAACAATTAATTAAATAGGAGCAGCATTAAGGACAATTTAGGGTTTTCGGTACGTTAAAACAACTGTAATTGAATGTATCGTTCGAGCAGCCAGTAACTTTATAAAATACTAGTGGACTTCACGCGGTTTCACCCGCGTAGTTCCCGTTCCCGTGGAAATAAGGGAATAAAATATAGCCTATGTTCACCGTAAAGAGCGTAGCTTCCCAACAGTAAAATAATTTTTCAAATCGGTTCAGTAGTTCCGGAGCCTATTCGTTACAAACAAACAAACAAAAAAACAAAAAACAAATATTTCCTCTTTATAAAATTAATTAGTATAGATTCCCATTTGAAGTAGTATGTTTTTATCGCATGCAAAACTTCTATATTGTCTTCAGTTGTATTGTTTTAAAATTTTGAATTACTGCTGTGTAATTTAACTTCAACAGACTAACTGAAAATACTATAGTACAGTATTTCTTCTTATAACTGGTATTTTTATTACATTGAAAGTAAAAAGAGCTCAAATCACAATGTTTGATAAACCAAGGCCGTCTACTTGATATTTAGGTTTTTTTTAAAACGTGAGGGAAAATCCATGATGCATGCTATGGCGGACTCCTAACCGACTAAAAACCCTCACGTAACGCCCAACAGCCTTTGGTTGGGAGCCCCGGGTAAGCCCTCGGAAGGATGTCCCAGGACTCCCAACAGATCTACGGCTACCACTGCGGCCTCGTCTAGGGGGTGGTTCGGGTGCTATCCCGCGTCTTTTGGGGGTTTCGGGTGTGTCCCGCTTCTAAGGATGGGGGTGTGCGTGAACTCCTTACGTCACGGTGCTGTCATGGGCCTGCTTCTTGGCCGTCATGGCCTGCCTATTGGTGGCGTTTCAAGTGCTCAAATTTGAGCACTTGAAACGCCACCAATATTGGCGCCATTTTGATGACAAAAAATGACACTGTCAATCCGTGTATGCCAGGACTGTTTGTTTGGGTCAATGACCTTTATACATCGCTTAAAACTAAGCTAGTAAATAAAAATGATAAAGGATATTATTTGAAAATAAGGACCTTATCCTTAATAATCAAAAAGCGAGAGAAAGAAGTGGAGTAGGCATGCCAATTTTCATTGCGAGTTGGTGGCAGTAAGAGAATGTAGGTGAAATTCGCAGTCTGGTGTAGTTTCTCTTCATCACCATACATACATAAAGTCACGCCTTTATTCCCGAAGGGGCAGGCAGAGGCATTGTACACGCCCACATTTCACCTTATAGTTTTATATCCCTCGTAATCGGTGGTGAGGCCATTGCCGTGTTGAAATGGGCACAGGTCGTCGGGACCCGCAGTTGAAATTCTTCAAGCCGCCTTCAACTTAGCTTTATTATAATAACTATGGTAAAATGACAATCGTTAGTCAGTTCACCATAGTTATTTTAATTACAACCCCTCTGAATGCGATGAGTGATTAGAAAGATCTCTATTGCCAATACCCTAAGTCAACCCTAAATAAACATTATGTTAAAGCCTTCAGAGAGGTTACCTTCCGGAAGTCTGGCTGCAGCACGCAGGGAGGCGCGTGGTTGGCGCGCGGTGGCTGAGGCGGGCCGGGCGGTGCTCGGCCCGGTGACGCCGTCAAGTCCGGTGCCGCGCGCCCATTCTCCTGCACACACGAGAAATAAATACTGACATTATTAACTGAAATGACTACTTATATTATAAATGTGAAAGTTTGTGAAGATGTTTGGATGTTTGTCACTCAATTACGCTCTAACGGCTGAACGGATTGGGCTGAAATTTGGTACAGAGATAGCTTATAGTCTGGAATAACACATGGGCTTTTCATCCTGGGAATATGTTCCCACTGGAAGCGAGAACGGGTACCAAAGTTCACGCGGGCGAAGCTGCGAGCTTCATCTAGTTTCCTTTCCTTTCCTTTATTATGACCTGAGAACAACGTGTGAGCTGCTCCTTATTCTAACAGAGGCTAGCCTTATTTTTCAAGAACCAAGATGTAACTCGAACTAATCTAATTAGAAGCAGGGCGACACCCAAACACTTTGGCGAGGCCGAATAGAACCACGGTTCACTAAAAATATGAAAAATCCTTCCTAGGAATTACGAGGAGAACAGTGTAGTTTTAGTCAGTTAAGGTCTGGCAATATGGCATAGCAAATGCAAATTTCTTCAAGATAATATGGCCTCTTATTTGTGGCATAGATGAATAAGAGACAATGTTCGCAATTGCAATGGTCTAAATTATATATTTAAAGCTCATTATTAGCTAACAGTAATTCAAAAATAAATAGTTGGTTTATCTACTGCCAACTCATCAACTCCTTTGTATCTACAGTCATTTACGTCTATCGTAGAATTTCCTTTTAGAATTCGGTAAAAAATATGAACTTATCTTCAGAATATTCAATAACACGTTCAATTGATAATGAATGAATTACCATAACATCGTAGCGCGTAGTACGGCTGAATGGAAATGTATCTCTTAAACGACGTAATGTAATAAATTAACATAAACGTCGAGATAATAGGATCAAGCATGTCACGTATACTCGAGCGCCTTCACGATATCGAAGTAACATTGTTTCGGTTTCAGGCATTTTAGCGGCGTTTATTAGCTTCACTGCGAATAGGGTGCAATTTTACGCGTATTAAATGTAGGAAGCGCTCTTATCCCCGCGGACACAGTGTTCTGTAAACGATCACTACAGTAAGCAACTTTCACTATGGCCGGTCCAATGATGGGTGACCATCCATGTGATCACTTTGTGACAGTTATTTGAGCGTTTCCGTGCTTCGAGAGGCACGTTAAGCCGTTGGTCCCGGTTGCCAGTAAAATGGCAGTCGTTAAGCTAAGTTGAAGGCTTTATTTCAACAGCAGGCAGTGACAACCTGCGCCTGACCATTTAAACACGGCAATACGGTTCACTACCTATTACGTGGGACAAATTATACAAAGGTGAAATGTGGGCATATAATATGCCCCCCCCCTACCCCTTCGGGGATAAAGGCGTGACCATATGTATGTATGTATTAAATGTAGTCACGGTTGTTTTGTCAAGGGAACAGACATAGTACATAGTATGTACGAATGCTGTTACCCCAAATAATAAGGTGGACAAAGTCGCGTTGAAATTCTTTTTTCAGTAATGCTTTATGTATAGGTAAGGTAAGAAAGTAGTAGTACTTTCTTACTCTCTAGAGATACCTCTATTTTCTAACTCTATTTTCAATAAATTGATTTCTACTAACTATTTTTCGGCTACCATAAAAGTATTCTAGTAACATTACGTTCACAAGGAAGGTTAAAGACACCAATCAGAACGTTTACAACCGACAGTAAACAAAGCTAGCTATGAATATTGTATAACATCATTCCACAACTTACAATAACATTGTGACAATAATAACACGAAAAACCTTGCCGTAAAAGGGTCACACTGAACGCTTCGAATTGTGTGTGAAACTACTTTAATAAATATGAAACCTTGGGGTGTAACACAGGGGTGTATACTTACCCTTATAGTTAGGATCAGAAAAGTTTTGATTTTCGAAGGGAGTAAAGTAGGTGCTTTAGGGTGAAGTTTGGAGCATGCCTATGAATACAGTTTTGGAATTAGAAATAAAAGGTTATAAAACAGAATCGTAGTGAGTGGAAATTATGTGTATTTAACAGATTATAGAATAGTGTGTTTTGTGTGTTTTATCAAATATACAATGTTTTTATACATTCACCAATAGGGAAAACAATGTTTGGTAAGCACTTGCCTAAATATATTTTGAAAGCAACTCTACTTGTACTATTTCACAACATTTATTTATATACCTGACTTTCTTTTCCTTTTGAAATATTCCAAGGTTACCTAAATGACAATTTTTATATACTTTAGTGAAACTATTAGTGTTAAGATATACATAGCTTAACACTGTGACTTGTGGTTATCATGAGATTGGTAACCATTCATGCGTAAGAGAAAATTCTACTTTAAATTCCAACTAGCCGTTGGATTCGACTACCAATAAATCTTCAAGTTAAATTTGAGGCTAATTAGCGGCTTCAAAATTTCTTCAGCAGGGACTATACAAGAACCTTAGGTACTATATATGACCAAACCAATAATGACACGTGGGCGTATTGTATGTCTGTAATCACCCCTTTGAAAAAATGCTTGTTTAATATGTGTGTTTTTAGAAACAAACAAATACCTTTTAAAGAAAACAATTACATACTCCAAATAGTATTTACATTCCAACAATATCCCAACTAAAAGTCACGCAGTCCAATATTCAAAGCGGTTCGAACAGATGTATCGAACCCTTTTCATTCCACATTCCAAATTCAAACATTACGACTCCACAAACAAGTATGGCCGGCATTCGCGTATCCGAAACTGTTCCGCTGTGAGTAATAACGTCACATCCTATTTCAATACAAATTGTGAAACGACGAGGGAACGGTAACAGGCAGGGAAGACACATTTTGTAATAAAAAAAATAAAAAGTTAGTAAGAGTGACTTTTGTACCTGTCTATATTTTACTCTTTATTATTTTTTTTTCTAAGGATTTTTAATAAACATTATTATGTAGTACAGTACTATCATAAATAAAAATTAAACCTATCTAACCATAAAAACTACTACATACTCTTTACAGAACAATGAGTTTATCGAATGAGGTTCTATATACGTCTCAGTTCATTTTTGATGATGTAGGCGATTTGAAATTTTAAATTTAGAACTGACGAATTGGATCCACTGACTGTACAAATCTACTGTTCTTTTGTTTTATTATCACTCTTGACTTCAGAGTCAAACTTAGACTATTTAGCTAGATCTACTAGACTAGCTGATGCCCGCAGCTTCGCCCGCGTGAAATTTGTTCCCGTTCCCGCTTCGCGTGGTAACTTATTCCCGGGATAAAAGTTGCCTATGTGTTATTCCAGACCGTAATCTATACCTGTACCAAGTTTCAGCCAGATCCGTTCAGCCATAAGAGTGTGAAAGAGTAACAAACATCCACACTCACAAACTTTCGCCTTTATAATATTAGTAAGATACTAACAGTTTTACAAATAAAATTTCATGTCATGACTTTAAAATGACATGAACATTGCATGAAGACATCACAGTAGGTTGAAAGAAATGTGTAATAAATAGAGTCATTATTAAAAGATTCCTTTTCATTTCTTCAACAATCAATCCATTATAAGATTGGCACACAAATAGTGATCAAAGAATGATTTGTCGTATTGTATTCAATTGAGTTTTATCTCAATGAGTGGTATAATTTTGGCGGTCGATCAAGCATGAGGGGCGTAGCTAGAGAGGGGAGGGGGCCCTGACCTAGTTTCGTGTTCTCCGCCCTCTCGCGTACGCACGAGGTCACTGTACTGCAGTTGCAAGCTTCTGAATACCGCAGAAACACAATACCAATCTTCTGTGTATTGGGATTTCTACTACACTAGTAGTTTTATGGTTTTGTTCATTCGTAGAGTGTCTACGATGTTCGTAGCTTCCTCTACGAATATTGCTACGGGCTACGTCATTGATTTTTTTTTTATTGTTATAGTTTAAATTATTGGGTAAAGAAAGTCTTCAATAAGTTCTAGTAGAAGTTGCAATTTATATTCAGCATTTCCCAAAACAGAAGTCAAATCATATTATGTGTAAAAGGCACGCCAAGTTTCAAGTCAAAAACTTGGTGTGCCAATGCTACCGGAACAGCGTTATGTACCTACTAATGAATAAAAAGAAACTGCTCCATTTCTACAATAATGATAATATAATATAAGGAACATTAAACTACTTTCAAGCAATTCAAAAGTCATTACACAAACTTAAACAGAATGCGAGCCAATATTTCATATCTACAATCTTTTTGTTGATTTATGCCGTTTAAACCATTACAGCGCAAATATAAAGCGCAACAAACTGTATGAAAAAACGCTTCAATTGCTTTATCCAGCGGACGTGATTATTCTAACCTTTTCAGTTTACAAAGCAATTACATGACCATCGAACATACATTGAGAAATACGGGTAGTACAACCAACATCGCAATCTAACCCAAAACATCACAACTACCTGCCATCCTATATTGCATCTTAAATACATGGGTTAAAGTAAATATTGTTTTATCAAGAATTTCAAGATCGTAAATAAGATATGATACCTAGATTTTTATTTGTTGTCATGCAATATCTTCATTGCAATGAGGATGCGCGAATATACCGTCATTGGCCTCCACTAATGTCTTTTCTTAAACGAGGTATTAAAGAGGCACATTTCTGAGTCTCTTGTAGACAAAGTTATATAAAGTCACTACAGAAATAGTAGTGAATGTATCCTACTAAAAATATTTTGAAAGTATCGATTGAGGAACCTACATACCCTCCGAAGCATCCCGTGTCAGATTTGTGCTTTGGTCTGGGCCATGGTCAGCGGTTAGCAGCGACAAGCCACCCCAACGACGCTTCTACTAAAAATATAAATGTTTAGTACGTACCTACTTCAACGATTCTTTTTATGGTGAACTCTATCTAATTCTACTAATCAAGCTCTTTCATGATACCTGTACCGAGATAGAGATCCGCCATTTTGTATTGTATTGTACGAGTATGTAGTGTACGAGTGTACGAGAAAGAATGTATTATATTGTAAGGTCAATTATTACAAAACACCAAACAGATACGAAACAGGTCTTCAAACTCAACGCTGTGTTTCATGAAAACATAATATAACTGTTTTGCATTTAAACAAAACAGGTATTATGTGTGAAATGAAACACAGCGTTGAAGCAATGCTCTTGCTGGTAAGTGTGGTGGTTTGAAGACACTATGGAGTTTGAGCTGTCAGCCGGTCAGTGTCAAACACAGATGCCGTTTGAAGGAGACGACACACGCTGGCGAGTGCGGGACAGGTATATAAATCATAGGGAAACGGGTTAGTTTTTAATCATAGACACTTAGTTAAGGGCATAAACACAATGCATCATGTTTTTGTTGTTTCTTGAGACAAATATTTGTGTGACCCATTAATGTTTGTCTCAAGAGTCTGGGTGTTTCTATGTATAATATGTATGTATTTAAAAAAGTATTTAAGTATTAATATCCGTGGTTATACCCATAACACAAGCAGGTTATTCCTAGCTTACTTTGGGATCAGATAGCGTTGTGTGAAATGTCCGTGAATATTTATTTATTTTATTTTATTAAAAATATCCATAACTGAAGGTGTCCACATCACAGATCAATCTGCCAATAAAGAGAGGGTCAAATTTGACCCTAACAAACAAACAATGCAAGCTAAACAAAAGTTTCAAAATGAAATACGTATCATTGAGGATATTAATTTATTGATATTTGAACGCAAATAGATCAAGAATACTATTATATACTAATAATGTTTTCTTCAAATATTTCGAACAGCTTGCTTTATAATAGGTATTAATATTTTTCAACTCCATACTTTTAATCAATCACTGATTTGATACTTACTTCAAATGAATTCAACCTGTACTTAAAGACGATTAACCTTTTCAAGCACTTCACACTAAATATTTAATTTCAAGTTATAACTAAGCTCTTCACAATAAATATTTAATGCGGTACCCCCAAACTAAACTCTTTTCCCCGACATTATTGAAAATCAATGTTTGTGTAATTATCTGACGAAGGCCTACATTTAAGGCTCTTTTGAATAAATCATTGTTCGATGGCCCGCCTCTAATGAGCTTTGAAGGCCTTTCTGCCTCGTAATGTCTACAATGACATTGATTACGATCAAACCTTATTTGAATAAAACTGAGTAAATACTACTTTGAATAATGGTAGCTTTAGGTTTAGGCTTCGGACTTATAATTGAGTACTCGCAAGTCTAATGTTATTTTTAGGGATCTGTACCCAAACGGTAAAATCGGGACTCTGTTCATGAGACTTCGCTGTCCGTCTTTCTGTCCG
This sequence comes from Miltochrista miniata, assembly GCA_933228765.1. Classification (NCBI taxonomy): domain Eukaryota; kingdom Metazoa; phylum Arthropoda; class Insecta; order Lepidoptera; family Erebidae; genus Miltochrista; species Miltochrista miniata. Next base: position 30,938,454 of record OW121752.1, on the reverse strand, counting down.
TCTGGCTGTCATAAATTTTTCAAAGTTGATGTATTTCTGTAGCAGCTATGATACTTTTGTTGGGAGTCCTGGCACATCCTTCCAAGGGCTTACCCGGGACTCCCAACCATAGGATGTTGGGCGTAACGTGGGGTTTTTCAGTCGGTAGGTGTCCGGCATAGCATCCATGAGGATTTTCCATCACGTTAAAAAAAAGCTATGATACTTAATACTAAAGTCAGTAAAAGCGTGATATTTTGCCGTTTTTTGGTATGCAACCCTCTGCGCACAAGTCCGACTCGCACTTGGCCGGTTTTTTTCTTTCCGTGACAAATGTCGATTGAAGGCGAAATTTAGCACTATGTTTAAACCTTTTAAACTCAAATCTAATTATAGCAAATTACTTGTTTTGATTGATCATCTGATAAGCAACACTCAGTTTACCAACTGAATGGATTTGGCTAGGCTAACTAGGCTCAAAAGTTTACAGTAATTCAAAGGTTTTTATGAAAATTTGCCATTTAAACTGTAAAACAGGTACTGAAATTGTTGTCGATATAACCGTATAGCAAGTTGAGAGTGTGAGGCATTTATTGTTCGTTAGTCGTGACATATACCCATTGAAGAACGAACGAACTTTTGAAACTCTAATCTAACTATAAAAACTACTAATTTTAACTGACTATCTGATTATATAACGCTCATTTTAACCATTTAAATAAATTTGAAAATATTTTAAGGGGATTCTATTTTGTAGTATTAAAACAGGGGCTGAAGGGTCTCGGTGGCTAAAGCAGCAAGTTTTAGCCCCTCTCTATAAAATAGATTGCAGAGGGGCTAATGGCGAGACTTTGTCTGTAGTCTGTGACTCTGTTGCATTAAATTACGTCACTAGGTCACGTGGATTATCTGTTCAAAGTTTGAAATAAAACAAAAAACCGGCCAAGTGCGAGTCGGACTCGCCCATGAAGGGTTTCGTAGCAGCAAGTAACATAATATAAAAGTTCTTATAGTTCGTTGTAACTTAGATTGATGTTTTAACACGTTCGCAGTGGTAGTGATTTTTCTAACCGAAAGTTGCGGTTTATGACGTATTAAAAAAAAAACTACCAGCTCTATCTAGTTCAAGCTAATTTTCGTTGGTAGTTTTTATGGCAATGTACATCATATATTTTTTTTAGATTTATCATTCTCTTAGTTTAGAAGATAGAGGGGGGGGACACACATTTTTCCACTTTGGAAGTGTCTCTTGCGCAAACTAATCATTTTAGAAAAAAATGATGTTAGGAACCTCAACAGCATTTTTGAAGACCTATCTACAGATACCGCACACGTATGGATCTGACGAAAAAAAAATTTTTGAGTTTCAGTTCTGAGTATGGGGACCCCCAAAATTTACTAGTTTTTTTCTAGCTTTATATAAGAATCTTAATGCGGTTCACAGAATACATCTAGTTACCAAGTTTCAATAGCATAGGCCTTATAGTTTCGGAGAAAAATGGCTGTGACACACGGACGGACAGACAGACAGACAGACAGACAGACAGACAGACAGACAGACAGACATGACGAATCTATAAGGGTTCCGTTTTTGCCATTTGGCTACGAAACCCTAAAAATGACAACGTCAATCGGATTGAACTTTTACTTTCACAATAAACGTTGGAGGGGCAGTTGGGTGAGACCGTCCCACCGCTTCTTGTTATGCAAAGTTAATGCAAATAATATTGCCTGCATCGAACTACATACATACAGGGTTGGCACAAGCATGGCACATATTATACTTAACGCCTACAATTCAGTATTTTTTTCCCCTACAGTATTGGTTTTTGTCCCGCGTAAACCAACTATTACGCGGGACAAAAACCAATACTGGAGGGGATGTCGTATTGAAAGAAACAGACGCAGGTGTAACTACCAACTTTCGAAAATTTTCAGGTGTTCCACATGGCTTTTATTTTTTTTTTTTTTTTTTTTAGGAACAACGATCTTAATAATTAATTACAATATAGCCGTTATAAAAGTTTATGGCTAATAAGTAATTTACATCTAACTTAATTTACTAGGTATACTGTTTTTAAACTAAGATTCATGTTCATTGCAGTCTGTTAAGTATGAAAACACTTTGTTCACGTGTTTTATATTATAGCACTACCACTAATATTTGTTCACTACACTAATTCAAAAGGCTTAGTTCGGTTTAATCGTCTCACTATGTCCGTGGTATCAAGCAATTGGATCGCTTCGATATTCACATGGTGTAGGAGCCTGCGTTCGTGCGCTGCAGCAGACTTCGGTATGGTTTGGTAGACAGTATCCACGCTGAGATCACGGTGGAGGTATTGGCTTAACAACTGATGTTACTGCCCATATCGACCAGTAGTTTAACGTGATCTCCGAAGCACGGAAATACTTGTCTATTTACAAGTCAAAAAGTATTCACCGATACGAGGACCAGCCATCCGTAAGATAATTTACGCTGTAATAGATTACCGAATACTGAGTCAGCGAGAAACTAAAGCTCTGTAAAACGTTTATCACTGTTACATTTACGATAAGTAACAGTTTAAATTACTACGCGAACTGCAGTACGAACTACCTACTGACTGCCAGCAATAAATCGTTTGGCTGTAAATCCTATAGATTTATTAAGTTTGGCAATTCGACTGGATAGTTGCTGTTTTTCTATAGTAACAATGACCTTATAACGACGTTGCAGTCAACATTCAAGTAATATCTACTATCTACTGACATAAAAGACGATTTTTAAACTACTAAGCAACTAGAAGCAGATAAGCTTCTAAGGGCCAACTAGGCGCTACACAAGCATTGCCGACTCAGGCCCAGGTTCTGACGTCACTGAGTCAGCAGAGTCACGACCACTTCATATGTTCGTAAAAAATGCCTCTTCTTCGTTAGAACTTTCAATGACTTACGTATTTTGAAAATGCTACGGCGTAGTGTGTAGAGAGACCAATGTCAAGTAGTTGCTACGAGCGTGAATGGTGCTACGCAGCAATATTTGTTCATGACGCGATGAGTCATGAACGCTACGCGTGACGTACTGCTCATTCAATGACGGCTATGATTGTATTAGCTGATGCCCGCAGCTTTTCCCCCGTAATATTTGTGCCCGTTCTCGCTTCTGGTGGGAACGTATTAACAGAATAAAAATAGCCCATATGTTATTCCTGACTATAATGTATCCCTGTACCAAATTTCAGCCAGATCCGTTCAGCCGTTCGAGCGTGAAAGAGTAACGAACATCCACACATCCACTCTCACAAACTTTTATTACTATACACTATCACTGTTACTACTCTACCTAGATACATTAAAAGCGTCATAATCATAAATGAACCTTAAGTGGCTCTTAATAAGCAGTAACCCTCATGAACATTTTCAAAACACTTGTAAGTAGTGCGATTTATTACGAAAAAATATAGTTTGTATTTAGTTCTAATACTTGATACAATCCATGCGTGCATGGAAGAAATCCCCTATTCTAATTTTACCATGGATACCTAAGGTATACCAGCACTCCAGATGCAAAGTGTGAGGATGAACACCCTGGTGAATAGTACGATCATAAAAAGTAGTAGTATGAATGACACCTCTATCGATAAAATGTACCTGGATATTTTTCGTTGAAATAAATGGAAGTAGTGTTTGTGACAAGCCCACTAAACAATAAATTTGTACTACAATGATTTATTATCTGTTGTACTAGACGCTATTACGATACTACCATACAACGCTATAAATTATTAGTAACTGATACACCGCACTTTCTATGTTGTGTCATCCATTGGTTCTATACTAATATTATAAAGAGGAAATATTGTTGTTTTTGTTTTATTGTTTGTTTGTTTGTAACGAATAGGCTCCGGAACTACTGGACCGATTTGAAAAATTCTTTCACTGGTGGAAAGCTACACTCTTTGCGGTGAACATAGGCTATATTTTATTCCCGTATTCCCACGGAAACGGGAACTACGCGGGTGAAACTGCGTGACGTCCGCTAGTATATCATATGTTTGTTCCGCCGGACTACTGGAAATTAATTTATTAGTATTTCATTTATACTTTGTTCCGCGGAACTTATGGGAACTGAATTATTGATGCGTGGTTCCGCGGGACTACTGGGAAAAAAGTCTCACTTGTTCCGCCGTGGAACTACTTCAACAGAACAACTGGGAATAATCTCATAAATCACAAAAATAATTTAACAATTTTAAAGAAAGAAAGAAAGAAAGAAAAATAGTTTATTCCACTAGCACTACATAAACAAAAATATCAAAAACAATAACTAAAATATACATCCTTAAATCTAAAAACACAATTTCATTACCGCACTCTGTGGAATAACGGCCGCCTCTCAGCTTAATGCTGTCTGCATGTGGTTCATGCAGCCAGCGCTGGTTTTCAGAGGCGGCCGGACGCGACGCGACTACCCGATAAAACAGTCAGCAAAACAACAACTTCAAACAAACATCGCCAATCACATGCAACTATATTTAAAAAAAAAATATATACATAATAATAAACATAACAAATATGAGGGCTGGCAACATTTCTGGCAGTTTCCGTCTCCCTCCGAGCGAGAGACGCCACGCCACCGCCATTACTGTCAAGTGTCAATTCATGAATTCAAATTCAATATTAATATCAACTTTAACTTTCCCTTTCATTCCCAAGAAACTGGTTAAACCAGATAATGGTAACTTGTTATTCAAGTAATAATCATATTGATAACAAAGAAGATAAACAGTAAGCGACCTTAGTAAGTTGTGTTGCATGTGATTACGATTTGCATCCAGTAATCAATGTTCTGTTCTGTGGTGCAAAATGCGTTTAATGCTGTGTCAATCTTTACCAGTTCATGTCAACATTAACGGAATCATTCACAATTTCCATTATATACCATAACCATAACTCAAAGAGGTTAACGGAAGCGGGTATAGGAGGAAATAGGTAAGCCAAATCATTTTACCTTAGACTATTATTCTGCAATCTGAGCATTATACCTACTCGAAGAAATACCGCCACACAAATTGGTCCGGTGTTCACTACATTTATTAAATCAAGTTTTTAGTTTTCTTTTCTAGAAATTAAGTAGTAAGTTACTCAGGTACAGAAGTGGGCATTGGGACTTATAATTATTTCTTATTTTAAGTAATTTAATTTATCTAAATTCCCTTTATTTCAGACAGGAATGAAAACGGGCCACATTCCCCCTCACCCCTGGCACAACCAGCCCCTGGCTATTACATATCGTGCTTCGACCCACCCTACTCGACGGCTAATCCCACAAGGTAATAAAAAAACACTCAAACTCCTCTCAGGAAATTGGATAATTAGGCAGTAATCATTCCTTGACATTTTACACAATGTTACCCGATCCCAAAGCAAGCCAGGAACAACCTGCCTGCGTCATGGGAATCAGACCACGGATATCAATACCTATATACTTTTTGAATACACACACATTACACATAGAAACACACAGACTCCCGAGACAAACACCCATGGGTCACACAAACATTTGTCCCCGGTGGGAACTAAACCCACAACCTCCAGCGCCGCAAGTGGTATCACTACCGACTGCGCCACAGAGGCAATCAATCATTAACTAAATACATAATTTCCATAACATGAACAATATATAATTGTATTTAAATTACCTAAATAATTGTTATTAAAAACATTCAAAATATGTACATACACAAAACTATAAAACAACAGTCACTATATTAGGTATAATGAATTAAAGGTATCTTAGACAGATTTTATCTGTTGTGTCAAGTATAATGTCCTGAGATGCCGTAAAAATGTATTTTTCGTTTTCAGGCCGCGAATTGGTGGGGAGAGTACATTCCAACACTTAGCAGCTGCATGACGAAATGTACCTCAGAAAGCTGCCGTTCTGTGCCTGGGAAGTGATAAAGGGGGCAGCCCTGATCTCCTGCTAAATCGCTGCTTCTCATATCTCCAGCTCAATTTTTCTAAGAGATTAGTTGGACTTAGATTTTTAATCACCCCAAACAATAAACTAGCCAGGTGTAACTTCCTCCTAGCTTCCATTTTAAGAATTTTTAGCTTATTCAGAAAAGGGGTTACATGACTTCTTCTGGGGATGTCAGTGCAGAAACGAGCACAGGCGTTCTGAACTCTTTGTATTAAATCCTCAGTCCTCCTAAGCAGACAGGGACCATAGACTGTGTCACAATAGTTAAATTTTGAAAGTACTAGGCTATCGACCAGGAGTATATTCACTTTTCAATTTGCAGTTTTCTCACTCAACGAATAGGTATTGCTATTCAAAGGGGAAATGCTGCTAGTCTTTTGGGCACAAAGCCACGGGGGCCTTATTTAGGTTTAGTTAGTTAGTTAGGTTTAGTTTTTTTTTTTTTTATAGTAATATTTTGTAATGTTTACGTAATTGGCGCTAGTTGTTTTTTGCTTTTGTTTCTGAAAATCATAATAAATAGTGTCTCTGTCTTACCGTCGCGTCCGGCCGTCTCTGAAAATCAGCGCTGTCTGCATGTATCACATGCGGACAGCATTACGCTGAGAGGCGGCCGTTTATTCCACAATGTGTGCGTTAAATTTAAAAAAGTGTAAATGTATTTATTTTTAAACATTTTTTTTTGTTAGGTTAGTGGTGGTGGTGGCTATGACTGTGGAATAAAAAATAATTTTCTTTCTTTCTTTCTTTTCTAGTTTAGATAGTAATAATGTAAATATAGATATGTAATAATTATGTCTCTCTGTAATTTTTAACAATAAACGTATATTTAACATTTTTAATTATATTACTATCCGAAAAGATCGTCGCAAGTCGAATGAGTCCTATCACTCATTTCAATAGTAGGTATTTCTATTACAATCGTTTTCCAATTTGTATTACTACGATGGACAGAGATTTAATCTCTCAGAGCATTGACTCATACTTTCGGTCCAACTATAATTTTTACCGCCAATAAATAAGCATGAAAAATATCTACCTGAGGTTAAAAATTTATGCCCTTGATAAGTGGCGAGGCTTTCTATCCTTATCGTAGGGTGTCCTAAAGTCTGAGTTGTTTTTTTTCGGTTCACCGGACTGAGTTTCTTGGGGTGTTCTTCTAAGTCTGTAGCATTTCCGAACCCCCGGTAGAGTCACAAAAATTTTGACAAACCTAATTTTTTTTGTTTTTAATTTTAAGGAGAATAAATTTTATTTTATTTCTTTTTAGTTAGTCACTTATAGTACAATGGATTGTGTTCTGAGGATTTGTTTGATATTATGCCTCAGTTTTTCCAAACGTTTACAGTATGGGGTTCTTCAAAAGGGGTCTTAGAAGGCTTCTAAAGGGCCGGCAGCGCGAGTGTAGCGCCTCTGGTGTTGCATGGGTGACCACCAGTACAACGGGTGGGGCGTATGCTTATGTGCCACCTTAGTGGTATATAAAATAAAAAACTTCGATTGTCGATTCTTAAACTGTATTTTACCAAATCATTTACCAGCTTTCTAGATAATTTTTCGTTTAATTTCGCCCTCCTCTATTTCAATCGAGTATCCTAGGAAAGAGTGTGGTTCAAAAATATTACCCAATATTAGTGTTACTAATTGTATCCCGAACCAAGCTGCGCGCACCCTCTTGTCTTTGCTGTATCATAGTCTTTGAATTAATACGATTACACCTGCATACACTACTGGGTTGTTTTAGCGAAGTACTAAAAAACTAAAAAAAAACCTTCAAAATTAAATAGTATTTGATCTATTTGGACCCTACACAGGTTTGAAATGTCCAAGTCAGCAAACAAACGGACGAGGTTATGTGAAAAAGAAGCAAATCAGGAAACAAAGTACTGGACCAGTTCTTCAGGCCAGCATGGCACTGTAAGGCCATTCTTACCCTCCAGAAATTTTGGAAGAGGCTCTCGCCCCACTGTTCACTGTGATATGCTAATTTTATTCATGACAACTAAGTTCTTATACACAATATCTAAAAACTAATATTATAAAGAGGAATGATTTGTTTTTTGTTTGTTTGTTTGTAACGAATAGGCTCCGGGACTACTGGACCGATTCGAAAAATTCTTTCACTGACTGTTGGAAAGCTACACTCTTTGCGGTGAACATAGGCTATATTTCATTCCCGTATTTCCACGGGAACAGGAACTACGCGGGTGAAACCGCGTGACGTCCGCTAGTAGTTTTTATAAAGACTATGAGTGAACTCTGAACTGGAAATTATAAAAAAACTGAGCATATATTCATGAATGAACAGCACATTATAAATTATTGAGCCGCGTGTGAATGAAATATGACCACTGGCTGTGCTGTACATACTACTCAAAGCTAATGAACCTATAAAAAATGTTCTTGGCACTGCATCTACGAGTCACGATATTTTTGCTCAATGGTGTCCTAAATCGACTACTATAAATTTCAAACTTGAAATAGCCTTGTATTGCTTCCCTTTAACTAAATCTATTAAAATCTAAAGAAATTCAATCTTGCTGAAAAATCTTACAATGCAAACAAGCTGCAAATGTCTTTAGCTACCTACCTAATTAGAAGAAAAGTACCCCAGACAAAACCAAAGCGTACATTTAAAAGACGTTGAGAACACACAACGAGTCTCAGATCGATGCTCCACCGTACTCCTAATCGATAGCATCGTACTACTGCCTCAATGGGGTGCGCGCGCCGCCAGCCTTACGTAACGCGCAGAACTACACCTGTTGCTTAATACTACCAGCCATTTATAATCCAGCGCCGGTGGAAATACTCTCGGCCGTTCACACAACCACGATTTACGGGTACTACTGAATTTGGGCGGCTAGCCGAAGTCAATGCACCTTGGCAACCTTCGACGCTGCACTCAAGGGTGCATAGTAGACTGGGGCGGCGAGTATGTATGATAATGATCTTCGTTAGCGTTATTGGAAGGCGTAATGAAAAGTTTCTCTATTGAAAACTACCAGTGCATATACAAAATGCATCGGTGGCGGTATGCAAATTGCACTAAAAAAAGGTTCGTTTGTGATTCTTGTTTTAAGCTTTGAAAGAGGAGAATTTAAGTATAAATGCATAATTGATTTGGTGTTAACCATTGAAGTTATATCTGTTCCCTATACGTCTGCGAAGTGATGAAATTGATATGACTGTGATACGATAAGAGTTTGAGAGATCAGATGACAACTTCTCCCAATAAACTCGAAATTAAAATCCGAATAGGCTTTTTTCAATAGAAACGATTTGAATGCAACTGTTTCTCTGAATCTAATTACTAGCTACTAAGATGCGAAGTCGTTATGTTCAACGACCAGTGATTTTTTCATGAAAAAGGACAAACAATTATTATATTGAACTCAGACTAAGATTCGACGCCTGAGAAACCCAAAGACAATTTCTTCGTATGACTCATCACTAAGAGGATAATGATTACGGTATCAAATTGCAGTGGAAATTTATGAAGTATGAAGTAGTATTGCGATCGGATGTACACTACCGTTTGTCGCAGCGGAGAAGCCATGAATTACGTCATCATACATCCGTTATATTATTATTTTATTGGTGGTTATATTCCTTACAAACTGACGTTTTTGGACGTTTATGTTCTGAAAAAGTGGTTTATAGTTATTGCACGGGCGTCTCATGTATTGACAAAACATAAGTAGTAGGAGAAATTAGTCAGAAGTTAGAGTTAGGGTTAAGAAAATAGTGAGAAGTTAGTGCCGTTCTCAACTATTAGAACTTTCGTACAACATAAAAGTAAGTAAAGTAAACATTATTATGTCAATAAATTTTTTTAACGTTGGGAAAAATCCTTCATGGGTGCTATGCCGGACTCCTACCGAAAACAAAATCTCACGTAACGCCCAACAGCCTATGATTGGGAGCCCCGGGAAAGCCCTCGGAAGGATGTCCCAGGACTCCCATGGTCACTAACACCATTATTAGGGTTAACGGGATATTTATCATGAATTTTTATGATCACGGAGGAACTTCTCCTTCTCCACTGTGAATATATATTTTTTGGGTATCCAGCCTTGGGTACCCACGTTACCCAAATTTTGTCTTCAAAAATGTAACCATTCTAGCTAACCCAAACCGAGATCTTTGACCCCCTGCTTGTTTTCATTATGGTATTGATAACACTATTTTCATGAACAAATGTAATTTATCAACTCAGAAAATGCAGTGCTATCAGTTATGACTTGAGTCACACATAGTACCGAGCGGTTCGTGATTATACAAATACCATGACACAGAAAAAATAAATTAATCTATGGGAAACTCCAATGTTCTATGGTGAGTCATGACAGGAAATGTAAATAAAGTACTAAACAAAGTACATTATTACTTTTTAAGAGATTGTATTTCTTCAAATGTTAAAAAATAAATGTTATTCATTTGACACATCAAATGTGTCAAATGAATAACGTTAATAAAATCATAGGGTGACTCATTCATCCTCTGCCCTAAAAATAATTGGAAAAAAATAGGTAAGGGATAAACTGGTGTATGGAAGAAAGATCTTCAAGGTAAGAAACATTAAATTTCGAAGAAACATTAAAAATTTCCCAATAAGGTGGTAAAATAGGGGGGTAAATATTTTTCGCGTTTCTTCTTCACAATTGCGCTCTCATGAGATCCACTTTCTTTGCCATTAACATACTTGATTATACTTTAGATCAAAGACGTCTTGAGGTCTTTAGGCTATAATACTACATCAAAACAACGACTATCAGAGGCCGCACTTATATTAAACTAGCTGATGCCCGCAACTTCGCCCGTGAAATAGTTTGTTCCCGTTCCTACGTCCGATGGGAACTTATTTAAGGGATAAAAGTAGCCTATGTGTTATTCCAGACTATAATGTATCCCTGTTCCAAATTTCAGCCAGATCCGTCCAGCCGTTCGAGCGTGAAAGAGTAACAAACATCCACACATCCACACTCACAAATTTTCGCATTTATAATATTAGTAAGAAGTAAGATACATCGCCACTATTTTATAGCAAATACTATACCAGAATTCTTCATGAGAATATTTCAAGATAATAGAAAGCTTAAAGCAGAATATAAAATCTTTCTTGAATAAAAATACCTAGCAAAAGTAGCAAGTACTCGTTAGAATATCTTAGTTCGAGATCAATAGAATAGAATTCATGTCTGGAGTAAGCGTTTTATGTGTACTTTGCAGATAAGATCCGAGTAGTTTTACCAAAGTATTTATATAAACTATACGCTAAGAAGCTACAGACGTGTCTAGAATGTAAATTTATTCTATATCACGATAAATAGGTTATAAAAATAAGAATATTTAGGTCACAAGATGTTCAGAGATGGGGTTAGTGAAATGTTCAGCAATTTTATGAAAAGAATTTATAGATAATTTATATCGTAAAAGTAGATCTTAATATTAGTGATTTTAAACAGTTGTCGACTTCATAAAATCATAGATTACTCGCTTTCAGAGCAGTAATGTCAATCTATTGAAACTTTACGATTCACAGTCGCTGGTATTTATAATCTTCCCTTAACATTTTGATACACATTAAAGAAATTTCAATCTATCTGAATTTCTTATCTCTACAAACTATGAATATCATTTAGCACAATTCACATGCAAAAAAAAACTATGAGATTTCTTTATGAACATCGCTCGAGGCTGCTGAAAGTAATATCTATTCGCCTCAAGGCTAACGTCTAGACAACAGACAGTCACCATCCATTATTAATAGATAATAGTACTACCCGTTCACTCTCAGTTTGCCGGTCGCCTCTCCACCAGCCTCTACGCCAGCAGCAAACTTAGAGCGAACGGGCTGCATGTCACTAGATCTATGCCTCTCTATGTAAATATATATAAGAGGAATGTGATCATGTCGGGTTGTTTGAAATTCAAACAAGAGAGTAAGATTAACGACAAGTACTTATATGTGATGGTTACGTAACGATTTCACTAAAGCCTTTGATCTCAAGATTATCTAACTCCCTTTTCGTTTTATCCTCGTAATATTATGAACGTAAGAATTTGTAATTTCTTTCGTTTGTTGCACTGATTATTATGATTACGGGATTCTATTTTTGAGTTAGGTTTGACCGCTATCATCTAAGCAGAAATATTCGGTAAGGTACTAATCAGGTCGACTTGCTCTCTCCTATTTCCATATTTGATCAAAATTTAGTTGTTGGTACTGTTAAACCGATAATTTTTGGTGCATAATATTTCTTGGAATATTATTTCATACTTCACATATTCATGACAGACAAAATTCTCAGAGGGAGGTGAACCACGGAAAAAATAGAGGGTTTAGGATCTTTACTGTGTTTTTTACAGTTGATTTCGTATCAAAATTTAAATTTGGATCGGCTGTGGTAGTGAATCATCTCTGGTGTGGCAAACGTCCAAAGGCAATGGTGACAAATTTTGAGAAGTGATAATCTATCATATTAGCGGTATACAAAAAAAGAAACAACTTTTATTAGTTACTACAGGAGTTACATGGAATGGAAGTGTGTGTTTATTTCTATGAAAAATATCAAGCCTCATTATTTCTATTTCCAAATAACGTACACAATTTTCAAAAATGCACCTTCCACAAATGTAATAAAGTAAAAAGTTGTATGCAAAGCTGTTAAAAGCTCTAATAGTATATTCAACCCAGTTAGTGAGTGTCGAGACGGCGCCACCGATCAACTAAACCCCATTACAATGATGGTGACACGTGACGTTTCAGTCGATAATTGAAGCGTACGTACCCCCTAACCTTTCTGACAGATGACCTATTTAAAAGGCGACCGCTTTACAGAACAAAGCCTTAAAATAAAAATACTAAAAATAAAGGACATTTAAGCGCTGCAAAATATAGAACCAAATGATTGGGATCAGTAGGCTGTACGCTTGACTAATTTGTCAAGGTCTTAGTGACCTCAAAAGGACGAATTAGCTGTATTTATAAAGGTCTTAGTATTTTTCCACAAAAGTCTAAATAAAGAGACAGTTAAAAGCGCTTAAACAAAAAGAAAATTTTATAGAAAATATGGCGAGGAGTTGGAGGGGGGAAAATATGAAAGACTGTGGAAATAATTTTTTTTTACAGAGACTATTCAGAAGCTGATAAATATTATAGAAAACATTGATACGGTACCAAAGACTAGTTTATGAATAGGATAGAAGAGAAAAGTGGATCACTGTAGGTAGAGGAATGGAATTATCCAACGCTTGGGTTGTGATAATGATCCAACCTGATCAAAGAAATATGTGTTTTTTATTTAGTTATTGAACAAACATAGTCTGACAAAACAAGAGATAAGAAATACAAAGGGTTTTCTTAAAGGACCCAAGTTATAAATAACTACAAAAAATAGACAAAAAAAATCATATACGTCAACCTAATTGCAATTCTGGTTTTTTTTTACATACTAAGTACTGATGTGGTGGCAGACAAGCATACATGATGGAAAAAGGTTACCATAGTCTATGGACGCATATAACTCTAGAGGTCAGGAACTTTAAAGACGAACCATTCAACGACGGTAATACATTAAATAATATTGTATTGCCGTAATTCAACTGCTAAAGAAATGTGCCGTGGAATATTTTAACGTATAAAATCTCGTTATTAAAACAATTATCATATTTTTTTTTTTCTTTGTAGATAATACCGCGTATTTATTGGATAATGATCAAGTTTCAAGCACAAAGAAATATTTTTTGTCCAATGGACATAATTCTGCCTCGATACACATATTCCAATTACAACAATAACATGTTTTCTTATTATAAATTTATAAATGAGGGTAATTACATAAATCCTCATTATCCTGCATGTCTGGCTTTTAGCCAGCAGCCATTAATATTTTACCTCAAATTATCACAGGACTTTAATCTGCTTTATTCTCTTGTAAATTTTGTGCAAAAGTTGTTCTCATAATGAACAAATAAAGAAAATAATGCTTACAAATGAAGTTTTGATAATTATGGTAATTTTTTATCAGCACTGCAAGTTCGAGAGCCCTGGTTTATTCTACCAAGGGCGCACCAGTGACAGTCGTAGACAGATGGAAGGATACCGTGTGGTTTCCTTCGGTAGAAGTCTAGCAGGATAGCATCCATGAGGACTTTCACAGATAAAAATAGCCCCGCTAGTTCTCTTGTAATTTTTATTTAATGCCAAGAATAGTATTTAAGCTAGCCGCAACGGGCGCTCTCCAGCGATTCGGTCAGTACGCCGCATTGGTACGCCGGCGCCGGGCGCCGCGAGGTGCCGCTAGTTCAATGTTTTATAAACTATGGCTACATTTAGCATATACTTCACATGATTTATATCATTTCATACATGAATACATTAGCGAGTATGGATGTATGAAATTTTTCATCACGGTTAACCATGATAAAATGAGCGTATAGATTAATGATAAGATATATTTATTTGCGGAACACTATCTATACACACATAAGTACAGTACCCGGCAAACAACTTGAGCATCGCGTAAACTGGTGGGAGAAAGTTTGCGCATGTACACTTACGTGCAAAAATATTGTGTCATTGAAAAACGCTATTTTTATTATTGACATTTTATTGGGTTAGCTAATAAATATTTTTTAGTTGGAGGTATAGAGAGAAAAAGAGATCACGAAGTTGCTAGGTACTGTAACAATACCTTAATGAAAAAAAGAAATAGCTGAGCTTTTATTTTTATGAGACTACATAAGCATATAATAATTATGTAATGTTACACTAAGAGTAGCAGACAGAGGCGACACGAAAGTCTAAATGTCTCCAATTGATTGAGACGATAGGTATTTTTTACCCATTACCTAATTTCTGTGTGCTTTTAAGAATTTAATCTAAATAAGCTCAAATATTCATCCACACCTTCAGTGACTCGTCTCATGACAAAATTATTACGTTAATACCTAATCATTTCGTACGAAAATCATAGTCATTGAGCTGTTAATTTATTTGCAACGTACACATATTTACGTAACAAAAGGTGCCTATATAAACAATACGCTAACTTCAGAGGAATTCCTTTACACCAAATGCCTTTATGATCCAACGTCGCTTAACTTTATGTAATCTCAAGTAATACGTGGGATAACTTTCTTCTCGTTTGTAGTAAGTTGCACGGTGGAGGGTTACAGTTTCACGTGTGGATATAGAGTAGAATTATATTTTTATTGGAAACTAGCTGTGCCTTACGGCCTCACCTGGGACATACTACGAACAACTAAACACATATTTATGTTTTCTTTTACACACATACATAAGAAGGGGTAGTCAGAGGCATAGTATACGCCCATCACTTCATAGTTTTATATCCCACGTAATAGGTGGTGAGCCCATTGCCGTGTGGAATTGGACAGGCGCAGGTCGTGACGACCCGCAGTTGAAATTTTCAAGCCACCCATATGGCCTTCAACTTGGCTTTACGATTGCCTTTTTACTGACAACCGGGTTTCATTACAAGGTTTCCTTATCTACGTTTTTTTTAATGTGAGGAAAATCATACGTTAAACATGGCGGAAATATCTGCGAACCTGACTTAATGACGTCATGCTAATTGTACAGTATAATCCACGCGCAACGAGAATGTCGTCAAATATTATCGCCATATTGTCAAATTAAATGGAAAAAGGTTGTGCAAATGACATGCTGCAAAATGTTGCCCTTAGTCGCCGCTTATGACACCCTCGGGATGAATGGGGGTGTCGACATCTTGTACCCTTACTTGATGTTTTCCATAAAGTGAAAATATTCCATTTAACGAGTAGGCCGAGGAGAGGAGGTCAAGTGATTGCCAACTGGTCTGATTGTCACCTGGCCTCCACAACCCACCGGCGACGCCGAATTTCTGGCGGTGCTGGTTTATTCAATGCTCCGGCATCGCTGTGCAAGCTCTTTCTTACCTATAATAAATATTCATAGACATTCACACAACGCTATCTGATCCCAAAGTAACCTAGGAATAACCAGCTTGTGTTATGGGTATCAGACCACGGATATTAATACTTATATACTTTTAAATACATACATATTATACATAGAAACACCCAGACTCTTGAGACAAACATTTATGGGTCACACAAATATTTGTCTCCGGTGGGAATCGAACCCACGACCTCCAGCGCCGCAGGCGGTACCACTACCGACTGCGCCACAGAGGCAGTCTTATACTACCTATAACTACTTATATGTGAAGTGTAAATAGTAGCGAAAACTATTTCATCGCTGACAGTGAATTACAGTGGAATAAAAGATGATAACCTAACTATCAATGTCTCGGTAAATTGCATCACTTTTACTGAATTAAGTGTGATTATTTACTCGCTAAGAGTCCGGAATAGCATCCAAAACAAATTTTTCACACGTTAAAAAATGCATTCACACATCCACACTCACAAACTTTCGCAGTTATAATATTAGTAAGATAAGTTAAAAAATGCATACACTACTGGGTCTTCTAAGCGAGTACGTCTTTAAGAAACCTTAGACATCGATCGTTGGGGGTTACTAAATACCTACACACACCCTAAGAACTTGGTGTTAGGTTATATGAGTCACTGGCTGAGTTAATTGTGTGTATAGTTGTTACTTAGTGTATGATTCATACACGAACTTTGTATAATTCTCTTGCTACTATATAAAATTAATTTAAAAAAAAAGACCGGCCAAGTGCGAGTCGAACACTCGCACGCAGGGTTTCGTACCAAAAACGGTAAGAATGTACTTGTATTTTAATGTAACTTGAGAGATTTTTAATCATACATATAGGTATAGTCACGCCTTTATCCCCGAAGGTGTAGGCAAAGGCATGCGTCCACATTTCACCTTATAGTTTTATATCCCATGTAATGGGTGGTGACCCTATTGCCGTGTTAAAAATGGACAGGCGCAGGTCGTGACGACCCGCAGTTGAAATTTATCAAGGCGCATAACTTGGCTTAGCGATTGTCATTTTAGAGACAACCGTGTTTTATTTCGAGTTTTGTCAATGAATTGTTTTGCGAAACTTAGTTGCCTCTTACAACATCCTCGGTATGAATTGGGGTGGTTGCCTCTTACGACATCCTCGAGATGTATTGGGGTAGCGATATATTGTACTCTTTCCCGTTGCCACAGGGGCCTCCGTCGCCACACGGAGCTGGCGAGGTATTTAAAAAGGGGATATTTTTAAATGCACATCTATATAATTTTTCTGCACACTAGGTAACTTCACTAATTAACTGAATGCATACCAGAAATCTGAATGCTGTGCAAATAAACCAATTGAATAACTAAACATGTACTACTTAAAAAGCTAAAATTTTACACAAAACGAGATGACCTTTTTTATCGAATGTAAACCAAAAATGAGGGTCGTACACCGGATATAAGATTTGCAAAACAAAAATACTAATTGCTTATCTAAAATACTAACTTGCACTCTAAATTTTACAACCTTATAACGGAATAGGTTAGGTTAGGTTAGTTTTATTATTTTTTTGATTAATAAGATTTAATTTTGTAAATATGACTGATTAAATTGGGTTGTTAATTAGAATAAAAGATGTTCCTAAAAGTAAATTAGACGATGTTTTTCCTTAAAAAAGTTGTAATATGTTTGTTAAGCAAAGGAATTTTTAGATATACTATTATAATAATAGTGATTTGTTCAGTAAAATAGTTCTGCAAATACCATTAAACAGTATATTGAATTTGACTTATTTAGTGAGCATAATTAGTGTGCAAGTTAGTATTTTTGGTTGAACTTTGTAATATTTTGTTCGAAAAAAGGGAATAAACAGATATCGATTTAAATACATGCCTTTAAAAAGTGTGGAAATACACATATCAGCCGGATTCGAGCAGACAAGGATCATCTAGATGCCAGTCAGTGTCTGGATCAATTGAGTTTATCCCTGTGCTATTTTTTGGGGATTTTACTTTCATGTTAAGCGTGCAAGCAACTAGTCTTTTTCAAACTCTAATTAATGACTTTATTTATCTGATTCCTTCACCCACTATACTTACACAGTAACATTTTCTATATCTATTAAACACTAAATTCAAGATAATTTTTTTAGTTAATTAACAACTGTTGTTTTTTTTATTCTTTATTGCGCACAGAAACAAAATACATTGACATTAATAACTAGGAACAATGATGTGTAAGGCGAGCTTAACTGAACACTGAGTTTTTTCCCAGGAAACCTTTGTGTGAAAGGCAAGGCGCAACGGAAGCTTTAAGAAGTGTGTAACTAGATAGAAGACAACTTGTCAGCGACGCATCATTCTAAATTAGAACGAGCTGTAATGATATTTACTCTCATTAAGAATACTGGACTGCTGCTGCCCCTCGTGGCGACGGGGTCCCGTGTTGTGATGGGTAAGAGTACAAAACGTCGCCACCCCAATACATCCCGAGGGTGTCGTTGGAGCGCTTTCGCAAAGCGAGATCCATTGCGGAGAGAAGGAAAACTCGAAATGAAACCCGGTTGTCAGTGGAATGACAATCGTTAAGCCAGGTTGAAGGCCTTATCGGCTTGAAAAATTTCAACAGTGGGTCGCGGCGACCTGCGCCCGTCCATTTCAACACGGCAATAGTCTCACCACCTATTACTTAGGGCATAAAACTATAAGGTGAAATGTGGACGTATACTATGCCTCTGCCCACCGCATTGGGGATAAAGGCGTCACTATATGTACGTATGTAAATTCTGCTGGTAACGAGTGGGTGATGTTAAGAAAACACAATGTAAATCTATTGAAATGAAGTGTGTAGGTGTACCGTGTGGGTTTGTATTGCCCACAGCTAAGTTTACAAGATGAATATAGTCATATAACGTCTATATTTCACGATAGATTAAACCTTGTTATTTGATCAGTTGTCCCCGCCTACGCCAGTCTGTACTTAACGTGGGTATATTACTTTCATAATACAGTACAATTTTTTTACCAATTTAATATGTTTGGCCAAGTTTTAGAATGCCTGGGTTTTGCTCTTTATGATATGATTCATCACTCTACATTGCCTAGGGGGGAGGAAGGGGGGTGAGTAAATCAAATTTATCCCATATCACAATTTTCACGAGAACAAAGTCGCTGACAAGTTTTCTTCTATCTAGTTGCACACTTCTTAAAGCTTCCGTTGCACCTTGCCTTTCACACAAAGGTTTGCTGGGAGAAAACTCAGTGTTGAGTTAAGCTCGCCTTTGTACATCATTGTTCCTTGATATTTATGTCAATGTATTTGTATGTGCAATAAAGAATTTAAAAAAGCAACAGTTGTTAATTAACTGAAAATTCCATCTTGAATTTAGTGTTTAATAGATATAGAAAGTGTTACTGTGCAAGTATAATGAGTGAAGGAATCAGATGAATAAAGTCATTAATTAGAGTTTGAAAAAGACTAGTTGCTTGCACGCATCACATGAAAGTAAAATCCCGACAAAATAGCACAGGGATAAACTCATTTGATACAGACACTGACTGGCATCTAGATGATTCTAGTCTGCTCGAATCCAGCTGATATACTTAAGTATTTCCACACTTCCTAAATACCTGCCTCGCCAGCTCCGTGTGGCGACGGGGGCCCCTGTGGGAACTGGAAAGAGTACAATATATCGCCACCCTAATTCATCTCTCTTGTCAGTTAATAAATTTATAAAATTTAAATTGTGCCAGAAAGCTTATTATAATAGCATTCAAGACTTTCTAGAAGACAAGGCTGCCTGGCAGTGACAAGAATTGCTCCTTTCTATCTTTAAAAAAAAACTGTATTAGATACTAAGATGAGTTTTGGTAGGGACCGGACTGAGTTTCTTGGGGTGTTCTTCTCAGTCTGTAGCATTTCCGAACCCCCAGTAGAGTTACAAAAATTTTGACAAACCTAATTTTTATTTTCTCGAGGATGTCGTAAGCGGCGACCACCCCAATTCATACCGAGGATGTCGTAAGAGGCAACTAAGGGAACAGTTTCGCAAAACAATTCATTGACAAATCTCGAAATGAAACACGGTTGTCAGTAAAATGACAATCGCTAAGCCAAGTTGAAGGCCTTATGGGCGGCTTGAAAAATTTCAACTGCCAGTCGTCACGACTTGCGCCTGTCTATTTTTAACACGGCAATAGGCTCACCACCCATTACATGAGATATAAAACTATAAGGTGAAATGTGGACGCATGCCTCTGCCTACCCCTTCGGGGATAAGGCGTGACTATACTTATATGTATGTATAAAAACCTCACAAGTTACAATAAAATACATTTAAAAAAACAATGGCTAAAATCGGATAGCTAGTTTCGGAGTTCCGGAACAACCTTTCGACACATGTTTCAAATAGATTGTCAAGTAACTTTTTAAGAAACTTTGAAGCTAAAAGCATCACGTCTTCGCCAAATTTTTTTCACCAAGGAACGCTCACAAGCCTCCTAATATCCAAAGGTGCTATTAAGGACTTCGCTTTAGCACCACGTACATGCCATTAAAAACTTTTCTTCATATTACAATGTACTTACGTCTTGGCTTGACTTAAAATGAGGCTATTTTAAAAGCATGGATACTCGTATAGGGATATTTGGTGCTCAGTAATAATAATTATATTGACGTGGTAATTTTTTCCGAAGATCTTTTTATTGTTACTGCTACCTACTATATGAAAGTGTTTTATGGTGATAGTTTCCAATTTCAGCAAAGGATGCTCATATAAGATTCAACGAAAAATCATGGCGACATCTAGCAAATTGTGGGCCAGTTTCATAGTTCAGACCTACCAGGGGCTCTCAAGTTGGTGGCCCAATGTAATTCCTTGTTAGATGTGGTAAACGCTTTTCATGTGTCGGGAAAATATGTGAAGAAATTCAACATCTATAAACCTTACATATTCTAGAGATTGTCTGAAAATGTAGCCAAATAATCTTTTCTTCTTCTAAGCTCTTTTCAGAAAACATCATGGAGGGAGTTAAAGTCATCGTAATCTCAACAATATAATATGTTAAACAACAAACCCCAACAAAATATGTTTTTAAAGAAAACGAATGCCCAATAAAATTAAATCTAAAGCAATACTTCAAAGACAGCTGTTCTTTACTCCAACTCAATTATTCACAATTTAAAATTCCCCTAATTAGTTTCACATAGCTGTTTTAAACTTGAAAATACATGCCCTTGATTACAAAAGCATACATGAAATGAGTGCTTTAATTGGTTCATAAGTGAAATGGCGACCCGACCTTTTAAGTCCGCCACCGCCACCGCATGTAAAAGGGCCGGAGGGACGGATTAATTATTTCCCACCAAAAAACACATCATGTCTGAACCAGAGATTTACCAAACAACATAATTCACTCCTTATTTTTTATGTGAAATTTGATTAAATAATAGCTAATAATGATTTAAGTTACGGCTTGAATTTACGGGCCTCGTATTTCATTCGGATCGTAAATGATGCTATTGCTTTCCCGTCATGAAAGTTTAATTACGTTCAAGCTATTTTCTATAATTTACGATGTCTTAGGCGAGACCTGCGTACGCAAAACTGTTGCAATGTTTCATAAAAACTCACATAAACCAAGTGGCAATATCTGTAAGTGAGACTTCAAGCCATTCACACTGAGTACTATACTCAGTGAGAATGTACGTCGATGTGAAGAACAAAACGTTTCGTCTTAAAGTACAATAACCCTCCCGGCCT
Organism: Miltochrista miniata; assembly: GCA_933228765.1. Lineage (NCBI taxonomy): Eukaryota > Metazoa > Arthropoda > Insecta > Lepidoptera > Erebidae > Miltochrista > Miltochrista miniata. Next base: position 30,916,793 of record OW121752.1, on the reverse strand, counting down.
GACGCCCATCCCTCCCCTCACACCCTTTACACCCCTTTCTCTGTGAGAGGCGCCTAATGAGAAGCGTTGAAACCTAAAATTTGGTGCCAACTCGAACTCTGGAGTGCTCGAGACGGTTGAGAGTTGAAACGTCGACAACTGGAGTGAAGCTTACAATGCGCAATCGAGCAAAAGTAAGCTTTATGTTGGAGCTATAAGGATAAAAGTCCCTGTAGTACTAAATGTTTATCGTTCTGAAGTGACAAATGGTGGTATTGATAGAATTTCAACGATTCTATTTCTTAGAGATTTTATCTAAGGAAGCACTTGACTTTTCACTTGCGGAGAGTGAAAACACATTTTTAGTCACGCAATGTTTAGATTGAAAACCACGTTCATATTACAAAAAAATATACATAAAACTGTGATTCATTGTTTGTCATACATAGCTTTACACACACATTAGTAAAAAATCAATACAAGGACACACTCTGACAATATTGTAATAGCTGTTGATAACATACGCTTGAATCTTTGAAATGAATGCATAAAATCTAGTACATATTCCTTTACCTACATGATGAAAATTGGAAAATACTGTTGGAAAGAACTAAAGGTTTTCGTGTCAGTTATTTTAATCTTACATTTTCACAATGGGGCATATACGTTAATAATAAATAAGTAATACTCTGACTATCTAGGTGGTATATTCCTTGTATTATGATTGAGGTCAACATTGATTGATTGATTGAATAGGTGGCCCCTGTAACATACTGAAATGTTACACAGACTTTAATCACGTGTGTTTGTGTGTCTGTTGATCGTGTGTAATGTATATGTGCGTCGAAACATCCAATATCAGCAATCAAATGAGGTTAGATGCAGTTCCGAAAATTGGTCTTCACCAAAGACGCCATAATCAAAATCAATTAGGGCTTAAGATGGTCTTCACCAGCACAGATAACGCACTCATCGCTATTTATTAGGTTATGAATACTGTGGACCCCGCCACAACCAAAGTTTCTGCGCTGAGGTCCCGGGTTCGATTCCCGAGTCGGTTCAAATATTTGTGTTATCCACAAATTTAGTTTTGGAGTTTGGTAGAAATACACGGTGTTTCTTTTAGGGTGTCAAGCCGCCACTAGCTGGTAGCAGGGTTCCATACCTATCGATTTAACCCCCATGTATGTTCTACGATTTTTTGTAGTTTTCGAGATATAATGTTCTGCATAATTCCCTATTTTTTTATTATCGATTAAAATTTTTACATCTAGTGTCAAAGTTAGGAAGGAGATTATTTTGTTCATAATACTGCAATCATAATAAAAAAATATCCAAGAAAAGTCGAACCAAAAAGAAGAAAGCCACGTGGACACGTAATTATAAAAAATAACGAAAAAAAATTATATCTCGAAAACCACAAAAAATCGTAGAACATATATGGGGGTTAAATCGATAGGTATGGAACTCTGCTAGCAGCTAGTGGCGGCTTGACACCCTAAAAGAAACACCCAGTATATAAGTAAGATTTTATTTTACGTGAGGAAAATCTTACATGGATGCTATACCGGACTCTTACCGACTAAAATCTACACGTATCCTAATGAATCTTCTGAACCCATGATAGTAAACTGGTGCGGTGGTAGGAAAGCAAATAGTTACTACCCGTTCGCTCTAACTTTGCCGCTGGCGTAGAGGCGTATACCCGAATTTTTAATTACACGAAGTAAATTGACAGTAGCTAATGTCACTTCGTCACAGACAATACGCAACATTGTATGAAGAAGTGACATTAGTTGCTGTCAATTTACTTCGTCTAATTAAAAATTCGACTTTAGTACGGAGCCGAGCGGCAAAGTTAGAGCGAACGAGCAGTATGTGGTTTACTTTAGAGATCTTATTTACACGGAACCGATACAGTAAATTAACATATGTCATCAACTAGTTGGTCCGTTAGGAATAAAGTCCTTGATTGAGTTCCATTCTTTACAACGGTTGGTCGGTTTAGTAATTTAGTTGGTCGGAGCAATTAGTTAGGTTTGTAGGAGTTATTTTGTTGAGCGGAGAAAGACAGATTATCCTCTATGTCATTTGCCGTACCGTTATTTGATAGTATTTCCATGATACACTCGTAGTAACCTAGTAGTCCGCGGGATACCGAACTCTTTCGAATATTACAGCGAAAAAAAATAACAAAAATAAAACCGGCCAAGTGCGAGTTGGACTCGCCCATGGAGGGTTGCATAGCAGCAAGTAACATAATATAAAAGTTCTTATAGTTCGTTGTAACTTTAATTGATGTTTTAACACGTTCGCCGTTGTAGTGATTTTTCTAACCGAAAATTGCGGTTTATGACGTATTAAAAAAAACGACCTGCTCTATCTCGTTCAAACTAATTTTTGTTGGTAGTTTTTACGGCAATGTATATCATATATTCTTTTTAGATTTATCATTCTCTTAGTTTAGAAGTTAGAGGGGTGGGGGGGGACACATTTTTGCCACTTTGGAAGTGTCTCTTGCGCAAACTATTCACTTTAGAAAAAAATGATGTTAGAAACCTCAATAGCATTTTTGAAGACCTATCTATAGATAACCCACACGTATGGGTTTAAATGAAAAAAAAAATTTGAGTTTCAGTTCTGAGTATGGGGACCCCCAAAATTTACTGCTTTTTTTAAAGTTTTATATAAGAATCTTAATGCGGTTCACAGAATACATCTAGTTACTAAGTTTCAATAGCATAGGCCTTATAGTTTCGGAGAAAAGTGGCTGTGACACACAGACAGACAGACAGACATGACGAATCTAGAAGGGTTCCGTTTTTGCCTATTGGCTACGAAACCCTAAAAAGACTCTGTAAGTAACAGAAATGTTATGTAATAATAAGTGCAACCATGGAACTACTAGAACAATAAAATCCCAGTCGTTCTATCATGGAACTGCGCAACGGAACTACTGGAATACGGCGATAAAACTAAACTGGTCTTACTAAAACATTCTGTGCGGAAACGGCGGCATTATTTTGTTTCTACTAAGTTAGAACGAAGGAGCTGATCAATCCTAGGGCATCCTTTCGAGGGCTCCCGGCAGCAGGCAGTCGTAAGGCCTCACATTATTTTATGCGCTACAAGTCCGGCATAGCATCCATAAGAAATTCCCACGCGTAAAAACAGAGCAGCTCGTGAGAAATGTCATTCCTGTTACCTACAGAGTAAATCCATATTCTGTATATTTTTTTCGAGCTTTTTCTCTACGTATTACGGTGAACTCGGAAAAGCTTGCTCCCGTGTTGCCACTTGTAGATAAGATTCTTCACTTTCTTTCCGAGGTCGACACAAGAGGGAAATGAAATTAATAATTCTTAAGTCGTAAACATTTTATAGTAACCTACATTCAATATAAACCTCGTTTGAAATTTTATTTATGTTGATAAATCATCAGAGATAATCCGATTGCATACCAAATATCTAAAGTTCAAAATTTTGATGTACATGAAGGTTTTTGTTACAGGACGTCCTGGGACATCCTTTCGTTGGCCTACCCAGGGCTTCCGACCCTGGACAGTGGTACGGCAAGTGTGGTTTTAGTCCGTAAGAGTCCGGCATAACATCCATGAGGAATTTTCACACGTTACAAAAAAAATAATGTTACTGTACGACTCTTTAGTATTTTTTGACATGTGGATAGGGATGCAAGAATCTACAGATATAGAGAAGAATCTATAGATAGGGATACATTACAGACAAACTGAATCCACAGAGCCCTGATTATCACAGAATTATTATTATCATCGACTTTATATAAGCAGGTACAAAAAAACATCTGAAATCTTTTTCTGAAAAAATAAAGTACCTTGAAGATCAAACAATGAGCTACATCAAACAAGAAAAACATTGTGTTGTGAACAAAGACCTTTGAAGCAATATTTTTGTGGTTTCATGAGAAACCACAAAAATATTGTTTTAATAAGTTTTCGAAACACGGTGGAGTCCTGGGCACGTTCTTTTAGAATACAGTTAATTACATTGGATCTACTTATTATTTTTTATGCAAACAACTTACATACAATCACGCTTTTATTGTTGAGGAGGTAGGCAAAGGTGAATTGCATATTTAATAAGAAACACGGCAATATGCTCACCACCTATTACGTGGGACATACAACTGTGGTGAAACGTGGGCGTATCGTATACTATGCCTCTGCCTACCCCTTCGGAGATAAAACGTGACTATATGTATGGTTGTAGGTATGTAATAAGAAACAAACTTATTGCTATCAAATGGTAAAAGATTGGTTAAATTAAATTAATTTCCTGAGATATCCAGTTGCTTCTGAACCTTGTTTGTTATTATAATTATTTTTATGCAAACTTATATCTATACATGTCTACTAAGTTCAGAATAAAACTTACTGCTTGCATTAATAATTTCAAAATCGTGAATCAAAACTCTATTCGAAATGCTATCTATAAATATCTTTGCTCAGAGTTTCAAGATAGTAGTCGACTTTTCCTTCTCTATCAATTTAAATTGCTACAAAGAAGTAAAAAGAGAACGTCACTTTCTAGAAGTAAATTAACTAGTTTTTATCAAAGTAAAGTATATTATACAAAGAAATACTTTATATTAATTTTACTAGTTTCAGCAGTAACTAGGTTATATTTTTTGCGTAGCTCGCTACGGAAGCGCTGCTACAGCGTTCGTAGCACGTAGCTCCTGGGACTTTCTTAATTAATTTAATTCTGTGACTTCTTCCACTAAAAATACATACATAAAATGATTTTTGTATTTAAATTTTACAGAAAAATTTGCTGCTACCTGAGATCTCTTTTCCCAGTCATTTTGCATATATTTGTGACCAAATCTATCCTAATTAATATAAAGAAGAAAGATTAGTTTATTTTTCTATACTAATATTATAAAGAGGAAAAATTTGATTGTTTGTTTGTTAGCATCGAATATGCTCAGAAACTACGCGACCGATTTGAACAATTTCCTCACTGTTGGAAAGCTACACTCTTCCCGGTAAACATAGGTTATATTTTATTCTCGTATTCCCACGGGAACGGGAGATACCATGTGACGTCCTCTAGTAATTCATAAGCATGGAAAGTACTCAGTTGATTTAAATATGTATTTACTCAGAAACTACAGACTATATAATATCATCATGTTACGGCTTATAGGAACTCATAAATGTTAATAAATCTGACAGCTTTTTGACATTCTTCTAAATACGGAAACCCATACGATTCAATAGCTGCTATGGAGTTCGTATTCACAGGCAAAGCCGTGCACCATAGCTAGTTAAATCACATAATTTTTTTAGAATGATGTAAGAATTCTAAGTAATGTTAGCTTTATGTAAGTACATCATATTTAATGTACAAGCAAACAAAACAAAGTTATAATGGAATTATAATTGCATTCCATTTCCTGATCCACGTCAGGCCAGTAATTTGTTTTGGAGATATGAATCAAAATGGGTTTGACGTAATAATTCAATCTATTTTTTTTACTTTTTCAATCAAGTCAACTTTCCATTATTATTATCTTATTTATGTTGTGCTTTTTCGGTAATAAATAAAAAGAATCTTAAGAAGTGTGCGAGCCATGCTCTCCGACGGGAGTAAGTGGGACTGCGCCGCTTCTTTCTGCGAGCAGGTCATGCTCACGAAGGAGGCGGCGGGCCGGGTGCGAGAAAGAACTCTCCCACCCGAGTTCCGCAGTCGGCGCCCTGGGCGCCGCCGACGTGTCTTCGCCGAGGACTATCGGCCTCCATGACCGGGGGTCTGAGGACGGTGAGAGGGCCGCTCACCGTCCTTACAGAAGCAGGCCCATGACGGCAGCGTGACGTAAGCAACTCACGCACGCCCCCCCTTAGAAGCGGGGTCACACCCGAAACCCCCCATAGACGCGGGATTGCACCCGAACCACCCCCTGGGCGAGGCCGCAGTGGCGGCCGTGGGTCTGTTGGGAGTCACGGGACATCCTTCCTGCGGGCCTACCCGGGGCTCTCAACGATAGGCTGTTGGGCGTTACGTGAGGTTTTTAGTCGGGAAAAGTCCGGCATAGCATCCTACGAGGATTTTCCCTCACGTTAAAAAAAAAAAATCTTAAGAAGTTCTTAAGGCGAATAAAAAGATTATTGTATTAAAAATAAATAATTAATAATTCCTTTTTATTTCAACGGTACTAGGTACTTTAAAATTAGGTCAGGTTGTGGAATGATCTCCCTGCCCCAATTTTTCCAAACGCCTATAGTATAGGGTTCTTGAAAAGGGATCTTGAAAAGTTTTTACAGGGTCGGCAGCGATAGTGTGGCGCCTCTGGTGTTGCAAACGTTCATTGACTGCGGCGACCACCAGTCCTCCTGGTGGGCCGTATGCTTGTCTACCACCTTAGTGGCATTTCAAAAAATGGCAGTAGAATTTAGTTAAATAGTGTTCATTATAAGTCTTATTTAGAAACTCTAAACATCACTCTTCAGATTTGAATCATCATCTCTTCAGATCCTTGCCTTAGATCAGTTTAGATTTGGAGGGTATCTAACTATTTACTTTTTACTTGTAACACTTGTTATATAAGTATGTACTTAGTTATATGAAAATGGTGAATGGCGAAATTTTCTGAAATGAGGCTTCGCAACGATTTTCCTAACAAAAGTATCGCTATATCACATGTGGAAGCTGGCATGGAGTGAATGACCTCCTAACTTTTTTAGATATGTTGTTCCAAATTCTCGTATTAAGCCATCGTATGGCAGACAGCCAATGATAAAGATTCATATGAGATAACCTATTTACACACTTCTCGAATATTTATTGGCAATACAACCTATATTGAATGGCAGCTTGAATACCTTGTAAACAGTCGTATTAGATGACGTAAAGTTTTTTACACCTAATTTTCAAAATTCGGGAAATAATAGTATTAAACGTTGTGATTTAACAGCAAGCAAATTTTTATGATATGGAACCTTAGGCGTTTAACTTGTAAGCTAATTTATTGTAATACGAGTGTATTAAAAGGTGTATTTAAAGACTTTGAATAAAGAGAAAATTGTGGAAACTTTAACTTACTGATGAATAAAATGTAACCATGAATCTTCACACGACATAAATACTTTCCAGAAAAATCTAAATAAAGTAAAGTAAAAGACAGCTACCCAGAAATATAAGGTTTATTATAATTATATTGAACACTTTTAAATTTAATTCAAAACAATAGCAAGTATTTTGCAATCTTTAATCTTTGTAACAGGTAATATACTACAGTTAGGTGTTATGATCCGACAACAATACTTTTTATAAGATGAATCTATATTAAGCGCTCGTGGCCCCGCGGACTCAGTGTTCTGTAAACGATCACTGCAGTAAGCAACTTTCACTATGGCCGGTCCATGGATGGGTGACCATTCATGTGATCACTTTGTGACATTTATTTTGAGCGTTTCCGTGCTTCGGAAGGCACGTTAAGCCGTTGGTCCCGGTCGCCAGTAAAATGGCAGTCGTTAAGCTAAGTTGAAGGATTTATTTTCAACAGCATGCAGTCACAACCTGCGCCTGTCCATTTAAACACGGCAATACGGCTCACCACCTATTACGTGGGACAAATTATACAAAGGTGAAATGTGGGCATATAATATGCCTCTGCCTACCCCTTCGGGGATAAAGGCGTGACCATATGTATGTAAAAAAAAATAGAAATGAATAAGTGAATCCCCGAACTCCAATACGCATAACACTACAAAAAAGAACAAGTCCATATACCGCCAACGTCCAATGAATGAAATATCAATACCATACAAATAGACAATCATTTAACTGCACAAAAGTCCTTGAACTTTACCTGTTAGCCAGGAACTATTCATTCACGAACTGCCAATACATTTGGGGTCATTCAACGAATTTCGAACAAGCAATTTCGGACGTGAAAACTGTCAATGTCGAATAACCTTTGCTGACGTAAATAGGAGATCAGGTAACTAGACTGAAGAACTCGCTGTTGAAAATTTTGTGGTTGAATCAGAGCCACTATCATAGACTATAAGCTTCGTATAGATACTCCGCTTAAAGATCTCAGTTGAAAGGGAACAGAAACACGTGTTCTATTAGGGTTGTTATTTTTGCTGAAAGTCCGACAAAGAAAATATTTTTTCTAACACTGAGTTCTGGGTACGCTTCTTATATCCCCCAATATATCGATGACCACTTTCAGACAGTTTAGTTATTTGATTGTTTGTCTCCTAAATACAGCCAAACAACGGAATCATCCTGTCCATTGCTAGACAGAGGTCTCATCGAATGGTTTTCAGAGAGAAATTGGCCTTAATACAAGCGCCATGTGCGTTGGTACAGGTTTTTGGTTCAAGTTTTCCATCTTTCGCCATTACCTCTTCATTTAGTCAGCAATGCACCACTTGCAGGTGAACCTGGTTATTATTTTCTTTTTTTTAACTTGAGGAAAATCCTTCATGGATGATGATGATGATTCCTACAGACTTATGACCCAAAGATCTCTAAAAGTAAAGTTTTAAATATTGTAAACATGTTCTACCATTCATTACCGTAACGTCTATGACAATAATCGATCAAATTTATTGACACAAATTTGCAACACATAGTAGAGATTAATCCAATATAGTTCTGAAACCTTTAAAAGCTATGAAAACAAGAGTGACGTCATGCACTGCAATATTGTTTGCGGTAGATATCGATATCAGGTCAGGGAACGCGTTAAGCCTTTTAAAGCACTTCACGCTGACGCCGTTCGTTATCACATCAGTCGAACTACAAAGCTATTTTTGCACATGCGTCACGTGTATCGTAACGCGTATTTTATGCAACTTTGAATGCCGCTATCAGGTTTTTGTTGAATTATGGAAAAATTCGAATGTTGACGCTTTCTAGAATTTCTTAGTGAGAATTCGAATAAAGTGAACATTAGGCACCTTTTAATAAATTATTTTTGGACGTAATGTGTGTAATATTGATGATTTTGGTTCAAGTTATTTTAATTTAAAGCGTTCAGATTTTTATCATTCGGTAAATTTATCTTCCTAGATTAAAACGAATGAAGTGAAATTCTAGTGGTGAATTACTCTAAAAATACTGCATATTTCTCAACTTCAAAGTTAAAGTAGTAGAATCACCTGGTCGAAGTGTTCAACTTAGTCTATAGATCTTTTCCACGTCAGATTTTGATCAATTTGAATTTTAAAAACTATACTCTTTGCTACAGGAGTGTGCGAAAACAAGGCAAATAGCTCATTCTAGTAAATAAATAATATAGATATACCTAGTTCATTATGGTTAAATAGGTTTAGACAAGAACGACTCGCTCATACAAGCTAAAAAAACATGACTTATCTCTAACTACAATGAAAGTTATAAAACGGTCGGATCCTGTCATAAAATCAGCTTCTTCCGGGTCCAATTCCCCACTTCATGAGTGGAGCCGTAAATTCTTAATGTTTGACCGTTACTCACAAACAGCTATAAAAATATTCTCCCTCATATTTTTATGAACGCGTGTTCTGAAGTACCAAGTTAATATTAGTTTTGGTTCTATGAACAGTGGACCTATTAAATACATAGGTTTTTAATCAAATTTCATTTTTTATGTATGTAGGTAAAAGTACCTTCTGATTACACTGATACTGTGATTAGTGACACCTGGCTTAAACTCAGTCAACATCTGTCAAAAAAGTCAGATCGTGGTGATAGGTTCGAATATAACTGTGTTTAACCCCTTATTAAATAAACTATCAAATCTTCTTTGGAATCAATTCTCAATATACAACTGAGCGAACAATCTTGGTCCCAGGCATCTCTTCCCATTAAATATAGTGGGCTAGGGATCCGCAAAATTTCTAGTGTGGCTTTGCCAGCCTTTTTGTCATCTGTACATGCCACGTCGAGTCTCGTAGGTAAAATTCTGACGAATTGTCTTACAGACTATGAGACGACTGGCCTTACAGATGCTAAGAATGCTTGGCTAATGGCTTGTTCGGGACAAAATTTACCCACCCATCCAAATTTACAACGGAGCTGGGACGACGCTATATCAAAATGAACCTTTGACTCCTTGTTAAATGCTAGCTTAGGCCCGGATCGGGCCAGATTATTAGCGCTCAGTAGAAAGGAATCCGGTGATTGGTTGAAAGCTTTCCCTACAGCCAACACCGGAACTTTTTTGGAACCGGACATCCTAAGAATTTCAGTTGGTTTGAGACTTGGCGTCACGCTTTGCGCTCCACATCGATGCCCCTGCGGTTTTAACGTTGAAACTTTGGGGCATCATAGTCTTTTATGTTTAAAGAGCGCAGGCCGCTTCTCACGCCACGCTGCGCTGAACGACATCATCCGCCGTGCTCTTGCCACCGCCAATGTGCCTGCGCTCTTAGAGCCAAACGGCGTTTTCAGGGACGATGGCAAGAGACCGGATGGTATAACTTTGATACCGTGGGAGATGGGTCGGGTCCTGGTGTGGGATGCAACTTGTGTTGACACTCTAGCCCCGTCCCATCTTCCTAAAACAAAATTAAAAGCCAGTGCAGCAGCGGAAGCGGCTGAAAATATTAAAATTAATAAATATAAGGGTCTCGACTCATCGTATCGTTTTTGTCCAGTCGGTGTCGAGACCCTAGGTCCATGGGGTCCCAATGCGCAAAAATTTTTCAAGAATTTGAAAAAGCGCCTTGTGGAGTCAACTGGTGACCCAAGGGCTGGTAGTTTTCTTGCTCAACGAATAGGTATTGCTATTCAAAGGGGGAATGCTGCTAGTCTTTTGGGCACAATGCCACGGGGGCCTTATTTAGGTTTAGTTTTTAGATAGTAATAATGTAAATATAGATATGTAATAATTATGTTTCTCTGTAATTTTTAACAATAAAATAAACTGTATAAATACAATTAAGAAAACGGTAATAAGTTGTCTCTACATTTTACAGTAAAATCTACTCTATCGCCCACGCTTTATACTCAATATTGAGTAAAACGTCGTCTTTGCCAGCTTCTTTCCATAAATTCCTTCTCCAGTTATTAGTTTTTTTTTAGTGATATTCCATTTTCTTTTAATCAATATTAACGACAAAAGTCAGAGCAACTTAATATCTTAATCTAGGTCATGTAGGTCATCCTGCGATGTACTACACCGGTTTTATTTCCAGCCAGTTTCAGGCTGCCACAGACGATAGGTTAATAGGCTTGTTTTAAAAAAGTATTTTACTAAATTTCATTTTTGTAACCGCATTTTTAAATTACAGTCACGACTTTCATCCGTCGCGTCGTTTATCTCAAAGTTGATACTTCACCAAAGTTTATCCCATTATTAGCAGTATGTGGACGAAAACTTTACATATTTCGAAATTTGAGGTTACGAACCGAGCAAGCTAATAAAAAGCTTAGAATAAAGGGGAAGTAATGACATACTTTTATCCAAATTGTTTAGCAAAGTAGGTTCATGTGAGAGAGAAGGAGGGGGTAACAGAGAAGTTTTAAAGCAGCTAAAGAGTTATAATGCAACATTGCAATCAAACATACAGTAAACAACCCTGAGTTGTGGAATAAATTAGGAGGCGCCTACGTCCAGCAGTGTACTGCCGTTAGCTGTGAATAACAAAACTATGAAGCTGCATATCCATTTTTGAACTAATTCTGGCCAACTGTGTAGCCCTCGTACTGACAAATAGTGTAAGAACGAATCAACCTGTGCAAATTAACTGGCCTCATTGTTTAGTGATTAGTGTGCCTGACTACGAATTCGGAGGTCGTGGGTTCGATTCCCACCCAGTACAAATCTCTTGATTATGAGCACATTGATTTATTCTGTGTCTGGGTATAATCTCTACTATTATAAATTAGTAAAAATTGCTGTGAAAAATTTTTTTTAAAATTTATCTTGAATATTCAGTATTTATTGAATATTCAAGATAAATTTTAAAAAAAAATTTAACAAAAAAAAACCGACTTCAAACAAAAACTAAAAATTGAAAAATAAAATTAATTTAGCACAAAGTAATAGGTAGTATATTTAGTTTTATATCAGATATTATTGAATGTAATACTGAAATCGGCGCCAAGTAAAACTATAGGTTTAGGTAGATATTATTAATCTCTCATAGAAATATTGGCACCGATTTCAGTATTACAGTTAATAATATCTGATATAAAACTAAATATACTACCTATTACTTTGTGCTAAATTAATTTTATTTTTCAATTTTTAGTTTTTGTTTGAAGTCGGTTTTTTTTGTTAAAAATTTTTTTTTTCATGATTTTCAGTGACGGTTAGACTGAAATTATATCTGTCTAGATATATATAGATCAATACAAATTAATCAAGCCCAAACACAAGATAACTGCTGTAAATCGTTAAGGAATTCCCTCGATTCGAGGGATTTCTTCGATTTCTCCAGGATCCCAGCATCCGATTCTGACTTCCTGTATATGGGACCACATGGAAAGCACCAGCTTTCAAACAAAAAAAGAATTTTCAAAATCGGTTAACTCCTTCAAGCGATTTGCCGGTAACAAACATAAAAAAAAATAAAAAAAATACAGACGAATTGAGAACCTCCTCCTTTTTTGGAAGTCGGTTAATAAATAACTGTAATCGACCAATTTATTTAATGTTTCTTTAGTTATTTGTTCGGATTTGGAGCAAAATTCTGTAGCTTGATCATAATTTTACTATTAGGATTTTGTAGGCTTTTATTTTTAACTTAAATATAGCTGTATGTTTCATCAAAATCAGTTCAGCGGAAATTATATTACTGCTTGACCTATGTTTTACTTGAAGCCCTATACATTGAACAGGTCAAAGTCGATTGGTGATAAATTAAAATCACCTCGCGAACGAAGTCGCGGGCAAAAGCTAGTTTATCTATAATATCGATGTATCAATACATATAATAAAATCGTAACAGGTCGCTGTCTGTACATGGAAGATAAATAAGAAAAAATATTATAGGGTGGCTTTATGAACGCAATAGAACCCAAAACAATGATTTTTAGAATTTTTGTCTGTTTGTCTGTATGTCTGTATGTCTGTATATCTGTTTGTCTGTACGGTTGTGCACGCTAATCTCAGTAACCGCTCAACCGATTGCAATGCGGTTTTTTTTATTGTGTTGAGGTTTGCTCCAGTTAACATTTAGCGTTTGTTTTATGTAAATCGGTTTAGAAATAAAAGAGTTATAACACTTTTAAGAATCAGATATTTTGAAAATTTTAATTGTAGGGGTTTCTTTGAATGTGAGTGAACCTAAACTGGCGTGTTGGCTTAGGCGTGGACTGAATTGTTTAAAAATAGTCTTAATCATTAAGCTCTTTTATGATTAAGCAAACAGGGCAGTTTCAGATGCTGCTTGATGACTCTGATGAAGAAATACCTTTCCTTTCATACACCTTATGTGACGTAAACGAAGTTGCGGGCTCAGCTAGTTTATAAATATAAGTATGTTTATCAGTCGTCTAGATCCCATAGCACAAGTTTATATTAGCTCATGAAATTCATTTAGTAGTAGTTATTTAATTTGGCCTAGATGATGTTGTGTGAAAATGTCCACTAATATTTATTATTTTTATTTATTGTATAAATATGTTTATCTACTCTGATACTATAATACAAAGATTATAAAATTGAAATCAATACTATTATGACAAACATTACGCACAGGCCAAAAAAAAAGTTTTATTACGATACAGGTCTTGTATGGACACCTATATCATAATAAAACTTTTTAATCATTACGATACACCATAAACAATCTCCAGCTGAAAAATAAGTTTGAACCTCTACTTTAAAAAAAAATTATGTCTCCAGAGTAGCGAAAAATCCTAAATCTATGGTCTCCGCAGCCTAAAAAAAAAAAAAGAAACACGCATGCGCAATCGATGTTAGCGCCTTGGCGCCAACATTTTACATTTAAATTAAACAAAGTTTGGTTTTGTTTGTAAAATAAATTAGTTTTTGTGTAAAAACATGTCTTAAAGCGAGGATGGTGGTAATTGTACACCACCAGACATTCTGGAAACTGCGTCAAACATGACCATGAACCTGTTACCGGCGAAATCAAGGAGCAACTATATATCACAACAAAATGAAATCAGGTATTATAGTATGAGAGTAGATAAAGTAGTGTATGACACTGTACATAACTTGGTCTTATAACACTCGTGTGATACTATAAAAAAACTCGCCTACGGCTCGTTTTTTTAAAACACACTCGTGTTATAAGAACCCTCATTATGCAACAGTGTCATAAACTACTATTATATTACATTATACGGTACATTCAAAGCAATTTTGGATTGTTTCAACACGAGCAGTGCTCATAACTCAGTGTTCTGTAAGCAATCAATGCTTTAAGCAACTTAAGCTGCTATAAGTCGTAGAATAGATAACTGCTTATGGCAAAATGCAATAATGCAAAAAACCTATTACGCGGGACAAAAATCTAAAAGGTGAAATGTGGGCATATAATATGCCTCTGACAACCCTTTCGGGATAAAAGGCGTGATCATATGCAATTGGGGGGGGACACATTTTTCCACTTTGGAAGTGTCTCTCGCGCTATCTATTCAGTTGAGAAAAATATTATGTAAGAAACCTCAATAGCATTTTTGACGGTAGGTAAAGCAATTTTCAGCAGCGTATTCTTACAGCCTATTCTCTCCGTTTTAACTTGGCAACAGGCTCACCACATATTTTGTAGGTATATATGGAACAAGGAGTGTACAATATGCCTCTGCCTATCCCGTCAGCACCAAACGGCGTGACTGTAAGTATACTTTTACACCACAAATTAGCATTTGCGATAACCTTTATCGAGTTCTAACAGAAATAAAACGGTAATGTTAAAATAACATACGATCTTGATTATAGCATTCTGTGGTTATTAAGTCATAACTGGAGCTTAACATTAACATTCATATGCCATCAGCATATAATACGGGAACGATTGTTATGATGAGCAATAAGTATTTGACTAAACGGGTACTCTAAGCGATGCGTAAAATGGCAAAATAATTACGTTTGTTGTATGGGAGCTAACCTGTGAAAATTTCAGCTCTCTGGCTATCGCCATTCATAAGATACAGACTCTTTTTTTTTTAAAGTGAGGAAAAATCCTCATGGATGTTATGCCGGACTCCTACCGATTAAAAAACCTCACGTAACGCCCAACCGCCTATGGTTGTGAGCCCCGGGTAAGCCCTCGGAAGGATGTCCCAGGACATGAGATACAGACTCGTGACGGACTGACAGACAGACGGACGGACGGTGAAATCTCGTAAATAGGGTCATAGGTTTTTGCCCTTTGGGTATGGAACCCTAACTAGGAGAGTACTAAACCTTTTCTTAGTATTTTCTGAAATATTTTGTAATATGCTAGAATTTAGTCAGATATCTCAAAAACACCTGAAACTACTGTTTTCAGGGTAATTAGGGTAGTAGTTTTTAGGAATCCGTACGAAAAGCGAAAAAAACGAGACCCTATTCATGTTACTTCGCCATTCGTCTGACTGATTGTCTGTCCGTCGCGAGGCTGTATCTAACGAACCGTGACAGCAAGAGAACAGAAACTAAAATCAGAAAAACAATAATTTCTAAGGGGGCTCCCATACAACAAACGCGATATATTGCCATTTTTTTGTACGGAACCCTCCGTGCGCGAGTCTTACTCGCACTTTTTTAAGACTAACCGACTGCGTAATCTTTTGAGTATTCCAAAAATGTGTAAAACCCGTCGTGATTCGTGACATAGTTCATTACAACGATGCTACCATAAAACCTGGGGAATAAAAGTCAAACGCGATGTTGGAACGGCACGAATTACTGTTCACATTTTTCTAATAACGTTTTTTAATCCATAGGAACTAAATTTTTAATACCAAAATGTTATTTTTAACGGCTAAAATATTATCTATAGAATTATATTTATACACACTAGCTTTTGTCCGCGACTTCGATCGCGTGGTAATTTAAACTAATATCCAATCGATTTTGACCTGTCCAATGTATAGGGCTTCTAGTAAAACATAGGTCAAGCTGCAGTATCATTTCCGCTGAACTGATTTTGATAAAACATACAGCAATATTTAAGTTGAAAAAATATCTACAAAATAGGTTTTATTTTTTTTACGTGAGGAAAAATCCTCTTGAATGCTATGCCGGACTCCTATCGACTAAAAAACCTCACGTAACGCCCAACATCCTATGGTTGGGAGCCCCGGGTAAGCCCTCGGAAGGATGTCCCAAGTTACAGGACTCCCAAGTCTACAAAATACTAACAGTAGGTACAATTATGATCAAGCTGCTGAATTTTGCGCCAACTCCGAACTAATAAACAAACAAACAGGCACGAAAATATAAAATCATAGATTATAGAACATAGCTCTGAAGCCCTAAATTAGTCTGTTACAGTTGTTTTTTTTTATTTATCTTGAATGTACCGTCACAGCCATTTTTACAATTTTATAATAGTAGAGAAGAGAAGAGATAGAGATACAGAGGAGATTAAGGATGAAAAAATGTCTTTAGTACAAAAAGTTACTGTCTTGAATGGGGTGGAACCACTAGGCGTTGCAAATTGTAATCACAACGGATACTCCACAGGCCGCAATTTTTATTTTATGGGTTCCTAACTCGGTTCATAAATTTTTGTAGCCAAGTATTGCATTGTAACTAATTGTAAGTCAAAACCCATCTAGGGAGGGTTACAATTTTAGACTTTGAATTATCGATAGACTCTTGTAGTATCCATAATAATTAATAGGAGTTTTGAGTAATAGTACAATATTTTGATGCAAAATTTTTGTTTGAAGTTAAATATGTTTCAATTAGTGCTCTTGCTACTTAGTCGAATTCGGATTGCAATGGAAATTCATCTTTACCTGATGACTCAGCCACAAGGTCTTTCTTTTCAACAGTTTTAAGTATAAGTTCTCACAGTATCCACTCAGTGATTATGTTGGATAGAGAGAGTCTATTGTGTCTTAAAAAGGAACCCCCCTGGGACGCTGCCTGGCCTTGGCCGCCAAACACGGCAACTCTTTCTCCTAGGTTGGGGGTCAATACCCATTTACCCATAATAAGTAATACGTAGAACAACTTCTCTGAATCTCTTTTTGGTAGAGAGTCAACTAGAGCCATCGTCTCCGAGCTCGCATGTTAAAGTGGAAGATCTTTGAATTCTGTCTGTAATTCGCTAGAGTTTTCATCTTCTCAAGTTCCTTTCCACTGCCTCTTTTGCTCACGACCTTTACAACGGACATAAATGTAGTCAGCATTATGAGATTCTTAATACGCCACGGCCATAGAGCTGCTTTTGGCACACTAAGCGCAATACAGACACCGTCTTCAAAAGACGATCTGGTGAGACTTTCTTATCATGTATCTTACGCCTGTCCTCAACGAAGCTACCGTGTCTGGTAAACATCAGTGCATCAGTGCAGTGCTATATATTAAAAAGCAAATGTCAGAATCCCTTAAACACCTCCTTGTATGACAGGTACGGCAATGGTTCGCAGAACCTTTAGCGGTATCCAAGCTGTAGCCCTGATGATGTAACGACAGACGTCGAAGCATTGCAATGTTGCTGACCATTAGGCTTTCTGCCTACTAGCAATCATTCGAAGTACTTGCGAAATCATCTAGGCAAGCTAAATTGAGGAGTGTCTTCACAAAGGTAGCGCATAGTCTTGGATCAAAGTCATGCGCTTCTGATATCTCCAAAGCCCTAAACCACTAAACATTAATCTAATTAGACATACTACCAATATCTTGCCAAACAGATTACGAATTAGTTGCTAATCCCCCAGGCGTTGACCCAATAAATATACAGATATAACTCCAAGCATAATTGGGTAGCAGAAACTAATTCGGTTCTACTGGAGTTGAGTTGTTATTTTATAACTAAGTATTACTATGGGGTTTGGTTATAATGTTTTGAGGATGGCGAGATGCTGAAAGTACCTAGGCATACTTGCTATCAATATCTCTTAACTGGAAACAATTAAAATATATAAAATACGTATACTAGGTTAATGGGTATACAGCACCTTCTACGGGAACGGTGAAAATTAACTTTCCATATAGGAAATTCATAAGAGGCTTTTGTAGTCCCTATTTCTATGATCACTCTACAATAGTCGATTACCTTGAATAGAGATCGATTCGACGACCTACATTTACATGACCTACAGATTGATTGCCTACCCGCCCTTCAACAAAACTTCGATAATTGCTTAGAAAACATGAACTGTTAGGGCCTAGCACCTGTTTGACAGAATACAATAATATTTTAACAAGGTAGGCATTTGTAAAGGAACACAAACCACCACTATTTGTGGAAAAAGTACCTTATGTACTGAGTATATTAAAGAATTTCAAATTGCACCGCCGAAACCGATGCACCGTAATAGCTTGGTTAAATCTAGGGAATTCAGTGATTTGATAACAGAAACTCGACTGAAAATAAGATTTTCTACGAATTGAGGAGCAAAAGAAATATGAGAAAGAAGGAGAATCATGATTTGGAGAAGCATTAGTGAGCGGGGTCGTCGAACGGCGTCGGCGTCCGGGCCGGGAGGGGCGACGGTTTCGGCGCGCGCTATCGATCGGGTCGTACCTTCCTGCGGCCGCAGCAGAGCATCCTCCGAGCGCGCGACTGTCCGCCCGGCGAAGACTTCAACCTGGTCAGTTTCCGCCACTGCATGGGTACCGGTTAGCGCGGCGCCTGCGGGAGCGGCCGCGGGGCCGGCTGCTCGCGCATCGCGACGCGCCGGGCGTCAACGCGGCCGGAGCACGCGAGCCTTCCTCGCGAAGTGCCCGCCGCCCGCCCGCGCCTGCGCGCTATCACAACCACCCTGCCACCCTCCAAGCCTCACTCCTCGCGATTAATAATTCCGGCTACGCTGCCAGTGCGTATGTGGGTTAGTTTTTTGGCGATCGATGCGATTATTCGGTGCGAGTTGCTTCCGGACGCTAGACCATCGCGGTGCACCCCAGACGTGGCCAGACGACCTAATAATCGTCTTCCGACATCACCCTATAAGCGTCGCGTCAACGCTGTAGGTGTCCTTTACAGTTTATCGGGAGAATATGGGTCAGACGCCTTATACAAATCACTTAACATGCAATGGACAGAATTTACCCTGCTGAACTAGTTATATGTTTAGGTAGCATATATCTATTCATGGGATGTCAACATCGACAAGTTATAGGTAGTACTACTAGCAAATGATAAAACGGTTGATATTACATAATCGTTTTAATGAGTTTTATTTCTATTCAGTTTATGTACCCATGCATTCAGCCTGTTGCAGGCTATTGAGTACTTGATAACGTTTCCAATCAGATTCGCAAAAATCATTATTTAATAATAAAAAAAAATCTATATAATTATACTACTTCCTCCCAGACTGACACCAACTCAAGTCTCCTCAAACATAATATCCCTCAATTACTCATCACTAAAGCACCCTCCAATCCCAATGTTTAAAGCAAAAACGAGCCAATAATTACGCATGACGTTATAATTACACACAAAGGGCAAAAGTTAAACGTGTTTAGAGCGATAATAAGCTAGTATGGTAAGCGAGGGTTCCATACATCCGGCGACCGCGACCTCACAAAGACGGGGCTAAACCACAAGAGAGATGCAGGCTTCCCAAACCGGGTTTTGTAAACATCAACGGTTCACTTTTCTACTTACGGCTGAATTAATTAATTTTTACTTACATTTTCCGGAGTTCGCTTTTATAGATACACAGTTTTTAAGGCCTTGAATTCGTAATCCTATTTATAGTATTCAGAAGAATATTCCTTTTAAAAGGTTTTAAAAGAAAATTCGGCAAGCATTTAATTTCATTTCTCCCTTTCGACTCTGGCATAATTATATAAATTTGATTACTATTGTAGAAGGCATATGTTTTAGGTAATCGACAGAGACATTTTAGGAATATGTTTACATTATAATGTGACTGGCATACGGCTACGGAAAGTGCTCACCGAAGACTATAGGCATAGGCGTTTGCAAAGGTACTGGACTAGCATTGTCGCCCTTATATAAAGTAGGAATATTTAACTACACGCTTCGACCAAGTAAAAGTACAGACGGGCCCATCCATCCATACATTAGTTTTAAAGACTTTAAAGTAAGCTCATGCGCTCACTCGGTCGTAGTCGGTGTTCTTGTCCCGAAGGTGAAACACGTGGCAAGATAAGACATTTTACGCAAGATGCCTTCCTGTGCGTTCCCGAAGTGCAAAAAACTAAAAACACTACCCTAAATTCGTAAAAAGAATGTATGCGTGCATGTCGTGTCGTTGCTATAATATCTTTTTTTGAACTAGTCTCACTTTTTGAGTTCGTAATGTATGACGTGGACTCGTCTATACTATTACTTGGTCGAAGACTACACGCAGTAAGGTTGAAATTTAAAAAATGTAAGAAAGAGAGTTGGTCTGGAAAAGAGTGTCGGTGTTAAAGTTAGAAAGAGCATGCTACGACGGTTCGGGCATGTGGAGCGAATGGGAGATGAAAGAATGACAAAACAGATATACAACGCGAAAGTGGATGGATGTAGGAGTCAGGGAAGGCCACGACACACCTACCACGACCAAATTATTCACGTGTCAAGAGCCGAAGGAACCGACGTGCATGCATGAAAAGAAAAATGAAAGCTGAAGAAGCAAGTGAGGTGTGTATGGACCGTGCCGTGTTGCGCTCGGTTCTTTCTGCCTACCCCGCAAGGGATTTGGCGTGAATTGGCGATATAACCGATTACATGGGGAGTTATCGCTTCGAATTAGAAGTAAGTTGATTAAGTTATTAGCTGACTCACGGAACTTCGTTTACGTTCCAACTCGGTTTTTCTTTAATATGTTTTATGCAAGTAAACCCTACTCTTGCATCTGTTCTCTTGAGAACTGTTTTAAAATCCTTTAATAGTTTAAAAGATCCAAGCGTACAGACAGCAAAAACTAATGCAGTTTATATCTTACTAATATTATAAATGCGAAAGTATGTGAGTGTGAATGTGTGGATGTGTGTTACTCTTTCACGCTCGAACGCTGAATGGATCTGACTGAAATTTGGTACAGGGATAGTTTTTGGTCAGGAATAACACATAGACTACTTTTTATCCCGGGAATAAGTTCCCACGGGAAGCGGGAATGGGGACAAAATTTACGCGGGCGAAGCTGTGGGCATCAGCTAGTTATGTAACAGTGATGGGCGTAATTAATTACAAAAGTAATTCAATTAATAATTGAATTACAATGTAATTAAGTTACAATGTAATCTAATTACTCAGTAATTAATTACTTTGTAATTTAAATACTTTGGATGTTCCGGTTAATTAGTTACTAAGTAACTAGTTGCAAAGTAATTAGATTACTTTATAACTAGTTACTTTGTAATTCATTACTTTGTAATTATCATACAGTCAAGCAAATCAATACCACAGCCGGCAATCCAATATGGCCGCCGCGCCGCCGTTGTAAAAGTTCATGTTGGGTATCGTATAAGGGGTATTTTGGTATGCTGAGTACGAATTTCGGGTTAATTTAGCAATCCAATATGGCCGCCGCGTCATCGTTGTAAAAGTTCATGTTGGGTATCGTATAAGGGGTATTTTGGTATGCTGAGTACGAATTTCGGGTTAATTTAGCAATCCAATATGGTCACCGCGCCGCCGTTATAAAATTTCAAGTTGGGTATCGTATATGGGGTATTTTGGTACGCTGAGTACGAATTTCGCGTAAATTTAGCAATCCAATATGGCCGCCGCGCTACTGTTGTAAAAGTTCATGTTGGGTATCGTATAAGGGGTATTTTGGTATGCTGAGTACGAATTTCGGGTTAATTTAGCAATCCAATATGGCCGCCGCGCCATCGTTGTAAAAGTTCATGTTGGGTATCGTATAAGGGTAGTTTTGGTATGCTGAGTACGAATTTCGGGTTAATTTTGCAATCCAATATGGTCACCGCGCCGCCGTTATATAATTTCATGTTGGATATCGTATAAGGGGTAGTTTGGTATGCTGAGTACGAATTTCGGGTTAATTTTGCAATCCAATATGGCCGCCGCGCCACCGTTGTAAAAGTTCATGTTGGGTATCGTATAAGGGGTATTTTGGTATGCTGAGTACGAATTTTGGGTTAATTTTGCAATCCAATATGGCCGCCGCGCCATCGTTGTAAAAGTTCATGTTGGGTATCGTATAAGGGGTATTTTGGTATGCTGAGTACGAATTTCGGGTTAATTTAGCAATCCAATATGGCCGCCGCGCCATCGTTGTAAAAGTTCATGTTGGGTATTGTATAAGGGGTATTTTGGTATGCTGAGTACGAATTTCGGGTTAATTTAGCAATCCAATATGGCCGCCGCGCCGCCGTTGTAAAAGTTCATGTTGGGTATCGTATAAGGGGTATTTTGGTATGCTGAGTACGAATTTCGGGTTAATTTAGCAATCCAATATGGCCGCTGCGCCATCGTTGTAAAAGTTCATGTTGGGTATCGTATAAGGGGTATTTTGGTATGCTGAGTACGAATTTCAGGTTAATTTTGCAATCCAATATGGTCACCGCGCCGCCGTTATAAAATTTCAAGTTGGGTATCGTATTTGGGGTATTTTGGTACGCTGAGTACGAATTTCGCGTTAATTTAGCAATCCAATATGGCCGCCGCGCCACTTTTGTAAAAGTTCATGTTGGGTATCGTATAAGGGGTATTTTGGTATGCTGAGTACGAATTTCGGGTTAATTTAGCAATCCACTATGGCCGCCGCGCCGCCATTGTAAAAGTTCATGTTGGGTATCGTATAAGGGGTATTTTGGTATGCTGAGTACGAGTTTCGGGTTAACAAAAAACCCCTTAAACGATACCCATCATGAAATTTTGTGATTACGGCGCGGCGGCCATATTTGATTGCAAAATTATCATGTGATTCGTAGTCAGCATACCAAAAAAACCCCTTAAACGATACCCATCATGAAATTTTGTGATTACGGCGCGGCGGCCATATTGGATTGCAAAATTATCATGTGATTCGTACTCAGTAAACCAAAAAACCCCTTAAACGATACCCATCATGAAATTCTATGATTACAGCGCGGCGGCCATATTGGATTGCAAAATTATCATGTAATTCGTACTCAGCACATTGAAAAACTCCTTAAACGATACCCATCATGAAATTCTGTGATTACAGCGCGGCGGCCACATTGGATTGCAAAATTATCATGTGATTCGTACTCAGCACATCAAAAAACCCCATAAACGATACCCATCATGAAATTTTGTGACTACGGCGCGGCGGCCATATTGGATTGCAAAATTATCATGTGATTCGTACTCAGCATACCAAAAAACCCCTTAAACGATACCCCATCATGAAATTCTGTAATTACGGCGCGGCGGCCATATTTGATTGCAAAATTATCATGTGATTCGTACTCAGCACATCGAAAAACCCCTTAAACGATACCCATCATGAAATTTTGTGACTACGGCGCGGCGGCCATATTGGATTGCAAAATTATCATGTGATTCGTACTCAGCACATCAAAAAACCCCATAAACGATACCCCATCATGAAATTCTGTAATTACGGCGCGGCGGCCATATTTGATTGCAAAATTATCATGTGATTCGTACTCAGCACATCGAAAAACCCCTTAAACGATACCCATCATGAAATTTTGTGACTACGGCGCGGCGGCCATATTGGATTGCAAAATTATCATGTGATTCGTACTCAGCATACCAAAAAACCCCTTAAACGATACCCATCATGAAATTTTGTGACTACGGCGCGGCGGCCATATTGGATTGCAAAATTATCATGTGATTCGCACTCAGCATACCAAAAAACCCCTTAAACGATACCCATCATGAAATTTTGTGACTACGGCGCGGCGGCCATATTGGATTGCAAAATTATCATGTGATTCGCACTCAGCATACCAAAAAACCCCTTAAACGATACCCATCATGAAATTTTGTGACTACGGCGCGGCGGCCATATTGGATTGCAAAATTATCATGTGATTCGCACTCAGCATACCAAAAAACCCCTTAAACGATACCCATCATGAAATTTTGTGACTACGGCGCGGCGGCCCATTGGATTGCAAAATTATCATGTGATTCGCACTCAGCATACCAAAAAACCCCTTAAACGATCCCATCATGAAATTTTGTGATTAGCGTATGGGAATTCCAGTGAAATTCCTTCGTCACTCAGGAATTGAGCTGATGGTCTTCAAATTTTATTGCTGAGTACCAACCTGGACACATTGTCTTACATCAAAAAACCGCATCAATATCGATTCACCCCTTGGTTGGGCCGCGACGAATCCACAGCACAGGACAGAGTTGGTAATTATGAGTGTTGGTTAATTGAATTAATGAGTAACTAGTTGCAATGTAATTAGATTAACGTGTAATTCCATTACTCATTAATTAGTTACTGCTAGTACTCATTGTAATTAATTACTCAAGTAATCTGTTACAGAGTAATTGAATTAAGCATTACAAAGTAATTGTAATTTGTAACGGTTAATCTAATTACATTTTGCCCATCACTGTTATGTAATAAACATAAAGATCTTGTCCTATAGTTACTACCTCCGGGACACTCATCAAACGTGTTCAAAGCTTTAGCAACTTTGCCTTAATATTCCGAAAAGTTTTTCTATCACAAAGATCCGTCATAAAGTTGCTCAGACTATAAGTATACTAGTAGTAACTGCGTAGTAACTTTACGTACCACCGTACCCCTTTTCATGTTCGTTAGGTCTACATTATCCGATTCAAAGTTCCGGGCCCGAACGTGCTTCGATGTCCATAATGGTCATAAGTTCCATTTGGCCCATTTTGAATGTTCCACAATCTCTTGCTGCGTATAAATGCTGAGCTACAACCTCTTCAACTGATTCATTGTTCATCTTCAAGCTTCAAGTGTCCTCGTGTCTCTTCGCCGTCGTGAAAGCTGTCTCTCCTGTACTTCATCTTTTTCTACTAATTTACTACCACAAGTTCCAATATTTGGACCACCTCTGGTGAATTGGGGGACTTCAATGGTCACCACATTGAGTGGCTGGGGTCCCTCAAAACCGATCCTGTGGGACGAGCCGCCCACGTATTCGCTCTCTCCTGCCCGCACACGTGTTTCCCTCATCTTACAATCCCGGGTTCTTCAAGAGGGGCTTGAAGAGGCACATCATAGGGCCGCCAACTTGAGGACCACTGTCGGAAGTGGCCCCCAATCGCTAGATGCGCCACGGCTTTCCATCAGGCTGGTGGCGACGTCAATTTGGCGAGATAAATATAAAAAAAACCACTTAAGGACTTATATAGACTTGAGGATTGTGAGAACGACCCTCAATTCTATAGATGTCGCCATGGTTTTCCATCAGGCGTCATTTTAACGAGTTTAATAAGAAATTGTTTTTATTCCCAAACAAACTTTGTGTTTACTAATACTTACACATTAGGAGTACATCTATACTCGGCTTTATCTGCTCCCTCTCTCGATTCGAGAAGATATTCCTAAGCATATTGGTTGCACAGCTAACTCGAGGTGATTTTTCTTAATAGCATACTATAGGCACTAAACTCTACTATAAATAAAAATAAAAATAATAAATAAATAAATGTTTATTACAGAACTACATGACAGGATCTCATCTTTTCTACATACAATATAATCAGAAACGACACGACCATAGAGGTCTACACTAACCTCTCCCGTCGATGTTAACGCTGACCAGCGCAAATTCTCGATTATTCGACGTAAAGGCGTGGACAAAAATTTACTAATGAAATGTATTTTTTTTTCAGGTTTTTGCACGTTTACAGTTTCCAAAATATCATACACTAGCGGACGTCACGCTTTTGACCTCGCGTAATTCCCGTTCCCGTGAGAATACGGAAATAAAATATAGTCTATGTTCACCGCACAGAGTGTAACTTCCCAAAAGTGAAAGAATTTTTTAAATCGGTCTAGGAGTTTCGGAGCCTATTCGATGCAGACAAACAAACAATAAAATCTTTCCTCTTTATAATATTAGTATAGATATAGAAAAGACATTTCGCCACTAAAGTTTACGGTTTCATGTCGCATGACTGAAAATTGCCGCCCTAGTTGGTATTCGCCATTTTGGCGCTGATCGCAGGGTGGACGACCATGGAACTAAGTACCTACCTGGGTCGTACATACACCGACATATTTAACTAAAAGTAACAGTCTTTTTAATACAGTTGCTCAAAAAGTGGCGTATTACAGGGACGTTTAGCGTTCGGGATGTGGGCTATTACACACTCGTGCTTTTTCTTTACCTTTCCCGCACTAGTGCGCGTTTCCTTTCCCAACTGTCAAAATATTGTCTGTGATTCATGCAAATATTTCAAAAGAAGATACTAACTTGTTTCAATATCAGATTAAAAGTAATTTTAATTAATATTTAAACATAAATTAATATAAGTATCGGCCAAATTAAATTTATAAATATAAAATAAGTTGGCTGTATGAAGTGCACTGCCATAGTCTCTGCTTAGGTAGGTATATATTCTTTTACGGTTGCTGCCATTTTGGACAATTCAGGTTTATTGTGTTTTTATCATAGATTTGTAGCGAAAAATTCTGAATCTATGGTTTTTATTATTTTATTAAATTGCTTAATTTTTTCGCAACTGTATTAAAAATAGTTGTTCAATACAACGTGTGGGATTGTTATTTCAACTCGTTCCGACTGTCCACCCTCGCCTTTGGCTCGGGTTTACCACTGTTGACCGAAATTCATTTGATCATTTGACGTGTGACCGAAAAAACATTAGGCCATTCTACTACTGATCGAATGAACAATTGACCAAAAGCGTTTTTATCGAACAAACATTTGGTACTTTTACTACTGATCGAATGAACGTTTGACCGAAAAACAGTTGACTAAAGAATATTTTAACAAACAAAAGCGAAATAAGTAGAATTCGGTACTGGCACTCGCCGGCCGCTGCCGCGGCACGCTCGCTTCGCTCGCTCGGCTCGTGCGTTGTGGTCGCAGTTCTAACCTAACCTAACCTAGCCATTTTGATTCAGCCCCTGTTAAAATATTCTTTAGCCAACTGTTTTTCGGCCAAACGTTCATTCGATCAGTAGTAAAAATACCAAATGTTTGTTCGATAAAAACTCTTTTGGTCAATTGTTCATTCGATCAGTAGTAGAATGGCCTAATGTTTTTTCGGTCACACGTCAAATGATCAAATGAATTTCGGTCAACAGTGGTAAACCGCTTTTGGCTCGGGTCAACATCTGTCGAAACTCGTCGTAATAACAGAAATCCCACACTTGTATCGAAAACTACTATTTTATAGAGAATGTTAAAATATAAACAATCTGATACCACTAAGGTGACAGACAAGCTTACGGTCCATCTGATGGAAAGTGACTACCGTACCCTATGAATATTTGCAACACTAGAGATTGTCGACCCTTCAAGAACCTTCTGAGACCCCTTTTGAAGAACCCTATAATGTAGGTATTTGGTAACGTTATATTTAAGTTAAAAAAATATCACTGCCACCATAGCGTTTTGCAGTTTTATAGCATTGACGTTTTCGCCGAATATTAGTTTTGTAGTCCCTATGTACTTCATCTGCTGCTAGTGCTCGCCTGAAAATCTCCTACCTGCCCCCTTGGCATGAAGTTTAAGCTATTTTTTCTATTTTTTTTTTCATAATTTTGGACTTTCTTGGCTTAAGAGTATGCCAAAGTCAGGTAAATTTCATTGCGAAAATATAAATCATTTTCATGTTAAAATTCTTCTTAACAGCAGCGTATTCATGTATGTCCAAGTTTGGACTAAGTTCTACTCTAGTAAGGCGGTGGTACCTTTAACCTTACTAGGGCTTGCTGTGGAATTTGTCGAGAAACCTAAAAACTCGCGTTTCACTGCGCTTTATCACTTTCCAACACTTTTGCACGTTGTCGAACCTTTAAGTTTAATAATCCACCGTAAGTTGCACATAAACACTCAAAAGTACACTACCTAGTTTGGAAAAATTATTATAGCGAAATGCAACGCTTGTCTCAAAGATTCCCGCCGAATTCCCAGTTTTTTTTCTTAGTGATTCTCTACGCCATACGCAAAAGTTACGAGTTCAAACGGTCCAGTGAGTGTCCAAAAAATCCAGTGAGCTCGTGTCGTCAACCATTTAACAAATTAATGTTTTTAATGCCATTAATAGATGAGGAAAATGTCAAAAGAAATATTCTTTTATAACAATGGGATTTCTAATCTCGATAAAAACCCATTTTATTAAAAGCTATGTGTCAAATCTGGACGGAATATACCGAAACGATATATCGATACAATCAATAAACTACCGCGGCATAAGCTTGCTCAGCATCGTTGGCAAATTGTATGCAAAAGTGTTGATAAAAAGAGTGATGAATGAAACTGAAGGAAAAATGTGGGATGTGCAAGCAGGATTTATGAAAGGAAGGGGATGTACGGATCAGGTCTTTTCCTTACGATGCGTAGCTGAGAAAGTTTTGGCTAAAAGTCAAAAGGTCTATTGCATATTCGTGGACTTGGAAAAGGCCTATGACAGAGTGGTGAGGAATGAACTGTGGTCAATATTGTCCATGTATGGAGTGAACAGCAACTTGATACGGGCACTGAGGTCTCTCTATGAGGGTTCTAGTGCTTGTGTCAGGATCAACGGGGCCTGCACGGACTTCTTTCACATTGAAAAGGGTGTGAGACAGGGCTGTGTAGCGTCTCCGTGGCTGTTTAATCTATACATGGATAGTTGTCTGAAAGAACTGCAAGAGAGTATGTATGGCTTAAAAATGAATGAACTGACCGTCAAATGCCTCCTATACGCTGATGATCAGGTGATATTAGCATCATCAGCGGAGGAATTGCAGCTGATGGTTAATAGTATGAATGAGGCTCTAAAAAGTAGAGGAATGAAAGTTAATGTAAACAAGACGAAAGTTATGGTTTTTGAAAGAGAAGAAAGTATGACGAATTGCTCAATCTTCATTGAAGGGCAAAGAGTGGAACAGGTGAAAGAATTTGTATACTTGGGTTCCAAATTTGTAAGGGATGGAAAGTGTGACCAGGATATTGAGCGAAGAGTTTTGGCAGGAAATCAAGTGAATGGGGCTATGTACACCTTTATGAGCAGTCAAAATGTGTCTGAGAAGGCCAGGTTGGCTGTACATAGGGGAGTGCTCATCCCTACACTTATGTATGGTAGTGAAAGTTGGGTATGGCAGAAGAAGCATGAAAGCAAAATTAATGCAGTGGAAATGAGAAGTCTGCGAAGTATAGCTGGAGTGACTTTAATGGACAAAAAAAGAAATAACGTGATAAGAGAAAAATGTGGTATAACAGAAGATGTAGTGACTAAGATCGAAAAAGGGATGCTTAGATGGTTTGGACACGTGGAGAGAATGGATGAGAATAGACTGACAAAGCAGATTTATGAGGCGAGAATGAATGGGCAAACTGGTAGGGGTAAACCTCGGCGTACGCATGCCGATCAAATCAGAGACGTTCTGGAAAAAGGCAAGGTCAAGAGTACCCTTAACCGGCGAGCGTGTATGAAAACAGTTATGAAAGTAGAAGAAGCGAAAGTTGTATGTCAGGATCGTAGCAAGTGGAAAGCCATAGTCTCTGCTTACCCCGATGGGAGACAAGCGTGATTATATGTATGTATGTATGCAATCAAATTGGTTTTTTGAAGATATTTGCTAAAGGGAGGTCAAATTCATAGAAAATGAACTATGCTGGATATTAAAAGCTAAACTGTTGGTAACATTTTCAGCAATTTTATATAAAGAGCATTATCATTACTTATTGCTTCAAATATATGGAACACTCGTAGGCGTTTATAGTACTCGGACGGAAGAGATTGTATTTATTGTGATACTAGCTGACCCGCGCAACTTCGTTTGCGCCACATAAGAGAGAGTATTACCTGTTCCCGTCGCATTTACTCGCGTCACGTTGCATTTACTCCCGTAGCGTCTCCTCGTTAATATTCAATCCATAACTATAAATATTTACGCAGCACACGCAACGAAGCTCTCAAAAGGAATAACTTTTCCCCCGTTTTTGAAACATTTACTATTACTGCTCCGCTCCTATTCGTTGTAGCGTGATGCTATATAGCCTATGACACTTCACAATAACGTAGCTTTCTATTGGTGAAAGAATTTTTAAAATCGGTTCAGTAGATCCCGAGATTACCCCTTACAATTTTACAAACACACAAACTTTACTTCTTTATAATATTAGTATAGATAATCTGTCCTAACTACTTAAATTTTGGGTATATATTTTTTTTATTTGTGGACACGTACACAACATCATCTAGTCCAAATTAAGCTAATATAAGCTTGTGCTATGGGATCTAGACGACTTTTTTTTTACGTTAAGGAAACTCCATCATGGATGCTATGCCGGACTCCTAACCGACTAAAAAACCTCACGTAACGCCCAACAGCCTATGGTTGAGAGCCCCGAGTATGCCCTCGGAAGGATGTCCCAGGACTCCCAACAGTCCCACGGCCACTGCGGCCTCGCCTAGGGGGTGTTTCGGGTGCTATCCCGCGTCTTTGGGGGGTTTCGGGTGTGATCCCGCTTCTAAGGGGGGGCGTGCGTGAATTCCTCAAATCTCGCTGCCGTCATGGGCCTGCTTCTGTAAGGACGGTGAGCAGCCGTCTCACCGTCCTCAGGCCCCCGGTCATGGAGGCCGACATACATATGATCACGTCTTTTAATCCACGAGGGGTAGGCAGAGGCCTATTGTATGCCCACATTTCACCTTTTTAGATTTTGTCCCAAGTAATAGGTGGTGAGCCGTATTGCTGTGTTGATATGGACAGGCGCAGGTTGTGACTGCTCGCTGTTGAAATTTTAGCTATTTTAGAAAGCCACCCACAAAGGCCTTCAACATTGCTTAAAGACTGCCATTTTACTGGAAACCGGGACAAACGGCTTAATGTGCCTTCCGAAAACGGAAACGCTCGCAAATAAATGTCACATAGTTGTCACTTGGTGGTCACCCATTTATAACCGGCCATAGTAAATGTTGCTTATTACAGTAATCGTTTGCAGAACAATAAGTCCGCGGGGCTACGAGCGCTTCCCGTAAAAATAAGGATCTGTAATTCAACTCTGTCTACCAAGTATTGGCAAGTAAGGATGTGTATGCATCTCTGTCTAACCCCTCGAAGATATAGACATGGTAGAAGTAACTTCACCCCCCTCCTCGTATAGCGTTTCAGCCTTACGTACACTGAGCAATATACAAATCTAAGTATTAATATTTACTGCTCGGATTGCTCTTGTAATTTTCACAGGGTTTCATTCAGTTAGCACCGGTTGCTAGATACAGTAATATGGTAGTCAAGTTGGATGGAGGTTTCATGGGCTAACTTGAAAATTTCCAAAAGCACACTATGATCTCCGCGAAAATTATGCTACTGTTGAAACTAACTTGTTTTTTTTTATCAGTACAAGTCATCAATCATACTTACAGCCTTCAAGTAGCGAAACTATTCTAAACATATGGTTTTACGGTTAAACAGAGAATCAAAGTGATCGACGTAAGCTCGCAGAGTGTGCAGTTTGAAGTGGCAGCGGGCTGGCCATATCTGTAGGAGAACCGATGGTCGGTGGAGCAAACGAGTTCTGGAGTGGAGACCGCGACTTGGTACGCGTGGGGTAGGACGACCCCCCGCCAGATGGACCGATGACCTGAAAAAGATCGCAGGGACTGACTGGATGCGGAAGGCGCAGGACCGTGGATTGTGGCGCAATTTGGGAGAGGCCTACGTCCAGCAGTGGACTGCTATAACTGATTTGATGACGGTTTCAACAATATAAATTCGCGCGCAACGAGTAGAAACTTTTCAAAGAAAATGGAAAATGACAGACTTCAAGTATAGCGTTAGCAAAGATTTGTAATTTTCGATTTTCTTTGATTCTCATTGCGTGCATATTATACCTAAATCGATAGATCATTCAGTTATACCCTCTCTTTATTTAAAACTACGATCGCCACTTTCGATTAGATGTGCCGTATGCTTGTGGTATAAAAAATGATACGTGGCATTTAGTACCTTTGTGATAGAGCAATTTCGCCTAGGTGTGTCGTGTATCCCGATAATTGGCCAATTCCAAACCAATTTCGTTGCGTCTATCTTGATAACCGTTGATTGGCTTTTTAATGGGTCCCAGAAAAAGCTTTTCCGAATAGGATATAAATACATTACAGTTATTAATGTGTAAATGGGTTTATGTTATGTTAATAGTTTGAAGTAGGACATTATCGACAATTATTGTTGTAGAGTTAATGCATTGAATTTGATAGTCACAACTACGAGTGCCACAGTTAGGTACACTCTTGGTTCTTGAGCCCAAGTCTAGCTCTGGTCTGAAATAAAAAAATGTTTGCCCACCAATTTTTAAATACTTTAATAGTAGAACAGGGCAATAGACTCACCATCTATAAGGTGGCGTCGTGGGTCAAAAATCTATAAGGTGATATTTGGGAGTATACTTTTACCTTAGTATCCCTTCGGGGATGAAGGCATGACTATAATGTATGTATATATTAACAATCTTAACAAGATTTAATAAAATTTGACTACACGAGGCAGTCAATAAGATGAAGTAGATTGTCTAGTCATATAAAATAAAGAATTCTGTTATAAATAAGTAAAGCAAGGTCGCCCAATTACCTACGATTACAGATTCATTTGATCTTTGAGAATAACAAAAAACAGATCATTGTTAGACTCGAACTAGTTTTATTTAAACTTAATTTTCCTTCTTAGTTTTTTGTTTAAAGGTCGAAATGCCATAAGGAAAGCCATGGCAAGATCTGACGAGTACAAGGTTTTTTTTTTCCTTTATGGCGATACTATATTCCGCCAAAGACTCAGTGTGGATTTGGTAAGTGTTTATGCGGTCCACACGTATTAGGATCAAAGTTTTGTGAGTGTATGAGTAGAGGGTTACATCTCAGTTCAAACGGTTATTGACACTGGCTCTCAAGTTGACAGTCCTTTATTGTGCAAGCTTCGCTTAAAGAACCTGGTTCCGAGAGGATGGGAACTGGAAGCATGTTCGCTGGCAGAACTACCTTTTTTTTTTACATGTGTGGAAATCCTACATGGATGCTATGCCGAACTCCTACCGACTAAAACCACACAATGCCTTACATCAGTTTATGGTCGAGAGTCCCGGGTAAGCCCTCGGAAGGATGTCCCAGGGCTCCCGGCAGACTTTGGCTACCACCGCAGCCTCGCCTAGACGGTTCGGGTACTATCCCGCGTCTGGGGGGTATTTGTTTGGGTGTTAACCCGCTACTTGGGGAAGGGGGGGATAGTTGGGTGCTATTCCACTACTATGTGGGGGTACTCACTGTCTTGGCCTGCTTCTGTAAAAACGACAGGCCCTACTACCCACTTCTCCCGGCCTTCACTCTTCATACCATACATTTTATGGTTGAACTCGCATCAAACGTCTTCGTTCATTCTTCAGTGAAATTATCGCATTCTTAAGAGAAGGATAGATAATAAATGAGATTTATTGGCATACACGCCTTTTTTTATCTTGCATTGAAATCGGCCAAGCTTTTTGAAGCCCATTAGGAAACGCCGCTCAGGTTCCGGTTGACATCCGCCACTAGTTGTCGCCTCTTTTCCTCCTAGTCTAACGTCCCCTGCTCTGGACTAACTCCAGTGCTGTGATTAGCATAATAATGAATGCTCCAAAGGGACAGCATGCCATTGATATGAAAAACAAGAATCAGGTAGATATAGGTCAGGAAGATCTCGATTGCATCCTGTTGTTCTTAAAATTGACACGTATTCACGTTAACTGTGTGACAATATTGTAGGTTATGTAGATAAGAACGCAAACTGTTTTTATTATATTTATAAACATTTTACGCTGTGACCCATTTTGATACCTAGGTTAATGATAAGACAGTAAATACTCTTGACCTAAATATTATACATACAAACACTAAACTGCAGAGATTGTAGGTATTTGTGGATGTGTAACATGTGGTGCCTAGTCTTGTTTACTATGTTGGCTATATAAAGGGCGAGGTCATGGTAAAGGAAGGAAAAACTCAAACCAAATTCAACTTGACATGATTATGATACTCTCCAATTAGAAAAACCTGTACACACTCTAAGTAAGTATAACTGTAGCTGTATGTTTCATAGTAACATTTACTGCTTGAGACCTGGATAATAAATATTCTAATAGAAATAATGTAAACTTTATTTATCAAAAAGACCGGGTTCGACTCCAGAAATCTACGTATGCAGTTCTTCTTTTCTCTGAAATCGATCACATGGTTCCTAAGAACAGATTTTTGTATGTCTTAATTTAGATTTGTCCACACTGACCAGTCCCAACGTTACACCCTGGTAAAGAAGCTTATGTTTGGAGAGCACTGTGGTAGGCTGAATTGATTGTATAGCAATCTTTCCAAATAAACCATAATCTGAGAAGAAGTAAAAGACCGTACATATGTAGGTAGACCGTGTGGAGACAACTCCATGCAAGTGACGTGACCTTACGCCGAATATTAAAGGATTTAAATACGACTTGCTACTTTATTGTTCTCCAACTTCAAATATTTCCAGATGCTTCCATAACCCTGTCCCCAACTTGGCGGTCTATTGAAAGAAACATGGCTATTTATATCTCAGGAACATGATCCTGAGGAAAACTGATACAGGACCTTCATCACGAACAGTGAGCAGCGGGCATTAGCTGCATACTCTACGCATGAAAGTCAAAGTCGAAGCTGCTGGAGAAATATTGATGAAACGATTGCTTTGTTTATTTTTCCATAAAAGTCTATTCTTTACCTAACCTGATTGAATAACTAAATACGATACCAATGTGTAATGCTTAGTAGTTATTTCTAAAATAAAATAATCAATACAAACATAAACGTTCTTACCAAGAAACCTATTTACTGACTGAAGCAGTAACCATGTTTATATTTTAGAAGTTTTACCTAAAATTATCACACAGGTAATAGGGAATTGTTTAATTGAAAGGCATGAAATCAGACATGCATAAGAGAAACAGTAATACCTGCCCGCACACGTGTTTCCCGCATCTTACAATCCCGGGTTCTTCAAGAGGAGCGTGAAGAGGCACATCACAAGGCCGCCAACTTGAGGACCACTGTCAGAAGTGGCCCCCAAATGCTAGATGCGCCACGGCTTTTCATCAGGCTGGTGGCGACGTCAATTTAGCGAGCTAAATATAAAAAGAACCTACGAGGAAAACAGAAAGAAATTCGTGCATTCATTATGCAAATTGAAATATACCAAAGTTCTACAGGATATCGTTGTAGTACCCTAGTACCTTCCTATTTGGGCTGGTTTATGTTCGACCCTTTATCCATACAAATCCAATTTGCAATCTAGAGGTCTCAATCATCTCGATCGCTACTTGAATTTGCATAAGTAAAGGTCGGATATTTCTGTAAACGATCATTTTAGGTCAATCCTGAGACGAGTGTCATCGTGTTAGCTCCATTTAAGAGCTTTGGAAGTCAGGCCAAGTCGAAAACGAAGTTTCGTAAGTACCGTACCAGTAGCATGGTAGTTAAGAGAAGTTTAAGACCTCGAATTATTTCAAGAGCTACAATCTGCCTCTGTCCATTTCAAGACGGCAAAAAGATCGTAGCACAGGTCGGGATTGCAAACGTCCTTAGACTTCTGCGACCTTAGTAATTAAAAAAACACAGATCTACTTAGTCTCGTCTGCCTAGCGTAACCACGTTAGGGAGATCGTTGTCTCCGTATTAATTATATGTAAATAAATAACATAGAAAATTAAGTCGGAGTCACGAACCGCAAAACAAATTTACATTTTAATTTTAACGTATGTATGTACGTACATACATATTATGTTAACCATAGTCGTAGGTATTATTCTATAATCCCTTGTATTATTTATTCCCTTAATTGTTTTCATTCAAATACAGTTCTCTGTGACATAAATTATTTCTAATCATAAATTGTGGAGTTCTGAGAAACTAAATCGAAAATAAAAGAAGTAAACTATTTCAAGGGTCTGGTTTTAAAAATAATTCACACATAAATGAAGACTATTTCCAATCAAATGATTTTTAGCGATAAGGCCGCTCTTTGTACAATATCTTGCGATATACCTATCTTTGTAAACTTGCTTTAACTTGGTGTACGAATTAAGTTCGAGTTACATTTATCTCATTGCTGCGACATCAGTAGGTAGGTACACCAGGATCTACAGCAATAATCAAGAGTAAGAAAACATCAACAAACGCGCTCTCAGCTCCAATCAAATACGAAGCCTCGTAGTATCAAAAATTAAATCTATCTTTTCGAACAAACGTTCTCTTTACTTAAGTATAATAATTACAATACAAGTAACCAAAAAGATATGTAAGTACATGCTTTTAGATTTACGTACCTACTACTTTTTTTAACACTCCCAAATAAACATCACCATTTTTGTACAACTAATTTCGTCTTCCCTATTTACTTTTCAGATTACTACCAACAAACTTAGGGCAAAGATTCTGGTAAATCAGGACATTCAGAAACGCAAAGCATTGATATAGTGTCTCTCTTCAGGGGCGGCAAACACCAACAGTCACAGTAATGTCTTCGATATGAATGAGCGCTGCGAGTGCCGCATATTTCCTCGAAACCGCAGTCGGGGCCTGGATTGTACTCTCCTGATGGACAAGCTGGAAAGGAAATTTGAAGGTTAAAGGAAATGCCAACAGAATGAACGTTTTGGTATTTGTATGAAATTACAGTGCCGCGTTTTCAATGAATCTGGGAGCCCAGTCTGGAGCCCAAGTTTGCTATTTCAATTGTGTCCGAATAGCATAGTCATCAATTTAAATGCTGTAGCCGAACGGTACAATGTGATTTCGTAGATAGCTTTTTCGACTATTTTAATTGTGTCAGATCAGAATCGTAAGTCGTCTCTGTACTAAAAACATCATTTAACACATAATTATCTGAATTGGTATTTGTATTTTGTTGGAATGTATTTATTATTCATGCAGCTCTTTTTGCCATTGAGGGGTTAGCACATCCAATTAATTATTCAAATAAACATTGAGACCAGCAGTTCTACTTGACGCATGACTCTTTCCCATCCAAGGTCATCCTACCGAGGGCTTATGACTTTTAGGAGTGTTGGTTTTAGTCAGAAAGAGTCCGACAATAGCATCTATAAGGGATTTTTACACGTAAAAATGGCCTTTCGGAAGGTGTTTGACCTTGTTGTACCGCCTTGGTCAGACAAGTTGGTATAGGAAGCCCTTCGCCATGACCTCATCCATTAATCAGCAGATGAACTACTTGGAGGTGAACCAGCTTAAACCCCACAGATCTCCGTAGGGCCCCATCGGGCAACTTTGTAAAAATACCAATCCGCTTTTCTCCTAAATGTGACGTGGCTTCTAATATATACGGGGGTTTTCTGTTTGAGAGACGAACGGAAAAACCTCTATTATAAATCCGTTCAAATGATCACAACTTAACTGTATACCTAATGTATTTTTTTTATATGATTCACATGTACCGGGCGGCGTCTCGTATACTTATTATGTTCTAAAAAACACCTCGTTAAGAACAATATTGTTTAAGTATAATTGAGGAGCATCTCTAGCACTCATTAAAAACATTAAGATTTATGAGATTTGTCTATGTAGGTAAGTAATCTTCAACTATGCTAGTAACTCAATAAGTGTATTATAATTTTATAGTTCCCATAGTTTCCGATTCTGCTTGCACTGCATTATCAAGATAACATAATTATAATAGTTACAAAAGTTGTAAAGGATATGTAGGTACGTGTAAGTATATCATCAAAGTACTAGCAAAACATTGTATTTTTTTTTAACGTGAGGGAAATTCCATCATGAATGCTATGCCGGACTCCTACCGACTAAAGAACCTCACGTAACGCCCAACAGCCTACGATCGGGAGTCACGGGTAAGCCCTCCCAGGACTCCCAAACTAGCAAATCAAAGATTTATCATGAGTTACAGAGTTTGATATCGGTTCTAGAATACGTCTTACTAATATTATAAACGTGGAAGTTATTAAGTGTAGATGCCTGAATAATTGTTACCTACTCTTTTACGCTCATGAAAGCTGAACGAATGAATGTGCCTGAAATTTTGTACAGGGGGTATCGAATTTCGGCCAGAAGTCGTTATGAAAATTGCCTATGTGTTATTCCATACTATAATTCATACATACATACAAATGTCACGTCTTTATCCCCGAAAGGGTAGGCAGAGGCATATTATTATAAGCCCACATTTCACCTTTGTAGAATTGGTCCCACGTAATAGGTGGTGAGCCGTATTGCCGTGTTGAGATGGACAGGTGCAGGTCGTGACTGCCTGCTGTTGAAATTTTTCAAGCCGCCTAGAAAGGCTTAACGACTGCCCTTTTAACTGGCAACCGGGACCAGCGACTGAACGTGCCTTCCGAAGCACGGAAACGCTGAAATACATGTCACAAAGTGGTCACATGGATGGTCACCCATCCAAGGACTCGCCATAGTGAAAGTTGCTTACTACAGTAATCGTTTACAGAACACTGAGCCTGCGGGGCCACGAGCGCTTCATTCATCCCTATAGATTATAGTCTGAAGTAACACACAGGCTACTTTTTATCCCGGGTAACCTGTTATACATTATATTCTCATTTTAGAAATTGGAGTGGGCTGTTTACTTACATATTACTAGCGGATGTCACGCGGTTTCACCCGCGTAGTTCCCGTTCCCGTGGGAATACGGGAATAAAACATACCGCAAAGAGTGTAGCTTCCCAACAGTGAAAGAATTTTTCAAATCGGTCCAGTAGTTCCGGAGCCTATTCGTTACAAACAAACAAACAAAAAAACAAATAAACAAATCTTTCCTCTTTATAATATTATTATATATAGTATAGATTTACCTACATGTTTATTCGTGTAAATATATGCGACTTTAATGAACATAATTCATTACATTATTATTCTAGGTAAATTACGTTTGTTTCGATCCCGGTTCCAATTATTTGCACGCTTGTATAAATAAAATATTGGGTGAATTAAAAAGTCTTTAGTATAATTTATTGGCTTTTGATTTGGTTATACTCCTCTCTCCTACCCTCAGACGCAGTGTTCTGTAAACGATCACTGTGTTAAGCAACTTTGACTAAGGCCGGTCCTTAGATTGGTAATACTTTGTAACATTTTTTAGCAAGCGTTTCTGTTCTTCGAAAGGCATATTAAGTCGTTCGGAATGCCAGTAAAATGGCTATCGTTAAGCCAACGTTATGAACAACTTGAAAATTTTCAACAGTGGATTGTCACAACCAGAGCCCGTCCATTTCAACAGGGCAATAGACTCACCACCTATTACGTGGGACAAAAATCTATAAAGTAAAATGTGGGCGTAGAATACGCCTTTGCCTACCCATTTGGGGTTAAAAGCGTGACTATACTGTATTGTATGAGTAAACATAGTTACAAAAAATCGGAAGAATTCAATTCGTCACTACTATTGTTGGAGTAATCCTTGAATCTCGTGATCGCTGAGATGACGAATCGAGCGTGTATGGAATTCCGTCCTCCCCTCTTTTATGTTATGACAATATCAAACAAAATCGGGTATGTTACTACAACACATAACTCGAGAACGGCTGAACCGATTTACATGATTATATCGGCTTGTGAAATTGGACTCCACTCCTATAGCAGAATGCATAAACAATACGAATAGAAATGATTTTTCTATGGAACCAGATGCTATGGCTATACGAAGTTCGTCGGGATCACTAATATCATAGAATAATAAAAGCTATTTACAAAATAAAGTTAAACATCTTTGCACCGAAATAGTAACATAAAATATGTTTTTTTTCCGTGAGGGAAAATCCTCATGGATCGACTTCTACCGACTAAAAAACCTTACGTGTCCTGCTAACAGCCTATGGTTGGGAGCCCCGGGTAAGCCCTCGGAAGGATACCCCAGGAAACATAAAATATGGTAGGTATATAATGTACTTACCATTCGTGTGTTGAAAACAAAACAAAATAGCAAACAGTAGGATAATAATTGCCGACGATCTCATGTTGACAGCACACACATATAAACGAGAATACATTATCACTGACACATTTCTGTTTATATAACTTTTTGACTTATATATCAGTTAGCTGTGACTCGCACGATTTACGTACTGAGTTTTAATATTTCACTTTGAAATAAACTACTGTAGTACCTCCTGAAACACGTGGAAAATCGGAGGAGTAACTTACATAGAAAATATAACAAACTTTAATAAGCTAATGTCGAATTTATAACCGATCGTAGGATAAGTAATGACTCAACTGGCTAGTAGTAAGTATAGAATCCGAAACACGACTTCTAAGAACAAGACAGGCATGAATAAATGCGATTCTCGCGTCTTGTTTTCGTTTTTATTGACGTAATCTTATAAAATAATAGAAATATGAGTCTTTTGTTCTGAGTAAACGTTACTTGACAATTGACACATATTTATCTTCTTTGACCATGATGAAAGATGAGAATAAGAAAATAAATCTTGTTTATTGTCAACCAAAGGAATTTACAAATAAATATGATTTTAAATGTTGAATTTAAAGGTCATGTAAATGATAATGTCATGTAAACTTTAGAACATCCTTCTAAACAGGTAGGAACCGGGAGGTTTTAGTCGTTAGGATGAGTCCGGCATGACATTCGCATTCGTGAGAGTATTTTCCCACGTTAAAAAATGTCATGCGAGTCCTAATCATTTTTTAATTGCATTTGGGTGCTAATTAAACGACCTTCTTTTTAATAGCATTATTAGCCTCCGAAAAAATACTTTGCCTCCTAAATTAATAAGTCAGCCACAATTAAAGACCGTCAGAATTTATAGATTATAGCCACCATTTAACTTCTTTATAAGCCACTGTTAATATAATTCAGCATCGTGATTATTTTTTAGCATCTACTTTTATAACATGCATTCAAACGGTAAACTTCTAAATTACTAAAAAATGGCATCAAAATAGACATTATTTTTTTAATATCGTAGCTTATAATTTCCTAATTCAGCATTTTAAAATGTAACTCGTCCCACATTAATGGATCATCAAATATAAGTAAAATTGCCATCAAAAAAGCAGATTATGGCCACTAACATTACCTAAACAGCTAGAACCACTTGTAGCCACTGACTCAGTCTTTTGCCAACGATCACTGCAGTAAGCAACTACAGCTATTGCTGGTGCTCGGATGGGTGACCACTTTGTAACATTCGATTTGCGAGAGTTTCTTTGCCTCGCAAGGCACGTTAAGCCGACTGTGTGTGGTATCACAATCTAGTGAAAACGGACAAGCGAGTCCGTTTCAACACGGAAGCGTGGGACATACCTTCGGGCATAAATGCTTTTAGTTATTATTTATTGTTACCTGCAGTCTTTATAATTCAGGTATTTTATGCAATACCTGCATTCTAAGGAAGACCTGCCCCAGACTCCAGACGCCCGTCCAAGCAATGTAAGTATGAAATGTTTACCTCCATGACCGGGGGTCTGAGGACGGTGAGAGGGACGCTCACCGTCCTTACAGAAGCAGGCCCATGACTGCAGCGTGACGTGAGAAAGTCACGCACGCCCCCCCCCCCCCCCCCTTAGAAGCGGGATTACACCCGAAACCCCCCAAAGACGCGGGATAGCACCCGGACCACCTCTTGGGCGAGGCCGCGGTGGCGGCCGTAGGTCTGTTGGGAGTCCTGGGACATCCTTCCGAGGGTTTACCCGGGGCTCACAACCATAGGCTGTTGGGCGTTACGTGAGGTTTTTTAGTCGGTAGGAGTCCGGCATCCTCACGTAAATAAAATAAATAAAAAAATGTTTTGAAATAGTATAAATATGATAGTTCATACTTTGTCTAGGTATTGTACAAAATTACTAGGTTTTCCAAGATTGCATAGAATACCTGCTGGTCCACCGACAAAGTGTAAAATAAATAGGTCTTGGGTGACCATAAAATGGTAAATACCGCAAAATTGTAAACTATCGAGAAATTATAAATTGTAACATAATGCAAAATATTCAGTTTGTATGACATCTGGCGCTCGGCGACCGCTGCCGCGGCATGCTCGATGCGCTCGCTCGCCTTCGCGCGTTAGTGGTCTCTGTTCCAACCTTACCTATACCCTACCTAACCTTACCTATATTTCATACATTGCCTTGCCTGGAAGTTTCAGGTATTCTATAGAATGCCTAGACATTATACAGATTTCGGTCGGTGACATTATGTATGCATGTAATATTGTTATTGTTTTTATGTTATATGTCAGATTATAGAACTAAAAACAGATAGCGCTTACCAACAAAAAATAAGACCCAAGAAAGCAAATACTAAACCCAAAAGTGAGTACTACGTGGCAGTGCTAAACACTGTTCACACGTTACTAGTAATTTCTTAATAATCGTGAATATTTATGACGACATTATCCACACATTATTCACTTAATGTATTACTAAACTCAAAAGTGTATATTGTATTAGGTATACATTTTTGAGTTTAGTATTTGCTTTCTTGACCTCATTTTCTTGTTCAGTAAGCGTAATATGTCTTAAGTTCGTGATATAAAATAGCGGTCTCTGATTGATGCAAATGGCGGGTCGCTGTCGTCCCGTGCACTCGCGTCAAGCCTTGAAGTGGCTATTTTCACGAAAAAATATGGTATATTTATTTTACATACTAAGTTAAAAAAACTGATGTTGTTTGTGGAGACTTAAATTATGATTTTTTGAGGCTCTCGTTTTGAAGCTGTAAAATATAAAATAGTGACTACATGTAAAATCTGTGGCTGAATTAGTAAATTAGGTGTTAATATATTAATACACAGGACAAGTTAAGTTAATATAATTGTTGATCTTCATTTGATGTTTATAATGGAATGTTTAGGTGACATTGTAAAGAGGACGAATTAGTATATTAGAGGCTATTTCATTTTCGCGTGGCTTAGTTATTAAATCAGAAGCTGAATGCCGTGGCCGATAAAAACTTTTGGGGCTCGGTTTATTATATCCCATTGCATTTTAGCATAAGACTGTCCCGAAATATTACAAGACCTGTATATACATCGGTATGGGGAAGGTTTAGTTTTTTTATTTCTATTTACATACTCGGGTGAAGTCTGTGCGATATTGGGATGTGGTTATTTTGCAAAGAGGTTATTGCGGAGGTATTGGAAGGCAATGAAGCGAACATTGTTTCTACCCAATAGGAAGTGTCATTTGCAGTACCTAAGTTAGTATGTAGTTGTATTCTTCACATGTTATAAAACAATTTGTGTGTACGTATTAAAACATACCGAATGACCTCCAGTCTAACATTTCCTTTTCGTATAGATCTCATACTGTTTGTGATTCACTGCCTTTGAGGCGTAGGTTGACTCACTATAGCCTTCTATCGGGCTTGTAACTAGTCAGTGCATTGTAATGTGTGTTATGCTTATTGTAATATATTATAGCGAACATAACATCCTCCATTCGAGATTCTCACAAGATCATCTGCAGATGTC
Organism: Miltochrista miniata; assembly: GCA_933228765.1. NCBI lineage: Eukaryota > Metazoa > Arthropoda > Insecta > Lepidoptera > Erebidae > Miltochrista > Miltochrista miniata. The sequence goes on along the minus strand of OW121752.1, from coordinate 30,873,136 downwards.
TAATAAACATAATAAACATAATCAGAGCGAATTGTTGAAATTTTCCATTCCAGCAAACAAACATGAGTATAGTACCTACCACAGATTATATAATACTAGCTGCTGCTCGCGGCTTAGCCCGCGTGAAATTTGTTTCCCTTTCACGCTTCCCATGGGAACATGTTCCCGGGATGAAATGTAGCCTATATGTTATTCCAGACTATATTCGACCCCGGTTTCAAATTTCAGCCCAATACATTCAGCCGTTAGAGCGTGATTGAGTACCTAACAAGCATCTAAACATCCAAACATCTTCACAGACTTTCACATTTATAATATTAGTAGGATATAGGTATAATTCTGGGCGAGGCCGCAGTGGCGGCCGTGGGTCTGTTGGGAGTTCTGGGACATCCTTACGCGGGCTTCCCCGGGGCTCCCAACCACAGGCTTTTGGGCGTGACGTGAGGTTTTTTAGTCGGTAGGAGTCCGGTATAACATCCATGAGGATTTTCCCTCAAGTTAAACAAAAAAAAAGGATATAGGTATAGTACCTACTTACATTTTAGTTATACCTTTTCCACTCAAACAGGTGTATAATTGCAGGATATGATAAATTATAATCGTAGGCGTCATGTGCGTACTTGTTAATAACAGACTGTCTGCCCTGATAATTGCACTTGCAGTAATCGACATTTTTGAGATTTTCACTTTTTTGCAGAAATGGCATCCTAAGGACATAATCTATACGTAAAAAATATATCTATAACTTTTTTTTTATTACAAACGTGTTTTTTAGGTACTATGAAACGCAGTACTTGCACCTAAATGTAACTTGTGCTACAAAAATTTGAAGCATTAAGCATATGCTATAAGTTTATGCAGTACTTGCTACGATTACTGCGTAAGCTTGTAGCATAAATTTTTCTGAAACGAATGTTTACTTAGCCAATCGTAGTATTCTACAATCCTGCGTTTACGAGAAGCGAGAGTGAGAGGGAGCTATGTGTGTACGAATGCCGCACGGTATAGTGCCGTGTTTCATTTTAGCAAATCAGTGCGTTGACGTCACCCGCTGACGTGACAGTGTGCTCCGCGTGGTTGGTGGTCAAACATTCTAGTATTACGGTAAGTATACCGTAACTCAAACCAACCATGTCATAGTCAAAACCGGAGTAGTTTTGACTATGACAACGATGCATGCTAACATGTGCTAATACGTTTGAACTCGTCAAACGTATTAGCACAAATTAGTTAAATAAAGTGAAGATGCAACAAATAATTCACTTGAAAAAAGCGCCGAAGAACTAATACAGCACTTTAGTAGCAAAATGTGTTACACATAATCCTTACTGAAGATCTACAGACTCATTTCACTCCTGAGCTGAGCCATGTCTACAAGTTGTTCTGGAGAGTAGTCATAAACCGCCTCGCTGGGAAACTCGACAAGTTCCAGACAAAGAAGTAAGCCGGGTTTCGAAAAGGCTTTAGTACAGTGGACTACATCCATTCTGTTCGGCAAATTGTATGAAGTCCAACTAGCACAATCAGCCGTTGTGTATGGATTTCGTAGACTACGAGAAAGCCTTCGACTCTGTCGAAACCTGGGTAGTCCTAGAAGCTCTGCAGCGGTGTCATCTTGATTGGCGGTATATTGAGGTGTTGAGGGGCTTATATGATACCGTTACCATGACCGTCCAGTTGGAGGATAAGAAGACCAATCCGATAGCGCTGCGCAGAGGTGTGAGACAGGGAGATGTCGTGTCACCTAAGCTCCTCACTAATGCGCTTGGGACGTCTTAAAATCGTTGGCCTGGGATGGAAGGGGCGTGAATATAAGCTAATGACATCGTCATAGTAGCAGAAAAGCTGAAACCTTTTAGCGGGGTGCTGCACAGTTTAAGTGAAGAGTCTCAACGTGTTGGCCTCGGTATAAACTTGAACAAAACCAGGTCATGTTCAATGAGCATGTCATGCCGGGACCAATAGCTGTCCAAGACTACACTTACCTTGGGCAGGACATTTGAAACGAGTAACCTGGATAAGGAAATAGCGAGAAGGATTTGCTTGGACTGGGCAGCATTCAGCGAACTGCATCGGGTTTTCTATTCGCCGATACCGCAATGCCTGAAGATGATAGTCTTCAGCCAGAGCATTCTACCAGTTATGACCTACGCCGCCGAGACGTGGACACTCACAATAGGGCTAGTCCACAGTAGGGGTGTCTCTGAGGGATAAGATCCGAAACGATGTTATCCGTCAGAAAACAAGAGTGGTCGACATAGCTTGCAGAGTATACGTTTCGAAGTGGCTGGCCACATTTGTAGAATAACTGATGCTCGATGGAGCAAGCGTGTTCTGGAGTGGAGACCGCGACTTGGTAAATGTCGGGTAGGACGACCCCCTGCCAGAAGGAGCGACGATCTAAAGAAGGTTGCAGGGATTGGCTGGATGCGAAAAGCGCAGGACCGTGTGTTGTGGCGAAATTTGGGAGACGCCTATGTTCAGCAGTGAACTGCTATAGGCTAGATTGATTAATTGACTTTTGAAGTGCCTTTGATTTCGGAAGATTAACTTTTTTTTAGTAATTAACGAAAACATGAAAACGAAAGATGAAAACTTTAACATTATATTTAAACTTTTGTTTTACGGTACACCTGTAGTCAGACTAATTTCAGGTAACTTATAAATAACCGAGTTTTGTAACTATAACTCCCCCAAAAGGACTTATCACAGCTAACTCTAATATCTTAACATACGGGGCGTCGCGTATTAGGTAATGTACGGTAGGCTTGTCATGCCTATCTCTGTTATTGAGTTTATTATAGTAAATATAGCTACAATAAAAAAAAATGCTACTTCCCGATATCCGTCACATTAAAATATGTTACATTATTAAAAAATCTCATACTTGTTTGCATTAAATTTCTTTAAAAATGCAAATATCTGAAAAAATCTTTAGAATGCAATTTCTCAAAACTATGATTTTTAAGATAACGTAGATAGGTCTGACACGGTAGTACAGTCTGTTTAACTAATACCAGAGGTATGTAATATATTCAATGATTAATAATTACAAACGCAGTACTAAGCACGTGCTAGGTGAGTTTGCAGTAATAAGCACTATTACTGCATGTGATCTTAGTGATACTGTAATGCTCGCAAGCCCAGAAAGTTAATGAAAACGCAGTACTAAGCATTTTATCTAAATAAGATAATAAAATAAGGAAAAAAATATATCAATAAAAAGATCGATTTTTTTACTATTTTTAAGTTACATTTTAAAAGTTATAGCACCGATATTTCTTCCTTAGATATGACGAAATATGTTTTTCGCGCTTATCTCGAAACCGCTATTTTGCAAGTACTGCGTTTGCAATAACGAGGGCAGTGTTCTGTACCTATAATAAATGACAAGCGTATCCTCCATACATAATCAGTAAGGCATTTGGTGTTAAATATAGGACCTAAAACGTACAAAGTTTTACTGGAATGGAACCACTCGTTTTGTCAAACGTTGCTCAATACTATGACATGTCATAATGTTTACAACTATATGTCTCAATTCCCATGGGAACATCATTCTCGGGATAAAAACAAGCCTGTGTGTTATTCCAGTCTATAATCTAGCGTCGCGCAACGCTTTTTATTTCAGCACTAAATTGTTTTTAGAAGAACTTGTCGTACAATGAGGTTCAATGAGTTAATTGAGTTCAATATTTTTAAATGCACATCTGTTTCATTTTTCTGCACACTAGGTAACTCCAAAAATTTACTGAATGCAAACCAGAAAATTAAATGCTGTGCAAAAAAACCAATTGATTAACTAAACATATCCTACTAAAAAACTTAATATAATTCAGAACGAGATGACCTTTTTAATCGAATTCACACCAAAAATGTGGTTCGTACATCAAATATATGATTTGTAAAACAGAAATACGAATTGTATATCAAAAATGCAAACTTGCACTCTAAATTATACAATCTAATAACGGAATAGGATAGGTTAGGTTAGACTTTAATTTTTTTGACCAATAAAATTTAATTTTGTAGAGGTGACTGATTAAATTGGGGTTTTACTTAGAATAAACGATGTTTCTAAAAGTAAAATAGGCGATGGTTTTCCTTAAAAGTTTTAATATTTTTGTTGAGCTAAGGAATTGTTAGTTATAGGTACCTACTATTTTCATAATATTTATTCGTTCAGTAAACAATTATGCAAATACCATTAATCAGTAAGTATAATGAAGTTGGTTTATTTGGTGTGCATAATTAGTGTGCAGGTTAGTATTTTTGATTTAGCTTTGAAATATTTAGTTCAGAAAATATACAGATATCGATTTAAATATGTGCCGTTAAATTATTACAGTTAACAGGGGTTCCTAGATGGAAAAATAGGCAAAAGGATCTCTGCAGAACGGAAACGAAACGCTAGGAAATGAAAGTAGGCTTCATCGACCACATTAGGGACATGCAATATTAGGAATCTAACTTGGTCCCATGGCTCCGCAAAACGGCAATACGGCTCTCCACCTTTTACGTGAGACAATTTCTAAAAACGTGAAATGTGGGCATATGCTATGCCACTGCCTACCCCTTCGGGGATGAAAGGCGTGATCATATGTACGTATGTCTCGTGGCTTTTTTTTTTTTTTTTTTTTTTTTAACGTGAGGGAAAATCCACGTAGGATGCTATGCCGGACTCTTACCGACTAAAAAACCTCACGTAACGCCCAACAGCCTATGGTTGAGAGCCCCGGGTAAGCCCTCAGGAAGGATGTCCCGTGACTCCCAACAGACCTACGGCCGCCAATGCGGCCTCGCCCAGGGGGTGGTTCGGGTGCAATCCCGCGTCTATAGGGGGTTTCGGGTGTGACCCCGCTTCTAAGGGGGGGCGTGCGTGAGTGCTCACGTCACGCTGCCGTCATGGGCCTGCTTCTGTAAGGACGGTGAGCGGCCCTCTCACCGTCCTCAGACCCCCGGTCATGGAGGCCGATAGTCCTCAGCGAAGACACGTCGGCGGCGCCCAGGGCGCCGACTGCGGAACTCGGGTGGGAGAGTTCTCTCCCGCACCCGGCCCGCCGCCTCCTTCGCGAGCATGACCTGCTCGCAGAAAGAGGCGGCGCAGTCCCACTTACTCCCGCTGGAGAGCATGGCTCGCACCATGGCCTCAAGCGAGAGAGTGTCCACGCCCAGACCCACTACGAGGACCTGTCGCTGTTGTGCCCACGCCGTGCACTCCACCAGCGTGTGGAGCGCCGTGTCATCGCTGCGGTCCTCGCAATGTCTCGTGGCTACCTATGTTTATCCCAATACGCACCCTGCTGCAGGAGGTGGTTCAATGTCCATGAGTCCTTCAGGCATGAGCTTATAGGTAATGCTGACGTTGCATTTATGTAGTGTAATTTTTGTTAATAGGGTGAGGGCTTCAAATATAGAAATGTCGGCAAAAGTTTTATAGTTCACTAGCGGACATCACGCGGTTTCACCCGCGTAGTTCCCGTTTCCGTGGGAATACGGGAATAAAATATAGCCTATGTTCACCGCAAAGAGTGTAGCTTTCCAACACTGAAAGAATTTTTCAAATCGGTCCAGTAGTTCCGGAGCCTATTCGTTACAAACAAAAAAAAAACTTTCCTCTTTATAATATTAGTATAAATAAATCCTTTATTCCAACTATTCCAACTGTCAATTTTAACAAAAAATATCCAAACGTTTCATTACAACTAATAATGTCAGGCCTTTTTTTTCCACGCAAGGAAAATCCTACATGGTTGCTATGCCGAACTCCTACCCACTAAAAACCACACGTATCCTACCTTACAGCCTTTTTTTTTTACGTGAGGGAAAATCCTCAGAGGATGTTATGCCGGACTCTTACCGACTAAAAAACCTCACGTAACGCCTAACAGCCTGTGGTTGGGAGTCCCGGGTAAGCCCTCGGAAGGATGTCCCGGGACTCACAACAGACCTACGGCCGCCACTGCGGCCTCGCCCGGGGGGTGGTTCGGGTGCTATCCCGCGTCTATGGGGGGTTTCGGGTGTGATCCCGCTTCTAAGGAGGGGCGTGCGTGAGTTGCTCACGTCACGCTGCCGTCATGGGCCTGCTTCTGTAAGGACGGTGAGCCGCCCTCTCACCGTCTTCAGGCCCCCTACCTTACAGCCTACGGTTGGAAGTCGGGGTAAGCCCTCGGAAGGATACGAGTACCCCAGGACACCTTATGTGACCTAATAAGTGGCTGGCGGGTTCACCCCAAGATCGTTAAACAATAATGTCTAATTAAGACCATAAGGAACTCATTAAATATTGAGATCTGCGTTAGTAATTTAATAAAAATCATTCAAATTACTCAGATAAGTCACGCTCAGTACCTTCATAAGAAGATACGAGTATTTGCGCGTCTGTCATGATTCGTTGAGTTTTTCTGAGCGACTTTGAGGAAATGTTTTTATTGAAATGTTGGTACAATTTTAATTATTTCGCATTGTGAGTCAAATATCTATAATTAATATAATTGTATGTTTGTTTACGTTCTTAGATATTACTAGAAGATACTGTGATAATTACCAATGTTATAGTCGAACTTTCTGGTAAGGACCAACCATTATGTAAAAGCCCTGAGACATCCTTCCGAGGGCTTACCCGGGACTCCCGGCCATAGACTTTTGTAAGGCATTATGTGGTTTTAGTCGTTAGGAGTCCGGTATAGCATCCATGTAGGATTTCCACACGATAAAAAAAGGTATAGGTAAGCCAACGCCTCCGCACCACTTATCCTACCTAACAGCCTACGGTTGGGAGCCCCGGGTAAGCCCTCGGAAGGATACCCCAGGACTCCCAAGCCAACAGAGCTACAGCCACCATTAGCATAGCTCACCTAGTGGGGGGGGGGCTACTGTTTTAGTTAGTAGGGATATGATTCAGATCGTATCGCTTAGAATTACAGTACCTACCTACTGGTTAGTCCCATCTGTATCTGATCTGAACCATAATAATATGTATTTAATCTAAATAAGAAATGTTATTTACGCGTGAAAGTGTCTGTGTGACACATCACTGTGCGTCGTTTATAACACGCACAATTTATGCTTGTATTGTAACTTTTAAGCAGATTGTAATACTATTATATTATGCCATCGCATGCCTCGGTCCCGTCATCACTCCATGACTCAGCAAAAAATACCTACCACCACCTTGCCATATTGTGGAAACCTGAAATTCGCTAGCATCACACATGTCATGTTTCCCTCTCATAACCCAGTCTGTCTGTCTCTTCACCTCTTTAAGTAAAGGTATCAGTAAGCCGTAACTTCTAAGTATAATATGCCGATACTTCTAAGTAGTAAGTGTGAATATCCAGCCAAGCTAGTGGACCCCGATCTTCAATATTGCTACGACTTTCCATCAGGCGTGCTGTGTCATTTAACGCGTGAAACTTAAATCAGTACCTGCATTGGTAGGTAGATTCTATTAGGTAGACCAAGGACTGACTTCAAGAAGTAAGACACTGCGGTCTTTACAAGACCTGGGAAATCCTTTTATTTATACATATTTATTGAACTATGTAGGTCACTCCGCAAAAGATAATAAATATGATGACCCAATACCACCTCTTAAAGTGGCCAAGACACATTTAGCTATCCTTGATCAGTCGCCTCTGCGCAGCATAGTAACTATTTAGTAATCTATGGCAGCAGTGAGTTATCGCATCTCGGACATCCCGTCTACTATCCGCCGTTGCACGATGCCGCGATGCACTCTTCCCGGTATTACTGTGAGTTTATTCATCACATAGGTACTATAATTATGGCAGAGTAGGGTCTTAGGGTATTGATAAATAAGAGCTCACTAGGTTCTTAACATTTAATTGTGCGCATACAGTTAATTATGGTGACGAGGCTGACGCGACACACGAGGTCGCGGACTTTACAAATGATGTGCCTCAAATCGGTTACAAATAAGTTAGGTACTTAGTACTTTTAAGTTTATTATTGTTAACACTTAGATACACACTTATCAATCTCTAGGCTTCTATAGGTGCCGGGGACACACCAACAATCACACGTGAATTTTGGATATGCATGCGAACTCCTGGCAGCGCATGAAGGCTCCAACCCACAGTTTGGGCCTGGGTTATATTCTCCGGGAGGACAATCCGCTGAAAGAAATAATATTTTAATATAGTTGAATAGTTTCCTTTTCTTAATAACGTGAAGCAAGTTTAACACCTATTTATGAAACACACGTGATTCATGAAGGTTCGCAATAAACCTAGATAGGTTTATTGCGGAACTCCTAATTATAAAAGTCCTAATTAATAGAATAGTAAATATTGAACGAGACTATTGTGTAGTAAGGTTTTAGAGGTCGAGGTAAGATGTGCCTGTACGACAAAGAAGTGAGAAAAGGAAGTTGATGAATCTATGCGGAGGGATAGGCCATTTAGGTACTTGGAAAACGGTGAAATCAACAGTCCGTCTTTTGACATCATTTCTAGTAATACTAGTACCTACCTACTTTTAGGAAAGTAAGATACTCTCCTCTTACGCGAAAAAGAAATAATAAGTAAGTAGGTACCAAATTACAAATTATTTATGTATTGTGTTCTGTATAAGTAAATTTCAATGGCACTTTAGTATTTGTGTACCTACGTACGATCATATCTGTAATGTACTTTGGTGATCATCGATTCGGATCGCGGCCCGCGGGTCACCCAAGAAGAACCAATACGAAACGCAATAGGCCTTTGCTGACTAGACAAACATGTTAAGTCCTTAACATAAATTATGTTGGATGAGTAACAAGCAAATAATGGAAATAAAATTTTCAGTGGTACCTACTACTACGACTACACAGTATTAGGTAGATAATACTGGGAATAGGAATAACAATTTTCAGCGTTTTAGTTCGCTACGTTCAATATAGGTACGGGCCCTTATGGGTGCCGCCAGAAGTATTTGGGAGCCCTCCTCTTCTGGTCAATGGTAAAATGACAAATCTTTGCACGTTGGAAGAGTGATGATTATATTTCTAAGTAATTACTTCTAAATGCTTTCCATTGAACTGTTCTTTGTCTTAGAGTCTTGCCTATTGCATCTAAAACCACGGTAGGTATTGCAATCATTGCCGAAACCTTTGTTTGTGCTACTTGTGACAATAAAGCAAAAAGGTGACTGACATCGCCTACGCCAATTAGAAAATTTCTCCACTCGCAGGAAGGTTCGAAAAACAGGTTAAAAAAGGTCCTACCGCTTGCCTGAACCCACGACCCTTTTTGAACTGCTACTACGAGTACTAATTTAAATCTTTAGATAGTTTTGTTGACATTTATAGTTCTGCTCCGATGATCCCCATAGCCTGATATTATGAAGATCTATAGCTTTGATAGGTTACCCAAGTAGGTATCCAAACCACTCCAATCGCAAACAAATTAACCCCTCTGCTATACCTACCTAAAATAATAATGTATAGATTGACACAAAATAAATAAAACCTCACCGAAAGTCAACGCCAACTTCAAACAAACAACCAGAAATACAATAGCCAAGAACTTCATCTTAAAATACACTTAAAATCCTCTTCAAGATGAAACAACTTTTATAACCACGTTTTTTACTCCTTTAACAAAAACGCCTTAATTGACGACCGGCTCGTTTTCAAGTCGAAACACTTATTAACAAAACAATAAAACCACCGTATCGTTAAGAATGACACAACAGTACTTTGAATGCAGTTGATTCTTGTACCTACCACCACCCAGTTACAGTTTGCGTAAGATAACTCAGTATATTTATTACAATTAATTAATTACTTTTGTATATCGAGAATGATAAGTACGAAGATGCCTACCTATATACTCGTACTGCATTTGCCTACTGTCTATTAATAAATTGGACTTTTATTTGAATCAGTGAAGCACGTGTAACCCCGCTGACTTGGTGACTGCGTCAATCATGTCTGGCTGGCCCTCAGATGGGTAACCACTATGTAACATTTCCACTATTTAACATTTCCAAGCTGCTGGTCTCGGTTGCCAGCAATATGCCATTCGTCAAGCCAAGTTGAAGGCCTTACGTGTGGCTTGGATTCTGTCAAAAACGGGAAGTCACAGCGCCTGTTCATTTTAACACGGCAATAAGCTCAACGCCACCACATATAACGTGGTACAGATACAAAATGGTGAAATGTGGATGTACAGTACAGCATGCCTCTGCCTACCCATTCTAGGTTACTTCTTGCAAAGGTAAGACTTGACATCATAGCGACTGTCTCAATAATAAGTCTCAAGCTGGCCATATTCGGCATTGTTTGTGAAGTATTGCCTTGTGCGAGAAGGTACATACATTACAGTCACGATTTTACCCGACCAAGTAGGCCGAATAATCGGTTTACCACTGTTGACCGAAATTCATTTGATCATTTGACGTGTGACCGAAAAAACATTATGCCATTCTACTACTGATCGAATGAACAATTGACCAAAAAAGTTTTTATCGAACAAACATTTGGCATTTTTACTACTGATCGAATGAACGTTTGGTCGAAAAACGGTTGACTAAAGAATTATTTTAACAGAGGCTGTATCAAAATGGCTAGGGTAGGTTAGAACTGCGACCACAACGCACGAGCCGAGCGAGCGAAGCGAGCGTGCCGCGGCAGCGGCCGGCGAGTGCCAGTACCGAATTCTACTTATTTCACTTTTGTTTGTTAAAATATTCTTGAGTCAATTGTTTTTCGACCAAACGTTCATTCGATCAGTAGTAAAAATACCAAATGTTTGTTCAATAAAAACTCTTTTGGTCAATTGTTCATTCGATCAAAAGTAGAATGACCTAATGTTTTTTCGGTCACACATCAAATGATCAAATTAATTTCGGTTAACAGTGGTAAACCCCCGAATAATGCTCATCAGAACAGCTCCTGAAGAAAAAGTAAGTTTAAGCCAAGATCATTGTATTGCTCATATAATTCGTTAAGGCGTTTTATTTGTTATGTTACAGAAGTGTTTTAGCCATAGATTTAGAATTAGGAGAGTAGCGAAAAATCCTAAATCTATGGTTTTAGTGACGATTATTATAAGGCCGCAACTACTGAAACGGTTTGAAGACAGCTTGGACTAACGACATAACGTGCGTTTTGAAACTCTCAAACGCTGGTAAATCTGCCACAAACATAACTGTCCCAGGACTGACCGCCAGTGCTGGTTTCCAGAACATTGAACAAGTGACCGAGGAAATAAAATTGAGGACTCGAGAAGGAGGACTGACTGATGAAATCATTATCATCCTCTCTGACACTGTCTTATTAAATGACCGTACGTTCTCTATCTCAGGGAATTCTGTGCATTAATATTTATTTATTTCACGCATAGCTCCTAAATGGTTTAACTGTTCGTGTACGTTACCCCAGCAAAAAAGTAGCTCCTAAACTGATTTGAGTGGAACCTATATTTAGAGCGTATTATGCCATATATGTGCGCCGAAAAAAAAATTTGTGCGTATTGACGTTGTGGAAAAAAAAGGAAAAAACGATTTCTGCTGGAGTAACGCCGTTCCAGCAGGAAAATTCTAAACGAATAATCTTAGAGAGAAATATTTTGCATGCACCGAGGGCTCATACTTTTACAAATATGTGCCCTTAAAATAAAATTTGTGCGTCTTAAGGTTTTCGTTATATTGAGTTTTTTGCTGGGGTAACGTTTTGTGAAATGCTGTATCTCGGAAACCACTACATGTGCGCCTCTGGAATAAACTTACACGAGTAGCTCTTAATTTGTGCGAATTTGTGTCATAATCAGATTCAGGAAAATGTGTATAGTTTTCAAGTAATCACGCTTTGTTGAAAATCTGAAAAAAGTTGCACCACCTAAACGAGAACACCTACGAACTCGCTAAAAACTGTATTCGATCCTGCTCGACACTTACAGTGATCGTAAAAAGTTTCATAAGTGCACATGCATGCGTTAACGAATAATATTACTAAAACTCAAAAAAACGGCGTCAAAACTTTGACATCAAAATACAAAGACTGGCTCAACGCAAGATAAGGGAGTATAAATAAAAATTTTGTGCGTATAATTTAATAATATATGGTGAAAATTCAGCGTAAAATATTTCGTATTTAAGAAGAAATAAACAAAAAACAAAACATACTAACAACGGATGGTTATCCGACTAAATTCGAATGACTACAAAAAAGCGACTGTTTAATACATATCGATGACCTTCTTAATTTTACTCTCGAACAATTTGAAACGTATTGTGTCTGAGTACAGTGAAGTAGAAAAGTACTATTAAATTAAAAAAAAGCTCAGCTCCAGTCTCGGACTACGTTCTGGACCCGCCTACATCACCCGATGTGTGTTTACTTGCACAGGATAAGGACACAGTGAGTGCGATTAATGCTTTTAAAGTCGGATCAGCAGCTGGTCTTGATGGTCTTTCTCCACAACACCTAAAAGACCTAACCTCTCACTGTGTGGGTGATGCAGGTAAGCACCTCATCGGTTGTTTAACAAAATTAGTAAACCTCATGCTCTCTGGTAAGATTAACCCTGAGATTGCTCCTGTTATCTATGGAGCTAATCTCATTGCTCTCACTAAAAAAGACGGAGGAGTCCGTCCTATTGCTGTTGGGTCCACTTTTAGGCGTTTAGCATCCAAAATTTCTGTCCGATACATCTTGTCAAAATTACAACAAAAATTTGAACCGACTCAATTAGGGTTTGGTACCAAAGGTGGGTGTGAGGCGGCGGTCCACGCCTTACGCACCTACCTTAATAAAGGTGAGTGTGAGGTTTTGCTAAAAATTGATGTGAAAAATGCTTTTAATTCGGTAAACCGTGACATCCTGCTGTCAGAAATTAGAAGCAATGTTCCTGAAATTTATAACTATTTACTTAACTGTTATCACGAACCTTCCAAATTAATGTATAAATGCAACGAACTTTCTTCTGAAGTCGGTTGCCAGCAGGGTGATCCCCTCGGACCAGCCATTTTCAGCCTAGCCATTAACCCCATCATCCAAAATTTAAAGTCAAAATTTAACGTCTGGTATTTAGATGACGGGACTCTTGGAGGTGATGCAGATTCTGTTCTGTCAGATCTTATAGTAATTAAAAATAAATTTCATTTAATTGGTTTGGAATTAAATTTTAATAAGTGTGAATTATTTTTTCATAATAATCACATCAATTCGGAACTCGTTGAAAAATTCAATTCCCTATGTCCGAATATTAAAATTGTTAGCAGAGAGAATCTTTACCTCCTAGGGTCCCCTATATTTGAAGATGCTATTCCCGAATTAATAGCACAAAAAATTTCAAAATTTGAATCCAATGTAGATCGGCTACATTCTATTAGTTCACATTACGCAATCACAATTCTGAAATTTTGTATGTTTGTTCCCAAATCTATTTATTTGCTTCGCTGTTGTCCTTTTTGGAAACATCAAAGTCATTTATTTTCTATTGATTCGTTAATCAAATCTTCTTTGGAATCAATTCTCAATATACAACTGAGCGAACAATCTTGGTCCCAGGCATCTCTTCCCATTAAATATAGTGGGCTAGGGATCCGCAAAATTTCTAGTGTGGCTTTGCCAGCCTTTTTGTCATCTGTACATGCCACGTCGAGTCTCGTAGGTAAAATTCTGACGAATTGTCTTACAGACTATGAGACGACTGGCCTTACAGATGCCAAGAATGCTTGGCTAATGGCTTGTCCGGGTCAAAATTTACCCACCCATCCAAATTTACAACGGAGCTGGGACGACGCTATGTCAAAATTAACCTTTGACTCCTTTTTAAATGCTAGTCTAGGCCCGGATCGGGCCAGATTATTAGCGCTCAGTAGAAAGGAATCCGGTGATTGGTTGAAAGCTTTCCCTATAGCCAACACCGGAACTTTTTTGGAACCGGACATCCTAAGAATTTCAGTTGGTTTGAGACTTGGCGTCACGCTTTGCGCTCCACATCGATGCCCCTGCGGTTTTAACGTTGACACTTTGGGGCATCATGGTCTTTCATGTTTAAAGAGCGCAGGCCGCTTCTCACGCCACGCTGCGCTGAATGACATCATCCGCCGTGCTCTTGCCACCGCCAATGTGCCTGCGCTCTTAGAGCCAAACGGCGTTTTCAGGGACGATGGCAAGAGACCAGATGGTATAACTTTGATACCGTGGGAGATGGGTCGGGTCCTGGTGTGGGATGCAACTTGTGTTGACACTCTAGCCCCGTCCCATCTTCCTAAAACAAAATTAAAAGCCAGTGCCGCAGCGGAAGCGGCTGAAAATATTAAAATTAATAAATATAAGGGTCTCGACTCATCGTATCGTTTTTGTCCAGTCGGTGTCGAGACCCTAGGTCCATGGGGTCCCAATGCGCAAAAATTTTTCAAGAATTTGAAAAAGCGCCTTGTGGAGTCAACTGGTGACCCAAGGGCTGGCAGTTTTCTCGCTCAACGAATAGGTATAGCTATTCAAAGGGGGAATGCTGCTAGTCTTTTGGGCACAATGCCACGGGGGCCTTATTTAGGTTTAGTTTAGATAGTAATAGTGTAAATATAGATATGTAATATTTATGTTTCTCTGTAATTTTTAAATTAAATAAACTTGCTCTTGGATTATATTCTTACCAGCGGTTTCCGCGAAATTGCACATGATTAAGTACATCCATACTATATTTGCATTAAAATTAGTTTATACTACCTACTACTTATAAAAGAGTAGGTAGAAAAAAGCAAAAACGTGACATACTTGTGTCACAGACACAGTTTTTTTTTAAATATTCACGGACATTTTACACAACGCTATCTGATCCTAAAGTAATAGGAATAACCTGCTTGTGTTATGGGTATCAGACCACGGATATTAATACTTAGGTATAATTATACTTTTAAATACATACATATTATATACCTACATAGAAACACCCAGACTCTTGAGACAAACATTTATGGGCCACACAAATATTTGTCTCCGATGGGAATTGAACCCACGACCTCCAGCGCCGCAGGCGATATTACTACCGACTGCGCCACAGAGGCAGACACTAAATAAAAGTAAGTTAATAAATAAAAAGGTAATTAACACTAGGTTCGATACTATCAATATATCATATTCATATTCATCATTATAAAAAAAGTCAAAAGAACAGCTCGTGGCAGGCGGAGGTAATAAAACATGCAAAAGAAAAAGCGCACATCATGCTCTCTGTCACACTTGCACTGTTTATGGATGACGTCACACATACACAGAGATGCGCGTTGTATGTGTAGATGCGTTTATCGATAACAACAGTGGGCCTAAAAAGGCCACATTGTACGTTTCTTTTATGGATCTTATAGTGTTTCTCTTCACTAAATTGTCTTGAAGAATCTCATAATGAATCTCATTGTAAATCATCTGAATTGACAGTTTTGTATGGAAATACGTAAAATGGCCACATCCATGAATAATTATTTATTAATAATGTGAAATTCTATGTTCAAATTGGTGAATTATTAGATTGGTAAGGGGGGGACTAAGATTTCACGTTTAAATTTAGCATTTTTATTGTCATTAGTGTGTTTTTAAGTTCTTTTGGACAAAATTGCAGACTTGGAACTCTATAGAAACTTTTTAAAGCGTACACGTCCAGATAAACTCGTATTTTCATTAATGAACAGTGTAACCTTTATAATTTTGATTGTTGGCACTTGATGGAACTTGTTATACATTATGAAAACTCACTCACTTGTACTATTCCACAACTTTTATTATAATTTTAATAATACCTAACCGGTTTCGCTATTATAGCATTCTCAAAGGTCCTTTGAGACCTTTGAGCATGCTATAATAGCGAAACCGGTTAGGTATTATTAAAATTATGATAAAAGTTGTGAAATCAAAAGGCTAAGGTGACATTAGGTATATAATTATATACCTAAACCTAATAAATACTCTCAGATACTTATAATGTCACCTTAGCCTTTTAACATGATATAGTGGTCATCAAGTTATAACAACCTTACCTTTGAGAATGCTGAAAGGCGAAACCAGTCAGTTGTAAAGTAAATAAATGTTGTAGAACAGTATGAGTGGTGTTATTCAATATGAGCAGCAGGTTCCACCAAGTGTTATCAATCAACAGTATAAATAACCTTTTTGGGCTACCTACGTGTCACAATGTTTCGGGGAGTGCCACGGGTCCTTCTAAGTTCACATGGCATCCGCAGTGGTAGCTTATGGGATGTGCTATGGGTCCGGAATGCATTAATTGTTGGATTTATAAGCCCCTTTTGGGCTAGCAAAGAAGACCTACATATCGAGACAGAGATATCTTATTTGCCATTATTCCGGATTGACCAATCCTAAGGGAGCCACAAATCTTTCTCCAATATTTACATGGCATGGCACCCACAATGGTACCTCATGGGGTTGTGGCATGGGTTCGGAATCCTAGGGGTACCATGGACCCTCCTCCAAAGATTATATGACACCCCCAGGGATATCTTTTGGAGGGTACCATGAGTCCGGAATGTATTATTCCTGGATGTGGCACAATCCTTCTCATAAGTTAACATGGCACCCCCGGGTTATCCTATGGGTCCAGAATGCATTTCCAACAGTGTTAAAAGCACAAGCCAACCTGTCCAAGCCAAACTGTCCAACCCAAACTCACCTGTCAACTAGTACATCTGCTAATCTATTTACAGTTACGAATATTATTTACAGTTGAAATCACTCGTCGTTGCTGCTTTGCACAACGAAAAGGTCGCTTACTACAGGCAGAATATTAACAGCAAGATAAATAGCCCTAAACTGCTCTGGAAAAACTTAAAAACTACTGTATTACCGGTTCGGGGACATCGAGATCTTCCCTGTCAGTTTTCGGATCCTAACCAAATAAATCGGCATTTTTTAAATGTTCCTGGTACTATTAGAATCGATTTGAGTCTCATATCATTTTACGAATCGGGCCGCTTCGGCGATGCACGTTTCTCAATTTCGACCGTCACCGAGGATGATGTTTTTTTTTTTTTTTTTATTTATTATAACTTAATACACTTGCACTTAAAACTAATACAAACAAATCGCCAAACTGTCGAGCAGTTTGTTGGCGATAATAACGCTCCGTTAGGTACTTTGGTTACATACAATTTAGCTTCTTATATAACTAACAGGTATATAAATAGGTACACATGCTCACTTACACTACATAACAACGAGAACCACCTTTCAACGTGTAACAAAGGAATATTTTAAGCAACACACGGAGACCGTATGTTACTCAGAAAACGCGCATCCAGTGGTAAAAGACTCCAAGTCATCCAATAGGTAGGTATATAGGTATCATGGGTCATTCTTTTAATTCATCGTCATACCTCTTCCAGCAAGAACTCTTTAAGCTTATTTTTTATATTAACTACACTTAA
This sequence comes from Miltochrista miniata, assembly GCA_933228765.1. Classification (NCBI taxonomy): domain Eukaryota; kingdom Metazoa; phylum Arthropoda; class Insecta; order Lepidoptera; family Erebidae; genus Miltochrista; species Miltochrista miniata. The sequence continues at coordinate 30,855,742 of OW121752.1, read as the reverse complement.
TTTATTACATTTTGTATCCCTCATAAAATCTATATTGTTAAAAATTTTTGGCGTCAAGTACCGCCTAGTTCTCTTTCCATAATAATTTTTTACAGATGGTATCACAAATTCTCCCCGCTTTACCCTCCTAGTATAATATTTATGATTTATTTGCTCCTTAAATTTACTCCCAATTCTTTGTTCCAGTGCTATTAGGTATTGCACTTTCCTATGCACTGGCAGAATTTTACAAATGTTAAATAACTTGTCGTAATTACTTGTTCTACACTGTAACTTTACTTTTTTACTAACCAAATACTTTATTATTCTAATCTGTAACTGTTTAATACGATCTAAATAAGTTTTAAAAGTTAGGCCATAACTACTCAGTCCATAACTAACTAATGAGTCAGCCAGTGCATAATAGACGACATACAACACCTTTCTGTTCACAAATCGGCTAAGGTAAAAAAACTTTCCAAGAATTGACTGCAATCTACCACAAACGTTATCTACATGTAATCTCCAACTGAAGTTACTATCCACAATTAAACCTAAATATTTATAATTGTCAACCATTTCTATATTTGAGCATCGACAGCCACTCTTATTAACATGAATACATTGAAATATATGACCGACTATATTTAATATTTGATTACTACATTTTTTATTATACGGCGACGATATCACCATGACCTTGGTTTTAGAAAAATTTATTATTATGCTATTATCGTGGGCCCACTTAATGATGTTTTCAAAGTCCTCCTGTATATGATACTGCGCGTCTGCCATGTCGTCGGAAGAGTACATCACACACATGTCATCCGCGTACATAACGACTTTACAGTATTTTATTACATTAATGACACTGTTTACGTGCATGATGTAGCCAACCGGGCCGAACACGGATCCAGTCGGCACGCCGAGATTTACACTCACCTGGTCTCCCGTTGTCCCATCTATCGACGTACAGAGAGATCTGTTTTCCAGGTATGATTTGAACCAGCGGTTAATGGCTCCCGTGACCCCACTCTCCTCCATGGCCCGCAGCAGTACACAATGATCCAGGGTATCGAAGGCTTTTTTGTAATCAATGAAAAGAGCTGCTACAAACTTACCCTCATTGAGACTGCTGTTTACATGATCGGTGAAGTGCGCCAGCGCGGTAGTGGTGCTTCGCCCTCGCCTGAAGCCATGCTGCGCATCTGATATTATTTGATGTTCCTCAAGATACCGACTTACCTGGTTCACTATCACCTTCTCCACTATTTTATTTACAGCAGACAAAATGGCTATCGGTCTATAGTTACTGTAGTCAGAATGGCTCCCTTGTTTATAAATCGGCCTTATAATAGATTTTTTCAATAGCTCCGGATACACACCTTGACTTACACTCATATTTATAAATTGGGCTAGTATAGGACTTATTTCTTTTTTTACCTGCTTTATATCCTGCACTCTAATTCTGTCCAAACCTTGTGCCTTATTACAACTTAACATATTTATGTATTTTTCTACCGTATATTCATTCACTTTTCTAAAGTAGAATGACCTATCAATGGGCGTTACATAAGAACTTCTAATGAGAAAATTTACATTACATCTGTGTTTTATTTTTTGAATTTCCTCCGTAAATGTTTTAGAAAACTTATTACATATGTTAAATGTCGTGTCATTTAAACCCAAATATTTTACAATTACATTATCCAAACTTAATCTGGGGTTACCAATCCATTTATTTATATTACACCATATCTTTCTGAAATCATTATTGCATTTTTTTATTTCATTCTCTCTATACTTATTTTTAGCATTATTAATTAATTTATTAACTCTATTTCTGTATTTTGTATAAATTAATCTATTATTCATGTTACCAGGTGAAGATTTCCAGTTTCTAAAAAGTACATCCCTATAATCTAATTTTTTTCTCAACTCACTATCCACCCATGGCTGTGTAATTCGATTTTTTTTCAGCCTTTTTGGTATCTTACATTTATCGTAAATATCAGTAAAAACTTTGCATAATCGCCCATAAAATAAATTAGGACAATTTATTTGCCTAAACTGATTCCAATTAATTACTTTCAAACAGTTATTTACTTGTTTTTCATCTAGAACGTATTGTAACTTACCATAACTATTACTTTCAATTTCATTACCTGCTTCTCGCATGCTAATTCCGACCATATGGTGATCTGATAAGGTACAAGTAAGCAAATGAGACTGTCCATTTAACTTTCGATTTCTGCTCGCCCGCACGCACACATGATCAATGTTCGACGTCTGCAGTTGACCTTCAACGATCGCCTCGCGCGTTATCTCCGATGCAGGTATTGTACTATGCAGTCCGCTTTCACACAACATAATTTTATATGCAGTTTGACTTGTGTTTACATTTTCTGACAAATCAATGTTGACATCCCCAATCAATATTATTTCCTCCGATCTTGGAATTCTTTTCAACATTGTACTCAGTTCTGCTATAAAATCTAATTTGTTGGTAATAGGTGGTCGATATATCGCTACTATATTCGTAGTTCTTATTCCATTTCTTAATTTTCCATAAGTCAGTTCTGCCGCTTTCACTGGTATCGGTGGTGCCTCTAATGTAAATATTAAATCATCTCTGATATAAATTAATATTCCACCGCCCCTCTTTATTGCCCTCGTGTTCTGATATACAGTATATCCAGGTATTTTATAAAGTGATACTTCTTCTCTTTTTATATTAACTTCAGTCAGAATAACGCCACTCAGTGTTCGATTCGCTGTGCATTGACTCAATGTAACAAGCAGTTGGTTAAAATTTTTTCTCATGGATCTAATGTTTAGATGAATAATATTTAAATTTTCTTTACTAAATTGATGAGCCCATGTTTTTATGTCCACATATCTAGTGTATACAAATTCATTTTGGTCTAAGTTTACATCAAAATTATCGAATGTTACTGTGTTGGAAATCACATAGTGTGGACACGCAATTATATTTTGTAACTATGTCGGTGGACTAAGATTTTGTGCATTGCTTTCGCACAATTTCTTGATATCACTTTCAGTTCTTATTCTAATAATCTTTTCATTTTCTCTCTTTTTCACTAATATATTAGAGTTTTGAACCCATATAAATTTATACAATGCCTTTAATTGATTTCTAGCTTCCCAAAACAGTAACCTGTCTTTTTTGGTAAGGTCTTCATTTATATATATGGGTAGATTACTACCGTTGCCATATAAGTCTCCATTAGTAAAGTGAGATTTTCTTTTTTGGAGCCATTGATCGCGAGCTTCTTTAGACCGCAGTTTTACGATGATTGGGCGTGGCCGATCTGAACCCGCTTTTGTAGTGTTATTTGATTTAATTCTTTCGGCACTTTCTACGTCTTGAGGGTTCAAACTAAGCTTTATTGCAACCTGAGCAATGACATCCTTTATATTCTCACTATCTTTTTCCTTTAATACACACGCAATTTCAACATTTTTCTCTTTCTCCTGCCTTTCTAACGAGGTAACTCTTTCTTCCAGCGCATCATTACATTTTTCAAGGTAAACATTACGTTGTTCTAATGATTTTATTTTGTTATCCGCTGTCTTTTTAAACTCCAGCATTTGTTGATACTGCTCGGCGTAAAAATCTACCGTATCCGCGAGATCATCTAATTTTTTTTCCAAATTAAATATTACCTTCATCTTCTTATTAATTTCTATTAATAAGGATTCAACCGTAACTTTTTTTGGATCGACATTAATGGTTGGCGATTCTCTATTTTGAGAACCATTTTTGTGGCACTCTTCACATAATTCCATTTGTAAACATTGTTTACCACATTTTTTATGATACACATTTCCACATGTCCCTTTACATCGCAATACTTCATCCTTAGCAGTTGACAAAAATAATTTGCACTTTTTGCACTGCACCATTATTATATTAATTTTACACTACTAGCTGCACGCGTACACAAGATTACAACGATAACAATTCACAACACGTCCACTCACGGAGCGCGTCGAGCGGGTCGATGTATTTAAGTGCTTATCAGCTTTAAAATCAAATGCTGAGGGCTGTGATCACATTAGCCTTGATATGGTACTCTTAACTTTACCGTACTCACTAAGGTCTATAACAGAACTCGTAAACAAATCTATTCAAACATCGTCCTTTCCTGACCAATGGAAAATAGCTACTGTGAGGCCATTACCGAAGAACTCGAATCCGGTAGCTGTGAAGGATCTACGACCGATTAGTATTTTGCCATGTCTGTCGAAGGTATTAGAAAAAGTTGTGTGTAAGCAATTAACTTCTTACCTGGAGGAGAATTCCATATTACCTGCATTACAATCCGGTTTCAGAAGGAAGCATAGTACTAGCACTGCACTATTGGACGTGACAGATAATATATTACACGCTCAGGACCAGGGTATGTGCACGTTACTGGTACTCCTTGACTATTCCCGCGCCTTCGACAGCATAAATACTTCCCTGCTTGTTTCAAAGCTGAATTATTACGGCTTTGACAACCAAGCGGTAAGGTGGTTCCATAGCTATTTGGATAACCGCCACCAGCGGGTGGTATTGCGGTCCAATGATGGAGTCTCCTGTAGCTCAGACCTTACTCCTGTTCAGAGGGGGGTGCCGCAAGGTTCCCTGCTCGGACCAATTTTGTTTCTTTTATACTGTGCAGATTTGATAAACAACATACAGTCTTGCTGCTATCACATATATGCCGATGATGTACAAATTTATGTTTCATTTAAACCAGAAGATCATGAAAAAGCGGTTGAAGCTCTAACAGAGGACCTCCAGAGAATAGTTAGATGGTCTGAAAATAATTCATTAGTACTCAACCCTTTAAAAACAAAATATATGATACTGGGTTCAAAGAAACAGATTGGCCGTTTGCCTGCCATAAATATATCGCTCATGGGTAAGATCATCGACCGAGTGTATGACACACGAAATTTAGGCATTATTATAGACCCTAGTCTTAGGTACGAGAAGCACATTGCTGAGTCAGTCCGCGGCTGCTTCTATCGCTTAAAGGTGCTGTATCGGATGAGACCCTACCTGTCAGAAGATTTGCGAATGCGTTTGGTGGAGTCCTTGGTTCTGTCGAGGCTTAACTACGGAGATACAGTGTATGGTTCATGCATAACATCACAAACGGAGCGGCTCATTCAAAGAGTACAAAATACCTGCGCCCGTTTTTGCTTTTCCATACCTGCTAGAAGTCACGTCACACCGTTTCTGAATCAACATTACGTACTCAAAATGAAAACGAGACGCAAATTGCATCTTGCATGCCTAATGTTTGGGGTAATTAAATATAAGAATCCGACTTACTTGTCGGAAAGGTTCAGGCAGATAGCGTTTGGACGTGGTTGCGGTAGAAGGCAGTGCTCTCTACAGTTGTCGATACCATCCCACAAGACAGCTGCTTTTAGAGGAAGCTTCCGATACGCTGGGTGCAAAATTTGGAATAATATACCTCCGCCTCTAAGAGCCATTAAAACTATAAATACCTTCAAGATAAAACTGCGACTGTATTTGATCGAAGCACAGCGGGAATTCGGTATGATAAATTTTGACAAGTCATTTATTTGATAATTTGACCTTGTTGGGATGTGATGCGAGTGTTGCGGTTTGGTAGACGATTATCATCGAGTTGAATGGATTGAGAAATTGTGTGGTTTCTAAGTTTTTAGTTGTTCATTGTGTTGTTGTTATTTTTGGTGTTTGTGGTATTATTATTGTTGTTGTTTTTTGGTTGTTATTTATATGTATATGTGCAAAAACTGATAGATGACCGTTGGACTGATTGGCATCCGTGAGAGGGGGACATCATAAGGGTCGGGTTGAAAACCAGCGCTTGGCAGTAGCCTTGCACATGCTGAACCAAACCCTATTCGGCATGCTTATGTTAAAAACCATTTATTTCTTTTATTTAGTTTTTTAATGTTAAGGCTATGTACCGAATAAATATTATTTCTTTCTTTCTTTCTTTCTTTCTTTCTTTCTTTCTAATCTGCTGTCATTCCTGTAGACCTGAGGCTTCGATGTGAAAGGATTTTTTAGATACATTGACGGTAAAGATGAAATTAGAGATATAAAAATGATATAGAAACTTTGTACACTTAAGTATTGCTTAATTTATTTATTCATTCATAATAACAGTGTTCTAGCCATGGTAAACATATATAGGTTAGGTACAGTTTTGAGAGCTGTGCTTGGTGTAAGTGTACCTAAAGTCAACAGAACCTTTACCCTTCTTCTGTCGTAGTCGGGTAAAATAGCCCTGTAGATAGATTTAATTACCAAATTGTGATTTTCTGTGATTATGCGACTCCGCTATTTGTATTTTAAAACTGAAATGAAAACCTGATCTGTGATTTAAATTAATAAGGACTACACATGGTACATATTTATATCATTTTAATTTTAGATGCCAATATTGATGGGAATTATGTATAGAACCTGCCAGCGAGAGGTGGTTGACGATTTAACAAGTAAATTATAATGAAACAAAAACTCAACTGCGGGGGTAATTTTTTAACATTATGTATCTTAATGCAGTAGGTACCTATCTCAATTGAGACGAATCTAACGACACCTCGATTATTAAAATCCGTCAAGCCATGGAAGCTGTAGAAAACGCCAACCATATGTACACACACTCGACAAAGATTACCCTACTTCTGGCGCAGTCAGGTAAAATTACCCTGTAGATAGATTTAATACCAAACTGTGATTTTCTGTGATTATGCGACTTCGCTATTTGTAAATTCATACTTAAATGAAAACCTGATCTGTGATTTAAATTAATAAGGAATACACATAGTATATAAATAATATAATTTTATTTTTGTTTTGATATTTATAGGTAGGAAATTTGATCTGTGATTTGATGCAATAATTAGTTTAAGAGTCAATAATAAAAAAATAATTACATATCAACAAGGTCTATCATTTGATATGGTCATAATTAAACTCTAAAATTAGGTTACAAACTTTTGAACGCGACTGTTCGGTCAACACTTTAGGTATAATCCGTTCAGTTAAGAAGGTCATCGATATGTATTAAACAGTCGCTTTTTCGTAGTCATTCGAATTTAGTCGGATAACCATCCGTTGTTAGTATGTTTTGTTTTTTGTTTATTTCTTCTAAAAATACGAAATATTTCACGCTGAATTTTCACCATATATTATTTAATTATACGCACAAAATTTTTATTTATACTTCCTTATCTTGCGTTGAGCCAGTCTTTGTATTTTGATGTCAAAGTTTTGACGCCGTTTTTTTGAGTTTTAGTAATATTATTCGTTAACGCATGCATGTGCACTTATGAAACTTTTTACGATCACTGTAAGTGTCGAGCAGGATCGAATACAGTTTTTAGCGAGTTCGTAGGTGTTCTCGTTTAGGTGGTGCAACTTTTTTTCAGATTTTCAACAAAGCGTGATTACTTGAAAACTATACACATTTTCCTGAATCTGATTATGACACAAATTCGCACAAATTAAGAGCTACTCGTGTAAGTTTATTCCAGAGGCGCACATGTAGTGGTTTCCGAGATACAGCATTTCACAAAACGTTACCCCAGCAAAAAACTCAATATAACGAAAACCTTAAGACGCACAAATTTTATTTTAAGGGCACATATTTGTAAAAGTATGAGCCCTCGGTGCATGCAAAATATTTCTCTCTAAGATTATTCGTTTAGAATTTTCCTGCTGGAACGGCGTTACTCCAGCAGAAATCGTTTTTTCCTTTTTTTTCCACAACGTCAATACGCACAAATTTTTTTTTCGGCGCACATATATGGCATATTACGCTCTAAATATAGGTTCCACTCAAATCAGTTTAGGAGCTACTTTTTTGCTGGGGTAACGTACACTAACTGTTCCGGTAATATTACGGCATTTTGTTCAGGACAGTTGCTGTTTATTTCGTGTTATTCGGTTCATTTATAATCATCGATCAGAAGTCAAATGGGGATATTCATATGATACGACGATGTTGTTTTCAAAACAGTCAATTTCAGCTAGTTTGTGCCACTGCAGCCTAAAGCATTTCCGAAGTATCATACCACTAATCTACGTATTTCTTAGATGTATACGGTGTCTTTATCATCTACTTATATAGGTACCTATGCATTTCTAGATTGCGCTCGTGGACGCGTGGAATTCTGTTCCCGATCCCACGTTGCATGGGAAGTAGGTATGGGAACTTATTCCGGGAATAAAAGATAGCCAATGTGTTATTCCATATTGTAGTGTATGTATATACCAGTCAGTCTAGTTATTTAATATCAAATCTTAAGGTGTTATGCTCTGGCAACACCGAGTGCCTGTGAGAACCCCTGCGGCTATCTTGTGGCGTGATTGTCATGACGTGCATTGTGAACACACTCAGGCTGCGTATAATTATAATGTTAAGTACTAGAGTAAAAAGTGTACTGAATAGAAATAAATAATGGAAAACTTTAGTCTGTGGTATTATTGGAAACACTTCATTGGCGACGAAGATCAAAAACCGACGGTATAATTTGTGAGAATAATAAAATTGGACTGTTAGTAAGCTAGCAAGATGGCAACGGAGTCCCGAGAGGTAAAACCAACAGTTTCCTTTAGATACTGAATCACAGAAGATCACCACTATCTCAACACACAAGGGTTTATTTTCCTATAGGTACTAAGATTCCTTTTGGAATTTCTTCGGCACCTGCAATTTGTCAGCGGGAAATAGAAAAGTTATTTGTGGGGATAGATGGTGTATTTACCTTTTATGATGATATTTTCTTAGCTGGCTCTGATGAAAATAATTTATTAAAAAAATTGAACATTGTTCTTAGTAAGTTAGCAGAAGTTGGTCTTACTGTGAATAGAAGTAAATGTAACCTGTTTAGTAAAGAAGTAGAGTTTCTGGGTTTCACAGTAAGCGCTTCAGGTATTTCTGTGCCTGAAAGTAAGATTGAAGCTATTCTGAATTTAAGGGAACCTACTTCTGTTACAGAGCTAAAGTCATTCCTGGGGTTGGTGACTTACTATGCTAAGTTTGTTCCCAATATGTCTCAACTGGCAAGTCCTTTATATGCCTTGCTGAAGAAAGAAAAGGAGTGGAGTTGGACTGAAAAGCATAGTGAGTCACTGTGTAAGATTAAAACAGCTGTCACATCTGACTTAGTACTGGCACATTATGACCCCAATCTGCCTATAATAGTAACATCTGATGCTAGTAGTGTGGGAATAGGAGGGGTTATCTCTCAACTTTTCCCAAATGGACAGGAGCGACCATTGGCCTTCTGCTCTCGTACATTGTCAGTAGCAGAAAAAAAATACTCAGTTATTGATCGGGAGGCTTTAGCTCTTGTGTTTGTTGTCAAATATTTTCATCAATATTTATATGGATGTGAGTTCACATTGAGAACAGACCACCGACCCCTGGTTTACATATTTGGTGAAAGAACTGGTCTGCCCACAATGGCTTCTCAACGTTTGCAACGCTATGCAATATTCTTGCAGGGCTATTCTTTTAATATTAAGTATGTTAAGGGTTCAGAAAACACATGTGCAGATGTGTTGTCAAGGGCACCTTTATCTATCTGTAATGATCATTTTGACACAGAGATGTCTGAAGATTACTCATACTTGAATTTTATTCTGGATGATATGGAAGTCATTCAGGATGTTGATTTGATTAAAGAAATTCAGGTAGACCCGGTATTAAATAAAGTTTATTCTTATGTCTTGACAGGCAAATGGCCTCAGAAATTTGATTCCGACTTGTTTATTCCATATGTATCAAGAAAGGATGAATTAACTGTGGAAAAAGGATATCTCCTTTTAGGCCATCGATTAGTTGTTCCACATAGGTTATGGAAGGTTCTCTTGCAAGAGCTTCATTCTACACATATGGGTGTTGTAAAAATGAAGTCTGTGGCGAGATCATACATTTGGTGGCCGGGAATTGATAAACAGATTGAGTCCATTTCTAAGACTTGTGAGGTTTGTCTTGAGAACAAGGATAATCCCCCTAGAATTGTACTACCATGGCCCCAACCTAAGCAGCCAGGTATTCGGGTTCATGTGGATTTTTTGGGCCCCTTTCAAAATATGTATTTCTTAGTTATTATAGATTCTTATTCTAAGTGGCTGCATATTAAAAGAATGACTAATATTACTACTCAGGCAACTATTGAAGCCTTACGTGAATATTTTGCGCAGTGGGGTATTCCTAGAAAATTATGTTCTGATAATGGACCCTCTCTATGCTCTCGGGAAATGGAGCTGTTTCTATCTAAGAATGGGGTAGACCATGTACTTTCCCCACCGTTTCATCCAGCTTCTAATGGTGCAGCAGAGAATTCAGTGCGGACATTTAAGAATTATATCAAAAAGATTTCTTTTAATATGCATACCATAGATGTATATATTCAAAAGTTTATGTTGTCATATAACAGTACACAACACTGTACTACAGGCAAAACTCCAGCCCAATTGCATTTGGGAAGAGAGCTATTTACAGCCATGGACAGATTAAAAAACAAATTAAATGTAGATTATAAACTGAATAATCAATTGGTGGATGTTGGGAGAGCTTTTGTGGTAGGCGATAGTATATACTATAGGAATTACAGTGTTAATGGCACCAATTGGTTACCTGGGACCATTTTCAAAAAGATTTCTCCAGTAGTGTATCTGGTTAAACTTGCTGATGGAAAAATTATTAAGCGGCATATTAATCAGTTAATTTTATATAGGCATGATGTATCAGATAATGATGCTCCTGAGCTCTTGTCTCCAGCACCTAGACAGGAAGCTGCCCCATATGGGTCTCCCCCCACAAATGTTGCTTCAACTGTTACTCTGAATGCTAGCCAGCCCGACAGTCAAGGATTGCCATCTCCGTGTTTGGATTCTAGACCTAAGAGAACAATTAAACCACGTAGAATTCTTGATCTTTAATATTTCTCTATTAGGTTCTTTAATATGTCAATGGGTCTGTGGCTATCATATATACCTAATGTAAGTTAAGTTGTGTTTAAGTTAAGTCTGTTGTAATGTAAACTAGTATTGATGTGAATGGGGAAATTCCAGTGCTTATTTTTATGGGGGAAGGACTGTAGTGTATGTATATACCAGTCAGTCTAGTTATTTAATATCAAATCTTAAGGTGTTATGCTCTGGCAACACCGAGTGCCTGTGAGAACCCCTGCGGCTATCTTGTGGCGTGATTGTCATGACGTGCATTGTGAACACACTCAGGCTGCGTATAATTATAATGTTAAGTACTAGAGTAAAAAGTGTACTGAATAGAAATAAATAATGGAAAACTTTAGTCTGTGGTATTATTGGAAACACTTCACATATAACCATATACCTAGTATAACTTCTTGTACCGAATTTCTACCAGATCCGTTCAGACGTTAGAGCGTGAAAAATTAACTAACACCCCTACTCGTCGTTTAAAATATAAGCACAGGGCGGAAACTCCATAAAAAAATGTTCGTTTTCACCCACACTAATATAAACGTAATGTGAATGCTTGAATCAAGCTTGAATGTGTGAGAGTATACTAGAGTCATTAACTATGGAAACAAATTAATAAGGAACAGAACGAAATCTCATGTATGTAGGTACTTTTTTTTTTTCAAACCTATCCTCGTCTAAGCACAAATTAAACCAAAGCAATAGCACAAAGTACGTAGGTAGTAATACGAAATTCAACGCAGTGACACCCTCTCAAGTACTGTTCCTGCAATAGATACGTCAACTTTTGCGGGGGGTTGGGAAAGCTTAGTCAGTGGGAGGCAGGGAGTTACCGATCTGTATGTAATGCTATTATAAATTATCTTTGATATTAGTAAGGAAGTAAGGATTGTGAAACGGCAAAAAATAAGCAAATATAATTTTATATGACACTTATGTATTAATGTAGATATACCTACTTACAAACTAACTTACATTATCTTACAAAAATAACATTTACAATTTCATCCATCATTATTTCTAAAACACAATTTTATTTTATCTACTAAAACAATCCGAATGTTAAATTGACTATACAGAAGATTATTTTATTAAAATTCAAAAAACTCTTCAGAGTCAGTACTCTGAAGAGTTTTTTGAATTTTAAATAAATCGCTAAAATCTTGTAGTATTTCTTAAGGTTGTTTTGTAAAATTACATTACACTAAAAGGTGTACCTAATAGCTTTAAAAGCTTTACATATTTCACATATTCTGTACAATTTGGATTAAAAAAGTTATTATACAAATGACTGTCAGTTGCACTGACTGGCAGTAAATATATTACTGCAAGAAGCACTGCTTGCCTGTGGGGCCTCTCCATAGCCGATCAGTCCCTGATAGAGTTCAGACTGCACGATCTTTAATATAGAATCTTATGGTGATAGTATAAAAATATAATGTAACAATAATCTAAAGTTCACAGCCATTGAAAACTACATAGAACATTATAACTAATATTACAAAGTAACACTGTGCGTAAGAAGAAAATGTTGAATCATTTTCTTCTAAAATTGGCAAAGAGAGTTCTGTAATTCGTTTATAATGTTGCACAAGATTGAAAATTACTGACGTAATTATTCTAATACAAAAGAGAGCCTAATTTCTTGTTGTGTTGTGAACTCAACAAATACCTTATTAACCCTGCGCAATGAGAAATCTAGAACAATTTATAAATTTTTTCGTAATGGTCAACTAGCTTTTTCATTAGATACCAATGTCGGTAAAAATTGAGTATTATGTAACCTGCGTACATCGGCCTTCCTCCTAGTGATGCCATAGTCCAATAAAAATTAAGAATGTGTAACACAATGTTACTGAGAAACTGAATAATGACTTGTAAAGGCTTTACCCAACCAGTGGGTGTCGCCTACTTATTTCTATTTAACAAGATTACAAGACAAGGAAATTATATTTGTTAGAAGAACCATAAGGTTCTTCTAACAAATAGCTTTTTGTCCTAGGAATCACAGACGGTCTACTCTGCAGCATTGAGTCAGAAGGATATGACAGTTTTCTTGACCAGTAGTAGCCACATGCTGGATTTAATCCTTCGGTAGTCTATATTTTCTCAAAGAAACCATTGGAGTACTGATGATCTGTTTTCAATAACAGAAATGGGGTAAGTGAAGATCTCCTTTGCTCTGCTGCATACTATGCTTCTAGTGCACGTAAACTACGGGCTTTGAGATGAAGTTGTTGTTAGCAAATTAACAGTAGGCTTCATGTCATGTAATAAGCTCATAAGTGTTGTTATTAAGATATGTACGTGCCAACAATATGGGACGTTATAACAGGTATTGTCTTTTTAGGTAATAGTACCCATACACAGGTACTTTTTACCCAAACTGCCGAAGACAGGAGGGTATAGTTTTTTAATTATGCACTCGTACTGTTGCATTGGCTCTTCTGCCGCAAGCTTGCCCACGGGTCTTGGAGCATTGATGGATGTATGTATGCATCAATATTAGACTTTGAATTTTGTTCATAGCTCTTGTTTTGTCCGTAACCATTATTTCGGCCACGGTAATTACTTTGTCCACCATTATTTTGCCCAAAACTCCTATTTTGTCCATGGTTATTACTTTGTCCAAAACTGTTGTTTTGTCCATAGCTGTTGTTTTGTCCATAGCTGTTGTTTTGTCCGTAGCTGTTGTTTTGTCCAAAGCTGTTGTTAGGTGAATTGCTCTGAAAATAAAAGAAAGTTTCATTGTTAGTATTTTTTGTATAAAACACAATTTTTATATTTTTGTTCACATCACCTACTTAAAGCTACAAGTAGGGAACAGTTATCTAGCAAAATCTTGTTTAATCTATGTTTTAAGATACGCATATTGTTCAAATTCAAAAGACTTCATTGTGGAATCATAGGTGTAGTAGTATACAAGATGTTGTTTGTGAAAGATACAATAATGTGATCAAAGACTTCTATATAAACTGAGGTAGAAATGCCATACTCTAACAAAAGAGATTTCAAAAACGATCCTCCAACACACACATTGCGAAGACTACACTCGCTTATATTTACGTAATTGTCACCACAATAGCAATATACGAAAAGAACAAGAGTAAAAGAGAAGGCGTATGGACTCCGATTGCTCTCGAAGTTTTGACTCACTACAGTGCGAGCAACTCCGCTAATTAGCTCAGTTTATAGCTTTCAAAAATCGATGCATAGGGCATGTCTACCTCAGTTGTGCTACAGATCCTGAATTCAAATTCAGACAAAATTGACTATGAATCAGTCTCTTTGGCCATGTTTGCCTGGCTGTCTTATTGCTGTGATAGACAAAGGGGTTGGCAGACTTTCCTGGCTGTCTTACTGCTGTGATAGACAAAAGGGTGGGCAGACTTTGATTGTTTATCTGTGAGACACAAATCTCAGTTATGACCAGTGGTCGGAATAGGTAGTGCCATTTCCGGGATTCAGGGTACAGTGTCATAACATGGATATGCCCTCGAAATTAGAAAATAATTACGACACTATACTTGATATAATACTTAAAAATAATTGATACATATGTGCTTATTAGTAGGGTCAAGTGTTCAACAATGAAACACTAAAAGTTCATAACCTCGTACACCTCATGTTTTTGCTGATAGAAGTCTATAATGTTACAGGCATGTAGTCAATATGATTGGGTATCGAATGTCATTTATAGATTTTTTTAAATAAAGTGATTTGAATCGACAAAGAAATAAAAACCAAGAAATGGGATTTGTGTCATTGTGTCCATATAGGCGTACACAATGAAACACCATATATTCAACAATGAAACACCATAAATAAACTGTGCCTAATTCAAATTTTGTTTAATGTAGGTAGTTATTAAAGAAAGAGCAGTCCGTTTCTACGTTAAATGCAGTGGCACGACGTGCCATGCTGCATGCTTCAGGCTTTTTTAATGACAGTTCTGCATGCCCTGATTTATAAGACCGTAAACATTCGATTCCAGCCATTTTCCCAGCTAACAGAATATCGAATATTGTTAATTTTTGCCATTTGGTAAGCAATACGCCCCTCGTCCTTTTTACGTCCTTTTTACAGCTTTAAAACAAATTTTAATAGATAAGGTTACACAATATCAACCAATAAAAATCTATAAAACAGTGTTTCATTGTGTCCATTGTTAAATTGTTTCATTGTTGACTACCTAGGGTTTATCTAACTAACTTTTAATTTATGTTCACAAAATTGTAACTTTGAAACAAATGAAATATGCCAAAATAATCTACAAAACATGTAGAATGCAGGAAAATCATAAAAAATATAATATTCCTAACCATTAAATAATGAAAAATCTTTAAAGATAGCCAGAAATACTTCAATTTTTGACGAAAATAGTAAAAATGAGCCGCAGACGCGTCTTTTCTCACGCGGTGCCGCCGCAAACTGGAATACGCCGGTGGTATCTATTGAGTGTCCTTACGCGATATATTGCACTAACTGCCAACGTCGCGTTTTGGAAATATTACTATGTTTTATTGTGTACCACTGTTTCATTGTTGAACACTTGACCCTATAGATGTAACTGCAAGTAGAATGTATGGTTATTCAACCAAATACAAGCACAAGCTACAGGGGAACAAAGGTCTGACTATGGCTATGCTGCTTTTGCCTGAACCTGGTAGAGGGAAAGACCGAACAAAATGTAAAGTGGCTTGACCTGTCGGATAACATGCAAATCAATAGTCTTATTCTAAAGAATATTGAAGATAGTGCGAAGTGGAGAGACAACGGAAAATGCGAAATGGGCTTTCGATTCGAATTAATCAATAAACAGGATTTAATGAATTGACTATGACAATAAAATGAATAGCAAAATGGTTATTTAATCGAACATTGGTTTTGTAGCCATTAAACCTTCGAGGCCGTTAAATCACACTTGGGATTATTTCTAAAATGACACGTTACACACGCAAATAACGAGGTTAGACAAATCCAATCCTAATTTTTTTAATTTTTTTTTTGTAATACCTCTATTGCCGCGATTTTTCAACAAAGAAAAATTATGAGTACTATACTGGCCAAGGCATCGGCAAGCTGGCAACGTCGTCGTCGTGAGGCTTGCTGCATGGAGGCAATGCTTAAAACTCAAGTTCAAACCGTTCAACAAAATATAGGTAAACAATGAAAAACTGACACAAACAATAAGTTTTGCTGTATATTTCTAACCTTATTCATTAAAAACTATTATATTTGGAGAATTAAAGTATGGGAGTATTAGTACTTTGTTTAAATTTTTTCATACATAAGAAAGAGACAACATGCGACGCCCACAAACGATGGCCTGGCAACATAACTTTCTCTTTAGGGAACAGATATCATTCCCTTGCTACGGTTTGCGGAGTGCGCTTGTGTCGTTTGCTGTGTTTAGTGTTCCTGTTATTTTTTATTGACCTCGGCTAAACAAACTGGAATCTGGATCATCTTAACACGACTACTTTGGATTTATATAACTGACTCCGATTTTGTTGAAGTGGACAAATTTCAATTACCAACACAAGTGATTTGGTAAGTTTGTTTATATTATAAAATTAAACAGAGTTTAAGAATTTGTAATCTTTTGTTTTATACTAATTCGAACAAAGAAAGCTTGTAATGAATTTGGATAGTATTTGGGTATTCAGTATGGAAGCACCAAATTCAGACCGAGGGTTAATTAAGTATAAAAAAATATATTAATATAAACAGCTATGCAATACAATAAGCATAGTTCTTTTTAACCTTTGTAGCATAGATCTCCGCCCGCCATTTTGTTTTCTATCAGAATACTGGCGCACGATGTCACAAGATTTATGTGCGCTGTTATTTGGGAAATTCAAAATTGTTACGTTTTCGAGTTATTCAGTAGGCAAATATAGCTCTACGAGAATATTAAATTAAGATGCTTTCATAGGGGGACCATATCGTCCAAATAACGCAACACTTAATGTCAGTGTTCTCTACCCGAAAATACTAAGATCACCCGCCATTTTGATTTGCTCACAGTAAACCATCAGAGCAAATCAAAATGGCGGGCATACGACTATGCTAGCTTCCATGCAAATAACTAAATATCAAATTATAATGTTTAATATTTAGAGTTTGCCTAAGCGACTGGCGCTATTATTGGAAAAAAAAAACATTGCTGCTAAACTATCTAAATTCCGGTTATCAAAGATTTTGTGGGTGCCTCAGTATTTTTTAAGATATATTATCCAAATTATATAGTTATAAAACGATAACTTGCGAAAAGTGGCCACGTATAACACTTTTCTATTTTGTGACTAGGCCGCAATATCTAAAGTTAAAGCAGTAGTTCAAAATTGTTTTGAGGATCTTTAAGATCTTAGTTGACGGGAATTATAAATATCAGTTTTGTTCTCGTAGCAATGATTTTTATTTAATAGTGGCCCTAGTTAGCTCGTGTTAGTCTCATCATATGAAACACTTCATAATATTAAGTTGTCCCTATTAAAATATACTAAAAAAAATAAATCAATTTAATAACATTATGAGCATTTTTTGTGAGATATTCAGTGTTTTTTGTGAATGGTTGATTGAAATAAATTATTGTCTAACTGAATAACTACGATCGTCGATTTATTGCTGTTATTGGTAATTTTAATCTATATTTCATTATTTTTAGAAGATGTGGAGGGCGCGGGCGGTTTCCTGTGCAGATAATGGCGAGACAAACGAAGGCTGAGACGGGTGCAAAAATGGATTGAAGACTATCCTGAAATGATGTGTAATTTCACAGAAAAAACAATATATTGTACAAAATGTAATTCGAACATTGGATGTAGGAAAAGTTCTGTGAAGAGACATCTTAAAGGTTCAGTTCACAAGGGAACTAACAAGAGGAATAAAAACGAATTTTACATTGACTTCGTGAATTTCCTCATATACTGCAATATTCCATGGAATAAAGTAAACAACCCAGCGTTCAGGAAGTTCTTTGAAAAGTATTTATGCTGTAAGTGCACTGATTCAACCGATCTCCCAGGTGAAGCAATATTAAGAAATATTAAGAAAAGTGTATTATCTATATATGAAAATACATGTAATGAAAAACCTTGGATTTCCTTGGATGAGACAACTGATTTTTTGGGGCGATACGTAGTACATTTCTTGGTGATGCCATTAAATTCTGCAACCATACGAAAACCGTATTTAACTGCTTGCAAGGCACTTGAAGAGGTCAATGGAAGTACAATCTCGCAATTTGTTGTTAATTGTTTGGAAAATTTATGGAGCAATCAATATGAAACAAAAGTTAGTAACGTTTTAGTCTCATGTACAGACAGCGTTGCTTATATGTTGCGTGCCGGCCGCATACTAAAAGGTTTTTTTCCAAACATGAAGCATGTAACATGTTTGGCACATGCCCTTCATCGAGTGGCAGAAAAAGTCCGTTCGGTATATCCAGATGTAGATGCCTTGATTGCAAACTTAAAAAAAATATTTTTGAAATCTCCATACCGAGTTAAAATTTTTAAAGAGAAGTGTCCCAATGTTCCGTTACCCCCGCAACCCGTTATTACCAGATGGGGTACGTTGTTACAAGCAGCGGAATATTATGCAAAACATTTTGAGGATATAAAACGAGTTCTTACTTTCTTGAGAGCTACAGATGCTTTATCCATAAGAAATGCCAAAAATATAATAGTGAAAGAAAATGTACAAAATGACCTCATGTTTATATCCGAAAACTACAGTGTCATTCAAAATGCTTTATTAATCTTGCAAAAACAGAATATATCTATTAAAGACAGTTTTGAAATTTTTGACCACGTACGGACGATCATAGACTAGACTGCGTCAGATGCTATAAAAGAAAAGCTAGAACAAGTTTTACTAAGAAATCCAGACTTAGAATTTATTAGAGAATATAGTGAAACTTTATCGCGGAGGGAACTTCTCGATATGAACGTTTTAGATTATAAATATGCACCCTTAACATCAGTGGACGTTGAAAGGTCATTTTCAATTTACAAATGGCTTATGAATGAAAAAGAAATTCGTTAAAAATGGACAATATGTATTGAAAAAATTATGGTAATTTTCTACAATTCACACCTATCGGACGATAACATTGTTGAAGAAGAGGTAGAAAGAATTTAAAATATGTCCAAATTTGCGACCTCAGTATACCGTGACTGCATTCTCTTCACTGAACTACCGATTCGATATCCGGCCCTGTCGAAATATCAATTTCATTTCTTAAAATCATGTTATTTTATATTTTAGTTTATATTACGAGCTGATGATTGTTTCAATACTCTTAAATAAATATTTACTCACATTTTGACTTTTATTTATTTTATTAAGATCAAAATATCCATACTCTTCATCGAGATTTACAAATAACTTCGAATTTTACTTAATTTATGAAATGATAATCTTTGTTCCATATCATCGAACAACCTAAAATACACAACTTATATAAATTATAAAGTGCTGCGCTAATTTTGGAATCCCAGCATATCGTTTAAAATCCCGGGATATTGGGGGCATGTCCATACTATTGAGAACATTTGATGTCATTGACCCAAAATGGCACTACCTATTCTGACCACTGGTTATGACTCTAACAAATCCCAAATTTAATTCCAGAGCTAAAATAGATAGCCATTAACCACCCACCCACTAATAATCCCCATAAGCTCTCAATAAAGTACTAACAAGTAAAGATGAAGCATATTTTTTGCTGTGGCAATGCATTATTAAATTTGATATTTCAGCCCAACAATTGATTTTACCCGCAGACAAAGATGGGTCAATTAACACTTTTCTCAAGATACATTGAATATATTTTAGCTATTTGTGTTCTTAGTGACAAACATATAAAATCAACCAGACTAGTAAGGGTAGATGTCATGCTTGAAGTGGACTCGGGGTTTCTACATTTGCCAATGTCAAACAGGCCAAGTATGAGTTAATCTCATATGGGATTGAATACATAAATACAAGATGTCAGAAATATCTGCGAACCTCGTTTCCCTGCACCTTGTCCTGTTTTCACCTATCAAGTACCATTACCAACGCAAACCCCTGCCACCAAGCGTCATTATATCGGGTTCGCAGATATTTCCAATGGGTAGGAGTTAACATTCTATTTTCAAGCTACAGATTGCTGTAAATTTATATGCACAAAATTGAAACAATACCCACAGTAAATCTTACAGTTTTTGTTGGTTGAGATAGATATTAGACATGTTAGCAAAAGCAATGTGTAGTAATAATACCTTCTTATGAGTGAATGAGAATTGAAACTTTTACACATGGAAACCGGCTAGGTACACAATGGTACAAGTTGTTCAGATACAACATACAGGGTTGTAAGTTTTTATACCGGAAAGGTTTTCCAAGGAATCTTTACTCATAATATAATGAGGAAAGATTTGATTGTTTGTTTGTTAGCTTGCATCAAATAGGCTCTGAAACTACTCGACCGATTTGAAAACTGACTTGAAATTTCTTTTACTGTTGGGAAGCTAGACTCTTCGCGGTGAACATAGGCTATATTTTATTCCCGTATTCCCACGAGAACAGGAGCTACGCGGGTGAAACCACGTGACGTCCGCTAATGTGAAATAAATCGAGATACTTACACCGTAGCTACTTCGTGAATTGTTAGCCCATCTATTGTTAGGTGCACCTCGCGGGTTTTGACCGCGATATTGTAGGTGGTTCCGATATTGTGGGTGTCGAATTTTTCCAGGTCCACCAGGCTGCATTTTCTGTTGAACTGGAGTACTTTGATTCAATGGAATGAAATCGTCCGACATCTTGTTAACACCAACAAAACGTTAACTACTACTCTAGTAACGACAATTTCAATAGAATCACAAAGTCTCAACGGTAATACACCAAGAAAAAACAATGATTCAATTCAAGAATTTCACGTACACAACAGACTGTGACTGACTACCTACTGACTAGCTACACTCTACAGTGACTGACACTGACAGTGACTAACTGGCGGCGGCGGCATGCAATGGCTGCCAGACAGCAGAATGAAATTTTTGACATCTGACAATGACGTGACAAAAAACTGACGTTTCTAGTTTTTTTTAATAATTGTTTAAGGGGTCCAGACACGATCAATTGGCAATTGTCAAGCACGTTACATTTCATGTGTTTAGAGTCCGTTCACAGTTAATTTACCTCTGACCACTGATCTGTAATAATCACTGACCTGTATGTAATAATACAGATCAGTGCCTCTGACAGATCGTTTTCTGTAAGTTGGTATTGCAGTAAAGTACCCCTATGAGTGCCAGGTTAAGACATTTTACCGCATATTAGGGGAGATTATAAGATGGAACCGTTAAGAATAAGAGTTTTTTTTAAATGCAAATATCCATTAATCAGTATAAAATTAACATTACTTAACACGTAGTTCTGTTACTATAAGATTTTTCTTAAGTTTCATTTTTATTTACATAAAATGGATATGTAATTCAAAAAAGACACTCTCACCAAGGAGGGCAAAGGTGCTGCCTCCACTCCACATCTCAAATAATTTCCACGCCCGAAAAAACGGCAGCAAAAGGAGAAAATAAGTTGCGACTTAAGGTTGGAGTACAAGGGAGAAAAAAAACTTAGTATGGTAGCACGAAAATCAGCAAAGCCAGCCTTTCAGCTAGAGGTAAATTAAATATGAACGGACTATACATATACGTCGATGCACACACACACGCAAAGAAATCACGCACACTGAAGCGACTTCCATACATATTTAACGTGATTGACAATTGCAAGGCATGATCATGTCGGGAGCCCATTACGGCTCTTTGCCAAGCCTTTTTTTTTCCTTGTAGCGATTCTATTTTCCTCGTATAGTATTTCCCGCCAAAGATGAGTCTTTGGCGGGAAATACTATACGAGGAATTCAGTCTGAATATGGTAAAGGGGTCCGGACATGATCAATTGGCAATTGTCAAGCACGTTAAATATCATGTGCACATATACAGTTTGTCTATAAAGTCGTGAAATGAATGTTTGAGGAACTAAAAATAGTTATGTGTGTGGCAACATTGGCAACAATAAACATAAGTAAAGGATGTTTTTTTTCGAGGTATAGAACTTTGAAATGGAATAAAACGAAAGTGATTGTTTTTATTGATATGGAAATGACTTTATTCGAAAGGAAATCTTCTGGCATTATAATTTAAATATGATTTCTGGCATATAACCGCCAGGGCTGGCTCGGACGTAGTCTAATCTAGAGGTCCAATTTTCGATGACTTTCCCAACATTTGTGGCCGTATAGCGACAGTATCGCGCCGAATGTTATCCTCCAAGTGGTCAATCGTTTCGGGCTTATCGGCGTAGACGAGCGACTTCACATATCTCCACAGAAAATAGTCAAGTGGCGTAAAATCACACGACTCTGGAGGTCAATCCACGTGTCCAAAAAGTGAAACTATGCGGTAACCAAACGTTTCCTTCAATAAATCAATTGTGGCACGAGCTATGTGACATGTTGCGCCGTCTTGTTGAAACTACTACTCCTGCACATCATGGTTGTTCAATTGATGAACGAAAAAGTCAGTAATCTTCGCTCTATAGCAGTCACGATTGACTGTAACATTCTGGTCAGCATCGTTTCTAAAGAAGTACGGACCAATTATTCCACCAGCCTATAAAGCACACCACACAGTCAGTTTTACTGGATGTAACGGTGTCTCAACATACACTTGAGGATCATCATCACCCCAAATATGGCAATTTTGTTTATTGATGTATCCATTCAACCAAAAGTGAGCTGCACCGCTAAAGAAAATTCGCTTATGAAAATCACGATACGCATTTCGGACAGAACCATGATTTTCAAAATAAATTTGCACAATTTGGAAGCATTGTTCAGGCTTCAGTCTATTTATGTTAAAATGCCAAACCATACTAAACATAAATCACTTTACAGCTGACAAAAATACCGCCGGTTAAAACAGCTAGGCCAACTTAAAGTTCTATACCTCTAAAAAAAACATCCGTTACGTCAGTTGTCAATGCTATCGTCGAATTTTGTTTACTCTCTCACGTAACTTTAATGTTTGGATTAAACTGCAACAAATTGAGACCAAACTACGCGTAAAGGTTTGAGAAATGAGTAAAGAAAATCGGAGTGGTGCGCAGGAAGTGATTTTTAAAGTTTTCCAGTGATGTTTCGCGGAGTACCAATCTGGACAATTGTTGTGGGATTTTGAGGATGTTTATGAGCGAACAGCATCTTTGGTGGGTATGTAATCGTGTTATTGTTTGTTTTGAATCTGTCTGAAGTTACAAATGTACTGAATTTACGATTTGGAGACAAAAAAAGGCATTGTTTGCATATTTTTAGGTTAGAATCTTGAACTTACAATCTACCTATTAATGTAAGTCAGTGGTTAGAACAACATGGTTATTTTATAGTACGACCTACATTTTTGATACTCAGTTCAATCTGGTTTTCTACCAATTTTTATTTTGAATTAATTGCTTCATGTCAATAGTTTGTTTCCAATATGTAATTAATTTTCTTTTTTTACTCTTTTCAGGAAAATCAGAGAGTACAGTTAGGCGAATAGTTACCGAAGGTTTTAATAATGAAGGAAAGTTTGAAACTCCTGGTAAACACAGATTCAGATTCAGATTCAGATTTCAGATTCAGATTTCATTTATTCAGAAAAGGTCGGCAAAGAAAGAAATAGACGATTTTAATATTTGAGCACTGCGCCAAAAAAATCCTTGTCAGATGAGGGAAAGTTACAGATAAAACATGTAATTACATGATTGTGGCAAAGCAATTGGGACTGCTAGGCACCTGCTGGTGGGTTGTAAGACGCTATTAGACCGGGGCGTCTGGATCTGGTTCAATAACTTTATTCTGGATCTGATTCAATAAAACAGAAACAAAATTAAAAATGTATAATGTGTTTTATTTATTAACACACTAGCTGATGCCCGCAGCTTCGCCCGTGTCGAATTTGTTCTCGTTCCCGCTTCCCGTAGGAACTTATTACCGGGATGAAAAGTAGCCTATGTGTTATTCCAGACTATAATGTATCCCTGTACCAAATTTCAGCCAGATCAGTTCAACTGTTCGAGCGTGAAAGAGTCTCACTTCCACACTCATAAGCTTTCGCATTTATAATATTTGTATTGTTCCCGTTCCCGCTTCCCGTAAGAACTTATTCCCGGAATAAAAAGTAGCCATGGTTATTCCAGATTATAAGGTATCCCTGTACCAAATTTCAGCCAGATCCCTTTAACCGTTCGAGCGTGTAAGAGTAATAAACATCCACACTCACAAACTGTCGCATTTATAATATTAGTAAGATTTTATTCGAAACGAACTCCTCGTATCAAAATCATTTTGGTCGTACTATATAGGGTTGCATACATGCATTCAGCAGCGCCCTCATTTAATTTCACGACTTTATAGACAAACTGTACGTCGATGCACAAACGCATGCAAAGAAATCACGCACACTGAAGCAACTTCCATTCATATTTAACGTGATTGACAATTGCAAGGCATGATCGTGTCGGGAGTCTTTAAGTGTACCTTTTCAGCATTACTTCTCTTAAAATTCAGGTAAAAAAAATGGGATCCTATTCATGAGACTTAATCGTCCGTCTGTTTATCTGTACGTTACGAGGCTTTATCTCAGGAACAGTGATACCTAGCTAGAGACCATATCCAACTGTATGTATGTAGAGTCGTCCGCCGGACATTATTATTATTTGGCTCCCGACACGGCCATGCCTTGCAATTGTTAATCACGTTAAATATGAATGGAAGTTGCTTCAGTGTGCGTGATAGAGATAGATAGATACACGCTATTAAAAATTTTGAGGAACAAAGCAAAGATTCAACATCTGTCTAGCAAATTTAGAAATCCCACCGAAAGTTCCTGAAATTCTGAAGTTAAACAAACTCTTCATTTTTACAATATTATATACAGGATGTCCCGTAAAGAATGGATAATCCTGGAGTACCTGATTGTACAGCTATCAGGCGTACAAAAAAACACCAATAAAAAAATCTCTTGCGGTATGAAAAATTGGCGATTTTTTTAAAAATATGACAAATATTTTACGTTAATGAACACTACAGCTACATAAAAAAGGCATTTTTTTTATTTTTGTTTGTGTTTTAATATTCATCACAAACTACACCAATAGAAACACAGTTAATAATACGAGTACCACTTGTACTTTTTTTTTTAAACAATGTCAACTTTAATTTTTAGCTATAAAGATCTATAAGAGATAGTTTTAGAGGCTTCCCAGAAAAAAAAAAGTATGCAAACCTAAGTGGCCAACTATTTAAAAAATATGCGCGCTTAATACAGTTTATATAAAATGGTATACATAGTACACGATTTTATCTAATCGGAATAAAAAGTTGTTGCTATTAATGTGCAGAAGGAGTAAAAAAAAGTCAAACTTATTTTTCATTTTTTTTGCATACTGCAAGTATTTAATTTTTAAATAAAATAAAAAGTTATATTACGTGCTCGAATTGTCTACCACCGACTCTAATACATGCACGACATCTTCTGATAAATGATCTTCTAAGAAATCGTGCGTAGCGTGTCGTTGCGATATTTTTTGAGCGGCTTTATGGATACGGTTGCGTAATTCATCCAAACTTGTAATAGGCTTAGAATAAACTTCTTCTTTTATACAGCCCCAGTAAAAAAAATGTAATGGGTTCAGATCAAGAGAACGCGGAGGCCGTGAGTGTGGATGTTTGTTACTCTTTCACACTCAAACCGCTAAACGGATCGGGCTGAAATTTGGTCCAGAGATACATTATAGTCTGGAATAACACATAGGCTACTTTTTATTCCGGGAATAAGTAAAGTTTTACGAGGTCGAAGCTGCGGACATCAGTTAGTAGATATATAAAAGCGTGACAGTGTAAATTAATAGTTTAAGAACACGAGAAAAACACACTTTTATAAATGTGACCTTATCCTTAATCTGACAAGAAATCATGCAGCTTCCGCCAGGAAAGTCTTTCCTGTTCCAGCGCCCCACGCTTTTACAATCAAATATTATAATTAAAAGCACATAGTTTACACTTCAGCCCCGAAATAGAGGCAACTAGAACGATCCATAATTTATTTTTGGTTTTTACGTGCATTTATAAAAGCGTGTTTTTCTAGGGTTTTTTTACCCTTTATTTATTTTATACTTTTTAGTCACAACATTTACACCTTTACTAGCTGTTTCCTGCAGCTTCATCCGCGTAGAAGTCGGTATCGCGTAAAATCATTACCCTTCTTTTGCGCAGTCAGTTAAAGAGTAGCCTATGTCCTTCCCTTGAACTCAAACTATCTTTATACCAAATTTCATCAAAATCGGTTCAGTGGTTTAGGCGTGAAAACCTAACAGACAGACAGACAGAGTTACTTTCGCATTTATAATATTAGTAGGGATTTCTGTATTACATGATGTTTTGTCTGAGTTCGACTAATGTGAAAATATTTCATTATTATTCTAATACATATACATTTTATGCAGGTATCTACCTATGTCAATATTTACACACAATATTAACTTCAATATATAATAGGTTGTTATAACCTTAAACCCTAATCGTGGTCAAAGTTCATTACAAGTCTTTTCTAAAAAATCCAAACACAGCTTTGATACGATGTTCAATCATGAAGTTACAGTTCATTTCTTACGACTCCATCATCAGATCAGTTTGACAGTACCTACCATATTATTGTATTGTTCTCAGAACTACAAACATCTGCCAATTTTCATGATGCTACGATCCTTGGAAGATGGTTAAATTAGTTACCTGAGATTCCATTGCATAGTTTTACAAATCAATTAAAATAAAACCGGCCAAGTGCGAGTTGGACTCGCCCATGAAGGGTTTCGGAGCAGCAAGTAACATAATATAAAAGTTCTTAGTTCGTTGTAACTTTGATTGATCTTTTAACACGTTCTCAGTGGTAGTTATTTTTCTAACCGAAAATTGCGGTTTATGACGTATTAAAAGAAAACTACCAGCTCTATCTCGTTCAAACTAATTTTCGTTGGTAGTTTTTATGGCAATGTACAACATATATTTTTTTTAGATTTATCATTTAGTTTAGAAGTTAGAGGGGGGGGGGAGACACATTTTTACACTTTGGAAGTGTCTCTTGCGCAAACTATTCACTTAAGGAAAAAATTATTTTAGGAACCTCAATAGCGTTTTTGAAGAGCTATCTATAAATACCACACACGTAATGTCCTTGATGAAAAAGAAAATTTTGAGTTTTAGTTCTGAGTATGGGGACCCCCAAAATTTACTGCTTTTTTCTAGTTTTATATAAGAATCTTAATGCGGTTCACAGAATACATCTAGTTACCAAGTTTCAATAGCATAGGCCTTATAGTTTCGGAGAAAAGTGGCTGTGACACACGGACGGACAGACAGACGGACAGACAGACATGACGAATCTATAAGGGTTCCGTTTTTGCCATTTGGCTACGAAACCCTAAAAAGGTTTGTTATAACCTTGAAACCTAAGCAGGGTCAAAGTTCATTACAAGACTTTTCTGACGAATCCAAAAACAGATAGGTATAATACGATATTTCATCATGAAGTTCCAGTGCATATCTTCCGGCTCCATCATATGATCAGTTCGACAGTACCATATTATTGTATTGTCATCAGAACTACCAGGGCCTGATTTAGGGTTCCGCGCGCCCTAAGCTAGCTATGAATATGCGCCCCCAGCTGCAA
Organism: Miltochrista miniata; assembly: GCA_933228765.1. Lineage (NCBI taxonomy): Eukaryota > Metazoa > Arthropoda > Insecta > Lepidoptera > Erebidae > Miltochrista > Miltochrista miniata. The sequence continues at coordinate 30,828,001 of OW121752.1, read as the reverse complement.
CTAATTAAATTACAAGTCCTACCTACAAAAGACACTTTACGTAAGCTGATCCTACGTTCCTAATCATTATTCTTTGTTAATTTGAAAATAAAATGAAACCCGAGCCTGAGACTTCTTATGAACTTATGACCCATGGTTTACTGAGGAGTTGGGTATTCCGCAGACTACTTGATGCATCAGCCAGTAAAAGCGTGATAAAAATACCATCAAAGTACCTACCTACCTAAAAGTACCTCGGTACATCCAGTTTCCGATAAATCGAACCAGTGAATCTTGGTAAAATCCCTTCCTAACTCAGGAAGTGAGCTGATGATATGTACAATTTACAGATAAGATCGGCTCGAAAGCCGATGTGCTGGGGATGGCCCCGGCACATTGACTTTCGAGCATAGAAAACCGAAAACTTGGCTCATCTGTTGGGCTGCTACGATGCCACCGACAGACACACACATACACAGATACACAGGTCAAACTTATAACACTTCTCGTTTTTCGGCGGGGTTAATTTAAATCGTCAGTAATTAGGTAGACGAAATACGAAAGCACAGTATAAATATATGTTTAACCAGTATTGTAGCTCCCTACAAACGGACGAAGCGCAAGCTATACCTACGATGCTCGTTGTCGGCATGCCTTTCAGCAAGCAAGCAGCGTCCGCAGTCGCGATTGTGCCGAGTAGACGAATGGAAGGTGTGTCGTTTTTTAAATTGTAACCGCGCGTGTTTTATTTACTAAAAATATTTAATATGACAACTAGTGTCTATTGTGCTTGTTTTGGTTGCATGAATTCGTCAATAACGCACCCAGATATAACGTTTTTTAGATTACCTGGAAACTCCGAAAGGTAAGACTATAAATTGATTTTACTTAAGTACTAATTGGTACTATACCACTAGTTGACTAAAGTTAAACAAAGTGATTGACACGAGTGAACTAGGTTGTTACATGAAGTAGGTATGTTTGTGTTTAAAACTAGACTTGTGCTTGCTCAGTCAGTGAACGGTGCGATCCAAAATAGTACAATATCCAAAAAAAAACTAGTTCAGAACTCTAGTACTTGTAGGTAGTACATTTAGTTCCGTTGTCAGTTCGTAGTTATTTAATTGAGAGCAATGATTTAGGTATGTTTCAAGAGTATTCATTTCTTTGTGGATGACCGATGTTACAGTACACTTAGCACCGTATGACTGCCTCTGTGGCGCGGTCGGTATTGATACCGCCTGCGGCGTTGGAGGTCGTGGGTTCGATTCCCACCCGAGACAAATATTTGTGTGACCCATAAATGTTTGTCTCAAGAGTCTGGTTGTTTCTATGTATAATATGTATGTATTTAAAAAGTATATTAGTATTAATATCCGTGGTCTGATACCCATAACACAAGCAGGTTATTCCTAGCTTACTTTGGGATCAAATAGCGTTGTGTGAAAATGCCCGTGATTATTTATTTATTTATTAAAAAAAAATTACAGCATTTTTGTTACCTTTGATTTTTATTACACGCATAGAGACAAATATGAACTTCCAAAGTTTAACACAACTTGACAATGTACGAAAAGTACTAGTGTACTAGAGACTGACTAGTACTTTCAAATCGAAAAATAGTTTTAATTATGTAAATCAAAAATTTAACGCAATGATTATAAAGACTAGAATTCCGTGATTCTATCACTGACGAAACATGTGGTGAGCCGATTAATTATTGTCTACGCCGTTTTCAAATTTCTACACCCGTCTCACTCAATCGTTAGTAGATAACGGGCGCTGCGCCGCCACGCCGCCACCCCGCGCCGCCAGCCGTTGCGGGGATATTATATTATTACTCACAAAGTATTTTTTTGTTTAAATAAAAAAGGTACATATTTACTCGAAATGAAAGCCGGTTGTCAGTAAAACAACAATCCTTAATACAAATTGAAGGCCTTGTGGGCGGATTGAAAAAATCAACTGTATTAGGCTCACTATCTATTACGCGTACGTAAAACTATAAGGTAAAATGTGGGCGTATACTATGCCTCTGCCTACACCTTCAGGGATAAAGGCGTGACTATATGAATGTATGTATGTACATATTTACAATCGCAATACTAAATAGAAAGTCAAAGTAGGCACATATTATTAAAGTGCTGTAGGTGGGCAGCCCTATCGCATGCTTACGTACCGCGCGACTGTAGGCATTTATTTCTAAAATCCGGCCGAGTCAAACTACAGTATACAGTGACGAAAGGTACCAAATAAGGTACTAGAGCTAAGCTGAATCCTAGGTGTAAGCTGAATGTAACGGTAACGGCTCGATTTGTCCGGGTGATTACCATCCGGACATTTCGACATAAAACAAGAGAACTGTTGTTTTTCCGGTAATTACATCTATTTCTTCTTCCAAAAAACTTTCCTGACTGTCACGAAATAAAAGAAAAATAACAAATAGAATCTGCTTTAACCTTGCGGTGTCCCCGATATGATGGGACACTGATCACTTCCGGCAATTTGAACTAAACTGGACTAAACCCGAAGCTCCCCAAGAAATCAGATAAAACCCAAACCCACGGGAGGAGTTCCTCAATGGCGATGGCGTACAAAGTCTGTTTCGTAGACTTTGTACGCCATCGAATGGTGTATCGGGGAGGGGAAATAGGTGCTATCCTATTTCTTTGAGGAGTGAAGAGTCACGCCATCTTCCTGATCTGCTTCTGTAAGAATGGCAAGATGACAACTCGCCGTACTTGGGAGGGAGTTCCTCTCCCGCTGCCTCTATCGCAAATATGACTTGCTCGCAAAAACACTCAGTGGCGTCCTATTTTCTCCCATTGAAGACCATGGCTCTCACCACGGTCTCCAGCGTGAGAACATCTACGCCCGGGCCTGCAACGAGGTTGCAGTACATAAGCTGAGCGTATCCTCGCTGCAATCACCGTAGTGCTGACACTCGGATGTTAATTTTTATTTTTTTATTTATTCGTTTATGCACACACAATAAATGTAAAAAAAAACACAGTAAAAGAAACTTTGGTACAATGGTACTGCTTATTTCTTTTAACTTCTTTTAACAAACTTTTAAAAGTTAACTTCCGCCGCAGATACTTACTTGTACTGATGCACTCGTGTCCAGTAAGTATCTGTGACATTCGGTAGGTGAGGCTGCAATGGTGCCTTTCCAGCCACTCCTCCATGACTGGTTTCACCGTCTCAACAGTACCGTCTCACACTTTTTTTTTATAGCACCAAAGTGGCAGACAAGCATACGGCCTACCAGATATACCGGTGGTCACGCACAAGGAGGTAAAGTCTCTCCTGTCGCGAAGAGGTTCCACACCACCTGCAAGCATGGGATCGTTGACCACTCTCATGGCTCGCCTCTGCACCGAGTCGAACGAAAGAATTCAGTCAATTCATTCTGATATTCAGGTGCCCACGCCCAGCAGTGGCAGCTGTACTCCAAGTGCGGCCGCACTTGCGACTTAAACAGAAGCACTGTTTGCGCCGCAGTAAAGTATCGCTGCGCCCTGTTGAGCACACCGAGCGGCTTGGACGCCAGCTTGGCCTTATTTCTCCAAACCACTTCGGAACTGAACGTCACTGGAGATGTCAACACCAAGGATACATATACTGTCAGAGATGGAGAGAGTTGTGCCCTGAAATTGTGAATTTAGAACAGCTGCCGTCAATGACGGCCCTGATGCTTCTACCGGCCAAAAAGCTGGACACCCATTCACTTTTGTTCCTGGGTGCCCTGAACGCGACACAGGTGGAGCTGTCGTATTTACTACCACGCTGCCAGGGAGATGGGCGCAGGAATTTAATTTTAACGCACGTATTTGTATTTTCACTAAATAACCAAATATTATTATGTGCTTTGGTGTTACAAAATGTTAAATAACAATTTTAAATATGTTGTTAGGAGTTGTTACAATCTGTTAAAAATTGCTAGATGGTTTGTGTGCTCCTTTTTGGGAGCACCGTAAGTTACAGCCCAGCGCCGCGCCGGTCCCAACGCCAGGCGCCCCCTTGATCCTGGCGCCCTAAGCTTCAGCTTAGATAACTTATGGGTAAATCAGAACTACAAACAGCTGCCAATTTTCATGACGCTACGATCCTTGGAAGCTGGTTAAATTAGATTTCATTGGTTCCAACATGAAGTTTCAGTGCTCTATCATCAAATTAGTTTGACAGTACCATATTATTGTATTGTCATCAGAACTACATACAGCTGCCATTTTTCATGACGCTACGATCCTTGGAAGATGGTTAAATTAGTTTCCTTAGATTCCATTACAATGTTTATTACATACACGACGACACGAGCGACGACATAATAAAAGCGTATTAAAAACGTGTTTTTGTAGCTGTAGTGTAAATTACCGTACAGTAAAGAAAAATATTTATCATATTTTTTATAAAATCGCCTATTTTTCATACTAAATTTTTTTTTGTTATTTTTTTGTACGTCTGATGGCTGTACAATCAGGTAGTCCAGGATTATCCATTCTTTACGGGACATTCTGTATGACATAATATAAGACACACTGTTATAATAATGAGGAACAAAGCAAAGGTTCAACATTTATCTTGGCAATGGCAATGGCAACCCAGCAGGGTTCTTGTCAAAAAACTTTGATCGAACACTGGAGAATTGCTCGAAATTGATTTACTCTGTTATTCTATCTTCGGACGAAAATAACAATTAATTTATCATGATTCAGTGAGTGCTGTTAATTAAACTTGAAGTAGTTGGTCAAGTTGGCCAGAAAAATGTGGATTCCATCGAAATCACCCAAGCTAGCAGTCGGTAAGTTGTCATTTTTTAATCAATCAGTACAGCGGCACAGATACATCCTGCCAATTACAGCGGAAACGTAATATCATGATATGAATTTTAATTATTTGTGTCTTAGTTCTATAGTAATGGAAGGAAGTCAATGTTGTGGTGGTCCTAAATAGGTATCTCACATTATTACATGTCTTGTATTTTTCTTGCCTTTTGTTTATCTGCTAGTAATAAATTTGTATGGCATTCTATTGTTCTAATTTTTAAATGATTTCATTATATGGTATATATGTACTTATATAATCTAATATTGCAGAAGAATTATTGGAGTGTTTAATATTTTAGTTGCTGCCTACATATTCTACACAAAATATAAACAAGTAGTATTAAAATTACATTCAATATTAACTAAGAAATTGTGAGATAAATGTATAGGTGCCTTATAAATTATTATTTGTCACATATTAATCTGATAAAAATATACCTATAAGTTCTTTGAAATACATACAGACCTATGAAAACTCACTCACTTGTACTAGGTATTCCACAACTTTTATTATGATTTGAATAATACCTGACCAGTTTCGCTATTATAGCACTCTCAAACACTAACTTTCTTATGTCAAAAGTTAGTGTAAACACCTTTGAGAGTGCTATAATAGCGAAACCGGTCAGGTATTATTAAAATCATAATAAAAGTTGTGGAATAGTACAAGTGAGTGAGTTTTCATAATGTATTATAACAAGTTCCATCAAGTGCCAACAATCAAAAGTATAAAGGACATACATACCTACTTTATAATTACACAGGCCTGCAAAATGAGGGTCATAACTTCCTCCCTAGAATTTGATAGCTGATTCTAGGGTATTTTGGTGCGCTGATTACGAATATGTATTTAGTTTTTCTGCATCACCTCCAGATTTTTCAAAAAAAGGTACAGAAAGAAAATAGAAAAAAAGAACCAAGTTTTCTCATAAAAAATATATATTTAAAAAAGTACATTACTTTTAACTTTAAAAACAACTAAAATATAATAACAACTTGTTACTAGTCTAAATTACATGTAAATTTTATTTGTTGAACCTGGTCCTTTTTTCCTGGAACCAACCAACAATAGTCCGCCATCATGCTAGTATTCCATGTTCCTTGATACCAGACTTCAAGCTCTTTCAAATCTCGGTAAAATCTTTCGCCTTGTTCTTCGCCAACGGCTCCTAGATTTTCTGGGAAGTAATCAATGTACGAATTTAGGAAATGAAGTTTAGTGCTCGTTTATGTCCCTTTTATTATTAAAATTGTATCCAGTTATGTCACCACAACAACAGTAGCAATCTTTATCATGGTTATTAGCCTCTCTTCGTAGCATAGGCAAAACGATTTTGAAGCTATTTTTCTGTCCTTTTGACCACTGGGGAAGTTCTAATAAACAAGTCGTACAAAGTTTATGAGGTGTCCAAGTTTTGTCTTTGGTTAATTGAAACGACTCCATAATAACTTTTGTAAATATTTTTCATGAAGTCAGTAATGCTGTTTCGTTGTTTTATGACCATAAAATTCCCGCAAATATTACAAAAACAATTTGGAGAATTTAAACATCTTCGTGATGACATTTTAAAGTTCATGGTGCAAGATGCGCACTTCAACTGTTAATTTTCTAAATAAGTGCAGGTACTTAATAAAAAAAAGCCTTTTGGATTATCTTTATTACACTCTTTTTTAATAATATTTACAACAATTAGGTAATATTACTACTAGGTAATATTTTTTATTATTTTATTACTAAATTAAGTCCCGTTTTGAACATGGTCAATGCGGATTACTTTTACTTTTTATGTAGTAATCATCAAATTACTGATTTGCATTAATTTCTATGTCCCCTTACACGAATTAAATGCAATAAAAATTAAGCTGAAATATTTTAATGACATTTTATAAATTTCTAAAGGTAGACGCTCAGACATTTTGAAGCTAAATCTTAACTATTCAATATCAAAAAATCCTGACGTGATGGATTTTTTTTATTATTTTTCTCGTAATCAGCACATCAGAAACTATAGAAAATGTTACTCAGATTTCAAAGAGGAAAACCATTGCAGACCTGTGTTATTTTAGGTTCAATAACTAAACCGGCCAAGTGCAAGCTGGAATCGCAAACAGAGGGTTCCGTACCAATGAACAGCAAAAAATCACATTTGTTGTATGGGAGTCCCCCCCTTAATTCCCCCTTTTTTCTGATTTTAGTATTTGTTGTCATAGCGGCTACAGAAATACATCATCTGTGAAAATTTCAGCTCTCTAGCTATCACGGTTTCTGAGATACAGCTTTATGATGGACAGACTGTGAAATCTTATGAATAGATGATAAGTACCTACTACATGATTAGTATATAATTGATGAAAAGTACTCAAGTATGTCTATCAGTTGTCTGGATCCTATAGCCAAAGATTTTGTTAGCTGAATTTAAAGTAGATTATTGTGTGAGATCACTAATTTATTATGAAAGAATTATAAATTTCGAGCAAAACTCGAACTTGCATCTTCTGGCATTCCGGGCCAGGCACCCTATTTACTGTACCACCGAGATACTACTCTCAACTGACTAATCCTATCAACATCCTATTAATATTATAACTGTGGAAGTTTGTGAAGATGTTAAGATGTTTGTAACTCAATCACACTGTAACGTCTGAACGGATTTGGCTGAAATTTGGTACAGATATAGCTTATTCTCTGGAATAACACATAGGCTTTTCATCCTGACAATACATTCCCACGGTAAGCGGGGAGGGTACCAAATATCACATGGGTGAAGTCGCGAGTGTCATCTAGTATAATATATGTCTTGAAGTGACAGTTTTTCGTTTAATTGCTTGTGGATATGTGGAACAAACTACCAGAAAATGTTATAAGTGCTCAGTCAGTGAATAGTTTCAAAAATAGACTTTACGAACATTTAAATAAGGACTAGTAACATTATAATAAACGACACATGTGCAGTGATATGCACGCATCAGATCCAAGGTCTGCTAGTGCATTAAAAATATAATAATAATAATTGAGCTGTAAATTTAAGATTATTTAATTCATTTAATTTTACCATTGTACAATTTTACCCAGCTTCGTAGAATGTTACTACTGTTTAATATCCTGAACAGATAAATCTGATCTGTTTGCAGGTGTACCACTGACTGACTTAGGGTTCAAAATCATATCGAAATCAATCCCTCATTTAGATGTATTTCTTATATTTTGTTTTTTTTTTATTTCAGCTGTGTACAACTGGAAAGGAGATGTTCGATCTGGCCTGCCATTGGAGATAGGAGAAACTGTACAAATCCTTGAAGAAAATGGAGGTAATATTTTAGCTTCGATATGATAATTATTTGCAGTGTCTAACACGGCTACCATGAATGTCGAGCAGCTGCAGGACCATAAAATCCTCGTCATTTAATCATGTAGATGCTTAGACCATATAACACGGGACTAGCCTTTGCGAACCACCGCATACAAAAATATTCTGCCAGTTTTCATACAAGTGAAGGGGGAAACACAAAGACATATAAAATTTCATTGCATTTAAAAATGTATTAATCGACAAACGCGTAATGGCTGTTGTGTGTTAATTGTTATTGTACAGTCAACTACAATGAAATGTACTAGTTTAATCATATAAAATGATGTACTGATGTACAGGCTTTTTATAAAGCCAAAAGACCAAATGGTCATGTGCAATGGCAGAAAACAATGCTTAAGTAAGGCGCATCCTGTGGTTAGATGATCTAAGTGTAGATGGGTACCTACGTCAGGAGGACTTTAGAATAAAAATGTAATCTGTTCACCAAATGTGCATAAAATAAAAACCTCTCTGGGAAACGGTAAAGGCTTTTTAGATGTTAGTCGACCGACCGACGACATCGTAACAGTAGCAGAAACATAGAAACGGTAGTTCTACAATCGAAATCAAGTGTCTTGTAAAGTCTTGTTGTATTGCTATCAGAATGATCATTTCCCAAGGTCATTTTGAAACCAAACAATAGTCATGTCACACCAAGACCAATTTACGTCGAAAGATGGTTGTGTGAAGATGTTCAAGTAAGTATTTTGCCTGCCTCTGTGGCGCAGTCGGTAGTGATATCTCCTGCGGTGCTGGAGGTCGTGGGTTCGATTCCCACCGGAGACAAATATTTGTGTGATCTATAAATGTTTGTCTCAAGAGTCTGGGTGTTTCTATGTATACAAGTATGTATTTAAAAGTATTTAAGTATTAATATCCGTGGTCTGATACCCATAACACAAGCAGGTTATTCCTAGCTTACTTTGGGATGGCACAGATAGCGTTGTGTGAAAATGTCCGTGAATATTTATTTAAATACCTACCTTTTTATTTTTTTTTTATTTACGCGAGGAAAATCCGCATGAATGACATGCCGGACTCCTACCGACTTAAAAACCCTCTCGTGTTCTGCTAACAGCCTACGGTTGGGAGCCTCGGGTAAGCCCTCGGAAGGATACCCGTACATACAAGGATACCTTGGTCAGATAATCCAGCTTGGAATGAAGCAAATTTAAGAAAATGTTTGACAGAAGGATCCTATTTAGTCGGACAACCCCCAGATAACTACGGCGACTTTTCTCATCGCCTATGCCGCAATGCTTGCAAACGACAGTCTACAGCAACCTGCAATTACTTAATTTACATTGCAGCCTTTGTAACACACTGTACCTATCGGGCGATTACATTCTCCCTTGACGCAGAAGACTCACAGAATGTTAGAATTCTAAGAACGATCTGTCATATCAGCTCTAGGCCCATCTATAGCTATGGTAACGGATGGGAGGTAGCCTAAACCGTCATCATGACAATCCTTGTAATATAAATACAATACAATATTTTATTGACTAGCAGGCGAGATTGACGTGGACCTAAAAAATCTTGGTTCCAACCTTTTTCGGCTTTGGCACCTTCTTAGAGATCAGGAGAACCCCAAATCCATTTTTTACCAAGTATACCAATACACCTAAGGAAGCGTTTCCGAGCCTTCAATATGTAGTTTTTTGGAGGAATAAGACCTATGTCAAATAGATCCAGTCTACCTGCTTAGAAAAAGGCTGTAAATTGTTGAAGAAACAGTTTTACTTCACATTCAAGATCTAAGTACTTATTTTTCTGAATACTTTTCTTTTATATGTTTCAGGCTGGTATAGAGGCTTCAGTTCAAAAGATCGATCTGCGTGGGGCATATTTCCGTCATGCGTGGTCTCCATCCGACCATGCATCGTGAAGGGATCAGGTGCCACTGCCATAGCTGAACTGAAAGACGATCCACTAGTTCGAGAGATTGCTTGCGTTCTGCGAGAATGGGCTCGCTTGTGGAAAAAGCTTTACGTGGTAAGTAAAATTGCAAGTTAACATTGGATACCTTTTTGAACTGTTTTGGGGAGTTTGAATGTATTTGATCAAAGAATAAGTGAACCTTTTTTTGCTGACGCCATATTACATTTCGCCAAAACAGATTGTTATACAGACGCTGAGATTTATGGCGGCAGTCAGTTCGTATTTGCCTGCTGCCAATAATGAACATCGATGCTTTTTCGAATTTATGTGAAGGCCAGCTAACCTGGCAAATGATTCTCTGAAATGGCGCTTGCGTAGATATTAAATTAAAATGAAATGACGAAGACAGCATCATCGTAATTTTTGATTCATTAATACAGGAAAGGGCGATACAAAGTTAAACTGAATTTATTTTCCTTTATTTAGGATTTTGTGTCGTCTTTTAGGTACTTGTATTTTTTCTTAAACTTTTTTGACAGTGGATTTTTTTGATAACTTGTTCATAAACTACATTTACTTCTGTCCTTTTCACTCACTACACACACTGTCAAAAAGTGTTAAAATATTTTTTTTTACATTGCATTGAATTTGAGACCTATTGTTTTTTCTAAATATAAATATTTTTAGAAAACAGACAAATTGAAGTTATTATTGTTTACACTCGTATTACTCGACTATCGCCGGTATGATAGGACACGAATTAGTTCAAGTAGAATACGTGGTGATTGCATTGAACAATGACTTCGGTGCATAGAGACCCCAATCAGTTCTCTAATGCCCATGTCAAGTTGACATGGATACCACACGTGCCCTGGCACTGCCTACGGTCGTGGGCCACGGGTAAGCCCTCGAAAGTCACAGTAGGTCACAGTATTCCTGACAGACTGGCTACCACCGCGGCTTCTCCTTCCTCCTATGGAGCAACTTGTTGTAAATGTGCTGAGAGACAGAAAAGACTATGAAGTCAAATATCAATGACTGCCAATAACGTAGAACGCAAAACGCTGGCAAATAATTATATTATTGAATTGCCTTCTATTACCTACTAGCTTAGACTTTGTGTGTCCACCGAAAGTTACTCCATTACTGCCTTCCATAACGTAGCTAGTACAGATGTTGAAGCTTAAACTTAGCTACAATATAGACACTGTCGAGTGTCGGGCACAGCAAAGATTGTGAGAATAGAGGAAAACCAATTCTCTTGCAGTTTCTTCTTCTTGGTAGCCACGGATGCGGAAGTTTCTCACAGTTGTCCACTCTTGTCCACTGATATTCTGTATATATGTTATAGGCAATGTGTATAATCCGGCATTGTATACAATGCCTAGGCATTATACAGGGTGAATTTTTCAAAAGGGATTGGATGGCCAAATCCGAAACTATAAGGACTAGCGAAAAATGCTCAAAGGAGTCACGAGCCCGATTTTGATGAAACTTAAAACCTCATTATTAGCTTTTTGAAAAACCAATAATCCTAGCCAGGAATCGAACTCATTGATTGTGAAAAAAAAAACACACTCTATATTATTACACCATACTATAGTGTTGCTATTAAGAATCTTATTCTGGGAAGTAATGATATACGGCAAACTAAAGGAAAGTGCTCATCTTTAACAAAATGCATTTTATTTTGCTTACGTTAACTGATTTTGTTCAAAATGTAGACCATTGTTTTCAATACATAGCTGGATTTGAGACCTCAAGGATCGTTCTGCATTGAATATTATTGGTTCCGTTTAGAAAATTCTCCAAAGAATCATTCTGAGCATGATTTAAAACACGAAATAGTTACGATCTATTCTGAGATTTCGAACGAAACAAACTATGATACAAAATTTAGGTACATGAAATATGAATTCTATAAAAATTCCAAACTTTCCTTAAATTTGCCGTCTATCATTACTTCGCAGAATTTGATCCTTATGAGCGACACTATCGTATGGTGTAATAATAAAGGGTGTGTTTTTTTTTTCAAAATCATTGGGTCCGATTCCCAGCTAGGATTATTGGTTTTTCAAAAATGTAATGATGAGGTTTTAAGTTTTATCAAAATCGGGCTCGTGACTCCTTTGAGCATTTTTAGCTATTCCTTATAGTTTCGGATTTAGCCATCCAAGCCCTTTTCAAAAATTCACCCTGTATACATTGCCTAAAACGTTCAGGCAATGTGTATAATGAATGGACAGATTCGACGACAGAATCGTTAACCAAATAAGAACTAGTCGACAAAACAAAAAAAAATAACCACGAAGGTTAGCCTTCTAACCTAACCCATCCGAGTCGGGGTGTTAGTGTAAAATTCTGTTCCCGTTTTTGCTTCCTAAGTGTGTATTGTATAGAATGCCTGCATTATACACATTGCCTATAACATATCTACATCTGTTTCGTTGCTTAGCAACAATGAAAAGTTCCATGTCAAATTAACGCATTCTAGTTCTAAGAGTCTCTGGACTAGATTGAGAACAGACAGATGTACATGACAAAGCTATAGGTACTAAGGGGTACTTTGGACGAAATGGGCGGCAATATAGGCGGTCGGATCGTCCGCCCGGCGATGCCGGCGTCCCCACAAGAAGATCAGGGGTACTTGTTAAATACGAAACCCTCCAGTTACACAATCTGCCCTTATTCAGATTATCCTCAAGGTTCCATAATCTTGTAGAAAAGGAAACTGCACACATTGGCGTCGTAGCATTGACTTGTAGTATTCCCAATAGGCATTATCTCGGAAAGATGTATTACCACTTCTTCGCTTCGATAAATTTGCCATTGTTCTTGCAGACCGTTCTGGTCTGAATAGTTTACAGGCGTTGTTTTTACAGGTGTTACAGTATTGTCAGCTATTCGGTCTTTTTGTACAAAAGTAACAAAATTACCATAATTACTCAGAAAGTAATAAAACAGTAATTCTTAACAGACCGAAGTCCGTTAGAATAATATTGTTTTCTGTTAATTATGAATCATTGTTTGTCGAGTAGTTTTTGTAAAGCTTTTTTTGTTAACTAACCTTCTTAGAAAGATAGAAATACCTACTTTACGTTACTCATGTTATTGGCAGCATTGTCTACGATTCTAAAACCAGGCGGCAATTCTCAACCATGCGAATTGAAAGAGCTGACGGAAATTTACTTGTGCAATGACATCACTATCTCATATTTGAAACGACTTCTTCTTTCGTTGTGTTAGTGACACAATGCCAGTTTTTTGAAGTGTAGGTACATATAGGTACTAAAGTACCTACAAAATGATCATGACATTTTTGCGCACCTGCATTTGGTGTTTTCGGTTTTGTGGCCCACTTGCCTCTGGTGGCGGTTGATGATTTTCAGTTGGGCCAGGAGAGGTCCACGCTCTGTAAGGGAACACGGTCTAGTTAATTGACGATTTTATAGTTTAATGCTGAATAACTTTGACAGCTACGTATGTAATTTCTTTTTTTTCGTACCTATATAAATTATAAATTACATACATAGCAAGTTAAATAAAAGCTAGTAATAAAAGTAGTGAAGTATAGTAGGTACAAGCATCTTTTTCCTGTGTAAATTCCAACAAGTGCGTACAATCGAGAGTATAAACTAGGTTACAAAATGGTTCGCTCAGTATCTGTGCCTTATCGTCGGAAAAGCCTTCTATAAATGTATTGTCGAGATGACAATTAGATAATATTATATGGGTCATGGCCTTTATGAATGGTGTTTGAGTTTTAGTTGAGATTGACATAATCTATACTTCTATACTAATATGTTTGTTTGTTTGTAACGAATAGGCTCCGGAACTACTGGACCGATTTGAAAAATTCTTTCACTGTTGGGAAGCTACACTCTTTGCGGTGAACATAGGCTATATTTTGTTCCCGTATTCCCACGGGAACGGGAACTATACGGGTTTGTTTGTATGGTTGAACGCTAGGATCTCAGGAACTACTGGTTGGATTACAAAAATTCTTTCACAGTTTAATAGTCCATTTATTGAGGATGGCTATAGGCTATATATCATCACGCTAAGACGAATAGGGGCGAAGCAGCAATCAATAATGTTTCGAAAACGGGGAATATTTTTTACCGTCTGAGAGCTTCCGAGGCGTACGCTGCGTAAATAGTTAAAGATACGTAAAAATTGTGTATTACAATATTGTTTCTCTTAAAAAGTTCTAAAAAAAAGTCCGGGGCAGCAAATGCCTATCTCTTAAGGTTCGCTCACAATAACCTAATTTGTCTGTTTCGTAAGGTTCGCTCACAATATTATAAAACTGAAGAGTTTGTTTGTCCTAGGATCTCAGAAACTACTGGTTGCATTTCTAAAATTATTTTACAGTTTAATAGTCTATTTATTGAGGATGGCTAATGGCGATATAAAATCACGCTAATGCGAATAGGAGCGGAGCAGCCATAAATAATATTTCGAAAACGGGGAAAATTTCTTTCTTTTGAGAACTTCCACTGCGTACGTTGCGTACCTAATATTACAAAAATGTTTCCCTTTAAAAGTTACAAAAAAATGTCTTTAACAGCCTATCTTTTAAGGTTCACTTACAATTACCCCTTTTAATAGATAGTTTTGAAGTATGAGCGACGCGACGGGAGTAGGTAAACGTGGTCGGCAGTGGTAGCCAATCAACTGAACGATAAAAACCGGCCAAGTGCGAGTTGGACATACATGAGTTCCGTACCAAAAAAAGGACAGGTGGAAGTAAATGCAACGGGAAACATTATATCACTTTACATATTAATACCACACCTCTCTCCTTCTCAATCTCATGTGATGCAAACGAAGTTGTGCGGGTCAGCTCTAATGAATATAAGCGACGCGACGGGAGTAAATGCGAAGGGAAACATTTATCACCTTAAATATGAATACTACACCTCTCTCTTTCTCGCTCATGTGACGCAAACGAAGTTGTGCGGGTCAGCTCTAATGTATATAAGCGACGCGACGCGACGGGACTAGGCGCGACGAGAGTAAATGCGACGTGAAACATTATATTACTCAAAATATTAATACCATACCTCTCTTTTTCTAACTCTCATGTGCCGGAAACGAAGTTGCGCGAATAAGCTGTGGAAATTTCTTACTTTGACTGATTTACAAAAACGTCTTATATAGTACTTAAATAAATAAAGTACCGACATTCTAAATGATAGTTATCAATTTAATGAATAGGTATCAAAGGTTACACGTTAGGTACTCATACCTAATCTGTCTGTTTGTTCAGATTATCTCAGGAACTTTGAATGTTATAGAGTGTTATTAGACCAATCGATCGATCGTCGATCGACAGCATCGATCAACGTCGATCGAAGTCGATCGACTGGTGTAATAGCTTTAATTGATCGACAGATACTGTTCGACCAACCAATCGATGATCGGTAATCACCGGTAATCGATCGATTACCGGTTGATGACATCAGTCGACGTTGATCGTTTTGTGTTATTAGACCAATCGATCGATTGATGTGATAGAAACAATTGATCGACGTCGACTAAACCATTCTGCCATCGATCGATCGATTGGTATGTAGAAATTATCGATCGACTTCGACTAAATCATTCTGCCATCGATCGATGCCGTCGATCGACGATCGATCGATTGGTCTAAAAACACCCATTTTTTTTTTTTACGTGAGGGAAAATCCTCATGGATGTTATGCCGGACTCCTACCGACTAAAAAACCTCACGCAACGCCCAACAGCCTATGGTTGTGAGCCCCGGGTAAGCCCTCGGAAGGATGTCCCAGGACTCCCAACAGACCTACAGCCGCCTCTACAGCCTCGCCCAGGGGGTGGTTCGGGTGCTAATCCGCGTCTTTGGGGGTGGGTTTCGGGTGTGATCCCGCTTCTAAGGGGGGGTCGTGCGTGAGTTCCTCACGAAGAGTAATAATTGAAATAACTCGACTGATTTTGACCTTTAGTAATGTACTGCTTAACGATTAACATTAGTAAAAACCGGCGAAGTGCGAGGCGGGGTCATGCACGCGTGTTGTATGAGATAAATAAGACAAATTTATTTTACAAAATATAAAGCAGACGCTTTCTATCCTTATCTTACATCTAGATAGGGACAGACTTATCTCCGAAACTGCTCAATGGATTTTGGTATAGTTTCTGCTATCATACAGATAACTTCTTCCGGACGGTTCTGAGATAATAATACTTGCACATTATCTTTACAGGAAATATAAGAAAAGCAAATGCTTCATAACAACATATTTATGGACACTTTTTTGTTATACCATTAAGGTGGCAGACAAGCATACGACTTACCTGATGGAAAGTGGTCACCGGAGCTTATGGACGTTTGCAACACCAGAGGCGCCACACTCGCGCTGCAGATCCTGTAAGAACTTAACTAAGAAAAGAAGAAGAATAGGGTGAAGAAACCCAAACTTTAGGCGTTTAATAAAACCGAAGTAGGGAACTCATTCCACAATCTGAGAAAGAAGTTGAAAGAAAGTCCCTACATACATACATACATAATATGGTGACGCCTTTATCCCCGAAGGGGTAGGCAGATGCATATTATTGTTATATGCCCACATTTCACCTTTTAAAAATTTGTCCCACGTAATAGGTGGTGAGCCGTATTGACGTGGTGAAAATGGACATACGCAGGTTGTGACTTCTGTTGAAATTTTTCAAGCCACGTATGTATAAAGGCCTTTAACTTGGCTTAAAGACTGCCATTTTACTGGCAACCGGGACCAACGGCTTAACGTGCCTTCCAAAGCACGGAAACGCTCAAATAAATGTCACAAAGTGGTCACATGGATGGTCACCCATCCAAGGACCGGCCACAGTGAAAGTTGCTTACTGCAGTGATCGTTTACAGAAGACTTAGTCCGCGGGGCCATGAGCGCTTCAAGAATGTCCCTTTCGCACTTTATTGTGCTCGAATGCTCCGGGCGCAAAATGTGATGGTAAACACCCTGTCTATGGTAGAGAGTGGAAGTGGGCATCAAATAAAACACTTCCTAACTTTTATGATAATTTCACCCTTGCGATGCCGTATGGGTTGCAAATATTAATTTATTTGAAATCAGTTTAAATAAATATAGACAACCAAATTTTCAAGTTCTATCACAAAAGTAAAATGGGGATAAGGACAGGACTGTACAAAACTCCGTACAGTTCCGTTCTCACCCCCATTTCCTCATAGCAGTGACTGTAGAATGACAGCGGTTCCAAGAGCTAACTGAAACCAATGTTTAGTTTAAAACGTTATCAAGAGTACTTTGCTATTTTGGTTAAAAGTACTTGCTTTTAAGTCATCAAACCGTCTTCAGACTCAAACGGTCCAGGACTAAATGAATATATTCAGACGCCAACTCACAAAATGTAACTACAGAGAACTATCTCAGACCATTCACTCCACTGATGCCCCCAACGCCCAAAGCACTGTATTTATTCGGCTACATCCCTATAGGGTTTCACTGTCGTCAAACCGTCTTCAAACTCATACGGGCCAGGACTAAATGAATATATTCAGACGCCAACTCACAAAATGTAACTACAGAGAACTATCTCAGACTATTCAGTTCACTCATGCCCCCAACGCCCAAAGCACAGTATTTATTCGGCTACATCCCTATAGGGTTTCATTGCCATAAAATAACTGATCTTAGTACTAGGTTTAACATGATACGGAGTATCGAGGGTATGAAGGAATATGTACTTCAGAATAACTAAAATGAAACTTTACTAGAACGATAATAAAGTAGGGGAGAACCCGCCTCATACCCTCGATTCGTCAATCCTAACGCAACATGAGCTCATTTGCTGCCTTACAATTAGTTGTGGTTATCCTGAACTGGGGTTTCTCTCCCCTCCTTTATTATCGTTCTAGGATGGATTTCCCCCATGTAACGCCTGATTCCATTAGTTATTACAACTTTACTTTTTAGGAGCGAGAAACCTACAGATTCAGCGCCGTGGCCAAGGTGATGCGGGAACTTCTCAGCGGACGGCGAGCTCTACTAGCGGGGACACTAACTCAGGACCAAACTCGAGCGCTGAAATTGAAACTCGTCGCAAAACTCGACTGGGGAAACAGGTCAGTGATATACCTATCTAGATTTTGTATAAAACTAGCCTAGGCTAGGAGCCTATTATGTCCTTTTCTAGGTCGCAAGCTGTGTGGCAAATTACATCACGTTTGATTTACTGGATGTCCGTTCTCACACAAGTCTATTTTACAATTTTGCAACGTTGGTTTACAACTTATGTATCATCTACCAGCAGGCTACCTAATGAAGACGTACTTTCATTCTTAGCAATTGACTTTGAGCATACAAGCTAAGCAACAACGAGGGTTCACACATCATCATCACAATCATGTTCTAGCAAGAATTGACTTCTTGTCTACATCGGACGGCCTGCCTGACGTCAATCCTACTTGCGTTTTTTACAAAGTTATTGTTTGCTCTTTTGGCTTCTGATACACTGCCGATATAAATACATTGCTCGCTTTATAATGTACTAGCGGACGTCACGCGGTTTTATCCGTGTAGCTTCCGTTCCCGTGGGAATACGGGAATAAAATATAGCCTATGTTCACCGCAAAGAGTGTAGCTTCCCAATAGTGAAAGAATTTTTCAAATCGGTCCAGTAGTTCCGGAGCCTATTCGTTACAAACAAACAAACAAAAAAACAAACAAATCTTTCCTCTTTATAATATTAGTATAGATGTTCAACGGGAAGAGTGCAGCTTCCCAACAGTGAAAGAATTTTTCAAATCGGTCCAGTAGTTTCGGAGCGTATTCGATGCAAACAAACAAACAATCAAATCTTTCCTCTTTATAATAATAGTATAGAAATTATCCTCGAGAAGAAGCGCCACTTACGCCGTGAGCTACACATCTTATGG
Organism: Miltochrista miniata; assembly: GCA_933228765.1. Taxonomy (NCBI): domain Eukaryota; kingdom Metazoa; phylum Arthropoda; class Insecta; order Lepidoptera; family Erebidae; genus Miltochrista; species Miltochrista miniata. The sequence goes on along the minus strand of OW121752.1, from coordinate 30,809,042 downwards.
TAAGTACCCATAATATAGTAAATGATGTATATTGCGCGAATCCTATTAATTAAAGATAAGTACTTCTAGATAAATTAATCATCATAAGGATTCCGAGTCCATAGTGGGTAAAGGTCGACGCATAGATAGGATCCTCCTATAACTTCTGGAGAATCACTGTTCAACTGTTGATGTTGAGCGGTTATGTTTATAATTCTTAAGCGCGATGTAGGTTTCTGGTATCGAAGAAGTTTGATAACTCCTACCTATGTGGCGCTAGTCGCCTCAGAAGTAACATTAAAGACTGACTATGACGGGACTTGAAGCTAAAAAACGTAACTTAGGTGGTAAACTACATTGATTGTGACCGCAGCTTTCGCTCCCATTTCCATACCATACCATATCAACTGTAACTCGCCTTAAGCTTTAACGCATTGTAAATATAATATAATAATAATATAATAAATATTCACGGACATTTCACACAACGCTATCTGATCCCAAAGTAAGCTAGGAATAACCTGCTTGTGTTATGGGTATCAGACCACGGATATTAATACTTATATACTTTTAAATACATACATATTAAATGTAGGTAATAATCCCAAATTAGGTAATACCAAAAATCTCCAACCTAGGCAGGCGGCGTACATAGCGAATCCAAGGGTTCCTTGATTACTATTGAACCTAGAAAATTTATTTTTATATTTTTAATTTAGTTTTTATAGGAGCAAGTAAAAAACACAAGTGCACTAAATGAATGAGGGTAGACGAAAAAACCGGCCAAGTGCGAGTTGGACTCGCCCATGAAGGGTTTCGTAGCAGCAAGTAACATAATATCAAAGTTCTTGTCGTTCGTTGTAACTTTGATTGATGTTTTAACACGTTCGCAGTGTTAGTGATTTTCATAACCGAAAATTGCTGTTTACGACGTATTAAAAAAAAACTACCAGCTCTACCTCGTTCAAACCAATTTTCGTTGGTAGTTTTTATGGCAATGTTCATCATATATTCTTTTTAGAATTATCATTCTCTTAGTTTAGGAGTTAGAGGGGGGGGGACACACATTTTTCCACTTTGGAAGTATCTCTTGCGCAAACTATTCACTTTAGAAAAAAATGATGTTAGAAACCTCAATAGCATTTTTGAAGACCTATCTATAGGTACCCCACATGTATGGGTTTGATGAAAAAAAATATTTTGAGTTTTAGTTCTGAGTATGGGGACCCCCAAAATTTGCTGCGTTTTTTCTAGTTTTATATAAGAATCTTAATGCGGTTCACAGAATACATCTAGTTACCAAGTTTCAATAGCATAGGCCTTATAGTTTCGGAGAAAAGTGGCTGTGACACACGGACGGACAGACAGACGGACAGACAGACAGACATGACGAATCTATAAGGGTTCCGTTTTTGCCATTTGGCTACGAAACCCTAAAAACGATCTATCATCATCATATCATCTAGTAATGTAAATCCTTATTTTGTAATAAGCACACGGTGTTAATGTAGTCTCATCTATTTCAGAATTTATTTAAGGTTCCATTTTATTTAGTGTCATTTAATTGTGTTCTTGAATATTTTCAAAATCCTTAGTGCATTTTTGTGCGGACGCGACCCTTAACCTTCCGTCCGTCGCGTGGGGTCTTTGAAAGCCCGAACATTACAAAAATGCAAAATTTTCTTATTTAAATCTATTGTAGCAGTGCAGTAGTTTATGTACCCTCCTAAGTTAGATTGTAGTTGGCGCGGACAGTGGCAAACTTCAATTCGCGCGTAAGCGCCGTGTGATATTGACCTGTTTTGAACGCATGGGCTCTCAAAGACCCCACGCGACGAGCATACAATTTCGTAAAGTTACGATTTTTTTTTGTTTATTCCTTATATATTATATGTTACAAAATTGATTATTTCTATATGATGCCAAAAAAGTATTCAGTAAATAATTACGGAATAGATTTCTTTATTTTATTTATTTTTTGTAAAAGTGATCTCAGAGAGAGAAAAATAGGTTCCTACTTTGAGATTATAAGTTTAATAAGTAATTAAAAACATATTGCTTAATAATTTATCATTGTTTTATTGTAGTTTGACAAACAAGTAATAATGTAATGATAAATTATATGAAATACTTGTAATTTCCTATTTTACATGCTATTTTTCATTGGGGTTCTCAAGAACCCCACGCGACAAACCTCGTAAAGTAAAATGGCGCGACTGACCGAAGGTTAAATGTTTTGAAACTCATACGACTTGTACAATTCATAATGATTCAGAACGTATTTGCATAGTAACACATGCTGTAATCTTGCTCACCTTTCGACGTTTCGGCTAAATTGGAATAGCTGTGGCCACTCATGACCAGCACACGTAGTACTATTGCTATACGAATCGTCGCGCTGTGAGCAAATACACAACAATAGGTGTGCTAATACGCGAAAAAGACCCGAAAATCGTTATGAATAAATCATAGACGTCTATGAAGCTTTAAAATTTGTGAATTATGAAAGATCTGCGTAGTCATTATACGTTGCTCGATCTGTCATTCTCAATTACTTGCCTGTTCATAGAATTTAATGCCTCCGTAATTGAACTTTGATCTCCGAGTCTGTAACGGTATTTAGTAGCACCGTGTAGTCTATTATATTAGGGTCGAATGAAGCATTATTCGCTCTTCCTCATTACTGCAGAGTATCCACACCCACTTAAAAATCGAACCTTGTACTCGTTTAATTATGTTAATGCATATGCCATTGACATAATTATTTCTGGATGGAGAATACGCAGGACCGTGTGTTTTGGCTTAAATTGGGAGAGGTCTACGTCCAGCATTATCAAGACTGCCATAGGTTGATTTGATTGATGGATATGCCATTATTATGTTGTCCAATGTCCTCATTGCTGCTGGCTTAAATGTAGCTGAGATGTCTTTTCATCGCCGTTGCTGCCACACTGGCTCTTGTTGATATATAGTCTAATGTCATTTTGACAGATGTATGAAATAAGCTGTTAAAGATGTCTCTTTTGACAGATGTCGTTCAAACCGTTACAGGTATTGTAGTGAATTTCTCGCCAATGACAGTTGCTGCCATACTAGTTCTTTTTGATATGTAGTCTAATGTCATTTTGACAGATGTAGGAAATTAGCTGTTAAAGATGTCGGTTTTGACAGATGTCGCCAGGTATTGTAGTGAATTTCTCAGGGATCGACTCGGTATTTAGATTCGATGTAAATCTCGTATCCGAGAACAATGCGCTGCTCGCATTTCACAAAGAATAGCAGTTGTCAAATAATTTATGTAAGAATTCGAATTCGACGTCCAAAAGAAACATTTGCGAAACACAAACCCAGCAACGGCAGTCACATCCACAGCGCTATCGAGACAGTGGATTAACAGAAAGGTATTATGTTTATCTATAAAGAAAAGGATTATGATAATAAAAATGTGCCGAGGCCCTCTTGAGTTTTGTATAATCTTTAAAGTAGTCTTTTAATAAATGTACTTATGTATTTAGAAATATATAAGTATGTTCATCAGTCGTCTATATCCCATAGCACAAGCTTATATTAGCTTAATTTGAGATAGATAATGTGTGAGAATGCCCACAAATGTTTTTAATTATATATTATTTATTTTGAATAAAAAACGGTTTTATTTTACGTCATTTATTACCAAATATAAAGTAAACATGCAACACATTGCAATAATCATTGCAGTCTCAGAGATACATAGAAACACTTTAATAATTAAAACTAAAGAACAAAATGTTCTATACAGGAATGATAAGTCTACTCTATACTAGTTTAGGCAAATTGTACAAATCTCGAGTGCACTGGGAAACAATTCGAGATTCGAGAGAAGTCTTTTATATAACTATTACATTAAGGTATGACTCAAAATCTTAATCTATGAAAATGAGACACTTGATGAAATACATAGAGATGTTGAAAATTTCTTATCGGAACATCTTATGTAATGGCACATTTGGAACAGTTTATGAGTATAAAGTATTCATCAAACTTACATAAAATAACTTGACAATTTTGCCACCATTCATACTCCAAATTCACATGATAAAAATCGCGCATTTCATAGTACCAAATTCATTACTGATCACATTTAAAATAATATTAACTAATATTCGACTACCTGCAATTTTTTTATTAAATACTTATTCATACGCATAAATAGTTCATAAAAAAGTGTCATTTTACGCTTATTTATATGAATGCAGGCCGCTCTTCTTCAAGTCTCATAATTTTTAATTAAAATTCGCTAATTTAAAATGATTTCATTTAATTATAGTAGAAATGCAATATCATATCGGTAGAATTTTAATCTCAAAATCAGCTTACAAGTTTTTATATCTTAAAGATGGCAGCCCTAATTAGAAATATTTAAATCCACTAATGTTTACCTAAATTCATGGAACATTCATATACCTAAACTAATCAAAATGTATATCTACTTATTATTGTTAAACTTATATGTTATAGACGATATGTGGAAATATGCATGTTGCCTGAAGGTTTTTTTTTATTTTACGCTTCACATATAAGCTACCTAGTATTTTTATAGAACTACTACACCATGTTAACTCAGGGTTGCCTACCAATCGTAAAACTAGACTAATGTAGGTATCGTCTTTATGTGTACATCATAAACTCCTATCTATACAAAAGTAAATATGTAAGAAATACTTATAGATTTTTTCGTAATCTATGCAAGGAATAAAAACCGCAAACTGGGGCAAGTTGAATATAGTCGGACACTTAGCTTGAAATTATTATATTTGTATACTAAATGAGACCAAGTTGAACTTTGCTCAAACCGCGCTAGTCCAATAATTCCATTTACTTATCACTACAAAATACATACTAGTAAAAGATAAAATAGAATTGAATGCTTCTAGTATTTTTATGTACTTATCATTGCATCCATTTTGCCAGTTGCTCTAAACTTAAACATTAATATTCTTAATAAACTATAACTATGAAAGTAATATATAATAAGTAAAATAGAAAGTGCTTATTCGGAAATTCGTACATATAGGAAACAGTACATTAAATTCCACAATAAAAAGTGCTTTCTGAAATTCATCAACAATTTTTTTATTCTAAATTCGTATAATGTTTCACTAATTTTAAAGCTCGAGGCGAAAAGGCAGCTGTTGTCTTATATAAACAGGTAAAAAAGGAATGTCATGGTCAATCATGTCGTTGAAACGGAATTTCTTACATTATAGCAAATGAGCGTTATAATTATAAAACAAAAGCATGTATCAGACAAAACCTTCAGTAAGTACAGTCCCTAACACGAGGCTTGAGAGTGTATATCACGAGAATGTATAGGAAGCTTATTGTTTCATTCAAGCGTCACATTTGAGACAGAATTACGAAGATCTTAGCTGATGACTCAAAATTGAGAGTAATGCTCTTGCTCAGTCTCGAAACTTACGTTTCTGTCTCTTTAGAATACTTATCGATATTAGGATATATCGGTGCCATCTCCAGCGTGGAGGGTGCCGAAGGGGCGTTGGAATTCATCTGAAGTCTTCGCGACAGCTCGTCTAAAACTTCCCCGAAGATACGCATTGATATGTTTTGTCCTAGTAGGTGAAGCAGTAGGAAGTCTCCAACCTGTAAACAAATTATTTCATTTAGTATATCATTGTTTATCTGATAAAATACATAACAACGTATACGTTGTTGTGTGTAAGATATAGGTAAAACTATATGGCATGTATTTAAATCGATATCTGTTTATTCCCTTTTTCCGAACAAAATATTTCAAAGTTAAACCAAAAATACTGACTTGCACACTAATTATGCACACTAAAAAAACCAAATTCATTATACTATTTAATGGTATTTGCAGAACTGTTTTACTGAACGAATAACTATTATCAGAAAAGTATATCTAAAAATTCCATTGTTCAACAAAAATATTAAAACTTTTTTAAGGAAATCTATCGCCTAATTTACTTTTAGGAACATCATTTATTCCAAATAAAACCTCAATTTAATCAGTCACCTCTACAAAATTAAATTTTATTGATCAAAAAAATAAAAGTCTAACCTAACCTAACCTATTCCGTTATAAAATAGTACTATTTAGAGTGCAAGTTAGTATTTTTGATATGCAATTCGTATTTCTGTTTCACAAATCATAAATTCGATGTACGAACCACAATTTTGGTGTGAATTCGATTAAAAAGGTCAACTCGTTCTGAGTAATATTTAAGTTTTTTAAGTAGGACATGTTTAGTTAATCAATTGGTTTTTTTGCACAGCATTTAATTTTCTGGTTTGCATTCAGTAAATTAGTGGAGTTACCTAGTGTGCAGAAAAATTAAACAGAGGTGCATTTAAAAATATCCCAAACTATATTACTTTGCTCACAACAAATCATCGTTAAGCCTTACTCCTAATATCATCTGTGCACCAATTCTATGATGACTGTCGTGTGGTACTGATAATACTATCAATCTGGTAGTTATATCGTATGAGGTACGAACCTGAGTTTTCCTGACAAGAGATTCAACTCCTTGGGGTGTTCCGAAACGGAATCGTCGTTTGAGGATAGTCTCGCGGGTGCTGGGCAATAGGACGACAGCAGCTGAGTACACTAGGGCCAATCCTGATACCACGGCCAGAATGATGAACCTGAAATATTAAAGATTGAATTTTCGATTACGTATTACATGATATTTTTACCTAATATACGGTCCAATTCAAATTACTGCTCGTTCGCTCTAACTTTGCCGCTCGGCTCCATACTAAAGTCGAATTTTTAATTAGACGAAGTAAAGTGACAGCAACTAATGTCACTTCTTCATACAATGTTGCTTATTTTCGATGACGAAATGACATTAGCTACTGTCGATTTACTTCGTCTAATTAACAATTCGGGTATACGCCTCTACGCCAGCGGCAAAGTTAGAGCGAACGGGTAGTAAATCGATTATTCCCAGTTGTCCCGCGGAACAAAGCATCATGTAGCTAATCTTACTAATATTATAAATGAGAAAGTTTGTGTTTGTTACTTTTTCACGCTCTAACGGCTGAACGGATCATTCTGAAATTTGGTACAGGGATAGATTATAGTTTGGAAAAACACATAGGCTACTTTTTATCCCGGAAAAAAGTTCCCACGGGAACAAACTTTTCGCGGGTGAAGCTGCGGGCATCAGCTAGTTAGTTCATAAAATTTAATAAAGAAACGCATATGTATATGAAGTATTTTTAGATATTGCGACCGATGAATCAACATAAATGTGCTAAGGTCAACTTACCAGAACCACAGGAAAATGAAGATCTTCTCATTGAGAATGTTTAAGGCCAAAACGCAAAGAGCATCGTGCTTCTGAATTGATCCAGTGGGACCGAATTTGTGGAATGTACATTTTGTTACTCTTGGGAAGACTTCAATCTGAAATCAAATATTTTTTCTTAAATATGTGTTAATGGATGTATGTGCAGGTAAGTTGATTTTCATGAAATGATTTACAGCCAAACCACTCATAAGTTCCCGCCGAAGAGTTACTTGAAAACTATGTAGGTATTCATGCAAATTATGTGTTAAACTATTACTATTATGTATACACTTTCGCTACGCTAAGTACTAAGAAGTTTTTGACTAAGAACTGTTGATGACGGTTATTTACTAATGATTAAATTACTACTGATGACGGTTATTTACTAATGATTAAATTATCTACCACTTTAATATGGCCCCGGGATAGAGCTCTAAGCAGTTTAATTGATTTGACTAAGATGTGACCCATGACTTTTTATAAGTCATAATATTATGTAGAAGTCTAGCATAAATTCTGTAAGATAGCTGCCTATCTCATAAAACTTACCATAGGATCTGTTCGTTGTTCTTGGTTCATGTTGGAGAACTTCACTACATCCGAACCGTAAGTCAGGAAAGCGCCTCCGAGGAATGTATCCAAAAAGAATATATTTCCCACCTGAAATTTATAAATTAATTCATTACATTCTGTGCTTTTCGTAGTGGTGACACGTTTCTTGAATTTCTCTTTAAATATTGGCTACCGGTCTGCAGCAATTTGTATTTTTTGAACATGGTTGAAAGTCACTGCTGTCTGAATTAACCTCTGCTGATAGTTGCGGCGGAATCCCTTATTATTCAATAGCTCCTAGGTACATTATTTTCTTGCTAGTGAGGTTGGCTTGGACCCCGTAAAATATTGTTGCAGTCCGTTTACAACATACAAATAACTTCATTAAAATGATTTGATTCATTATCTATCTGTATTTAAACAACCCGCTAAGAAAACAATCTTTCTACTTACAACATTGATGAAGTTCAACATCTCACAGAAGAAGTATCCAAACGAGTAAGCGTTGTGCATGTGCCTGGTTTCGTACAAATACTGCACAAGACGATTCTGTAATAACAAAATTTGGCACATCAGTCTAAAGACCTAACAGAATATGATCTCAGAACAACAATCTGTTACATAACCTATCCAGACCTCTTTAATTTGCCTTATTAAGGACGTTCATCAAGATTACTTATCTCAATTGTGCCACTTTGCTGGGGAACGAGATACTGGTACTTGCTTATTGTTCTACGATTACATGGTAATGTAATTGTAATTGTTGTACGTACCAAGCGATTGCCCTTGTTATCAGCAATGGTGGCAGCCGTTCCACGCATACCGTCGGAGATCATGCGCACTTTGCCTTCCTCCCAGTTCTTCCAAATCCAGTGGGGCACGTAGAAGAGAAGGCCCTGAAATGAGAGTAACAAATTTTTTTATAAAAAGTTGTTCATGTGACATGGTAGGAAATATTGCCTCATATACTTAACTTACAGGTGTTTAAGCAAATGTAAGGTTTTATCCGTTTCTTTAGAACCTGTTAATATTGTTTGTTATATCTAAAGAACAGCTTTGTAACATTGTTTGTTACTTATTCAAGTAAAATCGATTGCCCTGGAGTTGTCCTTCCGAGGGTTTACCCGGGATCCCCTGCTGTAGGCAGATTGTAGGGCACCGTGAGTTTTTAGCCAGCAGTAGTTCGGCATAGCATCCACGAGGATTACCATACGTAAAAAGTGCTAAAGAGAGATAGGTTTGCTTATAAAAATTACCTGGAAGAACAACATGAACGGCACCCACTGGTAGTAAGCATGGATACGTTTTCCTTCACCGGTTTCTGGTCCAAGTCCGGGGTGAGCTACGTCCTTTAGATAGGGATTGGGCGGCAAAGTGAACGTGGAAGTGATCCAGCAATAAGTATTGATGACATGTCCAGGGTTGGCACCATCGCCAATACATGAGATCGGGTCGCCTGGAAAATAAGAAAAAGATAACATTAAAACATGAGCTGAGGTCCGTTTCTATTCTATCTTTCGATACATTACGATAAAATTGGCGTGTGAAAGATACACTTATATTATAAATACTAAAGATTGTGAATGTGGCTGACTGAATGGTTGTTACTCTTCCACGCTCTAACGGCCGAACAGATTTGGCTAAAATTGGTATAGGGATAAGATTATATTTTTCCCCGAAAATAAGTTCCAATGGCAAGCAGGATCGGGAACAAAAATCCACGCGTTTGATGCCGTGCGCGCCATCTAGTAGATAAAATGTTTACTAGACACCCTTTGAAATCTGATGAAAATCCCAAGTAGAGTTGCGAAAGTAAGCCGAATGCTCATCAGGCAAATAACACTTTGCGGTTTTTACCTGACGTGGATTAAGTGTAAGTCATGATGATTCATCATATTGCAATAAGTGTGGGTCAATACAGTTCTTATTTTATTTTCCCTGTATTAAACTTATAGGTTTTGAATTTACATATTCCAAGTAATGGTAAATTTACAAGTAAATTCTGACTGATTACAGAATTTATGAGGTCTAAAAACTTCATAGGATGTATTAAACTTATAAGTACTTTTATTGTGAATTAACAAATTCCATGTACTGGTTAATTTACAGTTAAATTTTGACTGATTACAGAATTTATGAGGTTTAAAAACTTCATAGGATGTATTAAACTTATAAGTACTTTTATTGTGAATTAACAAATTCCATGTACTGGTTAATTTACAGTTAAATTTTGACTGATTACAGAATTTATGAGGTTTAAAAACTTAATAGGATTGTGTACAATGTCTAAATAAAAAAAAAACATTTGAAACACATGTTATTCTACGAGTACCATAGTGAATTATTTGACTATTTCTGAGATCTTAGAAAACTATAACATTTACAGAAAGCGGGTACGTACTAGGAAGTCTACGTGCAAGTATCCGTCCAGGATTATATTTAGATTATATTGTAAAGCACGTCCCTGACATTGCAGCCGGCATTTGCGGATGACGCTAATATACATCGTAATAGTGCATCTGCCCCTCAACCTGTCGCTGTTTGTCAACCGTGATTCGTATCACCTTGATACTGTTATGTTTAAATGGTTGACAAACTACCGTTATGCAAAGACTTCTATATAAACTGAGGTAGACATGCCCTACGCACCGATTTTTGAAACCTATAAACTGAGCTAATTAGCAGCGTTGCTCGCACTGTTGTGAGTCAAAACTTCGAAAGTAGGTGCTCGACTTGCAATCGGACGCCTTCTCTTTTACTCTTTTTCTATTCGTATATTGCTATTGTGTGTGGTGACAATTACGTAAAAAATTATTATAAGTGAGTGTAGTCTTATTAATATGTGTATTTGAGGATTGCTTTTGAAATCTCGTTTGTTAGAGTACGGCGCGTCTACCTCAGTTTATATAGAAGTCTTTGCCGTTATACCAACGAGCATGCCAAATATAATATTTTTCTCATAGTAACAATAGATACATAATAGGTATACTTACTAATTTTGTTTTTATTACAAGTTATTTTTACTATACACAGTGCCGTTATAAGTGATTCATTGAATGTTATTTGATAATTTTCCGTGTTTATGATTATAAAAGACGATTGTCCCCCACTTTGCTACTTACTAAACCCATCCATGCCCTATTGTAAGGTAAAGAAAGATATTTTGGGGGGACATCCTTCCGAGGGCTTACCCAGGGCTCCCAACCATAGGCTGTTGGGCGTAACGTGAGGTTTTTTAGTCGGTAGGAGTTCGGTATAGCATCCACGATGGATTTTCCCTCACGTTAAAAGAAAAGACAAAGAAAGATAATAGTAACGTAAATGTGCCGCTCCCTTGGATAGTAGCCTTGATAATACATCCCCTATTTTCCTTAGCAATAATTTAGCATTCTAATGTCGAAAGAATTTTTAAAATCGGTTCAGTAGTTCCACATTTTATCGACTACAAACAAATCTTTACTCTTTACAATATTAGTACAGATAATAGTTTGCATTAACCAGGAGGTGCCCAAATGACGTCACATGATAAAAACATTTTGTCAGTCGGTCTTGAATAACATTGATTCATACAAAACCGTGAATACAAGAACTTGTGTGGTTCATGTGACAATGTGGGGTGTGACATGTTTGCTGTGTAACGGATGTTACATGGCATAATGTGACTCTGAAAATACTACTTTTGGAAGTCCGCTGCTCAGCAGTAAGCGATGATTACTGTAATGTTTGAATGATATGTAATTCAAACGCTTAGTTATTAGTAGGTGGGTATTTCTATTGAAACATATACAATCGTTTTCATTTATCTAGAAGAGAAGTATGTGAAGTATATGACATTGGGATAAAAAATATCAGATTCACCTCATGATACTAAAACTGTGGCTGTGCCTTTTAGAACAATTCATTTACCAATATTTTCTTGTCAAAGTAATGTAAGTAGACGAATTACTTCCCAACTAACTTGTATAAAATTGCTTCATGCCTTAGATTAGATAATCCAGGCTTCAGGCGTCTTATGTTAATCGCGCCGATTAGTTAAATAAATAAAATATTATAAGTCAACCTTTCTATTAAAGGAGGAAAATATTCGAGTCTATTAGGAGAGTACATTTCAATCACGACAACATAAAAAGAAAAAAAAATACAGTATCAAAATATTTCGCGATGTTGTATCATATCGATACCTACCGTTAGACCTGAATCAGCAAGAGGGTATCAAAATGAGGTCAGGTACATAATATATTACTATACAGATTTTCTTATTGTTTTAAAGAATATCATTACATAACCCGTTGCATGCTTTAAAACGTGTGTATGAACTAAATGTACTTACATACATTGAAGTTACCAGCCCAATGGAATGAACTTCAAAAGGTCAATATTTGCATCTAGTTTTGATGACTAGATGTCAAAGGGACACACATTTATTTGTGTCGTTTACATAATAAGTTTCATTGTGGACTACAGATAGTCGTTCAGTCGCAATATGTCCAATTCGCAAAATGTCCAACTGTCCAATTCTCAATAGGTCCAGTTCGCAATTGGTCCAGTTCGCAGTTGGTCCAGTTCGCAATTGGTCCAGTTCGCAATTGGTCCAGTTCGCAATTGGTCCAATTCGCAATTGGTCCAGTTCGTAATTAGGGATCTATATGGATAAATGGAATCAACATAGGTATTTTAATCCTTGTCATCGCATAATGTCCTTTTCTCGAAATGTCCTTTTCTCACAATGTCCTTTTCTCAAAATGTCCCTTTCTCAAAATATGTGCACTACAGGATTAACTCCGCGCAATCCGACTTGGATGGGTTAGGTTAGAAGGCTAAGGCGGGAGCGAAGCGCAGCGGAGCTTCCGCATTAGCCTTCGTGGTTATTTTTTTATAATCACCTAGGTTACCACCATTCACTTGGTAAGTTTGATGTATAAGTATGTTATTCAGAACGATCAGTTAATAATTAGAATTTAGGGTGGTTGTGTTTAGGTGGTTATAAAAAAATTCAATAAACAAGTCGGATTGCGCGGTGTTAATCCTGTATTGCACATATATGAGAAAGGAAATAAATAATATATGAGAAAGGATATTTCGAGAAAAGGACATTTTTACTTTGAGCTGAATCTCGCCTCGCAGAAGGTTGTCAATAACGCCTCCCGTAATCAAGCACAACTCCATTTTACGAACTGGACCAATTGCGAATTGGACATTGTGAGAATTGGACGAAGTGAGAATTGGACAATTTGCGAATTGGACATTGTGAGAATTGGACAATTTACGAATTGGACGTTGTGAGAATTGGACAATTTGAGCGCGCTGGACATTTTGCGAATTGGACATATTGCGACTGAACGCAGATAGTAGGTACTTATTTATTTATACATTCTATTAAATAACGAAACCGAAAGATTTAGCAGATTTTTGCTTACTTCATTAGTTTTTGCTTATTTTTTATAGATCGATACTACTAGGGAATGCAATACCGGGATACCGGGATCCCGAAATACCGGGATCCCGCAGTATTTTTGCGGGACCAGTCCCGCACGTAAATCGTGCGGGATCCCGCGGGATTAGCGGGACTGCGCAAAGGTAAACGCCATGTGTTGTTCTGTAAGCGGAGCGGGAAAACTGATTCGACTCGAGAAAGTTTTTTGTAATTCTGACGTAATATATAACCTAATAACCTACTTATTTGTTTATAGTGATTTGATCAGGGAGATTAGACTTTTCTTGTACTATAAAAAACAGTTAGAAAATTATTCAATTATCTTGTACATTGCTTGCTGGCTATCCGACATGTAAAATTAGGAGTCGTTTGGCAGACAAGTATTTTGAGATGCTATGTTTTATGCGCACTTTTAAAGTAATGCTAAAACTACCAATTTTATCTGCTTCTAATAATTTTCATTAGGTATTTTATTACTTAGATGTATATCTGTTCAATAATCTCAATACATAAGTAATATTGAATAATTTATTTTTCCTTGTGGCCCCGCGGACTGGGTTTTCTGTAAACGATCACTGCAGTAAGTAACATTTACTATGGCCGGTCCTTAGATGGTTGACCACTTTGTGACATTTATTTGAGCGTTGCTGTGCTTCGGAAGCCACGTTAAGCCGTTGGTCCCGTTTGCAGGTAAAATGGCAGTTAATCGAAGTTGAAGGCCCGGCTTTAAAAATTTCAACAGCAAGCAGTCGAAACCTGCACCTGTCCATTTCAAGACGGCAACGGCTCACCACATATTACGTGGGACAAAATCTTAAAAGGTCTCTGCCTACCCCTTCGGGGAATAAGGCGTGACTATTTTTCAGTTCTACATGCATGTATGAGACAAAATTCTATTCTTTTCTCAATGACTTTCAGAAATATGCGGGATCCCGCAAATACCGGGATCCCGCGGGACTGAGACCCCTGAGTCCCGCAAATACCGGGATTACAATTGTGTTGCGGGATTGCATTCCCTATACTACCCAACACAATACAAGATGTGAAAAAACACAGATAACCCGGAATAAACAGACACATGTGTTTAGTAAAAAGCTGTTATTTGGACATTACAAAAAGACACTACAATTTTATTTATTTTTATAGGAGTATAGGTTATAGATGTGAAACTTGCCATTTTTGTGCATAAACTCCACTATCATGCTACTATCTTGAGCCTGTTGCGAATGCTGTTTATTAAATTGTAGGTCACGGCGAGCTGCACTTCATGATCTTTACTGCCATATATATTATACAATATACTTGTAGGCACACAGGTATAAAGGGCTCGTTTTTTCTTTAGAATGAAATTTTCCTTTTGGAACTAGCATCCTTAAAACATACTGCTGGATCCGATTCCATGGTACCTCCAGATAGATTTATATTATCCAGTGCTTCTCATTCTGAGTAATCATAAAATGATTAGGATCTATTATGAACTACATAAAGCTATTAAGTCATTGAAGTGACCTACCTATCTACTTAATTTCCATACTTTACTTTGGCATGGTTTTCATCTTCGCAACTTACATATATGAACTGTTTCTCCCAGGGGAGATTTGACCATCGACTGTCGTGCCAACCGAACCGAGTAGAAAGTTCTATAAAAGTAGTGTTCAACTCACAATGAAAAAGTCGTAAGCAACCGAGCTTAACACTGATGAAAGATAATAAAATAATGATTGCATTAGCTGTTGTAGCTATGCAAATTAATGTTCATCATTGACCGAGGAACTTAGTGTCAGAGTCTCCAGATAGACAAATTCTATTTTGTGTGTGTGTCACGGATATCCGTGTGTGTCCAACTAATATTTTTTTCTCTTTCTACAGTCACAATTTGTCTTACTTCTATAACTTTAAGTCTGACGATAATTTAATTATATTGTTTTGAATAACTATGATCTGAGTCCATGTAGATGCAGACCTTTTTCACGATGGCTTGGTGTTAAATGAAAAGTTTCTGTTATTTTGGAAGCTCGCGATGTATGCTCTTTCAAGGACTACACTTTAATGGATTGTAATAGTGGGTTTAAAAGGTACTGTGGAAATAACCATAAAATGCAACTAGTGTCAACCACTGTTAAGAATGGACGATATGAACACTATTTAGGTCAAGTCGTTAAACAATGCTCATCATAATGTCAACGTTACAAGGCAAAGATTTTCGTTGTCAGGTTTATGTTGGACTAAAGATATGGCTGTATTGTATAATACAATACCCAACTTAATATATTTTGTAATATTTTGTGTTGAGGACAAAATAAATATTGGACTTTAGACATGCTACTATCTTGAGCCTGTTGCGAATGCTGTTTATTAAATTGTAGGTCACGGCGAGCTGCACTTCATGATCTTTACTGCCATATATATTATACAATATACTTGTAGGCACACAGGTATAAAGGGCTCGTTTTTTCTTTAGAATGAAATTTTCCTTTTGGAACTAGCATCCTTAAAACATACTGCTGGATCCGATTCCATGGTACCTCCAGATAGATTTATATTATCCAGTGCTTCTCATTCTGAGTAATCATAAAATGATTAGGATTAGGATCTATTATGAACTACATAAAGCTATTAAGTCATTGAAGTGACCTACCTATCTACTTAATTTCCATACTTTACTTTGGCATGGTTTTCATCTTCGCAACTTACATATATGAACTGTTTCTCCCAGGGGAGATTTGACCATCGACTGTCGTGCCAACCGAACCGAGTAGAAAGTTCTATAAAAGTAGTGTTCAACTCACAATGAAAAAGTCGTAAGCAACCGAGCTTAACACTGATGAAAGATAATAAAATAATGATTGCATTAGCTGTTGTAGCTATGCAAATTAATGTTCATCATTGACCGAGGAACTTAGTGTCAGAGTCTCCAGATAGACAAATTCTATTTTGTGTGTGTGTCACGGATATCCGTGTGTGTCCAACTAATATTTTTTTCTCTTTCTACAGTCACAATTTGTCTTACTTCTATAACTTTAAGTCTGACGATAATTTAATTATATTGTTTTGAATAACTATGATCTGAGTCCATGTAGATGCAGACCTTTTTCACGATGGCTTGGTGTTAAATGAAAAGTTTCTGTTATTTTGGAAGCTCGCGATGTATGATCTTTCAAGGACTACACTTTAATGGATTGTAATAGTGGGTTTAAAAGGTACTGTGGAAATAACCATAAAATGCAACTAGTGTCAACCACTGTTAAGAATGGACGATATGAACACTATTTAGGTCAAGTCGTTAAACAATGCTCATCATAATGTCAACGTTACAAGGCAAAGATTTTCGTTGTCAGGTTTATGTTGGACTAAAGATATGGCTGTATTGTATAATACAATACCCAACTTAATATACTTTGTAATATTTTGTGTTGAGGACAAAATAAATATTGGACTTTAGATGAGTGCTTACCTAATAAAAAATAGTATCGTGATTGGTTTCTGTACACGGTTTTACTAACCTCAGTAATGAAATGGAAAATGTACTTGCAACTGTTGCCCTTTAGGAATGTCTGCTTTGACTAGACTACAAGCGAAAGTTTCCGAGGAGCTACCGGGTCCCTACCTATCTGTCTAGGATAGGTAGGGACCTCCTGATTTTATAGGATCTTGTCTGATCTCATTGGTGATTTCCACTCGTTGAAAAAAAGCATGAAAAATGAACGATACAAAAAAGTGAAGACTTTGGATATCACAGGGAATATCTAATAATGATGATGATTATGCTACTACTCTTAACAATCGGGTCAAATCAAACCTTATTATAACGTTCACCTCACAAGTAACGCATAGTTACAGCAATAACTGTTATCGCTAACTGAACGGCGCTTTGATTACTAACACCTGGGGCTCAAATGTGATTGTTCAGGCGCCATGTAGGGCAAAATGTCACGATTTGCAACGTTGCATTGTACCTATAAAGTCAATACAAGTTGCTGATTAACTACCTATGAGTTGGACATGTACGTGACCTAACATAAGAATCTTGGCAATAGGAAATCTTCATCTATTGTTATTTTGTTCGCTTACAAACACGAAATTGCACTATTGTTTTATCTCTGAGTAAACATTCATACTACCTCAATTATATCATTACTTCATTCATAAAAGGCCAAATTGAGGATAATTTGTTGATTGTAAAACAGTAAGATTTAAGAGTTAGTAGCAGATTGTAAAGTTTAGTTTGAGTGCCAATATGTGATTTTGTCTCTCTAAATGAAATACATTTTAGACTTGAGGCGAATGATGATAGAACAAATTCAACCATCAGAATCAGCTTGATAAAAAGTTCATAGTACATTTACATAGTCACTATAATGATGCACAAAGAATCTGGTAATTTAAGATTAAAATTTACTTGATTGCCAGTACATATTAGATTCGCCCATTAGGGTCCATTAGGGCCCACTGGTTCATTAGACCCAGTCATTTACAGTAAATAGCTTGAATGTTTAGCGTATGTAATTGTTCGTTCAAAGAGTTAAAGTAACGGCTAGACCTGATTTACTTGTTAACTACTTACTAAGAATGGTTATTAAAAGAAAGAATACCAAGTTACTATTAACAACAGAGTAAAATTGTTCGCTGTACGTATCAGATAATATTCTTTGGCGTATTTTATAGTACATACAAATATATACAAAAATATGGCCGTATGGTAATTCGGTGTCTCTGTATCTCACAATTGAATTTCAATTGGTT
Organism: Miltochrista miniata; assembly: GCA_933228765.1. Lineage (NCBI taxonomy): Eukaryota > Metazoa > Arthropoda > Insecta > Lepidoptera > Erebidae > Miltochrista > Miltochrista miniata. Next base: position 30,791,018 of record OW121752.1, on the reverse strand, counting down.
TAGTCTACGCTACAATATTGTCATTGTAGCATTATACAGTAGTTCTTGAATTGTTAGTGAGTACTTATAAGTCGAGTTCGTCATTATTAGGTAGTTTGTTTATGTTTGTGGCTTCGTCTAATGAGGGCCACGCGATAACGCAGTTGTAAACATCGTTTTGAACAGCGGTAGTCTACTGAGACTACCTAATTAAAAATATCATGAGTCTTATAGCGTGTGGACTGTGAACAGACACTTTAGAAATTGCTGCTAATGCAAAATCATATCTAAACAAAATATACATGTGAGGGCTCTTCGGCTTGTTAAGTTTTGGGTATCTTTCTACCTAACAAGTAGCTATAACGACTATGTTCTATACTCTACACAAGTATACAGAATGAGTCGCATACTTACTAGACCAATTTTAAAAAATACAATCTGGTAATTAAATTAAATATTAATGGTCAGTTTTTACACATCTATCTGGATCACACAGATGTATTTTTTTTATAAATACATACTTATGGATCACACACATTTTTGTCCCTTACAGTAGGAATAGAACCCACGACCTCGTGATCCACAGTCGCACCAACGAGGCAGATAAACAACTTGATAATAAACTCTGTACCTAGTCAGTATAAGCAGGCATTTCTTAATTATCCATCGTTAAAAGGCCTCGTTAGCATACTAGTCAACAAATGAAGAGGGTTAATGTATTCCAGATGATGTTTTTTTATGACTTTCATATGCGTAAGGTTGTAATCAAATGCGTACTCGTTTGACGTGTCGATAAATAAAATTTAAAACTGATCATTGGCAGGTGTTATGGATGAATGAAATTGCTACATCAGAATGAAGTCAGAATTACCTACGATTAGTATTGATTATTCTTTACCAGTTTGATGGAGGAGTCAAAATCTATATATCCCTGTATCCGTCTTTCATGTATGATTTGAAAAACTATGGCATCTACGAAGAAAGAATTTTTGAAGGCTGACATTTTGGTAAGTATCAGTGATTTGAAAAACTATGGCATCTACGAAAAAAGAATTTTTGAAAGACATTTTGACGTTTGTTCAAACGATGCTGCGGACGACTCAGCAGGACAGATATCGGCATCAGTGATTTGAAAAACTATTTAAGAAGTCAAACTTAACAGACGGAAATCATAATCTATTGCATAATCCAAGACACCTTGTTAAACCAATTTTTTTCACGACTAAAAAAAGATCTTTCTGAAGCGTGAAAAATTACCTTGACACTGCATTCAAAGTTTCGCTGAGCACATTCAGACCGTGCAAGAATGTCATAGATTGTGTCCTACATACCGGAGCAGTTAAAAACTAAACGCTTTTTTATACCGAATAAATCTAAAAATAGAAACTACTCGTCATAACTATGTTATGCCGAAATCCCTTTCCATTTTCTCGACTTTGCTGCATAAGACGTTTTTGTCATGATTTTCTGGCAAAAGTTTTTATGTAGTTCAGAAGCACACGTATCGTTGATTTTACCTTGTCTAGAACGGTGATAGTTGCTTACTATTTTGGTATTTGACAAATAGTTCAATTAGAGTTAACAAATATTTGACTATCATTATCAAGAAGAGATAAGCAAGCAGTCAAGCGTATTGCTTTGATATGAGTACTAACAGAAACGAATGAAGAAAGTAGGACCAATCTTTTAAAAAGCTTGGTTCCAAAGAACATGATCCATAGATCCTCGTACGCCCAATATGGCAATATTTATTACGAATGTAGGTACTGAAGATGACTAAATAATTAGATTAAAATATACCTTTGTTCATATTATTTTGTAATTTAATTAGTTTATGTAAAAATCACTTGGTTATAGTGGTACTTCCGATGTCTGAACACTTTGTATAATATGTTTTTATTTTGCTTTTGTTTCGTTGAATAAATTTATTATTAAAGTTTTATAAAAGATCTGCTACTTAGATAATTAGAATTCTTCAACATAATACTGGTGCAATTTAAGAATGTTATAACTTGATTTTCTGCCGATAATATATTGGAAAATGTGACCACAGATTATAATTTGGAAATGTGGACTACTACAGTTTACTATCGGGCTTTCCATAATCAAAAACACTTGTCGCCGTAATCTTGCACCATGGCAGTTCACCGACCTGTTTCGCTCCACTGAATTGAAACTTTATCACGTACGTTTACGACTGTATATATGTATGTATGTGTATATGTTTGTAAAACCAATTTGTCATGACGTCTCAATTTAGGTAACTGTTACAGTACACACGGAGTTCCTACTTTGAACATTGACCTGAAAATGATTCACACTTTTGTGGATGTTACGCGATCGTCTGGGAACACTGTTATTTCTTGTTAAACAGTGTCAGCCGGTCTCTAGGTTATTGTCTAGGTTAGATTTCGTACTACAAGAGTTCTTTCAGAGTCATAGTAGCTGGCCTTTAATGTACTTTCACTACTTTCTATCATATATTGCAGATTCAAATGTGTTCTACTTGGTTATCTTAGGATGAAGTTGACGCGTCATACAGTCTGTTGTGTTTTAAGATCAGCAACGCTAAAGTATATAATGAAGAGACGTAATTTGCATGAACATTTACAACTTAAAACCGTGTCGTCCAAATAATTAAATTGACGCTGAAGTACTGATAGTAGTATTATGTGTGCCAAGTAAATAACTTCTGTTATATTCGTCATATTCGTATTTACATGTAAAACAATGAGAAGTGATATTATTTTAATTATAAACGTTTACTTTATGAATTCGTTACAATAAAACCACTACAAAGTGCTCTAGTTAATGTTATCATAATTCATATTATATGATCTTCATCTATGCTTTACCAGCTAATAAATACTAGTATCAAACAGTCTGTGATTCCATCTAGCTAAGAAATGTTTACAAATAGCGATAAAATATCACGTTTTTAGGGTTTCGTAGCCAAATGGCAAAAACGGAACCCTTATAGATTCTGAAGTCTGTCTGTCTGTCTGTCTGTCCGTCTGTCTGTCCGTCCGTGTGTCACAGCCACTTTTCTCCGAAACTATAAGGTCTATGCTATTGAAACTTGGTAGCTAGATGTATTCTGTTACCCGCATTAAGATTCTTATATAAAACTAGAAAAAAAGCAGTAAATTTTGGGGGTCTTTAAAAATACTCAATACTGAAACCCAAAATTTTTTTTTTCATCAAACCCATACGTGTGGGGTATCTATAGATAGGTCTTTAAAAATGCTATGGAGGTTTCTAACATCATTTTTTTCTAAAGAGAATAGTTTGCGCAAGAGACACTTCTAAAGTGGAAAAATGTGTGTCCCCCCCCCTCTAACTTCTAAACTAAGAGAATGATAAATCTAAAACAAATATATGATGTACATTGCCATAAAAACTACCAACGAAAATTAGTTTGAACGAGATAGAGCTGGTAGTTTTTTTTTAATACGTCATTAACCGCAATTTCCGGTTAGTGAAATCACTACAACGAACTATAAGAACTTTCATATTATGTTACTTGCTGCTACGAAACCCTTCATGGGCGAGTCCAACTCGCACTTGGCCGGTTTATTTCAATTGTGTGGGAAAATTTCCGTATTTGATAAGTGTTATCCATACCGTTAGTTCTCTTATACCTACTATTCCAAGCTATGTAGGTTACAAACTTACCAATAAGGTTATTGGCAGTGACGAGTATGCAGCACAGGAACAATATCGCGGAGGTGATGCGGTAGTGCATTCTGAACACCATGTTGTCGATCACGGCCTTATCAATCAGGTAGCGAACTTTCACGAAGCCCGCCACCGAAGACACCAAGCCGAACACCGCCATTTTTTTCTACTATCTTTGTCTGAAACAAAAATAAAAACATAATTGCAATAGCTGTCAGCGTTTACGCAAGTTTATGACAATTTTGTTTTACCACCAGCAAATGACAAAGTTTTATAACTTGCAACGGTAATTGCATTATAAAATGGTGTTTTTCACAATACTGACAATTTAGTTTGCGCAGTAACGTTTTGTTTCTACAATAAAGTTACAACAAAAAGCATCTACGAGTTCTAAAAACACGTTGTGACAAGTGCCATATGCCATCCATACAAAATTAGAACGTAAACTGTAAATTTTATTGTTGTTTTGATTCTGTAAATGTGTGTAACATCTGTGTCGACACATCGATCTCTAGTCTACATCCTCATTATTCCGTTTATTGTTATAAGGAGAATTATATTTATCATTAAACCGTTACTTAAGTGATGAACAGATATAGCAGCCCTTGTCTTCTCAATCGATGACCTGAGGCATAAATCGACCGTACAGTATATCCTCGCCCACGCTTTATCTAGTCCAGTTTTTTCAATAAAGTAATATGTACTGTTATACCGGACACATAAGAGCTATGTCATTATTATTGACACTGGCTTCTGTAATGATGTCATTATTAAAGGATAAGATGTTAATAAATTCAATAATATTGATGTCATTAATTACTACAGTCTGGTCATCTATTAACAGTTTTGTTTCATTTGAGGTAAATACGAAGCTGTGGTATTAACTTTTTGTACTTATAAACTAGTCTAGCGTTGAGTGTGACCTATTACCGTGGGATGTTACTAAATGAATGAGTAGGAATAAATGACCTAGTAGACAAGTCATGATAAATGGAACTAACCTTGACTACTTCTTGATCCTGCTCATACGTGCCCAGTGTCGCTTCTAAACATGAGCTATTTGGGTCACACGCAGGGGGCAAGTCACTTAGTTACACTGTTATGATTGAAATTTGTTATGAAATAGACAAACGTACCTAAAGGCAGCGGTTATGACATTTGATATTATTATGACAACTATGAATGAATGCTATAGGAATATGTAAAATGCAACTGTCTGCATAGAAGTGTACTTTGATATGACTTAGAAATTGCATAATACTTCATCGATTTTAGGCAGTAATTCGATGAAATAAGTGATGAGTTTTCTTATTTTAAATAGCTTATTTTTAGCCGTTTTTCCTACATAATCGTAATCAAGTTAGGATCATCTCCGGTAGAAGCGAATGTTGCGCCGGCGCAGGGCATAAGGCGGGTCGTCGACCGGCCGCTGTTCGTGCGCCTCCTGCGTTTTCAACCCCCCCACCTCCCCCGTGTCCCCCGGCTGCTTTACCTCAACCGACCCTGGCTGATGCATTGCTTGGCAACGCGAATTTTATGCGGAAACCTGTTTAGGCGGCGACAATCGGTGCCAGATTTGCACGTCGAGGTTCCAACAATCGATTAGTTTTGGTAGATGTTTTCGTCATGGTGTATTTTCGATAAATTAACTAAGAAAAATAATCTCAAGATTGTCAAATTATTTTGTAAATTAATGGCTTCTATAGCATGTATGAAAAATTGTTTTCTATTTAGTTTAAATTCGCCATCGCCGCGTGATAGCACGCGTATTCCTAGACGATAATTATTTTGTGTGTAACCCGTTGTTTGCTAACGCCATGACTGATAGTAGGGATATAGAGGGGGAGAGACGAGACGGACATTCCGTCGTTTATGACATGTACGGAGCACGGGCGGGTGAGCTCCGTCCCTGAACCTTTTGTGCCGCTCTTAACTGCATATCCTTGTTCCATTCGCTTGTTACCGCAGACTATTTATCATCGGCACTGCGTTTGTGTGCTGCTCAGTTTTTTTTATTCTATTTTATTTAATGGTTTTGAATTTATGCCTTTGTCTTCTAACTTGTATCTGAGTAACTCTAAAATCATTATTATTATTATAGAGTAAAGCATGTACCTATGTAAGTACGTGGTAATGCTTGCATGCTGCACTTAGCCGCTCTTTTTATAATATTCAAACGGCACGCGTCAATACATCACTGAATGAAAACTAATTGCAGTGGATGTGAGCTGTTCCAACCAACATACAAAACTCGTTCAAACACCATTGTACCGGTATCCCACATAATGTTGTGAGATGTCGGCGTGCGTGGGAAAGTTCCCCAACGGCTCATATCGCCACCTCGGACAATGCACATTTCATAAGAAAGCGTGATCAATGGCACGAAACGATCGATCCGAAATTCCAAATATTAGGTAGGGGAAAGGTGTACAAGATGATCCCTCGAGGTAAGACGATCCTTTTCGATTGTGACGATACTGTGCATGCCATCTAGTTGTTTTTTCGAGAAAAGCGTAGGTTCCCGCCCCCACCGACTGCAGTCAAACCGCGATGGCTGCGTGAAGAACGATCACTGTGTTTTGTGATTTTTAAAAAATTGTACAGTGTTAATCTAAAGTAAGCCTGAATTTGCAACTCCTTTACTTTTCGTGTAACCGATTTTATGTAATGATTATTATATTAGTAGCTTCTAAATATGTTCATTTGTTATAAAAACGTATTGCGGTGACTGTCGGATACTTATAGGTTAGGTTAGAGAATTTCAAATAAAAAGTAAGCTCTGGGGCAAGATGATTCGTCTGCTTCTGTACAAGATGATCCGTGGATCATCTCACCCCAATGTCTTTTTGCCCGGCTGCGCCAGCGAGGGTAATAAATTCGCGCGTATGTATGTATGTACTCGTATGTATGTTATATGTATATATACTTTAAGTAACAAGATAATATAGCAATTCTACATTTTAAAATAAATTAAATGATTAAAAAAATAACAAACTCAAATGCTACTGAAAAGGTCGAAACAAGCTTGATAACCCATGATATTAGGCGGTACCCACACATTTTCTTTCGGTTTATGATTTTCAAATGGGTACCGCCTGATATCAAGCTTGTTTCGACCTTCTCAGTAGCATTCGAGTTTGTTATTTTTTTAATCATTTATGTTATTTTATTATGGATTTTTTTTTAAAGGAAATTGCCACGTGTCACGTATCGTGGAAGACCAGCCGTGGACAGTGGGATCTATGGATGATAAAGCACTAGGGGCTGTGGCAGTTGATTATGCCTAAGGGTTGATCTCATTGTTCAAAACACATATTTGATTAAAACATTTTAAAATAATTATTTGAGTAAAGTCATTTTAACGATACCTTAAGTCGAATTTTTAATTAAACGGAGTAAAGTGACAGCAACTAATGTCACTTCTTCATACAATGCTGCATAATTTCTATGAAGAAGTGACATTAGTTGCTGTCACTTTACTCCGTTTAATTAAAAATTAGACTATAGAGATTGGGTTGGATCTGAACGGGGCAAGATGATCCTCTGGGATCATCTTATACACCTGTGTGGACAAGATGATCCTTTAGCAGACATTTAGTATAATTAATGAAACTCTTATCAATACTGAATTTTGAGAACATAAGGTATGACAATACCTAGATAGATAAACTGACTATTCAAAACATCTTTAATATTAACATTAGATTGTACTTTCTCAGATTTACAGGCATTCTCCCTTAGAGGGATCATCTCATACCACCTTCCCCTAACGTTGATATTGTGGAGCAAGTGAATGGTTCGACTGGTCGCTTCTGTTGTAATTTATTTTGAACCAACCCGTGCTTGCGGCAGTACCACAGATATAATAATCATCTCGTTTGTCGGCCGTTGTCACGTGCCTAATATAATTAACTCTCATTGACTGCGTTGATAGTCGGCGGCATTCCTTCCTCATATTGTTTACAATGAAGTAACCATTGTGGAAACACGTGGCAATATTTACATGCTAGAAAACGTTGAATTGTGGGTGTGTACTACAATGCTCAGAGATAAGCTTGTCCATCGATCACTACATCCGCAATGACTATGTCTGTCTTTCGTCATGGGCTTATTTATACGGAAATGCGCTTCTAATGTGGACTTGCGGTTGCGTTAATGTAGTTCTACTCGAGTTTCATAGACCCTTAAATTATACGCTCTAATAAACTTCTCTTACATTCATGAGAGAGAAATTGATCCATACCACACAAACTGGAATAAGTATATCTGTATTGGGTCAAAAACGTAATTTGTAGTCATTGATGACTAGATAAACAAAACCTTGTCAACTATGCGGGTCATTGATAGTATCTATCTAGGTATTAAGTGCTTTATGTACGAGAGATGCAATAGATTATATTGAAATAGGTTGTAGATACCTTCCTATTGACGATTTGTTAAGTATAATGTACACGTTCTTGTATTACACGAAACATAAACATTATTTCACATGAAAGAAGTGATGTCTAACGTGTCTTGTATGCTAATTATAACTTATTTTATAATGAACCACGTGAATACTAAGTTTGCAAGTTCATGGCATTTTTTAGAGGTTGTCGTTAGGCGCTTGGACGTCATCATAAATGCAGGTGTCGTGCGCGTGGCGTGACAAGAATTATGTGAGACCGGTTAAAGAAGCCCCCCCTAAGCGATGTGCTAAAGAAAATAATCTTACGGTACCTTGTGAGAACCAATAATATCAGGATATTGCTCATGTAATTCTACTGATAAGCTATTATTTGCCTGTAACGTTTTGATAGTGATTCTATTATGTACCCAGTAGTATAAATTTTATTATACCTTTAGCCATTAAATTAAATTTTACGCCAAATAGATTGCTAATTATATGCATTAAATTAACTACAATTGTCACTAAAATACTAAGTTAGATACTGTACGTTACAAATTGTATATAGGAAATCAGTTTTTACAGTCACTGGCAAAGTAATTGTTATTTTGTTTAGTATCGAGTATGTCCGGGTTGTTATAAAATTAAACGGGCAGTGGTTTAATTGTTTTTATTTCTTTATTCGCCGTGTCCTTGTGCGGCACATCTTCAATCTTCAATGAAGTTTCGTGGACCGTTAAATTCGCGTGTACAATACCTATGAGGGTCAACGTATGTAGAAATATCAACAACCGTGTTCAACATTTCTAAATCGTAGTAGTAATGTAACATGATAAAAGATGATCTGTGTGTTTCTTTGTATTCTATTGAAATGTAGTTCCCGGTAAATAGGACAGGCGGCGTTCCTCTCCCGCTCAGCGCTCAGGTAAAAGGGGACAGTCGCTACCTGTACACATTGGACAGCGTGTTTAATTCATAACATCTCGCCTTGTGTCAACTGAGCTTTCGTTCGGCTGTAAGTAACACACTCATCGCTCCAGCCTCGCCAGACTAACGAAATAAAAAGCAAATGGGATGACTAGGCACAAGGCTTTTGTTCCCGCACATGTATGCTGTCAAACAACATTCCTCGCGTCGTCGATATGAGTTAAGCTCGACTCAATCCATTCCACTAAGCTTTTGTGACACAACTCACTTACCTTTTAAACTTAACTGTTACTTTCCAGCCACTGCGGTCTCAAAATTTTTAGTATCGTAATTTTACTCGTACTTTGTACACAAACACTGAACACAATTTCACTTACAACATATTTGAAATTATTTACTGGTATAGTTAAACGTCATTATATTCTAAGGAATATTTCATACAATGCAATAAAGCGGTTAAAGTACGGCGAATAATAAATTGGGGTTGGCGCAGGGCACCAGCTGCTCGAGAGTCGGAAACACAACTGAACGATTGTCGAATGAGCTAGCGATTCGATCGGCCTCGCATGCGACGGTGAGTCGCACAGGTTCTACTACCGGACAGACTGTACTGCGTATGCGCATCTATTTCTCTCTCGTTTGCACGCGGAACTGTTTTGTTTTGCTGTCTCACTTAAAGCTAAAGTGCACAGTAGCTGGCAGCTCGAGAACCCGAGTTCGAATCGAGGCTCTTGACTCCGTTGTGAGGTTTCTCCGTGATATGTATACTTTTATCTCACATTGTAATATATGTGTTGATTTTTTTTCTGTGAGTATTTGATGATTCGTTTCAATGAACGAAATTGCTGGCGGTTGTTAATGATGAGGTTGTCAGTTAAGTCGTGTATTAAGTTACAAACTCTAGAGAAAATTAGTTGCCTACAGATAATTTTATTACATTTATTAATGTCTCATTTTTCAAATTTGATTCATGTGACCATTACAATGAGTCATTGTCATTAGAAATTAGTAGAGTGGTTCACTATTGTTTTCATTTAATGAAAAAATAAGTAAACATTAATTGTTTTCCATTTAATATGTATTCATTTTGCTAACAATAATAATTTATTTTGCTTAGCTATGATTTATAGTACCTAGAACATATAAGTAGCTCTTTCAAATTGTCTAATAAAGAGGCTATTATTATGTCTCGTTAATAAATGGGCTTGTCTGGCGTAGCTGTGAAACTGTGCCGGTGACTGCTTTTAAGCCGTGTTCTCATCGGACAACCATGTGAATATCTACCTGCTTCGATAAAAAAAAGAATTGCTGCAGCTGACTTGTTGATTTACCTCATTGACCATATTTAGCGATTTAGTTATTACCTACGTTATATAATGTAAATAAAATTGATACTATATATTAGAATGTATTTTGTGGTGATTTGTATCTTCATCTATCTACTCAGGTACTTTAGATTTAGAAACAGGTAGCAGGTAGAACAATGTCTTCATTGACATAAGAAGCCATGAATATATGTCAATGTAAGAAGCTCTTTCATCATGAAAGCTTGCGTCAAACTCGTGATAATATCAACTTCACAAAAACTTTTTGCCAGTGTTGAACTGAACATTCTTCATTTGACCATTAATTTGCGAGACGCATCGCAGCTTTCACTGCAGTGTCTGGATATTCTGTTGTAACAGTTGTTTTGGCATTTTGACCATTGCTAATAAAAACTTCTTACAGAACATCTTTAAGAAGCCTTGGTACCTTTGTGTCTACTTTTACTATCTCTTCTCTATGCATTTCTTTCTTTTGAACGATTCTTAGAAATTTTGTCCGTATAACAAGAATAACTGTTTCTAACTTTTATGGCATTCCTTTTGATACCAACTGTGCAGCACGACTTTGCCTGTGATATACTATAAACACCGTACCCATTTAATCCAAACATATTAGTATATTACGATAATGTGCGGAAATATGCCATATTTTCGGACATTTAATATAGGTAAGTGCTTCGCTTCCTTGGGTAGTAGCATGATGAATCTGATGATACCCAGCCTATTTTATTTAAAATAATTTTGTTTTCTAATGGCGAAAGAATATTTAAAAGCGATTCAGTACCCACCTAGCTTCAAAGTTTATCAGTGACAAACAAACAAATCTTCTTTATAATATCAGTAGGTATAGATATCATGTCTACACATTTGCCAACCTCAAAAAAGGAAGACGTTACTCAATGCGACCGTGTATACTTAAGTATAATGTTTTTTACAGTTGTACTCTCTGCTACCTTCTCGAAATCGTTTGATTCACTAATAGATCATTATCTACCATTACATTATAATTTGACAATTAATTAATTATTATGTATTTAAACAAGGAATACATTTTGCTGGTGATACTAGCAACTACATCCCTACTAATATTATAAATGCGAAAGTAACTCTGTCTGTCTGTCTGTCTGTCTGTCTGTCTGTTACGCTTTCACGCCTAAACAGCTGGAGCGATTGAGATGAAATTTGGTATAGATATAGTTCGAGACCCTGGGAAGGACATAGGCTACTTTTTAACCGACTGCGCAAAAGGAGGGTTATGATGTTACGCGATAACGACTTCTACGCGGTCGAAGCCGCGGGGAACAGCTAGTAGGTATAATGTCTCAAACATCAACAATATCACATGCAGCTTGGGGTTGCATGTGATACCGACACATTACTCCCGAATTATTGAATAACCATTTCTACCAAGAAGTATATGTACTTTCTTTTCAGACGCAATTACCCAATTACTTTGATTGATTCTTCATTATTATTTACTTGCATAAAACACTAACGTTCTTCCTATTATTGAGCATCGTCTTAATGTGTGTGTGGATACCATGTATCGCATTTCTACTGCGTGTCGTAAATCCAAAAATTAGACTACTAGGTCATCATCATCATTATCCTTATTAAAACTAGTTTTTGTGTCATTACAAAGTCTGTCAATATTAAACATCGTTGTTCATCAGAATCAGAAAGCAGGCTAAACCTCCCTCACCATTCCATGTGCATGTGCAATGTGTAAATTAATATCGTCAATTTAGGTGATTTTATTCAAATTGCGTTTTTGGATTTTCTGTGTTAAATAATTAAATTAGTATAATTTTTACACCTTGTCAGGTTTCAACAATTGTTATAACGTCGTCTTAGTTCTTTCTGATCTTGTACAGTTGTGAAAGTGCACCTCAAGCATCTAATCTGTTCCTCACTGCTTTTTTATTGTTTTTATGACTTCGTTTTTTGTAAGAAAAACGAAGATTACCAATGGACAGAAGTAAATCGCTGCAATATTCGCAATACCGACAACAGTTTACATAAAATATTACGAAATACTTGTCTAATGAAACGACGAGACGTAACATGATTAAGTTCGATGCGCCAGGTTCTGCAAAACTTGATTTACCTGTTCTTGTCTGTCGCGACGAAATCTAGCCCCATTCTCTTTTCGTCTGGCTGCGCTTAGTGATATTTGATTTTTGCCCAGGATTATTTTCAAATTGCATGATGAATTTTCCTGTTTATACTCGTATTGAGATTTAAGACATATTTCATCAAGAAGCTTAAAATAATTTATTGTATCAGTTAGGCAGGTAAACGAAATCAACAGCCAAACATCCAACAATGTTCTTGGACGCTTCCAAATCTGTCACTTTAGGCCCCGTAGCCCTCTTAATAGATTTTCATTCCTCATGAAGTCATGACTTATGACTTGTACGAGGACGTCAACCTAAGATTTTTTAATTTTGCCCCTCACATAGCGCGAGTGGCGACCCCGTGTAGGTGGCATGACCAGACACTTGTCTCAGACTAGTATATTAATTATAATAGCATGAATCGTATCTTTAAGATGACCATTACATTTATGAAGACTCCAGATATTTAGAATAAATGCAGAATACGTCGTTAGAAAAGCCTGTGGCCAATTATAACTTTTTGCCGCATTTGTTCTGACTGAATATACGCCGCGAGCGGGAGTTGTCAACAATTTGGATGACATGCGTCTGTGTGCTTAATTATGTCATTCATGTTGTGTTCATGTCGATAGTTCACTATTTAAATTGATGGACATCGACTCTTAGGTCTACTACCTTTCTTGGCCTTGCTGTATCAGAAAAGCCTTCAACTAATTCACAAGTTAACATGGCAACAGTGTCAATAGGCCAGTGTAAATTCATCTGTATATTTCTTATTTATTTTATTCTACATCCATCGGGTAATTATTCTGGCTATCCTCGGTGTGATCTTTTTACATAATATTTTCTTTTATTATTAAATTTAAACTGTGTAATCCTGATAAAGCTACTACAAGATTTACCTTTTCTATGTACGAATCCAGCTCGTGTAGGTATGCCAGATACCGTGGGAACTTAATATGTTGAGCGAAATATTATATTTGTATCGGTCATCGGTGTTTTAGATTTTGTGGTCGTGTGAATGATTGGGGGTTTTAAAATAAGTTTCACCAGTGAAATCGAAAGACATGCAAACGAGTCGTTGGCCGTTAGTAAATATTTTCAAAATATCAACTCATGAACATAATGGATGCGGATAAAATAACATGACAGTATATTATGCAAATTCGGGCTCGTTATCATTACAAACACGTATTGTACGAGATTATAATAAACCTCGGATGCCTAGATTTAGCAAAATACTTTGCATGAAACTGACGTGTCTTTGCATCGAGTCACAGATTAGCTAAATGCTCGTTGACCTTTACACCGAGAGCCAATAGGGAGGGTTATCTAAAGAGACATTGGTAGCACCGATAACCTAGTGTTCTATAACGATCACATGTTACGTTACTGTCAGTTCTGGGACGTGAGACCATTCATGAGCCTTGGTTCTGCTTGCCTGTAACAAGGTTTTCATCAAGCCAACTTGGGAGGCCAACTATGGCTTGAAAATGTTGGCTTAGAATGTCCACAGTGGTAACTGTGACCACTTCCTGCCACCTCAGTAGTTCCTATTAAAAAGTTAGATATCTAGAAAGCTTTTTATTATTCCGAATCAAACGTAACCATTATAACTTGTTTCTGTAACGGTGACCATTTCTTCTGTGAATCTGCTGTTGTATCTATTTTTTTTTATGCTGATTAGTTGACAGACAAGCTTACGGCCCATCAGATGGCTAGTTGCATTGCCTATGGACGTTTGCAACACCAGAGGTACTACACACGCACCGACTCAGGCGCAGGTTGTGTCGACCCACTATTAAATTTTTCCAGCCGCGTTTTTTTTTTTTAAATATCCCTGAGCCTATTACTATACGTAGAAAGGGGCTCGAAGTACAATACTTACAATTTGTAAAGTTGAGATGCAAAAGCCAAGTCCAAGCGTAAGGGCTAAAATCGCGTACATACCTATTAATCATCTGTCAGGTTATGTTAGTATGTGAGTGAACGTGTCCTTTGTATTTTTTGGTCACTGCATCTCCACCATTATTATACAGCCGACTGTCTTCTTCTACGTCCTACCCAAAATTAAAAGTATTCCCCTATCCCCTATCTGCTACCTAATAATTATTTTAGAACTCGTCCAATTTCAAGAATCACTAATTTCTATGGGGGTTCTGAGATAGTTTAATCTTTTCCTATCCGGGGTCAATTCCGAGTGTTGCTCAAATTACAATGTTCGATGCAGTAATAGCATCGGAACGTTATATATAATGCTACCGTACTGCCCAACAAGTAGTACGAATGTGGGTGAGTTTAATTTAATTCCATTTTGTCGCTTGGATATGATTCTATTTCTTAGTTGCAGCGGTCTGCAGTTCCAGTCGCAAAAACAAAATAGATCAAAGATATTTACAGAACCTACGGCATTTACTTATATTATGAGACGCAATCATTGCTATGAAATAAATCTTAATCTAATGACGTATTCAAAGCCACCAGCATCAATCAAAGACAGGTAAGTATGGACGCGATTACATATTGACACGAATGAATGCTGCATACCGACGTCAACTTATGTAAATATCTAGCGACCAACTGTAACTATAGATAATTCAATGTTCCTCTATAAAGATCTCAATAGGGTTATTCAACTTTGAATATTTAAGTTGGTCGCAAGCTATTTCTACTGGTCATTGACCATGAACGTGCATAGTCATACTATAGTACCCTATACTGTTGTATATCTAGATTTTTCTCGTTTATAGATTTGCAATTAATTTCATACAACTAAATTAGCAACCAAGCCTACGACACAGAGTCTACTACCTTACGCTTTCTTATTTGGTATACTTTCGCCTATTGTCCTCTAGAGAATAGGCAGAAGTGTGTTACAAGTGTATCTCTGTATTCCATATTTCACTATCGTATGTGGTTTTGATCTAAAATTGTAATCCATTTTGGCACTGAATGTTTCTTTTCCTATTACCCCCTTCTATTACAGAGAATATGTGACCAGAAAAGTGGAATCGAATTGAATCTAGATGTCCACGATCGCATGCAATCATAACTTAGCTTGTGGGTGAACCGATAATTGGTTTTTGGTTAAACGAATAGCTGTGAGAGGACACTGAGGCGTACTTTCTCCAAACGGTTGAAAGAATATGCACGTTGTACTTATTCTTTAAACAGATCAAAGACTCTGTCAAATCGTATATAAATCTTACTTCTTACTATATATAATATAATTAATATTATAAATGCGAATGTTTGTGAGTGTGGATGTTTGTTACTCTTTCACGCTTAAACCGCTGAACGTATCGGGCCGAAATTTGGTACAGAGATACAGTATAGTCTGGAATAACACATAGGCTACTTTTTATCCCGGGAATAAGTTCCCACGGGAACCAATTTTACGCGGGAGAAGCTGCGGGCATCAGCTAGTCGGCTATATTTTATAAACGTAGCAAAGTGAAGCTTAATAGCGTTAAAAATACTTGGTTTATTGTGGGTGAACCGATAATTGGTTTTTGGTTAAACGAATAGCTATGAGAGGACCCTGGGGCGTACTTTCTCCAAATGGTTGAAGGAATATGCGCGTAGTACTTATTCTTTATACAGATCAAAGTGTCTTTCCGATCCAGAACACTGTGTCAAATTGTATATAAATCGACTATATTTTATAAGCGTAGCAATGTGAAGCTTAATAGCGTTAAAAAATACTTGGTGTATTGTGGTTGAACCGATAATTGGTATTTGGTTAAACGAATAGCTATGCGAGGACCCTAGGGCGTACTTTCTCCAAATAGTTGAAAGAATATGCACGTAGTACTTATTCTTTATACAGATCAAAGTGTCTTTCCGATCCACACCAAGACACTGTCAAATCGTATATAAATCGACTATATTTTATAAGCGTAGCAAAGTGAAGCTTAATAGCGTTAAAAAATACTTGGTGTATTGTGGTTGAACCGATAATTGGTATTTGGTTAAACGAATAGCTATGCGAGGACCCTAGGGCGTACTTTCTCCAAATAGTTGAAAGAATATGCACGTAGTACTTATTCTTTATACAGATCAAAGTGTCTTTCCGATCCACACCAAGACACTGTCAAATCGTATATAAATAGACTAAATTTTATAAGCGTAGCAAAGTGAAGCTTAATAGCGTTAAAAAATACTTGGTGTATTGTATATACTGATACTGTATACTAAGTAGGTAGGCTCCTACTTACTTATGCCCGCGGGGCATCGTTGTCGCCACCGTGGAACAACTTCGGCGTTACTTTGGACTATATTACAAAATTATATTCTCAAGAAAGGCATGTGAGGTTAGTTTTTGCCTTATAAAACTACTCTCAAGTTTTGTTTTTTTATTTTCTTTACTCATCATGCTACTTACTGCTGTCCATTAGAAACCCAATTAAATACATACACGTAGAGAGACTGTTGGTATCAATAGAATCATTGTTAAATAATATTTTAATTACTCTTAAATAAATTTGCTTGTTTACTCGTCTCTTCTCTCTTGGCATAATTTTAGTCACTGAACCTCGAATTGAGTGGAAATTAAGAACTAAGATTAAGAATCTCCCTAGAGTTAGTATAAGAATTGCTGCTGAGCTCTATACAGATTCTCCTATGGAGGCATCTGAAGTTATTGAGGTCAAAACTTCTATACAGTAAGAAAGAATGCTATCCTCATACGTTATGACCGGAGCGATTGCAAAGGGTATTGTCAAATTTCTTGTGCCACCTATTTAGGTTGTTCTTGTTGCAGTTTATCCAAAAGCTTTTTATATATTACCTTCTCTCGATAAACCTGAGCTCGAGATCAATACCCCTGGTTTAGCGAATACCCAAGGCTTACGGTGACCACTTATCCTTCAGGTGTTTGCCACCTTATTAGCAGACTTCGATCAACAAGTTGATCAAAGTTTGTAGATATGAAAAGCCAAGGTGTGCCGGACACAGCTAGTCGTTCCACAATTTCAAAGTATTTGCAGTTTCATCTCATTCTTAAACGACATACGCCTTCCTCGTCCGCCAGACATCATCCAGCGTCGCTTGAATAACAGGTTTGGTGACCTTTCTCGAGTTGCATATCTTACGGTCCCAAACCAATCACTATCCAATAAAATATCTACCTAATCTTGTCCACCAAATGCTTTTATTTTAACAACAGTCAAAATATCATGTCTCTCTCGCATAATCTCTTATTCATTTTTTTTCGTTTCTTGTTTATCTTAGAAGTGTCCCCAAATTTCAAGCAATGAGTCTGCTTTATTACTTGATTTGGGTATTTCTGTCGGTAAAAAAAAATTTGAGACCGTCTACCATGTGACCTCCTAATCGCTCAATGAGTCACGTCCGCCGGTGCACGTCAGCAGGTGTACCAGATTGCAAGTGAAGTTTAAATTGGGACTCAAAGATTTGGAATGTTAAAGTGACAATCTGTAAATGTTAAGTTGACTATTTCGTTCATCTAGACGCGTCTCGCTCAGATTATTTCAGACACAGAGACATATGCTGTCTTATACCTATCACTGGTTACTACACCGTGTATAGCCAGCAGAACCTTGTATACAGCTACATCATAATATTATTATGAAGTAAACTTCCAAAGAGGATAATTGGTACACAATAAAAACAACAGTTTTTATTGGCATTTCGTCGTAAAGGGATTTCACATGATCCCTGTTACACATTTAAGGTAAATAAATTCTAAGTAGGTGCGGCTAATGCCTCACTATGTGACTCAGACATAAGGTCCGCTGTTATGGTAGCCGTTTTTGTACGATAAGTAGTAATGCGTTTTGTGACAGGTTCGTCATTCTTATCAACAGACCATATTCCCCGACATTCCCCCTTGTCATCTGAGGCTTCCCCAATGTTGGTTATATGTCGTTTTGAGTCTCAAGCTAAAGCTTGGAGCTGTTGGGGTATGCTGATGCATCAACAAGTATGAGGGTCTCCAAAAGGGCATTTAGAAGGTTTTTACAGAGCCTCTGGTATTGATAACGTCCATAAGCTGCGGTGACCGCTAATCAGATCGCCCGCCCGTATGTTTGTTTGCCACATTAGTGGTCCTAAAAGTGGTTTAGCGTAAAACGTGACCTTAGCGGCGCGTAGCTGTAGCTTTTTCGATTTCTTCGCATTGCAGACTATGGCATTAAACAGGCTTTGTACGGACCCCGGTGAGTCATTGTGGCATCGCAGCTTTCAAATTCTTCATGAAGTGAAAGATCGTTGCAGATTTATTTAAGTGGCACTACTTTGGGGGATTCCTTTTTGCAAGAAGTCTCAATCTATACTATTATTACTATAGAGAGGAAATATTTGATTATTTGTTTACATCGAATAGGCTCCGAAACTACTGAACCGATTTGTAAAATTCTTTCACTATTGGAAAACAGATATCAAAAACTGATTTCTGTGATTGGGAAACTACACTATCCCCGGGTGATATAGGCTATATTTTATTCCCGTATTCCCACGGAAACGGGAGCTACGAGGGTGAAACCGCGTCCGGTAGTACAATATAAATCATCTTCAAATGCATACTAATATTAATTAGGTGTACGTATATATGGAGAACAGATTCCGTTTCTGACCTACCAATTGTAATTAGGTACTGTATCGTTGCGATACTTGATTCATCTCATTGACACTTGAATAGAATCTGTCGTCATTGGTATTTGGGTCATTAATAAAACCACAGGTCCTATCACTTATTGAATTGATCTTTTGGAAACCTCGGCAACCGATTCCACCTTATTATCTTTACATAGTAAATACAATTTAGTTCTATGACTCATTTCTATACAGAGATATTCATAAAGGCCTATGCTTTGCGTGAATACAAAGAAATTTTACCTGACATCTTGAATGCATAAAATACACATTGGGAGGTACAATGGATACATTGAAAACACAGAGACAGAACAAATACAATAAACCAAACTAATATACAGGTATTGTTATACAGTGTAAACTAAGAACAGGAATGCGTCTCGTGATTGATTCAACACTGCATAGGCACTGTTCGAAATGCTTATGAATACAGATAAAGTTTGTATTAGTCTAAATGTTGTCTAGGAAACTAATATACACAGTTACACACACCCTCTCAAGCTGAACCGGAGTACCTAATACTGACATTAATATTATCGTGATACCTTCCATTTCCTCCGATAATGATATCATTCCACCCTCTATAGTCTAAACTGTCAGTAGTCATGATTGAAAAGTAGGTCAATCTAATGCGATTATTTATTATGTAGGTATTGATGGTATTGGGTGAGCTGTACACTCACCCTTACACATAAAAAAACTCAATATTTTGTCTTGCCTCATACTCACCCTTACACATAAAAAACTCAATATTTTGTCTTGCCTCATACTCACCCTTACACATCCAAAACTCAATTTTTGTCTTGCCTCATACTCACCCTTACACATACAAAACTCAACATTTTGTCTTGCCTCAAACTCACCCTTACATATACAAAACTCAATATTTTGTCTTGCCTCATACTCACCCTTACTATTACAAAACTCAATATTTTGTCTTGCCTCATACTCAGCCTTACACATAAAAAGCTCAATATTTTGCCTCATACTTCTACAAAATACACTTCACACAGTCAAAACTCAGAATGTTCCTCTTTACCTTGTTGTATATTAATTTTCAATGTAGCATGACTTGAGAAATTCATTTATTGATTGAATAGGTTTCATTTTCTTCCAAGAATCCTTTTTTGGTGAATCAGAGTTATTCGAACGGTTAAGAATGCACGTACAGCAGGGTTTTATACAAGGAAATACGTTTCGCCGTATACCGGTTTCTCATTTATGTGTTTCATCATTCATTCGCTATTTGCATACGTTTGTAGGTTTTTAGAGAGGCTTAAGCTGCGATTCTATTGTACGGCAATTTTTGCAGTGTGGTATCGTTGTGTGCCAACTTGAACTTATTCAAGCGGAAGCTTCAATGATAGTATTACCGTGGCTTCACTATCATCATCTAATTGCAATTTGTTGCTATCCAATTTTTTGTCCCAATTGTGGCGAAAGCTAATAAAATAGTTTTACAATCGTAATATTGTACTACGCGTTTCAGATTTGTGTTCTCGCATCGAATTCGAATTCAAGAGATTTCTGAAAACAAGTTCGATTCCCAGCCATTACACTAACTTCTTGAACGCACCTTCAACACCGGCAATTTTGCTTAGCGGCAAAGGTTAACGGTATTTAGAATTACGGTTGATAGATTTTTTTCTCTCGTAAAAAAAAGAATACTAAGTATGAACACAAGAAGTTGCAAATGACATCTTAGCATATTACAACATGAAGTCGTCTGAATGTGAGCAATTACTGTACCTAGCCTACTAGACTTTCAGAGATTGTAAACACCCAGTGTCACTCCGTGAAAGTCATGCTCTGACCTTTCCTATCAAAGTCTGATTATTATATATCAAAACTTTTGCGTCGACGATATTACTATAATCACTATATTAACATTTTTTTTATTACATGTACGGTATCGAATAGACCAGCCACTGGTTTTAAGCGTTTTGAACTACAAGATGGGCTACGGAAACCATGGTTATTAAGATAAAAGTTTTATATAAATGTCATGACATAAAGTATCTGGTAAGAAATTTTATGCATGACTTTAATGACCATGACGGTTATGTTGACACAAATACACTTCATCCATTGCATAAAGTACTTATGCAACATTTACTTTAAGAAAGTTTCTAGACTTGAAAAGATAGCAAGTTCTTAAAATTATTTTCCACATGAGCACCTACTTCTCACTGCCCGGCGGTTACAATCGGCTGAAAAATGCTGCTGAAAAACTTGTCTGTAGGGGGTGGCCAATTGCCTAATGAAGCTAGGTGATTCTGAAAAGATAATTATGGTGTATACCAATACAATTGCTGGATGACTCCCCTACATCGCCCAGCCAAAACCCTTACACCTAGAACTTTGAAATTGAGCTATATATTATAGGCACCCACAAAACTGTTATTTAAGATTCCATACTGAAGAGGGAGAGAAATAGGATAGCTTAATTTTACACAAGCTTGCACTATAGTAAAGAACGATTCCAAGTTCGATCGTGATGACATTGTAATTGACAGTATTTTTCTTTCTTTCCAGAAAGCTAGGCCTGGAGCTGGTGCCTCGACGGGGCGCGGAGGCAGTGGATCCTGAGGATATGAGCTTAGTGAAGCTTTACGGGGTCCACGTTGATAGCGCAGAAAGGGCGGCAGCGGTGAGTGTCTTACAGACAATATTTATTGTCCTTTTTTACGGGTGATGCTTCTTCACCCCACGATTAGGTGAGCAAGTTGGACTTGATCCGATTAAACCACACATTGATCCTTCATACACAGCTTTGTGTCGCCAAAGAATTCATTGGATCTTAAAAGCATTAAGGAGAACCTCCTTAGCATTATCTTTGTAGATGGTCATACCACGTCTAGACTTCTTTATTAACTCTATGTTGTACAGCTTAAGTTTCGTCTTTAGAAAATATTCCTGTATATAGTACGACTACAATATGGCTATTCTAATAATTCGACATGTATGCTGCTGCAGTCCGGGCACGTACGTTTTTACCCGGTCCGGGGCGTAACCAATGTCCAGAAGAAATAGACCTTAATGTCCGTGAATTGTCCTGTTGAGTCAGGTCACTGGTGGTTTCGTAATCATATTTTCAATGAATGAAGTGTCCTGTTTACAACAATTAAATAGTTCTACCTACAATACTTTTGAATTCATTTTAAATTAATGTTAATAAAATGACAAATTATGTGTTTACTGCTTAGGCTTACCTACATACAAATATTTCTTCACGAGCTGTCCCACAAAGTTTATATATTCAAGTGGCTGAGACTTTTTAACCCTCTCGACACAAAAAGAGGGATGTTTTAATTTTAACAGTCTGGCGCAGTACCACTTAAACCAATTTAGACGCGGTTTTATTTAATTTGAAAACAGGTTTTCTAGCGGTGGTTCTTAGACATGTCTATCGGTTTTAATGTGAAATAAATTTGTGTGTTGTTTGTGTGGAAACACCCACAGGCTTTGCCTACTAACGACTGACGATGAAATGGATATATCGAAATCGAAGTTGTTAATCACAATGTTGTCGATAGAATACTTCTGGGACCCTGATTAGCCTTAGATGCCAACCCTGGAAACCCCTATCTGTTGTTTGAGAGTTTTTTAGCTCACCTATTGTAGCTTGGAGCAGGAATCCGCCAGTTTAGACCTCCTCCTTCTAGCAGGGCAGTTGTGTCAGTAGCGTTGCCTCTGATTCGCGCTCAAGGAAGGCCAAATCTTCTGAGATTTCTGCCGCCAAGTGCATTTATTTGATGCAGGAGAGTGCCTCTGGTAGACACTTATATACGGCCTCAGCGAAAAACTTGGTAAGAAAAGTACCTATTTATGATATATTGAAAACGACACTTATACTATTCCACAATATTTATTATTATAAACCTCACCGGTTTCGCTTCACAGCATTTTCAAAGGTCTAGATGGAAGGACAAGGTATTACAACAAGGACAAGTGTCGTTTTCAATATGTGCAGCAAGTTCCATCACCAAGTGCCGTCAATCAACAGTATAAATAACCTATTTATGAGGTTTATTATGTACTAGCTGACCCTCGCAACTTCGTTTACGTCACGTAAGGTCTATGAAAGAAGAGGTATGTCTTCATCAGACTCCTAGGAGGTTGTGAAACTGCCCTGTTTGCTTAATCAGAAAAGACCTTAAAGATTCAGTCTATTCTAAAAGAATTCAGTCCCCGCCTACGACGTGGACTGAATTATTTTACAATACCCTTAATCTTTAAGTTCTTTTGTGACTAAGCAAACACGCCAGTTTAGAATGACCTTTACATTTAAAGGAATACTTGAATTATAGGTTTAGCAAAAGTTGAGACGTCTCTAATTTCTGTACTACAAACCCCTTAATAATAAAACTTGTGTGGAACAATCCTTAAAGAACTCACTTTCCAATACTAAAAAAATATTTGAAATTGGATTACGTGTTGAGAAATTACAGCTAGAAAACCATTTTATCTTTCATCCCCTCTCCCGCAGGAACCGCACAAAATATAGGGATTAAAAGTATCCTAGAACCTTCCTCGGACAATAAGCTCAAAATGTACCAAATATCATTCAAATTGGTTCAGTAGTTTCGGCGTGATACTTATTCGGAATACAGACAGACAGACTGACATGAAAAGTTTAAATTACATTTTCGGCTTCAGTATCGATTAGAGAACGCCGTGCAATTAAAATTTTCAAAATATCTTCCATGTACAGACTCTCGACCCTCTACAGTTTTATTATATGTATAGATAAATCAAATCAGGCATCAGAAACAGAATTTTTGCCGTAAATTTGATGATTTCCCCTCGATTTTCCCTAGATCCTAGCATCAGATCCTGATACCCTGGATATAGGAGCACCTCACAAGTACCTAGCCTCTTTCAAACAAAAAAAAATCAAAATCCATCAATAATTGGCGCTCACAAAAACATACATACTTACGAAAAAAATTGCGTACGAATTGAGAACCTCCTCCTTTTTTGAAGTCGGTTAAAAATGAAATAATTGTCGAATTCGACGGCCAACGGGTCCTCAGTAAGAGGTAAATTTGTAATTATGTGTGATTAAAACGATTTCTTTTTTCTTCTAAACGATTTACACAAGTCAGAAGCTATTCTAAGTTCAATACACACGGGAATTATTATTAGCGTGCGTCACGGATAATTATTTTCTATGTGTGGGCTTTAATATCGTAAGTAAGACGTCGACAACATCTAGATGTCGAATACCTGGCAATTTGGTTAACCACAAGATAGCTACAAAAAAATGGTTACTGCAATATCTGCCTGACTCATCTATAATGATTATATTTTTACTAACTTGCGGCTCAAGTTCTTTCTACATAGGTACTAGTAGTAGTAGGTACCTACCTAAATATAAACACGAGTTGTTTTTAATTAATTAGGTAATTAGTTCAATAGTAGATACCTACCTATTTTTGTATCAGTCTTAAGTTTTCTAAGACGCAGGACCTTAATTATGGTGTAATTTGGGAGAAGCCTACGTCTACCAGTGACTGCCCTAGGGTGGTGACTGATTTTATTGATTGTATAAGTTTTCTACTAAATGCTATTCTTTATTGCTGTCATTCATAACTAATCACAGTAATACTTGACTGACCTGGTCGGTAAGATTGACGAATCGAGTATGATAGTGGGTCCTCCTCCTGTCTCTTTCTTTATTATCATCCTATTATGGTAACATCTGATTCCACTAGAAATTCAAAAGAACTTTGTACCTTCGTCTGTTCTGTACCGAAAACATAGCCCTGTCAACTTTCACTTTTATCTTTCTGTAAACGTCCGCCGAAATGCCCAGTGCTTTTCGACTGTAAAAGTGACTTTCAGCTTTCTGTAAAGACGACGACCCGTATCTAAAGTCACTTTTCTAGCCAAAAAGCTTAGTGCTTTTTGGCTGTAAAGGTGACTTCCATCAGGTTTGAGTTGTCACCTAAAGTCTATATCAACTCAAAACTGATAAATATATTTACCGGTAGACCGTCTTCAGATAAGTGGAAGATTTTGTTGCAATTTTTGAGTGTTTGAACTTCTATAGGTTATCGTAAGTAAATAATTATTTATACTTGATTCTGTGTACGGTTAGCGTCGATTACGAGTTATGCACTCAGAGATAACAAGTTTTGTCATATAAATCTGTAGAATTCATGAAAACCCATCTACTATGGTTTTCGAATATGCTTTACCTTGAAGCAACAGGTGTATGATATAATGAGGTCAAAATATGAAACAAAATGGATTTTTTGATCTATATGAGGGGAAGACCTATATGAGGGGAAGACCTATATGAGGGGAAGACCTATGCCCTAGTCATGTATCATCATTGGGCATTACAACTTCTTCATCGCCTGTTGTGTTCTGTATCCTAGCTGGTCAGATTGCTACCCTTGATAGGCCTCGGGTTTAAGTTCCTTCTGAACCAAGTTTTGTTTACTGTAAATACATTTATAGCAATAAAATCACTAGAAATCATATCAGTGTGATTGGTGAACAAATGTAATACATGCTTTAAAAGCTAAAAAATTCAATGTCATAATATATCAGCTTCATTGCAAAAACAGTAGGTACGTACGTATCCATTTAAATTCATTAGAAGAATCGCGTCGTATCGTTTTAGATAGACATAGAAAATCTGTACTAGCAGACCTTACCATAAATATAAACTATCCTGTTATGGCAACCGCTTTGCTGAGCTATTCAACTGGTCAAGTTTCACAACTTAAATGTATGGAGGTTGCAGTTTTTATCTACTATGTGGTATTATAGATAGGTACATACATCAGTAATCACTTACCTAATCAGCCATGTATGGTGGGCAAACGAGAAAAGTGTACAGGGCCCACCATTTTATCTATATGAGGTTTTGTACGATAATACAATAATAAAACAATATGTAAGTCAAAAAAAATCTGATTAGAAAAATAATCCTTATACATATATTATGACTTACCATCTCCTTTGCCCACTAGAATATGATAAAATTAATCGTTAAAAAAATTGAGAACCTTGACATTGCACTATTAGTAAAGCGGGGTTTGACGCATTCCGTCCCATTCGCATTTTGTCACATGGTCCCATTCGCATTCGGTCCCATTCGCATTCAGTCCCATTCGCATTCGGTCCCATTCGCATTCGTTCCCATTCGCATTCGGTCTTATTCGCATTTTGTCCCATTCGCAAAATGGTCACACTCAGATAAAAGTTTCATTTA
Organism: Miltochrista miniata; assembly: GCA_933228765.1. Lineage (NCBI taxonomy): Eukaryota > Metazoa > Arthropoda > Insecta > Lepidoptera > Erebidae > Miltochrista > Miltochrista miniata. The sequence continues at coordinate 30,764,762 of OW121752.1, read as the reverse complement.
TCTGATTATTGTTTCAACTGGTAGGCTTGAAAATAAAAACATAAATAGCTTTAAATATGTTTTAAAAAATCAATATTATCCTTACACAATCAACAATACAATAAGTAATCCTGTTTATTACCAAAATGATGATGAATATGATGATACATATACATAGGATAAATACCTATTATGTACTATTTTGTCAACTGTAAAAATGTAATTTTTTTCATAAATTCTTGCAGAGTTATTGAATTATAAATTAAGTTTGTTAAAAGTTTTTTGTGTTTGTTATCAAAATTGATATCCTTATGCTCCCCGCATTAGCCTTCGTGGTTATTTTTTTTATGGCCATTCAACACCAACATCAATTTCGATGGTGACTTGACTGAATCAATGACAAAATATTAAGTTGCGGGGACACACTATCGAAATTGATGTTGGTGTTGAATGGCTATAAAAAAATAACCCCTATCGGTCTCTTAGGTCCAGTTCCTGTCCCACGGCTGCCTTCTAACCTAACCTATCCATTATCGTTATTGTCATTGACACATTGAAAATGCGAATGGGACCTAATGCGAATGAGACCATATGCGAATGGGACCGTATGCGAATGGAACTGAATGCGAATGGGACCGTATGCGAATGGGACTGAATGCAAATGGGACCAATTGCGAATGGGACCATTTCTGAATTCGTGACGAAATGCGAATGAGACGGTATGCGTCAAACCCGTAAACCGTTAAAGTTCAAAAATGGAAAAAAGTCCCATAAAACCCAATAACAAACTCTTTGCTTACCTACTGATTCATATTTTATGTTATACGATATCAATGAATTAACTGTTGAAATAAATCTACCTTTTGCCTAGGGAAAATTATGTGTGTGAGTGAATGAGTTACAAATACTTTTCCTTAAGATACGGCAAATGTTAGTGTAATATTTCCCTAAACACCTGCCGTTTATCCGATTGCGTGACACAAATAACGGTACCTATCATATTTATCTGCCTACTAGGTGTTTCTCGGGGATCCGCATGCGTCGATTTCAGTTTCCGCATCCAATAGGAACGTATTCGAAAGATGAAATCCTATATATTACTCCAGACTATAATTATATCCTTGTACCAAATTGGAGCCAGATCCGTTCAGCCGTTAGAGCGTGAAAGACTAATAATCATCCACACAACCATACATTATATTAAAAACTTTCACCTTTACAATATTAGTAAGGAATAAGGATGTATACCTTTTCGCATTAGACCGATGGAGATGGAATATACGATGCGAATTCAGATGATTCAACCCAGCTAGGTGGCAAGATGGTGGCGGAGGAGACTATCCGGCTTATAATAATATTAATATGTCATTGCCTCACCATACCCCGAATTTCCTGCCAAACTTTTACAGCCTGCTGAAAAAAATCAGGTAACCTAGTCAACGTTTTTCTCTCACTCCAAGTTTAGAAATGAGACAACCAGAATAATATTGTAATTTTGATACTTCTTTCACCCACAGTGGCGAGGAACACTACGCCGCGCAGGTGGCTCCGGCAGCAGTTTCAGTTCCGGCACACTAACCAACAGTTCTTCCAACACCACTACCACAGTCCAATCTCACCACCTCATGTGTAGTATGAGGGACTTCGGACATACCGCGGGAGGCGACGAAGCAGAACTGTTACTGTGGCTCCACGACGCGAGAAGAGCTCAACCACTGTCTGAGAGATTTAGGATAAGGATAGCAAGAGATGGATTCGCGAACTATGTGGATCGGTTGCACGCCAATAGTACCTTGTTTGCGGTGAGTATTTATTTTGGTTTACTATGTCTTTATGACGTTTTTGTACGATATAGGATTTGAAACAGGATTTCGTAATGGTTATGATATACACTACCTTCAGACGTTAATCATCCACTACTGCTGGGGTTCTGCCCATCTTAAGAAAAGGATGGTTTAGCTACTACACTACAACTAAACGAAATATCAAAATTGTGTCATTAAAAATATAGGTATTTTAATAAGAAGTACTTTTTAATTATCAATAGCATTATTCATTAAAATTTTGCAACACCGATAATTAAAGTCCAGTAACTTTACTCTGTGAGGTTTAATATCAAAAAGTTTACCTTCACTCCGCAAAATCGCTATCGCAAGTTGTCATGGCTACTTCTGCAGACATGTCAACTCGACAATTAGCAATGAAACATCGTGCACAAAATATTATCTTGCTATGCACCATATATCGCATAAGTATTGTTTTTGAAAGCCTTTGTTATGACTAAACCTTAGCTTTAGTAGTTAGGATCACTACTTGCTAGCCACTTGATAAAATAAGCCCGTATATCTATTATTGATTATATCATAAGTACTGATAACTAATATGTATAAAGAACGGAAACTAAGCTGTATCAGGCCACATCAAGCTAAAACCTGTGGCAGGATAACCAGTCAGACGACAGTCAACAAATAAATGACTGCCTCTGTGGCGTAGTCGGTAGTGATACCGCCTGCGGCGTTGGAGGTCTTGGATTCGATTCCTGGGTCAGTCCAAATATTTGTGTGATCCACAAATAATTGTTTCGGAGTTTGGGTGTTTTCTATGTGTTATAATGTATGTATTTGGAAATATATAAGTATGTATATCAGTCGTCTAGATCCCATAGCACAAGCTTATATTAGCTTAATTTGGGCTAGACGATGTTATGTGTGAATGTTCACGAATATTTATTTAAAAAAATATGAGCAAATAACAGCCTAGCAGATGAAAGCTAAGTGGGAAGAAGAGGGAAGTAACGGTCAAACGAAGAACATAAGTGATAAGTGGGATTATCACGTTGTCAAGCGATTCAATACATGAATGAAATTCCATCACATATATAACAAATATTCATTCAGGAAAACTGTATCAATACAATTAATAACACTAATTGAATTGTGATTAAATCGCAAATTGGTTACAATGCCTATTAACAGGTAAATTACCACCTATTATTGGTTAACATTTGATCGATTTTTTCAATTTGATAGAGCTAACTACCAGATATTTGGGAACAACTACCGAACCACGTTTGTATACCACTTTAATGGCCTTATTTTAATACCAATTAATTACATTAAAAGTTTGTCAGTTTTATCTTCATAATGGGAATGATGAATGAGAAAGTGAATGAATCGATACGGACTTGAAAGATATGTGAATTTTAAAAATCATCGGGCGAATCCCTGTCCATTATAATTTTTTCTTTCGTAAAAAGGAGCAAAATAAGACAAGTATGTACATATTTTGATTGTCAAATGATTGTAAAATTGAATTGTCAAATGTTACCTGTTAAAATGGCTCCACTTTAAAGTGGCAGACAAGTATACGGTGCACCTGCACAAAAGTGGTCACCGTAATCCTATCAACATTTGCGACACCGAAAGTGCTACACTGGAGCTTCCGAAGGAGTTCATTCAGCATTCCAAGCAACCACATTGTTTGTTTGAAGTCCAGGGCAATCAGCTTAGACGCCGATGAAATTCATAAAAGATAGTTAGAAACAAAATGACTTGTCAGACAGAAGGTGTAGGTATGAAAATTTGCTATAGATGAAATAGGTATTATAAGGGGCCCACAGACTGACTGTCCGCCGCTTGGCAACAGCCTGTCAGTTGAACGCAATTAATCGCAGTTGCGTTTAAAATAAAGGCTGTTGCAGGTGGATTGGTACTCTGTAGAACCTTTTCCACCTGGTAAAAGGGTGCAAGCAAAGGTTTCCTCTGAGTTCCAGATAGCACTAGGAGTCCACTGTCACCCTGTCACCCTGTAACTAGTTTTACGTTGAAAGGCTAGTTGCCTTACAAATTTCAACATGTGCTACCTTTGAGCTCGTGTTTAAAATACATTCTACAACTTAATTATTCGATCTTATTCTGCACTGGAGGTTCCTTTTGTATGAACTTCCCTTTCATAAATATTATTGTATAATGCTACCCTCATTTTGAGAATACTTTAGCAACTTAATTTTTTCGTAGACATGTTTTGTTTTCGAGGTTCTTAAACAAGCATGACTTGTATTCTAATGAATTCGTACTACCTACCTCTACTATCTACCTTGTATGACTAAATATTGTTGTTTTAAAAGCACATAGGTACGTGCTTTTCTGCTGTTTCATGCAGTTGCGGTTTCTTGACAGGGTGACACTACTAATTCTTTGTCACATGTTTTTCCCCACTGTCAAAATGCATTCTTCGAAGTAATTTGCCTTATTGTTTTGACTTTTGAAATTAAATTGAAAAAGATGGCAGTCCCTCAATATTTGTACTGGCTTTAAAAAATTAACACGTACTTCGTCTAAAACGGTTTATTGTATTTTGCAGGAACGTAATCAAAACGAGTCCACGTCATAATTTCGGAATAATCTGGCCGACCCTCAAAATTCCGAACGCTCATTTCGCCAATGATAAATTCAACGAATGGTTATATGGTCGACTGTTAAAACTCCGAATGGTCATTTCGCCGATGATCAGTTTTACGAATGATTGTATGAAATTGATGTTGGTGTTGGATGGTTATAAAAAAAAATAACCACGAAGGCTAAGGCCTTAGCCTTCTAACCTAACCTATCCGAGTCGAGGTGTTAACCATAATAACCGAATGGTTAACACCCCGACTCAGAGTACCATTCGGAATTTTAACAGTCGACCATACAACCATTCCTTGAATTCATCATCGGCGAAATGAGCGTTCGGAATTTTGACGGTCGGCCAGATTATTTCGAAATTATGACGTGGACTGAATCAAAACCAAGGCACCACCTACAGAAGGCCAAAATTAAAGGCTGACCTTCTTATTTTATTCGGTACTATTTTGCAAGCGCCATGGTGAAAACTGTAGTTCAGAATCTAGTTCTTCCTTAACTATGGCGCTTATAACTGTGTCGAAATTTGTAAACACAATATAAAACTTCATGTAGGTAAATGTCCTGTTATCTCTAATACTAAGGTATGTGAAGCGCTCGTGGCCCCGCGGACTCAGTGTTCTGTAAACGATCACTGCAGTAAGCAACATTTACTGTGGCCCGTTATGGATAGGTGACCACCACGTGACCACTTTGTGACATTTATTTACGAGAGTTTCATCGTGTGTATTAGTCGATAGGAGATTTTAGGAGTCATCCATGTATGATTTTCACACGTTTTCCATCTACTGGCGATACCACAATATTGTAGTATATTTTTTGAATATTACATAGGTACTTAGCAACTTGGCGTCATCAAAATATTCTAGTATATGCAGTGAAATAAATAATTCCAATGCGGTGTATCTGTTAATTCGACATAAATGTATAAGATTTCAGAACTTATTACACAACTATAAATTACATCCATTCTACAATTTCCAGGACTTATCCACAACAGATCTAACCCGAGAGTTATGGCTAGTCGCGTGGGTGATCCGCGTAGGCCGATGGGCTGGTGCCGGGAGTAGCGGGACCGGCACCGGTGAACGAAAGGGTCCCGTGGCAAGAAGACCTTTGGGTGCCGGCGTTTTACCGCTAGCTGAGTTCCTCAGACAGCCTGGGCAACATCCCGCTGAGAAAGAGTTCACGTTTAAAGTAAGTTGCAAGAATGTATAAAGGGTCTTTGTGATGTGAAGTTTCCTTGATTTTAATTTGTTTATAATGTTTGCTAAGGAATTAATTGGCCATTGAAATGTAATTTTTCGAGTTACTGAAACGCTTTTGGAGTTACAATTATCATTGCTTACTTATAATTTTGCATGCTTGTATTCCAGGTGTAATATGGAGTTATAGAAACATGTCATTCTGTGAATCATATTTCATATTTTATTCAAAAAAGAGATGACTTTGCTCTACTGATAGAACATTGTAGATTGTAGACACAAATGTTCAGATTCTTCTAATAATGCACAATCGAGGGTAGAACAATATAAAATTTCAATTCCATTGAAATACATTCAATTTGTTATATCAGTAGAACAAAAATCTCTGAACATAACAACTGTGAAATATGAAACTGTTTCGACTGCTTTTCCATATTTTCGATGTGATTTCTTGATGATTGTAAGTAATTCATTATATTATATCAGAACATTTGATTTTAGGTGTATCAGTGTGAAGAAAAAGACTTCCATCAGTTACACGACATGTTAATAAGGAAACAGACTAACAAATGTAACATACTGCCTGGACAACCCAATAACGGTATGAATTTACTTCTTTTCTTATTGTAATTAAGAACTGTTATATTGTTTAAAACAGAGTATGGACACGTAATGAATTTCCTATAAGATTTCAAGAGATATTTCCATAAAATGAATGAAACAACCAATAAAAATTAAAAAAAACTTAGCGAAATTCACAATTATGCTCTTTACAGCTCAGACATCATCGATGCAGTGGTTTATGTATTTAAATGTTATTTGTGTGGAGAAACCCTCTTGTTTTAGGAACCACCTATCTTGTGCCAGAGGTTACGACGTTATAAAAACCTTCTAACTTATACGGTCCTCGCAGTTCGGTTCAAGGACAAGTTTTAAATTGTACATAAATTTTACGGTATAAGACCACCCTCTTTTATGATAGCAACAATGTCATTATCTAAGCCTCATTAAACTGTTATTTCCTTTGAAATACGAATCGTCTGCCGAATATGTGTTGAGAATTGCTTGTACGTGTATTGAAAAGGAATTATTTTTGATTTAGTACCTACCATTGGTCTGAAACGAATGCGGAAGGTGCGAAAGGCTTACGTCCAGCAGGAGACTGCCCAAGACTGATTTGATTTATTAATGGGTCTAAAACAAAACTCGGACTTATATTCAGATGGTTGTGATGAGACATAACCTCGTCCAGGCACGAAAACCGTGTGAAACCGACGCCATTACTTTAAAGACAAGCTTACTTCCATACCTTTTTCATTAGAGTTTTGATTTGTACCTACAATATTGTGACTACTGAAAAAAATGCATATGATATTTTTTCAATACATACATTGGAAAACAAATACTAACTATACTTATTATTTGTTTTACGAACGATTACCACGAATATTGACTACTGAAAAAGATTTGTTGATTGTCCAACAAATCTTGTCAATAGTTAGTAGGTATTCGTGGTCATCATCCAGGCGTTATTGCTGGTTGTGAGATATTGAAATCCCCCTGTTTTATTTAAATCTACAGTAAAGGAAGTAGAAAAAAATCGACAAACAGAAATATACTCAAATATGATTTTACCTATGATTATTTTTCTAATATTTGTTTATAGGTATTGTAGTAGCATTACGCCTTCTTTCAAACGCCGGAAGCATAACCGAAGCAGTAGCCTCCGGTGCCACAGTGACAGCAAAAAGAGGATTCCCAGACATCATAATGCCAGGAGATGTTCGCAACGATCTATACTTGACGCTAGAGAAAGCAGAGTTTGAAAGAGGTGGTAAGAGCACTGCTAAGAATGTGCTCGCTACTGTAACTGTTCATGATAGTACCGGACAGGTTATAAGTGTAAGTTGAATGAGTTCGTTGTAATATTGTACTTACAGGTCTTTATGAAACTATATAGTAGTACTTAATGGTATTCAAGGTTGAGATATTGGACGGGCTTAGAACAAAATTCGATTTGAATACTAGTCATGGTTGGGATTTCGAACGAGTTCAGTACAGCGTTCGTCGATCTCAACAAAGAATTCAAACGAGACAAGATAAAAATCATGTTGAACTTTTGTATCTTGCCCACTTCAATTCGATCGAATAGTCTAAGCTAGAAGCTATCGACAGCTATGGGGACCGAACGTTATGGTTATTTTTCAGGGATGACTATGCCTGGGGCTGGGACCATGTCCTAAAGTTGACAATTTGAATTATTAAGTTTGCAATTTAATAGAAGATTTGGAGTCTAAACTAAGCCAATACTTGTGTTATAGAACTCCAGACCTTCTGGTTACAAAGTATAGTCATAAACTTATATATCTTCTACATTTCAGGAATGCGTATGGGGAGCAAGCGGTACTGGATCGACGTCATACGAGTCGCTGGTTTTGTACCATAACAACAGTCCTGCTTGGAGCGAACATTTACGTCTCACTGTGCCTCTGGAGACGTTTACTAATGCACATGTTCGACTCGAGTTTAGGCATTGTTCATGTAAGATATATTATGATCCTAATATTCATAAATAGAGTTAAAAAAATTGTGGAGAATGTCAGCTGGTTTTGGTACGGTTCTGTAGTTTATGCAGATCATTGCTTGATAGAAATCCTTGGCGACTTCTAGGGATTTGAATGCCACTTTCAAAGTCTACAACACTTGATAGCGGTTCTCCTCGAGCTGACGACCTAATGATGTAAACTCGAGAACGTATAAGTACAGTACATAGTTTATGAACCGCGTCTTCGACAGGATCCGTTTCATAACTTTTATAATTAAATATTGGTCAAATTTGTTCTGAATCCAGGTCAGCTATCAGAACAAGGATTAAAACAGCTCAAATACGGATTGATTTGATTGAAAATATTTTAAATCTGTTTATAATTCCAAATTTTTGAATTTAGTAGTTAAGGTATAATAAGTTTCGCGTTGAGCCCCGTGTCTTGGACGCAACCGGGATTCTTTGTAGCATGATGATATTAGGATTTGAAATGTGACATTACAAACCATTCCACCCCTTGGTCCACTAAGTCACACTACGTTGACCCTCCTCCTTCCGTAACGGATAACATAATATTTGGATGGCCCCTTATTGAAAGTGAATCCGTCTTCATAATATTTGTAAAATTTCAGCTAGAGACAAAACCGAGAGAAAACTGTTTGGTTTTGCGTTCGCACGACTGATGGAGGCAAGTGGCGCCACCTTGCGGGACGGTGCACACGAGTTATATGTATACAAGTGTGATGATCCCGCTAAGTAAGTATTCTTTGCAACTTCCTTACTTTTTCTCTATTTTAGACTAATAGATTATTAAGAGGAGTGATCTGCCGTTGATATCTGTTCAACTGTAAATACACCTTAATATTATCATGAACGGCTCAAAACTTGCGTATTCAATGAAATTAAATATTGAAAATATGAATTTAGATTTTAACAAATTTTAATGATATTTTTAACACAATGTGCAATATAAGACGATATGCTGATAGTTCAAAGCGATGCATTACATCAAAATTACAAACAAAAATATTTCGGGATGATTAGGCTCGTAATGGTGTTCGTATAGATAGATAGATCCTCAACGGTATAGTCTTGCCATAACTGCTTTGCACTCTCTGAGGTATGCGCGACGAGGTGGGAGCCGGGGAAAAAAGAGCATGAGTACACATGCGATTAATTATAAAAATATAATATTTGTACTATCTTATTAGTTCATAAATATGTTGTAATCTACAGATCTCGATATTTTTTTTAAATACCTAGACAGTTCATGAAGAGTGCACAGCAGTTATGGCCAGTAGGTACGTATTTCCAAAAGAGTTTGTAGTTAAAAGGGCATTGTAATGGTTCTAGTTTTATTTTATTAAACTAGTTTTGACACATTACATTACTTTGTATATTGGTCTGGCTATATCTTGTATTCATGTAATCTCATTTATAAGCCGTAATACATACAAATTTTACCCACAGATTGTCGTCAGCGAGCTACTTGTCGCTACCATCGTGCGCCAACGACGTCCGTCCGTCGCCCACTAACGGCATTGTGCCAACCTTCCAAAGAAGTTCCAAAGAAAACTGTACTATTACCACGCTATTGTGTTCTACCAAATTAACTCAGAATGGTACGTATATGAAATACTCGTAGCTCTGCTGACTCGGTGTTCTGTAAGGTTAAGGCTAAATCCACACTACAGGAGTCTCGCTTAGAACTAAGAGTCAAGTGACTTAATCCTAGCTAATAAACGCGTACGTACGTACTATCAAATCGGTGAAATGCTGAAGGCTTTCAGAAAGAAGAGAGAAATAATAAGAGGTGACGTTTAAAATATAAAAAATAACAATTTATTAAAAAGGACGATATAACTCAGGGGTCGTGGGTATTTTCAGATAGCAAGTACGATTTCCGATGGTCTTCGCAGGATTCCGACTTATCTTGGAGTTGGCCTTCTCGTGGTATGCTGCAGTGGGTAACGTCTCCGTGCCGTCCACAACGTCGAACTGCACGGTATCGTTGTCTGTAGTGTGGATTCTTCTAACCCGGAGGGTGAACGTTTGCAACCCGGAGGGTGAAATACCGTTGTAGAACCCGGCGGGTGAACTTCTCTCAACCCGGATGGTGAATGTGTGCAACCCGGAGGGTGAACCCTGGAATGTTCCATAGTTTGTGTTAGCCTGGAAACCTTTTTCCCCATATATCCCCAAAAACCAGCCGGCTCCCGCTAACCATTGCAGGAGTCGTGAGGTTTCACATTGTCTGCTTAACGAACTAGGTTTTACAAAATGTTTTTTCACACCCCTTTAACTACCCCCTTATAACAGGGTGGACCAACAGCCGTTAATTTTCACAGTTTAAAATTAGATCACGTTATATTCAATTAACTTACCCAAATATGGGGTCGTAGTTGCACTTGTCTAAATAATAACTTAGGGAGAGCTTCACTCCCTGCACTCTTTAATTTTATTTTCTCTAGAATACTTTGAAACGAATAAAATATTTAATAAAAAGGCTTGACGCGACGATTTTGAAATTTTGAAACTCTGTAATGCGGGTCTCGTCCGCACCGTGCAGCGGTTTTTATACTCATGCACAGCGCCTCTAGTGGCGCAGCATTGTTACTACTTCCTATGTGCGATGTTTACCCAGCTCACGAACCCGCTAATGCGACGCTTTATCGGCAGATGGCGCTTTCAACAACTTCCATTTTAAAATAGTTTTTAAGATACATAAACTAATTGAAATAATAATATGAATTAATGGATTTTTTTATATTCGTTGCTTAACAACGTTACACCGGACACATTGCGACGACAAGCTAGCTACATGCACGCAATGTGTCCGCTTTGATAGTGCGTAATGCGTTTAGTCGCTAGAATCAAGTCACTAAACGAGTCACTTGGCTCTTAGCCTTAGGCGAATCTTCTGTAGTGTGCACTGTGGTAAGTAACTTTCGCAGTGACTTGTCCTTTGATTGGGCTTTGTGACATTTCCTATTTGCGATCGTTTCCGTGCTTCAGAAGACACGTTGAGCCGTAAATCCCGGTTTTGGCAGTGGTTAACCCAGGTTGAAGGCCTTATGGGTTTAAAAAAAAATAAAAAGGCGAAAAGATGGCGTATATTATGCCTCTGCATGATAATACGTATCAAAGCGACACAAATTAATTAATATAACCCAAATATTTTAGGATTCCATACCCGACTTTCATAGCGTCTCACGTGTATAGTAGGATTACTAGAATTTATAAGCAAACTAAGAATAATATTCTTTTACAGAGGATCTCCTAGCTTTACTACAATGGCGAGCGCACCCACAAAAAGTTCAAGAAACATTACTACGAGTGTTGAGATTAGGCGATGGTCTCAGTTGTGAAGAGCTCATCAAGTTTTTAAGAGACGTATTAGACGCGTTATTCGCTTTGTTTTCTACTGAAGATGGAAACAGGTATGAGTATGCTTTAGTAGTTATAATTCTCTAATGACTACCAAATCCAGAGAAACCTTTTCATTTGGTGTAATGTGGATGAGCGATTTTCTATGGATTTCTCCGATGAGAATCAATAAAGATCATAATTATAATTTCTGACTTTAAATTTACTTAGCTCAAGCTTTTACTGTGTCGTGGCTAAAATGTTGGAGCTTTGGGGACATTGTGTTTGGATGCAGTGAAATTGTGGGAAGTGACGGTATCCTGAGTTCCTAACCCCTCTATGGTGTCATTGCCTTGTCAATAAGTCCCCAGGATTACCCTCTTGAGGTTGGGGCTTCGGCCCAAATGTCTTAGTTGAGTCATTTTCAACCTACATTGAACATGATGAACCTATAACCAAAGATAATATAATAGTATTACATACAGATCGGCAACTCCCTGCCTCCCACTGAGTTAGCTTCCCCATCCCCCCGCCAAAGTTGATGTGTCTATTGGCGTGACAGTACTTGCCACGCGTTGCTTGCATTACGTATTACTACGTACTTTGTGCTATTGCTTTGGTTTAATTTGTGCTAAGCCGAGGGTAGATTTGAAAAAAGTACCTACATACATGAGATTGCGTTCTGTTCCTTATTATTTCGTTTTCATAGCTAGTTACCCTAGTTTAGTCACACACATATTCAAGCTTCATTCAAGCATTCACATTACGTGTATATTAGTGTGGGTGAAAACGATCATTTTTGTATGGAGTTTCCACCCTGTGGTATAACCCTATGTCATTCATGTAACTCACAGTTACCCAGTTGGGCAAATTGCTGCCAAGTTTCCTGCAGGCGATAGCGTACTTCGTTATCTATGTGTATACTAATGTGATAATAAGGAAATATTTCTTTGTTTGTTTGTTTTCAATGAATAGGCTCCGAAACTACTAAACCCATTTAAACAATTCTCTCTTTGAGAAGCTACACTATCCCTGGGTGATACAGCGTATCTTTTATTCCCATATTTTGACGGGAATGGGAACTCGAGGGTGAAACCACGTGGACACCCGTTAGTTGATTATAATATAAGTATAACATTTATCTTAATTTTTTCAGCACCCCACATTCCGGCACAGTATTTTTAGTCCTAATATCAATATGCAGCTTACTGGATGAGCCCCGTTTTCAACATTTCCGCCCAGTTCTCGATGTGTATATTGAAGAACATTTTTCTGCAGCATTGGTTTATAAGTAAGTTTTGATACGAATTGTATTAATTTCTTACCGGTCTTTTTTTTTTTTTTTTTTTTTTTTTTTTGCCCTGCCACCATGGGTGGCTGGGTGTGTACCTGGCTATACCCCCGATGCTCATTTTTCGGGGACTTTGCTATACTATTCCTTTCATTCCAGTTCTCTCTTTTAAATGGTCATTTTCATACTGCATACTAGTTCTTTCTTTCATACAATCCTTACACTCTTTTACAGGTGGGGCGCCTGCTACTCTTACTACTCTATATTTTCTTTATTTTATGTTCTTATTTCTAATACAGGGTAAATAATAATGCCACCTTCCTCCTCTCTACATTTCCTCCTCTTTGTCTTTCATTTTCTTTATCTTAACTTACGTTTTTAATATTACATCTTTTAGTTTTCTTACATTCTTATATCTAGACATTTTTATTTCTATGTATTTATTACCACTGAGTGGGTTGTGGTATATCCTTACATTTGCTGTTTCCTTATAATATCTAATAATCTTATTTCTATTAATTTTCGTTACTGTTATTTTACATTTTGCTTATTTATACTTGCCACTTAATTTTTTGCCTTTGTTACAATACGGGTAACATAATTACATAATTATGTTACTGTAGTTACACTTAATCTACTTATTTCTTAAGTTACTTGCTTTACAAATTTCTGTACAAAATTTCAAAAACCTCAATCTATGTTTGCTCTTCATTATAGCATTGAAATTTAGTTCTGTTATAGTACAATCTATTTCCTGCTCTACATCATACCTTTGCCTTGAGAAGATCGGGCACTCTACCAACAGGTGAGGGATGGTCTCCTCTACCTGGGGGTCACAGCCACACGATGGGTCGTCCTTGCACTTGAAGCGAGTCAAGTACTCGGAAAACTGCCCTGTCAGGACCTGCGTTGTGAATTTAGTGGGTGTGAACTTCCTAATAGTGCTGTACGCATCCACCGCGCTCGGGAAGAAGAGCCTTGTGATGGAGGCGGTGTCACCGGACTCGTACCGCCGGCCCCACTCGCCAAGCGTATCCATTCGGATACTTCGCTTCACGAATGAGACCGGACATAGGTCGTAGTCCGGTGCCCGCCTCAACCGCAAGGCTGCATCTTTTGCCAGTTGGTCCGCCCTCTCATTCCCCTCCATCCCCACGTGTGCCCTTAACCAGAACAAATTGACCAATTTGTCTGCCAGAAAACATTTTCTAATATTGCTACGGGTTTCCACTGCGAGGGGATGGAGACAACTGGGATTCGTGACCGTCTGGAGCGCGGCGGTTGAGTCGCTGAACAATCCAAAGGTTTTCGCGTTGTACTTACAAATCGTCCTCGTCGCCTCACATATGGCCAACAGTTCGGCCTGGTAAACAGTACAGTATGACGGCAGAGCAAGCTTGCGGGCCCTTGTCTCGGCCCCATCTTTCCATATGGAAAGTGCGGCTCCGACCTTGCCCGCAATCTTGCTGCCGTCAGTGAAGATGTTGATGTCAAACTGGCTGTTTTGCTGTAGTTGTTCGTTGTTTTCCAGGCTTATGAACTGTAGGCGCATATGCTCAGCGGGATGAGGGTTGTGTGCGAACGAGAGCATTCGCTCGGTCTCCCTCCCAGCCAGTTCCGGCAGTAATTCGCCCATTTTGGCTTTGTAGAGTCGGGCTGCCTCCTTGACCCTTAGATCAAGGGGGAGTATCCCCGCTAACACTAATGCCGAGTTGAGGGAGACCGTGCGATAGGCTTTGCAGACCTTTTGTGCAAAGCTGCGTTGGATGGACCTAAGCTTCCTCTGGATGCCCTTCTTCTCAACCGCCGGTGCCCACGCGCTGGCTGCGTACAACATTATTGGTTCTATGGTCGCTGTGTATATGGTGTATATGATCTCCGGCTGTAGACCCCAGCTTGTTTTAGCCGCCCTAGTCAGTTGTTTGTATATGTTGGTGACTTTGTTACAGATGCTTTTGACGTGCGAATTGAAAGTTAATTTTCTGACAATAATTAGGCCTAAAAGTTTAATTTCGTCGGATATGCCAATGTCGATCCCGCCCATGACAAGCCGTGGTGTGTCGTACCGTAGTTTCTTGGTAATTACCATGGCGCTAGTTTTATGCGGGGCAAACCTCAATTTGTTACTGTCACCCCACGACTTGACATGCGCGAGCGCGGCATTGGCACGCCGTTCAATCTCTTCACCTGTGTCACCATGAAAAATTAGGACGACGTCGTCAGCGAACGCCTGCGCATAATCCCCTCTGGTTTCCAGGCTTTTCAGTAGTGGGTCCAGCAGCAAATTCCAGAGGATTGGCCGCCGATAGAGCCCTGGACGCAACCCTTTCTAGTCCTGATTGAATGTTCCTTGCCGGCGTATCTTACGTGAACCCATCGGTCGTCGAGATAGTTGGCCTTACCGGTCTTTGTGTTCTTCACTACTTGTATTGTTGGTATAAAATTCAGCCAGTCTTGAAATGGATTTTTTTTGCAAGTTGACTTCCTCGTCCGAACGACATTTTTGACATTGAACCATTTCAAAAGGAATTTCGGATTGATTGCACTCTAAATTATTTTCATACTTTTTATCTTCATGTATATTTATTTTTAAGTAGCTAAACACTGTTATCCGACTTACGCCACCAACCGCCATTACGTTGGATAAAATATAACTACTGAAATGTGGATCAAGTAGTATGTTTCAGTGACCTTTCTGACGTTCTTTTATTAATTTATCTTTTTTTATTTCTAACAGAGGACTATTATCATCAGTCCAACACTGCGCAGAATGGGCAGCCAGTGCGGAAGGTCAGGAAGCTATCCGCAAATGTCTCCGATCGCTCGGTGCAGTATTTCGACTGGCCGTTCGTTCAAGGAGTCTATTCGCAAGGGCAACCGGTGGACAGTATGAAGACAGCTTTAGAAGGGATGTTAGGGCTGCGTTGCATGCCTTGAAGTCGTTTGCTCAGCATCCTTACAAGGAACATTTGGCGCCAGCCCAGGTAAGATAGTTGTGTATTGTTTTGATATCAATCACAAATTCACAGAGATGACCTATAGAGAACTCAATTTTATTTTGGGAGGGTGATAGGCCTTTCTGTACCACTCTGATAAGACGGGTTGTTGTTGTTGTCGGGAAGTTCCCTTTCTCATCGCCGTAAACTCGCCCGTTAGTCAGCAGATGTAACATGCAAACTGCTTCTATACCCGAGAGGTTAACAGAATTTTGGAGTGGCAATATTCAAAGAACTCTTCTTGTGTGACCCATAAATGTTTGTCTCAAGAGTCTGGGTGTTTCTATGTATAATATGTATGTATTTAAAAAGTATATAAGTATCAATATCCGTGGTCTGATACCCATAACACAAGCAGGTTATTCCTAGCTTACTTTGGGATCAGATAGCATTGTGTGAAATTTCCGTGAATATTTAATAAAAAAAAAAATAAACTGAGTTTGAATATGGGATGAGATTTCAGATAAGTATCAATATCCGTGGTCTGATACCCATAACACAAGCAGGTTATTCCTAGCTTACTTTGGGATCAGATAGCATTGTGTGAAATTTCCGTGAATATTTAATAAAAAAAAATAATTAAACTGAGTTTGAATATGGGATGAGATTTCAGATTGTGAATTTTGGCAGTTGGTTTTGATTTTATAATTTTTACAAAATTAAAATTATGTTTCAAATATGACAGGCGTTTTATCCATTGTCAGGTGGCGCTAATGTCATCGTGGGCGGAAGTGACGCGTGAAGTGTGTTCGGCTCTCGGCGCGGCAGAAGCGGCACGTGCAGCGGCGCATGTACTCGATGCGCCTTCGCATTCACCTCATAACCATCCGCCATTAGCTCGTGCAAGGCTGAAGGCGGCTCAGGATATACTTACTGGACCCCTGGGAGAGGACCCGGGTATGTAGGACAAATTATATCAATAATATACACTAATATGAACGTGGTCGGGACGGTGTATGTGTTAAGGGCCCCACTCACTAACAGTCCGCCTGCAGTCTCTGATCCTATCGGACGGCCTGCCGTCCTAGACCAATAGCGCCAACACACTAAAGCGATTTTTGCCTGCCGGCAAGGGCCTGCTGTCAGTCTTGCGACCACACACTAACAGTCGGGAGTCGGCAGTTTTCCACCGTACGATCGCCCGTCGGCCATGGTCTGATATCGGTTTGAGGGCCCATACACTACATACAGCAAATGGTCACCTATTTGCTATTCTACACAAATTATTTTGTAATGAATAAATGAATTATTATCACAAGTCAACATGTTATTACGTAGATTCATCGTTCTGAAAGTAGGTAGATGGATATTTAATGAATAATATACCGTACCATAAATATTTTTATCCAAAATTTTTGACAAAACTATTATAACCTGGATAACAATAATAAATATATATTAAAATTTTATAATACATAATTTAAAAGTACGTAGGTATTTTTAATCTGTGTAAATTATAGATAGGTATAAGATATAGAGGGTTATCCCTCTAGATAGCTACCTACCAAAAAGCGTATTTAGCATTTTCATAAAAGAGTAAAATCAAAATTACCTTTTATAGATCTTTTCTGAATGTGCTTTTAAGATTTTTTTTTTCACATTGTCAATTGTTGCTGAAGGTATTGTGGTTTGATAATATGCTAATAATTTGTTTTAAGCATCCTTCGTTCTTCCTTCAACCGTTTATTGTGATGACAATCATCTTTCACCTTCCATAAACATGGGAAACTTCTATATAACTCAATAAACGTAGATACAAATTGAGGTTTGCTGTCCATTTTGACGGTAAAATTAAACAAGTCGAAAAACTTAAAACTGTCGGCCTGCAACTGATACAAAACGTCGGTCGACAGGCCGCCGGCCGGCTACCTGCTAATGTGTGGTCAATCGCGCGCCAGGCTTTAAACTGTCCGGCCGATATCTGTCGGCGCTGAACGGAATCGTCGAGCGGCCACACACTATCAGTTCGTATTAGTCGTCCGTCCAAAACCTTCAACAGAACTGTTAGTGTGTGGGCTATTGCGATTAACTGACAGATTGATATCGTCCGGTAAACTGTTAGTGAGTGGGGCCCTTTAGATGCGCCTGCGCCACTGTCACAACACACGCCGAGGTTGAAGGCGGCGCAGGACATACTCACTGGACCGCTGGGAGACGATCCGGGTATGTAGGACACATTATACCGCGTCGTAGTGGGTGGAAGTGACGCGCCAAATGATAGTGGTGAAGGCTACGCCTGCTTTATCGAGAATTTGCCTGTTCTGCGTTAATAAACGCTGCGTGAGACGCGTCGGCGCCATCTGTCAAAAATAGCTGCATTGCAAACAAACCGTAATCAAATCCGAACAACGTCATGCATTTGAAATTGGTGCAGACCGCGCCACGCGGGGCGTGGCAGTTGGCTGATTGTTTAGAGATTAGAAGTCTATTAAATACTGATACTGAACTAGGTGATACTACTGGCGATGATTAGAAAAGCTAATATTATATCCAGTTTCATTCTTGTTCAGTGGCCCGAAAACTTCTGAAATTCAAAGAACATCTTTCAATACTGTTGAGATAACTCAACATTTACTTTAAATTTCCAGAAGCAAGAAACATAATCCTCACAACAGCGTGCCACCACCTCCGCATCCACCTCGCCCGTCGCGACGAACTCTCCCAATGTGCAGAAATGATCGGAGAACTAGTAGCTCTATTGTGGAAGAGACAAGACGACGACAGTCCCATAGACGAGGATGAACTGGATCCGGATGTGGATGTGCTCTGTTTGAACACTCTGGATGTGTTGGTGGAGACTGTTCTGCATCTTATTGGAGGGAATTCGCCTGTGCTTGTAAGAATTTTCTATGATTAGCTATGTTTTTTATTTATTTACGGACTCAGACTCAGTATTCTAGCGGTTAATACATTAAAGGCTTCTTAGTTCTTATGCTATCACTGATTCTGAGATGGGGTTAACTTGAATTTTGAAATGCGTGTATTAGAAATGCCACGAACAGTCGCTCATAGACCAACCGGTAAGATGCTGTACACTGTGGTCGTTTACCGAAAATGACCTCGGGGCTACGAACGCTTCATATTCGTACTAATACCTTATACGCTATCATACCATATAAGCTAAAAATAATTGTGGGTACTAAATTTTCTGCAAAGCAAATGTAGTGTAATCTTCGCCAAAGTAACGCAGGGACTATTATCTCTACAGGGCTCCATGGTAGCTGGTCTCCTCGGCGTGATGGAACTATTGAAGCCCGTCCATTACCAGCGGTTGTGGAGCCATCTGGCGCCGCATCCACATGACCGCAAGCCGCTTAAAGATTTCCTTATGCGCGCCTTCCTGGTGTTCAGACATCTCATCGAACAAGACGTAAGTAATATTAAACCAACACAAACATACAAAAAAGCAAGAGCTCAAAAATGTTCGCAATTTTACATAGGTAGATAATGTTTAATAAACTTCTTTTTTTTTTTAATATTTACCGAAGTAGTCTACTCAAAACGATAACCTTTCCTACATTGAAAAAAAATCTATTGAAATTATTCGTAATAGACTTGAAAAGAGTGCTTGAGCTTACACTTTTTATGCGGACGTTTTTGGGTCGCTGATTGTGTATTGTGGGTTTAGTTTGTTTTTTTTTATATGAATACGTACAACTTATTTATTTTAACACCATTCTATTTCCAACCTTTACTTGGATTTAGAAACTCGAGCCCGCTTTTATTGACTGCTAAGCAATTTAGTCTCGGCGTTGTATCGAACAACTGCCAATCCAGCACCCTCCCTTGCTGCCAGAGGGTGAAGAAACTATTTGACTGTCCTAAGGCCATTTAAAACTGTGACTTCTTTCTGATACTACTATTATCTTTTATATGTATGTATTTGCAGGTATTCCCATCAGACTGGATGGTCCTACGAGTTCAAAGTTGCAAAGTGCTACTATCTGCTCTTCAAGACCTCGCTCAGCCGTTATTAGAAAGGTTTCTGGGTGACGAACCGCCTCAGTTTGACTCACAGGTATGTGGACCAATATTTTGTGTACGATTTTATTATGTGTTGTAAATATTCAGTCGGCAAGATAGCGGTGTACCATTTTTGACTAAGTTTCTGTTAGATCAAATTTTCGCTAGGGTTGACTTTTCCAAAGGAGGCGATTTGTTGTGGACTGTGACAATTCAATAATGACAAACGACAGTATCTGTCACTGTCATAATATAATATTGCAAGGAATTTGGAATCGAACACTTGAACAGCTTTAAAAAATGACTTGAGACTGACCGCATCGTATTTTTTTTACTGATTTTAATTTGTATATATTTTTCTACTGGAGATTGACGGAATCGTTGGTAAATAGAGAGCCATGCCAATCTAACTATTGCGATTTGTATCTGCCGGCCACAATAGTCAAATAGCTAGAGATTTTTAAATTATAGTTTTCCCCTAAAATGAATTGGTACAAAACATAGCAGCCATGAGGATTTGAATTGAATGAAAAAAAGGGCATGCGGCGATGAAGTTGCAGCGTGCACGACGAGCTCATTAAGACACTTCAAAGACGGTCAGCGTGGTGAGGACTCGGGGGGAGACTACTTTCGTCCTTCAACATACTCAGACACCACGTAGACTAGTGCACACACGTGCTAATCGCCCGCCGCGCCGCCCATGGCCGCGGTATTTAATCTTGCTGATGTCATGTGTACTATCCCTGCCAAGATACCGCTGGATGGCCCGTAGATCGCTTACCGGTCTTCACCTCCTGAGATACTGACAGTAGGGATAGGTCTCGCTTTTTTTCTATAAATAAAAAAAACTTCATCGTTACCATCATTTCTGCAGCTATGGTCAGGCTACATGGAGCTAGGCGTGGCGCTAGTGACGGCGGGCGCTTTACAACCCGAGCGGTGGGCCGGCCGGGGGCCCGACAGAGCCCGCATGAGGGCTGCGGCCGGCATGCGTGTGCTCGCCACTTGGAACATGCTCGGTAAGTACGACCAGATGGAAACCTATATACTAAATTAGCTGAGAATACGCACACATAGACACCGCTTACAGAGTTCACATACATGCGGTTAAAGATTTTCATAGTAATATTTTATTATAAAGTGAAAAAAGACAACTTGGCCCAGACGGGACTTGAACCCGCAACCTTTGCCTAATCCAGGGCAATGCTCTAACCAATTGAGCTACGGGAGCCGTACTGATACAAGCTGAAATTCTTCACCCTATTGTAACCGCCATTTAAGAGTATGGCACAGAGCCATCTATCGAGCTACTTAGCAACTCTGATATCAATGAACGATATTGCAATCATTTTTATACATTGATTTGATGTCTCCGACTCAATCTATCGATTTTTAATATTTAAAGCAATTAGTATGCTAACTTTTTCATAATATTTTATTATAAAGTGAAAAAAGACAACTTGGCCCAGACGGGACTTGAACCCGCAACCTTTGCCTAATCCAGGGCAATGCTCTAACCAATTGAGCTACGGGAGCCGTACTGATACAAGCTGAAATTCTTCACCCTATTGTAACCGCCATTTAATAATATGAATAAAATATTATGAAAAAGTTAGCATACTAATTGCTTTAAATATTAAAAATCGATTTTCATAGTAGTTTGCGATACTGATTTGTGCGCGAGTGTGCGTAGCAGAGGGTAGATGTGAAAAAGTACATACATGAGATTTCTATCTGCACCAGGCTCCACTCTGTAGCTATCGTCAGGCTACATACATGGATCAAAGCGCCAATACCTGAATCGTCGAGACTGAATATGTTAATAGACTAAATCCTAATACAGTTGAAAATGTTGAAAATATTTGTTTATTAATCGATACTTACCTATTATTATTTATTTTAAGTGTTTGCAAGATTGAATTGCATTTCAATATCAGATCATTAACAAATAAGAAGTCCATTCCTACCCCTACCCTCTATTTAGAGCATTACGTTTCCACTAAAGGACAACCTGGAGATCCTAGGTATAGACGTCCGGCGTGAGCTCAATCACAAAAACTACATAGAGTTGTATTGGGCTGGCCTCGCGGAAACTAGGAATCCTTTATACTTTTGATTGTTGGCACTTGATTATAATAAAAGTTGTGGAATAGTACAAGTGAGTGAGTTTTCATAATGAAACTAGGAATCTTGAATAAGGTGAGACGGTACTTCACGCCACATCCTCTGATGTGATGTGATTCGACGCAAGGACGAATCTGCGTTTTGTACAGTAAACATCTCTATGTTTACTGTACAAAACGCAGATTCGTCCCTGCGTCGAATACTGTTCTCCCCTTTGGGATGACTCCGCGAGGTACTTACTAGACGCGCTTGACGCGCCGAATAATTGGTTGTCCTGAGGTGACGGGAGGCCTCGAACCGTTGGCGCAGCGAAGAACCATAGCGTCCTTAGCTGCCTTCTACCGAATGTGAAAGAGGCACATCACAGGGCCGCCAGCTTGAGGACCACTGTCGGAAGTGGCCCCCAATCGCTAGATGCGCCACGGCTTTCCATCAGACTGGTGGCGGCGTCTAAATATAATAATAAAAAAAAACCTTGATATTTTTCACAGGACCCGCTCAACTCCACTTAGTACCGGGTGCTGTAGGTGCTCTGCTCGAAATAACGCTTGTGAGCGAACTACGAAGGGCTGCTTTAGGGGCTCTCGTTGCACTAATGGCGGCAGAACGCGCTCACACAGGCGAAGCAAGACGCACTGAAGCCGCGCTCGTAGACAAACTGGACTCGCTCGTAGCAGATAACAAGGCTGATGACCACTATAGGAGACTTTTTGATACTGTGTAAGTATTTTCATCATTTTCCTATGCATAAACATCCCTATACACGTCCCTGTGTTCGAACCGGGCTACGAAAGACCGCATTGGGTGCCTTCGTAGCATTAATGACGGCAGAACGCGCTCATACAGGCGAAGCAAGACGTACTGAAGCCGCTCTCGTAGACAAATTGGACTCGCTCGTAGCAGATAACAAGGCTGATGATCATTACAGGAGGCTTTTTGATACTGTGTAAGTATTTTCATCATTTTCCTATGCCTGTCCTTCCTTGCACTCATCCCTCAGTTCGCAGCCGGGCTACGCAGGGCCTCTTTAGGGGCTCTCGTAGCACTAATGGCGGCCGAACGCGCTTATACAGGCGAGGTAAGAAGCACGGGAGCCGCTCTCGTAGATAAACTGGACGGGCTCGTAGCAGATAACAAGGCTGATGATCATTACAGGAGGCTTTTCGATACTGTTTAAGTATTTTCATCATTTTCCTATGCCTATGCTTCCTTGCACTCGTCCCTCGGTTCGTAACCGAGCTACGAAGGGGTGCATAGGGCGCCCTCGTAGCACTAATGGCGACAGAACACGCTCACACGGGTGAGGCGAGACATACAGAAGCCACGCTCGTAGGCAAACTCGGCTCGCTCGTAGCAGATAAAAAGAACAAGGCTGATGATCGCTTCAGGAGACTTTTTGATACTGTGTGAGTTTTTTAATTTTAGTATACCTATACATACTCACACACGCCCCTCCATTCGCAACCGTGCTACGAAAGGCGACACAAGACGCACTGAAGCTGCTTTCGTAGACAGACTCGAGTAGCATACAACTAGGCATCAATATAGGAGTCTTTTTACTGCTAGTCTTTCTGTTGCTGTGTATTTTATCATAATACTGTTTAGAAATCCACTACTCGCCGTCGGTCGACAGCGAGCTATATACATTGGATTCATTCATAATATTGCTCCCCATTTTTACTCCATAAAATGTATTTACATAATCTATATCTATTTCTGATCCAAATTATATTCTTATCAATATACTGCTGAATGCCTTTACGTCACTTAGGTTTTTATTGTATTAAAATTAACACTAATTTGAGTTCTATATTGTCCACGCTACTCAGGGAACATTTGAGTTCAGTGTAAGTATATAAATCATAATCGTTTCCATTTCTTAACTATCAATACCTAAATGCTTAAAGACATTATATAATTAGCAATTAGATTAACTACTTAAGTGAACCTGTTTCTTTATTTAATGGCTGCTAATTCGTATCGAATTGATATAGACAGTTGTATTGTAAGGTGTCG
Organism: Miltochrista miniata; assembly: GCA_933228765.1. Lineage (NCBI taxonomy): Eukaryota > Metazoa > Arthropoda > Insecta > Lepidoptera > Erebidae > Miltochrista > Miltochrista miniata. Next base: position 30,740,874 of record OW121752.1, on the reverse strand, counting down.
CTTGTGTACTAAAGAAATCAAACAATATGGGGCTTTGTACTCAGTTGTGTATTATTTTTAATTGTGTTTATGTTACTGTTTGTCTGTAAGTGTCTTTTATTTTTTGTTATTTTGTGCTAGTATTTTGTAGTAAGGGGCATGCCAAGTAAATCTCGACTGTTATCTGATGTATCCTGTGAATGAGATACCAGTGTCTATAAGAGGTCGTCCTTTAAAAAAAATTGTGACATGTGAACTATTCTGACCTTGTTTATTTTTCTCATAATGTCTCAAAAAGGGATATGACATGTGTCAGAATTTACTTCTTACAGGCCGACTGCTCTTATATTAAGACTTAGAATTTACAGTACAGCACTCATATTAAGACTTAGAATTTGAAATCTGGAGATACCGTAAACCGTACGAAAGGGAAAGAGTAAATTAGGAAAACGACGGGACTGCGTTCGGATGATGATGATATAGGTTGGGAGGTCAGACCTTATGAACTCTAATTGCGTTGCTTCAGAAGTTTCCATCGCAGATTTGTGACTTTCAAAGGAATGAAATATTTTCATATAATATCATTATTACCTAAAGACATTGTCTTTTTTACTCCCAACTTAATTTCTCACTATTAACCCTTATTTTAAACAAGATGTATATCCAGGTTGATGGAACGAGTATCAACGGAAGGATGGCGCGAAGCTGGGGCAGCATTCGTAGCGTGTGTCACTCGTTTGCTAGAGCGGCTGTTAGACTATAGGGCTGTGATGCAAGGAGCTGAGCATAGGGACAAGAGGATGGCTGCTACTGTCAATTTACTTGTGAGTATGATGAGTTTTATAAAGATTTTTTTATGTAAGAGTGCGGGATAAACGTCAACGAATCAATTTGCACGGTTAATTTTCAGAGTTACAAAGTGGTCTTAATAGAAGATATTTTTTGAAAAAAATCATTTTCTCTTTCATTGTGTAAACGAATTTTGGCTATACAAGCAAATATACTCCTATTATTGCTTATTTTATGTACAATTTTTTTTGAGGAATAGATATCAGAAGTGGGGAAGAGGCACAACAGATTTTTGATTGTAGGAAAAATATTTAAATATAATAAGAAAAAGAGCAAGCTATTCAAAGTATGTATAGTCTAACATTTTCTCTTATATTTTAGAACTTCTACAAGAACGAGATTGATCGCAAAGAGATGTATTTAAGATACGTGTATAAACTGCACGACTTACATATTGCGTCCGATAACTTCGTTGAAGCTGGATGTACGCTTTTGGTAAGACATCATTTTACTCATTTATACGGATGAAAGGAACCGTTCCTACTTTCTCCTTCCGTGAGAGCCGGTAGTTTTACATGGTACTTGCCATTGGGAAAATGGGGCTTCGCTGCGTTTCTTACATTACTGCCTTTTCACATTCTTAGCCTTTTATTAGCCCATACAAAAAGAAAATGAAGGTTCCCGTATGTCTAACAATCTTGAGGGACACTTAGTAATCTTTTTTGACGTGTGGAAATCCACAAGGATTTTAATGTCGCATTCGAACTGACTAAAACCAAAGATAATAATATATAATAGTATTACATACAGATCGGCAACTCCCTGCCTCCCACTGAGTAAGCTTCTCATCCCCCCACCAAAGTTGATGTGTCTATTGCCGTGTCAGTACTTGAGAGAGTGTCACTGCGTTGCATTACGTATTACTACCTACGTACTTTGTGCTATTGCTTTAGTTTAATTTGTGCTTAGCCGAGGGTAGACTTGAAAAAAAGTACCTACCTACATGAGATTGCGTTCTGTTCCTATTATTTTGTTTCCATAGCTAGTGTCCCTAGTAAACTCACACACACATTCAAGCTTGATTCAAGCATTCACATTACGTGTATATTAGTGTGGGTGAAAACGAACATCTTTGTGGAGTTTCCGCCCTGTGCTAAAACTACATGGTATCTACCTATCCGTCTTAACATCAGGCGCCCGGGTTACCTCTCGGCAGGATGTCCCAGGAAACCAACAATTCAGGGAAATCTACTAACATTCTTATACTCCTTTCTTTGAGCACTAGTTGTCATTCTTCCGTTATAATTAGTTAAAGTAACCCTTGACTATTGCGCGCCAGAGATGAGGCTTTGTGGTAGGTTTCCTGGTCTGGCCCCTACATTGTTATCATTCTTGATGTTTCCTTGGCTACAAGTTGGTGTATAACTTCAGTAGTAATGCCAGGATATGTACATTTGTCCGGTATAATGGGTCCCAGTGAAACATCGCGTACACTTAACAAGCTTCACAGCGAAGATCCCAATACTGCTTTGTAACTTGTATGCCTTATAAATGCTATCTGAACCTATGATTATACATACATACATATTATAGTCACGCCTTTAACCCCGAAAGGTGACTTAGGCACACTAATGCCTACATTTCGCCAGCAGTTTTTGTCTCACGTAATAGTTAGTGAGCATATTGCCGTGTTAAAATGGACAGGCGCAGGGTGTGACTTCCCACCGATTCAAATCTTTTCAAGCCGCCCAAACGTCCTTTAACTAATGTTTGACAATCGGAAGCACCTATAATTTAAACATTATGGATGGTTTTATCTTATAAATATAAAATTCTTGATTATTTCTTTTAGTTGTATGCAGAAACGTTGAGTTGGGAGAGCGACCTAGTCGGCGTGGACCCGGAACATCCAGAGACACCAGAATGGAAGCGCAAAGAGGCTATATACAACCAAGTGTTGCAATATTTTGATCGGGGAAAGGTATGTGATGACTCCTTAGCATTTGAAGATTTGAGTATTTCATTTCAATATTACGCTAAGTTCACACGAATCGTCGTAAGTCGTAACTTATTTTCATCCGATCTAGAAAATTCGAATGTTGTGAGCAACCAAAGATGATAATGTAATACTATTAGTATTACATACAGATAGGCAACTCCCTGCCCCTCACTGACCAAGCTTCCCCACCCCCTCCACAGCTGTCATTATGGTTCGGCGGGTGTTTTGAGGGAACATTTGCTTAGCATTATTGGTCACACACACATTCAAGATGTGTACGAATATAGCGTGTTTTTAGTGTCGGTGCCAGCATTGAAAACGAATCATTTGTATGGAGTTTCCGCCCTGTAGTGCAACGACAAATACAAATGCGCTGTGTAGTCGCCAGAACGTTTTAAGCCGGTTCTTGGAAGTTCATGCATGTATAAACTCAAGTACTGTTGACATTAAATCGAATCCTACGAAAACACACCAATAAAGAAACACACGACTTCGTGAGGACGTAGCCCTACGGTAGAAATTAGCGTAAAGGTTATCAAAGGCATACTGTACGCCCGAAATTTATCAGTTTTATTTTGTCTCACGTAGAAATGCCTTTAAGAAATAATTAACTCTCTTTTTATACTTTACAGTGTTGGGAAAAAGGCCTTCCACTACTACGCGAGCTAGCGACATTATACGAAGTGAAGCTTTGCGACTACCCTCGACTCGCTCATTGTCTGCGAACACACGCTACGTTCTTAGATTCTGTTATGGAGCAACTGAGACCGGAGCCTGAATATTTCAGGGTCGGATTCTATGGGAAAGGATGCCCGTTGTTTGTGAGAGTAAGTTTTTTCGAAATTTTTGCTGTTACAAATTTTGTCAAGTAAGATGGTACATATTCGTACGTGCGATAGTAATACGTACGTACCTACACACGCTAAGTTGCATGATTCTGTTAGGAAGAAACTCAGACCAGAGCCTGAACATTTCAGGGTCGGATTCTTATGGAAAGGATGCTCATTGTTTGTGAGAGTAATTTTTTTTGATATTTTTGTTGTTACAAATTTTGTCAAGAAAGATGGTACATATTCGTACGTACGATAGTAATACGTACGTACACACGATACGTTCCTTAATTCTCTTATGGAGCAACTGAGACCGGAGCCTGAATATTTCTGGGTTGGATTCTATGGGAAAGGATGCCCGTTGTTTGTGAGAGTAAGTTTGTGAAGATATTTTATTCAAATTCTGTCAAGGAAGATAGCAGTTACATGTTCTTACGTGCGATAGTAATACGTAAGAAGACACACCACCTTCCTCGACTCAGTTATGGAGCAACTGAAACCGAAGCTTGAATGGGAAAGGGTGTCCGTTTTTTATGAGAGTAAATTTGTTTGCAGAATATTTTATAGAAATGTTGTTAAAGATGATATTTAAGTATTTTATTTGTTATATGTATACTTCAGGTGGTTCTGTGTATTTCTTCATGACTGTTGACTAAGGTATAGCAAGGAAAAGGAAAACTCGAAACTTTTCTTTGTGATAAGCCTGATGTGATTAAATTGTAGGTAGTATTTATTTAGTATGTTATCTTATCATATTTCAATTCCCAGAACAAACAGTTCGTGTATCGCGGCCACGACTATGAAAGGATCGGTGCGTTCACACAAAGATTGCAAGCGGAGTACGTAGCGGCCCATATACTCATGCGCAACACTCCTCCCGACGATTCGATCATCGCGAACGATGGACAGTGTAAGTATACAAATAAATTAAGGAGACTTGACGTTAATATTAATGTGAAGTGTGATGGTTTTTTTTTAAAACTTGATATTGTTGTTTTTTGTTACATTTGTACTTTTAGAGAAATGATTCTAAAAAAATTTCAGATTCTATTTAATATCTAATCTAGTTCCCTCCCCAAGCAATGCGTTCTGTGCGTATTTTTTTGTATTTTTTACATAGGTACATTTTTTTATGAAGTCTTCCGAGAATCTTTTACGAAATATAAAAAGGGTTCCGTCCATCAAAATCGTCCTTGGAACTCAAGCCAACCTACAGGGACTCTCCATAAGGCCTAATGTTTGGGAACCAACTGGAAAGAATGAGATCACTAAGAATGTCTATTAATTGATCAAATCAGCCTATGCCAGTTCACTCCTGGACGTAGGCCACTCCCAATTTACGCCACAACACGGTCCTGCGCCATCCACGTCCAGTCCCAGCTTGCGACCTAAGAAGCTATTTACTGTATTCTTTCACAGATATACAAATCTGCAACGTGAAACCGGTGCCATCTCGTCGCGTCTGGCCTTCGGGTACTCCTGAACAAGTGAAACGATTCTACGCGTGCAATGATGTCGATACTTTCTTATGTGACCGCCCGTTGCATAAGCCTCCTATCGATAAGGACAATGAATTTAAGGTAAGATTATGGTTAAGTTTGTTAAAATACTTCTAGCAAGCTGTAGAGTAACTACTATTTCACCGTGGAAAACACGAGCTTTTTCTTTGTTGGGAATGTGATGAATAAGAAGTCGAACGCGTGAATCTATTTCAAGGAACTGACCTGAATGTATGATCGCATGGAACGGTTGCGCGTAAACGAATGTCTGGTGTACGATAAAACCATATTCGAAAAAAAAACAATGCCTAAAAGCTTATGTTTCCACGATAACGAATATCTTGTTTAGATTCCCGATGAAACAAGATAAATATAATTACCTATGTGACTACAAGTAACGAATATACCTACCTGACTTTTATCTTAATCGAATCGTGAGCTAACATACATACTGAGAAAAATATTTTCAAATTCCAGAGTTTATGGATTGAAAGAACCACACTAGTCACAGAAACTACATCACCGGGCATATTGCGATGGTCTGAGGTTGTGTCTAGATCAGTTGAAGAAATACCGCCTGTCGAAGTAAGTACCACATATTTTTGAATATTCTAACGACTCTGCGAAACGTGCAGAGGTTGTCTTTGAAATCAACTATTTACATTATTAAAAGCATTCTTGATTGTCGGGTATCAAGTAATGTAAAAAATGCGGTACAATTTCAAATACATATTGCCATCCAAGCTGCAAGTAGTGTGGTTTTCTATTTAAAATGCTTGCTCTAACTTCTGTCCTGCTAGTACAATTAACAATTTATTTTTGCATTCCATAATACTCAACAACATATTTTTTCCAGTACGCCTGCGAAACTATGGAATCCACAGAGCGCGAACTTCGCAGCCTAATATCCCAGTACACAGCCGACCCATCAATGAACATCAATCCATTCTCCATGCGGTTACAAGGAACTATAGATGCCAACGTTCAAGGTGGTATCACGAAGTATGAACAGGCCTTCCTTACTTCTGAGTTTGCAAGGATTGCTACTCCCAGAGAAGCGGCGGCTGCGGCCAAGTTGAGGAGGCTTATTGCTTCTCAATGTGCTGTGGTTGAAGCGGGATTGGCGTTGCATTCGCGATTGGCACCTGATGATGTTAAACCACTGCATAGGTATTGTATACTTGTAAAATAGATGTTTTGTTGTTAGTTTTAGTACTATGATGATGGGATGTGGGAATGTTTGCTGAAAATTTTGAGAGAATTAAAATACGACGGACGGATTTTGCTTATACGCTTAAACGTCATCCGGCGTAATCAAGTTCCAACTACTTCGACATTATGACATTGTCGAAATACTAACGACATTCAAAAAAGTCGCAAGTATTAGTAGTCAAAATGGAAAACTCGAAACGAAACCCGGTTATCAGGAAAATGACAATCGTTAAGCCAATTTGAAGACCTTTAAAAGCTTTGAAGCTTTAAAAGAAAAAAAGTTAAACTGCGGGTCATCACGACCTGCGCCTATCCTTTTCAACACTGCAATAGGCTTACACCACCTATTACGTGGGACATGAAACTATGATGAATAGTGAACGTTTACTATACCTCTGCCTACCCCTTCGGAGATAAAGGCCTGACTATATGAATGTATGTAGTAGTCAAAAGAGGCAGTATTGCATTACCTGCCTCACGGGGTAACCTGTCCCAATCACTATCTCATACTCCTAGGCAACCAGACAGCAGGATTTACCGTGACACCTGAAATGAAAATTTGGAAGAATAAGTGCCTTAGTTGTTTATGTATGTAGAATTGTAGATAATAACAAAAATCAGATAGAGCTTCTATCTTACCGTTTGTATTTCAGGCGGCTCGTTGAAAGATTCAATCAACTACGTCAAAACCTCGGTCCAGGCTTAGCTCGGGCTCGCCGCCAACTCTCTGAAAGTATTGTAAAGTAAGTATTGAATATATTTACGAACCAGATTGCGGATTGGAATACACTAACTGGTACTGATCTATTTAAGCGTACAGGAACCTTAACCAGGTCGACGTCATGAAAATCAACGACTAGGTGAGAATCCGTTTATATAGGTACTCATGTGGTATAGTTCAACTGTTGTGGGATCGCATTCTTGACGTTTGGCAGTGTCCCTTACAGCGTTATGCAGGATTGAGACCATAGATTTAGAATGTACAAGATGAACAGTGTCAAACTGAAGACGAGACCAAAAATGAAAGATCTATGTGTGGGTTAAATAGTGTTGTTGAATGGTCACAGATCTATGTGTGGGTTAAATAGTGTTGTTGAATGGTCACACCTATGTTATCGATAAAAGTATCTGTATAAATGGATGGAATGGAAATGAAACTTCTAAGCACACAAAGTGCTTAGAAGTTTCATCTCCAACTTCTTGTTTTGGGGAATAAATTGTTAATTTGAATGTAATCGACTATGAAAAAGTAAAAATGGGATTACATGGGGTAACTCGTAATATTAGAAATTCTGTAGTGATTTTACGAATTTTGATTCAGTGTGTGAATGTGAAAATACACTTTTAACATGTAATTTATGGCATCGTACATTGCATTGTTGCCGTACCTACATATATATTTTGCCAATTGAATTTGAAATTTTACTAAAAATCCAACTCTTATCGTAATACTAAACCTAGAAACTCATTTATTATTGAACCCTAGTAACAATAAAAGATATTACTCGTAGATTTTTTTAAATATATTAACCTCGCCAAATTGACGTCGCCACTGATGGAAACTAATGGAAAGCCGTGGCGCATCTAGCGAATGGGGGCCATGCTTACAGCACACAAGACTTCTGACAGTAGTAGTGGTGGTTAATATATCATATAGCAACATTATAAAGCATGCTTTATATACATAGCATATAGCAAATGCTATGACGGCTGTCAGTTATTGCTAAATGCTATCTACGATTTACAAAACGCGCATAGCAGGCGTGCGCCGTCGTCGCAGTGCGCAGCACCGGAATATCGCGTGCGCGGTTTATTAGCATTTCGCAATAAAGCACGGTATTCAGTCGTTACACGATAGCGATTGCTGTCGGTCGTTCGGCGTGTGTTTTAGTCGCACTTTGAATTTACGTTGTCGGCCGGATTAGGTAATAATAAGTATAGGTAGTTTATCGGAACTACTGTAAATACATTATTGTGTTTGTCGTTGATTCATTATAATATCATACATTCACAAAAATTTTAAGTACCTACGCCAATTTTTTTTACGCTCATGACATTTTATTTCATCACTAGCGGACGTCACACGGTTTCACCCGCGTAGCTCCCATTCCCGTGGGAATATGGGAATAAAAATAGCCTATGTTCACCGGGAATAGTGTACGCTGTAGATTCCCAACAGTGAAATAATTTTTTAAATCGGTTCAGTAGTTTCGACGCGTATTCGATGCAAACAAACAAACAATCAAATTTTTCTTCTTTATAGTAATAGTATAGATAATAATAGTAATAGGTAGTATAGATTTATTAGTAAATGCATCAATTAAAGACCGTTCTAAGCCTGTAAAATACAAGAGAAATTTCATTTCATTGAATTTTACATACATAATAGTCACGCCTTTTATCCCCGAAGGGGTAGGCAGAGGCATATTATACGCCCACATTTCACGTTTAAGATTTTGTCCCACGTAATAGTAGGTGAGCCGTAATGCCGTGTTGAAATGGACAGGCGCGGTTGTAACTGTATGCTGACGAAATTTTTCAGGCTGCCTCATAAAGGCCTTCAACCTGACTTAACGACTGCCACAATGGCAACCGGGACCAACGGCTTAACGTGCCTTCCGAAGCACGGAAACGATCAAATAAATGTCACAAAGTGGTCACATGGCTGGGTGGTTCTAGTATTTGAAAGAAAGAGAAAGAAGAAAAAAAAGAAAAGGCCTCATGACGGACAGACAGACAAACAGTTCCATTTTTCAGCTTTAGGTACGAAACTCTAAGAAAAAGCACGCTGTCAATATTTTAAGAGTTGCGATTTAATATTAACACATTCCGTTCGATTGTGTTATTGTATGCCCACATAAATAAAGCATGCTATAAAATCGCACGAAATACAGCATGCTATAAAAATAAAGCATATAGCATCTAGCAAGTTATTGCTTTATAGCAACTTTGAACATTACTAGACAGTAGTCCTCAAGTTGGCGGCCCTATGATGTACCTCTTCACGCTCCGCTTGTAGAACCCGGGATTGTAAAATGAGGGAAACACATGTGCGGGCAGGTCGTTCCAGGATTTTGTAGTTCGACAGAGGAACGATCTTTTGCAACGCTCAGTTCTGGCGAAGATTCTCTCCGCTATATATGAGTGGCACCTCTGCCTGACGTGTTGTTCGAAATCGGAAAGGAGATGGTGGGATCAGGTTGAAGAGCTCTTCAGAACATTCGCCGTGATACATTCAGTAGAAGGCAGCCAAGGACGCTATGGTTCTTTGCTGCGCTAACGGCTCGAGGCTTACCGTCATCTTAGGACAACCTATAATTGAAATCGGATAACACGTCTCTGCATAGCGCCAAGCGCGTCCAGTAAGTACCTCGCACAGTCATCCCAAAGGTGAGAACAGTATTCGACGCAGAGGCTAATCTGCGCCTTGCACAGCAAACATCCCGGTGTGGCGTGGAGTACCTTAAGTGAAGTAAAATTATAAAAATTCAACTCAAAATGGATCACAAATTTTGGAAATATTATATTAAAATAGGCACAAAACTCTAAAAAAAAGGTTAAATAACACGGTTCGAGTAAAAATCAATCATATTTATAGTAAATTAAATCCAGATAAGTTTGTTTTCAGCAATGCCACTATAATGAACTATCGACATCCTTATCGATACCTACCCATGACTATTTTACTGTAAACAGCCCTTTCTATTTCTGCCTTATATATCCTCCAAAAATGCATTTACAGATTAAATATTGTGTTATGTATGAAGGAAAATGCATAATCTACGTTATGAGTTGGACTTTCAGTGAAATTTTACATCCAATTTGGCAAAATATGTACGTCAAAAATGGAATGAACGAAGTCACAAATGACCTGTTAAACGAGTCTTTCTTCGTATAATTGCGTTTTGTAATATCCTATTCACACACTAAACACGACAATATTGTTGAAAATATAAAATTTTCTGTTTTAATCGTAAGATCACTACAGATTACTGGATATTATGAATAACATAGAGCCGCCATAGGATCCCAGCGGGCTCAGCGATTCAAAATACTGACATATGAGTACACAATTTGCTTTCTCTTTTCCTCTCGAGCTAAGTGCTATGGATAATGAGGTCTCGCTCGCACGCTTTGTATATCTCTTGAGAGTAGCGAAAAATTCTAAATCTATGATTGAGACAGTACGCTATTCAAAATGCAGATCATTGTACTAGGAGGACAGAAGCCAGCAACACAGCTATATTCCATTTGAACTGTAGTGTAGTACCGTAATCGATTACAATAATGACTCGTTAAAAAAAAAATCAACTTGAAATAGAAATTGAAACATGCGTTAACTATTTTTAATCAAAGTATTAACTTAGAATTATAGGTATGTACTGAATAGTATATGTGAAATTTATATTTGCAGCACACCATTACCTCCCGTACCTGCTCTAGACAAACGATCTCAAAGTATACAACAAAGTGAAAACTATTACGATGATGCTCATCTTTACGATAAACCGGTAAGTTCTAGCTCAATTGATAACAGCGCCATCTATGAAAAACAATTGTAATTTAAAACAACGCCATCTATGTTTGATTTACAGCAATCTTTAGAAGATCCGTTGGAACAACAAAGTATAATGTCAACCAGTTTGCCGCTCGATAATCGCGATTGTCCGGACGAGAACTCGATGATCAAATCAGCTCCACCGTTACCGACAAGGCCCAGGTCTGGGGATCCTAGGAGTCCTACGAGACCACCACAAGATAAATATCGGTAAGTAATATAACGTTGACAAATATTTGTAAGTATTCATATTGTAGTATGCGAAGTGACTGCAGCAAAGGTACCAATATTCTAAGAGCATAAACGCCATATTATAATCTTTTAGGGTTAACTCCTTTAATCATATATTATACGTTTTACAGAGACTCCATTGACGGCGAGATAATAGACTGTCGTCACAGCCGCTCTTCGTGGTGTGAACCCGGCGATGCACCACCATTACCGCCACGCGTTTCAGGTAACAAACTAATCGTACTATCCTTTGCTTTACTCAATCAAATCAGCCTATGACAAATCCACTGCTGGATGTAGGCCTCAATTCATGCCACAACAGACAATCCTAGGTCTTCTGTATCCAGTCGCTCCCTGCAACCTTGCTTTACTACATTTATCATAACGATCGTCATCTCTTCAAAACAACTTGCCCAATTATAATTTAGTCTAACTACAGATCTCCCACATCGCCAATTGTAAAGGTCGGATAACAGTCACTTCACGGAAAATGTCAAAGTTCACTCGCATCGCAGTTAATCTGGAAAGCGGACCCCAATTGGTTTGGGAAATGGCCTTTACAAAACTCGTTACAACGTTCGGTTACTCTGTCAATTAAACATTAATGCTTTTTTTCCAATTAACGCATAACATCTATCTTTTATAAACCAGGTGAGAAGCGTTCGTGGATAGAAGCACCTCCTGCGATTCCCCGCCGCGGCACTCGCTCTATCGACACTGCTGACGACGCGAGAGACTCTGGCGTTAGTGTCGACACTCACGCGTACACTAACGCTGATGATCACAGGCATATGCACAAAGGTACACTATCTCCATTTACCAATATATTTAAAAACTATGTGAGTAGCGTTCGTGGATAGAGGCGCCTCCCGGGGTTTCCTATAGCGGCATGGTCAGTATTGAGACGGGTGAGTGTTTGTAATATTTCGATTTCTGCGAGTTTCCGTGCTTTTCAAGTTATGCTAAACCTGGGATGGAGGTTGCTATGATTGAAGTTAAAGCAATCAATAATTTTGTATTAATTACGAAGTTAAAGACTTTAAAAACTTCAACAAGAGGTAGCCATAGCTTGCCTGTGTTCGTGACAAGAGTTCCATAGTATAAAATGCAACTAGTGAGATGTGGTTCTATAGTAAGCCACAGTTTACACCGTAGAGAGAAATGACGTACGTCTATCAGATAATTGCCTAACTTTTTTCTTCTTGTTTATTTTACAGATCTCGAATTATCAGTAGACTCCCTACGATACGAGGAAATAATCTCCATGATGTCGGAACCTCTTCGAGTAGATGAAGGTGAAAGACCGCCACCCATCCCGCCGAAAGGAATTGGACACCTCAGCTCTTTCGACTCTGGTCACCATGAGAACGGCGAGTCGCATTGTTAAACTTTATACTTCATACAATTATGTCTCTTATTTCGATAGTCATAAGGGACATAATCCTGTGAATTTAAATTAAGTAAGATGCGTTTCTAATTCACATCAAATATTTCTCAGCTCTTTCGACTCTGGTCACCATGAGAACGCCGAGTCGCATTGTTAAACTGTATACTTAAAACAGGTCCATTCAATAATAACTCTTATTACCACGCTGTAAGGGCCAAAATACTGTGAATTCACTGTAAGATGCGTTTTTAATTTAAATCAGACATCTCAGCTCTTTCGACTCAGGTTGCCGTGAAAACAGCGAGTCATATGGTTAAACTTTATACTTGAAACAGGGCCAAACAATATTGCCTCTTAAAACCACGCCTTAAGGGTCAAAATTCAGTAATATTACTTTAGGTAAGATGCATTCTTAACGTTTAAATCGGACACCTCAGCTCTATAAGCTCGGGTCACCATAAGAACAGCGAGTCGCATTGTTAAAGGTCTTAAAGGTCTACTTGTGATAGGTCCATGCAGTAATGTTTTTTATAACTATGCCATAAAGGCTAAAGTCGTATATCATAATTAAAATGCGTTTTTATTATAAATCTGACATCTCAGCTCTTGTGCTATACTGCTAAAATAATCGCGAACAATTTTGTTAAATGCCCTAAAGTGCTAAGGACCAAAGATTGTTGTTTATTAATCTTCCCAAACAAAGATTTGTTTATTTCATCACTTTATAACAGTGTACATTACAGGATTGGCAACTGACTGCGACTCAGTTTATTATTCGTGCATCGACTGTGTTTAAATATACTATTTTTAAAACTATAAATGGGGGGTATAAACCGGCAGGCTTATTACGTATGTTACAATAGGCAAGCGACAGCGATAATCTCGCGGAAATCGCGCGATAATCGCTGTTTGTTGACTGTTTCGTATTACGTATCAACCATCGTTTTGCCATAGCCAACTAGCGACGGTGCTGCCTCTGTAGGACAATCAGTAAATTAAAAAGTGTATTTGTGCTATACTGCGGCAGCGATCTGGCGATAATTTCGTATTACGTATCGTTTTTGGCAGCGATTTCGATATTTTATTAGTGTATGTGTGTACTGAGAGACCACTTTCATTTTTTGCGGATTTTTGCAGTTTAACTAACAATAGTGCTGCGAGCACGTGTTCGGACGCGCTTTCTAACCGATCACTAAGCTTTACAAATATTTTCGCAAATTTTACTACGCACTATTGTTAGTTAAACAGCAAAAATCCGAAAAAATAAAAGTGGTCTCTCAGCACACACATACACTAATGAAATGCCCAACAGATGTGACAGTTCCCAGTTTTCAGTGATCGCCACGTAATTGTTTATGGCGCTAGTTTCGTAGTGATAAGTGCGACGTAGCGATTAGCGAACGATTCGCTATAGAATTTAACATAATACCATTTTTTCCGCCACCAGCGATAAATCGTGCGATGATTGCGCAATGATTGCGCGATTATCGCTGATCGCTGTTTTATACGTAATCAGCCTGCCGGTCGCTTTCGTCTATCGTCCCGTATTAATAATACGAGTACATTCAAAATAATATTATTTCATTCATGAATACATTGACGACGTACTTATAGGTAACGGAAAGTTTAATAAATGTAATTTTTGATGTCTCGCCGATATAATAGACTTCACCAAACTTTTAGAACGCTCTAAAATAACGAAACGGCGGTTTGTGGCTGACTCTTTTGTGCAGGCAACACCACATGCAGCACTATGATCGTAGCCAAGTCTTTTCTATCTATTTATAAATATGTTCCTTTACGCTGAAGTCTGAAGATAGTCATGTCCAACCACACGGTCTCCTCGGAAGGATATCCCAGGATAACCTTGACTTGAACTAATACTGCAGCCTCACCTAAGGAGGGGTTCGGGTGTTATCCCAGTTCTTGAGTGGCATTCGTCAAATTCAGCCGCCTTCTTCAGTCCATTGTTCATGAAGGCCTTTAAACTTGGAACTTCACTGCGATCTAGAAAATTCATGTGACATAAGCCTGCGTCTATTGAAACCGAATAGTTAATAGTATAGTATTTTATCGATAAATATAGAACGTAATGTAATTTATATACGTCCTGAAAATAGAAATGTATAACGCCTGCTAAAATATTCATAGCTCCAAGTGTTTGTCAGTGCTATTGCTCTATTGCAGCGCAGGCAACAAATACTGTAGTTTAGAAATTATATTTCTTTATTGTAATTTAGTCATTATACGCATATCAGTCTTTGAGTGGAGTAAATTAATTGGTTTTGTCTCAACCAAAAAATCATAGCATTTCAATTACCTAATTAGTCAACTAAATTTATTAATGTGTGGGATGCTTTTTGTATTTCTATCGGCTTTTTTCGAAATTTTTTGGTGGTCACTCCTAGGCACAAGAATTTTCAGTAATTACCGAGAACTGAAAACTCAGAACAAATAATAATGAGTTGCTTACCTGTCATTATTTGTTTTGAGACTGAACTGTACCAAACTCGAATTTAACGAACTCCGAGTGTATGTTACATACATACATATAATCACGCCTTTATCCCCGAAGGGGTAGGCAGAGGCATAGTATAGGCCCACATTTCACCTTATAATTTTAAGTCCCACGTAATAGGTGGTGAGCCTATTGCCGTGTTGAAATGGACAGGCGCAGGTCGCCGCGACCCGCCGTTGAATTTTTTCAAGCCGCCCATAAGGTCTTGGCTTGAATTAGGAGTGGGTTAACGATTGTCATTTTACTGACAACCGGGTTTCATTTTGAGTTTTTCTTTCCTACGCAATGGATCTTTTTGCGAAAGTGTTCCCTTAGTCGCCTCTTACGACACCCTCGGGATGTATTGGGGTGGCGACATTTTGTACTCTTACCCGTCGCAACACGGTACCCCGTCGCCACACGGGGCATGTTGAGGGTATTTTGAAATGCCAAATTCTTAATCGAAATCAAAGAAGAGTCTTTTATTTAGATAATCCGAAATACGGTAAATCTACTTTCTCTTTTGCAACGTAGGAAAAAATTCGTATGCGTCAAAATTCTTTAAGATGTTTTGATTTAAAAATAACGAATATTTTGACTTGGCTAATAGTTATTCATGTCATTAATATTTCATGACTTTTCATTTATCAATGCATTTAATTTTATATTTATCGGGGCCATTAAAAACAGGTGATATATTTATATTACGAATACAAATTACAATTACATTAATTTTAATGGAGGGGACATAATAAATGTGTCAGTTTTTAAATTTCTTGGTATTAAGAAAAAAAATCGCTATGTATTTTTATACATTTCTTTTTATAATTAGCCCGTATACCAGGATGATTTTTAAGTGGGTGTGAAGGATCATATTCGACTATATGGGGAATAACTTAAATTACTGAAGGGAGACTAAAGACATTTAAAACGCTAGTGATTAGTTATTGATAAACTCTGCGAAGAAAATAATAAAAAAAAAAAATCTGAAAGACGCCGTTGTAGATTTCATCAACATCGGGTTTTGAATCTGCCTCTTCCCGCTCACTTGAAAAATTCACCTGTATCTAAACAAGAGTATTTAAAATAATTTTATGATTAATATTAAATTTCGTATTTTGAATGATTTTAATCAAAATTATGACTTTGGACTTTTATTGTGATTATTATTCAATAAGATTCCTATGAAAGTATTAGTTTGGGCAGTTTATATAATATTGTATAACAAATAGGTATTTAATTTTAGACAAATATTTTACTACATATATTTACCTACTCTATTATCTTATATTTTTTTGAGATAATTATGTAAGCAGTATTGCATTATTTGTACTGTGTGTCATCTGCAAACAATAATATATTTAATCTTCTGATTTAAGTTAATGTACTACTTCATATTTTTGCATACACTGGTAGAAATTATTAGAATCGTAGCTATTTTTATATTTATATCTTATGATTCTGAATTCTTTTGCTCAATACGTAGTTAATTCTCCTGTAGTCCGTCTATATATAAATTTTCAGATTGTAATATTACAAAAACTCAAAAAAAAAACATGAAATATATTTTTTTTCGAATAGAACGTATTTGAATGATAGTAAATGTTCTAATTATTAAGTCAATAAAATAATTCGCCCAATATTATGTAATAAGCCGTTTACAAATAGCCTGCGGGCTCATTTTTCTCTCATATAATGGTGCAATTTTTATTTATATTGTCGATAGCATTTTATAAAGTTAACCGATTTTATACAATCTTTATACTTATTTTTATTTATAATTCTGATGTATATAATTCAGAACGTTTAATAAAATTAGTATAATGCTTTAATCTTTTTTGATCTCTTACTATCAAATACTTTTAAAACTATTTTATACAAAGAAAATCGTAATTTTGTAATTAGTAGTTGTCTGTGGAATAGTACCCATTTGTACTGTTTTGTGTTTTTATTGGTACCTATACATATTCAAATCAATGCAAAAATAATACGAGCTATTGAGTATATAAGATATACTACACGACATACAATTATATTCAAAAAACAGTCTTCTATACGTCTTTCCGAATAACCAAGTGATATTTTTCATACGTTTACGCGTTAGATTTTTAATTATAGCTCTTATATTCTAGTTGTTAAGGTTTATATTTCCAACGAACAATTTCATAACCTTTTTACAACTGTTATATGTTAATCGTATGTAATCCTAATGATATAGTTCAATTTATGTTATACTTGTGTATTATCTAGTTTTATATAGTAAGATACTGTAACGGTATGATATATTTTCGAAATTCTTCAACATTCAGAACTTCTATGTAGCTAGTTTATTAAATATTTACCTGGGGTAAAAAGATACCCCACACCGTTTAGAATATAGAATTCTTTTACAAAGATATCAGTCACAAATTAGAGATAGTACAGATGATGATTAGAGAAACTACTATGAAAATCTTTGACCTCGTATCTGTGAACTCTGTGAGCGGTGTCTATGTGTGCGAGTCTGAGCGAATTTAGTATGTACAGTCACCTCCAATATTGCATGGGCCCCTTAAGATCTATAATCCCATGCACATTTGAGTCCAAATTCACCTAAACTCCACTAGATGGCGCAACTTTACTCGAATATAATATTGCATAGACACCTTAGAATCTAAAAAAATGCACTAGATTGTATATTTACATTACTCAAAATATTAATGAGTTGCTATTTGGCAATAATCGCGTTCCTGTGTGAGGTATTAAAAAATCGGCAACGCTATATACTTGACTTCCAATGTTATCCGAGAGATGGCGTCAATTCTCAGTGGAAAGCAATTTCGTTTCGGATTGACCATGCATTCTCAAATTCGTCTGTACGTTTCCTACGTATGTAAGATTTTCATAGTAGTTTTCGATACTGATTTGTGCGCGAGTGTGCGTAGCAGAGGGTAGGTTTGAAAGAAAAGTACGTGCATGAGATTTCCATCTGTACTATCTAATTTGTGTTCCAGTACTAAAATGAGAGTACAATAGGTGGTTATATCGCTAATAGCGATATATTACAGATTACTTGCAAGGAGAACCTACAATGAGAAGACTTTTTTTTATTTAAGGGCTTTGTCGCTTTACGACCACATAGCGCCAGAAAGAAACAATCGTTGGTAATTTATTAAAAAAAGAGATTGGTTTGTAATGAAGTCTTGTTTTGCAATGATAAGATGACGCATAACTACATATTTTGAATTATTTCGGATTCAAATTTGTAGGCATCCAAAGCGAAAACCAGGAAATAACTGTATGTGGATATCTCTTCTTTTACTGAAGTATTTTTTTTGAGGAATACTAAGATTCCAACCTGAAAAATCCATTTTGAGTTGACGCATAAAATCTGCGAACAGAAAAGTGCTGTGATGTTGATGAATTTCGAAGTTGTCTTAACATTTTCACATGAACGATGATGTTTAAATATGAATGTGGTCATACTTCATTCAATATGAAAGCTTTTATATTTTAATTCATTTAAATTGAAAAAATCATTATTCATATCTTAATCGTCTTATCGAAATTGCGTAACTAAAAAATAACAGTTTTCTTGTTCATTGAAGTTATGTTACATAACAAAACTTCAATTTTTATTCAAAGAGATTTTAAGAATAGTTACGTATGTGTACACAAGTATTGAGTTACCTAACCTGAACGATTTTGGACTGATTTTTAGTTAAAACATATAAAGCTGCGTGTGATTTATTGTATTCCTTACATTAATGTTATCTCAGTAGAATAGATTACGTATTAAAACAAATCATAGATCGTATAATTAATTTTTAATGTACCAAAAAAATCTTGTTCAGATATTTTTATAAAATAATTTAATGTTTAGGTACATACTCAATCGTATTTATTGTAATTTTTATTGGGGCTAAAATAGTACAGAGTATACTATCACTGGAAATCAATACGATAAAGAATGCTTCTCAAAACTTAAGAAACGCTTGAGGATAGTTTAAAGCGAAAATACTATCCGCAAGCGCTCGGGTTCATTGATTTTATTTAGAAACTTAAAAACACTATGTAAAAACTAAATGTCAGAATTTTTATGGTGTGTATGTGTGTGAATCATCTCACCCCTTACCCTCGAAAGAGCATTGGCAAATTCTTTTCCGTATATTATTGCAGTTGTAAGTGACGCCATCTAGTGTAAAAAATTAGCCCTCATTACCGTAACATTACGACTGTACTGTTGATAAATTGGTGTAAGACTCGAATACAAATTAATTTTATGGTTAGGAGGTCGCCAAATGAAATTAATCAGTACAAAGCGTAAATGCGAAATGCGCTAACTAGTGATATAACGTAGCCATTTCTTATCAATTTATATGTAAATGGGCAGAATAAATATTTAGTTGGATGCATGAATTTGTTTTTTTAATTTTAAAAATCCCTGACGTTTCCGTTTTTTAGGTACACGGAAGGAAAGTTTGATTGATTTGGCAGACATACTTCTCAGAACCAAAGCAGCTGTGACGTTTCTCAAGCTGACAGAGGGAGTGCAACCAAAAATTATGTTCTTGAAGTCCCACTAGTGGGTAAAGCACTCGCTGGTGGATAAAGCTGATGGGAAACGCCCCCCCCCCCTCGCGGCCCGTAGTTCAAGAGGTAGTTAGAAGAAGTAAAACCTTTACTAATGGGTTTTAGTCACGACAGTGTTTAATGGGGTCATCATCCAGTGAAGGGCACTCACGCTAGCCGGCAGTAATTAGTTTCTTTATATGGTGATGGTGAAGACAGCTTTCGTTGATATCCTGACGAACGAATTTGGAAAAGAATGTGCTACTTTATACTTTTCTCTGCACACATAAATTATGCCATTTTGATATAAAAATGAAAATAAAAAGGATTGAATTCAAAATGAAAATAGTAATGGAATTGGAATCGTTATTATACTTCTAGAAACGGTGTTTTCATGAAAAAAATGTTTTTATTTTTGTCTTATCCGTTTCATCCATAGCTTTAGAATTATTCGCTAATCTCAATTGTACTCTCAAGTACATTCTAAAGTCTAAATTTATGGTTTCACCCATAGAAAAATTCTAAATCTATGGTTTCGAAAAATCCTAAATCTATGGTTTCACCAGAAAAGCGCCTGAAGAAAAAGTAAGTTTAGGCGAAGATCATTGTATGAGTCTTACGATTCGTGTAGGCGTTATGTTTGTTAGTTTTATACCTGACAATTCTAATAACTTGTTATTAGAACTGAGTGGTTCGTAAGACTTTTCTTTTTCTTTTTGAAGTTTTTCTGTCGAGCACTAGATACTTGAAACGCTCTCCCAGCGCACATACCTAATTATATTGTAAACTGCAATATTACTTAAGTAGGGTAGACCGGGGCTTCAAGTAACAGAGGTAAGTATTAACAAACGAATATTACCTATATCTCAGAAACTATACACAGCACATCACAAGTGATTTCTGGAGTGTTGGCCCCATGACAGTGCTGCACAGGTTGAAACTCATTAGTCCCTCCTAATGTGCCAGAGGAGCGAGTTCTGTGACGTGCGTTGAAATTTGACCCGTTTGAACCATTATCGCTTTACAATTTTTTGATTTACGTGATGAATATTCAAGTTTTCTGTAAGACTTTTTAGGCATAGTAGCTGGTTTCATACGTTATAATTCTACGTAACGTCATTAAGTCTAATGTTAATTATTTATTTTTATTCCAAAACTGTCCATGAGGCTATAATTAACAAAACGCCGGCAAGTATTAACGTTTTAATTGTTACCTACCCCACACTTAGGGTTAGAAATAATTATTACAGGGCTCAAGTTATTCCGGAATATGTGGCATTTATCTGGACCATGGCATAATCGGGAACAAGGGAGTGGCCCTATACCTCGGCTCAGGGTACTAAGGGCTAAAGTTATTCCGGAATATGTGGCATTTATCTGGACCATGGCATAATCAGGTACAAGGGAGGGGCCCTATATCTCGGCTCAGGGTACTAAGGGCTAAAGTTATTCCGGAATATGTGGCATTTATCTGGACCATGGCATAATCGGGAACAAGGGAGGGGCCCTATACCTCGGCTCAGGGTACTAAGGGCTCAAATTATTCCGGAATATGTAGCGTTTATCTGGACCATGGCATAATCGGGAACAAGGGCGGGGTCCTATACCTACCTCGGCTCAGGGTACTAAGGGCTCAAGTTATTCCGGAATATGTGGCATTTATCTGGACCATGGCATAATCGGGGACAAGGGAGGGGCCCTATATCCCGGCTCAGGGTACTAAGTTTGTATGTCTACAAACTGTCTAAAATTCAGTCATGCGTGTCAAAATGCGCCTGTCCCGCAGGGTAGTCGCGTTAAATAGGCTGTGGAAAGGATTGGCAGTTGGAAGGCCGAGGCTAAGTGCTCGCAGATCGGGCTTGGGACTAGATTTGGGACGTGAAACTCGTGGCTGGAAGCCAGTCCACCCACTTGTCCCAAGTCCGGTTGTACTTGGAAAAACAGATAGCCATCGCTATCCAGGGGCAATGCAGCGAGTGGTTTCCTGTCCAATAGGAAAGAAAAACCTTCGCACAGGGCATGTCCAGAGAAGTCAGCGATAACCAGGAACTTCACCATATCGTAGGTACTTACTGTATTGAAATGAAATTATAAATATTATTTTTCAAAAACATACAAATTTTTTTTTCATTCTTAGTAAGATTTTCTACGGAATTTTATTTCGATTATATTTATATCGTTAAAATTACTTACAGGGCCAAATAGTGTAAGAAAATACACCAAACCATTTGTTTATAATGCAAAAGTTAAAGAAAAAGAAAAACATATTTTGTTTGTTTGTATTTTCTCTAATTATCTATTATTTAAAATATGATGAATGTTAACTGTTGTCCCTTTTGTTAAATACCTCAGGACCGCTATTCTAGCCCCCCCTCGCGGGGTAAGAATTAACTTCTGACTTTTTTTTATAAAAATCAACTTTATGGAAAATGGAAAAGTTAACGACATTTTGTCAAATTAAAATTTTGTTACATTGCGCCCCGGTCTCTCCTCTACCTACCTATTTAAAATTTTATGTGAAAAATATTTAGAAAATTCTCTTAGGGCTCTACCTACCTACGTCATTAAAGCACAAATTAAGCTAATATTAGCTATGGGTGCTAGACGATTGATAAACATACGTACTTATTTCTAAATATGCATACATACATAGTCTCGTCTTTATCCGCGAAGGGGTAGACAAAGGTTTAGTAGGTATACGACCACGTTTCCCCGTAAAGCTTTTTGTCCCGTGTTAAAGGTGATGAGCCTAAATGCTGCGGTGAAATTAACAGAAGCAGGTTGTTACGACCTAGGTACAGTTGAATTTTTTTCCATGCATCTCAGGACCGTCCATAGTGTAAATGCTTCATAAAGTGATAGTTTCCAGAACACCAAAGCTATACATAAAAAAAAATATTTCATGTGGAAATCCTCATGGATGCTATGCCGGACTTCTACCGACTAAAACCACACGGTGTCTTGCCGTCTCTCTAAGGCCAGAAGTCCTGGGTAATCCCTCGGATGGATAACTCCCACGGCTCCCGACACAGACTTTATCCACCATCACGGACTCTCCCTATTGGCTTGGGTTTTATCCCACTTCTTTGGAGGGTTCGGGTGTTATCCTAATACTTGAGAGGGGGGAGGTCTGGGGAGGAGTACTATACCACTTTTATGTGGGGTGAAGACACACATCACCGTCTTGGCTTATTTCGGTAAAACCGGCCGTTTTCAGACCCTCGAACACTGCGGGCTAGGTACAATCACTTCACACCTGCGAGTGAGAGATAAAAGATAACTTATTTAATGCTAGATATATTCATAACAAAATTAGGTATTCTTATTAACGTAATTAACTCCCAATAAAGTCTCTAAGAGGCCACAGCTTTGTCATGCCAAACGATTATTATATTTACCCATCAAATTTCTACATAATAAGCGCTCTTCGGTCAATAATTGAAGGTAGTCAAAATAGAGACCGCCTACTACGCGCTACACAGTGGTCAAGTGTACTACACATAAGTCCGAAGATATAGAAATTGGTATATTTACCTAAGTACTTTCATTTATCAGAATTTACTACTGTGATTTGGTGTTAAAATGGCGGAAATCCATGTTAGAACGATAATACTGGAAAGGTTTTTGTTTTATAAGAGAGAAGGAGTCTCCCTCCTTGTTGAAGTCAGTGCCAAGTGAAACCACAAGCTGGTAGGTAGGCTTAGGTAGTATTATTAGTCTCTCTCACAGAAGATAATTATTATGTAGGTAGCGTGGTAGGCACGGAATACCTGTAACCATTGTGGTAATTATCTACTTTTGTTGCAGTGTAATAACTTGGCACCGACTTCATATTATATTTATTTAGGTATTTATTTAGTTTTTTTTTATTTAATTATTTTAAGTGACTGCTATCACTTTTTTATTAAATAAATTCAAATGAATTTTCGAAGTCCGTCCACCCCATCGACAGTTATGAGGTAAGAAACATTTAAAAAACAGTAGAATTAGCGAACCTCCTCCTTTTTTTTAAAGTTAAGGTTGTCTTGTAAGTTGCCTAAGGTTTGTCTATAAATTAATGAAAATTTACTAAAGCCAACATATAGGCTTACTTATGTACACCTTATTACCTACAAAATTTTATTCGGGGCTGCTAAGCGAGCACTTCAATGTAGATAACTGGAATTAACTTTCGGATCACGATGATTAGAAATAACTATCTAAAGGTAAATGGGTAAGTACTAAGTACCTACTTAGGTACTTAACGTTAATAACTATCTTCAGACATATCGGCATTACACAAATACCATGCGGACACCCCACAGCCGATAACTTCTCAATAGTTCCGCCCACTACCTTAATGGACGACGGTATATTTGACAAAATTTGACAGCATAATGAGAGGGAAGCTCACTGATGATCTGACCCATGTTACAACATCCATTGATTGTGTGGTTGCGAATGCATTCAATACACTGATGCAATATTAATGGATGTATTATTAAAATTACGTAGGCAGTTGTGAAATGAGCATGACGACTTGTCACTTATACAGCTCGAATATGTATAAAATTACAACTCTTTCGACTACTTATCATACAATGAACATCTAATTGTTAAATTAGGAAGATATTCAACTTTCTAGTTCGATGCGATGACACCGACGACACCACGACGCTGCATGACTGACTTAATAAGAGAGCATCTTCGATGGGCGAAATATCTATGCTTATTTAAAGATGTGTATTAATTGATGAACAATTTGTTCCTTCCCTTATTAACCCGATAAACGGCAACTGTACCATACATACATACATATAATCACGCTTGTCTCCCATCGGGGTAAGCAGAGACTATGGCTTTCCACTTGCTACGATCCTGACATACAACTTTCGCTTCTTCTACTTTCATAACTGTTTTCATACACGCTCGCCGGTTACGGGTACTCTTGACCTTGCCTTTTTCCAGAAGGTCTCGGATTTGATCGGCATGCGTACGCCGAGGTCGACCCCTACCAGTTTGCCCATTCATTCTCGCCTCATAAATCTGCTTTGTAAGTCTATTCTCATCCATTCTTTCCACGTGTCCAAACCATCTAAGCATCCCTTTTTCGATCTTAGTCACTACATCTTCTGTTATATCACATGTTTCCCTTATCACGCTATTTCTTTTTTTGTCAATTAAAGTCACTCCAGCTATACTTCGCAGACTTCTCATTTCCACTGCATTAATTTTGCTTTCATGCTTCTTCTGCCATACCCAACTTTCACTACCATACATAAGTGTAGGGATGAGCACTCCCCTATGTACAGCCAACCTGGCCTTCTCAGACACATTTTGTCTGCTCATAAAGGTGTACATAGCCCCATTCACTTGATTTCCTGCCAAAACTCTTCGCTCAATATCCTGGTCACACTTTCCATCCCTCACAAATTTGGAACCCAAGTAAACAAATTCTTTCACCTGTTCCACTCTTTGCCCTTCAATGAAGATTGAGCAATTCGTCATACTTTCTTCTCTTTCAAAAACCATAACTTTCGTCTTGTTTACATTAACTTTCATTCCTCTACTGTTTAGAACCTCATTCATACTATTAACCATCAGCTGCAATTCCTCCGCTGATGATGCTAATATCACCTGATCATCAGCGTATAGGAGGCATTTGACGGTCAGTTCATTCATTTTTAAACCATACATACTCTCTTGCAGTTCTTTCAGACAACTGTCCATGTATAGATTAAACAGCCACGGAGACGCTACACAGCCCTGTCTCACACCCTTTTCAATGTGAAAGAAGTCCGTGCAGGCCCCGTTGATCCTGACACAAGCACTAGAACCCTCATAGAGAGACCTCAGTGCCCGTATCAAGTTGCTGTTCACTCCATACATGGACAATATTGACCACAGTTCATTCCTCACCACTCTGTCATAGGCCTTTTCCTAGTCCACGAATATGCAATAGACCTTTTGACTTTTAGCCAAAACTTTCTCAGCTACGCATCGTAAGGAAAAGACCTGATCCGTACATCCCCTTCCTTTCACAAATCCTGCTTGCACATCCCACATTTTTCCTTCAGTTTCATTCATCACTCTTTTTATCAACACTTTTGCATACAATTTGCCAACGATGCTGAGCAAGCTTATGCCGCGGTAGTTTTTGCACTCTTGCTGCGACCCTTTTCCTTTGTAAAGCGGCACAATGACAGCTTTACACCATTCTGCTGGTACTCCGCCACTTCGCCAGCAAAAGTTAAAAAGGCGGTACAGCTGGCAAGCTACCACGCCACGTCCAGCTTTCAGCATTTCGACAGGAATCCGATCTATTCCAGCAGCCTTTCCTACTTTCATACAATTCAACGCTTCCACTATTTCTCCCATACTTAACTCGCTTTCATCGCCAAATTCATTCAGTTCTAAAACACGCGTATCGCCTTGTATATCTTCTTTTTCGAATAAACTCTCAAAATATTCCTTCCATCTCTTTAGCACACATTCTTCTCCTCTTACAAAACTTCCATCCTGGTTTCTGATGTGATTGAGCGGCGACATTGTCTGCTGACTCCTCACTGTTCTTATAGACTTCCAAAAAAATTTAATATTCCGTTGGAAGTCTTCAGATAACCTTTTATCAAATTTTTCTCTATCATTCTCTTTCTTTCTCATCATCGTCTCTTTTGCAACACGTTTATACCTTTTATATTCATCCTTTGCCATTTTTACATCCTCATCCGTTGCCTCTTGCATTCTTTGATTGGCCTTTGTAGCCAACCAGTCCAACCATGCTTTCTTCTTGCCAGTCAACGCATTAAGAACTTCCGCACTCATTCCCTTTGCCATACGTCCTTGTCGTCTTTTGCTTACCCCACACACTTCAATCGCAACTTCCACAAGTCCTTCCTTAAACGGCTTCCATAATTCTTCAATCTCACATATTTCATCTAGGTTTTCAAATTTTTCACTCAGTTTACTCACAAATTCCTCTTTTATGCCTAACTCTTGTAAATTCTCAACTTTTATTCGCTCTAGTACACTAACGGGTTCATGCACACGATGTCGCCACCGCTGAAACAGACCCCTTACCCGGCTAATAACCAAGAAGTGATCTGTGTCGATCCCGGTGCCACGGTACGCCCGAGTGTCTAGCACTTTCTTTCTCAGTCTTGCGTCTACTATCACAAAGTCAATCATGCTTCTCTGATCTCTTTCCTCTCTTGTAAACAAGTGGATATCCTTGTGGTTGAATATGGTATTAGTTACCACAAGATTTCTTTCCAAACATACTTCTAGCAAGCTTTCTCCATTTTCATTCACTCGTTCATCACCAAACTTTCCCAATACACTTTCGTATCCATCGCGCTTCACTCCCACCCAACCATTAAAATCACCTAACATCACTATTCTCTCGTTTCGTTTACATTTATCCAGAATATCACTCATACTCTCCCAAAATGCCTGCCTCTCGCTTTGGTCTTTTGAAGACCGGTGCCACCGGAGAGTGATGAGAGTGGATGCGGAGCATACACTCCCAAAACAAAGATGCGGGTAAGTCCAACCTTCAGTCTTAGCCAAAGGAGTATTGGGCTCACACATTCATACTCTGTCACACACTCATTCATTCTCGCGGAAAGTAGTACACCGACCCCCTGGCATGCTGTGCTGGTTGTCGCTACACCTGACCAATAGGCCGTATAGGCTCCGTGTGTCGTGGTGTCGCATCCTTTCCGCTTTGTCTCATTCACTCACAAAATATCAAGATGCCTCTCTTGCATCATCTTACATACCTCCTCAATTTTATCTTTCATTCCTCCTCTCACATTTAATGTAGCAAAGTGGCTAACCCTAGTCCACTTTTCGCCTCGATGGGAAACGAGACGTGATGGGTGGCGAACCACATCGCCGCCGTTCTTGGTTTTAAATTTTACTACCATTGCATTCCCACGAGAAGCTAGGGAATTAAATTAGTCCACCTGAACAGAGCCCCGCTTGTCCAGGTAAGGCTAGCCTTGTTCTGGGTTCGCCCGGGCCCAGGGCAATTAGGCACGCTTAAGACTACCCTCGCCCGTAGCCACGTAGCTCATCGGCACGGCGACCTTGGCTTGGCGGATAGTGGAGCGGATCAGGATGGGGTAGGAAGGGATTCACGGACAAGGAAATGGATAAGGTAGGAAAGGACGGGGTAAGAAAGGATCCAAAACCATCTGTAATTCAAACCTAAAAAAATCCAACAGCCAGGACAGATCTTACCAACAACTGTACCAATGTCTGGAAACTTATAAAAACTGGAAATAAATACTGGAATTAACAAATATTTTATAAGAGGTGACGACGAGGTGGTAGCCAATGTCTGCAGGAAACACTGGGGCTATTAGATATGACTGTTTATTATTATATTAATATACATTTGAACTAGATAGCAATACGGTGACTTCGGACTCCCAAGCTATAATTTATAATAGCTCAAAGCACAACAATATCGGGCACACGTTCAAACTCAGCTATTACATTTAGTAGGTACATTATAGCTTACCATACGTTAGATCTTGCTTGCTATTTATATACCTTCTTTATCAATAGTATAACGTAGTCTGAAGTCACCTTTATGTACAAAATCATGTGCTTAGAAGTAGGTATAGTTATTCATAAACAAGTCAAATTGTTACAATCACATCACACAGATGAAAAGCCCTACTGTACCACGGGTTGGTACAGTACCTGGCAAACAACTTGAGCATCGTGTGAGGTGGTGGGAGACAGTTTGCGCATGTACACTTACGTGCAAAAATATTGTGTCAATGAAAAACGCTTTTTTTTTTATTGACATTTTATTGTGTTTGCTAATAACTTTTTAGTTGGTGGTATAGAGAGAAAAGAGTTGCTGCACGAAGTTGCTCATCGTTGCTCAAGAAGTTTGCCGATTACTGTACACTGTACAGGGTTTAGTTTTTAGTCACGACCTCGTCCATTGATCTGCCCATCTTTCGTAGGTGAGGCTATAGGGCTCCAAAGACTTTGATAGAGCCCAATCGCATAAATTCCTTACAATAAAATTATTCTACAACCACATTATTAACATCAAAACTGCATTAAGCAATTACTGATGTTCACTATTAAAAGCCGTAGTTAAAGACACATTTTTTACAGCAATTAATATTAATGCTTCCCAATAATACCTACTTATTAATTCAGATATACGGATAAGCTAAGTACCTACAACTATCTAGTTGCATGATGTGTGAAATTGTATCGAGTATTAATGCCTGCCTGTCAAGTTAGCACAATTATACGCAATAGTCACATAATTACACGCTTTATACTAACAAGGGGAAGGTTTTTTTGTGTGGTGGGATCAATTAAGATTCACGTAATACTTGCCTATCTACTAGGTATCGCTATAATGCCTTTAATGTATACTTCAACTTCACATTAAACATTTTCACGTTCCCACATTCAAATCCACTAAAATTACACTAAGGATCATTTGGGCCTTATAGTATCGACTAGGGTCGGTCACACCAGCTGGTAACTTCTCTGAAGGATGTCCCAGGTTTCCCGGCATATTTTGGCTATATACTTCATAGTATCTATTGCTCCTTGGGTCTTACTTAATAGAGTAACAGTTTTATTAAGTATAGCCAGTAGATAAGTAAGTGAATATTTCTTAAGAAAACTAATATTACCTAAAGGTCGGCATGTCTACCTCTAAACATTGTGAAACTTTTTATCCTAGCGATTGTCTATGTGAAAATTAAAGAACAAAAATAAATATTGACAATTTGACTCGAATGTCAAATCATAAAAGAAGAAAAGATCTTCGCTTGTGTCCAAAGCAGTAATATATTGCAATAATACTTTATATTTTCGCAATGGCCGTCTGCTTGCCAATGGAATCCAACCCGGACACGATGAATAAATATATGCAAAAACTGGGCGTATCAGACAAATGGCGTATGGTTGATGTCCTGAGTTTGGAAGACGATGCCTTAGGCTGGGTACCACGACCAGTACTAGCCGTAGTTCTGCTCTTTCCCTTATCCGAAGCCTATGAAAAGCACCGCAAAGAGGAAGAGAATGCACTCCAGGATAAAGATTCTCCACCAGCAACAGCAGACGTCTTCCATTTGAAGCAAGTACTTAGCAATGTATGCGGAACCATAGCTTTAGTACATAGCATTGCAAACAACGTCAACAAAATCGATGTCAGTGATGGTCTTCTCAAGAATTATCTCAATGAAGCTAAAGGCCTAGATGCTTGTGCTAAAGGAGCACTCTTAGAAAACTCTACTGCAATTCTTGAGGCTTATAAAGAAATTGTAGAACATGAAGAGATTTCTTCTGAGGAACCTGTGAATAATCACTTTGTAACTTTTATCCATAAGGATGGAGGTTTGTATGAGCTGGATGGTCGCAAGTCCTTCCCAGTAAGTCATGGGTCTTCTACTCCAGAGACTCTGCTCGAAGATGCTGCAAAAGTGTGTCGTCAATTTATTGCCAGGGATCCTGATAACATTGGTTTCACTGTGGTGGCGCTGGTGCCTGCAGCCTAACAGGCTACTAATAATTATGTAGAGTATTTCTTTGTTTTTAATTTAATTTAAAGTACTTATTGCAATTATATTGTTCTTACCTGATATGGCATTTATTCTTTATCCTATCACTTATCAGCTTATCCCTAATTCCTTTACACCCTATTACCTATATTGCTTCCATGTTTGGGACCTCTATTGAGTTCCATCTAACTGCTGAAATGTGGTTGTCTAGTATGCCTCTGCCTACCGCTACGGTGCTATTGTATGTATGAGTTGAGTTGTACTGGTAATAGTGGAGAAAAAAGTGAATAATATCACCTGTCTGCAAGTAAGTACCTACATCGTTACGCAGTGCGTAAAATGGCTTTCATTAATTCTCTTCATTAGCAAAAGCCGGCACTTTCAGTTCACATAAAGCTGCATTGACGTCGATTTAAGTCCTTAACTCATAATTAATCGCACAGCATTTAACAAATCACCATCCGGTGTTCGAAACGGTGTGTTCGTCTCAATTAAGATATCTGCGCACACTGCAAACAGGACTCCTGCATTCCTCCTTAGAATTCTGTATCTTCGGAAACTAATTAAAAATTCGCCTCGCCTCCGTGGACTGGTGTTCAATCGAGACGATATAACTTCATTTAAAAACGAGCAATCTTGTCGAAGATAAGGGCTGGCGAGAAAACAACGAAGAGCAGAGCTCGCCACACGCGGCTACGACGCTCGCCAACAAAAAGACAAACCAAACAAACAACTCCAAACTTTTAAATGGAACGCGAGAGAATTCACCGCGTTAACTATGTCGATACTGGGAAGGACGCGACATCGGTAAGTCACGTCACCGAATAAATGATGCTGGCACTGAAATAAATATATAAATATTGTGTAAATAAAGAAAATAATACGGCGGGGACCCGAAATGCTTTAAATATTCAAATGAAGCGAGCCGAGGTGAAATACGAAGGTGCGCTGGCTCGAGTTGAGCCCAATTAAATCGGTGCCACTGAGGTAGAAATTAAAAACAAAAGGAAGATGACGGGGGTCCGGCGCGCATTTTTCTCATGAGTATTATTAGCGCGATGTCAACCCACAGAAAAAATGGAGAGCTAGAGGGTTGTCGTACCCGCGATCATTATCGACAAGCTGCGTTTTGTATTGTTTTGATAAGTGTGATGCGTTTGCACTGCGACGTTTTGTTGACACTTTATACACATGTGATTGATAAGGGCCTCTCTAAATTAATTGCGTTGCGTTTTAAACGATATTTTTTCAAACTTTTTTGTTTGTAAATTCTTGAATCTTAGCAATCTAATTGGTAGTCAGGCAATTTGGAAATTCCACAAATGGTCAGCCATCTCAGGACTAACCGTAGCGAGAGATTCAGTGATCGTTTACAAAACACTGAGCTAAAGAGAGTCTTCGTAAATCCGGAAGATTCGATCAGGGAGACGTGGGTAGGCTGTCCTACTTGCTGAAACCACACGGCGCTGCTACGTATTATTTAGGGACGCCTGTGTATTCTATTCCCTATAGAGAAATGAGGTCCCCAGGGGAGCTAGCAGGACTACGAGACCTTCAGTACCTAAGTTACTAGTAAAACATTGCACTTGTTTGATATCGGTGCCTACGTTGTAGAACATTTAGGTGAACAAACTTACCTGTGAATATGCAAAAATGACCCTAAATATTACAATCAAATGATTATTCTGGTAGTACCACAGATAATATTATATATTCTATAGTAGTACCTACTCGTACCTTGCCTAGTAATAAATTCATAACAAAAGTCGAAACCCGAGTCGTGCACAAAATAGTGCGTCAATCAACGCTCGCCCTGTACAGGAGATGAATTGATGGTGAAAAACACGAGTTTAAGCTGTCTGAACTATAGTCATTAGTCATACGATTGCCTGGTGAGAACAGATTTAATATTTGCCTATAAATCAATTACATACGTGTGGGGAGTCGCTTACCATTTAACGCTCTATTATAGAGCTTTCTTAAACGGCTGGATGATAAATTACCTGATCGATTTACAATTAGCTGTCGTACTAGTTATTGCGTATATAAGTGGTCATAAGCGATCTAAAGCAGCATAATATACATAATTGTGAGTAATATTAATAGATCTATATCCATGTATACGCATTCTTGAAGTGAAAGCTAATAATATTCCCCTTTTTAAGAAAATTGCGCGAACCGATAAGCGTGTAATTTGACACAGTTAAAGTTCTTTCCTATAAAATGCATTTTAAAAAGTTAATTAACAAAAAAAGGAAGCACACATGATAGTCACATAGATAAAATATTATATCAGGTTTGTTATAAATTTGAAATTTAAAAGTTGAATGAATTACAGTCGAATTTCGACGGCCAAATTTAATTATAGCATTATTTATTTAATTTCTTGGGTCAAAATTTGGGAGTAACATCTCGTCGCTCAGGTTGACCTAGACAGAGATAGCAAGAGGACCTGGACCTTGGACCTCTCCGAGAAGGGCTGGTTCGAAGTGGGCAAAAGCACTTGCAAAATTTTGAAGGAGGCTTTAGTCCAGCTGTTGAACAGTATAAACATGCGTCATTCCCAATTATAATTAAATGCAGTAAGGTTTTTTTAAATGAAACCTTATTCTTTTTGTAATTTTGCCAAAAAAAAATTGTTTTAATATTATTATCACAATTACGAGTTTACTTACTTACTTATAAAGTTTCATTAACACCGTCTTTATGACCTCTACTGACACACACAACCATTTTTCTCCAAACCAATTGCATTTATTTTTCACAATAAGGACCAAAGTGCTTGTTAGAAAGTTAAACTAACATACTCCAAAATAATTCATAACTCGTGTTCTAAACATAAAACAAATTACAAGGAGTTTATATACCTTTAAGATTAACACTTGGTAATAGAAAACCAGCCTTGGATGACGACTTATTATGTAGATGAGATACAGTTGAAGGGTTACGCAGTCCTTGGTAGAAGGTCTCCACAGGGGTTCCACTGCGGCCTACCGACACTCATCACTATTCAATAAGCTCCATTTATTGAAATTACATAATTTGTGTGTGAATAATGACGATTGTGATGAATCTTCGTGGGCGATGCGAGTGACTTAAACCCGATTAACTTTTGACCGGCATACGATATTAATATTAGCTGTTCGACACTCGCTCGGCTTGGCTTAATGACATGGAAATAGACTCGGCCATAAGCCCTCGTTGACTCCATTGATTGCTGGCATCGTTTATTTGAATGGACAGTACTGTATGTTTGGAATGATTTGTAGTTAAATGAAGTATCTAGTTCCGCAGCGTATTTAATGAGACTGGGAAATGTAATGTATAGGATTCGTATAAAGAAATGTTATTGAGGTCGTCAGTATTAATATTTGAAATATCGATAGTCATAGCAGAACTGGGGCCCTTTTCAGGCTTTCCAGGCTCTAACCTCTAAGTCGTGCACCTGCTGAATAAAGGACAAGGCCCTGACGTTCTTAGACTTCTAAGCAGAAGGTCAAACCTTGCCAAAAACTAAAAGTCACATCATAATTGCTCCAAGCAGCTAATAAAGGGGAACTCGGGCTGCAAATCCAGTTAGGGTTTAAGCTGTGCTTAACAGCTCGCATGTGACTACTTCAACAAGGAATTCTACATTATCATCATTATTAACAAAACGATCTGCATTGTTATAAATTGGAGTAAAAATTCTTGACAGTACGGCATACCCAAGGTACCTACCTACAATCAATTTTACTTTCTCGTCACGGAATCCAATGTGTCAATTTCTTGAACGTCCTGTTCAAGAAATCGTTATATTTATCATCTAAGCAGTTATTTATGCTTTCCACCTGGATTTCTGTGTAAACGACCGAAATCCTGTCATCCCACTACGTAGCTGGATGATACATATAAACAAACAGAGCGCCTGAGCAGGCACATTGCCCATTTACGACTTCCGAGAATCCCCGAAGGTACACGAGTGTCCACGACGTTCTCCTAAAAACGGTAAATTCTCCAAATTAACTACATTCTGACCAGTCTTGACTTGTATTTATTAATATGAGATGTGGATTAATTTGTGTTAGGCCTTCAATGTTTTATCGTGGACCTTTTTGTTTAGATGACAATCTCGGAATGGAGTTGAAAGATCTTGTGTTAATTGGTGGTTTGACGGGATCTACATTAGATTGGGCGACATCACCGTGTTAGGTTACACCGGCACGTTACATATTATTGGAAAAATGCACTGTCGATAATAACTGATAAGACACATTTTTTATCAGGTTAAACTAAATATTCATTACCTACTTAAAAAGTAGGATCTATATCGGCATTCGGGCTTGTAACATACATAATTATTATTGTTTATTGAAACTCGTACCTAGAAGCGAGTAGATTGGATCCTACCTATTAACCCTAAAGATAAAATGACGTAATTGACAACTTGACGGATACAAAGGTAATTAGAGTATGATATTGGTCAGACTAGTCACGACTCAGACACGAAGGACCTGACTGACAGCTACCCAGCACTGACTCTCATCAAGTATCATTTCGTAGCGCGAATTGTATATAGTAACACCTACAAGGTAGGCTATTTTGCATAAAAAAATGAACAAACAAAAGCCTTTGACATTTCCACTTTTGCATAAAATAATCATTGTAAATATTCATGAACTTATCACTCGGTAGTCAACGAAGGAAATAAAACAGTTGTAGATTTAAAATTCGGCAGCGGCCGCCCGCAGAGCGACTTACTCCTTCAATTATGTTCCGAATGAATTCCATTATACAAGCCAAGAGTTTTACTGCCGTGATATTAAGACGACAGTACTCGTAAACCCACCTCTTGATTGATAAATTCTCTTTAGTTACTACCGGAGCGTCGGCCGCATTATGATCGCTGATGGACCAAAGTTGAATGTCATATCATATCTGCCTGCAATGTCCCTATAGAGAGCGCTGATTCTCGACCACATGATGTGAATGCGTGAAACGTCATCTGTGTCATGTCGACGTTCCTAAATATGAGACAAATGATGTATCTATCTCCCGTAAATTTGCGTCCACGCATTCATGTCGTTTATAGCAAGAATCAGTGCCCAATGTTAATTTTTATGTAGGCCGGTTGTCCTTCGTAATATCAGTAGGTATGTTGTTATTATTTAAAATCCCGATGCCTTCCGAGGAACAGCCAAGTCGGTACTTATGTTCATTTGATACTGTTCAAGTTACCCGCGAGAGAACATTCACGCCCAAAGCATGGGACCGTTAATTGTCAGAATATTTCAACGTTTGTCCAGTAGGATGTTTTAATTAGTGTCCGACCGAAACTGGTTTTCCAGCCGAAACCGAAACCGAAACCGAACTTTCGGCCCCAGGGTCAGTTTCGGCCGAAACCGAAACCGAAACCGAAACTCACGTGTTCACATTGAAAAAAAAAAAAAAAAAAGATCCAGCCAAGTGCGAGTCAGATTCCCGCACAGAGAGTTCCGTTACAAAAATTACGTTTGTTGTGTAGATGTTTTTTTCTGATTTTAGTAGGTATTTTTTGTTATAGCGGCAACAGCACATGGTGAGGTGGTTGGTGGTGGCAGTGTCTTTTGAAATCTCCAACGCTTTCAACACCTTGCCCTGGAGCTGCGTTTGGGAGGCCCTTATTTACCATGGAATGCCTCAATGCCTCGTCGGGGCCTATCTTTCCGAGAGGACCATGACTTACCCGAGCTGGCTAGGGCAGGGTCGGCGAGATGTGTCGTTCGGTGTTCCATAGCGATCGTTTTTAGAACTGCTTCTGTGGAACATCGGTTACGATTGGGTGCTGCGTGGTCTGTTGCTCAGAGGTGTTGGCGTACCCTAATTAAACCGCGAGGAGCAACGCAGCCCTAAATGCCACCTGTGGGATCCAGCTTACATATAGAGGGCGTCAGCATCAGCATCGAGCTCTCGATAACGTATCGGGGGCTCGTACTCGATAGCCGGTGTAACTTCGGATACCACTTCCGAAGTTTGGTCCCAAAACTGAGGGAGGGGGTCATCAGGCGCACTCTCGCGCTTATTGCTCAATATCAGGGACCCAACGCTCCCTGCAGGAGACTGTACCTTGGGATCATGCGGAGCATCGCCCTATATGGGGTCCCCGTATAGGCGGAGATCCTGATGGCCAGCAATGCGGCTAGATTGCTTAGCCCGCAGAACGCGATGGCTGTCAGGGTAAGGATAAGGGGATACCGCATGATCTCAGTTGAGGCGGCATGTCTTCTAGCCGGGACTCCTCTATGGGACCTGTAGGCGAGGGCCCTCTCTTTGTTAAAATGGCGCAAGAAGGCACTGGAGCGAGGCCATATGCCCTCCCTGTAAACAGGTCATGCTCGTGAAAGAGGCGGGAGAGTACTCTCCCACCCAAGTTGCACAGTCTGCGGCGGCGCGCCCTATACTATCAGCCTCTTTGACCAGGGTCCTGAGAACGTCTGCTCACCGTCCTTATAGAAGCAGGCCCTAGACGATAGCGTGAAGTGAAAGATTCATTCACGCCCCCCTCAAGCACCGGGATAACAACTGAACAACCCCTCAAAGACGTGGCCGCAGTATGCATCATTCCGAGGGCATACTCGGGGCTCCCAATGCGTGGTTTTTAGTCGGTAGGACTCCGGCATAGACCTGTAGGAATTCCCTCACGTTAAAAAAAATGGCAGCAACAGAAATACATCATCAGTGAAAATGTTAGGCCTCTATCTGACAGATAGAGGCCTAACATTCAGACGGCTAGGCCTCATATCTCTTTAATAGGGTCCCGCTGTAACCCCTCCGTGTGACAGTCCGACTCGCACTTGGCTGGTTATTTTTTAAAAGGTGCAGCAAGTTCCACCAAGTACCATCAATCAACGGTATAAATCTTTTCAAGTGTTCATTTTAGAAATATCTACACCTAAAGATGAGTTTCTTTCTTTTACGTGTGGAATTACACAAATAGATTCTATTGCGAACTCCTACCGACTAAAACCACACGGTGCTCTGCTACTAGCTCTTGGCCGGTTTTGGCTACATTCTAGAAGTGTATACTTAATACATGTTAGTACATGATCTGTAAAAAAATAACTGTAATACAGCCTGCTGACAGACAGACAGACGACCAACACAGTCAACGGAACCGACAAAAAAGGGGTAGGGTTATGTAATGTCCTAGATCTTTAGGATTCAGTAACCAAAAGTAAAAAAGGAGGTCTAAGACATAACACAGGGGTAACTGTCTAATACTTCTCAATGATTGTAATTGCTTGTGGTTTAAATAAAGTTGTATTATTATAACTATTGATTGGAAGTCCTTTGTAAATTTCTAAATCTTCGGTTAGTAATATATTAACTGGTTGGGCTGACCCCAACCACGTCACAAGCAGAGCCAGGCACTCAAAATTCGTGAACACGTGAGTTTCGGCCCGGCCGAAAGTTTCGGCCCGGCCGAAAGTTTCGGCCCATTTTGGCCGAAACCGAAACTGCGGCCGAAACTCGATTTTTTGGCCGAAACTGGCCGAAACCGAAACCGAAACCGAAACTTCGGTCGGTCACTAGTTTTAATGTAATGATCATTTTTATATAATATGTGGTCATCATTTACTTTTAATGGTGTCTTCTCTTGAATACAAGTGACAAAAGTTATTCAAATAATGTTAATGATTAGGTACTTGAAACGACCAATCTTAGCTAGGCTCAAACACAGCTAAGTCTGATTGCTAAGTTTATAATGTAGTTAATACCTACTATAAAAATTATATATATTCAGATATCTGTAAGAAGTAGGTAGGTCCCATCTATACATACAGGACTTTTTGAAATGTGTCTTCACTACCATGAATTTCACCCACTTCTCACTGCTGTATAGCTCCTCCTTGCGTCAAGATCGATGGCAGTAACCTCTGACGATTTAAAGGATGACAGAAATGTCCCAGGGAATGCCATCGGTCTTAAAAACCAAGTTGAATTTAAAATTTTACTAGCTGTTAGTCTCAAATGCTTCTGAGTGTTTTCTCACGGCAATAGGCTCACCACCTGTTTTGTGAAACTAAATACAATCGGTGAAGTGTAAGCGTATAGAAAGTCTCTGCTCACCCTTTCGTATTTGCATAGGTATAGGAGGGAGGATTAATATATACGAATCCTCTCGGTAGATGATTGAGACATAAAAAAAGTAAAAAGTCGAATTTGTAGAAAATATAATAATGCACTATGAAAATTAAATCCTGTATTTAATCAATAAAATGTATTGGTTATTCTGTCTAATTCTAGTAATAAAGTCTTGGCAGAAACGGTTGACAGTACAAAATGGCAACTTCTCAAACAGCTTCGATACAAGTCCTATATGAGTAATTTCTGAACTGAGTATTTCTATTGACTAAAATCCAAATACTACTGACGACGTTTTCAAAAACCAATCTTACCTGCAAGTGGTTAATTTGCAGACCAATAAGACTACAATGCACGAAGTTGTGGCGTAGAAGAGACCACCTGCATAGGTTAGCGGTGCAGACGAGTCGGGAATAAAATCAGTGTGTCTCAAGTCGCGGAAATGTTATAATCATGGATCAAAGAATTAGCCATAACTCTTATAATATCTGTTCCTGAGTTTATTAGGTACCGTAAGCAGAAGGTGAGCACATTCAGCTGCGCGTGGTTTTAATCGGTAGCAGAAAAGCATCCATGACTGTCTGTTAACACTTAAAAAACTCAGTAAGCTCTATAAGGATGTGACCAAATTTTAACATATTGCACAAGCACAATCTGCCTTGATTTGATTAATGAAATTCAAAGCTATCTACATTTTTATCCCCGAATTCCCACGGAAACGTGAACTACGCTGGTTCGTCCCACGGGACGACTGCTTGTACTAGAATAGTGCTTTTTTACCGTGAGAAAAACCCTACATGGGTTCTATGTCGGACTTCTACCGACTAAAAACCACACGTATCCTACCTAACAGCCTTCGGTTGGGAGCCTCGGGTAAGCCCTCGAAAGGATACCCCAGGTCAAACACTATAATAGTGCTAGCAGCCGTGCCGTGAGATCTAGGTAGACAAACAATGAGCAGTAAGATTATGAAACGTTGCCATTTATACTAATAGATATAATAAATAGTTACTGATACCTATATTGTCACATCGAATCTCAGATACTTTAGGATAACCGTTTGTTAGTTTCAAGAACAATCAATGTATCGTCATGTTTGGTTAATTGGTAATGTGGTGGCCCTGTGAAAGGGGAGTGGGTAGATTAATGAGCGGCTACCGCTGCTTATCGGGCAGCATCTCGCGCATGACTGATCATCTGTCGTGCGCCTGCGCCTCTATACCAGAGTAGGGTTGTGACAGGTGGTACCTAAGTTTTGTCGATACATTCTGAATAAATATAGATATATTATATTTTTTGCTTTTGAAAAATTTGATTTTATTTGGTAACAAATGTCTAAAGTATGCCTTTGAAAGTTTTGAGGTTTGGGAATCATTTCAGAAATATTAGGTCCAAACAAATGGTCACATCTGCCGAAGTACGGATCCTTAATCGAGTCTCATTAATCAGTATAAGCTAAATTAGGTAAGAAGAAAACAAAAGCACCTTAAATAATTGTACTGTGGATGGAAGACGGTGAGATCATACGAGTGAAGACTTTTTGAAAATAGAATGTTTCATTGGTGAGTAAAACCAGTTCCAAAACTTTTTTACTATTTTTATCTTTTCATTGTAAAATTTGCCGCTATTTGCACCTTGAAAATGGGTGCATGAGTAGAAATACATTAGGTAAGCATTAGGTATAAATATTTATAAAAGTAAAATAGTTATGCATTTTCTTTTACCCAACTTCTTTCAATGTTCATAATGAAAGATGAATATTGATTTACTTAGTACTTAGACAGCTTGACAAACAAATTTGAAATTATGAATATTAAGG
The DNA here is from genome assembly GCA_933228765.1 of Miltochrista miniata. Classification (NCBI taxonomy): domain Eukaryota; kingdom Metazoa; phylum Arthropoda; class Insecta; order Lepidoptera; family Erebidae; genus Miltochrista; species Miltochrista miniata. Next base: position 30,700,894 of record OW121752.1, on the reverse strand, counting down.
ATTTAATATTATTCTCAATATCGATAACTGAAATTTATAAACGCCCATCCCTAGAGTCGTGATATGACAGTGGCTGGTGGTTTCCCAGAACTGTATTGGTACCTTACGAGCACCGTAGCACATTCAAGCTGCCTTTTTTCTCCGCACTATAGTTTTATTGGACGCATTCAAATATTTTTGTCGAGATCAAACGAACGTTTAGATAGGTGCATTAGAATTAATGTTGGACATCACTTACACAAGTATGGAGGAACAGTTACTGAGAATTTGAATGTTAAAATACATGTATATGTTACAATAAATTGTTCTCACGCCATTTCTATACAATATCCATTGTTTAGTAATGTTGTGTTCGGATTTTAAAATATTAGTGTTATTTGCTAAGAGCTATTCTTAAAGCTACTGTATGTACCTCATTATTTTTGATTAATAGGTTCATTTTTGTAATCTAACATTTTAAATGTGAAGGTTTGTTTGGATATATGTGTGCGTGGACGTTTGTTACTTCTGTATGTAAAAACTATTGAATGAATTTTAGTAAACCTTAACAATTATGTAGTTTATATTGGCCAATATGTGGTAGATATAACGTTTTACCATCTTCGTGATATAGTTGGTGTGTTCGCTGTAAAACTACAGTTTGTTGTAGGTTGTGAGAGCTAAGGTCAAGACACACTTGTGAAAATCCAATATTCATGGCAGCGGAGCTTAATGCTTTTTCCGGTAATTAGTAGGTACTCTGGAGCCCCAATAAGATGTACGGGGTCAAAGCCAACCTCGTATGGATATGCTGCACCTGTTGAAAAACGGTCAACCGCTCACAGAGCCGCCCTTACAGGATTACGTTTCATTTGTTTCCAATAATTGTTGGAAAGTAAGTAACAGAAAGTTTATTAAACTTGCTGCTACTAACAGCGAATAAGGTTCGGTATCCACTAAATCAGAGAGGAGGTGCTTTCTCTCAACCAATCAGATTTCGGTATTTCCCCATCCGACATGTGGAAATTACGAAATCTGATTGGTTATCAAAACACATCGCTCCTCTCCGCTTAGTTCAGGCTCCAAATCTTGTTCTTGGATTCAACTGGAATGGACGATGTAGAAGAATTACATAGGTATCTAACTACAATGAGGTCCCCATAATTTGACTTGGCTACCAACCCCACACCTAGATATCCCCATATTTAGACAGTTGTTTTTGCTTTCAACTAAGCTAGATGAGCACACTATCGTGATTCACATCAACAGACTGTTTGCAGAAAAAATTAAGAAAGAATCTGACAGTTAAGCTTGTCCCCTGGGGATATCCTTCCGAGGCCTTACCCGGGGCTCCCAACCGTAGGCAGTAGGTAGGCCAAGTGTTGGCTTTTTGTCGGTAAGAGTACCTAAATAAAAAAAAGTTTGTCGTGGTTTTAATTTCTTTTTTACGTGTAGGATCCTCATGGATGCTATACCGCACATCTACTGACTAAAAACAATATGGCAATTTAATCTGCCTACGGCCTGGAGTCCCGGGTGAGGGTTTCCAAGGGGAAGGATAGCCCCAAGGCTCCCAACACTATGTTACTGGGTTGACTGGGAATCGAACCTTTAAGTGATGGCGAATGTCGAAAAAAGTCTTCATACTACATTTGGGTTAAGGAATATAGCTGGGCAAATAAGGAACACCCAAAAAAGTGAAGTCAATCAAAGTCTATAGAATTGAATGTTAGAAATTAATGATTTTCTTTATTTGCAACTAGATGGCGTTAGTAGTATTCTATTTGCATTAGTTGATCTGTCGTAGCCATAGATTTAGAATGTATTTGAGAGTAGCGAAAAATTCTAAATCTATGGTCGTAGCACCCATCGTTCGTAGCCAGTCAAAATTGTTGGGAGTCCTGGGACATCCTTTCGAGGGCTTACCTGGGGCTCCCAACCGTAGGCTGTTGGGCGTTACGTGAGGTTTTTTAGTCGGTAAGAGTCCGGCATAGCATCATGAAGGATTTACCCTCACGTTAAAAATAACCAGTAAAAATTTGCAGAACCAACTTCATCCTATGTGAGGGAACATGTGGGGAACGTTTAGTCAGTTCTAGTCCGGCATGGAAACCATGGGGATTTTCCCACATAAAAAGATGTTAAGTTTGTTTATTAGAATGCACTGATTTCAGGGACGACTAATCAGAAGTGAATAATATTTTTATTGGATAGAACGTTTATATAAGAAAGCTAATAAGGATTAGGTTCGGAAGGACTAGATTGTATAAAACGTCTGTGTTAGCTAAATGTCCGGGTTGAAAAAAAAACTTGAAGAAGAAGAAGAAAGAAAGAAAGAAAAATAGTTTATTCCACACAAAAACATACAGAATATCTTTAACAGTAAATAATATCTTACAATTTACTAATACTTATACACTAAAAACATTCTATTTTTTTTGCCGCACACTCCGTGGAATAACGGCCGCCTCTCAGCATTATGCTGTCTGCATGTAATTCATGCAGAACATGTAACTTGTACCTACTTATATTTGTTCCATCCTCGCCCTACAACCCAAGGTAGCGTAGCAGAGTCACAAACATCGGTGGTAGTCTAGCATTATTGTAAAACTAGGAAATTATTTACTGTATGGAAAATGATCTACCATGTCGTTCCAAAGTTTAAGTATTCAGATACAAATATTGACTCATTTTTTAACGTGGGGATAATCCGTCATGGGCTATGCCGGACTCTTACCTACTAAAAACCACCCTTTCCCTACCTATTGCTTACGGATAGGAGCCCCGGGTAAGCCCTCGGATGGATATCTATACTTCTATACTATACTAATATTATAAAGCTGAAGAGTTTGTTTGTTTGTTAGTTTGTTTGTTTGTATGGTTGAACGCTAGGATCTCAGGAACTACTGGCTGGATTTCTAAAATTCTTTTACAGTTTCATAGTTCATTTATTGAGGATGGCTATAGGCTATAAAACATCACGCTAAGATGAATAGGGGCGAAGCAGCAATCAATAATGTTTCGAAAACGAAACCCATGACACCGAGCGATTGAAGCATTCTGTTCTCCCAGCTCACAAACATATTTCTTTCTCGTTTTTTATATGAACATCTTTGACATTTGGGAGTCGGTTCACTTATTAAATTAGTCTTTGTATTTAAATGAACGATTAATTTATACGTCCGAATGCTTCTGGGTGGAGATTTGTGAGCTTGTTGTGTGGACTAACATCGATAGGTTTTACTGACTTGTGAATTGATTGAACATTGTTTTTGGCTTTTTATCAACTTAGGTATACATTGTAGCAAACTAGCTACATCAGAAAATATAGTTTTAAATGTCAGAAAATGGAATTCTGTGCTTAATAGTGACAGGTGTTATAATTCAATTTACGTAAACACTGGCACTAATTTGAACATATGCATTTATAGATTTTCTTTTTTAACCCGTGGAAATGCTCACGGAAGTCGAACCGATTCCCCGGATGAATAATCCCACTGAAAGTGGTACTTACTTTGTAAGGGGTTAGTGCTACTTGGTTTAATAGCTTTGGCCAGTGAGTTCATAAGAAAGTTTGAAGTTGTTGCTATATTCTGTAGCTGTGAAAATTGGTGAGGAAATGTTTTTCATTTCGAAGTACAGGTATCTAAAATTTCAAAAGTCGTGGTCCCGTATAGCGTTCTCATGTTTACTTTTAAAAATTCTAATTGAGACAAACGCCATTTGCGCTGATGACTTGTGTGGAGAAAAATATGCAATGATGCAGGTGCAATATTGTATTATTTAAAAAAAGAAAGAAAGTTAACATATCTGTGCTGCTATTAATACGTCCAGCGAAAACGTTGGACTCTTTATTGAGAAAATTTATACGTAAAAGTGCATGAAGCATGTTTTAAAATGAATTACAGTCGAATTTCGACGGCCTATGAATCTCTAGTAAAAATGAGGATGTTGACGTTTGATACGATACTCAGACAGGCCTTATGTATGAGTTATGACATAATATTGGTATAATGTACCTAAAGGATTTTTTTTATACTTCTCAACTGCCCACACTCATAAACTTGCAGATATATTGTTCAAGAGAAATTATTGCTAGAAATCACGCGATTTGAGAACGAGTGTTGTGTTTCGTGGTGTTATTTAAAAAAATAACAACGTGTCGACGTGAAGCCGCAAATTGTTTTAACGATAGGTGTGGTTGGCATTATGCCATTATATTATTTTATCTACTCTGATACTATAATACAAAGATTATAAAATTGAAATCAATACTCTTATGACAAACATTACGCATAGGCCAAAAAAAAAGTTTTATTACGATACAGGTCTTGTATGGACACCTGTATCATAATAAAACTTTTTAATCATTATGATACACCATAAACAATCTCCAGCTGAAAAAGAAATTTGAACCTCTACTTTAAAAAAAAAATGTGTTTCCAGAGTAGCGAAAAATCCTAAATCTATGGTCTCCGCAGCCTAAAAAAAAAAAAGAAACACGCATGCGCAATCGATGTTTGCGCCTTGGCGCCAGCATTTTACATTTAAATTAAACAAAGTTTAGTTTTGTTTGTAAAATAAATTAGTTTTTGTGTAAAAACATGTCTTAAAGCGAGGATGGTGGTAATTGTACACCACCAGACATTCTGGAAACTGCGTCATACATGACCATGAACCTGTTACCGGCGAAATCAAGGAGCAACTATATATCACAAAATGAAATCAGGTATTATAGTATGAGAGTAGATAAAGTAGTGTATGACACTGTACATAACTTGGTCTTATAACACTCGTGTGATACTATAAAAAAACTCGCCTACGGCTCGTTTTTTTAAAACACACTCGTGTTATAAGAACCCTTATTATGCAACAGTGTCATAAACTACTAATATATGGCAATATTATTATTATCATTCATTCGAATTTTGAATAATATTCAAAATGCAAAAAGTCAGCGTTATGTACTTTCGTCAGAAAAAAAATCTGAATTACTGCCTAGTCGCGCCTAAAGAAGTTTTTTTTCTTTCTACTTCAAAAAAGACTATGTTTAAATTTAACACACACATACATCTGTCATTTGTCAGAATTTATTTCATAATCAAAAAAAGAGTTTTCAAAGCTTCATATGACTGGCCGTAACTTTTATTGCCAGGTTCTTTCTCATTGGGTTCTAGCTATTGCCTTGCGAATAAGCGAATCTGGCACTAAAATGTTAATGTAGTAGCAATAATCTTGACATTCATAGTTTTTACTTTGTAAGCTATAGTCCTATATGAATAAAGAAAGATATTATTATGTACATTTCAATCTTGCTTCCATAATGTTCTTTTGATCTTCAGCATCTCCACGCACTACAATATCTAAACTAATTATTACCTATAAAAAGGAAAGATTTGATGGTTTGTTTGTTTGCATCGAACGGGCTCGGAAACTACTGAACCGATTTGAAAAATTCTTTCACAGTTGGGAAGCTTTTTTTTTTTTTTTTTTTTGTTTAACGTGAGGGAAAATCCCCATAGGATGTTATGCCGGACTCTTACCGACTAAAAAACCTCACGCCACGCCTAACAGCCTATGGTTGAGAGCCCCGGGTAAGCCCTCAGGAAGGATGTCCCGTGACTCCCAACAGACAGTTGGGAAGCTACATTATTCCCGGATAACATAGGCCATATTTTATTCCCATTTTGGGTGAAACCGCGTGACGTCCGCTAATTTATTAGACATATTTCGGGAAAACCACGAGAAATCACTTGCAACTAATTTATGAAAACAAAAACTTAGTGTAACAAGCAAAGACCACACCTATCGTTAAAACAATTTGCGGCTTCACGTCGACATGTTGTTATTTTTTAAAATTACACCACGAAACACAACACTCGGTCTCAAATCGCGTGATTTCTGGCAATAATTTCTCTTGAACAATAAATCTGCAAGTTTATTAGTGTGGGCAGTTGAGATGTACTTATAAAAAAATCTTTATGAGTTATGACATTATACTTACCAATATTATGTCATAACTCATAAGGCCTGTCTGAGTATCGTATTAAACGTTAACAACCTCATTTTTATCTAGAGAAATGTTGGACGTCGAAATTCAAAAGCAATTTTCTTAAAAAAATTGCTTTCATACACTTTTTTACGTATAGTAAACTGTGTCAAATACATTCATCTGTTCTCACAATTTTCTTAAAAAGGAGTTCAAAGTTTTCGCTTAACGTATTATGAGCAGCGCAGAAATGTTAACTTTCTTTCTTTCCTTAAGTAATGAAATATTACACCTGCATCATTGCATGTTTTCTCCGCACAAAAGTCATCAGCGCAAATGGTATTTGTCTCAATTAGAATTTTAAAAGTAAACATGAGAACGCTATACAGGACCACAACTTTTGAAATTTTAGATTCCTACCTGGACTTCGAAATGAAAAACATTTCCTACCTAATTTTCACAGCCACAGAATATAGCAACAACTTCAAACTTTCTTATGAACTCACTGGCCAAAGCTATTATACCAAGTAGCCGACCCCTTATAAGTTAAGTACCACTTTCAGTGGGATTATTCATCCGGGGAATCGGTTCGACTTCCGTGAGCATTTCCACGCGTTAAAAAAGAAAATCTCTTGTAAATGCATATTTTCAAATTAGTGCCAGTGTTTACGTCCAATGAATTATACCACCTGTCACTATTAAGTCTAGAATTCCATTTAAAACTATATTTCCTGATGTAGCCAGTTTGCTACAATGTATACCTAAGTTGATAAAAAGCCTAAAACAATGTTCAATCAATTCACAAGTCAGTAAAACCTATCGATGTTGGTCCACACAACAAGCTCACAAATCTCCACTCAGAAGCATTCGGACGTATAAATTAATCGTTCATTTAAATACAAAGACTAATTTAATAAGTGAACCGACTTCCAAATGTCAAAGATGTTCATATAAAAAACGAGAAAGAAATATGTTTGAGCGCTGGGAGAACAGAATGCTTCGATCGCTCGGTGTCATGGGAAATGTGACTTTTTATACTCCAAATAAATTGGGAGTCATTTTTAAAGGTGCTTTTTTTTGTCATTGAGGACAATGGGTGGACAAGAGTCTGTTAGGTAACGTTTTTAACATCATTATAAATGAAAACCTTTGAGTGATGATGGGTGGCTCTGTGTCGTTACGGGAAGGAGGTTCTGGGAAGGCGTCCATAACTGTACCTACTTATATTACATCGTAGTAAATATTTGTTTATAATAAGGTGACCATCGTATCACATGCTGAATAAAATACCTGAAATCTTAGCTGATGTGATCACATGTGGAGGCAGAGTTCACTTAGTACAATCCTTCGGTCTTGGATGCCTTTTATATATCGCTCCTGAAATCGGAAGTTAGCTTTAACTACCGAAAATTGTGCTAAGTTTTCGTTTGGCTTGGAAAATACTTATCCGTGAGAATGAGACTACAGTACTTTTGTACTGTTTAAGCTGCCTGGCTCCAGGTTGACTGGAACTTATGGATCAGCATAAATAAAGCGGTAGTTCTACCCAAGCTGCTGTAGGCGTTGCCTCTCAAGCACATTTCGGCGCCATCAGAATTAGCCTTTGAACAATTCTTTTTGTTTTTCCTGCTATCCGGATCGTTGTTCAGATTTCTTTATTACGCATTTATTAATGGACACTGTAAGTAGATAATTAGAGTCCTCCATGTTGATTTTTGGATGACGGCAAACTTCTCAGTTGTTCAGGGAAAAGTTTCACTCAAATAAGTCTTATCATTAGCAACATTTTAATTAGATTAACTGAGTTAAAAAAATATTCGCTATTCTCAAAACATGAATCTTAGATTCATGTTTTGAGAATTGTATTTTTTGTTAGTCTTTGATGTATTTTTGTGTCATTTTATCACTGTCCCAAGCTGTGTACCGGTCATTTGATACCTACTCCAACAGAAAAGGTTCATTGTGACGATCGTAAATATTAATAAAAACTTAAAAACAATAACGTCCCGTATCAATAAAAGAATATCATGCCATAAAACTATGATAAAAATCTTTGACTCACTTCCGTTCAAAAATGTACGCAAAAAATATCAAAGTTTTCGTTCAGAACTGACATTCTTGCGGCCACGAAGGACCGTGGGACAATTCCGTGGTCCCCTGGGGTCAGGCGCTGCAGTAGCCTCCGAAGCGCCCCGCAGGCTTGCCACTTACCAAAATAATATTTAATTATGATTGGTTATAATTATTATAAATTCATTTACAATCGGGTTTTGACAGTTATGAATAAGGTTCTATATTTAAAAAAGGTTTTAATAATATTTAACACTTTTCGTTTCCATTTTTTTATTAGACTGTCCCATTAATGTAGGTAATTGATCGCTGTATATTATTGCCTGAGGAATTCTATGAATAAGTACAGGCATTCAAGAATAGATATGGATACTAGTCTTTATACCATATTACCTACTAAACATAAACATGAAAATAAATCATCGGAATATACCTACAATGTCTAACAGGTCAATGGTAAAGATTGTAATAAAATATTATTGAAAACATTAAACCACATAGTTATATTGCAAACTGAACTTTATCGTAATGCAATACAACCTTTTATATAACGTTACACATACAAAATACTTGGTGTTCATATCTTAAACGAAACATGCAAAGTATTTCTTTAACGATCTCTTATTTTTTATACGGAATCTTCGAATTCTAACCTCTAGTTACGGACTCAAACAGATCATAAGATAGGAGTTGTTTAACTTTTTTTTGGACCCATAAAACTACCATAACCGCCTATGATATTTAAGTATCGACAGATATATCTGGGACGTTTGGAACACAGCCGCTGTACTGATAAAAGATGATAGAGTAATGGACCAGATAGCGGGCTCTGCTACCGAATCTGATACGCCACGGTAGCCCGACAGACACTCACTCATACATTTACTACATTGAATTCCATTCTAATGACCGATCGACATCTCGACCGTCCGGTTTGATTCTTAAATAAAAGCTTATAACGACTTGACCGCGACAAAGCTAACACGACGAGCTAATTTTAAGGAGCAATCCGAAAGACATCAATAAACCGTTATCTAGAATGGCCTCGTGTAAACCAAGTATACGATCAATAAATGAGGCGACAAGTGCCGACGCTGAAACCTTAATCAGTCATGCAAAAACCCACGAGGAAGATAATGACAATACTTATAATACTAAACGTAAAATACAATAATAAAGCGAAATGCGACGACTGGCAACTTTTATACTAATCACCAGTAAAAATATAATGAAAAACCGGCCAAGTGCGAGTCGGATTCGCTCACATATGGTTCCGTAAACTGCAAAATATCACTTTGTTGTAGGTATACCATTATTTTTATTCTCATTTTAGTATTTGTTGCTATAGCGGCATCAGAAATACATCATCTGTGAATATTTCGGGCTCTGTAGCTATTACGGTTCCTGAGATAGTGGCGAACAGTCGTACAGTAAGACGGACATCGAAGTCTCAAGAATGGGATCCAGATTTTAACCTGTCGGTACGGAACCCCCAAAAAACGTAACCTTGGTAAACACAACGCGTTTCTGACAACTCAAAACCGTTATAAAGATGGTACTTTTAACCGCAAAATGTAGCTTACATGACTTTTAAAATCTGTCGTCATAAGTTAAGCGATACATAAATCGTTGAGAATTTGACACCGAAAGAGCGAGTCCCCCTTTTAATTTATCACCTTCCTTAAGCACCGAACATGATACGAGTATAGAATTCATTAAACGCCATAGATCTACCTACAGTGGAGATTTTGTAACATATAATTATTGTATGGATATTTGACCCGATCGTTTTAAAAGGATGGTGGAGCGATGCAGTCGGTATCAGCGGTTAATAACAAATACAGGTAGCAATGTCACTATCATTTTGTTTATACTTATATTATAAAAAGAAAAGATTTGTTTGTTGATAAAGTATGAAAGTACTCACATGCACAACCGACGAACTGAATTGGATAAGTAAAATTTTATGAGATACTAGAGGACGTCACGCGGTTTCACCCGCGTAGTTCCCGTTCCCGTAAGAATACAATATTTTTCCTTCCATAAGAACCTTCTCCTGACAATACCTTACACAACAAAAAAAGAATTAGTAAAATCGGTCCACCCGTTCTGAAGTTATGCGCTTACCAACACATTTTGCGATTCATTTTATATATAAGAAGATTAAGACCATTTAGGTACTAGATCATATAGTTAACAGGACAAGATGCTTTGCTTATAAATCGTTTTGCTTCTAGGGCGCTGTACTCATTGTTTATTTTAATTCTATGCTTATAAAACATTCTGAAGTAACATAGTCTATCATCATACTTCCTAACATAGGGGCGTAGAACAGTAATATTATGTAATCAAAAAATATGACATATTCCATATATATCTGTCTATCTTATGCGGTTATGGTAGTTTTATGGGTCCAAAAAATAGTATTGTCGAAGGTATGTGTGCCACAGCTAGTCACGAATACAGGTAGCACATCACAATCATCTCGGTCGCGACTTATTCATTCCGGTTTATTAATGAATCGGAGCCATTTTCGAATTTCGCTGCCGCTTGGACAGAGTATCGACAGCTGTTTATTTATCACTGTCTACATCACTCGTAGGGAGGCATCATTCACTGCAAGTATTGGAATTAGTATGCAATGAGTACCTGCTTCGCTTTCATAACTACCTTTTGAAACAGTGAACTTATTTAGGTATTTACAAACGGCATGTATTTAAATCGATAGATATCTGTTTATTCACTTTTTCCGAACAAAATATTTCAAAGTTAAACCAAAAATACTGACTTGCTCACTAATTATGCACACTAAATAAATCAAATTCATTATACTGTTTAATGGTATTTCCAGAACTGTTTTACTGAACGAATAACTATTATCAGAATAGTATATCTTAAAATTCCATTTTTCAACAAAAAAATTAAAACTTTTTTAAAGAAATCTATCGCCTAATTTACTTTTAGGAACATCGTTTATTCTAAGTAAAACCTCAATTTAATCAGTCGTCTCTACAAAATTAAATTTATTGATCCTGATATTGATATTGATCAAGCCTTTTATTCCCCAAGTGGTAGGCAGAGGCAGATTATATGATGATGGAGATATGGACAGGCGCAAGTTGTGACTGCCCGCTGTTGAAATTTTCAAGTCGCTCACAAAGGCCTTCAGCTTCGGGACCAACGTCTTAAGGTGCCTTCCGAAGCACGGAAACGCTGGCAAATAAATGTCACAAAACGTGGTCACCCATCCATGACCTGCCATAGTAAAGTTTACAGAACACTGAGTCCGCGGGGCCATGAAGCTCTTCTTAGGTATTTATCGATCATAAAAATTCAACCAGAAAAAAATCAAAGAAAACTCCGCTGTTTTTCTAGGATATTTTACACAGTTTTCTTTAGTAATTAATAATCGATTACATTATCATATCATAACGAAGCTGTCGGCAACTGCGGGAATCGATGTTTAGTATTCGATACTTAGCAATATAATTAGTTGTGTAAGAACTAAAGTTCTTCGGAAAAACTGGTCAGGCGTTTCCATTCGATCGTCAAATGGCCCGCGCCTTATTACAAGCTAATTGATGCTTATTAGATTTCCTTATTGCGTTTTGCTTTTTTTTTTGTTTTTTTGTAGCTTTTTTGTTAGTTACACAGGTGGGTATATACGTGCTTTTAATTTAATTAAATATAATGTGCATTTTTTTTCTTTTTACTAGCTGTTCCCCGCGGCTTCGACCGCGTAAAATCATAACCCTTCTTTTGCGCAGTTGGTTAAAAAATAACCTATGACCTTCCCAGGACATGAAACTATCCCTATACCAAATTTCATTTCAATCGCTCCAGGCGTGAAAGCGTAACAGACAGACAGACAGAGTTACTTTCGCATTTATAAAATTATATAGTAGGTATAGTCTTTTTCTGGACAGCTCAGCAATCATGTAAACATGTCATGTTTTGACAAAAGTTGTCTATGATCATAGTGCTGTAACTATACTGATTCTATGTATGTACATAATCATTGAGTTATATCTAGTTCACCGTACATTCATTTACTTCGGTATATCAATCGCCAAATTCATCAAATCATGAAATTCGGTATATCGGTATATCAATATATATTATGTGCAATAATTAAAGGATCTTTAAAAAAAAAAGAAACTTTTAGAACATTTAATAGTATAATCATTTATTTACAGTAATAAATTACTTTAGGGATGATAAAAAGTGTAGACGCCTCGCTAGCTGCTCGCCGTTCTTACAGAAGCAGACTAAGACATCTTGAGAGATTTCTAATGTGGGGTTTTTAAATCTGAAAACTGAAAATATTAATACTACCTACCTTTTTTTCACTCATAACTCTCATAAGTGACGTGACGCAAACGAAGTTGCGCGGGCCAGCTAGTCTAATATACAAATCGTAGGAATGCTTCATATCAAGAATAATACCTTACCCTTCGGCCACATTCGAAACCAAGTTTTGAAATGTTTCTAACCATATAAGTATTTAGGAATGTATCTATATCTAATACTAAGTACCTCATTGCTGTGTCTTATACTACAACATTACGTTTTATTAAGTTTTCCTAATTTTATTTGTGTATCAATTCATTCAGCCTGCTATTCAAACCAGCCGACACAATAACCCTTCTTTTGTGTCGCGCAGTAGGGTAAAGTTAAATATAAAATGTTTAGAACACCTGAGGTCATAATTGTGCCGGACTTACCTCTCAAGACATTTGAATGGCCATAATGTTAAATCTATACCTTACCTATATTCAATCCACAAAGTATTAATCAGATTGTCATTGATTGAAGTCGTTCCATTATAATCTGCACGACTCCATAACTATCACCAATCAGATAATAAGGACCCCAGACGGACTTGCCTCGCATCGTCAGGGAAGTCAGTCTAAGCGACCAGTTTGACAGAAACCTGTTTATTTAGTTGCCGGGTAGCCGGTGCCGGGTAACCGACGGCGAATGCAAGCAGTTGCCGGGCAAATCACGCCGGTACGTGTGAAAGCTACAGTACACGGCCATACCCTACCCGGCACCCGGCAACCGGTACGTGTGAAAAGGGGCAAAGACTCGCACTCTTAGCTCTCTGGGTCAATAAGTTATATTATTAAAATAAGTACATTTTTTCGAACTGACAGATTGATAAAACAATAACCTCCTTTTAAAATCAATTGGCCAGTACAACAGTTTTACAACACTATGGCAAAGACAAACAAGTCTGAGAAAAAATAATTTAATGACAAGCAAAAATGACAGTCTTAAATTTTTACCATCCGAGTATTTTTCATGAAATTATTCTATAATCTAAAGGTTTATTAGTATAGAAATGTCTGCATAAATCTAACTAGAGTTCCTTGAAAGGACTATGATCAGGATTGATAATTAAATGTAAGTAATTATGGAGTAGTCGAGATCCAATTTCTTTGTTTACTATATTATTTAGGTCTGTTGAATGCCACTATAATTAGTAAAGAATAGTAGGAATTCTTTTTAAATAACTCAAGCAAATTAAGTAAGAAAGTTCGGGCTTAACCGATAAAACCATTCAGGATATCATTTGAAACAAACAGGCGAATTTTATAAATTGTTTTTGGTATGTACTAGTATCTATCTTTTTTGTTTTTTCAAACATGTGGAAAATCGTCATGGATGCTATGCCGGACTCTTACCGACTAAAAACCAACACGTTCCCTACCTACTGCCTGGGCTGCGGTTGGGAGCCCCGGGTAAGCCCTCTGAAGGATGTCCCCATGAGGTACCTAGATACTAGTTTCTACCTTGTAAAAATCTGTCTGTGTGTTAATTGGACACATCATCATCAATCAATATATATATACATGTAATGAAAACGTTACTGTCTGTTTGTCTGTACGTTTGTGCACGGTAATCTCAACAACCGCTTAACTGATTGTAATACGGTTTTCTTTATTGCGTTGCGGTTTACTCCATTTAACATTTAGTGTTTGTTTCATGTCAATCGGTTCATAAATTAAAAAGTTATATCAATCTAAAGAATTACATATAAAATGCAGCGTACGAAGTAGCAGGCAACAGTTAGTTACAAATCTAGCTGTTATACACATACATATAAATTTTCTTTATATGTATAGTATATGTAAAAAAGATGCTGATTAATATATTATTTAGACATGTTAAAACTACGTTTCAATTATTCAAGTTCTTTATAAAGTAATTGTCGTCCATGTCCAAGCATCTTTTTTTTGTACTTACAACATTCTTACTTTTAAGGGTTCCGTGTCCGTAGGGTAAAAACGGGACCTAGGGAATTACTGAGACGTCGCTGTCCGTCTGTCTGTCACGCGGCTGGATCTCATGTAGACAATTTATTTATTGTATTACGAGCTGCTGCCCGCGACTTCGTATGCGTGAAAATTATGTTATAATGCCAATTTGTTTGCTCTCTGCTTAGCCCCTAGGATATGTAGCGTGACACTATACCGCCTATTTGAAGACGTACCCCTAGTTAGTAATTGTGCAAAGTTTGAATCAAATCTATTGAGTACTTTTCGAGATCCTTCCGTACAAAGCAAAGCAAACAGACACACAGACAAACAGACAAAAAAAATCTAACTGTATTTTTGGCTTCGGTATCTTATGTTGAACACCCAGCGAGTATTTTTTTTGAATATTTCTAATGTACAGTTTTGACTTTTCTGTCAGTTTATTATATGTAGGTATTGATTTTGTGGTAGGTAGGACATAGGTGTTACAAAGGATCTTAATGTCAATTTGCAATCAGTGTGCTTTGTCCTACCATTTAACATGTACAAATTAAATTTAATATTTAAATTCATGTCTACAACAGTTCATAATATTACATGGATGCCCTTAAATTTTCACAGATTTTATACAGACTTTACAGTTTGCTCAGGGTTTTACATCCTTGACACCCAAACTAGGACACGTCCTGTGACTTAAGGCGCCATTACGTCTCTGTATCTGTAGGTAATCTTTAGGTATTTTCTTCTTTAGGCTTTATATATTATGTATTTCCAGATACTAAAAACGCAAAAACAATTTTTAAGGAGGGCTTCCAGGACTAACACGCTTTTTGCAGTTATTTAATACGTACGAAACTCTACATGAGCGAGTCTGACTCGCACTTTGCCGGTTTTTTGCTAAGCTCACTCACAACATTCTACCCTCTTGTTAAGGCACGATACTGTAGTGACCAGGGTAATATGAGCAGATTAGTACTTTGCTACTATTCATTAACATTAATTAAGAACTTTGAGATCTGGTTTTGTTAATTAGGATGCTGTTATGATAGTCATGCGTGTTTTAATGATTATCGTAGTCCATATGTCCGTAATTTATGTCACATTGTACATATACTTAACTAGCTGACCCGCGCAACTTCGTTTGCGTGATAAATGAAGAACTGCTCGACCGATTTTGTGCAAACTTCACATAAACCATCTACTAAACAGTCCGAACAAAGCCTAAACATTTCGTCTAGATAGGTGAGCCCGTTCTTGAGTTATAAAATTACAACGAAAAGTGGCATTGATTTTTATATATATAGATAAGGGATAATAACTTGAACGACATTAATTTATCTACTTGCATTGAATACATGTCATCAATATATTATCAAAGTTTAAACAAGAAGCCGTGAGACGGTCTCACCCGACTGCCCCTCTAACGTTTATTGTGATAGTGAAAGTTCAATCCGATTGACGTTGTCATTTTTGTTTTATTTCAAACTTTGAACAGATGATCCACGTGACCTAGTGACGTAATTTAATGCAACAGAGTCACGGACTACAGACACAAGTCCCGCCGTAACCCCTCTGCAATCTGTTTTATAGAGAGGGGCTGCTAAAACGTATTTTTATTTTAACTTCCTTAGCAAGAAAATCGTCTTTTTATATACAAGTAGACATATTGTTTAAAGACTAGGATAGTGAGTGGAAAAACTGGAAAAACAGTGTGGCACGCGCTACGGTCATTGAAACATACCGCCAACGACTTTTGTCTGTCACGTACGTAGGTATGTAGTTTCCAAGAAATGTATGCAGTTACAAGAGAATAAGATGCTTCATACAATCCTAAATCTAGATTTGGAAATTGCAGTACGTGATTTAGAGAGCGCGACAGCGTGTGGGCGTAGGAATGACTATTTTGATATCCTCTTTGTCTTCTAAGAACAATTTCTTTTTGTGCATTCATTTATGATAAGCGTATTTTACATACACTTTCAGCGAACCACATCAATACTAGAGTCGTAAAAGCTTAGTAAAATAAAATGTTTTACAAAAATAGCAGTGAAAACATATTAAAGTTGGTTAACAAGAATTTACAAGGTGAAGGCGGGCGAGCGTCTCGCACGCGTCCTCAGCAACATAAATACGAATTCGATAGGATACTAACATATTATTGTATAGTATAGGAGGCCAATTTAACAGACTTATTGTCTCCGTGCGGCTACAATGCGAGACATGGAGGGAGACGCAAAAGGAGCACGACCGAGGGGACCCCGACTCTGCCGATACAAAACAATGGTATTTAATCAACGATGATAAATGCTGTATTCAAGCACGTTTTTTAACGATACTGCCTTATTGTTTTGGCGGGAGCTTACCGTTGAATACGGAGATAAGTCGCCGCTGAGAGTGGCTTAGCTGACAAATTGGAATAAAAGGAATATTTATTCGTGTTGGAAATCGTGGAGCCTTGACGTGGGGAGTTGGCGATTCTTTGATATATTCACGTATTCCGTAGCCGCGGTGTAGACACGACACTGACCTTTGTACGGACTCCAACGTGCATTTAAACAAATTTTCTATTTACTTACTATATTGAATCAGTTCTTCAGATTACCTACTTTTAATTAGAGCATAGATATGTCGAAGTAAGATAGCTAGGTAAGCTTAAAGGCTAACCATAATGGTGAATTTTTTTTAGGTTAAAACTTGCGATAAAAATTTGAGGGTCAATTTTTGATATTCTAGAACTCTAGAACAAAAATAAAGGGTAGGAGGATGAGGAGGACCCTACACTCCCTCCACTTATGAATCCTAGCTCACAACTGGTACAAAGGCACAACAGTCAAGAGATTGTCTGTGGTTAAGAGTAACTTCATGGAATTGTAACGAAGGAATGACGAATTAACAAGTAGTGACTTATAGAACTGAAGAGCAGAACCTTTCCCTCCAATGGAGATCTATAATCCTCTGCTTTACAACTTACCTTAACACCTGCGCATTGAAAAATGGGTAATATCGAGCAATAACATGAATATGAATTCCAAATCGTAAGTACCTATCTATTTAAAAGGCTGTACACTCAATGTCAAAAGCTCTAGGCAATTTGAAAGAAAGCTTTAAAAACAATTCCAAATAGATCAGTGCAAAACATAACTCCTGCAGCAAGCAATTCCAATTTTGCACCATAAAAGATATGCTGGCTTGCGTACGCACAGTTTCATATAAATCACGTACATTTTGTTGAAATAACGCTGAGAGAACGATTGGCATCTGTAGTGGTTAGGAGCGATCGTAAATTTGTGAGGTTTAACAGCAGGACGCCGTATTGAGGCTGAGGGGCGCAAGCGCATAGAGGAGCTGATTTATTTGAGTGAGTAAACTCAACACGACGCACCTGATGTATTTGTTCAATGATGACAATTGTCTATAGCGAGGCTTGCGCACTGAATCTATGTGTGCTTTACATTCACAAGTCACAACTTTACCTCTGATGGGATAAGCTGAGGCATAAATACACCAGAAATATACATTTCAAGAGTTGTCCCACGTTATTGGCGGGGGTGCGCCTAATGCGGTACATACTTGTAATAGGGGCTGAATCTACAAAATTCTTGTTTATGCTAGTGATTTTGCTAGTTAAGTTTAAAGAAACTCCTGAAAGATACCTCTGAACTGCTGCGGGAAGATGGATTCAGAACCGTTGCGCCCTTGGTCCTCAAATCGTTTGAACAGCTTACAAATTATATTTTTAGTTCTATTTAAACTATAATCCATGAACCCACAAATCGTATAGTGATAGACCTTGAGTTTGCTGAAGGACAATGGTTTATTTAACGAACCTCATCACTCTTCTGGATCTGATTTCAACACTTCATAGGTCTAACTTTTTTAGGATTATGACTGCTTCTCACTGTAGAGTCGAGTCTTCCATTGAAGCTGACAGTCTTTTTGTTGTCTTGAAACGGATTGGGACAGGTTGTTTCTATTAACTTAGCTAGTTCAATATATCTGCCATCCGGGACTGAACTTTTATACATGACTTAAATGGCCACCCATCTCAGTACTGATCGTAGAGTAAGATGATAACGTGATAATCGATCACAGAACACAACGCCAGCAGGCCTACGAGCGGTTCAAAATGATCTTACATTTAGGCATTCTATACCTACATGGAAAGATTACACTATATGTTTATAATTTTACTTTTATAATAAACTTTTCATTTATTGGAAGCCTTTCGAACGGCTGTCACATACACTACCGATCAATATGCCACTGAAGCTGTCTTTTTCATCATAATTCAAGTATTTTCTCGACGCAGTTGGGGTCGGCCTTCTACTCTATCTGCTATGCGGCTGAACTTCGATATTTTCCATAAAGTGACTGCCTGCTTACTGAGACCCCCAGTAAACTGGCGATATCGAAGTTGAGGCTGTATGCAAATATCAGTCGTATAATAGCTAGCTAATGACCTATTCTATAACTGACATATCTAAAATTGAATACGATAGTATCACACATTAAGAATTCTTCCAGTGTAACGTGTGCAGCAACTGTTCAGTAGTCACACAAAAAATGAATACCACCAAAAGCCGTCCATCTAAAACCTAACCAGATATGAATCGATACGTTTCAGAAATGGCACTAACGGTGTGTACCAGCCTGATAAGATTCCAGAACAATCTACAAAAACAATTATGTTATTCTAAGACATCGTTTTGTGTTCTGTGTGTTCTGTGTAGACGCCGCCGATGACATAAACCGCGCCGGTAAATATTTATGCAATTTATTCATATCGAAACTCCGCCACCGGTCGCTTTTGGGATGACAGGCTGAGCTTTCAAAGTATAAAAGGTCCGTGTAAAGAATGAAAAATGTTATGATGGGTGGCATTGTCTTGAGTCCATCGGTGGCATGGTTATCGATATTTCTGCAGCTAAAAAAGTCGAGACTTTGTTTTAGATTTGTGGTTAATGAGCTAAGCTGAGCTGCTGATGTTGTACGTGAATTTTGTTGTTTTTAGAGTTCTGAACTTCAAAACAAAAGAAATCTTTTATTTCTGCTAATATGTAACGGTAATCGAGCAACTTAATATCAACAAAGATAGCGAACGTACTCGCTTTTTCAGTGTTCTAGTAAACAGCCTCTGTGTTAAGCGTCCTACTCGTGGGCGTGGATAACCGTATGAATATATCTGAGTAAGTACGTGTAGATCTAAAGGTAATACAATTTCGCAAGTAAAAGACTCGAGCAGTCGGCAGTCGGCCCAGTATTTGCGTGTTAGCTTGTCTGTGAACGTGCAACATTCCCTGCGGCGGCGTCGCGCTATCTGATGCTCATGCGCACGTGACGGCATCCCACGCACCCCGCAACCCTCTCATACCATTCGTTCCTAGAAACTGAACTTCACAGAACTTTCGACAGCATCTTGGGCATCTAGCCGAGTTCGTCTGCGTGTCTCATCGTTTGTTTAGGTCTAACGCCCGCAATGGCCCGTGCGTGAGTCGTTTAGAGCGGTCCGTTGTTTTATCTTGCCTAGATGTTACTGTTGGTATTTTTACGAGCATGTACGGTGAATAATCTTAATAAGGTATAAGAAATATCTTGTTATATGAAGTGAACCATGATGGGATATCAAAAATTGAAGTGTGGATTTGAAAGATATGTAATTAATAAAGAACAATTATAAAATAGTAATAGTGATTGCTATGCGTTTCACTATTCAATGATACACAATGGCATCATCTCATCATCCCGACGACGCGGACGAATCATAGAGTTATTGAGTGGAAATGATCAGAATTGAAATGCAATTCAGAAGTCAACAATATAGAGGCAGTCGTCCTGTTCAATATTATCCTGGCAAAATAAAAAAACCAGTCAAGTGCGAGTTGGACTAGCGCACAGAGGGTTCCGTACCAAGAAACGGCAAAAAATTCCGCTGTTATATGGAAGCCCCTTAATCCCTCTCTAGCTATCACAGTTCTTGAGATAGACATTCGTGTCGGACAGACAAACCGACAGACAGTGAATAGGATCCCATTTTTACCCTTTGGGTACGAAACTCTAAAAACACTGGACTCTTTGGATAAAGATCTTTTCGTTACGCAATGATAGAGCTGTCGTATAATTTCTACATTCTGAAAAATTCATAAGAGTTTGAGAGTTGGAACTTGGGCTAGATGGCGCTGTGTAAAAATTGTCCCACAATAAATACATATAGCAACAGTAAAACTAAAGCCTCAATAAGTGGTTTTAGAAATTGGTATGTCAACAATGGCGAGGTCAGTCGGCGACACAGAGGGATGCCTCACCGGCTTGAATAATTCGCGTTGTTGTGCGGCGCCGGTGTTAGCAATTGTCGCGCTCGTTTTACGATACGATCGTACCGCCCGTACCTCCGTACCGAGTCACCGGCGCCGGTTGATCTAGATCGCGGCGTCCGCACACCAAAGACGTGCCCTCGACGGATAAAGTCGTCACTTGCGAAGCTCCGGCGAACGCACCCGCCAGGTATGTCTTTGAACAACGCAGCGCAATCGCAAACCATTCAGCCTGGACTCGTGATGGCATCCTCAGCGATCGTGAGACTGTCGATGTATAATTTACTGCACACTTCATTTGTTTCAGTTGCACATAGCTGAGCAGTAATAAAGTATGTCAGATAAAATATTGATTATGGCACTGTTTACAGCGCGAAGAGACTAAAAACTAAGTAGGTATACATTTTTCTTCATCCTTTTTAATTTTTTTGAATTCCAACATAAATTTAAAGCCGGTGATCCTTATAAAAAATCATAATGAACGAAGTGAGATACAGTTTTCACAATACACTCGACAATTTAATGATGTCAGTTAGACATTTCAAACGTACACGAAACGAACGACATCGAACTATTCAGACTTTTTCTCTTGCAATATAATTATTGATACATTACGGTCCTCTCACGTACTCCTTCTTGCGTGTCGTATTCATATATGACGTGTAAAGACAACATTCAGACGAAGCGGTGTCTTCAAGGTATTCTGACAGCTACAAGAAGTATGCTTTAGACATTTTTATTATAGCCAAGATCCGTCACCATCCCAGTCGCATGAAAGCAAAGCAGAGAGGCGGCATTCTACTCGTATGTTTTTCACAATGCTATTCACTGATATTGGCTTCGTACGCTTGTGTTGTGTGTTGGAATTTTATTAGGTAGTTCTTTGGTGCAGTGTTAATTTCTTTTAAAGTGGCAACTAGCTGTGCCCTATGGCTTTGCCTGGGACATACTTCCTCTGACCACAGCATATGGCCATATTCACATTATTGTATAAACATCTGCCAGACTTGTTGAAATTTATCTAAACACTTTTTGAAATTTATCTAAACACATGATGAAGACCTGTGTTAATACAGGATAACTTGACACTTGACTATCTATTAACAATAGAAATTTTAAGTGTGTCCTGTAGTCTCAGAGTTTATCGATTACAAATAAACAAAATATCTTGCCTCTTCATATTTTTTTTAACGTGAGGCAAATCCTACATGGATGCTATCTCCTACCGACTACAAAACACATGTACCCTACCTACGGTTGTCAGCCCCGGAGCCCCTCGGAAGGATACCCCAGGACACTATGCCTCTTTATACTCGTATTAGTATAGATAAAGAGGCAAAACCTGTACGACGGTTGCCAAGTATTTTCCGCCCATTCATTCTGTGAGAAGAAGGCTTTTGGTGACGAACTTTGACCGTCATGATGTGGAGTAATTCAAGTTTATAAACCTAAATCAATTATGTTTGCACTAACTGAAAGTTCAGTTAAATTCGACATGGTTGTCTTCGACGGCGTAGATATGTAAGGCGGATAACTTAGATAACGAGTACATCATACTTATAGGTAGTAGAGGGCGGAAGGCATAATACATACAGAGATAGCTATCTATTTGTCTACCTATGTTATGAACCCCTGTTTTAACTGATATTAAATACTTTCTAATACCTATCAAGTTTTCACTTAGTTTAATTATTAGGAGTTTTTCAAATAAGTTATTTAAATATTTGGGCACTCGCACACAACGTCATCTAGCCTAAATTAAGCTTTTGCTAAGGAATGTTCACGCAAAATGAATTTAGGAAAGCCTTAGGAGGAGCAGTTTTTTTTTATATATATATTCAGCTCGCCAAATTGACGTCGCCACCAGCCTGATGGTAAGAAAGCAGTGGCGCATCTAGCGGTGGCCCCCACCACTTCTTACAGTGGTTCTCAAGTTGGCGGCCCTGTGATGTGCCTCTTCACGCTCCTCTTGAAGAACCCGGGATTGTAAGATGAGGGAAAGACGTGTGCGGGCAGGTCGTTCCATGTTTTTATAGTTCGACAGAGGAACGATCTTTTGAAACGCTCGGTTCTGGCGAAGATTCACTCCACTGTGTATGAGTGGCATCTCTGCCCGGCACGCGTTGTTCGGGATCGGAAAGGAGATGGTGGGATCAGGTTGAAGAGCTCTTCAGAACATTCGCCGTGATACATTCGATAGAAGGCAGCCAAGGACGCTATGGTTCTTCGCTGCGACAAAGGTTCGAGGCCTCCCGTCACCTCAGGACAACCAATTATTCGGATAGCACGTCTCTGCATAGCGTCAAGCGCGTCTAACAAGTACCTCGCGGAGTCATCCCAAAGGTGAGAACAGTACTCGACGCAGGGACGAATCTGCGTCTTGTACAGTAAACATCTCTGATGTGGCGTGAAATACCGTCTCACCTTATTCAGGATTTCCAGTTTCCGCGAGGCCAGACCAATACAGCTCTCTATGTAGTTTTTGTGATTGAGCTCACGCCGGACGTCTATACCGAGGATCTCCAGGTTGTCCTTTAGTGGAATTGTAATGCTCTGAAGAGAGGGCAGGGGTAGGAATGGGGACTTCTTAGCTGTAAACGCACACGCCTGTGTTTTTCTGGCATTGAACTCGACCAGGTTGTCTGAACCCCATTGGGCAATGCGGCCCAGGTCCAGATCGAGATCCGCCACGAGTTGTCGTCTCTTCTCATCCACGTCGCCTCGCCCCGCCGCTGGACGGCCAGAACAGCTCCCATAAAGAGTACTGTCATCCGCATAACAATGAATGCACCCAAGGGACAGCATGTCATTGATATGCAGAAGAAAGAGAGTTGGGGACAATACCGATCCCTGTGGTACTCCGGCATTTACCTGAAAAAAACAGGAAGCCTGACCATCACAGAGGACCCGAATCCGTCGCCCGTTCAGGAAGCTGGCCAACCAGCGGCACAACTGATGCGATAAACCATATGACGGCAGCTTGGAAAGAAGCGACGCATGCCATACCCTATCAAAGGCTTTTGCGATGTCTAGGCCAATAGCCAGAGATTCGCCGTGCCTCTCCATAGCCTCACCCCAGGTGTGCGTTATGTACGCTAGGAGGTCACCCGTTGATCGTTTCGGCCTAAAGCCATATTGGCGATCGTTAATTAACGAGTGATCCTCCAGATAGCGCATGAGCTGTTTGTTGATGATTAGCTCGAACACCTTGCAGATGACGGTGGTTACGGCTATCGGGCGATAGTTGGCTGGATCCGACCGATCCCCTTTCTTGGGGATCGGTTGGACATTCGCCTCCTTCCAAGCCTCCGGCACTTCTCCCGACGAATACGAAAGGCGATACAGGCGTGTTAGCGTTGGAGACAATTCAGCTGCACAATTCCTCAGCACCACGGCCGGAATGCCATCAGGACCACTGGCTTTCCGCGTGTCGAGTGACCGTAGCACCGCCCGCACATCGCACTGCCGGATTACAATTTCCGGCATCGTGGTTCCACAGTTGGCGATAGTGGGAGGTTGCTTGCCACAGTCATCGACCCGGGAATTAGCCGCAAAGAGCTTGGCCAGCATTTCCGCTTTCTCTTGGGCCTTGTGAGCCAGTGATCCGTCAGGATAGCGCAGCGGCGGCAGCGAGGGCTTGCAAAAGTTGGCCTGCACGGCTTTGGCCAGTTGCCAGTATCCACGGCTGCCCGTCGGATGTGACGTGAGCTCCTGACCAAGCCGCGTGACGCGCTGGGCGTCCGCTCTCTTGAAGGCTCTCTTACTGGACCTAGTGGCTCTGTTGTACGCTGCCTTGAGGCGGGCCACATTCGGGTCGCGCACAGCTCGAGCCCTGATCCAGGCGCGGTAAGCCGCCTGTTTTTGTTGAACAGCTACGGCACACTCACGCCCGAACCAGGGGCGGGCTTTGCGGATGCTGGCGACATCAGTGTATGGAATGTAGTATTCCATACCTAATGTGATTTCACCAGCAACCGCAGAGGCGCTTTCCGATGAAGCCCTCCCTGCAAAGCAGCGCTGACTCCACGGGACGGCTGCAAAGTATTCTCGTAGTCCGTCCCAGTCTGCTGACGAGTAGTGCCACAGTCGCCGCGTCACCTCTACTGCCCTTGCAGGGGACGGTACCTGCAGGCGGGCACGCACAATACAGTGGTCGGATGTACCCAGTAGGGCGCTAACCGTCACACTGTACTGTGCTGGATTACTCGTCAGCAGTAAGTCCAGCAGGGCGGGTTCATGGTCTGACCTGTCCGATATGCGCGTAATCCCGCGTACCACCTGGGTCAGACCATGGGAGAGTGCGAACGCGTGGGTGGCCCGTCCCGCAGGATCTGTCTTGAGGGACCCCAACCACTCAATGTGGTGACCATTGAAGTCCCCCAGAAAAACCAACTCGGCGTTCGGGAACCGTACCTGCGCGTCATCAGCCCCCTCGCTGAGGTGCTGATACAGCCTCATCACCTCAGCTGTCCCTGTGTGGGATCGATAGACACACACGTAGATCTGACTCATGGAGCCGTGATCTACGTGCAGCCAAAGGACGGAGAGGGAAGGGTCCTCAAGGCAGCGCAGCCGGCGACAGCAAACATCCGCCCTAACGAACGCGCACACCCCGGCTTTTTCTCGAAATAGTTCCTCGATGATATAGCCGGGGTAACTAAGGTACGACTGATCGGCAGGGCGGAGTATTTGCGTCTCCGTTAGGAACATCACAGCTGGCCGTGCCGTCTCTAGATGGTGATGGACGACGTTGAGGTTGGCATGGAGTCCGCGGATGTTAGCGAACTCCACCTCAAACAGTACGTTACTGGGAGTAGTAGCGGCCGCTGTGGTACCTGATTTTCTTTTCTGCACTGCCATGATTGCTGGGAAAGGGAGACGTGAAGACGGAGTGACATTTGCTGCAGCAGTGAGTGACAAGGCGTAGGGGCTAGCTTCATCTATGACTGTGTGGTGAGACGGAAGCCGACCCGCCGGACGGAAGGGCCCCCGTACCCCCCCCCCCGAGTGTGGTTTGCCGCGGTCCCAGTCCGGTCACCATCCGGCACGACGAACCACATCGGGATTATGCGCGGCCTGGTGGGGCAGCCTCCCAGGGTGGTTAGTCCCAGTTGGGCCCCTATACTATGCCGCGGGCGGCCAGCGGTAAAACCGTTTCTACGGGTCTCCCTGGCCGGCGGGTCGACCCCCGTCAGCCACACTAGAATCCGCTTAGCGCCTACTGGTCCCACCCTGCTGCATCAAACATCGCCCCGGGCCCGGCTGTGCAGCTGCTGAACCCCGAACGCAACCCAACCGGGGCTGGGTTACTTGGGGGGCTTTTCACAGCTGCACGGTGGTACCCCCCCGGACCAACACTTTGTACCACCTGGCACCCACATGGGAGCCTAGGCCACCATGTGGGTACCTAAATTCGCGGAGCCTCGTTCGTTGGTTAACAGGTGCACCACGTGTAGGTGAGGTCGCTTGGGCCCCCGAAAATTTGGTGGTGGTGAGGCCACTTACACCCAAAAAGCAGTAATTTGATTAACCAAATTGTTGCCTGAAATTTATTTGCCAAATATTTAAGTAAATCAAGATTTTTTATCTTATAGCCCTAAACTGTTTCAAAAGCGTAAACCCACTAATCGAATCGAAAAATTCTCCCATACATTATGAAAATATCGTAACACTCTGGGTGGTAATTCCACAGTCTTCGTGCTGTATTTGCTTAAAACAGTCTTATCGATCGTTTGACTTGAACCAAACTGCCCAAATATTATTTGATTCGCTTACACAAACTTGTTTAACCCTTGCGTCCAAATTATAGTGTATACACGTTTTAATACATCGCTAAGAAATGTGCGTAAAGGTTATAATGTGGTGGGGTATAATATATTTACTGGTGCCTTCTGGCGACCATTATTTAGGTTCAAGTTGGTTATTAAATTCGGCCTTATTTATTTATGAGGCAAGTTCATTGTATGCGATGTGCCTCCGCCATTTTAAATATCTGATAATTCTTGCATGTCGCGGAAAATTCTAGATTTGAATGGAACCAATAGGTTTGGTGGTACTATTTGCTTTGTATTCATTGACGTGTCGCAAGTGCCATGTACCTATTAGGATTATGCGAAATAAATGTTTTTTTTTTGAGTTTGAGTTTGGTTTGGAAAATGGTTTTGCTCCTATGCCGAATGTGGACAACCAATTTCAAAAGCTGACACGATTAGGTGAAGCAGACAGAACGACGCGAAAGAAGAAACTGTAATAGGTAGATTAGAAGTGGAAGATTTTAAAATTAGTCGTGTTTCTTTATCGAATGATTCTTAAGATGCTTTTATTAGTTTAATAATAAACATGAGATACGACTAGACTGATCGACATTGCCACCCAAAGCATATTGTCAATACGAAGAAGGGATAATCCTATCGAATACAAAAGTGACGAGAATAGCGCCAAGCCGTGTCCATTAGACAGCCGAGCTTAAACCGAAGCCTTAATTACAGATTAGCGGCGATCACATGAAATATCGATTTGGGAGGAATATTCAAACGGCCAGTACTGGCGTACAGGTGCCGGGACCCGCCCCGGCCGCGGGCTCACACACTTACGTGTCAGTCCCAATATTACTCACGAACACAGTACTCTTTTATTAGTATTGTGGATTTCTCCCGACTATTCTACTAATATGATAAATATGATTATTGAGTAAGTTTGTTTGGTGGTTATTACTCAGTCACGATTTAATCTCTAAACCAATAATAACTGACACCTTGTTTTAGACATAGGCTACTCTTTATCATAGGAACAAATTTTTGTGGAATATTTCACCAGGCGAATTTTCAAAAAAAGACTCGGACATTAGCAATAATGTACATATTATGCTTATTTTAAAATACCTTAACATAATATACAGTGACACAGACGCGCACACACACACACCTTTCCTTACAGTGATCAATCATCTATGAACTCAGTCATCAGAGTTGGATGAGTAGGTACTTTACTAGCTCCCTAGGCTAGCAAACAGCAAAAATATTTTGATTCTTAATTTCCGTTACATCAGGATATCAGGTTAAGCCACGTATTACATTACGTAGTTCTAATAACATTTGGAGAAGAACTTCTGCATATACGACTCTTCGGGGACATATATGTAGATAATTGCATGTAAAAAAAACCAAGTGTTTTAAAATTCAAATGGGTAAGTATATCCGCAAAAGTTCTTAACTATATGCAACATAGAACTAAGAAAGTCTTTTCCATATCTCAGAGATTTATCTTTAAAAGTTACTCGGCTTTCTCGGATCGTTTGCAAAGAACATTAGCAAGGCGCGCGATTCCTTCGCAGGCAGATGCATCGAGCACGAATCGAGTTTCCCAATAATTTCATAGTGAACGAGTCCCGATCGAAATGCCTTAGTATCTGTTGGTCCATCTCTTGCCGACGGCCACGAGGCTCTGCTATATACGGCCCTTATTAAATGCAAAATATTACAGCTTTACATAACTGAGATCTCGTTAACATTGCATTATCTATATTTTATAAGACGCCTTGTTTTATGGTCGGCCATGTTCTTGTATCATAAGCGTAAGGAGGTGTGAGCGAAAAGAACCTACAGAGTTTCTTTCCATTAAAAATTTTAAACGTGAGTCTCATTTTGTTTAATCTGTTGGGTATTGATTAATTGAGAAATAAAAAATAACCGGCCAAGTGCGAGTTGGACTCGCCCATGAAGGGTTTCGTAGCAGCAAGTAACATAATATAAAAGTTCTCATAGTTCGTTGTAACTTTGATTGATGTTTTAACACGTTCGCAGTGGTAGTGATTTTTCTAACTGAAAATTGCAGTTTATGACGTATAAAAAAAAAACTACCAGCTCTATCTCGTTCAAACCAATTTTCGTTGGTAGTTTTTATGGCAATGTACATCATATTTTCTTTTTAGATTTATCATTCTCTTAGTTTGGAAGTTAGAGGGGGGGGGACACACATTTTTCCACTTTGGAAGTGTCTCTTGCGCAAACTATTCAGTTTAGAAAAAAATGATATTAGAAACCTCAATATCATTTTTGAAGACCTATCTATAGATACCCCACTCGTATGGTTTTGAAGAAAAAAAAAATTTTGAGTTTCAGTTCTGAGTATGGGGACCCCCAAAATTTACTGCTTTTTTTCTAATTTTATATAAGAATCTTAATGCGGTTCACAAAATACATCTAGTTACCAAGTTTCAATATCATAGGCCTTACAGTTTCGGAGAAAAGTGGCTGTGACACACGGACGGACAGACAGACAGACAGACAGACAGACATGACGAATCTATAAGGGTTCCGTTTTTGCCATTTGGCTACGAAACCCTAAAAAGTAAGTTCATGGTTCAAGTAGGTGCATTTATAAGTGTCAGCAACAATGTCGAGGATACATGCTTGGTAAAATTTTTATGTTATAAAATTAAACTTTCAATCGAATGGAGATTCAGTGCTGTAGATTATTGAGCGTCATAATTATATTAGCAATGCTTTTAGGCTTATAAAAATATAGGTTTACTAGCTGACGCCCGCAGATTTGCCCGCGAAAACTTGTTCCCGTTCTGACTTACCGTGGGAACTTATTCCCGGGAAAGCCTATGTGTTATTCCAGACTATAATCTATCCCTGTACCAAATTTCAGTGAGATCAGTTCAGCCGTTAGAGCGTGAAAAAGTAACAAACATCCACACATCCACACTCACAAACTTTCACATTTATAATATTAGTAAGAAGTAAGATGTTATACGGGAACCAAATAACTCGTCAAGAACTCATCATATTATACAAGTTCTTAGATGTTTCGTATGAAAGGATATACAGGTTCTTACCTTTCCAGAAGTAAATTAATTTTCTATCTAAATCCCTCAATGTACCTTCCGATTAATTTCGATGAGGGTTCTTTTGGGGTTTTACAGAGTTCAAACTTGGTGAAACTTTTCTGGTTTCGGTCATTGTTTCAGATCCTGGTTTACAGGACGCGCAGTAATTTAAAAACAATACAAAAAGCTACCAAAGACATTATCTGAACTTTTTCTTTGTTTCAATTATTGTCTTCCTATTTAATATTGTTCTTTTGAAAGCTATAAATAGTTAGTAGATCAATATACATATAATAAAATCATAACAGGTCGCTGTCTGTACATGGAAGATAAATAAGAAAAAATATTATAGGGGGGCTTTATGAACGCAATAGAACCCAAAACAATGATTTTTAGAATTTTTGTCTGTTTGTCTGTATGTCTGTATGTCTGTATATCTATTTGTCTGTACGGTTGTGCACGCTAATCTCAGTAACCGCTCAACCGATTGCAATGCAGTTTTTTTTATTGTGTTGAGGTTTGCTCCAGTTAACATTTAGCGTTTGTTTTATGTAAATCGGTTTAGAAATAAAAGAGTTATAACACTTTTAAGAATCAGATATTTTGAAAATTTTAATTGTAGGGGTTTCTTTGAATGTGGGTGAACCTAAACTGGCGTGTTGGCTTAATCATAAAAGAGCTTAATGATTAAGACTATTTTTAAACAATTGTTTTAAAATAGACTTAATCATTAAGCTCTTTTATGATTAAGCAAACAGGGCAGTTTCAGACGCTGCTTGATGACTCTGATGAAGAAATACCTTTCCTTTCATACACCTTATGTGACGTAAACGAAGTTGCGGGCTCAGCTAGTAGGTAATATTTACGTTAACCCCTTTAGCTAATCATTGTATTCCATGAATCAATTTCACTCGGCTAACAGCGGCAGGTGTCTTGAGGTGTAGTGATACCACATGTTGATGTAGAATACTATCAATTACCAACAGGTGAATCAAAGCACACTATTCTATCTACTATTATAAAAAGAAAAGATTTGTTGGTTTGTAATCGATAAACTCTGAAACTGCAGATCTGATTTTAAAAGTTCTTTCTCTGATTTGATCCTATATATTCTCTGATATAGTCCTAGGCCTAAAGTGAAGATCTTATGTATTATGGACTAACTGGTTAGGTGTCTTTTTATAGTAATTTCCGATTTTTTATACCACTTAGGTGACAGACAATCATACGGCCCTCCTGATGGAAAGTGGCCATCGTCGTCTATGGATAGTGTTTGCAACACGAGAGGAACTGCACTCGCGCTCCTGACCCTTTAAAACTTCTAAGAACCCCTTTGAAGAATTCCATACTGTAGGTGATGGGAAAAACAAAAAGGAGGGAGCTCATTCTAACTACAGATGACCTTGGTACCTTCAGATATCCACAGATGGACAGTACTGTTAGTAATACATTGGACCATTGAAGCATGACTGTATTCAGAGCTCGTTAAGTCACAGAACTACGTAGATTATTATCTAAAGAAGAGCATTCAAAAAATGTTGATTTCTCAAATCTAAAGCAGTTTTATCTCGCCAGCATCGGTACGCAGCAATGCCGGTAACTGCTGCTTGTAACAATAATGCAACTAGTTTAGACGCGCGTCTTGAATGTGAAAGTAGAAGTTATTGGGCTGAATTATTGAAGAGCTTGCTTCGTTATGCTGTTCATTAATAACATTGGCTTTGAAGAATAAATATCTTAGAATATTCTTGGTATTTAGTTTATATTAAAGTAACTAGAGACAAAGAGCTATTGGAAACTAGACATTGCTTTAATGATCCGTACCATGCTGGCGAGGCGTGGAACAGCGTGAGGGTCGCCCAGCCCCTGGTGTTGTTGGCACTGCAGCACTGGGAATACTCACTAAAATTCCTTGGTACCGTTCTGCCCTAACAGAGGTGTTCTGGGACCTGTTAAACAATACCAAAACACCTCTGGACTACTCAGCCTTGAACCCTGATCTGCTGCACCGGAGAAGTATTAGCAATCCACATGAGAGTGCCACTATGCGTGAGCTGGCCAACGCTTTAATGACCTATGGATTTTTTTCACTTGTGTAAATCCTACATGGATGCTATGCACTGCCTACTGTCGGGAGCCCTGGATAAGCCCTCGGAAGATATCCCACGTTTGTTCTTTTTTTCATGTAAACAAACCTTTACCTCTTTAGGAGGTCTGTGATATTGTAGAATTATAATAATCTGTGGTGATATTGTTAATCGTTGACGCGAGTAGTGCATCGAACCAGCTTAAATGTCATGGAGTATTGTAGAATTCGAGTTATTTATTTTATTGCCTGTTTTATTAGCAATTAGTTGTTATCATCTCATGAATATTTAGAGACTACCTTTTCTGTCAAGACATTCAAGTACGGGAGCTGTCTCTTTATCGGATCATATTAAAATTAACAACGAGTTGTAAGGAAAACAATCACCTAATTAGCTTTTGATAAGAAAATACAAAAAATACCGCACCCGGATTTTATTATTTTAACCTTTTTTTGTTTCGCAAGTGAATATATAAAAAGAGATCATTAACTTAACACGATCTAAGTCTAACCACTATCAGATAGGCTTATACATAAGGTAGCAGTAGGCTTCATCTTTATATCGAATTAATTAAGGGTGAAGACTTACAAGAAAGAATTCAATCAATTTCACAATCAGGTGAGTGTAAGGAAAATTTGATTGAATATACTGATTCCGGTAAATGTTTCAGGTGTACGCTACAAAAAGGACTGTAGACTAAGAGTAATTCTCTAATTAAGTGGCAGCTCTATGTAGGTAATTGAAGGTAAACCATTTCACAACATAGAGCAACGCGAGTGAACGTATTAGATAGTGTTGCTTGCTCTATGTTTCACAAAGTTGTTTTTCTTTCATAGACTTTTATGTAGTCTATTAGAATAACGAGGGAGTCTACCGGTCCACGGACTTAACACAACACAGGGTAAGTGAAAAATTCCGAGGGCTTACCCGGGGCTCTCAACCATAAGCTGTTGGGCATAACGTGAGGTTTTTTAGTCGGTAGGTAGGAGTCCGGCATAGCATACATGATGGATTTTCCCTCACGTTAAAAAAAAGGGTAGGTAATGAAAGAGACTACACACACATACAGGAGGTCTATACGTTTATCTAAAGTTCTTCTAAAGGTCAGTTTGCGGTTTAATATTGTATTCTATCAGCCTTTTTCTTTTACCACTAAGGTGGCAGACAGGCTTACGACCCTCCGATAGGACAGTGGTCACTGTATGTGCTATTGAAGTGCAAATTGAGTGCAGTTCATTTGGGTTTTTTGAACATATTGTCCATCTATTCTATAGGCTACAGTGACCTCTAATTACTAGGACATATCTGTTCATCCTAGGACGTCCTTCCTAGGACATAAAAATATCAAATACCAAATAGTTGATACCAAATTTTATATTCATTTTAAAATATTTTTATCGTAATAGCTAGGTTACTTGTAGTTATTTTGAATTATATTTTGAAAACAATTGCTCAATATTTCAAAGTATAAATTCAGGTTATCTGCTATTTACTTATCTAAAATCAAATTAATTATTAAAAATGCACTAAAAGCTGTCCAAAAATGTTTGTAACGATTGCAAATTTTTAAAATAGTTTTTTCTGTTATTTATTATGAAATGTGAACGTTATCAACATCATCCTCTAAAAGCATACAAAACTCCATAATGTTCTGTTATGCGCTGCTAATATCCAGCGGGCTACTTGTATGACTCATTCCGTCCCCTTCATAAAAGTCAATATGATATGAAATTGATAAAAAATAACGCCATTAATTTTATTTTTGAAAATTGCCTGAATTATTAGGTACTTTTAAAGCTTTACAGTGGATCAAGCAAGCACTGAGTGTCTAATTATTTGAGCAGTTTAGTGCTATCTGGGGGCTAAACATTGGTTATTGTAAACAAATTATTGGTTAGGTCGAGTTGTTACATCTGTCACTATTACAGCGCGCGCAGGTGCACAGCGCGTAGGCCGCGCGGCCGCAGAGGTGCGGGCGCACTCCTTCACATCACATTTACATAAAATGAAATCGCCCCGTGGACGATACGCCACGGAATTCTGAATATCCATAAACGTAGCTGCCAGCATACCAAGGGCCATACTTAAAAACAAAATTAAAGGGGATAGCCGTACGATAATATGAATTAAAAATAATAAAACAAAAAAATAGGAGTCACGGATCGCCCCGAGTGAGTTTTTTTCGAGTTTTTTAACCGATGCCCGCGAACAGAGTTCGGTCGATATCTCCTGACAATATCTTTGACGAGTTTTTTATGCGGCATTATTTTTAAATGAACAGATTATAAATGGTTGTTTGGCGATTTAACGCCCAACCTAATTAGGCAAATGATATGTGTTTTCTGGTGAAGATCGAGACGTGATAGCAGTTATCTAATAGGTGATTGATTTAATACTGTGTTCATTATTGTTACTGTCTAATATACATGTTGATATTGTAATAGCGACTTGTCAAGATGATCTAAAGATCTTTCGTTTTTTTTTCATTGAAAATGTTTGTAAAGAAAGTAAAGCCGCATCTAAATATTAAGCTATTCTACAGTATGATCTGAGGTGACAGTTTTTACCTGGGCGGACGGGACCAAGCCGGAGTAAGATTTACTTGAGAAAAATCTTCTACTTATTTTAAGAATAAAGTGATTTTCCATTTTACCAACAACTGACATAAGCATAACGTAAAAAATACTGAATTTAATAATTTACCCGGACGATTTCAGCGGTGTAAAAAATATAAAAGGAAAAATAAATATAAAGAGAAAAAAAGATTTCAACGCAAGGGATGCCATGAAAAAAAATATAAAGAAAAATTTGCTGTCAGTTGAAATTTCACGTATTATCCTACAAAATTCAATTGCAATGGCTTTCAAGTCAAGGTCGAAGAAACAGTTAGTACCTTAGAATTTTGTAGGCTTTTACATTCCTTCATCAGTATTGCCACAGTATAATGTATTGCCTATTGAAATAGCAGTACCAGTATATCGGAAGCCACAAGAAATTTGGAAAAAAGTAGTTCAAGTTGTAAAATTATTCCCAAAATAGTTACACTCTTTTAACTTTGAGTTTGGTCAGTTTTTAGTCAGTTAATTCCATAATAAAGATTCCTGATAACTAGTAGGTATTTAGATTAGATTGAATGACACAATCATTGATTTATTATATTCAGTCTAATCTAGGTACTGACGATAGCATAATGATCCTGGATCTCAAAACTGTCAATAACCAACCCTGACACTGTTAGCAAGGTTCCTTGAGTAGTACCTACTTGCTATACAGATGTCAATGATGTATACTTAGATATATACAGATGTATAGTTTGGAGTTTGAGGTGTTTTCTATTATAATATAATGTATGTATTTACAAATTATAAGTATGTTTATTAGTCGTCTAGATCCCATAGCAAAAGCTTATGTTAGCTTAATATGGACTATATTATGTGTGAGATTGTCCAAAAATATTTATTTATTTATTTATCTTAGTCATCTCATAACTTCAACTAAATTATATTCCTACCAAGTTATGAGAATCAAATTTCTCAGCATCATGCCTTCGGTATACTGTTGGGAGTCCTGGGATATCCTTCCGAGATCTTACCCGGAGCTCCCATCCGTAGGCTGTTAGGCGGCAAACGTGAAGTTTTTAGTCGGTAGGAGTCTCGTATAGCATCCATATAGGATTTTCCCTCACGTAAAAAAAGGCCTTCGGTATAACCATTCAGAGGACAATAATACAAATGATAGAATGATTAGAAAGAATAGCAGGGTTAAATCTATACTAATATTATAAAGAAGAAAGATTTGTTTTTTTGTTTGTTTGTTTGTTTGTTTGTTTGTAACGAATAGGCTCCGGAACTACTGGACCGATTTGAAAAATTCTTTCACTGTTGGAAAGCTACACTCTTTGCGGTGAACATAGGCTATATTTTATTCCCATATTTCCACGGGAACGGGAACTACGCGGGTGAAACCGCGTGACGTCCGCTAGTGTTGAATATAGTGATGTGATTAAGAAGCTACAGATTTTCCCGATTGAATACCTACTTCACGCGTTTCCGAGTAAACATGTCGTAGTATTTAGAAGTCTCTTCAGTCTCCATTACGATTAAGTATTCCAAATAGAAGTGATAACCACCTCATGGCCGAATTCATAGTACCTATTCACTCACTATGGTACACGTGGGGTAGGACGACCCCCCGCCAGATGGACCGATGGCCTGAAGAAGGTGGCAGGGACTGACTGGATGCGGAAGGCGCAGGACTGTGTGTTGTGGCGTTATTTGGGAGAGGCCTACGTCCAGCAGTGGACTGATATAGGCTGATTTGTTTGATTGACTCACTTTATTGCCCTGGCTGGTAATTCTTTTAAAGCTCCTACTAATAATACTTTTGTTAACCGGGTTGGCTTGTCCGGGACAAAATTTTCCCACCTATCCTAATTTACAACGGGGCTGGGCTCCTTTTTAAACGCCAGCTTAAGTCCATTTCAGGCCAGATTATTAGCGCTCATTACAAAGGAATCCGCTGATTGGCTGAAAACTTTACCTACAGCCAGCACCGGAACTTGTTTTAGAATCGAACATCCTAAGAATTTCAGTTGGTTTGAGACTTGGCGTCACACTTTGCGCTGCACATCGATGCCCCTGCGGTTTTAACGATGACACTTTGGGGCATCTTGGACTTTCATGTTTAAAATGCGCACGCCGCTTCTCACGCCACACTGCGCTGAATGACATTATTTGCCGTGCTCTTGCCACCACCATGTGCCTGCGCTCCTAGAACCAAACTGCGTTTTCAGAGACCGGATGGTATAACTTTAATACCGTGGGAGATGGGTCGGGTGCTGGTCTGGGATGCAACTTGTGTTGCCACTCAGGCCCCGTCCCATCTTCCTAAAACAAAATTAAAAGCAAGCGCAGCAGCGGAGGCCGTTGAAAGTATTAATAAATTAAAATTAATACCTAAGTATAAGGGTTTTGACTCATCGTGTCGTTTTTGTCCTGTCAGTGTCGAGGCCCTATGTCCATGGGGTCCCAATGCGCAAAATTTTTCAAGACTTTGGAAAAGCGCCTTGTAGATTCGACTGGTGATCTAAGAGCTGGCAGTTTTCTCGCTCAGCGAATAGGTATTGCTATTCAAAGGGGGAATGCTGCTAGTCTTTTGGGCACTAGGTATGCCACGGGGGCCTTATTTAGACTATGTTTCTCTGTAATTTTAAACAATAAATGTTTTTTGTAGCTTATTGTTTAGCTAATGCGGTATTGCCAAAATTTGTTTCGGTTGTGAAATTTTGGCAAAATATTGTCGATCAAACGGCAGGCTCCCGTGCCCCGTACTTCATACTACTATGGATGTCACGAATGATAGATTTTTAAACGAAATTCAAATTTTGTATGACCAAAGTTGATTTCGTTGTAAAATAAATTTACTGAATTGTATCTACTAAAAACTTAGTAAAGCAAACATTTGCCTACGATATTAGTAGTTTCTGTGATTCTAACGTCAATCAAACGAAGAAACTATTCCCATATAGTATAATTAGGTCTGCCAACAAATGGTTGACTGAATTCACTGTCAGTCTGAATCAAAATAGAATGTATCCTCGGCGAGGCCGCTGTGGTAGCTGTTGGTCTGTTGGGAGCCCTGGGACATCCTTCCGAGGGCTCACCCGGGGCTCTTAACCATAGGCTGTTGGGCGTTACGTGAGGTATTTTAGTCGGTAGGAGTCCGCTTCATAGCATCTATGAAGGATTTTCCCTCACGTTAAAAATACAAAATAGAATGAGTACGTAGACCAGGTACGTATTACAGGACTCAGATTAACCAATTCAGTAAGTAAAATTTGACAAAATTGGCAACTTTCTTATGCTCTAGGTACATATTAAATTTAGTAGATTTTTTTTTTATACCACTAAGGTGGCAGAAAAGCATACGGCCCACCAGAAAGACCGGTGGTCACCGTAGCATATGAACGTTTGCAACACCAGAGGCGCTAATCTCGCCGACCCTGCAAAACCTTCTAAGACCCTAAGTAAGTAAGTTCACAAGTTCTATACCTAAGTATTTTTATCTAAGTTAAGGCTTAAATACTGGGGATATCCTTCAGAAGGTTTACCCGGGGCTCCCAACCGTAGGCTGTTAGGTAGGATACGTGTGGTTTTTAGTCGGTAGGAGTCCAGCATAGCATCGATGTAGGATTTTCGTCACGTTAAATAAAATGCTCTAGGTACATCCTGAAGAATCTATTGAACTATGGTGACCACGTTCTATAAAAGTTTATATCAACATTCGTAGATTTCTTCTTACAACATTTCGTTTCAAAATTGCAGAAATTTCAGATACTTACACAAAACTACAGGTTATTTGATGAGACTTGGTGCCACCCACGTACTTCTACGATTCAATAAACAACACAACACACGATATCTAGCCCAAATTCAGCTAACGTTAAACACCCGTAACTTTGATCACAGAAATTAGGCAACACTTCATTGGCAAGTAGTGCTATAAATTAAGTTCGAACCTGCGTGAAGTCTGACTTGCCAGGTAAGACTGGTGTTAAGTACCTATAGACCTTTTTTCTACATATATTACAAACGTTTAGGTACTGTGTCAAATTTAAAAAGAAACATCCGTCCGGTGCAATTTTTTAATAAGGGGTAAAATATTTTCGCTTCGCCTATTAACATAGATATAACCTAGATAAGCTTGTTTCGGTTCGATACAGCTGCTAAAAATATTTATAGCTATGTTTTTAATTAAACTCATGCCTAACTATAGACACAGTCAAACACAGGAATAGATATTTGGGTATTACTAAAAATTTTAGTTTGATAAAATCTGCTTTATGCTACTTGTATGTTCATCTTTGCAAAATCATTTTAAATTTAGGAACTTAAGAGAAAACAATATTTTAACATAAAGCAAATTAAAGCTCGTATCGATCCTAAATTGATAGAAAGAAGTAATAATTTTTGTGAAACTTATAATGTGTCTTCAATTTTCCTACTATCTACCAAATGCATTTCGCCCAGACAGAAACTAAAGAAATGTAGGTAGGTAGAGTAGTTAGGTATGCAAAGGGCAGTGCCTGTTGTTTCGTCTATCAATTAATCTGCCTAAGGCGGACTGCCTTAAGCTGTCCTGCCTGGACGTAGGCTTCTCCCATAACACGCCACAATACACGGTCCTGCTTTTGCGCATTCAGTCACTCCCTGCAAACGTTTTCACGGCGTATGTTTAGGAAAATTACTTTTTGTGATGAGGAGCTCGTCCGCACAGCGAGAGTGCGGACGAGATTTTTTTTTGCAAATTTTTTGTGTAAATAATTTTATTGCAATTTTATCAAATTGGCGCGGTGAAAACTTGCGACGCAGAAAGTGCCTATCGCGGCAAATTTTCTGTTCACCCTTATCCTAAACAGATGCCATAATTTTATAACATGATAATATTTATTTTTTTCGAAATATTTTTCCTGTATAGCATGAAGAATGCTCTTTAATA
This sequence comes from Miltochrista miniata, assembly GCA_933228765.1. NCBI lineage: Eukaryota > Metazoa > Arthropoda > Insecta > Lepidoptera > Erebidae > Miltochrista > Miltochrista miniata. The sequence continues at coordinate 30,661,868 of OW121752.1, read as the reverse complement.
ATTCGTAGACAGATACCTAGGTAGTTAGGTAATTTTGGTAGTAGGTAGATATAATTTATTCGCACATATCTCTGATTAGATCAATATTAGCAATCAGTCCATTACATTCCGCTGTAGCACGTAAACCTCTTCTAATTTTCTATACCTACCATATGTAGGTATAATTGCTTGGGAGGGTGATAAGCCTTTTTTACGTATGGAAATCCTAATGGATGCTATGCCGGATTACTACAGACTAGAACCACATGGGGCACTACAACTGACTACAGCTATGATCCCCGGATAAGGGTGATTTGTCAACTGTACCGTGTGTAGGTACGGGCTGGTACAGGGATTTGCCATGAGGCCAAGCTTGATTTGGTTGACCCCAGATTTGATAAGGGCAGCATCGCACCCTGATTAGAAAATACCTACCTAATGTGTTTAAAAAGATTGCAAGTTAGTAGGTACGTAGGTAAGTACAGCTCGGCAAAAAAGTCTAGAAACGGAACTAATATTTTGCTGACTGGCTACATTGTCAAAAAGATGCCAATAACGTCACATATGTCTGTCAGTCAATGACGGTATACAATTTGATTGGTGGGTTTTATTGACGGTTGTTGACAACTGGATACTGATTGGTGGTTCTTTTTAACGGGTTGCCATATGAACAGCACAGTGGCTCCTCCATTATTTTCTTCTCTTTTTTGCCAAGCTGTAATATGTATTTATTTTATTCAAAACAGGATTTTAATAATATGTATTATTTGGATGCAAGTTAGGTATACCTACCTAGTACAAAAATAAACGTAGTTAAGCATGGTCTATGAATCCGAGATTAATCGGTTGGAATTAATTAAAGAAATTATGAAAATTTTAGTTGCTAACTTAAAATTTATAATCTAGATATACTAATGCTCTTGTTTGTTAAATCACTGGAATAAATCGGAACTACCTTATTGTATCAAAAGTTTACCTTTTTAGTAAACGAGTGTATGAAGTTTTATAGTAAGTACCTACCTATTTCAACTTTAAATTACGTCTGCCTACCTACCTACATGAAAGTCATAAATTGTCTCAAAAAGATCCCATAATTCAATAAGATAGATAAAGAAGGTGACAAATATGTAAGAGGTGTGCTTTATTGCATTTGCTCGTTACAGTCACGTAGAAAACATTGAATATCCATCGATGATCGAAATGTAATAATTATGAAAAAATCAGAGGGACTTGCGGTTTCAGCCAACATCATAATTTAACATCACAAAAACGCGTCCCAATAAATAAATCAACGTATTTTTTCACCGTCCATAACTTAAGGAGTCAAGGCGGGAAATCGGATGGAAGTTAAAGGCGAAACTTTTAAAAAAGGAAACTGCTCTTGCGGCGATGGATCGGTCCGCGATTGGCGGGCTCGGCGGGGGCGGGAAGCTGCCTGCCTGCGATTGGTCCGTAGCGGACGCTCTGTGTAGGCGCGTTCATCTCGAGACGAACAAAATAGATTTTTTTAACAAAAGCAATTTTCCTATCCTTTTTGTTGTGGCACTGTTTGTTGTTTTGTAGTTTGTTTTTGCTTGGGAACGTTTTGTATTGTTAGCAGTGGTCGAGTGCGCGACAATCCACCGGTTAATTCTCTATGATATTAACAAGTCGACTCCTATATGCATTGTTCCACGGTCGTATGCAAATTTTTGTAAAAACTGGCGATTGTTGTGAAAAACGAACACGAAGGCATGTTGCAACGGTTGGTGGTAGAGACTTTTGTTCTATGAATGTTAATTATAACTGATAGGTACCACGCATTGTTAATTACAATGGGCTTCAGCTCTCGCAATATCTACTTATTTGAATAAGTATTTCTTGCTGTGAAAGATAACATTGATTTTAATTAGGGGTTCATTATAAGTAGGTAATATCTTATCTGTATTTGTTGGTTGTAACTTAAAAGTTAATTCTTTTTCTAAGAATTCTTTATATATTTATGAAATGAATAAATGCATAGCTATTCGTCTTCGTAAAGTACCTAACTGATAACTATGGTAATACATTTTTTACCAGATATATTTAATTTAAAATATCAGTGTGCCTTTACCTAAGTACCTACATATTATATTCTTGGCGATGTCAAGAGACCACCACCACCTCACCCTGTGAGACGGTTTCCTCCGTCAGGCCTCTAATGTGTATGATCGCGTCCGCAGTGAAGCGCCCCTGACCAGAGTTTAATATATATTTAATTTTAATATATATAAGTTTAATATATATATATATATATTTCTTCTATGCCCTGATGTAAGCCACTCTTTTTCTGGCTTTTTTTACCTTTTTTTAAGTACCTACCTATTTAAGCCTTTACTTTTTTTATATGTGAGGAAAGTCCGTCATGGATGCTATGCCGGACTCTTACAGTCTAAAAAACACACGTTCCATACCTACTGCCTACGGTTGGAAGCCCCGGGTAAGGAAGACTGCTGAGCCCGCAGAGAGTGATGGCCGTCAGGGTGATAAGAGGATACCGCACGATCTCCGGTGAGGCGGCATGTCTCCTAGCCGGGACCCCTCCATGGGACCTGGAAGCGAGAGCCCTTGCGTCACTGTTCAGATGGCGCAAGGAGCCATGCTCTCCAGCGTTGTAAGTGGGACTGTGCCGCCTCTTTCTGCGAGCAGGTCATGCTCGTGAAGGAGGTGGCGGGCCGGGTGCGGGAGAGAGCTCGCGTTACGTGAGGTTTTTTAGTCGGTAAGAGTATAACATCATCTGAGGATTTTCCCTCACTTAAAAAAAAAATCCCTGGTAAGGAAGGGTATCCCCAGGATTTAAGCCCTAACTTGGGTAAAAATATTTAGAAATAGATCTTGTGGAAATACTTACTTTCTATAAAACTTAATAAACAAAATCATTAATATCCAAAACAATCCTCTCGCACCAAAATATCCACAAAAGAGATAAATAAACTTAATGTTTCATATTTAGAGCCTACGTAAAATATTCATTAGGCGAAATGCAAGTCGTGCTGCGCAAGAGTGGAATTATAAATGTCCAGATGGATATCGTCATATTTTAATCTATATCATTTCCAACGTGGTCAGAATTTGTTAAAAAATGGAATCTCAGTTGTGAATCTTGCGTCACGAACTAGGACTTACCGAAAAAGAATTTCTCTCTCAAATAGGTAGGTATTCCTTTAAAGTTCTGATTATATTCTTACTCATCGGGAAAACGTGCTTCCCTCATATAAATTAGGTAAGTACCAAAGATAATTAGGTACTAATATCTCATACTAAAAGCGCTAATAAAAAATGGGGGTGAGTGTAGGGGGGTGATAAGTAGATAAATACTTTAAAACCTGTTCTCAAACGTAACAAAAATTTAAAAAAAAACCTAATTAAAATGGAGACCTGAATATACATAGGCTTGTGTCCTAAATTTCAAAAATCGTTTATTTTTGTAGCTTTATATCTACATGATCACAAAAATGTAATATTTTGATTTTAAACAATCATTTACATAGTTAATTTTGTGATTTAAAAAATGAATTTCAATTTGTATCGAAAACGCTCATGGCGCCTTGTGTGACGTCACTTGATGCCAAACAAAAGTAGTAGTGGTTTTATTTATCCATTTTCGGATAGGCTAAGGCAATTTGAGCCATACAGCCAAGTCTTGTATATTTATTATCTCTTCATTTTGCTTTAAAAAGTCACAGTCCTCGTCCTCTAAGTCCAGTCAAAGTCAAGTAAATCATCCCTAAGTCAATGTCAGTCTTCCTTCAGAAAAGCGGTGGATAAATTTCTGAAAGTTTCTTTGGATTTTTTGTCACTGCAAAGTTGCGATTCACTGCGTTTTATCACTTCCCAACACTAGTACACGTTGTCAAACGTTTATGTTTAAGAATCCACCATTGATACACACAAAACACTCGAAATTACACTAATTTTGCAAATTTACAAAACGACGCGATACGATTCCTTCCAGTTCCCGCCAAAGAATCTCGCCAAACAAAACAAAAAGAAAATGTGTATTTTTTTATGAGTCCTTTCAATGATTTGTTTTGAGATTAAAAGTTATACTACAAAAAAGAAACGTTTAGGGGTTTTAATCGATATTTAGGGAAATCTGGGGAATTTGAAGTTGGTTTTTAGAGGAACATTCGGTAGGAGTTGGCATCACTTTGGCATATGGTCTTAGTAACCAAAGCCAGTATAAATTAATTGAAAAAAAAAATTGCCATTGACATCACTGTTTGACAGGTGTTTGACAGTGATGCCAACTTGGGGGTTTTCCCCCCAAATTTAGGGGGAAATAAGTTGTCTAGGGGCTTTCTTAGGGGGTAAATTTATTTGGGGGGATTTTTGGGGGGTAAATTTTCACAACGGGAGTACCAGTTCTTGAACATTTTCCATAAAAAGTAGGAAAAAATTGGAAATAAGTTTTGATTTTTGAATTCTAACATAGACCACTTTATCCACTTATGCAGAATTGCCGACGCTTTTGTTGAGCCCTAGATTTGGTCGTAACTGTGCGCCTTGGGATTTTTGTATGTCAATGCCTGAATTTTTAAAAATTTACTTGAAAAAAAAAATTTAGGGAGTTTTCCAGATTTTTAGTCAATATTTAGGGGTATTTTAACTCGGTTCTAGGGGGACCATTCTGTAGGAGTTGGCATCACTGGTGTTTGACAGTGTTATGTTAGCGTTCGTCTGCTTTGCCAGAGTGTGTCAAACGTCAAAAAGCAAACTGTGACGTCACGCCATCTGATAGAGGTGTTTGATGTCACGTGACTGATTGCCTATTTTTTCCAATCTTATTTTCTAAAAATAATAGTAATCCTTAATTTGTGCACCAATTTATATTACTTTTTGTTATTTATATATCGGACATAGTCGTTAGAAACACACATCGATCAGATTTATTCTTAGTGGACACAAGCCTATTATAGGGGGGGTAAGACGCTCCGTCTTGCTGCTATAGAACCGAAAAGCGGAATAAAAACCAAACTCATGAGGATAGGCTGCGATGGCGGTTAAAATTTGCGTCAGGAGATTAAGGGATATCCTTCCGAGTGCTCACGCAGTTGACGCAGTACTCTTTGCCGAAGAGGCATCGTGTGCCTACAGCCATTAGAATTTCGTGAACGAAATTCATACGTTAAAAAGAGGAAGACCCCCAACCACTTATTAATAAAAAGCTAGCCTCATTACTGTTATCTAATAAGCCGTCGTGGGTGCATGAGCGTCAAGCGCATCCGAAATCATCCGAGATGTTCCGAGATTGCGTCCATATTTCCTCCAAATTGCGCCCTTTGTTATGCAAAGCGCGGAGGCGCCGTGTGCGGGCCCACAATCGCCCGTGTGACCGCCTTATCGCACATCGCCACCGCTCGCCCATCGCCCATCGCCCATCGCCACTGCACTTTTTACAATCACTGACTGATTAGAATATTTCATCAGTTTGTCTAGTTCTACTTTTTTAATTACACACATTTACATTCTCCGTGGGAGGTCGTGTGACAAATCTGTGTATGTTTATGGGACGCATTGTGTACCTACTGATGAAAATCGGATAAAAATCTCAACGATAATATGTTGTTATATTTTTATTTAGGAACTTATTTTTTAATGAAATGATGGCCTGTTAAAAGGTTGCTGTCGGCACGTTCATAAATACTTAGGTTTCTGGAGCTTTACGTACTAGCGAAAAGGTATTTAAATATGTTTATGTAAAATGCCAATGGTTAATTAAAGACGTGTGTGTATATTTTGACTATAATATCAAAGATAATATAATAGTAGGTATTTCATACAGATAGGCAACTCCCTGCCCCTCACTGACCAAGCTTACCCACCCCACCAGTCTCGAGGCACAACTGTAATGAATACACACGTAATAGTAGATCAGTTCTTAAGAATTCTTTTTTGTCGATTTTGTTGGGGGCATGCCCCCAGGTAATGTTGTTTACTGTCGCACTTTAAGGTCAAAAAAACAAACATCATTCTGTACATCTGTAGACATAGGTAATCTATACTAATATTATAAAGAGGAAAGATTTGTTTTTTTTTGTTTGTTTGTTTGTAACGAATAGGCTCCGGAACTACTGGACCGATTTAAAAATTCTTTCACTGTTGGGAAGCTACACACAACGCTATATTTTATTCCCGTATTCCCACGGGAACGGGAACTACGCGGATGAAACCGCGTGACGCCCGCTAGTGTTTTATATAAGTATAAAAGAATGTGAATAAAAAATCAATTAATAATCCCATAAAAACCTAAATACGCCTAGGTACTAGTTTTTGACAGTAAAGTGCGATGTCAGTGCCACCATCTGGGAAATTAGCTGGGGACATGTCCCCAACCAAATAGGCACCAAAATCCTAAAAAAACCTGGCTTCGACTTCGACCAAGCGTTCTTGACGAACGCGTGTAATAATGATCCTTTACCGCCTACACCTACATCAGGTACCGGAATCACCTTAGTACCGTCCGCAAGGATACAGACCACGCTCATGTATCCGTTTTCGTAAATTTAGTTCAGAACAAAAAAAAATCTCGATTGATTATAAAGACTTTTCGATACTTTTGAATCGTCAACTTGGCTTGGTGGAGTAGTATGTACGTACGTGTATTAATTGCTATAACGTAAGTACATATGTATGTATTATAACTTTGGTAAACGAAGCTATCACACAGTAAAGATATAACATACATCAAAACAAAGATTCGATCATTCATATAATGCAGCCGAGTAATCTACGAAATGAGTCCTCATTGATTTTCCTACATTAATGATTACGGCACATAATGCTAGTGCACACTTAAACATTACATTTCAGAAACAATACCTTACAGCCATTAAAATAAGAATCACATTAGCATAATGGTACAAATTCGACGGTCATTTTCGATACATTTTAAACGATTCAGCCTGCATATCTGTGATCGTGCCAATGCATCATATTTGCCGCGTGTTTCGTCACTAGATCGCCATCACAGCGATAATGAAGCGATACATTAGCTGCATACCCACCGAGCCCTTTATTCATCATTGTAGAAATAAAGCTATTGAACCTACAGATATTACGTCAATTAATTTCTCTGTTCAAAGCAATGCATCAATTTATAGTGAATTTAAAAGTATATTGCGTTTCTTCTATTCATACAAGTAGAAAATGTAGCTAAATAGATACACTTAGTCTTATAGTAAGCACCCACATTATGGTTTAATCTGTTTTTAACCCGCGACGGAAACCTGGACGGGGTGTTATAAGTTTGACGTGTCAAATGAAAGGTCATAATAATATCTTATACATCACGATACCGCCAGTTTTATGAAAATCAGTTTAGCCATTCGAAAGATATGAGGAGTGGAATGTATTTATATTTCTGTAACCACACTCCGCGCAATTCGCATTAGCTCTGAATAATTGTTGATAGACTATACGTATGTTGATATTAAAAAACGCCTATAAAAAGCATGAAATAAAAATTAAATAAAATATTTAAAAAACCCCCGACTCACAAAAAAAACAATATAAAAACATGTAAAAAGTAAAAAAATAACTATTATATTATGACCTATCTACCCTAAGTATTGAACCTTTATTATTATTATTATTATAGGTAGCTATATTATTTAGAGGCGCAGGCCTATAGCACCATTCCAGCAAAGATTTCTATATAAAATGAGGTAGATACGCTCTACTATAAGAAACGAAAGCATAAAAGCAATCCTCATACACACACATTGCTAAAACTACACTCACTAATAAACTATATTTACGTAATTGTAACTGCAATAGCAATATACGAATAGAACAAGAGTAAAAGAGAAGGCGTATAAACTCCAATTACAAGCCGAGTACCACCGAATACTCTCGAAGTTTTACGATTCTCTATCACAGGTACTGACTGCAGAAAAATGTTAAATAGGTATAAAGGAAGACTGCAGAAAATTTTAAGTAGGTATAAAGGAATAAAATGCAAAATTTACCAATGATGTATATATTTAAATGTAAACTTAAAAAACTGATTACATACCTATTTAATGATATTTAATCGATATCTGAATTTTTCGAACCCTTTTCCGAACAAAATATTTCAAAGTTAAACTAAAAATACTGACTTTAACACTATTTATGCACTCCAAATGAATCAAATTAAATGTACTGTTTAATGGTATTTGCACAACTGTTTTACTGAACGAATAACTATTTTCAAAATAGTTTATCTAACAATTCCATAGTTCAACAAACATAATATCTAAACGTTTTGAAGGAAAACCGACGATTAATATTACCGAAAACGATTATTATTATTGAATAAAAAAATTCAAACATAACCTAACCTATTCAGTTATAAGATTGTACCATTTAGAGTCTGGTATGCATTCAGTTAGTGGAGTTACCTGATGTGCTGAAAATTATACAGATGTGTATATAAAAATATCCCATTAATTAATTACATTTTTTTATTAAAAAACTAGAGGACGTCACGCGGTTTCACCCGCGTAGTTCCCGTTCCCGTGGGAATATAACATTTTTTCTTCCATAAGAACCTTCTCCTGACAATACCTTACACAACAAAAAAATAATTAGTGAAATCGGTCCACCCGTTCTGAAGTTATGCGCTTACCAACACATTTTGCGATTCACTTATATATAAGAAGATTACCTGTGAAAGGTAACTCCACAAGATTTGTTGCATTTTGATGTGTAATTTTTACAAAATCTTAGTACACAAGATGGCATTATAATGACTGACTCGATCACAATCGTGGTAAGTAGGTACCTTAAAAGTAAAACATATAAATTGAATTTTCTTGCAAACCTTACTTGCGAAGAACTATAACTATTCGGGGAATCCCCGTGCCTTGACTCTGGCTTGGCATATTCAGCAAGTATTATGCTGTCAAAATACGAAGTACAACAAAAGCATTGGGCGCGTCAGATTAGTTAGGCCTGTACAATTTGGTGGGTTAATACGATTAAGAATAATCATAAAATTGATGAAAAATAATTAATTACGCATAAATTGTGCGTACTTACCAAATAAATTAGTTCTCCTTTGTAAACTACCTAATCCTAAGCACTTTTAAGACGTTAATTATGTACTTTTCCACGTTAAAAAATACACATTTGTTGTTAAATCGTGGGAGATACGACAGTGACATAGTGTCAGCGCGAACTGCGCGCAACCGCGCTAACTAGCTCAGTTTATACGCTTCAAAAATTGGTGCGTAGGGCAGGTCTACCTCTTTATATAGAAGTCTTTGCATTCCAGCGCCTCCTTGCGCCATTTAAACAGTGATGCAAGGTCCCTCGCTTCCAGTTTCCACGGAGGGGCCCGGTTAGGAGACATGCCGCCTCAACTGAGATTATGCGGTGTTCCCTGCGGCCCGCAGAAGGCGATGGCGAATCGCCTTCTGCGGGCTAAGTAATCTAGCCGCATTGCGGGCCACCAGGGTGCCTGCCGCTCATCTCATACCACCACCGCTGAAAATTAATCGAATCATTCGCTATAGAAATGGCCGAATATCTATATACGAGTATAACAGTCATACAGATACCGTCTAATTAAATCTGGACGTTTAATCAAAATATCATACTAAGTAAGCAAATAGAATTTACGTTACTAAGGATGGTACAAATTTAATACGAACCATTTAATACAAAATCATACTATTATTTACCAATCGAAAAGAAAAGCCCAGGGAGATCACGTGAGATTACACGCCGACGTACAGAACGTAGCCTGTTTTTAATGCAAGCTCGCCTTTACATGTATAAAATGCATTCCTTGAGCATAAATTTAAATTTGCCATGTTATCGAAATAGTTGCAAAATTTATGAGCACTGAGAAATGTAAGGAATGAATTATGCGCTCGTTTGAAATGTTTAGTTGAAACACACGCATGTTGTGTGTCTAATTGCATGTTATGATAATATTGCTTTGGAACCAGTACTACAAAATAGATTTTAGTAAGGATTAAATTTATTTAATTTACTTTGATTCGAGTTTGACGTAGGTTTTAGTTGCAGTCCACTGCAGGCCATAGGCCTCTCCCAATGTATTATAGGGGGGCGGCAACCTCACCTGCCGGTTGTCACAGATATGTACCTACCGGGCACGGGTGCTTTGGTAAGTTTCTGCGGCGAATACACTGGGATACCACGGCCGAGGGCCGGCACTGCGAAGAACACAGCGCTTTGTTATTGGAGTGCTCAGCGTGGGCGCAGTACCGTCAGGTTCTCGTGGCCAGGTGCAAGCCATCCACGAAATCTAGCAAGAGTTGACGATGCTTCCGCGTCTTTCTGTGAGCAGGTCATGCTCGTGAAAGAGGCAGCGGGGAGGGAGTAGGAGACTTATCTTCGCCCAAGGCTATCGGCCTCCATGACTGTGGGCCTAAGAACGGCGAGGGGAACTTTATTCGGAAAGAGTCCAGCATATCATCAGTAAAGGATTTCCACATGTAAAAAATAGTTCAGAGTTTTGATTGGTATATGGTTTTCTTTTGATATTTTTGTTATGGTAAAAAGAAAGACCAAGAAAGATGTTAGTTAACAGGTGCACCATTGCAGGCTGACTTGGACTCCGAAGATCTCGGTAGGACTACATCGCACTTCATGTATTTCACACAAACATTCTATCTACATACGTACATACATATAGTCACGCCTTTTACCCTGAAGGGGTAGGCAGAGGCATATTACATGCCCACACATCACGGTTTTTTTAGAAATTGTCCCACGTAATAGGTGATGAGCCGTATTGCCGTGTTGATATGGACAAGCGCAGGTTGTGACTGCCTGCTGTTGAAATTATTCAAGCCGCCCATAAACGCCTTCTATTTGGCTGAACGACTGCCATTTTACTGGAAACCAGTCCAACGGCTTAACGTGTCTTCCGAAACATTCTATCTCTAGTAAAGAAAATTGCAAGTAAAATTTTACTGACTTAAAGTTTGGAGAAGAAGTGCACTAAGGTATTTTTTGTTTACTTATTAACCAAAATGGATAAAACAATTCAAATGTTGATAAAGCTAAAAAGCGCTGAATAAAACGATCTTTCTATAATTGAATCAACAAGAACGTTTGCGGTCAGAAACCGCATACCCGAGTCCTGATCACACTGATCACGGCAACACGCGAGAGCGTTTTCCACTGCGGTGTAACCAACTGTTGGCCAATCAATCGCTGGCTAACTGTTGATTGATCATTTCCTATCTGAAATTAAATGACAAGTTGAGACACATGCTATCGGTTTTATCGTAAATAATTGTTTAAAGGTTCCTTACCCAAGGGGTAAGAACGGGACCCTAATTACTGAGACACCGCTGTCCGTCTGTCTGTCTGTCACAAGGTTGTATTTTCTTAAAACGAGTGATGTTTTCGAAGGCTGTTAATATTAGTGACTCTATATTAGGTAGTCCACAGGCATTTGTCCATTTTAGCCCCTCTCTATAAAATAGAGTGCAGAGGGGCTCATGTCCAGATTTTGTCTGTAATCTGTGTCTGTTTCATTAAACTACTTCACTAGGTCACGTGGATCATCTGTTTGAAGTTTGAAATAAAACAAAAATGACAACGTCAATCGGATTGAACTTTCACAATAAACGTATTAGAGAGTGGCAGTCTGGCGAGACCGATCTCACGGCTTTCTTGTTCTTTTTTAATTTATCTCCTGCGTTCTCAAGTTACTAGAGGACTTGAGATTGAAAATGAAATGAAAATGAAAATATCTTTATTCACTTATGTCACAAAGTAACACTTATGAATGTCAACATTACCGTCAGACTCGCATTGCAATAGGTAGAGCCTGTGAAAAAGAACCTGGCAAGAAAACTAAGTCTAACTAACTTAAGTTTAGTAAGTAGTCACTAGAGAACGCGAGTGGTTACCTGAACGCGATCTCCCATATTCCCAGGGGAAATGCGTTTTTATGTGTAGCTTTAGAATACCTATTACATCCTAAATTAAAATTCTCGATTTACTGGTCAGTCTTATTATTTTAATCATAAAAATAATGTACGCTTTGACCGACAGGTGTCAACACCAATTCATGTACTCGTACGATTCGTACGGCTGGTCATATTAATTAATATCTGATGTTGATAGTGAAGCATTAATTACCTGAAAATGATATATGTAAGTACCTTATTGATTAATTGTTAATCGACTAACAAAATGGTTGACAACATCGTAGATACATTATGACTTAACGCAATGAAATACGTATAAGTAATGTTGCGAATCAATCAAGGTTATCATGACAGTCTACTGTTGGATGTAGGCCGTACGTAGCTGTTGGTCTCGTCTATTATTAACATGGCAGTCGTGAAATCAAATTGAAGGCCCATAGCACAGAAAACAAATTTCAAAAAATTCAGTATTGTACCTATACCGAGGCGGCTACGTATAAGTAATGTTGCGAATCAATCAAGTCCATCACAGTCCCCTATGTGACGTAGGCCTCTCTTACTGTTCCACACTGACTAAACAAATTGGTACAGGAGTTTATGTATAGAGGTTTTCTTGCTCTTTGTCATATCCTCCTACTGAAAAAGAAAGGCATATCTTATTCGGAGACATGAAAGTCATGGTAGACGATTGAGGAAGAGATGAATTGGTGAGTACGATAAGACAAGCTGGTGCTTAAAAGTCTAAGCTCAAGTTTTGTTACCAAAAGACTAGGTCCGAAAAAATGTCGTCTATCTACACTCGAGAGCAATGAATCCGGGTCACTTAAAGAATGTTAAAAATCTCGGAAACTAAAAATGATAGGTTAATGCAATAAATTGTATTTAATAGACAATGTAATACTCCTTAAATGAAAGTAAAAAAAATATGAGTCACCATACATTTTATTAACACAAAATTACATAAAGAAAAAACTGCCGATCTCTCCTTAAAACAAAAACAGGAAACATGAAATTTTTGAACTTTATTACGATTTTCTTGAATTTTAATACTTCGTATTGCCTCCTCGTGCTTCCATTACTGCGTTTACGCGGTTTGGCATGCTGTACACCAAGTTCCTTATACGATTTTGGGGAATATTCTCCCATTCCTCTGTGAGAGCAATTTTGAGCTCACGAAGCGTGATTGGGGGAGGGTTTCGTTGTTTTACGCATCTGCCTAGCTCGTCCCAAGCATGCTCGATCGGGTTGATATCCGGGCTGCGCGCTGGCCACTCCATACGAGTAATGTTCATCTCTTGAAGGTAGTCATTCACAATCCTACCTGTATGAGGTCGGGCATTGTCATGCATAAATATAGCATCCTCACCTAAATTGACCATAAATGGACCAACGTGATCATTGAGGATTTCTTCCACATATCTTACGCTAGTTAAAGAGCCGTTTTCTATGATCACCAGCTCTGTGCGACTTTCAGAAGAAATTCCGGCCCACACAAGTACAGACCCACCACCGTAGGCTACTTTTTCTTCGATGCATGCTTGCTTGAATCTTTCCCCTGGTCTTCGATACACTCTGTGTCTTCCATCGTGCTTGTAGAGCATAAATTTTGATTCGTCGGAGAACATAACTTTTGACCAATCTTCAATACTCCAATTTACGTGGCTCTGGGCATACCTTAGTCTCGAAATACGATGCCCACGCTCCAGTTTAGGGCCGTTTGCAGGTCTAAGGGGTTTTAAGTTAGATTCAGCAAGCCGACGTCTTACTGTCCATGCACTTGGGTTACTTCCTCCGAGGCGTCGAAACTGATTGGTGAGTTCAGTTCCTGTGAGAAAGCGATTTCGAAGCATGGTGTTCACCAATTATCGGTCTTCTCGTGCTGTGGTACACCTGGTTCTGCCCGTTCCTGGTCTGCGTAGGTTAGAACCAGTTTCTTCGTAACGTCGGAGAACTCTTTGTACTGTTGACAGCGACACACCGACAGTCCTGGCTGTATCGCGCTGACTCCGGCCGGTTTCCAGCATTGTAAGTATTCTGGTGCATTCTTCAGGCGTAAGCGACATAATTTCAGCTTGATTAATGAATATAGAGCACTATCAACATGGTTTATGTACCCACATAAATGACAGATTACAAACAAAAGCAACACCAAATGCTGTAATTTCGTAGTTCCATCTTCGAAAGTGGCCCTTTTTCAAATTTGATTTTTTTATGATATAACTTTACAATAACTAAGAAGTTTTAATACCTTCATTTAAGGAGTATTACATTGTCTATTAAATACAATTTATTGCATTAACCTAGCATTTTTAGTTTCCGAGATTTTTAGGATTCTTTAAGTGACCCGGATTCATTGCTCTCGAGTGTATTAGGTAGTTGTAGTGTTTTTAATACGCTTTTATTAGGTCGTCGTGTATGTAACTAACAATGTAATAGAATCTAAGGAAACTAATTTAACCATCTTCCAAGGATTGTAGCGTCATGAAAATTGGCAGATGTATGTAGTTTTGATGACAATACAATAATATGGTACTGTCAAACCGATATGATGATGGAGCCGGAAAATAGGCACTAAAAACAGGTGGAATCTAAGGTAGCTAATTTAACCAGCTTCCAAGGATCGTAGGGTAATGAAAATTGGCAGCTGTATGTAGTTCTGATGACAATACAATAATATGGTACTGTCAAACTGATATGATGATGGAGCCGGAAGATATGCACTAAAACTTCGATGGAAAAGTGGAATCTAAGGTAGCTAATTTAACCAGCTTCCAAGGATCGTAGCGTCATGAAAATTGGCAGCTGTATGTAGTTCTGATGACAATACAATAATATGGTACTGTCGCACTGATATGATGATGGAGCCGGAAGATAGGCACTGAAAACAAGTGGAATCTACGGTAGCTAATTTAACCAGCTTCCAAGGATCGTAGCTAATTTAACCAGCTTCCAAGGATCGTAGGGTCATGAAAATTGGCAGCTGTATGTAGTTCTGATGACAATACAATAATATGGTACTGTCAAACTGATGTGATGATGGAGCCAGAAGATAGGCACTGAAACTTCGATGGAAAAAGTGGAATCTAAGGTAGCTAATTTAACCAGCTTCCAAGGATCGTAGCGTCATGAAAATTGGCAGATGTTTGTAGTTCTGATAACAATACAATAATATGGTGCTGTCAAACTGATCTGATGATGGGGTCGTAAGATATGAACTGTAACTTCATGATTGAACATTGTATCATAGCTGTGTTTGGATTTGTTAGAAAAGTCGTGTAATGAACTTTGACCACGATTAGGGTTTAAGGTTATAACAAACCTGATAAATATTGAAGTTAATATTGAGTGTAAATATTGACATAGGTACCTGCATAAAATGTATATGTATTAGAGTAATTATGAAATATTTTCACATTAGTCGAACTCAGACAAAACACCATGTAATACAGAAATCCCTACTAATATTATAAATGCGAAAGTAACTCTGTCTGTCTGTCTGTTACGTTTTCACGCCTAAACCACTGAACCGATTTTGATGAAATTTGTTATAAAGATAGTTTGAGTTTAAGGGAAGGACATAGGTTACTTTTTAACTGCTGACTGCGCGAAAGGAGGGTAATGCTTTTATGCGATAACGACTTCTACGCGGATGAAGCCGCAGGGAACAGCTAGAAAAGGTATAAATGTTGTGACTAAAAAGGAAAAAAATAGGAAAAATTGGAAAAAAATGGCCGTTACGTCTTTCCACAATAACTAAGGAATAAAATAAATTTTTTAATATAAAACGATACAATATTCATTCAAAATTGCTCTACAATATTGACTCCAAATCGTCTATCATAATCTTCAGCATTGAAAGTCATTTTTGTTCATATTTATTCTGGTTCCGACATTATCAAAAGTGCTGACATTTCTACTTCTTTTGTATACTTACAATATTTGAGAGTCTGGAAATCTACAAAAGAAAAATTTTACGTAACAATTCTTCAAAAGACTGCGACGTGAATCAGAAGTTTTAAAGCACGGAGTGGCGCTTATTCTTCATAAATAATACTTGAAGCCTTTTTCTTCATCATCAACAAGTATAGACCTCAGTGCGGAAAAGGCGCAGGCGTTATTATTGTCATTTACAGTGTCAGACTTTTATTTATAAGTTTTTTACAATGTCTTTTGTGTTTATATAGTGTTATCATATTCATATGTTAAGTTGCAGCAATGTGGAGGTAAGTCAACCTACTTCATCGCTTTTGGATTTAGTTCGCTGCCCTCACTGTTCCCAAGCCCGATTTTTTAGGGGTGAGCGGGGCTTGAAAATACATGTTGGAAAAGTACACAAACTCCAACATGTGTTTCCAAATCCACCTCCACCCGTTTCTCCCATTATTATTTGTGGTGATAATGCCGAAATTCCCTTTTGGAAAACCCTTGCTAAATTAAAAAAATCGGTCCCTGTTTTAAAAAGGATTCCTCGGGGTGCAAGACCTACAGTAGCCAAATGTTTAGCAAGTTACTTGGGTCATGCAGTCCGAGAAAATTCTAAATCGGCTTGGGAGCAGTTACTCACCTTCCCATTCAAAATTCTTCACATCAATAAGGAAAAAAATAATTCTGCAAAGTCTCTAACCGCCCAAATAAAAACAAATTGCAGTATTTCGGCTAACATTTTAGATTCAAAATTTTCAATAGTGCGCAATAATAATATTTATAATTTAGTCGAATGGAAATTAAGGGATGGTGACATAAGTGGGGCATCGAGACTGCTTTTCAGTAGCGATGTGGTGGCGCCGTGCACTCAAGAAACATTCGCGGCCCTGCGGAGTAAGCACCCAGCGCCTGTGGATGACCTTCTTTTCCCTGAGGCTCCAGACTCGTGCGCTGATTGCCTCAGGGTAACGGCCAAGGATGTATTGACTGCTGTTAATTCTTTCCGAAGTGGCTCCGCTGGTGGTATCGATGGCTTGTCCCCGCAGCATCTAAAAGATCTTGTGGGCCCAAGCGCCGGGGACGCTGGCGAGTTGCTTCTGGGAGAATTAACGGCTTTATTGAACCTGATGCTCTCCGGCGGTGTGGTAAATGACATCGTCGACATCTTGTATGGGGCAAATTTGTGTGCTCTATATAAGAAAGACGGTGGCATTCGCCCCATTGCCGTAGGGTGTACTTATAGACGTATGGCAGCCAAAATGTGCTGTAATTTTTACAAGGAGCACTTAGCAGAGCAGTTTCAGCCCCTCCAAATCGGATTTGGTTCGAAGGGGGGCTGTGAGGCTGCCATACATGCTCTATCTACATACCTTGGCCGTGGAAAAAGTGAGGTGATCCTCAAGGTTGACGTGAAGAACGCTTTCAACTCGGTGTTCAGGGATACCTTGTTGACCCAAGCTAAATTAGAAATTCCAAAAGTTTACAATTTTCTTTGGCAATGTTACAGGTACCCCACTAAATTATTATATAAGGACAACGATTTGGAATCTGCCGTTGGATGCCAACAAGGAGACCTCCTCGGACCGGTAATTTTCAGCTTAGCTATTCATCCAATTATTCAGCAGTTAAATTCAAAATTTAATGTATGGTATTTGGATGATGGGACCCTGGGAGGAGATGTACAGTCTGTTATACAAGACTTAGATTTTCTAAAAAATAAATTTAAATTAATCGGTTTAGAATTAAATGCAAATAAATGCGAAATTTATATTAATGATGAATTGGACAAACCCTCAATCTTTTCTAAATTTAATTCTTTAGCCCCTGGCATCAAAATTGTTGAAAAAGAGACTCTTCGCCTCCTTGGGTCCCCAATTTTTGAAGATGCCTACAACAATTATATAGAAGAGAAAATTCAAAATTTTTCTGTTATTTCAGATCGCTTACTCAATATTAATATTCATTCGGCTTTCACAATTCTCCGGTTTTGTTTATTTGTACCAAAATTTACCAACATTCTCAGATCTTCTCAGTTTTGGAAATATAATGCACTTTTGGCAAGAATGGATGAAATTATATTAAGCACTTTAAGCAGAATTTTAAATGTGGCCTTGGATGACCAAGCGGCACTGCAAGCGACTCTACCGATTCGTTTGGGTGGCCTTGGCATTCGTAAAATTTCCGATATTAGTTTACCAGCGTTTCTGTCCTCGGTCCACAGTACGGAGGAACTAACTAGGAAAATTCTTGCACCTACACTAGTTAGTTCCGAAATACTGTGTAAGACCGAAGCTGTTAACGCTTGGAAAATTGCCTGTCCGAACTCCGAGTTGCCAAGGAACCTTTTCTCACAACGTCAGTGGGACGGGCCGCTTTGCAGTTTAGTGAGAATAAACCTATTAAACTCCTGTACGACTCCTGCTGAGCGTGCCCGTTTACTGGCAGTGGGTGTGTGGGAATCGGGTCTTTGGCTACATGCTCTTCCGTCGTCTAACATAGGGACCATGTTAGACGATTCTACCTTTCGCATTGCTTCTTGCCTACGTTTAGGTGCGCCATGTGTTTCTCCGCACCAGTGCCATTGTGGAGTAGTCGTCGATCGCCTTGGACATCATGGCCTGTCTTGCAGCAGAAGCGTTGGACGAATACCACGGCACGCCAGTATAAACGATATCATCCGTCGTGCTCTTGTCGCCGCCGGTCTGCCATCTAGACTTGAACCAAATGGCTTGGCACGTGACGACGGCAAGAGACCGGATGGTATGACATTAATGCCCTGGAAGATGGGAAAGTGTTTAGTGTGGGACGCCACGTGCGTCGACACTGTTGCGCCTTCTCATCTTTCAGGTACTGCTGGTTGTGCCGGTGCCGCCGCCGCTTCTGCTGAGACTCTTAAACGGCAAAAATATTTTAATCTCTCAGGAGATTATGTGTTTGAGCCGTTTGGGGTCGAAACCTTAGGGCCATGGGGTCCAAGCGCAAAAAATTTCTTTAGAGAGTTGGGAAAGCGTTTGTTCGACACTACTCGTGACCAGAAGGCTGGCTTCTATTTGGGGCAGAGATTAAGCATTGCCATTCAACGTGGCAATGCTGCCAGTCTTCTGGGAACGCTACCCCAAGAGGACTGCGATGCGGAGAAATTTTATGATGCGTTTTAGTTTAGTAGTTTTCGTTTTAATTTTAATAATAGTGTTAGTGTAATTTTATTATTTTAGTCAATTTTATTTAACTAGATTATTTAGATTTAATACTTTTATAATTAACTCATTTATTTACGAAACTCGAATAAATTACTAAAAAGTATAAAATAAATAAATGGTTTAAAAAACCCTAGAAAAATACGCTTTTATAATGCACGAAAAGACCAAAAATAAATTATGGATTGTCCAAGTTGCCTCTATTTCTAGGCTGAAGTGTAAACTATGTGCTTTTAGTTATAATATTTAATTGTAAAAGCGTGGGGCGCTAGAACAAGAAAGACTTTTTAGTAAGCAAATTCCTATTAATACTAATCCTTATATAATAAAAATCCTGGCGAAAGCTGCATGAGGTCGCACAAGAGCATAACGTTTATGCTGCCAAAGGGAACGCCTCTTCTTTCAGGCAATTAAGTAGATACATGAGGGGAATACTTTAACAGTGGCAAAATATAGAGTTCTTGTTCGAGAACGAGATATCTTTGGTTACCTTTAAAAACCCGCTCAAGGATATATGCGTTTGTATTCTTATTACATGTTTACTACATATTGTACTAAATATCTCGGAATGCCAAAACTTTAAGGACCTACCTATTAAATTATCTAATAGAGATCCGTAACGGTAATAGGTTTGCTCCTATTACGCGGGCGTCACGAAAAACTGGCAAAAGTGGGTGTTGAAAATGCGTAGGCGTGATTAACTACTTTACTTAGACTATGACACCTCATGGCTATTTATTGTCAACAGTAGGTATTAGAGAGGTGATATTGGTCTTCTGGTGGTGCTACACTTTGTTGGTCCTGTGATGGGAGGAGTGAGTTAGCAGAGTTCCAAGTAGTAATAAGGTCAAAACCATGGCATGCCCAATGGAATTGTGCATTGTAGGGATTTTTTTTTTCTACTTACCTTTTGGCGTTTGAAGTATTCTCCTTCTCTTTTAGGTATAAGTTTCTAGTTTGTAATTGAGTGAGTATGTTTCACTGTATTGATTCCAGTGGCGGATACAGGGTAGGGGCGTGGGGGGCGCGCCCCCCCCCCCCCTTGAGGCCCACGCACGCGTCGTCGTTCGTGCGCGCCGCGCCATGCGCCACGCCATCCAAAATTTTAGTGTTTAACTATTCTTAATGCTTCTTCTACATTACTCGCGAAGTTGGACGAATACGATAGTGTAGAGGGGCACTTCGTCAAATTTTTTCTTTGGCTCGGGCGACTTCGCCGACGAACTTTGTTCAACTTTGCGAGTAATGTAGAGGAAGCATAACAATCTTAAGCGGACGGCGCGGACGACGCGATCGTGTGTGTACTGTGTCTATCGTCGTCCCGTTTTAAACGGAACTGTCCCTTTTTTCGGTCACCTGTCCCGGTGTTCCCGAACATAGCGCCGGGACGCTAAATAGTCCCGATTTCCGAAACACTGGGAATTTATTTAAACGAAGTTCGTGAGACACACGTGGTCGGGGAATCCATAGACAGAAGGTATAAAAGTTAAAATGTTAGACCTCCAAGATAAGATCATCTGGCGAAAGGCACATCCTCGTGTTCTGGAGATGCCTTTAGTGCCTACCCGCTCGGTAGCTTTCTGCCCTTTCTTCAAGCAGAGAAGCGTTTAAGAGCGGACCCATGCGGGCTTAGATTCTGCGGTCTTCATTCTCGAACCCGTTTTCTCCATCGGCCGTCAGTCTCCTGCAGACATGACCAGCCTACTGCCACTTTGATGTGCTTATTGTCGACAACTTTGGTTCTCTGCCGGATAACCTCATTTTGGACTTTCGGAGTCTATCCCCCAAAGATACTCCAAACATAGCTCGTTTCATAGCTCGCTGCGTCATTTGATTCACAATGTAATAAAATCTACTGCAGATGGTCTACTGGTTTAGATTACGAATGTATTGTGGTAAAAGTATATTCTTCATTTCGATGCCTCCAAGGAACACTCCTCTAACTCAAAATTTTGAAATTTTCGTTTTTTACCTAATTTGCTTTAATATTATCTAAGGATTAAGCCCCCCAATTTTTATAAAAATATCATGAGAAACAAAAAAGTTTTAAGATTTACAAAACTTTAAGTACATGTACTTCCAGCAATCATGGGGTAGACATGCCACTACCTCAATATAGCGGAGCGTATGCTGAGCGCACGGGCGGCGGCCCGCGAGGTATACTCCACCAACTACAGTTGGTGGGATATACGCGCGCGCTCGTTTGTTTATCGTCGCTTTGGTGGTGAAGAGAGTCAAGCCACAATTTTACTCAAAATGAACTAAATATGCCACATGCATAAAAAAATGTTGTTTTTATGGTGGAGAATACAGCTAACTGCCAAAATAGCTTGAGAATCTCGAAAATTGAGGTCACGGTATGGCCACCCGCTGTCTTTAATTTCACCAGACGGGGTCTTCCAAGCTGTTGGACTAAGACCTTGGAACCCCTGTTTTGCTCTATCACAGCCTCGACGACGCTGGTGCTATGTCGTCTGAGGTCACGTCGTATCAGCTAGTGGATCCTTAGGTTCAAATCCCACTGGTCTGACGAAGACGTGTGCAAAGATCGCATGTCTCATCTTATCCTCATAAGTTCGAGAGTCTCGGGCGAGAGCTTAGAGCACCTGTTATTGCTTTTTCCGGACAAAAACCTTCGGAACTATTGCTGCAGCGTCCTGACTATAATATCAACTTTTAATGGGGCTTCTTTTTAAAGAATGAGTTCATCAAGAAAAGCTTTTGAGACTCAAGAAAGTTGACAAGCCCCCGGTCATTCCTACGCCCCACTGCAAAGAGGCTGATTTTCATTTTGCCGCGTTTAGTACTCCCATTATGGCATTAAAGCCCCCCATCACAACATTGTAGTGAGTCTTGGCATTACGGTCGGGGCATACACCTGGATCCCCTTCAGGAAGTACCTGTTGGTAAGACTTAGTATACTAAGGCGAAACACTGCTGATCTCCACAACGATGCTAACGAGGTCCTTTTTCACCACAAAGTCGACAGCACCCTCGGGAGAATGCCTTCCGTCACTTTCTTGAAAGTAAAACAGGTCCTCGCACAAACCCAGTATGTGCCAGTTTATGCGATCTAGTTCTACCTCGAGTTCCATGAGCCGCTCGTCCAGGCGCAGATTGGCTCCTTTGAAGAACTTTTCCACCCGAGTTCCGCCGTCTCTCTTCGTGTCTTCGCGGAAGAGGACGATTTGTGGGCTGCTCACCGTCGTTACGAAAGCAGGCCCATAACGGCAGCGTGACGTGAGGGGTTCACGCACGTCCCCCCTAAGAAGCGGGATCACACCCGAAAACCCCCAAAGACGCGGGATAGCACCGGAACCACCCCCCTAGGCGAGGCAGTAGTGGTAGCCGTAGGTCTGTTGACAGTTCTGGGACTTCCTTCCGAGGGCCTACGCGGGGCTCCCAGCCGTAGGCTGTCGGGCGTTACGTGAGATTTTTTAGTCGCTAGCATCCATGAAGGATTTTCACTCATGTTAAAAAAAAGGCCTAGTATATGTTGGTGGCTTCAAAATTTTACACAGCAAATACCTAATCTCAACTTGCCTCTGTCTATTTCAACATAGCAATTAGTAGGGAGCTTATTTCGAGGGACAAAATATAATTGGTGTATGAATGTTTAAACTTTAAGTTTCAATATTCATACACCATTTATATTTCGGATTCTCCTATATCAAAGACTCTTCTTTGATTTCGATTAAGTATTTGGCATTTCAACATACTCTCAACAGGCCCCGTGTGGCGATGGGGTCCCGTGTGGCGACGAGATAGAGTACACAATTTTGCCACCCCAAATTCATACCGAGAGTGTCGTAAGAGGCGACTAAGGGAATACTTTCGCAAAACGATTCTTTGCGTAGAGAAGGAAAACTCTAAATGAAATCCGGTTGTCAGTAAAATTACAGTCGTTAAGCCAAGTTGAGGGCCTTAGAGGCGGCTTGAAAAATTTCAACTGTGGGTCGTCACAACCTGCGCCTGTCCATTTCAACACGGCAATGGGCTCACCACCTATTACGTTGGAAATAAAACTAAAAGTTGAAATGTGGGCGTATACTATGTCTCTGCCTACCCCTTCGGGGAGAAAGGCGTGACTATATAATTATGTATTCTATGCATAGAATTATATTTCGTAAGTTTCAAATTTTAAGGTCAAGATTAGGTTGTTTTAACCTATACCTACCTCGTTCAACTTTGCATCTCCTTATGGTTGACTGGTTAAGAACATCTAAAGGTGACTACAGACTACGCTATGCTATTGTGTTATAGGTGCAGTATAGCGAAGCAGGACTAATGTATGAAACCATATTATTTATATTGTATATACAGTAACTAGCGACGCGCCCCGGCTTCGCACGGGTGCAATGCTGATACTAAATACACTAAGTACAGAAAAACTGTGAACTTTAAGGCATTGTGGATCCCAAACCCGCAGGGATACGCGGAAATTTTTTGTGTTGTCGTATTAAAGACCAAAGGTGCTTATCAAAATATAGGTGAGACCTTGATACTTTGATACTGCTGAACTGAGAAATTGAACCAAATAAATTTTCCCCCATAATTTTTTTATTCTCATAATTTTTTTAGGCATGAATGAGTCATATTTTATAGAAAAATGGTCGTACTAAATGTTAATTTGCACTATATTTCCTATCCAAAACAAATTTGACATCTTAGATCGTATGTCCACCTATTTTAAAATGCAGACCTGTGTGCGGCCGGCCGGTACAGCCGCAAACTCTACGTCCCGCAATTTTATATCTGTAATATCTTAGAACATATTCATTTAAATCATATGCAGTAAATTGCCATAGAGATCTATATTAAATAAACAATGTATTTAAGGTATTTAATTGGATAAGGATTAATGCTGTATTGGTTAAAACCGCTTCGAAAATAAGCCATTATTTGTCGTAAAAAGTAAATGACATAAAAATGTTATTGTGGGATATCCATAAGAGATAGAGATATGCTA
The DNA here is from genome assembly GCA_933228765.1 of Miltochrista miniata. Taxonomy (NCBI): domain Eukaryota; kingdom Metazoa; phylum Arthropoda; class Insecta; order Lepidoptera; family Erebidae; genus Miltochrista; species Miltochrista miniata. The sequence continues at coordinate 30,637,884 of OW121752.1, read as the reverse complement.
TGGCGCAGTTTTCTGTAGACCTTTACAATTTGTACAATACTTAGTACATTATTTTGATAAATCTCGTAGGATTCAGCCTGCGTTTGCAATGTAAGTGGAAAATCGACATCACATTAGAAACGTCAAACATACAGTATTCTTGGATGTTATTATACACATAAACCTTCCTCTTTAATCACGCTATCTATTAAAAAAACCACAAAAAATACAAAGTGACATGGGGACATAGGGACAGAGAAAGCGACTTTGTTTTATACTATGTAGTGAAGCTGAGTGTGAAAGTGTCCGTGTTAATATAGCTACTCCATTATATTTTATACCGTAGTCTGAAGTAACCTCAATGTTAGCTCCATGATCTTAGGCGTTAAGTGCGTCAATGTACTTTATTTTGCGCAGAATGTACCTGTATAAAAAAACAAAAAATATTCTTTATTTTATTTAAACTCAAAATTTTGTGCATAAATTGAGATAAAGCCTAGATAAATGCAATGAGCGAATGCCTAGTGCGCTAGGCATTAGGCTTTCTCATGAACGGTAAATAAATAAATATTACCTGTTCTTTAGTTTCCTGAATATAATTTTGTGTGTGTGGTAATAAACCAGGGAATTCCAATTTTGCATGATCATATTAGAAGCGCTCGTGGCCCCGCGGTCTCAGTGTTCTGTAATCGATCACTGCAGTAAGCAACTTTCACTATGGCCAGTCCTTGGATGGGTGATCATCCATGTGACCCATTTGTGACATTTATTTCAGCGTATCCGTGCTTCGGAAGGCACGTTAAGCCGTTGGTCCCAGTTGCCAGTAAAATGGCAATCGTTAAGCCAGTTGAAGGCCTTTTTAGGCGGCTTGAAAAATTTCAGCAGCAGGCAGTCACAATCTGCGCCTATCCATCTCAACCCGGCAATACGGATCACCACCTATTACGTGGGACACATTTAAAAAGGTGAAATGTGGTAGCATAATATGCCTCTTCTAACCCCTTCGGGGATAAAGGCGTGACCATATCTATGAGTATGTATGTATATTAGAATAAACGGGATATTTACCATGCGTTATTATTTTATTGTTAGATAAGTGTTTTTAATATTTCGGTACTACTGTTTTTACGTGTGGAAAATGCGTCATGGATGCTATGCCGGACTCTTACTGACTAAAAACCAACACTTTCTCTACCTAATGCTGACAGTTGGGAGCCCCGGGTTAGCCCTCGGAAGTATTTTATACCCAGGAGTACTGTTAATTCTACTACCAAACTTAGAAAATATAAAGAAATTCTGAATTTTATATTTACTGAAGTAATTCTATTGTAAGATTTTTTTTTACATCTCACACAACGCTATCTGGTCCCAAAGTAAGCTAGGAATAACCTGCTTGTGTTATGGGTATCAGACCACGGATATTAATACTTATATACTTTTAAATACATACATATTATACATAGAAACACCCTGACTCTTGAGACAAACATTTATGGGTCACACAAATATTTGTCTCCGGTGAGAATCGAACCCACGACCTCCAGCGCCGCAGGCGGTATCACTACCGACTGCGCCACAGAGGCAGTTAGAATTTTTTTTCCATCAAAGATAATATACAATAGTACTACCTACATAGTTCTATGTAAGTATTAACATAGTCCTGGTTCAATAAAATTTGCATTACACTCACACAATTATAGTTAGTTCACACATAAGTACAAATAAATACATACCACATACTTTAACGTGTTTCAAATTATGATATTAATCTCTTGTTAACCAGCATTTCAAAATCTAAACCATATATTTCATACAAAATTTACATAGCATAGCCGTTACTACTAGCTAATAAATTATTTTGACCTTATTAATTCGCCCCTCTAGTAATTCTTCATAGCGCTGTATTTAGTATCTATCTGTATAACTTACACATATATCTGAGTGTAAAGGGGTCCGATCTAGACTTTCGGGGTCCAAATCGACTACACCTGCAGACTGGTGCACCTGCTGGCCTACAAATAATAGTGTGTGCCTATTTCTAATAAGTAACAGTTACAGTAGCACTGTAATAAGTGCCGATCAATTTAACTTGGGGGCACATCATATCTGAGTGTAAGGGGTCCAATCTTCCTGGGGATATCCTTACGAGGCCTTACCATGGGCTCCCAACCGTCGGCAGCAGGTAGGGACGTGTGGTTTTTAGTCGGTAAGAGCCCAGCATAGCATCCATGATGGATTTCTCTCCCGTTAAAAATAAGGGGTCCAATCTAGACGTTCGGGGTCCAAATAGACCTCACCTGCAGACTGGTACATCTGCTGACCTACGAACAAGGTTCTAGTGTGTGCCTAGCTAGACAGATAAATATATCCCACAATACGTGGTGGTAGGTATATAAAACGTAGATACCTAATACAATCAACATAGTTACCTAATAGGCTGGACTGAAACAAACATATTAATGCTTTAGAAATGGGAGGCTATTTTTTACGTGTGGAATAACTAGGAACCCTACCGGAGCTATCGGTAAGATATGGAACTCGGCCGACAAAAATCACACGGTGTTCCCTAACGGCGGTGTGTAGCCATAGGACTTTGTACACCATCGAACGGGTATCCCTGTGACCCTGAACTGTTGAAATTCAACACCTACCGAGCCCTAAACGTTCACCAACATCATATTAGTCGGTTTGATGCCCACTGTTGAGCATAGGCGTTCCTACAAGAGTCTTGTGGTTTTATTTCCGCGACTTTGGATGGACAGACGGCCAACCTTACCTACAGGAGGCCTACCTACTCCGTACCTACGCCCTAGGGTTATTTACCATTCGGTGGAAGTTCGTCATGGCATCCAACAAAATTTTCACACGAAAAGACACGGCCGTCTTACTCTGGGTTTACGAGTCTGCAGCAGCCATTCACGAACCTTTTGATTCCATTGGCATTCTTCCCCTTTTGACACTCCAAGCATATGCCTCATCATTATCATCTTGGCGACGGCAGTCTTCCTTTTAAGATCTTTTGTATATTATGAAAATTACAGGTGAAAGACTGGCATGCACTTAAAATTTCATTTATTTTAATACATACAATGATTTTTTAAGATTTTTATGAACTGCATGCATTTTTTTTCGGTTATGAATGCTGTATACAAAAAATTGTAGCCTCGACTGCAGACAGTTAAGATTTTAAAAAAACTTAAATATTATTTCAAATAATCTATAAGAGAGTAGAAATCGTGTGTCTGTACAATTGATAAAATTTAAAAAAAAGTAGCGGGGGCGGTATAAAAACACCAATAGAGCACAAAAATGATGTTTTTAAAATTCTTTTCTGTCTGTCTGTCTGTCTGTCTGTCTGTCTGTCTGTCTGTCTGTATGAGCGTCAGGATTTCCGAAGATACTGAACGGATTCATTTGCTGTTTACAAAAAAAGATTAAGCTCAACTCGGGGGAGGCTTTAGGCTATTTTTCATCAAAATCGAATCGCAGATGAAAGAACTATAGTCGTATAAAGTTATTATCAATTATTGCTTAAACGGTTCATGGTACGGTGATGAAACTCAGCAGGAGCGTTCTTTGTTACAATTTGAAGAAAGTAATTTTACCATTTTTGCAAATTCCACCTCCAAGGGTATAAAAAAGAAGGGTAAAGTTTGTATGGGACAACGTGATTCCTTGGTCTGATCTACTTCAAATTCGGCTTTTAGCATTAAATCATTATTGATTAAAGATGTGTTTCGTATTTTATAAAAAATTATACTATAACGAGCTAAAAAGGGAATGTAAGATAATTTGGGGAATTTTTTTTCCAGAATTGTTATCAATAGATACTCCTTAAAAAACTTACTCATTATTTTTGATTTAAATTACTTTTAATAGTGACACATTTTTGAACGTTAAATCCGATTGACATTGTCATTCCTATTTGATGTCCAACAGAGATTGATTTTGTGTTATTGTAAATGTCTTCATGTTGATTAATTAAAGTTTAGTATAAAAAGTTGAACCGGTAGACTTAGACAGCCCCGGATCTAGGGATTTTTTTAGGCGGGGCAAAATGTGAAAATGCCGCCCCCATAACCCCCCCCCCCATTTTTTTAGATTCCGTAGTTCAAACCTGACAGCAGACGCTAAGTTACAAATCTGCGTCTTGTACAGCAGACACCTCTATTGTGGCGTAGTCCGCGTAACGAACCACCTCACCTTATTTAGAGCTCCTATTTTCCTCGAGAGATGAATTCGGAGCTCGCGGTGGACGTCAAGGCCGAGGCTAGATAGTCCTTCAGCAGTACTATCGCATTCTGAATAGAGGATTTTTTTAGATACGTATTGAAATACGTTATGGATGCTATGCCGAACTCTTACCGAAGGAAACCACACACACCCTAACACTGCCTACGGTTTGGATCCCCGGACAAACCCTCGGAAGGATGTCCCAGGATTCCCAACGGGCTTTGGCTACCACTGCGACCTTACATGGTGGGTTCGGGTGCTCTTCGGCTTTTTGTGGGGTTGTTCAGGTGTTATTCCGCTTCTTGGGGCGTGCGGCGTGCGAGAAACGTTCACGTCGCGCTGTCTTCTTGGGCTTGCTTCTGTAAAGAAGATGAGCAGACCCCTGTCATCCTCAGGCCCCCCGTCATGTAGACTGATAGTACGGTCCGGTTAGGCGAAGACAAGTCTGCGGCGAGGCGCCGCAGTTATCTCCGGTTTTCCACTTCCTCATGAACTACCCGCAGAAAGTTGCGGCGTCATCCCACTTACTCCCATGACGTCATGGCCACCATGATCTCGAGCGAGAGAATATCCACGACCAAATCTGCTACAAGGACCTGGCACTGATGTGCTCATGCTGTGCACTCCTCCCATGTGTGCACCGCTGTGTACTGGCTGAGTTCCTCGCAGTGCTGTCACTCAGCTGTGGTTTCCCAGTGTAGTCGTCACAGACATTTACAGAAGCTCCCATGCCCAGTAATCATCTGCGACAACCAGTAGAAGAGATTGCCGTTGCTCCTCTCCTTCTGAATAGAGGGTAGAGAAGAAAACGGGGATTTTTTAGCTATAAACGGGTCTACCAGGATTTCTAAATTATATTGTTCGGTCGAGTTCCACCACGAAATGCCGCCTCTTTTCTCCTACGTCGGAACGCCCCCTCTGAACGGTCAGAGAATGTCTAGATTCTTCAGTAGTATTATCGCATTGTGAAGAGACGGTAGAGGATGGAAAGGAGATCTTTCAGCTGTGAACGCACACGCCTTTGTTTCCTGGCATTTAAATCTACCAGGTTTTCTAAATCCCATTGGTAAATGCGGTCAGACCCGGTCGAGACACGCCACGAGCTGCCGCCTCTTTACCTCTAGATTGGGCAGCCGCCCTTCCGTTTGACAGCCAGATTAACTCTCCTGTAGAGTACTGTCGTCTGCATAACAATAAGTGCACCCAAGGGATAATATGCCGAAGAAATAGTGTTGACAACACAGATTCCTGTGGTACTCTTGAATTAAACTGCAGAAAGTAGGGAACCTGACCAGCACAGAGGACTTGTAGATATACGCCACTCGTGCAGGAAACTGGCCATCAAGCGGCACAATTGAGTCGGTCAGCGTAAAAGTGCTAATCCTCAATTTAATCGTATGCAAAAATGGTCTAGCCTTTTTCATTTTCCAGAGACAAAAAGAAAAGATTCAAAAGAAACTTTAGCAAGATATATTTTAAGAACACAACAAATTTCAAAAATCAGAATATGAAATAGGACTGTGGCCGCCCCTGCGGTAGCCGCCTCCAAAACATGCTGCAAGTTGGTAAAAAAGCGATGCATGTATCTAAGAATTGTTCGCTTCCTTTCAAACATCTGGCATATTTTTGAAGTTCATTTCTGATATGATTTGTACAAATAGCATAATTTTTTCTTGTGAAAAGAGTTGAATAAGTTAGTGTTTATAATTAGGTAGGTACCTATCTACTATGGTCCAGGTTAATTAACTGATGAGTTGTGCATTCGCAGTTTGAAGTGGTCGCCCTCTGATTTGCCGCCCCCCTGATTTTGCCGCCCGGGGCACGGGCCCCGGCTTGCCCCCCCCTAGATCCGGGGCTGGACTTAGACACAGGCTGTTCAGGAATAATTAACGAACTCGCTCTAAGTGTGTACGGTTCATTCAAATAAAACCAACTATTATCAGGGTATTCATCCTTCGACTAAAGACTGTCAACATGATTCTCCAACCAAAGTTTTAATTACCTTGCATAGGTAAAATTTTGCTTGATTTGGACGAAAAACATTCAGGGTTCCGCATCCAAAGGGGTAAAAACGGAACCCTATTACTGAGACTGCGCTGCCCGTCTCTCTATCACCAGGCAGTACCTATCTCATAAGCCGTGAAGTCACGCTCGCATAGTTCCCATCCCACCACGTAGTTCCCGTTCCCGTGGTATATAGTAAGGGAATATAGCCTATGTGACCCGGGGATAGTGTAACTTCCCAGCAGTAAAATAGTTTACAAATGAGTTCAGTAGTGGCGAAGCCTGCATACAATCAAATCTATAAATCTATTCTCTTTATAATATTAGTTTTTTTAACATGAAGAAAATCCTACAGGGATGCTATGCCGAACCTGCGGCGCCTCGGTTACGACTATGTCACAGGCAAAAGCGCTCGGTGTTACTCGGGACGATGCAACGTCCTACAGCTCGCATGTGGATTTTATTGGTTAAAAGACTTCGGAACTGTTTTCAGAATGTCTACAGCGTGTCTGCCTCTACGTGGGGAATATGACACGCAGCACTTGAGAGTTCTGTACTCAGGAACCTTTGTTGCTACGTTGATGTACGCTGCAGCTGTATGGTACCGCGGTCGTCTAACTTTGTGGTCAAGCGTATATTTTTGAGAACTCAGCAATCTGCATTATTATTGCTCATGAAGACTTACCGATCACACAACACTATAACATTACCTGTGCTTGCGGGGGTGTTGCCTGTTGATCTGGAGGTTTCTCGTGATGGACGAGTTGCGGACGAGGAAATCCAGCTGGCCCACAGGGAGTTGAAGCAGCTCGCATAAGATTTGGGATCGTGTCCCTTTGGCAGAACCTATGAGAGGCTAGCAGGTCATGATCTATACAGCTTCCTCCGCAATGTTATTTTAAGGCCACAGTTTCGATGAATCCAACCAAACTGGGCGGTCTCCCAGTAACTAACCGAAAACGGTTATACGATAAGGACAAGAAAACGTGGTTGAATACCATCTAACTAAAATCTCCCCGTCTCTTATTCCATTGGAACATAATGAGCAGCAGAGAATCATTCCCGGTATTTGCACATACTTGCCACACCATTCGGCGCGTGTATGAAATTAATGATACTCTCGAAGAAACCAGTTGAACAGGACGCCAAGTACCCTATATTGTTTGTCAGCATAAGAAAGGTTGTTGGAGAATCGAGCTGGGGACGGAAATTATTTGTAGTGAGTCAAAAAAGCCTCAAAATAGCTCACCCGCCATTAGGTTAATGCGCCGTGAGGCAAGAATTCAATTTGGCTCATAATTATTGATTTGGTCGTGCATTTTTTTTATCGTATTTTCATATTGTATACTATGTGATCACAACCTGTCCCTTCTCCATAAGTATGTATACTATATTTTAACAGAGGGGGGGGGGGGGGGGGGTGTTTTCCATGCTATATTTTGTTTATAGGTACTTATTGGCAGTTTGAAAAGAGTGGCCGTGAGATTTCTTGCCAGATTCTTACTCACAGGCTCTACCTATTGGTTTGCGAATCTGGCAGTAAATGTAAATGTAGAATCATTCATAAAGACGTTCATTGTATTACTATGAACCTACATGAATAAAGATGTGTTTGTTTCTTTGATTGTTTGATTTGAGTCGCCAAATTAATATCACCCTACCATGATAATGCTGTAATGGATTTCAGAGGTTCTTTACTGTATATCTGACTACCTCGGTGCTGCGTAAGCGACCGCCGTGTTTAGGCCTCTGGTTTCTAACCCTGGCTCTGGAGTTGGGATCTATGAATACTGGTTTCTATGCATAATAATGTATGTATGTATGGTAGAATACAAAATGATGTGATGAGCCGACGATGACGCGAGCGAAGCCGCGGGCACCAGCTAGTAACATATAAATTTTGTAGACGAGGTTATTAAGATTAGGTAGGTGTGTGTAATCTTATCATATTTTGTAATTTCTATTATTTAAATATTTCAAGAAATACGTAAAGTAGGTACCTAGTGGAATAAAAAAATAAAAACAGTAAATTTTAAATGTATGCTAAATATGAAGAATTACGGAACTCACACAAAAACCTACAGCACTGAAATTGAATGGGTTTTTCCAAAATCTAGCGTCTAACTTTATCTTGAGAACTATCCTAGTGTTATTCAAACCAGTGGCAGTGGCGCTAAGATTTTCTGTAAGAACCTACATATAAGAGAATTCTTCCATAGGCAATATAACCCTTAGAGCTCCTCGCGGCGACCCGTCGCCGCGCATAATAATCAAGTTTTTCCGTAAAGCCCCGCGCGGCGACCGGTCGCCGCACCTACCCAGACGACTTTAAACTTAAATTTAGCCTGCTTACGTCCTACTTTTCAATGAACAGGTTTATTGCATGTGTAGTTTATAACATTTTCTTGTTTTTGGAATCTTATGAAATGACGTCAATGGGCCAGAATTATTTACAAAAATCGAACAGTTGAAGTTGAGAGTGGATTGCGCATGGATGGCGTGCGTTTGTGTAGTACGTGTGTGTTTCGTGTTTTTATTATAAATAATGTGTTTGCATTATTATTTATTATTATACACAGTAAAATAAACAATATATCAATAATCCGGTTGGTGTTTACAGGATCGTAAAATATGGTGTGGTGGTAGAGTAATCAATGTTTTTTTTGTTGAGTGCGTGTGTACCAAGTGCAAGTGTGCGTGTGTGTTTTGTTTTTTTATTATAAATAATGTGTTTTCATTATTGTTTATTATTATACACAGTAAAATAAACAATTTATCAATAATCCGGTTGCTGTTTGCAGAATTGAAAAATTTGGTCTGGTAAGTGAGATAAAAATTTTTTTTGGGAAATGGGAAATCTTTTTTCATTTTTAGGGTGGTGGAGCTAGGTCCACGTGATTACCGATTTTCGATATATTTTTTTAGTGTGTTGAAGGGTTCAGTATCCAGTGGGCAGAGATGCCACTCATACACAGTGGAGAGAATCTTCGCCAGAACTGAGCGTGTCAAAAGATCGTTCCTCTGTCGATCTATAAAAACCTGGAACGACCTGCCCGCACATGTGTTTCCCTCATCTTACAATCCCGGGTTCTTCAAGCGGAGCGTAAAGAGGCACATCACAGGGCCACCAACTTAAGGATCACTGTCAGAAGTCTTACGGACTGTGAGAATGGCCCCCAATCGCTAGATGTGCTACGGCTTTCCAACAGGCTGGCGAAGTCAATTTGGCAAACTTAATATTAAAAATCCACTACTCCCTTTCGTATTGTCTGGAGGAGATACCAGTGAACCACGTATCCCTGATGTTTTTTGTTCGGTCCATGACTCTTTACTTTAGTTTCTCACTTCCTTCGATAAAACAACCTACTTAACCTAACAAGCTTTATTAATTTCGATAGGAAGTCAGTTATAATTTATCAAAATACATCATCGAATCGGTCTCGCACTAAGGATGCATCGCTAAGTTTTTATAAGTAACGATATATAGATACGAAACAATTATCTGATGGGATCGCAAAAATTCGAAAGCGAAAATGTTCTTTTAACGTAATTTTTGTTGTTATTTGTATGGAAATTGAATTTTTTTACGGCGTCGGCGTCGCGTCCGCTCACAACGTGCGTACACGCATGCTCAATGCGCATGTCCAATTAAAATGCGCAAAACTACTTCATTATGCTAAAATATTTTTATTCTACGCTTGATAGCCACGAAAGTTTTCGTGTGTGAATATAAAAATTTGTAATTTCTTTCATTTGTTCGTTTTTTATCATTTGGCATTGAACTTTTGAATTGAATTAACTTTAGCCATTCAGTAATTTAATTTATATAAAAAATCACAGTAAAATAAAACTTTATTGAGATTTTTTTTATACAACCCAAATAATTATGTTCTTTAGGAAGCGTAAAGTGGCGTTTCGAAAATAAAAGTCAAGTAGGTTTTAGCTGGTTCTATCAGACAACGAAACCGGTGTTCAAGCAACTGGGAAGGTGTAAAGAAGAAAAAAATATAAAACAAATATTACCTAAGTACTAACGAAAAAACACATTATGAAAACTCAATCACTTGTACTATTCCACAACTTTATTTTAATTTTAATAATACCTGACCGGTTTCGCTATTACAGCATTCTCAAAGGTGTTTACACTATAGAATGCTATACCTAATAGCGAAACCGGTCAGGTATTATTAAAATCAAAATAAAAGTTGTGGAATAGTACCTACAAGTGAGTGAGTTTTCTTAATGTATTATAACAAGTTCCATCAAGTGCCAATAATCAAAAGTATAAAGGGAAAAAATACAAGTATGTAAAAGACCTACTTATTTATTGCGATGGGACTCTGGTCCGAGACCTACGGCATAATGTCAAAGATAAGCAAATTTCGGAAGATAGCAGAAGTACCTAGGTATATTATATCTGGCCAGTGTGGAATTAAAAGTGAAACATCCTCCTGTATTCATTGGGTCCAGCAGGAGACAGCCGCGGTTGACCGATTAGATTTTTTTATACCACTAAGGTGGTAGACAAGCTTACGGCCCACCAGAAGGACTGGTGGTCACCGCAGCCTATGAACGTTTGTAACACCAGAGGCGCTACACTCGCACTGCCGACCCTGTATAAACCTTCTAAGGCCCCTTTTGAAGAACCCCATACTGAAGGCGTTTGGGAAAACCGAGGCAGGGAGATCATTCCACAACCTAAGCGTGCGCGGAAGAAAACCCCTATCGGCTCTAACCGTGCTCGAACGCTCCGGACCTAGGGTGTGATGGATATGGAATGTAGCGTAGTCTGAAGGATGTATCGGCACACTTGTTTCCTTCATCTTATAAGCACGAGTTTTTAAGGCGGACTGTGATAGCTTACATACCTTAATCACTTTTTGAACTTTACTCAATCTTTCGAACTTAGCTCGTAGACTCGTAGCCAAGCCTCACCAGCAGGGGAGCAAGCGATCTAATGTTTGACATGCCAAAAAAATAACAGTTTCCGCACAGAAACCAAACAGAGTGCCACTATTGTTCAATATCTGCTTCAATTTCTTGTCTATACAAAACATTTATATTGATTAAACCATTTTTCAAACAACCAACAAGGCAATTAAGCAACAGCAATGGGATTTTATTCAGATTCATCAAACCAATTCGAAATCATAATTGATCTGCCATGTAAAAAAATATAGAGGGCTGTTAGGAATGGAATAGGCGCCAAAAATATAAAACTAGAACGATGACTGGCCGAAACACTTGGAGCCGAAAGTCAATTAACGATCGCGGCCCGGGCACGTGGAACCGAACCGGCTTATAACTCAGAACAAGCAAAACTAACAGATAAAATAAATTGTACGTAGTTTACTTTTGTAAAAAAATATATAGGTAACAGTTATTCACATTAACGTAATTATGATTCTTTAGGCCTTTATAGTTCAGGCCGGGGGTTTTCATTAAATGTATAGATAGTCAAAACTCTAAAAAGTTATTAAATGTATGGCGACCGCCACGGGGAGCGGCGATCTGAAAATTCTCTCGCTGACGAATGATATAAATTCTCCGACAAGGTGTAATGTACTTGCCCGGTACCTGATCGGAAAATCTTGCTTTGTGTTGGCGCGACATCTCACTCGTTCCTCCACTACTGCATAATTTAACACCTAAAATCTTTGCGAAAGCGAAATATTATATTATACTAGCTGCTGCCCGCGGCTCCGGGGTATGAAAAATAGATGTTGGCCGATTCTCAGACCTACTCAATATGCTCACAAAATTTCATGAGAATCGGTCAAGCCGTTTCGGAGGAATATGGCAACGAAAACTGTGACACGAGAATTTTATATGTTAGATTATCTATGGCGCTACTCTCACCAGTTTCAGTATGTTATAGATCGTTGTTATGACATTGTGCCCCTTTAGATATTGTATAGATTCTTCCTACTTACCTAACCTTTTAGACTACAAAATTTACATATTCTTCATTTACTTCAGTGTTCATAGGCTTATTACGATATTTCAATTTCAGGTTAATCAAAACAGAAACTTTCTAAACCCAGTAACTATTTAAGAAAACGTCACTGCGAGATCTGTTTTTAAAGATTTATGTTTCACATTAATATAAAACTATTCATCATTAAATATCTGTAATTCTAACATATACTGCATAGAAATTTAGTAGTGTATACGAGGTCCCAGTTGGTGGATTCATGTGATCATGTTCGCTGTGATATCATTGAACCGAATTTCTGCAATTCAGTTTTAGAGCGCACGCACGCAAACTCCAATCAATGAAATATATGATAAAAAAATTCTAATACTTAATTGTTATAAATTGTTATTTTTTCATAAAATCGTTAGTTGAATTGTTTAATTTGTTTGTGCGGAGGCAAAAAATATTGTGTCATTTTGTGATTGTGATATTTACATTCTAATTTACACAATTCTGATAAAATTTTGCTCATAAAACTTTTTCCCGTCGAAGTATCTGTAACTAGTATTTCTATTATAAGTGTAAGAAAATAGGGAACAAAGGATATTTTGAACAGTATTATTGATATAATCTATTCTGATAAGTTCGTAACGTTTCTAAACTTGGTATTGATGTTTTAAAACGTAAAATTGCAGCTACTTTGAAGTAGTTACCTACATAAAACTAAATGGTTGTAAACTTTCACTTATAGACAATGAGGCATAATGAAATGACTGACAATGAACACGTGTCAAAACAAAACAGCACATTCATGTTCCTCTGTGTTCACAGTCAGAAACACGAATGCACATTATAGGTTGTGCAGAATGAGAACAATTATGTGGCCGGGCAAGGAACGATCTTACTAATATTATAATGAAATTGTTTGCTTGCTCTGAAACTGCTGAACTAATTTTAAAAAATCTTTCTCTGTTGGGATGCACACTATCCGCGGGTGACAAAGGCTATATTTTATTCCCATATTCCCACGGGAACGGGAACTACGCGGGAGAAACCACATGACCGCTGGTTTTGTAATATGGCAATTTATCTTCATTTTTTTGCCTCCTGAATTTTATGAGTTGTTCTCTGTGTACTTAAATATTCCTAGGTGACCTAGTGTATACAATTGTTAGTTATGTCTCGGATTCAAATTCCTGACCCGAGTCAAGAAGAGAGATTGTTTTATTTCGGAGTTCTGGTGCTCTTTTTTTAAGTATAATAGAAGTAGGTATGTTTAGTTTATGGTCTTTCAATAAGGGCTTCCGAACTTTGACAGTTGATAGCGGCTATCTAGTTGAAGGAGCAATATAAGTAACGTAAAAAAAGTATAGGAAAACCTCATTGTATAAGGAAATTGATTTGTATGGTGAGTGTAGTGCGAAATTGAGTTGATTTGAACATCTTTATGCATTCAGTGTGTTTCCAAATCATCATGGACGAATGTGTAAAAATAATAAAATTCGTGTTTCTGATATGCAACGTACCGCGCACTCCCTCCATTGTACGTAATTTCATGTAGAGCCGATTTGACTAGCTACCGCGATTGGGTTATTGGACATTGCTAGACTTTTTCTTTTGAGGTTTTCTTATGTGGCAGGTCCATGTTAATAAGCCATCAGCCTGATTTTATGCAAGTTATGGAAAATTGAACTTTTTGGATGCCCTCCAGGAGAAGTGATGGTCATGTGAATAATGTTATGTTCCACTGAAAATGTCATAGATAGGTCTTCCAAACAAATAAAATACAATATACTTACTCTTTGTTCTATAAATTTGAAGATAGAAAATGCTTAATGATAGACCCCATATTTAGAAATTATTATGTACCTGCCATGTTAGTTAACTGTACATAATATGTTTATTAGTTGACTAGATCCTTTATTATTTGTTTATTATTTTAGTTTAAACTCGACAGCGATGTGTTAGAGTATTATTAGAACATTTACCTTCTTATCTTATCTACTTATTTACATTAAATGAAATTATTGTTCTATATTTATATGCATATTACGGAAGAAAGAAAATATTTAAATCTATTTGTATATACAAAAATCCAGCCGAATACTCTCTCAAATATTCTTTACCTACAAAACTGTCAAATAAAAATGATTATTTACGTGTTCACTCCACCGCAGTATAATAATTTCACAAGCTATGGGCCCACTGACATGGCCGCTCACGAGAGGTACCGCGTTGAATATCGTTATCATAACAACAATGAGTTTCTGACTCGCTGGCCATCTTCAAAAGTAATTCGCATTTTTCACGGGCTAGAGGCGTTGCTGGCCCGTATGGATTGGCTGCTCGATGCTTGAAATACTTAAGTACGGTTATAGGAATAAGTTGTTGTATGGTAGATGAAATGCATTTTTTTTGTAGGATATAGATTGTAGGTTTTTTATTTAAGGACTTTGTCGCTGCGACTAGATCGCTCCGATTTTTAAAGTCGACAGCGCCAGTGTAGCATCCCTTGTTTTGGATACGTTCATAGGCTAATACTGGGGATATCCTTCAAAGAGTTTACCTGGGGCCCCCAACCGTAGGCAGTAGGTAGGGAACGTGTTGTTTTCTAGTCGGTAAGAGTCGGGCAAAGAGTCCATGACGGATTTTCGTCACGTTAAAAAAAAGAATCTCACAAATGTTTTTGGTACGTAATAAATTATGTTTCCGGTTTAAATCATTCGTTAATTCTTTGCTAAATGGTGTAAAAAATATTTTGCCTCATTACACCACCTAAATACGCTATATTGGTGAATTTACCTTAGACATAGGTTACTTCTGCCGGGAATTCGTGGACATCCTTCCGTGGGCTTATCCGGCACTCTCTGCCGTTGGCGTAGTAGAAGACCTGCATAGCATCCGTGGGAATAATTAGGCACGCGAAAAAAAATGTATAGTCATACATACATACAGTCACGTCTTTATCCCCGACTTGATCTAGATTTTGCTTCACTTTACAAAAGAAGCTACTAAAATGTCTCCTACTCAAAACATCAAATTTCTCTTCCATAATATTTGCTCTATTGTTCTGAAAATTGTTGAATAACTCAAAATATTTGTCGTCTTTGTTATCGTTGACATTATCTATACTTATAATGAATCTATAAGGGCGAGGCCGCATCTGCGGTTGCAGTTGTGGCTGACAACCGCAGAACCGCTGATGAGGCCGCACTACGGTTGACTCCGCTCGACAGCACAGATAACTAATAGTACTAACGTAATGACAGTGTGACCGAATTAAGTATTTTAATACTTTTCTGGTAATTTTATTGACTTTTACGAATATAGGTATAGTGGAATTCAACAGACCTAAATAATATAGTAAACAAAGAAATTGGATCTTGACTGCTCCATAATTACTTACATTTAATTATCAATCCTGATCATAGTCCTTTCAAGGAACTCTAGTTAGATTTATGCGGACATTTCGACACTAATAAACCTTTAGATTATAGAATAATTTCATGAAAAATACTCGGATGGTAAAAATTTAAGACTGTCATTTTTGCTTGTCATTACATTATTTTTTCTCAGACTTGTTTGTCTTTGCCATAGTGTTGTAAAACTGTTGTACTGGCCAATTGATTTTAAAAGGAGGTCATTGTTTTATCAATCTGTCAGTTCGAAAAAATGTACTTACTTTAATAATATAACTTATTGACCCAGAGAGCTAAGAGTACGAGTCTTTGGCCCTTTTCACACGTACCGGTTGCCGGGTGCCGGGTAGGGTGGGTGTATGGCCGTGTACTATAGCTTTCACACGTACCGGCGTGATTTGCCCGGCAACCGCTTGCATTCGCCGTCGGTTACCCGGCACCGGCTACCCGGCAACTAAATAAACAGGTTTCTGTCAAACTGGTCGCTTAGACTGACTTCCCTGACGATGCGAGGCAAGTCCGTCTGGGGTCCTTATTATCTGATTGGTGATCATGATCATGTGAATCAATGACAATCTGATTAATACTTTGTGGATTGAATATAGGTAAGGCCCTTTTGATCGAGTTACCTTAAACGCGAGATGCCAATAAAGGTGTTCTGCCTAAAAATAAGATTTGCCTAAAAAGCTGTTTGCCTTAAGTGAGAAATGCCGATGAAGCTGAATGTCTGAAATGTGAAGTCGACTAAGAAGCACATTGCCTAAAGTCGTTGCCTATGAAGCAAAATATTTAAGTGGTTAAATACCTACGCAGCAAAATGCCTGAGTAGTAAAATGTTTTCAAAGTAAAATACCTAAGCGGTCAAATGCCTTATGTAATGTAATGTCTATGTCTGTAAATATTATAATTGTAGCATTGGTCACTTGAAAACTTTTTCTATAGAGATTAGCAAATATGGTCCCAGTAGCCGTTCATTGGCATCTTACTTTTAAAGAAGAATTACTCCCTTTTGATCGACAAAAGGAGGTAATTCTTTTCTTCGCTGCCAATTTTGCTAAGGCTATGCAGACATTAAATTTATTATAGTATTTCAGGCAATCGGCTTCCTATGCATGTATATGGCATGCTGCTTCATTGTCATTTCTCGTTTAGAGCAAACAGACCTCTCAGTCATCTTGTATTTCTGGCAAACTGCCTTATAGTTAAATTAAATTTAGGCAATGTGTGGCATGCAGTTTCATTGGCATTTCTCACTTAAGGCAAACATTTTTTTAGGCAGAACACCTTCATTGGCATTTCGCGTTTAAGGTAACTCGATCAAAAGGGAGGTAAGGTATAGATTTAATTTTATGGCCATTCAAATGTCTTGAGAGGTTAGACCGGCACAATTATGACCTCAGGTGTTCTAAACATTTTATATTTAATTTTACCCTACTGCGCGACACAAAAGAAGGGTTATTGTGTCGGCGGGTTTGAATAGCAGGCTGAATGAATTGATACACAAATAAAATTAGGAAAACTTAATAAAACGTAATGTTGTAGTATAAGACACAGCAGTGAGGTACTTAGTATTAGATATAGATACATTCCTAAATACTTATATGGTTAGAAACATTTCAAAACTTGGTTTCGAATGTGGCCGAAGGGTAAGGTATTAGGGTCCGTTCACACAGACCGGCTCGGAGAGCATCGGCGCGCACTTTTCTTTTCACACAGACCGGATCGGATACGCTCAGAGTTGGTCGGATGCGTTCGCAGCCGATCGGATGCATCGAGTGCATCGATTCACTACAAAAGCAGTACCAGTATTCCAAGTTTTGTTTTCGGTGTTAACGGGTGCTTTTCGGAACATGGTTTTAGATAGCTCCGATGAAGAAATTTATTAATTTTTCATCAGTCATGTTTTCGTATAAGTGCACACAACTGTTCTGTTTAAATTGTGCTATCGAAATGGCGGTCGGCGTGAGGAAGCTCGCACGCAATCGGAGCCGATCGGCTGCGCGAGCGGGAAAGAGCACCCAATCGGAGCCGATCGGCTGCGCGAGCGGGAAAGAGCATGAAATCGTAAACGATCGGCTGCGCGAGCGGGAAAGAGCATGAAATCGGAGCCGAACGGCTGCGCGAACGAGAAAAGTACGCGATCGGAGCCGGTCAGCTCCTCTTATTATTTCACACCAAGCGCGTTCAAGCATTCTCAATGACAAAAGCAGTGCACATGCAAAAATAAACCTTACTTCAAATAATAAAAACTCTGTTTTCAACGTGATAAGAATCTGCTCTGCTCTCCGAGCTGGTCTGTGTGAACGGACCCTCCTTGATATGAAGCATTCCTACGATTTGTATATTAGACTAGCTGGCCCGCGCAACTTCGTTTGCGTCACGTCACTTATGAGAGTTATGAGTGAAAAAAAGGTAGGTAGTATTAATATTTTCAGTTTTCAGATTTAAAAACCCCACATTAGAAATCTCTCAAGATGTCTTAGTCTGCTTCTGTAAGAACGGCGAGCAGCCAACGAGGCGTCTACACTTTTTATCATCCCTAAAGTAATTTATTATTGTAAATAAATGATTGTACTATTAAATGTTCTAAAAGTTTTTTTTTTTTTAAAGATCCTTTAATTATTGCACATAATATATATTGATATACCGAATTTCATGATTTGATGAATTTGGCGATTGATATACCGAAGTAAATGAATGTACGGTGAACTAGATATAACTCAATGATTATTTACATACATAGAATCAGTATAGTTACAGCACTATGATCATAGACAACTTTTGTCAAAACATGACATGTTTACATGATTGCTGAGCTGTCCAGAAAAAGACTATAAATATGACTACGGTGACCACAATTCATCAGGTAGGGCCGTAAGCTTGTCTGTTATCTTAAACCTGAAACACATCCACTGATTTAGTATGAATGGACCATGGATTCAGTGCAGTGGTTCCGGATTTAGTATGAGTGGACCATGGATTCGGTGCAGTGGTTCCGGACCATATCAAACAGTCTGTAGAGCAATCCAGCGGAGATAATTAGTATTATGTAATAGAAGACCGTCGTGGTCTGCTTGTTTGCACATTGAATGTGGTCTGCTCTGCACCAAATCCGAACACGTGGACGGCTGGGCCGGACCAACTGACCGATCAAGATACACCACTAGAAACCGACTTTCTCGTTGCCGTATTTTTTTCTGATTTGATTTGATACTAACGATCGGACTACTTGGATTTTCTTTTTCGGATATTTTTGCCTTTCTTGCGCGTGGTGCTACCAGTGGTACTACTGGTAAAATTGAATTACCAGTGGTACTACTGGGACCACTTCGTCAACTTCACTGGATAAAAATAAATGAAGATCGATAAAAACAAATGACGATCGATAAAACAAATGAAGCTTGGTGAAAACAAGTGAAGATCGATAAAAACAAATGAAGATCGGTGAAAACCAATGAAGATCGGTAAAACAAATGAACGTCAATAAAACAAGCGAAGATCGCGAAAACAAATGAAGATTGGTGAGAACAAGTCAAGATCGGTGAATTCAAATAAAGATCGAAAACACCAGATGAAGATGAATGTAAACAAATGAAAGTCTTGAAAAACAAGTAAAGATCGTGAAAAACAAATAAAGATCGGTAAAACTAAACGAAGATTGATAAAACAAATAAAGATCGGTGCAAACGAATGATGATATTTTGTAAAACGTGTGATTTGCGCAATTGCAATTAGTATGTCCTATACATATTAGCATACAACTGTAAATGTCAGGTAGTGGCCTTGAAGGAGCCAATAGTAACTAATCAGCCTCATCTGTTTTCCTAGCGGATTTCACGAAAGCGTAGTCAAAGATTGTATTTTGAGTTGTTGTTGTTGTTGTTGCTGTTGCTGTTGTTGTTGTTGGTGTTGTTGTTGTTGTCTAAGATTGTCTTTGATGTATGTTTACAAATAAAGCGTTGTCAATGACAAATGAACTATACATAGATGCACGATTCAAACCTAAACGTGGTAGATCATGGCGCTCAATGTAAAGAAAAAATGATAATTTTAATATCAAAGACCTACACTTTTATGATGCAATCTAGATAATAAACAAGTTTTTATAAAGATTGAATTTGTGCACAAAAAGTTATGGAGGTAATAAACAGTTAAATAAAGGACCTCGTCCTTTTTTAAAGTTGGTTAGGAAGTAGAATAGTCATAAACAAAAACAACATCTAAACATAAATATAAAAAAATGCTAAGGCTCTCTGCAGATTTTAAAATAAAGTACCAATAAGTAAAGATACATGAACTTTGTTCCTTTTTTGTATTTCCTGGGTGAAGATCCAGTAAGATATAAAAAAAAAAGACAAGATATAAAAAAATCAGGCGACAATTTAAATAGAACCTACTGATTGATTGCAATTTTCTAGCATAAATGCCCTTGAAAAAGGAGATCTTTTTTAACAATTTTAATTTTTGCTTGTACCTATCTTCACTTGTTTTTTCCGACCTTAATTTTTTTTCACCCACCTTTATTTGTTTTCACCGATCTTCACTTGTTTTGACAGATCTTCAATTGTTTTTGTCGATCTTCAATTGTTTTTACCGATCTTCACTTGTTTTTACCGATCTTCACTTATTTTTACCGATCTTCATTTGTTTTCACCCACCTTCATTTGTTTTCACCCATCTTCACTTGTTTTTACAGACATTCATTTGTTTTACCGATCTTCATTTCTTTTCACAGATCTTCATTTGTTTTAACGATCTTCATTTATTTTTGATCCAGTAGTACCACGGGTAAAATTGAATTACCCGTGGTACTACTGGGACCACTAGGTAGTACCACGGGTAATTTTTTTACTCGTGGTACTACCAGTAGTACCACTGGTAGTACCAACTAATGGGTATCCAGAATATATAGCCTAATAACAACCGAACTAGTCAACAGAACAGGTGGGAGTAGACAGCCATCACAGAGAATCCATTATAAAAACGGCTGCACGCGCGGTGTCTGCCTCTCTCGCTGCCTGCTGCCCTTCAGGTGATGTACCACACACCATCTGCGCGACATCACTGGGTCTGGTGGTCTAGGACTTGAAGAACCCTCTCTTGCTCGTTCTATGTTGTACTTGTAATATATCGATTCGCTATATGAGAATAAACGCAGATAACTGCAGTATTACTTCAACCCTATTGTTCATATTTATCTCCTTGGTAAATATAATCATAATCATATAAATATACCCATACTTGGACCGAGATAGGTGGCTGATCCACCCCTCTCGTGCCAATCGTATACATCGCCCGTGCAGGAAGCGGGCCAACCGGCGGCTAACTTAGTTATGGGACTCCAAAATAATATACGTACTAAACTAAGCCATTACAAAAATTAAGTATAATCATTAATATAGTGTGTTTTCTATTCTATTCTAAATATTTGGTAGAAACTAAAAAACACGTTGTCGCAGACGTACTATATGCAGCAGACGCAGCTTAAGTTGGTTTAAGTACTCTGTGGTAAGCGGTTTAAAAATCAGTCGCGGTTAAAAACCGCAAGTGCGGCCGCTTGTACAGGGTTTCATAGGTTTTAAATTTTTGAGGTTAGAAACCGCCGAGAAAAAACGCAGATGCGGCCTCGCACTAACGGAGTGAATTTCGTACATAAATATAGTCACGCCTTACTGAACGGCCAGCAGGCAGAAGCAGAGGGAATCGCCCATCTCACCAGCTGTATATTTCTCCCAAAAATATTCTGAAAATCGATTCAGCTATTAAGAATCTTTACTGATATTTATCAATTATGCGATTTAAACTATTTTATTTGTGTCTACCTAAAAGCTGAAAAAAGTTCTAGCAGAAAAGAGTAGAAAATAATAAAGTCGCCACTATGGTGCTTTGACAACCTTTTTAAAAAGAAGCAAATATTATTTGACGGCGAAATGATATTTGATATACTGTATTTCAATAGCTTTGCGCAAAATGTAAACAAACACATTTGATCCTATATATATCCATAGTAGCGTAGTCATAAGCGTGCCTATTATTATTATACCCTGGGACCGGGCGAGCCTAGAATAAGGTTAGCCTTACTTGGACAAGCGGGGCTCTGTTCAGGTGTTTTTCCCTTGCTACTCGTGGGAACGCAATGGAGTTGAATTTAAACATCCAGAATGACGGCGATGTGGTTCGCAACCCGTCACGTCTCGTCTCCCATCGGGGCGAAAAGTGGGCTAATGATAGCCGCTTTGCTACGTTGAATGTAAGAGGAGGTATGGATGATAAAATTGAGGAGGTATGCAAGATAATGCGAGAGAGGCGACTGCATATTTTGTGTGTGAATGAGACAAAGCGGAAAGGATGCGACACCACGACGCAAGGAACCTATACGGCATACTGGTCAGGCGTAGCCACGACCCGTGCGGCTTGTCAGGGTGTCGGTGTAATACTTTCCGCGAGAATGAATGAATGTGTGACAGATTATGAATGTGTGAGCCCAAGACTCGTTTGGTTGAGGCTAAAGGTTGGACTCACCCGCATCTTTGTGTTAGGAGTGTATGCTCCACAGGATGCGCGGTGGCGCCGGTCCTCAAAAGACCAAAGTGAGAGGCAGGCATTCTGGGAGAGTGTGAATGATATTCTGGGTAAATGCAAACGAAACGAAAGGATTGTAATGTTAGGTGATTTTAATGGATGGGTTGGAGTGAAGCGTGATGGATATGAAAGTGTATTGGGTAAGTTTGGGGATGAGCGAGTGAATGAAAATGGCGAAAGTTTCCTAGAAGTATGTTTGGAGAGGAATCTTGTGGTAACCAACACCATATTTAACCACAAAGATATCCACTTGTATACAAGGACACAAGAAAGCCAGAGAAGCATGATTGATTTTGTGATAATAGACGCAAGAATGAGAAAGAATGTTCTGGACACCCGGGCATACCGCGGTGCCAGAATTGACACAGATCACTTCTTGGTAATTAGCCGAGTAAGAGGTCTGTTTCAGCTGTGGCGGCATCGTGTGCATAAACCCATAGGTGTATTGGAGCGCATTAAAGTCGAAAATTTGAAAGATATACGCGTGAAAGAGGAATTTGTAAGTAAATTGAGCGAGAAATTTGTAAATTTAGAGGAAATATGTGAGATTGAAGAATTATGGAAGCCGATTAAGGAAGGTCTCGTAAAAGTTGCAGTAGAAGTATGTGGGATAAGCAAAAGGAGACAAGGATGTCAGGTAAAGAGTATGTGTGCTGAAGTTTTAAAAGTTTTGTCTGACAAGAAGCAAGCATGGTTGAACTGGTTGGCTACAATGGCCAACCAAAGAATGCAGAAGGCAACGGATGAGGATGTAAAAATGGCAAAGGATGAGTATAAAAGGTATAAGCGTGTTGCGAAAGAAGTCATAAAAAGTAAGAGAGAGAATGATGAGGATGACTTTCATAACAGGTTATCTATTCTGATGACTTCCAACAAAACATAAAATTCTTTTGGAAGTCTATAAGAACAATGAGGACTGAAAAGACAACCTCACAATTTAAGCAAATCAGAAACCGTAATGGCAGTCTTGTGATAGGAGAGGAATGTGTGTTAAAAACGTGGAAGGAATATTTTGAAAGTTTATTTGAAAAAGAGGATATGCAAAAGGAGACTTGCATGTTTCGGAAATGAATGAACTTGAGAATGAAAGCCACTTAAGTATGGAAGAAATTGTGGAAGCGTTGAATAGTATGAAATTAGGAAAGGCTGCTGGGATTGATAGAATTTCTGTCGAGATGCTGAAAGCGGGTCGTGGCGTGGTAGCTTGCCAGCGGTACCGCCTTTTTAATCTTTGCTGGCGAAATGGCAGAGTACCAGAAGAATGGTGCAAATCTGTCATAGTGCCGCTGTACAAAGGTAAAGGGTCACAGCAAGAGTGCAAAAACTACCGCGGCATAAGCTTGCTCAGTGTCGTAGGCAAATTGTATGCGAAAGTTTTGATTAAAAGAGTGATGAATGAAACTGAAGGAAAAATGTGGGATGTACAAGCAGGATTTATGAAAGGAAGGGGATGCACGGATCAGGTCTTTTGGCAAAACGTCAAAAAGTCTATTGCATCTTCGTGGACTTGGAAAAGGCCTATGACAGAGTGGTAAGGAATAAACTGTGGTCAACACTGTCTATGTATGGAGTGAACAGCAACTTGATACGAGCCTTGAAATCTCTATACGAGGGCTCCAGTGCTTGTGTCAGGATCAATGGAGCTTGCACAGACTTTTTTCCCATCGAAAAAGGTGTGAGACAAGGCTGTGTAGCGTCACCATGGCTGTTCAACCTATACATGGACAGTTGCTTGAAAGAACTACAAGAGTGTGCGTATGGATTAAAAATGAATGAGCTAACCGTCAAATGCCTCCTCTATGCTGATGATCAGGTAATACTGGCATCATCGGCGGATGAGTTGCAATTGATGGTTAATATAATGAACGATGCGCTTAAAAGTAGAGGAATGAATGTTAATGTAAGCAAGACAAAAGTAATGGTTTTTGAAAGAGAGAAATGTATGACTGATTGCTCGATATCGATCGAAGGAAAGAGCGTGGAACAGGTGAAAGAGTTTGTATATTTGGGTTCAAAATTTGCAAGAGATGGAAAGTGTGACAATGATATTGAAAGAAGAGTTTTGGCAGGAAATCAAGTGAATGGAGCCATTCACACCTTTATGAGCAGTCAGAACGTGTCTAAAAAGGCAAGGATGGCTGTACATAGAGAAGGGCTTGTCCCTACACTTATGCATGGTAGTGAAAGTTGGGTGTGGCAGGAGAAGCATGAAAGTAAAATTAATGCAGTGGAAATGAGAAGTTTGCGAAGTATAGCTGGATTGACATTGAGGGATAAAGTAAAGAATAGTGTGATAAGGGAACATTGCGGTATGACAGAAGATGTAGTGACTAAGATAGAGAAAGGGATGCTCAGATGGTTTGGACATGTGGAGAGAATGGATGGAAATAGGCTGACAAAACAGATTTATGAAGCGAGAGTGAATGAGCAAACTGGTAGGGGTCGACCTCGGCATACTCATATCGATGAAATCGATAATCTTCTGAAAAAAGCCAGGTCAAGAGTACCCTTAACCGAAGAGCATGTATGAAGACACTTATGAGAGTTGAAGAAGCGAAAGTTGTTTGCCAGAATCGTAGCAAGTGGAAAGTCATAGTCTCTGCCTACCCCGTTGGGAGACAGGCGTGATGTTATGTATGTATGTATGTTACTCGCAATTGAGTATTCACCCTGATTATATTCCAGTATCCAGGATTCATACAGTGTTCTTACAATCATTTTGACACCAAATAACTTCTTTATGACAGTTTATTTTCATTTAAAATACCTACTCAGGATAGTAAAAAATTCAATGATTTGTCATACTATATTTTTCTACTCATCTTACGATTGTCAAAACATGGCATGTTTACATTATTGCCCGATTGGACTATAGAAATTGCAGTTCTTCATATTATCTGACGTAAGTGATGTTTTTGACAGCATTTTGACAATGTAGCCAGCATACAAAACATTAGTTCCATTTTCAGACGTTTTGGTCAAGTCGTAAGTTTTAGCATGAAAGTCAATAAAAGTTACGAGCCGAATTTTAGCGTAAGTAGAATAAAGATACTTATTCTAATAAGGTAATTTAGCGGTTCGATCCTTATAGCAACATTGATCATAACATACGCACAACTTTTATTCCTTTTTATCGTTATCTCAAAGATTTTTTAACAAAGAAAAAAAATGTAAAACAAAATTAAAGTTTCTAAACTTGTAATTTGAGATAAACCAATTTAAAATACTAACTACTTGTTTAAGATATTCTCAAAGAAATTTAAGACATTCTCGACCTTTCGAATGTGAAAATCGAACTCAACGGAAACCAAAATGTCTTCAACCCTTACATATCGGGCACAAAACCTGATAACTTTAGACGTTTGGTCCAAGCGGCCACTACAAGGCGCCCATACGTTCTTTTAATTAATTGTTATGGCCTAGGAAGGCTCACAATGGCCTTCTGGCATGAAACCTCAAGTATATGCTTGGAATTGTCACGAAACTGTGAAGGATAAATTTAGGATTAAAAAAAACACAAGACAAAGAGTTCCCTTCGAAACTATTGTCACATACATACAGAGACGAATTAAGCCGCGAAGGAGTAGACAGGGGTATATTAGGTAAATGCTAATTTTTTATCAGATATATTTTTGTCCTACAAATGAACAGAATGTGCCTTCCTGTAATTGAAAATGTCCAATCCCAAAAATGTGAAAAAAAATTATCTTACACAAAGTTTCATAACAGCAGGGAAAAATAAATTTAAAATTTAAAAACCCCCGACTCATAAAAAAACCTGTAAAAAGTAATAAAATAACTATTATATTACGACCTATCTACCCTAAGTATTGAACCTTTATTATTATTATAGGTAGCTATATTATTTACGTATTCATATTTTTAACTAACAGAGTTGGTCTCGTCGAGGGACCGCTCTATACCTAAATAGAGACAGACGTACGATTAGGATTAGGTGAGCGGTCCCCGACGAGACAAACTGGTATAGAATAATTTCATGAAAAATTCTTCAATGATAAAAATTTAAACCTGTCATTCTTGCTTGTCATTACATTATTTTTTCTCAGTCTTGTTTGTCTTTGGCATATACTCGCTTATTGATTATGAAAAGAGGTTTAATCATAATCAGTTTGACAACAATTACCTAGTTTAATAGTATAATAAATTATTTAAAAATGAACTTTAACTTTAAATAATTATAATCGGTAATCGTAAAACAGTACTGTGTGAGTGTGTATTGTTCTGAAGTTCTGCGAGGTTTTTCTATTATCTCTAATTAGGTATATCAATGTCTTTGCTTCAAGTAGGTATTTTGGCTTTTGGACATTTTCTTTGCGATCTAATTAAAACTTTTTTATATATACTCATATAATTTCTAAGTAGGTATGCATACATACGGAGAATTTAAAACGGCAGTAACTGAGTGATTAAAACCAATGCAACACACACACACACCCACACACACACTCACACACACACACACACTCAAAAATCAACTCACATAAACATACATGCAACAAACACACACACACACACACCACACACACACTCACACACACCCACACACACACTCACACACTCACACACACACTCACTTACACACTCACACACACACACACACTCACACACACTCACACGCACACGCGCACACACACACACACAGAGACACACACACGAGTCCAAAAGTTCTAAAGTCCAAAAGTCCAAAAGTCCAAAAGTCCAAAAGTCCAAAAGTACAAAAGTACAAAAGTCCAAAGTACAAAAGTCCGAAAGTCCAAAAGTCCAAAAGTCCAAAAGTCCAAAAGTCCAAAAGTCCAAAAGTCCAAAAGTCCAAAAGTCCAAAAGTCCAAAAGTCCAAAAGTCCAAAGTCCGAAAGTCCGAAAGTCCGAAAGTCCGAAAGTCCAAAAGTCCAAAAGTCCAAAAGCCCAAAAGTACAAAAGTCCAACAGTCCAACAGTCCAAAAGTTCAAAATTCCAAAAGTCCAAAAGTCCAAAAGTCCAAAAGTCCAAAAGTCCAAAAGTCCAAAAGTCCAAAAGTCCAAAAGTCCAAAAGTCCAAAAGTTCAAAAGTCCAAAAGTCCAAAAGTCCAAAAGTCCAATAGTCCAATAGTCCAAAAGTCCAAAAGTCCAAAAGTCCAACAATCCAAAAGTCCAAAAGTCCAATAGCCCAAATGTCGACAGTCAAGTAGGTACTTGGTACTTTACTTTGTTGAACATGGGCCTTAAAATCTTACTTCTTACTAATATTATAAATGCGAAAGTTTGTGAGTGTGGATCTTTGTTACTCTTTCACGCTCTAACGGCTGAACGGATCGAGCTGAAACTTGGTACAGGGATAAATTATGGTCTGGAACAACACATAGGCTACTTTTTATACCGGGAATAAGTTCCCACGGGAAGCGGTAACGGTAATAAAATTTACGCGGGCGAAGCTGCGGGCATCAGCTAGTATATAATATTATAAATGCGAAAGTTTGTGAGTGTGGATGTTTGTTACTCTTTCACGCTCAAACCGCTGAACGGATCGGGCAGAAAGGGCAATGCCAGGTCTTCATAGTAGTTTAGGCCCTGGGTGCCCAATCATGAAAATTGATACAATATATTGCTTGTAAATAAAAATAATTTATTCATAAAAGAAAAGTTAAAACGTAAGTTGGGGTTTCCAAAATATGAAGGCTTTTAATTTTTATAAATGTGCTCTTACACAAGCACTATTAAGTTATTAGAAACTCTTCCTGCAGTCATTTAGCTAATTAATAATGTATTTGTTGTCTTTCATCATTTATTCATTCATCTCTCAAGTCAGTATTCATGATCAGAATTGAATATTTAAATATTGAAAACAAAAAACAGAAAAACGTATGTACAATGATGCATTACTATTTGACAATGACATAACACTGGGTGGCTGTCAGTCACTCACTTGACTAGTCAGTTTAATTTAGTGTTGCTATTTAAACAAACAAAATGTCTACCGTCGATCGTCGCAACAAGTATATCCATATTTTGTAAGCTCAGAGTCAACGTGTATAATAATTATTACATTACATTGAAATTCAATAAAACTTACTATTTACCGTTTAGAAAATGAGATCTTTATATAAATAAGTACCTAAGTATCTACACGTTTTCTTATCAATATCTTTCCATCAGGTCACTGCATGGTTTTCTTGTATTTCTTAGTAGTAGGTATACATAATTTTAATAAACAAATATTTAAGTAACCCGCCACAGACAGTGTATTCATCCCCACACTTTCCGTCCGGAGCGTACGAGCACGGTAAGATCGGATAAGGAATTGTGGAATGATCTCTCTGCCTCGGTTTTTCCAAACGTCAATGGTATGGGGATCTTCAAAAGGGGTCTTATAAGGTTTTTACAGGGTTGGAAGTGCGAGTGTCGCACCTGGTGTTACAAACGTTCATAGGCTGCGGTGACCACTAGTACATCTAGTAGGCCGTATGCTTGTCTGCCACCTTAGTGGTATAAAAAAAAGTAAATGAAAACTTAATCTGAGTATTTTGTAAAAATACTACCTATTCTATTAGTTTACGAAAGACTGGCAACCCAGCAGGTACAAATGGCGGTGTATTTATTGAATAACTTTTTATTTTGACGAAATTAATCCTAACTTCTATGAAGTCGTGAATAGCAGCAAAAATTATGAAAATTCATAACTCATTTTTTCAGCTAAATACCAAGTATGGGCAATCAGGGCCCTATTTCGGCATTGCCCTTTGGTACAGAGATACATTATATTCTGGAATAACACATAGGTAGGCTACCTTTTATCCCGGGAATAACTTCCCGCGGGAACAAATTTTACGCGGGCGAAGCTGCGGGCATCAGCTAGTATTCTTATATAGAAATAATTATACTAGCATAGTTGATAAAAAATGCTATGTAATAGCTTTACCGCGGCAGTCCCCGAGTGCCACACGTCTTTTTTTTTTATTTCATGCTTTTTATAGGGATTTTATAGGGGGTTTTAATATCAACATACGTATAGTCTGTCAACAATTATTCAGAGCTAATGCGAATTGAGCGGAGTGTGGTTACAGAATTAGAAATACATTCCACTCCTCATATCTTCCGAATGGCTAAACCGATTTTCATAAAATTTGCGGTATCGTAATGTATAAGTTATGACCTTTCATTTGATACCCAACACGGGTATATTTAAACACATTCAATTTTTCATCACCACTTTCACCCCTCATATCTTTGAAATGGCTGAACCGATTTTTATAAAACATAGCTAAGAACACTCTCCCCTAACCCATCTTTCAAACAAAAGAAACAGAATCAAAATCGGTTCATCCGTTTGGGCGCTACGATGCCACAGACAGACTTACACACACACACACATACACACACACACACACACACACACACACACACTCACCCACACACACGTCAAACTTATAACACCCCGTCCGGGTTTCCGTCGGGGGTTAAAAACTAAAGAATCTTACTTCTTACTAATATTATAAATGCGAAAGTTTGTGAGTGTGGATGTTTGTTACTCTTTCACGCTCAAACGGCTAAACGGATCGGGCTGAAATTTGGTACAGATATACATTATAGTCTGGAACGATTGAAGTGGCAAAGAGAAAACAGTTTATTGCAGGAACAGCAAGATGAAAATATAAGAATCGAAACAAAAAAATGTCATTAGTCATACTCCGTCCACCGACTATAACTTTGTTGTGTATAATACCCTCAGTTTTCAGTAACAGCAGGCAGTGTATATAGATTTAACAAATATATTTAAACTTTCTTATAGAAATATCTATAGATAATGCTTAGAGGTACTCCTCTAAGCATTATCTATAGATATTTCTATAAGAAAAAGCAAGAAACTATTAAAGGTGTTGTAACCTACTGGTTACAACACCTTTAATAGTTTCTTGCTTTTTCGTCTCGAATATCAGAAATAAATCAAATGATCAATCAAGAGGAATTACTAAACATGCAAACTAACAAACTCTGCCACACGTGAGTCCAACACATAAACAAGCAACTACCTATCTGTTACACCAATAAAATGTAGAACTGAGTCCACAAATCTTTTCATAAAAACACGATAATTATCTAACATTAAAAGTTTATTTTAAGCATTCCGCAATAAAACCACTTAAACGACCAAAACTAAAGCGGTATTGAAGCAAACGGTAAAGTCTCCTTAGTCGTATAATTAAAACCGAGCCTGTGTATAGCCGGACGAACCGATTACTATGCAAATAGAAGAGGTAATGTTGTCAGAACACGACCACTACTGTACCTTTAAGCCGGCTCTACACGTTGGCCCCAAAATTCTTACGGCCTTCTTACGGTAATGAGTAGGCGCTCCGGGGCCCCAATAAGATCTACGGGGCCCAAGAATACCTCGTATGGATATGCTGCACCTGTTGAAAAACGGTCGACCTCTCACAGAGCCGCCGCTACAAAATTAGATTTCATTTATTTTTACATTAGACTGCCTCGTTGGTCTAGAGGTAGAAATGTGCGACTGCGGATCACGAGGTCGTGGGTTCGATTCCCACCGGAGACAAAAAATTGTGTTACCCATAAATGTTCGTCTCAAGAGTCTGGGTGTTTCTATGTATGATTAGTATCTATTTAAAAAGTATACAATTATGTGTTAATATCCGTGGTCTGATACCCATAACACAAGCAGGTTATTCCCTTACTTTGGGATCAGATAGCGTTGTGTGAAATGTCCGTGAATATTTAGTTTTATTTAAATTAACCCAAACTGTACTCGTTCAATGTGTGGTTCTAGAAAATGGTATTGGAGGAACGCTCCAGGTTTGGGGCGAGCGTCTGTAGTTAACCGACCGGTGTTTGATTCATCGAAGGAATCTATGCCAACATTGGCGATCTGAGCACATTTTGAGCTTGAAAATGACTTCTTCACCAACAAAATTGCCACCGGCAAGGACAAAGTATTAAAATGTTATGGAACTAAGTATACGAAGAAAATTTAATAACTTGGATTTTTTTTTGTAGCACAAACCCAGTACCTACTTACTACAAAAAAGTAGAGCACTTTAGATTTCTGTATACTGTCTTCCCGCATCACACGTGAGTTCGTCTCACCGACCTTATGTACCTACAGTCCAGTGTTACTACCAGCATTAAATAAATAAATAAATAAATATTTGTGGACATTCACACACAACATCATCTAGCCTAAATTAAGCTAATATAAGCTTGTGCTATGGGATCTAGACGACTGATATACATACTTATATATTATTTATAAATACATACATAATATACATAGAAAACACCCAAACTCCAAACCAAACATTTGTGGATCACACAAATATTTGGACTGACCCAGGAATCGAACCCAGGGCCTCCAGCGCCGCAGGCAGTATCACTACCGACTACGCCACAGAGGCAGTCAAAGTGGCCAATGTGTGGAGCCGGCGTTAGTATAGCAACTTGTACACGTAGGTATAAGATGTCATGATAACCACATCGATGGTGTTGGATTCTTATAATCTGTTCGTTGATTGGAGTTGAGGAATTTGTGTACCTCCATTATTATGAAGTGTCAAAATGTTATTTTTAATGCTTTTTAGGATTCCGTACCTACCCAAAGGGTAAAAACAGGAGTTAAAAATTTTCAAGCCGCCCATAAGGCCCTCAACTTGGATTGTTATTTACTGACAACCTCTGAAAACTGTAACATTCTGAAAAGGAAGTTTACAAGATCATACAACTTTTGCGGTGGCTATTCAGTAACTCAGTGGCGAAAATGTTCACCAGTTCAAACTTTGCTGCCGACCAAGCAGTATTTTTTCACTATAATTCAAGTATTACGAAAACATTGTATGATTTTTTTATTTACTCCAAATATTTATGTTTATACTAACTGTCCACGTGGAAGTCGTTATCGCGTAAAATCATTACCCTCTTTTTGCGTAGTCGGTTAAAAGTAGCCTATGTCCTTCCCAGGGACTCAAACTCTATCCGAAACGTATCTCTATACGAAATTTCATCTACATCGCTTCAGCGGTTTTTTTTATATTTAGCTCGCCAAATTGACGTCGCCACCAGCCTGATGGTAAGCCGTGGTGCATCTTGCGATTGGGGGCCAGTCTCACAGCAGTGGCAGGTTTAACCGTAACAGACAGACTAAGTTTTCTTTCGCTTTTATAGTATTAGTAGGGAAGTAGAGATTTGGCAGTACTTCTGCTTAGAACTTCATTGTAAAACTAAAGTGTCAGTGGCGACTTCGTCGATCAATTTTATTAGTGTTTCGCTTTCGCCTACGCTACGCCCACTTCAACCTCTGACCCCGAGGTGATGAACTCGTGAATAGGGTCTTAAGGTCATATCAGCAGGGTATGTCGTACGATTGACTACACTGTTGATGAGTATGAGCTTTTTAAATTAATCTAATAGACTAGGATATTATTTATGTACTAGCTGTTGCCCGCGACTTCGTACGCGTGAAAATTATCTTTTAATATACACACAAATTTATATTGTTCTCTGCCGTGCCCCTAAAATATTTAGCGTAATAACATGTAGCCAGTGTGTAAAACTATCTCTTACTAATATTTCTGCCATGATTTAGTTAAATAAATTCACCAGCTTACATATTTGATTGCTCTCTACTTAGCCCCTGGGATAGGTAGCGTGATAATATACAGCCTATTTGAAGACCGTACCTGTAATCTGTGCAAAATTGAATCAAATCTATTGAGTACTTTTTCAAGATCCTTCCGGACAAAGCAAAACAAACAGACAATTTTTTTCTAACTATATTTTCGGGTTCGGTATCTTATAATATGTTCAACATCCCGCGAGTATTTTTTTTCAATATCTTCAATGTACAGTTTTGACTTTTCTATCATTTTATTATATGTATAGATAAATTGATCAATATAATACAATGATATAACAGGTATCTTTTACTGCAACTACTCGCTTAAGGTTTTTAATATATTACAGCAAGCGCCCGCGCACTCGAGCACTGCAATGCTAAGAAATCAGTCGATTTCTTTATTCGTCTGTGAAGCCTATAATGTCAGAAGGGAACAAAGGTCTACATTTTGCAATATTTAGGTGCATGTTGAAGCGCTCGTGGCCCCGCGGGCTCAGTGTTCTGTAAACGATCACTGCAGTAAGCAACTTTCAACATGGCCGGTCCGTGGATGGGTGACCATCCATGTGATCACTTTGTGACATTTATTTGAGCGTTTCCGTGCTTCGGAAGGCACGTTAAGCCGTTGGTCCCGGTTGCCAGTAAAATGACAATCGTTAAGTCAAGTTGAAGACTTTATTTCAACAGCAGGCAGTCACAACCTGCGCCTGTCCATTTAAACACGGCAATACGGCTCACCACCTATTACGTGGGACAAATTATAAAAAAAAAGGTGAAATGTGGCCATATAATATGCCTCTGCCTACCCCTTCGGGGATAAAGGCGTGACCATATGTATGTATGTATGTATGTTGACTGCAGTAGAGTAGGTTTCATATTTAAGCTACAGTCCGGAGGCACATTAAGCCGTTGCTTGGTTCTAAGTAGCAACAACATAGTATGTAGGTGTTAAGTCACGTAAACGGAGGCCTTATAGACGGTTCGTAAAAGAAAAACAGCAGCATCTTCCACTGTCAACGCAGAATAGGCTTACTGCGTATTAAAAACTGCGAAAATGGCGCTTAGTACCTATGCGCCTATGTCTACACCTTTGGAAAATATTTGTAACTAAATGTATGTCACGTATGTGTTTTAAGAATCATAAACATTTTTTGTTGAACATTTCCTAAAACTAACCTTACAGTTAACACAACTGTGCGTACCCAAGCGTACTCAAATATCTTACTAATACACTCGAGAGCAATGAATCCGGGTCACTTAAAGAATCCTAAAAATCTCGGAAACTAAAAATGCTAGGTTAATGCAATAAATTGTATTTAATAGACAATGTAATACTCCTTAAATGAAGGTATTAAAACTTCTTAGTTATTGTAAAGTTATATCATAAAAAAATCAAATTTGAAAAAGGGCCACTTTCGAAGATGGAACTACGAAATTACAGCATTTGGTGTTGCTTTTGTTTGTAATCTGTCATTTATGTGGGTACATAAACCATGTTGATAGTGCTCTATATTCATTAATCAAGCTGAAATTATGTCGCTTACGCCTGAAGAATGCACCAGAATACTTACAATGCTGGAAACCGGCCGGAGTCAGCGCGATACAGCCAGGACTGTCGGTGTGTCGCTGTCAACAGTACAAAGAGTTCTCCGACGTTACGAAGAAACTGGTTCTAACCTACGCAGACCAGGAACGGGCAGAACCAGGTGTACCACAGCACGAGAAGACCGATACTTGGTGAACACCATGCTTCGAAATCGCTTTCTCACAGGAACTGAACTCACCAATCAGTTTCGACGCCTCGGAGGAAGTAACCCAAGTGCATGAGTGACAGTAAGACGTCGGCTTGCTGAATCTAACTTAAAACCCCTTAGACCTGCAAACGGCCCTAAACTGGAGCGTGGGCATCGTATTTCGAGACTAAGGTATGCCCAGAGCCACGTAAATTGAAGTATTGAAGATTGGTCAAAAGTTATGTTCTCCGACGAATCAAAATTTATGCTCTACAAGCACGATGGAAGACACAGAGTGTATCGAAGACCAGGGGAAAGATTCAAGCAAGCATGCATCGAAGAAAAAGTAGCCTACGGTGGTGGGTCTGTACTTGTGTGGGCCGGAATTTCTTCTGAAAGTCGCACAGAGCTGGTGATCATAGAAAACGGCTCTTTAACTAGCGTAAGATATGTGGAAGAAATCCTCAATGATCACGTTGGTCCATTTATGGTCAATTTAGGTGAGGATGCTATATTTATGCATGACAATGCCCGACCTCATACAGGTAGGATTGTGAATGACTACCTTCAAGAGATGAACATTACTCGTATGGAGTGGCCAGCGCGCAGCCCGGATATCAACCCGATCGAGCATGCTTGGGACGAGCTAGGCAGATGCGTAAAACAACGAAACCCTCCCCCAATCACGCTTCGTGAGCTCAAAATTGCTCTCACAGAGGAATGGGAGAATATTCCCCAAAATCGTATAAGGAACTTGGTGTACAGCATGCCAAACCGCGTAAACGCAGTAATGGAAGCACGAGGAGGCAATACGAAGTATTAAAATTCAAGAAAATCGTAATAAAGTTCAAAAATGTCATGTTTCCTATTTTTGTTTTAAGGAGAGATCGGCAGTTTTTTCTTTATGTAATTTTGTGTTAATAAAATGTATGGTGACTCATATTTTTTTTACTTTCATTTAAGGAGTATTACATTGTCTATTAAATACAATTTATTGCATTAACCTATCATTTTTAGTTTCCGAGATTTTTAACATTCTTTAAGTGACCCGGATTCATTGCTCTCGAGTGTATTATTATGGCGAAAGTTTGTGAGTGTGGATGTGTGAATGTTTGTTACTCTTTAACGCTCTAACGGCTGAACTGATCTAACTGAAACTTGGTACAGGGATAGAATATGGTCTGGAATAACACATAGGCTACTTTTTATCCCGGGAATAATTTCCCACGGGCGGCAGCGGAAACGGAAACAAATTTTACGTCGGCGAAGCTGCGGGCATCAGCTGCTAGTATGACATATTTCCATATCTAAAGATCTATTTTACAAAATCGCTCATCTCAACAATCGCGTAGTTATTGCCTAATGAAAAGTAATTAGCTGAACGAGCGGGGAAGCAGAGAGGCCTGATATTGACAGACAATGCCGAATGGAACAATCAGTGGTTAAAGTTAAAGAGGATACGCTGAGTCAGCAAATACTGCGGTCAGTTACTAGCTGCGCGTGCGACGAACTACTAAGAAATTACGATTTTGATAAAGTAGAGACGTTTGTTTAGTTCTTAGAAGAATAATCTTTTTGTATATTGTTTAGTGAGTATGATTCTCTAATTAGCTGTTTTTTTGCCTGCTTCGGTTTGGTTTTCCGGCAGTGCAACCGACTGCCGCGTTGTGTTCCTGAGTTCGATTCCTGGATCGGTCCAAATATATTTCACAATGTTTTCTATAATATGTTTGTATTAAGAAAGTCAAAGCATGTCTGTCAGTTGACTAGATCCCACAGCACAAGCATACATTAGCTTAATTTGGGCTGAATGATTTCGCCGTATCCCAGTAGTTCTATTGCGTAGTACCATGATGGCACTATCACCGAGAATATTCCACACTATTCATTTATTTATAACACTAAAGTAACAGACAAACTTAGGTACCTGATGAAAAGTGTCTCCGTAGTCTATGGACTTTTGCAAAACCAGCGCTGCATTCTAGCTGCCGACCCTGCGAAAATCTTCTAATCCTTTTGCTTGGAGCAAATGATTTAGTTTCATGGAAGCGACGACGACCGTAGAACTTCTTTTCCTGAGTTTTATTTAAGGATTGTGCTTGGATTGTGAATTATTAAACTACCTGCTTCGGTTTTCCTGTACGTCTATAGCGTAGAGTTCTTCAAATTGGATCATAGAAGGTACCTAATTACCCGGTTGGCGCGAGAGTAAAACATGTTCTGTTGCAAACATTCATAAGAAAAACAGGACTCGAATGGTTATACCTTCGCATTGGTTTATTGATCAGAGAAGTACTCTTCAAATAGTAAAGTCGACAAATAATCCAAGCGTATTGAATTATGAGACCTATAGTTGACATTGTCGCGTTGTTACTGACAATTTATTTACTTGACTTCTGCCCTATTAAGTGTATTAGTCGCTAGACGAGGGCGCAGCAGACTTGTCTTCGCCCAAGACTACCGGCCTCCATGACCGCGGGTCTGAGGACGGCGTTCTGCTCACCGTCCTCACAGAAGCAGGCCTAAGACGACACCGTGACGAGAAAGATTCAAGCACGCCACCCACTCAAAAAACCGCCTAAACATAGCACCTGAACGGCCGCGGTGGTAGCCGAGGTCTGTTGGGAATGCTGGGGTCGTCGTTCCATATGCTTACCCGGGGCTCCCAACAGTAGGCACTACGGAGGGAACGTGTGGTTTTTAGTCGGTAAGAGTCTGGCATAGCATCCGTGTAAGAAAAAAGACTCGACCTATAGTAACGCAGTAAGAATTCTGAAATATATCTATACTAATATTATAAAGAGGAAAGATTTGTTTTTTTGTTTGTTTGTTTGTAACGAATAGGCTCCGGAACTACTAGACCGATTTGAAAAATTCTTTCACTTTTGGAAAGCTGCACTCTTTGCGGTGAACATAGGCTATATTGTATTCCCGTTTTCCCACGGGAACGGGAACTACGTGTACGGGAAACCGCTATTAAT
The DNA here is from genome assembly GCA_933228765.1 of Miltochrista miniata. Taxonomy (NCBI): domain Eukaryota; kingdom Metazoa; phylum Arthropoda; class Insecta; order Lepidoptera; family Erebidae; genus Miltochrista; species Miltochrista miniata. Next base: position 30,600,414 of record OW121752.1, on the reverse strand, counting down.
TTATAAAGCGTTACAATCTAAGTAATAAAGACTGAAAAGTTTTTAAAGAATTTATCATGAAACATGTTACTATTAGAAAGTTTTTACGTTTTATTTTATGTTTAGAGATAAGGGAATAAAATACAGTTTCTAGAGAGAACTGAAACACTTAAGTGGTTAAGTTCTCGTCATATTTTAAGGATGTACCGCCTTAGTCGTATGATTTTCGTTTCTCGAACAGTAGACTTTCAAATGGGTTATAAAATACAGGAAGTGTGTTACGGATAACAAAATGTCTGCCTAAAAAATTAAACCATCCAAATTAAAAAAATACATATCCCTTGGTCAATAGATAAGTAGGTACCTACCTATTTAATGTGATTGAAATTCCTCTGTCAATGGTGGCCTTTGATATTATTTATTACATAAAAAAGAGACCTTGTAGTACTCCATGGCTTCGTCTGTTACTTTCTGCGAACCCCGTGGCATCCATTTAATGTCTGGAAAACTAAATGAATGAAAATGTCATGAAAATGTATGGATAATTGTCAGTTTTTTTGACATTTATTATTATTGCTTCACGTCCTTGCATAGTAAAATGATCAAGCTTATTATGTACTTCAGATTAACATGACTTTCTAATGACTCTTTTTATTCTTTGCCATACTCCTATCGACTAAAACCACAGTGTAACTTACTACTGCTTACGGCTGAGAGCCCCGGCTAATCCCTCGGAAGCCCAACCCAGTATTCCTGAAAGACTTGGGCTACCACTGTGGCCTCATCTATGACTTTTAATGGCAAATTTTAAGTAGTTTCAGAGTTTATGGATTATAAACAAACAAATATATTTTCTTTGTAAAAATATAATGTGGTTTAAATGATTCATGCCACATCTATTTTGCTAGCTGTACTTACGATGCCGATGTTCGGTTAGTTAAACTGTAAAGACGCCGACATAACTTCATTGATTAAAGTTCATGTTAACCGCACGTTCGCTTTGACTTGTGGATTTGTTCAAGTAGATACCTACAAATACCTACTAATCAATGTTCGTGTGCATTTCATTCGAATCATGGTATGCAGACTGCTAACAGATATAACCATAGATTTAGAATGTAAGTACCTGTATGTGTTTAAGAGCAGCCAAAAATTCGAAATCTATGGATAGCCATAGATTTCGAATTTTTGGCTGCTCTTAACTAGAGCTATTGCAAGGATCTTCTTGGTGACTCAGTGATATTCGATATAACTGCCTTTTGGTCATTTATTTTGTCTAGGGGTACCACCCAGAGTCTTTACCTGTTTCGAACAAGAACCGAGTACCTACACGATCTATGCCTATCGTGACTATGTGTGATCTGGGAACCAAAAATAATTTCCAAAATAACTATGGATCTGACTAACCATGCATTATGAACGGGAACTTCAAAACCCAATCCGTTAAAATACTTTTGAAAAAAAAAATTATAAACTACATGACAATTTCATACACAGGAAGTCCTCAGTTAGAATTATATTTGTTTGGGAGGATGATTGGCGTTGTTGTATCACGGTAACCATACGGGTTGGAACAGGGGTTTATTTCGAGATTATTTTTTCTACTCGAGATATAAAAATTACCTTGAAGATAATAGTCCTATTAACCAGCTAGGCTATTTAAATGTTTAGAGTAGACAGTAATTCCATCCAGGATACGCTTTTCCTTTAAATTCAAAAAGTAAATTATTCAACAAAATAATGATTATTTGCTGAACAAGGAAGCCTGCAAATGATTTACTTGTAAGCAAGCCTCATAGCACCCCTTTTTTTAGTATCAGATAGTACTATTTTAGACTTCTACACAATTTTAACTAGAAATTGCACTCAATAAACTAAGATCTAACCCCGATATTATGTAGTAACATACCTACATAAATAAGCCCACGAACCTAAAAGCTATTTCGCGAGTGGCGACACACAAGTGCGGCCGAGCGGCGCGGGCGCTGCGCAGCGTCATGTGGCCGGCGTCGGTTGGCTATCGCGCCATCTTCACGCGTGGTGCGTACGCTGCGTGTGCACACCCCTTGCACTCGCGCCTAACTTGATTAGTTGACTCTATTTAATGACCAATTATGTGGTATGGTAATGGACTTTGTGACAAGTCCCGTTGAAACAATTCTATCTTGAATTTGTTAATTGAATATTTTATTAGGAAGTGTATCGGAGTCTACTATTATAATGTCACTAGGATTTTGTTAGAACGCTACCTTATGATTAGCCAGTCATTATTACGAGAGTATTTTGTGCGCTAAAAAATAGAATGAATGGACATTCGCTTCCAGTTTTGGACAAGATAGCAGTGTAAATAAAGAATCACGAAATAGTGATGTTTATTGTATTAGACACTCAAACCCAATCTAGTACTACTGCTGTTGTTCACATAACCATAATATTTCTCCGTAGCATAACTCCCGTAGTCCCGTAGCATATCTCACTGATAAACCTGAGGTTGTTTCTAAGGTTACTAAAACTCTTGATCTGTTGAAGAGTCATTGAACACTTAGATGTCTGGTGACTATTTTGAAGACCTCTTCCACTTGTTCTCATATGTGCTGCGTGATTGCATAAATATTTAAGTAAAAGGATTCATTCGCAGATTTATTTCCTCCCTATTTGTTAGTGTAAATTTGAAAACTAGTAACCTTGTCTGTTCGTAAACCTACATTGAAGTAATTGTCATAGTTGAAATTGTAGAACAGTACAAGTGAAGTTTTTCAATATCTGTCGAGAATCCTGGCACGTGTTTCCGAGGGCTCATCCGGGACTCCAGGCTTTGTGGTTGTAGTTGGTAAGAGTCTGGCACCATGAAGCATTTACACGAAAAAAAAAACAATCATGTAGAGCAGTTAACACCGTACAAATTCCAGTTATAACCCTGGTTTCTAGAAGAAAATGCATACATCGGTTTACAAAACAATTTTTAACCGACTTCAAAAAAGGAGGAGGTTACTCAATTCGACCGTATATTTTTTTTTTAACCACTTGACACTTATTTTTATTATAGTTATAAAACATGGATTAGTGTATCTGTGTACTGTCAATTTGGCAGAATTAATAACTTTTTTCTTAGAATCGTAAAAAGGCACATTGGTATGACAACTTGAGGGCCTTTTCAATAGACTGTGATGGCAACCCGCAACTTGCCACCGTTATTTTGGGGATTCCTTTCCTGTTATAGTTCCTGATTAACCTAAAAGGTTTAAGCCTTTTAGTTTAATCAGCAAAAAAGCACTAAATTACATTTAATAGAATCAACTTACAATGACATTATCATCAAATTTGATATGACACCGATATAATTCTCATAGAATTATCATAACTAGTAGGAACATAAATAAAAGTTTGTCGTAAACTAATGTATACATAGATGGCGTTAGTTATCTCAATAATGACAAACGTTACTTTGATAATAATAAATTTGAAACGGTATCTATCATAATAAAACTGGTTTAAATGGAGTAAGTATAAGGTGAGAATCCACTATAGCTAAATAATAAAGATTGTAGGTTTGTCGGTTTATTTAAATGAGATATATATTGATAATTTGGTTACTACAGTACCTATGTTATATGTTAAAATTTTCTCAAGTCTGAATCAGTCAATCACCTACTTATAGGTAGGTATGATAGACGAGATCATGACTACGAGAAGGCAAACTTGAAACAAAACACTATAGGGTTCCATCTAGGCAGCTGACATGATAGCAGGTTGACAGAATGACACTGTTGACACTGTAGGGCCGAGAAGACCCCTGGCAGCGCCTGTGTGCAAAACATAATGAAGCGTCCATCTAGGCAGCTGACATGATACCAAGTTGATAGAATAGGGATGGTTCTTAGCACAGGTCTAAAACATACGAACTTAGGTAATCTTTATTAAAATATATATAAAACTTTCACTGGTTTTACTAAACTCAAGATAGAAGAAATTGTGTTCTCCACAAAAGCAGAGGCCAGAAGCCCCTGGTCAGGATCCCTGAAATCACCTTTTGAGGGTACACCAGGTTTCCTGACTACATACAGCCAGGAAGGAAAATAGAGAAAAAATACATAAGAAAAATTATTTTAAAAAGCAATTAATGTGCTAACTAAATTCACTGAAGACACACTTCGAGCAGATACAAAATTTGTGCCAAACCACCGCAATCACTACTGCTCGTTCGCTCTAACTTTGCCGCTCGGCTCTATACTAAAGTCGAATTTTTAATTAGACAAAGTAAATTGACAGCAACTAATGTCACTTCTTCTTGTAGTGTTGCGTATTTTCTATGACGAAGTGACATTAGCTACTGTCAATTTACTTCGGATAATTAACAATTCGGGTATACGCCTCTACGCCAGCGGCAAAGTTAGAGCGAACGGGTAGTAACTAGATGAGCTTTTTTTCTACGTGTAATAATTCCGTCATGCCGCCGGACTCTTACAACTAAACTACAATTTGCTCTACCACTACCTACGGCCGGGACTTCCGGGTACACCTTTTGAAGGATATCCCGATAGAAAGTAACTAAAACAAATACAACAGCATAATTGCAAAAAATTCTTTATAGTAAATACTTTAATAAATAGGGAGACATTTTCATGCACCAGTCATGAGAAGTAGCGACTATTTCCATACTTCTTAGGATTAATGGAAATCGAGCTTTGAAAGTTCACCTTTCAATTGTCCAACTGAATTGAAATTTGGGTTTGGTGGTACTTAATTTTATCCAATTGAATAATTAATATTGACGTCGCCAATTAATTTAAAACGTGTTACTGAATGTGTTGCTACGAAAAAGCAGGTGTCGTCAACATTGAGCACATGTGGCATGTGTTTACAACATGTATACTATCAAGGGACCCTCCAAACCTGCACTTGATAGTCGTTACAAGTACTAACTGGAGGAGGCTTCTTTGGAGCAGGTGATTCTATTGATTAGATAGGTGTAACATTTGTCACTCGGACGCTGCTGTACAAGCTTTAATTCCTATTAGCGGACGTCTTGTCCTGGGACATCCTTCCGAGGGCTTACCCGGGGCTCCCAACCATAGGCTGTTGGGCGTTACATGAGGTTTTTTAGTCGGTAGGAGTCCGGCATAACATCCATGAGGATTTTTCCTCACGTTAAACAAAAAAAAACTAGCGGTAGTCATACGGTTTTACCCGCGTAGCTGCCGTTCCCGTGGGAATATGGGAATAAAATATAGCTTATATTCTACAAGGATAGTGTAGCTTCTCAACAGTGAAAGAATTTTTCAAATTGGTTCAGTCGTTTCGGAGCAAACAAACAAACTCAGTGTTCTGTAAACGATCACTGCAGTAAGCAAATTTCATTATTGCCTTGGTTTGGTGACCGTTCGTGCGATCACTTTGTGACATTTATTTGAGCGTTTCCGTGCTTCGAAAGGCACGTTAAGACGCTGGTACCGGTTGGCAGTCGTTAAGCCGAGGTTGAAGGCTTGAAAAAATTTTAACAGCAAGCAGTCACAATCTACACCTGTCCATCTCAGCACGGCAATACGGCTCACCACCTATTACGTGGGACTTATTCTAAAATAAAAGTAATGGGCATATAATATGCCTCTGCCTACCCCTTCGGGGATAAGGGCGTGGCCATTTGTATGTATGTATTTTATTTTTATAGTCATCTATTAAGTACATGAGCAATTCATGAAATGTGTATACCTATATAAAATAATTATAGCTCAGTCTATTCTTTCGAGAAAATATCGTGTTGCAACTTTTAAATCCCATTAAGAAGAATATTTTCACATTTTACTAGCACTAAAACTTTTGAAAATCCGATACCTTTATTACAGAATTTACGATTGCCTGCTTTCAACGCTGTACCATAGCCAAAGTAGACAGATACCGCCATTAGGGCTGTAAAAGCTACAATGTAGATAATCTTTGCTACCTTAGCAGTAAAGTTAAGCATCAATGTATCGTAATGACTAAGACGATAGCGATAAAAGGTGTGGAAGATATTTTTAAGCTATATGTAGTTTATTATAAATACTAGAGATAGCTAGGAAGCGCTCGTGATCCCGCGGACTCAGTGTTCTGTAAACGATAAGTGCGGTAAGTAGCTTTTCCTATGGCCAGTTCTTGGATGGGTGACCATCCATCTGGCCACTTTTTGACATTTATTTGCGCGTTTCCGAGCTTTGGAAGGCACGTTAAGCCGTTGGTCCCGATTGGCAGTAAAATGGCAGTGGTTAAGCCAAGTGGAAGGCCTTTTTAGGCGGCTTGAAAAATTCCAACAGCGGGCAGCCACAACCTGCGCCTGTCCATCTCAACATGGCAATACGGCTCACCACGTAGTACATGGGAAAAATTCTAAAAAGGTGAAAAGTGGGCATATAATATGCCTCTGCCTACCCCTTCGGGGATAGGCGTGACCATATGTATGTATGTACTAGAAATAGGCTCCTTACAATTTTATTGCTGTGCGGATGTTCAGGGATGGGTTGATACAGGCTGTTCTATAAAGAGTTTTCTTCTTTGCACTATGGAGGTTATAGTGAATGAGAAGAAAATCCTCAAAATTGCCATCGTAGTTGGTCTTGGTTGCTAATATAAGTTGGTCAAGTTGAAAGCCAGGAATTATTCCTGTCCATTTGAACACAGCAATGCGACTGTGTCACTTTCGGTGTTAACGTCGGTAGGCTACAGCAGCTCCTTTTGATGAGTTCGGCTGTATTTATATCTATCTGCCATCTGAGAAGCATAAAAGAAACAAAATTACCTATTTATAAATATTACTCACTAGCTAACCCGGCGAACTTTGTTCTGCCATATCAAACGGACTCGGCGAACTTTGTTCCGTCATATCAAGCTGATCCGATATAAAACTGTTTTTCCTAAGTTTTTTGGATACAAACCTTTCCCTGGCTATAACTAACACAAAAACAATGAATTAGCGAAATGGGTCCAGCGGTTGTGAAGTTATGCGCTTACATACATTTCGCAGATTCATTTTTATATTATGGATTGATGTAACTATGTGTAGAATGAATATGGAATTTAGGATTGGACAGCGTTGAACTGCGAATTTACCACATAAATGGTCATAACTTTATAAGTTTAAAAGCAAGACACGTGCTTGCGCAACAGGACAGAATCTGCATAAAATTTAACCGCAGATACTGGGTCTTCTACGTGATACTCATAACAAAACTGTTTCAAATGACTCAACTTCAGTCAAAAGCCTGACTTGATATTTCACTAGACATACTGTCAGTAATCCTACTAATATTATAAATGTAAAAGTTTGTAAAGATGTTTGGATGTTTGTTACTCAATTACACTCTAACGGCTTAATGGATCTGGCTGAAAATTGGTACAGGGATAGAGTATAGTCTGGAATAACACATAGGCTACTTTATATCCCGGAAAAATATTCCCACGGGAAGCGGGAACGGGAAGCAAATTTTACGCGGGTGAAGTCGCGCGCATCAGCTGGTTATAACATAAATATTACCGTAGTATCCTTTATTTTAGCAATAATACGATATTGGTAAGTCACAGTCTTTGTTCTGTCTGTCTTTTTTCGCCCTATCATTTTGGGCGGGTCATAGATTGAATGGCTATTACCTATTACGTGGGACAAAAAATCTTAAAGCTGAAATGTTGGCATATAATACGCCTCTGCCTACTCCTTCGGTTATAAAAGTCGTTATCATTATGTATGTATACATTGATGATCATGGTAAGTAGATCACGATGACCAGACAAGATGGAACAGGATTCTGATTCGAATTTGCCTTCTCTTCACCAGGATCTCATCATTAGTCAGGCTACTTGCAGGTGAGACTGGCTTGGATTTTCAAAATATCGGTACGGCCCCATCTCACACGTAACACAAATCGCCAACAGTCCACAAACATGAAATAAATTTAAATATGAAAATAAAAATCGTACTACCCGTTCGCTCTAAGTTTGCTTGTCGCCTCCCATACTATGCCTCTACACCAGCCTCTACGCCAGCGGCAAACTTAGAGCGAACGGGATATATACATGAAATAGCTGAAGTTTTTGAAACCGTACAGCTAGAAATCATTAGTTGTATAATGTCAGTATTACTGATAGCGTCTGACTTTCTATTGAGTTTATAAGAATAGGTATCATTTTCTCGTAACAATGCTGGGAGGAGTAATAACATAACATAATGCAATTGATCTGAGAACAAGAGAGCAATCAAACATCGAGGTGTGTCCATAACTAGGATTCAAATTAAATTAATATCGTAACAAACGGCTAGTAAGTGCACGTAGGCGGACTGAGCGCAGAAATGATGATTGCTTTAAGATCCATCTTACGAAACACTAAAAACAGAACACCGTTAGTATACAAACTAAAAATTAAAATAGCTAAACGGCCGGTGGTGAGGCGGCTAAGCAGGGCAATTGTAGAACTCAGCGGGCGGTTCGCCTTTCATTATTTTATAATAACTCGTAGAGAGGGCGACCGAAACCTCCGTGTCATGCTGGCCCACGGCAAATAACCAACTCTTACCGAATTAATTGCTCCATTCTGGGCGGTAACGTCAATCTGGACGCATTTGTTGGACTCGATAGGTCTATTGTCATTTGCGAAGTAGACACTGGATTTGCGTCAGATGTAAGAAGGCATATCGGGGTTTATTATTCACTAAACTGAGCTACAAAAGAAATGAAAGCAAGTGGTTAAACTAGTCATTATAGTTAGGTAAGTTAAGTCCCACCCACATTCTAGTATATTCTTCTTGCTTAATACCATGAAATGTTGTAAATATAGAACAGAACCCAAAAAGCTAGTAACTAGCAGCTAATGGAAGCTGACCTTAGGTAGAGTTTCAAAGGAATCGTAAACCGCTAAAAAAAAACTATTTAAAACGAGGTCGTGTGTTCAAAAATGTCATCACCATATTATGATCTTCACATCCAGGCGGATTTGAACTTTACATGTGGGGTTTGTGCCCATTTTTCCTTCTCTTCGTTAAAATTTCGTCAATTACTCAAGAAAGCCCATTTCACTTTACACCTATTTAGAATCCTCTAACCTCATAAGACTATCACGGGTCAATGCCCGTTCAGTGCAAACGGTTTCCAAAATTTATGAACATTCGGAAGTAATGTTCAATAGCGGACATTTCGTAGATTAATCACTTCCTAAACACGCATCTGGCACAAAAATGTAGCTTAATTAAAAGGGTTTACTTATTTAATAGATAAGTTACCGTTTTACCGGATCCACAGAATACAAAAATATACAGAAACTAGCTTATTCCCGGTGACATAGGCTGCAACGTACTTCTAATTTCGCAAAATCCATTCTTGGCTCATCATCATTTCATTGAAATTACCATGAAATGTTGTAAATATAGAACAGAACCCAAAAAGCTAGTAACTAGCAGCTAATGGAAGCTGACCTTAGGTAGAGTTTCAAAGGAATCGTAAACCGCTAAAAAAAAAACTATTTAAAACGAGGTCGTGTGTTCAAAAATGTCATCACCATATTATGATCTTCACATCCAGGCGGATTTGAACTTTACATGTGGGGTTTGTGCCCATTTTTCCTTTTCTTCGTTAAAATTTCGTCAATTACTCAAGAAAGCCCATTTCACTTTACACCTATTTAGAATCCTCTAACCTCATAAGACTATCACGGGTCAATGCCCGTTCAGTGCAAACGGTTTCCAAAATTTATGAACATTCGGAAGTAATGTTCAATAGCGGACATTTCGTAGATTAATCACTTCCTAAACACGCATCTGGCACAAAAATGTAGCTTAATTAAAAGGGTTTACTTATTTAATAGATAAGTTTACCGGATCCACAGAATACAAAAATATACAGAAACTAGCTTATTCCCGGTGACATAGGCTGCAACGTACTTCTAATTTCGCAAAATCCATTCTTGGCTCATCATCATTTGATTGAAATTCGTTGAATGGTTATAGTTACTTATACGTCAATATATAAACGAAGCGCGATCTAACCTTTCTTGTGTTCCAAAAACAGTTCTGAAACACACAAATATTTTTTGCGACCCAAGATTTAAACCCGTGAACCGACACCTCATCTACGGCAATCGCATAAACCACCACTGCGTCACCGAAATCAGTCAAAAAAAGCTCAAATTAATCGAATAACAAGCATCAAATTGTTACTCTTCACACTCTCATAACCATAACAAGGATGCCCCTAGCCTCGGCACTGTAACATCTGTACCGATCGATACACCACGGACCACGATCGAACCACAGATTATGCTAAGGCGATGTAGAGACGTGTCGAATGCATATCTCGGCTCGATATAAATCATCTTATTAACTATTGTTTCGGGAGGTGTGGTGTGAACGAAACTTGATGTTATCGCACCTCTGATGTGTTTTAAATTAACATAATAGGTTTTGTGAATGGATATTGCATTTATTTGTTGTTGTTCTATGGGAACGTTTAAAGGGTTGTTAGTGATCGCTTTTAATAGAGTCGAGGTGTCAAACAAAATGCAAAGGACCTATACTACCGTCGATAGCGAACGCTGTCCGTCACATTGATACCGGTTCCAAGAAAATACTGATGTGGCGATCTTTTGTACTTTTAAATGAACGTTTGTCTACTGGACGTTCTGTGAAATCTCTGAAGACGTCAAAACTAGACAGGTTCTTTCTTAGACACATACATAACATCTCGTCTGTCTCCCAACGGGGTAGACATAAATAATGACTTTCCACTTACCATGACCCTAGCAAATCACTTTCGATTCTTCTACTTTCTAGAGTTTTTTTTTGATGAATGATAAGAGAGAAGACCCTTTTAGAGGAACTCTTTACTGGTGACGATCGGGAAAAACGAAGTTAGGAGTTCATTCCAAGGTTGAACCTTGAAATAAACTCCTAACTTCGTTTGTTTAGCGTGCGAGCAAGGAAGCCTCTATTGGTTCTCTATTCTAGCAAGGAGAATGCTAGACTAAATTTTGATACATTTAATGCAACTACATATTTGACTTTGACGCATTTATGAAGCGAATTGTGTCTGACCTTCCGTCCGTTCCGTACAAATTAAGTACAGTACATAGATTACTTTTTACAAGTTAATGTAGTTATGCTTAGTATAAGTGACCGAGCTTTGAAGTTGTATCAATATATATCCCTATACACCTTGACCTTGGTTTGAACTTTTACCTTTGGTTGTTGTGCTACCATTATTTAACTTCCTGTTAATTCTAGGCACGCTATTAATTATACCGTACTACTTTATTTTATTTGCTTAGCTTTTTTATACTACTACTATTTTCTAGTTAATTTTTGTATCATGTTACCGCTCTATTTCTATTTATGGCAATAATTAGGCATCGTTATCATTCTATATTGCCTATGATGTATAATCTGCTGGACATAGACGTCCTCCAAAGATCAAAATAACGTATAGTTATGTGTCATTCGCACCCAGCAAGCTTCTTCGACCTTTGTTAGGTCGTCAGTTCACCATTCCTACCTATTCTACGTTTCCTGGTACGAAGTAGCCTTTCGATCTCGGTTGTCTGGTTCGACGCCACTGCCACCGACTGTTTTGGTTTTGTCGATGACCTGGGTTCTCTTTTGGGTTTCCATGATGTGTGCCTATTGCCCCTAGATGGGCATAGGGCGTTTAAAATGCATGGCCATCCCTGTCAATCTTGACCTTCGCGTTTTGTTTCGCTCAGTGTCTTTCCTATGCCTTCCGCCTCTGCAATGATACTCGGCCTCAATGCCTTTTTATGATGGCTACGTTGATGTGTAAGCTCACCAAGATGACCACATGCTTTGTGGACCACTCTCATTAAAGTCCACAAGACCTTTTTGACAGTGGCCCTCAAATTGGCGGCCCAGTGACTCTTTATACTTTAGATACATTTAAAAAAAATGCTAAGCAGCTCTTTAGGTCACCTTGTAAGAGGTGCCTACCTAGAGCTAGACTTCCAGGTAAGGTAAAATTTCAATTTATTTATGCATGTTGCATTTCAAATATTTTAAGCATGCAATATATTAGTTTTCAAAAATGTGTGTTGTTTCATAACCTAGATTTCTGTTAGCTCAACATAAATATATGTTAACGTTTTGAAATTGTGTTGATGCATTGAATTTAAATTTAGTGGCTATGTAATGAAAAATATTGTTTTAATATTAACATTTTGTTCATTAATGCATTTTTATCTTTTGACACAAGCAAATGGGGGACTGATTCATTAAATACTGTTTCATAACAAACTAATATTAGTCAATAATAATCGCTAACATATCTTCCTTTCAAGTTTTATAGCAGTCTATGTATTTAATGTAGAAAGCATCAGTCCATTTCAGCTTGGCAATAAGCTCACCACACCACCAGCAAATATGCACTTGGGACAAAAAGTAATGGCAAAATGTAGACGTAAAGTATGCCTTTGCCCATTCCTTCGGGGATAAAGACGTGACTATTTTTTTTACTCTCGTAGAAGCGGAGAAGCGCTCGTGGCCCCGCGGACTCAGTGTTCTGTAAACGATCACTGCAGTAAGCAACTTTCACTATGGCCGGTCCATGGATGGGTGACCATCCATGTGATCACTTTGTGACATTTATTTGAGCGTTTCCGTGCTTCGGAAGGCACGTTAAGCCGTTGGTCCCGGTTGCCAGTAAAATGGCAGTCGTTAAGCTAAGTTGAAGGCTTTATTTCAACAGCAGGTAGTCACAACCTGCGCCTGTCCATTTAAACACGGCAATACGGCTCACCACCTATTACGTGGGACAAATTATACAAAAAGGTGAAATGTGGGCATATAATATGCCTCTGCCTACCCCTTCGGGGATAAAGGCGTGACCATATGTATGTATGTATGTATTTTTTTTACGGGTGGATGTCCCTCTTGGATGCTATGCCGAACTTTTATTGTTTAAAACAACACATGCCGTAGGTACCACAGCCTACCGTCGGGAGCACCCGGTAAAAAAAAAAAAAGTCCTCGGAAGGATGTCCCAGGCGTGACTATATGTACCTATTCACGAGTACGAGTAAATACTTAACCATCTTGGACAAACGAGGTGAGATTATAATAGAACATGTAGAACGCCCAAATGAATGTAACTAAAAAACCATTTACAAGGTCTACATTATATTTACAATTGGTTTACATCCTATTTACAAATATTCATTAGCAGTGTGTCATCAGCAAAAAACAAAGAGTTGAATGGCCCCACATCGAATTAGTATGTACGGAGTTGTCTAGCAGCGCACATGGGAACCTGTGCTGAGTCATGGCGCATGGAGTGTCTCATGTCATGATCCTAGTAATCTACTGGATATGTAGAGTGACATGCTAAAGTCGAGATAAAACAATATAGCATTTATACGGGTGTTACATTCGGACCGGTCAGTATAGGCAAGTTTGTAAATATAGGACATACGAGTAGAAAGATTTTAAAGAAAAGAAAAACTGATACTCGTATGTAAAAAAAAACACTTTTACGCAGTGCGGGAATCGAACCCGGTCGTTTTGAAAAATAAAACTTATAATATTTCTATTTGAATATCGATAGCATAGGTCGTAAGCACTAAATGTTACTATTAAATATGATAACTATCTAAAATAAATATAGTGCATTGTATTTCATATTGTTTAATTTAGTTGAGGCTGCGGTTGTAGCCAAAGTCTGTCGAGAATCCTGGGACATCCTTCCGAGGGCTTACCCGGAGCTTCCAACCGCGGACAGTAGTAGGGCCGTGTGTGGTTTTAATCGATCCGACATAGGGATATAGTAAAATTAGTACTTAATAGGGGACGTCACGCGGTTTCACCAGCGTAGTTCCGGTTCCCGTGGGAATTCCCGTATTCCATATAAGCCTATGTTCACTACAAAGAATGTAGCTTCCCAACAGTGAAAGAATATTTTAAATCGGTCCAGTAGTTCCGATGCCTATTCGATGCAAAAAAACAAACAATCAAATCTTTCCACTATATAATATTAGTATAGAAAAAATTAGATGATGCTGGGGAAATGTGGCGTCTGCCTTAGTCTATCTCTTTAGGAAACAGGATCTGACTATACGTATGTACTTACTTTTGTATGAACAATTTGACGTGCTGTACGTAAATTGGAACATCCTGTACGTGACAAGAATGTGCAAATCTTTCCGAGAGGATAGGTCTGTCCGATTTGAGTCCAGTTCACGTAATTTCTTTAAAAAGATTTCGTCGTGCGGTTTTGAATAAAGAGATAAATCACAATTTAGCTTTCCATGAATTTACCTTCAACGATCATTTACCTATGAGTTACTTGTCGCATCCATCACTTTTCAGACAATAAAATCCATAACAAAAACTAATATTCATGATAAGTACATTTATTTAAATTAGGCACTGTTGCTCCCAGCCACCTCAGTCGTACGGTCCGGTCACCGGCCGCTGCGGCCGAGACTGCGGCTGCAGGAAAGTGCCTCAAATACGAGGCATTAGGGAATCGTTACCACTTCGTTCCTTTTGCGGTGGAGACAATGGGCTGTTGGGGGTTAGAGGCGAAGCGTTTTGTCGCGGAGATAGGGCGTAGACTGAATGAGAAGTCTGGAGACTCACGCGCTAGTTCGTGGTTGGTGCAAAGGCTGGCCATTGCCATACAGAGAGGTAATGCGAGCAGTGTGATGGGCACTTTTGCACCGGGCGCGGGTGGAGGTGGTATTGACGAATTTATTTAAGGATTGATTGACGAGAATTGTATTTTGACATTTAATTAGGCATATTTTAAGCAAATTGAAAGCATGTTTCTTATAGTACCTAATAGGTACCTTCTTTCTCTTAAGACACCAATAAAATAACTACCCAATCATGAACTTATCTCTAACACTTGTATCCATCCCAAGGTTGCCTGGAAGAAATTGCATTATGCGACGAGGCCGCTCGTTATACCTACATTTTACACTAATTGTTTGTGATAAAATTGATAAAGCTTATGTATGATAAAAATAATTTTATTATTATGAGTAACAATTTTTAATGTGTATCAAGACGAAGTTCAAGGGTAATGGAACTGAAGTTCAAAAAAAAAGTTATGGAGCCATCTAGCGGCAACCATGGGAACATGTGCTGAGATCTCATGGTAGTGGCTTATCATTATCATCGAAATATTAGGTCTTTACCCGTGATGTATGAAAAAATGGGTGCGTGTACTTATGTACGCGCTTGATAGGTTATACTTCTTAAAAAAAAAAAAATATTAATATGATTATTTTTTTTTTTTTATTTTTATTTATTTATTTACATAATAAAAAAAAATATAATTAATAGGTATATATGCAAACCATAAGCCACCAGGGCTTGTGCGGTATGCCATACTATGCTAAAGCAATTTCATTACATATTCATTAATTCATTAAATTACATTACAATAAACATTCAATTAAACAAAAATAACAATACATTTAAATTATTGATAAAGTTATAATAAATAAGGTATTCAAACATTTTAGATAATAATGAATAACGTTGCGAGCGAACATTTCTATGCCATGAAAACAGTGATCAGAGGTGACGAGCGTACCAACATGCGCGACTAATATCGAGGTTCAATTTATATTTTGTTGGTAGCTTTTTTTTCGAGACTTAATGAGCGGTTAAGCAGACAACTTCATACTGTTAATTTTGTGTCACAAATCTTAAAATTTCACTCTCATCATTTTTTCATAACGCGCCTAAAGAAGTATATATAACTTCAAAAATTTAACGATTTTTTTTCATGTATTTTTATTTTTATTAATCGAAGTAATCATACAATCAATGCATCTTTGCCAACGCAGCGGCAGTTTATTGATGCTCTTCTTAAAGAAATCATCTGGACGGAAGGCAGCAAATTCTTCAAAGGCATTTTGTACCTACTGCCTCTCGGGTATTGTATTTCTTTCCCGCCAAGAAGTTATCCAAATTCTGGCAAAAGTAGTAGTCTGTTTAGTTGTGTTCAGTTCTTCACAGTACATATCTGCAGTAATGCTCACACCGTTACCACCGATAAATCACACCGGCGCTAGACCACCAAAGTGACCATCACTTTTCTAGGGGTAAGTTTTCGTTTAGGGCATTGTGTAGGTGCTGAACCAGGATCCAACCAACTTGCTGAGCGCTTGCGTTTATCAAACATAATCTATTTTTCATCGCAAGTAACAATGCGGTTCAAAATTCCTTCATTTGTGTGTCTGTTGAGCAATGCAAGGCCTGTCTCGACGCGTACTTCGCGCTGGCGATCATTGAGTTCGTTCGCACCCATTTGTCAAGCTTTTTTACCTTGCCAATTTGACGCAAATGGACCAATATTGTATTGACGCTAACGTCGAATGCTGCTGCTAATTCAGCCGTAGATTGGGTATCATCGGCTTCCACAATCGTCTTTAATTCGTCATTGTCGACCAAAGTGTTCGGACGACCGTGAGGGTCATTTTTCAGGTCGAAATTTCCTGAACGGAAGAGAGCAAACCAATAACAGGCGGTGCGTTAGTAGTTTTAGCTCCGCAAAACGTTGTTGATGTTGCGTGCCGTATGTGCCGCGTCACGACGATACCCATATTCCATAATGGCATGTATTTAAATCGATATCTGTTTATTCCCTTTTTCCGGACAAAATATTTCAAAGTTAAACCAAAAATACTGACTTGCACACTAGTTATGCACACTAAAAGATCAAATTCAATGTACTGTATAATGGTATTTGCAGAACTATTTTACTGAACAAATCACTATTATCAAAAGAGATATTTTTAAATGCACATCTGTTTAATTCTTCTGCACACTAGGTAACTCCACTAATTTACTGAATGCAAACCTGAAAATTAAATACTGTGCAAAAAAAACCAATTGATTAACTAAATATGTCCTACTTAAAAACCCTTAATATTACTCAGAACAAGATGACCTTTAAAATCGAATTAACACCAAAAAATGTGGTTTGTACATCGAATATATAATTTGTAAAACAGAAATACGAATTGTATATCAAAAATACTAACTTGCACTCTAAATTGTACAATATTATAACGGAATGGTTTAGGTTAGGTTAAACTTTTATTTTTTTGATCAATAAAATATTTAATTTTGTAGAGGTGACTGATTAAATTGGGGGTTTACTTAGAATAAACGATGTTTCTAAAAGTATAATAGGCTATGGTTTTCCATAAAAAAGTTTTAATATTTATGTTGAATTAAGGAATTGTTAGATATACTATTTTGATAATAGTTATTCGTTCAGTAAAACAGTTCTGCAAATACCATTAAACAGTATAATGAATTTGATTTATGTAGTGTGCATAATTAGTGTGCATGTCAGTATTTTTGGTTTAACTTTGAAATATTTAGTTCAGGAATATACAGATATCGATTTAAATACATGCCTTATCAAAATAGTACCTATATCTAAAAATTCCTTAGCTTAATAAATATGTTAAAACTTTTTTAAGGAAACCATCGCCTAATTTCCCTTTAGTAACATCTTTTATTCTAAATAGAACCCCAATTTAAACAGTCATCTTTACAAAATTAAATTTTATTACTCAAAAAAATAAAAACTAACCTAACCTAACCTATTCCGTTATAAGATTGTACAATTTAGAGTGCAAGTTAGTATTTTTGTCAAACAATTCGTATTTTTGTTTAGTAAATCATATATTCGGTGTACGAACCACATTTTTGGTATGAATTCGATAAAAAAGGTGATCTTGTTTTGTGTAAAATTTTGGTTTTTTAAGTACCTAGTATATTTATAGTTAATCAATAGGTTTTTTTTGCACAGCATTCAAATTCCTGGTATGCATTCAGTTAATTAGTGGAGTTTCCTAGTGTACAGAAAAATTACATAGATAGATGTGCATTTAAAAATATCCCTCCCATAATTACCTATTTGAACTTTTAACGTATCCATGATGACGAAAAAGATTGAAATGCGATGAAAATGTCATACTAATCAATAAACAAATGACTGCTTTTGGAAAATGAATTCCATGTTTTTAAAATAAAGTTAATTTGAAATTAGAAAAATTATTTTGATTTGAAATGGCCAGTAGGTACTGCAGAACAGCAATAACTTAGGTAAAGACCTATTCTTACACGAACCGTTTTGAGCTGCTACATCAAATTTCCGATTTCACAAGCGTTTGTCACCAAGTAATTAAGTCGCACGGACTTTCATTTTTTATCAATGGTAAAAAATACGCTTACAAAATATATTTAAATCTAAAAACATACGAATATAACTCGCTCGTATTTTCCCTACGCATATTTTCACAGGGCCCCGATTCTCGCTTCACACGACATGAATGCGTGGACGGAAATCGGCGGGGGACGCGTCGCCTGTCTCATATTTAGGAACGGCGAACATGAGACGGACGACGTTTCACCCGTAAATTTGCGTCCACGCATTCACGTCGAGTGGTCGAGAATCGGGGCCCAGGTCCGCTCCTGGCAGGGCGTGGTAGTCGTGCGAGAGCTGGAGCCCCGAGCGCGGGGCGGTTGCGCGCGCGCCGATAAATAGCCCGTCCGAACTTCACCCAGCGGCGCTTGCTCTGCTTTGCGCACTTGTGTAGGTCTGGTTCCACTGTGCAAATCGAATTTCTCTTCAGTGTTTTTAATAGAAACCACATGGCCAAAACTCCTTACAAATGATTCGTTTTTAATTTTGTCCCCTACACTAAAAACACGTTATGTTTGTATAGAGCTTGAGTGTCCGTGTGACCACAAGGCTTAAACGAAAGTTCCGTCAAAATACTCCAACTGACAGCCGTGGTGGGGGTGGAGAACTTAGATCAAGTATAACGTGGAGAAGCTTGCTCAGTGGGGGGTAGAGAGTTTCCTATCTGTATTAGGTATATTATACTATTCTAATATCTTTGTTGAAACGTAAATATGTTGTTTTTTATTGTTGAAAAGGCAAATAGGGCAGTGAAGCACAGGGGATGTAATAATCTAAACGAAAACCCGTCATAGAGATTAGCTGGAGAAGGAGCATGGCTTAGAGTATGAATTAGCAGGTATTCCTTCACCACACACAGTCCTTACACTGCACCGCGAGGGGTTAAGCTTCTTACCTTATTGGAGGCAAATCAGAAATAAAATGTGAGTGCCCGTAAATATATAAATTGTTCAAGCTCGTGCAGTAGAAACAGTCCTTAACCATAAGTAGGTACATGATTTGCTTTTATCACAACGCTTTGAGTAAGAATATTTGTCTCGTAATAGCCAGATGGAGATTATATAGTTATTACATCTTAACACATAAGTAATACAGCATTTATAATTCTACCATTGCTGTTGGATATAACTGTGGGGCGTGACATTTATAGCAATAATATCTACGGCTTGTTAAATTATATGGCGGTACAAAACTGTTGAAAACGTTTAATATCTATCTATGTTTGCTTGAATTGGCAAACGAAAAGCTTGTCGAGTGTGTGCAGAGCCACGTATCTATAATATGACTCCTTTTTCATTAACGTGAGGGGAAATTCTCATGGATGCTATGCAGGACTCCTGTCGACTAAAAAACCTCACGTAACGCCCAACAGCCTATGGTTCGGAGCCAAGGGTAAGCCCTCGGAAGGATGTCCCAGGACTTTCAACTATAATATGACTCCTCAGCTGTGTACAAAATGTTGAAGTACTATTACCTACAGCCCTCGTGATCGTAGCCTATGTATGTTTGCAACGCCACACTCACACTTTTAGAAGATCACATTTTGGAGTATTGCTTTTTTAAAACTTTTTTTTTTATTGTGTGGGAAACCCTACAGGTATGCTATTCCGGACTCCAACCGACTAAAAACCACACGTTTCCTACTTAATGCCTACGGTTGGAAGCCCCGGGTAAGCCCTCGGAAGGATGCCTCTAGGGCTCCCAAGGAGTAATGCCTACGACGTACACGGCGAAGAGCGCAGCGGCCTGTACATTATCACTGCCTCTGCAGTCTGCACCACCGAGGCCAAAGTTAAGGAAAAGTTCGCCATTCTTCAAATTCCCATCTCCAAACCCCGTTTTGACAGCATTTTGGCATTGTGGCAAAAACATTAGTTTCGGATCAAGACATATACACCAAGTTGCAGCAATAAAAATGTTTATGAGCGTAGTGCAATAAATTAATGTGTTAATGGAAGCTACCTAGATAACCTGCATCTACATAATGTTATTCTTTTGGAGACCAAATTATAAAATAGGTGCTTTATTTATGAGTTTCTACCGTGAATTTGGAAGATGCATTCTTTTCTTATTTTGACACTTTTGGCACATGAGTAAATAAATAAATATTTAGTCACTTGCTGTTCGTACCTACCTAGTTAGTATAAAAAGTGCTAACTAAAAACCTAGCTAACGATGATTTGATCAAGGTTTAAATTAAAGTTGAAATGAAATTAATGTAATGAATTATCTATTACATATACGGCCTCGCGCCATCGACGCGTAGTTTTGTTTCCCTTTTTTGCAGCAATTTAAGTAGTTGCCGAATTTGCATAAAAAAATAAAAATAAATGTAAGTGTGTATTTGTAGATGTATGTTTCGAAGTGAGAATGTTTTCTTTGTTGTATACATTATGTATTTAGAAATATGTAAGTACATCTCGTTCGCTCTAAGCTTGCTGCTGGCGTAGAGGCGTAGTAAGGGGGGTGAACGGCAAACTTAGAGCGAACAGGTTGTACTAGGTTGGTAGACACTCTTAAATAGAATACCATATCTACTATGATTTCTAAAAGACATTGATTGTATAGTTTTCCACTCGACGGGATCCTACGCAACAGGATTAATAAATAGGTTGCTATCTATATCTCTCAGTACTAAATTACTTCAAGCACCAAGCCTTCTCACCAGCCAATCACCAATAAGTGTGAACTAAGCTTTTTCATGAAGTGATTCATATCTGAGGTGAGCCTGGTTTAATAAAGAGCAATAATTAAATGTTGTACCATGAGTTGTTTATGCGGAGAGAGGCGCTGGGCCCCGCCTTGTAGCGCCCGCCCTGTTATACGGTACGGGATTAACAAGGCATATGTTACCTCTTTAGGTCTTCGCTTTTGTATTGAGGCTGTTGATAAATGATATAAAGAGTCAGTGACTTCGTTTGCAGATCACAGTAACGAAAAGGTGTAATGAGATTGCGATGATGGGGCGGGTTCTTCATTAATGTTTGTGAAGCGATGGCAGTTTATTGGCAAAGTTGTTTGAGGGATATTCCGGGATTTAGTGGAATAATCTCTATCACTATTACCGACTACTGTATGACTTAAACAAGAAGCCGTGATACGGTCTCACCCGACTGCCCTTCTAACATTTATTGTAAAAGTGAAAGTTCAATCCGATTGACGTTGACATTTTTGTTTTATTTCATACTTTGAACAGATGATCCACGTGACCTAGTGACGTAATTAAATGCAACAGAGTCACAGACTACAGGCACAAGTCTCGCCATAAGCCTTTCTGCAATCTATTATATGGAGGGGGGCTAAAATTCGAGTTAACTAGCTGTTTAACTCAAAGTTTCTGACAGATTCTGTTGTTAATTTGATAATGGTAAAAGTGGGACCAATGACAACTGCCAAAAGTGTAGACGGTTCTGTCTACTCCTACGGGAAAACAGATTTGATTGTATGTAATCATGTAATATATACTTGGTGGTTTGAATAATAGAACAATTCAGTTCTCATATAAATACAATCTAAATGTAGTCTCCCACGATATAAGTGTGCCAACGAAAATACGCAATACAGAACGAATTTTAAAGGCATTCTTGTTCCAAATCTCAAGCATATTGCTAACAAATCACAGGCGAATGGGTCGTTTAGCCGCCATTTGTTGCCCTGGGAGCACTTCGGGGTGGTAATTGTGTTTACAATACACCCCCCTCGGTTCGAAACTCCCCTCTCTTCCGCTCATTTCTCATCCTCAAACATCAGGGCAATGCTTAGCGATTTCACCTCGGGAAATCTGTATAAAAGTGGAAAATGTGCGCTCGTATTACGAGAGCAGGTATGATAGGTAAATGTGGTTGGGGTAAACCTTTGTGTTCTACCGAGCCGGGTAAGTTACCCTTCAGTACCGAAGGCGCGGGTAATGTATGCTGAAATTAATGTTATTGAGAGAGAAGAAATTGTTTAGAATTATTTTTATATCTGTTTTACCATTTCTAAATATAATTCTGTCATGAACCCATTCCTCATAAAAAGCTTAAAACCTAGACCAAACTAACACGCAAAATTGCCACCTGCTGATTTACGCAGGAAGCTTTTATTAAAACTCGAGCCTCTATCAAAGCCGGGTTAAAGTTAGCAGGTCAAGCAGCACACAAATCTCGAATTGTAAATTTTAAAGTGGACTAGGGACTCCTTGTTGAAAACTTTGATACCACTCAAGAAATTTATAAAAAAAAAACAAATTAAAAAGAAAAAGAAGCGGCCAAGGTAGTTTGCCAACATAGCAATAACAGTCTCAGCTTTAAGGCGTCGGGGGTGATTCTCATGAAAATCTCATAAAAAATAATAAACAATTTAGGTTCAGAGACACGCGCGATCTCACGGTTAACGATACTCGAGATTTTTATACTTAGGAGAATTTTCCGAGAATCATAATTTGTGTATTAAATTTGATACTATCACGTAACTCTTTTGTGTTCGGTTTTGTTTCATTTTTTTTTTATTTTGAAGGACTTTTAAGTCTCTTGTATTTATTTAAATTATTTACGTGTCCCTTCACCCGACCGTAAAGTTGCCTTATTTACGCTCGGTTGAAGAAACAACAGAATAGAGATAGCTAGGTGATGGATTATTATTGTGAATTAATAAGATAGTCTTTAAGAAATCTTTATTAATATAATTATGGGGTGACTACTCATCTATCATTTGGCCTTTGACATTTGGTTCATTTTCTAGGTTAGAAACATGAAATTCTATATATACACCCGTTTCTAATAACAATAGACACCCATATTACGGGTTAGTTTAGCAATATATTAATAATAATATTTTTCATTTTCAAAGATAGAATCTCCAGATTTCGTATCCCTTGTTGAACACGTTTTCAGGACTCTTCAAAATTATACCTATATGGTATAATTATGACATAATAGAAAAACCGGCCAAGTGCGAGTTGGCCTCGCCCATGAAGGGTTTCGTTGCAGCAAGTAACATAATATAAAAGTTCTTATAGTTCGTTGTAACTTTGATTGATGTTTTAACACGTTTGCAGTGGTAGTGATTTTTCTAACCGAAAATTGCGGTTTATGACGTATTGAAAATAAACTACCAGCTCTATCTCGTTCAAACCAATTTTCGTTGGTAGTTTTTATGGCAATGTACATCATATCTTCTTTTTAGATTTATCATTCTCTTAGTTTAGAAGTTAGAGGGGGGGGGACACACATTTTTCCACTTTGGAAGTGTCTCTTGCGCAAACTATTCAGTTTAGAAAAATATGATGTTAGATACCTCAATAGCATTTTTGAAGACCTATCTATAGATACCCTACACGTATTGTTTTGATGAAAAGAAATAATTTGAGTTTCAGTTCTGAGTATGGGGACCCCCAAAATTTACTGCTTTTTTTCTAGTTTTACATAAGAATCTTAATGCGGTTTACAGAATACATCTAGTTACCAAGTTTCAATATCATAGGCCTTATAGTTTCGGAGAAAAGTGGCTGTGACACACAGACGGACAGAGAGACGGACAGACAGACAGACATGACGAATCTATAAGGGTTCCGTTTTTGCCATTTGGCGACGAAACCCTAAAAATGGGGGCAAAAGTTAGTATCAGAATCTCTAATCCATTTTTGTTTAGGTACCTGTAGAAAACACATGGGATCCCTTTCACTGCTTACGACCTGAAACCGCTGGTAATACCTCGAAAGCATATCCCGTTCTGTACCCAAAATGGCAAAATAATTGCGTGGGTTATAATATATGTCATCCTAACTTGAAAGTGTATACATATTTTGAAGATCATTATAACTAAACTGTTGCAGAGGAATACACAGATCACGTTGTCTTACAGCTACAAGAATTCACTTGTTTTTAAGATGGAGGAAGATGAATCCAGAAACGATTATAATTAAAAATACCCATCTCTTACCTTTTTCTAATTTTCTAAACTACCCGTCAATTAAAATAATATTAGATAATGGTCAACCTATGTAACCAATTCTCAACAAAAACACAATTGAAATTTGAACATGAATGTCATATCACATTCGATCTATTTAGTCAATAAAAAATAATTAAGGAATTGTGAAAATAAACCCAGCTATCGTTCGAAAGCAACAAGTGTATAATTCCTGGAATACCTAACAAATGTAAAGTTTTTACCGAACGCTCACAACATAACCCAATTAAGGGCGTACAAGCGAAGCACCCGGCTCTCCTTATAATTTATTCGCTAAGGATTTAAGTTCTGTGCCACGTTTTTCTCGAGATCAAAATCTGAATCGTAAACACCTTGTTCAGTCGTCTTTGTTATCGATAAAGTTTCGGTTGTAATGTGAGATATCGATTATAACCGATAAAGGATATCATTAGAATATTCTTTTTTTTGCAGTTACGATATTTGCCTTTGGGTAAGTTTATGTAAGATACGAGTTTTTAGTTTTTTTTAAATTATTATATACGCAATTAATTACGTGCCTTCATATGTATAACTGTAGTCAGTGAATTGTAATAAATACTGAAGTATTAAACCATTTTCACGATGTCTAAGTACTTTATTAATCTTTTTCGGAAGTTTTCGTAAGATTAATGTAACAGTTATTTACTTTTATTGCGCTACAAGTAGATTACATTGACTTCTTTAAAATCACAGCTAACAAGTAAGAAAAAAGACTTAAAGTAATTAACTATAATATTTTAATCTTTTTTCAGGCAATAAAATCTGTTTTAATTTTTTTTAGCACTTTTTTATAACGTCATTAAAAGTCTTTCATTATTTCTGTACATACATTATCTATGAAATGCATTCTTTCAAACGCAGTATCTCCTCAACCGGACTCTATAAATATTTCACCAATTAACATGCAAGTAAAAATGAGATACTGAATATTAAAATGAAATATGGTTTCAATTGCTATCTATGATCTAAGAATCTATTTTAATTTGATTATTGAAGTAGTTTGATAAAATTACGTTATTAATCTTATCATGAAAAAGTATTTTGCATGTTGTCAATTTTAGACTTAAAAATCTTATCTTTGGTCATATAATAATGACTGACTAACTAATCTATCAATATGTAGGTCAAAGCACTGTTAGTGTTTGGTCTAAAGTTGGGACAGCGCTCAAATCATCTTACTTAGCATAGCATACACTACTGCTGATTGCTGGCCTTAGCCAATTTCATTTGGGACTGTAATCAGACTTTTCCGCGCTGATCAAAAGTATGGTACCCTTGTTAAGTCGGGGTGTCAATGCAAAAACTTCACATCACTGAAATCAGCCTATCGAAGGTGACCGTTTGTCCTCTCCCGCCCGATTATGCTGTGAGGGTGATTAGCTCTACTATATTTTGTTGACCTGATGGTTTGGTACAAGGTTTTCGCCCTGACGTCGTTTTGGCAGTAGGAGCATCACTTGCAAGTGAGACTGGTTAGCGTCACGAAGATCTCGCTAGAATCTCTAGAGTAAAAAAAAGTGTTTGCGTGTAACCTTTACGCGCGATTGCAGTAAAACTTCTTTGTCATTGATGGCATCAAAATTAAATGTTCTATTAATATATTAATATCATTCATTTGAATTTTTTAATTTTCAAAATTTAAATAGCGTTACTTTCATCAGAAAAAAAATCTGAGTTACTGCCTAGTCGCGCCTAAAAAAGTTTTACTTCAAAAAGTCTTCTTATCTAACGGCACCGTTTAAACAAGCCTGGTGCCCTGTGCCGGTCACATCTCACTTTGCGTCTCACAAGACGGACTTTTATTCCTACTCCTTTACTGTTCACGCGGTTAGACTGTGGAACTCACTTCCAGGTGACGTTCTCAAGTTTTTCAGTTTTTTATTCAAACTATTTTTAGTTTTAGAAGAAGAGTGCTAAAACACAACCTTCCTTTACCATAGAACGTAGTAAAATGCATGTTTATTATAGATTAGTATGTATGTACACTCGAGAGCAATGAATCCGGGTCACTTAAAGAATGTTAAAAATCTCGGAAACTAAAAATGATAGGTTAATGCAATAAATTGTATTTAATAGACAATGTAATACTCCTTAAATGAAAGTAAAAAAAATATGAGTCACCATACATTTTATTAACACAAAATTACATAAAGAAAAAACTGCCGATCTCTCCTTAAAACAAAAATAGGAAACATGAAATTTTTGAACTTTATTACGATTTTCTTGAATTTTAATACTTCGTATTGCCTCCTCGTGCTTCCATTACTGCGTTTACGCGGTTTGGCATGCTGTACACCAAGTTCCTTATACGATTTTGGGGAATATTCTCCCATTCCTCTGTGAGAGCAATTTTGAGCTCACGAAGCGTGATTGGGGGAGGGTTTCGTTGTTTTACGCATCTGCCTAGCTCGTCCCAAGCATGCTCGATCGGGTTGATATCCGGGCTGCGCGCTGGCCACTCCATACGAGTAATGTTCATCTCTTGAAGGTAGTCATTCACAATCCTACCTGTATGAGGTCGGGCATTGTCATGCATAAATATAGCATCCTCACCTAAATTGACCATAAATGGACCAACGTGATCATTGAGGATTTCTTCCACATATCTTACGCTAGTTAAAGAGCCGTTTTCTATGATCACCAGCTCTGTGCGACTTTCAGAAGAAATTCCGGCCCACACAAGTACAGACCCACCACCGTAGGCTACTTTTTCTTCGATGCATGCTTGCTTGAATCTTTCCCCTGGTCTTCGATACACTCTGTGTCTTCCATCGTGCTTGTAGAGCATAAATTTTGATTCGTCGGAGAACATAACTTTTGACCAATCTTCAATACTCCAATTTACGTGGCTCTGGGCATACCTTAGTCTCGAAATACGATGCCCACGCTCCAGTTTAGGGCCGTTTGCAGGTCTAAGGGGTTTTAAGTTAGATTCAGCAAGCCGACGTCTTACTGTCCATGCACTTGGGTTACTTCCTCCGAGGCGTCGAAACTGATTGGTGAGTTCAGTTCCTGTGAGAAAGCGATTTCGAAGCATGGTGTTCACCAAGTATCGGTCTTCTCGTGCTGTGGTACACCTGGTTCTGCCCGTTCCTGGTCTGCGTAGGTTAGAACCAGTTTCTTCGTAACGTCGGAGAACTCTTTGTACTGTTGACAGCGACACACCGACAGTCCTGGCTGTATCGCGCTGACTCCGGCCGGTTTCCAGCATTGTAAGTATTCTGGTGCATTCTTCAGGCGTAAGCGACATAATTTCAGCTTGATTAATGAATATAGAGCACTATCAACATGGTTTATGTACCCACATAAATGACAGATTACAAACAAAAGCAACACCAAATGCTGTAATTTCGTAGTTCCATCTTCGAAAGTGGCCCTTTTTCAAATTTGATTTTTTTATGATATAACTTTACAATAACTAAGAAGTTTTAATACCTTCATTTAAGGAGTATTACATTGTCTATTAAATACAATTTATTGCATTAACCTAGCATTTTTAGTTTCCGAGATTTTTAGGATTCTTTAAGTGACCCGGATTCATTGCTCTCGAGTGTATTTAGGTATCATCTATTTATGTAGTCATAGTTTATGTAAGTTAATAAAATTATGTGTGTGTAAGTTAAACCTACACACACATAATTTTATTCTTTTTATCTTCTCCTGTCTCAGGCCTACTGGAAGAGATTTCTATGGAAAATTATGAAATAGGCACTACTTATCTCTATGGAAATAAGTAGTGCCTTTGTACTTTAATCTCTCTGTTCTCAATTTCCATTTCATATTCCTTGTGTGTATGAAGTACCTACTTAAATAAATATTTAAAGATGATTTTAGCAGCTGACTGATGCTTGTAACTACTTTCAGTTTACAATTCCAACTCCTGCTTCAGTGATATCAACCTGGGTACCAACTGGGCTGGGATTGTTCTGAAGACTGTAAACTCCACAAGCAGATAAGTGCTGAGTGTGGGCGGTGTATGCATCTACCACACTCTAGAGACGTATTTTAATAGTATGTGTGTAAGTTTCAAGACAAGGCTTCGTTATGTACTTCAAAAGGGGTCAAAAGGGGGTTCAAAATGGGTCTTAAATGATTTTATAGGGTCGGCAGCGTGAGTGCAGCGCTTTCGGTGTTGCAAACGTCCATAGGCTGTGCTGACCACCAGTTTATCTCGTGGGCCGTATGCTTGTCTGCCATTTTAATGCCATGCAAAAAAAAAACTTAAAATTAGTCTCATCTATATAATATGTACCTTACCTATAGTAGATACAATTTCAGTTAACCCTTAAACCCCAATGGTGTAACTATATTCGTGCGTGCTCCGCGCAGTCGCCTGCATCGATTCTCAGAACCCTTTAATTGCACCCACTCCGGCGCAGATCGAACGTTTAAAATCGATTTTTTTATTCGATTTATTTCATGTGAGCCCCGAGTTCAAAATCATGTTTTTGTTTTCCGATAGTGAACGCTGTGTATATGCAAATTTTACACGCATCTACAGAAACTTCTCAATTAATTTAATTGTGTGCTTTATATTTTTCAGTTAATGTTTAATTGATTATTTTATAGTTGTACTCTTAACAGGAATTTGTTAATTCCAACTAATATAAATAAATACACAATGATTTAATAAGTATTACTTTTAATAACATTTTGCTTAAGCAAAAATTATAAATCTATATACCTAATCTACTAATAGCATTAACAATTTTTTCTTGTTGTATGTGGTGGTGCTTTTGTAGACCGAAAGCCGAAAAACAAGTATTTTAAAGAGGTTATGGACGTAGACCTTACAAAGATAAAGCTATGAGACTCGTCAGATGGCAGTTGAGTAAAATTTTCAGGTGTTTTTTGGATTACAATAACAGCTGACAACTGACAAGACTACCACATTTTAGAGTATTAGGTATTTCGTGATTTCCGTCTCTAAATATATTTTTTAATGTAAGTAAAATCCTACAGTGATGCTATGCCGGACTCCTACTGACTACAAACCACACGTATCCCGCCTAACAGCCTACGGTTGGGAGCCCCGGGTACCGTCTCTCCATAATGGTCCTAAAAGTAACTTTTAGGAAAATGTTTCATGTTGAATGTTCACACTAATAGGATGCATCGGCGATGTGACATTCGTTGTCTCTCCAATTACGATACAGGCGCTTGATAGAGCAAATTCATGATGTGCGTAAGAGGTTTATCGATCGATTCGAACATCGGAAATTTAGTTACCTCCTATTGTTCGCAGTACTGAATTACTTTGGAGAAGTTGTGGAATACAACTAATGACAGAACATGAAACTCCTAACAGTTCCATCATCAGAATGCATTTATGATTGTTCTAGATATTCAAATTACTATTAGTTCTTTCTTCCATGAGAGAGTAGCTATTTCATCTAATAAGTAGGTTATTACTACTGACAGTCTAATTTAAAGTTTTTTTTACTTTTCTTTTTTTTTTATTGTGAGGAAAAATCCTCGTAGGATGCTATGCCGGACTCTTACCGACTAAAAAACCTCACGTATCGCCCAACAGCCTATGGTTGAGAGCCCCGGGTAAGCCCTCAGGAAGGATGTCCCGTGACTCCCAACAGACCTATGGCCGCCACTGCGGCCTCGCCCAGGGGGTGGTTCGGGTGCAATCCCGCGTCTATGGGGGGTTTCGGGTGTGACCCCGCTTCTAAGGGGGGGCGTGCGTGAGTTGCCCACGTCACGCTGCCGTCATGGGCCTGCTTCTGTAAGGACGGTGAGTGGTCCTCTCACCGTCCTCAGACCCCCGGTCATGGAGGCCGATAGTCCTCGGCGAAGACACGTCGGCGGCGCCCAGGGCGCCGACTGCGGAACTCGGGTGGGAGAGTTCTCTCCCGCACCCGGCCCGCCGCCTCCTTCGCGAGCATGACCTGCTCGCAGAAAGAGGCGGCGCAGTCCCACTTACTCCCGCTGGAGAGCATGGCTCGCACCATGGCCTCGAGCGAGAGAGTGTCCACGCCCAGACCCACTTTTTTACTTATCTGTAAAATCATCGTTACAAAAGGACGACACCCACTGCTATCTCCAGTCTACTCGTGACCATGGCTATTGCAATATAGCCGAAACGTCGAGTGGTGAGCAAAGTTTTAAATGTATACCCGAAAAAGACCCAAAATCAAAAATATGTAGAAGTATTTAAAGTCGTATTCCAATGTGTATTCCAGAACAAAACTTACCAGTACTGAATAACCTATTAGCCAACTCATCATAATATTACAATGTGTCTATAATAATACCCAATTAATACCTACTGCTGCCTCAATGTGGTCGGTATTTTGTTAATACATAATCGATTATGTCAGTTCGTGTCGAGTAGCACCTTGATAAAACAAATACACCTGATCGACTCCATTCGTTGCACCTTGCTCCGAATTTCAACGGCTTGGGCATAAAAAACTATGGCCAGAAGGCAATGTAGGTACATTATTTGTTGTAATTTTTGGTTAATTTCTGTTTTAACAATTTTTATCGTTATTCGTACAATTTTTACATGCATGTTCATTTTATTTATGACCAGAGAGAACAAGCCGTGTTCGTGTAAATTAGGCTGTTTACTATTGCTTCCACGGATCTCGGATGGGGCCACCTGCGGGATCCAGCCTACAGGTGGGGAGCGTCAGCATCGGCATCGAGCCCTCGATGAAGTATCTGGGGCACGAGCCCCAGATACTACCAGATACAGTGTCCGAAGTTCCACCGGCCATGGAGTTTGTACTCCATGGTGGTATGGTGCTGGTGGAACTTTGGACACCACTTCCGAAGTTTGGTCCCAAAACTGAGGGGAACATCAGCCGCACTCGCGCAGCTAATGCCCAACATCAGGAGACCCAACGCTCCCTACAGGATACCCCAAAGGCAGCAGCCATTTATGTTGGATTTCTGAGCTTCCACAATGTATAAGTTGGTGCTCGATGCTCTTTCAGAAGCAACATTTTCTTAGTCTTAAAATTTAAGACCAAGAAAATGTTGCTAATTTTTGTGGTGACACATTGTGAAGTAATGTTCGTGAGATATAACTGAACTAGGTACTAGTGTTTCATACAACAATATTGACTAGGTACCTCGTTGGTCTGATCCAAATGTGTTCGTGAATACATTGATTTAACACGTAATTAATTCATGAAAGTCGTGAGTGAAATATTATGTAACATTTGGGTACACCAGTTACCACCTCTGAAAATGTTCTGAAGCAAGAGCCTGACGTAGTTACGTGTATAGAAAATGTAGCAAATTTAATTCATTTAAAAATAAAAGCTCGTAAGTCTATCTGCTCGTGGTTTGAATTGTTTCACCTCATTACGTGCACGAATATCACCAGTTCCTTTAATATCTTATAATTTCTTTGATCAAAATTCACTTTTATTTTCAAACAGTTAAAGTACGAATTCGGAAATACTGTAAGAAATCTTGACTTCTGAACAAGACAGTAAACTACGTACACAAAACTGAACGCTAAATCTTACTGCAAAAGTTTCAGAATTGATAGCTGCTAAGTCTTCTCTGGTAATAAAATAAATCCAAAGAAAATCGTACTTTGAGCCCATCAAAATTAAAATGGTATTTGCGTGAACACTTCTGAGGTGTGAAAACATTCGCTAACTGCTTGTTCGGTCTAAGGGGGAATGCGACAATTTCGCTTATAGGGACTACAGAAGTGAGACTAATGGTCAAATGGGGACTATTTTTGTGTTACCAATTAAATCGTTATTCCTCGATGTGGTCAGTTTATTATAAATTGAAACATTTTGTGTGTTGAGTTTTGACGATTCTGTTGAGTAATGTTGTGCACTTTTAAATTTTGACTTTTATATACTACTCAGGTGACAGGCAAAGATACAGACACCTGATCGAAAATGGTTACCGTATCCTACGGAGGTGTTACATTCGAGCTGATTACCCTATTGCCATGTTGAAAGGGACTAGACACTGTGGCTACTGGCTGATATAGGTACTTATTATATAGACATAAGTCGACGTGGTCTATAGGTTCCTCTTCAAAATATTTATCTCTTAAGATCTCTATATCTTTACTTTTTTTTACATGTGGACTTTTTCATGGATGCTATGCCAGACTTCTAGCGACTAATACCACACGGTGCCCCACCATCTGCCTATGACCGTCAGTCCCGGGTACAGTCCCGGATGAATAACTCTAGGGTTCTCGATAGATTAGTAATTGTAATTGTGTACAACAAAGAATTAATCTATAGATAAATAAATATTCACGTACATTTACACACAACGCTAGCGGATCCCAAAGTTAGCTAGGAATAACCTGTTGGTGTTACGGGTATCAGATCACGGATTTTAAAACTTATAAACTTTTAAATACATGATTATAAATACATCGAAACACCCAGCCACACACCAACATTTATGGATCACACAAATTTTTGTCTTGATTGGGAATCGAACCTACAACCTCGTGATCCGCAATCGCACATTTCGATCTCAAGATCAACGAGGCAGTCTATCTATCTATCTGAACCTCACAAAGGCATAAAAACGTCATTCAAAACAGTTTAATAGATTGATTGTAACCATCCTTTAATATTAATCAGCCTATTTGTCCTAGTTAATAAGTAATTAACTCATCCTTTTGTCCACTCAAATCACTGAGCTGTGAATTCCTGTGGTATTTTAACCCCTTCGATACACCTTACATGCAGTTAATTGAAATACCTTGTAAATACACGTATCTACGGCAGGTGTACATAGGAGGTATTGAAGCATAATGAATTGGTATTTTACTACTTTATAACTCTTCCTCGAGATAGTAAGGGATTATGATAAGGTTAAATTTATCAATACTTAAAGTGTAAGGTGAAACAGTTTGTGAGTTCAATGTAAGGGCTAATCTCCAAAATTAGATTAGATTACATTTTTTTCCATGATTCGGGGTCTTTCCGTGACTAGGTCTACAAGCTATAAATTATTAGTATTTATGTTCAGTTAAATATTTACATATTAACCCCGAGTTCTTCAAGCGGAGCGTGGAGAGGCATATGACAGGGCCGCCAACTTAAGGACCACTATCAGAAGCCTTACGGGCTGTGAGAGTGAGCCCCAATCGCTTGATTTCACCAAGGCTTTCCATTAAAAGTGTCTCTATTTCATGGAAATAGTTGCGTATTCAAAAAATATATTAACTTATGACATTGATTAACTTGAACAAGAGCTGCCCCTCTAACGTTTATTGTGAAAGTGAAAGTTCAATCCGATTAACGTTGTCATTTTTAGGGTTCCGTACCCAAAGGGTAAAGAACGGGACCCTATTCATGAGACTTCGCCGTCCGTCTGTCTGTCTGTCTGTCCGTCAGGAGGCTGTATCTCATGAACGGTGATAGCTATAGAGTTGAAATTTTCACAGATTATGTGTTTTTGTTGCCGCTATAACAACAAATACTAAAAACCAAAACATAATAATATTAAAGGGGGGCTCCCATACAACAAACGTGTTTTTTCGCCATTTTATCTTATAAATTGGGTAATAAGGTATCCTTCTCGATTTAAATACATTAGCTGGCCTAGACATATAATCAAGATTATTTCTTCACTTTACACCATGCAAATTAAATGAATACTTTAGGAGGTATAGCAAAGTCAAATGTTGTAGAAAGAAATTAATTTCATGTCGCCATGATTGAACATTAAACGGGTCACATACTAATTTATTTTTCGACTTTAAAAAGTTAACATCGCTTCTAGCAGTTTACTTTAGGTA
Organism: Miltochrista miniata; assembly: GCA_933228765.1. Classification (NCBI taxonomy): domain Eukaryota; kingdom Metazoa; phylum Arthropoda; class Insecta; order Lepidoptera; family Erebidae; genus Miltochrista; species Miltochrista miniata. The sequence goes on along the minus strand of OW121752.1, from coordinate 30,566,541 downwards.
AGTATAATATTTCAAAGATAGCAATTTCATAGGAAATAGAAAACAAAGTGCCCATATTTCTTATTTTTTTCCAGTTTATACAATTTACGTACAAACACACAATTCAATTACATGCACCGATGTTGTAGACTTATCGTGTTAATAATGTCATCATTCAAATGTCATCAATATTCTGAAAAAGAAATTAAACATAGAGAAATACATACTGTACCCACCGTAGAGGATCTATATGAGGATAACAGGATAGTTAACAACCATAGAGCAACGCAAACTGTCTTAAGGCGCGCGTTGCTCTGTGGTTAACAAACACCATAGAGCAATACTTGTTTTATAATATGTAGTGATATTATGATATAAGGGCAACCAGTAGACGTTTGAAATACTCACAGAATATCGAGCAGTCTATTTACATAAAAAATAAATCTAATTAAAACAAAATGGACATTTACTGGGACATCTTTCCGAGGGCTATCCCGGGGCTCCCAACCGTAGGCAGTTAGGCGTTACGTGAGGTTTTTTAGTCGGTAGGAGTCCGGAATAGCATCCATGAAGGTTTTCCCCTCACGTCAAATAAAAAAAAGGGGGGGGGGCTCCCATGCAACAAATAAGCCTTTTTGTTGTTTTTTGGTTCGGAACCCTCGGAGTCCGACTCGCACTTGGCCGGTTTTTGTTTTATTTCAAACTTTGAACAGATGATCCACGTGACCTAGTGACGCAATCTATTTTATAGAGAGGGGCTAAAACCACACATAATGACATTACTCTGTAACTGTTTTATTTGTTTCTTAAAAACAACATTACTCTTTAACTGTTCTATTTTTAAATCCAAACTAAAACAAAGGGGGGTTAACAAAATATTACCAAACGAATGTAATCAGGTCAACGTCGAAGGTACTACAAGGTGCGTGGGTAACTTCCGGTTGAAGGCCGGAAGTAGGCGCGCAATCAGCCCAATAAACCGACCGCTGAACTAGCAGCCTACTACACAGGTGCCAACATTCGGAACAGAATTTTTGGTACCTATGTAATATTACGAATAGTTTTGGAATTCAGTATGAAGTTTTCTGAAAATAAGATATTAAAAGATTTTTTACACAGATTTTTTATACAACATGTAGATCTACATTTGTGCAAAACTTGCATACGTGACTCTACTGCCGACACTGATAAATATTATGTGATAAAAAAAAAATTGTACGGATCGACAGTATGGATCGACAGTAGGTATGGATCGACAGTATGGATCGACAGTATGGATCGACAGTATGGATCGACAGTAGGGATCGACAGTATGGATCGACAGTATGGATCGACAGAATGAATCGACAGTATGGAGCGACAGTATGGATCGTCAGTATGGATCGACAGTATGGATCGACAGTATGGATTGACAGTAGGGATTAACAAAAGCATATATCGTCCACATAATTTACGCTCATATTTCATTAAGTACTTGTTTTAGTCCCACGTAATAAATAGGTGGTAAGCCCAGCCCCGGATCTAGTGATTTTTTTAGGCGGGGCAAAATGTGAAAATGCCGCCCCCATTACCCCCCCCCCCCCCCTATTTTTTTAGGTTCCGTAGTTCAAACCTGAGAGCAGTAGCGAAGGTACAAACCTGCGTCTTGTACAACAGTACTATTGTGTCGTAGTCCGCATAATGAACCGCCTCACCTTATTTAAAACTCCTATTTTCCGCAAGAGATGAAATCGCAAGAGATGGTGGACGTCTATGCCATGATCGTCTAGGTAGATAGTCCTTCAGTAGTATTATCGCATTCTGAATAGAGAGATTTTTAGATACGTATGGAAATCCGTTATGGATTCTATGCCGAAATCTTACCGACGGAAACAATACACATCCTAACACTGCCTACGGTTTGGAGCCCCTGGCAAGCCCTCGGAAGGATGTCCAAGGATTCCCAACAGACTTTGGCTACCACTGCGATCTTGCGTAGTGGGATCGGGTGCTCTTCCGAATCTTTGGGGGTTATTCCGGTGTTATTCCACTTCTTGTGGCATGTGGCGTGCTTGAAACTCACGCTGTCTTCTTGGGCTTGCTTCTGTAAAGAAGGTGAGCAGGCCCCGCCATCTTTAGGCCCCCGGTTATAGAGACTGAAGTCCGGTCCGATTGGGCGAAGACAAGTCTGCGGCGCCACAGTTATCTCCGGTTTCCCGCTTCCTCCCCAATACTTCATGCCTCGCCACTCACCAGCATGAAGTGCCCGCAGAAAGTCGCGGCGACATCCCACTTACTCCCATGGCATCATGGCCACCATGATCTCCAGCGAGAGAATGTCCACGATCAAATCTGCTACTAGGACCTGGCGCTGATGTGCTCATGCTGTGCACTCCTCCCATTCCCATGTGTGCACCGTTGTGTCCTAGCTGCGTTCCTCGCAGTGCTGTCGCTCAGCTGTCGTTTCCCGGTGTACTCGTCACAGACATTAACAGAAGCTCCGTGCCCAGTAATCATCTGCGACTATCACTAGAAGAGGTTGCCGTTGCTCCTCTCCTTCTGAAGAGATGGTAGAGAAGAAAACGGGGATCTTTTAGCTATAAACGGGTCTACCAGGATTTCTAAATTTAATTGGGAAATTTGGTCAGGCTCGGTCGAGATCCACCACGAGATGTCGCCTCTTTTCTTCTACGTCGGAACGCCCCCCTCTGAACGGTCAGAGGATGTCCACATGGACTATTGGATGGATTCAGTAGAATTATCGCATTGTGAAGAGACGGTAAAGGATGGAAAGGAGATCTTTCAGCTGTAAACGTACACGCCTTTGTCTCCTGGCATTTAAATCTACCAGGTTTTCTAAATCCCATTGGCAAATGCGGTCAGACCCGGTCGAGATACGCCACGAGCTGCCGCCTCTTTTCCTCCAGCACGCCCCTCCGTGTGACAGCCAGATTAACTCTCCTGTAGAGTACTTTCGTCTGCATAACAATGAGTGCTCCCAAGGGATAAATGCCGAAGAAATAGTGTTGGACAACACAGATTCCTGTGGTACTCTTGAATTAAACTGCAGAAAGCAGGGAACCTGAAGGAAGGAAGGTGCAGGAAACTGGTGATCAAGCGGCACACACACAAAAAAAACACAACAAACTGTGCAGCAGTTTGGCAAGTAACTTGTATATAAATCATTGTATGTACCTACTTAAATAAATAAAAAAAAAATTGAGTCGGTCAGCGCAAAAGTGCCTAATCCTCAATTTAATCGTATACAAAAATGGCCTAGCCTTTTTCATTTTCCACAGACAAAAAGAAAAGATCCAAAAGAAACTTTAGAACGCTCTCCGTTGACGTATGTTTACGTGCAACAAGATATATTTTAAGAACACAACAAATTTTCAAAAATCAGAATATGAAATACTGCGGTAGCCGCCTTCAAAACATGCTGCAAGTTTGTAAAGATGCGATGCATGGATCTCAGAATTGTTCGCTTCCTTTCAAGCATCTAGCATATTTCTGATATGATTTGTACAAATTGAATAAGTTGGAGTGTTTATAATTAGGTAGGAAACTGCTATGGTCCAGGTTAATTACCGAACTCATAAGTTGTGCATTTGTTTGCAAAATTTGAATTTGTCGCCCTCTGATTTGCCGCCCCCCTGATTCTGCCGCCCGGGGCATGGGCCCCGGCTTGCCCCCCCCTAGATCCGGGGCTGGGTAAGCCAATAAACGAATTGAAATAAACAGGTGCAGGCTGTGACCGCTGTTGAGAATCCTGGAGATATCCTTCCGATAGCTTACCCAGGGCTCCCAACCGCAGGCAGTAGGTAGAGAACGTGTGGTTTTTAGTCGGTAAGAGTCCGGCCTAGCATCCATAGCGGATTTTCCTCACTTAAAAAAGAAAAGGCGGTGATTGCTTGCTGTTGAAAATATTCAAGCAGCTCATGAAGCTTTCCGCATAAAGGCACTCATCCAATTACCGATCTGAGAACCAGTCACAGCGAAAGACCAGAATTTCTCCTACTTATTTTTTTATTTATTCTAAGGAACTACTTATCCTGGGACATCCTTCCGAGGGCTTACCCGGGGCTCCCAACCATAGGCTGTTGGGCGTTACGTGGGGTTTTTTAGTCGGTAGGAGTCCGGCATAACATCCATGAGGACTTTACCTCACGTTAAAAAAAAAGGAAATACTTATATACTTATTTATACTACTACTAAGGTGGCAGACAAACCTACGACCCACCTGATGGTGGTTACCCTAGCCTATGAACGTTTGTAATACCAGGGGCACTACATAGGGCGCTTGCACACTGCACGTCGTCGCGATATCGTCGCGATATCGTCACGATATCGTCACGGTATCGTCACGATATCGTTCAACGATAAAGACAATGAAATTGACACAATATAACCCACAGCTTGTTATTCGGTTAATAGCTTTGCGCTGGAAAGGGAGCGGGAACGGGAGAGAACTCTCCCACCCGAGTACCGCAGTCGACGGCCTGACCGCCGCCGACGTATTTTCGCCGTAGACTATCAGCCTCCATGACCGGAGGCCTGAGGACGGCGAGAGGGCTGCTCACCATCCTTACAGAAGCAGGCCCATGACGGCAGCATGACGTCTCCCAACCATCGGCTGTCGGGCGTTACGTGAGGTTTTTTAGTCGATAGGAGTACGGCATAGCATACAACATGATGGATTTTCCATCACGTTAAAAAAACGCGATTCAGTCCTAGCATATTTAAAAGATTAAAGAAGCCTATTCTTATAATTTTAAGAATAGGCGCAACAGTTTAAAATACGCAAACAACTTTACCACTTCCACAACCGCGACTGAACTGAGCTACAAGTCATGCTCCAGGAATGTCGCGGGTCAGTAGATGCGTACATCTGTGTGAGTGAGCCGTTTCGCACGTTTCTATGAAGTTACTTTACTGTTGTATCTGTATATTGTGACCCTGCTCTGTGTCGTCACCCGATATCGTCACGACAGAAATCTATCGGCAACGATATCGTGGCGATATCGTTGCAGTGTGAAAGCGTGTGGTAGTAATTGTATCAAAACACCACTCCTACGATATCGTGTCGTTATCGTGGAATGTGCAAGCGCCTATACGGCCAAGTGCCAACCCAGACGCAGGTTGTGACGACCCACTGTTGAAAATTTTCAAGTAGCGCATAAAGCTTGGTTCTGTCTGTCGACTGTTATGTTACTGACAACCGAGACCAACAGCTTTACGTGCCTTCCGAAGCAACCTTACGGTTATATTGTTAGTTTCACGCCGCAGCGGCTTAAGGATTGTTTCTTTTTTTTTTATACTACTTAGGTGGCAGACAAGCTTACGGCCCACCGGATGGTTGGTAACCGTAGCCTATAGACGTTTGCAACACCAGAGGCGCTACACACGCGCTGCCGACCCGGGCGCAGGTTGTGACGACCCACAGTTGAAATTTTTCAAGGCCTTCAACTTGGCTTAACGACTGTCATTTTACCGACAACCGGAACCAACGGCTTATCGTGCCTTCCGAAGCACGGAAACGCTCGTAAATAAATGTCACAAAGTGGTCCACGTGGTGGTCACCCATCCATGTCCGGCCATAGTAAATGTTGCTTACTGCATTGATCGTTTACAGAACACTGAGTACGCGGGGACACGAGCGCTTCATTCTGTCCTTTTTTGAGAAAATTACTGTCGAGTTAGTTGCTCTGGAAAATGTACTTTGCTTTTTTATTTTTAAACTATTGCGGTTTTTAACACTCATTCTTATAGAATTTGGGACATCATTTACTTACATACACCGACGTTTCGAACACGTTGCAGCACCCGTGGACGCGGTTAGACTTTACTTTGTACTTTGCTTTGTAAGCAAATCGATTGCTGGTAAGCCCGTTAATTTTGTACATAAAACACGTTCAAAAACTTCCAACCGCTACAATGTGGAACATTACAGTACTGTAAAGCACCCGCATGCCTCGACGAAATTCTGACAGCATATCCAATTAGACTACCAAATAAGAACGCGGTAAACACGAATATACCGAAACCTAATTCAGGAGCACGAATCTGAAAAAAAATTGATGGAACCTAAAAAGAAATGGGTTATGTGCCCCTGGCATTATCACTCGATGAATATGGTGGCAAATTGACGTGGTTTTATTTGTTTATTTATTTATTTTTTTGTTTATTTATTTGTTTAATTTTTATGTGTGTGTACATAATCTTCCATCGCCATCGTGAAATACAAGAGATGTTTTTACGCAGTAATGTTATTTTTTTTAGACATAATGATAGTGTTATAATCAAAATAAGTTCCGAAATATGACAAAGAAAAATAGTAATAAATGATAGAGTCTGAAACAGCAGTAGATTTAAGAACTTTTCGAATAATGTACTATTTTCTCGTCAACATCTCGAGTAAGAATATTAGCTAAAGAAGTGCAGGATTTATTAAGATAAATGATCAAAATAAACTTTATAAAGGGATTAACTCTATAATGAAGAAGATGATGCACTTGTCAAATCTCTTCAGTTAATTCTTTTTGGGATCATCACTGCCACTTACAAGAATTTGGCCATCTAATTAGAATATCCTGTGACAGCATACGTCAACTTCAAAGTCAGTTAGAAGCTTTTGACCGTTGATATTTGCAATAAACATTTCAAAATATTAAGACTGGCTCATTCCATCAAAATACCTTCAGGTTTTGTTTAAACTTATCACCTGCCCTAACCCTCCTTCGACCGTTACTACGGTCGCCTCGATTAGCATACTTTGGCCTCGAAAAAAAAGATTGTAACTCGCCCCCAATACTGGACTTAATATTCAATACGTTTACACCAAATAATAATTACAGCATTTCGTCTGCCGAATGTATTAAAGGGTCGTTTTCCTTGTATATATTATAATATTAATGTGCTAAGGAGGGAGCGGGGCAGGTGCACAAAACCAACGTTATTAAGTTACCGAGATACTCAATAGCCTCAAAGTTTCTTTATTTTAAAACTTGTACGTAAACACGTACTAAATTACGTATATTCTATGTATTCTCTTGTCAACTAATCCTCTTTCTTTAAATAGGTATTTTATACGTAATGTCTCCGCATCAACGCTACACATTCCTTCTGGGATTTAATCGTTTCTGTTTAATTTAATTATTTTGATCTGTTATCTCATAGGACTAGTTCTAGGAACAGAGTATTCTGATTCCAATGAAGTTTGGAACGGGTTTAGTTACATCTGATACTTTCTTACAGAAAAAGTTAATAATATTAACATTTTATGTTCTTTATTATACAAGAAAAAAGGATTAAATTTTTTATACAGCTTTTCAGCAGGCTGTGTGAACTGTCATAAAAAGTAAATACTCACTATAGGAAAGCCTGAAGGCAGATGGTAATGAAACAGGTCGATAAATAACTAGTGTGATGAACTGGACAAATATAATATGGATTGGGTTAACAGGCGCATATGAAGACATGAAAATCTATGAAGAAAACCATTTTCCAGCAATGATACTTAACCTATCACTTAGAAAAACATATAACTAAACTAGGTACGTACGTACTTAATCAATTTTAACACTAATTCTAATAAATTGTAACTAAAATTTTAATGGCATCCCGTATGGGAATATTCCTATATTGTGTCACTGTTCGTTATACGAATCGTGTATTATAACATGAAATAATTATCATTAGGTACTGCATTGCATTCCGTATAAAAAAAAAAGTGAGCCACTGAGCCACTAAGAGCTATAATATAATTAGTAGTTCATTACACTTGACTAGTGTGTGTAATGTTGTTTGTCAACACCACGATTATGATCAAGTTGTAAACGTCAATTAACGTTAAACTCTCTAGTTTCAAGCTATCATTTATATTCATTACTGGAAGACGCGTATCTCCAAATGTTGATACATTTTTCTAACTCTTTTACTTTGATTTTAGTTGAACATAGATAGTGTATGTTTATTGCGTTATAAGTAATTATATAGATAGTTTGTAAGATTCCGTATTTTTCTAGGAAGAAAGAGCCCTTGATTATCAATTCGATATCTGCTCTAAAATCATTGTCAGGGAAACGCATATAGGTTTTAGATCTACGATCAAGAGGTTCAAAATTAAGCAAGCTAAGGATCGAAGGCTTATAGAGTCACGGACTGTTAAAATCTATCAGTAATGTTATATGAAAAACCCTTTACACCCATATTTGTTTAAGGCTTAATTAAAAATTGTTCTAAAGGTAAGGTCAAATCAAAATCTCGCAGTTTGCATCAAAATCCTTCATTAAACCTTAAACTCAAAAGAAACAAAATCCTCTCAAAGCTAATTCAGATGCAATGAAGTAAAAAACTAGTCTTACACAATGGACAGTGCGAAATTGAAAAGCAAATCAGACGTGTCGTGAGTGTTGGGACGCGGGGTCACTGAGATAACACCGGTTAAGTCCGAGATTGATTACCGGATCAGACGGATAGTCCCACCCGCTCAAGTGTGGACGATCCTTTACTCTCAATTCAGTGAACAAATAAGAGTATTGTGAGGTGACTTACCTCTTTATATTTTTCTTTGGTTTGCCATGAGTGTTGATTGTTCTGTCTTACTAATATTCATAGGAGAAGGTCATGGATTACAGTCTACCGAGGATATTACCTTTACGAACGCATGAAGGGTGACTGCATGTTCTCATTCTAAGATTTACTCCTATCAAATAACGATATTTTTCTATACTACAAGGTGGCGCTCGTGACCCCGCGGACTCAGTGGCCCGTAAACGACCACTGCTGCAGTAAACAACTTTCACTATGGCCAGTCCTTGGACCCTCCATCCATGTGACCACTTTGTGACATTTATTTGAGCGTTTCCGTGCTTCGAAAGACACGTTAAGCCGTTGGTCCTGGTTGTCAGTAAATGGTCGTTGTTAAGCCAAGTTAAAGACCTTTTTGGGCAGCTTGAAAAATTTCAACAGGTATTCACAACCTGCGCCTGTTCATCTCAACACGACAATACGGCTCACCACATATTACATGGGACAATTTCTAAAAAGGTGAATTGTGGGCATATAATAATACGCCTCTGCCTACCCCTTCGGGGATAAAGGCGAGACTATGTGTATATATTTATGTATATAAAAAGGTGGCTGATAAACATACCCAACTTCTAGAAAGTGGTCACACAAAGACGGTGGTGGATCAAGCTTGCAATACTAGAGGCGTTGCACTGCTGTCGCCCCTATTGCTGTAACAGCTTGGGGCTTCTCTAAAGCAGTAAAATGTAACCAGCCTGCCTATAAGACCTAGGTTTAAAGACGGCCATGTTACTGGTAACAAGGACCAAAGAATTAACGAGCATTCCACTTCGAAATGCTCGTACAAGAAAATGACCTAAATGTTCACTTATCCCAGAACGTTGAGCCAGTGGAGCTATGGAAACTCGAGTAGTTTTCTAGCTACTCCACTCAAAACCATGACATGAATAAAGTAATGGAACAAAGTTGCATGTTACAGACAAGCTTTCAGCATAAGAAGTACTCCCGCATCCTCGGCTAGGGGGCTGCTCACCGTTCTTACAGAAGCAGGCCCTAGACGACAGCGCGACGTGAGGGATTCACGCATGCCCCGCCTAAGAATCGGGATAGCACCTGAACAAGTCCCTAAATGCGCGGGATAGCATCCCCCTAGGTGAGGCCGCAGTTGTAGTCGTAGGTCTGGTGGGAGTCCTGGGGTATCCCTCGAGGACTTACCCATGGTTCCCAACCGTAGGCTGTTATACACGTGAGGTTTTCAGTCGGTAGGAGTCGATAGGATTTTCCTCGCGTTAAAAAAAGAGACTTAATTTCTCTTATGAGGCAACTCATATGAGAAATTAAAATTTAAAACGAAATAGGTACTGTTAGGTCGTAAAAATCATATTCAGACGTTATCCATTCTGTTTCTTGAGCCTCAGAGATGTTATCATACTTTCATCAGGTGAATGTAATGTTCTAGTAGGTATACAATGCAATGCAACTTAAGTCAACATCTACATAATTTATCTGATAATGATAAGTTTCGTACTATAATCATGTGTAACCTAAAAAAACAATGATAAATCATTCCACCTATGTTTTTGTAACAAGCCAGAAGATCATTTAGCATGTAACTTCATCACAATAATTACATGTGTCTGAGCAACCATTGTCAATTGCTTTTTTCAGTTGTACAACATGTGTCTTCCTCGTGGTGTGGAAACCAGAAACGTTAGACAATGGGTCATTTCAATTTTATCTCTCGTGCGGTTGCAATTTGTCTAAAGAGAATTGTCGAGTCTGTCCTATTTGGAGCTCACCCCTCCGTGTGAATGCGTCTCTAGTTAATTATTTTATGTATATTTTCTTTGTCCTAGAACTAGTAAATATCTCGGGATAAAATTCTGATTTTCCTTGACAGTAATGTGGATGGGTCAGCCACTGACATACAGCTATTGAATCCGTGTGAAAACTGAGTTTCTTGCCAGTTCTTCTCAGGTGGGTCGCGTTGTGAACTGGTGGTACTTCTTTGGTTTATAATATAAGTGACGTTTTACAAGTGCATCTGTATACGCCTAAGTGAAATAAATTTATTTTTAGGGTACGTTTGTTAGGGTATCTTTATAGAACGGGTAATAGGTACCTATGTTAGACACCAACACTGATCCTCATACTCCATGCTCAACATACAAGTATATGAATTGACGTTTGATAATATCCTTAAATATCGAGAGCGAAAATGCCTACAGGAAGTTCTAAACAATTATCAGATTTTTTAAATAATTTACACATTATTTAATTCTTTGTCAATACTTGCGAAGTTCTTCAGGTCAGCTTGTTGTAGTATATTTAAGATCGGTAATAGATACGTCGCAGGCATGGAATAAAAGCCATTCCATTTCTTTTAATACCTTCATGATGTTTGCTGCTTAATTAACTGGCATGACGACTTCGCGTGAGTCTTTGTACTAGTTCTATAATTTATAATGAGTTTTACCACCCTGATTGCGAAGTACCTACAAACTACTTAAAGAAAGTCAGAACTTCTATTTCACTTTTTAGGTGGTGAAATTTAAAAATTACATGATGATTTATAATGAAATAAAAAAAGCTGTATTATTTTTTAAAAAAATCCTTTAATGAAATAAATGCTTTAAGTAGGTATCAGCTGCAACCCACTCAACCAAGAACTGAAATTTGATTTCGAGTTTTATTAAATTTATTTCAAAAATGAAAGGTAGGCAAGTAATGTACATTTTTTAAAGTGAGGAAAATCCTACAGGGATGCTATGCCGGACTCGTACCGACTAAAAACCACACGTATCCTACCTAATAGCCTACGGTTGGGAGCCCCGGGTAAGCCCTCGGAAGGATACTTCAAGTCTCCCAAAAGTACATAAGAATTCATACGACCCTGATACATCACCGTAGTAGGAGTATAGTGCAAAACCGTATTTTGTAAAAGTCAAAATTGATGTTGATTATAAATGTTTCGTTCATATAATGTGCTATGTTTTGGTGGTTAACGAAAATGACTTAACAATCCTATTTACAAATTCAGACATCAACCTTAATAATAAATTGACTAGATAGCCATCTTACAAAATGAAAACCAATACCCATGAAACGTCCTTACGTCTTAAAAAGTGGGAGGGAAAAACAGAACAGAGGGAACCAATTACCAAAAATTGTGTGCATCTGGATTGAGGGCCCAAAAATTAAATCTTCGAAAAACAAAATAAGATTTACAGGGACTTTAGTTATAACTTTGTTAAACTTAGGGCAATATGCCACAAATTTCTTGAACGCGAAATAAAGCTGTTATGATGAAATAACTTGGGATCTCAATCCAGATGCCTGCATAAAGTGGCACTTACTGCGATATTACTCATAAAAGTACGGAAACACTGATAACATTATTATACATGTTGGCTAGTCTCAAAATGTAAAAAAACCAAATCTACCCAACAGTATTTTCTCCTACAAAAAATTAAAAATCAATTTTCTCATAAAGTATGACATTTAGAAGAATAAACGCTTTGTTAGATTTTAATTAAAAAGTTCTTAAAATTCTTACCGTAATGTGCAGTAGTGTAGAAGGCTTATCCTAGTCAACACTGCAGAAAATGTTGGGCCCTCAGTTCAGGCGTTTTAGGAAAATTAAATTTCTATTTACATTTTAACTATTAACCTTTTTGTCATTATTTCTTTTTTACTAATTTACAGACGCGGTTAAGTAAAATATATTATAGTCGTATTTAAGTATCTCTTTATCTAAATCCTCAGTACAAACATTAATGAACTAAGGGCCCTAGATATACCGCAATAACTCTGTAATCTTATTCTACATATTTGGGAATTTCTTAAAAGTTGTAAGAAATTCCTAACTAAATCCTTAAATAAAAATTATCAGCCCAGAGGTAGTACTTTCTGAGAATCAGGCTATGCCACTTTATGCAGGCATCTGGATTGAGAGCCCAAGTTATTTCATCATAACAGCTTTATTTCGTGTTTAAGACTTTTGTGGCAAATTGCCCTAAGTTTAACAAAATTATAACTAAAGTCCCCATAAATCTTATTTTGTTTTACGAAGATTTAATTTTTGAGCCCTCAATCCAGATGCACACCCAAAAATTTAGGATAGTACCCGAACTACTAGGCGAGAACACTCTCGCCTAGTAGTTCGGGTACTATCCTAAATTTTGATTACGACCACACGGTCGTAATCCAAAGTCGGCTGAGTATCCTGGGACTTTCCAGGGACCTCTTGCGCTAGATGCGCTACCTAAATAAGTGGAGATCACAGAAATCGTAAACTCTTTTCTGATATCTGTCGTGGAGATCGTGTTGTTTTCGTCGATTCGATTCACGGCTGTATGATTCCCACACGTAAAAATTATAAAAATACTCAATATACCTATGAACTTACTACGTTGGCACGTTTTTTTAAGTTTTGAATAAAGTTCTATAATACTTACTGCCCTTTTAGAGACTACTAGCTATTCCCCCTGGCTTGGCGTCCATGCAGAAGTCATTATCGCGTGAAATCATGACCCTCCTTTTGCGTATATTGTTAAAATGTAGCCTTTTGTCCTTCCCTTGGACTCAAACTATTTCTTTACGAAATTTCATTAAAATCGGTTTAGCGGTTGATGCGTGAAAACGTAAGAAACAGACAGAGTTACTTTCGCATTTATAATATTAGTAGGAATTACACTTACATGAAATGTGTTAAGCTATCTATGGCATTCATGTAGTAATCCTGTTGCAGATATACTTTTATTAAAAACTGGCTAGACCTCCACTGTGTAGGAATATTAGCCTGAATAATTTATTATGAACTTATTTATTTTGCATAAAATTAATAGTTTATGTTGCATAAATTTATATGTAATTAATCACGGCAGTGTCGGCGTTTCTATAGTTACTAATAATTTAAATATATTTATATAGTCAAATAATGATAAATGTCGTATGTTTCACACGACGAAGTGACAGAAATTTTTTATGAAGAGAACTCTACGAAAAGACTAATAACTAAAGGTTCAAAGTTTTCTGAACGGCTTTGGAAAGTCATACTTTGTTCATTGCTCTCAAATTTTGTATTAAGTTGCACTACAATATTTTCGTCTTATTTTGTCGAAATGAGATTATAACGATTGATTTATTTGTGTCCGGGTGTTCTATGTATGATAAGTATGTATTTAAAAGTATATAAGTATTAATATCCGTGGTCTGATACCCATGACACAAGCTGGTTATTCCTAGCTTACTTTGGGATCAGATAGCGTTGTGTGAAATGTCCGTGAATATTTTTTTTTTTTTTTTTGATGAATTTTTGAGGCAGCACTTCTTTAATAATGCTACCAATAAATTGACAGGCATCATGCACGCATCTTCGATAATTCGCTTTCGACTTTTTACTTTAATGCATCTATTCTATTCTCTATCCTATCACCAACCTCGTAACTTGCGATCAGAGTTCGATTAAGTATCCAAAAACTTTTATTACGTCTCTATTGCTGCCATGGTGAAACCTCTCAAAATTACACCATAAATTGAGGCGTCATACAATAAAATTTAACTAATAAATTGCACTGCAACACCAGACTGTGGTCTGTTTACATTCGTAATTTAGCCAAGTGCGAAGTTCCGTCACCTCAGGGGGTACGTTCGCATTCCGCTTCGGGTGTAAGAATATTCGTCCAAGTGTCGACTCACGAATATTCTGCAGTGTTGCCGTGAGCAATAAATCTGGGGGAGTGATGGCATGGTTTTTGCGGTACGACTTTTTTCCAACGCTAGCGATGCATTTATCACCGTCGGAGACTCGAACGGCCGGCTTGGTGACTTATGCCCGGCCAGCCACGAGTAGAATGCCGTTTCATTTTTTTTATAACTACGAACAAGGCAATTTTTGCTTTATTTTTGTAAAGGATACTTACCCGCCACTGCTATAAGTAACTGTTAATTCATGTTACTGTTTTAAAAATGTGTTGTACTTAGACCTTTTTTTAACGTGGGGGAACCGATCAAAAAAACCTCACGTCACACTTAACAGCCTACGGTTGGGAGCCCCGGGTAAGCCCTCGGAAGGATGTCCCAGAAATTGTACTTAGACCTTAGGTGCATCTTACAATGCTTCTCGTAAAACTATGTTGTCCTAAACATCCAGAACTTATTGCATAAAAAATAATACATACTTATTTCGAATGTGATGTCGAACAAATATTGCCGATCAATTTATACTTCTCTCTTTCCTGAAGACGCAGGCATAACTATTATTTCATCTGTGACGCAGTGCTAGACAGAATAAAGCTTTTCCATACTTCCTGTGTCATGCTCACTTGTTCCTCTCTAATCAAAATCATCACTACAACTCTTGTTTTGTACGTTTTGATGTATAGGTAGCTATCATACTTTGTTAGCAATATCAGACTGAGCGAAGTCACATTTGCGAGCATGACCCTCCATAAAAATTAACCCTCGCAATAACAACGACCGGCAGCAGAAATAAGGAATATGTCGTTTCCAGCTGCTGAAGTACCTAATGAGCAGTATATCTATGTCCGTGTAAAGAAATATTTAGCTATCAGAAGAGCTGGTAATCAGTCTATATAACAGCATCTAAAACCGTTCTCATCCAAAATATATCTGTAAGATATGAGTTACCAATGACATCAGGTAAGGAGATCGCCTTCAACGCTTTTATTTGTGGTAAGTAAGCCCCCTTTCAATGTCTATCAAAACATTTTGATATACCTACCTACTTTGTAAGGAAGTTGGCAACAATTTATCCTATTATATCAAAAGTAACAGTCAAAGATTCATCCAAGCATAAACGCTCCATCCTCAAAATAACCAAAGAACTTAAAAAGAACCAAAACCAACGTTAATTGTGTACCAACAATGACACCCTTAAATCTGTCGGATATAAACCGCAAATAAAACCAAGTTATTAAGTAAGGCCTATCGTCGATGTGCGTTTTATATACGCTTTTATCCGATGTCCATTCTTCTGCAATGCGATTAAAATTGAATAGGTCCATATGTCGCTAGCATCGGACCCGTTACGTCACAATCACACGGACGGCTGCATTTTCAATTTGCCGCGAGATAAGCGCGACTTTTGGACGACTTTTTCTACGGAATGGTGGAATTGATCCTGTGACTTATGGGCGACTACATTTAAGATGACGTAATTGGATGGTCAATTGTTCTGCTTTTCAATTTAAAGAGGGTATTTCAAACAAGGGTTACTCGCTGGACGGGTCGGGCAAATTTTATTCCTTTACGTTTGAATGGAGATTGGGATGTTCGGAATTAATAAAATAAAGATTTTTAATATCAATATTGATAATTTATTCACAATTTCATTTAAAATACACAACTTCACAATGTTTTGTTTTTAAAAACTAAAAAACTTTAGGTACGGGATATCTTTATAGGCTGTTTGCAGTGATTGCTAATTTACAATTTTATTTTGAAAGTCTTATAATGATTTTCATTTATTTTCTACATGTTTCATTTTTACAATTCATATTTACATATTTTGGGGTACAAGCGTTGTGTTTGTAGTTCTAAAATCTCATATATTAACAAATATGAAATGGTGCTCAAACATTTGCAATAAATCAGGATCTAATTTTATAGGTACCTCACTCATAAATTTTATTATTATCACAAACACCAACATAATCATCACTTCATCTTTGCTCAAGAAATACATATTATTATCACTCAAATTTTGCTTATTTTGAATCAAAATTGGGGACATAACATATATCCCCAACGTTGAAAAAAATAAAATTAGGTACTAAGTCCAAAATACATAAAGAGTTCTATCTGTACTTGCTACATGTAATAAAGTTACTTTGACAGTTTCTTGGCAAAAGTAGAGGTTAACATACTATTCTACAGCAAGACAGCACTTTTCTCAAATTTTTGGAGAGTAAACTACTGCTGAGATCACAAAATCTTTATTTCCTGCAGCGAATGTAGCAGTTTTGATACAAGTCTTTTCAGGGATGTCTAAAACAATGTATATTATATTTTAGTTGAGTAGTTACAACTACAAACACAACCCCGTAATATTAAATTTATGGCCACTCATATTCTTAATTTTACATCTGTAATGTGATACAAAACTTTATATTACACCATGTGACAAACAACTGTATATATATATAAATATTCAATAGCTAATTTTTGATTTAGTGACCTGAATAATTTATATAAAAAATAAAACAAAACTATATTGATTAATGCTTCAACAAAATCAGTTCTGCAAAATGTCACTATTCAAAATTGCTATTTATTTACAAATTGCGTGTATAACTAGTACATAAATTACTATTGCATTTCATTCATATATCATCTACACAAATAATAAAATGTACAAAAAACATCTTTACTTTTATTTTCTGAACACATCACAATTCCTATAGTCAAACCTTATAAGCATATACACTGAAGACGACAAAGAAAATGTACTTAATTTAAATAATATACCAATCTAATCGGGAAATAAGAGCACACATCCACAAGAACACATAAAACATACACAAAACATAGTAGTCGCCGTAACATAAAAAAAACAATGCACGTTTTAATTACGAATACAATGAAAAAATAAATAAACATGATTACCTAAACCTGATTTCAGAAAGAAGATGTCGCCGTGCCGTCTACAGTTTCAATGCTCAAAGAATAAAACAAATTGTTCAAATTAAATATAGTAAAATAAAACAATATACACAGGAACGTAATATAACTTACCGAGATATGTACAAAATACACAGAATTAATTCATCTTTTTGAACTATACTTATAAGATTAAGACTTCGTAATCGACCTTATTTAATATTATAATACTGTACAATTTCGCTAGTTAGTTCATGTAAAACACTCTTAAATTTTAATATTTTGTAGGAAACTGAACGCGTTATATTTCGTCGGGGAACTATAAACTGGGACAAAGTTCGAATTCCGAGTCAGGGATATGTTCAGTTCTATTTAAGCTGCTTGGGCGAGAGTTTTTCGTAGGGAATACCTTGACGGCAATTTAGTCTTTGGATTTCAGGGACTTGTTGCATATTAGTGAAAATTCACATAACGGCAGTTCTATTGTCACCGTTGCTTCCGAGATAAACCTCAGCCTTCGTTCGTTACAATACAAACGTCAATTCTGATCCAGTCTTATTAATTAATGTGATGTGTCTACATACTATGAGATAATACTCATTTGATGAAATCACAGCGTGTTCTGTTGCTAGTGATTTCCCTGTAAGGTCATTGTCGTCAATCTTCTAGACGCGACTGTTTACGATAGACATATCTAATGAATTCTTTTGTTTGGTTGACTTATCACGTGTACTCACTCCTCCAGCCAGTCTGTAAAGAAAGAAAATATTTTTATATCTGTAGTACATTTACGTTACAATTTCAGGTGTGGAAAGAATGCTGTGTATCAAAATGTCAATCTAATATTTCTTGTAATATTTTTGGTTTAGAAGTACTCTACGTAAATATAAAATTAAATTCGTTAAAACCATTGGCAAGATGATATAATATGCATAAACTATATAATTATTTACTAGCTCGTTTAAATATATTAGATTTCGGCCTACTGCCGCTACGCACATCATAATAATATTATACGAGTACATTTATCATTTTATAATGTATTTCAAACAGCCAAATAATTTATTGGATTTTAATACAGATATTTTAATTTGTATTGCGAAAGTTTGTTATCAGTTTATACGTGTTAGACATAGCCGCTGTTCAGACATGCTCAAATATAAAACTGTCGCCTAGAACATTTATCTTAGGCAAATAACGGCCTTGCATATGATTTACATTTATAATATCCATTACAATACGTAATAAATGTCCACATTTATTAAAGTATTTTAGCAAATTCAATAATATTTACGGTTGTAAACTATAACAACCAAATACATAAATTTTAAAAATTTTACGTCATTATTGAAAACAATCTATAAAAGTAGTCGATTTGCATTAATTTGGCGTAGTAAACGGTAGATTTACCGATACATTTTATTTAAAACTGGTTGTTTTATGTAGAGATAAACAAAATTTGCATGTTACATGGTACTTATATTTATTCCTATGAAATAAATGCATAAATGCATGGCTAAGATGTAGACGGATGCTTAAGTGGTGAAATGTTGTAAATAATAATTGACGCGTCTGATCGTACCTAATCACAATAAATTAATTTTAATTTACTTTCTTTTTACGATCAATTCTACTACAAACACAAAACTACTTAAATATATAAAAAAGAAATCTTCTAGGTTAGCATTTATTTTTATTTAGTAGATCTATAAATAGGTTCATTAGAATTTTGTTATCATTTATTTCTCTTTTTATTGTTTCTTTATTGAGACATTATTAATTTTAGAAGTCAGTATTTAGATTAACTTGAAAGTAGCAAAAAATCCATCGGTCTCATGATAAAAAAAAGGTCTATACTTTATCCAGTTTAATAAATATCTAAAGCGAAGCAGACTAACCACGAAAGTGTATGATAATCATTATTACTTAAAGTAATTCTTAGAAATACTCACCATAGAATTAAGCTGTGCGAGGTGATGGTGATGGTAAGGGTTGTGGGAGGCAGGTGGAGGAGCAAACCCTTGATGAGGCGCGCCATACCAATGTGACATATGCGCCGCCGCTGGATGCACTAAACCTACTTGGTGTTGACCTGTTGGATGAAGAAAAATTCTTTATAAAATACGACAATTCTTACCATATTGATGAAATGGCAAATGATATGAAGACAAAATAAGAAACTAACTAAAAGCAAAGCGGCATGATGAGGAAATACAACTAATAATAGATAATGTTCCTTTAGAAGAAAATAATTATAATCTTGATGTTATAAATATGTTTCATATTTTAGTACAATATGGTAGTTCTGTGTATGATTTAGACAAGTAACTCAAAACATAATACGAGTATCATTGATAATAGTGTTTTAAGAGTGAATAGAATTTCGTTCAATATACAAAGATGTTAGCATTTGATGTCTGAACGATCTTTATCACTCAAATATTATGTGCTTAGTTCTTAAGTAATACGTATTTTCATCATTATCCCGAGCTTAAGCTTAAAGCCGGCTGCCGCTATAAATTCTTATATTACTTAAGTAAAAGTTAAACTTTACCGCAAAGAATGTACAGAGCAGGTGACATTTAATAATACACTTGAAGTGTTAACACTTATTACAAATATTTCCCCACGACTTAAGGGAAATGAATTCTTTCTTAATGAAGTGTTGAAGTATCAACACACATTCATCTCGACTAAAAGCAGATAACTTGTTAATACGGCTCATATTTTACTTTAATTATCACATTACTCCTCATTAAACCATTGAGTACGTAATATAATTTAATTTTACTTAATTTTTAATCAATCTATAAGTGATTACTTCAAAGCACATAGCTTTATCTACTTTGTATTGATCAGATCGATTAAAAATCAAAATAAAAGTAAAAGGCAAGCTTCGTTGGAATAAATAAGGTTACGATGCTTGGACTTAAATTTATGATGTTTTTTTTATTTATATAAAAACAATAAGTGCATGCATAATCGAATTTGCAATTTGTATGTAAATATCGTTGTATTTACGTAAACGATTAGATAAGATATTTATAACTCTTTTATTGTATCTAAATTTTAATTCAAAGCTATTGGGAAAGAAATGTGTGTTTAATTGCTACATTTACTTTTTAATGAAATATGTACAGATTATAAATAATTTTAATAACCAGATCTGAAGTAGATCAGATTAAAATTCAAAAGGAGGTTTTGATATTAAAATTTTAGATATCACTTCATCAATTACATTTTGTCAATATTAGCTATACTGCATAACAGTTCTTAAGTGGTAATAGAATTTAACAAGAAACACCAAAACTTTGTATTATGTGAAGTAAAGTTACTATGGCGGATAGGTTTCACGGTGTCATGGTAAGTGTATTTTGGCATTCACCCATCCTGTTTTTCAAACTCCATACAAATTTGGTTTACTTTCAAATCAAAAAGTTGCAATGCTATTATAAGCTCTTGACCAACAGATTAGTAAAACACAAACAGATATCTACATTGAAATGTAGTTAAGCTTAAACTAAAATACCAGCACTTTAAATCCCGAATACCAATAATAGCAACAAAACAGAGCGAATATCCTCCAGCATAAACCTACACCGAATTTGTAGTAAAATGAAGTAAAATGAACTAAAAGATTTAGTTAGTTGAAACAAAGTAAGTGCTCAATGTGATGATATAAGTGAGAAAGCAATTTAGAAAGAAAAAGAAAGAAAGAATATTAGTGTGGACTTACCGAAGTCCATAGGAGAGGGGAAAGCTGAGCCTCCAAAGCCTTTAGAAGCGTCTCCTAGCGGCTTGATCATATCGCCCATTACACCGCCGAGAGCAAGCGCGCATGCCCCACCACCGCCCATCCCCATGCCTCCCTTCTTCTTCTTACTTTTACTGCTTAGCTTCCGATTCCTTGTCTGGATACCTTCTTTCTTCATCGTCAAAGGTCGGTTTACCTGTTAACAAAGAGATTCAAACTGTTAGTATTTATGCAGAAGTTGGAAAAGTGGGCAATGTTATAGAATTGTTTTAAGTCTTAGACTTAGGCAGTTATAACACGACTTCACTTCGACATGAGATAGTCATTAAACAGTTAGGTACTATTACTGATGAGCATAATAAACAGCCAGACTTTTAAGTGTATCCTAAGGAATTTGCAATAAATTGACACTATTGCCAACAAGTATATCAATTTAATAAGAATACCTTTGTGTAAGTTAAAACTAATTGTATAAGTAAGGATACATACATACATAACATCACGCCTGTTTCCCAACGGGGTAGGCAGAGACTATGGCTTTCCACTTGTTACGATCCTGGCAAACAACTTTCGCTTCTTCAACTTTCATAAGTGTCTTCATACATGCTCTTCGGTTAAGGGTACTCTTGACCTGGCCTTTTCTCAGAAGATTGTCGATTTTATCGACTTGAGTATGCCGAGGTCGACCCCTACCAGTTTGCCCATTCACTCTCGCCTCATAAATCTGTTTCGTCAGCCTATTTCCATCCATTCTCTCCACATGTCCAAACCATCTGAGCATCCCTTTTTCTATCTTAGTCACTACATCTTCTGTCATGCCGCAATGTTCCCTTATCACACTATTATTTACTTTATCCATCAATGTCACTCCAGCTATACTTCGCAAACTTCTCATTTCCACTGCATTAATTTTACTTTCATGCTTCTCCTGCCACACCCAACTTTCACTACCATGCATAAGTGTAGGGACAAGCACTCCTCTATGTACAGCCATCCTTGCCTTTTTAGACACGTTCTGACTGTTCATAAAGGTGTGAATGGCTCCATTCACTTGATTTCCTGCCAAAACTCTTATTTCAATATCATTGTCACACTTTCCATCTCTTGCAAATTTTGAACCCAAATAAACAAACTCTTTCACCTGTTCCACGCTCTTTCCTTCGATCAATATCGAGCAATCAGTCATACATTTCTCTCTTTCAAAAACCATTACTTTTGTCTTGCTTACATTAACATTCATTCCTCTACTTTTAAGCGCATCGTTCATTACATTAACCATCAACTGCAACTCCTCCGCCGATGATGCCAGTATTACCTGATCATCAGCATAAAGGAGGCATTTGACGGTTAGCTCATTCATTTTTAGTCCATACGCACACTCTTGTAGATCTTTCAAACAACTGTCTATATAAAGGTTGAACAGCCATGGTGACGCTACACAGCCTTGCCTCACACCTTTTTCGATGGGAAAAAAGTCTGTGCAAGCTCCATTGATCCTGACACAAGCACTGGAGCCCTCATATAGAGATTTCAATGCTCGTATCAAGTTGCTGTTCACTCCATACATGAACAGTGTTGACCACAGTTCATTCCTCACCACTCTGTCATAGGCCTTTTCTAAGTCCACGAAGATGCAATAGACTTTTTGGCGTTTTGCCAAAAACTTTTCAGCTAGGCATCTTAGTGAAAAGACCTGATCCGTGCATCCCCTTCCTTTCATAAATCCTGCTTGTACATCCCACATTTTTCCTTTAGTTTCATTCATCACTCTTTTAATCAAAACTTTCGCATACAATTTGCCTACGACACTGAGCAAGCTTATGCCGCGGTAGTTTTTGCACTCTTGCTGTGACCCTTTACCTTTGTACAGCGGCACTATGACCGATTTGCACCATTCTTCTGGTACTCTGCCATTTCGCCAGCAAAGATTGAAAAGGCGGTACAGCTGGCAAGCTACCACGCCACGACCCGCTTTCAGCATCTCGACAGAAATTCTATCAATCCCAGCAGCCTTTCCTAATTTCATACTATTCAACGCTTCCACAATTTCTTCCATACTTAAGTGGCTTTCATTATCAAGTTCATTCATTTCCGAGACATGAGTCTCCCTTTGCATATCCTCTTTTTCAAATAAACTTTCAAAATATTCCTTCCACCTTTTTAACACACATTCCTCTCCTATCACAAAACTGCCATCATGGTTTCTGATTTGATTAAATTGTGAGGTAGTCTGTTCAGTCCTCATTGTTCTTATAGACTTCCAAAAGAATTTTATATTCTGTTGGAAGTCATCAGATAACCTGTTATGAAAGTCATCCTCATCATTCTCTCTCTTACTTTTCATCACTTCTTTCGCATCACGCTTATACCTTTTATACTCATCCTTTGCCATTTTTACATCCTCATCCGTTGCCTTCTGCATTCTTTGATTGGCCATTGTAGCCAGCCAGTTCAACCATGCTTGCTTCTTATCAGACAAAACTTTTAAAACTTCTGCAGACATACTCTTTACCTGACATCCATGTCGCCTTTTGCTTATCCCACATACTTCCACTGCAACTTTTACGAGACCTTCCTTAATCATCTTCCATAATTCTTCCATCTCACATATTTCCTCTGAATTTTCGAATTTCTCGCTCAATTTACTCACAAATTCCTCTCTCACGCTTATATCTTTCAAATTTTCGACTTTAATGCGCTCCAGTACACTAATGGGCTTATGCGCACGATGCCGCCACCGCTGAAACAGACCTCTTACTCGGCTAATTACCAAGAAGTGATCTGTGTCAATCCCGGCACCGCGGTATGCCCGGGTGTCCAGCACATTCTTTCTCATTCTTGCGTCTACTATCACAAAATCAATCATGCTTCTCTGGCTTTCTTGTTTCCTTGTATACAAGTGGATATCTTTGTGGTTAAATATGGTGTTGGTTACCACAAGATTCCTATCCAAACATACTTCTAGCAGACTTTCGCCATTTTCATTCACTCGCTCATCCCCAAACTTTCCCAATACACTTTCATATCCATCACGCTTCACTCCAACCCATCCATTAAAATCACCTAACATTACAATCCTTTCGTTTCGTTTGCATTTACCCAGAATATCATTCACACTCTCCCAGAATGCCTGCCTCTCACTCTGGTCTTTTAGGGACCGGCGCCACCGCGCATCCTGAGGAGCATACACTCCTAACACAAAGATGCGGGTGAGTCCAACCTTTAGCCTCAACCAAACGAGTCTTGGGCTCACACATTCATAATCTGTCACACATTCATTCATTCTCGCGGAAAGTACTACACCGACACCCTGGCACGCCGCGCTGGTTGTGGCTACGCCTGACCAGTAGGCCGTATAGGCTCCATGTGTCGTGGTATCGCATCCCTTCCGCTTTGTCTCATTCACACACAAAATATCCAATCGCCTCTCTCGCATAATCTTGCATACCTCCTCAATTTTATCATTCATACCTCCTCTTACATTCAACGTAGCAAAGCGGCTATCCACAGCCCACTTTTCGCCCCGATGGGAGACGTGACGTGACGGGTTGCGAACCACATCGCCGTCATTCTGGGTATTTAAATTTATTAATTCCATTGCGTTCCCACGAGTAGCAAGGGAAAAACATGTCCACCTGAACAGAGCCCCGCTTGTTCAAGTAAGGCTAACCTTATTCTGGGTTCGCCCGGTCCCAGGGTAATAAGCACGCTAATACTAGGCTCGCCCCTAGTCACGCAGCACATAGGCACGGCAACCTTGGCTTGGCGGAGAGAGGATGGGATCGGGATGATGAAATCAGAAAGGGATTTCAGGATAGGAAAAGGCTGTGATAGGAGAGGGACTGGGATAAGGAAAACTTTTCATTACCTTCTGTCTTTCAAAACCAATAGCCAACAGCCAGGACAGTTGTTACTTACACAATATTCTCTGCAGTCCGAGCGTAAGTAAGGATGTCAATTGTATATTAAGTAAAGACACCCGTGGCGTGATACCCGTGTTCGATATACCCTGACTAGACGCAATAGAAACTGTTATTTTGTTAGTTTCTAGCTAAATAAACGTTTTAAATATACAACAAACGTATATAATGGAAGTCTCACAGATTTCCATTGTGTATTTAAAAAGGAAGAGTAATTTCAGATAGAAAAATAAAGTGATAAATCATTCAGAGACTAAAAATAAAATAATATAAGGAAATAATAAAATTACGAGAACAAAACAGACATATCTCATTATCCATAATTGAATGAGAATTATTATGACGAGAATGGAGCATCACATAAATAAAACAAAGCAACTAGGATATCTTTACAAGCCCATCACGTATCGACCAAATTATACACGTTGAATATAATATTTCTCATAATTGAAACATCGTCATATAAATCGTAATTGTTCCTTGTTGGATCACACAATTTTTGCTTAACCAACTGTGCGGCATTTTACGACTGGGGACACGACATTTAGCGGTATGAAAAAACGAGCACGGCACCAATTTAGAATGCTAACTACCAGCATAAAGGGATGCCGAAACCATAAAATGGTATCACAATAGTTGTATGCGAATATTCAGCTGTATGGTGTCCGATGCCGACGGCGTGGAGTCGTTCTTCGCATTCTAATTACTGCACCAATGCACTTTGTGTACATATTTTGTTAGCAGCCGGTGGGAAACTGATGTGACGTGAATTATGAGGTTAAGGTCCTCGAAATATATGATCAGCTGGTTTCCTGTAAGAACTGTGTGTCCTTGCAATGACTTGTCAAAGTCAGACTTATAAAGCGCATCTATAGAGGCACAAAGACAGCTAATATAATAAACATGATAGTTAAGAAAGATTAGTATTTGATGGGATATCAAAATATAAAATGATTGAACTCAACTTACTGAAATTGTTTGTATGAATATGAATTTTCTACTCTGTTGTTGACAATTTAAACCGAAAGTTCCAAGATAGTTTTAGAGGCAGATAAACCACATAGTTTCTTTCCATATTTGTGATTCTTTTTGCCAAAAGTCTCGGGTCAACTATCTCGGTCACTTTCTGTTTTGCATCATGTAGTTTCTTAGAACCATGCGTCATGATGGCGAACGGACGGACAGACAATGAGTTATTCATCGCCTTTCAGGGAACTTGGCGTCGGCATGTGGGCTCTAAACGCACGATTGCATTGCGCCAGCGCCGTACCGCTCAAAGCAGTCCATGCGCATGACCTGCCCTTGTTTTGGTTAGTTTTTGGCGTATAACATTGATTTCAAATCTGGAACTTCCTTGATTTCGTCTCGTAAGTAAGAAGTTTGTATAGTAAACGGCCAAGCTTCATAAGTAAAGGGTTCCCTAAAAAAGATGAGTAGGTGAATCAGTTAATATCTTAGACCATATATCACGGGACTAGCCTTTGAGAACCACCGCATACAAAAATATTCTGCTAGTTTTCATAGCGGGTGAAGGGGGAAACACAAAGACATATAAAATTTCATTATATTTAAAAATGTATTAATCGACAAACGCGTAATGGCTGTTGTGTGTTAATTTTTATTGTACAGTCATCTACAATGAAATGTACTAGTTTAATCATATAAAATGATGTACTGATGTACAGTGCTTTTTATAAAGCCAAAAGACCAAATGGTCTATTGGCTTGGCAGAAAACAATGCTTAAGTAAGGCGCATCCTGTGGTTAGATGATCTAAGGTTAATATGCTTTGATGCTATTTGCTGCAGATCAAACTTATTTTGCAAAAATATCCGAAATATTTCTTATTCTTTTTAATGCTGTGAATTGTTTCCGCAAATAAATCTTTTAAACTTTGCAAGTTTCTAATATTTTTAAAGCAAGATTTTGGCAACATAATTAACGATAATTAGGAGTAAATCCTCCAGTTCTCCATATTTGGCGATTCTGAAAGGCAACCAGTGACGCAATAAAAACGAAAGCTCACTCTCTAGAAGAAGTTGTTAATTAATTTTACGACTGCTTAGACAAAACAAACAAATCTAAGACACGAACAAAGTCCAATATCTCCAGACGTCGTGTGATAAAACTTCATTAATCTGTGGCTAAAGTACTACCAGTACTACGTAGTTTCAGAATGTACTGGTCCCTGCCGCCGGCCCTAATACGTTCCCGCGAATCGCCCACACATCGCGCATACCGCGCCGTCGCTCCTCTCAATTGAACCAATATAAAATGCATTAACTTGACTGCACATGCCGGCAGATTTAGACTGCAACCAAATTAGGTCATTGCGAAGCCTTTGATATGAGTACTTTTTTATAATTGTCTACTGTGTCATGTAGTTAGTCGAAATAAGGTGTGTCTGGGTCTGTCTAAATCCGTCGAGAGCATCACCACCAATAGTTATGTAATACGACATTTTAGGTGCTGATTTTTATTGACTACTTTAAAGTCAATTGAAAAAGCACTTAAAATGTTGCACACACATCGGATCCTGGTGATCTACTGTATTCAGATAAATACCTACATCTGCAACACAACATGTACTTTTCGGTGTAGATATTTATGCAAAGATGTAGCACAATACCAATCAATTAGTATGCAAAACAGCTCTATTAAAAGGACATAGCATTTTTCCATGATTGAATGCGGAAAACAAAGATGATACACAACATATACATATAGAACCGACCAGACCACTGCCATGTTGCCGCAGAAATTGCTTAATAACTGCCCATTATGTCAGGTTAATTAAGTCTTGTCCTCCTTCGGTACTGTACACATGTATAAACACATAATGTGTAGTCACAGGTGTATAGGTAGATACTACAGTTTACGTCGATGCGGGAAAGATCCTAAGGGTAAGTGCATACTGAGATAATACACTTTTGACTTTATTAGTCTCGTAATTGGATTATTTTATAAGTCAAATTCAATTTGATAGTTGTGTAGCGAATTGTTTGCATACAGTCGGTGCTAAGATCTTCGGATCTCAAGACAGCTTCATCTACAACTTACAAAGTCATGGCAAACAAAAGGAAACTAGAAATAAAATCTTTATGTCTAGAGAAATTAAAACTTTCAAATTGGTGGATCGATTTTATATTCATCCGTTATCTCAGAGTAATGAAGTAGTGTCAAATTATTCTCCTAAAATTAATTGGCTACGACTTACGTCCAGTAGACATTTGCTATAAGCTGATTTGATTAATTCTTGCACATACCATAATTACATCAAAATCGAACATCATCTTTTCCGCTCTCAAGTTCCTGGTATTTGTATTTAGTATTCTCTTTACATTCACTAAGTTCTACATACAACTGTGTATCATTCTAAAGTTTGCAATATCCCCTGAGTATGATACTATAAACATAGACAAATTAACACCTTTAGATATTTTTCACAAATGAAACGTTTGATTTATTCTTGGTCTATGTGATATTGTTTTACAATTTGCTTGTAATATGAATACAATTACAATTGGGACATTTAAAGACTATTTAGTATCTATTTTTGCGATTATGAAATAATGGCAAAAATGTAAAAATTTACGTGAACGTTTCAAAATAAATAGTTATTGTTTGAATAACGTGTCAATGATGTCTTGTATCTATATTCAAATCTGATTTATGTTTTAAATAAACTCATTCATTTTAAAAGTTTTATTTTTATCGCTATTGATTTATTAGTCTTGAATTCCATTTGATTTATGGCTACAATAACTTTTTCTACCCTGTCAAAGCTTACCTTGACCGTTTTGACTTGACTGTTTTAGTTAAATAAAAAGCGAGCGGTTCTAGGCGGTCGGTATTGGCGAGGAGCGTTCTAATTTATGGTTTGCTTACTTGGCATAGTGGAAAATTTTATAAAAAGGTATATTTAAATTAAAATAATTAAGTTAACATTTTATTACTTCTGTTTTTTTTTATTTCGTATTATTACTTATATCTTATCTTTCGTATTTATTACTTATCTCGTTATGCGCTGTCCTATGACGTCCTATGACGGGATATTTTTAATTTTTGTTTATATTTAAAAAAAATTATTTTTATTTTATGACAATTTTGTTGCATCAAAATAAAGAGATTTTTCTTTTCTTTTTTTGCTTTTAAAGTAAAATTATCATCAAAATACCGTGACGTTCAGTTTCAAATTTATACTTATAATATACATAGTACATAGAAATTAGGTTAAAGTCCTTTTAATTCTGTACCATATAAATGTAAATGATGTATGTCGTGTAGTATTTCAAGGTTACTGTTTACTGTTCTATCGCTGGCATGCAGTTCTGTGCATGTTCTGTGAACGTCAATGTAATCACAGCACGCTATCCTGAACATACTACACTACAGACTGAATTTGTGTGATCGTAAACTGTCGTAAGTATTTTATTCAGGGCTGAGTTTCTAAGTGTGATAAAATAAAATATAGCTTAGTGTTCGAATGAATATACATAATTTTAAAATACCTATACAACTGTTAAAAAGGGGATTAGTATGCCTCAACAAAATCTCATGAATATTCTGTCTGCATCAATACTTCATACTTCATTAGATAAAATATAGTATCCTTTACACAAAACTAAAAAATACCGACACTTAAAAATATCATCAACTAGGTAGGTATACATGTAATATTAGGTTCTCATGAATGATATTATGTATGAAAACAATAACATGGGAAGTGCTTTACGGTCGTTAGTTATTATAATAATACGAATATAAAAATGTGCAGTTATTGTGAAATATAAATGAAAAGTCACATACCGTAGTCCATTTACACTGCATGCAATTTTTGTTGTATAAAGCAGGACAATGTACACGTTTTTGTATCGGCATGAATTTCACTGACTGCTTACTTCAGATCGGGAGTCACACTATTTGTAAAAGTGACGCAATGGATTCGCGACATAGAGTTAAGATACGCTCAGAAAATATGCAATGCGTCTTGTAATGCGTGCAAATAATTGCGTTACGTTTCTAGGACGCAGTGTGCGCTTATTACGCTATCTTTACTCATCTGCACAAACACAGCCATAAAACCGCTCAAATGGGAAAATAACAGGCTCATACCACAATGGTTTGGAAAATGTTGCTCACAGCCCCTCGCTGTAATTTTTCTGACAGCTAGAAAGCTTTATTATGTCGTTAATTGTTGGAAAACTCCGAACATATCTTTTATTGGACATAAATATTGTAATGAAACGGAACGTTGAACCGCTAACCAATCGTGGAGCAGTAAAATCACGGAGGACGATAAAACTTGACACGTTATTGTGAAAACAAAGCGTTGTAAAGATGTATCTTTGATCTAGATACGCTTAAGTAGTTAGGACATCCGATTAAACTGACACTAGGCATTTTTTATTACATCATGTACGATTTAGGATATGTAAGCTAGCCGTATTATTGCAGTACTTTTTTTTGTTTTTTTTTTTTTAAGTGAAGGAAAATCCTTCGTAGATGCTAGCCGGACTCCTACCGACTAAAAAACCTCACGTAACGCCCAACAGCCTAAGGTGACAAGAATGTCAATTGAAATTGCTACCTACAACTTAATTTTAGAACACAATGCATGAAAACAAGAAACCAACGATAAACGCAGCTTTAATCAGTAGATAAAGATCTCATAAATTTGTACTAGGTACAGTTTAAGCACTATTATCTCCAATTATAGGAAAAAATTCAACACGTGTACTATCCGGCAAAAAGTGATACAAACGACTCTATTGAAATAGATAGTGTTATTATCGGTGGGACTAAGGCGTTTTTGTCTGAAAATTGTACACTTGACAATATGAACGTAAAGTATCGTAAGTGTAGGTTTGGTAGGTAGGTAGGTGCAAATTCGATGTGTGAACTTTTTTTTATTTTAATGCTACGAATAAAAATCCTCTAATATAATCTTTACTCGTAGTTTTAATTAATGTTACTTTTTTGGCGAATTTTAATATAACCAAATTTCCCTGTTTCTCTCCGCCTACAACTCAGAGATATTTAAGCGAAGCGTGAGGAAACATAATTTTGGCGCCAACTTGAAGGTAATAAATATCTCAGTATTGAGGACTGTAACAGAGGCCAAGGAAAGCGTCGCCATGGTATTCCATCAGGCGGGTGGCATCCTCAGCCGGTGGCCTAACTTTGGTAAACTAATTCTTTTTAATCTACAGGACATTTGGATTTTAAAAATTACCTACGGAGTAGGACGAGATAAATATTTTTTTCCAGAAAACTTTCAGACGTAACTAAAGATAGAACTGGAGCAGTAGCAATTTATTGTGATTCTATCCGATTACGCAACTTTTCTTATCACTAAGATCCAATTGCATCTAAAATCTTCAATAATGACGAGAAAACTGAAGAGTATTCTAGTCGTGAAATTTTCCCCTCTGTAATTCCAAAGGAAAAATATCTGTCGCCTAATGAAATGTACACACGGATTTTGGGTATAAAGAACTGCTAACTCTAGGAAGTAAAGTTGATTAGGTACTGGACTAATGCCTTTCTGTAGCGAATTCGTGAGACACATGTTTAGTAACAATTCGTTCCACTTTATGATTGCAATTAATAATAGCTAGACAGGTGTCAATTCAATGACACTGATAAAATATAGTTTTATTCGTTTGATTATTATCATTTAGCATTGGTCAGAAACACTCGATTTAAGATAGGTTGAGCAACAAAGGCTACTAGCTGGTAATAAAGAAAAGGTATTTCGAATGATAGGCCACCAAAAAATATTTTAAATCTATGAACATAAGAGGAAACTGGTCGATCTTTTAATGTCACTCAATGGATAAAACCCAAATTTGACATGGAGTAAAATGTAGATTATGATTAAGGCATTCATTAACGAAGGATTTTTGATAACTACCACGATGATATATTGCAGAAGTAGGCAAAGTCATATACTATGGTGTAATCTAGTTTCCAAAAAATTAGTGTCCGACCGAAACTGGTTTTTCGGCCGAAACCGAAACCGAAACCGAACTTTCGGCCCCGAGGTCAGTTTCAGCCGAAACCGAAACCGAAACCGAAACTCACGTGTTCATATTGAAAAAAAAAAGAAAAAAAACCAGCCAAGTGCGAGTCGAATTCGCGCACAGAGGGTTCCGTTACAATAATTGGGCGCAAAAATTACGTTTTTTGTGTGTGGGGTGAGGTGGTGGTAGCAGTTTCTCTTGACATTGCCAACGCCTTCAACACCTTGTATTGGAGCTGCGTTAGGGAGTCGCTTATTTACCATGAAATGCCTCCTTACCTCCGTCGAATGGTCGGGGTCTATCTTTCCGAGAAGGCCATAACTTACCCGAGCTGGCTAGGGCTGGGTCAGCGAGATGTGGCGTTCTGTGTTCTACAGCGATCGGTCTTAGGACCGCTTCTTTAGAACAGCAGTTATTGGGAGTTGCGTGGTCCGTTGCTCCGAGGTGTTGGCGTAAAGTGTTACGCCGATGACACCCTCGTTACGGCGCGAAGAGCAACGCACCGAGACACTGCCATAAACGCCACGGCAGGGGTTGCTCAAGTCGTGGGTCGAATACGGCGGCTGGGTCTTGAGGTCAAATCCAAGGCTCTCTAAGCTTCCACGGACCTGGGAAGTGGCCACCTGTGGGATCCAGCTTACAGGTAGGGGCGTCGGCATCGACATCGAGCCCTCGGTGAAGTTTTTGGGGCTCGTACTCGATAGAATTTAGAACTTCGGATACTACTTCCGAAGTTTGGTCCCAAAACAGAAGGGGGCATCCGCCGCACTCTCATCAGGGGACCCAACGCTCCCTGCAGGAGACTGTACCTTGTGATAGTGCGAAGCATGGCCCTATACGGTGCACCCGTATGGGCGGAGAACCTGACGGCCACCAATGCGGCTAGATTGCTTAGCCCGCAAAAAGCGATGGCCGTCAGGGTGATAGAGGATACCGCACGATCTCAGTTGAGGCGGCATGTCTCCTAGTCGGGACCCGGCATAGCATCTGGTCCCTCTCCAACCACACGTCGATGATCGGTCTGACCACCTCGATTGTGGCGATTCTTCCTCTTGGGTGCTCAAGTCGGACCTTCCAGGTCTCTTTGGTTTCCTTGCCTTGATTTTTTGAGACGCAGGCCAATGGCCTGGCACCAGCGCCTCTTTGCGCCTTTTAAATAACGACGCAATGGCTCTCGCTTTCATTTTGTTTTAATGTAATTGGGCTATGAATTTCCCATTAAGTGGTCCCTATAAGGAGACATACTCGTACCACCTCAACGGAGACAATTCTGTACCTTTTTATCACAGCATCGGATGGATCGAAACCGAAGATGGGGTTACAAAAATAAAGAAACAACAATAATTTATAATTTTTTTAACCATTTAAAAACGCTCTTGACCGGTTTTGGTTACATTAAGAATATAACTTAAGCTGGACAAGACGTGCCGGACTCGCGCACGTAGGTTTCCGTATAAGAAAAGCGGCAAAAATCACGTTTGTTTTACGGGAGGCCCCCTTTAATAGTTAATTTGTCTGTTTTTATTATTTGTTGCTATTGCAGTTATAGAAATACATCAATTTTTCTTTCTTTCTTTATCATCTGTGAAAATTTTAATTAACTTTCACGGTGCATGAGTTAACTGCCTGCTGACAGGCAGACAGACGACCAACGAAGACTTCAATTGTTCGTCTGTCTGCCTGTCAGCAGGGTCAATTTTTACCATTTTTGTATGGAACCGACTACCAAGGGGAAGGTTCATGTAATGTCCTAGATCACCTTTTTAGGATTCCTAACCAAAAGTAAAAACGGGACCCTAAAGAGGCGGTCTAAGACAACACACAGGGGTGACTGTCTTACTTCTCAATGACTGTAATTGCTTGTGGTTTGAATAATATTTTATTATTGTAACTACTTATTGATTGAAAGTTGTTTGTAAATCTCTAAATCTTAAGTAGGTAAGTAACATATTCACTGGTTGGGCTGACCCCAACCACGTCACAAGCAGAGCCAGGCACTTAAAATTCACGAACACGTAAGTTTCGGCCCGGCCGAAAGTTTCGGCCCATTTTGGCCGAAACCGAAACTGCGGCCGAAACTCGATTTTTTGGCCGAAACTGGCCGAAACCGAAACCGAAACCGAAACTTCGGTCGGTCACTACAAAAAATATACTCATGTTTAGATTTGCTTTCAATATTGTCATAAAATAGATTCGAGGAAACATAAATAAAAACGAAAGTTACAATGTTCGGGCGATGACATCTATACTTTATGTTAAAAAACCAGATTTGAGCTTGATAAATTAAAAAGCCTTTTAAAAATATTGCGTCGTAATAGTGTTCCTCAAAGTAGGTAAATGTTTGGAGGTTTAATTTTACCCTCTTATAATTATATAATAATTATCTTTACCAATACGGAAATTAAAATTACACCGTGAATTGTTTTTTATCTCGGAACAGGGGTATTCCCAGCATAAACATATTTTCATCTACTTTGAAACATCGGGGTTTATTGATTGTCAAATATTTACATACTGTAGGAATAAGTACAAAGTAATATTAGTTCAATGCATTGTGCCGCTGTTCGTTTCAACACGGCGATAAGCTAATCATCTATTACTCGGAAAAATATGCCTCTGCCTACCCTTCGTTGGAAAACGGCTTCACTATATCTATGTAATATTATTGTATTCACAGGTTTATCTTTTTCTGAGAAACAAGCAAGTATAACCTGTCAAAGAGCAAAAATAAGTCAGCAATTACAGTCGCTCATACCGATGCACTGTTTTTTTTTAATTTGTCGTGAGTTGGCAACACTTTAAACATCGCGTGTCAGTTTTTCACTTTAATATTTCAGCTCATTATTGTATGTAGGAAGTAGCCGTACATTTTGTAACGTGTGACTTGTGAGAGCGATGTTTGACATTTTGAAAGTGGAAAGACTTTTTTTTTTTATTTATTGTTGACACAGTGTTGCGAGATTATAAAATGTTATTAATTTGGTAGTATTGAAAAAGTATTGCGATAACAAACTGGGGTATGAGAGAGAAAGTCTTACGTTTCATTTTAGTAAAAGCTATGGAGAATAGTGATTGAGTGTTGGCTGTCGTTGATAAAGAGCATGCGTGCAATGGAACGCTTGTAAACAATTTGGCACTGATCTACATGTTGTTAAAATATTCGGCATCGGAGCTTTCTTAAAAACTAAAATGCTCGTAAATGGAAATTCCACTAACGGTCATCCATCTCAGTAATAAGTAAAGCATAAGATGCTTTTAAAAAATACTGAGCAACCTAGGTAAGGACGAGAGTCTCTATCAATTGAATCAAGCATACATAGGTACTTATTGCTTATCAGTGGAATTTTACTTGAGAATTTCAAACTTTTTTTCTAGTTTAGTAGACCAATTTGGGAAGTTGTAACATTTTATTAGTAAGTCGAGAATGTATTCTTGGAAAATTAAGAAGGACACGGTCTGGTCGGCTAGATTGTTGTGTAAAATAAAACAAGTTTATTTCATCAAATTAAACCACTTTTACCGGATTTTATCGCGATTTATGTATGAAAAAAAAATATCAAAAAAAAATTGAAACAAAAATAGTTTGAAGCAATTATTTTGAAATTATTGTTTGTAAATTTGTTTATATTATTGCTACTAATAGTAAAGAATTCCAATTACTTTTATTAAAATTAAATTTGTATGCATAAATATTAAAAAAAAAAAAACCATATTTGTAATTCTAAACAAAAATGACTTATGAAGGTCTGTGGAGCCCCAGTCAGGTACGAGTATATTGCTTCTAATAGTAATTATTGATTGTCTAGCCTTCAAATTACTTTTATTAAAAACCATATTTGTAATTCTAAACAAAAATGACTTATGGAGGTCTGTGGAGCCCCAGTCAGGTACGAGTATATGGCTTTTAATAGTAATTATTGTTTGTCTAGCCTTCAAATTACTTTTATTAAAAACCATATTTGTAATTCTAAACAAAAATGACTTATGGAGGTCTGTGGAGCCCCAGTCAGGTACGAGTATATGGCTTCTAATAGTAATTATTGTTTGTCTAGCCTTCAAATTACTTTTATTAAAAACCATATTTGTAATTCTAAACAAAAATGACATAAAGAGTTCTCTGGAGCCCCAGTCAGGTATATTGCTTCTAATAGAAATGGTTGTTTGTCCAGCATTCCAATTACTTTTATTCAAAATCTAGTGCATATTTCTAATTCTAAACAAAAATGAGTTATGGAGGTCTGTGGGGCCCCAGTCAGGCTTTTTTTTTTTGTTTAACGTGACGAAAATCCTCATGAATGTTATGACTTCTACCGACTAAAA
Organism: Miltochrista miniata; assembly: GCA_933228765.1. Taxonomy (NCBI): domain Eukaryota; kingdom Metazoa; phylum Arthropoda; class Insecta; order Lepidoptera; family Erebidae; genus Miltochrista; species Miltochrista miniata. The sequence goes on along the minus strand of OW121752.1, from coordinate 30,530,414 downwards.
AACCTCACGTAACGCCAAACAGCCTATGGTTGGTAGCCCCGAGGAAGCCCTCGGAAGGATGTCCCAGGACTAACCTTATTACCTATGTATGGTTGACGCCCCAGTCAGGCTTACTTGCAAGTGGTGCATTTGCTGACTCATCGAGATCATGGCGAAAGGAAGGAAAGCCCGATGGAAGATACTGTACAACATATCAAGTCAGGGTGTAAAACTGTGGATTTTTTTCCCAGGGTGTTCTAACACGGCCAATGAAATTGGGAAATTTGATTTATCCAAGAAAACACTCTATTTTTGGCTTACAAATCTTGGTTATATACAAACATTTTAGTTTTCAAAAACTGTTGCACTTTGCATAAATTATTGCAATAGTAAATAAGCTGAATACATTACAATAAAATATACAAATTAACAACTAATTTAGCTGATTCTGAGAACACTGCGAAACTATAAAAAATGAAAGTTATTAAAAATATTAATATATAAAAACTGGACTTTTGCAAGTATAATAATTTCGCTTTGTAATACTCGTATATCTTTTATAATAGATATTATTATGTTGTAGGTAATTCAAATGTCGAGAAGTATATCCATTAGTTTTTTAAATATTTGTAAACATTCTCACACAACATCATCTAGCCCAAATTAAGCCAATATAAGCATGTGCTATGGGATCAAGACGACCGACTGCTTGAATATTTTCAACAGCAAGCAGTTACGGCCTTTTCTTGTAACGTGAGAAAAAACCTTCATGGAGGCCAACTAAAAACTTTCGTTTCCTACCTAATGCCTACGGTTGGAAGCCCCGGGTAAGCCCTCGGAAGGATGACCCCAGGACTGCCAACGGACCTCGGCTACCATTTCGGCCTCACTTAGGAGGTATCGGGCGCATCCTGCGCTTTGAGGGGTTGTTCGGGTGCTATCCCGTTTCTTGGACGGGTTTGGCGTGCGTGAACCTCACGTAACGTTGTCGTCTAGGGCCTGCTTCTGTAAGGATCGTGAGCAGCCCCCTTACCGTCCTCAGGACTCCGGTCATGGAGGCCGATAGTCTCCGGCATAACATCCTTGAGGATTTCCTCACTCCAAATAAAAAAGAAAACACCTGAACGAATGCCGAATTCTGAAGCAGTTCAAAGTTCGCTACATGCTTTGTTCTGTATTATTAAGTAACTTTTTAAAAGAAATACTACTTGTACTAATATGAGCGTTGAAAGGAGCAATTAAAAGCTTCCAGTATTGATGTGGCGTGTAAGACAAACAGACAAAGTGGATGGATGTCAATTGCGCGCAGCGGACGCCTGGGCATGCGAGCCCACACACAAGATTACTTAGAATCCATCGTAATGTGTAGTGTTATTTTAAAATATTACTGTTTTGCGAGACAAATTTGTTAAATTTATAACTAAATAAAAAACTACTTGACATTTCAGCTCATCGCTGAACAGATATCTATCATAGATTTTTAATATTTAAAGCAATTAGTATGCTAACTTTTTCATTATTTTATTATAAAGTGAAAAAATACATACTCTTAAATGGCGGTTACAATAAGGTGAAGAATTTCAACTTGTATCAGTACGGCTCCCGTAGCTCAATTGGTTAGAGCATTGCCCTGGATTAGGCAAAGGTTGCGGGTTCAAGTCCCGTCTGGGCCAAGTTGTCTTTTTTCACTTTATAATAAGATATCTATCATATTTGATATGGATATAGATTAGATAAGTAGTTAATTAATTATAATACTTTGGATGTGAATCTTGGTGGGGTCCGATGCCGCTTTGGAGTAAAAAGGTCAAAACACATCCTTCACAGCGGACCTATAGTGTTACGAATGCACCTGAGACTTAGCGCTCAGATGATAGATAGTGTAGAACATTTGGCAATGAACGGCTTCTTTGAAACATCTTTTCGTAAAGCATAATTTGAAAACCCAATTGAGTGTAGGGACTAAAAGGGGTTCATAATATCATCGCTGGAACCATACTGAAGCTATTTTTATGAAAGTCTAGCCGTCGCGACACAACTAAAAAAAGTATATTTTAGTTGACATGTGTATTGGTAAAAAGTGGTTATGGTAATGTCTCGGAAGAATTAGTTCCGCATAGTTAGAGAGAGGAGCAATCGAGCGGGCAGGCGCCTGCGCATCGTACTAACATTGGGTAAGATTTTTATATTTAGCTCGCCTATATGATGAAGCCTGCCTGATGGAGAGCCTTGGCGTTAACCATAGATCGAGACCCTCAAGTTGATGACCCCATGATGTGGATCTTCAGGCTCCGCTTAAAGAGCCCGAGCCGATCAAAATTTCTATGGTATGGGTAGGGAAAAGATTTTTTCAATCGTTTTTGTGCAGATTTTCTTCGCGAGGGAAAGCGCGATTTTAAAAATACCTAGTTTTTTATAACACTCGCCATGTATATCTTTATATACCTTTGACAGTATTATACATAGAGTACCAACGATGGCACTTTGCCGGATATAAAAATATTCACGTCATAGATTTTATAATTAAGGATGTGTTTCAAAGACTTGTCGATAAAACACGGTCATGTTTGATTTGTGCAAGTGATTAAAATAAATACTCGGAGCAGTAGTCGAGACCGTGCCGACAGCTGCTACTCCGGGGGATAATTGAAACGACGATTTATACACCCGCCAAATTTATCGACATCCACGATTTATAGTGTGAGCACGGCCTTATGCATTGGTTATTATTGTAACGTTTCATTTTTACCGTGCTCTCAATCATTTCGTTCATAACTGGATTCAAATAAAGATAAATCTACGAAAGTGTAAGATTTCTCAATTACAATTTGATGTAATTTTACAAACTTAATTAAAATGTCACTTCGTAATTATCATTTTAACAACACAATCAGCAAAATGCAATTATAGCATTAGATAAGTTGGTCTTGATATCTACTTAAATTAAATTGCTTCGTACTATATTACTATTAAACATAATCTCATCAATACTCAACTATTTATAAAATAGAATTGATTGAGTGCTTATCACGTATTATCGATGGGTGTTTTAAAGTATCGATTATAAAGATATCAAAATATTAATGCCTAATTTACTGTGCTAATAGTATGTATCTGCAGAATCTTCATTGACGTAACATTAATCATTAAGTAATAGTGGCGCTCTGTTGAGTAAATAAGTATCAGTTCCGGATAATAAATCTCTAGAAATTTCCATTTGACGATTGTCTTAGTCGATAATCGATGTTATGTAAATATTACCTAACAAAAAATAGATTAAAATTGCATTCCATTAAATGTGTTTTTTTATTATAATAAACTTTTAAGAATACAGTGTAATGAAGATAGTGTATGTGGCAGTTCAACGTCATATCTCAAAAACAATTATGAAAACCAATAAATTTAAATGTTTCGCGCCTGTGGCACTGAACCCGGTCCAATTAGAGACCAGCGGCGTCCGCACTAAATCTCACGAAGCTACCACGCTACACTAATTCATACGAACCCGCCAACGAGTCTCGTAACTGTCCACGTCGACACAAAGTTTAACAGCTTCCCGATTATCGATGACTTACCCGCACACGGCACAACACTACCTAATGTTACCGAACAAGGATAAGTTTAATTGGTGTTTGAATTGTGTACATGTTGCGAATACGTTGTTAGATCTGAATTCCCTGTATATATTGTGTTCAATAACTGGTCTTTAGGTTTGCTGTAGGTGTAGTTCTTTATGATCTATCCTACTAATATCACAAAAGGAAAGTTTGTGATGTTGTTTGAAGATCGAATGATGAACTAATTTGGCTGAAATTTGGTAGATAGATCAACACGTGTCAACTTAAGAGTGTGATTTTTTTATGCTGAAAAATGGGTACGGTAAAATCTACACCGCGGGTAGGACTTTTCTCTCCCTCTTTTATTGTTCCTACTTTATTTCTCAAAAGATGAATGGTTTAAAGTAGCATCTCGTCATTTATATGTAAACTAGAACATTAATTTTTAGGGTACCTACTTGTAACTTACCTACGCATGGTGAATAGTGAATACTATTTTTTCTAGCCTATTTCGTAGAGTAGGATAATAGTTGTTGGAAAAGATTTTTAAAACAAAATTGCAGACTTGCTAAGTCTGATTTTCAAAACGATTTTTTTTTCGTTTTTTTTCTCGATGTCTGTTTGATGACTGTTTAGCTAAATTGTACCTACATCCTTTTAATACTGCAAGGTGATGCAAGTGTAAGAATAGACAGAAACCTACTTTTTGTAACAATCCCATCTTTTCATCAGCCCAAAAATTATACCAACTCATAGAATTAAAAAATAAACGTTTTATATTCATTCACATCTAACAATAGAAGATAAGCTATTTATTATATCAAAGTGCGGTCCTATTTCATAAAAAGAACACTAAAATTATTATCTCTATAAAAGTAATAATCATTTGTCTTTTGGTCGGTAGTGGGTCGGCGCAGGCTGCAACCGAACCGGCGCGTGCTCAACCAGCACCTGCTATAAGCCCCCACTAATTATTCCACCACTTATTATATGATTACGAGACTTTTTTGGTGCTTTCAATCAAATTACACCTTGGCCTGGCCACTTTGTACGAGTGAGATGTCATAAAGGTGTTTTTTTTTCTTCCAATTAATGCCGACGGTTGCGTGCCGGTGTAAAACGAAGTATTATCAATTATTACTAATAATTTTTGGTAAAAACTAAATTCAGTTTTAATATATTCTTCATTATTTATATTCCCAAATTCTTAGTTTTTTATAAGTATTGTCAATGTAAGGTAAGACTGTCTTTGGGTATAAATTTAGCAAAAATATTAAGAAATCAGCACAATCCTGATGCAAAAAATTATTTTTAAGATTTTTCTTAGAACACTTTAAAAAATAACCTAAAAGTTTTGAACCACTGCGCTAATTTCAGTTGAAACTGTCACTAAGATTACCTAGATGATAACGGAACGCAAGTTCTAATTTTGAATTTGTGTAAACGCGCCCGCACAGTTTTGCACTCATGCGCAACGATGGTGTGATACGTGGACATAAGTAAATAATTAGACGGAGAGAGAGGAAGTCGGGGTGAAGGGTGGGAGGGAGAGGGGGAATAGTTTTGAGATAGTATCGCCCGCAACCGCGCTTTGTGTCAAACGTCAGATTGTAATCGGAAGATGTTTACAGATGTACTACAGGGGTAACGGCCCGAACTCTCTCGGGGAGCAATCAACCGAGCCGCACTAATATACGTAGTTGATAGACTGTTGCTTAATTATGTTTGTTTATTTTAGTTATTTTGATTTATGTTTTAACCCCCGCTGCAAAAGAGGTTATAAGCTTGACCTGTGCTTATTTGTTTGTAGCGTCATTACTTTTAAAAGGGTGTACCAATGAGGGATTTCTTTTTCTGAAAGTAGTTTATAGGTTCTACTTTTACACTTTTGTCGTAGGTTCATTTTTATATTTGGAAAATTTTGTAGAATATATTTTCATATAATAGTTGATGCCGGTCGTTTAGAAAATAAATGATATTGCAAAGGTTTGAGTGGTATATTTTCGTGCTCGTAGATCACGCTAGATGGCGCTGATACGGTGGCGGAGCGCCAAATCTGCGATCATCTCGTACTGCGCGTTTTATCGCCTAATTACAAGACTTTCACGTTGCTAACATGCACATTATCGCTAGGATGGATCTGTCTTCTGATATATTTTCTATTTTTATGATCTTCAGCATGTGAACATGAATTTATAGATGTCATATCCCCTTACAATTACAAGTGACTCACAAACATACATACATTATATACAGGCAGGCATCTATATTTTATTACTTGCGTTTGGTGGGTAGTTTACTTACAATTAAATTTGAATCTTATTACTCTTTGAAGTTTAGGTTGGGATTAAAATTAGATTAAACTACGTAACTTAAATTAAATAGTTTATTTCGGACGTACACATTATACCTAACCGAAGGAATAAATAGACTGTCAATAAACATAATTCGTTAATCTCAAACCAAAAGAAGTAGAAAAAAAACTCGGAAACAGATACACGATATCTGATAATAATAAAGTTGAAATATCGATAGTTGCAAATAGTGAACGACAAAAGACTGGGATACAATGACTGTAGCGAATTGCGCAAATCTCGGGTCGGCGCGGGCGCAATAATTGTTTTGTAGAAGGACACAAAATTATCGGGCCAACGATCGCAACTGACGTGCAGCTGCCATTTTAAGTTCTTTTTTTAAATGTCTGTTCAAAACTAGTGGTAAAAGACATAGAGGTTACTACTTTCTTGCTTAATTGATATAACCTTTTTATGGCTTTGATACTGTTATCTATACTTACCCAGCTATAACTAAGTTGCATATTTGAGAACTAACAGTGATAATTGTACAGTATGCTGTGGTTTTACTTAAACTTTAAAAAAAAGTTGGGTGAGAAGTAGTTTCAAATACGATTTCGTTTAATATAAGTACGTAAAATAGAATTTAATTGCCTGTGCGCAGTTTCGTGAATAATTCTCACATTTTCACTAAATTTATATCCAAGACAGTAAATCAGCTGGGACCCGCTACTAAACAAAATGGGAGCTTAAGGCTCATGAATAAAAACATCCTATTTAGCGCTACGCTCACCACGTCCTCAATAGTACGAAATATCTGAACGCAATCTCACCAAGCGATACGAAACTCTAAACGTATCAGTAACAAGAATCAAATTTGTTTATAAACTTTATCAAATGTAACGCTTTTCGGCAATGTGAGGTAGTTCTACGCAAACGCATTTCCGGTCGAACGCTGCCGGGAAAAGGCCATTTAAAACAAAAAAAGAAAAAATAGTAACGCGCCGCGCGCCGCTCGGACACTTCCGGTGGGCGCCATTTTTTCTGTATTGCCAACAGATAAAATCTTTACGGCCTACTGCGCAAACGCCCGCTTTTGTTTCTTTTATTTTATGTGATCATTTTTTGGCAAAATTATATACGATTGTAACAAAAAGAGTGTTAAATTTTATTTTATACTGTTAGGTTAAGCAGCCATTTTAATAAATAGTAGCTACTTAGATATATTATGTTTAAAAAAGAGGTAGGCAGGTATAACTTCAAACGTACAAATTTAATACATAACTATTTTAAAGGCGTCTAGACTATTGATTTTTTCACATTTTATAACCAATAAAAAGCATTTATTAGTTTTATGCTTTTTGCACAGAAACCTATTTCATTTTATAAAATTAACGCCGCTTAAGTTTATATTGTCACATCTACCGAAGAAAATCTCGCAAAATTGATCGCTCATCTTTACTGATTTTTTACTGCTATTTTGGCATCTTTTTATAAAATCCAAATATGCGCAAAATTTAAAAAATAAAAGGTTGATCTATAATGTATTTCATTGTAAATGTTAGGTGTAACAATGAACAGCACAATTAGTGTAGCAAATAGCATTTGCATCGCCACAAAATTCAACGGTCGAACTTATGTTAATCGAATAGCTGTTGGATGTTTGAATATTCAAATTGATGTCATTATAACATTCGGCCAAACGCGTCGGCCGTTTGGCCGCTAGCCAGCCGCACCGACGAATATGTAATGTTAACGTAATGAGTGAATTAAACCTCCTTTTTATCTCGCATGCGACCTAAAGCCTGCTTCAACGGCCAGTGGCCGTGTTCCGCGATGTTCAGCACTTTCCAAGAGAATTTAACAAGGCAAACATTTGCATGTTTATTGCGAATAAGTCGTTGGCAGAAATGCAGTCTTTGTTTTCTTTAATAGTGAAAAGTGAAGAACGACGTGATGCTTTGATTTGCCTAGAAACCAAGTTTGAAATAGAGATAGTCTGATAAGTGTTGCAATGTTGGAACTCATATTATTGATGGAAATCAGATTATTGATGAAATACCTAGTTTTATCCACCTGGTCGAAATTGGTCCCAGTGACTTACCTATGAAATTGTAAAATGTTTTGAGGCTCTTTTGAAGAACTCCCGTCTGTAGACTTTTGAGAAAGTTGAAACGAGGAATTTTCACCACAACCCACAGCGCGGAAAGAAGCTCTCGTATGGTTCGGCACTATGATTAGATTGGAATAATACTAACAAATAGTTAGAAGATGTGTCCGCTACTGAAAGTAGAGGATAAACATTGTTTTATATCATGATGAAGTAAAAAGTCTTTGCCTATCGCTATGACAGAGGAATATTAACTCCATGTACCCCTGCCTGTTTCATAAAATAATTTATATGGAACTAAATCGCGTAGAGACAGGATTACAGTGTCATGACTTCACTTTTTAAGTTGTCAAAACTAAGTGATCTTTTTCACGTGATCGCAAACAAAACGGATCTACTATATGTGAATCCGTAAACCTATTCTTATCTCTAAAAAACATTGTATCCTTAGCCTACCATTAAATCTAATATCAGAGAAAACGGGTGAAAAAACAGTGACTGTCAAATTCCCTCGGATGTTGGCTGAACAAAACAGCACTTTAGACGATATAAAAAAGACAACTAGAAGAGCGTTCTCGATTCAAAAATTGAATTGATCGCCCCATTGTATTCCAAATGTATCATTTGAACTGTTATTATGTTCGTCTCTCTCTAGCTCCATACAAACTGGTAATCCAATACTTTTCTATGGCAGGCACTTAACGTACCGCTCTAGTAACGAAATGGCGTATGCGTAATAGGATATTAATTTGTTTAAAGTTTTATTGGAATATGTTTAAGAAGTGAACTGTAATGAAATTAGCTCTAAACTATGTACATAATGATAAGTTTTGTGGAGTTATTATAATAGGCTTTAGGTATTGTAATTACAATAGTAAAAGAATTGTCCCTCATGAAACCAAGAGTACGACGATTAGTTTAAATCTTCTTTTTTAACGTGAGGGAAAATCTATCATGGATACTATGCCGGTCTCCTACCGACTAAAAAACGTCACTTAACGCCCAACAGCCTATGGTGAGCGTGAGCCCCGGGTAAGCCCTCGGAAGAATGTCCCAGGACTCACAACAGACCCACGGCCGCCACTGCGGCCTCGCCTTAGTTTAACTCTTTAGTATATTAATTCTAGAAGAAAGATTGGACATCAATAAAATCAGCGTATTGGAGTCCACGGCTGGACGTAGACCTCTCTTAAACGTTGCCAAAACATCTCCTAATTTTGGGGGAGTGTTTGGCCTTATGATCAGGTCAATAGGTTTGCTTCGAGATTTCCTTCTCTTCGACATAATCTTGTCCGCTAGTCTACTGATACACCACTTGCAAGTGAGACTGTATTCGAAGACCTTAGTAGGGGACCCAGTGCATACATATACTAAATATAGATATAGAAAGAAAGAAAGAAAGAAAGAAAGAAATTTAATTAAGGCACAACACATAACAACAATTCAACTAGTGCAACACTAAACAATATTTCCTAATGGTCTATGTACCCGAAAAGGCAACCATCTCAGCTCTAAGCTACATGCCATTCATGGGAATGGCATGCAGCGCTGATTTTCAGATGGCTCCTTTAGATGGTTAGTAACATCAGGCTTACTATTACATGTACCTACCTCTATAAATTATTATAACTAAAATTATTATTAAAATTATATAATTAATTATTAAAATTATTATTATTTTTTACATAACTAGTACCTCGTAGTAAGCAACAGACTGACAATACCATACTCAATACAATTCAATAGTAAGTTGTTAAAAAGAAAATTAACCTACATAATAGAATAATATCAATACCCAACTATTTTACACGCAAATACTACACTAATATAATAAAATAAAATTGGAACCTCAATCACATGATATATAGATGTACTTGGTATATGCAGCTGGTAGCCTGGTACAGAATACTTATCAATCACATTGTAGCGAAGGATATAGAAAGTGTATAACATCAGATGTCTTACTAGTTTAATAGAGCAAAGAAGATACTTTCAAGCTACCATATTATAAAAAAATAAAGTAGCGTTACTATTAAATTTGGTAGGGTAACCAAGCAAGAAATCGAAAACAATCTATGACCGGCGCAAAAACTCAATACTCATTTCATTGGCAGCAAAAGGTTGTTCGAAAAAAAAAAGAATTCAAACCACAAAAACCTAATCGTCTATAACGTGAAGGAAGTTACGTATAAACGAGCGTGATAAATTAAATAAACAAATTTATAAAAAAGTTACACGAACGAATGCTTTGTTGTGGTATATTTCGGTGGGAGGTTACTGAATACGGACTCAAACCCACACTACGTACGGTAATCCTATTAGCCGACCATTGTGGATGGCCAAATAAATAATTTATTTTCAATCACTTATTGATACTTGCTGAGTTGCGTTGGGTATTCCTCTGGGACCGTTTAAACGTACAAAAAAACATGTTCTGTTCAACTATCCTTATTGAAAAACATCCTGAACTTTAGTATCTACGAGTAATTCTATTGTACAAACCAAGATGTTTAATTCCCCATAAGTTTAACATAAAATTTTAAAAATACTTTGTCATAGCAACTTGTTTCTGTAATAAAAAGGCACATCAGAGACTGCTTTAAATCCAGGGTATCAGTTACCAGACTGGCAAACGCAAGGTTTCAGCCAAAATAGTTCAAGATTTTGTTTAGAAGGATTTTTAAACTCTACATATGTACAACTGAGACAATGCTAAGATAGATTATGACTTGATGAGATGAGACACCACATTATATAATTCCATCCCAATATTGGACAGACTCTATCAGTAATAATGACATTACATTGTCTAAGTAATCTTGATACATGTGTGTTTTCGTGGCTTCAATGATGTCATTACCGAAGAAAACGTTTGTAAGGACAATAATGTTGTAACAACAGGTTATTCAACATAATATCTGTTTATAAAATATTTTAAAAGAAATTCAACACAAAGGGCACCCTTATTAAAATCTCTAATGCTGATAAATAAAGGTAAATTTCATTTACTTGATTAATAATGTTATAAAATGACTTTAAACACTCCAAGTAAATAAAAAGTCTTAAGGGCCGAATGCCAGAGCGCATTAGGTATTTTTACCACCTCACCTCACCACGGGCGATACCCCCGTAGCATGCGATCGACATGAACTCATTTGACCCCAAGCATTTTGTTTGGACGTTGCCAGTTGGTGCAATTGGACGTTGACAGTTGGTGCAGCGTGTATTTCATGCCGCACTTTTTGTACCACCAAATAAATTACAACAGAAGTATAAGTTTATCAAACCTTTATAAGACATTTTATTTAGTAAGTGCCTGTTAGCAGGTATATTCAAAATGGGGTTGTAAGAAACCTTTCCTTATTTTTAACCGACTTCAAAAAAGGAGGAGGTTCTACATTCGTATGTATGTTCACTGATATTTCCGTCAATTACAGACGGATTTAATTCTTTTTTCCTTTCTTCAATAGGGTTTACTTCTGAGGTAGTCCCATTTTTACCAGCTCAGGATCTGATAACGGGATCCAGGAGAAATCGAGGGCAACCACCGAAAATTGTAGGGACAACTAGTGCGTTTGGTAACTTTTTAATGAAGTGCTTTACAGTGGGCGCACACTAGGCGACAGTCGCGGCGACATGTCGCGGCGACTTGTCGCGCAGTGTGCGCCTGCATCGGGCGACTTGACGCCGTGACAGACGTTGTGCAAGGAACACGTTGTCCAAAGCTGTCGCTGGGCGACTGTCGCCGTGTCGCCGCGACAATAGCGCGACAGACGCGAAGACTCCCCTTGCTTGTCTCGGAGTCGCGGCGACATGTCACCTAGTGTGCGGAGCTTAGAACAAAATGTATGTAATTTGGCGCCCACAGCTTGTCGCCGTGACAAGATGCCTAGTGTGCGCCCACTGTTAATGTACTACAATTTAATGAAGGTCAGGAGTCGATTTGATGATGGAACCGAAAGACAGTCGAGGGAATTATTTAACGATTTACAGCACGTACCTTGTGTTTGGGCTTGATTTATTTGTATTGATAAGAACTTTACACCTAGATAGATATACTTTTCGGTCCACCCGTCACTTAAAATGATGTTCAAAAAATTTTTAGTAATAAATAGAACTGACTTCAAAAAAATCCTGAAAAATAAAATTTACATAGCACAAAGTAATAATATGTATTTTGATTTATCAGATTGTATTCAATATGATATTGAAGTTGGTGCCATTAATAATACCTACCTCAACCTATGGGTTTACTTGGCGCCGACTTCAATATGATATTGAATAAAATATGAAAAATCAAAATACATTTATCTTTGTGCCAAGTAAATTTAATTTTTCAGGATTTGTTTGAAGTCGGTTCTATTTTTTACTACTTTTTTTTTATCATCATTTTAATTGTGAGACGAGTCGAGAAAAGATAATAAGAAAAAAATCCGTCAATAATTTATGAAATCAATTCGAGCAGTCTTCGAAGAGGTAAGCATAGGTATAACATAAGTAGCAAAAAATAATAGAATGCATCTTGTGAGTAAAATAATGCGTTTATTTATTTTACATTATATTATGAATAAGACTGTGTGTGTTACTTACACGCACGCCGCATGTCAGCTTAGACCTGTGTTACAAAATACAACCAATGATAGATGGCGCTGACACCAACATAGTCAATTTGAAGTCAATTTTAAGTCTATTTGAAGACCCTACCCCTAGTTAATATTTGTGCAAAAATTTTAATCAAAAATATTGAGTACTTTTCGAGATCCTTCCGGACAAAGCAAAATTAACAGACAAACAGACAAAAAAATTCTAACTACATTTTCGACTTCGGTATCCTGTGTAGAACCCCCCGCGAGTATTTTTTAAAATATGTTTAATGTACAGTTTTGACTTCAGATGTTTTTATTATATGTATATAGACTAGGAACTTAGGTTAGGAAAGTTTTCAAAAACCTATTCTTAGTCTCCCGCAGGCTGGATCCCGCAGGTGGCCCCTTCCAAGGTCCGTGGAAGCACAAGGGATATAAACCCTTGTTTGCAAAAATAAAGGATTGAATTGAGTACTTAAACCAGAAAAATAATAAATATTTATGGGGGACTTCCATACAACAAACGTGATTTTTTTTGCCTTTTTTTATTAATAACGGCAACAAGTACACACTTGAAATGAACGCCGCAGACGTGTCTTCGTCCAAGACTATCGGTCTCCATAACCAGGGGCCTGAAGACGGTGAGGGGGCTGCTCACCGTCCTTACAGAAGCAGGCCCATGACGGCAGCGTGACGTGAGGGATTTATGCATACCCCCTTCAGAAGCGGGATCACATCCGAAACACCCAAAGACGCAGGATTGCACCCGAACCTACCCCTAGGCGAGGCCGCAGTGGCGGCCGTGGGTCTGTTGGGAGTCCTAGGACATCCTTCCGAGGGTAGGTAGGGGAGCGTAACGTGAGGTTTTTAGTCGGTAGGAGTCCGGCATAGCATCCATGAGGATTTTCTCTCACGTTAAAAAGAAAAAAAAGGGTTTATAACCCTTGCTTACAAAAAATAAAGCTGTTACAAAGTTGAATGAAAAAGGTACATGTCCTCAAAGTCTCGCTCTCGTATGTCAATTCGGTTAATCAGCTTATTGATAGAAATATTGGTATGCAAAATTCAATATTTGTTGTTATGGCGGCAACAGAAACACATTATCTGTGAAAATTTCAGATCTCTAGCTATGTCCATTCATGAGCTACAGCCTCGTGAAGGAAAGACAGAAAGATAGACAGACGGACAGACAAACAGACAGACTGACCGACAGACAGACTGACCGATAGACAGTCAGACGGACAGCGAAGTCTCATGAATAGGGTCCCGTTTTTTTACCTTTGGGTACCTACGGAACCCTAAAAATTATGCACTTTTTCAAACATTCATATTTACTAAGAAAGTAACGATTATTACACTCAAAATTAAAGTATGAAAGTACCTACGAGTACTAGGTACTTACGATTCACGTGTATCTTTTTTTGCAAATGAACCACCGTTCAATCTCGGAATCGATGAGCTGAAAAAAAAAGACTTTGAGGGTACACTACAACGAAACGGCTAGACTACAACGAAAAATAAAACTACACGTTTATTCTTTTATGTCAGTAGTGGGTAGGTACTACTGTTATAATTTATACAGTGTAGCAATAACAACGTGAATCTACTATTATACTCTAAGCGTCAAACATTATATTATTTACTACCCGTTCGCGCTAAGGTTGCCGCTGGCGGACAGGATGGTGTACAGGCGTAGTATGGGAGGCGAAAGGCAAACTTAGAGCGAACGGGCAATACGTCGATTGTTCAGGCATAGTAAAAAGAGAATATTTTATACCTAGTAGTTACTGTGGTTTAGGTATATACTATCCCTCTTCTTATCGTAAGGTCCCAAGCAACTTTGGGGCACCGAGTTCATTTCTCACAGTCATTCATTACCAAAAACAGCCGTGATCTAACTTACTTGGCCTTTGCTAAGTGACACCTACCTGTACCTACGTAGAAGAGGACTGGAATGGGAGATCTCTAAGCCTATATGAGTACGTTTAGCTACTGTACTGCCTCTTCAGCAGGTAGCAAAATAATGGCAGCTGTTGGCTTCAGTCGCTTCGCTCAGCATCAACCTTATAATTTCATCATGCCCGTCAGTGAATTATTTTGGTTGTGTATTTTTATAAATATAATAAAGATAAAACAATACTTGTAGGAACTTACCATACTTGCCGTCGTAGTAGCCGCAATTGACATCTGGGCATTTTATTTTTCTTGGCTTTTTTTACCCATATTCACTGAGTACCTAGTCACTAATCACTATATTACACGATATTTATTTATTTATACACAATAACTTACTTATCCTAATATTTACAAATAAAAACAAAATAATATTTACAGATTTCTGCAACTACTTCTAATTAAAACGATCACGGATGACAGAGCGACACAGGTCCTACCCAGAACAGCCCTGTCAGGCGTATGAAGTGATTGAAGTGTACGCTAAATGCCTAATTGTTCTAGATTCTACACTTTTTATCATTGTTTTAAAATCTGAGGTGTTTAAAAAATGAATAATAGCATGAATATTGTTCATAAGATCAATATCTTTAATATATACATGTGTTTATATAAAATAAACAAGTATATTTTGAGCAATAACAACATTCATCTTTAAAATTTTTGCACATTTCCAGTTTTTCGAGAACGATTTTTATCATATAAAGTTTTATTAATCGTGTTTTAAAAATTAAAGGAAGCAAGAGCATCTATTAAACTATAGTAATACATTTTTATCAGATCAAATCAAAGAATATTTCCTAGTATAAAGATCGCTTCAAAATGGGTCGATTTTGGTCGATTTCGGAAATACTAGCCTTAAGGGCACTCTTAAAACTTTGAGTCACTTTATACTTTAAAAAATTCCCACATCAATCAAATAAAGAGTATCAGTATCCATACATTTTATCAAAACTCGAAACAAAGCTCTTATGGTCTTTAGGCCAGAATAACAAGAGCCTTGTCGGCTTGTAGGCTGTATGAGGGCAATTTGAACTCTTAAGGGCATTTATATCCAAGTTACACACAATAAGAACCTTTAAAGGATATATTTTGAGTAAACACACTTGAGCATTGTTTGTTTAATAGTGTATACAAACGGTTTTGATATTTGGTTTTGTGCCGTTTTGATCTACATGTATTTATAATGATTTCTAACTAGGTATATCGTAAGCAATTTATGCCACTGTGTGAGACGAATGGTATTTTTATATTTGTGTCTTTATGTACTTAGTAGAAAAATGTTTATGATTGTATATTGAACAAATGATCTATGATTAAGAGACAGTTGGCCAGCACAGCATCTGTAATAAGCCACGATACCGATCTATAAACAATCATCTTGTGTTCTATAACGCACTTCTAGTTCTATAACATCTGCAGAGTCGAAGTGACTTCATTAACGGTGAACTCCAAATTAGTTTTTACCGATTCGATAAAATTACTTCGTTCAACTCATAGGTTGCTTTCTCGCCTATTAGCATTCTGCACCAGAATTTGGACTTTTATCAAGTCAATTGTAACATTCATTTTAATTCACATTTATAAATAGGTACAAATAAAGTCAATTGTAACATTCATTTTCATTTACTTTTATCAAGCCACTATAACATTCATTTTCTTTCATCGAGGTACCTATTTGAAATTTTTATATTTCGGTTTATTTAATAGAGTAAATCATCAACCCATTACAATTATTGTGTTGCAGCTAACTTTCAAAATTGTAGTGGGTTGTACCTAAGTTAAAAGAATCTGAATTACATTAGGCAACATAAAGTATCAAGATCGTTGAATCGCGTGTGGGAGGGTGACGTTGGTCGCGATGGTTCGAGATCACAATAAAGCTCGTGCTTTGTTATATGAATTGCATTTTTTGAGTGAAATCGATCACGATTCCCGCCTCGAGGGCCGGCTAATATTATACTGTATTTACTTACACATTGTTAAGTTAAATTTGCTTTCGAAATCCCTATACATATGCAATCGGCTTCCGAAACCGCTTTTCAAAGCTATTGTTACTAATACAGGTAGACATGGTTTAGGATATTATTTTGAATAAAATAATAAACTAAATAGAGCGATTACTGAGGTGTTTTTTTTACACATGGACCCGCACTCACCTCCCTCCAAGCTCTGACCAGTCTCAGACACCTACCCTGGACCCCACGGCCTGGTGTTCGGGGGTCAGTTCCAATTCTCTCTATAGATGTGCATCGCATCACCAGGGGGGTGCCTCTTTTCCTTCTTAGCTTTTGATTTTCCGTTTACATTCCTATCCGAACTCTTCTATCCTTTATTTATTTATTTAAACTATTCTATTTTATTTTACAAACTATTTCACGACTTCACCATTCAATCCCTGCTTTTCTGCTGCAGTTTAATTTATTTATATTTTCGTCAATTGGTGGTCATTAAAGTTGCTACTGTCTGGCTTATCATTGAGTTATGGTACGCGTATAATAAAATTAGGTATTAATTTATAAATCACTCCGATAGGCTAAACGATCACTTAAGTCATTAAGTTTTTAAGATATCAACTTGCCATAAAAATCAATAAAAATAATGAATTTACGATTTATAGAACGAGTAGTACAAGTTTACTTATATGCCGAAAACTAATTACGCTATACCTACTAATTACATAATGTCATTATGATAATTAACACATTAAAGGTTTCTTATCTCTTAATCACGACAAAAATCACTATTGCATAAAATTACATGATATCTTTGACATAATAACCACAAACTCGCAATAGAAAGAATGAAATATCTTTTCACCAAATTAATCAAAATAATGTTTAAAGATTTTGTAAGTCAAATATATAGTAAGTCAGTACACTTTCTTAATATCGGCATTTGTATTTTAGGCAGCCAAAAATACACCTACCTAAGTAACATGAAAAGTTTGGTAGTCTCATAATCGCTGAATTATTCCAGTCTGTAGCTTATGAATAAGTTCACAGTCTGGATTATATTCAGTTCATCAAAAAACATTCAATCAATATTCATTTATTCGTGAACATAATTTTTACAAACAAATTAGGATAAATAATTTATTGAATCGTCGATTTTGTCAACGGGCAAGGAATCTGTATCGAATGCGTAAGTTAGCCGGGTATAAATATGTATAGAGGGGCGGGTCCAGCCCCCGACTTTGCTACTGGCATTCCAGCATTGTGCTCCTGTCATTATACCTTCAAACATCTAAGTATCTGGCACTCCCATTCGCTCTTTTGTCGCTCCTTCCGAATAATTAGACCAGAGAACATTGTTACTGTGAAGCTCATAGAAGGTAATAAAGTATACATTTCAATGCAAAAAATGTCGAGTGCCCTCAACGAAGGGGCGCTTTGACAGTTAATTTTTGTCATTGTTGCAAACTGGTGTTATAGCGCTTGTACTTTTTTGTTCCTCAATGGTACAGTCACGTGAGGGTTTGTATTGTTTTCGATTCGGGGTTTTGAGAGTCGTGAGAATCGTTACTTAGCACTGCTTTACATTTTTAATCGCAGCATCTTGATATTTCGTAACGGGTTTTATTTTTAGTCGGATATTGAAAATGTTACTATTGTTTATAAGGTTAGTTTTGCGATACCTTTATGGAACAAATATGCAGTGTAGCAAAGTTAGCAACATTCAAGCAATGTATATTGCCAGAAATATTTCTTAACCCACTACTGTCTCGTAGATCAGTCATTTGTGTTACCTTTTCCTATTACTTGATGGATACTATACAAGCTTGGGGAATCTATGGATGGCTAAGAAACAGTTGTAGCTCTAATCACCAGGCATTGACGGATAATTTGGATGAATAAACTCCAAAAATATTTTACACCCTCAAAATAACCCTCGTAACATTGGCTTACACTCAAAATAATTCTCGTAACATTACCTTACACTCAAAATAATCCTCGTAACATTGGCTTGCAAAATATAGAACTTTTGCATCCAATGCTTTCCTTTCAAGAACGAACTAGAAGAAGGTATAGGTACTCTCTGCTACGCCTGTGAGCAAATTTAATTTTCTCTCAGATTTTTATTTTAATCAGAAAATTTTCTTCATTTTCTTCGTTTTAGGATGACTTTTGGGATTTTATTGGTTAGGCTAGAAGCTGTGACTCCATTCCGTGTCGTTTTTCGAGAGATTTTACCACGGTCAACTTTATCTATTTTCAATAAACTCATCTTCATAACATTAAGTCAAAGAGACAATGATGATTGTACTCTTATGAGACAAACTTCTTCATTATGAGCAGCATTGAATTATAATTTTATTGTAGTTTTCTTTAATTAATCAAATTAACTAGTTCACTTCTGATCATAATCTAATTAAGTAAGAAGCTAAGAATCATGCGATGGCAATCTATTGAAAGACTTGGACAGATTTCACCCTCCCAGGATTGTTGTATAAGAAACCATTATAAATCTCTTATTAGAAACTTCGTGTTTTGAGAACGTTGAAAATATAATAATTTATTTAAAGACATATTAAATACTAGCGGACGTCACGCGGTTTCACCCGCGTAGTGCCCGTTCGCGTGGGAATACGGGAATAAAATGTTACCTATGTTCACCGCTAAGAGTGTAGCTTCCCAACATTGAAAGAATTTTTCAAATCGGTCCAGTAGTTCCGGAGCCTATTCGTTACAAACAAACAAACAAACAAAAAACAAAAAAACAAATTTTTCCTCTTTATAATATTATTATTAGTATAGATAATAGAAGAATCTAAAATAAAATGCAATAATTTCATGTTTATAGAAGCCCGATGAAATCCTATCGAATGAATAGGTACGATACTTAGGAATGAATGCGAAATTGAGAGAATTTGAAATGTATTGAACCATTTCTCCAAAGAACTGGAACTGGATCTCCAAGGAACTGTCTAACAGGATTACCTGTTAGACAGTTCCAGTGATTTTAAATTCAATTAATCTATTCATCATAATCAAGAAAACACAACTAATAACAATTACTTATACTTATTTAGTGAGATATATAGTCGATACATGACAGTATACTTTTAATTTTACAGTATACATTAAATATTATTGACAAGAGTGATGTAGCAAAAATCTATCCCTACAAAAACTGGTACTAAATTAATCAAGTTTATCAGTTCTAAACGTAGTGTTGTTTAACCGTTTAGCGATGTTATCGACATCGTAACTCATCTGAGACAATCGTATTAGGTTTTATGACGCATTAGCTGGGGTCCCGACGGCCGATACCGTCGCGTCGCCCCTCTAGTTATCTGTCACCAAGATACCGTCAACTCGTCCTGAGGGACTCGGTCCCTTCCCTAGTGAGCGCGAGATTAACTGGGAGGTTAGATATTTCTTCTTTATTAGTGTCATTTTATAAATGGCTATTTGGTTTTTAATTTGAATTTCGAATGGGTTGTTTGATCGATCGAATTGTTATCTGTGCTCGTAGTTTAAAACAATACTTTACGACACGATACGATAATTTTTAATTCTGTGGAATTTGAGCAAGTACAACTGTAGAGAAGTTATAGGTATTGGACTTGGGTCAGTTTTGGTTTATTTCTTGGTATATATAGGTATCTTTTTAATTAAATGTAGCGTCATAGTTTAAGGATAGGTTCTTAAATAATGACGCTACATTTCATAGCAAAAATATGTCTTTAACTGCAGTATTTTCTTTTTCTCTTGTAGAACTGTTTCGTAAAATAAGCTTACTAGATAAGTACTTACATTATGTAGTTTATAGTAAAGTCCACAAGCGTTGCACACAGGTTCCCCATTTTGGTTGCGTCTCCATAACGTCGTAGTTGTGGTTTTGCAGTTTGCACACGACGTACCTGCCCTTCTCGCCGCACTTTGTAGTGACTGTAGACAATAAATAGATAATTAATTATGAGGAAAATATAGTATTTGATGATAAGTAGGTAATAGCAGAGACGTGAAGATTATAATACTAAAAGCAAGGTGGTGCAAAACAATATATAAAAGTGTTGAGAAATATTTTAATGGAGGTAAACCTCCTTTGGTTACCATCGCAGCCTCATTTAGGGGTTCGGGTGCAATCCCGCGTCTTTGGGGGTTTGTAAGAACGGCGAACGGACCCTGCCGCATACGTCATATCCCAGTAGTTCCATTATCTAGTTCCATAATGGAACTACTTGGACAAATAATCCCAGTAGTTTCATAGAACTACTGGGATTTTTATATGAGACCGATCGTCTTGGACAAAGACATCTCGCCGCACTTTTCGATCTTTAATCCCAATCTTACAGGTACGCCTCTATCCCCGAAGGTTTTGCATCTCATATTAATATACATACCTATATGGACAACTGAGTTAAATTTTATCGTAGAAATAATCCCTAATTAACTATTTATTATGTGGAACTTGAAGTTTCACGATAATAAATATTTAATTAGTTAACAGGTACATACATATTATATTATAATACACACTTGGTTTTATTTATTTTCTGTTACGAAGCGATTGAGGTCTTATTATTATTTTTTAGTTCATTTAATTACATAGATAAGGCAAATATATTTGTTATTTTTAGGGGTAGTGTCATTTAACTTCCGCAATGTTCTACTCGTATATTCAAACTACTACAACCTAAAAATAGATATTAGATTACTATCATACTGGTCTATCAAATACCAATACTTAACCTGCCTGAACCACAATTTATTTTATTAGTCATAGCAGCTGTTTTTGAACAAATTCTGGACGTTGCCAAATAGGTTACCCAAAAGACGTGCGAAATCATTTTATTACCGAAATCTATATCTATACTACTATTATATAGATATAGAGGAAAGATTTGATTGTATGTTTTTTGTATGTTTGTTTGTTTGTTTGCATCGAATTGGCTACATAACTACTGGACCAATTTGAAAATTCTTTCACTGTTAGGAAGCTACACTCTTTGTGGGGAACATAGTTCTAATTGCTATATTTTATTCCCGTATTCCCACGGAAACGGGAACTACGCGGGTGAAACCGCGTGACATCCGCTAGTATTAAATAAAAAACTTACATAGATCTAAACTATCAATGAAATACTTACACGTTAAAAACAAACACCAAGAACAAGTCGCAAAATGAAGTAACCAACAAACGGGGAATGTACGAGTTGAAAAAAGCGAGGTAGCTATCGACTCTCTTACGCACCTGCCCATTACCACCCGTCAATCAAACAAAAAATATTATCCACTATATGCGGTGGCCGTTTTGTACAGTCCACAAAAGTGCCTCACTCAATTAAAAATGCATTCGTCCTAGCCCGACACAGAAATAAAAAAAAAAGAACCGACGCAATCCAACTCATAATAAATCCATTAATTTGTCATGTTATTTATCGAATAAAAAGTATTGAGGTCGTAAAACATAGAGGCGAACTATTCCGGGACATCGGCTTCGGTATTCTTGATAACTAGAATCGAATACTACCAAAGATTATCGTGACTGTACCGCCGCATTGTCCGATTTAATATCGTAAGTGACTGTGTTGGTCTCGGGGTATCATAAATACGCTCACATACAAAAGTGTTACTAATTAATTTTATGAAATTTTTAACTGAAAATCAACGATATTAAAGAGCCAGTCAGCCAAGATACTAATTAATTTTATGAAATTTTTAACTGAAAATCAACGATATTAAAGAGCCAGTCAGCCAAGATCCAAGCAGAAGAATAAATATAGTTGATATAATTTTTGATGGTCATCGGGTAATAAAGTAAGATCTTATGATATGACGAGGAGTTCTTATCCGAGAAACGTTTTTAAAAAGTATTTAGGAGAGAAAAGTCCAAATTGTTCATTGGATGAAAATGAGATTAGTCTGAACATTTTTTTTTAAATTGGACGCAGTAGTAGGAATCAAAATTAATTACAATTACATTGATTTGATTGATTATTATTTATGTAGCTGTTATCACGTTAATGCGTTGCAATTTTGATAAATAATTTAACAACAATTGCTGAGATAGCCATAACACAAGTTTGATTTTTGTGATACCATAATCTTATCTTTTTTAGCCTTCATTGGAATTATTAATTATTAAAAAACTGATTTCAAATTTTACCATAAAGTACAGCGTTCAGTAAGCCAGAATACCTATAAACATTTCTTTTTGTTCGAATTGTGTCTGGTTAATTTTTTGATGTACTGTTTTGAGCAGTAAAAAAATTTCATCAGAATGTAGATTAAGACGTTTGACCTCACCTGTACTCCTGCATATCGAAATACCTAAATATTAAATGGTTTGCGTCAATATTCGCCGCGTCATGGCAGCTCCTTTGTGTTCGATAAGATTAGAACTGGCCATATTAGCCGGTCCTATAACACACACAGTTTTTTTCCCATTGGATAAGATGAATCGGTGGGCTTGACGTTCCATTTGTGACACATGAGCTGAAGTGTCTTTTTACTCGTCTATTGGGCAATTATTATCTGATCTGGTGTAGTACTGGAAACGTATGTGCCAGTGATAGTAGAAACTAGTAAATAACTTGGTATCATAATATCTGCCAAGATATCTAGTGTCTGGTAAAAAGAGTCAAAATCTTCAAAATTCAAGCCTAGACTATGATCTTTACTGACCAAGAGATGAGCCTCATTATGGAGGAGACTTTTTGATTAATCGGTCCTTAATACAAAATGAGATTCCGATAGTACGTAGAGACTTCAACGTTAAAGCGTACCCTTTTAATCTAAGTGCTATTTTGTCGTCGAAATCAATGCAGGTCAAGTCAACTCATGGTAAGGCATGCAGCAATGGGCACGTTTGCATCGCAATCTGCAATAGATATCAGTCGTACGCGTAACTAACAGAATGGATGTAGCTATTTCAGAGCAGATAAAACAATTACTTGGTTAAACATAATATTCACTGCAATCTTTTCTTTATTACGATATCAATAATAGATAAGTAATGAAGAAATGACTTGTACAGGAATTTTGCACGAATCATATATAGTGATAGCGACAAGGATAGGAGCTTTTAAAGAACAACACACCGTTCAACAAACTCGAATCAATAGTTTTTGTGCGATCCTCGCAGAAACAAACAAGGTATATTATGATTTTTTACTAAAGATTTACCTACGTAATGTAGCTTAGATACCTAAAGTGCAGTAATTTATGTTATTTGCTTACTTTCTTGAATGAAGTACCAGGACATAAAGTATTGTTGAAAAACTCGTTGCTGTAGATCAAAACACCTTGGACCATTAATTATACAAAAATCGATGTGTTTTATTATTACTTTGTTGTTTTTTCGGTCAATATCGTTGATTAAATACCAGTAAATGATCTGAAAGTTTTTCATTCAACGAACAATTTGATTTCTTAGACTAACGTTGTGGATTAATACCTACATTACTTAGATATTCATATTACGCCTGGCTACTAAATTAAATACTACTGTTAAACGAGCATTGACAATTACAATAACTGTTAAGTCAAACCACATCAATATCGGAAATACAATTCCGAATGTTTGCTAACATCAGCGAGCATATTCGTTTAATATGAAAATTAACTGTACCAGTTTACAACTCAATTATCCGAATCGGATTATTTAATACTGAGATAAGAGTTCCCATCAAGTTATAACAGTTACTGCATCATGCATGGGACCATCCTATGAGAGGGGTTTAAAACTAAATTAGAGGGGTTCTCTACTAAGCTGATTACAGAAGTCACTTCACCCCTCGACCCCGGGGTGGGGTTTATTTTCGTGGAAAAACGGCTGTTCACTCGTAATTTTATGGGCAATGTACTTTTTCTCCTTCAAACGATGAAATGGTTGCGATTGTCGTAAATTTTATGACGGAGATTATTTTTTATGCTGGTCATTTTTATTGGAGCCTGAGACCTTGCAATGAAATGGAATTTGGATGACCTATTGCGATATAAAATGTTATTATTTGAGCAAATGTTGTGAGTCTTTATTTGTAGACAGTTACATTCTTTTGTGTGTGTGTGTGTGTTTGTTGCTTAGTTCTCGTCAAAGTACTGCTATAAGTGATTCTTTTTTTTATACCACTAAGGTGGCAGACAAGCATACGGCCCACCGGTGGTCACCGCATTTAAAATAGATATACTTGAAATTTTAGTAACTGACAAGTATACCTATAGTTTTGTATACCGCTGAGGTGACAGACAATCTTGTGATCTTACGGCCCAGCTACTGGAAAGTAGTCATCTTAGTCTATGGCCATTTACAACCGCACAAGAATCTTCTAAGACCCCTTTACTGTAGCTCCTTTTTTTCTTGTAATATTAACATTAATTAACTTTCTCAGTTCTCAAGAAAAACAGACCGCGGTAAAAAACTTTGAATATTCGAACCACGCGAACACTTGTCCGTCGTACACCAAGTGGTATATTAATTGTTAAACCCATTTCACTGTCAACGACATTCCACATGGATCGATATCTCACATACACTCCAAAAAAAACTAAATACCGACAAAGATAAAACGAATCCATACAATACACAAACATATTGTTTGTTTGTAGTACTTAAATTTTCAGTGTAGTGGAAAATCAAAGGAGCATGCGCTGTGACAACTAGGATTGTCATTGTCCTGCTGTCGTGAACAAAAACGTTTCTTTTGTATGTTTTACAATACGAAATTATACAGAGAATGAGAGGCATGATGACCCGATCAAGTGGTCATATCTCTTGAAATAGAGGCATCTATGTTTACAAGGTTTTAAGTACCTGGTGTTCTATCAAGGCAATATTTCTAATAAGTCTTACTCAAGAAAAGAGGGTACCTACGGTATTTCACGTTATATTAAAAGAACTTGTTGTCGTTTTGATTTTTAGTGACTGAAAATTCCACTTCTTAGATATTGAAAGGAAAAAATTGACAGATTGCGAATTATATAGTCCGTCCGTCCTTTTAGCCTAGTGAAGTGTGGAGACCGCAATTTGACAAACGTAAGCCAGTATAACATCCGGGCTCTCTACTGTAACTGATGCTCTACGAACCAAATCAGTCAATGAATTAGAGGAGTCAACCCTCTACTACAGTTAGATAGACAGAGGTATAGATAGACAGAATGTGTTTCAAAAATATTAATAAGGTATGAAAAGAACCCGTAAATCATAATGAAGTGTTTATAAATCGTGTGAGTTTAAAGACATAACATTATATTACATTCATCACCACAGTATTGTAGGTTGTGTTAACTATGAACGCGACACATCAAGCCGATTACACCCACGTCACTACACACTAACTCACTAATTCAATAAACCACCCACATTAAAAACATATTTCCATAAGCTCCCCCCAAACGATCCAATCAGCGTTATCTCCCCCGTCCCTACACCAAACACCTCCTAATCAAATCAAATCACAGCCTCCGTCTTTACCTAATCTATCTACCTATCTACACTACAACGTAAAATTATATTACAAAAAGGGATACCTACTTCCCCTCATATATTTGCCAACACAAGCAAAATTTACCCTGTCCGGAAGCAGCCCTCTTACTGTACCTACATAACTACACGATTTCGTAGCCGGAAAACACAAAGCTATGCGCCGCCACACATTCAAACGACGCACACCGAACGCACACATCGCCGCCTATCAGCATATCTACACCATCTAGATCCCACTACGAGAACCCCCAAGGGGGAGGCAATCCATTTACCGAACTCAACAGCACTTAGAAAATTTTGTCTTATCCATATAAATGTAGAGATGATAATCGCGCGGCAAAAGCTATGTTTTTAAAGGTTTACACGGCCCCTAGCAGTGAAAGCGCGGAATCGATGTAGCCTTTACCCCTCGCTCCGCGCCAGTTTTTCCGGCGCTCCGTCCTTATCTGACCGGAGCGATTAGATAAAGAGAGATAGAGCGTGAAAATAAAGATTTTCATCGTGTTCACTCACACCACGATAGTTTCATCTGTGTAGTATAATGGAAATGTAATAGCGGTCTCGTTGTGTGTGCCGTTTATATAGGTACGAGTACGTAGTACGTCCCGTCCGAATAGACGGAAGGGCTTTTAGAATAGAGCGGGGGTCGACAAAACTTTGATGTTGTGTGTGGGTTCTTTTGAAGGCGCTATCCTTCTTTATTTATTCATAAATCACATACATGCCACTTTCTACAACGACTTCGATGATTTATACGTTACTTGAGTGAACTTTATATAAAAATTTTCGTAAGTATTTAATAGTAGATGAGGATAAAATTTACTCGAATATTTTAGCGTTCTGAAGCCTGCACTGTAACTTATCCTCTACTTGAAGTTTGACTTATAAAAGTTTTTGGTCTTGTCTTTGTACCAGCTTATCACTTTTAGTGCTGTTCAGACTATGGTAATAAAATAGAGACTAGTAAGTTTAAAGTTTTCAGTTTTCACACGAAGATGCAGCGTCTAGTCGCCGCCGCTGCCCCGCGCCGCCCCTACCTTCCATTGGCTGTATCCGAGGAAGCCATGTTGGGAAATTCGCTTAACGATTTATTTGTGTACGGATCGTACCACCGAACAGTCGCGTACTCGATCGCGTATCGCGGTTAGAAATAGAACGCGCTTGAAACTCATTTGAAAGCCGTAATTGTCACTGTCCATGTAAATGGCTCTACGGAAATATGTATTGGAAAGGCGGCCGGTATTGTCTGTTCATGGACCGTCGAATTTTATAAGTCCGTTATGATAACAAAGCGTTGCGGTTGCCCAATAGGAGCTATCACACTATAGCGATCGACGCTCGCTCGGATTGACACATCAAACCGCCAGTCGCTGGTACGAGATTACCATCGAAATACATTCGAATCGTAATCGACACACCGACGACGATCGTCACGGTACCGCCTCATTGAAGCTGCCAAATACCTCTCTAGCTCCTTATTGGAACTCGATAGACACATCCCAGTTTAAATAATAACTATTATACTTCATTTCTGACAGCTTCATGAATATAATAGAGTGAATTACACACCGTGATATTAAATACGTTATGTCAAATATGCGAAGGCAGTGTAAAATGTAATAATTAGGTTGTTCTGACGTTGATAGATAGGCCAGAATATTGTTTAAACTGTACATTGACTGTTTACTAAGCAAAAACTGTTTGAAACTATATGTAAATAAGTTAGGTGATGTTTCAATTCGGTTTGTAAAAGACATAACACGATGACTTGTGACGATATCATCAAACACCCTCCATATTTTAATATATTTGCGTCCGTAATATTAGTATTGGTATTGAGTAACGTAAAAGTGACAATAATAGATGATGCTATGAGCAAACTGCTACAAGACTGTTATAGAGCCCTAACTTTCTTAAGCTTGTAAGGGGTAGGTAGAGGCCTACTAAAGAGAACCATTTCATGATTAGAGAAATGGGCAGGTGTAGGCAGGGTGTGTATCTCTTACAATACATACCTACTTATGTGTGTGTGTATCTTTACATACCTACTTAAAAGACATTACGAAAAGTCTTATTTACACAATGCTAAGACTAGCTTCAAAACCTTCTAATGCGTGCATCATAGATGCTATTATCAGGTGAAGGTCTTATCTCGATATTTTATAATGAAGCTAGCATTAAAATCCGCACATACTAATCAGACGTTTAATTTATTGGCTGCACTTGGAAACAATAGAAATGATAAACATCTTAGTCGTGTTTAATAGACTACCTACTCTAAATCCCAATATTATATCGGAATATGTGTGTGTAAGAACTATTGTATGTGTGTTGAGAGTGTTAGGCAGACTCTATAGAACCCCTAGGTGAGGCCGCAGTGGTACCCGAGGGCTTACCCGGGGCTCCCAACCGTAGTCTGTTAGGTGTAGGATACGTGCGGTTTTTAGTCTGTAGGAGTCCAACATAGCGTTCGTGTAGGATTTTCTTCACATTAAAAAAGCTTAGTTGCATCCAAATTTTCTAATGAGGACAGTCCAATAACCACTTTTGGGCCTGATTGTCGAAAAAGGTCTGGTCAGGGGTAGCGTGTATAAAAATCCTTATGAAAGTAGAAGCAAAAGTTGTACCTATCTCACAATCGTAGCGAGAGGGAAGCCCTACTCTCTGCATACCCCGATGGGAGACATGCATGATGTTTTTAAATATGCATGTATTGTATACTGCATTTCAATAGCGCAAAAATGTAAACAAACACATTTGATCCTATATATCCATAGTTACTTGCAACTGAATATTTACTCTGATTATATTCCAGTATCCATAAGTCATACCAAATAACTTCTTTATGACTGTTTATTTTCATTTAAAAAATTTTCTCAGGATAGTAAAAAAATCAATGATTTGTCAGACTATATATTTCTACTCATAGGTCGTAGACAACGATTGTCAAAACATAACATGTTTACATTATTGCCAGATCGGGTAGGATTGGACTATACCACCTTTTTCTATTGCTATCTGATCTAATAAACTCTTTACAGGCTAGTTGACTAATATAAAGACACGTATTGTTCGACTTTATAAAATCCAACAACTTAAACACTTACTATAATCGTGTAGTGTTAAAAAGCCGAAGGCAAGGTTACATAGGCTTACTAATCGGTAGGTCGTGAGTTCAGATTTGCTCGCAGCAAAACATTGAGACGTTCGCGACACCCAGGCATGCTTATTTAGCTAAATTACTTAATATGGATTAATGAAATAGGCCCTTAGGCAATCATGAGCAGTATGGCACATTTCATTTGCAATTTAATTATATTTTTTAGATAAAGCTTATCAATTAATATAAACAAAGAAAATATTCATCTTTCTATCCTGCGTAGGTAGTCATTGTTTGCAACAAAATTGATAAGAGACATCTATAGGTTTTATAATTATTTATGTTAAAATGAACTTTTTACACAATTATTTGTAAAGAATTATGTAGGTACTGATTTAAAAAGAACAGTATATATTATGGTAATAAATGATGCTATGGTGACCTTTCCTCCATTGCTATAAGATCTTAGCGCTGAGAGAGGAAATATAAAACAATATGAAGAATTGCCAATCGATTTTTAAAATGTTGAAGTATTTATAAGCTTATACTATAATACAGAAACAGGCCCATACGTAATTCACGCACGCTCCCCATTATGAGCGGGATCACACCCGAAACCCCCCAAAGACGCGGGATAGCACGCGAAACACCCCTAAGCGAGGCCGCAGTGGCGGGCGTGGGTCTTTTGATAGTCCTGGGACATCCTTCCGAGGGCTTACCCAGGATTCCCAACGTCCCAACCGTAGGCTGTTGGGCGTAACGTGAGGTTTTTTAGTCGGTGGGAGTCCGGCATAGCATTCATGACAGATTTTCTCTCACATTAAAAAAAAACTTATACACACAAAACCAAGTACTTAACCCGTTTCAAGGCAGTGCAAGAGCTTTAAACTTAAGACAGGTGTAACGCGTCAAATTAAATACAACCTGCCTCTAAATTACACAAACGAGGCGTCAGTGCCGCGAAATTACAAAGTACTCTGGGAATTATGTCCTGGAGGCGACTAAACGCTGATAATTCTACCTCGGAATGCTTCTTATAACGTTTGAATTTGCATTGAATGGCAAAGGACACTGCGGGCGTTTTCAAAAGTCAGGCACACAGATTACCGTGCACTGTTGTGTCAGCTACTAAAAGCATACTACACCTCATCTCTGAACTCTGTGCTACTTATGCGAGTTGTTGAAAACCCTTTTTGGAATATATTAAGTTAATGTAAGGTTCACAACTGTTCGAGCTTTAATTTACCTTAACCCAGACAACGTTTTGTATGACGTAATGTACAATTTCGTAGTCGACAATGATTACGAAATGAGTTGAATATATTTTATAGTTACAAAGTATTTTGATATTAAAATCGGAAAATAATACATAATAGCCCATTGTTAGAACTCATGGCTGTATTTGTAAATACCTATTACAAAATTAAACAATTTACAAAATTATGTTGTAAATTAATGTCTAGACACTTGTATTAGTTAATCATGTAAAGATTGTAAGTATGATTATAGTTTTTCATAATTAAAACTAGCAATAATTGCTTTAGAAGTTAATTTTTGAATTACAAGGTTTGAAAAGGTCCTCAAAATGTTTCTTTTGATAAGATTATATGACAGGGGGATTGCTTAAAGCGATTAATCAAGTCGAACAGGTGCACAAAACAGTGCAAGTGAATAAGTGCTCGGGGTCCTAAAGTAAAGCTGCGCTCGTGGAAGTCATAAATACGATGGCACCTGCCTTTTACCGAACCCCTCAATACACAGTACTATCCTCACATAATTAGCTCACATTTGTATAGAATAGTACGCACTATTCGAAAATGTGCAAAATTAACATTCAATTCGTAAAAGTAATTTATGTTCGGACGTGGTTCAGAAAATAGAAATGAGGATTTAAAAGAAGGAAGGTACTCAATTACAGGTGTTTCCAGTATTGAATGTATAAGATACTGGAATGATTAACTGTTGCAAACAGCTTTGCCAGTGACTCATTTACCAAAACATGCCCGTAGTTACAATAACGTATGCTAGAAGCGCCATAAAACATAGCTATGGTACTTCAAAATAATGGTTCAAGAACTTTTTAAATCAGTTCAGTGGTTTCAAGGTTTATCGATTACAAACTAATCTTTTCACTTTATGGTTTTAGTGTAGCTGTGATTTCACAAAAGACTTTTTCATAAAACAACTCTAGCTAGATGTATTAGACAGACGCTAGAAAGAAGCACAGTCCGGTGCAATGCGCAGGAGTGCGAACGATGGTCTGCAGGGTCGGCACGGGTCAGTTCGCACAGTTTAGCACCGCGTCATATTTATAATTACGGCAGGCGGGCACATGCGCGCTAGGCACTCTCCCGCGCTGCGCCCGCGTCGATAAATCAAAATTTTAAATCACCGGTGGGCGTACCAAACCGCTCGGCCAACGCCGAATAAAATGAATTAAAAATAAAATAATGCGAGGGGGCCGAGCGCGTCCTGAGAAAATTTAAAGATATTTCGCTTTAGTTTTTTTAATTAATACCTTGTTAAAATTTAATATTGAGGGCTCATACGTTATTACAATGGGTGTGCAGGAGATTTTAAACTGGCTTTCGGTAACTTATTGAAGCTGTGCCCCGTTTAATTGGATCATTTTTAACGAGAAATGATAACATTCGATCACGGATGAGACGAGATCGTTACGGGGATTGGCCGTTCTTGCAAATTTCTTGTGAGATTTAAGTTGAAGTAATTTAGTTGATGTATTCATATTCTCAGCGTTTCACGGTATGAGCTTTCAATGTACGGAGGCCCTTTGATATATTTATAGTCGGTTCTCACAGTTGGAATGTGTATATTAGACTCCGTCACGTACAAACGCGAGACGATCAAAGTAGACAAGCATTAAACGCGGTCCCACACCGTTACGGTCTTGTCAAATTTTAGCCGTTTAATTTAAAAACCATCTCATAATTTAATAGTCTTATTTGGTTTATTTATAATTAAGTTTGGGCTATACTATGAAGTACTAACAGTAGATAGAAAGAAACCATAGTATAAGATAAGTCGAATTAGTGAGTAGACGTTGAAAATAATTCCTCAAATTAATAAATAACTTCTGTTTTGGTAGGGAATAAAATAAAATGAACGTTTGCATTAAAATGTATGGTAAATAATACACATTCAAAATAAGTTGAACGAATTACTATTGAATTTTGACGGCGAACGAGCCACTAGTAGCTATAATTATGCACACACGTTTTAGAAGCATTCTTTTTTGCCGAACTTACTTTTCGAACAGGAATCTTTTTTAAAAGATCATTTGAAATATTGATTTTTTTTAAGGAATGGCATCCAAGCTAATTTAGGCCCGTATCAACAACAACCTAATCATTCTCCGGTACGTTAACCCCGGGGTCAGGGGTTTCCACGTGAGCTGAGCTGTCGGTTGGTAGTTGGCAGCCTACTCACTCTTGACAGCAGCTCATACTGACATAATGTTGACGGGTGGTTCTTTAATAATTTCTTTCAATCGTCACTGCTTAGTGACCAGGAATGTTGTTTTTTTTTTATTGTTGAACTTATACCGGCTGTATATAAGTTGCATAGACGTTACGCTTCAAAGCCTAAGTCAACTCCTACTGATTTATCGGAGGAGGGTGAGGCTTCTGTGCAAAAAAATTCTGTATGGTTCAAGCTAGAAATAATGTTTATTATGTAAAAATTAGGTGTTTGTAGTATTCTTGAGAAATTTGGAATCAACATAAAATAAGTATTAACTTAACAATATTTCAAAATGATTTTCGATATCGATAGGTATGATGTAGCAAAGTAGTAATTTTGTCTTAAATCCTCATCGACAAAATATTTTGACATCATAAATTAATATAATTATACCTGTTATTGATGGGCTAACTATAGTTTATGAGTTTACCATATTCTATTGTATTAAAAACATGATTAATGAACAGTATTTGCAATAAAGCTCAAAACATCTCGACCTTCGACATTGATATACCTGCTTTGTACAACCTCCAAGTTATTCTGATAATGGAACAGTAAATTTGCATTGTAATTCTCAGATTAAACCTACTTTTAATTCTGTAATATTAGTTTAGAATAGTAGTGCGTGTAACTGTATCCATAAATAATTATTAATAGCTCTTTTTAAGGCGATATCGCGGTGGTAGCAGATGTGTGCCGGAAATTCTGGGTTTACCTGGAACTCCTAGCCATAAGCAGAACGCCGTGCAGTTTTAGAATGTGGGAGTCCATGCGGTGATGTCATGGACTCCCTCCTTCTAAAACAGCACGATGCAAGTGCATGAGAATCCTCAGCCGTGCCCTTATGGACTTAGGCCTCTCTAATTATTATGAAGGAGGTATTGATCTGACAGGATGGTACAGGGTTTGTTTCGAGTTTTCCTTTACTTATTTATCCGATTGTGAGTATGGCTTGTTACTCGAAGATGTTAATATTACCCCACTATACTCTATTACGTATAAGTAACTAAGTTGTCAGCCTAAGTAGTAATTTACAATAGTAAAAACCTACCATGACACATAAACTCCTTTTGTAAATATAATTTATACTGCATTTTTAAATAAGATTAAATTAGTCTACTAGTTTTATTTATCATAAAAGTTACAAGCACAAACCAGCTGATTTTATATAATAGTTTATTGTGGAAAGCTACAAGGGCAGGCAGGTGGATGGCCCGGAGGTCGCGCAAGGTGGATGCCATTTTGGTTTATTACTTCTTGCTTATTGAGGTTTACATCGATAAAATAACGATCGACTCAAGTAGGTGCCTAGTACCAATACTTGTTTAAAACCTTATCTTTGTCTATAGTCTAATTCAATAATAATCTTACTAATTATAATTATTATAAGGGCGAAATTTGTGACTGTGGATGTTTGTTACTCTTTCACGCTCGAACGGCAGAACGGATCTGGCTGAAACTTGGTACAGGGATAGATTGTGGTCGGGAATAACACATATGACACTTTTTATCCCGGGAATAAGTTCCCGAAGGAAGCGGGAACAGGAACAAATTTTACGCGGGCGAAGCTGCGGGCATCAGCTAGTAGTTTTATATTTGTTTCTACTACCCTGTTCACCAGTTTGTAGTATGCCATATCTCTTGCCACTAAGTATTTAAGTAAATAATAGATCAAACTTCTAGAAAAAGAAAAGTCTGCAGAGTAAACAGAGCGACAAATTATTAAATTACCTGTGTAAGGTAAGTCTGCATAGAACGAAGAAGGCATCCATATTTAAGAGGCTCTGAAGTATAAAATATAATTTATATTCCTCCATGTAGGTACCCTAAGTGACCGTGAAATGACATTAGAATAATATCAGCTTCTTTGTGAAAAAAATTAGCAAATTTATAATTTTGCTTGCAACACTTAAACGTTTTCACTTCACTATTTCATTAATGAATTAAAAATTAAGTACAATGTTTCTTTTTATGTCTAGATTTTTACTGCAGATATTTATACTGTATGTTTTATGTATTTTTTTTCCCATACAAATTATAGTATATGTAAAAAAAAGAGATGCGCAAATTGAAAACGCAACTACCCACAACGAAAGAAAAAGTCGGGATGTTCGATTGGTAAACAAGGGTGGCCTGTTTCACTATAACAATACGGATTAATTATCGGCCGAAATCGACGACTCAAATATACCTGTCACGAGTGTATAACGTCGTGGTCCAATTTATATGGTCCCTGAACAATGGTAAAAGCGGTAAACACAATGGCAACGGGTGCAAAATGAACAAAAGAAGAGCGCGCCCGCGGCGGGAGTTACGCTCGTCACACATGGATATTGTAATGCTAAACATTTTTCAGTACAAGATTCTGCTATTATAATTACTGCAGACCTGATGATCCTGGAAATTTGACAGTAATTCACTATTTTAAAAAGTTTAATCATTTCTATGCCATAAAAGTCGTCAGTTGTGCAGTTTTCTTCAAATGGGGTACAAAGTCTTAAACCCAGTTCTGTATAACCACAGAATTAAAGCCTATTTTTGTCCAAATCAGGTAAGTGAGACAAGGATAAATAAAAAATATCTTTTTTTCACGCATGTAACTCATGTTATTTAACATTTGGTAAATTATCAATACACAAACTATTTCTCAACGACCCTCTTGTTTTTTTTGGAACATATTTTTCTATCAACTATATGTATGCACTAATTATATTACTATGAAAACGATTGTCTTATGTAAATGGGCAGGGTTGAAATGCATGCGAACCGTGTGCCGCACGCGCGGGCCTGACACGCGGACCACCAAGTTGCGACAACCCTTGATTCACTGATGTCTATCCTAGGGTTGACACTTTTTAGAATTGTTTAATACAAATGTCTAAACAAACAAGCTATTTAAATTCATTGCTAACTTTTATTTAGTCACAGCTTTTGCAACTTGTAAGAAAAATGTTTTATCTACTTTTGATTTGGCAGAGAATACTTGTACATAGTATATTTTCATCATCGCTTGAGATTTTAAATTGCAATTAAAACTGATCACCAATTGGGATGGTCTGGTTATAATAGTTTGATCGTTTGATGTAAATTATTTTAAAATATATATCAAATAGGCGTGATGTAAAGAACAAGAGACAACCCTAGGTAAGCGGCGTGGCGGCAGCGACAAGCGTAGCATTGTTAGGCAGAGGCCGCCCTCAGCCCTGAATAAATACATTCATATTGCCACTCTAAATATCTGCGATCGATGCTCCATACGCCTCTCAAATGCCGACGCAACACAAAAAGTACGATCATCCATTAAACACATCGCATTAAAACCCTTTTATTTAATTTTGTTGCAGTATTTAAGTACCTAACCTATTAGTACCTAGTAGGTATTCCATATTGCCAATTTTTGTTTGTAATTAAATGTAATTACATATTAGTAATTTTTTGAAAATGTGTTTGTGATTTCCGTCAGTCCCTAACTTTAGCATAAAATAACACCAGCTAAAGCTGTTTACCAACAACAGTTCAAACATTTAACACTAACAACTCATTCGATCGACCTCCCGCGTTTAATCGCGCTAAATCTACCGCATTGCTTCACATTCACGCGCCAAAATGTGCAGAAAATGGAAAAAACATGGCGCTAAACCGCGAAACCGTATGTATTTAAACGCCGAATTCGAGATTCCGATTCTCAAAAAGCGGCCAGCGTTCGGTCATTTAAATTTTTCCAAAACGTGAACACAATGGAACAGAAAGATGGTTATATTTTTGTTTTACTTTTTAATTTTAAATATAAAAAAGGTATTCGGTTCGCCAAGGGCTGTCACATCATTCCAGCGCTGCTAAGTGACGCCGGACGCACGTCAGTCCCCTGGATATGTTTTATTTTCATACGTATCGGACTGACTCGACTTGTTTTTTGTTATCATAGTTGTTGTACCCGAGTCTTATACCTAATACGGATATTTTTATAATTGTTTGTCATGTGAATCTTTGTAAGGTTTCTGATTTTATTGGGATTCTTTACCTTTAAACTGTAACTGTTTTTACAAAAACTAATATCAGCTTATCGACTGTCTAAATATTTTAAGTAGATGTGGTGCAAAAATTTTGTACACAATGATAGAATCAACTGTATTTAAGTTATTAACTAATTTTAAAACAAAATTAAAAACATGATGTATAGGTAAGAGTCAAAGAGTCAAAGAGTTCATCAATATAGTTTTCTCTTATTGACCATTCTTTAGAATGGTCAATAAGAGAAAACTATATTGATGAGTGATAACACTTTTAATGTTATTTTCTAATAATTATGTATGCTACTATTAATATTTAAGCTCCCGGAAGTACATAAGATCCCGAACAGATCATTTTAGTGATAAATTGATTAAAAGTGTAACTGTTTATCTGTAATTGGGAAGCAAGCTAGTATCACGCTAAGACAATAAAGGCGAGTGCTTACAAGCGGCACACCGCATCTGTACACGATTGACGTGAGGCCACATGACGCTAAAAGGTCTATTGTATACGAAACGCTCGTTACAACCCTGCCCGACCGGTCTTTAACACGCTTGGACAATGATCACTCTATACATAGTAGCTGTTCATCTTCGTTGGTGAAACATGCCTTGCATTAGAGAAATTAATTGCCCCATTAGTTTTAATTGCGTTCAAGTCATAAAATCGTCATTTGGAGCGTGTTTACCAGCAGTAAGATATTAATAAGCGTGACAAAGAATAAAGCCATAAAAAACTTTCCAATTAGTAACCATTTTACAAGTCATATGTACATACTGGAACATGTAAATACATTACCCAAATATAAACCTTCCCAGTCACTAAAAGATTATGCTAAACCGCAGCTCATTAAACAATTCACGTGGGTAAATACTGTCACAGTCGATAAGGCTATCGCATCGCGATGCGTGATCTTACATCGCGGATAATATCGGATTGCGTCAATTACGCGATCCTGCGCGATCGTGCGATACATACAAATGTATTGTATGCAACGACCTTTATTTAGCGGATGAGTCGAAGCTCTTGTACGACAGCTTTTCAGAATCAGTACTATAATGTTTATAAAAAGCTCTGTCTGTATGATTTTGATATTTAAACTTTAAAATAATATTTTACCTGTTTGATATTTATTTGTGACAATCACAGTTTTTTAGTCTGACGTAAAAACTCCAGTAGATCAGCATAATTGCATTTGGTTTGGTTAAGCATAAGCGAAATTTGTTTTAATTGCCAGCAAAATGTACTTCAAGGATTATTTTATACGATGAAGTATGTACCTACCATTACACTAACAATTGCCGCCTAGTAGTTTAAATAGAAACAAAACAAGTCTACGTAATTAAATCGTACACGATTAAAATAGAATTATTGCATGTACATTTTCTGAATGATTCGTCTTAACCACATCCGTAAGGATTTATTACATGGGTAATTATACCGCAAGATATTTTACAAAACGCCAATTTGATCCCCATCAAGACTAACTGGCTTGTAAACGTATATATTATTACGTCTAATTCAACAAGACTATATTAAACAAGACTATTTTACTACCTTTTACTACCCTTTGATGATGGACCTAGTCTGTAATTAAAAAGATACAGGTCTATTCAACTTTGAGTTTAGCAAGGAAATTCAATGAAACGTTGTAGTAAATATAGCCAAATTATCTTTGCTTTTTTTTATCTGAGGGAAAATTCATCATGGATGTTATGACGGACTGCTACTAACTAAAAAACCTCACGTAACGCCCAACAGCCTATGGTTGGGAGCCCCGGGTAAGTCTCGGAAGGATGTCCCAGGACTCCCAACAAATTATCTTTGCTAGAGACGTTGGCCCTCGAAATAAAACTGTAATTCATTTGAAAATAACTTTATGTTTTTAATGAAGACTTTCGATCTGTATTTATCTGTCTTTTATATTCTTCTCCATATAAACTATAATAAATGTCTTAAAATGGTTTACTGAGAAAGTTTTCAGTTTCAAATATTAATATAAGGATTACATTATCTGTAATGCAGTGGCCTCAGACTAAAAGAATAACATGGGGTTATTCTTTAAGGCTGAGACAATGGCATAATATACCGTTTCATTGAATGTTTTCATCAAATTACAAAATAAAAAAAATCCTGCATTACATATTCGTTCCAGACAGTTTTCTACCAATAGAAATGGGAGTAAACTATCAGATTCTAATTTGACCAGACGTAGACGTGGTGGCGGCCGCCTCGTTTGTTCCATTTATCGAAACAGTAGCGAGGCCCAGACACGGAAGTGACCGGGAACCAAGTAGGTCCGGGTGGCTTGTACTCGTGGCGCGTGGGACGACATTACAACGTTGACAAAACACTCGCCTTTACCCGGCATTCACCGGTTCGTGAATATGGCTATATTGAATTTGCTACTTAGAATAGAAGGCTAAAGTAACTGACTTTTTAGAGGGTACAAGATTTTTTTACTCTTTAGGTATAGAGCAGGTCAAGAAATTGTATTGCGAAAGCCTCGTTCTTATTGAGGCTGCAAACCATCTGCAAACTGTGTAAAACAAGGGATAAGAAATTAATATCGTAATTTGTTTATCTTCCATAAATGGTTTATAATGATTTTTTCGTAACAATTTCTCTGGGTCGTCAATTTTTAAACAAAAGACTTGAAAACTTAGACAAAAATAACTGGTGAAAAATCTTTCCACCATTACAAAACAGTAGACACAAAATTAAATTAAATTTTCAGTGTGCGCTTTTAAATTGTATGGTTTAGAACTTTCGCCCTAGGGTTTCGTATCACCCGACATATGTAACACTAGCCAGTAATCGAAAATCGAACGTATTAAATATGTTTATAATACTGTGTTGGGTTAGTCCAGGAGCCGTGCCATTAGTCAAGGAGACATCGTGGACGTACCCGACAATTTGACCGCGGCGCGCACTCGCTGAGCGCAAAGTAAATTGCGGGTTGCCACCTCACATCGCGCCACCATTTTTTTATTATTTGTATTTAT
Organism: Miltochrista miniata; assembly: GCA_933228765.1. Classification (NCBI taxonomy): domain Eukaryota; kingdom Metazoa; phylum Arthropoda; class Insecta; order Lepidoptera; family Erebidae; genus Miltochrista; species Miltochrista miniata. Next base: position 30,490,906 of record OW121752.1, on the reverse strand, counting down.
AAAGCATTTGGATTCTAATTATATTGAAGGTGAGTGTAAACTGTGATTCGAGTAATGCTTTTTGGAACAGTTGGCGCTGCCGAGCGCTGACGGGTTAATGACAGCCCTCGCTTCCTGCTATGTTAATACACTAGAGGAAGTCAATACGACCGCATCGCATTATTTATTAGATCGAGTTTTTGTTTTGTTTTCTCGGCATGTTCGGTAGCAGGCACTTACCCGTCTGTCAGTCTGGACGAGGCTTAGGCCAGATTATAACGTAATACGGTTGTTTGCTTGTCCGTGATGCCATTCAAACGGTTGCTTAATGCGTTTAATTGCTGGGCTACTATAAAAACTTAGTGATGAATATTTGACATACCTACAGTAAGTTTTTATTGACCAGTAATCGCTTATGATTCGATTCTCAGATGTGTTCTTTTTTATTTGAAGTAAGAAGGATTTACAAAGTATTTACTTCGTTTTATTTCATACGTCTCCTACGTATGAAATAAAACGAAGTAAATACTTTGTATTGATGTAGATATATATAGAATATAGATGGATGGTATGGTGGATATACCCAAGTGTTGGTGACCCCCGTCGTGCTCGTAATATTGCGGGCACTTCTTTTACTAGGCCCAACAACTCAAACTCTATATTGGCAAGCTGTAGTGAGGTTGACATAATGGACACTGCAATGACAATACTGAAGACTTTATAAACCTTACGGTTAGATCTGATAGGGATTTTCTTCCGCGCACGCTTAGGTTGTGGAATGATCTCCCTGCCTCGGTTTTCCCAAACTCCTACAGTACCCCATACTGTAGGAGTTTGGGAAAACCGAGGCAGGGAGATCATTCCACAACCTAAGCGTGCGCGGAAGAAAATCCCTATCAGATCTAACCGTAAGGTTTTTTTCAAAAGGGGTCTTAGAAGATTTTAACAGGGTCGGCAGCGCGAGTGTTGCACCTCCGGTGTTGCAAACGTTCATAGGCTGCGGTGACCACCGGTCCTTCTGGTGGGCCGTATGCTTGTCTGCCACCTTAGCGGTATAAAAAAAAAACCTTGTAAAATGGGTAAAAAATGGAAGGCACTGGTTGAGATGCCTCTTCAACGCAAATTCAGGACTCTTTGAACAGAAGAGGATATCAAGCCCAGAACCCACGGCCCAGCGGATTATGTTACGTTGCTGTTCAGTTCAGTGCAAAATCTCTTATTTCGAGGATACAAGATTTAAAGTGAAAACTTTCATACAATCTATACTGATATTATAAAGAGGAAAGATTTGTTTTTTTGTTTGTTTGTAACGAATAGGCTCCGAAACTACTGGACCGATTTGAAAAATTCTTTCACTGTTGGAAAGCTACACTCTTTGCGGTGAACAAAGACTATATTTTATTCCCGTATTCCCACGGGAACGGGAACTACACGGGTGAAACCGCGTGACGTCCGCTAGTCTTACAAATGCAGGATTCTTAGCATCAATCTAGTTTAGTTATTCGACACTATGTGGTGCTGGTCGCCTTACTAGCTTCCTACCATCGATTGATTATTTCGTCTAAGTCTTTCTCTATACTCATAACAAGAAGCCGTGAGACGGTCTCACCCGACTGCCCCTCTCTAAAACGTTTATTGTGAAAGTGAAAGTTCAATCCGATTGACGTTGTCATTTTTGTTTTATTTCAAACTTTGAACAGATGATCCACGTGACCTAGTGACGTAGTTTAATGCAACAGAGTCACAGACAACAGACAAGCGTCTCGCTATAAGCTCCTCTGCAATCTTTTTTACAGAGAGGGGCTAAAAGGTTGAAAAAGCTTAATCAAAGTTCAATATCCTAAAGACGTTCACCATATTAAAGGTATAGAAGTGTTGATTGCAATGATGCTGTCGGGATGATTGCGTCGGTTCCCGCGCCGTGCAATTTGAGGTCCTAAATCATTGGAGACGTCCGCGTCTGAGCAACGGCTACCGATAAATAACACCACTACCGTGCAAACCGATTAGTATAACAAGAGAATCATTCATTTTTAAATGGGATACAGCTTTTATAAAGCTATTATACCAATGAACATTAGAATGAATATTTGTGCTTAAGTTGTTCTTATACAGTAGCTTCTAATATCTGCAAGCAAAGTCACCTGTTCCGAAAAATTTCTCTAAAAATGAGATCCTACTTTTCGTTTCGTATTAGCCCCTCTCTATAAAATAGAGTGCAGGGGGGCTTATGGCTGTTGCATTAAACTACGTCACTAATCACGTGGATCATCTGTTCAAAGTTTGAAATAAAACAAAAATGCCAACGTCAATCGAATTGAACTTTCACTTTCACAATAAACGTGTTAGAGAGGGGCAGTCTGGTGAGAACGATCTCACGGCTTTCATGTCTGATTAGGCAGCTGTCTAATGTTAGTATTTTGTTAACTTTATATGGTAAGCACATAAAGGGATTGTAGTAGTATCAGTCTAGGTATATACCTAGACTGAATGTAAGTTAATATCAATATGATATTAACTTACATTACATAGCCTTGCCTTTTACCCCGAAGGGGTATGCAGAGGCACACGCACCTGTACTGTAGGTATTTCAAGGTACATTGACATTTAAAATACAAAATTCATACTATATTGCAAAATACGAAGATAGGTTTAACACTAGTAAAACTTACTACCTTATACTACAGTATAAAGAAAATGCTTATACACACAAAGTAATCTTTCCTATTTTAACCGACAAGAGACCTACGCACCCACCCTTTCAGAGACATACAGGTCTCAAACATTTTAATCCACAAGAAATTGATTTAAAAAAAAACTAGTTAGTGCATTCAATTGCCTTTCCAAATTTGAACTTACTTACATTGTAGCATAGCTCTTGTAGGATTGAGGCATGAACCAGGCGAATAATCGATTCTCCCCGGTCTGTGGCGTGAAATCGGGCGCGCGCTCTCATTTACAATCGATCGCCATTTACTCGAACACCTGATTCGATTACACGAACCCTTATACTATAAATAAATCGATGCTGACTCAATACCGTGTTAGACATGCTAATAAAGGTATTTTAATCCCACTAATATTATAAATGTGAAAGTTTGTGAAGGTGTTTTGATGTTTATACGAGTATGTTTGGATGTTTGTTATTCAATCACGCTCTAACGGCCGAACGGATCGAGCTGAAATTTGGTACAGAGATAGTCTTATAGTCTGGAATAGCACATATGCTACTTTTCATCCCGGGAATATGTTCCCACGGGAAGCGGGAATGGGTACCGAATTTCGCGCGGGCAAAGCTGCGAGCGTCATCTAGTTCAGAATATTTTGGGAGGAGTGTAGCCTAAGAATAGTTTAAATGTAATAGTATTTATGGACTCGTTTCTTACATAACGTGATTCAATACAAAACTCGCTTTAAGTACGTTAACTTCAGGCATTTTCATTGTATCGTGAAGTTATTACCACGAAATATTTTTATTACAACAATTTACCAGAATTTTGTGTCATAACTTTTATAACCCTAATTCCTAATACCCTCGTTAACCCCTCGAGCTAAGCTAAATAAGTACAGTCTATGTTTTATTAGGGTGCCTTTATTACAGTACTTAAGGATATATCATATTAATCCTTTTTAATAAGAACAAGAAAGTAGATATTAACATATTTTCTAACCAACCAAAACTACAAAAATCTATCCAATTTATCCAAACATATTTTGGATGGCATCATATCTATAAAATACTAGCTGATGCCCGCAGCTTCGCCCGCGATGGCGCTGTATGTGAAATTCTTCCTGATTTTTTTTGCTATAAACCTCACGGAGCCCGAGACCTTTCCAACGCATGCAAAACCGTGGAAATCGGTTCTTGCGTTCTGGAGTTATAGCGTCAGGAAGGAAAACCCGACTTATTTTTATATAATAGATAATATCAAAATAAGTCAAATGCTACAAAAAAATTCTAGCATATTTTGACAAGAACAATTCTGTCTCTATTAATTTATGGCCTACCACAATGCCCATTTCCTCAATATTAATATCAACATTAATTATATCCCAATATCCTGACAATACATGTCACGACCACTGGCGCCTAAGACAGGTACAAAACTATAAAAATACTAACAATACAAAAACTGTCAATCCCACAGAAAGGTGAAAAAAAAATTAAATTTACAACACCTCGGCCACCGGTATAAAAATCCATAAAATACTATTTTTCCTTACAAAATTTAGTGATATGTCAAACTTGTTCGACGTACTAAATAAAAATATACGAAATACTGTAGAAAAAAATAAACTGGTCTCTTTGGGTTATTGCTAAAACAAGGGAAGGTTACCATATCAATCAAGGCGTTGACAAAAGTGTATTTTTTTCCTTGTGCCCAAGCTGTGGGTAAAAAAAAGGTTCGTGTTTATGGAAATGCTATAAAAGAGAAGTGATCGTTGTGTGGACATACCTTTACAAGTAGCTTCACTTGTAGCAATGACTGTAATTATATTATAATTGAGTGGGCTCGCGGTATTTTTCAGGCTAAAGTTTTATTATTACTGTAGTAAAATAAATATAAATTGTGAACTTCTATATCAAAAACTGTTATTACAATAAACTTATCTTTTTATCTATAAGTAAATTAATGATAATCCTGGTACGTATTCTTAGTGATAATCTTTAGGTGTATATGGTAGTTTCAGTCACAACTCACATACATACAATTAATATAAGTATACATTGTGATAATTTTGTGTATGCATTACCAAACCCCATCTCTACATATGTCTTCTATTGCACCAGACTTATGGGTACAGACAGTTATGTGGGAATGTGTAAGGATCCTTTATGACAGTTTCCTGACCCCTGCCACGGGACAATCCCGCGTAACTCATTTTACGAGACTTTTGAGACATAAGTACATTTTATTTACAATATTTTAATTTTTTTAACTCTAGATAATTATGCAACAAACATAATCAAACTCCAACTCTACAGATATCTCTAACCACTGCACCAGACCCTCAGGTACAGACAGGTAGGTGGGAGTGTGTGAGGAGTTTAAACGTCAGTATGACAGTTCCCTGGCCCCCTGCCGCGGGACAGTCCCGTGTGTCACTCACTACATGAGACGTCAGCTAACGTTTTTTGCGCCAAGTTACAAGTCAACAATGTTTTTGAGTTTACGACGTCATTATTTTACTAACAAAGTTTGCATTACTGTATATTATAAACAAGATTCTTTAAACAAGCGTCGCTCCATTTCTGTTGAGCCAAAATGAGAACTACCTACTCATAAAATATATATTCTTTTTGATCTAGGCGGAACCCGTACCTACAAATCATAGTCTTTCTTGAATTGAATAACGCAACATTTGAATGAAATTATTGGTAGTGAGTAAGTATAAACACAAAAATGATTTAACCGAATTTGGCGTGTCAGTTTTTCGACTATGCGGATAATATACAAATAGTTGGAGCAACTAGGTACCAGCCTTTTCATACCAACAATGATTCGTATATTATCGTCGCTGAGAGAGACTGCACAGATAATCCCGCCAAAATCGTCAAACCAAAAACATCCTTATTAGAAAGGCAAGTCCGACTCTACAACTTTTTGGGACAATTTTGAAATGTCATGGAGCTATTTTGAATACTGGCACTATATTTTTTTTATTGCCAATATTTTTTATTACCCAACCTCATCAAAATGCTACTATAAATGCTTTTTAGTCAAAGAAAAATAGTTTAATATGAATTGTATATTATTTAAATAAAGCTAATCAACTTACCTTAATTTATCTATCTAAATGCAGAAAAAATCTAGTAAGTATAATGGTTAGGTATATTCAGATCTTTTCTTAATAATCTTACTTTAAAAATATTCATATGTTCATACCCTATCTATTAATATAAAGGGTAAAGTATATCTGCATGTTTACCCACAGGTGGTTACCTTAAATATCTTCCCGATTAACCAATATAATAGTACCGTCTTCGATTCAAACAATCCCTATAGGTAGGTGCTTGTAGTGGGTACAATGTAAGTAAATGGAAAGTGACATCAAAAATATTAGGAGTGGTAAAATTGAAGGGTGTCCAGTATGTCATATTCATATTGATAGGTATATGATATGATCTTTAAAAAAAGGTGTGAACAAGACTTAATGTAAAACGTGTAAGTTTTTAAGAATCGCTGGAAGTTTTTCTTTTGTACCATACGACATGATATTTACCGATATAAATTCTAAAATGAAATATATCCGTTATGTGGTTACGTTTTAGGCTTCTGTTTAATAGATAATATGCTAATTACTCTTGAAATATATTACATCAGGTGATGTAATCAAATCTTGCCACTTTATATCTATCATTTGAATTAGTGTAACGTATCATAGTATCGTTATAATTAAAACAACTTAAATCGAATGGTATGATAATAATATTGTGTCTTCTGTACATAGACAAGAGAAAGCAAAATGTGTGAACATTTACGGCAGTACCTGCTGCCATCTGTTGAAATATTGATGAATTACGACTGTTTTTGTTGCCTCTATAGCAAAAAACTGAAAAAAATTAAGTGTCTATACAACTACGTGGTTTTCTGCAGCTTTTTGGTACGGAACTCTGCGTGTACGAGTCCAAATTGGTTGGTTTTCATCATAATCGGAATCGGAAAACGGTGGTACGCATGCCTAATATCGCGACTGAGCTTACAAGTATGGTAAAAGTCGTGTTTGAGGTTTTGAACTCCTTAAAGTGTAATCTTTTTGACAGTTGTATACAAGAAGCTATATGTAAAATTAAGATCGCAGATTTATTAAAATACAAGATGATTTCAGCGTACCGGTTGTTTGTTATTATAACTTCCTATACATTTGTAAAACGAATACTTAACCCTTTTCATCAAGCCAATAAAAAAAATCTGCACGACGACCATAAATTGAAAATCGTTTTTTTTTCTTATGGTTTCCCGCTCTTTCCCACAAGTTTGGGCCACACGTACAGCCACAATTTATTCGACGGCTCGCAGTGATCGATGACCAACGAATCTTGTCCGGCCACCGAGAGAACGTAGCTACGATCACTTCACTACTGTTCTAAGCAATCAAAAATATTCTATCACCATCTTAATTGGACGGTTTTTAAATAATTGATTATGCAGTTATGTTTTTAATGTTTATAACAAATACAAATTTCTATATTGTAATGCTATCTTGCCATACAATAAAGTACCTATACAATAATATAATATAAATATATAGAGAGAATCTGACTGAATCAACAAAATCAACAAAGGGACAAAACTCTACCATAAAGTAATGAATCTAATTTGGACAATAGGTTTCCTTTTTCGCATGTTTTTGGACGTTCAGTAGTTAGAAGGTTATGAGACCGTTCCACCATCTGAGTTCAGAAAATACTTCCAACCAAAACGTACATTTTAGTTTTAATAACAATTGTATTTAAATAAAATGATTTATCAATCCTTTGTGTTGAAAAAAAAAACTACATATGTAAATGACATTGTATTTTAAATTAAAACAACAATGATGAGAAATAGGTTATAATATGAGACCTCCAACTAAAAATTTTAAACATCGAATAAATCGAATAGAGAAACGATAAAACTGTCACAACACTACGTATAAATTAAACGCAATTTATGACATCATAGCGATTAATAGATGAGGCAGACAGTATGGGACCAATTCCTGCCTCCACATTTAAGGTTACAGAGTAACCACTTTAATGGTACCTACCTATATTTGGAACCACTGTTCACCCATGAATGCCAAATGAACAAGGTTCTGTGACATGGGTGGTACTAATTTAACTTTTAAATATGTATTGCATGTTTTGTTAACCTATTATGTATTCATTGTACAGATTCTGAGCAATAAAAATGAATTGAAACGATTTTTTTTTGTAATTTATTTTGATGAATTGAATTTTATATATACACTGAATCGAGAGTTCGAATAGAAATATCATCGCACTGAAATCAAAATCACATAGCCTATAACCAGTGCACTATTAAAAATTTTCTATGCCTCATTTTTGTTTAGAAATTATTAGGGAAAATATGAACATAGTATTTGCCTCCAGATTGCTGCATTTTGTAGTCAAGTAAAAACAATAATGGTAGTCGTTACAAAGTGTTACCAGATTAGGTACTTATAATACTACAAAGTGAGTACAGTGTGTGGCCAAGTAACTATGAAAAAGAAAGTGTGGCCGTCACGGGCAGTAGGTATAACATTATTATGTTATAAAACAGTATAGAAGCCTACAAGTTGAACGGAAATCGCTCTCCTTCACAGTTCACGAACAGGCATCTACATATTTTCATTTAATATGTACTCATTACAATTAGACCTACCGTAAATATTAATATGCCTTCACTCACATAGCCCCAGTTACTTTTGGAGAAGCGAATATACCTTACTCAAGTAGGTACCTATATTAATATAATTGTATTGTACGTTGAGCCTTTTGCCAATAGAAGGATTTTCTTAAAAGAAGACGTTTTGACTCAACTCTATCTGAACTAAATTGAGCTACATACATTATAACCTTGTCCAATAAGATTGAGATGATTAGACGTATACTTTTACCTATATTCCTAATTACACATAAGTACCCAGTAGTAGTCCTGGGTTATCCTTCCGAGGGCTTACCCGGGGCTACCAACCGTAGGCTGTTGGGCAGGAAACGTGAGGTTTTTTAGTCGGTAGGAGTCCGGCATAACATCCATGAGGATTTTCCCTCACGTTAAAAAATAGTACCCATCATACATAGAAATACATTCAAACCCGTAACGAACATTTGCGGTACACACAATGTGTTTCGACTCCGGATTCAAACCTTAGCAACAGCAGTCGTACTAGCACAGCTTTACAGAGGCGCTCAAAATATACCCCAATGTTTTTACTGGAACCGAGAAAAATGTAGTGAAATATCCTACAATATTTTACAAAATAAAAACAAATAACTCTTGAAACATAATCCGAAACAAAACGAAAGCTACGTCCACACCCCGGTGTCCACTTATACGTGTCGGCTCCCGGCTCAGTCCGCAATATATTGCAGTCTATGCGCACCACGTAACAGTTTATAGTGCTCAAACGCAGGTTTTACTGCCGCGGTTAACATGAAAGTACTAACCCGTTAGGTAGGTACGATCTAGAATAATAGCGCGGTACCTCTGATTAAGTATTTAATATGAGTGAAGTGAGCTATCGATTGGAAAATCGATATAGTTTTCCCTTGAAGTTCGTGAGGAAGATTTTAATGGAAAACTCTCTAATGTAGCAAAATATAACTTTAAGAAATGCCTTGCCTGGCCAGCACGCTGCAATAAGGTCAATTACCCTTCCAAAATAACATTGTGAGAGTATTTGACTGATGGAGAAATTAATAAGCAATTGTTGAATTACTTAAGCTTGTGATACTCAATATAGTCTGAATTTCGAAAAATTCATCGTCTAATAATTTAATTTATATCAACGTTAAAAGAGCTTCATGAAGGAAAAGATCCCTACCTCCTTTTAATATACACTGCTGTCAATCATAAGGATATCACTACCATCAGTGTGAAACCTCATTTAGATCCAAAATGTTTATTGAACAAGTTATTGACCTTAACATTAAACATAATATTCAACTAAATGAAAATAAAACCTTTATACTAGTGTCCACTAATATTTCTGTCGGCTCCTGGCCTCTGAAATATACGACGGTTACCGCTCGTAACGTATAAAGCTCTTTATACGACTCATGCGCAGCTTTATTGCCAACTGGCCAACGTGGCTCTACGCGGGTCTACACATGATATATTATATGAATATTCATATCTAAACATACGTAAGTATTTTACCTATTTATTTTAAGTTGTGGAAATACCCATGTCATGATGGACTTCAACCAAGCAACTACCTACATGGTCCTGTTCGTTTAGTACCGAGCGTTTCGAGTAGCTCCTCGAAAGGTTGTTCTAGTAATCCCGGCGACCTAGGTTGTAACTATCGTTACGCTTTCATCACTCAACCGATTCTAATCAAATTTGAAACAGACGTAGAATATAACTTGAGAAAGAGCATGGGCATAATTTTAATCCCTGCAACAAGTTTCTGTGGGAAACGGGGTACAGGAAAACCTCACAACAAGGCCATTATCAAGTAATGTATTATTTTGCATGTAAATGTAATTATTTCGTGTGATATAGCGATGCGCATAATATTATATGATACCTACGAAATGTAGCAGGTCGTCAGCACCGGCGAACAAAGCTCGCCGCCACCTCCAGAGTATAATGTTAATTGTAATCTCGACTCAGTAATAAATTAAATAATTAAAGAATAAAATCCTTATTTCACTTAAATATAATTACTTCAAAAGCAAAACTGATATTACTTCTAATATCTTTTATTCCTAACATGATTTTATTTATTCAAAATAATGCAAAAACATATCATTACTTTTAATCTCTTCATCAGAAACAGTAAAACAAAATCTTCAGACACCTTAAAAAATGGCTAACTTCAGAATTTGTATTCAAAATACAAATATCTGCAGCTAGCAACACAAATTCAGCAGTCCATAATATGTGTATAATTTGAATAAGGAACCATAAAACTGAATGAACCGTTTGCACACAAGCAGCTCCACAAACCCGCACATATGTTTACTAGCCTTTATTGTTCTAGTTATTTCATTAATTAATTTGTGAAATATAGCCTCCCGTATTATGCAAACGGTAATACTTCTTTAGCACAATTGTTTTAGCACAAGGTTGCCCATATTAGGAAAAATAATTGTATTTTGTCCGCACTTTAGAGTGCTTATTGTTTAGCAGTTTCCCACTTGATTTTCTAATTTATGTCAAGTGCAAATGTAATAAGCTGGTTTAATTATTATGAATATTATTGTTTTAATTCATTGTTGCAGTGAGCATAAAGTGTATTGTCCAATTAGCTACAGCAAGGTCGTTGTTTCTTAACACAGTTAATTGCCAACACTCGCCGTGTAACAATTTTGTTATAATTAATTCTATGAAGGCATTTTCGTAGATTGATGGTTAAATTATGCCATCTGCTAACCAGAATGAACGCTGAATCTGTATAACATCTGTAGTACCACAGTAGTAAGAGTTAAAAACTAATTAGTATTCAAATTTCTTAATGGTATGCTGAGCAAACTGCGTTATATAAATCCCGGATGCACTTAACTGAAATCTTTTTTCCGCTTACGCTTAAGTTGAGGAATGGATACCATGATTTTTCCAATATTCCAGAGTAGGTATGGGATTTCTGAAAAGGTACCTTAAAATATTTTTACAAGAATGGCAGCACAACGCTCCTGGTATTGCAAACATCCATACTATAAAATTATCACTTTTTGCCGACTTTAAATTAGGAGGTTTTACAAATCGTGCGATTTCCTAAGTTACTATTGCCCATTTTGTGATGAGACTGGATAGAGATTCAAAGTTGAAAAGTAGGATAACCGACTTCTTTCTAGGTTTGAATGAGGAAGGCGTAACACCGTGTATTATGGCAAAACTTATTTATTTATTTAGGTCTTCCCAATAAATAAATAAATAAATTAGAACTTAGGAGAGGCTTACATTCAGCAGAAGTGTGCTGATGTGATTTATTGATGGATTCTTTAATAGGAACCTGTCAGTAGCCATTCTAAGTATAAATATTATGTCTAACTCATGCAGACTAGATGTATGTAAAATAAGCTGTGACTTGCTTTTACTAAACCGTAAGTAGGTAATCCCTCAATAACGTTATTCGAGGCATTGTACCGTATCTTAATTAGAGACATTCTTTGCATTGTCCAACGAAAACAGTGGGCATTACCACGGCACAAACATTATCTATTAATTCCCACAACGAAAATAAAAGTGAGAATTCAATCTTTCCCGTAACGCATTAACGGTATATCTCTACAGTACAGTGAATCAAAATATTAAAACCACGTAACTAACATCCGGGTTTAAAAACCATGACTACACATTCACTCTACTACATAACTATTGCTGAAAACAATGGTACTTGGCCCCACTGTATCAATTTAACTAATCGTTAAAACAGAAACGTTCATTATGTACGTGGCTCGCAGCCATACCATACTGTTGTTCGTTGCAATGAAATCATAACACCGAGTATTACGTAATTTGGTCAACAAAAGGCAAATGTTCCGGACCATTCCGCTAGTTTATGTCTGTGAGACGGGTATTAAGGTAAATAGTAGGTAGAATTGCGCGCACGGGCCACTCGTTAAGGGGACGCGGTCGACGTGATACAGCTCAACCAGTATATCGCATTGTTTCAGTTTAATGTGTACCTTAGATTAAATGTTAACTGGTAAGATTTATGGCGTCCACGCGGATACTCTGGTCGGTGAGGTCTTTCGTCGAAACGTTCAACTTTCATAAAGCCCAATTTGTGGGAGCGGTAATGCGGTGTCGTGCTCGGACGTGCATGCTCCGCCTTTTTATTGCTGCCCCTTAACTGTAAACAACACCCATTCTCGCGGAGATTGTCTCCGAATGCTATTTGTAGATGAAGGAATTTTATCTCGAGAATGTAATGTAATTGTTGGTAACAAAGCTCCCAAACGACAATAAAACCGGGCGGTTATTGTTCTTTTTTTTTTCTTATATTTATTTACAACTTAGATTCAGACAAACATACCTACAGCCCACCTGACGGCAATAGTCACCGTAACGTATGGACGTTCAGCTTGACTTAAACATTACCAGGTTATAAGCAAAGACATATTATAGGTACTATCAATTGCCTAATGTGAAAGTGACGAATATATTCAAACAAATAATGAGCAAACGCATAATACTAGTTGATAATCGTATTATAACAGTATCCAAGATTACAAATGCGCATACATTACCTATTGTTAGATTGATTGAGATTAACGGATCGAATCGAACAACGCAACAAACGTCTGAAATCTAATTAACACTTGATATATGTGAACTTTTTGTGCGGTTAAAACATCGTAAAACTGTAAATACTAAAAACCAAGTTAAAGTTAAAACTTGTCCAGATAAATTGATTAACATCTTGAGTCAATGAAAACGTTTTGGAAACTTAGGTAGTCTCCAAAAAGACACTTTTCATCTGGTATTTGTTACAGAAGTTATACATAGCTTGTATTAACAAAAGTAACATACAGAAAAAAATAAAGAGAAATGCTCAAATTATAATAAAGCAGCTAAATTAAAAAAGATTAATTGTTCAAATCTTTTTATATAGACAAGTGTGAAACGCAAATTGGTCGGATTCTTACACTCACCAATCTTCGCTTGGGCTTGATAAGTGGTCGGTTTTGTCCGTTCATTTTGTAGTACAGTCCACATGCATTACATAGGTAATGGCCGGTCCCATCTCGCCGCCATAACGGTGTGCTAGTTGCTCCACAGTTGACGCACTCTCGACCCTCTGCCATTGGAAAAAAAACATAACTGACTAGGGAGTAAAGTGCTAAATATAGTAAATTTCAGAATCAGTACAAAAAACATCACGTAACAATGTTAAATTTTACATTCATATTCGTTAACGTTTTTATAACTTCATAAATTAAAACCGTTTGATTCGAAAGATAACTTTTGATGTAGCAAAATAAAATAAATATTTAAATGTAAATTTGAAGTTAGATTTTAAATTATAATTGTAAACAGCGTTGTAAATTTAAAAAGTGATCGTAACATAATGAATACTAAGCTAAATAGTAACCAAAATGTTAATAATACTCCAAAACCAATATGAACACAGCATTGTATGGAAAAAGCGGGTTTACCTGTTTCCTGGCAGGCTGGGAAAGATGACAGAAAATCACATTCAGAAACATTACAAATAGAATATAACTATAAAAACAAAGCATGCAATGCCAAGCACTAAATAAGTTACTATATAGTCTACACCACTCATCATACCTACATGTTTATCTCAACATCAACATAATTGCAATTACAACGAAAATATAGTAAAATATTCAATTAACTAGGGAAAGCGCAACGAGTTTCACTTGGAAGAAAAAATATCAAGATTTTTTACACGCAAAGGAAAACTCGGAGAAAGTTACGTTGGTAATGGACCGTTTGATAGACGTGTGTGAAACGCCCTTTATATTAATACTTAGAATATTATTTAGGGGTTGTAGTTACATTTAATTAATATTTTCAGCTTTTAGATTAGTCTAAAACGCTACAAAATTATTTAAAAGTTCATTACTTTTAATGGAATGAATTTTTTTTCTAGACATGAACTATTATTAACAGTTCCAAAAAATTTCGTCAGACTTTCAAAAAATACAACTAAGAACATGAAAATATTGTAGATGAGCACTAGTTAAATACCCATTTATAATGAAATTAAACTTCTTGTAGGTATTAGTAACAACAAAAGCAAGTTGCTACAAAAATAAATTTTGTAAAAACATCGGCGAGCGTCTATCAACAAACAGAGCGGAATCATAGCTATAAACTATTACCCACCACATGCTAATTTCCCCTCTATGTAATTGTATGTACGTTCGTCTAAAACCATTTCCTAAGCAAGCGTACTTCATCCATGAACAGTTGAATTGCAAATCTTCATAAACGAATTAAAAAGTAAAATTTTAACACGAATATGTTCTACATCAGACACCTAATTCATCAAACTAATCAAGCGATGAAAAAAGTATGCATTAAAATGCAGAATTAGTAGTTCGTTCATGCGTTAAGTTGACTAACATGCAATATCTGATATCTGACCCCAAGATGAGCCGTCCTCCGGGGAAGTGTAAATATGTTTCAATATCACGGTGAGCAATTTGAAAAAAGTGCTTACACGGTTAGAGAGAGGATGTGTTCACAATTCACATATGGGATGCGCGCGCACCGCCCACAATCTTATTCTAAACTCGATTACACGATCGATGATTTAAAGAAATCGAATTTAAAACCTCATTACATCTTCGTATCCTCTTGAGGGGCGTTCGATCACACTAACTACAATCAGCGTGAGAAAATCTGCGGACACGTGACATACGCCCGCACGCACCGCACTATTGATTACTTTATTTGTATAGAACTGGTTTCTACAGATCATATCGATCGGATATGTATCGATACATATCGTAATAATTATGTATCTAGATAGTAATATGATTATCCAAGCCCCCAGACGTTCCGTAGCGGCGGCGACGCACTGAATAAATAAAGAACAGACACGCATAAGGGAAAGTAATCGCGTATCCGATTGAAAAAATACGTTAAACGATCAAAAAATGTTTTACGAGCTTTAGGCTGTATAGCCATTCATCTTTTTTTATGTAAAAACCAGATCAAACCCGGCAATTAAATCGCCCGGACCCTATCGAAAACTTATTGCGATCGGACCGACGACTCACTTTTTGGTCTAACCCTTTATATTTTTTGTAACATCGATAAAACCTGTAATTTGTACCGAAGATTGTAATAAATAAACACCAATAACGATTATTAGGAAAAAATAACAGGATATTATTCGAGCCGCAATGTTTTATAGTAGTGTCTCTCACTAGAGACGTATTCAGTCCATTAGTAACGTCTCTATTGGTAAAAACGTTTGTGAAAGCAGGCGCAGCCGCGGGCGTCGACAATTCACAAGATTTACAGCGGCCAGCCCCTCATACATCGACATTACACGTATTATTAAAGAGAACACTGTTCTGATTAATTACTGTACGATTTAATTGTTCGATCCGGTTCAGTGGTAACGTTTTAATACATTCACACTAAGAGTTATTTCTTAATTTCCCCCGACAGAGCGAAGTACCAGCGCCTGCTCCGCCCGTGCATGATTTAAACATCGAATAAAGTTATCCGTGTAGCACACAGCAAAACAAAACTAGAGAGAAAATCTGTTCTTCACCTCTGCGAAAAAAATCTAGTCTTTATTAAAAAAAATTAGAATGCGGCTCGCTCTTTATTGCCGGGAGTGACATGCGGTCGTGACGCGTCGGAGTTACGTGACCGCGATAAAAGATTTTCATCTGCCATATTTACGTAGGCGAGTGGGCGGTTTTTATTTTTCAAGAGTCTCAGGGCAAGCGCACTCTGTGCCCGTCAAGGACTCGCAAAGTTTTCACACGCTCTCGATCGTAGGGAAAACATTGGAGACGAACGGTGCGATTCTGCTGAGTGTGCACTTCGCGATGCTACTTCAGCACTTGACCTCTCGGAACTATTGAAGCGTCGGATCAGACTTTCATACCCGTTATATGGCGATAAAACCGCGAAGGAAAAACGCCGACATAGTCACGTATCACGTTAATGTGCATCAGGGTAATGTAATTTAAATGAAGGACTAATTCGATCCCATGTACCGTGACGCACTCTCTCGGCGCATCGGCCCATCAACACGTAACGGTGAAGCTATTTTGCATACAAACCATTAAATTATTGCTCAAAACTTATTCTTTGTTGCGCCACGGAGGCTGTTATTACGCTTTAATTATATGGCTGTATGCAAATAGAAAAATTTAATGGAAGCTGATGGTCTCGCTCGAGGTTTATTTTTATTGAGCATTGTGTTTGCCAGGAAATATTTTGAAAGCTAAATGTTACAAGTCATCGAATGGCTAATTCTATTTCACTACAATATAATAGTCGGTGGTTATGTAGAAGATGGGAAATTAAGGTATTTTTCAAAGCGGTTGAATCGCTGCAGATGTGACTGCAACCGTCGGCGATCATAATATTTGCATTCTTTATTAACATACTGAGATATAATTACATGTGACGAGGTATGCAATGCAATGGACGGCAGCGGTCTGCATTGAACCCAATGTAATTATTACACCGGTCATGTTCCTCGACTACCGAACACGCTTGAAACGATCAACCCATTAAGATTTTTTGCTATAAACGTTTAACTGCATTCAGATTTGCATGAACCGTTCCCGAGACCTACAAGCTAGTTAGATAATGAACATCTTTGTCCTCTAATTCTATATGTAATTAATTTAATCGCTGCGGCTCTACGGATGTACAACGTAAAATGCAAATTTCGTTGATGCAATTGTAGTCAACAATACGGGCCAACAGACCGTGACGTCTGAATATACCTACCGACACTAACTTTGTACAATAAACTTGAGAGCATTCAT
Organism: Miltochrista miniata; assembly: GCA_933228765.1. NCBI lineage: Eukaryota > Metazoa > Arthropoda > Insecta > Lepidoptera > Erebidae > Miltochrista > Miltochrista miniata. The sequence goes on along the minus strand of OW121752.1, from coordinate 30,473,772 downwards.
TAGTGGTTGTATATATACGTTGGATTAAATAAATTGATGTTACTAGAAACGTACGTTGGTAAAACGTTTATCATTTTTTAGTTTGTAGGAGGTCGGTATGAGGTGATTGCTTGTAAAATAATAACATATTAAGAGTTGCTCGGTCGTCATTCCTTATGTCCGGCGGGCCGTGGAGCTGCTCGTCGCTAATATAATTAGTTGTGCAACTGTGGTGCATTCGTGTTGCAGCAACTACCAGTGTTCTGCATTTAAATTAGCAAAACAACGCTAATTAACATACGTTTATGACCGATTTAAAAAAATTGCTAAGCAAAATTTAATTTCACGTGAACATCGTCCCATACTAAGACCGGAGGAAATTGAGGATGTTTCCCGTGGAGACACTGTTTCTATTGACATTTGTAAGTATAAAGCAATGGAAACTATTTTCTTCTAGTTTACGTTTGTATTTGGTCTATAGATTTCCACTCAGTAGATCTTGGACGCCTTCTGACTCGTCAAGCGTGATACTATATAGCCCTTATTTTGTAACTCATAAGTTCATAACATTCCTCCTAAATTTTATTTGTTTTCAAACAAGGTTTCATAGCATAGAATAGCCTATTATTCGAGTACTCAACTCAAATAAGAGCAACACACAAACCGAAGCTTTAAACCGATTGAACAAAGCACCGCGATTGAATATATTGGCACAAAATCATTGAATAATTTGAATACTGCTCAAGTGAACGGAACATTGTTTTAGAAAGTGTTGAATGGGAACTATTAAAGAAATAACCGATATAATAACAGGTTACTATTGATACTGGCCGTTTATTATTCGTATTGCCCTTTCCATGACATTCTTCAAATATGAACTGTATTTTAGATCACGATTTTTCGATTGCTCGATCTAAATGCTACGGTTTAGTTAGTCTAGTATCGTTAATACATAGTTAGTTAGTACAAAAAATGTATTTACGTTTTTCCATTTGATTTAAAAGAGACTTCCTAGCATAGCATGTATTTTCAATTTTCAAGAGTTTTCCGCCATACGCATTAGTATTCTAATTCAATGAATAGTAATTTCAGACTTTTCTATGAACTTACATTTAAATAAATGTCAACATCATTACAATCGGCATAGGCCTAGGGCATGCTTATACAGATTCGAAAATTTCAATTGAATTCAAGTATTTGCATGTCGTGTCCATATGTTGGTTTTGCCACTTCAATAATATGCCTACCTAATTAAGGCATGCCCCTAATTAAGTTTAAAAAGTGTATAAAAAGTAAATTGTGCTGCAGGGGCTACTATACAGTTGACGATTATTTAATTGATAAGGAAGCCTGGAAGTGATCTGCTTGCTCTACTGATGGAATTTTGGTTTATAGTAGTTTATAGCACAAAAAGAATAGCCCGCCGAGTTTCTTGCCAGTTCTTCTCAAGCGGGCCGCGTTCCGAACTGGTGGTACTATTTGCTTTGTATTCATTGACGTGTCGCAAGTGCCTATGTATTAGGATTATGCGAAATAAATGTTTTTTGACTTTGACTTTGAAGGTAGGTATGCTATTGAAGTGGCATAGCAGCATAATGGCTCTCTTAATCGAAAGTGGTTACACCTATGAACGTTTGCAACAAGATTGGTGTTATATTCGATATGCTGACCCTATTACCGTACAGGGATAGGCTGTGACTACCTTCTGTTGAACTTTTTCAAACCGATTTAAAGACCTCCAACTTTTTTATTTTGTAAATACTTCATGCAAATGTTTTTTTCCTTTTTTTTCGCGAAAGTGCCCAAGAACATTATATTTTAGATAGTGATGATTAATTTGCATAGATATTTTTTTTTTTACCCCAAGAAATTTTAAAAGTAGACTATAGTATCTACTTATTAGATGTGATTTTGAATCAGGTACTAAATTCAAGCTAAGTTATCAATATGGTATGAATCTGTTCTAAAATCCGCGTGTGCTATAATGGTCCGAAGGCTCGAGGTCAAGCGATCGCAGCCAACAATGGAATGGTCCACATCCGGCCGTGCTACATTATCATAAAATCGTTTCCACCAAGGAACTGCCACCTAGTGGCCGGTTTAACAACATACTGTAGCATGTAATACATACGACATAATACCGTATATTTAACAACATACTGGAGTACAACGACGTATTACATATAGACACGTCATGCACGAACATCACGGCTTTCAAAAACAGCAGAATTTTTATACATTTAAAAATAGAATTTCTATGAAATTATCTATGGTAGCATGTATGAAAAGTAAGGCAATTGCCTGACTTTTTTGTTGCCATTTTTTCAGTGTTGGTAACGTATCTATACTTTTCATATATCATTGCAGTGTAGTATGTAATACATATGCCATTAAACATCCTACAGAACCCCTAACTCGTAACGAGTTACTTGAATTAATAATTTATCAGATTGATTTTTCTAAAAGCTTAAATTATTAAAAATTATTATAAAATTAAATTTTATAAAATTATATTATATTATATTATAATGTGCTACATTTTGCAAAATGATATTAGTAACAAGATCCTGCCAATAATCATAAGTGTATAAGTTGATGAAGATGTTTAGACATGAGCTACTCAATCACGCTATAAACCCTTAACGAATTTCACTGAAATTTTAAAATACAGATAGCCGACATTCTAGATTAACACATAAATAAGCTGTTATTTGCACATTGTATTAAGTCTAGTAAAAATAATGAGTAAATATACCTTCACCATAACATTAAACATTTACAGCCCTAACTAGTGTTTAAAGCCAATAATTTATCATTAAGTTGATTTTTCAAGAAAACAAACGTAAAATAAACAAGTACTTCAAAAACAATTTGCTACGTATCAATTAAATAAGTGAGCTAATAAACTATTTTCAATTAAAAACACGGTGAATAAGAGCGTGTATTGAGTTTTTTACGACAATTATCAAGAACACGTCATGTCTGATAAAAAATTAACGACGCGTATCATTGTGTAAATTGGATGATGGGGATAGCTGGCTGGAAATCTTTACATTACTTTTATTTACTGTCTTTTGATTTAGCACAACATAGTGCTTTCAAAAAAAAATGTCTCAAAATCATAGCCAAATAAAGCCTTTTTTCCTGAAAGCTATGAAATTCGTCTCACTTAATTTGTGGATAGCCCCTGAGAGGCACTCAAAAATTGGCAAGAATCCGTGGCTGTGGCGAAGCAAGAAAGTTTTTATAATTAAAAAAAAAACCACAAATTTAAATATTGTAGATTGGATATGCGATGACATTGATGGCGCAAATGGGACTGAGAGCGAAAATTTTTCAGGTAACAATTGTAAATAGTTGAAAGTAAAGTTCAAAATTAACAAAGTTACAGAAATTCTAGACCCTTAGCAATTTGGTCTTTGATTTTCATCAGACAAATGATGGGTATGTGACTTTTTTTTTGATGAAAAAATGACAAACGTTGTTTTAACAATGATTACAGTCAGTACCTCCTTGTCTCTATGGGATGGGCTTAATAACTTTGAGGTTATGTAAATCTTCGAAGAATTTTTACTCAACTTTAAGTTCATAATACACGGAAGTAAAAACGAACAAGTCGACTTAATTTAATGGCTCTATCCGCCACAATAATTAACTCACTGTGTACGTTTTTTCAATACGGCTTAACTCATGAGAAATTCATTACAGCAATCTCGATAAGGCGGCGTAAAGTGGGTTTTGAAATGCTAATTCGTCTAAAATTACTCAAAATATTGAACAAACATAACAGTACTATAACTATATAATTGTCGCTTTATTTTCTGCACACTCATTATTTTAATGCGAAACAATAAGCAGCTAGTTCCCGTCCATTGTCATACTAAAATAAGTACCAAAGTTATAATTACATTTTCAAAATGTTAAAGTTACATTACGCCGTGTTAATACAATTAGTATTGCGTAACGCTTTGTTATATTTGCGAATATGGCGTGTAATATGTGTTCTTGTTGCGAAAATTATTGCATCTTTTTTTGCAACGGTTTATAATGGTCGAGACGTACAATATACCTAAGTATGTATTATACGTACGTGATGAGTTTAGAGAAAGAGTTACGCTTTTGCAACTTATAAAAGTGGGCCCAGGGTTTCCATCACAGGTAGAGTCCGGAATAAACTAAAAAGCACTAAAAATATTTTTCTTTCCTGAAGTTATTGTGAAAGTGAATGAAAATCCAGTGGCCACCGCTATTTTTATTTTCGATGACTGTGACGACTATTAATAGAAATCTACTTAAGTTAATTTATTTAATTGTCTCCTTCAAAACAATGGTCGCTCACAATTAAATAATGAGAAACGTCTAATTTGTTTGGTCAACATCAGACGAGGCCGCGTCGGTTCACATGTTCAGAGAGAACAATACATGCGCAAGCGCCGACCACTACCAACGAGCTTCTAACGTGTTTAGTAATTAACATTTATTATAATCTAAACAATTTTGAACAGACACGTAGAATTTAATTGACGAAGTTTATGAAAATTTTACTCTGAATCTATAGAGAATATCTCTACGGTTATCTAAGCGAATTCCAATAAATACGCCGGGAAATTTATCACCGTGACCGCAATACCTGTTAGCGTAAATTACATTAGAACAGCCACCACCGATGAAAGTTAGTAAAGAAGCGTTAGTACGGACATGAACCCAAGCCTTTGTTTGGTCTCGTGTTAAATGGAAAACGTGTGGCGCCACAACCCCCGGTGCAGGACTGCAAGACTCCGCGCTTATCCGAACACATCGCGGTACCAATATCACTACCGTGCCATTTGAAAATACTAAATGAAATACTATTCTCGGCACCTTTATCGAATTAATATATCGCGATTGTCGATGAGACTAGATTGAGATTCTAATTACACAAGTAGTAGGTATCTGGCGCCATTTCGTGTATGTTACAACCAGCAAACGTATTTGATCTATCAGATTAAACGGTTTGAAATTAAATGAAAGCGATTCTAGTAAGCAGACTTAGCCGGCTTACAGAATTCGGCCATCTAAATTGCTTCTGTAGTATGTCGTTGCAATATAGTGAGTGACATAGTCTGTGTTCGGATAAGCGTGGGCAGTCGTGAGTGTGTCACAAGTGCACGCAGCGAGCGGTGCAGTGCGGTACGAAGTCCCCGCGGACTCACCGGCGCTAGTTCGCGTCTTGTTCGGTCGCGGCTTGCTCTGCTGCTGCGACCCACTATAACCCTTGCCCTGATAGTTGTAGTAGTCGCCGCCGGCGGCACTGTACTGCGCGTTGTATTCCCCGGAGGGCTGGCTCGACTCCTGGGGGCACGAGTCCGGCTGCGCACCTTCACGCTGTTTTGACGGCGGCGCGCCCATCATGGGCTTGACGTCCCCGCAGAGCGGCAACTCCTGCTGCTGCTGCATGAAGGCCACACTCATGGCAGTTGCGTGCGCGACGGCTGCCTGATAATCCTGTTGTCCAAGCGCCGCAGCTGCTACAGAATCCGGCGTTGAATCCTTCGGCGGCGTTGGGGGAAATGAGAATAAGGGATGGGGATGATGATGTTGTGCGGGCGATAGGGGTTTGTCTCCTTGCGCGGCATCTTGCTGGAAACCGCTTCCCCACGCTCCTCCGGTTAAGGCCTTGGTCTCCAGCCACGGGTGTAGCGGAGTGTGGAAGTGTGGTCTACACACTTGTCCACTGCCGCCGCTTAACGTCCGACCTGCACAGAAAGATATAATATCATCACACACGCGTCCCTCTGAAGAGTGAGGTAGACTTATAGTATTTTTAAAAAGATAACTTAAAATATCGAACGTTTGATCAGAGGATTGGTCGTCAAAGTCCGCTGCTCACAGGGAAATGTAAGTAATATTAGTCCGATGAAAAGTAAACAACACATAATGGTCCTAAAATACTGTCCAACTATCGTGTTTACTACAATAGTGATGAAGCCTCAACAATTTAATACATTCCACTTGTGTTTAAGAGCGTTTAAGTAAGCATTATCATCGCCGACAGATCCACTGATACAGGAGCCATTGTATCACGAGACAGATACCACGTCATTACAGTAGATAATTTGGAGGCGTTTTGTTACACCAGCGCGTTCACTTAAATTAATATCATTTGTATTTATAACAATTGGTTGATTCACACGACATCTTCATTCTGAAATATCGTAATTATGGATATTTGGGCTTCTAATGGCTATTTGATAAACAAATAATAGCGGTAGGCTACTCTGCGGGTCTCAGTGACTGCGTCCGTGAAGCCTATACTTTTCCGAAATGTTTCAAAAGCGGTGTATCACAACACCGGACAATTAAAATTGTAGGCCAACTGGAAATTTCATTAATTATGTACATGCGCGTTAGTTTGGATTATACGCTATGTTGATTAGTTTGCATACATGCTCTGTAAATGTTATGATCGTACTGTTTAAATTTTACTTTGAGATTTAAAGGCTGCGGTTGCCAAATCTTGTTGTTTAGACCTGATGTACGTAACATAGAAACGGCTTATGCCTAATTACCCGAAAAGATAGTAAACTAAACGTTATAAGTATTATTGCAAAGATAGACTTCTTAGTAGAAAATGTAAGTATTTTATGAGAGTTCGTATTTCACTTAGCTCTAGGTAGAGGTACCAAGTCGGGCTATTAGTAGGGTAGTACATTGATTGTAGGCTATGTAACTCATTATATTGAATCATGCACCCTCTTATTGTTCATATACTGAAATATTGTAATTTATACATTTTAATGTCCTCTTTTTTTCAGATATTCTCGAATTGAGAATAATCTTATTTCTATTATCAGGCCTTAGATCTCAGACAAGCGTTGGGTCTAAAATCCCTAAAACGATGTAAAAAAAATTGTTCAAAACTAATGAGAAAATAGTTAGTTAGGTATATGGAACAAGAAATATTGAGGATAGCTGTAATCGTATGCAACGTTTTTAAGGCATGTATACAATTTACAAAAAAGATTCTTGTACTTGTAATTGGCACATATGCATTCAGCAGGCCATTTATTTACGCATTGTAAAACTACATTACAAAGGTATTGAAACGAGAAATTTTAATGTGCGCTCCCTATTTTAATTTCCGAAGCTACATTCGTCAAATTATTTATAAGAGTGTGAGTAAACATATGTACGGCTGCATTTGTTAGGAGGGTGGCGGCAGTAATGATATCTGTGCTGCTGAACTGTGCTTCGATTGGTTGATACTCGTTAGGGGCGCTTCCCTTCACGGTATTCCCAACGGTAATACGAAAGGGAGCTTTACAGTTGAGGCATCCCTGCGGCGCCTTTCACTCTAATAGTTACAGTCAACTACTTCCCAAACATATGTTCAGAATATTATTTAGAAATAAAATACAATAAACTTACACAGCGAACAAAAATTGCAAAAATTTGGGCGTAGACTTTCGTAAACAAAAACGATAAAATGTGTCAATGAAATTGTCACTAACAATACACTTGAAATTCATAAAAGCCCGCATACACTCCAGGTGTCGATCGCAGTTTGTGATTAGATTCGATTCTTGTCACAAGGGCGCCCCTACATTGGCGCCTAGTCATGGCTAGATCAGTCGTTTCCACTTTCGTAATCAGTGAACGCTGAAAACATTGTTACTAAAACTCAGGCGGAACACTTAAAAAGTCGGAAACTATCATCTTACCGATTTGGTGGATATAAATCTTATTAGATAGTGAATTTAATTAGGTACCACATTAGTAAAATAAAGTGGAATTTGTCAGACACTGTAATTACCGCCATAAGAAGCGGGATAACATCTGAACTAACCTGCAAAGAAACTGTATAAAACGCGGATCCTCGGGGGCTGCGGTTGTAGCCAAGTTCAGACGAGAGCTTTGAGACATTCTTCCGAGGAGTGAGTAATTAGAATATGTTAAGACAGATATGTAAGTAATTCCAAGCATTGCAAAAAAAGAATTTGTGATGCCGAAATAATTATTTAATTTTTGTTATAGTTATATTAGAATGGGCAAAACCAAATACTGTATATTAGAGTGATTACGCTTAAAAAACAATAATCAATTGGTACCAGCGTCACATTAAGCGGAATACACACAACAACGTTTTGACAGCGTCCGCGACAACCGGGAGCCACCCCTCGCGCGTTAGGCCACGTTCACAATAGCCCCAGCGATGGCGGACCGATAACGCGCATATGAATAATTCCTATTATCGCACCATCTCGCCACATGCCCTACCTGCCCCTCTACCACGCTACTTGAAAACACCGTGTTCAATACGGCAGTTCAATCCTTTCCCTTGTAGTCAAACAGCAGCCACGATGTTCCGACTATACCGTGGTACCAGCCGGCCACCGGCGCTTTTTATTCATTAGAGGGCTGCAAGTTTCGACCATTGTACTAGATACGCAGTTTCTATACCACTAAGCCTCGATTGTTATGGGATTTTGTGTTTTACAAGCGCGGGGCTAATAGAAAACAAAAACTATGGATTTAATAGTAAGTACGGCGGAAATTGAGTTCTGATCCTCTTTAGTGGTTATCTTTAGATCTTCATACGAATAATGAAGTTCGAATGTGTGTTCTACACGTTTTTCGATGTGACATATAAAAGGGATAAGAACAATAATGTACCTACCATTTTTCTAATGATTTCAATTTGAATATTGATCACTTCCTAAAACCATACGTGACCGGTCGTAATCTGAACGTTTTGATCGATTTCAATGCTCAGATATTCAATCTAACAGAGACATTAATATTCGTCTGTAAGTAACAAAATAAAAGTGTAATCAATTTTATCCTATAACCCCAAGTTCACACAGCGGTAATTAAAGCCAAGTAAATACGAAATCAAATCATAAGCCAATCATAGCTAAGCCGTTAGTTCCCACAGCCGGCGCCAAAACAAAACACGGGAATTGAACCCCGGCCCTTGCCCCCATGTGTCCTACGGGCTCCGGCTACCCCAGCAGATGCAGCTGAAGATCTTATCACCGCGCCACAGGGCACGGTGTTGTTCAAATTTGACGATGCACTACCAGCTTTGCTTACACGTAATATACATATTTTACGTCAACGGTTTTTTTGCCTTACTGATTTGGCGCGCCATATTTTTCTAGTAATTTATGGTAATTTAGTTTTTATAAAGCCTCACCTAGACCTTTCTATAAGATACTTTCTTTTGAATATTTATCATCAAGTCTAATCTGAAACCCTTTTACATTTTTTTAAGATGTTTGACTTCCGTAACTTGTAGCATATAATTCTTTAGCAGTTTTTAGTTTATAATAACTACAAGTGGATATTTACGTGACCTACGTAATGCCTTTTTATTACAGTAAGAAAGCAACCGAAATTTTCTGAATTAGTGTTCACATTAAAAATAACTAATTAATCACTAAAAATTTTACACGACTACAAATAAGTACCAACGAATTCTTACAGTAACTCTAAAAGTCACTAAACTATACCTACCCAGAAACGTGTACCACTTCAGTTACGAAATCGTAACTATTTTCTCAAGCCCTTAAAACGACTACAATATCATAACTGAAAAGGCAGTTTCTTTTCTTATACACAAACGGTTGTACCACTTAGTTATAATGAGCTATAAGACTGCCTGTACGCATTTTGCTCATTTTATGTGCAGTTTTTTTAAGAATACCATGAGATTTAAACATATGAGTACCCGTAAAAATTCATTGACTCCATTAACCCGCCCCTCGGTATTGCATCCATGAAGCGTAAAGGCGTGGTCACAGAAAACGCAGCTCCCTCCTGCGTTTGCTTGCGGCGAAAATTGCCCCTTACGATTTAAACTGCCTTATAACTGGTGCATATGTACGTAATAAACTATAATGTGTGTTGTACACAGCGTGACGTCTTCCGGTGACAGTTGCAACTTGTAAAAATTATACTACCCTAAGTTTAATTAGGTTATATAGTTTCTTTGATATCAATTTCAGTTAATAGATATGAAATAAACCACTGAAACCTTGATGTATGGATATTTTTGTATTCTATTTTCCTGTGCATAGATAATGATCAATATGATGTGCAGAAAATTGTATTAAGATTATCTTGGTCTTTCTGTATGAATGTAATAACTTCAAACCGGTTTAATTAGTCGGCTACGAAAGTACCTACCCAATGCACAATAAAAGAATATAAAACTATTAGATATAACAAGTACATTAAGTAATTTAATATTCTTAAAAGCTATTGTTACAGAAAAAGCTCCAAGATTCATTTAAATATTCATTATTATATTCTTCGTGAAAAATAAAAAACACACAGTTACAGGTGATGGCTATGTATAAACTAAACATAATGAATAATTTTATCTGAAATAAATGCGTTTTATTATAATTTAAATACCTACTCTAATATCAGACATAAATAAGACTTTTTTGCGCTTTTATACTTTTAATACTCGGTTTGTTTCGGTTACGGTAATAAATAAGTAAGTTATTAATCATCATTTGAAACATTATTCCTGGTTGCGTCCAAAACTCTCGCCCTGACCCGGAATCCTCTTGTACCTACCGTACAATATTTACAAAAGTACCTCTAGTTCCTCATGAAATCGCTTTTCTCTACAAACGGAAAGAGCGGTTTATTTAGAAAAGGACTCTTTCATAACCGATCAATGATACCATACCACTCGTGAGAACTTTCCAGTGGCACGCCAAGGTCAAGCGGCCAGCGTCGTCCAGTCTACCGCGGTTTATTTGCAAGCCGTGACATCAGCCGCATCCGCATGCGAGTTACGTGCCCTCAACGCGCGTGTGTTACCGCCTTTATGACTTCCAATACGCAGGCCAACTTATCCTTTCTACTTATCGTATTTAGAAGTGTTATCCTTTGTTCCTGTGGTTGATGATTAACGTGCATATCATCAGGACATCTTTAATCCCTATCCACATTGTCATAAAGGATACATTCCCTCGCACAATATGCCCTATGAAATATCCGACGTGTTAGCGAATGATAAATGTAGGCGTTGGTATCGCGTATCGGATCTTACCGTTCGCACGCCGAATTAATTTTAATTTATTGATCGTCGTATCGACGACGAGTATTTTAGGTGCCTACAACGCTGCTTTGCTTTTAAAGTGTTTATTTACAACGTTATCGTGGTGGGTACTGTTTAATATATTGCTGGTAAAGTTGGGCTACTTCTCATGATTCCTTTGTTCTTTTCTCACCTCGTTAATCTCAAAATTGTAACATATTTAAGAAATTTCTGCATTAGAATGTTAAATGGAAGTTTAGAGGCGCGTTTTCATTCTTATCATTTTGTAATTAACGCATAATTTTATCTTTTATCTAATTCTATCTTCTCTAATCTACCTTTGTTTTAAAATTATTCAATGTATTAATAATCCATTCAAGTTATGAGAAGTCATATAACGTATGTACACCAATACATTTTTTAAGTCCCATCCCAATGCTAGGGACACAAACAAACAGATCCAAGCCCCATATACCTGCAAATGCTGAGATGAAGTGTATGAGAGTCAATAAAATTTAACTTTCAGGTAAGGAAGATCATTGAATGACCAACGATTGTAATAAAGTTTCAATTGGGAATTTCCCGGATTACCTACCCTCATTATGAAATTATCTCAATTCATTTTGCAACAATAACATTCTTAATTTTGAATAATTATTTGCTGTTGCAACATAGTCGAAACGACGAGAGGTGAGCAAAATATGTATAATATGCGAAAAAGATCCATAAATCATCCTTCATTCATCCCTTATTTCTTTTTTTTATTTAACGTAAGGGAAAATCCTTCATGGATGCCATGCCAGACTCCTACCGACTAAAAAACCTCACGTAACGCCCAACAGCCTATGGTTGGGAGCCCGGGTAAGCCCGGGTAAGCGCTCAGAAGGATTTCCCAGGACTTACCTTCTTACCTACGTATTGTTGACGTTTTACGACATTTTAATTCATAAAATAAACCATAATGTGCTGTTGGTAGATACATATAGACATAGCTCCATTTCATATAATGCAGATAGTAAGTAAGTCATATCAACTACAATCATGCGTACACCTACATAACTACACGATGAAAATGTCCTTCTAATACACATGCCGAAATGTAGCTACATGAAGGACATTACATAGCGAAGTTCAAACTTTATCGATCAAACGCCGCGACTACGACAGCTGAATCACTTTCGCAAATAGTAATCGAACTACGTATCGAAACGTCAATGAACTTGTTTATGTGAATTCGTAGAAGACGATCCATTCATGAAGTCGAAAGTGAAATATGTTCGTCACTTGACCACCATGTGAGCTATTGGCTATTTATTTTTAATTCTAGTATGTACTTACATCAAATTCTTTTTATGATCGCCTTGGTCGCGTCCCGAATGGTAAGCAAGCTCACGGGCGGTCACACCTCAAGTTACCTTCTGATTGGATTATAATGCTTTTATATTACAATTCTTATTATTACGGATGGTTGCTACCGAGTGGCGTGTGACAAGTGACGCAGGGAATACAAACTAGAGTCGAACGAACGGAAAGGTTGTCGCGTCGAGCTCGACGTCGACATCATCGGGCCAAGCTTTGACAAATTCGAAATACAAATCGAATTGTAATATTCTGATTCGTATAGGTAGTTAAAATCGGAGTTTGAAATATATCTTGGCAATGTTATACACACTAGTAACAAGAAATGGAAATAACAGAGAGACTGAAGAATAAAGGCACTACTTATTTTAATAGATATCTCTTCCAGTAGGCCTGAGATAGGAGAAGATAAAAAAGCATAAAATTCAATTTTTTGCGTTTAGTAAATAGGTAGGTTAATGTTTTCACACTTCTTATAAGTAAACAGGCAATGAAGTGTGAAGCAAAATTATCATGATTTATTTTGTTTTCAATGAATAATTTTCTTTTTATAAGTTGCTCGAAAATTTTCGACATGGAAAGATAGGAAAAGATAAAAAAGAATAAAATTCAATTTTTTGCGTAGTTCCATGTCGATCGATTGTTGGAAAATTTTCGAGCAACTTATAAAAAGAAAATTATTCATTGAAAACAAATAAATCATGATAATTTTGCTTCACACTTCATTGCCTGTTTACTTATAAGGAGTGTGAAAACGTTTACTGTTTATAACTTGTGAGAAAGCAATATTCAATAAGACATTCGACATACAAATTCGACTAGTCGAATTCGATAATCGAAACGATGCGACAGGTTAAGCCATTGGATAATCGTCAACTATTCGTTGTCACGTGGGTGTTTCACTGATTTACAACCTCACATAGTGGCAATTATCACAGATTGATTGCCTCTGTAGCGCAGTCGGTAGTGATACCGCCTGTGGCGCTGGAGGTCGTGGGTTCGATTCCCACCGGAGACAAATATTTGTGTGACCCATAAATGTTTGTCTTAAGAGTCTGGGTGTTTCTATGTATAATAATATGTAGGTATGTATTTAAAAAGTATTTAAGTATTAATATCCGTGGTCTGATATCGATAACACAAGCAGGTTATTCCTAGCTTACTTTGGGATCAGATAGCGTTGTGTGAGATGTCCGTGAATATTTATTTATTTATTACATTTCTCTACCAGTTGATAAACAAATTTTGTTGTTAGATGATATAACAAAACGTGACTAATTGTCGAGTGATAGAATCTCATTCAAAATTTAAGATATTCGTATTATAAAATTACCGCTGCTCTTCATTTCCATAATTTCTTAGTTCAAATCTTATCGAAAATCTACAAATTAACGTTCTGTTGTCGATAATAAAGTTATATTAATCTAATGAAACCTTATATATTATTATCGCAGATACAACATCCACTTACATTTTATCAATAATTAGTTAAATGTGGTATATTGCATTCATCAGTAGGTATATATCAGGTTTAATCGATTTCTCCTTAAATTATTCATCTACTTAAAAACAATACTCCGCGTTTATGTTGATATTCGAAAATCAACATTTGGCTAAGAGTATTTTGCTTTCGTTATAGGTACTATTAGCACAGATTATAAATATTAGGCACATTTCATGTATAATCTTTAAAAAGGTAGAGGCTCCCAAAAGCTCTGCTCTAATACTCTCTTAGTCACATAGTGGAACGCACCTAGGCACGTTACAGTCCTGTTACGGAGGCAACAGAGAGATCATGAATGGGACTCCTAGCCTAGAAAACTTTGAAGTGCTCACAACTATTACGGTGTTCCACCTTGCCTGCATCAAATCAGAGGATTGTGCAGAGGTTAATTGAGTCGCTAGCTCATTTCTAATACTTGCTTCAGCGCTTTGAAAGCCACTCTAGGTGATATTTATGCTATATTATAGCCATTATCGCCATCTCAATAGAGTAATCATTCTAATCAGGCTCTTTGACATTACACTGGAGGTATACATGCCAACCTGTTTTACCTATGTATAATAGATGAAGAAGTTGTAAGTTATAATCGTCGTGCTTGACTACTGTATCGATATTGGCATAGCAACGTAAATGTAAATGAAACTGATTTGCATTACCGTTATTTACGTAAAAAAACCGTTAAAATGTTTTCATTTTGGTCATAGAAACTTACAAGAAGTTAGAAACAGACAGAAACAGGGACATGTTGTTAAACGTTTTCAAGCCTTAATTTTGACGTGAGGAAAATCGTACATGGATGCTATGCCGGAGTCTTATTGACTAAAAGCCACACGTTCCCTCCGTACTGCCTACGGTTGGGAGCCTCGGGTAAGCCCTCGGAAGGATGACCCCAGGATTACTTTTTCAAGTCTAGGCGAGGGTTTCAATATGATTTAACGAATACCCGATTACTGGTAACTGGGTTACTGGGTCCTATGACTTATAGAGCCCACTAAAGAACGGCAACTTTCGTCAAAGAAAATTTAGCAGAATGCCACTCATCTCAGGACTAAGGTACTGACTGGTCTGAAGCATAACTTAGTGATAGTTTACAGAACTCGGCGCTAGAAGGTCTAAAAGGATAGAGCCCTGGAATTAACCCTCTGACGCACCCGGGTCTCCTGGTCCTAGGCAGATAGATGTACACTGTGCTGTATTAGCCTTTAGGAGACCGCCTTGACGTCCGCGAGAAATTTCAATAAAAAAGTTCTACGATATATATAGGTCTGATAAACTACCAGCTAGTATGGGATGATGCCCTTTTCTTGGCAGTAGCACAGTGCAGTGATACAGTAGAAGTACTTGCATACAAGACATGTAATTTCAACTGCACGCGCCCTGCATACGCAATGCGCCCGCCTTGTCGAAGCCTTTTGTCAGTACATTGTATTTTATTTTATTTTCTTATGAACCCATCACTTCTCATTAAGTGGCGTTTGGAGAATAACTTAACATCAATAATGTCCGGACACGAATTTTATTGTTATTGCATTTTAATCAAATGCATTGTTCCAGGAGTTGTCAATGGCTCTCCAGATAGTTCCCAGTATTTAGGAAGGAAACTCTCTCCATTTGTTGTTGTTTATTAGTGGTATTTCCACTTATTATGCATATAATTAATACGGGTATTTTTTTTTTTTATACTACTTAGGTGGCAGACAAGCTTACGGTCCACCGGAAGGTTGGTAACCGTAGCCTATAGACGTTTGCAACACCAGAGGCGCTACACACGCGCTGCCGACCCGGGCGCAGGTTGTGACGACCCACAGTTGAAATTTTTCAAGCCGCCCATAAGGCCTTCAACTTGGCTTAACGACTGTCATTTTACTGACTACCGGGACCAACGGCTTATCGTGCCTTCCGAAGCACGGAAACGCTCGTAAATAAATGTCACAAAGTGGTCCACGTGGTGGTCACCCATCCATATCCGGCCATAGAAAATGTTGCTTACTGCAGTGATCGTTTACAGAACACTGAGTCCGCGGGGCCACGAGCGCTTCATGTATGTATGTACCTCCTACCTGTATGTAGGGTATGTAAATGTCTCTATCTACTGCTAAAGAGCGCGGAGACAGTACAGTTCTAGTGACGTAGCAGCACTTCGAGGATAGGTACCTTCTCAACTAACAAGTGGAGATTATAATTTTACCTTATTTCAAAAACACTTTTTGCTATCTTTTACCATATAGTTCGTCAATTCTAAAATCTAATAAGAATTGTGTAAGGAGGCATTATGAGACAACGGAATATGTGAATTTAGAATTAGAGTTATTTGTTTTAAATGCTTATATTCAAGAAACAAAGCAACAATAAATGATTAAGCTTCGAACTGGCAATTGGAATTGAACTGCCGCCCTGGTCTCATGGTCTACCCTACTATCACCTTTGCTCTAAACGTAAGGAGAACACAAAATTACTAGAAATAAACACCAAAAAAGAAATTGAAACATTGAACCTATTCAGTCAAATTACTCAATAATAAAGTGCCTACGTAACCCGAATCCGATATAAACTCGATACTTCAGTCATCGATACGGCAGCCGTGAATCGGTACATATGAAAGAGCTCATAGCTCCGTGAAACAGACCGCAGGGCCACCGGCCACAGTAGAGTATGTCACGGTACACTTGTGGAGGATCAAAGACGCCGCCTCGCTGCGTGCGCGCAATACCACTGACTACTTTCCACTACATTTGACTTGACAGCTCCGTGTTTTGGACCTTCACATTTTTTATATATGTATTAGATATTGGGAAGTGGAGTAGGTATGTGAAATATGCGGATCTTAGAGCCGTTCCATACAAAATTTGCAAATAATAAAATTTAAAAAAGTAGAATAGATATATCTATTTTTATTATTATCTATATAAACTAAATTTAAATAAGGCTCTTTACATTGTGGCTCAAAAGGCAGCCAGTATTTTCCCTTTGAATAGCTATGCTTATTCGCTGAAAGAAATCACTCCCAGTCTTCTGTTACCAGTCGAATAAACTAAGACTTTCGAAACAGTAGGTACGAAATTAATTAATTTACTAGTGTGTAGAGGTCTAGTAGTGCATAGACCTCACATAATAGTCAAATGTCTGCCTCTGTGGCGCAGTTGGTAATGATACCGCCTGCGGTGCTGGAGGTCGTGGGTTCGATTCCCACCGAAGACAAATATTTGTGTGACACATAAATGTTTGTCTCAAGAGACTGGGTGTTTCTATGTATAATATGTATGTATTTAAAAGTATATAAGTATTAATATCCGTGGTCTGATACCCATAACACAAGCAGGTTATTCCTAGCTTACTTTGAGATCATATAGCGTTGTGTGGAATGTCCGTGAATATTTATTTATTTATTTTATTTTAATAGCTACCCCCATAGGTCTTACAGCTACTAAACGAAAATGTTTAAAACAAACTATTCATTCTAACATCTTATCATAAATGTATCAAAATAAATAGAGGTATATTAATCATAAGCTCCACGTATGTTCCATGTACCTACTACCCGTTCGTCCAACTTTGCCGCTGGCGTAGAGGCGTATACCCGAATTGTTAATTAGATGAAGTAAATTGACAGTAGCTAATGTCACTTCGTCATAGAAAATACGCAACATTGTATGAAGAAGTGACATTAGTTGCTGTCAATTTACTTCGTCTAATTAAAAATTCGACTTTAGTCATAAATTATTGTTATATATATTTTAAAGTTTTTTTCATAAACTTACAACTTATAGCTTTGTTATAATGTGTGAAAAAGTTTGTGAAGGCCAATTATATTTATCAAAGATAAGAAGTTACAGTGATATTTATATGTGAATAGCCTCTGTTACCTACATGTTAAAATTCGTACCTAAGGCTATTCATTATAATAATAAATATTTCAGATTATCTAAATAATGAGCAAAAAATACAACATTGTACAAAAAAATCGACATCACAATACACTGCCTAGTATGTAAATTTTAGATTATCTCCTTATTTAACCTAACCGTTTGAAACTCCGTTACGGACGTTTAAAAATTCTTGCAAGTCCTCCAAAATACCTATCCATCATCAACATTATTATAAATTAGCCATTTCGTTAAGTAAATTTGTTTATTGGTATCAAATAGTTGATTAGGGTCAGTCAGAAATATTTTCCCTGAAGGAATACAAAGGGGCGCACTTTCCGTTCACATTTCACTAGTTGTAATTAGTGCAGCACCATAAAATAGGTGGTGCCATTCCGAAAAGGAACTAAGGCTATCTGTTATTGAAACTTTTCAGCTGGCCCCAAAAGCCCGCCGACTCGGCTTGATAAATACCATTATCATGGCAATCGTTGCGATTATCACAATCAAATACTTTATTGGGCTTACGTTCTGATGCATGGAAACGCTCGTAACTGGTAATGATTCAACCGGTCATTATAAAAACTGACCATAGCGTAAGATGCAGCACGCAGTGATCTTTTAAAGAACACATATTTATCTGATGCTATACCTATACTCATTATAACAAGGTGCAACCGCCTATACTTATAGGTAATCACGGATACCCTGCATAGTATATGCAAATACTCAGAAGCACGTATGTTCGCATATGTCTCGAATCATACAGCAAAATAATGACAATAACATGTACTACATCGACACGACATGAGTTGTCATAATCATTTTCATAATAATTAATAACCATATACAAGTCACGACGATCACAGACCGTCGACCGTGATCATAGAAGCCACTGCTCGAATGTTTCGCGAAATTGTTTTACAAACAGCGATTTATTGGGTTATAGGAATTGTAGGAAAATTACAAGTTTACGTCGGACCAGGTCTATCTGACCTCACAAGGCCCACAATCTTGACAATGGCTTGCCGGAGTGTTCCAGTAATAATGCCTATAATGACGGCGCCGGCCGGCAGCATGCTTACATAACCGCTCGTGACTTGCGCATTACGGTATCAGGAGAAAAATACGAGTCCATACTGTACAGGTACGCATTCCACGTCATCAAGGGGAAACGCGTAAAATGCGGCAAGCCGAATGACATTAATGTTACTTAGATTAAAAATTTTCGAACACAACTTTTTTTTTTCAAAGAACTACCTACCTTATTTTAAAACGGATATAGATATGATTAAAACCTCTAAAAGAGCGAACAAAAATCACTTAAATTTGTCAGGCATTAAATAAATAAATATTTGTGGACATTCTCACACGACATCATCTAGCCCAAATTACGCTAATATAAGCTTGTGCTATGGGATCTAGACGACTGATGGACATACAAACATTATCTCATTCTTGTTGGTAGAGACTGCATTTTTTTTTTCAATTACTACGAATCAGATGTTTTCCTATAGTGTAAATTGAATTAGGCCATTAATTCGTTAATACGACTTCGAATCGCTGTTGAAGTTATAAATATATGCAAATGAATCTATACCAGCTTGTGTTTCTACATTTCAATATTGGTCTTATCAACAATAACCAGTTGAATTAAAAACCGTACACCTTTCCCGATTCGGCTGATTCACTTTTATGTCACCAGGTCATTTTTAGGGTTTCGTAGCCAAATGGCAAAAACGGAACCCTTATAGATTCGTCATGTCTGTCTGTCTGTCTGTCCGTCTGTCTGTCCGTCCGTGTGTCACAGCCACTTTTCTCCGAAACTATAAGGCCTATGATATTGAAACTTGGTAACTAGATGTATTCTGTGAACCGCGTTAAGATTCTTATGTAAAACTAGAAGAAAAGCAGTAAATTTTGGGGGTCCCCATACTCAGAACTGAAACTCAAATTTTTATTTTTCATCAAAACCATACGTGTAGTGTATCTATAGATAGGTCTTCAAAAATGCTATTGAGGTATCTAACATCATATTTTTCTAAACTGAATAGTTTGCGCAAGAGACACTTCCGAAGTGGAAAAATGTGTCCCCCCCCCCCCCCCCTAACTTCTAAACTAAGAGAATGATAAATCTAAAAAGAAGATATGATGTACATTGCCATAACAACTACCAACGAAAATTAGTTTGAACGAGATAGAGCTGGTAGTTTTTTTTTAATACGTCATAAACCGCAATTTTCGTTTAGAAAAATCACTACCACTGCGAACGTGTTAAAACATCAATCAAAGTTACAACGAACTATAAGAACTTTTATATTATGTTACTTGCTGCTACGAAACCCTTCATGGGCGAGTCCAACTCGCACTGGCCGGTTTTTATTATCATAGAGCAACGACATGAAGCGCCTACCTGAAATCTTTAAATGCCAGATAAGATTATCTACTTCTTATCAGAATCTATTCTCAAGTGGTGGATTTTTATAGACGGCAAAGTAAAAGATTGAATTCAAGTTCAAGTCGTTGTTTTAGGTGACAATTCTTCTAAGAATGAGTATTATAGTATATTGTTGTATTGTACTCGCAGTCATATTTTTTTAAGTAGTGGACTGTATTTATTTACGTCACGGCCCTATTAAAGGGGACTGAAACTAGACTTACTGGGAAGACTCCAGTCTACTCATCAAACAACCAGTTATCCGCCTCAATTCAGTCGAGTCACAGGATATGTCACAATTATTTATTTAGATTAAAATAGATTTAAATCAGCTCTTAATACTGTTACTTATCTTCTATTTATTTTACTCTTTATTGTACGCCAGATAAATAACAATAAAGTGCATAAAATCTGAAAAAAGAGGCAATACAATGGGCGGCCTTATCACTAAAAGTGATTTCTACCAGGCAACCTTTGGATGGAGAAATTAGTTTGAAGGTAATGAGATGTTTGAAGAGAATGATGATATTTTTTACGTGAGGGAAAATCTTCATGGATGCTATGCCGGACTCCTACCGACTAAAAAATCTTACGCATACTGCCTACTAACCTACGGTTGGAAGCCTCGGGTAAGCCCTCGGGAGGATACCCCAAGACTTCCAACAGACCTACGGCTACCACTTAGAGCCATCCTACTGTTACTTTGTATGCAATACTAACAACCTAATCTTGTACTTTATTACTGACTTTGCTTATTAGAATCAACTGACCCTGAGCGTTAGTGTTATCTGACAGATAGTACCTACTAGAACTTTAATGAAATAATAACTTGAATCAAGCGTTAAATAATTAAAGTCTATTGTTTGTGCATGTAACAACTAAAATTTCACTGTAAAAGAGCAATCAGCCGTATAATAGTAATCTAATTACCATTATTGTGTAGCTAATATGTACTATTATGACTATGTACATGATGAGGAGTCAACTTCGTAATCACGCTATGGTAATTTTGAAAAATTCCCGCTGATTTTTATTTATCTGCCGTACATAATTTCCTTCACTTACATATAGGATTATCCCTTCTTAGTAGATCTTAACGTCACAAAAGAAAACTACCGTTCAAATTTCATGTGTCTGTCTTTAGTAGTTTCGTCTGGGCGTTGATGAGTCAGTCAAACAGCTTCTTTACAAATTAATGAAGTACCGAATAAATTAATGAATATTATCTCTAGATCTGCAGTGACCGAGTGCGCCTCTGTGCTGCAACTCGTTCGTCAACGAGATAGAAGTTAATCTCGCTTGGTAGGTTCGAAGTGACTTAGAATTATTCAGATTGACTTTGTTACACTATTTTCTTGCTGATCATCAACGTAACATGAAAACAAATAGAGAGTCGTTAGAAATTAGGTAAAATTTTGTTGTGTAACGGAAATTACTAGAAGAAACTAGGTTCTCAACTATTCTCGAATTTTAGATTTCAATGAACGATAGAACAGTTTATTCAAGACGCTCAGTAATCATCATAACGTTATTCCAATATCTATATCTAATCTAGAGAAAGATGTGATTTGACTTTTAAAAACATGCCTTATTGAAAACCCCGTTTTTTCTCTTCATGTTTTCAAAAATCGCTTCTTAGTGGATATACCTAGTTTGTTACCCAAAAAGCGTTATTTATTCAGTAGGATCAAAATTGCCTTAATTTATCTATCTTAACTTATAAATATTAGCAAGGAACATGCCACAACAGACAACTTCAGCGTTATATTGCAATCAAAATATAATAAATCAACCGCTACGTCACTACTTGTACATTTTAATCAAAGCTGTTGCGATGACAGATCGTTTCGATTAACCCGTGAGAAGTACTGAGCAATGGCCACGGCTGTGTGTCACGAATGTTGCATAGTAACATAATATCTTATTATTCCTTGTAACATATCTATACTTATATTATAAAGAAGAAGGATTTGTTTGTTTATAAACGACCAGCGAACGCCACGTGGTTTCACACGCGTAGCTCCCGTTCTCTTTGTAATACGGGAATAAAATATAGCTTACGATACTCAGGATGAATGTAGCTTTCCAATGATGAGAGAACTTTTGAAATCGGTTCAGTAGTTTTTGAGTTTATCCCAGTCAAACATACACACAAAAATACAAATTTTCCTCTCTATAATATTAGTGTAGATGTAGATAAACTCTAACGCTAGTCAATTGACTTCAAAATTTCTGCATTGCTGCAGCTTATATGTGCTGAAATCATCAGGCTGAAGAGTTGCCGTGAGTTTTATTGCCAGATTCTTTTCTCCTCTGGCATCTGGCAGTAAATATAAACGTAGAAGCAATAGTTTTGACATTCATAAGTGTTGCTTTGTGACTGATATGAATAAACAGTTTTCAATTTTGTTTTCAGTAACAAAGTTCTGTATCCATGACATTGATATAAGTAGAGTGGTTTTACTCTGAAGGCACATAGGTTGAGTAGTTCAGGCTATGTATCATTGATATTATAATATTATAGTCAAAGGTATCATTATTTTACCTACTACTAAAGGGAGAGTGGGAGCAATAATGATAAATAACAACATATTTGACAGATTTCAATACAATATTGTAAATATGAGCACAAATGGGTTCATAAGTACTATGGGATTTGTAGTATGTCACAGGCAAAGCCGTGGAGCACAACTAGTAGGTGATATGACGCCATAAGTAACTACAGGTTTAATATTATCTGACGTGCCACTTCGGGTGCCTAGAAATCGAATTACGTAACAATACATACACAATACGTTAGTAGATAAATTGAGAACCTTGTAAGCGGCAGACAATGTGTTATTTAAAATTTGAATTAGGAATAGATCTCGTAGGATGAATTAATGTTATGTTGGCATTATTGACTCATAATATTTCTTCGTAAGAACACTAGATATCGTTGTCCCGTTCGTAGTATCAATTTAAGTGGAGAATGTTGAACAAATTAAATAAAAGGTTAATAAACCAAAGCTCCTAGTAGTTCATATTAAAAATCTATGTATGTCATAGATACAAAATGAAATATAAATAAATCTGTTGCAGTCTGTCAAACTTGGCAAAATATTAGGAATAATTAAACGCAACATTCTTGCCAACCTACAAAACAATCTAAGCTGTTACTAATCAGATAAGTGTGCCTAGATAGGTACCTACGTCTAAACCACTACTCTCAAACCAGTGACCTCAGCTCATAATGCACCTGACGTCCGGCAACAATGCATCCAGTTTGTGCCAGTAATAAGAGCACAGTTTGTACACAAAATAAGACGGTACAGAACGCAATCTCATGTACTTATATCCCGTTCACTCTACGCTGGCGTAGGGGCTGGTGTAGAGGCGTAGTATTGGAGGCGACCTTGGACTTAGAGCGAACGGGTAGTGTGTACTTAGGTATTTTTTTTCCAAATCTACACTCGGGATCCCAGACTCGCGCACAAACCAGTATCGAAACAACTATGAAAATCCTTCGACCTCGTGTGTGTAACCCGAGCGCACTTTGTATGTAGATTTCCTTCTGTAAATTATTATTTTGTGGTTGGTACGCCCGCAATAACCGTCATCTGAGCTGCGTTTGCGCACCTGCAGTACTTGTTACTTAGCAACTTGTTTTTTATTCTTTGTAGGTTCGGTATAGCGGTGATTTTTGTTGTGTATTCTGTCTTTGGTGATATAGAATTAAGACTGTTGGGACTAAAGTCAACTTTTCCTGCTGACCAATGTAGAAGGTTCACTTAGGTTCAGGTTCCTTTATGGTTTTGAGAGGTCAGACGGGGCGGTGACTCCCAACAAAGAAGAAATTAGGAATTCAAATTACTGCAATCGAACCCTAAACATCAAAAACAAGGTTTAGAAGGAGTTAGAAGACGCTAGAATGGAGAAGAAAATGTTTTTAGTATAGATATATAAGTTGGTGTATTTATTTAATACTGAAAAGATTCCTTTTTTATTTTAATAACTAGTTAATGTACATTTATTCTTAAGATTATACATTTTAATAGAATTTTTAAATTAATAACCACACTAAGCATGAAATTTAAGTAAATAAAGAAGAAAAAAATACTGCATAATTCGTTTAACTAAGCAAATTCCAAGAATATAACACGTTTTTAATATGCAGCGTGATATTAAAACTGTTTTTAAAACAACAAAAATTAAATTTTATATTATTAAATTAGTCAAAAATAGTAGTAAATTTATATTATTTATGGGGTTAAACCCGGTTATGTTATATAATTTATACCTTTTAAAGACTGACCATAATGACCATGGTCATTGCAATTTTATCGAAATTCCAGGTAATAAAAAAGGTGTGATTTTTGTTAACGTGATCTAAAATCCTTCATGGATTCTTTGCCGGATTCCTACCATCTAAAAAACCTCATGTATCCTGCCCAAGAGCCTACGGTTGGGAGCCCCGGGTAAGCCTTCGGAAGGATATCCCTGGACTCCCAACAAAGGTGTGATATAACAATAAATCTACTACTCGTAATGTATGGAACGCGATAGCTTAGAAGTTAGCCCTTTGAACTAAATGGGCCCGCGGCACGGCCCGCTGGGAACTCTTTTCGCGTTCCCGCATCCCATGGGAATCTATTCTGGTAATAAATAGTAGCCTGCCTAGCATTCCAGACTATAATTTATCCCTGTACAAAATTTTAGCCAAATCTGTTGAACCGTTAGGGCGTGAAAAGTACCTAACTAACATTCATCTATTCGTACAAACTTTTGCGTTTATAATATGTATTTGTAAGGATATGCCTATCTTACCCTCTTTTATATAAACAGGTACAGTGAGCAACCATCGACCATGGAAACGTTGTGGACAAAGATTAACGACCGAATAATTCAGATACGTCATTATGACTTTTTTATATAAGTTTACAAGATTAACTATCCTTATTATAATTTTCTGGCCGTTACATAATAATTTTGATAAATAGGAAAGATTTTAACTATCATAAGTACTTACATATCACCATGTTTTTAGTCAAGTAACCGTCGGTATACCGCGGTAGGTAGGTTAGTAGCATTTTGTACGATGTATTATGTACTGAGTCTATTACTTCATGAAATGGGCAAATACAGGTGTTAAGTTGACAACTTGATTTCAACGAATATGTACAAGCAGTCACTTAGCTCCAAAACTCTCATAAATGGAAATGACATGAACGATTACCCATCTCGGAACTATTCGTATTCGTAAGATATTTATCGCAGTCATCGTTTACTGTATAGAAAATACTCTAAACGAATTTCACATAAGCAAATCTGTGTGCGTTCTCTAGTCTGTTAAAAAAGATCAGCTACAAGCCACCAAAGCGATGGTTATCTACATTCAAAAGTAACAAAGAAAGACAAATATCGGAGTTTCCTTCCACAAAGCTGTGTGTATTCTTCAACGGCGCTCGGTAATGAGTCTATGTCGTTCGTAGGTAGCCACTACAGAACAGAGAGACATAAATCATGGCGGGCCAGGAAATCATTCATCCTCGGTAATGTGCTGCGAAAATAGGCTTCCACTTGGGACGGGCGCCTCGACTATAACGCCCCGCGCCTCGACTATAACGCCCCGCACCTCGACTATAACGCCCCGCGCCCTAAATATAACAGTAAAAACGTAACACGTTAATGAAAATATAAATCTTAAAGACTTGGCTATTTATTCAAAGGCTTTTTAATACATATTTATATGTATCGTACCGCAAATGCCTCGATTAAGAACTTTGATACTTAGTGCATTGTTTTTAAGATTGATAATGGGTTAGCTTATTAGTTATGTACTCAATTTGATGAATTTTGGAACAGAGATGGATTGTATCAGTTTATGAAAAAAAATAACTTTGTAATAGAAATATGGAGGAGACTTCTCAGTAATTTTACTTAACTAAGCAAAACCACGAGCAAAAGCTAAGCTTACAAGTGGTAGGTGTTGTAAATAATGGCCCCAATAACATATTTTTTGTTTTATTTCAGAATAGATTTGTTTAAGATAAGATGTTTTTATAATAGTAGTCAAAACAAGAACATGAACTAAGACATCCATTGTTCTATCCGTTCAAAGTCTATAAACACAGCGTATATTAAATCGTGAATTAATAATTAAGTCTCCGTTTATTGTAGTCGCTCTGTTAACAAGTTATTTTGTTGAGCACGATCGCCATTAGTCCAACATTCGAGCCCGATCAATTAAAAAGAGTACGAGCAAGTTCATTGGCCGTTCCCACGACATTTTTGTCATAACTTCTGCTTAAGTTTTAGCTGTAACCATTCCTAGGGACGTCCGTAACCGCATATCGATGTATGACAAATCGTGACAAAACCACCGACTCATCTACTACACTAGTTAGTTATTACCCTTTTCAAAATTGTAACACAAACGAATTTCAACTCTATGTCCTTGAAATAAGATGGTAGTGAGCTATGACTTTGCAAGTACAGTGAGAAACAAAAGTTTGTGGTTGTATCCAGACATGAATTTATGTGGCTGAACCGCATGCCTGCGCCTGAGCTGCCTTCATCCATCAAGCTCGGTGCACATCACCTTCAACGTGGCAATCGACCGGAAACATACTCCTCGCAAGCCTTACAAAGAACATAATTAGATAGGTATACATTTAAATACTATATTTATGTCAGTGCATACAATGAAGCTCGCCGACAAAAAAAAACTCAAAGTCAAACATGAACTTGAAGTAATTTAGTTGCATTTATTCCAAAAAATATAGTACCTACTTTTAAGAATATTTACATATTTGCAAATGACTCTTTAACATACTCTCTGAAACTTGCAACAATTGTCTGCATAATTAAAACAGTTAACTTCCAGTCTATAAATTTCATGTTAACATAATTTAATGCTCTCCGGCTTATTAAACCTCATTATAAATTTTTCGCAATAAAATAAAATAAAGTATTAAAATTACAAAGTTTTATGGCGGCATACAATTATACAGAAAAACCCTAATAACTTTTAATTTCAAACGGAGAATAACATTTTCACTTCGGACTTTTTTAGAAAAATAAAAACACTTCCTAACGTGTCCCTTACGCGATTATTATTCATTGTCATGCAAACGACATGGAAATATGACTACTGTCCCTTTTACTCTTACGTGATTCTATCTATGCGTCTCTGTCGGCGGTCAGTCGCCAGAATTTAATATCAAATATCAATATTTGGATGCAATCAATCAAAGTTAATCACGCGAAAGATATAAAAGCAAAATGAATACATTAAGTTCTTTAGTGGACGGCGTTGGGTGCATTGGAGCGGACTCCACTGATATTATTTTTGTAGAGAGCCTAATAATGAGTGATTAGGAAAAAAATACGATGGGAACTCGTGTGTCCATTGTATTAAACATATTGTCATGACGTAAGCACATTTAAATATTAATTAGCTTGGATCAGAATGGTAAACTGGAGGTAATCAAACGGATGTAGTGTCTGACTGTACATGACTTGTCTTGTTTTGTACGGATTGGACTAATTAAAGTCTGAAGCTGTTAATTCGCTTCGTGTGCCGTGAGAGTCTTGATGTGCATGGCGGGTTTGGAAGCTGTTGTCTTGTCAGACGGTAGGTAATAGATGGCAGTGTAACTGGTATTTTGAAATACAGTCGCAAGTATTTATACTAGACTAAAGTCATGGTCCGTTTTTTTATTGTAATCGATTTAGTTTTTCTGAGAAGAGTTACCTAGACATATTACCTACATATGTATCTTACTGCTATCTTCGGAGACATTTGACGGTTAGGTTAGGTTAAGCTTTTTATTTATGAGTTATTTGTTTTGATTTGATCTTCAAAAAACTCTCTCGGTCTTTTTACTTAAAATATATTTAGTAAGATTTGAATCTTGTTATAAAGGGCTAAATATGTAACTACTGCCGAGTAATTACTTTACGTGTACTGCTGCTTTATACTGAGCAATTTATATATGTTTGCTAATGTGTAACTTATTTTTGGAATGTTTATTTAGCATTTCAAAAAATCTTATAAGTCTTGGTATTCTAAATCGTTGGTGGTTTTTATCTTCTACGTCTTATAGGGCGGATTTGAACAAAATCGGAGTAAGACTAGACAATAACTTGTAGTAAAACTAAAAGTATAGTGATTTTCTATTCTAACAACAACTTATAAACACAACGTAACTATAGTAGTCATGCTGAAGCAGTCTACTTCAATATGGTTACCATAGTTACCTTGTGCTTATTGGTTGTTGATAAGATGGAAAACCACTTCATTTTAGAACTTGTATTTACAAGTTATTTCCTAGTATAGCCGCCTACCTTGATTTTTGTCTAATTTGCCCTTATTAAGCCATATATAGTCTAAAAGTCAAGTCAGTATTGCTCCAGTAAACTCGTCCAAACGTTACTGAAATGTAGAGTTAAGTAGACTTTGTGAAGTACCTACGAGGAAAATTCTTATTCATTAATTTAAAATCACTTTACGTCACTATGGCAAGTATTTGAACCCTTTTAATCCCCTTGAAAGAAAAATGAGGGGTGTTAATACGTGTACCTCTACCTATGTGTCTGTAATCTGTCTGTCCGTTGCATCATAACTCGCGAATGATTGGACCAATTTTGGAGACTTTTTTTGTAACCATCGCCTCAGAAAATTACAGCGTACCTTTATACTATGTTTGAGTTTATTAATAAAACAGTCACAATGAAATTAAAATGCCTCCACGCATTTTAAATTAATTAGTGGTTGGTATGTTAAAGAATTCATAATTTTAAGGGTTCCGAACACAAAGGGTGAATTCGAGACCCTATTAATGAGATTCCTCTGTCTGTCCGTTCGTCTGTCATCAGGCTGCATCTTATAACCCGTAATAGTTAGCACAAATTAGAAGTAGTACAGATGGAAACCTACATACTAAATTTGCTGAGGCTACGCACACATAGACAACTTATTTACCGAAACTACGCACACATAGACAACTCATTCACAGACACGAGGTCAGGCGGTCTCAACTGATTATTCGATACTGATTTGTGCGCGAGTGTGTGTAGCAGAGGGTAGATGTGTAAAAAAAGTACATACATAAGTTTTCCATCTGTACTATCTCTAATTTGTGTAGTTAGACAGTTGAAATTTTCACATTTTGACTGCCTCGTTAGTCTAGAGGTCGAAATGTGCGACTGCAGATCGTGGGTTCGATTCCCACCGGAGACAAAAATATGTGTGATCCATAAATGTTTGTCTCGAGAGACTGGTTGTTTCTATGTATGGTAAGTATGTATTTAAAAGTATATAAGTATTAATATCTGTGATCTGATACCTATAACACAAGCAAGTTATTCTTAGCTTACTTTGGGATCAGATAGCGTTTTGTAAAAATGTCCGTGATATATTGTTGCCGTAGTAGTTTACAAAAAATACTAAAAACAAAAAAGAAGCACGGGGCTCCCATACAGCAAGCCTGATATTTTTGCCGGTTCTTTCAGCCTTCGTGCACGAATCCGACTCGCACTTGGTCTATTTTAATATGTACCATAAATCCACTTTATCCTTTATGAAGAGAAAAGAAAAGCTAAGTAAACAACAAAACAGAGCGCCAGGTTAAACTTAAGTAATCAGGTCAACTAGTTCCGTATACGATCGATATGCACGCCAAAGTTTTAACTACCCACGTCAATATAACAAAACACTGTTTAGTTGTTCTACCAAATCAATATTGTAGGCAGTCTTGTTATAAAATTGTTACGCTACTGTTTATGAGTGTACAATACAGTTATACATAAAATCACGTTTGTGTACCTGAGAGGGTAGGCAGAGGTGAATTTCACACCCATAATTTGTAAGTTCTTAGTTGTGTTTTCCCACGTATGCAAGAGAATTCTCGTTCGAGAGCCGAAGTGCCCGGAATGGTTCTTAAAATTTCAACCGTGTGTAGGTACTTCAGTTTCTTTGTGATCATGGCGCTTGCATACATACATACATACATATAGTCACGCCTTTATCTTCAAAGGGGTAGGCAGAGGCATAGTATACACCCACATTTCACCTTATTGTTTTATGTCCCATGTAATAGGTGGTGAGCCTATTGCCGTGGTTGTATGGCGCTTGCAACAGTGCCGAAATATCGGAAACACTCAATAAGACATGATAAATATCCTTTTAACTTTAATATTAATAAATTTTGAAGCTCATCCGATTAGAATAAGAAGTTGCCAATGTTATTTCCTAAAATTAATTCTATCTCTGTACCTGTAATTTCATCAGAAGCGATTTAGGCGTGAAAACTTTACAGACAAAGAGTAGGGATCTTCTGGGACTTTCTGTACACAAAGACTATCGTTCTTTGTGTACAGAAAGTTAGACGAACATGATCATTACAGATTGCACCTCGTTCCGACATTCAAATACTAAGATGGCTGCTGTTAAATGTATTGTGACGGCTAATAAGTAGTCTACGAATAACGGCGGCTTGGCTTAATTAATCGTGAAGTGCTTCTGCTTGAGTACAGCTACTTTCGGTTTTAGATACATTTGCCTGCCTTTTTATAACAGTATGTTCGATTATGTAAGAGTAATGGACGTGAAAATTATGCGGAATACTTGGTTGGTTTTATTTGTTGTTTTTGTGAATGACGAGAAGGGATGTACTCTATTTATTTTTATTCATTTATTTGTGGACATTCACAGATAACATCATCTAGCCCAAATTAAGCTAATATAAGCTTATGCTATGGGATCTAGACGACTGATATTCATACTTATATATTTCTAAATACATACATATTATACATAGAAAACTCCCAAACTCCGAAACAAACATTTGAGGATCACACAAATATTTGGACCGACCCAGGAATTGAACCCAGGACCTCCAGCGCTGCAGGCGGTATCACTACTGACGACGCCACAGAGGCAGTCACTTATCACAAAGCCGGTGAATTTAATCTTGTAGTCTCAAGTTAAAACTCTTTAAGTACGATAACCAGTTTTCCTACACACACAAACACACAATTGCATCTTTTAAGAAGGGAATGTATACCTAGTATATCAAGATATATAACTATACATCCACATTTTGACATAACTATAATTGTCCTAAGGCCTTCTTCTTTCCATTTTAATAACAGCCGGGACCAATGGCATCTTTGTAAATACCACAAACGGTCATCAATCTGAAAATTGACCGCATCGTAGGACATTTAAGAAAGTTATTGTTTACAGAACGCTAAGCAAGGGAGCTACGACGAGCTCTACATTCCTTTGCTTTAAATTCTTGAAAAAAAAAACCTTTTAATATAATTAATTCCAATAAACATTTGGAACGGACTATTTGGGAAATTAGTAGTTTCCCCATGAGATGAAGATAGTAATAAAATTAAACACCATTTAAAAACCATAAAAAATAATTTCTCATCTACAATTCTAATGGCGAATGTAAACAAATCCGTTGGGGAACATTCGAAGTTGGTTTTTTATATCTATTTTGTTAATACTGGAGTACCTATTTAAATATATATGAAGCAGTAATTCATTGACCCTGGCCTATACCCGGGTTTCTGCCCATGTGTATACCTATTTACCGGGATTAAAAGAATTTTGCGTAAATCTGATTTTATGGCCAGCCGAACAAATCACAACACAAGCAGGGTAGAGCTGATCCCCTGGTTCAGTGTAGGATCCCCAAATCAAGAATTTTGACTGCTATTTGTGCATGTTGGGCTACAGAATCTTCGTACAATTTCAATACAATCGTAAAAACAAGCTCTGAAATCTTTAAACTCAATTTATACTGATTGTATGATCGCCTTTGAGCACGTCTATTGTTTTTCCGAACATTAATATTAATCAAGCATCATTTACCGCACATGTAGATAAATAAAACTATTATGGTAGAACGGAATGGTGAAGCGTTCACAGGGAATGCAATGAGGTGTTAATATAGACGCCATGCGCCGGCGCAAATGGCAGGTTGATGCCTCGGTTTTTTCCTGCAAATATTTAATTCATGCAGTTTAAGTAGCGAGATAGCTTTAGTTGCAAACCACGAGGGAAAATAAATAATTAAAGGCTGATGCCAGGTTTATTTCGCTTCATGATTACGGGCATCGCAACAGTGTGCGTCTGGGAGGAGATGTCGCCATGCGCGAGCGCAGGCCCCGCCCCCTCTCCACTAATTGCGCCAATCTACGGGGAGACTCACACGCACACAAGATGACACGCATGCACACACGCAAATTGTCGGTGACAATTACTGCATTGCACTGCCAAATGTATGTACCGCACGTAGGTATTTATGCGAGTGAAAATTTACTAGGCTGTTTGAGAAAACGACAATACTCGTTTTAAGGAAGGGCTGTACATAAAGACGAACTCATCAGTTCTTTGAGAGTTATTTCTCTTATTTTTCCTTGAAGGAGAACATTCAATTATTTTTAATAAGCCCAGCTTTATACAGTTGTTTGTAAGTGCGAATGCTGTAAGCGGAATAATAAGTGAAATAAATACATCTACTGGGGGATTAATTCAGTTTTGCATTAGCAAAAACATTGGTGCTGTGAATATGGGAAGCCACGTCCGCTTAGGGGTGGCGACTGGCAAGTAGGCAGAATCACAGTCAGTCCGAGGTATCGCTCGTAACAAAGATTCATTTATTTTCAAACAGAGCGCAGTCATTGAAAAATCTCATTTACGTCCGTCTAGTAATGAAAACTTGTGTAGAGGGATTAATAAAAGCAAACGTATGTGTAGTCCTCGCTTGATAGGACTAATTTTCTCGCCTGTTTTCATACACAAATACATTTTCACTTTAGTAACAATTTCTTTCAACAATTGGCAGGCAATTGAAGTCTTTAACCAATTATTTCAAAGACCTAAGTTAGATATAATTAAAACAAAAAAGTACTAAATTTTATACCACTACAGGTCAGGGCCGGACTCTAGAACTAATAGGTTTGGGGCTATTTAAGGGTAGGTATCTTGTAATTGATATTGAAAACAATACATTTGTTTAATTAAAATTACCCTGTCTAAAACTGTCAAGTAGACACCTATGAGTACTGTAAATTTATAAAGTACTTTCAACGAACAAGAGTTGATCATAACTTCATAAGTATTAAATTTTAAGAGCCTACAAAGGTCATTGAAATTAAAGCTTTATGTAGTTGTCTTAAGGTTGTTTTTAATTTTCTGAGTGTAGATTACGAGTAGCCGATGTTTGTCATTGCTCAATAGGTGTGAAATTGGCGATGAGCTCCCGATACTCGGTGGTGTATTGAATTATGGGTGCGTTCGGTTTGTTTGCCTCTTTGTGCTCTTGTTCTTGAGGGCTTACGATTGATTTATCGCTACTAACATTATAAAGTGGAAATATTTCTTTGTTTGATTGTTAAAAGTTATGTTTAGTACCAACTTTTTTTGTTTGTAAAACCATCAAAAAGGTATGATTAGACCTTCGAAGTTCTAACTCAAAATGGTGCAAATGTTGACCAACATTTGGGATGTGAGATGACAATCGTTTTAAAAATATCGAAGGAATCGGTGCTTCTCCTTGTATCCAATAAAACAAAACTCTAGGCCCAGTATAACTATAATCCAGATAGGGAATGGAAGCCACTAAAATTATGCTAAGACTAAAAGGAAGAATGCTATTATGATAAACAAGAACAGAAAACATATTCAAAAGTTTATGTAGTCTCTAGGTACAATTAAATTTGATTGTAAAACATAACCAAAGTTGACTTTAATGTTCTTCTATTCAACCACAAACCCAAACGAAACAGAAACCATTTCTTCATTAACAACATCGTGGGTATAAAATTACAGAAGTTAACCCGAATAAAAACAATAATAAAATTAAAGAACCCATTGGTATAAATAATTTCCAGTGTGTCATCAATCGTTTGAGTTAACCATAAAT
Organism: Miltochrista miniata; assembly: GCA_933228765.1. NCBI lineage: Eukaryota > Metazoa > Arthropoda > Insecta > Lepidoptera > Erebidae > Miltochrista > Miltochrista miniata. Next base: position 30,439,670 of record OW121752.1, on the reverse strand, counting down.
TGGGTTGCGCGTCAAAAGTGCATGGCCATATCAAGTTACCTACAGGTACGGTTGGACGAAAGCCGTCTCCATACCATCCGAGCTGTCATTAAAAAAGCGTTTCATTAGCTCACTTCGATCCAACGAATTCCACTGGAATTAACGTTAAGATGTTTTCTTTAACTAAAAAAAGGTTGGTATTAACATGGGTCACATAATATTTGTCATGGGTTTCTTGTGAAATACACTCGAGAGCAATGAATCCGGGTCACTTAAAGAATCCTAAAAATCTCGGAAACTAAAAATGCTAGGTTAATGCAATAAATTGTATTTAATAGACAATGTAATACTCCTTAAGTGAAGGTATTAAAACTTCTTAGTTATTGTAAAGTTATATCATAAAAAAATCAAATTTGAAAAAGGGCCACTTTCGAAGATGGAACTACGAAATTACAGCATTTAGTGTTGCTTTTGTTTGTAATCTGTCATTTATGTGGATACATAAACCATGTTGATAGTGCTCTATATTCATTAATCAAGCTGAAATTATGTCGCTTACGCCTGAAGAATGCACCAGAATACTTACAATGCTGGAAACCGGCCGGAGTCAGCGCGATACAGCCAGGACTGTCGGTGTGTCGCTGTCAACAGTACAAAGAGTTCTCCGACGTTACGAAGAAACTGGTTCTAACCTACGCAGACCAGGAACGGGCAGAACCAGGTGTACCACAGCACGAGAAGACCGATACTTGGTGAACACCATGCTTCGAAATCGCTTTCTCACAGGAACTGAACTCACCAATCAGTTTCGACGCCTCGGAGGAAGTAACCCAAGTGCATGGACAGTAAGACGTCGGCTTGCTGAATCTAACTTAAAACCCCTTAGACCTGCAAACGGCCCTAAACTGGAGCGTGGGCATCGTATTTCGAGACTAAGGTATGCCCAGAGCCACGTAAATTGGAGTATTGAAGATTGGTCAAAAGTTATGTTCTCCGACGAATCAAAATTTATGCTCTACAAGCACGATGGAAGACACAGAGTGTATCGAAGACCAGGGGAAAGATTCAAGCAAGCATGCATCGAAGAAAAAGTAGCCTACGGTGGTGGGTCTGTACTTGTGTGGGCCGGAATTTCTTCTGAAAGTCGCACAGAGCTGGTGATCATAGAAAACGGCTCTTTAACTAGCGTAAGATATGTGGAAGAAATCCTCAATGATCACGTTGGTCCATTTATGGTCAATTTAGGTGAGGATGCTATATTTATGCATGACAATGCCCGACCTCATACAGGTAGGATTGTGAATGACTACCTTCAAGAGATGAACATTACTCGTATGGAGTGGCCAGCGCGCAGCCCGGATATCAACCCGATCGAGCATGCTTGGGACGAGCTAGGCAGATGCGTAAAACAACGAAACCCTCCCCCAATCACGCTTCGTGAGCTCAAAATTGCTCTCACAGAGGAATGGGAGAATATTCCCCAAAATCGTATAAGGAACTTGGTGTACAGCATGCCAAACCGCGTAAACGCAGTAATGGAAGCACGAGGTGGCAATACGAAGTATTAAAATTCAAGAAAATCGTAATAAAGTTCAAAAATTTCATGTTTCCTATTTTTGTTTTAAGGAGAGATCAGCAGTTTTTTCTTTATGTAATTTTGTGTTAATAAAATGTATGGTGACTCATATTTTTTTTACTTTCATTTAAGGAGTATTACATTGTCTATTAAATACAATTTATTGCATTAACCTATCATTTTTAGTTTCCGAGATTTTTAACATTCTTTAAGTGACCCGGATTCATTGCTCTCGAGTGTAGAAAAGATAAAGTCAAGTATGGAGTTTTTCATTCACAACCAAATTCTATTGAGAATAATATCATCCTGAATACAATTTGTACAGAGATATTTGTAAATAAACCATTTATTGCTACGGTACTACATATTATATAGATACTGAACTTTTATTAATGAAAGAAAAAAAAATACAAAGTTGTTTCATATTGTTTTAGTGCTATTTTTGATATTGTAAACACATTTTTAAAACTTTATCAAGATCTCATATTATATTAGGTATAGGTACTACATTGTACATGATTAGAAACCGGGTAGTAACTACAAGATAAAGGTAATATAAATATGACTCACTAAACCTCTATCTGTTTGTTAGTTTGTTTATTGTGTAAGCTCCAAATTATTGAACCGATTTTAGCTTTTCTCACCATTGGAAACATTTTCATTAGTTATTTTATAGAAGAAGTAATATCAGTCTTATTAAAACCTTAATTCCACGAAATTGAATCTACTGAAACATCATAACTATATTGTGGAAAATGTGGAATGTAACAAAGATGGTAAACAGCGTCAAAACTATGCAAATTGATATCAAATGAGTCATACACAATTAACAATACTCATACATGTAGTTCACGAAATCTGTCGCTACATTACATGAACGTTATTTAATTTAGTTATCAGAAAATCAATGTTTCACATAATTTTATACGTAATGGAGATGCCGCTGTGTGTCGACGGACGAATTTACCAGATCCAGATATAATCAGAGCTACAAGGAGCCGCTCCGGTCCTCGACACAACACTACAGTAACACAACGTTACAGTGGGCTCACAAACAAACAAACCCCCCTGCCGGCCACGAGAGAGGCCACTCGGTCCGCACATAAACTAACTCACATAACTGCTGTGAACGCGACGAAATCAATTCCCTGTTCCGATTCCGAGAAGTGACACAGTTTCTTAAGTGTCGCATCACTACCGACGGACCGCTAAATAAATTCTTATGGTTCCCATACTGCCCGCATGCCAATCTAGCCCTTAACGCATCGGTATACGTAGGTCTTGTACCCGTCCAACCGAGTAGTTACAATATAAAAAAGAGCCACCTGTCCCCACGAAAATCTTTATGGCCGCTATAAAATTCAAACCTCAAAAAGAAAAAATAAAAAGTATGGAATTAGTTTTTTTTTGTTTTACGATCGAGGCCCATTTTTAGATGGTGTTTACCTAAGCTGTCACTTTATAAAATGGCGATTTTGACTGGTCCGGGTTTGTTGAATTAATTGTGGAGATCCGGAGAGGATCGGAGAGATAACAACCAGTGGACGAGCTGCCTACCGTTCATGGGAGTCATTTACTTAATGTTGACAGTTTCAAAATTAGTGGATCGCTTAATTGTTATAGCTTCCATTTCTGAGACTTAGGCTTATAAACTAAAACGATATAGCAGTGATTTAAATAAACTTACCGTGAGAGGAGACCGCGGCGGAGTAGGGGCCGTGCATCTGTTGATGGTAATAGCGGGCCCTACTGTGGTGGCCGCCTTCCAGTGGAGAATGGAAGAACCCGTCGCCATTAGTCTCCGCGCTGACGTCACCAGCGGCCGGGCTGCCGTTGACGCGGCTCTCGTACCACCGCTGCTGCAGACTGGCACTCACTCCCGCGCCGCCACCCTCTCCACTCATGTCCATGACCGCTGAACCGACCTCACACACCATGCATCGCGTTTATAAACACACACACTATAAGTCCACTCCTCCTATCCGCATTTCCAAGAGTCAGTTGGTTTGGGTACCCGTACACTAGATGAGTGTATTTGGGCTCAGTCTTAGCATTGTTTGTATGAGCTACAGAGCGGTCTCAACTCGTCGTGTTGAGATCTGAGGACCAGTTCATATTGCAAGTATCTGTAACAAAGAAATATTTATATAAAGATGTGTACTTTTCAACTATACCTTTCTATTCTCGTTAGGACTTAGAAACCGCTTTCTGAACGTTATTCAATCACTATCATGTCACCAGTTGATTTTGGTCATGCACATGTAAGTAAGTAAGTAAAACTTTATTGTACTCCAATATAACCAGTTTACAAAAGAAACAAAAGCACAAATATCTATGTACAAATGGCGGCCATATTGCTAAAAGCAATCTCTTACTGGCAACCTTTGATTGGACATAATAAACATTTAATTTTGAGAAATTGTAGTTAATCCATCTTCATATACTCAGCCTCAAAAGACGACCTACAACAACAACAACTCGTCACCATAGACAAAACTTCAAACTTCCAATAGCGCAAAGAGTTAATTAAAACACAATGTCTTCTAAAGGAAAAATAATCTATGGGATTAAAGACAATGAAAATATCAACGTGCCAACGCACTATAGGTATTATCAAACTACGAAGGTCGATGTGTTGTACATCAAAGGAATACGTACGATAAATCGGTGCCGGTGTTTTGTCAAAAAAAATAGACAATCAATTAAGATAATAGTGGTGCGCTATCGAATACGTCCGCGATATCGATACGCTCCCAATTTGATTAACTGATAAATGCAAACAACACTCGATACCGCCGCGATAACCGATAACCGCGCATTAAGCGTTGTTAGCCAACGAAGCTGTGATTTTTATTACTACTAAACTTGCAATATATCTTTTTGACACATCTATTTGATGGAAATCTGTGATCTGTAAGTATGATTAATTTAGAATGAGAATATCTTTATTAGCTGAATATCTAATAAATAATTAATCGGTCAATGTATAGTTTCTTGACAACCGAAGTAGCAAGGTGTACAAGATGAATCGAGGAAGTGGCAAGGAGATGAATGTAATTATGTAAAGCCTCAGGATATTGGACCATAACTTTCAGTTTAGTAACTCTATTAGTATAGAGAAAAATAATCATTTGACAAGTCCTATACGTTTCCCAAATTATTTAATGATTGCAATGCACTCATTTTCAAAAAAACCTCAGCTTTCACAACATCTACACCCCAAAATCCTATTATCAAAAATATTTTAAAAAATATAAGAAAAGTTAACTAAATTAAGTTAAATACAGTTCTCTTTTTTATATGAAAACAAGTCCCGTGATATAATCATAAAATTATTGTTATATTTTATTATTTATTATCAATACTTTCCAGGATACAACACTATTGGTATCAGTGTTATCTTTGTGTGTAATATTTCTCAGAAATTTGCCCATATTATCTGTCAACACACTTTTTTTTATTATTTATACTCTGTCATAAATGATTATTGTTACATGTTACAATAAAACTTGAAAAGATAATGACAAAAAGATAATTAATATTTGAATTTTAATAAAATTTAATGTTCTTCCATATCAATGTAAAGTTTTATCAGAATCGCAATTTTGTATTTTTTACACAGCCCAAAGTCAGCTAATATACGCATGTGCTATGACATCTAGACAATTAATAATTATACTTGTATATATTTTTAATACATACAAGTATAATTTAAACTCCTAAACAAACAGGATCACACAAATATGATTCAAAGATTCAGACTAGTCCTCAGCAATATCAATCTCATATATTATCATATCTAACTCTGCGCTACTGCCATTATTCTATTTATTTAGAGAAGAAGAAGAGGCCTGAGTCCACCAACATTACAGTTGGTCTCTCTGCCATGGACTGCTTTGATTAACGACTGTTTTTTATTCTTTGAAGTAAAACTCCTTTAGGCGCGACTAGGCGTACTAGAAAAAAAATCTGAGTTACCAGATTTTATTTCTGACGGAAGTAACGCTTACTATTTGAATTTTGAATAGCAGAAACGCAGTTACCCCTATTCAAAATTCGAATGAATGATATTATTATAACATTTGATGCCGTCAATGGCAAAGAAGTTTTACTTCAATCGCGCGTAAAGGTGTGTGCGTGCGTGTAACACGCACACACTTTTTTATTTCTTGTGTGCTATGTGGAAATTCTATTGGATGTCCTGTCGTAAAAATAGTTAAGCCACACTGTGCCCCATAATCTAGAATCTGCCTACGACTGGGCTCGACAATTATATTATTCTATTTTTAGGCTCACTGAGCTTCTGAACGCTAATAATCCAACCAAATGTCAAGTACGACACCCAGATATCTTTTTTCACAATAAATAAATTTATAAGAAGAAAAAGAAAAAAAATAAGTTTTGCAGTACAATAAAGGCAATACCTAGTGTCATTAATCGATGGTATCTTTATTCGATTATCTGACATATCGAATATAAGCTGTAATTGATTGCTTAAAAATCATTTTGTTGCAACAAAATATAATATAATTTTATTTAGTTCATAGGCACTAACTACTAAACGCTACTTTTTACTTTAACTTGCATTACTTTTATAGCCTCTCTCTATATAATAGAGTGCAGAGGGGCTTATGTCCAGATTTTGTCTGTAGTCTGTGTGTCTGTTGCATTAAACTCCTAACTTCAAAACCACGTGACTTACAATACTGAAATTTTGAGATAGTAATAGGTGGTCATTTTGAGAGAGTATACAAAATTTCAAAACAATAGATGACGTGGTTTTTTAGAAGACGTGTTAGAGAGGCGCAGTCTGGTGAGACCGATCTCACGGCTTCTTGTTTTCTGCAGGAGCAACAGGGTTTGTGTGTATGACTCCTACCTAAAATACTCACTTAGTACCACGATGTTCCACCTCGACAAGATAGGCCAAAAGTCTGGTACATCCCTTCAAGGGCTAAAGTGAGACTCCCGGCTCTAGGTATTTGAAGACACCGTGTGGCTGAAGCCGGTAAGACCCTGGCATCCATGAGGATTTCCACTCATAAAAAAGGTAGATATTCCTTATACACATATTAGTAACTATTACTATGGGCTTTGAAATGTACTTTTTTTTAAAACATGAGAAAAATCAGGGATGTACTATGACTAAAAACCGTATGTATCCTACCTAACAGTCTACGGGTGGGGGCCCCGGGTAAGCCATCGGAAGGATGTCCCCAGGACTTCCAACAGTATATATGTACTACTAATCACTAATCCAGTTTTGTCGAAGGTTTACATACGTTTTATTTTTCAATAAGTTTTTATTATCTATAGTCAGTAATAGAAATCTTTATAAATGTTATTGTCCTCGCTACAATCTTCTAAGAAATATTTTTTATTCTCTAAGAAAGGTGTGATGTGGAGTAAAAACATTCACCTGCACCTTTTTTATTAGCTCAAAATCTAAGAAAAGGGTAAAGAACTTAGCAATCTATGTATTTTTGTATGTATTGTATTTATGTAAAAATTAATAGTTTGATTAAACTATTATTTATTATTTTTTACTGTGGCGCTGTAGGTCCTGGGTTCGAATCCTGGACCGGTCCAAACATTTGTGCGATCCACAAATGTTTGTTTCGAAGTTTGGATGTTTTCTATGTATAATATGACATGTATTTAGAAAGAAATATATAAGTATGTGTATCAGTCGTCTAGATCCTATAGCACAAGTTTATATTAGCTTAATTTGGGCTAGATGATGTTGTGTGTGAATGTTCACAAATATTAATTTATTTACTTTATTGTAACAGATGGTGTATCCATAGAAACATCTTTATTCTAGTTACCTACATGTTAGTTCTAATCAGTGACGGATTAACCCTTAATCAAATTAAGCAATTGTCTAGGGCATCACGTCTGAGGGGGCACCAAAAGAAGCACAAAAAAATCCGTTCTGACTCACTCTCACGCCACCATAAACCAACCACACCAAAAAACGTTTCTAGGATTGATTTGAAAATTCGCGTGTTTGAAGTGACAAAGAGTCCGACCTAGAGTCATAACCCCACTCCCATTTGCCCGCTAGTGCATTCGATAATTCGAATACCGATTCTTGTTGATATAAGGATAGGGGGGCCCACAGGCATGGATTGCTTAGGGCATCAAGCAGTCTTAATCCGTCACTGGTTCTAATCTCAACTATGGTGCCGTTTTATTGTAATTAAATAAGGCGTCTTCTTGAAAAAATGTAGTCCGGTATAACAAAATTAACATTAGCTGATATCAAGTTAAAGAGCTTGTAACTACAAAATACAAAAATGTAGCTATAGGAACATGTTACTTTTTTAATGTAGGTAGGTACTTTTGAGAGCGTGTTCAATCGGGTTTGGTTTTAACGTTTTTATTTGGTTCAATAAAAAAATTAGAACCAACTGCAAAGATACTTAACTTTCATTAAATATTTTTGTCGAAAATAAATTCTCTTAGCTGAATCACAAAGGGAACTGTTTTGCAGAATTATAGCTTACCTATGTACTAGTTCTTAATGTCTGGTTTTAAGGTAGACCGATATTGTAATTATTTGATAGCACCTTATACAACAATTTATGACAGTAGATCCCAACACTCTTTGTGCAATCATATCACTCCCCGTAGCGTTATTAACAATTAAACATACGGTTCTTATAATAACAGTTAAATAAAAACATTAGGTAGTAGTAAAAACTTCATAATAGTTAATCTCCATGGGACGAAGTTGAATTTTTAATTTTCCTTTTAAGTGTGTTTGTGTACAGGTTTCTGTATATTCTTTCAAAATCAAAATCAAAATGTGGGCATACGTATCCAATGATGAAAAATCTATATACTCTATTTACAATTTTGTAAATTTCGTACTTATTTGGTAATCTAGTTAACCAAACCTTTGTCATCGGGAAAAGAAACAATCCCTCACTTCTTTAAGCTATAACTACATTATCTATTAATCAAATCAGCCTATCTGGAATTTCATCACAATACACGGCTCACTCACTGCAACCTTTAACTAATTATTCCTAATCTAAGTATTTATACACTTAAAACAAGAAGCCGTGAGATCGTTCTCACCCGACTGCCCATCTCTAACACGTTTATAGTAAAAGTTCAATCCGATTGACGTTGTCATTTTTGTTTTATTTCAAACTTTGAACGGATGAACCACGTGACCTAGTGACGCAGTTTAATGCGACAGAGTCACAGACTACAGACATAGTTTGGACATAAGCCCCTCTGCACTCTATTTTATAGAGAGCGGCTAACAGACTTTATTTTAATATACCCAAGCTATATACTATGCAGTTCAAAATCTATTAACAAAAAAATCATAAAGATAATCCAGTTCAAAGAACATGAAACCGGAACAGTAAATGAAAACTACACTATCGACTTAAAATCATGTAGTAAACGTTCTTTCTAGAACTGGACACATACAATCTAACATTAGTAACAAAACTGAAACAAGATATCAAAGCCCTTACCAAAGATAAGATGAAATCTTCAATTCATGTGATAATTCCAAATACATATAAGTAGGGATAGCAGATATAGTTTATGATCTATCACAACCGACGGGGCCGCTATCTGGCGATCGACTGAAAAATGGATTTGGCGATAAAGAAAGAAATCTCACATGTTTATCGCAATTTACGTCGATTTTATGTGATTTCTTCGTAATATCTCGCGATAAGAAATGATATGAAGCGGTAACATTTCTGTAATCACTGTTTTTCACTAATTCTAAAATTTATATATTTAAGTATTCGTTTTGATTTATGAAAAGTATATTATTTTGAAGATAGAGAATTTATGCAATTGTCACTAATGAGTGGCTACTGATAAAGGGATCGAAATCGTAATAAACGAATAATTTGCGTAGTTATTTTTAAGAAATTGCCGTCCCTCTAAAATTTACCTATATAATACTAGCGGACGTCTCGCGGTTTCACCCGCGTAGTTCCCGTTTTCGTGGAAATACGGGAATAAAATATAGCGTATGTTCACCGCAAAGAGTGTAGCTTTCCAACAGTGAAAGAATTTTTCAAATCGGTCCAGTAGTTCCGTAGCCTATTCGTTACAAACAAACAAACAAAAAAGCAAATCTTTCGTCTTTATAATAGTAGTACCTATAGATTACCTTTCCGTCTATGACCGGGAAGAAAACAATCCTCACGCCGGCCTGCTGGAGGAGATTTCTTGTAGAAATAAGCAGTGCCATTTTTTTTTTATTTAACGTGAGGGAAAATCCTCATGGATGTTATGACTCCTACCGACTAAAAAACCTCACGTCACGCCCAACAGCCTGTGGTTGGGAGCCCCGGGGAAGCCCTCGGAAGGATGTCCCAGCAGTGCCATTGTACTCTTTTTTTTCCTAACTACATCCCTGTACCATCATCATGATACATCTGTATCATGTGTGTACATAAATTGTTGAATAAATAAAACAAAAACGACTGTTTCTAATTCTTTAATTTTGTGTAATTTTGTTTCAAAGAGTCGTTTTTGTTTTCTTTTGATAGTTTTCTACCGTCATCACATTCTGGGACAGCCTTGCGAGGTGTTACCCTGAGTTCCCGGCCATAGTAGGTAGGTAGAGCCTGTGAGGCTCATCAGGTTTTTAGGCAGACTTTAACCTCTTTTTTATATTTAGCTCGCCAAATTGACGTCGCCACCAGCCTGGTGGAAAGCCGTGGCGCATCTAGCGATTGGGGGCCACTTCTGATAGTGGTCATCACATCAAATTGGCGGCCCTGTGATGTGCCTTTGCACGCTCCTCTCTTCTCTAAGGAAAAAACTTGAGCGGGCAGGTCGTTCCAAGTTTTTATTGTTCGACAGAGGAACGATCTTTTGAAACGCTCGGTTCTGGCGAAGAAGTTCTCTTTTAAAACTACCTAAACATATTGGTTCAACACGCAGAGAACCTTTGAGAATTTTAATCTCTATAAGGAGATTCCATTGCAGGTCTGCATTTTTAGACATACTTTTTAATGATTATTATATTCAAATATTGGCGAAGAGTTTACTTAAATAATTATGTAGGTGATAAAGAAGAAATTACTGCCAGTCTAAAACTTTAGGAATTCTAGTCTTAAAATTTAATATCTTGCCATATCCTTTAATGCCACTATTAATAAAATTTTGTAGCAATTTTTTTAAAAGTAATCGCACAATGTCAACAACACAGACACATTATTTTGATTTAATTATTCTTTGAAATTCAAAGAAGTAATTTCGTATGCAAACTTCGTGTTTTATTTCAAGTTAATTTGTAGCATATGTTTGGGGACTATTGAAATTAGATACGACGATAAAAAATGTACCGGATTCGAACGAAGGTGCGAATTCGTTAGTTTTGTTGTTTCAACATACCATCGTGACAAACAAATAAACATACTCCCACTACCTTTTAATGGAGAATTCCTATAAAGATACTTACACAATGTGGTAGTAAAATGTGTACCTACCGTACTATAAATAGTCAAAGAATAAGTCAAAGAATAGTCAAAAAAACTTACAAGATATTTGTTCGCTTTTATGGTCCTATTTCCAACATAACACATTCTCTGGCTTTCAACAAAGTTCTTAAAATTGAGTATACTTTAAATGTAGGTAACATGTTTGTTTGTAACATATTCTAAGTTCTATTTTCAATTGATACTACATCAAAGTCTTTAGTAAACTAAATAAGAAAAAATAACACCCATAAATATCGAAAGAATGAGTGAGAAATCATCACTGACCTTATCTTATTATGTTAGCGGCAAAGGATCACTTAATTTTCAATATTAAGGACCACAAAACGCCATCTTTAATATAAACAATAATGGTTAAACGCCGGAGTAGACCCTAATAATATTCATAAAGTTATAATTTAAGCATCTGGACGGGTGTAAAGTCATAAAGTTTATCATTGGTACCGATTTATAGGCAATCAGAGATGATTTATCGCTTAAATGTGCTACCGCTTGCGATCGCCTGGATACTGTGTCCGATAGGCCTACAGTCTATAGATACAACATGCCCAGGCGCATCGATCACTCTTCCCGCCAAGTAGGACCTGTTTGAACAGACCATGAGCTAATAAAAGAAGAAGACAGACCACATATTTAATTAATGCTCTCATATATTACTTTAAATTTACGATTATGTTAAATTATGTTAATGATATTTATGTGTATCAAAAGCGGTCTCCTCTGGAAAGGTGCTCATTAAAACTAGAAAAAATGGTTTTGGCGAACTTAACTGCAGATTAAAATGGTGAAGGTGTTTTCGGTTGGCTTGATCGAGGTATACTACGCCCTACTTTACTATCCATAAGTATTCTGTATACCTTGTAAAAGTAGGTAGGTTGACTACAATAGTTATTTTCAAAATGCGCCACCAGCGGTACTGTATGCGATTGCCGTTACTCAAATTCGTATCAAGTCGGACCTTCGGTCAAATAAACTATTTGAATCGGACCAACATTTTGATTTTAATGATATCTTTAAAATCATTTTATTGATATCTTTAAAAATACATGCATACGTACTCTCTTGCATACTTACTCACTGCGGTCAAAAGCCTTTACAAAATACTCAAAATATATTTAAAAAATATTTCTTTTGAACGGTTTTCGCGCATATAATTTTGTACCTAGTTATCATAATTTCATTAGAGGGTTTCACTTGAAATTTAATTATATACACAAAATGGTACTAGATATATTATTATAAGCATTAAATTTATCTAAAACCTACATAGCTAAGCGTGTGGGAAGTACCGCACGTCCTAATCTAAGATCATAATAACAATATTAAAATATTAATAAGAGGCTAACATTACAAATATTTTCATAGTAAAATTCCCGCCGATCAATTTTGTATCTCATCCGAGCGATAAAGCTATAAGATAGTTTGGAAAGGTGAGTTTTTTTTTTCTAAAGATTTAGGCCTCGTACACGCCGGAGGTCCGTAGATTCAATTATCTTAATTGGGACTTGGCCTAATCTTAATAGGAGCAAGATACGTGAGTGTAAAGTGTGTTTTGATGAGTGTTAGATTAATTTGTTTATCTATCTATCGTTTATCTAGATTGTGATCTGTGTGTTTCGGTTCTTTGCGATTTTTAAACAAATAAAATGGAGAAGGCTGTTTTTTATGTAAAATTGATTTTGCTTTATTGAAATAGACTAACTTGCGTAATGAATTTTTGCACATTTTGAATGTTAAAAGTAATGCCTAAATTCAGATAACAATTCCCAATATAAAAGTGGACGTGAACGGAGCCGTGAGCAAAATCTAGTCTAGTCTATCATAATTTGTATTTTCATAAGAATTCATCATGTGTGTAATATTAATGTTTCATTAGAATCGACAAATTATAATAAGTCGAATGCCCCGTCGCTCGCCAAGTTTAAGATACAAAACTGGTAGAGTTAAATAATATTTAGGTTGGTAGGTATTGTTTAAAATCTGCACAACAGAGTATAAGTAAAATAAAAATGTAGAGAAGGATCCTGGGGCATCCTTTCGAGGGCTTACGAGGGATGTGGACAGTTCTAAGGCATCGTATGGTGTTAGTCGGTAGCAGTCCGGTCTGATAAAGGATCCATGAAGATTTTCAGTAGTAAAATAACCACAACACTGTAGAAAATGTCAGCCACTTGGGATTTTTTTACCAGTTACCACACGAGAACTACCAGTGGATATCCTTGCGAGGACTTGCACGGGGCTACCAAAAGGTTTTAGTCATTAAGAGTCCGGCATAGCATCCATGATAAATTTTCCATATGTTAAAAAAATCACATGAGAGCTGCGATAAAGGTTTTTAAAACAATAATTATGTAACATATTGTGGTTTTAATTTTTTGTTTATTTATTTATTGCAGTTTAGTTTATCCACTAGATAATTTAAGTTTTATATGTTTTTAAATCGTTATAAATTATGTTTATGTATAATAAAAAATGTAGTTAAAGTATAGGGCAACGTACGATTATGCAACGATATTCAGTTATTAGTGATTTGTTTGCCAAAACAAATACCTATCTATATGAATCATTAGATAATAAATTAATAGTTGACCACAGCGGCACCTAGTAAGGCCATGTTAGTATTTTGTTTTTGGAACATTAAATTACCATATTGCGGTGATTCATCGCGTTTATAAATGTAGAAAGGGTCACTGAGTTGACTTTATTCTTTTGATTTTAGTGTAGGAACTCCTTGGAAAGTAACCTTTTTACATACACATTTTTTTTTTATTTTAGTTATAATATTATTGTGTAAAGTGGGCAGTATGTATATACTTTATGCACAGAATGCTCATTGCCATAACCATTAGTGGGACAAAACATAGAAAACGGTGATATGCAGGCTCTTAATATAGGTACCTATTTTTTGTCAAGTATTAAGGAATGATAATATGCATGTACTGTATATAATTAAATTTACAATAAATGTTAGGCACCCTTGCAAAGGTAAGCTTTTATTTCAAGAAGAAAATTTCTCCTGTCAAACCTTTGGTAACAATGGGGCTTTCAGGTGAGGTCCATATTGACCTGGCAGATCTTAGATGGTCCCAGTACACAGTAAACTATACAAATAATAAACTATACAAATATCTAACGTTATATAAATACAGGTAGCCAGGTATTTCAATTTTACATAATATTTTGCAAAATATACTGATGATATATCCAAATTTAAAAAATCATGCCATTTGCGGCATGTTGAACTATGAATATCAAAATATTTTGAATTACAATTTATATGTTAATTCAAATGAAATGGTGGCTAATTTCATTTTCTGTTTTATTAATGTGTGTATTATTAATGTACTTCTAACGGTTTAAGATACCCCTGAGAGGTGTCATGAGTACAAATTCCGTGCTAGAATATGTATCTACCTAAACCGCCTCGATTAATAAATTGATATGAAAAAGTACACCTAATTGATTAGAAATAAAGTCTGATTTGAAAATCCGTAGGCGCCGTCCGTTATTTCTAGCATCACAATCATTGATCACTCAAAAAATGCCTGTTATACCTATATATCGTAAATCTCAAAGTGAGATTTTTTTGGTATTTTAACCGACTTCAAAAAAGGAAGAGGTTCTCAATTCGTCTGTATGTTTTTTTTAATGTATCTTCGCCGAAATTTCATCACAACATTTATGTCATTAAGGTGTAGTGGGGCCCTACCAACACCATCGGGCCCAAGTCAACCTCACGTGCAAGCTCGTGCACCTGCTGAACAACGGACGAGGCTCTGACGGCGGCGGTCCATCTCAACACGGCGATGGGCTCACCACCTGTCACGTGGGACCGAATTGTACACGGTGAAATGTGGGCCGTTATAGGCCTCTGCCTACCCCTTCGGGGATAAAGGCGTGAGTATATGTATGTATGTATTTATTTATGTCATTAAATTAAAACAAAATGACATGTCATATAGGTACCTAGTTACTTTGAGAAATTAGCAGTATTTCTCTAATAAAAAGCAAATTTAGTAACGATGGAATTACTTACAACATAAAATAAGCTGAGTTAAGACGAAGGTTATTTTATTTATTATCTATGGTTATGTTAATATTATTAATAGTGACATATTGAACGCCAAAAGAGGTAGCAAAATCAACTATTTATCAGATCACATAATTTTATCAATTTCCGAATAATATAAAGTGTGAGAAAATGCAGAAATATGACAATATTATGCTAATATTATTTGATTATAATAATTTTAGAACAGGATGTGGCTAGTACATACATACAAGCCTCCGGCGGAAACATTTACTTTGTACGAACACACACATTAATGTGAAGGCTTATCGGCGGGTAATCGATTGGCGTTTGCGCATCTCGGGACGCATTCAAATTTGGAACGCGAACTGTCATGGCGGCCGATCGGATTGGCCGAAAACAGCCGAAGTTGATATGAAAACGACGTGACTCTGACAATGATTGGTCGTTGAGGAGGTTGGAACAAAGGTAATGTAACGACTATCCGGATACGGAGTCACATTCAGGCGTATAATAAGCTAAAAATAACTACCTAAGTACGCATACATGCATAATTTTTAGAGTTCCGTAACCAAATTGTTAATACGGGACTCCATTACTTTGTATTTATGTATGTATATTGCTATGTTATTTGTAAATAATATATTTATAAAAAAAATATGTTTTAAATTTGGACCATGATGTTACCATTGCATTGGTATTCATTATAAAAAATAAAAAATCTATCCTTAAAATATTTAACACCAATAACTACCCACATACTAAAAAATCCTTGACAATAATCTCCATCCAAAGGTTGCCTGTAAGAGATTGCTTTTAGCAATAAGGCCGCCCTCTGTACATTTTTACTCCTATAATCTTGTAACATAAATGTTATTGTATTGGTGTGCAATAAAGATTATTCTATTCTATTCCATTACTGAGACTCCGCTGTCCGTCTATCACCAGGCTTTATCTCAGGAACCGACATAGCTAGACAGTTGAAATTTTCACAGATGACTTATTTCAATTGCAGCTATAACGGTAATCGAAATAAATTATTTACCAATCATAACCAATGCTTTATTTTTATTTATTACTAAAAAGTAATACTAAAAACAAACAATAAATAATATTTAAGGGAGCTCCCATACAACAAACGTAATTTTTGTCGGTTTTTGTACGGAACCGTCCGTGCGCGTTTTGTAATTATGTACTCTTATGTTACTTAGTATGTGTGTACCTATGTAATTTGAAAGCACAATTCAGTTTTAATGTGTCTGTGTGTGTATTGTATTGTATGACGAAATATTATGCAAAATAGACTAGTATAGTGAACTGTGGAGAACATTTGTATTGTTATGCTTATAAATAAAATTTGTATAGACGTGCAGAAGTATGGGGCTAATGTCAAGAAAATTAAAATCCTGTATAAATAATATGAATAATATTATGTGTCCCATGTCCCCAAAATAATGTGAATAATAATATGTGGCCCATTTACTTATTAAATAGAGGTAGTTTCTGTACCCCCCGCGACCATATAGCGGGGATCGTGGGTTGATTTCAAGTTGTAAATTTTGGGACAAATATTTCTTTTAATAATCATAAATAACACTTTCATTGATTGTAAAATAATACTTAATTTGAATTGGAATTTGGCAAATAATGTAGAGATTTCTCATTTGACGATGGTCACTGCCTAGGCCAAGTATCCTTCCGAGGGCTTACCCGGAGCTCCCAACCGTAGGCTGTTAGGTGGGATACGTGTGGTTTTTAGTCTGTAGGAGTCCGACATGGCATCCATGTATTATTTTCTTATTGTTGAAAAAAAAAGGTCAACGCATCCCGGTTAAATATGAACAAAAAGTAGAAACCGATATTAGTGTCAGTCTATAGATTGAAAAGTGTAGGTAATTTTTTCTTTACCAAAATGGCATATGAAGGATCTATAAACCCATAAAATAAGGCAGTACAGCAGCTAGAGAGACCAATCAAATTTTAAAATATTTACCTACTTCTTTATCAAAATATACTTTTAATATGTTGCCAGTTTTTTGGGCACAATGCCACGGGGGTCCTATTTAGATTTAGTTTAATTTTATTCATATTGTAAATAGTTATTATGCTTTATTGTAACATTTGTCTCATTGAAAATAAAAGTTTTTATTACAGATTCTTTTAATATTATAATTAGAAATAGAGGTAGGTATATAATAAAGATATAAAATTACTTTTACACGAACCCGGTTGTATTATGAGCTTTATTTCTTTATTTCTGGGGTTTGTTTTTCTTAGACTGATTAATCAATCTTTTATTCAAAATAGTCCTGCGATATTCACAAAAATACAGTATTTAACTATACATTATTCTATGGTGTTTTCTATGTATAATATCATATTATACATAGAAAACACCATAGAATAATGTATTTAGAAACATATAAGTATGTCTATCAGTCGTCTAAATCCCATTGCACAATTGCCTAAGCTTATATTAGCTTAATTTGGGCTAGATGATGTTGTATAGAAAAATGTCCAGAAATATATTCAAAGGTTCATTGATCTATAATGAGAGCGGCAACACAAATATATAAGTATATATATGTATGACATTTTTTCTATTTGATCTCGTTAAGTCGGTCTAAGGTGGGTTTAAAATGGAAAGTTCCAGATGATCTGATCTTGATAGCTAATTGAATAAGGGTCTATTTCGGCAAGCCAGAAGATGCAGGTTCGATTCCTGCCCAAGACAGAATTTTACATTAAACACTCTTTATTTTAAGACGCTCAAGTTGAATTTATTTGAGAACATAGATTCAGGCAAGTAAATTACTACCCGTTCGCTCTAAGTTTGCCGCTGGCGTAGAGACGTATATCCGAATTTTTAATTAGACGAAGTAAATTGACAGTAGCTAATGTCACTTCGTCATAGAAAATAAGCAACATTGTATGAAGAAGTGACAATAGTTGCTGTCAATTTACTTCGTCTAATTAAAAATCGACTTTAGTATGGAGCCGAGCGGCAAACTTAGAGCGAACGAGCAGTACTTGCCTAAGTACCTATATTCTGTGAGGATTATTTATGAAATAGGTAGTTAAATAAAATTAGGTACCTATACTACTAACTCAGAACCAGAGCTAACGTAATATAAAATTAGTACATGTTGTGTATACCTACATATAAATAAATATCAAGATGATACCTATCTATTTGTAATTCCAAATTAACAGCTCTTCATGAAATGCATATGCATAGTTATTCAGAATAATACATTTTATTTTTTTTTGTTTTTTTCGTCTGTCTGTCTGTTTCGGCTAATCTACGAAACGGCTGAACCGATTTTTATAAGACTCATTTAAAGATACTCGATGTTATAAGTAGTAACTTATGCTATTTATCATCACGCTGCTTCGCGAGGGAGCAGAGCAGATATCATATATGTCAACAAAGTGGGTAGATTTTCATACATTATTCCAAAACAAAATAGGGACGGATTAAGTGTACCTATAGAGTACAACGTGTGATGTTAAAAGTATTCCACGAGCATAGTCAGGGATACAGCTAGTACACATCAAAACTAATAAATCAAAACAATTCTGTATACATATTTATACTAATACTCTATAATATAAGTAAGTACTTTATATTTCACTAGCTGATGCCCGCGGCTCCGCCCGCGTGGAATGTTATTCCCGGTCACTTAGGGGTATGAAAAATAGATGTTGGCCGATTCTCAGACCTACTCAATATGCTCACAAAATTTCATGAGAATCGGTCAAGCCGTTTCGGAGGAGTATGGCAACGAAAACTGTGACACGAGAATTTTATATATTGGATGTCTTTTATACTGCACATAATTCCATTTGTCATTTTTATAAAATTCAATTTAATAAATTAAACCTTATTTATATTCAGTATATTAGCTTAATAATCTATAGCTGCGAATTTTATAACGTTTTATCAATTAATAAAGGTCCTTATTTACATATGACGAAATTAATGGCTTTAGAGGCAAATCTGTAGTAATGTCAACTGTATAAAAAATGTAAGTAATTTGTATAATAATAATATGAAGTGTTTTAAGTGTATACTAATATGTTTACACTATTATACACTGATAATAATTTAATATATTCTTTTGTGAACGCGTATCGACCCGTCGGAAGAAAAAACTTCGCGTTAAAGACTGCAATATAATATTGTAGATATTTATAATGTTTTTTAATAAGTATAAGTACTTTGTAATTTATCAATAATAGGTACGTATTTAGAAATATATAAATTTGTCTGTCAGTCGTCTAGATCTCATAGCAAAAGCTTATATTACCTTAATTTGGGCTAGATGATACTGTGTGAGAATGTTCACAAATAATGCTGCATATTAATTCGGTATATCAGTATACTAATATATATTAATAATACAATGAGAACCAATAGGTATTAGATATAATCTGGAATTAATTACACTTTCTTTGCAATGTAGGTAAATAACTAGTTTATTTAACAAAATGTGATGCCAATACCTACCTGCCTACCTATACCTAGATGTATCAAATCAATGTTGTTATCTAAATATAATTTTTCTCCCTCGGGGTTTAGGGGACATGCGTTACTTCTCATGGAGCTAACGTTACACCCTGAGGGTACAGTAGTGGCTTCTTCAATCAGATCCCTAAGATTCAATATCTTAGGGATTAACGAAAAAGCCCACATTAGGAGGAAGGGCATAACGGCACTCCGTTCGTTGAGCAGCCCGCCTGGGGCAGTACCTCCGCCCTGCAGAAGACCGCGGTAATAGTAACCTGACTCCGGTTGGGTTATGTTCTCCGTCGGTTAGCAGGGATCCAGAGCTCATTAGGGCGACTTTGTGCCGGTGACGGTGAGACCAGAGGCTTATCTGGCTCCATTGGCGGATAGAGGCGCGGAGTATTGGTACGGCGGTCAGGGAGACCCGGTGAAACGGTTGACCGCTGACCGCCCGCAGGCTGTACGGGACCCGAACCTGGGGATCACTTAATCTCCGCCCCAGGAGGCTGAACCAGCAGCCTGTGTAAAGTCCCTGGTGCTGTGGTCGTGCCGGAGGAGGATACCGGAGTGGACGCGGCCACTGCATTGGGGGGGGACCGGGGGCCCTTCCGTACGCCGTGCCAATCTTCCGCATTACCTTTGTCTGCCTTTGGTGATTTGGAGCCTCGCTTAGTCTCCTGCGCCAGCGGCACACAGGCGCCCCCTCAACCTTCTTAATTCCCCTTTTTTAAAAAAACAACAATGGCTGCAAAAAAGAAAAATAAAAAGGTATCCACAGCGGCATCGGCGTCCACACTTCAAGTGGACTTTTGCAACATCAGAGGCATGCGCGCGAATATCAACGTAGTCCACCACCATCTTGAAACTGCGAAGCCGACCCTTTTTTTCTTGACGGAGACGCAGATCTCATGCCCGAAAGACACATCTGACTTGATGTACCCTGGCTACAAACTGGAGTACAACTTCAGGCGGAAAGCCGGGGTGTGTATGTACGTCCGGGATGATGTCTGCTGTCGCCGTCTTACAAGCCTCGAAGACAGGGACCTGTCTACGTTATGGGCGCGCGTGGATCACGGGGGCCACACCCGGATCTACGCGTGCGTGTATAGGTCTCACAGCGGTAATACGGACACAGTTCGCCTTTATGACCACCTGCAGCAATCGACCGACAGGGTGATTGAGCAGTGTCCCTCCGCTGAGATAGTGGTTTTGGGAGATTTCAACGGTCATCATGTTGACTGGTTGGGCTCCCGGACCACCGACTTTGCGGGTAAAGCTGCTCACGAATTTGCCTTGACCTATGGGTTCTCCCAGCTGGTTAAATCCCATACAAGGATACCAGACAAGGAGAACGAGCATAGTGCATTGCTGGACCTTCTGCTGACAACGCGTCCGGACGGATACAACGTTTCAGTGGATGCTCCGCTAGGATCGTCGGACCACTGTGTCGTTCGGACGCATGTGCCTCTCGCAAGGCCTGAACCACCTCGGCCCAAGGAGTGGCGACATGTGTGGCACTACAAGTCAGCAGACTGGGATGGACTGCGAGAGTTCTATGCGTCGTACCCGTGGCGGCGGCTTTGTTTTGCCTCAGGGGATCTGGATTCTTGTGCTGTAGCAGTCGCTGAGGGGATCTTGGAGGGCATGGAATGCTACATTCCCAACCGATGGATCCCTGTAGGTGCAAAAAAGCGACCGTGGTTCAATCGGCTCTGCAGAGAAGCTCTAATACAGAAAGAATCTGCCTACAGAGCTTGGACCACGGCTCGTGCAAATTCAGATCCAAACATCTCTGAGGTGAAACGCAAATTAAATGCCGCCTCGAGGTCCAGTAAAAGAGCAATCGTCAAGGCCAAGTTCGATTTCATCGGCAGAATTGGCGAACGGCTAGCAGGCTACCCTTCGGGAAGTCGTGAATTTTGGTCGCTTGCCAAAGCTGCCGAAGGAAACTTCTGTAGGTCAGGATTACCACCCTTGCTTAAACCCGACGGTAGTTTGGCCCAGAGTGCCAAGGAGAAAGCCGACCTTTTGGGTAATCTCTTTGCCTCTAACTCGACCATGAGCGACGGGGGTGCTTTACCGCCGGGCATTCCGAGTTGTGGCACTTCCATGCCGGAAGTTAAATTCACACAGCGGAATGTCCGGCGGGAGCTTCAATCTCTGGACGTTCATAAGTCGAGTGGGCCAGACGGCATTCCCGCGGTGGTACTTAAGCATTGTGGTCCAGAGTTGTGTCCGGTACTTACACGTCTTTTCACACTTTCCTATTCTATGCAACAAGTCCCGGCGTCGTGGAAGATCGCGTATGTACATCCTGTACCCAAGAAGGGTGACAGAACCGACCCGGCCAATTACAGGCCTATAGCCGTCACCTCCCTTTTATCCAAGGTGATGGAGCGTGTAATTAATACACAGCTCCTGGGGTACCTTGAGGAACACGACCTGCTCAGCGACCGGCAGTACGGTTTCCGTCACGGTCGCTCGACGGGCGATCTTCTTGTGTACCTAACACACCGATGGGCGGCGGCTATCGAGAGTAAGGGTGAGGCTCTAGCTGTGAGCCTCGACATCTCTAAAGCCTTTGACCGGGTCTGGCACCGTGGTCTTCTTACGAAACTGCCCTCATATGGACTACCCGAGAGATTTTGCGGATGGGTGTCCAGCTTCTTGGCCGGTAGAAGCATCAGGGCCGTCGTTGACGGCAGCTGTTCAGACTGCATGGCTATAAACGCTGGAGTACCGCAAGGCTCAGTGTTGTCCCCTACTCTGTTTCTGCTGCATATCAATGACATGTTGTCTATTGACGGCATTCATTGTTATGCGGACGACAGTACGGGGGACACTTGTTACACGGGTCGCCCCGGTATCTCTCGGGACACAGTGGAGGAAAATCGTGAACAGCTTGTGTCTGAAATCGAGGCTACTCTTACTAGAGTGTCCGATTGGGGTGGACAAAATCTTGTCCAGTTCAACCCTTCCAAGACACAAGCGTGTTTTTTCACCGCTAAGCAAACCCCAATTACTGTAGCGCCGCAATTTCAGGGCACATCTCTTTCCATCTCCAAAAGTATAGGGATCCTTGGCGTTGACATCTCCAGTGACGTTCAGTTCCGTAGTCATTTGGAGGACAAGGCTAAGCTGGCGTCCAAAAAGCTGGGTGTGCTCAACAGGGCGCGGCGGTACTTCACTGCGGCGCAAACACTGCTTCTCTATAAGTCGCAAGTGCGGCCGCATATGGAGTACTGCTGTCACCTCTGGGCGGGAGCACCTGAATATCAGCTTCGTCCATTTGACTCGGTGCAAAGGCGAGCTGTAAGAATTGTCAACGATCCTGTACTTACAGCTGGTGTGGAACCTCTTCGCGACAGGAGAGACTTTGCCTCCTTATGCGTATTCTACCGCCTGTACAATGGTATGTGCTCTGAGGAATTGTTTGATATGATGCCCACGGCTACGTTCTATCATCGCACCGCTCGCCACAGACAGGGAGTTCATCCTCACACCCTGCGTCCGGTGCGTTCCAGCACGGTTAGATCCGATAGGTGTTTTCTTCCGCGCACGCTTAGGTTGTGGAATGACCTCCCTGCCTCGGTTTTCCCAAACGCCTACAGTATGGGGTTCTTCAAAAGGGGTCTTAGAAGGTTTTTACAGGGTCGGCAGCGCGAGTGTGGCACCTCTGGTGTTGCAAACGTTCATAGGCTGCGGTGACCACCGGTCCTTCTGGTGGGCCGTATGCTTGTCTGCCACCTTAGTGGTATAAAAAAAAAAAAAAAAAAAAAAAAAAAAATAATAATAATTTAAAATAAATCTCAGTACCTATTAAAATTAAATACTTATTAGTATCAGATAAGAAATATTTTATAAACATCTTATCTTATCAAATTAATAAAAGAGAGACAACAAGTATTTGTAGAATAAAAAAAAAGATTGGATATGTACCTCGAGTGTCCTTATCAGGTGCTTATCACTAAGCTGTTCACTATCACTATGTATCACTTTAAATACTGTGCTGTTGCAAAAACACACTGTAATCATCAGCTCCATTCCGTTTTCGTGTCCGTATCCATTTTTACAAATGGAAAAAAAAATCTTTTTTAATATCACAGGTCACAGGTCCTAATAACAAAGTGTATGTACTATGTAAACAGTTTGATGGGTTACCGCGATTTTCAAAATTAGAATTACAAAAACTGCATGCGCCAGCGCAAGTGATGCGTCGAGTAAACGACACGCGATGCGGCGTCGATGGGACGCAACCCGACACTAAACTAGTCGTGTGACTTTTTGTTGTGATCGCGCGCACTCGGCCACCCTCGGCTACACTCGGCGACGACCGTCACACACTGCCTCCTGATTGGTCGGCTTTCCCTCCAGGCGGCGGCCGAAGGCGGAGTCTGACAGCTGTCGTTGTCGGTGGGTGTGTTCCGTTTTCAAATTTTCTTTTTCTCTTTTTGGGCGGGTAGTGCATTTGTGTGCGTCAGTCGTGGCGCGCGCGCCTTTCGTGTTGGATGCCCTACGCTCTTTCTACGGATGATGGTCTCCTCAAAGATTAATTGCCCGAAATTAGTGGTATTTATACTATCAAAATGGTTAGAAGGAAAACAAAATGGTTTTCGTTTTGCCGGGTGTTGCTTTAAGAATTTCTAGTGTATTGTTTCAGTAGACAACTTTACTATGAAAGCAGTAATTAGTTTGTTTTATTGGGTATCTACTCAGTATGCGGTGGGAAACAAGTCGTTCTGACTGATGTTAAGACTGCCTGTAGTTGTGAGCACTACTGATAATAACACCTTTGTCACGTAGGTAACTTTTACATAATTAAGTATCATATCTTATTGGACTAATAGTTTTATTGTCAGAAGTATTTAAAATGCTTATTTAACTATGACTTATGATGTTATTTATGTAGGTAAATGGCAGAGTATTTCATACAAGGACGGTTCTATTTTTTGACTCAATTTGGTTTCTAAATAGACAACAAGATGAATACGAAATTTCTCTATATTTACGACTCTACATCGTACTAATATTATCAAAGCAAAAGTTTCGAAGCGCTCGTGGCCCCGCGGACTCAGTGTTCTGTAAACGATCACTGCAGTAAACAACTTTCACTATGGCCGGTCCATGGATGGGTGACCATCCATGTGATCACTTTGTGACATTTATTTGAGCGTTTTCGTGCTTCGGAAGGCACGTTAAGCCGTTGGTCCCGGTTGCCAGTAAAATGGCAGTCGTTAAGCTAAGTTGAAGGCTTTATTTCAACAGCAGGCAGTCACAACCTGCGCCTGTCCATTTAAACACGGCAATACGGCTCACCACCTATTACGTGGGACAAATTATACAAAGGTGAAATGTGGACATATAATATGCCTCTGCCTACCCCTTCGGGGATAAAGGCGTGACCATATGAATGTATGTATGTAAAAGTTTGTGATGTCTGGATGTTTGTTGTCTCTTCCATGCTCTAACGGCTAAACATATCTGGCTGAAATTTGGAACAGGGAGAGATTAAAGTCTGGAATAACACATAGACTATTTTTACCTATGCCGGGAATAAGTTTGCATGGGTAGTGGGAATGAAAACAAATTTCCAAGCGGGTGCCATCTAGTAACTCTATATTTCGCTACTAGACGTAGTTGTAGGTAGGCAACCTTATTTTAAGACGGGCGTTCAATTTCCACCCAGAACTAATTTTTATTTGTGACTAAATTTTATTCGCGAAAAAATTGTTCCCGTGGGAACTTATTCCCGGGATAAAAAGTAGCCTATGTGTTATTCCAGACTATAATCTCTCCTTGTACCAAATTTCAGAAAGATCTGTTCAGCCGTTCGAGCGTGAAAGAGTAACAAACATCCACACTCACAAACTTTCACATTTATAATATTAGTAATATGAGTGAATTGATAATTGGATTGATTTTGCATGTGATTTATGTATAATATGCTTATCAGTTGTTTACATCCTTAGCATAAGCTGATAATATTAGTTTATGTAATTTGGGTTGGATGGCGGTGTGTAAGATTGTAGAAATATAAAGAGTTTGGAATATCTAAAGTGAAAAGTGAAGTGAAAAAAGTTTATTTCAATATCTTGGATACAAATAGTAGATTGTACTACAAGTGCATAAAAGAAGCCATTTTATACGAGACGTTTATCCGCCCGAGCCAAAGGCGAGGGTGGATATTAAGTCGAGGATAAAATGGGTTTTATGATCGAGTTATACACTCTGCTTTTCACTTCGATGGCAAGAAAATGAAACAGTGATATTGTAAATAAAAGTCTTTAATTAAAATTAAAAGTAACATTTGAACAATTTTGTACATTCAATATAATAGTTTTTCCTGGCATAATTACGGTATGCGTTTGAATTTGTGACTTAGGTAGCGTGTTTGGAAATGAAGTTTTTTTTTAATCATTCTACATGAGGCATGGGTAACGAGACCTATACTGCCTAATCATAAGTTCATTTTATAATATTTTTTACCCATAATACTATCTGATTTTTAATGTTTCTTAATTTATATAGAACACAGAAAGTACAAATTAAATGTAACAAAAAAAAAACAAGTTATTTAATAGCGTTTTATTATGTTTGGTTCATATAACACGATCTTCATGGTACCGTCTCTACGGTCTAGTATGGCCATATTGTTTTAGAAGAAGAAAAAGAACTTTATGCACTAGAGCATAAAATGTTGTTTTAGTCCGCATACACCCAGCATAAGCAAGAACTTTACGAGCATAAGAAGTGAAAAATTCATTTTATGTGTTGTGGTCAGCTTTTAAGCAAAAATTATGCTTGTAATAGCTGACCACATTTTCGAATATCTACAACATAGAACAACTTGACCTATGACTTTGATCGGGGAGGGAGACGCCATAACCGAAACTTCCCCTCTGTCAATACATACCTACTCCAAGTGGTAGATATACTTAACAAATAATATGTTGTGTCTGAAATTATGAGTGTATTGTTTTAAATGTTTTGTGTTCCCTAGTTCCATACTGACAGCTTGTGCTTTTGTAGTGTTGTAAGCAATGATATATAAAAATCTATAGATACGTTACCAACACTGAAAAATGGCAACAAAAAAGTCAGGCAATTGCCTTAATTTTCATACATGCTACCATAGATAATTCCATAGAAATTCTTTTTTTGAATGAAAAAAATATTTGCTGTTTTTGAAAGCCGTGATGTTCGTGCATGACGTGTCTATATTTTATTACGTCGTTGGTTGTAAGTATATAAATACGATTTCCCCCCGCAACTTATGACAGACAGATATGTATAGAGCAAATGGGTTTACCACTGTTGATCGAAATTAATTTGATCATTTGACGTGTGACCGAAAAAACATTAGGTCATTCTACTTTTGATCGAATGAACAATTGACCAAAAGAGTTTTTATTGAACAAACATTTGGTATTTTTACTACTGATCGAATGAGCGTTTGGTCGAAAAACAATTGACTCAAGAATATTTTAACAAACAAAAGCGAAATAAGAAGAATTCGGTACTGGCGTTGTGGTCGCAGTTCTAACCTAACCAAACCTAGCCATTTTGATACAGCCTCTGTTAAAATAATTCTTTAGTCAACCGTTTTTCGACCAAACGTTCATTCGATTAGTAGTAAAAATGCCAAATGTTTGTTCGATAAAAACTTTTTTGGTCAATTGTTCATTCGATCAGTAGTAGAATGGCATAATGTATTTTCGGTCACACGTCAAATGATCAAATGAATTTCGGTCAACAGTGGTAAACCGTATTTACATAGTACATACCTACATAAACCTTTATCACTTTTTCTCATACTACTGAGGTGGCATACAAACATACGGCTCCCTTATTGAAACAGGTTCCAAAAGTTTATGGACGCACTTTTGATGATACAAACGTCTGGCACACTAATAATAAATAAATAATAAATATTCACAGACAATTCACACAACGCTTTCTGATCCCAAAGTAAGCTAGGAATAACCTGCTTGTGTTATGGGTATCAGACCACGGATATTAATACTTTTATACTTTTAAATACAAACTTATCATACATAGAAACACCCAGACTCTTGAGACAAACATTTATGGGTCACACAAATTTTTGTCTCCGGTGGGAATCGAACCCTCTGCCTCTAGACCAACGAGGCAATCAAAGATCATCATCACTGACCTCGTAGTATTAATAAGTTATCACTCCAAACGAATAAAAATATTAGGTACTTACTAGCTGATGCCCGCAACTTCGCTCGCGTGAAATTTTGTTCGATTACCCGCTTCCCATGGGATTTTTTCCCGGGATAAAAAAAATATTATTCTAGACTATAATTCTATCTCCGTACCAAACTTCAGCCGGATTCGTTCAACCGTTACAGCGTGAAAGAGTAACAAACATTCACACATCCGTATTGCCCCTCGGGGTTTAGGGGACATGCGTTACTTCTCATGGAGCTAACGTAACACCCTGAGGGTACAGTAGTGGCTTCTTTAATCAGATCCCTAAGATTCAATATCTTAGGGATTAACGAAAACACCCACATTAGGCGGTCAGGGAGACCTGGTAAAACGGTTGACCGCTGACCGCCCGCAGGCTGTACGGGACCCGAACCTGAGGATTACCTAATCTCCGCCCCAGGAGGCTGAACCAGCAGCCTGTGTAAAGTCCGTGGTGCTGTGGTCGTGCCGGAGGAGGATACCGGAGTGGATGCCGAGAGACGCAGATCTCATGTCCGAAAGATACATCTTACTTAATGTATCCTGGCTACAAGCTTGAATACAACTTCAGGCAGAAAGCCGGGGTATGTATGTATGTACTTCCGGGATGATGTCTGCTGTCGCCGTCTTACAAGCCTCGAAGACAGGGACCAGTCTACGTTATGGGCACGCGTGGATCACAGGGGCCACACTCGGATCGATTAGTGCGTGTACAGGTCTCACAGTGGTGACACGGACACAGTTCGCCTTTTTGACCACCTGCAACAATCTACTGACAAGGAGGTTGAGTATCCCTCCGCGGAGATAGTAATTGTGGGGAATTTCAACGGTCATCATGTTGACTGGTTGGGCTCCCGGCACACTGACTTCGCGGGGAGAGCTGCTCACGAATTTGCCCTGACCTAAGGGTTCTCTCAACTGGTTAATTCCCACACGGGAATACCGAACAAGAAGAACGAGCATAGTGCATTGAAGGATCTCCTGCTGCCAACGTGTCCGGACGGATACAACCTGTCAGTGGATTCTCCGCTCGGATCGTCGGACCACTTTGTCGTTCGGGCGCATGTGCCTCTCGCAAGGCCTGAACCGCCTCGGCCCAAGGAGTGGCGACATGTGTGGTACTATAAGTCAGCAGACTGGGATGGACTGCGAGAGTTCTTCGCGTCGTACCCATAGAGGCGGCTTTGTTTTGCCTCAGACGATCTGGATTCCTGCGCTGCAGCAGTCACTGAGGGGATCTTGGAGGGCATGGAGTGTCATTCCCAACCGCTGGACCCATGTAGAAGCAAAAAAGCGACCGTGGTTCAATCGGTTCTGCAGAGAAACACGGCTCGTGCAAATTCAGATCCAAACATCTCTAAGGCGAAACGCAAATTAAATGCCGCCTCTCGAGGGCCAGCAAAAGAGCAATTTGTCAGGCTGCCGAGGGAAACTTCTGTCAGGCAGGCTTACCACCTTTACACAAACCCGACGGTAGTTTGGCCCAGAGCGCCAAGGAGAAAGCAGACCTTTTGGGTTTTCTCTTTGCCTCTAACTCAACCATGAGCGACGGGGGTGCTTGGCCGCTGTACATTCCGTGGTATGGAGCTTCTATGCCGATAGTTAAATTTACACAGCGGAATGTCCGGTCCTTCTGGTGGGCCGTTGGCTTGTCTGCCTACCTTAGTGGTATAAAAAAACATCCACACTCACAGACTTTCCCATATAAAATATTAAAAAGATAGATAGATTTCTGATTAACAAATTCAAAATACATGTTACTTTGAGCTCAGTAAATTATTTAATTAAATACATCTGTCTTCGTTCATTGGCTAGAGAGCCACTACTCGACAAAACTTCTGATAAGCAATTGACATCGTAAATTTGCTTCTCCTTTAGATAGTCCCAGTTATATTGCAAACCTTTAGACTATTGCA
Organism: Miltochrista miniata; assembly: GCA_933228765.1. NCBI lineage: Eukaryota > Metazoa > Arthropoda > Insecta > Lepidoptera > Erebidae > Miltochrista > Miltochrista miniata. The sequence goes on along the minus strand of OW121752.1, from coordinate 30,409,957 downwards.
AACCGTAGGTACTGTTGTAGGCTTTGTCCTCCTAATGCTCATACAGATTGTCCTACCGTGACCAGGTAACGTGATAATCTATCCCGCATTTTACTCAAAGACTTAGTGCGTTTGTAATCTGACAGAATGTAGCCGGCTATAAAAAAATAAAGCTGACGGCTTTTAAATGACCAGCCGCAGAGGTTTTCGTACAGAATTGAGCGAAGATGGTAACACACTGTGTTCCGATGAACAGTGGAAACTCTGCCTTAAGTGTGTTCCCATTATCATTATTCCTCGCTAGCCATCTTCAAATTATCTTCTTCTTTACATATTATTATTTTGTTGTAAAAAATATGAAGACATTTAACAATAATACAAAGTAGCATTGAACGGCAAACTCATCTGTTTGACATCAAACAAAAATGACAGATTGAACTTTCACAAATGTATCAAAATAAAAAGTAATTTTTAACAAACATGAATTTATTGTTAAAAATTATTGTTTGTAAAAGTAATTTAAATCAAAAATAAGAGAATCTATGATGAGAACTCGAGGGGGATTCGCCACAATCGCGGCGGCCAGACCGGTCATGAACGAGTCATGCTGCTCTCTCCTACCGGTTGTCACAGATACCTACTTACCGGGCACGGGAGATTCGGTAAGTATTTGTGGCGAATACACCGGGAAACCACGGCCGAGTGCTAGCACTGCGAGGTCACAGCGCTCCACACATTGGTGGAGTGCACGACGTGGGCGCAACAGCGCCAGGTCCTCGTGGCAGGTCTGGATGTAGACGCTCTCTCGCTGGAGACCATGGTACGAGCCATGATCTCCAGCGACTGTAAGTGGGATTGCGCTGCTTCTTTCTGCGAGCAGGTCAAGTTCGTGAAAGAGGCGGCGGAAAGGGAGCGGGAGAGAACTCTGCCACCCGCGTTCTGCAGTCGGCGTGTCTTCGCCCATGACTGTCGGCCTCCGTGACCGGGGGCCTGAGGACGGTGAGTGGGCTGCTCACCGGCCTAACAGAAGCGGGCCCATGACGGCAGCGTGACGTGAGGGATTCATGCACGCCCCCCTAAGAAGCAGGCTAACACCCGAAAACCCCCCAAAGACGCGGCATAGCACGCAAACCCCCCTATAGGTGAGACCGCAGTGGTAGCCGTAGGTCTGTTGGGAGTCCTGGGACATGCTTCCGAGGGCTTACCCGGGGCTCCCAACCATAGGCTGTTAGCAGGACACGTGAGGGTTTTTAGTCGGTAGGAGTCCGGCGTAACATCCATGAGGATTATCACGTAATTCAAAAAAAGAGCCCCAAAATAACTTACGTACCCTTTTTAGCTCGTTATAGTATTGATGGAAGACGTATTTCGTATTTCAATAAAATACGAAATACGTCTTCCATCAATTGTCTTAATAACTAGCTTTTGCCCGTGACTTCGTTCGCGGGGTGATTTTAACTAATTAGCAATCGACTTTGACCTGTCCTTTGCATAGGACTTCTAGCAAAACATAGATCAAGCTGTATTATCATTTCCGCTGAACCGATTTTGATGAAACATACAGCAATATTTAGGTTGAAAAAATACCAACAAAATCCTAATAGTACACGTATGATCAAGCTACTGAATTTTGCTCCAACCCTGAACAAATAAAGTAACCAACAAACAAACAGACACAAAGAGAAAAAAATATAGATTTGAACTCAGAAGTCCAAAATAGTCGATATTATTTTTTTTTCAATATCTTAAACTAGCTGACCCGCGCAACTTCGTATGCGTCACATAAGAGAGTAAATCACCCGTTCCCGTCGCATTTACTCCCGTCAGAATAATTTCGTTAACAATAGATGTTTCCCGTCGCATTATTGTAGAAATTGCGCATATTCATGCATAGGACGTGGACTACCGGTGTACGTCGCCAGTAGAATAGTGAATGGACCAAAAAAATCGAAAAAAAAGCGAGGTCAAACGGGATAAAAAGTATCCTATGTTCGTCTCCTGGTTCTAAGCTACTTACCCACCAATTTTCAGCCAAATCGGTACGGCCGTTCTTGAGTTATAAATGTTGTAACAAACCCGTCTTTGTTTTATATATTAAGAAGATGTACCTTCACAGCTATTTTTACAATTTTATAATAGTAGAGATGCTACATGCCAAATTTGTAGTAGATCGGACTAAGGAATCACGTTGTCTCATACATACTTTACTCTCCTTTTTTATACCTTTCGAGGTGGAATAAGCAAAAATGGTAAAATAACTTTTTTCAAATTGTAACTAGTGACCGACCGAAGTTTCGGTTTCGGTTTCGGCCAGTTTCGGCCAAAAAATCGAGTTTCGGCCGCAGTTTCGGTTTCGGCCAAAATGGGCCGAAACTTTCGGCCGGGCCGAAACTCACGTGTTCATGAATTTTGAGTGCCTGGCTCTGCTTGTGACGTGGTTGGGGTCAGCCCAACCAGTTAATATGTTACTAACCGAAGATTTAGAACTTTACAAAGAACTTCCAATCAAGTTTTAATAATAATACAACTTTATTCAAACCAAGCAATTACAATCATTTAGAAGTATTAGACAGTTACCCCAGTATTATTATAGCCGTCTTAGACCAATTTTGTAGGTTCCTGTTTTTACATTTGGTTATCGTTACGGAATCCTAAAGGTCTAGGACATTACATAACCCTACCCCTTTGTTCTCGGTTCCGTTGACTTCGTTGTTCGTCTGTCTGTCTGTCAGCAGGCTGTAAATCATGCTCCGTGATAGTTAGACAGTTATTTTTTTTACAGATGATGATTTCTGTTGCCGTTATAGCAACAAATAATAAAAATAGACAAAATAATAACATTACAGGGGGCCTCCCATACAACATAAGTGATTTTTTGCCGCTTTTTGTGTTGCCGCTATTTTTTTTAACGTGAGGAAAATCCTACAGGGAGTCCATGCCAGACTAAGAACCACGCGTTGGGAGCCCCGAGTATGCCCTCGGAATGATGCATACTGCGGCTGCGTCTTTAGGGGGCGGTTCGGTTGCTTTCCCGCTTCTTGAGGGTGGCGTTCATGAATCTCTCACGTCACGCTATCGTCTAGGGCCTGCTTCTGTAAGAACGGTGAGCAGCCCCGTCACCGTCCTTAGGCCCCTGGTCATGGAGGCTGATAGTATGGGGCGCACCGCTGCAGACTGTGGAACTCGGGTGGAAGAGTTCTCTCCCGCTTCCTCCCTGCCTGTCTCTATCACGAACATGACCTGCTCACAGGAAGAGGCCTATGGCCCCGCTCCAGCGCCTCTTTGCGCCATTTAGACAATGACACAGGGGCCTTCGCTTCCAGGAACCATAGAGGGTCCCGGCTAGAAGACATGCCGCCTCAACTGAGATCGTGCGGTATCCCCTTATCACCCTGAAAGCTATCGCCTTCTGCGGGCTATCTAGCCGCATTGCTGGCCATTAGGATTTCCGCCCATACGGGGGCCCCGTATAGGGCCATACTCCGCACAATCCCAAAGTACAGTCTCCTGCAGGGAGCGTTGGGTCCCCTGATATTAGGCAACAACCGCGTAAGTACGGCTGATGCCCCCCACTCTCAGTTTTGGGACCAAACATCGTATGTGGTATACGAAGTTCCACCGGCTATCGAGTACGAGCCCCAGATACGTCATCGAGAGCCCGATGCCGATGCTGACGCCACCTATATATAAACTGGATCCTGCAGGTGGCCTTTAGGGCTGCGCCTCGGCGTTTTGCTCCTCGCGCTGTAATTACAGTGTCGTCGTAACACTTTACACCACCTCTGAGCAACGGACCACGCAGCACCCAATCGTAACCGATGTTCCACAGAAGCAGTCCTAAGGCCAATCCCTGTGGAACACCGGACGACACATCTCGCCGACCCTGCCCTAGCCAGCTCGGGTAAGTAATGGCCCTCTCGGAAATATAGGCCCCGACAATTCGACGGTGGTAGAGTTCCATGGTAAATAAGTGCCTCCCAAACGCAGCTCCAGGACAAGGCGATGAAAGCGTTGGCGACGTCATGAGACACAGCCGTGGTGGCTGTGTCTCATGACGCCAACTACCCTGTTCTGTTGCCGCTATAACAAAAAATACCTACTAAAATCAGAAAAAAAGCATCCATACAACAAACGTAATTTTTGTGCCCGATTTTTGTAACGGAACCCTCTGTACGGGAATCCGACTCGCACTTGGCTGGTTTTTTTTTTTTTTTTTTTTTTTTTTCAATATGAACACGTGAGTTTCGGTTTCGGTTTCGGTTTCGGCCGAAACTGACCCTGGGGCCGAAAGTTCGGTTTCGGTTTCGGTTTCGGCTGGAAAACCAGTTTCGGTCGGACACTAATTGTAACAAACAACGCTCTTGCTGAGTTTCATCGCCGTACCATTAACCATTCAAGCAATATTGTTGATAATTACACGTTGCGTCCGGAGCGCTCGAGCACGGTAGATCTGATAGAGACTTTCTTCCGTGTAAGCTTAGATTGTGGAATGATCTCCCTGCCTCGGTTTTTCCAAACGCCTACAGTATGGGGTTCTTCAAAAGGAGTCTTAGACGGTTTTTGCAGGGTCGGCAGCGCGAGTGTGGCGCCTCTTCTGGTTTTGTAAACGTGCGGTGACCACCGGTACATCTGGTGGGGCCGTATGCTTTCTGCCACTTTAGTGGTATATAAAAAAACTTTATAGTTCTATAGTTCTTTCATCTGCGATGCAATTTTCTAGTCTAGGTATATTTACCAAACAACCAAATGCTTTAACAATGAAAGTCGTAGGTAGGTATGTTATTTTGAGGAATAAAGGACGCTTACCTGGTATAAAACCGATAATGCCAAACTATCTCTACATTTGAATTTAGAACTTCAACTAACATGACATGTTTATACACACAAATAAACTGCAGATCAGAATACAAGTTTTTTTATACGATGAGAGATAGATAAGATGAGAGAGATTGAGAATACTAGTTTATTATATGACTTCTGACAGTGGTCCTCCGGAGGGAAACACGTGTGCCGGCAGGTCATTCTAACTATTTGACCGACCGAACGAGAGTGTCCGATTCGCCAGAATGAACGATTTTGCTTTCGTCCGTATGTCTGTGTGTATGTCAGTTCCGTCTAGAAGAGGCATTTCTTATCAATTTTCACCAAACTGGGCACACGTGTTCTTTGATTTAAAATACAACTTCTGTCGAGCTTTGTTTGATAGAGAGGAAAATGTGGGAGAAAAGGGGTACATTTTGCTATCGCGTTATTTATGAACGGATCTTGATGATTTTTGGCTGGAACATCAAGGATATGATTCCTCGAAGGTTGTTTTTTTTTTCTACTTTTCCTGGGTGTTCGCGAGGTCTACTCTTCGTAGAAGTACCTACTAGTTATGACGACGATCTTTTGAATCGCTCAGTTCTGGCGAAAATTCAATCTATTGTATTGGAGAGGCACTTCTAACCGGCACGCGTTGTTTGGAATATAAAAGGAGAGGGTGGAATTAGGTTGAAGAGCTATGGTTTGGTGCGCCAATGGCTCAAGACTTTCAGTATCCCTACCTAGTAAGAGGAATACCCGCTCTTTCAAAAAAATTATTACAGCTAAATCCAGTTCTTTGTTTGATTTACGATTAGCCCTTCTTCGATGTAGATATCTACCATAAAAACTTGGAGCTCCGCTTCTTTCCCTCACTTCAGTAACCATAGGACTGAAATATCCTAAGACAATGTATTAACCTATCCTATCCTTCCTATTAGCATTATTACCTAGCAGCCAATAGTCCTAGTTTGAAAAGGACAAGGTAGCTTAAATCGTTTTTGTTCTAGCGATGCGAAAAGTTTATCAATCCTATAAACGCAGGTTCCTTAAGCTGAGTGTGAAGAATCATATAAGGGTTATTAACTGTCTGGGACATCCTTCCGAGGGCTTACCCGGGGCTCCCAACCATAGGCTGTTGGGCGTTACGTGAGGTTTTTTAGTCGGTAGGAGTCCGGTATAACATCCATGAGGATTTTACCTAATGTTAAACAAAAAAAAGGGGTTATTAACTTGAGGGTGATTGTTATAAGATATTCTAGATGGAAATAGTACCGCCGCGTATATTTTCGCCGCCGTTTATATGTAGATATAAAACTATACCCCAACTATTATGGTATAGGTACCTACCTATCAATAATTTGATTTTCAACTTTATAAATAAATAAATAAATATTCACGGACATTTCACACAACGCTATCTGATCCCAAAGTAAGCTAGGAATAACCTGCTTGTGTTATGGGTATCAGACCACGGATTTTAATACTTATATACTTTTAAATACATACATATAATACATAGGACACCCAGACTCTTGAGACAAACATTTATGGGTCACACAAATATTTGTCTCCGGTGGGAATCGAACCCACGACCTTCCAGCGCCGCAGGCAGTATCACTACCGACTGCGCCACAGAGGCAGCCTAACGATTAGGCAGGTGTTATCATTAATTGAATGTTTATAGGTGTAATTCTATACATTCATGTGGTGTAACTTTACTAAGTTCCGGTCATTATAATCGTCGTGTAATAGGTATTTCAATAGCTGCGATGGGTCTGGACTCAATGGTCATAAGCGGTCTAAATTACGAGTATTTCCGCGGATTGATATACACGCGTGTTCGAATTTCGCTTGTGCTTGATTTTTTTCTACATAAACGTAGGCATACTAATTGACATCGTTGACATCAAAGTTATTTCTAGACCTAAATCGTATCATGCTGTCACAGTCCACTCTGCTGTTCCATTCGAAAGGATCATCCTTTGGGAAGGTCTACTGTGTAAGTCGTGCCATTCACGGACACAATAAGCCCCAGTTCTTTCCTCAAATCGCTGACAATACAAGTGTTATATCTTCCACGTGTGTTTGCTACTATTAACTACTACTAATTACCGCTCATCAATAATTAGGATGTGATGGGGCCCTTCCAACATCCCTGGGGTCCAAGCCAGCCTCACCTGCCAGTTCTGCACCTGCCGATTAACGGACGAGGTCATGGCGTAGAGAAGGCAAACTCGAAATGAAACCCTGTACCAACCCGTTTGGCCAGCGTCGTACAGTAAGGCCAATAAACCCTCCGAAATATGATAGGTCACGAAAAACATCGGCCTCAAGTTCCCGGCACTCCCGCTGTCTCCGATTATGGTAGCGGTCGGAACGAGGGCGGGAGAGGAGGTATAACCAGTGCATCTTACCAGTTATGACCTTCGGTGCCGAGACGTAAACACTTACAGTAAAGCTAGTCCATACTACCAGACTGCCTCTGTGGCGCAGTCGGTAGTGATACCGCCTGCGGCGCTGGAGGTCGTGGGTTCGATTCCCACCGGAGACAAATATTTGTGTGACCCATAAATGTTTGTCTCAAGAGTCTGGGTGTTTCTATGTATAATATGTATGTATTTAAAAGTATTTAAGTATTAATATCCGTGGTCTGATACCCATAACACAAGCAGGTTATTCCCAAAGACTTCTATATAAATGAGGTAGACATGCCCTACGCACCGATTTTTGAAACCTATAAACTGAGCTAATTAGCAGCGTTGCTCGCACTGTTGTGAGTCAAAACTTCGAGAGTAGGTGCTCGACTTGCAATCGGAGTCCATACGCCTTCTCTTTTACTCTTTTTCTATTCGTATATTGCTATTGTGTGTGGTGACAATTACGTAAAAAATATTTATAAGTGAGTGTAGTCTTATTAATGTGTGTATTTTGAGGATTGCTTTTGAAATCTCGTTTGTTAGAGTACGGCGCGTCTACCTCAGTTTATATAGAAGTCTTTGGTTATTCCTAGCTTACTTTGGGATCAGATAGCGTTGTGTGAGATGTCCGTGAATATTTATTTATTTATTTATTATTTTATTTTATACCCTTGTACAGCGAGCAATGGAACCAGCTATGCTCGGGGTGTCTCTGAGTGAGTCAGAGAACCAAAGTGGTCGCTTACCTCGCAGAGTAGGTATGCTTTTAGAAGTGGCAGTGGGCTTGCCACATCTGTAGAAGAACTGATGGTCGGTGGAGCAAACGGGTTCTGGAGTGGAGACCGCGACTTGGTACACATGGGGTAGGACGATGCCCGCCAGATGGACCGACGTCCTGAAAAAGGTCGCAGGGACTGACTAAATGCGGAAGGCGCAGGACTGTGTATTGTGGCGAAATTCGGGAGAGGCCTACGTCCAGATGTGGACTGTCATTTTCTGATTGGATTGATCGATTGATGATTAATTAGTGCGTATCGACAGTTGAAAATATTGGAAGCTAGCTAACTTGCACTGTAAGCGATTTGAGAAAGGAGTAGGGCGCGTCTTCGTGAATAGTACGACCTATACCTATTAAGCGGGTCGGACATTTTTGTAGATTCAGGCACAGATTACAGAAAACGGCAGCTGACACTTACCGAACAAGTGAGGCCAAGTAGCCGACTGCACGCACGACAAAATATGACGACGACTCTGAGGTGTTCCATTTAAGGTTGAGTTGTCAGGTTCAACTATCGTCAGTAAATAAATAAATAAAAATAAATATTCACGGACATCTCACACAACGCTATCTGATCCCAAAGTAAGCTAGGAATAACCTGCTTGTGTTATGGGTATCAGACCACGGATATTAATACTTATATACTTTTAAATACATACATATTATACATAGAAACACCCAGACTCTTGAGACAAACATTTATGGGTCGCACAAATATTTGTCTCCGGTGGGAATCGAACCCACGACCTCCAGCGCCGCAGGCGGTATCACTACCGACTGCGCCACAGAGGCAGTAAACCGACTTTACAGACAACCGAATTTTTTGACGTGACATCGTCTTATAATTCGATGGAGCCGGCTGCACGCACGACAAAACATGGCGTATGCGGCGTTACCTCGCTCTGAGACGTCCCATTTAGGGCTGAGTTGTTACGTTCAACTATCGTCAGTAAACCGACTTTACAGACAACCGATTTTTTTTCTTTTTTTTTAACGTGAGGGAAAATCCATCATGGATCTATGCCTAAACTCCTCTCCTCCTCCTTCCAAATCCAAATCCATCTTATCCATCGTGATGCTATGCCGGACTCCTACCTACTAAAAAACCCCACGTAACGCCCAACAGCCTATGGTTGAGAGCCCCGGGTAAGCCCTCCGAAGGATGTTCCAGGACTCCCAACTATATGACGGCCATTATTCGCATAATCACTTTTAAAACGTCACCCTCTTTTGGATTTAGTATTTCCTTTCTTGGCCTCACTTTCTTGTTGGGTAAGCGTGATCTACCTTTAATTCTATAATCTGTAGGTGCAGAGCAAATTTTACTCTCTTCTTCATCTAGCTGTAACAGTGACGCTCTTTAAATTTCATTTATCAAGAGGGCGCCATTTTGAAAATTTAAAAAATCTAAAGATCACAACCAAAGTTATTCTAAAATGTAAATGAAATTAAAATTTAGAAAAATACACGCAAAGTCTGACGTATTTATTTGGAATTTATAAATTAAATTACATATTTTTCTTAAAAATAAAATAAATTGAAGTTTATTTGCTAAATGAGGAATTAGATAGCATGAAAAATAAACTTGTTTTTTGTTCCCTATCCTATGCTTGTTTACTCTTTTAGATTGTGGATTAATTATACACTTTTAATTATAATTTTTAATAAAGAGTATTTTTGACAAATATTGGTTCACGGGTGCTGATAAACTTCTGTTGACACTCTTTATAACCAGTTTTTATAACCTTAGATAGGTTCAACATTTAAGTTTTTTATTTTTATTAACCTTGGTTCTACCTTGATTAAGTATCAATTAGCACATGGTATTTTTAGCTGTAGGTATATTAATAAGGGGTGCTGGGTAAGACAACCTCCACGTGGTGCATCCTGGTAAAGTGGACGACGATGTGGACTTCGCCTGAGGCGCACGTCGTCGCCCACGGCCAATAGTCCACCAAGGAGGGGAGGCCTTTATGGCCGGTTTGGAGTTCTTCACATGCGCTCTGTTATGCAGAGCGTACTTAGTGGAGAACTCCCAGGGCGACGAGTACTTCGCCACTGAGTGATCAGTGGCGAAGTACACGATTCCATAGGAACCATCGTTTGGCCGAGCCGTAACCCCGTCTGGCAACAGACGGGCACGGTGGCTCTTTGGAGTTGCGAGGAAGAAAACCTCTTTAAAAAATTACCCCGAAACTCACGCTCTGACGCCCGGCTATTTGTTGCATCGCTGGGGGGAACTCAGTGCCTAGGGCGTCACTCCCACCTTCCCACCCTTCCCATCAAGGTGTTTGTTTTTCATGCTATCTAATTCCTCATTTAGCAAATAAACTTCAATTTATTTTATTTTTAAGAAAAATATGTAATTTAATTTATAAATTCCAAATAAATACGTCAGACTTTGCGTATATTTTACTAAATTTCAATTTTATTTACATTTTTAGAATAACTTTGGTTGTGATCTTTAGATTTTTTAAATTTTCAAAATGGCGCCCTCTTGATAAATGAAATTCAAAGAGCGTCACTGTTACAGCTAGATAATATAGCAAGAAGAGTAAAATTAGCTCTGCACCTACAGATTATTAAGGTAGATCACGCTTACCCAACAAGAAAGTGAGGCCAAGAAAGGAAATACTAAATCCAAAAGTGGGTGAAGTTTTAAAAGTGAATATCCGAACACCGGGTCCTAAAACGTGATCTTAGAACAATCTCCATTTTTCGCGAGCGCGACGACCTGGGAGTAGCAGTTTGTGACCCTAAACCTAGCAAATAAAAGGGTAAGTCAATGGAACTGTGTGATGAGTTTCAGCACGCCTTTCTCTAAAAAAGAAAAGGGAAATCCCCTAGTCTGTAGCCAGAGTCAGCGACTCAGACGCGTCAAGGTTAGGGTCTTCTTACAAAACAGTATAGGTTTCCTTGCTATACACAAACCGGAATAAAAGTCGTTTAATACGATTCAAAAATAAAAATAAGTGCTCCAACATCTACCTACTGCTACAATCACATCCGGGTATAATGTAGGTACTATATAAACATCCAATTAGAATAAAGCAGTACCCTACTGCTTGTATGATAAATAGGTAGGTACGTTTTGAAGATGAGTTCGCGCATAATTTTTGTTTTCAACACTCAAACCGTTATATTCTACTGGCCGTTCCAGTCATTGAATTTAATTATAATAATTTATAATTATAATATAATACACAAAAATCTGCAAGAACGGCGCTTAGCTTTTGCATCTTGTTTTTTTAATTAAAAAGTACTATTAAGATAGTCAACTGAGGAACATGGCCATCGCCAAATGTGAACAATGAGAAAAATAAAATATAAACTACTCGAAGAATGGGCGGAAACACTACCGAACGTAAAAGCTATTTAAAATTAGAATACTAACTAAGTCTCGCGACTCGCGACTTCAAACGTGGTATACTTACTTCTGAGTCTCTGACCCCTCTAACCAATAAATGCCCGCCATTTTTACAATTTACAGTAACGTATGAAAATTTTCACGTCACTTGCTTGAAAAGATTCTCTTTTTCTTTCAAATGACTGTTTGGAAGACTGATGATTTTGAATTATTCTGCGAGCCGCCTTCTTGAGGACCACTTTCAAAATTATTGTAGATTGTATGTTAATAAATATGTTTGTTGAAAAGTATTTTTGAAGTGATAATGACCCACATTTCACCAGATGTCGGCATCAGTTTCTATCGGGCATGTAGCATCATGTCGGCGAGCGAAATATAAAAAAACTAGCGGACGTCACGCGGTTTCACCCGCGTAGTTCCAGTTCCCGTGGGAATACGGAAATAAAATATAGTCTATGTTCACCGCAAAGAGTGTAGCTTCCCAACATAGAAAGAATTTTTCAAATCGGTCCAGTAGTTCCGGAGCCTATTCGATGCAAACAAACAAACAATCAAATTTTTCCTCTTTATAATATTAGTATAGATAAACAATAGAAAATAAACTGGTTTTTTAAATTCGAACCTTTACACAGACCACTAAAATTGCATTATTAGATTATACTTATGTCAGTGCCCTCAACACAATTCTTTCTTACATTTATTTTTATTTTTTACGTCTTCTTACATAAAAACACTTCTCTTTATTCAACTTACGTTTCATAATATTTTTTGCTAATGTCGTAAAAAAATATTAGATACTAAAGGACTGCCTCTGTGGCGCGGTCGGTTGTGATACCGCCTGCGGCGCTGGAGGTCGTGGGTTCGATTCCCACCGGAGACAAATATTTGTGTCCCCCATAAATGTTTGTCTCAAGAGTCTGGGTGTTTCTATGTATAATATGTATGTATTTAAAAAAGTATATAAGTATTAATATCCGTGGTCTGATACCCATAACACAAGCAGGTTATTCCTAGCTTACTTTGGGATCAAATAGCGTTGTGTGAAATGTCCGTGAATATTTATTATTATTATTTATTTATTAAAGGACAAGGCTGCGCATTGCTGTGGCTAACCAACTGTACTCCCGGCCGTGGTCATGTAGGCTTTCTACAAAAAATAAACTAAACTATCCTAACTCTCAAGTTTGATCAAACTGCTCACGGTGTGCGAATTTGGTTAAAATCTTTTAAGGAGTTTAGGAGTTCATCGCGGACAAACAATGTGACACGTAATGTACATAATAAGATGTATGAATGAGTTCGAACCACAACAAATATATTTGAAACCTGGAGCCCAATTCTGCTATAATTTCTTAGATAAACTCAATAGTTACGAAAACTACCAAATAGTACCGTGGCCATAGAGCAACGCGACCTATGACTTTATTTATGGAGGTCGTATTGCTCTATGACTGTAGCCGAAAACTAAAGTCTGGCCATAACTGCTGTGCACTCTTCATCAACTGTCTAGGTATTTTAATAAAATATCGAGATCTGTAGATTACATTTTTATGAACTAATAAGGTAGTACAAATAATATATTTTTATAATTAATCGCATGTGTACTTGTATGGAAAACGTAGTCTCCCACACACATTGCCTGCGGTAACGCAGGGCTAAAGAAATAAAGTTAATGATTTAAGATGAAGGTCTTACCTTGACTCCGGCTGTCTTCTGGTAATAAACCTCCCTGTGAATGTGTAGTGTATCCCTAGCTACAATGTACCTATATAATTATAAACCATACAACTTAATACGTGTGAGTGTATTGCTGGTGCCGTCAGATCCGCGCCAGTCGCGTTCAGCCTGGAAGACCCCGATGATCCAGCCGACGTCCGGTAACACCTTCAGCACTCACAACAGCGGAGACCGGTTCTCAACGCCACCGATAGTACCGAGCGCTCACGTCCCGTATGGCGCAACTTAAACTATCGCAATAATGGATGGGTAACCGTACCCCGAATCCGTAGCCACCCGATGTGGTGAATTTACCGTGCTTTCCTGTACACGAAATATAACCTCAAAATATTACAACCTTCTATGCCGACCGTTTTTACGAAGTAAGTAACCGAAGTGAAGTTTGTCGCGCTCTCAACGACCCGTTCGTTGTGTGAAGTTTACGCGTTCCGAACGACCGATACGTTCCGAGTCGCGCAGTTATGGGTGCGTTCCAGAAATGACCATCTTTACTAAACATCCCCCCGCTCCGGACAGAGGGATCTCTGTTCGCTAAGAAATAGGCAAACGAGAGAGTGTAGCTACCGCGCGACGCAGAATGGAATCTCCAACAGAAACCTCTGCAAACCGTGGAGTACCGTCCGAACCCGGATACAGCCGAAGAATGCGTGCCCGACGCCATTTTAAAGAAGGCTGGTTAGTGTCCTTAATGAGGACTAGATCTCCTACCCGTGCAGGAGTTGTTTTGTCAGCCCATTTGATGCGCTGCTGCAGAATGTTCAGATACTCCAATGAAAACCGATGAGTGAAGTTCTGAGCCATTTGCTGAAGCATCTGAAATCTTGATAATCTACTCTGGGGAGTATCAAGATAAGGATATTCCGGTAAAGCCGTTAAGGGTTGACCAATGAGGAAATGACCCGGTGTCAAGACCTCCAGGTCATTAGGGTCCGTAGACAGTGGACACAAGGGCCGAGAATTTAGAGTTGCCTCAACTCTGCAGAGGACCGTGGCGAGTTCCTCAAAGGTAAGGATAGTGTCACCAATGACACGCCGCATATGTGTCTTGGCCGATTTCACTGTGGCCTCAAATATTCCGCCCCAGTGTGCGCAAGCTGGTGGATCGAACTTCCAGGTGATGCCACGCTTGCCCAACATTTGACCTAACTCCGTGTTCCTATCCGTTAAGAACTGATGCACCTCCCGTAGGTAACGATCAGCTCCCTGATAATTAGTGCCACAGTCCGACCGTATAAGACTTGGCAGACCCCGCCGTGAAACGAAGCGCTCAAGCGTTGCAATAAATGCTTCCGTACTTAGTGAAGACACTAACTCCAAGTGAACCGCCTTGGTAGAAAGACAAACGAAAACACATAAGTACGCCTTATAGGTCTTCGCGTTCCGTAAATGCGAAGCCTTGACCGTAAATGGACCCGCAAAATCTGTGCCCACGCCCTCAAAGGGCCGAGTGACCGTCACTCGATCAGCCGGTAAGTCACCCATCATTGGCTGCATTGTAGCCGCCTTTAACCGATAACAGGATAAACATTTGAAAATAATTGAGCGCACACACCGAACGTGCAGATAAGATCCAAAACTCGCGTTGTAAAATCGCTAGAAGTGCGTTACAACCCGCGTGCGAATTAGTAATGTGCCGATCACTAACCAAGAGCTGAACAAAGTCACCGTCCTTAGGTAACAAGAGAGGGTGACGCGCCCCGTAAGGCAGCTGAGAGTTTCTGAGTCGACCGCCGACTCGTAGCAAACCCGATTGGTCGAGGAAGGGATTCAACCTTGCAATCGCTCCCTTTAATCGACCCGATGACCCAACAATCCGTATTTCATCAGCGAATCGATTCGCTTGAACTCGTTTCACCCAAAACATAAGTGCGGCACGCCGTTCGTCTACCGATAGATAAGGTGAGGTGTCCCGTACACCCACCCTCCGACAATTCCGAATAAACCTGTGAATCCAGCCCGTGACTGCTAGAAGTTTCCCAAGCGAGCTATACCTCGCTAAGAGGGGGTCCGCACCTGTAACCGTTGTTTCAGCCGCCGCAACACGAATACCAGGCAGAGTATTCGTTGATTCCAAAACCGTGGTGGGCCAGGTTTTTGTCGAATCTGCTAACCACTTTGGGCCCCACCAGAGGGGATGATCAACCAAAGTGGGGGCATCACAACCCCGTGATGCCACATCAGCAGGATTGAGTTCACCTGGCACGTGTCTCCAGACCAACTTCGCCTCCGAAGCCTGTATCTGAGACACCCGATTGGCCACAAAAACTTCCAACCTATGAGGGGAAGCCTGTAACCATGCCAAGACGATCTGGCTATCCGACCAGGCATAAGTTTCCGATAACTCCACCGATTTGCCCAGGGTGGAGTAAATGTGATTCAATAGCTTAGTAAGTAAGACAGCCCCTGACAGCTCCAATTTAGGAATAGTCAATCTAGTCCGTAAGGGGGCTACCTTACTCTTAGCCGTCACTAAGTGAACTGCTGTAGTACCATCCTGTTTTACGGTACGCAAGTACACAACCGCGGCGTATCCCGACGCCGAAGCATCGCAAAACCCGTGAAGCGATGCTTTACATCTACCTGATGGAAGAAAATGACGAGGCACCGATACCAATGTGATTGCCTTCAACCTATCCAAAAAATCTGTCCAGTCGGAGAAGTAATCACCCGTAAGAGGCTTGTCCCATGAGAGCTCTGCGACCCACAGCCGCTGTAGGAAGAATTTGGCCCAGAATATAACCGGTGCGATCCAGCCGTTCGGATCGAATATTCTGGCCACCGTAGAGAGTACCAACCGCTTAGTCCAAACCTTTGCAGTCACCTCCACGTACCGAAACGAGAAGGTATCCTGAACCGGTTGATACTGTACTCCTAAGACCGAAGTGGAGTGAGGACTATCCGGGTCCTCAAATAGAAGTGGATCCTGCCTGTGATCCTCCGGAAGGTCAGCCAACAACCTTGGAGAATTAGATATCCACTTGCGCAACTCATAGCCACCCGCAGCTAGAATTCCAATTAATTCATCCCGAAGAAGCAGTGCTTCACGTTCAGATGATGCCCCGGTGCATATATCATCAACGTAAACATCCGATTCCAATATGGCCGCCGCTCGGGGAAAGGCTACTCGCTCCCGGTGAGCCAATTCGAGCAGACCCCTGATTGCCATCCATGGACTAGGCTTAAGACCGTATGTGTTTGTATTCAATTCGTAGACCTTGAGTGGATGCGAAGGATCCTCTCTCCAGAGGATCAATTGAAACCGCCTGTCATCCGGATGTATGACTGTCTGCCGGAACATCATACGTATATCCGTCGCAAACACCACCAGATGTCTACGGAAAGCCGTAATTATATCCGAAATCTCCTTATGAAGCTTAGGGCCTGAATGCAAACACTGATTAAGGGAAACACCGCTAGATGAGGGAGCCGACCCGTCAAATACAACCCGAATCTTACCACCATCAGCCTTGAACACAGCGTGATGGGGAATGAAGAAATGTTCCACCGAAGAATAATCCGTACGCGAGGGTGACATATGTCCAA
This sequence comes from Miltochrista miniata, assembly GCA_933228765.1. Taxonomy (NCBI): domain Eukaryota; kingdom Metazoa; phylum Arthropoda; class Insecta; order Lepidoptera; family Erebidae; genus Miltochrista; species Miltochrista miniata. Next base: position 30,393,330 of record OW121752.1, on the reverse strand, counting down.
GATCCTCGTATTCGCGCATGAATTGCACGTATTTATCACGAAATACCGAATCTCGTTTCATGCGTCGTTCCATTGACAACATGCGTTTCTCCGCTAGGCCGAACGATTGACCGAGTCGTGGCCGCGAAGATAAAAATGGCAACCGTGCCATGAGCCGACCCGACGGCAAATGTACCAAGGTCTGTCTAAAGTGACTTTCACATTCCTCGTGAATTGGGTCCACCCGTGGGACCGTGGGCACCTCCTCCAGTGCCCAGAATCTTTGTACTATGTCTGTCAGAGAAATACCTGTAAATGCCGCTTCATCAGTACTGCGACTGATAGGGAAGGCTGGGCCCAAAAGAAGATAACCGAAAACTGATGGTAAGGCCACCAACCCGTCCCGATGCAAGGTGACTAGCGTACCCGAACACAACACCTGACCTGCGACATCTGAACCGAGCAGCAGTTCCACTGAACTGGGTTTCCAAAAATCAGGATCCGCAAGATGCAAATCCGAAGCTGAATGACGAACAATAGGAGGCAGGGAAACCAAGGGATGAATGCCTATTACCTGGTCCATGACCAAAGCCGTAACCAAAATGGTGGGGGTAGAGCCGGAAACCCCTGTCACCACAAATCTAACCTGACCATAAATTGCTGTAACCCTATCACCTCCTATTCCCTTTATAGTATTAAAGTCCCGTGACATTGTTAGGCCTAATTTCCTCACCAGACCAATAGTAATAATGCAGCCCTGTGCCCCGGTATCTAAAAAGGCCCGTGCCTTTACCGTGACACCATCAGTGCCCTTGACCCGAAGTGACACCGTGGGAAGAAGAACCGTCTTCGAAAAGGCTGCATCTGGTGAGGAGGCCGCAAATACCTATAAGCTACTAGGGGGGTCAGGCCGTGCCGAACCTGAGGGGAGAACGGGCCACTCCCAAGAGGGAACCTGATGAGCGAACCCACGACTCATCACCGGTGCCCGATAATAACCGTATAGAGGGGTGGGTACCTGTACACGCCTCTGTGACATAAGGGAGGGAGGGGAGGCCTCCGGTGCTGCCCGAGCAGCATAAGTTGCAGCCGTAATGTGGGCCTCCACATCCGTATGTTGACGATCCCGACCGCGGCTCACGTCAACCGTTGGACGTGAACCATAATAGTCCCGAGAGGGGGAGGGGGGACCCCCGCCCCTGCGAGAATCCCGTTGGTGAGATGGGGGGTACTCTGTGTCCTGGTGACCAGAGGTATCCCCACTTCTGGGAACATCCCGATGTTCCATTTGGGCAGTGTCCCGATAATTGGGGGCGCCCCCGCCCCTGACGGCTTCCCGTTTTACGTAACCCTTACCCGAGGGACGACGCTGTTCCGGAGTATGCCTACCTGTACGGCTTCCTCCGGACCGATCACCAACCCCACTTTCATACGTACAAAGCATGGGGTGGTGGGGACCACCACAGCGGGAGCACGACCTTGGCGACCCGCAGTCTCTGGCCAAGTGTGCTTTCATACACATCCAGCAGTGTCCCGAACCGTAGACAAACCTACGCCGAGACCCGACGTCAGCGTTTCTGAACTGACCACAGTTCAGTAGGGGGTGAACTGGCCCATTACAAAAATGACAGCGAGGTTCAGAATGGCCCGCTGCCATTGCAACACCCCTAGGTGGAGCCCGAGCTCGCACCGGTGTCTGACCTCCTCCCCCCCACCTTGGGGGGTGGTCTACCTGCCTACCCGATTTGACTATAGGAGGTGTACCCGGTTCCTCCACATTGTCCAACATCCTACACTCCTCTTCCAGGAAGTGAAGAAGTTCCGAAAACAAAGGGACATCCGTGGATGACTTCCCTACAAACTGATGTTCAAATCGAAGCTTTAGTTCGGCCGGGAGCTTGCCAAGCGTTACATGAAGTAAAATAAAGGACCATTCCTTTACCGGAAATCCGAGCTTTCCGAGAGCATTGTATGCTACTGCCAGTGGGTTCAGTAGCTGTGACCTAAGCTGGGTGACCCTGGTCACCTTTGGCAACCCTAACAACCGACTGAGGTGAGCGTCCCCCAAACGACGCGTATTCTGATACCGCTCCGTCAACAGCATACGAGCCGTCTCGTAGCTGTCATTGGTGACATCCAGGTGCGCCACCAAATCCTGGGCCTCACCAGACAAGGCCGTCCTAAGATATCCCATTTTTTGTGCAGGCGTTATATCCGAACGCGTATGCACGAGACTATCAAACAAATTAATGAAACCCATCCAGTGCTCATACCCACCGGAGAAATGAGGCAAATTTAAGGATGGGAGCCGTGTGACCAATCCCGGTTGCACCCTTAGTCCTTCTGACTGGGTGGTGCTAGGTGAAGACGTCATGCGTGAATATGCAGCAGCAATCGCATCCGCGGCTTCCGAAGCCTGATCATAATCTAAGTGGTACCGTGACAACCCTACCTTGGCCGGTCCATCCTCCATGTCGACCTCCGCCTCCTGAATTTCCTGGTACGCCTCATCCAAATCCTTTAGATAAGACGCCAACCTACCATAGCGGAATTTCAACTCCTCAGCCCTATCCGGACGTCCGATCAATCCGGTGGCTGCCTGTAACCATCGAAGGACACGGCTCACGGTTGCTTTGGCTGTCGTTAACGACATTCTAAAAATAGGCCGAAAGTACACCCGTAGTACAATGGTCGTCAAATAAGAATGAATAATTAATTTACCGAAATAATAACTCTCTGTCCGTAACGGAACCCAATTTTATCCTACGGAATCCTAAAATTACCGTACGGAACCCCAATTTACCGTACGGTATCCAAAACCGAAAATAAAAAAAGTATCGTTTACCTATACGATAAAATTATGTTATGAAACAGTATACGGAACCGTACTTCCCTGGTTACTGTACCTACTGTACCCTAATAGCTAAATAAGTTTATGAAAAACACCGAATAAAATGCATACAAATTAAATGATGCTGACGAGTAGGTATAATGTAAACTCCAGTAGAATAATTATTGTACCAATATAATCATACGATAATTATTTGAAACCACCCACCGTTATGCACTTTATAACTTAAGGAAAAAAGTTAACCTACATTAACAAAATGTTAATGATATATTAATCTGAACCGTATCAGATTAATATCCCGAAATAACCCATGTAGAAAACAAATCAACCGTATGATTTGTATTCTTGGGTACCTAATGCCCACCGGGGCCCGTAGTAATAGTATAAAACCACGCTCTGCTACCAGAATTTATGTATGGAAAACGTAGTCTCCCACACACATTGCCTGCGGTAACGCAGGGCTAAAGAAATAAAGTTAATGATTTAAGATGAAGGTCTTACCTTGACTCCGGCTGTCTTCTGGTAATAAACCTCCCTGTGAATGTGTAGTGTATCCCTAGCTACAATGTACCTATATAATTATAAACCATACAACTTAATACGTGTGAGTGTATTGCTGGTGCCGTCAGATCCGCGCCAGTCGCGTTCAGCCTGGAAGACCCCGATGATCCAGCCGACGTCCGGTAACACCTTCAGCACTCACAACAGCGGAGACCGGTTCTCAACGCCACCGATAGTACCGAGCGCTCACGTCCCGTATGGCGCAACTTAAACTATCGCAATAATGGATGGGTAACCGTACCCCGAATCCGTAGCCACCCGATGTGGTGAATTTACCGTGCTTTCCTGTACACGAAATATAACCTCAAAATATTACAACCTTCTATGCCGACCGTTTTTACGAAGTAAGTAACCGAAGTGAAGTTTGTCGCGCTCTCAACGACCCGTTCGTTGTGTGAAGTTTACGCGTTCCGAACGACCGATACGTTCCGAGTCGCGCAGTTATGGGTGCGTTCCAGAAATGACCATCTTTACTAAACAGTACTCATGCTCTTTTTTCCCCGGCTCCCACCTCGCCGCGCATACCTCAGCGAGTGCAGAGCAGCTATGGCCAGACTATAGCAGACTTGTCCCCTGCAGAGTTGTAATAATCTCCTTTCTTTCATAGTTTTAGTTTTCTATAGATGTCAGTCATATTATGTCAGTCAGTTTGTTTCTAGTTCAATAAACCCATATTATTCTGGGATGTTTATCATATTATTTACTACAATTTATTGAACTAGAAAAATGGACAAGTATTTACGTCCGGAAAGATTCGAGGCAGACCCGTCCTCAGAAAGTGATTTGTCCCCTCAGTGGAACCATTGGAAGAAGACATTCGAAAATTTTCTTGCTGTCATATCAACTAAAGAAAAACCCGCAATTGACGAAGTAAAGTATAGACTTCTTGTAAATCATTTGTCTCCAGCTTTGTATACGCATATCAGTGAATGTACTGGCTATGAAGATGCAATAAAGAAGCTTCATGATATTTTCGTTAAACCTCCGAATGAAATTTACTCTAGACATCGTCTTATGAAAAGATCTCAACAACCTGGTGAATCCATCCATCAATATCTACAGGCTCTCAAAGTACTATCCAAAGAATGCCATTTTAAAGAAGTTACGGCTGAACAAAATGAAAGCGACTACATTAGGGACGCGTTTATAAGAGGTATTTCGTCCCCAACAATACGTCAAAGATTACTTGAAAATAAAAGTCTCTCTTTAGAAACAGCATATGATCAAGCAAGATCTTTAGAGCTCGCCCAGGTGCATAATGCAACCTATCAGAGAGATAGCTCTCTTTCAGTGAATTCTGTCAATGCTACGTCAAGTACTGCGAATGCTTCGATAACTCCTGACGAAGATGTTGTCGCTGTAACTCGTAGTTCTTCATCTGCACCAACTCTACAAGAGGCATGCTATTTTTGTGGCAATAAGCGCCACCTACGACGAAACTGCCCCGCTGCTGGAAGCACCTGTCTATCGTGTGGCAAGAGAGGACATTTTGCCAAGGTCTGTAGAAATAAATCTCAACAGAACTCTGCAGTCTTGACTGGAGGCAATTCTAATGACACATTATCATGCATAACGTCTGCTGCCGCCAACGATTTAAGGAAAGCTACTGTGCAAGTTCTTATGAATAATAAAATTCTAGCACGAGCACTGATTGACACAGGCAGTACCGCCAGTTTTATAGACACAAAGCTTGTTGATCACTATCAACTACTCAAAGTACCATGCGAACAGAAGATAACGATGGCTCAGTCCAATCTAGTGTCACATGTCACAGGTCTATGCCCATTAACTCTAGAGCTGCAAAACCAGAAACTTAATGTTAACCTATTGATTATGGATGGACTGTGCGAAGACGTGATTTTGGGTCACGATGTACTCTGTAAACACAAAGCTCTTGAAATGAATTTTGGAGGAAATAAACCCGCATTAAAAGTATGCGCGGTGTTACAGGCGAACGTTGAACCTGTCAGCTTATTCAGTAATCTGCTGCCTTTCGATAAGCCAATTGCTATCAAATCTAGGAGACACTCTGAAGGAGATCAGAAATTTATAGAAGACGAAGTACAAAAACTGCTCTCGGATGGGATTATAGAGCCTAGCCAATCTCCGTGGAGAGCTCAGACTCTGGTAACATCAAGTGAACATCACAAGAAAAGATTGGTTATAGATTATTCGCAGACTATTAACAGATATACTCAGTTGGATGCTTTTCCCCTTCCGCTCATAGAAAATGTCGTGTCCAATGTGGCTAAATATAAATTATTCAGCAAAATAGACTTAAAGAGTGCATATCATCAGATTCCTATCTTAGAAAAGGACAAAATATACACAGCCTTTGAAGCATGCGGTAACCTATACCAATTCCGGAGAATTCCATTCGGCGTGACGAATGGAGTGGCAGCGTTCCAACGAGCAATTAAAAGTATATTAGACAGTGAGAAGCTAGAAGGAGTCTTTGCATATTTAGATGATATAACGATCTGTGGTACCGATCAGGTCGACCATGACAATAAATTGAAAAGATTTAAAGAAGTAGCTGCGAAATATAATTTAACTCTTAATATGCAAAAGAGCGAATTTTCCGAAACGACTATTAATCTCTTGGGTTACAACATCTGCAATGGGGTGATTAAACCAGATCCCGAACGTTTACAACCTCTTTTAAACTTACCGGCTCCGACCAACTCAGCTTCCCTGAAGCGAGCATTGGGGATGTTCGCCCACTACGCGAAATGGATACCCAACTTTTCATCAAAAATACATCCTATTGTGAATACGGAATCTTATCCTATGACTAATGAAGCCATTAATGCATTTGAATCAATCAAAACTGAAATAGCGAAAGCCGCTATCAACACAATCGATAATAAGATACCTTTGACGGTTGAAACAGATGCATCTGACTATGCCATTGCAGCTACCTTGTCGCAGGAAGGAAGGCCAGTCGCTTTTTTTTCGAGAACATTGTCAAACAGTGAGAAGAACCAGTCGGCGATAGAAAAAGAGGCTGCTGCTATTGTAGAAAGTTTAAGGAAATGGAGACAATTTCTGATTGGTCGAAGTTTTAAGTTGATAACTGACCAGAAGTCTGTTTCATTCATGTTCGACCAAACTCAAACACACTCAAAAATTAAAAATGATAAAATTCAACGATGGCGACTTGAACTGTCTAGCTACAATTTTGATATCGTATACCGCCCCGGGAAAGAGAATATTGTAGCAGATGCTCTTTCTCGTGTCAACAATATCATTGCTTCAAGTTCGTCAAATGACCTCATGCGGTTGCACAATAATCTTTGCCATCCTGGCATTACACGCATGATACATTGGGTGCGGTCTAAAAACCTACCGTACTCTGTTGAGGATATAAGGAGCATAAACTCATCATGCTCCGTCTGCGCTGAAATCAAGCCTAGATTCATACGGTCATCGGGTACCTTGATAAAGGCAACCGCCCCTTTCGAAAGGCTGTCAATAGATTTCAAAGGACCTTTACCATCTTCGACACAAAACAAATACATACTTACGGTGATCGATGAGTACTCCAGGTTTCCATTCGCCTTTCCCTGTACCGACCTAAACACCAACACTGTGAAGAAGAAGATGACCTCTCTGTTTTCGATTTTTGGTATGCCGTCATACGTACATTCCGACCGAGGTACAAGCTTTTTATCGGCAGAATTAAAAGACTTTTTACATAACCTTGGAATAGCCACCAGTTATACTACTCCGTATAACCCACAAGGCAATGGACAGACTGAAAGGTACAACGGAATTATATGGAAGACGATACAGTTAGCTTTAAAGACACTTAACCAACCAATTACCGCCTGGGAGACTGTAATCTCTCAAGCTTTACATTCTATCCGGTCTTTGCTCTGCACATCAACTGGCTGCACTCCACATGAGAGAATGTTCAGTCATGCAAGAAGATCCTCTAACGGACAGTCAATGCCGACTTGGTTAGCAGAAGGGAAAAAGGCTCTTTTCAAGAAGAATGTCAGGACGAGTAAATATGATCCCTTAGTAGAGGAAGTGGACTTAATTGAGGTTAATCCTCTTCATTCACATATTCGCTTGTCAAGCGGAAGAGATGTCGTAGTGTCAAATAGACAACTAGCCCCGACAGGTGAAAGCACATCTGAAATAACTGATTTACTACGAGATTCAGTTTCCACTCCATCTGGATCCAGTTCTGTTCCTGATCAGATAGAGACTCGACAGATTGATAACCCTGCCCCTCTACCTGCTGATGAAGCCCATGAGCAGCCTGATGAACCGCCCTGTCAAACTATCGATGAAATTCGCAAGCTCGATCGTCCGGAGCGCCGGTCGGCCAGAGATCGCCGCGCCCCGCGGTACTTAGACGACTACGACTGCGTCACATTTTAATAGCAAGGGAGAATGTAATAATCTCCTTTCTTTCATAGTTTTAGTTTTCTATAGATGTCAGTCATATTATGTCAGTCAGTTTGTTTCTAGTTCAATAAACCCATATTATTCTGGGATGTTTATCATATTATTTACTACAAGAGTTACAAGCGCTGCCAAATGATGACGAATTGAGTTTTCTCCGAGAAAATCGCGGGAAAGAAAGAGTCATATAAGAGTAGAGTTCAAAATCACCTATTATAAGTATCTACTTATAATGGGTAATTTTGAACAAATTGTTAGATATATAAACCTACAATAATAGTAATTTTACTACCAATAAAGACAACAAACGACCATTGTCCTCACAACAGATATCAGAAAAGAGGTCGTTCACTCTCCTCTTCGACCGTAAGGAGAAATGCTGTGGTGTTCAGGGGCACAGCACCTGAAATTTTGTTTCAATCCTGACCACACTTGTTGGGATTATTCTGGAGTGAATTTAGTTAGTGAACTTCTATCTTCTTCTTCCTTTTTCCCTGTCTCAAGGCTCACGTTCAGTGGTATATCAGGATCCAACCTCCAGAGACACAGGTGTGCTATTTCAGTTGTGTCAGAATAGAGTCATAAATGCAGTTCAATGTAAAGCTGAAGTGCTATGTCAGTATCGAACCCCACGGGAAAATGTCTGCTATTTCAGTTGTGTGAGAATAGAGTCAGAATCGCAGTTCAATGTAAACCTGAAGTGGTATATCAGTATAAAACCCCAGGGGCAAAGGTCTGCGATTTCAGCTGTGTCAGAATAGAGTCATAATTTCAATGTAAAGCTGACACGTCGGCTGTGGTACTATTTGACCGTTTCCACAGCTATAGAGCCGATCTTGTTCTGACACCATTGAAATATCAGACTTTGGCCCCTAGTCCAAAGATCACAATGTGTTATTAATAGACCACAATAACTACCACCATCACTTGTATACATACACTTGCTCAGTAGTTATACAACTGAAGATTACATAGGCAGTTCTTTTAAAATCCGTTCAGCCGTTATAGCGTGAAAAAGTAACAAACATTCACACATCCGTACCTACTCCATTTAGTTATTATTACTACGTAGTAATAATAACTTAATGACCTACTCACAATCTTATTGGTAAAAGTAATACAATATTAGTAAAAATTTGTGTCCGACCGAAACTGGTTTTCCGGCCGAAACTGAAACCGAAACCGAACTTTCGGCCCCAGGGTCAGTTTCGGCCGAAACCGAAACCGAAACTCACGTGTTCATATAGAAAAAAAAAACCAGCCAAGTGCGAGTCGGATTCCCGCACAGAGAAATCCGTTACAAAAATTACGTTTGTTGTGTGAATTTTTTTATCTGACTTTAGTAGGTATTTTTTGTTATAGCGGCAACAGCACATGGTGAGGTGGTTGGTGGGGGCAGTGTCTTTTGAAATCTCCAACGCTATCAACACCTTGCCCTGGAGCTGCGTTTGGGAGACGCTTATTTACCATGGAATGCCTCAATACCTCCGTCGAATTGTCGGGGCCTATCTTTCCGAGAGGGCCATAGCTTACCCGAGAGAGGGTCGGCGAGATGTGTCGTTCGGTGTTCCACAGGGATCGTTCTTGGACCGCTTCTGTGGAACATTGGTTACGATTGGGTGCTGCGTGGTCCGTTGTTCAGAGGTGTCGGGGTAACCTGTTACGTGCGTAACGTGTTACGACGACACCCTAATTACAGCGCGGCGCGAGGAGCAACGCAGCCCTGAAGGACACCTGCGGGATCCAGCTTACATATAGGGGGCGTCAGCATCGGCATCGAGCTCTCGATGACGTATCAGGGTCTCGTACTCGATAGCCGGTGGAACTTCGGATACCACTTCCGAAGTTTGGTCCCAAAACTGAGGGAGGGAGCATCAGCCGCACTCTCGCGGTTGTTACCCAATATCAGGGGACCCAACGCTCCCTGCAGGAGACTGTACCTTGGGATCATGCGGAGCAGGGCCCTATATGAGGCCCCCGTATGGGCAGAGATCCTGATGGCCAGCAATGCAGCTAGATTGCTTAGCCCGCAGAAGGCAATGGCTGTCAGGGTAAGGGGATACCGCTTGATCTCAGTTTAGGCGGCATCTCTTCTAGCGGGGACCCCTCTATGGGACCTAGAAGCGAGGGCCCTTGCGTCATAGTTTAAATTGCGCAAGAAGGTGCTGGAGCTGTACCTTAGGCATCTTCCTATGAACAAGTCATGCTCGTGAAAGAGACGGCGCCGGGGAGGAAGTGGGAGAGAACTCTCGCGCGCCCTATACTATCAGCCTCTATAACCAGATGCCTGAGGACGTCTGCTCACCGTCCTTATAGAAGCAGGCCCTAGACGATAGCATAAAGTGTGAGATTCATGCATGCCTCCCTCAAGTAGCGGGATAACAACTGAACAACCCCCAAAGACGTGGCTGCAGTATGTATCATTCCGAGGGTATACTCGGGGCTCCCAACGCGTGGTTTTTAGTCGGTAGGACTCCGGCATAGCATCTCTGTACGATTTAAGAGTGAAAAATAGCGGCAACAGTAATACATCATCAGTGAAAATTTTAGGCCTCTATCTGGCGCGGTTCCTGCGATACAACCTCGTGACTAAGAGACAGACGGTCGGCTAGGCCTTATGTCTCGTTAATAGGGTCCCGCTTTAACCCCTCCGTGTGAGAGTCCGACTCACACTTAGCCGGTTATTTTTTTAATAGGTGCAGCAAGTTCCACCAAGTGCCATCGATCAACGGTATAAATCTTCTCAAGTGTTTATTTTAGAAATTTCTCCACCTAAAGATGAGTTTCTTTCTTTTACGTGTGGAATTACTCATAGATGCTATTGCGAACTCCTACCGACTAAAACCACTCGATGTCCTGCTACTAGCTCTTGGCCGGTTTTGGTTACATTCAGAAGTGTATAACTAAAACTGGGCAAGAGTGAGCCGGACTCGCGCACGAAGGGTTCCGTACAAGAAAAGCGGCAAAAAAATCACGGATGTGGTATGGGAGGCCCACTTTAATACTATTATTTTGTCTATTTTTATTATTTGTTGCTATAGCGGCAAAAGAAATACATCATCTGTAAAAAAAATACTGTCTAACTATCACGGTGGATGAGTTACAGTCTCCTGACAGACAGACAGACGGTTAACACAGTCAATGGAACCGACAACAAAGGGGTAGGGTTATGTAATGAGTAATGTAGGGTATGTAAGGATCTTTAGGATTCAGTAACCAAAAGTAAAAAAATGGATCCTAAAAAGGAGGTCGAAGACATAACACAGGGGTAACTGTCTAATACTTCTCAATGATTGTAATTGCTTGTGGCTTAAATAAAGTTGTATTATTATAACTATTGATTGGAAGTCCTTTGTAAATCTCTAAACCTTCGGTTAGTAATATATTAACTGGTTGGGCTGACTCCAACCACGTCACAAGCAGAGCCAGACACTCAAAATTCATGAACACGTGGGTTTCGGCCCGGCCGAAACCGAAACTGCGGCCGAAACTCGATTTTTTGGCCGAAACTGGCCGAAACCGAAACCGAAACCGAAACTTCGGTCGGTCACTAGTAAAAATGTTTTGAATAATTATACTAATTTATAAAATTCAAGGCTCAAGCTGAACAGTGTCTGTCGTAGCAGCTAGTTTAGAACTTGTAATTTTAATTGTAAATATTTTTTACTAACCCTGATAAGCATAAAAGTTAAACAAAATAAATAATTAAATAAAAACAGGTTACCTATCATCAGCAGGTGTGGATCTAGCCACGCATGCCACGGTCAGGTCTTTAACAGTAGATTAATATTCGTTTAGAAATATTTTAATAGATACGCTTTGCCACCGACCTACTTTCTAGACATATTTATAGAAGGAAGTATCAAAACATGAAATTAAAAAAATAAATAGGAACTTGTTTTATCTATGACATTTTTATACCCGGTTGCTTTTGTATGCTTGGGAGGAATTAAAAGACATATTTTTAAACTTTCGTAATTTATGTGTCTAAGGTGGATGACATGTGTTAAAAAAGACTGACTACAGGGGTACTGACAACCTTACATTATGGAGGGAAAATATCTAATATAAATATTATAATAATAAGTTAGGTGCCTGCAAGAGGTTCTAATTTAAAGACATATGATCTGGAAACAAAGGCCCTTGAATGACTCAAAACTGTAAGTGAGGTCTTACAAATAGAGATTAAACTGAATTAATAGATAATAAATAATATGCTTCGGTTTCCTACCTACAATAAAATGCTCTGGTTACAACTTAGTAGTTGTGCTATGTCACCCTTGTACGATAAGGACTAAAATGGCCAAACTTATGTATAGATATAATAAACAAAAATTATGTATAGATACTTAAACTTAGTTAGAGATGAGAGGCGTAAAATCATTTTGTAAAAATATTGTTTTAATATTATTTCATTACAAAATCAAACCTAACGTACAGACGGAAAAGAAAATTTTGAACTACAATGAAGATAACTTTTGACCAGCGTTCTCCCGAAAGCTACTTAAACCTAAACGGTTATAATAAGTAGTGTTTCCTCTATCTGCTAACCCAGAGTCAACGCTCCCAAAATAAATGCATAGATAGTTTAAGAAGTTCTGGGGTATGCTTCCGAGGGCTTACCCGGGGCTCCCAACCGTAGGCTGTTAGCAGGACACGTGAGGTTTTTTAGTCGGTAGGAGTCCGGCATAACATCCATGAGGATTTTCCCTCACGTAAAACAATAGATTCTCTCGTACGGCCTCTGTCATCTTTTTGAAGCAGGTGCAGTGTTGTGCATCAAATTATCACCTATTTAAATGCCGATTATTCCCAGTTGTTCCGTTGAAGTAGTTCCGTGACGGAACTAGTGAGACTTTTTTTCCCAGTTGTCCCGCGGAACAAAACATCAATAATTCAGTTCCCATTAGTTCCACGGAACAAAGCATAAATTAAAAACTAATAAATTAAGTACCAGTAGTTCCGCGGAACAAAGCATAAATTAAAAACTAATAAATCAAGTCCCAGTAGTCCCGCGGGAGAAAGCATCTCTTACATACGAATATTTTATGTTCCCATTAGTTCCCTACGGTGTCTTTTGGCTATTTTCTCATACAATTAAAAAAAATGAAGATCGACAAAACAAATGAAGATCGGTACAACAAATGAAGACTGACAAAACAAATGAAGATCGACAAAACAAATGAAGATTGACGAAACAAACGAAGATCGACGAAACAAATGAAGATCAATGAAACAAATGAAGATCAGCAAACAAATGACGGTTGGAAAACAAATCACGGTTGGAAAAACAAATGACGATCGAATAAACATTATGCAGATCAATAAAATAAAAGACTATAAGCAAGTTGATAAGGTCAATAGTTTCTTGCAGCCATATTTTGTAAGCTAAATGCGATTACCATGCAAAAAATAGGTGCAAGCAATTCTCGACCTTATGAATAAGCATAACATTTATTTATTTTTTTATTTATTCGTGATCTGTTATGTCTATAAACGCCTAAAGGCACATTTTTAGGGAAGTGTCATTAAGGTCGAGAATTGTTTGCAGCTATTTTTTTGAATGGTTATCGCATCTAGATTACAAAAAAGGTCCATGCCAATTTCGACCTTATGGGCATGCATAATATCTATTTATTTTTTATATATTCGTGATCTGTGATGTCTATAAACGCCTAAAACTACATTTATAAATAAGTGCCATTAAGGTCGAGAATTGCTTGCACCTATTTTTTTAATGCTTTTCGCATTTTGATTACAAAACATGGCTGCAAGTATGTTTTGACCTTATCAACTTGCTTATAGTCTTTTGTTTTATTGATCTGCAAAATGTTTTTTCGATCGTTATTTGTTTTTCCAACTGTCATTTGTTTTGCTGATCTTCATTTGTTTCGGCGATCTTCATTTGCTTTTGTCGATCTTCATTTGTTTTTGTAGGTCTTTATTTGTTTTGAAAATTACTTATCTACTTTATACTTTTAAACTAGATGTTCTTCGTATTATGGATCTTTTTCCAATTGCATGTCCTAAAAGATCCATATTCATAAAAAATAAAATATTTTGAGGCTTTAAGATATTAAAGTGGACATAATATAATGTCCATAAAGATTCATGATAGTTCCGCTATGGAACTATTGGGAATAGAAAAGTCTCACTAGTTCCGCCACGGAACTACTGAGACTAGAAAAGTCTCACTAGTTCCGCCACGGAACTACTGAGAATAAAAATGTCCCAGTAGTTCCGTGGTGCGGAACTACTGGGAAAAAAAAGTCTCACTAGTTCCGCCACGGAACTATTGGGACAAAAAGTCTCACTAGTTCCGTCGCGGAACAACTGCCGCGGAACTACTGGGAATGAAGGTGCATGCACCCCAATGTTCAATACAATTTGTATATAATATTGTTACAAATAAATTATAACCGTAGCATATCTTGATGCGTAGGTATGTCTTTTATAATATTAATTTCCATATTAAGATTGTTTGTGCACGGCGGAGCGGAACATAAGGCCTCTGGGCCTCTCTTGCTTAGTGTACAGGCTTTTATAGAGTTTGGGGCAACTATAATGGACTAAAGTGCCTGTAAGAAGTTTGCATGTAGACAGTAGACGTTTTGAATACCGTTGCAAAAATCGGTATTTAAACTTTCATGGTCACTAACACTATTATTAGAGTTAACGGGATATTTACCATGTATCTATTATTGAGTTTTTCCGATATTTCGACGCTGTTGTAAGCGCCATCAGTTCCACTCTGATCATAGCGCTTGCAACAGCGTCGAAGTATCGAAAAAACTTAATAATACATGATCCCGTTAACTCTAATAATAGCGTTGCAAAAATCATTTGAAAACAATTAAACAACTTCCTACCCTGTCACATCTATAGGTACTATAATATTATAAAGAGGAAAGATTTGATTGTTTGTTTGCATCGAATAGGCTCCGAAACTATTGGACCGATTTGAAATACTCTTTCACTGTTGGGAAGCTACACTCATCCCGGTGAACATAGGTTATATTTTATTCCCATATTCGCACAGGAACAGGAGCTACGCGGGTGAAATCGCGTGACGTCCTCTAGTTGTAAAATAATGTGTACTTAGTGCTTCGAATATTGAAATGGACGCGCTCCCAGCCCCCCATGCGCGATTAGCTTGCTCGTACGGAAGATCCTTCCTTTGTCTCCGAGAAAAATCTAACCCCTAAATCAGTTTTCCTCCTAGGTGAGACCGCAGTGATAGCCAAGGTCTTTTTTTTTTATACCACTAAGGTGGCAGACAAGCATACGGCCCACCAGAAGGACTGGTGGTCACCGCAGTCTATGAACGTTTGCAACACCAGAGGCGCCACACTCGCGCTGCCGACCCTGTAAAAACCTTCTTAGACCCCTTTTGAAGAACCCCATACTGTAGGCGTTTGGGAAAACCGAGGCAGGAAGATCATTCCACAACCTAAGCGTGCGCGGAAGAAAACCCCTACCGGATCTAACCGTGCTCGAACGCTCCGGACGTAGGGTGTGAGGATGAAATTCCTGTCTATGGCGAGCGGTGCGATGATAGAAGGTAGCCGTGGTGGATCATGTCAAACAATTCCTCAGAGCACACACCATTGTACAGACGCGTAGACGGTAGAACACGCATAAGGAGGCAAAGTCTCTACTGTCGCGAAGAGGTTCAACACCATCTGTCAGTATATACACAGGTCTGTCGGGAAATGCTTCCGAGGGCTTACCCGGGTCTCCCTGCCGTAGGCTGTGGTAAAGCAACGTGTGGTTTTCATCGGCAAGAGTCCGTCACGGCATTCATAAGGGATTTCCATACGCAAAATAAAGCAAAACCCCTTTATCAATAGAGCACAAGTTCTCGAATATTAGCTTCATTTGTTCTCTGTAGAAAAACTGAAAAGAAAAAGAGTTATCTAACTGTGTAGATAACTCTTTTTTTATACTACTGAAGATGCAGATAAGCATATTGCCGACCTGATTGTAGATAAGAAGATATCGAAGCCTATGGCTGTTAGCAGCAGTTACAGTTGTAGTGGTAATGACGTATTATAATTTATGTAATTATCTACTGTTACCATAAGCCCTTAGTTCCATTAAAACTTATAATAATCATTTGCGAACACATTTATCAGTAAAATTTTCAGATATATTCAACTAAAGAACTAGTTTCGAACTGCAAACTCACAAAACCAATGTATAAATCAAAAACAAGAAAGAATACAGAGTAATGTACCGAAATATACCGTCTTAGACTACGACCCGCCATCTCCCCCCTCGTACCCCCTACTAGTGATTTATTCTATATACCCGCGCGCTATAAATCTGTCGGGCACAACACTATCTCGCTAGTGTTGCGCGTTAATGGCTAATGACATAACACCGTTGCAAGATGCCAAAGTTCACTGCGAAAATATCTTCTAAATAGAGCATGAAAGAGTAAAAATTAAAGTCATTTAAATATATCAAGAGTATTGAAAATGGTCATTACATGTTGAATTCCTTTTATATCATTAAAGAGGCAAATAAGGTTACAGTAGTTTAAAGTCTGTACAAAATTAAGGGTCATTTTGTACCTACGTACGATGTGTTCGCGCTAGTTACTAAAAAATAAATAGATATTTACGGCCATTTTACACAACGCTATCTGATCCCAAAGTAAGCTAGGAATAACCTGCTTGTGTTATCGATATCAGACCACGGATATTAATACTTATTTACTTTTTAAATAGATACCTACATATTATACATAGAAACACAGCGACTGTTGAGACAAACATTAAATACTGTAGGATATACTCGTAATAAGACATGATAGTAATAAATATTTGTGGGCATTCACACACAACATCATCTAACCCAAATTTAGCTAATAAGCTTGTGCTATGGGATCTAGACGACTGATAGATATACTTATATATTTTTAACTACATACATATTATGTAGAAAACACTCAAACTCCGAAACAAACGTTTGTGGATCACACTAATATTTGGGACCGAACCGGGAATCGAATCCCGGACCTCAAGCGCAGCAAGCGCGAGGCAGTCCATATAGTCCCACAGAGGCAGAGCATATAAAACAATTAAAGAAGGGAAAAGAGTCACCAGAAATTGAGGGTCAAAGCTGATCAGGGTCCGAGGGATATTCTTTTAAGGATATACAACGTTACCTGGCTCTACATTGTAGATAAATTATTATTCTCTTTATTATTATTTACTTTATAAAAATATTATATACAAATAATATTTACTATACACTTTTTACATAAGAAAAGAAACTATGAATACGTAAATCTCAAACAAAAAAAAATTAAAGAAGAAAAATTCTTCCACATCGCTGTCGACCACAGCCTTCTAGTCACGGGAACTGTTGACCAAAAGCTTGTAGAGAACACATAAGTACCTTTTCGTAGTAACTTTTAAAAAGCTAATGGTTTTGTCCTCAGAAGTCTCAGATTTATAGATAGAATAGACCATTTCAAGTTCACTACGCCCACCGAGACCTACCTACTTTGGTAGATACCATAAGCAATATGGAACTCCATTGATGAGAAAGGGAAATGTGTGGTCCTCACAAACGGTGTGGTGAAGGGTAGGTAAGGTCCCTGAGATTTTCTTTCGAGGATGTACCAGGTTCCCTGGCAACATACAGTCAAGAATGAGCAAAAAAAAGATACAATTGATATTACTTACTTGTGACAATGCTGCAATGCGGCAAAATTCTTTTCTTTTTCTCCTAGAAGAATTCCGTTTTAAAGATTCAGTATATATTTACCTATTTTATAAATATTTAAGTTTATACTTTGATACTAGGAGTACGTCATCAAAGTCTAGCGGCCAAACGAATATCTTTTTTCCGTATCAATATAGAGATTCATCTTTCTTATTTGAATCAACAAGTCAAAATATAAAAGACCGAGACATTATTATACATAGTATTCTATATATTAAGTACCTACATAGGTAGGTACCTAGGTACGGTAGTAGCAGTACAGTGGTATTCAAGCCCTATGACACCCACGCATATTCTAAGCGGGCAACCAGTCTGAACAACATTTAACCCCTTTGAAATGTAAAAGCATTACGGAATGAAAAAACAGCACTTATGTACCCCGCGACTCAGATAAACCATCTCTCGTACAAAGAGCACAAAGATACAATGCCTCTGAAAGGGTTCAAGAACGCACTTTTAAATTAACCGCTGTGTATTCCAAATCGACGTAAACCATGCCCAAACAACACGCTATTCTAACCCTTAATGCCAATGACAGACTTACAGCAAAAATCATAATAGAGTGCACAGAAAGTACGATATCAAAAATTAGACGGTGCAATACGCCTATTTTAAATAGGTCCGTTTTACATTTTTCCTTTTCATGTCATTGTCTCTGGCCGGAGAGCGCTTGCAACCATCACGTTCCAATTTTGAAAAGTGTCGGAACAAAATGGTAGTCGCTTTGTGTAGTGCCCCCGCTTCTGACTCGAGTTTGGTAATTTAGCAGATGTTCAGTGCCTTTACTACCTTTGAAGTCGAATGCAGCCATTCCAAACTAAAGAAAATGGAATGGTATATTTATAGATAAACTTGTTTATGTTTCCGAGAAAATACATAGCTAAGTCGGTCCGTTTGGAATCATTCGAAACATGATTCGTAATTATTCAACCGCATACCAACGTCAAAAATATCATGTGATGTACACGAGAAGTCATAGATCCAACCACCCATCAGTAGAGTCTAGTAACCAAATTGGAACATCACCGTACCGTGTTTACAACTCGACAAAAAAAATAATAACAAAGGAGCCGAATTTAAATTCCAATCGAACTTTGACACATGTCTGCCACCATAAACAATGGAAATTCAAATCATCATTGCATTCGGTTTCGGAACGCGGCCGGGCTAATGCGATTGTGGCGTGAGCGAGTCTATTGCTCTTCATCTATAAATAGGAGCCTTTTCTCTCGCTTTTTCTTCACAGAATCTGAGTCGAGATCGGCTGATAAGCTATCTCGTGTGAGACGGTCTCAATATCCACAGATGGGCTTACTCTCGAGTAATCTCTGCCCTCGACGTGGATATTTTTGACATTTTTTTGCTCGTGATTCTTTGAAAAACCTCGCATTGTGCTCTAATAGGGACATTATTTTGACGTGGAGCACGCCGCTGTAATATTGTAAACACTGATTGAGTATTAGATAAGCGAGACAATCCGAGTTTTGTCCTCGGCTTTTCGGTTTTCTGTAGTGCAAATTTAAGCCTTAGATTGAGTGATAGTTTGATGGTATGTACGCAGAAACATTTACCAGCTGTCCAGTAGGTAGGTATAGATACCTACCTACTATAAATAACGAGAAAGATGGACGCATAGGACAATGTAACGATGTATTTAAACATTAGATATTTTCTATCAGACGTAACATGACTGAAATTCATCGTAGATCGATAATAAAAGAGGAATAGGAGGAGAAACCACCACACACACTCAATTTCTCAATGCAAAAATTGTACGTTAGGACTAACGAGTTGAGAGTAATTGTAACTCAAATAATTGTAACGAAGGAATGAAGACTTGAACTCCTCAAGGAAAGGAATGGTAGGTAACTTTACCCTCCAGTTTGTTGGTAATGAGCAATACCTACTCCTCTTTACTTCAAGTCCTCTTTTATTCAAGTCAAAATGACATGAAAGCCTTCCTCTGTCTTATGGGTGACTGTACACTCACTCTAGGACACTCCAGGATTGCCATTTAGTTAGTACGAGTCCGACATAACGCATAGACCACTCCTCTAAGCCGTGGCTTTTTATCAGGCGACTGGTGTCACTTTGTAGTGCTCAAGATAACAAATCTAAATAAAAACGCTAATAATGATTAAAGGTTAATGGTTGGTTAATGGTTTCATCGTTAGTATCACAGAATAAAAAACAGTACTACGTGCTACTGCCAGTATGTTGTTTCCTATTGTGAGACCTAGTCCTAAGGTTCATCGTAACAGATATTATGCTGTAAGTCACTATCAGAGACCTACGTTTTTAGGGTTTCGTAGCCAAATGGCAAAAACGGAACCCTTATAGATTCGTCATGTCTGTCTGTCTGTCCGTCCGTGTGTCACAGTCACTTTTCTCCGAAACTATACCTACGGCCTATGCTATTGAAACTTGGTAACTAGATGTATTCTGTGAACCGCATTAAGATTATTATATAACACTAGAAAAAAAGCAGTAAATTTTGGGGGTTCCCATACCCAGAACTGAAACTCAAAATTTTTTTTTCATCAAACCCATACGTGTGGTGTATCTATAGATAGGTCTTCCAAAATGCTGTTGAAGTTTCTAACATAATTTTTTTCTAAAGTGAATACTTTGCGCAAGAGGGACTTCCAAAGTGGAAAAATGAGTGTCCCCCCCCCCCCCCTCTAACTTCTAAACTAAGAGAGTGATAAATCTAAAAAAAAATATATGATGTACATTGCCATAAAAACTACCAACGAAAATTGATTTGAACAAGATAGAGCTGGTAGTTTTTATTTAATACGTCATAAACCGCAATTTTCGGTTTGAAAAATCACTGCCACTGCGAACGTGTTTTTTTTCTGGCGTTATTATCTTTATTAACCTTAAACACAAATTACATAGTTATTCCTTATTTCTATTTAAATTATTGTACATTAGTACTACATTTTTTTACAATATTCACTAGAAGAAAGGACTTTACCTATCAACCCCACACTAGGGCGAGCCTGTCTCGTGGAGTTTTTATGTGGTGTTATGTGTGTTAAAACATCAATCAAAGTTACAACGAACTATAAGAACTTTTATATTATGTTATTTGCTGCTACGAAACCCTTCATGGGTGAGTCCAACTCGCACTTGGCCGGTTTATTTATTTAATAAATATTCACGGACATTTCACACAACGCTATCTGACGTTATGTATCCTCCATGGTTGCTCCTATATTTAATTGACAATCGTGTCTTCAAACACACTGTTTTGTTTAATGTTCATCCAAAAAATTGTACAAAGTAATCGAAGAGTAAGTTGTAAAATACGTTAGTTTACGTCAACAAACGCAACGACAGTCACTGTCATCCAATAGTGGCATAAAGTGTGATATTTATTAATCTGTGTGTCGCCCCGTGAGGATCGGCCTCTACTGAACCCGTGTACACACTATGTCTTCATCGCAATATTTGATTCTGAATCTGTTTCGGTATACTGAAATCTCTAAAAGGTTTTCGGGACACAATATTTTATTGTAGTTTTCCTCTCGAACTTATCATCTGACCACGTACTTGTAAGTCTTGCAACACTAAGATTTTGTCGGCTCAATCTATTTATTTATTTTATTTATTTATTAATTAAAACGGCATTTGACCAATTACATTAATTAAACAAAAGTATTACAATGACACTAGAACATACACAATATACATTTAAAATTCTATAAGTACCTACAGCATATCAATAGTACAATAAAACATTTCAATGACAATAAAAAGATAATAAAAGCACGTAACAAAAAAACGTGCACCTCCTGACCACCTGACGAAGTTAAACAAAGAAAAATACCCAAAATAAGAAAATTATGTTCGCGATTTTACCGAACACTTATAATCTGATTTGGATAGTTTGTGATTGAATCCCTACTAATATTATAAATGCGAAAGTAACTCTGTCTGTCTGTCTGTCTGTCTGTCTGTCTGTCTGTTACGCTTTCACGCCTAAACGGCTGGAGCGATTGAGATGAAATTTGGTATGGAGATAGTTCGAGGCCCTGGGAAGGACATAGGCTACTTTTTAACCGACTGCGCAAAAGGAGTGTTATGATTTTACGTGATAACGACTTTCAGGCTGTTACGCTTTCACGCCTAAACGGCTAAAGCGATTGAGATGAAATTTGGTATGTGGATAGTTCGAGGCTTTAGGAAGAACATAGGCTGCGTTTTAACCGACTGCGCAAAAGGAGTGTTATGATTTTACGTGATAACGACTTTCACGCTGTTACGCTTTTACGCCTAAACGGCTGGAGCGATTGAGATGAAATTTGGTATGTGGATAGTTCGAGGCCCTGGGAAGGACATAGGCTACTTTTTAACCGACAGTGCAAAAGGATTGTTATGATTTTATGTGATAACGACTTTCACGCGATAACGACTTCTACGCGGTCGAAGTCGCGGGAACAGCTATCCCCACTAATATTATAAATGCGAAAGTACATAACTCGGTCTGTCTGTCTATCTGTCTGTCTGTATATTTGTCTGTCTGTCTGTTACGTTTCCACGCTAAACGGCTGGAGCGATTGAGATGATATTTGGTATGTGGATAGTTCGAGGTCCTGTGAAGGACATAGGCTACTTTTTAACCGACTGCGCAAAAGGAGTATTATGATTTTACGTGATAGCGACTTTCACGCGATAACGACTTCTAAGCGGTCGAAGTCGCGGAAACAGCTATCCCTACTAATATTATAAATGCGAAAGTACATAACTCGGTCTGTCTGTCTGTGTGTCTATCTGTCTGTCTGTCTATCTGTCTGTCTGTCTATCTGTCTGTCTGTCTATCTGTCTGTCTGTCTGTTACGTTTTCACGCTAAACGGCTGGAGCGATTGAGATGAAATTTGGTATGGCGATAGTTCGAGGCCATGTGAAGGACATAGGCTACTTTTTAACCGACTGCGCAAAAGGAGTGTTATGATTTTACGTGATAACGACTTTCACGCGATAACGACTTCTACACGGTCGAAGTCGCGGGGAACAGCTATTTTAGTTTAGTTGTAAATATTCAATCACACTACTTAG
Source organism: Miltochrista miniata (assembly GCA_933228765.1). NCBI lineage: Eukaryota > Metazoa > Arthropoda > Insecta > Lepidoptera > Erebidae > Miltochrista > Miltochrista miniata. The sequence continues at coordinate 30,370,723 of OW121752.1, read as the reverse complement.
CCTAGGGGCTTGATAGAGAAGGATTAAAATCTGTAGGTATACTATAATGGGCAAAAGACATGCTTACGAAATAGGTTAGGTTATTTTTTTTTATGCGGATTGGTTTATATAAGCGTGAATCCCTCGCGTCACGCTGTTGTCTAGGGCCTGCTTCTGTAAGGACGGTGAGCGGCCTCCTCATCGACCTCAGGCCCCCGGTCATGTAGGCCGATAGTCTTAGGCGAAGACAACTCGCCGGCACTTGGGTACTTGGAACTTGGCAACTTTTGAAAATTATTAAGTCTATAAGGCTAATAACTTGGTTTAACGACTGCCATTTACTGGCTACCGTTAGCGTTAGTGTTATCGTCTCAAATCTTTCGGTTATAAGTACTTAAAGTTTTCAGTCTGTGGCCCAAATCTAACAAACGTTTCGTATTCGCGCTTCACCATACTACTTTCTCTTTTTATTATTAAAGGGGCCAATTAATAAAGACGTACGTCGTATCGGCCTTGGACCCGCTAGAACCATGAAGTCTCTACCCATCCATCTAGCGCAGTCCTGGGGTATCCTTTAGTTAGAGGGCTTACCAGATACGTGTGGTTTTTTGTCAGTAGAAGTTATAGTATATTCATGTGGGATTTACCTCACATTAAAAAAAACATCTAGCGCATAGCTCCCCGGGTAAGTTAGAGGATGTCCTAACTTTATCCCCACATTTTGGTTACGACTTATCCTAGAGGCTCGATAGAATACAGTTCAAAATTTGCTTATAACATAATTTCCACGCGAACGAAGTTGCGGGTAACAGCTAGTACTTTATAAGTATGAAGTTAGTAGTTAGTTTATAAGTATTAAGTATTTTTTTTATTTATTAGTGTCTAGTAAAAAATTCCTACAATTTTATTTATTAAGGTACGGAATCCTTCACTACAATTGCGTAACACGTCATTAATGAGGCATGGGAACATATAAAATAATACTAAACACGCTACATATAAAATTACAAATGAAACGAGTTTATTTCAGTACTTACATACCAAGTTATACGAGTACAGTGTGGAGCGCGCCTAAATCAGTAGGTACAAGCTACTTATCAAATAAAATGATGTTTAATTTTGTTGAATTAAGTTATAAACCCGTGTGTCCAAGTCTCAGGTTATTTAGAGACGAGCATATATACGTCCATTATGTATAATATTTTAAAAAATTATGATTTTTCTGTCTAGGTCTTGAAAGTATCTATTATATTGAAAAGCTCCACTTGTACTAAGATTATTTTTAAAAAGCAATTAATATGCTAACTGATCATAATTCGGTGATAAATGATTCGGTGGCGGATGGTTAACGCGTCGGCGCGGTTCGCCGAAGACGCAGGTTCGTATCCTGCTCGAAACCAATTTATTATTTCATATTTAAAATCCACTTGTACTGTTCTACAATTTTTTTTATTATAGTACCTGACCAGTTTTGTCTTACGTCATACTGAAAAACTATCTATCTAGATAGCCTGCATAGTGCCTGTGGTATGTGCAGCAAATCCCATCAATTATTATCAGTACAATCTATCGGAAATTATCCTATTACTAGATTACCCTGTTATTTTATTTTATACTAGACGACGTCACGCATAGTTCCAGTTCCCGTGGGAAGACGGGAATTAAATATAGCCTACGTTCACCGCAAAGAGTGTAGCTTCCCAACAGTAAAAGAATATTTCAAATCGGTCCAGCAGTTCCGGAGCCTATTCGATGCAAACAATCAAATCTTTCCTCTTTATAATATTATAGTTTAGTATAGTATAGTATAGAAATACCGTACCAACCGTAGGTTACGGTATTGTGTCGTGAATTGGGAGAGGCCTACGTCAGAAGTTATTAGAGGTACAAAAATTGGTACTAGAGGTACTTAGATTGGTTTGATTCAAAAGGATTTGAGCTACAAAGAAATCGGAACAGATCTTTGAGCCGCTAAGACCTTTATAACTCTTGATATTGTATTTAAAAAGAAAATACATGCAGCATGAATAATGTAGCGACACGGCGACAAACCATAGGTACCTAATAAATGTAGGTATACTTATGTTTTATTCTACGAATGGTTCATTAAAAAGTTCCATGACTTTAATCACGTGTTAGACTTACAACTTGATGGATTGTTTATATTTCTATACAAAAGAAATTAATTTCTTTGTTTTCAGTTGCAAAACAAAGTCTCAGCGCGTTACGTAGTTAAACTTAGGTACTTATTTAAAGAAATACAATATACAACTCAGAATTAGTTGACAAAATACGCTCGCGTGGTTTAAAGCGCTGTCCAGCCGAGCAGACAATCTCCGTACCTATTCCTTATCTGTGCAACTTAGCAAACAAAACATCGCAACCGGCAATAAGCATAAAACAAAATCGTTTCGACCCCACACACGCCGTCGCCCGAACACTTGGAAAAATCCCTATGGATTTTCCACGTGGGGTGACGAGGGCGAATGGGGAATAGGGGGAAGGAACGTAAAAGAGAAAAGCTGCGAGTTTTTATCTCGGCGCCATAAATTTTATTCGTAGCGTGATTTAGTGCGCAGATTGCCCCCCGCGCACCGACTGCCCCGCGCCTACGCCTCGCCCGGGTAAGGCTGCTAGTCATTGTCAAAATTATTGCACCCCTATCTACTGTAGGTTTAAATATATGTCCCCGACACGTAGTTATGCCTACAACCCGTTTCTACGTTGAATACGATGCTTTCATGTAAATTATATAAGATCTTCATGGTAAAGAATAGCTTGGTGAAGAATTTCTTTTTCTTGATTATAATATTTAAATTGGTTCAGTAAAAGTGAAGATATATGAAGCATACGATTGTACAAAGATCGAAAGTATCTGAACAATTGTAGCTACAATACAGATGTTTCTTTAAATACAAATACATTTGAATTAATCTCATTCTTTTCCATTCGACCATATTGTTAATTCCAGTGTGTAGTTACGCAAACTTCGCTTTCCTTGGCTCTCAATCGCTATGCATTTCCACTTGATTTGTTTGGAATATTGCTGCTAACACTGCATTAACAATGTGTTAGTAGCAATCCGACAGTAGAATAATGCAAAATTGGGCCAAGCAATGGCGCCAAGCTCAACAGAGAATGCCGTATAAAAAATATAACGCGCCGTCCTAATCCTTCATTCTTGCTTTCAAAGTAAATCTTACTTATTTGTCAATACCGAGCCACAAAGGCGTCCAAATACCCTTACACTAGATGAAAAGCATAAATACACGCCTCATAATAGTGAAGCAATTCAGAAACTGTTAAATTCATAATGCGCTTTTGTTGTTTTTTTGACAGCTCTATTTTTTTTATCAGCTCGGTTTCGTATTGCCGACCAGTGCATCTCGAGAGTAAGGTCCACGATTTCTAGCGAATAGATCACTATCGGAGGAGTATTTTATGTAAACACGACAAATTTCGTGATGTAAAATGGCAACTGCAGATGCGTCTATGTTGTTTTTATTGTCTCCGCGAGTGGTTGCGGGCTGCGGGTTGCAGGCTCGAGGCTCGCATTTGATCCTCGACGCTCCACACTGTGTCTTATCTCGGATCTGGTTTTATGAAACCCTAAATTTACGACTGCGGTGAGGGGTGGGGGCTGTATTAAGCCGACTCTCGAACGCTCGCTGCGACAGACATTTTTGTCACCAACAATTCATGGCCGAAGCACGTTCGGCAAAAATTTTGCGTGTCAAATTACACCGAGGCAACAGCCGATAGATGATGCGATTAGCAATACGAGTGTCGTTATGAAACGTACTTCTGTTTACGATTATTACTTATGTAAATGACGGTATAAAAGTTTCTTTTGTCGCTGATAAATAGACGTTTGCTTAAATAATTTTATTGTTCTACTCAGATCGATGTGATGTTAGATTACAATTTGTGTTCGTGCTAACAACTAAACTAAGTTTTCTTTCGTTATTCCAGTTTTATTTGTTCAGTTTTGAAGTGGTTTGTTGTGTGAATCATTTTGAATGTATTGTTCAGTAAAAAAATAAACCGAGTTACATACTTCTTAACTATCTGCCGACTGCCTCTGTGGCGCAGTCGGTAGTGATACCGCCTGCGGCGCTGGAGGTCGTGGGTTCGATTCCCACCAGAGACAAATATTTGTGTGACCCATAAATGTTTGTCTCAAGAGTCTGGGTGTTTCTATGTATAATATGTATGTATTTAAAAGTATATAAGTATTAATATCCGTGGTTTGATACTCATAACACAAGCAGGTTATTCCTAGCTTACTTTGGGATCAGATAGCGTTGTGTAAGATGTCCGTGAATATTTATTTATTTATTTATCTATTGATATTATTTTAAGGAAATTAAAACGCTTAGTCTCTACATTTTTAACTTAAACTTATACTTAACGTTAATATAACATAATATGCATAAAGCCCTGTAAAATCAATATACATATAATAAAATCGTAACAGGTCGCTGTCTGTACATGGAAGATAAATAAGAAAAAATATGATAGAGGGGCTTTATAAACGCAAAAGAACCCAAAACAATGATTTTTAGAATTTTTGTTTGTTTGTCTGTATGTCTGTATGTCTGTATATCTGTTTGTCTGTACGGTTGTGCACGCTAATCTCAGTAACCGCTCAACCGATTGCAATGCGGTTTTTTTTATTGTGTTGAGGTTTGCTCCAGTTAACATTTAGCGTTTGTTTTATGTAAATCGGTTTAGAAATAAAAGAGTTATAACACTTTTAAGAATCAGATATTTTGAAAATTTTAATTGTAGGGGTTTCTTTGAATGTGAGTGAACCTAAACTGGCGTGTTGGCTTAATCATAAAAGAGCTTAATGATTAAGACTATTTTTAAACAATCAGTCCGCGCCGAGGGCGTGGACTGAATTGTTTTAAAATAGACTTAATCTTTAAGCTCTTTTATGATTAAGCAAACAGGGCAGTTTCAGACGCTGCTTGATGACTCTGATGAAGAAATACCTTTCCTTTCATACACCTTATGTGACGTAAACGAAGTTGCGGGCTCAGCTAGTAATACATACAATTACCGACAGCCATGACCATTGTATTTACGTGCCACCCGAAGCACTGAATGTTCTGAAATGAAAATGTATAAATTTTATTTACGAACATTTTCGTGCTTCAGATGCGTGAACTGAAATCGATTAATAAAATCTACCACCCATCTCAGGACCACGACACACTAAATGAAAAAAAATTATTTCATGTGTCCTATACATATCTATCTAAAAACAATCGAAGCAAAATCGGCCACGAGTTTTGAGACGAGAAAAAGAAGAGGGTTTCTAGAAAAATTCTAGAAACCCTCTTCTTTTTCTTCTCTCTCCTTTTCACGTCCCTATTTACCTATACAACTTAGCTCACCTCTTGACGTTTCGGCTGTATGCAATAGTCGTGCTCACGATAAGTCTATGTCTCCTTACTTTACTCATGCCCACGCATATCACTCAGTCCTGGCAACGCACCCCCTCCAGACAACATCCAGTCTACTGATAGCCTACCACCCGGGAATGAACTGAAATGGGCCATCTGGAAGTCCCTAAATAGGTCGAGGTCCCAGGTCGGTTGTTGTTTTTTTTTTATACCACTAGAGTGGCAGACAAGCATACGGCACCACCAGATGTCCCGGTGGTCACCGCAGCCTATGGACGTTTGCAACACCAGATGCGCCTCAATCGCGCTGCTGACCCTGTAAAAACCTTCTAAGTCCCCTTTGAAGAACCCCATACTGTAGGCGTTTGGGAAAACCGAAGCAGGGAGATCATTCCACAACCTAAGCGTACGCGGAACCACGTAAGCGTAACGCGGATGTATAGCGAATCGGGTAAGATGGGGTTACCTAGACCCGGGGGGCGGAGGCTGTGACTGTGGTGCACTCCTGCAGTCGATGGACCATTTACTGTCATGTTCGCTTTGCCCCTACAGCTGCACAATTGCTGATCTAAACCAAGCAACGGAACGTGCAGTCAATCTTGCAGAGTTTTGTGCTGGGCTTATTAAGCTATTCAAATTTTTTTATTGTATCCATTGACACAAAGAAGAAGAAGTCCTGGCTTGCGTCAAAATCATCGCTTTTTTTATCAACATACCATCATACTACACTATTAAATAATTGGATTATAACGTCTTATAATTAGAAAAAGAGTTTCATCTTAATTACGGCGCTCTGGCCGGGGCGGCGGCGGCGGCGGTGGGTTAGTCGTAGCCCAGATACAGGTCGATCCTCTATAAATTCTCCTCTATTCCTCTATTCAAATTTTTTAATTGTATCCATTGACACGAAGAAGAAATCCTGGATTGCGTCAAAACCATCGACACTTTTTATCAACATACCATCATACTACACTATTAAATAATTGGATTATAACGTCTTATAATTAGAAAAAGAGTTTCATCTTAATTACGGCTCTCTGGCCGGGGCGGCGGCGGCGGCGGTGGGTTAGTCGTAGCCCAGATACAGGTCGATCCTCTATAAATTCTCCTCTATTCCTCTATTCAAATTTTTTAATTGTATCCATTGACACGAAGAAGAAATCCTGGATTGCGTCAAAACCATCGACACTTTTTATCAACATACCATCATACTACACTATTAAATAATTGGATTATAACGTCTTATAATTAGAAAAAGAGTTTCATCTTAATTACGGCTCTCTGGCCGGGGCGGCGGCGGCGGTGGGTTAGTCGTAGCCCAGATACAGGCCGATCCTCTATAAATTACGGGAATAAATCCCGGGGAAGAAAAATTGCTCTCTCGAGCACATAATTCTTGCCTTGTCACAAGGTCTCCTTATCTATAGCCAATACCGGATTACAATGCGATTTTTATTTCATGCTATTGCCATTCGTTGTTATTGCCGACCTACTTTGTTTCTTTTACATACTCTTATTTATTTATCGTAGTTATCTGTGATTGCTTACTTCTTTTACTATTAATATTTTTTATGTGAATGTTTGTAATTATGGATGATAGTTACTCTTTTACGCTCTAAAGGCATACACTGTCCTGGAACATCATTCCGAGGGCTTACCCGGGGCTTACAACCATAGGCTGTTGGGCGTTACGTGAGGTTTTTTAGTCGGTAGGAGTCCGGCATAACATCCATGAGAATTTTCCCTCACGTGAAAAAATAAGGCATACATACATATAAACGTCCAGACTCTCGAGACAAACATTATGCATCACACAATTTTTTGTCAGCGGTGGGAATCGAACCGCAGTCTCGTGATCCATAGTGCGACTGCAGATGACGAGCATCCGCATTTTAACCTCTAGACATAGACTAACATCTTCTAAGTAAAATAGAAGTGAATACAGTAATCTATACTAATATTATAAAGAGGAAAGATTTGTTTTTTGTTTGTTTGTAACGAATAGGCTCCGGAACTACTGGACCGGTTTGAAAATTTTTTTTTACTGTTGAAAAGCTACACTCTTTGCGGTGAACATAGGCTAAATTTTATTCCCGTAATCCCACGGGAACGGGAACTACGCGGGTGAAACCGCGTGACGTCCGCTAGTTATTTGTAAAGTAAAGAGTCAAAGATCACAAAGTACAAGATACATAAAATAAAAACAACATTTAGCCTTATATAGCTCTATGTTTAAAGTCAGCCACACATAACACAGAGCTTCTCCAAACTTCCATAAGGTGAAATTAACTGTAATATCTGTAAATATCATTTTCTAATAATATTAGAAAATGACATAATAATATTTTTATTTTATTATGATACTAACAATATGGCACTTTTCTACGAAAATCAAATCATTAGTTTTAGTAGCTTAAAGACCATAGAATACCCACAGATCTACGCGGTATGTTTGAACAAAATGTTTTTCAGACTTACTACAGCTATCTGCTATTTTTATAATTTTAAAAACCACGTCAAGCTATCAAATCAAATCAAATGAAAATTATATTTCACATAGGCATTATACAGATGCGCTTGTAAAACGTCCGGAATATAAAACAAAACTCTACCACCAGTTCACAACGCGACCCACCTGAGAAGAACTGGCAAGAAACTCAGCGGGTTGTTCTTTTTTTGCTCTATTTACAATTTTAAATAATCTAAAAACTATGCAATTTAACATTTTTTTTGAGAATCCAGCAGAGCAGGTCATTTCCAGGCTTCCTTATCCAACAAATAATCATCGATTGTATAGTAGCCCCTGCAGTACAATTTACCTTTTACAAATCTTTTAAACTTATTAAGGGACATACTTTTAATTTCGTCTGGTAGCCTGTTGTAAAAGCTTTAAACTTATTTAAATAATTTATTTAAATTTTACTATGTGAAAAAGACAATCACAGACACTTTCACTACATCTTATCTTAATTATGATTTTTTTTTATCTACGACTTCGATCTCACATTCACACATCTTATTCGATGCCCAATTCTCTTCAAAGAAGGGAATATAACCCAAAAATTAGTTATGAAAGTGCGAACACACTCACGCAACGGGCATCAAAACAAGCCCTCCATTATTATATTAAGTAAGTACAACAATACTTGGGCTAATATTTTATATAATGTTAGCCAACAATGTATTTTAATGGACAATGACAAATGATTCCCTTTGTGGAGAATTGAGATGTCACGATGGAACCATTGTGAGTTAAAGGACGGTCGAATTCACCAAATACAGGAAAAAACCTCTAAATTTCAACGAAATATTTTGACAAGATAATGTATGGGCAGGTACACGAACATGACATTCTAATGATTTTTAAATTGTGGTCTGAAAGTGGACGAATTTATTGAATTTCGTTTTTATAGGTGACGAATATTTCACATATTTCTATATCGTGAGGGCAGGGGTCTCTTGCGTACCTACATACATTCATGTAGTCAAGTCCCTTTTCTTAAAGGAGTAGGCAAACTGTCCTCCCACACTCTATCATTTGTATTTTGCCTCTGGTGGTGAGCTTATTGCCGTATTGATATGGAGAGGGAAGGTTATGACTCCATGGTGTTGGATTTGTTTAGAACGGTTCATGAGTCATATTACTGGTAGCTGGGGTCAACGTGCTTTCTTTCACTCGCCATGATAAAACATGACACAAACAGTCTCCCAATATCAAAACTTACAGTATCGCAGGGTGTTTAGCTTGGTGATCGTACAATCACGTCCTCAAATAAGATATTATGATTCTATAGAACTCAGTTTTATGTCAATTAGACAGCTCACAGCTAATTCAGTGTCGGAAAGCATTATAAATTGTGTTCTGAAAGTGGACGAATTGATTGAATCTTATCTTATCCAATAGCAAAATGGACCTGTTATAGATACTCGTATGATGAATTCAACCCTGAAAATCGTCATGGGCAGGATCTCTCTATAACTCGGTCAATGGCACATTCTTAAAATTCAAATTCTAATGCTTATTTTTATTTCTTCTCATTTGGTAGTGAAAATATCGTATCGCAATTAATTAGTATAATTCCTCATTCCATATCACAGACTAATTTATTACGTACAAATGCGTCGCTTGCGCAGGATGTGACTATGAATACTGGACAAACACGTTTTTGACCAACTAAACTCAAAAATAATCTCAAGGTCGCTCAGGTTAATTATGAATAATTAATTAAATTAATAAAATTGTGTTAATTAGATATACTTTAGTCTTATATCCTTGTGGCGATAGACAGAAATGACATTGAATCAAATCTGCCAGTATCTATCAGTCATCTCGCATCAGCTACAAGTTTTCGCTGCCTCCACCGTATTCTCGGGATATACTGGCCCGAAAAAACTCCCAAGGAAAGCGCAAACGCGAATTGCAGAGGCGGATGGCATTGAAAAGACATGGAGCGAAACAAAACGCGAAGCTCAAGACCGACAGGAATGGCGATGCACTGTGGACGCCCTCTGCCCCATCTAGGGGCAATAGGACCTTAAGTCAAGCAGTATCTATACTGCAGTCCACTGCTGGATGTAGGCCTCCCCATTACAACAGGGTATCTATACTATCCCAGGCTGATCAGCGAGCCTAAAAAGGCTATATTGTATGTTTCGTAATCTTGTCACAAATGTTTCATTACACTGTGTTTGCTAATGTTTCATTTTCTTTCGAATCGTCCCTGTCATTTTTTCGGAGTAGCAACATTAATATCTTACTACGATTGGGTTATGAAATGAATTCCAGATGTTTCCATTTAATATTTATACGATTTTACGGTCTCTAAAGAATTTCTTGTACGAATCTGCAAATGAATCAGATTATGAATGAATCGCGCTTTGTTGCTCTTTTAGCCCCTCAGACAAGTTGGTAGGTACAAGGCTTTACTTTGGAGTTTTGCTTCTCTTCGCTATTTCCTCGGGTCAGAAGGTACACCAATTATTCACTGAATGGGTTTCCAAAATTTCAATTTATTTTTATATCACTTTGCATGTTACCTAAATGGTCTAAGCCAGTGATGGGCAGAGTACGGCCCGCGGGCCGCCTCTGGCCCTCCGAGGCGGTCCTTTGGCACCTGGTATATAGCCCGCGATAATTATATTTTGCCGGTCCAGAAGTATTATGTAGATTCTACTTTGTAGAGCAATAAACACATAGACGGTGAAGCGAACAGACTTTTTCGACCATAAAATTGCTGAACAACTCATTCGCAAACCGACTTACTGTTGAACATCTTTTAGCGCTGCTAAAGTTACTTCGTCACAACACGAACTTGCATTTGAAATATGGCACGTATGAAGCATTTTCCTACGTCCTACACGCCTACCATAGCATGGCATAAGTTTATTGTATTTTTTTATATCTTATGATCAAAAGTTCAGCACAAAATTTATTTTTAGGGTTCGGTACCCGAAGGGTAAAAATGGCTCTATTCACGAGACTTTGCCATCCATCTATCTGTTCGTCTGTCCGACACGAGGCTGTTTCACAAGAACCGTGATAGATAGAGAGCTGAAATTTTCACAGATGATGTATTTTTGTTGCCGCCAAAATCAGAAAAAGGGAGCAAATTAAGGGGGGCGCCCATACAAAAAATAATTTTTTCGTTTTTTGTACGAAATTCTCTGAGCAAGAGTCCGATTCGCACTTGGCCGGTTTTCTATGATTCTGGCCCTATCCTGATATTTTTTTATTTTTCTGGCCCCCCGTTAAAAAAGTTTGCCCAACACTGGTCTAAGCCTTGTACAGATCATCAGAGTCACAACCATTTGAAACAAGTACTTTTTGGATCATAATTACAAATCAAAGCTATCAATTCTTAAAATAAAAATATTCGTGCATTTAAAACGACATCAAAAGGAACAATTATTTTTTACTAAAGCAAGCTTTTATATGCTAATACGTGAATGAACACCATAAAGGCATGACCATCGTAAAACTGTACCAATTAATTATTGTAGATAACTATTTATCTTGATAACGTAACAAAAATTCGGTTCATAAAACCACTAAATCATCATTGCACTGCTGATCCCCATTTTATTTTAATCTGAACGTGTGTAATTCATCTTGTCCGCTCACTGTATTATTTTTCTTAAAAAAAAACGAACGCACAAGCTTCAATTCTTTTTACCTAGTTAGAGTAAAATAAAAACTAAATCTTTGTATGCTAAGGTAGTTTTTGTTCGAACTTGTTAAGAGCTAAAATGATTGCTAAATTGCAGTAATTCTTTTTTACTGAAAAAGTTTTGAGGTATTATAAATACCCTAGACACCATGGGACTTAGGATCAAGCAGCCTGCATATTTTTGAAATAGTGGCAATACATTACCGATGACATGTAAAGTGTAATATGTTGATCATTAATAAATAAATAAATAATCAAAATATACCAAACAGAGCTATTAAAAATTACTTTCAAACCCGAAAGTCAGCCCGAGACTCGTTTGTTCTCAACAAAATTGTGCAGATTTTTGTATAGCCATAGGATATTTTTCTGTTAACTTAATTTTGATTCGAAACTTTCCTGTTTACTAGGTAGTATTTTGGTTCTAGAGCAACAGTAAGTGATGTAAACACCTCAATTTTAAACTATTACGACATTCCCTCAAATAAATATTTACTAGATATGGCACAGATAATCTATGTTGCAATATCTAATGGTTAGATAAAAATACATGTCATTATGTTATCTATATTGGTTACAATCTAGCCTAGAAAGTAGAACAACTTTTTTTTCTTCTAAAATGGCGTCTTGAATTATTATTTTGGAGAATGAATTAATTACTTTTTTCTTAGAAATAACATGCATGCGAAGTATTTTATGACTATAAGTATTATATTATTATAATTCTTCTGTACGTGTGTTTGTCACCTAACTCCTCCTAAACGGCCGGTGTGTTTTTTCTTGGTATACTTTTTTTTTAAATACAAAGTAGCCGGAATGTGGCGCTACTGTCGATATGTCACAAATGTTCACGCAGAACAATGATTGCCAGGTCCGCTAGTATCATTTCTGATACATATTTTGATATTTATTTATTTATTTATTCTTGAAGGAAGCTTACGGACTAATAACAAATAGGTAATATTTTATACATCATCATTTTGCCAGCAACAAGCCCCCATTGATAGAAGCACTTTAAGAAAAATTGGCTGTGACAAGCAATAAATTAGAGTAATGTACCTTAATATGAATATGTACTTTACTTGGTTACTTCAGCACGCCACAGTCTGAGCACCGCAGTTACCACATCATATTTATACGAAAAACTGTTTGGCAAGTACTTGCCTCACAGTTCCAGCCTTAGAACAAAACAAATCTATATCTAGAGAGAGTGGAAGCTCATTAAAACTACGCGCGCTTCGTATCAAAAATGAGTTACTCCTGTAGTTGGTAGACGCAAAAGGTATATCCATAATAGGCCGGCACCGAAGATATTTTTGATTTGCTCGTAAATTTATCTTTTGCAACAATTCCGCACTGTCGATTGTACCATTAGCGATGAAATGATATGATATGTAGTATTAACTACCAAACTAAAGAGTTTAGGTTTATCTAAATGAAGGGAAGGTATTACAATGAAATCTAAAAATGTATGTAAGTGAAAAATCTTTATTAATATTATAAAAATTAATGTTAGATTCTCAACGCAATAGGTAGAGCTGAGAACTTGAGATCGTCAGATTATTTTATCACCGATTTTAATCGGTTATGAAAAGATACTATTCCTCAAAAAATCACTAGTTTTTTATTGCCTATTCTTAGAAGACATAATATAGGTATCCTAATCGCCGCTGTCGAATTTCAGGTAATTAGATAAAAAAATCAACTGTAGCGAAATGAGTGAAATTTTTGCATTCCTTTTAGGCATAATATCATGCATTTTTGATCTTGATACACATACAAAATGTACAAAGAATATCGTCTTTTTTCAGTGTGATTTTTTCTACCCGGAAATTTAGCTAACACAGACGTTTTACAGTCATATCCTTTCGAACCTAACCCATCTAAAGTTGTTTTATTTTTGCCACTTTTCCTTACGGTTCAAATGTACGCCAAACGCTCATCAACTTAAATCTTTGTAATTTAGTACCTACCCATTTATAGTTAGACATCTTTTTTCATAACAAAATTATACAAACACTTAAAACGATTAATATCTCGGGACCAATACAGATTTTTTTCTTCAAAGAAACAATTTAATAATATTTGTTACATGTTTATTCAGTACAGAGCAATGTAAACCATTTATAGAACCACTGGAGCGACAACAAAACATCAACAATGTACGGACAAAATAAATAACTGATCTCTTCTCTACACAAATAAATATCGCCATTATCGGTCTGTGTTGCCAACCACGACCCACTGGGCTTGGTGTTGCTAACAAAAGAAAATAATAAATTCTAATACAAAGCCGTGTCACCGTATTTGTTATGCAATTATTGAGAATCGACTGTATGTATGTGATTTTGATTATTGTGTATTGGCGTGATGAGTGTGTGATTGAATGACGATTTATTAAAACTTTTTTTTATGCCAACCTAAGTTGCTAACGGCCATCTGACGGAAAATGGTCACATGGACCTTTGCAGTTCTATACTAGAAATACCTACTACACTCGCCTTGCCAACTCTGCCAAAACCTTCTCAGACCCATTTTGAAGAACCCACCATACCTGTATACTGTGCCCGTACTGTAGACGTTCAGGAGGGAGTTCAATCCACAATCTAAGTTTGGACCGAAAAAAGCCTATATTTTACCTCTACCACTTTTTTTTCTCTCTTTCTGCAAACAACTTAGTTGACATGACACACACTCACATGAAAATGATAGCTAGCCCCAAAGACGTATCATATACCTAGCCCGACTTGTTTGAATCAATTAAGTTTATGCAAAAGAAACGCGTGGACTTCAAATTTTAAGTAATTTTTAATTTAAAAAAAAATTTTTTTTTTTAAATATCATCCCACCTAATCGTCTCCTGCTACGATAAAAAGAATTGATAGAGTCGTATGGAGGATGAGAGTTATATAGACATAATAAATATGTAAATTTTTAATTTTGAGTACCTACTTATATTTTTTCCTTGTTACAAAAAAATTTAAGTAAGTAGTATGCATAAATCAAATCTCAAAATAAGCACATACTTCATTTAAAACAGATAATCATCCTTTTTGGCCTAGTTATTTTTTAATAAAAACTGTAAATATTACGTGGGCACGCATCCATCTTTTTTTTTTCTACCGAACGTAATACACAAAGGCCAAAAAACAAACAGCCTTCGTTTATCTGTCCCGTGGTGTGATGCCTTTGTTTCGCTACTTCAGAGACTACGGTTAAATGCTCTGCTAAGCAACACACAACAATGCATTCACAGATTATACTACTGTTTTTATATATGCAGGCTCTAAGTCGAGGACTTTGTCTTGAAAAAAATAGTTTTTTTTATCTATAGTGAAAGTGTACCTGTTCGATACGCACGTACGATCGGTTTCTTTCTTCGGGTTTCTTTTAGCACAGATAACATAATATATATATAATTGTTATACTTTTAGGTAGATATGCAGTCGTTACGATGTCACATTTTCTATTTGCTATCCATGAATATCGAAACTATAGCTGGAATTCTAATGGAAACTATGCTTGACCATGATACTGTCAGTTTTAACGTGATGAAGTCTTTTAAAGAACCTAATTAAAGAGTCTTCCCTTGTTTCCAAACTCTAACTGGGTTGTGGAGCATGGGGCTAACTTTTATAAAATGATAGAGTTATAGTTCGGAATAACACATAGGTAACTTTTTATTTCGAAAATACTTTTCCATCGGGCGCTGGAAGTGAACAAAATTCCACAGAATCCTAAAATAAAAAGTAACCTAAACATCATACATAGTCCCGGGTATCCTTCCGAGGGCTTACCCGGGGCTCCCAACCGTAGGCTGTTAGCAGGACACGTGAGGTTTTTTAGTCGGTAGGAGTCCGGCATAACATCCATGAGGATTTTCCCTCATGTAAAACAAAAAAACATCATACATATCTCAAAATATTGGTATGGAGGACGCCCCCTGCTAGACAAAGGCTCCTCCCAATACCCAAAAAATATATTGATGGAGATAGTTTTGACCTTGCTATAGATTATAAACACGTTTACCAAAGTGTACCTGTATGAATTGATGAGAGAATGAAAAGTGGTGGTGACATTTGCAAACAAGATTGCAAAAACAACGCTGAGACTGTTCAATCAAGAGTTGACGGGATAATTTCGCATCCCTAAATATTAGTTATAACATTTTACACTAAAAACTAAACAACACATCAATCAAACACGGGACAGACTAAAACAATTTACACAAAAAATACCGACCACCGGGATAGTTGGTTTCGGTCCAAACCCCACGATTCCACGGTCTATTACGTCTAATACAATTCGGTACGGCCCGCCTTGTTACCAAACATTCCAGACATATTTATTGCAATATTAGAATTAACGATGTGAATACAATATAACCCCCTAAATAACAAGATAACTCGGTCAGACTTTAATTCTCTGACAAAGATCATGCAAGTTGGTAATCGTCGAGGCGTGATGTCAAATTCGCGATATCAATTTTATGTGTCGTTTAATTGTGAGAAAGTTGCCGACGAACGTTTATTTTGCAATAAAGTTAATGAAGGAGAAAACATTGATAGCCTTTTAATTATATTTCTATTCATATTTACCGCAAACTCCATTTGGCATTAAAATATTACAACTATAACCATGCATTTAGGTACTTACAATTTAATTCACTATTTTAATTCAATGAAAATGAGCTTAATTTATTAATAAAATAATCATAAAATTATTTTAATGGCTAAAGTTATTCAGGTATTTACTTTTAAAAAGAATAAAGAATATTTTATAAACACGAACTTAACCTTATATTTAATTCAGTGTTTTAATTGAATAAAATAAAGCTTTTTAATAACATAATTATAAAATTTCGTTTTTATATATTAGATTTATTCAAGTATTTCATTTTAAATAGAATAATGAATGTTTTATGAACACGAATCCAGTAAAAAAAGCATTAAAAATTTATAACTGTTTTGCAACCAAACTTGTTTTATTTTACCATACCTTTAAAAAGCACCATTTTTTATTAGCGTGTGGAAAGTTTCGTGGAAGTCAGTCCAGACTTGAACTTACAGAATCCGAATGTCACATGGTGCCTACCTACTCTGAGTGCCCAGTATAAATACTCATAAGGATGTCCTAGGGTTTTCGGCATACCTACTCGCTTATGGGTTTGGGTGTTATCCACTTATTTGAGGGTGGTTCCAAATGTGATACTTGGTGTACAGCGCACTACTCCGGCGCGCTCGCCATTGTATTGTGGCTTACAATACAATGGCGAGCGCGCGTTTGGCAGACAATTATCTGATTTGGAACCTGAAGATATCATTCTGGGAAGTCCCTTTACTGAGTCATATTCTTAAGCTCCAGCTTATTTTGAGACTCGGTAGAGGCAAGGTGAGCGGGAAGATCCGCACATAACTGCTTTGCTGCCTCCGCAACTGGCGAGAATTATGCATTCCAGCACGGCTAAGTACAAAAATACTGTAATTGGAAATATAACTCTACTAGCTGATACTCGCGGCTTCGCCCGCGTAATATTTGCTTGCCGTTCCGATTCCTGGGATGAAATTAAGCCTATGTGTTTTTTCAGCCTATAATTCACCCCGGTTACAAATTTCATCTCGATCCAGTCAGCCGTTAGAGCGTGATTGAGTAACAAACATCCAAACATCTAAACATCGAAAACATCTTCCCAAACTTTCACATTTATAATATTAGTAGGAAGTAGGATTGGAAAAGGTTGGCTGTGGGTTTTGATCGCCAGGTTCCCGCCCTTATACATACTATCCCTATTTGCCTTGCGTGTCTATTTTATCTTGGGCAGTTATTGTAAATGTAGAAATAAATAGAAGGTAGGTATGTGAATAAAGATATTTTAACACCCACTGATTTAAAAAAAAATGTTATAAGGTATAACATAACATAGCGCTTGTCTACACAAGCAAAATAAAAAGAATTTTATCGAGAGTACATACCTGTTAGTAAGTTTCTTTAATCAAATTATCTAAAGGGTGGCGTTAATTACATCTCTTGGTGTGAAGAACCATTTCAAAAATTATAAAGTAAAGCCTTAAGTAAAAGGACAGTCATAAGTTAAATACAAACATGTCAAAAGCAGACCACCCCTATTTATTCCCTAGGGAGGAATTCAACATTACAAGAGATTGTGTTTGATATGAGGCGAATATGGGTAGTGGTGTCCATCTGCTTACTGAAAACACCTGGTTCATAGTTATATTCAGTCATCAATCCTACTAACCCTACTAAAATTAAGAATATAAATATAAATGTTTGTGAAGATTTTTGAATGTTTGTTACTCAATCACGTTCTGACCGCTGAACCGATCAAGCTGACATTTGGTGCGAAAATAGATTACCTATAGTTTGGAATAACACACACTTTTCATCCCGGGAATATGTTCCCACGGAAAGCGGAAACTGGTACCAAAATTCACGCAGGCGATGCCCCAATTTCAGAGGTCATATAGTGAATATTATAGAACAGAACTGAGGTATACCTTAGTGGTGCAGTGTGTAGGATACCTATGTAGGTATCCTACACACTGCACCACTAACAGACAGAAAAGTGTGTGTTATTACAGCTAATTATTAGGTACCTACCTACATTTATTGAGCTCAAAACTGTTCGTATCTCACAAAATAATATTTTATAAAAATATTTATTTTACATTTTTCTTTTTTAATAATAATATAGTTAGGTACATAAGTATGTTAATGTCATATCACAACCTCATATTAGATTAAATTGTGTAAAATTCATATATTTATATTTATTTATTTATTCTGAATAATGACTATCTAAAAAGGTCCTCGACCACACTAAATAATTTTAAAGAAATTACTCTTAGGTAGGGACCTACCTAATAGGTACTTAGTTTATATTACTCATGAATAATGTAGTTGTGAATTTATTGAAATTTGTAAAATTTTACATTTTATTTTCCTACTTTGTCGTAGGAACTCGAAAAGGCAAAAACCCGAAAATGACGAACAGTAATCACTACATATTATAAAACAAAGTCGCTTTCTCTGTCCCTATATCCCTTTGTATGCTTAAATCTTTAAAACTGCGCCACGGATTTTGATGCGGTTTTTTTTAATAGATAGAGTGATTAAAGAGGAAGGTTTATATGTATAATAACATCCAATAAAAAGTGGAGAAATACTGTATAGCCGTGCGAAGCCGGAGCGGGCCGCTAGTCTATATCTATACTAATATTATAAAGAGGAAAGATTTGTTTTTTTGTTTGTTTGTTTGTTTGTTTGTTTGTAACGAATAGGCTCCGGAACTACTGGACCGATTTGAAAAATTCTTTCACTGTTGGAAAGCTAAACTCTTTGCGGGTAACATAGGCTATATTTTATTCCCGTATTCCCACGGGAACGGGAACTACGCGGGTGAAACCGCGTGACGTCCGCTAGTAATCAATAAAGAGCGTTATGATCGTTCAGCCGATTCGGCGTGAAAGACTTACAAACATCCACACATCCAGAAATCGACAAGTTCACCATTCTGCAAAAACTCCAAATCAAAACTTACTTCACAGTATTTATCACTAAATAATTATAATATCTACTAATTAATGTATTACGTAAAGCTATTACCTATTTAAATTATATATCGATATCCTACCGTTGACCTTGAAATTTGCAATAAATTACTCTAATTTGACATTATAAGTAGCAATAATAATATGGCAATATAAAAAATTTGACGTGTCGAAGAATGTTATATTTACATTAGTCGCTTTATGAGAGCAGTAGACCTCGTGTAAATAGTTTTATATACAGACAGATTGGATATTCATTCATCCTCATACTTTGCGTCCAAAACGCTCGAATACAGTAAGTTCCGATAAAGGCTTTCTTCTGCATACACTTACATTGTTGAATGAATCCCCTGCCTCGATTTTTCCGGACATCTACTATGTGAGATTCTTCAAAAGGGCTTTTAGATAGGTTATTATTGCAGAGTATCGGCAGCGCGAATGTTGCAATAGGTAAGCAGTGACCACTTTCGATCAGGTAGGTCGTATGTACCACTACAGTGGTATAAAACTGCAAGGAATCCTGAAAGACGAACTCTACTGTTTTGATTGTCAGAACACAAACGTAGTTCAAGAACTACGAAAACCATCAAATTGTTCCGTTAGCTTTATAATAAGCTCCTAGCGGACGTCACGCGGTTTCACCCGCGTAGTTCCTGTTCCCTTGGGAATACGGGAATAAAATATAGTCTATGTTCACCGAAAAGAGTGTAGCTTTCCAACAGTGAAAGAATTTTTCAAATTGGTCTAGTAGTTCCGGAGCCTATTCAATGCAAACAAACAATTAAATCTTTTCTCTTTATAATATTAGTATAGACGATTACGATTCTGTCCTGACGCAGACTTGGGCCTGGGGACTGGAGGTGACAGGTAAGACTGCCGTTACACTAGAAGAACCAGACAAAGAACTCGGAATACCCCAACATTGCACGAGGACGGCTCACGGGTACCGGCAGAGTACCTTGATTTCTTCGCTACTGGAGGACATTCTAGCTGTATGAGAGTGGCGCCACTCTCTGTCTGCAAAGATATCTACAAAATCTGCCAACAAGTAACATTTCCGTTCTTATATTTTAATGATTTGTAGGTAAAAGTATAACATAAAAAAGTGAGACTTTTCTAATTAACGAAAGATTGATATTTATTACTATAGTCTCACATAAATATGGATATTTTAAAAATAAATTCAAATATCGGCATTCACGCCGGTAACAAGGTGGTGTAGCAACAAGCAAGTACCCGTTCAGTGTAAAATCAGGTTGCTCAACTTTTGCATAATACCCCGTAATATTTCTGGTTATAAAATACGTAATGGTAATAAAACGCAAATTACGACTATGTTTAGGGTCGGCGATTAGGCACGGACCATCAGAGATTTGGCATGGCGGTGTACTCCGCAGGGGTGGTCCACTATCTAAATTATATGTATATTATTTTGCGTAAACCAAACCCGTGATCAAATTAAGCACAATGTCAACCACACACATTATAAATTGACATTTATTTAATTCGATAACATTGCTAGACATGCTGTTTTAATTATATTGGTCGGGAAAATATTAATTATCTTGTTAATGGCAGGTCTTTATGCTAACTGGTCTCTGAGGAAATGACATCATAAAAATTAAAAAGGAACACGCAAATTGATATAAAAGATTTCCTGCGTATTTCATGTCGCGAATATTCTGTTTTAAAATGTGGAATTTACGATATATCCCTAAAAGCTATTAAATTCTTTACATACAACATGCTGAGTAAGCCTCTAATCACAAGGGATAGAAAGAGATGGACAGTAAAAGTATTGTTTTTTCAAACTGTCAAGTTACTTATTAAAATATCTCGTATATCTAAGTGTCCCATATATATTCTTTTCAAACTACTACGACTTACGACGTAGGCGGGAACAGATGATAGATATAGATATTTAAAACATAAAGCCGAAAGATGCAGAAAACCTAAAAACATTTCAAAACAGATTAATATGTGCGGAAATAACTAAACACTTTTCTCGAGATAACTACCTAATTTAGATAATAGTTCCCTTAATTTAGACTTCATTTAGACGTTTTGATCTTTGTTGTTAGTTGTCAGAGCAACACATGCCCACATTTTACCTCTCATTTTCCAAGTTCCAGTACCATGTAGGTCTTATTAGACAGCTCTATTATCATGATGGCTTAGCCTCCTATCATCTTGTAGCCTTCTGTTGTCTTGTAACCTATGGTAAGCAATGGTACTGGAGCAAGTTTATCTACCCTACTCCTATTAATTTAAGTTGTTTTTTTTTTAACGTAAGGGAAAATCCTCATGGATGCTATGCCGGAATCCTACGGACTAAAAAACCTCACGTTACGTCCAACAGCCTAAGGTTGGGAGTACCGGGTAAGCCCTCGGAAGGATGTCCCAGGGCTATTATTATAAGCTATAGCATCCTTGCCTTCTATGAGAAATTTCAACTCTTTAAAAAAACAGGGGCAAGCTATGGCTAACTGCGGTTATAAATTTTCAAGCTTCCCATAAGGTTTCCAGCTAGACTTCCGACTGAATTTCCTTTTCGAAACACGAAACGCTCATAAATATAAATATACCACATATGGTCACCTATCTCATTGCTGAACATAGCGTAATGTGTTTAACACAGTGCTAGATTACTGAGCAAGTGCAGCTACATCAAGGCTGAATAAACATTATTTTTATTATGTACTTTATTTTTGTTTTCAAATTGATAAGAAATGCTCAAACCATTAATTTCGTTTATAATAGTCATTAAAGAAGTAGCAGTTATTATTAATAAGCCTTTTACTCAGCATGTAATGGGTTGCAGTACAAATAATAAACAGATATTATGATCATAGCTTTATATACACGACACCTATATTTAGGATTCCGCACCCATAGAGAAACGGGACCTTATTGCTGAGACTACTCTGTCCGTAATTATTTATGCTGTTGGTTGATGGCACTTGGTGGAACCTGCGGCACCACTTGTACTGTTCCACAACATTTATTTACTTTACACCTGACCGGTTTCACCTCTCGGCATTCTCAAAGGTAAAATAAAGCGTTGATGAAACTAACTAGCTGACCACTACATCATGTGAATACATCTAAACTGTACAATTTTCAATGCCAGTACTCGAATATTTCTGAGGTTAGCAGCTTTTAAATTTTCACAAAAAAGTACGGAAAATTATTTTTTCAGATTTTTGAACACATCAAATAATACATGTCTAATCTTAAAGAATTACAAATGTCACAGTGTGATATTAATCCGTTTCCATATTTACCCCAATTACTAAAAATACTGAAATAAGAAATAAAAAAATAAATTTAAGGGGAGTTCCTATACCTACAGCAAATGTGACTTTTTACCGTTTATTGGTACGGAGCCCTCAGTGTCGAGTCCGACTCGCACTTGGTCAGGATTTTAAATTAAATTGAATGTAAGTAAAATCTCCTGCAATGACCATCTCTATTCATAATTCCGTCGTTAATATTAAACGTAAACGGGTTTTAATGTCAGTTACATGTCTATTATATAATTACTTTAATATCTTTTAATTAGTTGAATAATATGTAAGTTGCATTAGGGATTATTAATATTCGTAGTTTATTGCCATTACTGCTTTTTATCCTTGGTCAAGGGTTAACTTTCCGAGAGCATACCCGGGTCTCCCAACTCTCAATCGTAGGCAGATGTTAATCAAGATAAAGATCGACTTCCGAATGCTCGATTTCTTATAATTTTGTTTATAAATGATTTTAATATGTTTGATACTGGCGTATCCTATTGAGGATTTTTATAAAAGTTATGACAATAAACCTGTATTTTTGAATTAATTCAATAAATATACAACACTAGCCTTTAGTTATCGCGTGAAATCATAACCCTCCTTTTACGCAGACGGTTAAAAAGTAGCCTATGTCCTTCCCAGGACCTCGAACTATCTTTTTAGGCGTAGGCCGTTTAGGCGTGAAAGCGTAACAGACAGACAGACAGGAGTTACTTTCGCATTAATTATATTAGTAGGGATTTGAGATCTATTACATTTAATGTATCACATCAGGCTCACGCTATCCACTTCTGGACCTCTCCAATTTATTTTATTACTAGCGGACGTCACGCGGTTTTACCCGCGTAGTTCCTGTTTCCGTGGGAATACGGGAATAAAATATAGCTTATGTTCACCGCAAAGAGTGTAGCTTTCCAACAGTGAAAGAATTTTTCAAATCGGTCCAGTAGTTCCGGAGCCTTTCGTTACAAACAAACAAAAAAAACAAATCTTTATAATATTAGTATAGATTGGTGGTAGAATGGTTAAGCTTTTGTACCATTTGGAAGGACTGCTTGTGTTTCGAGTTTCCCTCCTTTTTGCCATTCCTATCTTCGTGAGGCTGACCTCGACCCTAAAGATCTTGTAGGGCAGACCGGCAACCATCGCTTAAATTGCATTATAATTAGGTGAATTTGGCTTAAGTTTTGCATAGATAGGTAGTTTTATTAAGAAAGTTTTCGCTGAATGGTTGAAAACTTCCATTTTAGTCCCCCTATAAAATAGAGTGCAGAGAGGCTTATGTCGAGACTTTGTCTGTAGTCTGTGACTTTATCGCATTAAACTACGTCACTAGGTAACGTGGATCATCTGTTCAAAGTTTGAAATAAAACAAAAATGACAACGTCAATCGGATTGAACTTTCACAATAAACGTGTTAGAGGGGCAGTCGGGTAAGAACGATCACACGGCTTCTTGTTAGATAAGTTTCGATTTGTGTCGCAGATAATATTATTAAAGCTAAATTTAGTTAAGACGATAGACACTTAACTTAAAAAACAAATTAGGTACTTGCTTTTCTGTTAAAACTTTGTAAAAGAATATCTTCTTTAACGCACTCTTCGGTTGTGTAATTTGATATTTCGAAGGTGGCATTTATTACAAGGGTCTTCAGCGCGAGTCTAGGGTCTCTGATGTTGCAAACGTTCATAGGCTACGATGACCAGAGCACATCAGGTGCGGCCGTAATCTTGTCTGCCACCTTAGTAGTATAAAAAAATACATACTTAGATGGAATTAGCACATACCGGATGTGAAAATGACTCGTTGACCATCTCATTGGCACCAAGTATTAAAATATCAACAAAATGTCGTGACATTAGCTTTTCAAAATAATTAATGAATAATAACTTAATGTGGCACTAGTAGCCGGACACAAGTCTTGTGTTGGATGCCCACTTCCGCTAAATGAACTTAGATTTTAGCCCCTCTCTATAAAATAGATTAGATTGCAGAGGGGCTTATGGCGAGAATTGTGTCTGTAGTCTGTGACTCTGTTGCATTAAATTACGTCACTAGGTCACGTGGATCATCTGTTCAAAGTTTGAAATAAAACAAAAATGACAACGTCAATCAGATTAAACGTTCACTTTCACAATAAACATTAGAGGGACAGTCGGGTGAGCCCGTCTCACGGCTTCTTGTTTTGTTAATGGACAATAGACGTCTCTCTTTATAATGTTAGTGTGAATGTGCGTTACTCTATAACCTACGTGTAAGAACACACATCTACGAGTATACTATACTAATATTATAAAGAGGAAAAATTTTGTATTTTTGAGGTGTGTATGTTTGTAATGAATAAACTCAATAACTACAGTGCCGATTTCATAAATTCTCTCACCATTATAAAGCTACATTCACGCTGAGTAAGATAGGTTATATTTTATTCCCATATTCCCACGGGAACGGGAGCTATGCGGGTTAAGCCGCGTGACGTCCGCTAGTGTCCTATAAAAAGTCAGTAAAATATTACCGAGCTGGATCGAAGTAATTCGATCATCGGTTGTACAAAACGCTGACACGTGTGCGCACCGTAAAACTTTCAGTCGCAGTCACTGTACCTCTGGCACACTGTGCATTACATACAAAAAGTAATTTTAATAATAATAATAAAAGCATTTATTCACATAAAACAATTACATCTTTTAAAACCTTACCTCTGCCAAACTGCATTGCAGTTTGTTGGCAGATGCAGCTCCCTTGATTTAACAAGTAGATTGATCTAACATAAATTGTCTTCGGTACCTACTAAATTTATACATTATTTAATTCAATAAATAATTATATTTACACATGCACACTCATAAACCTGAATTAGCAACATTACAAATATTAATTTCCTAGACATTCATTTTCATTATAACAATAGTGAAACAAACAAACAACAATAACAAACAAATGTCCGTGAACATTTATCTACTACCACAATTCATCTATAACTTCACCATTGTATCTATACATATAAATTATTCCATTTTCATTATAATTTATATATTAATTTATTTTTTTTTTTTTACAATATCTTGACATTATAATGAATTTAATTTATTGTATTTCAACAAATACAAATATTCATCCTTACATAGAAAATTATTTTAATTGATTGTAAGTACGTAATTCATTCTTATTCCTTGTAATTTGTATATTTTAAATTTTAAAACACATTGACATTTTATGAAATTTAATTTACTGTAAGTACATAATTATTTAATCTATTTTAATTTTAATTTCCATTCAAACCATCGCAAGGTACCTACTTAGGTTTTGAACTTATATATCTATCTACCTCAAAGTCCCAAAATAAAGTACAAAGTCATTATGTATTAGGTACAATCCTGCTTAACACACTGCTACCATTTACAGGCATAAGTATCACCAAATCATTATCATTATCTAGACGTTCAAACAATCCAACAGAAACCTTTTGGTTTTATTTTTAAATGTTCTTTTTGTGACACTCCTAGTCAACAAAACTGATGGCAACTTATTAAATATATGAGGCACCATATAGCCTCTTTTTCTTTCCCCAAAATAGTTCTTACAACTAGGTTTTAGAAACTTGTTAGTATTATATAAAAAAAAGTATTTCAATTCGACAATTTGTATTTACGTTATGTTTTGCCTGTTAATTTATTTTATTTATTTATTTATTGAATACTTTATTGTACACCAAGAAAACATACAAACAAAGTGAAAATATATTACAAGTATAGTAGTACAATTGGCGGCCTTATTGCTTAAAGCAATTTCTGCCAGGCAACCTTTGAATGGAAAACATATGTTAGTTGATGACTGGTAGTTGTTGGCGTTCAATTTTTTAAAACAAAAAGTAAAATTTGCAATAATGCATAATAAAATGTTAACACAATATAAATACTTATAACTACATACATAAATAATACCCATACATATTATACATAAATAATAAATACATAAATAAAGTAGCAAAGGAATGGTTAAGTTAAAACAATCATGTCAAGTAAAAGTCTCTAACCATAAGTTTAAACTTACGTAAAGTCTCGCTCGTCTAATTTTCACGAGTAATTTATTCCATAGCCTTATTGCACTAACAGTAAAAGAGCGATCAAAAAAAATCTGTAGAATGCTGTAGCATATTTAGTTTTAGGTTTTTATTGACATGACTGTAATTTGTTATTGGGACTTGTGTACTTGGAGAATGTACAGACATTATTTTAACTATGTGACTATATGATTGCTAACATGAAATGTAATACCTGTATATTAGAATGTGTAATGGAATGTTAAAATGTAATGTAGTGAATTAATGATTTTATTATTATACTAAAGTTAAATTTGTACACCACTTGTAGGACATAGAGTACATAACATTATTATAATTAAGATCTGTAAGTAACCTATGATCCACAAATAAACATTATTTTTATTATTACTGTGACTTAATGAAAACGAGCTATCCTCCCAGGAACAGAAGCCCCTCATGCAGCAATACCAAATTTTCGAAAAAGCAACTCTAGAACTCCCAGAGAGTTCTTAAGAGAAAATGCGTAGGTTTACAAGATGGCTCGTTATTAGGGTAAATAACAATAATATTCATAGGATCTGTAAGGGAGTACAATAACCTCTGCTACTGGCTGACGAAACAGCTCACCAAGTACTTACGAATACGCTTTCAAAGTATTGGGATGTGCCATTTACAGTAGAATGCCTGAGAAAGAAGCAACCTCAATAAAAGTAAATACAAAGTTCAGGGTCTGCAGAGCAAGTGTACTTTCGCAAAACGATCCATTGCGTAGAGAAGGAAAACTCGAAATGAAAACCGGTTGTTAGTAAAATGACAATCGTTAAACTAAGTTGAAGACCTTATTGATGGCTTGAAAAATTTCAACTGCGGGTCGCTACGACCTGCGCCTGTCCATTTCAAGACGGCCATAGGCTCACCGCCTATTCCGTGGGACATAAATCTTTAAGTTGAAATATGCGTATACTATGTATCTGCCTACCCCTTTGGGGATAAAGGCGTGATAAAATGCGATTGTAACGGCTTTGATGGTGCAACCGTTATAGGCTACAGTGACGATCTTTCGATCGGGTGGGCCGTATGCTTATTGTCACCTCAGTTGTGTAAAAGATCCTTAAGTTGCTGGAACAATGATAGCTTTCTCTACAGCAATTTATGTTGTTGGAGTGTTTTGAAGAGCTCTTCAACAGATTTCAGCTACACACATACAAGGTAGACAGAATCGTATTTCGAAGCAAACAATACAAAAGATTTTTACTGTTCTATAATCGAAGGGTAAAAGCGGGACCCAATTCATGAGACTTCGCCGATCGTCTGTCTGTACGTCCGTCCATCACGAGACTGTCTGCTGTCTGTCTGTCTGTCTTTCACAAATAATGTATTTCTGTTGCCAATATAACAACAAATAAATAAAATCAAAAAA
This sequence comes from Miltochrista miniata, assembly GCA_933228765.1. NCBI lineage: Eukaryota > Metazoa > Arthropoda > Insecta > Lepidoptera > Erebidae > Miltochrista > Miltochrista miniata. The sequence goes on along the minus strand of OW121752.1, from coordinate 30,342,843 downwards.
TCAATAAAATTTAAGGGGGCTCCCATACAATAAAGTAACCCTGTGAGCGCGTACTGGGCTGGTTCTTTATTTTTTTCCAAAAATATACTTGGTAAGTACCTACTCAAGTTTTTCAAGCGGCTGTAATCGTTGGAGCTGTTGCAGCAATTTTACAAAATAAATAGATAAGTATACATAATAATAGTACTACATACTTAGTAGTGTAGTAGCTAGTAACAACAGGATAATTATGCATATTATAAAACTTGAATAAACGACCTCAAACATCGAAAATTTGCATTGCAACTTCATTATATACAGACATTAAATAACATGCAAGAAAGATGGCAGCAATTCAAAATTTAAAATACTATGTTTAATTCAAATTGAAATACATTAGGTACTTATTTATTTGGGTAGGTACGCTTAGGTTAGAAGAACCACCCGCCAGATGGACCGACGACCTGAAAAAGGCTGCAGGAAATGAGTGAATGCACAAGGAACGACCTGCCCGCACGTTTTTCCCTCATCTTACAATCCCGGGTTCTTCAAGAGGAGCGTGAAGAGGCACATCACAGGGCCGCCAACTTGAGGACCACTGTCAGAAGTAGCCCCCAATCGCTAGATGCGCCACGGCTTTCCATCAGACTGGTGGCGACGTCAATTTGGCGTGCTGAATATAAAAAAAAAAGAACGCGCAGGGCCGTGTGTTGTGGTGTAATATGAGAAAGAACTGTCATAGGCTGATTTGATGATGATGATGACGACTTATTTGTAGTTATACTAAACTAGCTGTTTCCCGCGGCTTCGACCGCGTAGAAGTCGTTATCGCGTAAAATCATAACCCTCCTTTAGCGCAGTCGGTTAAAAAGTAGCCTATGTCCTTCCCAGGGCCTCGAACTATCCCTATACCAAATTGCATCTCAATCGTTCCAGCCCATTAGGCGTGAAAGCAGACAGACAGACAGACAGAAAGACAGACAGACAGAGTTACTTTCGCATTTATAATATTAGTAGGGATTACCTTATTAACCAACGGATTAACGTTCATACTTATAGAACTCAGGACTTCACGCGAAATAAATTTACTAACATACACCGACGTTTCGAGCACGTTGCAGCGCCCGTGGTCGCGGTTCGACTGAGGCGAGGATCGACAAAAACCATGAAGTAACTTCTTGTCGAACTACCCTCCGTTATTGGGGTAAGGCCGGCGACACACCAGTCACCACCGGCCTTATCCTTCGTTACCGCGACCACGGGCGCTGCAACGTGCTCGAAATGTCGGTGTATGTAAGTAAATTTATTTCGCGTGAAGTCCCGAGTTCTATAAGTATGAGTGTAAAAACCGCAATAGTTTAAAAACAACGGATTAACGTGTTTCGTAAAGCACGTTTAACTGTTGCTCACGGTAGTAAGTAACATGACCGTTTATAAGTCACGTTAAAGCCTTTGTTCGGCTTAAAAATTACAATAGTGGGTCGCTACAACCTGCGGCTGTCAATTTCCAGACAGATTCACCCCTTTTTTTTTAACGTGAGGGAAAATCCATCATGGTTGCTACGCCGGACTCCTACCGACTAAAAAACCTCACGTAACGCCCAACGGCCTACGGTTGGGAGCCCCGGGTAAGCCCTTGGAAGGGTGTCCCAGGACTCCCAACCAGACTCACCCTCTTGTATATACGTGGGAAAAAAACTACAAGGTGAATTGTGACCTTACATTATTTCTTTGTCTACCCCTTCGGGGATTAAGGCGTGACTATATGTACGTATGAACAAACTTATTTTACTTGCATAGTCATGAACTCTAAGACAACATCCTCTCCGTCGTGTTTAATTAGTACCTAAATACCCAGAAACGGACGATTTTTATTCCCATAGAGACAAAAAACAAACATTAATTATAAATAGGTACCTACGTTTTAATGTCCGTGTAATATTAATTAAGTACCGGTGTAATTCTTAGTGCCGTTATATATTCCTATTTACTACTTTTGCACGCCGTGTCATGGCAATTCTCTACGATCAGTACCTATAATTAAAATATTTTTTAAACCATTTTTAGGATTTCTCAACCCAAAGGTCAAAAACTGTTGAGGCACACGTTAAAATAATGGAAATTCAAAACTGGTTCTAATTTAGCTTTTAAGATTTAACCGACATAATAATGCAAGTTAAGTAAAACTCTAAATATAAATCAAGATTGAAGTCATAATGTATTACCTGTACTAGATTTAAGTTGAGTGATATTTGTTTACAAAGTTTTATACGGTCCCAGAATTGTGTATTTTGTTCGCTAAATTGACGCAGCTCGCCTGATTGAAAGCCATGGCGGCACCTAGTGGTTGCGGGCCACTCTAACAGTCCAAACGACTTCTGGCAGTGGTCCTTAAGTTGGCCAATTATGGGCTATGCTGAAAGAACTTGGGGTTATAAGACAAGGGCAACACATGATTTTATAATCTCAGCTAAGCAAATGTTTAGGGTTTTATTCCAAGACATGGAAGCTATGCAATGTGTACTTTTGCAAAGGTGTTCTTTTCGTCGGTTTTATTATACCCAGGCGTAGTACCTACAATCAGGGCATAAATTGGGGTAGAGACACTGTACTCATACCCGTCATTACACACATACACATAGTTACGTCTTTCTTTATCCCTGAAGGGATAAGCAGAGGCATACAATATACAATACACCCATCATCTACATTTGACCCACGTAATAAATGGTGAAGCTGTAGCCGTGTCACCACACGGGCAATAAAGTCATTATTACGGTAAGTAAACCATAATTATAACCAAAATAACCTTTTACACGTCCCCTGTTTGCCCTTAACATACCATATGGACCACATACCCGTAAGACACCACGACACTCCGAGACACACTGAATGCAGGTAAATGCATTAAAATTAATTAAGGCGAGGTGGACCGCCCGCGCGCTACCGTCCCGACGGGGAGCCTTCGTGACGACTTCATGTAACTGCATGGGAGCAAGGGAGCATGGAAGCTTCCTGGAAGGGATTTAGTGAGACTAGTACCTGGACGTGACATGAATAAAGTTGGTTACATCATAGCCAAAGGTCACCGGTTTAAGTGCTTTTTTGGTTACGTTTTATAGTCCGGATATGTGTAGGAATTTACTTTTTAGCTGTGTTTCTATCGTCTTTTTATATAGTTCTCTGTCTTACCGTTATAATTATGTAAAAAATTCTGTATTTTTAAAGATAATTGCTATTTTGCCGTAAAGATTTTGATATGTGTAGCTATAAAACGTACTTTTATAATTCAAAACATAAGAGCTACGGACTAAAAAAATTGAGAATTTTATAAAATAATTAGGTATTTTTTTTTAAAGTTAATATAATTTCTTTAGAAACTTATAGAAATTTAACATACTAGAGAGCAGTTTACCGTAGAAACTCTACAGTAATAAGATTCTACCTATTTGATTTTAAACTGACATTACTTAACAAATCATTTATTTTTCCTGTATTATTGCAAGCGTCATGATAATACAATATGGTGAAAGACGATGGGAATTGCATTACCATTTGTTCTGTGAACAGGACTAATGGGAAAAAAATTACCAGTAGTTCTGTTAACAGAATTCAACAGAACAGGTGGGAGTAGACGAAAAAATAATATGGTGTGTAGGCGAAACACGTGTTGACAAATTAGTCACATTGTTAAGCGGAGTATTGCTAATTACCAACAATCTGGAGGGTACAGGTGATTTTTCCTATCCCACATCCAAAATTCCTTTCCTGAGGAGTTCGGTTCATCATTCCTCCCATACAATTAGTTGCGGTTATCCTTAACGGTTGTAAGCTAGGATTGACGAATCGAGGGTGTGAGGCGGGTTCCTCTTCCCCCCTCCCCTCCTTGTATTATCATTTTAGGTGAATATTTCGTAAATTGTAGATAATAATTTGTATCGGTAGTAATTCATAAAAAAATAGCTTTATCTTTGACTTTCTTTTTTTATAGGTACCTACCTAAAAATTGTTATTTAGATTTGCTTTTAGTCTCTGCGATTTCAGTAACCGACTAATTATACTCTCGTTGAAACCCACATCTCTAACACAAGTCCCTTATCTAGGTTTTTTAAACATAGATAATGAAAGGTCGTCCCGATTTGTGGACAGGTATTACTGCTTTGCTCTATTTTGTAGTAGTGTGATGATAAAAGGCCTATGACCTATCTGTACTAATAAAAATCGCGTGAGCTAGCTAGATGCAGGCGGCACGAAACCGAACCGTTGTAAGTTGTAACGATGTTTCTTTAAAACAAACTAACAAACAAAAAAAAAAATCACTTTAGGCATATACAGAACTACCACCAGTTCCCAACTCCACCCACCTGAGAAGAACTGGCAAGAAACTCAGCGGGTTATTCTTTTTAGTGCTTTTAAAATATTAGAGAATCTTTAAACTATGTATTCTAACATTTTTTTTGAGAAAATAAAGATAAGTACCATGACCAAGATGACCAATAGTAGGCGACAAATTGGCTGAGATGGTGATGAAACTATATTTAGCAGATGGGCTACCGAATACAAGAAGACTTTTTTAAAAGTGTTAGTAGGTAGTTAATGATGTTTCATCCAAATTCACAATATGTAATAAAATTAGCAAAATGAAAGATGAGGCCTACGTCCAGCAGCGTACTGCGATATGCTGATTTGATTTATTAACTAACTACAATATACCTATGCTTTAGATAACTGCCTGAAACTTAGTGAGTATTTCAATAAAGATAAAACATTAGGTATTAAAATTGTAGCACTAATAAAGGTTGTTTAACTCGGGCTGCAGATATTGTATTTGTGAATGTGTAACATCGGTCTTGGCTGTCTGATCGAGATTACAGAAGATGTAGGTTTTTTTAAAGTGACCAGTTACGCAATAGATTGCCACCATACAAGATAACAAAACTTTTCACGTCTGCCGACTCTACTTCCTTCGGAATTAGCAATGATTGTGTGGTAATAATATTCATGGGCGACCGCTGGATGTTCGTTTTAGCGAGCCTTCAGAGAAACATAGGTAGGTATGTCAGATTAAGATGATGATTGATGAGTATTAGAATAATAAAATAGTTTTTTTATTATATGTACAATCCTTTACATAGGTTCTTCAAAGCTCAGCAGGTTTCATCAGCGCTTTGATAAAAAGACTTTCTCTAAAGACCACAAACTAACTCCACGTATTTTTTTATATTTAAAATACAAAATTTTATTGTAACACATTGTCCGCACCATTTCTTTTACAAACGAATTTACAACCGGTCCACTCTAAACGACATATACCGCAGTCATTTGTATGCTAATCAAACTATAAAAATTTCACGAGTATGTAGTATCTCGTGAATCTCAGGAGTCGTATTATTGGGTGCCCACTGTGCGGCTACCTGTGCAAACAGTGTCACAATAGGCGCTGGCCCTTAAGTCACCAGCTATGAGTTATTGCTACTGCCCCTTAAATATTTCATCGATTTTATTATGGCTCCAATGTCAACCCCGTCTCGACGATAGCTATAAAGACTGTCGTTAATTTTTTTGCGCAATAACGCAAATCGTATTTTCACCGCTTTTTATGTCAATCAAAACTTCGTTTACATTATATTTCTAAGAATACATAGAGATCGCAAAGTTGTTTCGTAGAAACTCAACGAATGGATTACTAATATAATATGTTTACTGTTTTACCAAGTATCATAGACAACTCTCACTTTTTTTATGAGAATCAATATCAATTATTATTAGAGAAAGATACATTTCTATTTAAAAAAAACAAGCTGCTAAAGTAAAGGTACTCAAACAAATCTTATAGAAAGAATACACAATATATGAAACATTTGGCCCACCTAGCTGATACATATTAAGATGAACTAACAATAATATTTCTAAAGGAGAAATATAATAGGTTGAATACAAGGCTGTATGGATTTAACCCGTGCTCACCTGGCGTCACCCGCACTCGTTCTCCCACAGATAAAAAACTCTTATAAAGAGATAAATTATTGCGTTATGGCTTTTTGAAAGAGTCCACTGCTGCTGAGAAATGACAATATTATTAAAAAGTACGCATCTTTGTCACAATATCTTTTTGTGTTCGATATATTGTCGCCATAATAAATGCTGCCCCTTTATGGGTCGAGTATTATTGTACTCCGTAGCTTTGTGGACATTATTAAATATATTTTAAAGAGTTTTATTAATGGTGGGCGTTATAAAGAGAATGTATGATGTATTTTTTCGACGCGTGTGTTGGATGTTGGCTTGATATACTTCAATCATGTGAACTTATTTTAGAAGTAACGAGCTACTACCAAACGCCTTTATGAATTTCCCATACATTTAATGATGACATTACTCTTGACCGTGTGGTGAACCGTCAATAGTTACTTTGATAGATTTTTTTTTTTGTTTAACGTGAGGGAAAATCCTCATGGATGGTATGCCGTACTCCTACCGACTAAAAAACCTCACGTAACGCCCAACAGCCTATGGTTGGGAGCCCCGGGTAAGCCCTCGGAAGGATGTCCCAGGACAAATTTTGATGGCATTATAAGGGATAATGTAGAGTCCGTTTTAGATTATAATACCAGAGTGTGGTGTGGGACCGTTACCTAGTGTACAGCACCATCCCTAACCCTGAATAATTTTGTGTTTATGCAATTATTTAAAAAAAAGGAATAATTACAATAATATGGATTTCAATATAACCGGATCAATATATCTTGATTCGCTTTAGATAATATAATCGTAGCAAGAGGAAAGATGGTTGTCTCAGCCTATCACAATGAGAAATAGTCACCACTATAGTAAATCTATCACCACCCCTTTCTTTATACTTCTTATCTAAACACCCCGTGTACAACATAATCTTAATAATGCAATTAAGATTGGCCACAAAAAATAAACATTTCCCACACAAAGTTAAAAAACAAGAATCTTGCAAAAAACCGTCATATCGAATTCGTTGTTTTGAAACATGATTCTAACCTCCTTCAAACACATTCATGACTCCAGAGCTTTTATAAAATAATGTTATTCAGTTGATTCTGTTTATCTGTTTGTAAAGAACAGATCTATAGAACAGGTACAATTCTGTGACCACAATTATTTTTTGCCGCGCTTATACAAATGTAATAAGATCAAAATTTGTTTTTGTGTGCATAACACCTGCATGGAAAGTAAGAGGAGGGATTAAAAAGACTTTTAAATTCAAATGTATTATATTATTGTTATGGTATTCTATACCTATAGATAAAATAATAACATCATAAGCGCTCATAATCTTTCGTTCAATGTATGTAAACTACACAAAAAACATGGGTTTCAGTAGAAAATCTACGCCATGGTTCGTCCGCCTAGCGTGCTGATTTTGACACCCCTTTGTAATTGTGAGGCACACAATAGAACAAAACATGGTTATACTGCTTTAGGATAAGCACATGAGAGGGCTGCTCACAGTCCTTACAGAAGCAGGCTCAAGACGACAGTGTGATGTGAACGTTTCACGCACGCTACACGCCCTAAGTAGCGGGATAACACCCGAACAACCCCCCAAAGACACGGGATAGCACCCGAATCCCCTAGCCGCAATGGTAGCCAAGGTCTGTTTGTAATCCTAAGGGTATCCTTCGGAGGGCTTACCGCTGCTCCTAACCGTAGGCAGTAGGTAGGGAACGTTTGGTTTTAGTCGGTAAGAGTCCGGCATAGCATCCATGAGTTCCATGACGGACTTCCTCACATTAAAAAAAAGCACATATTAATGTGTCCTACATACATGCGTCATATATAAAGGTTTCTTTCTTTTGTTCTTCTCTCTAAACGATTACTGCGTTGATGCTATGGTTTGGAATTGGTGTCCAGATTTTCGAAAAACATGTTAAGCCAATGGTTTCAGAGGCTAGTAATATGGTAGGTAGTCATTATACCAGGAGAAAAATGTTCAACAGTAGTTTGCCACACCCTGACCTTGTCCGTTCAACTCGGCAAGATTTAGGTGGTAATACAAAATGGAACATGGAAGAAAATATAACTGGTGAAATCTGGGTGGTGGAGTGGTGGCAACTCCTTCATAAAAAAACACAATCGATTTTTTTTAAGGAATACAAGATATTAACATTTTTATCAAAATGTATCCCGTGTGGCAACGGGAAAGAGTAAAAATAGTCGCCCCCCAAATCATCTCGAGGGTATCGTAAGAGGCGACTAAGGGAACACTTTCGAAATACGATTCATTGCGTAGAGAAGGATAACTCGAAATGAACCTGGTTGTTAGTAAAATGAAAATCGTTAAGCTAAGTTGAAGGCCTTATGGGTGGCTTGAAAAATTTCAACAGCGGATCGTCACGACCTGCGCTTGTCCATTTCAACACGGCAATAGTCTCACCACCTATAACGTGGGACATAGAACAATAAGGTGACATGTGGGCGTATACTATGCCTCTGCCTACCGCTTCGGGGATAACGGCGTGACTATATGTATGTATGTGTGTATCAAAATGAATCTAATAACAAAACAACATAGCTTATTATAATTCCAACAAGAACCAATTCCCTGACTTTAGAGCTCTTTTTTTTTTTTTTTTTTTTTTTTTTTATACCACTAAGGTGGCAGACAAGCATACGGCCCACCAGGAGGACTGGTGGTCACCGCAGCCTATGAACGTTTGCAACACCAGAGGCGCCACACTCGCGCTGCCGACCCTGTAAAAACCTTCTTAGACCCCTTTTGAAGAACCCCATACTGTAGGCGTTTGGGAAAACCGAGGCAGGAAGATCAGGAAGATCTCTTTAAACCAGAAGAAAGAATTTTATATTCAGCCCTTGAGATATACATACCTACTTACATACATAATAAAAAGAAAAGTAAACTGGTTCTAACAATACATTATTCTATTCTATCACTTACGTACAACTTTTGGTACGGTTGGTGTTCAGATGTTGATGTTCAGGTAACCACTTTAAGACAGACTGCTGAGCCCGCAGAGAGTGATGGCCGTCAGGGTGATAAGAGGATACCGCACGATCTCCGGTGAGGCGGCATGTCTCCTAGCCGGGACCCCTCCATGGGACCTGGAAGCGAGAGCCCTTGCGTCTCTGTTCAGATGGCGCAAGGAGGCGCTGGAGCGGGGCCAAAGGCCTGCGTCTCGAGAAATCGAGGCCCAGCGGACCCTGCTCCACCAGGAAACCATGGAGACATGGAAGGTGCGACTTGAGCAACCAAAGGGGGGATTCGCCACAATCGCGGTCGTCAGACCGGTCATGGACGAGTGGCTGGAGAGAAGACACGGTGCTCTCTCCTACCGGTTGACACAGATGCTTGCCGGGCACGGTAGCTTCGGTAGGTATCTGTGGCGAAAACCCCGGGAAACCACGGCCGAGTGTCAGCACTGCGAGGACCGCAGCGATGACACGGCGCTCCACACGCTGGTGGAGTGCACGGCGTGGGCACAACAGCGCCAGGTCCTCGTAGTGGGTCTGGGCGTGGACACTCTCTCGCTCGAGGCTATGGTGCGAGCCATGCTCTCCAGCGGTAAGTGGGACTGCGCCGCCTCTTTCTGCCAGCAGGTCATGCTCGCGAAGGAGGCGGCGGGCCGGGTGCGGGAGAGAACTCTCCCACCCGAGTTCCGCAGTCGGCGCCCTGGGCGCCGCCGACGTGTCTTCGCCGAGGACTATCGGCCTCCATGATCGGGGGTCTGAGGACGGTGAGAGGGCCGCTGGTCTGTTGGGAGTCACGGGACATCCTTCTTACTTGCTCTTGCTTACCCGGGGCTCTCAACCATAGGCTGTTAGGCGTGGCGTGAGGTTTTTTAGTCGGTAAGAGTCCGGCATAGCATCCTATGAGGATTTTCCCTAACGTTAAACAAAAAAAAAACCACTTTAAGACATTTCAATTTTACCAGCAACATTACAGTCGTTAAGCCAAGTTCAAGGCTGGGCTTGAAAATTTTCAATAGTAGGTCGTCGCAAGCTAAGCCTGTTCATTTGATACGGAATGGCGGCAATATGCTCTCTCCTATTACGTGGGACCAAAATAAATGATGAATTGTGACAGTTTTTTACCTACATACATACATACACATACATAACATCACGCCTGTCTCCCAACGGGGTAGGCAGAGACTATGACTTTCCACTTGCTACGATTCTGGCAAACAACTTTCGCTTCTTCAACTTTCATAAGTGTCTTCATACATGCTCTTCGGTTAAGGGTACTCTTGACCTGGCCTTTTCTCAGAACATTATCGATTTGATCGACATGAGTATGCCGAGGTCGTCCCCTGCCAGTTTGCTCATTCACTCTCGCTTCATAAATCTGTTTTGTCAGACTATTTCCATCCATTCTCTCCACATGTCCAGACCATCTGAGCGTCCCTTTCTTTTTTACCTGGTGCGCAATAAAGTATATAATAACTTTAATAACTAATAAATATTTTTAAATGACGCCCTTAGGACTCGGCCCTTTGCGTGCGACGCCCTTCAACTCCAAGGAACTCTACGCAGCGCCCATTCTGAAACTGTAGCTCCAGTTTGGAAAATTGCAACTATTATCTAATATCAAGGTTGCCTGTCAGATATTGCTTAGCGATAAGGCCGCCCTTTGCACAACATTTTGTAAAAAAAAATTGTAAAATTAGTTTTAACATGGTGTACAAATAAAGTTTATTCTACTCTATTCTATTCTATTAGCAGCCAGCATTACAACTATTAGCAGCCAGCATTACAACTATTAACTAGCCAGCCGTACTGTCGTACGCCGCGCCACCAGAAGGCTGGGTCGGCTGCACCCTAATCTGAGGGAGCCAGAAAGTGCGCGTCGCCGCCTCTACGATATGGTATAATTCGCTCCAAGGAACTCTACGCACCGCCCTTTCTGAAACTGGAGCTCCAGTTTGGAAAATTGTAACTATCACTTCTTTTTCTATGTTTGTAAAGGTTTGTGAACCAGACATTTTCGACACGCCCCAATGACAGTGCCGCGACGCCCCAGGGCGGACGGACGCATAGTTTGGGAAGCCCTGCCTTAGGGAATAAAGGCTATGTGTAAGTAGGTAAGTATTCTATCTAGATTATAATAACATCATAATCGCTCATGGATTTTTTTTCGCGTGTGGAAAATCTATCATGAACGCTATGCCGGACTCTTACGGACTATAAAGTCTATAAACCACACGTTCCCTACCTACTGACGACGGCTCGGAGCCCCAGGTGAGCCCTCGGAAGGACGTCCTCAGGAAAATGCTTATGGTTTATTGTCCAGTGTTCTGTCAACATTGAGCATGGTCAGTTCTAAAGCTTCCAAGCTCCGGAAAGAATGTTAAGCTGATGAACCCGGCTGTCAAAAATATGGTAGACGTTCAAAGTTAGCGTTAGCTGGCGTTCAACTTTGTGTGTTTACGTGGATGTAACACGCATTTGAGGGACTTGACACCCATAACACAAGTTAAATCTTAGCTTGGGTGTCAAGGGCGCAAAACCTATGTAACCATACAATTATTATGCTGTAAATTTTATTCTTTGTGGATACTGTGAAATTGTCATAGCAGGATTAAATTATTTATCTATTATTATTAAAGTTGGCAGCCTTACGAAGCTTAATATCTTTTTAAAAGCAGATATCTGTACTTTTGGTCTTCAACTACTACACCCCTCCTTCTTCCACCACGTCGGACAAAATATAACATTACACAAATATGTACTGTACAACACAATACAGGGTGTTTTTGATCATAATATATTAAAAATAAAAAATAAAATAATTCCAATAAGACAAAAATAACAGTCTATTTCTAATTAGAACAAGTCCGATTTTTTGCCTTTGATATATGCCAAATAATTCTAACTTTTCTAAGTTTGGGCCGTATGCTTGTCTGATATGCTTGTTGTGCTCTGTCTTTTCTTATCAAATAAGTATGCTAACTCAATCACAAACTTAATGTAAAAAATGTTTGATCTCGAGCAGAACTCGAACCTTCGTCTTCTGGTTTGCCGGACCAGACGCCCTAACCATTGGACCACTGAGACAGTCTCGATCATCACAATCTTTCACCTCATTACTCTTGTCCGGCAAACCAGAAGACGCTGTCGAACCTGCAAATCCTGCTCGAGAACATTTTTTTTTTTTTTTTTTTTTTTTTTTTTTTTCAAATTAAATTCTACGGAGGATGTCCAAGCATTTCCTGGCAGTGTCCAACCCTTCCAAATGCTTCAGATATAAAAGCGTAACTGACGTACAAAATTATTTTTGCATTTATATAAATTAGCAAGGATGTGGTAAGCATTCTTACAAAAATGTGTTAAATACTCATTCTATTTAAAAAATGTGGTGTAGAAACAAAAATTCTTTCAGTTACGGCTATTTGAACACTGTATTTTAAATTATATTTTTTATTAAACACCTCTTATTCTTTTTATTTTGGAAATTGTTAGTGTAGAAAGAACGTACCTACAGAACATGAATAGGTATATAATACTAGGTACCTACCGACTGCTACCTACCTAACGACTGTATTATCGTTCAAAAAACGACAGCTCAAAACTGAATATTTTTTTGAACATAATATAATTATTTTAAATGTTTCTAGTCATTTCTTTTTCTGCCGTGAATACTCAAAATAGTAGATTGTATAACTAGGGAGCAAAATAGTATTTTGACGGCGAGGGCGCTACTTTGAATCACGAGCGAAGCGAAGGATTCTAGAATCCTCTCTCTCGCTCTCGCTAAGCTCGGGATCCCAACATAGAATCCTGTGAGGGATTCAAAGTACAGGGAACCATAATTAAAATAATTTGCTCTCGAGTAATGTTCTCTACTTTTCATTCCCTTTCTATAAAAAAAAATACTTTGTACGACGTAGTTAGCGTCTAATTCCATCCCATATCCATTCAGGAGTTAATGCATTGTCACATTCCTAATTTGACGTAGAAGTCACTATATTTGCAGAATACAATAGGTAGGTACTCGAAGTTGACGAACGCGTCGAATGATCACTTACCGCCTGCTCATCATCAGGTGCCGGAATCACCTTAGTTCCGTCAGCAAGGATGCAGACCACGCTCATGTATCCGTTTTCGTAAATTTACTTCAGGACAAAACAAAACTCGAGCGATTATAGAGATTTTTCGTAACATTTGAATCGTCAACTTCGCTTGACGAAGTAGTACTGATTACTACTTTTACTACAAGAGCAGAGAGATAAATCGCGCTCTTTAGTTTTTTTTTTAGTAATCACAGGTCACCGCGGTTATGTGCAGCCAACACCTACCAGCCAGTAATTCATACAATTTGCGTTCGATTTCTAAGATATTTTTAAGTTCCAAATTCAAATCACTTTGCCGCCCGCTAAAAAGCTCTTAACAGAAAAGAGCTATTTTGTGCCCTGTTATCGAGGTCCAAAGCGATTCTTTTCGAATAGAAGGAATGAAAATATTATATTATTTTGATGATATCAGGTTGGAAGAATATGAATTTTATAGGAAGACCATTAAGTATTATGTAAGAAGGTATCTGCATAGATACCTACTAATGTTATAAAGCTGGAGAATTTGTTTATTGGTACACTACTGACCGACTCCCTCTCTCTCTCTCTCTCTTTCTTTCTCTCTCTCTCTCTCTCTCTCTTTTCTCTCGCTCTCTCTCTCTCTAAACCTCTGCCATGTATTTAGAAATTTAGAAATAGTTACAAAGTATTTAAGGACATTTATAGGTACTTAGGTAGGTACCTACTTATTGAAATATTATAACTATGGTCCGCGTCTCAGCCCGCGCTAGAGAGGTTTTCCTGTAGGACCTGTTTCTCACTGGCTTCCGGGATTAAAAGTAGATACCTAGATACTTATGTGTCTTTCGCAAGCTCGAATCTATCTCTGTACGAAATTTCAGCAGAATCAGATCAGTGGTTCATGCGTGAAAGCGTAAAGTTATCAGGGAGTTGAGATTTTGATAAGTACACTAGATAAATGTCGACGCCCGAGATAACCATCTTTACAATTGAACCACAGTGTAACTATTCTTATTTTACTATGATTGAAATTTCCATCAAGGATTCGCCACACACAGGTTTTTAGTATTATGCCTACCATTAAACAAATTCTAGACAGTTTGAATTATGTATCCTTAAGTGGCGATGTCGATGTCGTAATGTCACAGACACCGGTCTGACTGCATCGGAAGCCTCCAAGATTAATAAATAATAATATCCGAGTACTACAATCACGTGGCGCTTAACAAATGGTCGATTCGTGCTTTGCCACCGGTGCACTTGTCTCGATTCATAGATTATGAAAATCAGATACTACAAAATTGTTTATAAATTTTATTTTTATTTAGAAAAAAAAAGACATTTAGATACCGACGGTATTTAAAGTATAAGAGAGTACACGGCTAGCGCTTTTTCATGCAAAAGTAGTCCCTTCTTTGAAAGGTTCCGTACCAATAATCACTTAGTTGTCCGTCTGTCCGCACGTCCGTTTCGAATTTGAAACAGTTTAAAAAAATTCTTGACAGAGAGACGAAAATAGCTTTTCGTCTCTCTGTCAAGAATTTTTATGACGTGCACGCGTGAAGGATTGATCGAGCTGAAATTAATGCCATATATTAAGGTCTATTTCCCTGTATATTACCCTGATGCTGTAAAAAAATTGTCCTGTTTTCAGTGGTAAAACAGAGGAATATGAATAAAATCGATTTTGTTTAAATATTCAATAAATATTCGCATTTTCTTCGAAGCCTTTGTTCCCTCTTAATGCCTCCACTAAACCTCCATAATCTGGTTTACTTAAGTTTCCAGCCTGTTCTGGACACAGGATAAGATATCGCGTTATTGATTCATCTAAATTCTTGATTGCATGAAGAAACGTAGAAGTAAAATAGGTTTATGTTAATTCTTAAACAAAGCTTAAATCAACGTAGGTACAGTACCGGCAAACAACTTGAGTATCACGTGAGGTGGTGGGAGAAAGTTTGCGCATGTACACTTATGTGCAAAAATATTGTGTCATTGAAAAACGCATTTTTTTATTATTGGCATTTTATTGTGTTAGCTAATAACTTTATAGTTGGTGGTATAGCGAGAAAAGAGATCACAAAAACAAGGTCGTTGCTCAAGAAGTTTGCCGGTTACTGTACGTAAATTTTATAAGAAAACTCCACTAGATCGACGTTGTTTCTGTTCTGCAGCATTACCTACTCTTTGAGAGAACCCCCGCGATTCTCCGGCAGCTGTGTGTCTCGCCTGCTCAATACTATCATTAATATCGCCCATACTAAACATTAAATTGGTTTCTCCAAGAAGTATTCGCAGTCGCAGGCATGTAGCTGATTGTGATTTTTTATTTGATATATTTATTCTATAGCTACCTTCATATATAATATTTTACTTACCGTCTTTTTTAACATGTAGAAATATTGTCATACCAGACTCGAACCAACTAAAGTCATATAGTGTAACTCCACTGGTACTTAACTCCTCGAAAGGATGTCCCAATGGTCCTATGAATTTCGGCAGACTTTTACTACCACTACCATCCCTACTAATATTATAAATGCGAAAGTAACTCTGTCTGTCTATCTGTCTGTCTGTCTGTCTGTCTGTCTGTTACGCTTTCACGCCTAAACGTCTGGAGCGGTTGAGATGAAATTTGGCATAGGGATAGTTCGAGGCCCTAGAAAGGACATGGGCTACTTTTTATCCGACTGCGCTAAAGAAGGGGTAAGATTTTACGCGATAACGACTTCTACGCGGTTGAAGCCGCGGGGAAAAGCTAGTTCATTATAAAGTTATTATTATTTAATTCGTTAGAATTGCAGGTTATTCCACTTCTCGGAGTGTGAACAATCAAACAAACGCTATATTACCCTAATGGGTGGGCAGAGACATAATAAATATCCACACTTTATCAGTTGTATTGGTGGCGATGATTAGGTACCACATATTAACGGTTATCATCAGACAGCTGAATTTACTTGTGTAATTTAGTGTGCTGTGTCTATATTTAAAGTTACGTTACGTTAAATTAAAATAAAACTCCACGATAGCAAGGGTCATTTAACGTTGACTTTCAAAAATCTTTTTAATGGAGATCAAATTGTTCAACTATCGCAATATTTTTGATGAGTTCTATTTAAAAATGACATTAATCCTTGTGCAAACACCTATTTCCGATAGATACTCATATTATAGAGAGGAACCATTGCATCGAATAGGCTTCCAAACTGCTGTACCGATCGTAAAAATTCTTTCAATGTTAGGACGCTACATTATCCCCAGGTAACATAGGCTATACTTTATCACCGAATTCCCACTGGAACGGGAGCTACGCAAGTGTAGTGTACGCTGTTATAAATGACACAAACGAAGTTACTCGTATCTGCTAGTTAATTATTTGAATACCGGCTGACACTAGTAACTTTTTTTCGTTTTTGTCACGTAAGATAAATGAAAATGAAGGTAATATTGATCCTTATACAAATAAAATCCCTCTCCCTTATTTTATTTGGCTAAAGATAAATATTAATAATAATTTTTTTATCATTTTTATGTCAAAACACAACTGATTTACTTACTCCAACATTTATCTATTTTTAAACCTAAAGACTATAGAAAAATCTCCTAACCAATTACTTAGCGTCAACATAAATGAAACTTTTTATGCACACAGAGTAAAAAAAGCAGTAGGTGCATAAAGATACTTCCACTATTAATGCACTTACACTTTGCCTCGGGTGTGGTCTGGCCACCGGGAGTCAGCGCGTGCCTCAGTTTCCCCACTTCAACAAACATCCGGACACTCGTCACTGGGTGTAGCGGATTGAATTTTTTTTAGGTAAGTCCTGTTGTATGATTTCTATTGTACCATGATAGAAAGTTTTGAAGTTTTAGATTCTCCACTACCTTGGTTAATAGATTTGTACGGGTTTACATAAAGGGACTTGCTGTGAGCTTCCGGGGCCAAATCATGTCTTTTAAACGCAGTACACTGCTACCTGATGGTTGACGTGCGATACTGATGGCATAAGCATCACGCCGTAGAGAAACTTCCCAAAAAGAGGAGGAATTCCTCCCCAAATGCCTGGTTGACGTGCGATACTGATGGCATAGGCGTCGCGCCGTAGAGAAACTTCCCAAAAAGAGGAGTAATTTCTTCCCAAATGCCGAAATAAACATTCGTCGATCATGCAAACCATGTTGACTGCTCTGCTCACCCGGAAATAAAAAACTACCGCTTTCCTAAAACGAATTTACTTACTGAATTGACTCAGTAAGTAAATTCGTTTTAGCCTACTTAAAAACCTATTGTTATGTATTGATATTTATTTTCTTTTCATCTCTGGCTTCCTCTTACGCCCTCATCTCTTCTTTCAGTACCACCTTCTACCTTGCAAATCATTCTTACTGTTAGCTATTAGACAAGATTTTTTACTAGTCAAAGGACTAGTTATTTAGTAGAGACTCGTAGCCAGTCCTCAATGGGGCCCGAAATCTTCGAACCCAAGCTACCCTCACCTGTAAGTGATGCACCCGCTGAGCTCACAAACGGATAAGATAATGGCAAACTAAGAGAAGCGCAGTGAAATTAAACCCTATACAAACACATCTGGCCTATGTGGCTGGCTCTCAAAATGGTGGGATAGGCTGATTTGATGAAAGGTAACCATTACTATGGCCTAATACAGGGGTCGGCAAGGCGCGGCTCGCGAGCCGCATGCGGCTCTTTGGGTGTAGACCTGCGGCTCTTTAGTTGCATACATAATTATCATATTATTCATTTTCAAGAACATTATCACCCTTTCATTTTCAAAAATACCACAAAAGTCTTACTAGTTGTTAAACTAGCAAACTCGCCTAATGGTGGTGTGCTGCGCTTGAAAGCGTTATATGGAGCACCATTTTCTTTCTAATAGGATTCTGCTGCGATGTCCGCAGCGGGCCATAGCCCAGAGAATATAATATCATAAGAGACGGCATGTCTAATTCTGACAGTCCGTCGCGGAACCTACAGGAAGCAGTTCTGGCAGAAATCTACCGGCCCAATGCTTTGGTGCGTCAAAATGGCAAACAACCATCTTCGGAAGAGAATGAAAGCTGGCGTGTTAGAGCGCGCAATGATCTCATTCATAAATGGCGCACAGGCTAGAGCTCGGCGGTAAGCATTGAGCTCGTCTCGGCCATCTTATTTATTCTGAGGTCCTGGGTAGAAAAGCGGCACTGACATACCTACCACCTCACACAGCTCCTCACGGGGCACGGATATTTTAGTAAATACCTGTATGATGTGGCAGGCAGTGAGCCTGAGGCAACGTACCCACTGCGAGGACGGCGCCGTGGATAAAGCGCTGCACACCCTCGCTTTTTGTATGGAGTGGATTGGCGAGCGTACCGCTCTAAGAGTCCTAAATTGGCCCGGTCGCGTCGCTGTCTATTATAGTTTACGCTATGTTAGACAGCGGAGAAAATTGGTTCGGCTGTTGTTTTGTCGTCAACGGCAATGAGAAAAGCGCTGCGGGTGCCAGAGCGGGGTGGTCTAACACTTCCAGTATGCCAACATCGCACGCGTGGCCAACGATGGAAGCTTTATGGCAGCCGTGAGACTGACTAAGACGCACCCCTCGTGTTCAGGCGTCGCGGCAGTGAGGTTTCGGTGGGTAATATTTAGACCCCAGAGACGAGACTGTTGCAGATAGCAGTTGTACGCTTGCCTTCCTTCCTTCCTTGTTGTAATTTAAAATCGTCATTTTTGGCTCTTCCGACTCAAAAGGTTGCCGGACCCCTGGCCTAATAGACAAATAATTTAAGCAATTTAATATGCCACCAAAATAAATCACTCCCCTTTCCTCAATAGCGTACATCACCGGTGGCCCGGCCACCAACTAAGCACGTGCCCAAGTTTGCCCACTTCTAACCACTCGAGCAAAACTTCCGCAACAATACCGAGTGTTGCGGCCACCACCAGCTGCACACGCGCTCTCAATGACGTCATTGTTGCGTCGAGTGTTTGTTGTCGATACCGGTGGTCTGATACAGTACCTTGATTGCCACTTAATGACTTGCTTGTAATAATACTCAATTGAATTCTTTAGTCATTGTTAGGGCCGTTTACCTATGCTTGTAAAATATCGATTTTGCCATACATACCTACATCATATTTTACTAGTTGTATTAAATTTACTAGTTATGAATCCAACATGCCTTTCAAAGCACCTTTGTAAGTCTACCTAAGTAAATGTCACAAACTGTTACCAATATCAGGCCTAATAGTTGCATAAAATACCTAACGCAATGGGTTTCGGACGCAACCCATTATAGAGCTTGGAAAACTTTTATCACTTACTGTAGCGCTGGTCCAGTGAAACATGAGTTTGCTTAGCTATATAGGATAGGATTTGATCCCTTAGAGATACCACGAGCTCGCTCCATCGCTCGTTGTCCAACTTTAAAGGCATGGTATGGACAGGCCTCACCGTAAGTGTCCACGTCTCGACCCCTTAACAGTTACCCTATGACTACGTCGCCATAAAGGTATCTCTTATTTTCTCTCTTTTGCAATTTAATTTCTTCAAAGTATCTATAATACCTCTCTCTTATTCTCTCTATCACACAATTTAACCTCTGCACATTCCACAACTAATTATTTCACTAGATCACAATCTTCCACATAATAGTTAATACGATGTTTTATCTACGACAAAACAGAGTTCATCACGTTGATGTTAAAATAAAATTTTGCCAGTTATGTCTTTGTAAATAAGCTAGGGAGGATCGTTTGAAGCGGGTAGGTACAAAAGGGTCTGGGGTGGTTCAGACACGGTCAGATCCTATCGGCGTGTCCAAACTGCCACAGACAGATAACTGCGCATGTGAGGGTTGAATTTTAATACACCTTCTATTAGTTGTGGTACAAATTAATTGAAAGTTATTTTATGTTATGACTTCTGTGTGTGATAGTGGATACAGGGTCTACGGTCTACCGTTGGGAGGTTTAACTTTTTATGTACAAAGTAATTGGTATGATATGGTTTTGTTGTTGAATTAAATAGGTAAGTATTGGTCTATGCATAAACGCCTATAAATAGAGGTGCTCTTTTAGACGGAACAAACTTTGTTATTTAGGACGTTATAAAACGGATGTTACAAGTTATTAGTAAGTCGATTCTTTATGGTTATCTGAATATTATTGAGTCTTATTTTCGAATCATTACTTACTTTTCTATATTTCGGTAACCTAAGTATATTGATGGCTTTTTATAAGTTTACTCATGACGTTGGCTATTATAATATGGGTACCTAGATAAAGTATTAAACTAAAAAGAGTCAACTCGTGACCACGAATTCTAAACTAAATGAGGTAAAAATATTTTCTTTTTTCTTTTGTATCAGGTTTCTTTTTTCTTTTTATTACTGATTGAACAGCAGCTGAATCAATTGGTACCTTACCTAGTGTCTGTAGCCGGTCTTCTCTCGTTTTCCATAAATTCATTTGCACTATTATTGTTTGTCATAATCATCCCCGATCATAATATTTACTTGCACTATTATCATTTATACTAATAACGTTTGCCTTAACAACTCAACAGTCATAACTTTTATTTGCCATAAAATGGCTTTCTATAACAACGTATATCATAATAATTAGTTTCCATAAGTAAAACATGTCGAAATTTGATATAATTATGAAAATAATGCATAATATTGTAAGGTCAAAATTAATTATCGTTAACACCCCGACTCAGTGCAATCCGATTCGGATAGGTTAGGTTAGAAGACTAAGGCGGGCGCGAAGCGAAGCGGAGCTCCCGCCTTAGTTTTCGTGGTTTTTTTTAAACCACCCAGAAGTAGCAGCCGCTAAGCGGCGGCGTTCCGTCGAGCTTAATTAGCTAGAGACGCCATATGAGGTTTAGTTTTAGGTTTAATTGTTAAAAAAATCTGTGTCGTATAAATTATCTTTATTTATACATATTATGGTGAATAAAAGTTATGGAAAATGGCATTATTA
Organism: Miltochrista miniata; assembly: GCA_933228765.1. Lineage (NCBI taxonomy): Eukaryota > Metazoa > Arthropoda > Insecta > Lepidoptera > Erebidae > Miltochrista > Miltochrista miniata. Next base: position 30,321,852 of record OW121752.1, on the reverse strand, counting down.
AAAACGAAAATTATGGCAAATACATTTATGGATTTAAATTATTATGACACTTGATCGATTATGATATGACCAATGGTATTATTGAAAGTCATTTTATGTCATTTCACGAATATGGCAACTGAAGCGTTATATCTAATGAAATTATGGCAAATACCAGTATGGCATATGAAATAATGGCATTTTAAATTATAGCAAACATTAGTTAACCTCTGTAGCCTGCTGATTTATATTCTTTCATATTAGAGTTTATCAAGCATATTCTTGAATGAATTCACAGTATGTGGGGAGTCGTCACTCCAAAAAGTGTTTATGGAAGTTTATTATGGAACAGCTCGTCCGTAACTTACTAACTTTGAGTAAAATAAATTTTATTTTCAGTTCATTATGTGAAGATAATATTGATCTAGGAGCTCTCTCTCTAAAAAAATGTATTGAAGTTTATTGTGACAACAGCTGGTCCGTAACTTTCGGTGGTAGCCTCTAAGACGGGTATTGGGTATTATCATTTCACAAAAATAGTCTGAACAACCCCTCTAATGCTCATTCTAGTTCATAAACGTCACAATCAAATCCCCACTTTTTTACGCCCGAATATGATACAGTTCACTCTGCCTTATATTTCTCTACTACGATACGAGTATGAGAAAAATAAATGAGCACGTCTCTAAAAATTTTCCAAGAAACAGTACCTAAGTACCAAACTATTTCTGTAGATTTTTTTTTCCGGGAGAGAAAATCCTACACGGATGCTATGCCGGACTCCTACTGACTAAAAAAAAACTCGCATATCCTGCCCGACAGCCTACGGTTGGGAGACCCGGGTAAGCCGTCGTCGTAAAGATACCCCAGGACTCTCAAATATATTAGAAACGTATTTTTCAGGAGTACAACATACCTATATCAATTTCATTCCCATAACATACTCTTTTTTTACAATTTTAGTGTAAAAATGCTTGACCAGAGTGCCTCAATATTAGCGTTCAAATTTCTTAGTTGCGGTATATTTTGCTTCACATTTCATGGTCCAATTTCAAAAGTCATTGAATTACTGCTTTGTTCGATGTGCGAAACATGTACCAACGTTTCGCTTTCCTTTTTGAACAAAACAGACTAAATTCATTTTTATAAAATTTATTTTATGAAATCACAGAATAACTTAAACTTAAATTTAAATAAAGGATACATTTATTGTTAATAATTACAGAGAAACATAAATTAAATAAAAAATTTAAATTAAATCCAAAAGAGAAACTTTGATTGCAGTGCTCAAAGCAATAGTCATGGACATGTGTTATTTATTTTTTTAAATTTACCAAATATGTACCTTGCCTTTGCTACCCATGCCTAACTGTTCATCTGCAATTTAACTGGAGCAACGGATCATACAAGATTCTGTGCACTTAAAGAAAGTGGAAAAAGACTAGCGTCGTAAACTACTAACTGATTAAATATGGAGTAGTGTATCCAGAATATCTTTGATTCCTTTCATTCCAAATCATACTTAAATCTGTTTAGCTGATTTAGTGTAAAGAAGATACAATGCAAACATTCAGACACGCATATTTTACGTATTGAGTAAGGGGATAAGAAGATATCCCATAAATTACATTTCATTTGTGCATAAATTTACTCCACTGCATCCTTTATTACTTAATAATTGACTTGATGAAAAAAATTTGTTAGTTCTAAAATAAATTGCATTAAAAACATTAAAGTCATTAAACATAAAAAAGCTACAAAACAATTTCAAAATTTACAGTGAAAAATGTACGGGAAGGCATCGGGTCGATACTGAAAGCCCCCTCGTCCCGCAGGTGCGACGAGATAATCCAAGATGGCCGCCGAGATAGGACGTGACGTCACAGCGCAGTGTTCAACCCCGCGCGTCGCCCCCGGCGCATCCTCGAAGCCTCTCGCCACCCTCCTTAGATCCTTTCAGAAATCCGCCGTGTACCGTCAGCATGCAATTGAACATCTTCATTAATCTTAATATTATACTTTTTTTGGAATTCTCTACGTAAGGACTACGATGCGTGCAAAACATCTGTAAAAGTAAATGCTTTATCGAAAAGTTCCGAAAAGTCGTCTCTGGTGTTGCATTCGTCCATAGGCTACATTTACCGTAGGGCCGTGAACTTCTCTGCCACTTTAATGGTATAAAAAATAGTAGGTGTTAAGCGTGAGTAGACATTGTATAAAAAGACTATTCTATTTCCATTCGAATTCTTAATACCGGGACTCCTGGAGTAAGCCAGTAAGTACCTACCTAAAAAGCAACAAATAAAACCAAAAAAGGATACCGTTATAGAGCGGATTTTTACACGACTGCCAAGGAGGGTAATTTTTTTAGGGTTCTGTATCCAAAGGGTAAAAGCGGGACCTTATTACTGAGTTCTCGATGCCCACCTGTCTATTAGTCTGTCCCTCACGATGATCTAACTCAGTAACTGTGTTAGCTAAAGAGCTTAAATTTTAACAGATGATGTATTTCTGTTGCAAATATATACTCATACACAACACATACACAACAGTGCCGCCTGATGGAAAGCCATAGCGACGTCTAGCAAATTAGAGTCCTCTCACAGTCCAGAGATGACAGCAAATCCAGAGAGAAACATGTGCCCTGTCAGAGCGTTTTAAGTTTGGTTCGACAGAGAAACGATCTTTTGTATTGCTCAGCTCTGACGAAGTTTTAGAACTCGGTAAAGTCCTAGAAGTCAGGTCAGTGTCAGTCTTTAAACCCGCACAAATTTTAATCAAAGACAATATCTTTAAAATTAGTAGATTTTAGTCAGTTTTAGTAATTCTCTATCTCAGTTTATATCTTGACTAGATACTGTACCTACATACAGAACAGCCGGTACCTAAACTTGAATATTGTATGATAAAGGAAATGTGCTGACAACAAAACCATAGTAATTTTAATAATAAATTAAGTACAAACTATTCCCAAAATGGCGGAAACTAATATAATTCATATCCAGTATCTAGATTCTAACAGGTTCTACATATGTCTAGCTAACCTAATAATAATACGTAATAACGGTTTTGCATTATGTTTTACAGGGTTAAGATTGTTACTACGATATAAATCTATACAATTATATATGTATACAAAATAAAGCGGTTAATGCACCAACATACATATAATCATGCGTACTGCTCGTTCGCTCTAACTTTGCCGCTCGGCTCCTTACTAAAGTCGATTTTTTAATTAGACGAAGTAAATTGACAGCAACTAATGTCACTTCTTCATACAATGTTGCGTATTTTCTATGACGAAGTGACATTAGCTACTGTCAATTTACTTCGTCTAATTAACAATTCGGGTATACGCCTCTACGCCAGCGGCAAAGTTAGAGCGAACGGGTAGTATACCTATTCCTCTGAGAGCGGCAGAGGTGAACTTTGCTGGTAGGTTCGGTCCTACGTTATATCGGGCAATAGCCTAATACCGTCACTGGGCAATTATATGGGAGAAATTCTATAACCATTCCGTAACCGCAACTGAAATTCCAACCAGCAAAACAGATCTAAAACCACAAATAAAATCTCTGCAGTCCTAGCTTGAGTTTCTTGCCAGTTCTTCTCAGATGGGTCGCGTTCTCAACTGGTGGTAGAATTTTTGATTTATATTCTGGACGTTTTACAGGTGCATCTGTATATGCCTATGTGAAATACATTTATTTTCTTTCTTTCTTTTTTCTTTTAGCATATCAATCAAATCAGCCAATGCAAAGCGTAGGTCTCTCTTAATTTACGCCACAACACATGGTTCTGCGCCTTCCGCATCCAGTCTGCAACCTTTTCCAGGTCGTGAGTCCATCTGGCAGGTGGATGTCCTACCCTACATTAGCCGAGCATATTAATTTGACAAATACATAGTCCCTAATTATTTTACTTTTAATTAGGTACCTACCTAATATTTTCAAAAGTCCCTTTACAAAGGATACCGATATCTACCCACATTCAGAAAGATATTTGAACATTTCCGTGTTATAACTGGGATTGGAAATTGTTACGGGTGAAGCCGTAGAACATTGGCTAGTATATAGACATAATATCAGCAAATAAATTACATTATGTCTAGGTTTCATCTAGGCTTATAATTTTTTTAAGCTATTGCATAGCTTCTATCGCGGGCCTTGCGTGGAGACCGAATCCAGAAATTGTGTCACGAAAACGAGTCACACTCTCGGCTACCTTCGGCCACGTTCGTGTATCTAGTCTAGCAATTCATATTTTTTTTGTTTACGTCAATTATGAACTCTGCAGTCGTTATATATTATTATTATTATGTCAAATAATCCAAAAATTGATGCTTGTACCCAGAATCGATCTTGCGCCTTCTGCGTACCGATCCGCGTCTTAACCACTCGACCAAAGTTGAATTAAGAGTGTTGGTCGAATTTAGAGTTCTTAATGTGAAATGACAATTTCGATGCTGTCAATTACATTAGTTGCTGTCAATTTACTTCGTCTAAATAAAAATTCGACTATAGGTGTATAGGTATTCATCATCTATGTACAACAGTGAACTGTACTCGTATAATTTGTGTAAAAAGTGTTTTAAATATAAGTAAACAAAGTGCATTTATTAATGTAGAAAGTCACGAAAAATAGTGAAAGAAAATGAGTGAGTACTCTATATACATACATTTTATTATTATTATCACCAATGCAGTATCATTTTTTGTTTTGTTAATTTATATATAATACTGCTATAAAGATAACCAAACCCGGCAGTACGTTCCCATGGGAAGCGGGAAGAAAATTTTACGCTGACGTAGCCGCGAGCGCCATCTATCCCATACCTATGTACTTTAAACGTGTCATAAAAGTCACAACAATACCATACATGCATATTTCAAAGAATGTCTATTATTACCATAAAATTTGTAAAAATAGTTTTTAAGTAGAAAGAAGAAACCTATTGTTTTATCTTTTAACTAGCTGACCCTCGCAACTTTGTTTACGTCACACAAGGTCTATGAAATTAGAGGTATTTATTAATCATACTCATCAAGTAGCGTGTAAATCTGCCCTGTATGCTATATCAAAATAGAGCTTAATGGTTAAAACTATTCCTCAGTATAGAATTTTCCTCAGTATAAACAATTTACATACAAACACCGGCGTGTTAGAATTTTATTACATGTATCAATGTAGTAGACGTAACGTGTATAAAATGACATCAATCAAATGTCATCAATATTCTGAAAAAGAAATTAAAAATAGAGTTCACAAACTCTTTTGAAAATACATACTGTACCTACCTTAGAGGATCGTTATGAAGATAACAGGATAGTTAACAACCATCCATAGAAAATGGATGGTATAATGCTGAATGCCGCAAAGAACAATCGGCGCGGCATAGAATGGGGCCTATACTGATATCCTGGAGGATATTAATGATGCCGATGTCCTGTGCCTGCTGAGGCACACACACGCCGTCATGCATGTCTGCAGGACAACGTGCAGGACAACGAGCAGGATGAGGCAGCGAATGGCTGGACTGAAATTAAAATCGACAGACGCAAGAGATGTGGTGGAGGCACTAATTCACGTACCTCGGGAGTGTCGTGTCAGAAACTGATGGAATAGAAGAGTACCCTACATCATTTCGAGTCTCGCCAAGGCCAGAATAACCTTTACACAGCTGCGCCCCGTAGGCAGTTGCGAAAATAGACACGAAGAGTGAAACTCAAAACAAAGTAAACGTTAAAACTGTACTGCTAACTGCTATACGGATGCGAGACATGGAAGGTCACTAAAGTAAAGACATTTCGCACCAGCTACCATCTATAAGTCTTCGTCAAACGCTGCCTCCAATGGATCCTCGGTACATATGGGCCCGAGAACATCACGAACGTAAGACTATTGGAACGCTGCAGTGAGACCCCAACAGATCAAACGTCGGAAGTGTAGCTGCTGCGCTGGATTGGACACACGCTGCAAAGGGACCATGAATCACATCATACCAAGGCAAGCCTTACTGAAACTACTGGTAGGCTTTCAAAAACTGTTCGATAGTAAGTAGGTACATTTATTGATAGTGGCTATAGGCTACATAACATAATGCGAAGATTAATAGGAGTGGTGCAGCAATGAGGAATGTTTCGAAAACGGAAAACATTTAATCGTTATAAGAGTATCCGTTGCGCCTCTGCGTAAATGGTTGAAGTTACATAAAAATAATTTATTACAAAATAATTGTTCTTCTTAAAAAGTTCTAAAACAAAATTCCAAAAGCCCAAAAAGGTAAAATCAGAGTACCGCAGAAAATATTATTAAATGATATATTAAAATTATAATTTGTAAAGCTAATACATGACACCACGTAATACCATAGAACACACTAGTGACAGCAGTTCGTTCCTTGATATAAAAATATAAAAACTTATACGTATTTATGTGGCCAGCGTTATATTTCAACAGAACATAGGCCTTAAAATCTTTCTTCTTACTAATATGTATTATAAATGCGAAAGTTTGTGAGTGTGGATGTTTGTTACTCTTTCACGCTCAAACCGCTGAACGGATCGGGCTGAAATTTGGTACGGAGATACATTATAGTCTGGAATAACACATAGGCTACCTTTTATCCCGGGAATAACTTCCCGCGGTAACAAATTTTACGCAGGCGAAGCTGCGGGCATCAGCTAGTATTCTTATATAGAAATAATTATACTAGCATAGTTGGTAAAAAATGCTATGTAATAGCTTTACCGCGGCAGTCCCCGAGTGCCACACGTCTTTTTTTTTTACTTGCCAGATTAGAATCTGAATAGTACCCAGGAAACTACCTAGTGTTATCAGATATCTTATTGCATGAATTAGGTACCAAATGGCGACAGTCGTGTTTACAACACATAAACAACTTTTTTTATATTCCTTAGTGACCTAACATGCTAAGAATATTTGATGATAACAGGATATATTGAAACATTAGCTATGCGCAGTGCCTTCAACTGTGAAATAAACCCTCACAAACATCCTGTCTGGCGCTTATTTTATAACGTCTAATTACTTATCTAGTTATGTGCTGAATTTGTAAGTCAGAGTCCGAACAAGTTTATTTTATTAAGTTTTATTTCGTTTATATTGGGGTTCTATCGACACCTGCAAGTGGTGCATCTGCTGAAAAAATACTAGGGCCAGATGACACAATGTAAAAACCAGCCAAGTACGAGACGAAACCGCGCACGGAGGGTTCCGTACAATAAAATGTATTTAGCATGAGACATCCCCATAAATATTATTGTTTACAATTTTTGTACTTTTTTTGTTGTTATAGCGGCAACCGAAATAGTACCTACCTATTCATCATCTGTGAAAATTTAAAATGTCTAGCTATAACGATTTATGATGAGATATAGCCTGATGGCAGACAGATAAACCGACAGTAAAAATGTAAAAAAAAAAGTTTAATTTTAATATTTAGTTAGCCAAAATGCCACCGCTCTCCTAATGGCAACGTCTACTCATAGTTCAGAATTGGGGCCCACTCAGTCCAAGAAGACACAAGACTTCGTAAGACTGCCTCTGTGGCGCTGGAGGTCCTGAGTTCGATTCCCGGGTCGGTCTAAATATTTGTGTAAACCACAAATGTTTGTTTCAGAGTTTGGGTGTTTTCTATGTATAATATGTATGTATTTAGAAATCTATAAGTATGTCTATCAGTTGTCTAGATCCCATAGCACAAGCTTATAGCTTAGTTTGGACTAGATGATGTTGTGTGAGAATGTCCAACAATATAATGCACACGATGAAAATGTAGAATGCAGTTAGACATAGAATCTGCCCGCCTTTGTAAAGCGAGCACTTCACGATTTAACGGCTTGTTCTGCCAACGCTACAGGGGGCGGCAGGCGCTATGTGCTCTCAGATATATAACGGGTTATCTCCGCAGTCGGAGCTCTATCTAAATCTGTACTATCGCAACACGCCGCCGAATAATTATTACTAAGTACATGTGGATACAACAATTATTATATGTGAATATGTTAACCCAGGAATTACAATATTTGTTTCTCTATATTAAAGCTCTATGTCTTTGACAAAGAGAAAACTCGAAAGAAAATATTATACCAACCCGTATGGTCAGCGAGGTAATAAACCAAAAAATTAAATAGGTAACTAATCTTACTAATATTACAAATGCGAAAGTTTGTGAGTTTGGATGAATGTTTTGTGAATTTGGATGAATGTTTTGTGAGTTTGGATGAATGTTTTGTGAGTTTGGATGAAATTTGGGACAAGGATAAATTATTGTCTGAATAACACGCAGATTACTTTTAATCCCAGGAATAAGTTTCTTTGGAAACGGTAGGTGGAGCCGCGGGCGTCATCTAGTAATGTTATAACTAGATTGTAAAGCTTGTACCACAGTATAAATATATGTTTAACCCAAGTTTTCAAATAGAGTTTGTATACATGTATGTTTTATAGCCTGGAAATGTAAATTGTTGCAATGAAACCCTAAATTAACTAGATTGTAAAGCTTGTACCTACCCAAACCCAAGTTTTCAAATAGAGTTTTCAAATAGAGTTTTCAAATAGAGTTCAAATAGAGTTTGTATACATGTGGATACCTTGTGTGGATACCAGTCAATGCTGTAGCTATCTGCAGGATGATAGCATAAAATGGACAGATATTGGACATGGACCTTATAAGGAAAATCTTATTCTCAATTCGCGTACCAAGAAAAAATTAGAGTATTTTGTCCCGCTGACGTCAGTTCTATTGAACCATTTGGGAGTAACCCAGTACGTATAGATACAATACGATATGAATACGTTAACCCCTGAACCCCTGATCCTCTGAACCCTTCATACAATATTTTGTTTCTCAAGATTGACGTCAGCTCTTGAAGCCTTCACACACAATAAGTTGCTTTTCAATGGTGGTGGGTTATTTTTGGCTTATTGGAATAACAATGGCATATTTTCCGGATGGATTTATTTCGTAAAAGTACTAAAATAACCAACTTGTTGATTCTGTACCTTTGAACTATAGGAGTTTCTTTATCTTGGCTTCTTTTGTTAGGCAATGACAAACACTAGGTACTTGGATTGTGTTGTTTGATTGACAAGAAGCAGAAGCAGAAGCAGTTATTCCTTGTCTTTAATTTTCGGGAATGTTACGACTCTCCCTCAAATTTCTGGGCCCAATTACGTAAGGGCAGGTGTAAGCTGTACGTTGGCCTTTAACAAAACTAAATATTAAATTTTAAAAAGAAGGAACAAGAATAATAAATACTATTTTATTTTGGTCAACAGGGCCTGGAATCTGGAGACTTAGTAACTCTACAACATTTGTGTAGAGCACGTAACAGAAAAATTTTGTCACTTAATTATTAAGAAAAAAGACCAAAACTTCATGAAACTAAAAAATATCTGTAATAAGCATCGAAAAATGCTTGAAGAAGAAAAGAAGGTCACAGTTATTTTTTAAATTGGTCTTGAACGTAGAACAACACAATAGGTATGTAAAACGTTGGTCTTACTTTTATGAATAGATTAATGATTAGATTATTTTACTAAGGTGCTAAACTATCAGCGGGGGATATTTTTACGAGCAACACAACAAGACCGACGTGATCGTCTGCTTCCTAAATTGGCAACGCATTGGCGACCAACCATGACTATATCTATTCATCTAAGTATACCTAGCTGAAAAATATGTATTTTAAGAAAAGATAAGTATGCAACTAACCTTTCGAGCCACAAGGACATCCTAAGATTCTTTTTTATTACTCAGCGCAGAAGCTAAACGTTTTCTTTCTCGTTCTAAGTGAGGGTTTGCACATACTACCCGTTCGCTCTAACTTTGCCGCTGGCGTAGAGGCGTATTCCTGAATTGTTAACTAGACGAAGTAAATTGACAGTAGCTAATGTCACTTCGTCATAGAAAATACGCAACATTGTATGAAGAAGTGACATTAGTTGCTGTCAATTTACTTCGTCTAGCCGAGCGGCAAAGTTAGAGCGAACGAGCAGTAAACGCGATTTTTTGCTGTTCTTTATACGAAACCCACCGTGCGCGAGCCCGACTCGCACTTGACCGCTTTTTTAACGAAAATTTCACTAACAGATGATGAAAGTAGCCACATTTCAAGTTTAAATGGAGAAAATAGCGGCGTTTTCCCTGAAAGAAAACGCATATTAAAATACTTACCTAATTCGAAGCTTATATAATGAGGAGATAGGCATATCCGTTACCCGTAGGCTTATCTTACTCATGTTTGATGACGTATTTCCGTCGACTCACCAGCAGATGGCGCCACCTGTGAACTTATAAAAGAACATGGCGTCCACTTTGTCCTTATTGGCTTTTATTCACCAGGCAGATTTAAAAAGTAAGCTTCGAATTAGGTAAGTATTTTAATATGCGTTTTCTTTCAGGGAAAACGCCGCTATTAAAAGTACTTGACCGTAATTCGAAGCTTATATAATGAGAAATGTTTGTTTTCGCCTGGTGAGTGACGGAAACGCCAATGTGATTCTAATTTATTTTTAGGAAAATAATATTATACAATGTTGTATGTATGGTATCTAGATTTATAATCTTTACCATCTTGAACAACTTCATATGTAATCTTAAACAGACTAAATAAGGAATCTTATTTAAGGAGTAGTAAGTATTCCTTCTATTGACAGGATTAAATAATTGCGAATTATTATTATACTTGATTGGTGGTAGTAGCTGACATTATTACTCGACGATAAAAATTTTTGAAATCCATCGTCAATTACCTCGTGTTAAGGATTATTTTGATCTTACCACCACCACCAATTCTTAGAAGCTGCTGTTGACCGGGTAGTGCCGGGGCTAGAATAGTTGGAGAACCTCTAACAGTCATAAATAAACTATTAGACTGTATAGTCTCATATCGGATACTCTGATATCCTAATTTCTATCTAGAATAAAGGATTCAATTGATTAGTCGTAGGTGTTATCTTTGTTTACACAAGTTTTCCAACCAGATTGTCTGAAATGAAAATGATCAGTTTCGGACTCTTGATTCGGGCCTAAAAGTAGTACCTATGACGTGAGTTAATACAATCGAGCAAAGTTAGATCGTGGTTGCGGCGACCTAAGCATAAAATCACTATGACGAGAAACCTGAAAAATGTTCTCTTTGTATCAATACTTGGTAATATTGAACTAAGTCATCAATTCCAATATCAATGAATATGTGACTTAACTTTCTTTACATTTTTTAAAAAAATCGACCAAGATAATATGTTTAACCAAAACATGCGAACTATGTAAAGTTGACTAACGGTTTCTATATTATCAAGAACAGCAACAACAGATTTATGTAACAGAATCGTATTATATAATAACCATGAATAAAATGCAAGTCGGTTAAAACTGTAAAATTTATAAGTATCTTGAAAGGTAGGTCTCAAGGAGCTCAATAGTAAAAGTTTTTGATTTAATATCTGTTATTTACCTCTTCGCCCCCCCCCCCCCCCTACATTTCCACAGATTCTCTATGTGAGGTGGTGGGAGACCTGTCGAGGTGTTTAGTAGAAGGAAAGAAATAATGTTTATTAGGTTCTTTTGCAGGTTCTGCAGAACGAATGGAGCTTACAGAGCTCTCGCTTTGAGATCTGCCCTCTATTATTACCTTGTGCCATCGCGACACCACAAACACTCCTGTTAACCGATTAAGGTGTGACAGCATCTTGGGTATTAAAATGGTAGTGAAAGTAATATCCACACATTACAAACAGGCCTATCATGTGTAGTGTTCTCCATTTCATAATAGGAATATTGTTTGTAGGCAATCTTGCCTTAGTGGTGTTTGAAGCAGGATGCTCCCAAAAAATACCCGGAGGAGCTGATACATATGGTATCGGCTCGGAATGCAGTGTATGGTGAAGTCAATTTGATGTCGGACCATTACACGCAAGAGGACGAGTTAAGTTCGTCAAGGCAATTGATTTGGTCTCGTCCCTCTGGGGGGATGGACTATAACTGCTATGAAAGAGTACAGACTGTAACACAGTACCGGTATATGATTTCGAATCATGTGTAAGATTATCAACATCTCTATTGATGCAGTGCAATCTTTGTTATTCTAGGCCCTCGAGCCTGTTAGAGAAATGTTTTCTAGCTGGGCTCCCAAGCGAAATCTGACGCGTCGGTGGTAAGAAAGCATCTCGCATGGAAAGCTTGTAAAATTGTCGAGAACCGGTAATTGCGGACCCACTATTGGAGTTCCACTTGTACCACTCCGTGCACTACTATTTTCTTCAGTGGGTTGTCGGTTAGGGGATTGACCGAATGTGACGCTGAGGTAAAGCTACCTCTAGGCACTGCGAAAGTGGTAAAAATTCAAAAGACCCACCAAGTTTGAATTTTCTTTAAAAGAACTAAGTTTCTTTGATTTGGAATTAAATAAATCTTCCTTTTATGTCTAATATCTTTTCTTTTGGTATTGGACTTTCAGGTAGTTCTATGTCTATCGCATAACGATATGAGAGGTTTCTTTGGGAACCTATTATTGTTTTCTCCCAATTGTCTAACCATCCCTGGGTTTGAAGAGTTTTCAAGGCTATTTGTACGTGTTTGTGAAGAGTAACAGGATTTTGATGCGCAAAATGAGATTTTGTGTAGGTAGACGAGTATTTGAATACTCTTATTCTATAGAAATCGAGGCACCCAGATGGTGAGAAACGAAAATGTTTTGGGTGCGGCTTACCCGAGCGGAAGACAAGAATGTGCTCTGAGAAAGAATAATGTACACTACGTCAGCTTTATCATGAAAATAAGCTTGACTGAGATGTATTTTGCACATCCAATCTCGTGGTTGGAGGAAATCTGGTAAACGGAACATGCTGAAAGATAGAATTATTCTGGCTTCACAAAGGCGTACAATGTCCTAAAACTGAATTCTGGGCGGATGACCCATCGCTATTTGAAGTTAGGAAAAGTGGAGAAACCAAACTTGGTGACAAAGGACTAGTTTTAGAGTGCCTTGAGCATTCATCTTTTGAACCATTGCACAATGTGGTCATTTCAGTTAAAAAGGAAACCTGTATGGATTCTTAAGTATTTAAAGCAAATAGTATTCCACCTTAGTCAAGTTTTCCATAGCATTTTAACATAAAGTGAAAATTTACAACTTTGTCAGGACGGGACTTGAACAGAGTTCGGTGTAAATTTAAATGTGGGAAGGCTATCAGTTTTGAGCAGGATTCGAACCTGCGTCCTCTCGAATACCGTGCAGGACGGATTGGAGTTTCTGGATAAAGGGAATGCGGTACCCTTTTATAAATTTAAAACTTTTTGGTACTCTCGTTCCTTACCAACGTATTTTGTACAGAGTTAACTGACCGACATAGAATGACAGGGTCATATCATTTAGTGTTTCCTTTGCTGGTGTGGGCAGAGGATGTTAGACCTCTCCTCGTCTCTTTGAGAGCCTCGAGCTCGGAAATTTCGTAATTGAAGGGACATCCTTGCATGGTTACTTAGTATGTTATCGTACGCCTGGTTACTATCGTATATTACAATTATTATAGATACACAATATTGTACATACCCCTCGAGGGTGGTTACTGGTTAGTGTTTCCTTTGCTGGTATGGGCAGGGGATGTTAAACTTCTCAGTCTCTTTGAGAGCCTAAAGCTCAGAAATTTCTTGATTGAAGGGACATTTACTGTCGTATGCCCAATTATTATGGATATTGTACTCACCCCTCGAGAGTGGTAACTGTAATACAGGCCTAAAAAGGCTCTTGGTACAATGGAATCTGGACTCCATTCGATGGAGATCTGATCTTGACGCCTGATCCTCTCGAAGGCTGGCGTAATGATTTGGATGAACTTTTTTCGGGGTCATCCTTTTTGGAGACCGAAGACCAAAATGCATGCCTTCCCGAGTGCCGTTGAAAAGGCTTCAGCCTCGAAAATGTATGTGTTTGAAGACGATATTTCATCAAGGTTCATTTTTAAGAATTGGGTCTTTGACAATTCTGAGAATAATATATGAAATCAAATCTATGGCCGCAAGCCATTTGTAATAAATTGATAAAAGATTTATGGAAATCCTATTATTAAAGTAGGTCTTCAATTTTGTCATAAATATTTTCGAAGAAACTTAAGTTTTTCAAAAGATTCTCTTTGTTTAAAAATACAAAAGGTTTTGGCAGCAAAAGCCTTTTGGCAGAAAGAACCTTGTCAGCTTTTTCAAAATGTAGCAGGGATTCGAATTGTCGGATCTCCCCGTTTTTGTTTAGGTTGACGAACCCAGGACTATGATTTCACAATAGTGGGTATCAGCATATTATCTTATCAAGGCAATTTGTCGCCAAAACGTGTCTATCAACCTCTTAGGTTATACTGTGTCTTAGGATCTTGGGTAACCGAAATCTCTTTTAATGCTGTCCCTATATAAAATACGAAGCAAGGATGATTGTTTCTATCATCCTCGTAATTTAACCTCTGATCTGTGAGGAAATTTACACTTGGTCAGGACCAGTGTTAGGTAATAAGAAATAACTCACCTATTTCCATCATCCTTATCTGGTTTAGTGGAAGTCGGCTTCTTTTACTCCACTTACGACAATGCACGTGGTGTCGCGATCGCCCTTATTTGAAGTTCGAGCTAAATGAGCTGGAACTGTAGCTATTTGACGTACCTAATACAGTAACTGGAGCTCAGAGCGCGCTTCTGAAATACTCCACTTGGAATTAGCTCACTTTCTAAGGATGGAGGATTCATTTCTATCAAGAAACCAAACTAAAAGAAATAGTATTATGTTAGGTACCTAAAATTTAAGTACTACCTTCATGGTGAACATTTAGTTATTACTTTGACACACTCGTATGTATTCAGAAACTTGGGATGATTACGATTTAACCCATAATAGGCCATATTTTTTACATGTATAGGAACATCTAGTAATTAATGTGCCTTTATGTGGGTAGGTATAAAAATATTTTGAAAATATTTTCTATATTCGGCGGTACTTACGCTGTACATACACGAAGCAAATAATATCTAAAAAAAAGTATTAGTACCTATGAATACAATCTATAAAATCAGTTTGATATTAGCTGTAACTAAAGATATTAAATAAAAGAAACTGCAACCTCGAAAGGTTTACGTGCTATTTTAAAATAATAGGGTATTTCACGTTATGACGTATCACACTCATATGTGATCGTAAAAATATGAAGTAAAAACATACCTGAGACTTAAACGAACGGTTAAACCGTTAAATATGTCTGTAGGTTCACTTACTTCAATCACAAGTCACTTGTTTTAGATTCACTGTATATTCAAACGAACGGCAAAGCCGTTAAATAATTATTTCTGTAAATTCACTAACTTCATCCCAAGTCACTTTTTATAACTTTACTAGGTATATAACTAGTCACTAGAAAAAATAAATGCACTAGCAGGTGTTCCTGCTATAACCTTTTGCTACGGGAATCAAAACGCCAATGAGGACAAAGTGGACGCCATGTTCTTTTATAAGTTCACAGGTGGCGCCATCTGCTGGTGAGTCGACGGAAATACGTCATCAAACATGAGTAAGATAAGCCTACGGGTAACGGATATGCCTATCTCCTCATTATATAAGCTTCGAATTACGGTCAAGTACTTTTAATAGGTATACCTAGCTATATTTGAAAGTAAAATGAAACTTTCCCTTCACGTGTTCATATCCATATAGAATTTTTTTAAAGAAAAACTACTTACTGAATTTCAACGTATAACGGGTTTCTTAAACATAAAAATGTAACAAACACTTTATATAGGTATCTACTTACTTACTGCTCACAATCTAATCGACCCCTTAAAAAGGCGCTTTTTTTGTTCTATTATATTAAGCTCGCTAAATTAACGCTGCTAGGCTGATGGAATGGCGCATCTAGCGATTGGGGACTCACAGTCTATACGACTTCTGACTGTGGTTCTCAAGTTGGCGGCCCCGTAAACTTTACTTTACCTCGAACGCCTCTCAATCCGTCCTGATACTGAAAAATTACATAAGAGCACGTGTTAATATAGATACTTTTAATGAACTGACTGTAGAATTTCGAAGGTAGATATTTCTAATACTTACGGCTTACAGTGTAATCGACCATATATGCAAGTGCACTGTCCCAGACGCCTTCAAACACCTCTCAATCCATTCTCAGACTGAAACATTACATATTAATAAATTAACGTATTAATATTAGATACTTTTAATGAAAATTTCTAATACATAAAATTGTAAAATAAACGCTTTATATACCTACAATGTAATCGATCCTTTGCAAGCGCACTGTCTCAGACGCCTTCAAACACCTCTGAATCCATTCCCAGACTGAAAAATTACAAAAAACACGTATTAATATACTTAAATGAATACTTTTGATGAATTAAAAAAGTTTCTAATATGTACATAAAATGTAACATAAAGAACACTTTATATACCAACTTACTGCTCATTATCTAATCGACCCCAAAGGGCACTTTACCTCAGACGCCTTCAAAAACCTCTCAATCCGTCCTCAGCCTGAAAAATTACATAAAAGCTTTAATCCTCACCCAACAATCCTGTTTCCCTCTCGTAGAACAAAGAGGCACAGAGAGGAGTTAAGAGGACCATAGGAAGGCGTAACGAGCAAAGTCTGCTTTATCAATGTCATCCGAGTATGTACTTAACATCGATTTCCATTTCGAATATTAATTAGATCGATACACTCGGTTATGAAGCGTAGATTATATTATGTTGAACTAGATGTTGCTCGCGGCTTCGCCCGCGTGAAATTTGGTTCCCGTTCCCATGGAAACATATTTCCGGAGTGAAAAGTAGCCTATGTGTTATTCCAGACTATAAACTACCTCGGTACCAAATTTTAGCCCAATCCATTCAGCCGTTAGAGCGTGATTGAGTAACAAACATCCAAACATGTAAACACCCAAGCATCTTCACAAACTTTAACATTTATAATATTAGTAGGATTAAGTGTAAATAATATAGGTACAGACTAGAGGGCGCCATTTTGTTCCCATTTCAGGGAACTTATACCCTTGTCAAAAAAACAAGCTATGTACCTACCTATGTGTTAATCTAGACTACAATATATCCCTGTACCAAATTTCAGACAGATTCATTCAGTTAGTTAGCCCTTACAAAGAGTGAAAGAGTAACAAACATCCTGAAATTTTTATCCCGGGATTAAGTTACATTGGGAAACGGGAAAGAAACCTACGTGGCAGAAACCTCGGGTGCCACCTTTCGTTTATTTCCTTTTTTTTATCGTAAACACTAAAAACCACACGTATCCTGCCTAACAGCCTACGGTTGGTAGCCCCGGGTCAGCCCTCGGAAGGATACCCCAGAACCTCAAAATGGGTGCCATCTAGTAAGATATATGGCACTTGGCAGACATCTAAGCCACGAAACACACACACATAGGTAGGATTTCACTGCCTCTGTGGCGTAGTCGGTAGTGACTAGTGATACCGCCTGCGGCGCTGGGTGTCCTGGGATCGATTCCTGGGTCGGTCCAATTATTTGTGTGATACACAAATGTTTGTTTCGGAGTTTGGGTGTTTTCTATGTATAGTATGTATATACTATACTATCTTCACGCCAAATCCCTTGCGGGGTAGGCAGAAAGAACCGAGCGCCACACGGCACGGTCCATACACACCTCACTCGCCTCTTCAACTTTCATTTTTCTTTTCATGCATGCACGTCGGTTCCTACGGCTCTTGACACCACCCTCCACTAACACATGATTAATTTGGTCGTGGTAGGTGTGTCGTGGCCTTCCCCGACTCCTACGTCCATCCACTTTTGCGTTGTATATCTGTTTTGTCATTCTTTCATCTCCCATTCGTTCCACATGCCCGAACCATCGTAGCATGCCCTTCCTTACTTTAACACCGACACTCTCTTTCAGACCAACTCTCTTTCTTACATCTTCATTCCGAACGCGATCTGCGAGCGTTACTCCGCAGATTTTGCGTACCGCGCGCATCTCGACCGCGTTTATTCTACTTTCATGCGTTTCCTGCCATACCCAACTCTCGCTTCCATACGTTAGCGTAGGTATCAGCACCGCATTGTGTACTGCGAGCTGGGCCTTTTGACTTAAGGCCTTGGTACCTAAAAGTTTGCCTAACGCTCCAGTCACACTATTTCCCGCAGTTACCCTCTTTTCTACATCAGCGGTGTACCGTCCATCCCTGCTAAATGCACATCCAAGATATACAAACTCATCCACCTGTTCCAGCACTACATCATTTACAGTTATCCTGGCAGTCGTTCTGTCCTCTTCTCTTTCGAATACTATCACTTTCGTTTTAGTCGCGTTCAAATGTAAGCCTCTCATTAGACAATCATCTTTCATCGTTGTGACTAGTGACTGTAGTTCTGATGGCGATTCGGCTATGAGCACGGCATCGTCTGCATACAGCAAACAGTTCACAAGTAAGTCACCCATTCGCAATCCAACATTCATCGATCTTACTCTCTTAAGACAATCGTCCAGGTACAGGACAAACAGCAGAGCCGACAGCACGCAACCCTGTCTGACGCCAATGTTGACGTTAAACCAGGGAGACAGGCTGCCGCCCACCCGCACACATTCCGTACATCCCACATAAGTAGACTGCACAGCACGAAGCAGCGCACCATCAATCCCGTATCCTGGCAATATATCCCAGAGATCCTTCCGTACAACTCTGTCAAATGCTTTCTCCATGTCCACAAAACCGCAGAAAACCTTCCGGCCTACAGCCAGCTGCTTCTCTACAATGTTGCGGAGCGAGAAAACTTGGTCCATACATCCCCTTCCATTTCGGAAACCACCCTGCGCCTCCCACAGTAATCCGTCAGATTCCACCCTCATTCTCCTTTCAATAATTTTGCCATACACTTTAGCTGCTATACTGATCAAACTGATGGCCCTATAGTTGGCGCACTCCATACGTGAGCCCTTGCCTTTATACAAGGGCACGACGATAGCACGCCTCCAGTCCATTGGGACCCTTCCAGTCTTCCAGCATAGATTGCTCAATGACCAGAAGGCGTCCCGGACGCAAGGACCACCTAATTTGATCATTTCAGCAGATATCCTATCAATTCCCGCAGACTTTCCATTTTTCAAGCTTCGTATCGACCATTCAATCTCTTCCAAAGTAATATCTCCGCTTGATGCTTGCACCGCAAGATCAGTCATCGCCTCCCTCGCAGTGCCCGCATCCGGGAGATATTCATACATTTCTCCAAAGTACTCATTCCACCGCTCTAACACCTCTAAGGGGTCCGCAAGAATGTCCCCAGCTTTACTCTTTATCTTATCCATTCTGGAAACTGACGAACAGCTCCGAGACTTCTTGACCTCCCTCCAAAAGA
Organism: Miltochrista miniata; assembly: GCA_933228765.1. Lineage (NCBI taxonomy): Eukaryota > Metazoa > Arthropoda > Insecta > Lepidoptera > Erebidae > Miltochrista > Miltochrista miniata. Next base: position 30,302,470 of record OW121752.1, on the reverse strand, counting down.
GTTTGGTATTCGTCTCGAAGTTCCTCGTCAGCTTCTCTTCCGCAATCATATTTATTCTTTCACGCTTCTCTTTCACTAAAGCTTTGGCTTCATTCTTGCAGAGGCGGTAAATTTCTTTCTTCGTGTCTTTCATACTGTCATTCAGTTGCAAAGATGAGACATAATCCAACCACGCTTTCTTCTTTCTTGCTACGCAGGATTGAACTTCTGCATCCCACCAGGCATCACCTTTCGAATGTTCATGTCTCTTTGCACTCCCACATGCTTCTTTTGCACTATCCACTATACTTTCTTTCATAATACTCCAGCATTCATCCACATCTAAGTCGGAAAGGCTCGCGTTTGCAAGCCTTTCACTGACTAAGCCAACATACATACTCCTTACGCTTTCATCTTCCAGTTTTTCACTCTTTATCCTTTCATAGTCTCCGAAAGGGACACGCACTCGCCAGTGCCTCCACTTCTTGAAAAGACCAACAAACGGGCTTACCACCAGGTAGTGATCAGTTTCAAGAGTGGGGCCTCTGTAGGCTCTTGTATCCCTTATAGCCTGTCGAAGACGATTGTCTATCAAAATCAAATCAATCACACTTTTTTCTTCCTTCCGTCTCCATGTATACGTGTGGATATCTTTGTGACGGAATAAACTGTTCGCCACAAGGAGGTCTCGTTCCAAGCATACGTCTAAGATTGACTTACCAGCATCATTCGCTCTCTTATCTCCATACGGACCAAGGACAGCATCGAAGCCATCTCGCTTGGTCCCCACCCATCCATTCAAATCACCACACATGATCAACTTTTCATTCCCGTCAGCCAAATCGAGGACGTCCCTAACGGATTCCCAGAACTCCGCGAGCACTTGGGGATTAGCCGAGCTGACGGGAGCATAGGCTGCGACCAAAAAAACTCTCGTGATCCCCAGTTTTATACGTACCCACAGGAGTCTTGGGTCTACCAATCCATAATCTTTCACTCCAGAGGCCAAACGGGAGGAGAGCAAGACACCCACTCCCTTACTGGCATGATCCTCTTGGTCCACTCCGGACCACAAAGCAATTATTCCGCCAGGAAGATCGTCGATGCCGCTCCCCTTCCGCTTAGTCTCTGTGACACACAATACATCCAGGCATCGCTCTTTCATTACATCCATCAATTCATTCATCTTACCTTCCATACCACCACGCACATTCCACGTGCCTATCCGGCACTCGGCTCCTCGCATCCCGCCAGAGTTGGCGCTGCGTGAAGGGTGGCGGCCCCCTTCGCCGCGTGCGCATGCAGTCGTACCGACGGGGGCATACCGGTACGCGTCGCCTTGGGGGACGCCCTAGCCCTGTCGGCACTCATCGGTAGTGTTTTGTTTCGCGTTTTCGCTTTCGCCGCTACTTACGGGGAGGGCCCGAGCACAGGTAACGCTCTTCGTGAAGGCACACTACATCCCCCCCAATAGTATGTATATATTTAGAAATATATAAGTATGTATATCAGTCGTCTAAATTCCATAGCACAAGCTTATATTAGCTTAATTTGGGCTAGATGGTGTTGTGCGTGAATATCTACAAATATTTATTATTATTTAATTATTATAAGTTACATGTAATTACATATTCTTTTCATAATTATGTCAGTCATACACGTGTAAGTACCCAATCTTTATATAACCGACATCTGAACCTATACACCTAAACTAACATAAACACAAGTTCATTACACAAACTCTCATCAAAACCACACCAATACGAAATCAGAGTAGGTACATCAATGGGGGATGAGTTGTCTAAAGGCATCCACACACGATCGTCGTCTCGCGGCGGAAATGGCTTCTAACCGGATATTGTATCGCGCCTTCATCTCCGGCGCGGTTCCGGTTCCTCCCACAGGCTCGTGCATTGCCTAATTACTACACCGATATATACAAACTAAGCTTATATTGTCACAGTACTATCATAGGTATAACTTATACAATTTACAACTAGCAGCCGTGCTGAATTCACCCGTAATAAGCTTTGATTTCAAGCCCATAGGGGCTGGAATTTTGAAAGATCCGTTTTTTAGTGTGTTTCTTAATAGACATACAATTAACGATGATGTTGACACGTTTTATTAAATGAAAATTATCGTTAAGTCATATTATTATTATGTCAACATTGAGAAATATTTGCAAACTCTTTGGACACTTTCTGATCTCATCATCAAATCTTGGACACCATAATTATTATTCGACCTAATATACCAAGCTCGGCGATATTTTTGTAACACTATCGAATTATTTTAGCCAACACGTAACCACATTATTGTCTGTAACGTTTTAGCCTAATAGTACCCACTACGTACTACTATTTTGCACATATGGAAGACGGTATCATACATTAATCAATTCTACAAGCTACACGCTCGTGTCAATGATACATGGCACCCGATGATCAAATTTATGGCCTGAAAACTTACTTACAACCCCATCTTACATTCAGACAGAAAATTTTGCCGTGAAGTCCTAACCTACATTGACTCAAGAAAACATGTTGTTCTCAGTAGTTCAATAATAAGTAACTCTAACTTGGGCGAGGCCTAAAGTATTTGGTACAAAACAATTTATTTAAACAACATGAGACAGTTCAAGTGTTAACACGCCGAACAAATGTCTTAAACATCTGACAATACCCCAACCCTATACAAAGGGTCGGACCCCGACTAACCACAAGACAATTAAACCATACCACCTTCTGTAATGGTTGTCAACACACAGACATACCATTCACAACACTGCAATATATCTGAACTCCATGTGTTCACTAAATAATGGCCTAACTACATGACGTCATAGAGAGAAAAGAAATGTGTAAATGTTTTGATATCATAATTATAGTATTGGTGTACAAAGATTTTTATTTCTCCAAGCTCTACGTGAAATGATCCCCTTATTTATTTCTTTATTTATTTATTTACGTACACACTAGGAAACTAAAAATAACAATAATAAAAGGAAAAATATGTACAATGGTACTGCTTATTTCTATAAGAAACTAGCTGATGCCCGCAGCTTCACCCGCGATGGCGCTGTATGTGAAAAATGATTTTCCCGCTTTTCTGTTGAATTTTTCCTGAATTTTCTTTGCTATAAACCTTACGGAGCCCGAGACCTTTCCAACGAATGCAAAACTGTGGAAATCGGTTCGTGCGTTCTGGAGTTATAGCGTCAGGAAGGAAAACCCGACTTATTTTTATATAATAGATATCTACAAGCAGACCGGCGAGAGGAGAACGTGAAGAAAAAGGAAAAGATCAAGATAAAGTGTGTATATTTTAGGCTTTTTTTTTTTTTGTTTAACGTGAGGGAAAATCCTCATGGATGTTATGCCGGACTCCTACCGACTAAAAAACCTCACGTCACGCCCAACAGTCTATGGTTGGGAGCCCCGGGTAAACCCTCGGAAGGATGTCCCAGGACTCCCAACAGACCCACGGCCGCTACTGCGGCCTCGCCCAGGGGGTGGTTCGGGTGATATCCCGCGTCTTTTGGGGGTTTCGGGTGTGATCCCGCTTCTAAGGGGGGGCGTGCGTGAATTGTCTCACTCACGTCACGCTGCCGTCAAGGGCCTGCTTCTGTAAGGACGGTGAGCCGCCCTGTCACCGTCCTCAGGCCCCCGGTCATGGTGGCCGATAGTCCTCGGCGAAGACACGTCGGCGGCGCCTAGGCCGACTGCGGAACTCGGGTGGGAGAGTTCTCTCCCGTACCCGTCCCGCCGCCTCCTTCACGAGCATGACCTGCTCGCAGAAGGAGGCGGCGCAGTCCCACTTACTCCCGCTGGAGAGCATGGCTCGCACCATGGTCTCGAGCGAGAGAGTGTCCACGTCCAGAACCACTACGAGGACCTGGCGCTGTTGCGCCCACGCCGTGCACTCCACCAGTGTGTGGAGCGCCGTGTCATCGCTGCGGTCCTCGCAGTGCTGACACTCGGCCGTGGTTTCCCGGTGTTTCCGCCACAGAGACCTACCGAAGCTACCGTGCCCGGCAAGCATCTGTGTCAACCGGTAGGAAAGAGCACCGTGTCTCCTCTCCAGCCACTCGTCCATGACCGGTGTGACGGCCGCGATTGTGGCGAATCCCCCCTTTGGTTGCTCAAGTCGCACCTTCCATGTCTCCACGGTTTCCTGGTGGAGTAGGGACCGCTGGGCCTCGATTTCTCGATAAGCGGGCCTTTGGCCCCGCTCCAGCGCCTCCTTGCGCCATCTGAACAGTGACGCAAGGGCTCTCGCTTCCAGGTCCAATGGAGGGGTCCCGGCTAGGAGACATGCCGCCTCACCGGAGATCGTGCGGTATCCTCTTATCACCCTGACGGCCATCACTCTCTGCGGGCTCAGCAGTCTAGCCACATTGATGGCCGTCAGGGTCTCCGCCCATACGGGAGCCCCGTATAGGGCCATGCTTCGCACGATCCCCAGGTACAGTCTCCTGTAGGGAGCGTTGGGTCCCCTGATGTTGGGCATCAGTCGCGCGAGTGCGGCCGATGCTCCCCTCAGTTTTGGGACCAAACTTCGGAAGTGATGTCCGAAGTTCCACCGGCCATCGAGTACGAGCCCCAGATACTTCATCGAGGGCTCGATGCCGATGCTGACGCCCGCTACCTGTAGGCTGGATCCCGCAGGTGGCCCCATCCGAGGTCCGTGGAAGCACAGAGCCTCGGATTTGTGAAGGGCGACCTCGAGACCCAGCCGCCGAATCCGACCTACGACCTGAGCAACCCCTGCCGTGGCCTTAAGTGCTGCGTCACGGTGCGTTGCTACCCGCGCCGTAACGAGAGTGTCGTCGGCGTAACACGTTACGCCGACCCCTCTGAGCAACGGACCACGCAGCACCCAGTCGTAACCGATGTTCCACAGGAGCGGTCGTAACACCGATCCCTGTGGAACACCGCACGACACATCTCGCCGACCCGGCCCTAGCCAACTCGGGTATGTATATTTTAGGCTATCGCTGATTTCATTGAAACTTGTATGGATATTAACAATCAAACCTATATTTATCTTTATTCACGTAGGCCAAAAACTAATAATACACGGCAAGATTCTTTATATTTAAGCAGAGTTTATACGAAGTCAGTGTGCTGACAAACCACATACTAAATTCCACAACAATAGGTGGTCTAATTTCTTTAACGTGAGGGAAAATCCATCATGGATGCTATGCCGGACTCCTACCGACTAAAAAACCTCACGTTACGCCCAACTGCCTATGGTTGGGAGCCCCGGGTAAGCTCTCGGAAGGATGTCCCAGGACTCCCTACAGACCCACGGCCACCACTGCGGCCTCGCCCAGGGAGGCGGTTTGGGTGCTATCCCGCGTCTTTGGGGGGTTTCGGGTGTGATCCCGCGTGAATCCCTCACGTCACGCTGCCGTCATGGGCCTGCTTCTATAAGGACGGTGAGCAGCCCTCTCACCGTCCTCAAGCCCCCGGTCATGGAGGCCGATAGTCTTCGGCGAAGACACTTCGGCGGCGATAGGTAGAGTCTGTGAGAAAAGAACCTAACAATTTTCAGTCTTTTCTAATCGTCAATAATTACACTACTCAATCTAGGGGGATTTCTCGTGACCTAATGTCACTTTATAGAAAGAATATATCCCACTAGCTGATGTTACGAGGTTTCACCCGCGTAGTTCCCGTTCCCGCACCCAGGGATAGTGTAGTGTAGCTTCCCAACAGTGAAAGATTTTTTAAAATAGATTCAGTACTTTCTGTTAATAAATAAGCTTATTGTTCCCCATGTATCCGTAAAACGTAGCTCAACTCTTCTGCATCTTCTAACAACTCCTTACCTACTCTCAGATTATCTGCCTCGGTTTTCCCAAACGCCTACAGTATGGGGTTCTTCTAGAGGGGTCTTAGAAGGTTTATACAGGGTCGGCAGCGCGAGTGTGGCGCCTCTGGTGTCGGTACATCTGGTGGGCCGTATGCTTGTCTGCCACCTTAGTGGTATAAAAAAGAAAAAGGCATTTCACAAAATAAATAAGTAGATAACTTGTACTGTAACAGAATAAATAATTATACAAATAGAATCAAAACACGAGTGCATTTATCATTACATCTGCAGCTAATTATACTACACCATTTTGATGCGCTTACCTTTTTAAAAAACTATTAAAGTAGCATCTGTCACCTTATTGAATTATGAGCAGCCATGATAAACAGTATTCTATTTGTGTGATCAATTAAATGGTAAATTATGACTATAAATAAAAATAAATTATCTTTATTACACCAATACCAATTATGTTATTAATTACCTACTAGCTGATGTTATAAATAGTTGGTTAATATAAAGTCACTCTTATACATTACTTTTATATTTTTTACTTTACAAATTAAATTTAAAATTTAAAAAACCCCCGACTCATAAAAAACCTGTAAAAAGTAGATAATAAAATAACTATTATATTATGACCTATCTACCCTAAGTATTGAACCTTTATTATTATTATAGGTAGCTATATTATTTACGTATTCATATTTTTAACTAACAGTTGGTCTCGTCAGGGACCGCTCACCTAATCCTAACCTAACCTAATCGTATGTACGTCTGTCTCTGTTTAGATATAGAGCGGTCCCCCCGACGAGACCAACTGTTAGTTAAAAATATGAATACGTAAATAATATAGCTACCTATAATAATAATAAAGGTTCAATACTTAGGGTAGATAGGTCATAATATAATAGTTATTTTATTATCTACTTTTTACAGGTTTTTTATGAGTCGGGGGTTTTTTAAATTTTAAATTTAATTTTTATTTCATGCTTTTTATAGGGATTTTACAGGGGTTTTTAATATCAACATACGTATAGTCTATCAACAATTATTCAGAGCTAATGCGAATTGCGCGGAGTGTGGTTACAGAATTAGAAATACATTTCACTCCTCATATCTTCCGAATGGCTAAACCGATTTTCATAAAATTTGCGGTATCGTGATGTATAAGTTATGACCTTTCATTTGATACCCAACACGGGTATATTTGAACACATTAAATTTTTCATCACCACTTTCACCCCTCATATCTTTGAAATGGCTGAACCGATTTTTATAAAACATAGCTAAGAACACTCTCCCTTAACCCATCTTTCAAACAAAAGAAACAGAATCAAAATCGGTTCATCCGTTTGGGCGCTACGATGCCACAGACAGACTTACACACACACACACACACACACACACACACACACACACACACACACACCCACACACACGTCAAACTTATAACACCCCGTCCGGGTTTCCGTCGGGGGTTAAAAAAATAGCCTACGACCTGTTCTCGGAACTACCATGAAAACACAAAAACAATCATATTCGGTCAAGCCATTTCCAAAGTGTTCAATCACGGTGAGCTTTAGTAGTTTAGTAAGTAATTGTAGAAAAAAAAAACTTTTTAAAACGAATTCCTGTTTGTGAGGAGTTCTTGTCTATTGCAAAACTTTGTTCATTTGACCCTACCCTGTTCATCTCTAATTTTCCCATTGATATGAGATAAAAGAACAGAATTACTACTGCTTGGTTAACGGTACCTACATATTTATGTGGGAGTATTGGGAAATCCTTCCGAGGGCTTACTCGGGGCTCCCAACCATAGGCTGTTGGGCGTTACGTGAGGTTTTTTAGTCGGTAGGAGTCTAGCATAGCATCCATGATGGATTTTACGTTTAAAAACTCATCCATGATGGATTTTACGTTAAAAAACTCACGTTAAAGAAAGAGGTACATATTTCTAGACTCTACCTCAAATTTTATCTTATCTATGTTCACAAAAGCCCTACTACTTGACACATGTCATTAACGCTGAACCAAACGCGTCAAATCTGGTAACAAATCAATTTAACTACATACACACAGCCATTCAACTAACCAAATAAAAAACAATGATCTGAAATCAACAATAGTTACATTTGACAGACAGGGGACGGCTTGTCTCCTGAACGCATGTTCGTTAAACAAAAGGGACGCACGCGCTTCAACGCATGCGTAGTCACCACTAATTAACACTTCCTCTACCACAGTACCTACTTTAAAGTGCAGTAGATAAAGCACGATGGATCTGGATGGGTTTTGATGAAGATAAGCTATGCTCTTTTATTATTAATCTGTTGCAAATCATCTACTGGATGTGTTAAAGACTGACAAGTTTTTCGCGGGAGGAAATTCCAACGGAAATGTCACTTTGACACAGATCACTAATATTCGGTGGACTAGTAAAGTGATGATGTACTAAGACCTGTAATCTTACCGCACAGAATTATTTTATGGTCCTGGATTGGCCTGCCCATGGAGCAAATGTAGGCGGACTTAAGTCCCTTTGAACATGCATGACAATATTGTGCTCCAACTTAGATCATTAAGCAATTCCATATTGTTTTCTAGGGTTCACAATGAACTTTTTAAGCGCCTAAGTACCTGAAGCCTTTTGCAAGAAGAAGCCTATTACAAATTATTAATTTTGATTACCTTTTAATTTTATCTTGAATTGATTTTTATTATTAGTTTCAATTCATAATCCCAAGTGTTAAATTCAGTTATTTTAAAAACATACCAAGATATTTATTACATAACTACCTAGATATTCTGATACACCGTAAAATAACATAGTTATACTTTGTAAGTCTTTAGCAATTCTTTGCAATTTACATATTTTTGTTAAGTATCTTTGTAGGAGTACAATTTTCCTAGACATTTTAAAGTGCCTACCTAGTGTAACTATATAGGACAGACTACACACATACCCATCAACCTACACTTTTACTTACACAGAAAATCATCTATATCAATCTCCAATACAAATTTTGGTCAAACTCTCATAACTGCAATATTAAAATTACAAACGCTTGAATGCTTATACTGCGCAATCACAGCGCCACGCGTTACCGCGTATAACCAAACCGTCTATTGTCATATTCTCGAGGGGTTAAAAGAACCCCACAGTATTGAGGGTTGAGGGTGGCGTTAATAGTTAAGTTTAACAGATGTAATTGTGAATGAATGAACGGAATCGAACAAGTGGAAGAAATGGTACTGTAATTAACACTGTGGGAGTCCGCTATTAAAATACTGTTTACCTTTTTGCATTGCAATTGAAATGACATTTGAAAAAAAAATTGGAAAATTCCGAAGTGAGTTTCTGGAGGTCTTCTCGGTCGCGTTGCAATATGGAACAATCTGTACAGTGCATAATGACGAATACTTACTATAACTTAACAAATATCAGGATAATAAAAGATTTTTTATATTATTTTAAGAAATCAAATGGCTGTTCTTAACCTTCCTGTCCTTACTCCAGTCCTTTCCCACTTTGCATATTTGATTTGCCTTTTTAAATACGTACTTTGTCTTCATAATCTGTATACCAGTATCTGCTCGTGTCCCTGGGAGATCCTTCCGAGGGCTTGCCCGGGACTCCTGGCTATAAACAATGGTCAGGCATCGTGTGGTATTAGTCGGTAGAAGTTCCAGAAGAAGATTCATGGATGTCCACGCTTAAAAAATAGAAGTGTCTGCTCGTGTGTAATTAATTTATCATCTTGAAAAGTAGTTTTCCCCATTCTTGGTATTCGATTGAGGTGATATCTTGCATACCTACCTACCTATGTGTAATGGTACCCTTCAAGATGTTCAGGAACTAACCACTTCTTTCCCAGAACCATGATACTTACCTACATATATATTTGTAAACTAGTTTGAACTTTTGGGCTACTCTGATTTAGTATGAATCTTGTGTAACCGTAATGGCTATTACTGTTACCTCCGATGTGAAAGTTTTGACAAAGGTATTGTAGGTAAGAATCTACTTATTAATAATAAATTTCTGAAACAAAAAATATCCATCTCGTTGTAGCCAGGAGAAAAACCTTAGGCATAGGTAACTAAAGTATACTTATTCAGCTTCTCCATCAACTTTTGCATTTTAAAATAAAAATATATTACATTTCAAATCTGATGATCAGAGTCCAAGCTTATTCCGAGCACAATTTATGAAAATTTTAAACAAGTCATTTCAAACAGCTCATCCCATAATCGCGCAGGCAGGCAATGAGGATTTCATAAATCAATCTAAGTTTCAAACAAAGATCATAACTCCAACGCAACGACTCTTCTGGAAAACTTAAATTACTCTTTTTTCCGCAATGTGAGTGCGAATAATCTTCTTGACGGGCTGAGAAATTGATGACGTCGGAAAAAAAATGGCAGCTCAAAATCCGACAAACTTTTTACGTCAGCCGAGTTTCACTTAGAGAAGTTTCTACATCCATTTAGAAGTTACTCGTATACGACAGGCTGACAAATTTTAATGAACCCAAGAGGGTTGCTAATGTCTGCGAGTTGCGTAATGGGAAAAGTTCGACGCATTCGCCCCAGAGCGAGCGAGCTCAACATTTTTACAACACATATTCCATTGTTTTCAAGACATATTTACCGAACTCATGACAAAACAGCCAAGTGTGTTTTCTAACTCACATTATACGCGACCCGCTTGTTTGATTACTTTATCCACTAATTTCAAGTCGTTTGTCGAAACCGTTCTAATGTAACTCTATATTCCTGAGTATGTTATAATAAAAAGAGCAATCATTATGACGTGTGCCGTTCAAACTCTTTCACTGAACTCCGCCTAGTATAAATTACAAAATACATTTTTATTTAAACATTCAGTGACCAAGGAAAAATTGTATTAGGGGCGCCGCGATTGTGATTTAAACGGCTAACCCCCGCTTAAGGGCGGTCCGCGCGTCATCCATCATACGCTTTACATATGTTTGAATAAAGCTCGTGGGAAAAGGATTTCCTCTCAGAAGTCAAAGCGGCGTTTTGCGACAAACTAGGGTGACAACTAGGGCAACCATGATGAAGGACACGTACTAACCACGAAGCATGCCTACGGCAAACAGCGTTCCATAATATGTTCTATTTCTATAAATAGTCATCTTTCATTTTAAAGTTAAGCTCCTAAAGGTAGATTCAATTATAGGAGACTGATACTCGATATCTGAAGTCTATATTTTAGTACAAGGGTATGCCAATCTGCTGTTATGTTACCATGCTCAACTCCTGAGAACATGATGACATATTCAAGTGTCTGTGATTTCTCAGGAGTTGAGCATGGTAACATATTAGCAGATTGGCATACCCTTGTACTAAACGGTTGAATATGTAACACTTTTATTTTAAAGAAAAGATCGTACTTCTAATTTGAAAAGTAGCCTTTTAGCTTTAAAAAAATGGGATCTCCATAAAGTAGCTTGAAAGTCACTGAGTGAACACTTTAATTAGCAAAAACTAAACTAAATAAAATCCTACATTAACTGTTCTTATGGTGACCCTATTGCACAAATAGCGGATTAGGGCAGTTTGGCAAACAAGGCGTCACTAGCGTGTGTCGCAGCCCTAAGCTAATGCTGTATTAATGTCTATTAGCTACCAGCATTGTTCTCTATAGCCTTCACTTCAATATTTGTTTGGATTTGTGAATTAGGAGCCTTGTGACGTAAGCCGATGGATTTCGCACGATACCCGTTAATGTGACGATTGTGTAGTCAAGTACTGTTTGAATTTGAATAGGTTATACTAGGTAGTATAGCACTTCACTAACTTTGCACTTAAGTTTTTCGTATGCAGAGGGTTTAATGGAGATCTACCGTTATCTTCAGAGCTCAACCAGCCTCAGCAAATGGCATCTGTAGACTAACAAATGAGGTTAAGGTGAAGAGAAGAAATCTCGTGACAAACTCCTGAACCAACCCGTCAAGCAAGCATGCTACAGCAAGGCCAAACACTAATTCAATGAATAGAGACAATGCAGTAGAGTCATACATATAGTCTATCCACTGTTATTTTGCCTCTGACAGCTCGTCGATCGTTTTCTGTGTGTTGGTATATTGGAGTAAAGTCGCCCTATGAGTGCTAGCCTAAGACATTTTACCGAATATAGTGGAGATTATAAACTCTAACCGTTAGCACGAAGAGTTTTGTTTTTCCTGTCGTAATAAACTTAACTGTATAAAGCAGTGCTCCTGTGACCATGCGATTGTATTTAAGATTTATTTATTTTTTATGAATTTCTGAAAAAATAACATTCACTACCACCACTAATGAAGGCGAAGCTGCTGCTTTCACAACGTTTTATATCTCAAATAATGTCGCCGACCGAAGAAACGCCAGCAAAAGTAGAGAATAACTTTCGACTAAAGGTTGCAGTAAGTACATGGGAGAAACAAAAAGATCTTCGGGTAACACAGCAATCAATATAGGCAACCTAAGTGCTAGGGTTATTTTAACTCTAAACGGACTATTCATCCAGTTGTCTTTACATGTCATATAACAAAGTTCTCCAGCACGGCTTTCTGTTTGTTCGAAAAAAAACTTAAAGACAATGAAACAGATTTTCAGGTAAAAGTGATGACCTACATCATTATACCTGAAAATCTCTCTATATTACATTTCTCGGGTGAAGTCCGGTTACCAATCAAGTATATCTAACTAAGAAAACATCAAGTATTTAACTTCAGTATGACAATAATGGCTGCTCGATGAGATAAGCATTGTGGGAGAAGGGTGACTGTTATCGTTGGAACTGGCACGTGGCGTTTGTAATCGAATCTGTGTTGAATATCTCAAATTCTTCCTATAGGTCAAGTTTCTTTAGTCATCTATAGGCATACTTATAATAAAATTAAAGAAAAGTCAATACTGTACATTGGAAATATTAAAAAAAAATACTCGCTGGGTGTTCAACATAAGATACCGAAGCCGAAAATTTAGATAGATTTTTTTTTGTCTGTTTGCTTTGCTTTGTCCGGAAGGATCTCGAAAAGTACTCAATAGATTTGATTCAAAAAATTTGCACAAATATTGACTAAGTAGGGGTAAGGTCTTCAAATAGGCTATATATTATCACGCAGCATATCCGGGCATATCCTAGGGGCTAGACCGATTTGACTTTCACTGGCAGATAGCTTATGTAATAAGGAGTAACTTAAGCTACTTTTATCCCGGGAATAAATTTCCACGGGAAGCGAGAACGGGAACAAATTTTACGCGGGCGAAGCTGCGGGCATCAGCTAGTTTTACATAAACTTGATATAATACCTAATAGCGTTTACTCACACCCCCGTAAACACCATTATTTAAGTGTTTGCTCCATGTTACTCACAACACAACTAAATTCACAGTCACTATTTAGGTACATCGCTTGCATTTGGACTTGCAAACTGCAGTTAGAACTTGTCTCCGACGGAATTTGGTACTTGGATAGGTACATTTCACATTAATTTGTGAAGTAGTCGAGTATCAAGACTCAGTGTCTGATATCTACCTAAAGATACTTACTAAGATATGCAATATATATGTAGTTAACCCTCAATATAATAGGTATGTAGGTACTAACTCGTCCTCAGCCTGAAAAATTACATAAAAGCTTTAATCCTCACCCAACAATCCTGTTTCCCTCTCGTAGAACAAAGAGGCACAGAGAGGAGTTAAGAGGACCATAGGAAGGCGTAACGAGCAAAGTCTGCTTTATCAATGTCATCCGAGTATGTACTTAACATCGATTTCCATTTCGAATATTAATTAGATCGATACACTCGGTTATGAAGCGTAGATTATATTATGTTGAACTAGATGTTGCTCGCGGCTTCGCCCGCGTGAAATTTGGTTCCCGTTCCCATGGAAACATATTTCCGGAGTGAAAAGTAGCCTATGTGTTATTCCAGACTATAAACTACCTCGGTACCAAATTTTAGCCCAATCCATTCAGCCGTTAGAGCGTGATTGAGTAACAAACATCCAAACATGTAAACACCCAAGCATCTTCACAAACTTTAACATTTATAATATTAGTAGGATTAAGTGTAAATAATATAGGTACAGACTAGAGGGCGCCATTTTGTTCCCATTTCAGGGAACTTATACCCTTGTCAAAAAAACAAGCTATGTACCTACCTATGTGTTAATCTAGACTACAATATATCCCTGTACCAAATTTCAGACAGATTCATTCAGTTAGTTAGCCCTTACAAAGAGTGAAAGAGTAACAAACATCCTGAAATTTTTATCCCGGGATTAAGTTACATTGGGAAACGGGAAAGAAACCTACGTGGCAGAAACCTCGGGTGCCACCTTTCGTTTATTTCCTTTTTTTTATCGTAAACACTAAAAACCACACGTATCCTGCCTAACAGCCTACGGTTGGTAGCCCCGGGTCAGCCCTCGGAAGGATACCCCAGAACCTCAAAATGGGTGCCATCTAGTAAGATATATGGCACTTGGCAGACATCTAAGCCACGAAACACACACACATAGGTAGGATTTCACTGCCTCTGTGGCGTAGTCGGTAGTGACTAGTGATACCGCCTGCGGCGCTGGGTGTCCTGGGATCGATTCCTGGGTCGGTCCAATTATTTGTGTGATACACAAATGTTTGTTTCGGAGTTTGGGTGTTTTCTATGTATAGTATGTATATACTATACTATCTTCACGCCAAATCCCTTGCGGGGTAGGCAGAAAGAACCGAGCGCCACACGGCACGGTCCATACACACCTCACTCGCCTCTTCAACTTTCATTTTTCTTTTCATGCATGCACGTCGGTTCCTACGGCTCTTGACACCACCCTCCACTAACACATGATTAATTTGGTCGTGGTAGGTGTGTCGTGGCCTTCCCCGACTCCTACGTCCATCCACTTTTGCGTTGTATATCTGTTTTGTCATTCTTTCATCTCCCATTCGTTCCACATGCCCGAACCATCGTAGCATGCCCTTCCTTACTTTAACACCGACACTCTCTTTCAGACCAACTCTCTTTCTTACATCTTCATTCCGAACGCGATCTGCGAGCGTTACTCCGCAGATTTTGCGTACCGCGCGCATCTCGACCGCGTTTATTCTACTTTCATGCGTTTCCTGCCATACCCAACTCTCGCTTCCATACGTTAGCGTAGGTATCAGCACCGCATTGTGTACTGCGAGCTGGGCCTTTTGACTTAAGGCCTTGGTACCTAAAAGTTTGCCTAACGCTCCAGTCACACTATTTCCCGCAGTTACCCTCTTTTCTACATCAGCGGTGTACCGTCCATCCCTGCTAAATGCACATCCAAGATATACAAACTCATCCACCTGTTCCAGCACTACATCATTTACAGTTATCCTGGCAGTCGTTCTGTCCTCTTCTCTTTCGAATACTATCACTTTCGTTTTAGTCGCGTTCAAATGTAAGCCTCTCATTAGACAATCATCTTTCATCGTTGTGACTAGTGACTGTAGTTCTGATGGCGATTCGGCTATGAGCACGGCATCGTCTGCATACAGCAAACAGTTCACAAGTAAGTCACCCATTCGCAATCCAACATTCATCGATCTTACTCTCTTAAGACAATCGTCCAGGTACAGGACAAACAGCAGAGCCGACAGCACGCAACCCTGTCTGACGCCAATGTTGACGTTAAACCAGGGAGACAGGCTGCCGCCCACCCGCACACATTCCGTACATCCCACATAAGTAGACTGCACAGCACGAAGCAGCGCACCATCAATCCCGTATCCTGGCAATATATCCCAGAGATCCTTCCGTACAACTCTGTCAAATGCTTTCTCCATGTCCACAAAACCGCAGAAAACCTTCCGGCCTACAGCCAGCTGCTTCTCTACAATGTTGCGGAGCGAGAAAACTTGGTCCATACATCCCCTTCCATTTCGGAAACCACCCTGCGCCTCCCACAGTAATCCGTCAGATTCCACCCTCATTCTCCTTTCAATAATTTTGCCATACACTTTAGCTGCTATACTGATCAAACTGATGGCCCTATAGTTGGCGCACTCCATACGTGAGCCCTTGCCTTTATACAAGGGCACGACGATAGCACGCCTCCAGTCCATTGGGACCCTTCCAGTCTTCCAGCATAGATTGCTCAATGACCAGAAGGCGTCCCGGACGCAAGGACCACCTAATTTGATCATTTCAGCAGATATCCTATCAATTCCCGCAGACTTTCCATTTTTCAAGCTTCGTATCGACCATTCAATCTCTTCCAAAGTAATATCTCCGCTTGATGCTTGCACCGCAAGATCAGTCATCGCCTCCCTCGCAGTGCCCGCATCCGGGAGATATTCATACATTTCTCCAAAGTACTCATTCCACCGCTCTAACACCTCTAAGGGGTCCGCAAGAATGTCCCCAGCTTTACTCTTTATCTTATCCATTCTGGAAACTGACGAACAGCTCCGAGACTTCTTGACCTCCCTCCAAAAGAGTTTGGTATTCGTCTCGAAGTTCCTCGTCAGCTTCTCTTCCGCAATCATATTTATTCTTTCACGCTTCTCTTTCACTAAAGCTTTGGCTTCATTCTTGCAGAGGCGGTAAATTTCTTTCTTCGTGTCTTTCATACTGTCATTCAGTTGCAAAGATGAGACATAATCCAACCACGCTTTCTTCTTTCTTGCTACGCAGGATTGAACTTCTGCATCCCACCAGGCATCACCTTTCGAATGTTCATGTCTCTTTGCACTCCCACATGCTTCTTTTGCACTATCCACTATACTTTCTTTCATAATACTCCAGCATTCATCCACATCTAAGTCGGAAAGGCTCGCGTTTGCAAGCCTTTCACTGACTAAGCCAACATACATACTCCTTACGCTTTCATCTTCCAGTTTTTCACTCTTTATCCTTTCATAGTCTCCGAAAGGGACACGCACTCGCCAGTGCCTCCACTTCTTGAAAAGACCAACAAACGGGCTTACCACCAGGTAGTGATCAGTTTCAAGAGTGGGGCCTCTGTAGGCTCTTGTATCCCTTATAGCCTGTCGAAGACGATTGTCTATCAAAATCAAATCAATCACACTTTTTTCTTCCTTCCGTCTCCATGTATACGTGTGGATATCTTTGTGACGGAATAAACTGTTCGCCACAAGGAGGTCTCGTTCCAAGCATACGTCTAAGATTGACTTACCAGCATCATTCGCTCTCTTATCTCCATACGGACCAAGGACAGCATCGAAGCCATCTCGCTTGGTCCCCACCCATCCATTCAAATCACCACACATGATCAACTTTTCATTCCCGTCAGCCAAATCGAGGACGTCCCTAACGGATTCCCAGAACTCCGCGAGCACTTGGGGATTAGCCGAGCTGACGGGAGCATAGGCTGCGACCAAAAAAACTCTCGTGATCCCCAGTTTTATACGTACCCACAGGAGTCTTGGGTCTACCAATCCATAATCTTTCACTCCAGAGGCCAAACGGGAGGAGAGCAAGACACCCACTCCCTTACTGGCATGATCCTCTTGGTCCACTCCGGACCACAAAGCAATTATTCCGCCAGGAAGATCGTCGATGCCGCTCCCCTTCCGCTTAGTCTCTGTGACACACAATACATCCAGGCATCGCTCTTTCATTACATCCATCAATTCATTCATCTTACCTTCCATACCACCACGCACATTCCACGTGCCTATCCGGCACTCGGCTCCTCGCATCCCGCCAGAGTTGGCGCTGCGTGAAGGGTGGCGGCCCCCTTCGCCGCGTGCGCATGCAGTCGTACCGACGGGGGCATACCGGTACGCGTCGCCTTGGGGGACGCCCTAGCCCTGTCGGCACTCATCGGTAGTGTTTTGTTTCGCGTTTTCGCTTTCGCCGCTACTTACGGGGAGGGCCCGAGCACAGGTAACGCTCTTCGTGAAGGCACACTACATCCCCCCCAATAGTATGTATATATTTAGAAATATATAAGTATGTATATCAGTCGTCTAAATTCCATAGCACAAGCTTATATTAGCTTAATTTGGGCTAGATGGTGTTGTGCGTGAATATCTACAAATATTTATTATTATTTAATTATTATAAGTTACATGTAATTACATATTCTTTTCATAATTATGTCAGTCATACACGTGTAAGTACCCAATCTTTATATAACCGACATCTGAACCTATACACCTAAACTAACATAAACACAAGTTCATTACACAAACTCTCATCAAAACCACACCAATACGAAATCAGAGTAGGTACATCAATGGGGGATGAGTTGTCTAAAGGCATCCACACACGATCGTCGTCTCGCGGCGGAAATGGCTTCTAACCGGATATTGTATCGCGCCTTCATCTCCGGCGCGGTTCCGGTTCCTCCCACAGGCTCGTGCATTGCCTAATTACTACACCGATATATACAAACTAAGCTTATATTGTCACAGTACTATCATAGGTATAACTTATACAATTTACAACTAGCAGCCGTGCTGAATTCACCCGTAATAAGCTTTGATTTCAAGCCCATAGGGGCTGGAATTTTGAAAGATCCGTTTTTTAGTGTGTTTCTTAATAGACATACAATTAACGATGATGTTGACACGTTTTATTAAATGAAAATTATCGTTAAGTCATATTATTATTATGTCAACATTGAGAAATATTTGCAAACTCTTTGGACACTTTCTGATCTCATCATCAAATCTTGGACACCATAATTATTATTCGACCTAATATACCAAGCTCGGCGATATTTTTGTAACACTATCGAATTATTTTAGCCAACACGTAACCACATTATTGTCTGTAACGTTTTAGCCTAATAGTACCCACTACGTACTACTATTTTGCACATATGGAAGACGGTATCATACATTAATCAATTCTACAAGCTACACGCTCGTGTCAATGATACATGGCACCCGATGATCAAATTTATGGCCTGAAAACTTACTTACAACCCCATCTTACATTCAGACAGAAAATTTTGCCGTGAAGTCCTAACCTACATTGACTCAAGAAAACATGTTGTTCTCAGTAGTTCAATAATAAGTAACTCTAACTTGGGCGAGGCCTAAAGTATTTGGTACAAAACAATTTATTTAAACAACATGAGACAGTTCAAGTGTTAACACGCCGAACAAATGTCTTAAACATCTGACAATACCCCAACCCTATACAAAGGGTCGGACCCCGACTAACCACAAGACAATTAAACCATACCACCTTCTGTAATGGTTGTCAACACACAGACATACCATTCACAACACTGCAATATATCTGAACTCCATGTGTTCACTAAATAATGGCCTAACTACATGACGTCATAGAGAGAAAAGAAATGTGTAAATGTTTTGATATCATAATTATAGTATTGGTGTACAAAGATTTTTATTTCTCCAAGCTCTACGTGAAATGATCCCCTTATTTATTTCTTTATTTATTTATTTACGTACACACTAGGAAACTAAAAATAACAATAATAAAAGGAAAAATATGTACAATGGTACTGCTTATTTCTATAAGAAACTAGCTGATGCCCGCAGCTTCACCCGCGATGGCGCTGTATGTGAAAAATGATTTTCCCGCTTTTCTGTTGAATTTTTCCTGAATTTTCTTTGCTATAAACCTTACGGAGCCCGAGACCTTTCCAACGAATGCAAAACTGTGGAAATCGGTTCGTGCGTTCTGGAGTTATAGCGTCAGGAAGGAAAACCCGACTTATTTTTATATAATAGATATCTACAAGCAGACCGGCGAGAGGAGAACGTGAAGAAAAAGGAAAAGATCAAGATAAAGTGTGTATATTTTAGGCTTTTTTTTTTTTTGTTTAACGTGAGGGAAAATCCTCATGGATGTTATGCCGGACTCCTACCGACTAAAAAACCTCACGTCACGCCCAACAGTCTATGGTTGGGAGCCCCGGGTAAACCCTCGGAAGGATGTCCCAGGACTCCCAACAGACCCACGGCCGCTACTGCGGCCTCGCCCAGGGGGTGGTTCGGGTGATATCCCGCGTCTTTTGGGGGTTTCGGGTGTGATCCCGCTTCTAAGGGGGGGCGTGCGTGAATTGTCTCACTCACGTCACGCTGCCGTCAAGGGCCTGCTTCTGTAAGGACGGTGAGCCGCCCTGTCACCGTCCTCAGGCCCCCGGTCATGGTGGCCGATAGTCCTCGGCGAAGACACGTCGGCGGCGCCTAGGCCGACTGCGGAACTCGGGTGGGAGAGTTCTCTCCCGTACCCGTCCCGCCGCCTCCTTCACGAGCATGACCTGCTCGCAGAAGGAGGCGGCGCAGTCCCACTTACTCCCGCTGGAGAGCATGGCTCGCACCATGGTCTCGAGCGAGAGAGTGTCCACGTCCAGAACCACTACGAGGACCTGGCGCTGTTGCGCCCACGCCGTGCACTCCACCAGTGTGTGGAGCGCCGTGTCATCGCTGCGGTCCTCGCAGTGCTGACACTCGGCCGTGGTTTCCCGGTGTTTCCGCCACAGAGACCTACCGAAGCTACCGTGCCCGGCAAGCATCTGTGTCAACCGGTAGGAAAGAGCACCGTGTCTCCTCTCCAGCCACTCGTCCATGACCGGTGTGACGGCCGCGATTGTGGCGAATCCCCCCTTTGGTTGCTCAAGTCGCACCTTCCATGTCTCCACGGTTTCCTGGTGGAGTAGGGACCGCTGGGCCTCGATTTCTCGATAAGCGGGCCTTTGGCCCCGCTCCAGCGCCTCCTTGCGCCATCTGAACAGTGACGCAAGGGCTCTCGCTTCCAGGTCCAATGGAGGGGTCCCGGCTAGGAGACATGCCGCCTCACCGGAGATCGTGCGGTATCCTCTTATCACCCTGACGGCCATCACTCTCTGCGGGCTCAGCAGTCTAGCCACATTGATGGCCGTCAGGGTCTCCGCCCATACGGGAGCCCCGTATAGGGCCATGCTTCGCACGATCCCCAGGTACAGTCTCCTGTAGGGAGCGTTGGGTCCCCTGATGTTGGGCATCAGTCGCGCGAGTGCGGCCGATGCTCCCCTCAGTTTTGGGACCAAACTTCGGAAGTGATGTCCGAAGTTCCACCGGCCATCGAGTACGAGCCCCAGATACTTCATCGAGGGCTCGATGCCGATGCTGACGCCCGCTACCTGTAGGCTGGATCCCGCAGGTGGCCCCATCCGAGGTCCGTGGAAGCACAGAGCCTCGGATTTGTGAAGGGCGACCTCGAGACCCAGCCGCCGAATCCGACCTACGACCTGAGCAACCCCTGCCGTGGCCTTAAGTGCTGCGTCACGGTGCGTTGCTACCCGCGCCGTAACGAGAGTGTCGTCGGCGTAACACGTTACGCCGACCCCTCTGAGCAACGGACCACGCAGCACCCAGTCGTAACCGATGTTCCACAGGAGCGGTCGTAACACCGATCCCTGTGGAACACCGCACGACACATCTCGCCGACCCGGCCCTAGCCAACTCGGGTATGTATATTTTAGGCTATCGCTGATTTCATTGAAACTTGTATGGATATTAACAATCAAACCTATATTTATCTTTATTCACGTAGGCCAAAAACTAATAATACACGGCAAGATTCTTTATATTTAAGCAGAGTTTATACGAAGTCAGTGTGCTGACAAACCACATACTAAATTCCACAACAATAGGTGGTCTAATTTCTTTAACGTGAGGGAAAATCCATCATGGATGCTATGCCGGACTCCTACCGACTAAAAAACCTCACGTTACGCCCAACTGCCTATGGTTGGGAGCCCCGGGTAAGCTCTCGGAAGGATGTCCCAGGACTCCCTACAGACCCACGGCCACCACTGCGGCCTCGCCCAGGGAGGCGGTTTGGGTGCTATCCCGCGTCTTTGGGGGGTTTCGGGTGTGATCCCGCGTGAATCCCTCACGTCACGCTGCCGTCATGGGCCTGCTTCTATAAGGACGGTGAGCAGCCCTCTCACCGTCCTCAAGCCCCCGGTCATGGAGGCCGATAGTCTTCGGCGAAGACACTTCGGCGGCGATAGGTAGAGTCTGTGAGAAAAGAACCTAACAATTTTCAGTCTTTTCTAATCGTCAATAATTACACTACTCAATCTAGGGGGATTTCTCGTGACCTAATGTCACTTTATAGAAAGAATATATCCCACTAGCTGATGTTACGAGGTTTCACCCGCGTAGTTCCCGTTCCCGCACCCAGGGATAGTGTAGTGTAGCTTCCCAACAGTGAAAGATTTTTTAAAATAGATTCAGTACTTTCTGTTAATAAATAAGCTTATTGTTCCCCATGTATCCGTAAAACGTAGCTCAACTCTTCTGCATCTTCTAACAACTCCTTACCTACTCTCAGATTATCTGCCTCGGTTTTCCCAAACGCCTACAGTATGGGGTTCTTCTAGAGGGGTCTTAGAAGGTTTATACAGGGTCGGCAGCGCGAGTGTGGCGCCTCTGGTGTCGGTACATCTGGTGGGCCGTATGCTTGTCTGCCACCTTAGTGGTATAAAAAAGAAAAAGGCATTTCACAAAATAAATAAGTAGATAACTTGTACTGTAACAGAATAAATAATTATACAAATAGAATCAAAACACGAGTGCATTTATCATTACATCTGCAGCTAATTATACTACACCATTTTGATGCGCTTACCTTTTTAAAAAACTATTAAAGTAGCATCTGTCACCTTATTGAATTATGAGCAGCCATGATAAACAGTATTCTATTTGTGTGATCAATTAAATGGTAAATTATGACTATAAATAAAAATAAATTATCTTTATTACACCAATACCAATTATGTTATTAATTACCTACTAGCTGATGTTATAAATAGTTGGTTAATATAAAGTCACTCTTATACATTACTTTTATATTTTTTACTTTACAAATTAAATTTAAAATTTAAAAAACCCCCGACTCATAAAAAACCTGTAAAAAGTAGATAATAAAATAACTATTATATTATGACCTATCTACCCTAAGTATTGAACCTTTATTATTATTATAGGTAGCTATATTATTTACGTATTCATATTTTTAACTAACAGTTGGTCTCGTCAGGGACCGCTCACCTAATCCTAACCTAACCTAATCGTATGTACGTCTGTCTCTGTTTAGATATAGAGCGGTCCCCCCGACGAGACCAACTGTTAGTTAAAAATATGAATACGTAAATAATATAGCTACCTATAATAATAATAAAGGTTCAATACTTAGGGTAGATAGGTCATAATATAATAGTTATTTTATTATCTACTTTTTACAGGTTTTTTATGAGTCGGGGGTTTTTTAAATTTTAAATTTAATTTTTATTTCATGCTTTTTATAGGGATTTTACAGGGGTTTTTAATATCAACATACGTATAGTCTATCAACAATTATTCAGAGCTAATGCGAATTGCGCGGAGTGTGGTTACAGAATTAGAAATACATTTCACTCCTCATATCTTCCGAATGGCTAAACCGATTTTCATAAAATTTGCGGTATCGTGATGTATAAGTTATGACCTTTCATTTGATACCCAACACGGGTATATTTGAACACATTAAATTTTTCATCACCACTTTCACCCCTCATATCTTTGAAATGGCTGAACCGATTTTTATAAAACATAGCTAAGAACACTCTCCCTTAACCCATCTTTCAAACAAAAGAAACAGAATCAAAATCGGTTCATCCGTTTGGGCGCTACGATGCCACAGACAGACTTACACACACACACACACACACACACACACACACACACACACACACACACCCACACACACGTCAAACTTATAACACCCCGTCCGGGTTTCCGTCGGGGGTTAAAAAAATAGCCTACGACCTGTTCTCGGAACTACCATGAAAACACAAAAACAATCATATTCGGTCAAGCCATTTCCAAAGTGTTCAATCACGGTGAGCTTTAGTAGTTTAGTAAGTAATTGTAGAAAAAAAAAACTTTTTAAAACGAATTCCTGTTTGTGAGGAGTTCTTGTCTATTGCAAAACTTTGTTCATTTGACCCTACCCTGTTCATCTCTAATTTTCCCATTGATATGAGATAAAAGAACAGAATTACTACTGCTTGGTTAACGGTACCTACATATTTATGTGGGAGTATTGGGAAATCCTTCCGAGGGCTTACTCGGGGCTCCCAACCATAGGCTGTTGGGCGTTACGTGAGGTTTTTTAGTCGGTAGGAGTCTAGCATAGCATCCATGATGGATTTTACGTTTAAAAACTCATCCATGATGGATTTTACGTTAAAAAACTCACGTTAAAGAAAGAGGTACATATTTCTAGACTCTACCTCAAATTTTATCTTATCTATGTTCACAAAAGCCCTACTACTTGACACATGTCATTAACGCTGAACCAAACGCGTCAAATCTGGTAACAAATCAATTTAACTACATACACACAGCCATTCAACTAACCAAATAAAAAACAATGATCTGAAATCAACAATAGTTACATTTGACAGACAGGGGACGGCTTGTCTCCTGAACGCATGTTCGTTAAACAAAAGGGACGCACGCGCTTCAACGCATGCGTAGTCACCACTAATTAACACTTCCTCTACCACAGTACCTACTTTAAAGTGCAGTAGATAAAGCACGATGGATCTGGATGGGTTTTGATGAAGATAAGCTATGCTCTTTTATTATTAATCTGTTGCAAATCATCTACTGGATGTGTTAAAGACTGACAAGTTTTTCGCGGGAGGAAATTCCAACGGAAATGTCACTTTGACACAGATCACTAATATTCGGTGGACTAGTAAAGTGATGATGTACTAAGACCTGTAATCTTACCGCACAGAATTATTTTATGGTCCTGGATTGGCCTGCCCATGGAGCAAATGTAGGCGGACTTAAGTCCCTTTGAACATGCATGACAATATTGTGCTCCAACTTAGATCATTAAGCAATTCCATATTGTTTTCTAGGGTTCACAATGAACTTTTTAAGCGCCTAAGTACCTGAAGCCTTTTGCAAGAAGAAGCCTATTACAAATTATTAATTTTGATTACCTTTTAATTTTATCTTGAATTGATTTTTATTATTAGTTTCAATTCATAATCCCAAGTGTTAAATTCAGTTATTTTAAAAACATACCAAGATATTTATTACATAACTACCTAGATATTCTGATACACCGTAAAATAACATAGTTATACTTTGTAAGTCTTTAGCAATTCTTTGCAATTTACATATTTTTGTTAAGTATCTTTGTAGGAGTACAATTTTCCTAGACATTTTAAAGTGCCTACCTAGTGTAACTATATAGGACAGACTACACACATACCCATCAACCTACACTTTTACTTACACAGAAAATCATCTATATCAATCTCCAATACAAATTTTGGTCAAACTCTCATAACTGCAATATTAAAATTACAAACGCTTGAATGCTTATACTGCGCAATCACAGCGCCACGCGTTACCGCGTATAACCAAACCGTCTATTGTCATATTCTCGAGGGGTTAAAAGAACCCCACAGTATTGAGGGTTGAGGGTGGCGTTAATAGTTAAGTTTAACAGATGTAATTGTGAATGAATGAACGGAATCGAACAAGTGGAAGAAATGGTACTGTAATTAACACTGTGGGAGTCCGCTATTAAAATACTGTTTACCTTTTTGCATTGCAATTGAAATGACATTTGAAAAAAAAATTGGAAAATTCCGAAGTGAGTTTCTGGAGGTCTTCTCGGTCGCGTTGCAATATGGAACAATCTGTACAGTGCATAATGACGAATACTTACTATAACTTAACAAATATCAGGATAATAAAAGATTTTTTATATTATTTTAAGAAATCAAATGGCTGTTCTTAACCTTCCTGTCCTTACTCCAGTCCTTTCCCACTTTGCATATTTGATTTGCCTTTTTAAATACGTACTTTGTCTTCATAATCTGTATACCAGTATCTGCTCGTGTCCCTGGGAGATCCTTCCGAGGGCTTGCCCGGGACTCCTGGCTATAAACAATGGTCAGGCATCGTGTGGTATTAGTCGGTAGAAGTTCCAGAAGAAGATTCATGGATGTCCACGCTTAAAAAATAGAAGTGTCTGCTCGTGTGTAATTAATTTATCATCTTGAAAAGTAGTTTTCCCCATTCTTGGTATTCGATTGAGGTGATATCTTGCATACCTACCTACCTATGTGTAATGGTACCCTTCAAGATGTTCAGGAACTAACCACTTCTTTCCCAGAACCATGATACTTACCTACATATATATTTGTAAACTAGTTTGAACTTTTGGGCTACTCTGATTTAGTATGAATCTTGTGTAACCGTAATGGCTATTACTGTTACCTCCGATGTGAAAGTTTTGACAAAGGTATTGTAGGTAAGAATCTACTTATTAATAATAAATTTCTGAAACAAAAAATATCCATCTCGTTGTAGCCAGGAGAAAAACCTTAGGCATAGGTAACTAAAGTATACTTATTCAGCTTCTCCATCAACTTTTGCATTTTAAAATAAAAATATATTACATTTCAAATCTGATGATCAGAGTCCAAGCTTATTCCGAGCACAATTTATGAAAATTTTAAACAAGTCATTTCAAACAGCTCATCCCATAATCGCGCAGGCAGGCAATGAGGATTTCATAAATCAATCTAAGTTTCAAACAAAGATCATAACTCCAACGCAACGACTCTTCTGGAAAACTTAAATTACTCTTTTTTCCGCAATGTGAGTGCGAATAATCTTCTTGACGGGCTGAGAAATTGATGACGTCGGAAAAAAAATGGCAGCTCAAAATCCGACAAACTTTTTACGTCAGCCGAGTTTCACTTAGAGAAGTTTCTACATCCATTTAGAAGTTACTCGTATACGACAGGCTGACAAATTTTAATGAACCCAAGAGGGTTGCTAATGTCTGCGAGTTGCGTAATGGGAAAAGTTCGACGCATTCGCCCCAGAGCGAGCGAGCTCAACATTTTTACAACACATATTCCATTGTTTTCAAGACATATTTACCGAACTCATGACAAAACAGCCAAGTGTGTTTTCTAACTCACATTATACGCGACCCGCTTGTTTGATTACTTTATCCACTAATTTCAAGTCGTTTGTCGAAACCGTTCTAATGTAACTCTATATTCCTGAGTATGTTATAATAAAAAGAGCAATCATTATGACGTGTGCCGTTCAAACTCTTTCACTGAACTCCGCCTAGTATAAATTACAAAATACATTTTTATTTAAACATTCAGTGACCAAGGAAAAATTGTATTAGGGGCGCCGCGATTGTGATTTAAACGGCTAACCCCCGCTTAAGGGCGGTCCGCGCGTCATCCATCATACGCTTTACATATGTTTGAATAAAGCTCGTGGGAAAAGGATTTCCTCTCAGAAGTCAAAGCGGCGTTTTGCGACAAACTAGGGTGACAACTAGGGCAACCATGATGAAGGACACGTACTAACCACGAAGCATGCCTACGGCAAACAGCGTTCCATAATATGTTCTATTTCTATAAATAGTCATCTTTCATTTTAAAGTTAAGCTCCTAAAGGTAGATTCAATTATAGGAGACTGATACTCGATATCTGAAGTCTATATTTTAGTACAAGGGTATGCCAATCTGCTGTTATGTTACCATGCTCAACTCCTGAGAACATGATGACATATTCAAGTGTCTGTGATTTCTCAGGAGTTGAGCATGGTAACATATTAGCAGATTGGCATACCCTTGTACTAAACGGTTGAATATGTAACACTTTTATTTTAAAGAAAAGATCGTACTTCTAATTTGAAAAGTAGCCTTTTAGCTTTAAAAAAATGGGATCTCCATAAAGTAGCTTGAAAGTCACTGAGTGAACACTTTAATTAGCAAAAACTAAACTAAATAAAATCCTACATTAACTGTTCTTATGGTGACCCTATTGCACAAATAGCGGATTAGGGCAGTTTGGCAAACAAGGCGTCACTAGCGTGTGTCGCAGCCCTAAGCTAATGCTGTATTAATGTCTATTAGCTACCAGCATTGTTCTCTATAGCCTTCACTTCAATATTTGTTTGGATTTGTGAATTAGGAGCCTTGTGACGTAAGCCGATGGATTTCGCACGATACCCGTTAATGTGACGATTGTGTAGTCAAGTACTGTTTGAATTTGAATAGGTTATACTAGGTAGTATAGCACTTCACTAACTTTGCACTTAAGTTTTTCGTATGCAGAGGGTTTAATGGAGATCTACCGTTATCTTCAGAGCTCAACCAGCCTCAGCAAATGGCATCTGTAGACTAACAAATGAGGTTAAGGTGAAGAGAAGAAATCTCGTGACAAACTCCTGAACCAACCCGTCAAGCAAGCATGCTACAGCAAGGCCAAACACTAATTCAATGAATAGAGACAATGCAGTAGAGTCATACATATAGTCTATCCACTGTTATTTTGCCTCTGACAGCTCGTCGATCGTTTTCTGTGTGTTGGTATATTGGAGTAAAGTCGCCCTATGAGTGCTAGCCTAAGACATTTTACCGAATATAGTGGAGATTATAAACTCTAACCGTTAGCACGAAGAGTTTTGTTTTTCCTGTCGTAATAAACTTAACTGTATAAAGCAGTGCTCCTGTGACCATGCGATTGTATTTAAGATTTATTTATTTTTTATGAATTTCTGAAAAAATAACATTCACTACCACCACTAATGAAGGCGAAGCTGCTGCTTTCACAACGTTTTATATCTCAAATAATGTCGCCGACCGAAGAAACGCCAGCAAAAGTAGAGAATAACTTTCGACTAAAGGTTGCAGTAAGTACATGGGAGAAACAAAAAGATCTTCGGGTAACACAGCAATCAATATAGGCAACCTAAGTGCTAGGGTTATTTTAACTCTAAACGGACTATTCATCCAGTTGTCTTTACATGTCATATAACAAAGTTCTCCAGCACGGCTTTCTGTTTGTTCGAAAAAAAACTTAAAGACAATGAAACAGATTTTCAGGTAAAAGTGATGACCTACATCATTATACCTGAAAATCTCTCTATATTACATTTCTCGGGTGAAGTCCGGTTACCAATCAAGTATATCTAACTAAGAAAACATCAAGTATTTAACTTCAGTATGACAATAATGGCTGCTCGATGAGATAAGCATTGTGGGAGAAGGGTGACTGTTATCGTTGGAACTGGCACGTGGCGTTTGTAATCGAATCTGTGTTGAATATCTCAAATTCTTCCTATAGGTCAAGTTTCTTTAGTCATCTATAGGCATACTTATAATAAAATTAAAGAAAAGTCAATACTGTACATTGGAAATATTAAAAAAAAATACTCGCTGGGTGTTCAACATAAGATACCGAAGCCGAAAATTTAGATAGATTTTTTTTTGTCTGTTTGCTTTGCTTTGTCCGGAAGGATCTCGAAAAGTACTCAATAGATTTGATTCAAAAAATTTGCACAAATATTGACTAAGTAGGGGTAAGGTCTTCAAATAGGCTATATATTATCACGCAGCATATCCGGGCATATCCTAGGGGCTAGACCGATTTGACTTTCACTGGCAGATAGCTTATGTAATAAGGAGTAACTTAAGCTACTTTTATCCCGGGAATAAATTTCCACGGGAAGCGAGAACGGGAACAAATTTTACGCGGGCGAAGCTGCGGGCATCAGCTAGTTTTACATAAACTTGATATAATACCTAATAGCGTTTACTCACACCCCCGTAAACACCATTATTTAAGTGTTTGCTCCATGTTACTCACAACACAACTAAATTCACAGTCACTATTTAGGTACATCGCTTGCATTTGGACTTGCAAACTGCAGTTAGAACTTGTCTCCGACGGAATTTGGTACTTGGATAGGTACATTTCACATTAATTTGTGAAGTAGTCGAGTATCAAGACTCAGTGTCTGATATCTACCTAAAGATACTTACTAAGATATGCAATATATATGTAGTTAACCCTCAATATAATAGGTATGTAGGTACTAACGATGTTTAATCATTGGCGAATTACATTATGTAGGTAACAAGCACTGTTACAGCTTCTTTTTTAACGTGAGGGAAAATCCTCATGGATGCTATGCCGGACTCCTACCGACTAAAAACCTCACGTTACGCCCAACAGGCTATGGTTTGGGAGTCACGGGTAAAGGTCATAGCACACTATAACCACCCCGCTCCAACACCGCTCCCACCCAACACTGCCCTAAAAGAAGGCTACTGCTCGCAGACTACGCGGCGACAGCTAGCACGCACCGAGCAGTCCACGCGGCGACAGCTAGCGGACGGCCAGCTGTCCACCCGCCGACCGCTCTCGCTTTTCGCAATAGACACAGTTCGCGATCGGTTTCCATTAAAGCAACTCGTAGTAGCGACCCGCAAGGCGACTGCTAGCTGTGAGCGCGCGGGCACCGCGCCGACCGCTCGTCTACAACGCACGGCCAGCGAGGCGTCCACTCCCGAGGAGTCTGACGGCGGTAAGCTCGCTGACAGCGAGCTGTCTGCTAATTGATGATGGCAATGTAAAATATATCTAAAGAGCAATATTTAAAGCCTATATTTGAATTATATTGTTTTTGCCGGGTGGGAGTGGAGTCGTTATAGTGGGCTTTGACCTTAAGCCCTCGGAAGGATGTCCCAGGACGCACTGCTACGGCTAGCTGCCAAAATTTAAATAGAAATTAATAAAGAAATTTTGGAACCTACCTTTGTTGATTTTTTTGTAAGTTCCAAAAGAATATTATGAAATGGTCTTTTATCTAGTTTTTCTAATGGGTCTGGGTATGTACGTGCCTCTACATAAAATAGGTATAGCTAAGTAAAGCAAATAAAAATAACAGAACCAATATCATACAAAATAAAAAATATGTCATTACAGTCGATTATAAAAATATGACATTACATGCATATATATTTATATATATATATATATATATATATATATATACATATATAGTCACTCCCTTATCCCCGAAGAGGTAGACAGAGGCATCGTATACGCCCACATTTGACCTTACAGTTTTATGTCCCACGTAATAGGTGGTGAGCCTATTGCTGTGTTGGAATGGACAGGCGCAGATCGCCGCGACCCGCAGTTGAAATTTTTTAAGCCGCCCGTAAGGCAACTAGGCTTAACGATTGTCATTTTACTGACAACCGGGTTTCATTTCAAGTTTTCCTTCTCTACGCAATGGATCTTTTTGCGAAAGTGTTCCCTTAGTCGCCTCTTACGTCACCCTCGGGATGTATTGAGGTGGCGACATTTTGTACTCTTACCAACACGGGACCCCGTCGCCACACGGGGCACGGGACATTACAGTAGATAATAAAAATTTGACATTACAGATTTTAGTATTTGTTTTTATAGCGGCAATAGAATAACATCACCTGTGAAAAGAAGCTGTGAGAAGCGCTCGTTGCTTACTGCAGTAATCGTTTACACACCACTTAGTCCGGGGGGACTATGTGTTCTGTAAACGATCACTGCAGTAAGCAACTTTCACTATGGCCGGTCCATGGATGGGTAACCATCCACGTGACCACTTTGTGACATTTGTTTGAGCGTTTCCGTGCTTCGGAAGGCACGTTAAGCCGTTGGTCCCGGTTGCCAGTAAAATGGCAGTCGTTAAGCTAAGTTGAAGGCTTTTTCAACAGCAGGCAGTCACAACCTGCGCCTGTCCATATAAACACGGCAATTTGGCTCACCACCTATTACGTGGGACTAATTATACAAAAAGGTGAAATGTGGGCATATAATATGCCTCTGCCTACCCCTTCGGGGATAAAGGCGTGACCATATGTATGTACATCTGTGAAAATTTCAGCTCCCAGCCCTTTCCCAGCAGCTATCACGATACTGAGATACAGCCTCGTGATGGACAGTCAGGATGTGGTGGTAGTCTTATGAAGAGGATCCCGTTTTTACCCTTTGGGAACAGTACGGAACCCCAAAACGGATCTTAGGAACCATGGGACATAAGGTACCTATGGATTAGGATGTAGAGTCACTGGAATCGATTTGAAGTTAAAGTATAGAGCCATATTTAGAACTGGCTGTTGCCCGAGACCTCGTACGCGTGGAAATTGTTATAATGTCAATTCGGTTTGGATTTGAATTCTTTTCTGCCAATCCTCTAGGCTAAGTAGTATAATAATATGTTTTTTTTTATGTATTGCACAAAAAATAATTAAAACAATTCAGTAGTTTCTGTATTTTGCTACATTTATACATATTTTTATTGTTCTCTGCTGGGCCCCTAAAATATTTAGCGTAATAATATGTACCCTGTGTGTAAAACGGGTACACTACATTAATACGAAAAACTTAATTCCGAAAGTCACAATCACGAATTTCATAATTCCGAATTTCATAAGTCCGAATGATTCGAAATCCCGAAAGTCAAAAATCCGATGTTTCATAAATACTTTTTATTAAAAGTCATAATTTTAAAATTCCGAATGTTTACGATTCCGACTGTCAGAATGCCGAATTTCAAGAAACCGATCCGTTGAATTCCGAATCATTAAAAATCCGCCATATTATAAATACGAACTCCGATTATCAAAAATCCGAAATATCATAAATACGAAGGGTGAATGTCGTTTCCACCCGTTCCTGTTTTAACCCGAAAACTTATCATTAAAGACGATTATTTATGTTCCCGATTCCACGCGTTTTTTTAATAAAGTATAGTCAAGTCTAACTACCGAAAATATTATTTCCAAGTGAGTAAACGCAAACGACAAAAAAAAATAACCACGAAGGCTAGGTTCTAACCTAACCTATCCGAGTCGGGGTACTCTGAGTCAGGGTGTTAACCATTCACTTATTATGGTTAACACCTCGACTCGTATAGGTTAGGTTAGAAGGCTAAGGCGAAAGCGAAGCGGAGCGGAGCTCCGGCCTTAGCCATCGTGGTTATTTTTTTTGTTTTGTCGTTTGCCTTCCACTCACTTGGAAATAATATCTTCGGTTGTTAGACTTGACCGTACTTCATTAAAAAAACTTAAATAGTGAATTTTCGGATATTTGAAATTCTGAATAATGTTTTTCGGGAAAATAACAGTCCGGTCTTTTGATTATTCGTACTAATTAAATTAGGAAAAATAAAAATTCGTACGTTTATGACTTTCGGATAAATGAATATCGTTCTTTTGAATATTCGGAGCTTTGTTTCTTAGGAATTATAATCTTCGGAATTTTGAACATCGGAATATTGAAATTCGGAAAAACATATTTCGGAATTTTTGGGTGTTCCCGTGTAAAACCTATAAACCTCTTACTAATATTCTTGCTACGTTTTAGTTAAATCCATAGATTTAGGATTTTTCGCTACTCGTTAAATCAATCCACTGGCTTACATATTTCATTGCTCTCTGCTTAGCCCCTAGGATATTTAACGTGATAGTATAATATAGCCTATTTGAAGACCCCACCTGTATGTATTTATATATTTGTGCAAAATTTGAACCAAATCTATTATCTATTTCGAGATCCTTCCGGACAAAGCAAAGCACACAGACAAAAAAATTTCTAACTACATTTTCAGCTTCAGTATGTTATGTAGAGCACCCGGCGAGTTTTGTTTTTTTTTTTAATATATCCTATGTACAGTTTTGACTTTTCTATCATCCCTTCTTCATAGTTTTTTAAAGTCTTTCTCTCATTGACGTGCTTACCCTAAAGCAAATGATACAATAACGTTTATTTCCTATCTCATTACATTGGCACTCCCACAATGCGTTCTCATTACCGGAGTTTCACTTTACACTTCCTGCTCATTCGTGTGCAATCTGTAGTGTGCAAATCCGTTAATCTTATTTGGTGGGTAGTCAGCGTAGTCAGGTCGCACGTGGCGCCACGTGCCGCGAAATCGAACTAATCTCCAGGCCGTACGCGTCGGCGATCAGAGCGCGTGCGCTGTCCCGATAACGCTAAGAAACGCCATTCATTCCCGCTCTTTTGTCGCGAACAATCACTTATTTATTTATGATATTTGCTACTAGCCAACCTGCCACCCTCGTGAGTTAATGTGTACTTAACTCGGCTAAAGCTCCGCATCGTTCAGATAGGGTGACTTGATGGGGAATATTGCAGTACCTAACTATCTACAGAGTACCTAGGTATCTTTCCTAGGCAGAGATTTTCATTACCATGAAAACCTACCTAAACCCTGACATGGAATAACTTACAAGCTGCCAGTTTAAAAGATGGCGTCGTCGCAGCTTAAGGGACGGCCTTGACTGTGGCTTTGCTTTCAGCTCCACGATTACTGTTTTGCTGATATGAAATTGTCCCGCTCCGGAGAATTTGCTTAGGCCATAAATGTGCTGATCAAATCGTCAACGATGACAAATAGGTATATTTTTCATTCCCCTAGACTCTAGAGAGTGATCTCTTTGATTCATACTTCACGCTTAATTATTAGGAAGAATTATTTGAGAACCTGACTTGATGAAATTGGAACATGAGGCCGTTGGTAGCCTTTCTTGCCCGTGGTACTACCAACTGGTCCCAGTAGTACCACTGGTAATTCAGTTTTACCCGTGGTACTACTGCATAAAAATAAATGAAGGTCGGTAAAAACAAATGAAGATCGGTAAAACAAAAGAAGATCGGTAAAAAAAAATGAAGATCTATTAAAACAATTTAAGATTGGTGAAAACAAATTAAGGTGAACAGGTGAAGATCGCGAAAAACAAGAGAAGATCGGAAAAAACAAGTGACAATTGCGAAAAACAAGTAAAGATCGGGAAAAAAAGTGACGATCGGTAATAACAAGTGAAGATCTTCATATATTTTTATCCACGGGTTAAACTGAATTACCAGTGGTACTACTGGGACCAGTTGGTAGTACCACGGGAAATATATTACCGGTGGTACTACCAGTAGTACCACTGGTAGTACCACGGGCAAGTAAGGGTAGGTAGGGCTAACGACCTTGACCATACAAAACGCGCGTCATTCACGCTAGGAAATGTACTATTTTATAGCTTATTTTAGTTGTAATAAGCTAATTCGCATACTTAATCAAAATCGAAGAAAACCAATTTATAGATGTATATTTTCTTCATAATTATGTTGGCATATTTTTTTCTTTCGCGTTGATAAAAATCGAAGCCATAAAATGGCTGGGGGTGGACTCTATGATCGTTTTACATACACATTACGTATAATTAGTATACAATTTACAACACAACCATTTTTTGACAAACATAAAAAATCTGATAAAAATTCGATAAAATCCTCGATAGATTTTTGTGTTGAAAATACCTCGATTTCTTGAAATTTTAACCTAGATCTCATAAGTTCTAAGTTTTTTCTATACTTAATATAAAATATTTATAAGAAAGACAATAGTAAAATCTTCATTTGCACTTGACCACTTTATTAAATATAATTAAATATACCTACTTAATTAAAAAAACGACCAGCGCCATCTATTGGTAAAATCACTTTTTTAAGCTGTTTTATTCTTATTGCTGTTATGATAAAAGTGTATAAAGTACTCCAAAACCATCTCTGAATCCTGAGTAGACCTCGCGAGCTACCAGAAACCAAACCAAAAAATTCTGTGCGGCACCTATTTATATGTGTCGCATATCTGTATAGGACCCGGTACGCACAGGACTTAGCTATAAGGCAGGTCACATTATTGACGCTGTGGTAATCGAACAGATATCACACAGACATATAAGAAAAAGAGTCTGCCTGCTTTCAAACATCCATGGTCATTCCTTGAATAGTGAAAGTGCCGTAGTACGACTCGTACTACCTACGAGTAGCCCGTCCGCCTCACAACTATAGAAAACCTCTTCTATGGCCTCCAAAGTCCTATCAAATAGTTGACCCTTTCCGTAGTATTTATCAATGTTACTATCAAAATTGGAGCATTTCCCCGTAAATTACCGCTGTGGCCTACCCTTACTTTCCATAAAAAGCGTGGGGAGCAGGTCGTTAGAGCATAGCTGAACAATCATAGAACGGCACAGATGTAATTGCTCTATCTATACAAAGTCGATAGTAAGTACGAGTATCTACACACAGCACCACATGATGAACATCGAAATTATTAAAATCAATATCATTTGATGTGGCATGATTCATGAATCACTGCTGTTGTAGCCATAGCGAAACATTGTTGATATGGCCCAGCAAAACCCGCTGAAAATCGACAAAAATTTCCTCTTTTCGCCTTGAAACTCATGGTTTCATTTATTCTTGACGACAATCACGACAACAACAATTTAATTACTAATAAGTTTGACGAGAAAGTGGTTCAATGAAAATAGCAAAAATAGTCACACTGAGAATAAAATCATAATTATCCTGTTTGTAATCGCTTTAGCGCTATCTATTGTAACTGAAATAGTAGAATTAAAATCTATGTAGGTATAACTTTTTGTTGTTGTAAATAAAGGGTACCCAAAGGGTGGAAACCGGACCCTATTCAAGAGACTTCGCTGTCCGTCTGTTCGTCACGAAGCTGTATCTCAGGAAGCGTGACAGCAAGAGAACTTGAACTTACTTTGCCGCTATAAGAAAAAATACTAAAATCAGAAAAATAATAATAAGTAGGTACCTACACTTCTGGACACATCTATTGATCCACCTTGCATTTTCAGTAACTATTTAGTAATCTGTGGTTTCGTTTAGTCTTCGCTAAAAATTTATATTAGGTCGAGCAAAAATTTTTTATGCAGTTTTAAACCAGGTACATTCATAATTTTATTCAATGTCTTTTTAAATTTCGAACACAGAATATGAAGAAACAAAAGACAATTTGGAGCCTGTTCGTTGGTATCAAACAATCGAATACTAAGAAAAGTCTTGATTTTATTGGTTCACTTGAGTGTGATTTTTCTCTTTGGTTTTGCAATAAACATTACTTATTCTTAACATTAAGGTGAGGTTCTATCAATAATCTATGGATACTTCGCCTGAAGTCGCCGCCCAAGCTGTGGCACTTATCCAGGCCGGACACAGCCAAAGCAATGTGAGTGCTCAACTCAATTTAAGTCGATCTGCGGTCCGAAATGTTTATCGGAGGTACCTAGAGACTGGCACCTTTGTTCGTCGCCAAGGAAGGCCCCGATCTCAGGTCACAACTGAAAGGCAGTATCGATTCATCGTGACGACCAGCTTGAGAAATCGTCACCTTACCTCCATTGAGATACAAAATCAACTTCGCGACTTCCACGGAGTATCTGTGAGCGCTCGAACTGTTCGGGGAAGGTTAAAAGAACTCGATATGGTACCACACAAGCCAGCTAATGGCCCCAAACTAACGCGAGCCCACCGAACAGCGCGTCTTCATTTCGCGCGCACTCATTTAGGTAAATTGGACTCAGTAACATTGGAGCCGTGTACTCTTTTCTGATGAGTCTAAAATTGCGTTACATGGCAATGATGGAAGGAAGAAGGTCTACCGACGTAAGGGAGAGCGTTTTGCACAATGCTGCTTTGAAGAGAGGTTTGCTTATGGCGGTGGCTCATAGACTGTCTGGGGCGGTATATCCGCGAGCGGCAAAACTCAACTTGAGGTTATTACGGGATCACGGCTGCCAACATTAAATGCTGAAAGGTACATTCGTGAGTGCTTAAAATTTCATAGAGCGGTTGATAAACTCTAATCGTATGAGAGCTGTCGTAGATGCCCGTGGAGGCAACACGCGTTATTAAATTATTTAAACCTTATTTGATAAAACATGTTTTTTATTCAAAACTCAACTACCTTCATCAAGGCGCATACCCGACTTGTTAGGCGTAGCTCAATGTCGTGTGGTATTCTGAACTCTTTAAAGCAATACGATCGAAAAAGATGGTAAACTGCATCAATAGTTTTTGTTCAATCTAGCAATCATATTTAAGTAGGGGCCATAGAAACTTAAACTCTAAGGTGGGCCAATAGATGTGTACAGAAGTGTATTTAAAGGGGGCTCCCATACAACACACGTCATTTTTGCCGTTTTTGGGTACGGAACCCCAGTGCTTGCGAGTCCGACTCGCACTTCCCTCCCTTTATTATTAGGGTTCCGTACCCAAAGGGTAAATAACGGGACCCTATAAGGTCTGTCTGTCCATCACGAGTCTGTATCTCAGGAACCGTGATAGTTAGAGAGCTGAAATTTTCACAGATAATGTATTTCTGTTTCCGCTATAACATCAAATACTAAAATAATAACAATATTTAAGGGGGGCTCC
Source organism: Miltochrista miniata (assembly GCA_933228765.1). Classification (NCBI taxonomy): domain Eukaryota; kingdom Metazoa; phylum Arthropoda; class Insecta; order Lepidoptera; family Erebidae; genus Miltochrista; species Miltochrista miniata. The sequence goes on along the minus strand of OW121752.1, from coordinate 30,264,546 downwards.
CATACAACAAACGTGATTCTTTTGGTGCGCGAGGCCGACTCGCACTTGATAGATTTGTTTTTTTTTTACATTAATTTGTGAGGAATTATATTCTTTCGTATATTTTAGCCAAAAATCATCAAGATCCGTTCATTAATAACGCGACACCAATCTGCCCCCTTTTCTCCCCCATTTTCCCTATTATCAAAAGAAGCTCTCAACAAAAGTTGTATTTTGAATCAAAGAACACGTGTGCCAAGTTTGGTGAAAATCTGTTAAGAAATGTGTCCTCTAGACCGGAACTGACCACCAGACATACGCCCGAAAGCAAAATCGTCCATACTGTCGAAACGGAGACTTTCGTTCGCTACGCTTACTCAGTCAATAAAAGCCGGCCAAGTGCGAGTCGGACTCGCGCACGAAGGGTTTCGATTCAAAAACGTATACCCGAATTGTTAATTAGACGAAGTAAATTAACAGTAGCTAATGTCACTTCGTCATAGAAAATACGCAACATTATATGAAGAAGTGACATTAGTTGCTGTCAATTTACTTCGTCTAATCAAAAATTCGACTTTAGTATGGAGCCGAACGGCAAAGTTAGAGCGAACGAGCAGTACATACATACATACATATGGTCACGCCTTTATCCGCGAAGGGGTAGGCAAAGGCATATTATGTGCCCACATTTCACCTTTGTATAATTTGTCCCACGTAATAGGTGGTGAGCCGTATTGCCGTGTTTAAAAGAACAGGCGCAGGTTGTGACTGCCTGCTGTTGAAATAAAGCCTTCAACTTAGCTTAACGACTGCCATTTTACTGGCAACCGGGACCAACGGCTTAATGTGCCTTCCGAAGCACGGAAACGCTCAAATAAATGTCACAAAGTGATCACATAGATGGTCACCCATCCATGGACCGGCCATAATGAAAGTTGCTTACTGAAGTGATCGTTTACAGAACACTGAGACCGCGGGGCCACGAGCGCTTCCCTAAAAAGTATGTATTACAAAATAAATACCTATTATACGATAGCCGCTGTGCCGAAACGTTGACCCTTAGTTCAAGAGCCTGAAACAAAGGCAATAAACGAACACGGTACGCAGTGAGGCTAGTTCCTCCCTCTGTAGCCGCAAAATATGCCCGCATGACGTTTTCATTCATGGATGAATTCCATCGCATGAGCACATTACCACCGGCAGCGGGGGCCCCTATTCGAGGCCGGTGGGCCTCGGGGTCCTAAGCAGGTCGGTGGCCGGGTCCTCCCTTGCCGACGTACAGGTGTTGGCGACGTCGGCGGGGAGAAATACTCGTCGCTTGATGACGAGTTCGACGCCTCAGCAACAATTGGTACCTTGTGCTGCGAGGCGGAGCTGTGCGACGAGTCCGGAGGTGTTGTTTGTGCATTTCGTCTTCTGGCTTCCGCTCTCGTGATTATAAGTAGGTACATCATATCAATAATCGTTGTCTGATACAAGCAGGTTAATCCTAGCGTATTTTGGGTTGGCACTGTTAACGACACAAGCCTTTTTTTTTCCTTATGGCGATACTTTATTCCGCCAAAGACTCAGTGTGGATTTGGTAAGTGTTTATGCGCTCCACACGTATTAGGATCAAAGTTTTGTGAGTGTACAAGGGAAAACAGAAAAAGTAGCTAACTACACTCGAGAGCAATGAATCCGGGTCACTTAAAGAATCCTAAAAATCTCGGAAACTAAAAATGCTAGGTTAATGCAATAAATTGTATTTAATAGACAATGTAATACTCCTTAAATGAAGGTATTAAAACTTCTTAGTTATTGTAAAGTTATATCATAAAAAAATCAAATTTGAAAAAGGGCCACTTTCGAAGATGGAACTACGAAATTACAGCATTTGGTGTTGCTTTTGTTTGTAATCTGTCATTTATGTGGGTACATAAACCATGTTGATAGTGCTCTATATTCATTAATCAAGCTGAAATTATGTCGCTTACGCCTGAAGAATGCACCAGAATACTTACAATGCTGGAAACCGGCCGGAGTCAGCGCGATACAGCCAGGACTGTCGGTGTGTCGCTGTCAACAGTACAAAGAGTTCTCCGACGTTACGAAGAAACTGGTTCTAACCTACGCAGACCAGGAACGGGCAGAACCAGGTGTACCACAGCACGAGAAGACCGATACTTGGTGAACACCATGCTTCGAAATCGCTTTCTCACGGGAACTGAACTCACCAATCAGTTTCGACGCCTCGGAGGAAGTAACCCAAGTGCATGGACAGTAAGACGTCGGCTTGCTGAATCTAACTTAAAACCCCTTAGACCTGCAAACGGCCCTAAACTGGAGCGTGGGCATCGTATTTCGAGACTAAGGTATGCCCAGAGCCACGTAAATTGGAGTATTGAAGATTGGTCAAAAGTTATGTTCTCCGACGAATCAAAATTTATGCTCTACAAGCACGATGGAAGACACAGAGTGTATCGAAGACCAGGGGAAAGATTCAAGCAAGCATGCATCGAAGAAAAAGTAGCCTACGGTGGTGGGTCTGTACTTGTGTGGGCCGGAATTTCTTCTGAAAGTCGCACAGAGCTGGTGATCATAGAAAACGGCTCTTTAACTAGCGTAAGATATGTGGAAGAAATCCTCAATGATCACGTTGGTCCATTTATGGTCAATTTAGGTGAGGATGCTATATTTATGCATGACAATGCCCGACCTCATACAGGTAGGATTGTGAATGACTACCTTCAAGAGATGAACATTACTCGTATGGAGTGGCCAGCGCGCAGCCCGGATATCAACCCGATCGAGCATGCTTGGGACGAGCTAGGCAGATGCGTAAAACAACGAAACCCTCCCCCAATCACGCTTCGTGAGCTCAAAATTGCTCTCACAGAGGAATGGGAGAATATTCCCCAAAATCGTATAAGGAACTTGGTGTACAGCATGCCAAACCGCGTAAACGCAGTAATGGAAGCACGAGGAGGCAATACGAAGTATTAAAATTCAAGAAAATCGTAATAAAGTTCAAAAATTTCATGTTTCCTATTTTTGTTTTAAGGAGAGATCGGCAGTTTTTTCTTTATGTAATTTTGTGTTAATAAAATGTATGGTGACTCATATTTTTTTTACTTTCATTTAAGGAGTATTACATTGTCTATTAAATACAATTTATTGCATTAACCTATCATTTTTAGTTTCCGAGATTTTTAACATTCTTTAAGTGACCCGGATTCATTGCTCTCGAGATTATCCAAAATCCAAGATTTGTGTTGAAGTTCATGTAACAATAAAAAAGACAACATTAAAGCACACAGAATATGTTAGTAATTTAGCAGACACACACAATGTTCTACAGTTTAATGTTATTGGAGTCAATGTAATCACATACAACGTATATGTGGGGGGAATCAACATAGGTCAGTCAGTCAGTCAGGAGGGAGTTGAAGTTAATAGGACGTGGGAAATGTTCTGTAGGAAGACAATCATATAAGGATCCATTCCTTCTGACGCATTCAAAGAAGATATGGTTTGTAGTATCTTTCACATAAAGAATTATCCCTAATCCTTATTTTCCTTAGAAAAACGTTAGTGACGCAAGCATGACCCAACCGAAGACGACAGATAACCGAGGTTGACCTTTTACTGGTCTCCCTAAATTTAAAAAACCAAGGTTTGATAGGGATGGGATATCAGTTTGTAGAGAAGCATAGTGTATCCCTTTAACTATGCTAGATTGATTCCAAAGATTACGCCACCTTAAACGTAGATTAGATCTAGCCATAGAGGCAAGGTCTTGGGAATAGGCTCGGAAATGGTCAAGAGATCCGTTAGAGATGGCAGCTTTAGCCAATGAATCAGCCATTGAATTACCAACAATTCCACTATGTCCAGGAATCCAGACCAGACAAACTAGCAGCCCTTTAGAATAGCATCTAAAGAGCGTACTCTTGATTTGGAGTATAAGAGGGGATTTGGAGTTACTGGAGAATTGGTTAGCCATAATTGCCATTAGGCAGCTCTTAGAGTCAGAAAAAATTACTGTCTTGTCCACATTATGAGACTCTATATATAAAAGAGCCTCCAGGATGGCAATAGCTTCTCCTGTAAAGGTTGAGTTAATAGAAGGAGATTTATAGGAAAGAATAATTTTGTATCAGGGAATCCAGACTGCTGACCCAACATATGTGGAGTCTACTGATTTAGAGGAATCTGTATGAAGAGTCAAACGATCCTGCCACCTTTGGTCAATTAAGGACATTAGCTGTCAATCCGCCTCGACAGAATCTTTATTGATGCCAGTATTTATGACAATATCAGGGGAATGAATAATTGCCTCGAATGGGATTTCAAATAGGGGATTAGATTTGGTTTGTGAGCATGGGAAAGAAAGACGTAGGGATTCGAGAAAGCTATTAAATAAACAAGGGTAGACTTTCTTTGACCAGTAAGAACCGGATGAGATAAAGTTCTGATAGTGTGTGCAGTTTAGGGATTAGAGGATGGAGGGCAGGTTTTGAAAAAGCACCGGTCAGCGAGATACTGCCTCCTTAGACTGAGGGGAGCCTACCCACATTCAACCTGGAGAGCGTTAATTGGCGATGATTTCATGGCTCCAACAACTGATCGCAGGCATTTGGATTGGATCTTATCTACAGAATTGAGGGATAACTTATTACATGGCTCCAGGAGATAGCTGCCGTAATCCAGGTGGCTTCGGATAATTGCGTTATACAGTAACTTCTGACAGTAGGGGTGGGCTCCCCACCAGGTACCGGATAAGGAGCGTAGGATATTTAAATTTCTTTCACATTTCGACACGATATGGTTTATGTGGGGAATGCAAGTCATTCTGTTATCCAGAATCATACCCAAGAACTTGACTGATTCTCTCACTGGAAAGACTTGATTTTCATAAGTGATCAAGCAATCACTTACAGATCTCTGACGAGTGAAGACTACCACCGAGTTCTTAGGAACTGACAGTGATAACCCATATATATATAAGCCAGGTTTGTAGGTAGATTATGGCAGACGTAAGTCTAGACACTGCATCCGATATGTCATCCACCGATATGTATAAGCGACACAAGCCTTAAAAAAGATAAAGGGGGCAGAACAAAGTTATGTCAGTTTTATGTCAACTGTCGGAAAGCGGATGCTACTCCATTGTACAATTTTCCAAAATTAGTGTATTTCGAGTGTTTCATGAGTAAAAAGTGGTGGATTTTAAACATAGTTTGACAACGTGCACAAGTGTTAGAAAGTGACATAACGCAGTGAAACGTGACTCTCGACTTTGCCTTACTAGGACGAGGATTCACATAAATTACATAACAGCTGAAAAATACAAGAGTTGGCAGTATGGTTTTAAACACTTTCGCCTGTCCTTTGTACGAGCAACGCAACAAAACAACAACAAACAAATATGTCAACTGTCATGTCGTCAATCAGTCAGCCAGTCAGCCAGCCAGCAGTCACTGCAGTCAGTCGTCATCATCAGTCAGTCTTGTGTTGTGTTGTGTTTAGAATTTACAAGATATTTATTTTGCTCTGTTCTGTGTTCAGTGTTCACTTGATTAGTCTTCCATCCATATTCATATTATTGCCTTCATAGACATTTCAATAGCTATAAAACAAAATGGGTGAAGAAGACGAATATGCGTGTGTAAACAGATCTCAGTTAAAGATCAAAGATAACTCTGGTATTAAAAAGAAAAAGAAGAAGAAGTCTAACAAAGAAAAAGAGAGAATTATTGAAAAAGAAGTGCAGCAGCAAGTTAAACAGCAGACGAATCAAACAGTTCACAGAAACAGAGACAACAAGACTAAGGCTGAAATAGCATTTCAAAAAATGCAAGAGAAAATGGTAAGCTATGGTTTTCTCCATCTCTGATTGTTGGTAGATTTCCAGATGAGTCATTGTTAGAAATAACACAATTGTTGGAGCCATTTTAACTTACAAATTTAATAATAAATATGTCTCCTCCTCTTCTTAACTTTGCCAAGTTTTATTATATATCTGCAGGCAATCAACATCCTTGAAATGATGTAGTTTTCTATTTATTTATTTAGTAGACTTATTGCTCCCCTGTCAATTAAAGATTTTGGTTAAATAGCATTGTAATAATAAAATGCTATTTAACCAATATAATATACATGAATAACCTTGTATCAATAACCTTGTATCAATGGCAGCTGCACTTCCAGTAGGACTTGTTGCTTCCCTTTTCTAAAGAATGTACAAACACTTATTTACTTTCAAATAAGTAAAGTGCTGTACAGATGATGCAATAATTACAAATTTCCTTGTTACAGCAAAAGCAGAGGATACAACAAAAAGCTGAGATGACACACAAACAACGAGTGGAGAAATTCAACCAACACCTTGACAGTTTGACTGAACACTTTGATATTCCTAAAGTATCTTGGACTAAGTAAAATAGTAGATTGTATAACAAGGGAGCAAAATAGTATTTTTACGGTGAGGGTGGTACTTTGAATCACGAGCGAAGCGAAGGATTCTAGAATAGAATTCCAAGCATAGCTGCGTTCAGAATTCTATGTTAGAATCCCTTTCTAACATAGAATTCTGAGCGCAGTGAGGGATTCAAAGTAGCGACCTCGCCGTAAAAATATTATTTTGCTCGCCCGAGGGAAAAATAATTTGCTCTAGAGTATATACTCTACTTTTTAAATTCGCATAGGTCTCAGCGCTGCTGTGCAACCAACACGTACCAGTCAGTAATCCATGTTATTTGCGTTCGATTTCTATGAATGTTTTAAGTTCCAGATTCAAATTACTTAGTGGCCTGCTAAAAGACTCTTTACAGAAAATAGCTATTTTGCGCCCGGTTTAAGTGGTACAAAGTGATACTTTTCGAATAGAAGGGATGAAAATGTATATAAACATAGATTAACATAATGTTGAAAAGTATTCTTATCTCATTAGGTATATATGTATAAGTATAGTAACTGTATTTTTATCATTGTACATACTTCAGTCAATCCATGTAATAGTTCAAGTGCAGTAAATTACTTGAGTATTCTCAAATCTTGCAATATCTGAAATATATTGTTGTAAAATAAATTTAATTTTGTTTTCATTTAAACTCATGCACTAATGTCATTTAAGTAACTACCTATCTATGTAATAGTTCAAATGACTGCATTTGAACTACTTGGTCTTACGATAACTGATAATATTATATTGTTGTAAAAATATTTATTTTGTTTTTATTTAAACTTCCTCACCATTATTGAATGAAGTACAGCCTGGTCGGGGTTTGATGGCTGTTATTTGTGTAGTCTACTTAGTTTTCATGTTTCTTAATCCCTATTAATATTATACATGCTAAAGTAACTGTCTGTCTTCATTCTTAAACCGCTGAACAGATTTTGATGAATGGATAGAGATAGTTTTGAGTCCGGAGGGACATAGGTAGGGTTGCCAACCGTCCCGCTATACGCGGGACGTCCCGTTTCTGAGACCCATAACAAGACGTCCCGCTCACACCCTGAGCGGGACGCGTGATATCCCGCTTTTCTTGATCAAGCAACAAACGTTTACATTTACAGTACCTATTTCTAGCGATGCATCAAGTCACGGAAATGTGAAGTTATTTCCTATATGTAGTTGTAAGATTCTACTGTCCAGAGGAGGGTATTCGCACATGTTTTCTTGATTGCGATGAAGACCCCAATAAGAAAGCGATAGATACAATAACATTAATGCCGTTCATAGGGCTAACGACCTTGACCATACAAAACACGCGTCCTTCAAGCTAGGAACTGTTGTATTTTAGAGCTTATTTTTGTTGTAATAAGCTAATACTCTTACTTATTAAAAATCGAAGAAAACCAAATTATAGATGTATATTTTATTTTTAGGTTGGCATATTTTTTTCTTGCGCGTCGATAAAAATTAAAGTCATAAAGTGCATTCATCTAAAAATTTGGGGCTGACTTCATGATCGTTTTAGACATTAAGTATGTATATTAATCTATACTAATATAATAAAAAGGAAAGATTTGTTTTTTGTTTGTTTGTTTGTAACGAATAGGCCCTGGAACTACAGGACCGATTTTTAAAAATCTTTCACTGTTGGAAAGCTACATAACATAGGCTATATTTTATTCCCGTATTCCCACGGGAACGGGAACTACGCGGGTGAAACTACGTGACGTCCGCTAGTATACTATACAACAAAAGCATATTTTGACACACATCTTGTACCTAGATTAAAAATATTTTTTTGGCTATAATTCTCCGTCTACTTATCCAGACAAAAAATGCTTTTATTTGCACCTCTGTGTCGTCATTTTCTAAACCAGGCCCCTTTTGATTTGCGAAACGCATCTGCGTATTCCGGTAATAATGCTAATGTTAATTTCGGGAGAAATAATTCCGTTTTTACAAATTTACGGAAACAAAATGGCCACATCGATGCTCAACGCACATGTTGCATGATGCTGTTGCGCATGCTGGTGCAAAATGTGAATTTGATGTGGAAACTTTGGTTTTAAAAGTATATGGTCAGGTCACCTATCGTATATCATGCACAGAGAGTTCAAACACTTAAAGAATTTTACGCTGATGCCTAATCTAAAGTAAAGGTACAAATACAATAGTGAAACATGTGATAACAAGTAACAAGATGGCTCTCATTACATCCTCCTGTCGAGAAAATTCTAAACGGGTTTCCTGCGTGAAATTCAGTACCCGTTAAAGTTCACGTTTTTTAGTATTCTGAACAATTTCGTAAGATCCCGCTTTTTAAATCCTTGTCCCGCATTTGAAATCAACATTTCCCGCAAATTCGCATTTTTAAGTTGGCAAGCCTAGACATAGGCTACTTCTTAACTGATTGCGCAAAAGGAGGGTAATGATTTACGCGATAACGACTTCTACGCGGATGAAGCCGCGGGGAACAGCTAGTAATTCAATCATTTCAGCAAGCTATGGAAACGGCTATGCTTGGAGTATCTGTAAGGGATAGACTCCGAAATAAGGTTATCCAGCAGAGAACTAGAGTGGTCGACATAGCTCACAGAATATGCTCATTAAAGTGGCAGTGATATTTCTGTCGGTATACCGTCACAATACCAGAAATCATAATGCCTTTACTTAAAATACCCGAAATCGAAATATCAATATTCTAAAGGCAAATATTTCTAATATAAATAATTTAAAATGCCTTACGGTCGAAAAACCGAAACTCAAAAAATAAATTTATGAAATACCTTATCCTAAAATGTTCAAACACAAAATACCTTTTTTTTAACATGATTTAAATCCTACATGGATGCTATAAATCTGTGAATGGTTAACACCCCGACTCAGATAGGTTAGGTTAGAAGACTAAGGCGGGAGCGAAGCGAAGCGGAGCTCCCGCCTTAGCCTTCGTGGTTTTTTTTTTTTTTTTTGATGTTTCGTTAGCCCACTGTAGTACTTTTGTAACTCTGAATCAAAGTGTTTTAACATGAGGTAAATCCTACATGGATACTATGCCGGACTCCTACCGACTAAAAACCACACGTATGGGGGGGGGGGGTAAGTTAAAGCCAAATAACAAAACGTGTGAGTGACAGTGACACATTGTATTCTATTTTCGGTATTTTAAATTAAGGATATTTGAAAATTTGTATTTTGAATTCTGATATAATAATTATTTGTATTTTAAATTTAGACATTTTACAGTAAGGTGTACTGAAATAAGGTATTTCGAATTCGGGTATTTTGGTCTAATGCATTTTAAGTAAAGGCATTCTGATTTCTGGTATTTTAATATATAACCATTTCTGTCAAATGTCTAAACTGGTAAATAAAAAACAATCGAGTAAGTACTTACATATTTTTATTGATATCAAAAAATATATATAAAATCAAAAACGTATAAGTATGCAATTTGGACGGATATATACCATAAAGTAGGGTGTCCAACTTTATAAGACCCTATAGTATAAATTTTATTATAGATGCCTGTGTGCAGCCTCAGGCTTACATCTCATGGTGCAAAAAGTACTTACATTATTGACTACCATGATCAGTAGGTATTACTTACATAACTAATTGTAAAAAAATATAACTGAATTGTGATATAATTGTGAAACCCTAAAACACTGTTATTTTTAAGGCGAAGTGCAATTGTGTCTCAAGCGATTCCGAGGGGGTGAAGCAGACGCAAGATGTTCGGGACGCTCCGTGCGTCGGAAACGTTTTCGCGCGTTAACCCGTTCACTACGCAATTGAAATCATTGACAGAAGTACAAGTTTACATAACAATTATTTTCGCCCTGTTTAGATAAACCTCTTTAGATCTTCTACTCGTGCGCAACTACGTAATTGATTTTGATGCAATTTTTATCACTAACATGTAATGAAATTTATTTTCATAATAAGAATAGAACATAATATATTTAAGAAGTACTTCGACGACGATTTTTGCCAGGTTTATTAAAAAAGTAAGAATCTGCTGCCCCTATCCTTTGTTTATATTTTTTGGTACTTCCTTAAAAGGAAAAAGGAGGGTTCTGTACAAAAAAAGACTGAAAAATATACCTGTATGGGAGCCCTCCTTAATTTATTTTTCTGTTCTTAGGATTCGTAAATATCAAATGCCTAGCTATCGCAGTGGTGCATAAGATGACAGATAGATAGTTTCAGTAATAGGGTCGCATTATTACAGATTATTTATACTGTTGGCACTTGGTGGAACCTGCAGCGCATATTGAATAACCACCACTTGTACTGTTTTACAGCCTTTATTTACTCTACACCTGACCGCTTTTGCCTCTTAGCATTTTCATAAGGCAATACTTTCTCCTCGTTCCATTTTTACCCTTTGGATACGGAACTGTAAAAATGGCCGAGGTTCAAGTTGGACTGGCACACTGATGAGGATTTCGTAACAAAAAAAAACGCCAGAAGATTACGTTGTATGGGAGTAACCTTATTTATTCTTTATCTAGTGTTATTATAGTTGTTACAGCGGTAGCAGAAACACATCTTTGAAATGTATTACTGCCTAGTTCATGAGATACAGATGAACAAACGGACTTCGAAGTCTCAGCAATAGGGTCCCGTTTGGCTAAGAAAACGAAGAATATACAAAAACGAATATTGCTATTTGCAAATATGCAGGGTGTAAAGGAATAAATTTCAATACTAGTTATTTAAACTAGACTAGGCTTTAGTCCTGTCCAAATGATTACCATTTCCTAAATTAAACATTCTACGTTTCACTTCGTATAGCTATTGCCCGCAGCTTCAGCTGTGTAGAATTCTGTTCGCGTTCCCTTCTACCATTGGGTCATATCCAGGGATAAAATAGCCTTTATACTATTTTCTAAATTATCTTACCTTACTTAATATTATAAATGCGAAAGTTTGTGAGTGTAGATGTTTGTTACTCTTTCACGCTCTAAACGGATCTAGCTGAAATTTAGTACAGGGGTAGATATAGGCCTGGAATAACACATAGGCCACTTTTTATCCCGGCAATCAGTTCCCACGGAAAGCGGAAACGGGAACAAAACTAGACGCGGGCAGAGCTGCGGGCGTCAGCTAGTGTATAATATTTCCAAGAATACATTGCAATCTGGAAAAGCATAAAATAATTATCATAGGCCATCAATTTCAGCCAGATCTGCTCAACCGTTGGAACGTGATTTTGTCACTAACATCTTCACAGACTTTCATATATCATAATTAAATAATTCGTAAGTCATATTAAATCATCAGGCCTTTTCAGTAACATATATTCACAAAATCATCTTCTAGCGCTTAACATATACTAGCACTATCCATTGAACATTATATTACTATTTTACATTATGGCTTAAAAACAAAGTTAGGGTTGTATTGACTGTATCGGGTTGTATGTAAGCTGTTTATTTTCAGTTCACTGTTGGTTAAAATTCAAACTGAGGTGACGGGAGGCCTCGAACCGTTTTGGCGCAGCGAAGAACCATAGCGTCCTTGGCTGCCTTCTATCGAATGTATCACGGCGAATGTTCTGAAGAGCTCTTCAACCTGATCCCACCCTCTTCTTTCCGATCCCGAACAACACGTGCCGGGCAAAGATGACACTCACACACAGTGGAGAGAATCTTCGCCAGAACTGAACGTTTTAAAAGATAGTTCCTCTGTCGAACTATAAAAACATGGAACGACCTGCCCGCACTCGTGTTTCCCTCATCTTACAATCCCGGGTGCTTCAAGAGGAGCGTGAAGAGGCACATCACTGGGCCGCCAACTTGAGGACCACTGTCAGAAGTGGCCCCCAATCGCTAGATGCGCCACGGCTTTCCATTAGGCTGGTGGCGACGTCAATTTGGCGAGCTAAATTTAAAAAAAAAGAAACTCATACTTACAACTTCAAATTCAATACCTACCTACATCAACTACGACACACGAGTAGTAAAGTAAGACTACGAGAATATCAACAATACGCAATACGTGTCTTGAAAGCTGTAATTTTGGATAGAAGAATACCAATTTTTTGAGTTTAATTTATTATATACTCAATTAATGTTTATTCCTACTGTTATATTGTAAATTTAGGAGAATTGGCCCACTGATTTATCAGTCATTAGTATTATACTCGTTATGACATTGATTTTACTTAAATATAAATTTAAATAATATACATGTTATACGCTCGGTCAGGGCGTCACATACATGAGCGCATTTATAGGTGAATCTTCTGGCATTCATATATTATGTGGCATCAGTCAATCTTTGTATTGGAAAGTATGAAAACGTTACTATAACTCATATAATACACCAAAGAAACTTCCCCAAACAGATGCGATATTTTTACGCTCTTGAGCTAAGCCTTGAATACTTCCTTTTTTTTATTACCTATTTTCGTTACTACGGCAGCGAATTACGTCAGCGGGCGTGACAAAGTTGTATACGGGTGTCCTCAACGAAGCCTGTCGGCTGACTGAGCGGGCTCTGTGAGGTGGCTGATAGCGGCAAAATGCACTCCCGCTCAACAAAACGTTTCTTTTTATTAAAACAATATGTTTTTAGTTAATAAATAACTGCATAGGACCTCGAGGTAACTTATTAGGGACATGGAAATAAAAAAATAGTGTGGTACATTATATAACTACTGGATGAAATTGATTATAGTCAAGGCGGTCACACGTAAATTTACAGATTCGAGGGAACTTTGGGATTATTTTCTATCGAGCCGAATTTACTCAATCGTGTTTTGGAGAACTGACATCCCTAGTCAATATACTTAATAATAATTATCCATTTAAAAAATTGTGAAATCTTTGTTAACACCGTTGCAAAATTGGTTCGAAATATGTCAAAATTATGTATTTTGAGTCCCACTTCACCTTAATAAGTATTTATTAAAAATAACAGTGTTTTAGGGTTTCACAAAACATTGCACTTGCTCAAACTTTATTAAAAAAACTTTTACATTGGTCTTGTATATAAATATTTTGTTTCTTACATTTAATAGACTTAAAAATTAGTAGTTATTGCAAGGAATGTAATTTCTGGGAAATAATCTAATAATAGAAAAGCTTCGATTTTCATTAGCAGCATAATAAAATAATTTAAAAAGAAGTGATATGAATCTACATTCATTTAATGAAATATACCAACCAGGCACTATTATCATAAAGCTACCGTTTAAAATTAAAATATACAACCTTATTTAAAATGCACTTTCTTAAAACTACTTTTTAGATAGCTTTTTTAGATACTACCTACTACTAATAAATTTAAGGTTACTGCCTGCTGTTGAAAACCATCGGCTTAACGTGCCTTCCGAAGCACGGAAACGCTCGCAAATAAATATCACAAAGCGGTCACCCGTCTAAGGACCGGCCGCAGTGAGAGTTGCTTACTGCAGAGATCGTTTACAGAACACTGAGTCCGCAGGGCCACGAGGGGATTGTGGTACTAATATGTGGTGGTTAATGTTGCTACAAAATTATTGTATGCCTCTTGGAAGTACCGGCTTCATAGGCTGGTACAATCTTACTTCTTACTAATATTATAAATGCGAAAGTTTGTGAGTGTGGATGTTTGTTACTCTTTCACGCTCGAACGGCTGAACGGAATATGCTGCAATTTGGTACAGGGATACATTATAGTCTGGAATAACACATAGGCTACTTTTTATCCCGGGAATAAGTTCCCACGGGAAGCGGGAACGGAAATAAATTTTACGCGGGCGAAGCTGCGGGCATCAGCTAGTATATTATAATGATTACATAGTGTTTCAATAAAAAGGTATGTTAGTCTCTCACTGATATTTGTGGAATACTTACTACAGTATCATATTAATCTTTAACAATAAACATCGTATATAAATATGTAAATACATTTGGACGGATAATAAATGTAAGTAAAAATTGAATACGCACCACCAAGGCAGTCCTACTAACTAACATTATAAATGTGAAAGTTTGTGAAGATGTTTCGACGTTTGTAATCACACTAACGGCTGAACGGATCTGGATGTAATTTGGTACAGGTATTGTACTCGGGAATAAAACAGGCTACCCTTTTTATCCCTGGAATAGTTCCTGCAGGATGCAGGGAATATCAAGTATGTTATAAGATACTAAGGCTGGATTCGACCAAAATTGGAGTATGGCTATACTAGATAATAGCTCGTACTTATACTAAAAGTAAACAAGCACATCGTAACTATGGTAACCCATGTCCCATACTGAAGTACTCTATCCTGCAAGGTCACCATAGTTACGTTATGCTTATTAGTTGATGGTAAAACTAAGTCACTTTATTTTTAGAAGAGGTATAAGTTATTCTGCGGTATAGTCTTACTTCGATTTTGGTCGAATCCAGCCTAGTTACATAAGCTACTCTCAAAATTAAAAACAAACATTTACAGATACAATCGGGAATCAAACCCACGTAAAACTAAGTTGCTCAACAATGCACTTTTTTCCGACACATAAATTTACCCGTTGAGATTCTCTTCGTCATCTCCTGTACACATAATATTCTTATTATAAATGTCAATCAAGCCAAATGCCCATTTCGTCCAAAGCCTAAACATCGTACTCGACGTATTCACTAGCTTGGCTTAGCAATGATCTTGATAAATTTGATCTCACAATTATGTATTGCATTTCGTATAGTTTTCTTATGAAAATAATTTTCATATAAAGAAAAATTCCCAAACTACAAAACAAATGTTTACAGAGCGTAGACATATTTGATCTGACAACTACTGACAAGGAGATTCAAACTTACTACACTATTGAGAGTCAATAAATCTTAATATAGATTTGTTAAGGCACATGCGTTTCTGATTGAGATTTCTATAAAACTTATTTAATAACAGAATATTGTCAATTAAAATAATATCGTAGTATTATAAACAACTGTAAATACACCTGGACGGGTGTTTGGACTTATAAATATTTAAAGATATTATATTTAAAAAGTTTTAAAAAGATTTCTATTAGCTGATGTTTAAGATTACTACATTCATAAACCGTTGATACCAAGTCAAGTCTATTCGCAAAAAAATTATTGCTTACGATCTATTTCTATAGTCCTCAAGACTCAGGCCATAATTTGATTGGTAACCTATATACACTCACACAGCTGTTACCACAAAGTTTATCATACCCTATAGATATGGAACTCAGAAAGACTTGCCACACAGGCTGTGTTCAAAGAACTCGAATCCCATCAAAAAAAATGAACGCAGCCCGCACTATGTATGAACAATTTTGTATCGAAATGCGATCTGACAGTGCGGATCCAAATCTAGTGAAATCCTTAACCTAATAGAGTGACTAAAGCTTGCAAAACTACTAGCATCATACTAGCTGCTGATTTTACTCTAACACTGTTACTACCGCCCCAAAACGAATCAAAAGTGAATACTTTAATGAAATTTTCTTTGGTGGTCCAAGGATCGCTGCCGTCATCAAAATGCATAGGACATTGGTCCCTTTCTCGCTCGTATTCTTCCATTTCAACGGCGACTGCAGCGCCCTCTGTATAGTTCCATGACGTCACGTCTTGTTTCAGATCACAGTATGGACCGAGGGCTTGTGACATGAGAACTCTGTAACAAGTAAATTAATTTGAAAATCTATAATTTCCACAAAAAGCTGACAATTTGTAGTCTGTCAATGCTATAATGACTTTTTGTTGACTTTATAATATAACTAGCGGACGTCACGCGGTTTCACCCGCGTAGTTCCCGTTCCCGTGGGAATACGGGAATAAAATATAGCCTATGCTCACCGCAAAGAGTGTAGCTTTCCAGCAGTGAAAGAATTTTTCAAATCGGTCCAGTGGTTCCGGAGCCTATTCGTTACAAACAAACAAACAAAAAAACAAATCTTTCCTCTTTATAATATTAGTAAAGATGTAAAATGGAATGACTGGTTTTAGGCTATATTATAACTTAAAAGACATTCTATTTGCCATTCTATTGAATTTAACCCTAGAGTGGTCGCGCTATGAGCATTTTGCCGTCCGTGTCAAAAAATGATTCATAACTTTTTACTAGTTATCTATTCTTGGTTGTGCGTCTCAGTAGCTGCGTGCCCACTCCTCCCGCGCCCCTTGTAGTAAATACAAACAAATCAGTCCGCAGGCGACCGCAGGAAGAAGTGTTTGTTGCGCGGGTGACCTGTGATGCGGCAAATTGCTAAGTGCGCGACCACTTACGTAAGTAAAATTGATATGTTTTTGTTCTTGTTTTTAAAGAAATTTCACATTACATATCGGTAATTATTATTATATTTTGTTTCTCTCTAGATACTATAAACACATATATCAGACTTTTTTATTTATATTTACAGATGGTTTGTAATTTTTCACTTCTCAGTTCTATCAAAACGAATAAAAACAACGCGCAAATTATGTCCTGGTTGGAGGAGTAACAATTAGGAAGAAGCTGCATTGCAAACCTTAGACGAAAGTATGTCTGAAAGCGATCGAGACAGTAATTGCTTAAAATATAATACTGATACAGAGCAGTCCGGGGATGACTCTATGGAAATAAGTAACCAGCAGTCATTGCTTGCAGCAGCGAGCCACAGCCGCAGTCGTTCCCCTACAACATTCCAGAGAACACCTTCAGACCTTATATAAAATGAAGAGATCTAGCATAAAAACTTTTTAGATGCCATTATGAAGCCAAATTGCTTGCTTTGTATCATAAGAAAATCAAAGCACTGCTGAAAAACGAGAGGGAATTTGTACGATATGTCCATCTAGGAAAATTTGACGGACAAAAAAAGGGTGCAATGTATGCTCAAAGTTACTGTGCAATGAACATTGTGTGTACATGTGCCAGGGTTGTTTTAGTAAAGCATATGGTCAAGATAACTAAAAAGTTAATTTTTGTTTGATTGTTACGTTTTTTTTTATTTTATAAGACATTATGTGAAGAAGTTCCAAATTGAGAATTTTTTTTCTAGACTTATTGTTATTTGATTTTTTCTGAGGCTGATTATGAGACTGAATTATACTGTTTGATTGTTCCTAAAGCTGATGTTTCATTGAATAGTACAATATCCATAGTTTTAGAAAAATATGTAAATTAGGTAAAATATTCACCTATTTGTAAGCGCGGCAAAATGCTACACTCGCGACCACTCACGTTCCACAAAAAGGCGCGACTACTCTAGGGTTAATACTGACGGAATGACTTTTTCTATCCTCCTGTGTTAATCCTCACACTTGCATTTGGCAACAAGCTGATAGGGGCTTCGTACAGAGTATGATTTAATTATATAATGAGCTCCCTGCCGTCCCTGCCTTTGTTTTTCCAAACATTACGTATTAAAAATGTTTTTGCAAAGACGGCAGTGCGATTGCAGCACCTCTGGTTTTGCAAAAAATCATAGGCTGCGTCGAAAACTTTCGATCAAGTTAGCCGCATGCTTGCTGACGGCCTAAAAAGCTTTTTTTTAAATATTCAGCTCCCTAAAATGACGCTGCCCGCCGGATAGCAAACCATTGAAACATCTAGCGAGTTAGAAGTCACTCTCACAGTTCACAATACTACTGGCAGTGGCCGTCAAGTTGGTAGGCATTTGGTAAAAAAGGAAAATACCCATTAACGAATTTACGCGTTTCCGTGCTTCGAAAATCGGAAAGCAATAGGGAATATGCATAAAATTTATATTGCCTCAAAAATCATTTTTTTACATTTTTTATTATCATTTAATTTTTATTTATTATATAAAACCTGTAAAATACTGCATTAAAAGTGAAAATCCTGAGAGCGAAATTAAAACTTGCAAAACGCTTCACCATTGGTCGACACGAAATTTGACGTTATTTGTCTCACACAACATTCAACTTATAGGCGTCAATATGTTTATAGGTCATTGACCCAAACAAACAGTACAAGCAATACACGGATTGACAAGTGACATCTTTCGTCATCAAAATGGCGCCAATATTGGTGGCGTTTCAAGTCCTCAAATTAAATCAATGTTTTAAATTTGAATTTGAAGAATAATTTGATCATTTTAAGACTTACATACTTATTTATTATTTTTATTTCATAATGATGTAAGGAATTCATTTAAGTTTAAAAAAAATCACGCATATTCCCTATTGTCAGCAAAATGACCGTCGTTAAGCTATGTTGAAAGCCTTATGGGCGGTTTGAAAAATTTCAACGGTGGGTAGTCACAACCTGCGCCCAGGTCGGCAGCGCGTGTTTAGCGCTTCTGGTGGTGCAACGGTTGGCCACGGTTACCAACCTATCGGTGGGCCGTAACCTTGTCTGTCACCTAAGTAGTATAAGAAAAAAAAAAGAAAACATACCTATTTAAATCAGCTCGTTGATACACCCAACACCTGTACTTCGAGAACGGATCCAGCTCATCAAAAGTGATAAGATACGACTTCAGGTTCTCCTTCCAAAATCCTATACATTTCATTCTATAATCCGGATCGCTGTAGATATCCACAGGCCTGCCCAAATAATCTACAGACAGACAGTAGTTCTCCTTTATTTGTATGGTTTTTTGGTCGATATCACACACTGAAAAGTCACTGATATTCAATTTACAGTAGAGATTTGGCCGAGGGCTTAGAGTTACACCTCCGAGTATTCTTGTTTCGAATTTAACGTCTCCTTTCTGTGTAAAGTTGAATTTTCCGGCGACTGGACAACGAATTGGTGTTGGATCTTTCTTTAAAAATATGTCGTATCGCCATTCTTGTTTGTTTTGGAATTGAACCCAGGAGCACACTGTGTGGAAATTGCTTTGTATCATGGCGAGTCCCTTTCTGTATCTGTAAATGTATAATAATATATTATACATTAAATATATAACCATATAGTTAATGGTTAGAAATTCATTATTACTTTGAATTTCTAACCATTAACTCAATTTGAAGTGTGGATTCTCATTGGAAGTATAAATACTTTACTGTAGAATCTTATTAATATCAGAAAGCTGTTTTTTACTCTTTCAAGTTCTAACGATAGAAACGATCTGGCTGAAAATTTGGTACAGAGATACATTTTAGTTTGGAATAACATAAGCTAGTTTTATCCCGGGAATAAGTTCTTATGGGAAGCAGGCCGTTCCTGCTAGGGCGGAACCGCTTAGTGCAAAATAAAAGTCTAAATCAGTTCCATTTTAATGTCTTTTATTTCGCAGCAGGAAACTTTATCAAAAGTAACTGCCGCCTTAGTACATTGGATTAAATTAAGGTAAAAAATCAGGGTAAATGCTATTTAGCAAGTCAAAATGATATCCCCCCCGGCAAGGCATAGTGACGTCAATAAAATCTTACCGAATAATATTATGATGCTGCGGTACAAAATCAAAGCACACATAATCTTTCTGGCAACCGTCGACCGTCAGACGCGCCATCATCACCCTGCTGTCTCGCTGTTCTCTGTATGGATAGAAAAAAACAGAGCTTATAAAAATAATATAATATTATTATCTTTATTTATATTATATAACATTATATAATATTATCTTTATTTGCTTTCAACATGCTTACTGTTTAATGGTGGATCCACACAGGCCGCCGCAGGCCAGTGTGGATCCACCATTAAACATCTAGAAATGGATTTAATATTATTGCGTGCTGGCTGGATTGTCACCTATGTCATTCATTGAAAAAAGACTTTGCCCAAAGCCCTTCATTGGAGATTGACTTTGACCAATGTCCTTCATTGAAGAACCTGGCTTAAAGACTTCATAATCCATGGTCTAATAATTTTGAAAAACATCGAATTCTACTTTTTTTCCGTCAAGGAGTACGTAGAGGCTTACTATACGCGCAAATATCTGACCAGCTTAATGCCTTATCAGTACAAAAAAAGAAGTTTAACACTTGTTTCCTCTACAGGGCTATCGCAATATAGCCTAAATGTTAGAGGTGAGGGTAAATAAAATTATAATCTTAAAAGGTTCAATATGGCCGTGCCGTGCACTGCTGTGCTCCAAGATAATAAAGTTCACGATAGTCCGATATGTTTATTCGCTTTATTTACTAAAGATAACCCATTTTTAGGGTTTCGTAGCCAAATGGCAAAAACGGAATCCTTATAGATTCGTCATGTCTGTCTGTCCGTCCGTGTGTCACAGCCACTTTTCTCCGAAACTATAAGGCCTATGCTATTGAAACTTGGTAACTAGGTGTATTCTGTGAACCGCATTAAGATTCTTATTTAAAACTAGAAAAAAAGCAGTAAATTTTGGGGGTCCCGATACTCAGAACTGAAACTCAAATTTTTTTTTGAGGTTTCTAACGTCATTTTTTACTAAAGTGAATAGTTTGCGCAAGAGACACTTCCAAAGTGAAAAAATGTGCTCTCCCCCCCCCCCTCTAACTTCTAAACTAAGCTAATAATAAATCTAAAAAAAAATATATGATGTAAATTGCCACAAAACTACCAACGAAAATTGGTTTGAACGAGATAGAGCTGGTAGTTTTTTTTTAATACGTCATAAACCGCAATTTTCGGTTATAAAAATCAGTACCACTGCGAACGTATTAAAACATCAATCAAAGTTACAATGAACTATCTTGCTTAATAACTTTGATATTATGTTACTTGCTGCTACGAAACCCTTCATGGGCGAGTCCAACTCGCACTTGGCCGGTTTTTTTTTCTATTGCCTGTATAACCATAAGAAATAAAGTGAATGTACCTGCAAACATAAATCGTCCTCCGATATCTTCCTTCATCTGGGTAATATGTTTCAATGATGTGGGTTTCATTGATGAACACGTCGGCATCTATGTTGGCCGTGTTGATCCAGTCTCCTGAGAAGTTCTGAGGGAGACGGCACCCTGGTTCCACTACCTCAGCCTAGAAAATCAATCAGTGAAGACGTTATTATTTCATCTTATTTTAATTTAACACAAAGTTCACGGTTGTCATAGATACATACCGGGCACGAGAGTTTCGGTAAGTATCTGTAGCGAATGCACCGGGAAACCACGACCGAGTGTCAGCACTGCGAGGACACGGCGCTCCACATGCTGGTGGAGTGCACGGCGTGGGCGCAACAGCGCCAGGTCCTCGTGGTGGGTCTGGACGTGGACACTGTCTCGCTGGAGACCATGGTTCAAGCCATGATCTCCAGCTGGAGTAAGTGGGACTGCGCTGCGTCTTTCTTTTCTGCGATTAGGTTATGCTCGTGAAAGAGGCGGGGGCGGGAGCGGGAGAGAACTTTCCCACCCAAGTTCCGCGAGCGCCCAAGACTCATCGGGGACCTGAGGACGGTGAGGGGGTACTCACCATCCTAACAGAAGCAGGCCCTAGACGACAGCGTGACCTGCGATTCCCGCACGCACGGGATGACACCCGAAAATCCTCCAAAAGACGCGTGATACCACCTGAACCCCCCTAAGCGAGAATGCAGTGGTAGCCGAAGGTCTGTTGGGAGTCCTGGGACATTTCCGAGGGCGAACCCGGGATTCCCAACCGTAAGCTGTTGGGCGTTACGTGAAGTTTTTAGTCGGAAGGAGTCCGGCATAACATTCATGAGGATTTTCCCTCACATTAAAAAATAGTCTCTTATTTATTATATTAGCTTCTTTCCAGCTACTTCAAACCTCTACCTAAATTTAAAGCCTGGAGTCTGCATTTATCTTATACAAACGGCGACTGCCCAAAAGCCTCTTACGTTGATTAGCAGGTTAGGAATAAGCCGTGGGACTCTGAGATCTCAAAGGGCACTTGCACATCAATGAAGGCATATTATTATTCCATCTCAATAATTCTTCTTGATAACTTCTATTGTTCATAAAGACTGTACCTAGATGTCCTATCTTCCTAGATGTTGACCATATCGAATTAGTAAAGAAAAGATTGCAAATTCTTACCTTGACTGGTGTAACTCGGTATCTCTCAGGCGATTTTTCAACAGTCTTCAATGTGTTACACTCTGGAGTGATAGAGGCACCAATGTACAGATCATCATCTCTGTTCTTCAGAAAACAGCGGTACCTTTCGTCTTTCCGAGATTCTTTTGTATTTGCCACAGCAAAGAAGTGGTTTTTATTTACAAACCAATGACCTGAAAATTATCAAAAGCTAGCTAAACAGGGTAAACTCATAAAGAAAAAACAAACCGTATCTTATTTAGATAAAGATAGAAAATTTTGGCGCTGACTGCACCACTCAAAAACTATCAATTGGGATTTGATAGGACTAGTGCAAACCTGCTAAGACGCGGCAAATATTTACCTGGTTTCAGTTTAAATTATTACTTTTTCAGCATCTACGCCTTCGGATTTGTAGCATTTTCGAATGATTATAGCCACTGTTCTGTCCAAAGTGCTTCGCTATCGGACAGGTCTTAAAAACATGATGCCACTCACACACAGTGGAGAGAATTGTCGCCAGAACTGAGCATTTCAAAAGATCGTTCCTCTGTCGAACTATAAAAACCTGGAACGACCTGCCCGCACACGTGTTTTCTTCACCTTACAATCCCGGGTTCTTCAAGCGGAGCGTGAAGAGGCACATTACAAGGCCGCCAACTTAAGGACCACTGTCAGAAGTCTTATGGACTGTGAGAGTGGCCCCCATACGCTAGATGCGCCACGGCATTACTTCAGTGGCGGCGTCAATTTGGCGAGCTTAATATATGAATAAAAAAAGCCATTCAGGTGTACCTACCTAAACAGCTGTACTCCACAACACCATCAAAAGTGTTGGACATTCCCGCACATTTCCGATATGTTATGTTGAATTTCTGGTTTGTGATCAAGAACTGAGTACCAGCTGTTTGACACGACTTAATCTGTGCATCTGGGTGACTGCATTCACCAGTAAATCGGAAACGATTCTGGTATGCAAACTGCCATACACCTTCCAGCGACGAACGACAGTTGACCTACAATGAGAAATAACAAAAACTGTTTAAAATTAAATAATATCTAAATATTAGTGGACATTCTCACACAAAATCATCTAGTCTAAATTAAGCTAACATAAGCTTGTGCTATGGGATCTAGACGTCCGATAAACATCCCTACTTACATCTATATATATAAAAATTAAAAATATATATATAAAAATGTTGTGTGCGTTTAAGTATCTATTAAAAACTCAAAATTTACTAAATCGATTGAGCTCAAAATTGGACACGATATACAATAGAGATGGTTTTAGGCTACTTTATACACTTATAACATAACAACAATAAGAATAAAATAGCTTTAAATAGTGATTTTACCAATAGATGGCGCTGGTCGGTTTTCTTTTATTATATTCTGCCAGCTTCAGAACAAGATATTATAAACAACCTATTTAGAAGGTACCTACCAGATTGATGTTTTTTAAGAGAAGTTTAATTGCGGCCTCCTTGCATTCAGAATAATAAAAGAGAGTACTTACCTAATAAAGAGGTCAGATATGTTTTGCATGTTACTTTTGAACTTTTTGGACATTCGGAATTTTGGAGTTTTGGACTTTAGACTTTTGGAATTTTGGAGTTTTGGAGTTAAGGACTTTTGGACTTTCAGAATTTTAGACTTTGGACTTTTGGATTTGGACTATTGGACTATTAGACTTTTGGACTTTTGGACTTTTGGAGTTGGAATTTTGGAGTTTTGGACTTGGGACTCTTGGAGCTTGGAGCTTTTGGACTTTGGAGTTTTGGACTTTTATACGTATGTAGTTTTGGACTTTTGGACTTTGGAGTTTTGGACTTTTATACGTATGTAGTTTTGGACTTTTGGAATTTTGGAGTTTTGGACTTTAGACTTAGGACTTTTGGACTTTTAGAATTTTAGACTTTTAGACTTTGTAGTTTTGGACTTTTGGACTTTTAGGCTTTTGGACTTTTGGACTTTTGGACTTTTGGACTTTTGGACTTTTAGGCTTTTGGACTTTTGTACTTTTGTACTTTTGGACCTTTGGAGTTTTGGGCTTTTGACCTTTTGTACTTTTGGAGTTGGAACTTTGGAGTTTTGGAGTTTTGGACTTTGGACTCTTGGAGCTTGGAACTTTTGGCCTTTGGCATTTTGGAGTTTTGGACTTTAGACTTATGACTTTTGGACTTTTAGACTTTGGAGTTTTGGAGTTTTGGACTTTTAGGCTTTTGGACTTTTGGACTTTTGGACTTTTAGGCTTTTGGACTTTTGTACTTTTGTACTTTTGGACCTTTGGAGTTTTGGGCTTATGGAGTTTTGGGCTTTTGACCTTTTGGACGTTTGGAGTTGGAACTTCGGAGTTTGGAGTTTTGGAGTTTGGACTCTTGGAGCTTGGAACTTTTGGCCTTTGGACTTTTATACGTATGTAGTTTTGGACTTTTGGAATTTTGGAGTTTTGGACTTTAGACTTTGGACTTTTGGAATTTTGGAGTTTTGGAGTGTTGGAGTTTTGTAGTTTTGGAGTTTTGGAATTTTGTAGTTAAGGAGTTTTGGACTTTCGGACTTTTGGGCTCTTGGACTTTTGGAGTTTTGGAATTGGAGTTTTGGAGTTTTGGAATTATGGACTTTTGGAATTTTGGAGTTTTGGAGTTTTGAACTTTTGGACTTTTGGACACGCACACATTTTTTTTTAAATGTACTCATCATTTAGTTTGTTACTCATTTCTCATAGGTACATAAAACCACCATAATAAGTCACAGCGAAGCGTGGCAGGGTACCGCTAGTAATTTCTAAATATGTACATACATATATAGCATAGTCTAAATTAAGCTAACATAAGCTTGTGCTATGGGATCTAGACGTCCGATAAACATCCCTACTTATATAATATCTAAATACCTACATACATATACAGGGTTACAGGAAAAGTCGTGCTAGATCCGTTAAGGGCGTGGAGTACCCATTATTTCTGACTAATTTCACTATGAAACACCCTACCCTAAACTTAACCCTGTTCGAGATATTCGACTTTTAATATTTTTATTGAAAATTGCCGATTATTAGGTTACAAAATTTTTTAGTTTTATTTTGGGCGCCTTATTTATTATTTTTGTTGCATTTTGACATGTGCAATAAGATGCTCCAAAACGTCAATCATTGAAATAGTGCATAAATTAATTGAACATGTCGTAGAAGACAAGTGAAAGTTAAGAAAATAAAAAAAATAGTAACAAGTTTATTTTTCTCTAAGGGATATGTAAAAAAAATATTACGGCAGTCGTTCGGCAGATGTTTTTTAAATATATAGGCAGATATCTACATTTCATCAGCTATCTAACGACGTATAGCAATGTAGGGTTGTATTTAAATTCATTGAAAAAAACTTAGTTTCAAAAGGTCGCTTTTGAAACTAAGTGGAGAAGAAAATTAATACTTAGCCCTAAAAAAGTAAAATAAAACAATAGGAAAAGATGAAATGTCATTTATTAAACAAGGTTTTTACACAACTTTTTCATACTCTACAGTTCATGTTCAACATGGCCGCCTCGGTTATGAATACATTTTCGCATCCTTCTACGGAGACCAGTCTTTACTACTCCAGTGGTCAATGTTGTCCTCATTTGATTGGCAGCGTCCACAATCCTTTCTCTTAATTCTTCCACAGACGAAACTGGATTTGGCGGTTTTAGTGTCACGCGTGTGTTTTTTAGTCGGTAGGAGTCCGACATAGCATCCATGTAGGATTTTTCACACGCTTAGAAAAAAAAAAGGGTTTGTATTACAATTCGTAGAAAAAAAAGTAGTTGGGACGCTTCAGGTAGCAGTTCTAATGGTCCCGCGCCTATTGTCCTTCAAGTTAAGACGCACCGTGCGAGCCAGACAAGTGACAATTTATGCAAGTGTGAATGAAAGAACATAGTGACCGGTTGGGGTTGGGAATACAACACGTGATATTGTTTTGGTTGTTAGTCTGCTTTTGTG
Source organism: Miltochrista miniata (assembly GCA_933228765.1). Classification (NCBI taxonomy): domain Eukaryota; kingdom Metazoa; phylum Arthropoda; class Insecta; order Lepidoptera; family Erebidae; genus Miltochrista; species Miltochrista miniata. Next base: position 30,238,267 of record OW121752.1, on the reverse strand, counting down.
CTTCGTACATAGTAGATGTGATATCGTTTTGCTCTTTTTCTCGACTTGGCTGTGATTCTGGACCATTTCTTCTTGTTTTTGACTACTGTGCTTGTTAACCGGACTCTGATTTGTACTTGTGATACGGAAGTGTTGAAGATGACGTCCTATACACCTGAGGAATATGCGGATATGCTTATTTGTTACGGATACTGTGATTGTGTGTCTGCGCAAGCTAGCAACGAATACATAATTCGCTACCCCGGTCGTCGAGTGCCAGATGTGGCCGTTTTTGACAGAGTTTATCGAAGACTTCGAGAAACTGGCTCTATTTCGAGACGAAGTACGGATTTGGGAAGACCACGAATTAATAGCGACGAAGAACAGGACAATGAGATAGTGCAACGCTTTCGAGCGGATCCAACTACTTCCACTAACATTGTTGCCCGTGATCTGGGACTTTCGCAATGGAGAGTGTGGTTTACAGTGCATACTGCTGGCCTATACCCGTACCATTACACTCCGGTACACGTTGTTGAAGAGGGAGACCCGGCGAGGAGGATAGATTTCTGCAGATTTATGCTGAATGCTGACATAGAAGACCCAATTTTTTTAAAAAACATCTTGTGGACAGATGAATCCAAATTTGATAAAGATGGAATAACAAATTATCACAACGCACATTACTGGGCCCCAAAAGCACTGAAGAATCCCAATAAGAAAAGAGTGACGGGGTCCCAGCGTCGATTCAGCGTGAATGTGTGGATGGGCATTATCTCCAATTATTTAATTGGACCTTACTTTCTCCCGGACACTTTAAATGGGGAAACATACGAAAACTTTTTAAGAGGAGACTTAAATGATCTGCTGGATGATATGCCATTAAATTTAAATACAACCCTACATTGCTATACGTCGTTAGATAGCTGATGAAATGTAGATATTTTAAAAAACATCTGGCGAACGACTGCCGTAATATTTTTTTTTACATATCCCTTAGAGAAAAATAAACTTGTTACTATTTTTTTTATTTTCTTAACTTTCACTTGTCTTCTACGGCATGTTCAATTAATTTATGCACTATTTCAATGATTGACGTTTTGGAGCATCTTATTACACATGTCAAAATGCAACAAAAATAATAAATAAGGCGCCCAAAATAAAAATAAAAAAATTTTTAACCTAAAAATCGGCAATTTTCAATAAAAATATTAAAAGTCGAATATCTCGAACCGGGTTAAGTTTAGGGTAGGGTGTTTCATAGTGAAATTAGTCAGAAATAATGGGTACTCCACGCCCTTAACGGATCTAGCACGACTTTTCCTGTAACCCTGTATATCTGACTTCCTGACAGACAGGAAATTCAAGGTTAGAGTGGGAGATACATTTTCAGAGGCTCATGATGTGCACAGCGGAGTACCTCAAGGATCAGTGATTGGACCCATCTTGTTTGGAATTTTCATTACAGACCTAAAAAGTATTATCAAATCAGACTTGTCTATATTTGCCGATGACACCAAAATTATGGGAAACCCTCTCATCAGCAACAATATTGGGTGTAACAAAATTACCTCTCCAAATTTCGTCACGTGACGTGGCATCAGTCAAGAAACGTTACAAAAATGAAGAAAAAAAAATCACATGAATACTTTAACCGTAAATCCGTTTTAAAGGTCCTATAAATTTTCATTATCACTCTTTCTATCGCTACTGAGCGGCAGTAGAAAGCGACAATGACAGCCAGACGGGTGCTCCGTGTTTGTTTTGCCACGGCGACCATGTTACCTCGAATTGCCGCGGTAAAAAACGAATTCTTAGGGTGCAACAAAATTTAAAAAAAAAAAAAATATTAACCCCATTTTTATTAAATATTTGTATTTGATTTCCAATGCCAAGTCATCTCATGAAATTTGGAGAGGTAATTTTGTTACACCCAGTATATAATACAACAGGACTTAGATTGTATCATACAGTAGACACATGATTGGCTCATACCATTAAATGTTGCTAAATGTACGGTTTTGCACATGGGTAGCAACAACCCAAAAATTCAATACAGAATTGGTTCAGAGGTTGTGCAACCAGTAAGTTCGCAGAGAGATCTTGGTGTAACCATTACACATAACCTAAAGTGGGATGTTCACATCACAAATATTACAAAGAAGGCTAATTCTATGCTGTATGTGGTCAGAAAAGCGTTTAATATTATTACCAAGGACTTGTTTTTGAAGATTTACAAAACATACATACGACCCCTTTTGGAATATGCTTATCAAATATGGAGCCCATACTTTCAGAAAGACAACTATGCTTGAAAAAGTACAATGTAGAGCCACAAAAATGGTGTGTACACTAAGAAACAAAACCTATGAAGAGCACCTTAATGAATTGAAGTTGACCACATTGGAGGACCGTAGGGAAATGGGAGATCTCATTGAAACATACAAAATATTAACTGGACACTATATTGTTAACGGTATTGGCAATCTCTTTACAATGAACCCAAACCCCCACTTGAGGGGTCACTCGCTAAAGCTTACCAGGTCTCCTTCTGCTAGCAATCCGAGAAGACACTTTTTGCCAAATCGCATTGTGGATATGTGGAACAAACTACCAGAAAGTGTTATAAGTGCTCAATCAGTGAACAGTTTCAAAAATAGACTTGACATACATTTAAATAAGAACTAGTAACATTGATAATAAACAACACAAGTGCAGTGATATGCACGCATCAGATCCAAGATCTGCTAGTCCTGCTAGTGCATTAAAAATATAATAATAATAATAATACATACATATCTATACTAATACTATAAAGAGGAAAGATTTGTTTTTTTGTTTGTGTGTTTGTAACAAATAGGCTCCGAAACTACTGAACCGATTTGAAAAATTCTTTCACTGTTGGGAAGCTACACTCTTTGCGGTAAACAAAGGCTATATTTTATTCCCGTATTCCCACGGGAACGGGAACTACACGGGTGAAACCGCGTGACTTTCGCTAATTATAGATAAATAAATAAATTTGTGTGGTCCATTAATCTTTGTTTTGGAGTTTGGGTGTTTTCTATGTATTAAGAAATATTTGAGTATGTTTATCAGTTGTCTAGATCCCATAGCACTTGCTTTTATTAGCTTAATTTGGGCTAGATGTTGTAGTGTGAAAATTTCCAAAATGTTTATTTCTTTTTCTAAGGAAAATACTCAAATTACAAACAACTCATGTTAATGTTCGAAATATTGTTTTCTTTATCTGGTGTCATCACTTTCGATCACCGCGACCTCGGGACTCAAAAGCTATCAAGTGACCTTAGGACCTGACTTGCAGTAAAGTGTCAGTATTTTTTACCTAATATAATAAGCAGAAAAAAATATTTACTGTTCAATTCTTGGAAAGAGTACCAAGAGGTTTTAAGATAATGGTAATGTAGTGATAAATATATTGAATTTTATCACTACATTACCATTATCTTAAAACCTAAAGAAGGTTCAAAATCAATGCCATATCTATGTCATCAAAGATTCTTCGTAATCAACTGATAGGTACTTACCGGTACATAATTTTCTGAGAACAATGTGATAAGATTCTGATCAGGGTTAAGACCGCGACAAACCCTTTCCACAGTAGGCTCTTCATCAGGACTCAAATCAACACAAGGTGACTCAATTTTCTCTAGTACATTCACAGTACGTACTATGAGTTTTACACAATAGTAACAATTGGTATACTTGAAAACCATTGTGTAATTTACTCTGTACTCAGCCTTAATATTGACACACGTGCCTCTGGAAAGTAAAATATTTTTAACAGATGGCGACTGTTGTTCTGACAGAGCCAAAATCTGAAATTTTTCGAATCATAGTAGACCTCAGTCCCCAAAGTTGAGACGTTGGAAGCAATAGAGATTTTAACTCGGAAGAAGACATACTGTTGCATACAGATGGTAGCGAATAAAAATTTTGAATTAAATGAGCAACAGTGTTTGTGTAAGTGCACGGAACGGGGACAAAATGTAATTACCCAAATCATCAATGAATGTCTGTGTCAAGAGGTTCTTACTCGTTCTATGGTGGAGGTGGTGGGTGGACAGACCAGGAATTAAATTAAACATCATTATTAAATGTAATTTTAAGAGAAGTCAATACTGAGAGCAAAATTTATTGTATACCTTCAACTAAATAAACCTATGTGTAGTCATTCTAAGCAACTATAAGACCCTGATATTTATTATAATGTAAATAATTTCAGATAAAAGCAAATGAAAAAATAAACACAGATTTTTACATTACCTTCCAGTCATTTCGTTCGCGTTTATATCTGTAATAGTTTGTTTGCCGCTCTCAAAAGAAAACCAGGTATTTCTCAAAACAAGAGGCAAAGAACATTCTGAGACTACTGTAGCAACTGAAATACAAATTATTTGGTTACTGAGTCTGACTGGGCGTTTCCAATGAACAATTCATGTTTCAGAATAATAAAACAAACTTACGACCAAGTGACAATAATAGTAATGCGGATATCAAAATATACTTTTGAGACATTTTGATTCTTGATATCTACTGTACATTTACATTGGATTTAAATAAAAACGAAAATATTCTGCTTCCCCAAACAAAACTACACCACCAACCAACCAAAACCAAAGCAAACACAATTGTGAACTTTTTTAAATTTAAAACTGTTGTCAAAGAGAATGTACTGGCGGCTGTACACACTCGACGGGAAACTCCGAGACAGGCCGAGTGCGAGTGTGTACAGGGCGCATTTGTCTCGTCTCGCTCTTGTCTCGTTCTCTTGTTCTCATGGCGGCTGTACACACTCGGCGAGACACCCCGAGAAAGGCCGAGTGCGAGTGTGTACAGGGCGCACTCGTCCCGTCTCGCTCTTGTCTCGCACTCTCGTTCTCGTCTCGGTCGGTCTCGGTGGCAAGTCGGTTTTTGCGCCCGAGTCAAAGGGTCTCGTTGGCTCTCGTGAGGTAAATGAGAGCGAGCATGTACACACTCGTTCATTTAGTTGCCCTCAGAAAGTTTTAATGAACAGACGTATTTCATTAAATGGTCTAAAGAACTCGAATTATAGTTTTTTTGCCTCTATTCAGTCTGGAGCTGCAGCGGAATCGGAAAAGGCTCTCGACGAGTGTGTACAGCCGCCATGTCATGGCGGCTGTACACACTCGTCGAGAGCCTCTCGCCGAGAGCCTCGGCCGAGAAGGCTCTCGACGAGAGCATGCCTGTACACACTCGTAACCTCAGAATCTCATAGGACTCCCGCGACAATGGACGTGGAAATTGCTGCTGCTGTTTGCTTTTGTACCGCAAGCTATTATTATAATAAAATGTTTATTAAATAAAAAAACGATTATAAACTGATTCCGCTGCAGCTCCAGACTGAATAGAGGCAAAAAACTATAATTTGAGTTCTTTAGACCATTTAATTAAATACGTCTGTTCATTAAAACTTTCTGAGGGCAACTAAATGAAGGAGTGTGTACATGCCCGCTCTCATTTACCTCGCGAGAGCCAACGAGACCCTTTGACTCGGGCGCAAAAACCGACACGCCACCGAGAGCGACCGAGACGAGAACGAGAGAGCGAGACAAGAGCGAGACGAGACGAGTGCGCCCTGTACACACTCGCACTCGGCCTGTCTCGGGGTGTCTCGACGAGTGTGTACAGCCGCCATCATCTCCTGCCTCGGTCGCTCTCGGTAGCGTGTCGGTTTTTGCGCCCGAGCACTGATCTGTACTATTATTACCACGCCCGAGTCAAAGGGTCTCGTTGGCTCGCTGGTGTAACGAACTCGAATTATAGTTTTTGGACTGCTATCAGATAGAAGCCGTTTTATGGAATTCGAAGGAAGTGAAACACAAGGATGAGCAATGTATACATGATGCTTGGGTGCAAATTCTTGCCTCTATTCAGTTTGAAGCTGCAGCGGATTCAGTTTTTTTCTTAGTAAACGTTATTTTAATAAACCTTTTGTTATTATAATAATATAGCTCATTGTACTAAAACAAAAAGCAGCAGCAATTTCTACGTCCATTGTCGTTGGAGTCCAATGAGACTGTGCTTACGAGTATGTACAGGGGTATGCTCTCGTCGAGAGCCTTCTCGGCCGAGGCTCTCGGCAAGAGGCTCTCGACTAGTCTGTACAGCAGCAGCCGCCATTACACTACGTTGACTGTTGTGTTTAATTTATAGTGGCTTGGTAAAAGGGTCCCGACACGATCAATTGGCAATTGTTAAGCACGTTAAAAATATCATATCATGTGTACATTTATACGTCGATGCACACACACATGCAAAGAAATCACGCACACTAAAGCAACTTGCAAGGCATGATCATGTCGGGAACTCGGGAGCCCATTACGATAGTACCTACTCTATGTGCCATTACGCATGTTTTTCTCATGGGCCACAGACATAATATCGACGTATATGTACCACAGACTTACAATAAGTAGCAGACAAAGCATTAGAGATTGAAAAGTACGCCAAAACTAACACATATAAAAACCACACACACTAACGCAACTACAGGGAAGGAGTTAGCCGCCTAGTTCAATAAGATTTATTTTAATGAAATAAGAGTATCTTAAAATACCTCTTTTAAGGTTCCGTAGCCAAATAGCAAAAAACGGAACCCTTATAGATTCGTCATGTCTGTCTGTCTGTCCGTCCGAATGTCACAACCACTTTTCTCCGAAACTATAAGACCTATGCACTTGAAACTTGGTAAGTAGATGTATTCTGTGAACCGCATTAAGATTTTTAAATATAACTAGAAAAAAGCAGTAAATTTTGGGGCCCCATACTCAGAACTGAAACAAAAAGATTTTTTTTCATCAAACCCATACGTGTGGGGTATCCATAGATAGGTCTTCAAAAATGCTATTGAGGAAGCACCTTTAGAAAAAAATGATGTTACAAAATATCATTTTTTTTTCTAAAGGTGCTCCCTCACCGGGAGCATTCACGCGTAATGTAATGTTACCAGTCGAGAATTACAGCCAGTGTAGGAGGTGAACCGAGCATTGCAATGCGCACCTTGTAATGATACAAGACGAGGTTACAGCAGTGAGGCAGGTGATCCGAGCATTGCAATGCGCGCCTTGTAATGATACAATGTGTAACGTTTTGATCCAACTCGTAACATCAATGCGCTTTTTTTGTTGCGGCTGGCCGGCCGCACACTGGTCCGGATTATAAATAGGTGGACATACGATCTAAGATGTCAAACGCTTTTGGAAAAAAAATAGTAGTACGAGTACGAATTTCAGGTTAATTTTGCAATCCAATATGGCCGCCGCGCCACCATTGTAAAATTTCATGTTGCATATCATATAGGGGGTTTTTTGGTATGCTGAGTACGAATTTTGGGTTAATTTTGCAATCCAATATGGCCACCGCGCCGAATTCACAAAATTTCATGATGGGTATCGTCTAAGAGGTTTTTTGGTATGCTGAGTACGAATCACATGATAATTTTGCAATCCAATATGGCCGCCGCGCCGAAATCACAAAATTTCTTGATGGGTATCGTCTAAGGGGTTTTTTGGTATGCTGAGTACGAATCTCATGATAATTATGCAATCCAATATGGCCGCCGCGCCGATATCACAAAATTTTCATGATGGGTATCGTTTAAGGGGTTTTTTGGTATGCTGAGTACGAATCACATGATAGTTTTGAAATCCAATATGGCCGCCACGCCAAAATCACAAAATTTCATGATGGATATCGTATAAGGGGTTTTTTGGTATGCCAAGTACGAACTTTGGGTTAATCGAGCAATCCAAGATAGCTGTCGCGCCAGCGTTGCAAAATTCATGTTGCATATCGTAGAAGGGGTTTTTTGGTATGCTGAATACGAATTTTAGGTCAATTTTGCAATCCAAGATGGCCGCCGAACCACCGTTGTAAAATTTCATTTTGGATATCGTGAAAGGGGTTTTTTGGTATCTCAGCATACTGACAGAAATCTCGCAACAGTGGCGCGGTGGCCATATTGGATTGCAAAATTATCATGAGATTCGTACTCAGCGTACCAAAATCCCCCTTAAACAATACCCATCATGAAATTTTGTGATTTCGGCGCAGCGGCCATAATTGATTACAAAATTATCATGTGATTCGTACTCAGCATACCAAAAAACCCCTTAGACGATACCCATCACGAAATTTTGTGATTTCGGCGCGGCGGCCAAATCGGATTACAAAATTATCATGTGTATCGTACTCAGCATACCAAAAAACCCCATAAACGATACCCATCATGAAATTTTGTGATTTCGGCGTGGCGGCCATATTGGATTGCAAAATTATCATGTGATTCGATCTCAGCATACAAAAAAACCCCTTAGACGATACCCATCATGAAATTTTGTGATTTCGGCGCGGCCGCCATATTGGATTGCAAAATTATCATGTGATTCGTACTCACCATACCAAAAAACCCCTTAAACGAAACCCATCGCGAAAATGTTGTGATTTCGGCGCGGCGCCCATATTGGATTGCAAAATTATCACGTGATTCGTACTCAGCATACCAAGAAACCCCTTAAGCAATACCCATCATGAAATTTTGTGATTTCGGCGCGGCGGCCATATTGGATTGCAAAATTATCATGAGATTCGTACTCAGCGTACCAAAATCCCCCTTAAACAATACCCATGATGAAATTTTGTGATTTCGGCGCGGCGGCCATATTTGATTGCAAAATTATCATGTGATTCGTACTCAGCATACCAAAAACCCCCTTTAACGATACCCATCATGAAATTTTGTGATTTCGACGCGGCGGCCATATTGGATTGCAAAATTATCTCTTAGTCTTTCTGTTCCCGGTTTCCATTTCGGAGTTTCCAGTTCTATGATCCGATTCAAAATCGCAATAATAACCATTTCTGCTAATAGTTTTGCACCAATTTTTTTAAAACCTCCTGACAGAAACGAAAACAACAAAAAAGAATTAGCGAAATCGGTCCAGCATTTCACGCGTGATGCCGTGACCACGGAAATCGGGCTTCATTTTTATATATTGTATACTCAATATCATCGAAGATTACAGGCATTATATTAAATGCAATTCTGAACTAATTAAATGCTGAATCACAGTTTGACACACTTATTTTTATGTTAGCATTAAATTTAATCTTGAAAAGAAGTGACTGAGTTTGGCCCCTACATTAATGAGAGGTATCTAATACGTCAAACTGCAGCATCGGCAGCTTAAACCTTTCAAAAACCAGGCGGACGTCATTTTTTTTAACATGTCATGTATTGTGTTGCTATACGTGTAGAAACGAGATAGCAGCATTCACTAACCCCTTAGAGCGAGCGGAATGGAAAGACCAACGCACACAAACATAATTAATGTTTCGTCTGTTACTTATTGTACGTCTGTGATATGTACCTACATATGATTTTTATTAGATTTATTTATTTTATTAGATTATGAATTTATCAAGAGTCAAAAGGACGCATTTCCCTGCTTTTATTTTTCGCTCTCCAGTATGTACTCTTTGGGGACATTGTAATCGAACCGAAACAACTTTGACTTTACTGATACAAAATTGACTTAGCCTTAGGCACAGGCACTTGCACTTCTAGACTGGGACTTAGGGGACGAGTACTTTGAGTTATGTTAACGAGTTAAAAGAAATAGAATATTATTACGCAGGGAAGCATTGATCTAACGTTTAAGTAACCAAGCCATTACCATGTTTTAAATAACTCAAAAGATGAGGGCATGGATTCTGCCGCGCCGGCGTCATTCTATTTGACATTGACAAGTCAATCAACAATAACAAACCAGCGGAAAAAACTAAACCACAAAAAATAAAAATTAACCACAAAATAAAAATAATCAAACAAATAAAATAAAAGAAGTAAGTACATATGTACTGTTGAAGAATTTTCAATTTAAAAGTATTCTGTGTATATGTTACATACAAGATCATAATCTAAAAATGAAAATGAAGTATTACTGATATAATATTCAAAGCGGAATTTAATCGTTTTAATAGAATTAACTGGCGGTGCTCCGCGGCTCTTTTACTAATACAGTGATTTATTTCCGCAAGTACGTCCCTAATGCAGTGAATTTGCAGAGATATGCTTTCTTACAGACTGCCTACGTCATTATTACTGCCCAATTATTAATATTAAAATTTCTGTAGTATGAACATGTATGAAGTTATTCGTAAATTCAAAGCTTTAGTTAATTATGCCAAGTGTTAACTGGTCATACATCTACATGAAAGATTCCTAGAGGAACTAGGACTAAAACTGTGTATAGTGACACACATAATGTGCGCCGGTTTAACAATGCTGCCATGCGCTGAAGAAACTCTTCTTGTTACATGAACAATTCAAAACGACTATGATCCAAATCATACTGCACTGTCAGTCAGATTTTTTTCGGCGAGGAACTTGTATCAATTTTAAATTGACCTGCCAATAGCCCAGTTCTGAATCCTTTGAAACATTCGTGGTATGATGTGAGTAAAAAGGTCACCATTAAACGAACAGGCAATATAAAACACCTGTTTAATACTTCTAAAGACCTCTGGATCAACATCCTTAAAGAAACCGTGACCATTCAATAGCGTCGATACCTCGCCAAAGGCAAATGGTTATAGTCAACAATGAGAATACTACTGGATATTGAATTTGTATAGAAAACATTCAATTTACTTTAATTTAATCATAAGTACAAATTTTCCTTTTTTATTACACTCTGTTTTTGATATTTCTAATGTTTTTGTAAGTGTTCCTAATTAGTTGTCTAGGGCTGGATTAGCACGAAAGAGAAGTAAAGTTTCATTTGTATGGATATTATTTTATGGCATGTATTTAAATCGATATCTGTTTATGCCCTTTTTTCGAACAAAATATTACAAAGTTAAACCAAAAATACTGACTTGCACACTAATTATGCACACTAAATAAGTCAAATTCAATATACTGTTTAAAGGTGTTTGCAGAACTATTTTACTGAACAGATCACTATTATCAAAATCGTATATATCTAAAAATTCCTTAGCTCAACAAACTTATTAAAACTTTTTTTAAGAATACCATCGCCTAATTTACATCATTTATGAACATCTTTTATTCTAATTAAAACCCAATTTAATCAGTCATCTTTACAAAATTAAATTTTATTAATCAAAAAAATAAAAAACTAACCTAACCTAACCTATTCCGTTTTAAGATTGTAAAATTTTGAGTGCAAGTTAGTATTTTTGATGAGCAATTCGTATTTTTGTGTAGCAAATCTTATATCCGGTGTACGAACCAAATTCTTGGTTTAAATTCGTTAAAAAAGGTCATCTCGTTTTGTATAAAATTTTAGTTTTTTAAGTAGGACATGTTTACTTTATCAATTGGTTTTTTTGCACAGCATTTGATTTTCTGGTTTGCGTTCAGTAAATTAGTGGAGTTACCTAGTGTGCAGAAAAATTAAACAGATGTGCATTTAAAAATTTCCCTTATTTTATTTACACATTCCATTCCCATAATTACTAACCCATATAATAAGACATTAGTTTCATGTTATATCAATATATAAAAAAGTTACACAATATTGTTAACAGAATTTAGGGTAAATACAAAAAAATGTTAAGTACTGCTATTTTACCACTGTCCCTAATTAGTTGACCACCACTGTATATTAAACACACTAGCAGCACAGTGAGCTGATGCAGATGCATCAGCTCACTGTGCTGCTAGTGTGTTAAAAAATAATACTGATCACAAGCAATATAAAATAGATACAGATGTATCTATTTTATATTGCTTGTGATCAGTATTATTTTTTAACTAAGTACCTACATGAAAATGTCAATTACTTTCACAGGAATGGGTCGCCGAAAATCCAAACGTAAGCCACCACCAAAGCGAAAAGCAATCGAGCCACTTGATCAGCAATTCAATTGCCCATTTTGCAATCATGAAAAATCTTGTGAAGTTAAAATGTTAGTATACAAAACTGAACCATCCTATCAACACTATATTATTTTGGGTTTTTAGGGTTCCATAAAAGGGTAAAAACGGGACCCTATTCCTAAACCTCAATATCTCTCTGTATGTCACCAGCCTGTATCTCATAAACTGATAGCTAAACTTGAAATTTTCATAGATGATGTATTCCTGTTGCCGCTATAACAGCATATACTAAAATCAATAAAATAACTACCTGAGCCTTTGGAGTCCCCTCTTAATATTAATTGCGAGTACCCATAAAACAAACATGACATCTTGCAGTTTTTTTGGAACTTTGTGCACGAGTCACACTCGCACTTGCCGGTTTTTAATGTAAAATTCACACATTTTTTATAAAAATTGCAATGCGCAAAAGCATTGCTCTTGTCATGTGAATGAAATCCTTTAAATATTTTTATGTATTCCAGGGATCGGGCGCGCAATACTGCTAGAATAACATGCCGAGTTTGTTTAGAAGATTTCCAAACTACAACAAACGTGTTATCTGAACCAATAGATGTTTACAATGATTGGGTAGATGCTTGCGAAAGCGCCAATTAGTTTAATACCGTTGGTACATACTAATACTACTTATTTTTAATTATTACTCTGCTGTAATAAATTTTTGTGATGTTCTAGCCTGTAAGCACATGTACTTTAATTTGGGACCCATCTGGCGTGGAATACCGTATAGCATACTGAAGACATTTATTCATTAATGGTCAAATCAATTTTTTAAGATTAAGACGTATAATGCACATATTATATATTCCTTTTAAGATAAAAAGGAGCTGCGTAAATTAGCGCGCATTCATCTGAATTCGTGCTGTATGGTATACATGAAATTGCCAACTTGCCAAGCGTTACAGGACATGCGTAGCACGCATTGCGTAGCCATGTACTCGCTGTCCGTGAGACGCAGCCTAAGATACCCGACGCGTCGAGTCTGTCGGATTTGTATACCGTCCCGTCCGGCGCTTATTTGCGCATTCGTGCCACTTCGCTTTAAAATATGAGTTGACAATTAATGTTGATCATACATGTCCCGCGATGGACCTTTTCTAAGAAATGGGTCCCAAATCAAAGTTCTCGACTTTTTATCAATTTATATTTGTCTGAGAAGAGTAAATGGATTACTTTAGTGGTATTATATTTTGTAAGGATATTCAAATAAATTCAAGGAATGAGTCTATCAATTGTTTTATTTCACCAACAACAAAGCTTAGAGGGTAATGTTACATACTCACCGTAAACAATGGTAAGTACATATTTTCAACATTCAGAATGGATTCTATCCATTGCTAAGCCAAATAAGCAGCTAGTACATAAACTAATGCTTAACAGGCTGGCAATTTGTAAGTAATATGATTGCATCACCTACAAATAGCATGCAAATGTTTTGAAATAACAGATTCTCTTTCAATAAACGTTTTCACACTACCTAATTTAGTACATCGACTAATAATTCCATAGTATTAATAAATTATGCATCTATTTTCTATGACAAGACAAGATTAGCCATATATTATGTTATCATTCAATTGATAATGTCACATACACCCATACTTTCACGTTGCACTATAGCTGAAACCACACCAGACGATCCAGCTATCCTTCCTGAGGAGCGGGTGGATTCCAGGACCATACCATAATGCAATTCAGCAAAGTCAATCACTTGAAACGCATTGCTGGCGGAGATCCATCACAATTTAATCACAACCTTGCCATAGAGTCAAAATCAGAGCCGTCAAATTAACAAACAAGACAATTTATGGAGAATGATCTATAGAACCGCTAGAAACACGAGACTACAAGAGTTTTGTATGTTGGTTAAGCGCTCGACCAGCACAGCGTCTTTTAGGCCTATCTATAGCAGTCCACTACAGGTGAAGGCAAATTTTGTTTTTAATTGGCCTTACTGTACCATTCACGCTGACCGGTTGTTACCTTTTGTTGAACATAAAATCGCGGTTTCACCCGTAGCTTCCCTTCCCGTGCCTTTAAATTATAGCCTTTGATTACCGGGGATAGAGAGCTTCCCAACTGTGAAAGAATTTTTCAAATCGATTCAGTAGTTTCGGAGCGTATTCGATGCTAACAAAAAATGAAATCCTTCCACTTTATAATATTGGTATAGAAGAGCACTATAATGGGCTCCTGACTCAGCCGAATGCAAAAAAGACTTCCAATGTGGTCTCAGCTATAACCTATGATTAGTGTAGAGAAGCTTTAAAACACAGTAAAGTACATTCACACTAGACAATCTTAATACTATGAAATTCTGAACTAACTACGCTGATACAGTTGGAATGTTTGCAGTAAAGTTGAATTCATATTATAGTGTTGGAGTGTGACGGGGATAGCATTATTTACTATGACCGTAGAGAGAGAGAGAGAGGGAGAGATCAAACATACAGACCACATTAATGTGAATCTAGTTCATGGCATTCATAATAAAGCTAAGGTCTGGCGCGCCACGACACACTCCGCCACATTAATGTGTGCCAAACTTCATCTAATTCATGTACAACATATTTCATGTCAATTTCAAGTTCACATTCCATTATTCTTAAAATAATATAATAGGTGAGGTGCATTATTTTGAACTTGCAACAATTCGATGAAGAGCCTTCTAAAAATGTCACCATCCTAAATCTCTTTCGCTTGTGATATTTAATCATGCTATCTCTTTTACGTCAAGTGGGGTAGATTTGAGAATGTTTATTTACTTTTTATAAGATCTAACATACCTATTATATTCGTTTAAAACACATTTTATACTCATTCTGAACGTTTATAATAATATATTTTACTGGAATATACTCAAACATAATGTAGCATGATACAAAAGAAAACATTGTTCCGTAGAAGTAAGTTAATCACCTTAATGTATCTAAGCAACTTCAACAGCAATATAAAATAAAGCCAATTGGATTAAAAAATACAGTAGTTATATGTATACACTTATACATAATTTTTATAATAAATATTTTTATGTAAATAACGTTTACATCATCCAATAACTGCTTAAACATTTGATTATTATAATCGTGTAATACTTCTAAGCCGTGTTCGATAATAATTGACTGTAAATTTTCTACAAGTGCAGTTAAGTACTTAAAGTTTAGTTGTACTAATTCTCAATTAAAAGCTTCGCGTCCTATATATCAACAATATTTCGCAATTTTTTTATAATACTTCATATACTATGGGCACAAAAACTAAATTACCCTGTGAAATGACCTGTGTGAATAATGTTTGGAAGGATTTTGATTTGAGGATTGGTATTCGATGGCAGCAAGCATCAATATGATTTGATTTTTATTTAAAGGAACCCAGTCAACAAACCGTTCATTAAATTATAACAAGACAGAGAGGGTTTTTTTCGTGAGGAAATACCCTAATGGATGCTATGCCGGACTCCTACAGACTAAAAAACCTCACGTAGCGCCCAACATTGGGAGCCGCGGGTAAGCCCTCGGAAGGAAGGATGTCCCAGGACTCCCAACAAGAGGGAGAGGGGTTGTTGAGAGTTGTGTGACTCTATGAGGTGCCCCACATACACTGTGGTTCACTTTGGTCAATAAAGATTATGTGCTTTGTACTAATACACTGAACCAAAGAACTGAGAGCTATCTTTTGATTATATTAGTATAGAGCAAAAGGCCCACCGTTCATTATGTGGGATGGCGTCCTGTATGCCATTTCACACCTTCGGGGTAAAATGTGTGTACTTAAAATGTGTTATCGTCGATTGAAGAACACTCGCCCGCGTCGCTCGTGCCGCCCGAATATACTTGGACAGACGCGGGTTTTCGCGCGCTGACGTCACGGACTGAATAGAGGATAGAAGCAGTCTTCTACTTCTTGACTGTCTATTCCATCTTAATATTGGCAGTAAGACGTTGCTTTTTAGCGATAAGGCCACCCTCTGTTCATGTATAAACTTTTAATATCTTTATATGAATGTTTTACATTGCAGTACAGTTAACACTGTATCATTTTACAAGGTAATTTATTTCATAGGCCAGTAGTCTATAATTATAATAATTATATTGACAATATCCCTTATGAGCTAAAGATAATCATAGACATTGATCAAACTATCCCTAACAAGTATTAACACAATATAGACAGCATTAAGCTGCATCACATCTCAATAACAAATTGAAATAAATAAATAAAATCTCTCTATAAAAATAATATAATACATTGTAGATTTTTAGTCTACGGCCACCGCTTTCAATCAACGGGGCCATATATGCTAATTTGCCACTTTAGTGGTATAAAAAGAAAGATCAAATTGAGCTATTGCCTATACTTACAACCCAGGGATACCTGTAACCATGTCATCGTTCAGTATTAACAATATTATAATTATGCTAAAATTGCACTCACTATGGGAACTGTAAGAAATATTTACAAAAAACAACTGTCTAGTGAATAAATTAACTACAAGTAGAGACATTGACATGGTTACCAGAGTCGCATACCACCCAGACCCTCTGTTCATAGTGTTAAGTAGATATAATAGCTCACACAACATTTAACCACACATTGGTATACTAAAAAGGACCTACTTTAATCAAATCCTTCAAAAATTCAATTGGAATGTATTTGTTCTAGAAACTACCTATTAATAACAATAAAGGACATCAAGAATTGCAGCCGTAGCCGTAGCGCATGTTTAAATCCATTAAGCTAGAAATATACACGGATAAGCCAATACATTCATGCAAGATATAATTATATAGAATAGATAAATGTCAGAATTTGCCCATGTCTATAAAAGAGTCGTACTGTAGGTCGTAGTTATCGCAAACAGTATTATGATCATCTGAAGAAACGATACTGTCCAAAAATTTAATAGAAGCGTTGTCACATGTCGCGGTACTGTCACTATGGTCTGAATCATCGCTATTACTATCAATATATTCATACAATTTCGCTTTATTTGTGCTTGCTACTATTGCACACATATCATAGGAAACCGTCGATGTAGATGTTTGTCCTAGATTATTTGTTAGAAAATTGTTCATTTCTGTTAAAATATCAACTTCGGACACTTCCTGCAGATTTGTTGAAGATGGTTCTCTAACATTATTTGCTGTGAACTTATTAGTGTTAGCTGAATCGCTACAAACTTCAGACTTTTCACAAGGGCTCATCAATTCTGTTTTGCCTGGGTCGTTTGCGATAGAGCTACTCTCAGGTGTTATGTTACAGACTTCAGATATTTCATAAACACTTATGAAGTTGGGTTCTTTTACATCGATGGTTTCAATAGAATTAGACAGTAATGCATCTTCGATAGCAACAGGTTCAATAAAAGATGTAGTTGCTTCTTCCGTAAAACGACCCGAATCCCCGAATTCAGACACATTTGGCGACAAAGTGACATCTATAGCTAAAGTAAAACTTTCGCTTGGAACATGCGAAGATTCATCAACATCTAGAAAACTTATATGGGGAGTATTTAGTTTAGGTATGTCTTCAGCTATGTCTTCTTTGGTTAATGATACTGAATTGTCATCCGATAGATCACCGTCTGCGTTCAATGTAACCGAGTCATAAATCGTTTCTTTCTCGATCTGTAAATTTTCTAAATCATCCACACATTTAGTGGAATCGTCACTGCTATCAGACACTATTAGCTCAATACTTCTATCCAAAATCCCTGTGTCAGTACAAGTGGACATTTCGTCTTCAAAAACGATTTCAACGCTTCTTATTCTCATCAAAGGCATTTTAGCTGGCGATATTTCATTGCCTTTAACCGTCATGCCTTTTTTATGACTTCTATCAACATATGACTCGGTGCATTCACTGATATCATCGTAATCTATTTCGTAACTTCTAAGATCTGAGTTGCAGGGTGTGCACTCATTTATTTTAGCGATATGGATTTTCGATGTATTATGTGTGTAAGTGGAATCTGGTGAGGGCGAAAGTGTGGTATGCTCATGTAATCCCTAAGGTTGCAATGTTTCTTATTGTATAGTGGTACCCAGATCTAAACATCCTTCCTCTTGTAGTTTTGTCAAGAATTTGAACAGTCTGTTCTCTTCATCGGTCTGTTTCACCATGTCGATTAGTGCTAACAGCTTCTTGATGCCGACGAAGATCCTGAAGATAATTAATATAAATCAATTCATAGTTTTGGTAATGAAATGGAAACTAAAGCAGCGCCGCCTTTTTGCTTACTATGTAATGATGAATAAATTGGTCTCGGGCAGCCATCTTAACAAACAAGTTGTTTGGAATCTACTCAAAATATTACGATTACCAAGTGTTTCAATAAACTATTGTTTCGAACTATTCAAAGTAGCATTGTTAGAATCTTATCAAATCTAGTAAAAAGCAAACACAACAAACCCAGGGCGTGTCGAAAACACTACTGAGTACGTTTTTAAAAATCGTTGCTAGGGATTACCTACTTGTGTCTGTGCAAATGAGTAACTATATATTTCTTGGTAGCATGCTCTAGCAGTCGGTTGTTTGTATTTCTTCTACCATTGAACTAAGGGCAATACGGAAGTTTGATCTTTTAAATTTAAAAAAATATTTCAACTTACTTAGCTCCTCGCATTTCCTTCTGCATTTTCTGTATGTCCTTCTTGGTGAAAACACCGCTCTCCTCCATGACGGCCACCACGTGTTCAGGGGAGGATAAGTTCGGCACGTGAAGTACGCCCGTGAAAGCTGACAGCATCTCCATGTCGTCTAGCACTTGCCTAAGAACGAGAGATGACATATTCGATAAAGATCGCCGCAAGACGATTGAGGAACTACTTACATGCATACAGTTCGATTCAGGTTATGCCCGTATTTCTATCTTTTAAGGGTTCCGCATCCGAAGGGTAAAAACGGAACCCTATTCATGAGACTCTGCTGTACGTCTGTCTGTCTGTCCGTCACGAGGCTGTATCTCAGGAACCGTGATAGCTAAAGAGCTGTGTGGGTCCGACTCGGACTTGGCCGGGTTTTCTACGCATCAAAACATCAGTTATCAGAGTGAGATACACAGCAATGCGCATTCGCCGGCAAATATCGTTGTGGTCACGAAAGAATGCTTTCGCTCTTTGCTGTGTATCGTTCCGATTAGTGAAGTTTGAATGCGTAAAACAGGATAGAAATACTGCGTAAGCTGAAGCGAGCTGTGTACAATTATATAGCCCGTTCGCTCTCACTTTATCGCTGGCGTAGTGGCTGGTGTAGAGGCGTACTACGGGCAAATTTAGATCGAACGGGTAGTACATCTGAGAAGTCCCTAAAGGTGCGGTTCCACTTAGGCGGAGCGGAGAGGAGCTGAGCCGCGATTCACCAATCACGGTGCGGAGCAGAGAAGAGATGTGGATTTTAAGCCATGTGATTGGTGAGTCGCGGCACACCTTTAGGTGGGTTATTTTATCAGCTTTGAACTTGACCGGACAGCTGCTTAGCGGCCTAAAGAATTTTGCTTAACGAAGAAAAAAAACTAAGTTCGCATTTTTCTGGATTGTATTTTTTTTTCCACATTAATTTATGATGAAATATAAGCTATATCTAGACTTTTGCATTCGACTTTACCTTTAAACTAGTTAAGATACTAACCTTCGACTGCTAGTACACAGGATTAGCAGTTTCCTGCCCTTTGGTGGTTGTTTCTTCAACAGTACCAGTAGCGCTTGCAGCGTCAAGTTGGAATAGCGAGGTCCGATCGAGCCGTAGTCTAGTAGACGTTCAATGTTGTCTACTAGTATACACGATAGACTCGAACGGTAGGCGTCGTCGAAATACTGTGGGATTATAACAAAAATAATTAATTTATTTGCATATTTCTAGGTAAAGTCTGTGAGTCCACCCGCGTTCGTGTGGTTTTCCTGTACCATTTTCCAAAGGAACTTGTTTCCCGGGATAAATAGAGGTCTATGACCATTCTCAATTATCATTTTAGCTCTGTAGGTACCAAATGGCATCCCAGTGGTTCAACCGTGAAAATAGAACCGACAGACTTACTTAGGCGTTAATAAAAAAAATCGGGATTTGGTCGGTTCCCACAGAGTGGAGAGCATTCTGGAATTCTATTCTACACGCCTATATATCTCCCCCTGGTCCTGGTTTGGAAACAATTGCCAAGTCGCTAAATGAAGAACGGTGAAAAAATTGGTATTTCAATACTTATTTGTGAGTTATTAGTTTAATCCATTTTTCAAATTACAACGATATTAGAGAAAATGAACCTGAAAAGCACGCAGATATAATGACGAGTACAATTTACCTTCCTAATCTGCAAGCATTTAGCAGTTTCAGTAAAGCCGACCATATCTTCTGGAGAGCACACCTTCACGAATGGGAAGTCCGACATTTTGGCCAATTCGGCCGCCAGGGCTGTCTTGCCGCTGTTCGGGGGACCTTCTAAGAGCACCGATACGAGACCTATAGACAAATAATTCCATTAAATCTTTTGCTATGTTTTACCAATGTAAAAAGTTTAAAGAAAACCTTTATTTTCTATTGCATTTTAGAAGAATCCCTTACCCCGCATCTCGCTTACTTTATAATTTATTCACATGATTAAATAAATATAATACATTTGTGATAAATATAATATCATGATGTTCTCATTATTCCGTGATAGTTTTTCCTATATTTATTTATTCATCAAAAATTTGAATATTTACTGAGAAGTTTCACATCTACCGCCATCTCAGAAAAGGTTACATTACTTTTGTTCAGTACCTATATTGCCCAAAAAACCTTACAAGTAGAAACTTAGTAAAGAGTGAGTTACATAAAAGTTTACAAAAAAAAGTAAGAAAAACTTACCGCTATCTTCAGTAGCCCTCGCCTGGTTTACATACAACATCCCATCTCCGAGAATAGACGACACAGGCTGCCCCCAATTGATAATACCTCTCGCCAAGAAATGTTCTAGAGCCTCCGCAGCGGTACCAAAAGCTGGCTTAATATCATTCTCCAAAGCGTGCAGGAAATCCCCACGTTCTACCATGAGTTTCTCCATAGCTTCAGGGTCGACTTCGACTTTGCTTGATGCTTTGATCAAACGGTTCATGGCCGTTGATTGGGCTGCGCGGACTAAGCCTTCGAGTTCCGCGCCTGAGAAGTTCTTTGTTATGGTTGCGAGTTCCTGAGACGAAGAATAGATGGTTGTATTCTCACATCAAACTTAAGACAAAGGAAACATACTAAGGCATCTTTATTTATAAAAAAATATCCCTATTTCCTGGTCCCTAATCAATCCCCAAGTCATGTCAAACACTCAATATTTTTTTTTTTTTTTTTTTTTTTTCTTTATGGCGATACTATTTTCCGCCAATGACTCAGTGTGGATTTGGAAAGTGTTTATGCGGTCCACACCTATTAGGATCAAAGTTTTGTGAGTGTACAAGGAAAAACAGAAAAAGTAGGTAACTAAGTAGCCAAAATCCAAGATTCGTGTTGAAGTACATGTAACAATAAAAAAGACAGCATTAAAGCACAAAGAATATGTTAGTAATTTAGCAGACACACACAATGTTCTACAGTTTAATGTTATTGGAGTCAATGAAATCACATACAACGTATATGTGGGGGGAATGAACATAGGTCAGGAGGGAGTTGAAGTTAATAGGACGAGGGAAATGTTCTGTAGGAAGATAATCATATAAGGATCCATTCCTTCTTACGCATTCAAAGAAGATATGGTTCGTAGTATCTTCATCTAATCCACATTCACATAAAGAATTATCCCTAATCCTTATTTTCCTTAGAAAAACGTTAGTGCAAGCATGACCTAACCGAAGACGACAGATAACCGAGGTTGACCTTTTACTGGCCTCCCTAAATTTGAAAAACCAGGGTTTAGCTGGGATATCAGTTTGTAGGGAAGCATAGTGTAACCCTTTAACTTTGCTAGATTGATTCCAAAGATTACGCCACCTTAAAAATAGAGTAGATCTAGCCATAGAGGCAATGTCTTGGTAATAGGCTCGGAAATGGTCAAGTGATCCGTTAGAGATGGCAGCTTTGGCCAATGAATCAGCCATTGAATTACCAAGAATTCCACTATGTCCAGGAATCCAGACCAGACAAACTAGCAGCCCTTTGGAATAGCATCTAAAGAGTGTACTCTTGATTTGGAGTATAAGAGGGGATTTGGAGTTACTGGAGAATTGGTTAGCCATAATTGCCATTAGGCAGCTCCTAGAGTCAGAAAAAATCACCGTCTTGTCCACATTATGAGACTCTATATATAAAAGAGCCTCCAGGATGGCAATAGCTTCTCCTGTAAAGATTGAGTTAATAGGAGGAGATTTAAAGGAGAGGATAATTTTGTATTGGGGAATCCAGACTGCAGACCCAACATATGTGGAGTCTACTGATTTAGAGGAATCTGTATAGAGAGTCAATCGATCCTTCCACCTTTGGTCGATTAAGGACATTAGCTGTCTATCCGCCTCGACAGAATCTTTATTGATGCCAGTATTTATGACAATATCAGGGGAATGAATAATTGCCTCAAATGGAATTTCAAATAGGGGATTAGATTTGGATTGTGAGCATGGGAAAGGAAGACGTAGGGATTCAAGAAAGCTATTAAATAAACAGGGGTAAACTTTCTTTGACCAGTAAGAACCGGATGAGATAAGCTCTGATAGTGTGTGCAGTTTAGGGATTAGAGGGTGGAGGGCAAGTTGGGAGGTTTTGAAAAAGTACCTGTCAGCGAGATACTGCCTCCTTAGACTGAGGGGAGCCTCCCCACATTCGACCTGGAGAGAGTTGATTGGCGATGATTTCATGGCTCCAACAACTGATCGCAGGCATTTGGATTGTATCTTATCCAGGGAATTGAGGGATAACTTATTACATGGCTCCAGGAGATAGCTGCCGTAATCCAGGTGGCTTCGGATAATTGCGTTATACAGTAACTTTTGGCAGTAGGGGTGTGCTCCCCACCAGGTGCCGGATAAGGAGCGCAGGATGTTTAAGTTTCTTTCACATTTCGACACGATATGGTGTATGTGGGGAATGCAAGTCATTCTGTTATCCAGAATCATACCCAAAAACTTCACTGATTCTCTCACTGGAAAGACTTGATTTTCATAAGTGATCAAGCAATCACTTACAGATCTCTGACGAGTGAAGACAACCACCGAGCTCTTAGGAACTGACAGTGATAACCCATGTTCCACAAGCCAGGATTGCAGATAGAATATGGCAGACGTGAGTCTAGACACTGCGTCCGATATGTCATCTACCGAGATGTATAAAGCTAAATCGTCTGCATACTGAAGTATGTTACAGAAGGAATTTACTGAGAGGTCCAAATCAGCTGTGTATATATTGTAGAGAAGGGGGCTAAGCACAGAGCCCTGAGGTAGACCTCTCCACACCATTCTCGGAGGTAAAATAGAGTTTTGAATTCTGACCGAAATATTTCTGCCAGAAAGTAGATTTGAAATAAAATTGACTATCTTCTCTGGAACACTCAGCTTTTGCAATTTTTGCCTGAGGACAGGAAGAAGGACATTATCATATGCGGACGCAATGTCCAGAAACACACCCACACAATGCTGCTTCCTTGACAGCGCTATTTGAATGTCAGTAGTAAAGATGCCCAAGCTATCCATGGTTCCAAGACCTCTACGGAAGCCAAACTGAGTTTTACTAAGAAGTCCTTGGCTTTCTATGAACCATTCCAGGCGATTCTTGATTAGATGTTCCATTATTTTGGCCATAGTGCAGGAGAGTGCTATAGGTCGATAGCTTGAGCCGTCATTACTAGGTTTACCTGGTTTTAGTATTGGGAGGATAATTTGGGATTTCCATTCATCAGGAGGGATACCAGAAAGAAAGATAGAATTTAAAATGTTGAGTAAGAAGGTTTTGGTCTCCAAGCTGCTTTTGGTTATAAAAGAGTATGGGATTCCATCTATCCCAGGAGAAGAATCTTTCAAGGGCCCTAAAACCGCCTGGAACTCGTCCAGAGAAAAGGGGGAGTCAAAGAAGTGTCTAGAATGGGAAGTTAAGGAAGAGACTGTAGTGGACTCTAAAGCAGAAGGAACGGTGGGAGGAGCTAGTTTCTGCTCAAAGTCTTGAATCCACACAGATGAGTCATTTGAAGATATGGAAATATCTGATATAGAGGTCTTGAACTTTCTTATATTTCTCCAGACTAAGGTGGAGTGAGTACGAGGGGAGAGAGACTCACAAAATGAACGCCATCCCTCCCTTTTCTTTTGGGACAGAAGTCTGGTAGTTTCAGCTGCCACTTTTTTATAGTGCAGATAGTTACTGGTGGACATAACTGCTGCATATGCTTTTTCAGCATTTTTTCTTTTTTTGCAGGCTTCTGTGCAGGATTGGTCCCACCATGGAGGGGATGGGAGGCGATTATTTGCCTTTTTTAAGGGTATTGAATTATCAGCAGCTGATAAAAGTCCATTCTTAAACAGGTAATAAACATGCTGAACATTATTAGGATTGGGGGTAGGGATATTTTCAATTATTACATCAAGGCAGCTGGAGTAAGCACTCCAGTCTGCCCTTGCAAGGTTATATTTTAATAGAGGGTTATAGGGGAGTTGATAGTTGGAATAGCCTAGGGGGAGGATGACAATAGGGTAGTGGTCACTGCCATGTGTACTGCTCAATGAAAGCCATCCCAGACTAGAGGAGAGTGAAGGGGAGCAGAGAGAGAGGTCAACAGCACTGGGGCCAGGATGGGTAAGGGTTGGACTACGCGTGGGAGCACCATCATTTAGGACACATAGGTTCAGGGAGTCTAACATATCGAGGAATATGGGAGATAAGTCATCACACTTGTAGGATCCCCATGAGGTGTGATGGATGTTGAAGTCCCCTAGTACTACAACCGGAGGAGGGATAGAAGATAAAATGTTGTTTATTTCAGTAAGGGAGGGGCGATCAGGATATGGGACATATATAGACAGGAAAGATATGTTCATGACTCTCACAGCGACTATATGGTATCTATCACTATGAGGAGGAAGAGGTATCAGGGAGAAAACTAGGGATCTAGAGATAAAGATACAACAACCGGCATGTCCATCATTCCTGTCATCCCGAAAACAGGCATAACCTGACACTCTAAAGTGAGTGGAAGGCTTAAACCAAGTTTCCTGGATGGCAAGAATAAGGGGTTTATATTTATTAATAAGGAAAATTAGTTCATTTTTTTTATTATTGAGACTCCTACAGTTCCATTGTAGGATTGGAGGGAATGTTATTAGTTAAAAAGGAAAGCTGAGAAATTTTGGATTTGAGATTTTGGGGAAGCTCAGTGTCACTGAATCGAGAGAGAAGGTTAATAACCATAGAGAGAAGTAATTCAAGGAGGTTATCTCCAGAACCAGATTGTCCTGTAGAATTACCTTCTTGTGAGAGGGCACAGCCATTAGGCATGGAAGAGGAAGGGACCTGGGTTAACAGATTGTGAGCAATTCTGTCAAACCCTGGTGAGGAAGCTGGGTTATGTGGTCTACGGGGAATAGAGATTGTCTTGGTATAAGAGACCTGAGAAGAGGGTGAATTTTGAGAAACATAATTAGATGAAGCAGGGAAAGAGGGAGAGGGAGTAATCGAGGACTTTGTAGTGTCCGCAAAAGACCTACGGACCTGTGGGAATCTAGCAGATGCTTCTACGTAGGAGATACTCTCCTGTGACATAACTAACTTAATAGCTTTCTGCCTGTTATGTTCTGGGCAGGAAGGGTCTTTGGAGGCATGAGGTCCAGAGCAGAAGAGGCATGATGGGGTAGGGCTAGAGCATGTTATGCCCTCATGAGGCTGGCAGCAGATGAAACATCGGGGAGCAGACCGGCATTGGGATGTGACATGTCCAAACCTGCAGCATTTTAGGCATTGGATGAGGGGGAGTACATAAGTTTCTACCGGGAGGGAGTTATAAAAGCAGTAAATGTGAGGCGGAAGGGTTTGTCCACTGAATGTAAGGACCACAGTTTGGGTGGGAACATAGCAAGGGGTATTATTTTCACCTATCTTTTTACGATTGAGTCGTCTGGCTCTCATAATACGTCCATGTCCAATAGGAATTTGAATAGATTGAACAACTTCCTCCAGGGTCCATTCCACAGGAACGTCCCTTATAATTCCCATTCTGGAGCATGCATAAGAAGGAATGGAAACATCATATTTAGCTCTGGACAGAGATGGATGAGAAATAAAAGAGTTAGCGTCCGATGCAGTTTTAAATTGAATTGATAGGCGATTACGACCAACTCGTTTGATGCCATCTTCAACTACATTAGTTATTTTATTATTAAAAATAAAATGGCCAAACTTAATAGGTCGGAATACCGTACCGGAGGAAGGATTATCGGCTGATCTTGCTACATGGACAATGAACGGACCGGAATCCGCGTCAGTGTAGCACGTGGGTCTGTTTTCAAAATCAGGATGGGTGTATGAAGTTTGGATGGATGGGGTAGCTTGTGATGGGTCAATGATAGTTTTTTTTAAAGAGGTAAAAGAAATATCATCTTGGGGATGATTTCGTTTTTTAGATTGGGAATTTGGAATGGGTTGAGAGGGGGGAGCAACATTAGAAAATCGGATAGGATCATCACCTCCACCCGGATCGGGTGGATGATCATCCATGTTCCGAAATACTTACGTGGGACGTAAATATGCACACAAAAACAACACAAAAGCACTAAAAATACAACAACAACACTTGTTTTTAAATAAAATAAATTTTGGAAAAGTCGGACACTTGCACTAAGCACTAGACCACAGATCCAAAAAAAAAACAACACTCAATAAATAAATAAATAAATATTCACGGACATTTCACACAACGCTATCTGATCCCAAAGTGACTGACACTTGAGAACAGCTGACATAATAAAACTGTACATCATTAATTACAAAAAGTCAAATACTATGTAATACCAAAGACAATATAAATGTATATCTAAACTAAACCTAAATAAGCCGGGATGCGGGGTCCTACTAATATCTTAAGGACCCCAATGGGTCGGATCCTCCTCGTGGTGCATCCTGGGCAACGGAGTAGTGACCACTCCCCTTCCTCTGTGGGGGAGTTGTGCTACTCTGGCTAATTCCGGCCGAGGCGGGAGTAACCCACCTGTGGGTTGCTCGGTGATGTGTGTTGCTGCCGGCCGTGCCGTTATTCACGGCTGGCAGCAGCAATGCTGGGTCGCCGTCGCTTCGCCACCTTTGCTGGCGAGACGATGGCGGCAAAGTGGGAGAGGCACTGCGTGGGGGGCGGGAGTTTGGGTAAATGCTCCCGCCCTGCCATGCAGTTCGGGCTGCCGGCCGTGAATAACGGCGCGACCGGCGGCAACAGTGCTGGGCCGCTGTCACCTCGCCAGTTGACGAGGTGATGGCGGCAAAGCGGGAGGTGCGCTGTGCGGGGGAGCGGGAGTAACGGATAATGCTCCCGCTCTGCCGTGCAGTTCGGGGGCGCCGCGGTGAGGAGTCACTGCGCGCCCCCGATTGTTTCTTGACCGTGGGCGTAAGGTCGGGGGACCCCGCCCACCAACGGTCACATGGCGGTGGGCACCTTTCCCGTGTTCCGGGGGTGCCCATTAGCGCACGCCTGCGCCAACCGCTCTCTGTCTCCTCTATGACAGAGGGGCGCTCGAGAGCGGTGCAGGCGTGGTCTTCAGCTCCTTAGGGAGCTTTGGGGAGCCGCCCATCTGGCTCCCCCGAGGAGAGCCCCGAATAAACGGGGCGCCCCTGGCCGGGTCGACGTGAATAATCTTTTGATATCCCTCGGCCCGGCTAAAGGGTGAGGAGGAACACCGCGGGGTTTAGTGGGTAGGACGGTCCATTCCGGACCGGGCCGGGAGTCCCACACACCATCCCAGCTGCCCCCGCAGCTGGGATGAAGGCGAGTAAAGGTGTTCCCCGCGTCAACAAAAAAAAAACCTAAATAAGCCCCCCGTGGCATTGTGCCCAAAAGACTAGCATCATTCCCCCTTTGAATTGCTATTCAAAGGGGCTATGCTACTCTGGCTAATTCCGGTAATACCTATTCGCTGAGAGAGAAAACTGCCCGCCCTAGTATTACATACAGATAGGCAACTCCCTGCCCCTCACTGACCAAGCTTCCCCACCCCCGCCAGTCCCGCGCCACAGCTGTCAGTATAGTCGGCGGGTGTTTTGAGGGAACACTTGCTTATCCTTATTGGTCACACACACATTCAAGCTCTGTACGAACATAGCGTGTATTATAGTGTGGGTGACAGAATTGAAAAATAATCATTTGTATGGAGATTTCGCCCTGTAGTAATACATAATTCCAAACATACGTCGAGGCAATAAAAGATTTATTGTATACAAACCTTACAATCAACATCCTCAGCAATCTTCTTATACTCCCTCATACGTTTAGTGTGGATATTCAATATTTGCACGCGGCCCTTTTCGTCAGGCAAACCGATTTCCATTTGAACTTCCAGTCGGCCCGGTCGCATGAGCGCTTCGTCAATCATATCACGTCGATTCGTCATGCCAATGACTAGAATATTGTTTAGCTGGTCCACACCTAAAATTTGTATGTATTTTATGTACACGAATCTATGAAATAGAACCAAATTTATATTTACATAAGTAGATTTTTTGACACAATCAGTGGTAAAAATATTTCTTTTTGGGTGTTTATTAAATTAAGATCACAATGATAGGCGAAAGAAGACATAGAATGAATAGGTTCCCATATAACTTTGGTGGTGGTGGTTGTACACAGGATACTAAAACATGTTGAAAAAATATAATACACTAGCAGACATCATGCAACAGCTGAACGGATCTAGCTGGAATTTGGTAGGTACTGGGATATAGTCTGGAATAGCACATAGAATTGTTACCCAGGGAATAAGTTCTTTTGGCATGTGGGAATGAGAACAAAATATGGTCGATCCTCGAGCGCCACCTAGTACAGTATATTCTTCTGTCGCAACTTACCGTCAATTTTAGAGAGCAGTTGGTTTACAACAGTATCGTGGACGCCGGAGTTGCCGCCGACAGAACCTCTCGCTTTACAAATAGCATCGATCTCGTCAAATATGATAATGTGGAGGCCACTGTTGGGACCAGCCTGGAACATACATTTGTAATTAACTGATATAGAACCTAGAACACCAACTATTATTTACCCCTAAAAAGGGCATACTCGCGTCCTTAAAATCGAACTTATATCTTAGTAACATCTTTAGGGTGTCTTAGTCATGTTAGAAAGTCAGAGCAAGCCGGCGATTCTCGACTTCGAGCATACGACTTGAAATGTGATTTGTCGCAACATTAGACAGCTAAATATGGTACCACAAATAAACTGTCATTTAAGTTATTATAACGTAAAATCGAAAATCCGCGCCCAGTTTCTTTTTTCAACGCAGTTCTCAGTACGAAGATCTCTCAATTATGTCCTAGAAAGATTATTCTGTAGGTGTAAGGCCTCAAACTGGATATCAGCGTCAAGCGCAGCGCCAGTCCTGGGGTATCCTTTCGAGGGCTTACCAGGGGCTGTTAGCAGGACACATGAGGTTTTTTAGTCGGTAGGAGTCCGGCATAATATCCATTAGGATTTTCCCTCACGTAAAACAAAAAAGCAAGCGCAGCGCCAGAGTACAAGAGAGAGCGGCGGCACAGAAAACCGCACTCGGTGCAAAATTACATACATTTTGTTCTAAGCTGCACACTGGGCAACATGTCGCCTCCACTCGGCGAGAAGCAAGGGACAACTTTTTGTACCACGTCTGTCGCCACGACATGTCACCGACACCTCACCCAATACAGGTCCACACTGGGCACAGTCACCCAATGTTACCCTGTTATCCTTCGTTCGAAGTTGCCTATTCTCTTTTAGTCTGGAACCGCGCTCTAGCCGAGGCCTAAAGGTTGCACCCAGCCTTGACTCTCCTGTCTGCAAAACCCACTCACCCTCTTTTCTTCCTCTTCAGCATCAGCGAAGAGTCGTCGAACATTGGCCTCGCTCTCACCAACATATTTGTCCAATATTTGTGGGCCGTTCACAATTTTAGGCTCACGTGCGTTTAACATCTTTCCGATCTGACGAGCCATAAGAGTTTTACCGGTACCGGGTGGGCCAAAAAGCAAGATACCTTTGACGTGTTTGCAACCTACGAAATAAACATACAGCTTATATACCTACATAGTATAATTTATATAAATTTTCGTAAAGAAGCAGGAGTGCATAGAAAATTCAATTTACAAGCAATAATTTATTTAAATAAAATCTTGTCTTAACTACAGAGTAAAGTGTAATATAGTTTGGCGAGGTCTGTTGGACAACTACGCTGCAAAACCTTCAAAATTAAGATATATTTCATAAAAAAATACCGCAGAACGGCTCACTGTTGCAATGGATAGTGCTTCTATTTTGTTCTTTCGTTTCAATGAAATCAATCAACCAATTATATCAGTCTGTGGCAATCCACTGGTGAACATAATGTCTGTATGTTTTTGCAAGCAAAGTGGTCACAACTCATATGTGTTTGCAAGCAAATCAGTCACAACACATCTAATGTTTATTTACGTTCAATTGCTGTCTGTAACTATGATAATGGTTTCAGATCATAATATTACCTAGTTGCTCCACGACCTCTGGTGGGAATACTCGAGAAGCGAACGCTCGTCGGAAGATAGCGTTGAACTCGTTATCCAGACCACCGATACCCATCTTGCCGAAGTCCCAATCAGGATTGATGATTGACTGCCGGGGTTGTTTGCTGTTCAAACAAATACTATTACATATAGTAGGGATACTAGCAGACTCCTCTCGAGTAATAATACCGTCTGCTCTAATACTCAAAAATATTTTATCAAGATGCCTTCCTGGTTGAAAGGGCTATCAATTTTCATGATGAATGATTTGATATTACCCTTTGTGAGTAAATCAGTGAGCAGGTCATGTGAAGTCTAGAATCAGAACTTTAAGCGAACAGAGTAGCAGATGTCAGCCGGTAGTGTTACATACGAGATTGCTAGATGTCAAATATGCTTCTAGTTTATTTATTACTAGTGGACGTCACGCGGATTCACCCGCGTAGCTCCTGTTCCCATAGGAATACGGGGAATAAAATATAGTCTATGTTACTCAGGGTGAATGTAGCTTTCCAATGGTGAAAGAATTTTTGAAATCGGCTCAGTAGTTTTCGAGTTTAATCTTTACAAACATAAACACACACAAAAACACAATTTTTTCCTCCTTATAATATTAATAAAGACAAGCCACAATCAATACTTTTGGATTAACTGAATACATCTATTTAGGCACGACAAATAGGCCCATCACCTATTACGTGCGTCGAAATACAAATGGTGAAATGTGGGCATACCCTTCGAGGGATAAACGCGTGACTATACTTATGTACTGGATACAAAAGATGAAGACAATTTAGGAAGTGGTCAAATTAGGAAATAGACAAAGTCGACAGGAGGGAAACTAACTTACCCTTTAGCCTTTCCGACCAAGTTAAGCGAAGAACTCTCAGCTTTATCGAACTGAATGCAAGCATCGGGCAGTAGCCTGCCGAATCGCGCTCGCCGCGGCACTGCATTTGCACCGGCAGCTAACGCTTGAATGTCAACCGCTGAAATAAATATTTTCGAAATTGACAGTTTTCGAGTATCGATATAGAGCAAGAGCCAGCGGCCCCCAGGCATTCGGTAAAGTATAAAAGCTGTAAGTTTCTCAATGTATGTCCCGAACACAGATAAGAACGAACCCCGTCTACGAAACTTGGGTCGCGGTGGCTTTCGCAGGTATCAGATAGTTAAGGTTAGTAAAATTGTGTGTTAAATTTGTTAAAGTATAAAACTCAGTTTTTACATATTTTACTTATAATAATCCTAAAAGTCACCTTGTCGAAAGCCAGACACTTCGTACGGTTACAACCCTCTGCCAGACACCCTTAAAGTATATTTCATTATTACTTTACTTACGGTATAGTATAAAAGCTGCAATTTATATATGTTATTTGGAGAACTATCAAATGATGTTTTCTCAATAGCCAGACAGTTTCAGTAGTTCCTTAAAAAGTTAAAGTCTAATGTAGGTGCGAGCGCGAGGGATATTATGTGTCAGCGGGTGCGAGTGAAATACCGCGTTCGGTCCACTGCGACGTTTTATTGCGCATCAGCTGTCATTTATTGTGTATAATGAGAACTATTTTCTAGATTTACTATGAAAATTCATTATGTACAATAACTAAGAATCAACGAATAAATGTTTAGAAAATTCTTTTATAAAATTTTTGTGTTTAGGAATCATTAAATTAACACTCCAATAATATACTTAAATAATTATTTTAATAATAGTTATTGGAATAATATAATTAATCTAATACCTACAATAATTAATGGAAAAATATTTCGAAGATATTCTATGACTCGTGGTCGTCGATATCTTGAGTGTCCTCATCACCGCTGCTCCAATCTGTGGGTTGGTCCTTATCAGTATCCTCTTCTTCGCCAGTTTCTGTTAGTTTCAGTTAGTTTCAGATAACGAGCGTTTCCGTGCTTCTGAAGGCATGATAAGCCGTTGGTCCCGGTTGTCAGTAAAATGATAGTCGTTAAGCCAAATTGAAGGCCTAATGGGCGACTTAAAAATTTCAACTGTGAGTCGTCACAACCTGCGCCCCGGTCGGCAGCGCGTGTGTAGCTCCTCTGGTGTTGCAAACGTCTATAGGCTACGGTTACCAACCTTCCGGTGGGCCGTAAGCTTGTCTGCCACCTAAGTAGTATAAAAAAAAACCTTGGATCCAGCTCTTCACCCAACTGAATCTGAAACTGGCGAAGAAGACGATATTGATAACGACCAACCCACAGATTGGAGCAGCGGTGATGAGGACACTCAAGATATCGACGACCACGAGTCATAGAATATCTTCGAAATATTTTTCCATTAATTATTGTAGGTTTTAGATTAATTATATTATTCCAATAACTATTATCTAAATAATTATTTAAGTATATTATTGGAGTGTTAATTTAATGATTCCTAAACACAAAAATTGTATAAAAGAATTTTCTAAACATTTATTCGTTGATTCTTAGTTATTGTTCATAGTGAATTTTCATAGTAAATCTAGAAAATAGTTCTCATTATCCTACTTCCTACTAATATTATAAATGTGAAAGTTTGTGAAGATGTTTGGATACTTGGATGTTTGTTACTCAATCACGCTCTAACGGCTGAACGGATTTGACTGAAATTTGGTACAGAGATAGCTTATAATCTGGAATAACACATAGACTTTTCATCCCGGGAAAATGTTCCCACGGGAAGCGGGAACGGGTAACGATTTTCACGCGGGCGAAGCCGCGCGCCTTATCTAGTACACTATTAATGACAGCTGATGCGCAATAAAACGTCGCAGTGGACCGAACGCGGTATTTCACTCGCACCCGCTGACACATAATATCCCTCGCGCTCGCACCTACATTAGACTTTAACTTTTTAAGGAACTACTGAAACTGTCTGGCTATTGAGAAAACATCATTTGATAGTTCTCCAAATAACATATATAAATTGCAGCTTTTATACTATACCGTAAGTATAGTAATAATGAAATATACTTTAAGGGTGTCTGGCAGAGGGTTGCAACCGTACGAAGTGTCTGGCTTTCGACAAGGTGACTTTTAGGATTATTATAAGTAAAATATGTAAAAACTGAGTTTTATACTTTAACAAATTTAACACACAATTTTACACACCTTTATTACCTGATACCTGCGAAAGCCACCGCGACCCAAGTTTCATAGACGGGGTTCGTTCTTACCTGTGTTAGGGATATACATTGAGAAACTTACAGCTTTTATACTTTACCGAATGCCTGGGGGCCGCTGGCTCTTAGACCAATAGCGAATACGATCTGTATCGCTACGACTGGCCTATGACTATGACTGAATCTAAGCAATATGTCTGGTGCACCCCTTCTCCGACATAGAAAAGAAGTGATAGTTGCAATTTTCCAAACTGGAGCTCCGGTCTCATAATGCCCAACCAAATGGGCGCTGCGTAGGGTTCAGCCTAGCCAGCCTTCTGGCGGCGCCGGCGCGGAGTACGTCAGTAACGTGGTACCTCAATGCCTCGGAGAAGATCTGTGCCAGGGGATGGTGTTGAACGCGTTGATAATGTCGACACCACCAACAAAACCTTTCTTCGACACTAATTGCATTATACAGCTAGTTACATAAATATTTCTTTTACGCTTGTTTTTTTTTACTTTGTAACAAAAATTATAAATGCCTATTGTTTTTTCTTTCTTATCTCCAGTTAGATACTAGTAATTAAAATTGGTTCAGGCGAGACTTAAATCTGTAGTATTTGCCCATCAAGGGCATTTTTTTCTATTCGTCAGTCTGGCCCGAAAAGGATTCCATACGTTGACTCCATACTCCATGTGTTGACTGCAAGCAAGGCGCAGGGAAGGTTGGCTAGGTCCTTGAATATCTTAATTAGAAGGATGGGTTCCTCTGTACCTATCTTTTAAATAGGAATTATGGCGCGGATTCAATAGAGATTTGGAGAGTTAGAGCTTCATATACATTGTACAATCAATTGCCCTATGGGTGGGAGAGATGATGCTTATTTGTGGATTCATTATCAGCACAAAATGGCTTGGAGCCCCTTGGGGAGATGGTTAAATAAAATATTTAGACACATAAATGCACAGCATAATTCCAATTTCGATATCAAACATTCGTACCTTCGAGATTCTTCACAATGAGTGAAAGCACCTTTTTCTCCTGGAATGAGAAAGCCAACTGCTGGCCAACGGTAAATATCTGGTTGGAAAACTGTATCAGGAAGTCCCGAGCCATTTGTTCAGAGTCGTAAGGCTCTGTAGATGTGCTGAAAAATAACAGAAATGCTATAACATATTACCTACAACTATTTGGCTACATTTATACAACACACCATTGCCAGTAAATTATATAAGTATAGAAAAGTGGTTCGTATGCATGTACCGAAAAACTATAAGGTCAAGAACCTACAAGATGAATTGAAAAAAGATGCAGACGCACCTATCTAGCTATTTTTATAACTCGCTCGAGATACATTAAAGCGATGTTGAACTGACTAGCTTGATTGCGACTGTGTGATAGATATAGTTTATTTCACTCGCTCAGGAGCTACACAACTCCCGCAGAAATATTAGAAGTGGCTCGGCCAGCACTAGTGAGGAAGATGCTTGGAATCAATATGAATCCTGTTGGACACCTAACTGTTTTAAGTAAGCCTGAGATGCAGTAGGTTTCTGAATCCCTTAGTATTGCAGCAAATTAGGGATTACCCGCGACAAAGGCAAGGGTAAATTTTGTTTGACCATTAAAAAAAATATAAATACCTAAACACGAAATTGTAACAGAGTCTGTCAATAAAGATTAAGGTTATTAAACCGCGAAGTTGCGTGTAACCCTATGAATTTAAAAGCCCATCATAATTCGCGGGCTAACAATATTGTGGCGAGCATATCAGAGTATTATTCGACACGCTATGTCCAGTTGTATACCATAGTGAATGCGCAGGTATTCTTGATCGAGAATTAAGGAACACTTTGAGTTTCACAACAGATTTATTATAGCAGAACAATACAATAAAACCGATTATTGTTGTCGGTAGTGTATCTCGTAACGCAACGTGTTTTTGATATTATATAATGGCCGTAATATAGTTTCTCTGATGAATTAAGTATTCAAAATTTTCCAGACGCTTTAAGGCTTATCGGCCTAAACACATAGTATGTATATTATGGCGGTATTCGGACGTGATTGTTAATAGGAAATATTTATGTTAATCAGTCAGTCACGTCCTTCACCATAGCAATTTTAGATTTATTTGATAAATTAATAATATTATTCATATAGCAGAAATTCCTCGGTGTCGCTATCTGCATATCATGTAGGTACATCCATGAAACAGGAAACTAGCAAATGGTTTTCATAATAAAATTATTAGGTACCTACTCATTGTTTTTAAAACAAAAGAAGACCATTTTATTGGCATATAGAAGCATCTAATCATCATCTTATAAGTAAGTACATTACAATAGGCCTTTAAATAAATATGAGTAGGTAGACCCTAAAGGGGCAGTACACACTACACACCAGAAAAGTTCTGCAAGCACTTTTTACAGTAAAGCCATATCATAGAAATTATCTGCAGATTCGTCACGATAAAATTAATATGTACTCTTCATAAAACACTCAAATGGGTCGTAAGTCCCAGACACTCTCACAGTGTTTCCCTCTGTATCACGCTATGGACCCGGCACCCCCACCATGGAATACTAAGGAAACGGTCTATGTACCTGATAAGAAAGTTATAAGTTCTAAAAATGTAATGCAAGCATTTATTTGTGCGCATTGCGTCTCTAGATATATTGTCTATACTTCCACAGCCGACGTCAAGTTTTTCTCTTTTTTACTGTAATACTTCTATAGACTAGTAGGTAAACTTAATACTTACTGTGCATCAAGCATAAAGCTAAAAAGTGTGCGCATCATGGTACGAACTGCGCCCAATATTTATGTGTAATATAAATGATGAGATCATTATCACATTTGCTGATTATTCATGGGTATAAATTACGTCACTAGCAAAACTTACGTTTTCTTCAACATGAAGTCGGCTTCTAAGGTTACACTGCATAGGCATTCAGCACTCTGAGGCTTGAATACTTTGACATCAATGGGCTGTCGAAAAACGAATAGTTGTATTAATCCTACTATCCTACTATCCTACTAATATTATAAATGTGAAAGTTTGTGAAGATGTTTGGATGTTTAGATGTTTGGATGTTTGTTACTCAATCACGCTCTAACGGCTGAACGGATTGGGCTAAAATTTGGTTCAGAGATAGCTTATAGTCTGGAATAACACATAGGCTACTTTTCATCCCGGGAATATGTTCCCACGGGAAGCGGGAACGGGTACCGAATTTCACGCGGGCGAAGCCGCGCACGTCATCTAGTTAAAATATAAATTTAAGACGACCATTCAAGTGCGAGTCGGATTCACGCACTGTGGGTTCCGTACTAAAACACCGCAAAAAAAATAAGAAAATCTTTGTTGTATGAGATTCACCATTAAAAATTAATAAATTAATATTATCTGTTTTTAATATGGCTATCATGGTTCATGGGATAAATTCAGGTGACCGACAGATAGCCAGCGAAGTTTCAGTATTAGGGTCTCAGTTTTACCCTTTTTATATGGAACCCTATAAAGATAAATAGATGTGCGGAACAGTGGAGATGAGAATGTCGACTGCTATAAGTACCTTTTCTTAATGACAGTCATCAACGGTATTAGAAGACAGAATCTACTTGAACAGGTGTCAGGGTAGCTAATATTCTATTCATGACTACTAATGGCTCCACCCCCATGAAACTTCCTTATCCCACAAAACTGGTCACACGATGTTTGCCAGTGTAAAATATTTCAGTTCAAACACACAACTATTCCCATTATAGAAATCATGTCAATCTGTGTCCCGTGTTACGACAGGTAAGAGTACAAAATGTTGCCACCCCTTTACATCCCGAGTGTGTCGTAAGAGGCGACTAAGGGAACACTTTCGAAAAAAGATCCATTGCGTAGGGAAGGAAAACTCGAAATGAAACCCGGTTGACAGTAAAATGACAATTGTTAAGCCAAGTTGGTTGAAGGCCTTATTAGATAGAAGGGCTTGAAAAATTTCAACTCTGGTCGCGGGGACCTGCACCTGTCTATTTCAACACGGCAATGGGCTCACCACCTATTGCGTGGGACATAAAACTGTAAGGTGAAATGTGGGCATATACTATGCCTCTGCCCGCCCCTACGGGGATAAAGGCGTGATTATATGTATGTATGTTGCCCTGCTCTAAAGTATGCATCAAAGACAAATGTGGACCCTAAATATAAGAAACAAAAGTAAAATTTATTATTAATTCATATAAAATTATCAGCTCTATGACTGTAGCTGAAGTAGAAAAGACTAGGTAAAATAATTTGTGATACAGATATGATAGTTAAATCAAGAAAAATTTACTTAATGTCTAAAGCCATTATCATCATACAATTAATACAATTTCCGATAGCATCAGAAACCCTTTACCATCTAGTAAATAAAATTATTTATAGCGAGGTTATTATGGTTCCTAATGTCACAATTTGTACCTGGTAAAAACCAATGGCTATTGAATTTATCATCCATAAATATTTATAGCATTCACAGGACATAAAATTACAGGATAAAGGGAAATATCTCTTACAATAACTGCCTGCCTCATTATGTGATGATCATAATCATCGTCGTCATTAGTAATACTAAAAATACTATTAAATGGTTCCATGCTTGAAAGGCACATTAAGCTATTGGCATAGGGTGGAAACTCCTTACAAATGATTTATTTTCAATTCTGTCACATACACTAAAAACATGTTATGTATGTGACTCCCAAACTGAATTTCAACAAATCAGAAGGATTTGTTGAAATTCAGTTTGGGAGTCACATTTTACTTCGACAACATGAAATTACGATATGACTCAAGTTCAACAATATTTTAGATCTTTAGATCTAAAAACGCTTAGTCGGAGTACAGTACTTTCGACATTAGGTTGTTTACAACCTAATGTCGAAAGTACTGTACTCCGACTAAGCGTTTCTTCCTTTGTCGGAGTAGAGTAGTGTCAGGATTAAGTTGTTCCGATCTAAAATTTTGTCGAAATTAAGTCGTATCGGAGTTTCATGTTGTGGAAGTAAAATCTTGTCGTAGAAGGATTTGTCGAAATTCAGTTTGGGATTCTATGTATGTACAGAGCTTGAATGTGTATGTGACCACTACGGTTAAGCAAACATTCCCTCAAGAAACCCTTCAAATATATGACAGCTGTGGTAGGGGTGGGGAAGCATGCTCAGTGGGCGGGGGGATGGGGGCATTAAGACAAGGTGAAAACTTTATGGGCAACTTGAAATATGTCAAAAGTGGGTAATCACTGCACCTGTCTTTTCTTAACATGGGTATAGGCACATCACTTAGGAATTGGAAACCACAGGGAAGTTGCTAAGATGATGAAAAAGTGTACAAGTCAACCTCTACACTTAAATTTACATACATTTAATCCACATAATTTCTTACTCATGTAGCATGACCTATTTACATACATACATATAATCACGCCTGTTTTCCATCGAGCTAAACAGAGACTATTGCTTTCCACTTGCTACGATCCTGGCACACAACATACCCTTCATCTACTTTCATAACTGTTTTCATATGGTACGGTTAATGGTACTTATTTACAAATGAAGTTATTACATAAGTTCGTAAGTACCTGGCCAATGGAGAGAGTAGCCCATTTTCTTTGTGGAGCTGAGAAACCCACCGTCCCACGGTCAACACCATTATAGAATCTGACGCTGAATACAAAATGCTGTGATGGTCCTGTGGTGACTTCTACATGCCTGCAATTACATAAACATGGTTAATTTATGACTTGTTGGCACTTAACGCCTTGTCTGTTTAGACACGGATCCGTGCACACTATTAACCCGGAAACGTCATAAGGACAGCCCACGTAGTGTACGCAGGAGCGGTTAATGGAACTTGTTGTAATCCATTTGTACATTATTTCACATCTTCAATTTCAATTAACACAACCTGACTGGTTTCACCTAATGGCATAATCAGAGAAGCTATTAAATGATTTGATTGAATTAATAAGATTAATACTGCCATGATCCAATCACTTGTTCTGCTCTCCATTTCACTCAAATGACAAAAGAGTTCTAAAGATGAGACGATTGAATACTTACTTTACTTCAGATCCAAAGTCATCAGGGTTGATGAGTGCACAGTTGGTAATGGCAAGTTCATCCGAGGGACATTTTGCTGCCTTCATACGCTACAAAGAAGTATAAATACTATTATTACCACACAATAAACTATTGAATAGCTTAGCTAAATAGATTTTACACCTTCAATAGTACATTAGTCCCCCTGTTGGTGATAAATTTAAAAAGTATGATAAATGTGGACTTAAAAATAAGGTTGGTATATGTAACTATTTATGTTGATTTTTCTAACACAGCAGCCACGATAGTTTGAGTTTGATTTAATTAACTTGAGATACAGGTACATTTGTGATTCAAAAACATCAATTTATTCTACATTAGGAAATGGTTATTATGCTTAAGAAATTAACATTAGAGTTAAATAATAGTACAAACTGTATGTAATTGTAATAATGTACATACTTACCATTGCAGACATTTTTATAAATTTTTATGCCTGTAATTCCAACACTATTTTCAGTAATTTCAATACTTCAGTTTAATGATTTTTGACAAATGATTCACGTAGTAGACTGATGTCAAACATCAGTGAGCCAAGCCGTCACTGAAAACAACGAATGACTGCATTGCATTGATGAATTTTAAACTCTGCCCAAAAATATTTCCTTTGGTAAAACGATCAATACATTTCGACGTGAGGATAGAGCCAGCACAGCGTGAAACGAAACGTACTACAGTGTTGCACAGCTTGGCAAAAAAGCTAGTCAAGATGAAGAAACGATACTAATATTTTGCAGGCTGGCTACATTGTCAAAAAGCTGCCAATAACGTCACATAAGTCTGTCAGTCAATATCTATATATATAAAAATGTTGTGTGCGTTTGTGTATCTATTAAAAACTCAAAATTTACTGAATCGATTGAGCTCAAAATTGGACACGATATACAATAGGATTCAGAGATGGTTTTAGGCTACTTTATACACTTTTATCATAACAGCAATAAGAATAAGATAGCTTTAAAAAGTGATTTTACCAATAGATGGCGTTGGTCGTTTTTTTTTAAATTATATTCTGCCAGCATCAGAACAATATATTATAAACAACCTATTTAGAAGGTACCTAACAGATTGATGTTTTTTAAGAGAAGTTTGATTGCGGCCTTCTTGCATTCAGAATAATAAAAGAGAGT